>CM059562.1:9368776-12291935 GCA_030386875.1 Morinoia aosen
TTATAATCACTGGCCGGCAAGATTACTGTAAACTAATCATGAGACAAGAAAGACACTAATAAATATCAACAGAGTTTAATTAGGGTCAAAGACCTCTCTCCCTCCAACAAGAACTAGCAAAAAAAACTACCAAAATAATTTTTGCCTATTTGAAGAACATACTGTATTATAATTTCATCCGTTCCGCTCCTCGATGTGATGGCAAGAGAGAATGAGAGTTTGATCTTGTATCGGCTCAGCTAAAAACTGAGGTTATATTGTTCATCGCCGTGCATTCAAGTTTGGTCTTTCAAGTGCAAAATCTTGCTACAAGACCACGTAATGCGAAGGAAGTACAATCTGAAAGGCACGTCTCTACATATTGTATTGGGAGAATCACAATCAGCTTATTGTGTGTGATCGAGTACCAGCCAGCTCAATGTAGTCCAAATTTTTTCTTACGTTTGTAAGTAAATTGTCAAAAAACTTGAAACTTACATTATAAAGCACGTATCTAATGCATCCTGGAGAAATAAGCGGCGCCCACATCGTGTCTAACCAAGCCTGAGCTTTACGCTGGAGATCATCTCGACTGATATAATATTTCCGTCGTCTTTTATGCATCGATCCCAGGAGATGACATTTTTACAGCGAGTGAATTAGAGACAGTTTAATCTTAATACTAAAATGCTTTAGGTTTCATAAAATTTTAAACGCTGCCAGAACGCGTACAAATTTACAAAGATTTGAAAATCTTGTAGCTGTTGCAAAAATCTCACGATCAGCAACTATGGAAAACGTCACCTCTATTTTATCAGAATGGAATCGAGACGCCTTTTAAAATTTAGTTCCATGAATGTTCAATGCATCGATATTTTGATTCTTGCGTTCTTGTTTCTTGCAAATTTAATCTGATCTAACATCGTACATTGAGCAATGAGCTACGAGTTCATCAACATAATTCATAAATTGATGAACTCCTTATAAGAAGAGAAACTTTTGTATTCTAATCTTTTATTCTCGACGCTATTGAGCGTGAAATGTGTAACAATTACTGTATAATAAAAATGAATCATATGAAATAAATGTACGAGGAGTTCGCGAGACTCGAACTCAGGACTAGAAATTACCGCGCCAGCACGCTTTCGACCGCGCTATCGATCACCAAGTTGATCGAAGCCCAACGAAAGCAATGCTTGGCACGGTGAAAGCAGGCGCGCACTGTCCCGACAGATATATTTTATTCCCTTATGTATCGAGATTCGACAGATCGACAGATTCATTAACTGTTTCTGGGGGTGACTAGACTTTGAACTCTTGAATCATATGAGTATAGCATGCACGTTACCCTTCTTCTGTAACATCGTGTTTCCTTGTTATCTCAACGAGCTCAAGCCGGCAAGAACTTAAAAAAAGTTTCATCTTTTCTATTTTAAATGCAAAAAACTGCTTTGGAGCAGAAATTGTGATCTTTGAAAATTTTGCTTACAAACTCAAGTAAAGAGATTTTATTGAAAGGATTCTTAAAAAAGATAACATTTGAGTTATTTTCTGTGGAATTGAACGACCTGACGAGCCACAAACACAATCCCGCGCACTGCAACCGCCTCGCCTGGACGACAAAAGAAGACCTCCAACTTGCTTTGCTTCACATTGCAGCGGTGCCTCACGTGCGGCGCCTTTGATGGAATAGTCATTAAAATAAATTACTTCCGCTCAGTTGCTACGAAGAGAAGAATGTCTCATTTAAATTGGAGTAAATCCTTCCAACTTTGCCTCAACGAAAAGAGTAATGGCAACTTGGTCAAGGAAGACATGTCAAACTGCCAATCTAGTTAAGAACATTATTATTGTACTCGCCTTATTTTTGGGTTGTCTCAATATTCAGAACGCTCAGTCATTCCTTGAAACGCAGCGATTTACGGGGAATAGACAGTTAAACTTAATTTAATTGACTGTAAATTTCGTTCAACATTTTCTACATGAATATCGTTACAACGAAAAATTAACCATCTCGTGCGTATAGATAAAACTACGAAACACAACATTATTAATAACCAATAACATGACTTTTTAGACTCAGTACAAAGTTTAACATCTTAGGACAAATCTCTCGGTGATATGTTCAAACGCTCATTTTTGAATTGGTTGGTATTAGAGCAGTTACATGCCAAGACTGAACGAAGAACGATGAAACTGCCATTGAATTTTCCGTGATCCATACAATCACTGATTCAAGAGTATGTTCGGAGTATTGCTGTGCTCGAATTAAAACCACGGGCGAAGTCCAAGATACAGGGGCAATAACCTAAAATTTGCTCTGTTATTTTTAAATCATAATCAGATTTCCTCATTTTTTTATCGTAGTTTCCCTTTTGCTTGAACATCCCCAAAACATGTCAATACTTAGAGAAAGTTACGGTGATGATGGTCGCTGCAACATTCCAATAAATTAATGTAAAGGCGAATATGCAGCCCATGATACTCGTGAGAGCGTCTTTCGTTCAATTCAGTTTTGCCTCAAATTATTTCTTTACAAATTTTCTCGAACTTTTCGCAAAATTCTGATCGAACTTATGTGATCCATCAATACGTTCACCGTCTTGGGGACACCAGGATGCTATCAGGGTTAAACGGGTACAAAGTGGACCGCTAAAATCATACTTTGCTATTTATTTTCAAAAGCTCAGTACTTATTTAGATTATTTCGAGCAGCTTCCATTATTGGAAGGAGGAGCGAATAATTGTTATGTTATTTGATCATTAAACATTTGAGGCTAAAGTTTGTGGCTCACTTCCTAGTTTTTCCATGCCTCGTAAGTTATGCTAGAGCAGAAAACATTCAGTAGGGGATATTTAGGTTAAATAATGGGGACGTATAAACAGTTTTAAACACTTATAAGGAAAAAATTACATTTTGTGTTACAGCTGCGTTCGTATTATTGATTCTTGTAAGTCGCCAAATTTGTTTGCAAACCAATACTTGGAAAATGATGTCGGGATTCGAATCAACGAGTTTGTTAAAAAAATAAAATCGAGATTTTTGTCTCAGATTCACGAACGGGCACAATTAGGAGTTACTCAGCATGCGGATACCAGCAATAATATAAATCGGGGCATGGAAACGCCAGATTCACAATTATTTCATATTTGCTTGAAATGAAGGTAATCAGGGATAATGTATCTGCAACTCTGAACTTCAGAGTTTCCTCGATAATGAAGACTGACTTTCTCCGTGGACCTGTTCTACAAACGCTTTATTACTACTGCGATATACACATTTCATAAAATAGATATGAATGACAATCAAAGCCTTGCTCAATAGATTAAAAAATTCAAAATTGTGGTTGAAAGGAGATGCGAGAATGAGAGGATGAATGAATTTTTCAGAAATACACTTATAGGAAGGATAAACCAGGTGTCTCTTAAATAATGCTTTGTCAATTTTTTTTAAATTCATAGGTAGCACAAAACACTGCACGCGAGATATTTTGTTGGATTTCTGATATCACTCAGAACTATTAATCATGGAGTTCTTCTAAATTCCTGATAACGCTTTCTGTAACTTTCATTTAATTCTTACTGTTCCCTGATTCGCTTTTGCTTATTTTTTTTTAATTTAGAACCGTGTTTGCTTCAATAATTATTTGTGCACTCTTTCTTACAGTAGCTTTGATGAGAAATGAGAATAAAGTACACAATTGTAAGGCATAGAGAAGACTAAATAAAGTAATTGTAAGGAATAGAGAAGAATAAGGAATAAATTAAGTATGTGATTTTCAGGACTTTGTAGGCCAGTTAAAATTGAAAATCAAGTAGTAAAATTATACGGAAACAATTTTTTTTTTTAAAAGATTTATTACCTTTCTTGCAGAATGCATGAGAACAGTACGCGTTGTAAGATACGCGAAATTGTTGAGTGAAAATATCCTAGAGCAACTTCATTCCAAAATTAACTACCCAAGTATTTCGATGTAATTTGTACGTTTTTATGTCTGGTTTTAATGAATACAGAAGAGACCAATTCTATCTTTTCGTTAGTTGATTTTGAGCTTTAGGCAGCCATTGTTTTCATCAAATTGGCTCGCACAGCACACAATCTTTGTCCAAATTGTTGGTTCTAATGCCCGCTGCCGGAATGCGTTCATACGGAATCGTGTCGAATTTCGTAGTTCTTTTCATAAATTATTACCTAAATAGTTGGATATAAAGAAAAAAAGTATATTTCTAAGAAGTTGAATCAATACAAGGTTATTTATAAAAAATATTAAAAAAGTAAAGAAAGCAGCAGTAAGATATAAGAATCGCGATAGAAAAAGAAAGAAAAATAGTTCATTTTTAAAATTTAATGAAACATGTTCTATTAACATGTGTCAATAAAACATTTGTTGATAAAACAGAAAGCCAATAAAAATTGCTAATATATTCTTTCCTTTCTCTTAAGAAGTACGGTCGGGATTTCTCTCAAATCGAAGGTAAAGTTCTTGTCGATGTTCAGTTTAGACTTGATGCAGTGGACGGTTCTTAAAAGCTAAGCTAATGGTTAGAAGTTGAACATTAATATACAGATGCAGATGGCTGAAACTTTTGATAACCTGGCTTACATGAACAGCTATGAAAAATGTCTGAAAAGAAATCAACTCTTGCAATAATACGATAGGAGAATCTAAGTGGTTACAAATGATAACGCAGTTAATTCAAATGATCTAAACTCTAAAGGAAAAGTACTCGGCCACAGATTTTCTGTAGCTCGTCATGGAAGAAAAAAAAACGATGAGGCCGGTACTTAAATACTGGTAGTAAACCCCGAAGACTTTGTGACGTGTCATAAGGAAGTTTAAACACTCACTTTTATCTCAAGGTCTAAAGAAATGTTCTTCCTCAAGTGCAAACGAAAGAATGGAATTGTTCAAGGATCAAATTGAAAACTTCATTAAACTATTATTTCAGGTGCATGTTGAATTAAAACAAAGAAATCTGTTTTATTTTAAGAAATTAAATCAGAAATCTTGGATTTAACGGTGAAAAAAGCATATGAATAACGGCCCTGTAAATTGAATTGTAAACTGAGAAGCAAAACTTTGGAAAAATCATCGTGAAAAGAAATCTCTAGCGAGGGCCGTTGGTTTTCTTACCAAGGCATTGCTTACTTCATTTTAAAATATCCGGCATCTTTCATCGAGGTGTAGCTGTCTATGTAATCGATTTGCTCCAGGATGCTTCTTTTTAAATCAACGATTATGTGTTTTTTAACGCCCACTGTTCACAGCCATTCTGCAAGAAAAATAATAAAACTTTTAAAAAGAGTGTTTCCGTATAATTCGACCACTCAGTTGATAATGTCGGCTGGCCTAAAAAGTCCTTAAAAGTGCATGATTGATTTATTTTCCTCGTCAAACATACTTCAAGAAAGAGAGCATAGTTAATTAATAATCCAAATACGGTTGTAAATTTAAAAATAAAAATTCAAAAGTAAATCAGGGAACAACGAGAACTAAATAAAAGTCACAGAAAGTGCTATCAAAATTTTAGAATCGTGAAATCGTTGGAAATGAACTACATGAAAAATGGCTCGGAATGAAATTGGAAATCCTGCAAAAATTCTCACCTGCAGGATTTTGTGCTACCTGTGAAGTTAAAAAAAATAAAAGGCAGTATTACAGGGATACCCGGGTTTATCCTGCCAAAGAACTGCATTGCTGAAAAATTCACACTTCATCAGACTCGCATCTCCTTTCAAATGTAGTGTTGAATTTTTTCAAGATATTTAGCTGGGCTTTGGTTGTCATTCATACAAATTTTATGAAACGCGTATATCACGGTATTAATAATGCGCTGGTACGATGGTTCTGCGGAAAAATTCTATCTTCATTTCGAGGTGACTGTGAAGTTCTGTGTTGCTAATGCAATATCTCTGATTACCTTCATTTCCAGCAAATTTAAAATTAATGTGAATGTAAAGTTTTAATTCTTCGATTATTGTTATTGCTGGTATCTGCATACAGTAACCCGTAATTATACACGTAGTTTAATATGAGACAAAAATCTCGTGCATATATTTTCAACCTACTAATTCATTCAAACCCCGACATTCGAAATATTATTATTATTGTTTGAGGTCGCTTTTCCACCGGGGTCGCCAGATAATAGCAAATGTGGACCCCTCCGCTTCGAAATATTCATTTCGCAAACAAAATTCGTGACGTACGGAGGACCAATGATACGAACGCAGTTTTGATATAAAATCTTATTTTTTTATAGGTGTTAACGTCCCTATGATTCAAACTCTCGCGTGATTTGCGAGGCGTGGGAGAACCACAGTGTGCTAAAAAATCTGACCTCTGATATCTACTGATGAAACAACATACCAATGATACACTTCTCCTTTTAATAATAGATGCCTTCGGAAACAATTTAAATAAGCACTCAGTTGTTGCTAATAGATGTACTCGTTCGATTTTAGCAGCTCACTCTGTACCCATATAACAACGGTGCCATTCTGAAGAATATAGAAGCTGCACTACGATAATTTCAGTTTTATTAGTTCAGAGTCGTAGAAAATAAATAGCAAAGTTTGGGGAAAGCGTCCACCCTAAGGCTGTACCTGTATAACCTGATAGCATCCTGGAGTCCACGAGACAGTGAAAATATTGAGTAATCTGAAGAGTTCGATCGGAATGCAGCGAAAAGTTCGTGAAAATGTCTCAGTGAAAAGTTTGAGGCAATGCTGAAATGAACGAAAGAAGCTCACACGAGTATTATTGGATGTCACTGGGATTATAGAGCAGCTTATTTGTCAATAAATTAATTTATTGAAATGTGGCAGTGAGCATCTACACCGTAACTTCCTTTAGGAAGTGATATGTTTTGGGGACGTTCCAGCTAAAGGGGACTGCGATTGAAAAAATAATGAAATCTGATGATAACCTCAATAAAGAAATTACAATTATCATAATTGCCCAAGCATCTTGGACTACGTCCGTGGTTTCAAATCCAGGACAACAATACTCCAAACAAACTCTTAAATCAGTGACTGCATAGATCACGGAAAAAACAATTGCGGTTATATAATGTTCTTCGTTTGGTCGGCATGTAACGACTCTAAAACAAACCAATTCAAAAAATAAGCGCTCCTACGTAACACTGAGAAATTTGTCCAGACGTGTTTAAATTTCACTGACGAGTCCAAACAGTCATGTGATTGGCTATTAATAACGATGTCATCTTCCCTCGTTTCAACTATACGTACGAGGTTGTAAATTTTTTGCTTTAACGATGGTCAAATCGAAAATGTTGGACAAAACGTAGAGTTCTTTAAACTAAGTTACAATGTTTTTTCAACAAATATCACGTGAATCATGAGAGCATTGCATTATAAGAAATGAGTGAACGTTCTGAAAATTAGTTGATGGACGAATAATAGTGTGAGAGCCTTATGATACAGCGAGTACAATTATGATGTTCTTGACTAAGACGGCAGTTTGACATGTCTTCCTTGACAAAGTTGCCATTACTCTTTTCGTTGAGGCAAAGTTGGAAGGGTTTACTTCAATGAAAATGAGGGCGTTCTTCTCTTCGTAGCTACTGAGCGGAAGTAATTTCTTTTAATGACTATTCCATCAAAGGCGCCGCACGTGAGGCACCGCTGCAATGTGAAGCAAGGCAAGTTGGAGGTCTTCTTTTGTCGTCCAGGCGAGGCGGCTGCGGTGCGCGGGATTGTGTTTGTGGCTTGTCAGGTCGTTCAATTCCACAGAAAATAACTCAAATGTTATCCGTTTTCAAGAATCTTTTCAATAATTTTTCTTCATTTAAGTTTGTTGCTAAATTCGATAAGTTTAAAATTTCTGCTCGAAAGCAGTTTTGTGCAATCATAATAGAAAAGATGAAACTTCTTTTAAGTTCTTGGTGGATTTAGCGCATTAAGATAATTAGATGTTATGGAAGAATGGTGAACTGCTGTCTATTCTCATATGAATCATTATTATGATACATTAAAATTAGATACTTCACGCTCATTCACGTCGAGATTAAAAGGTTAGAATACAAGACTTTCTCGTCTTATGATAAGCTCATCAATCTATGATTCACGTTGATGAGCTCGTAGCTCATTGGTCGAGGTATAATGTTAGATCTGATTTAATTCGCAAGAAAGAAGAATGCAAGGAACAAAATATCAATGTATTGGACAGTAATGAATCAAAATAATAAAACGCGTTTCGATTTCATTCGTCATTCATAAAATATAGGTTACATTTTCCCCAGCGTCTTACCTTGAGATTTCCTCGCGACGACTAAGGCAAAAATTTTGAATTTGTTAAAATTTTTATGCGTTCTAGCAGCGTTTGCACTTCTACTAAACTTCAAGCGTTTTAGTATTAGGACTGATAAACTGTATCCAATTCGCTCGCTGTAAAAATGCGATCTCCAGTGATCAATACTTACAAGACGACGCAAATTATATCAGTCTAGATGATCTCCAGCGTAAAGCTCAGGCTTGGCTAGACACGATGTGGGTGTCGCTTATTGCTCCAGCTTGCATTAGATACGTGCCTGGTTAGGTTAGTTTCAAGTTTTTAAATAATTTACTTACTGACGTAATAAAAGTATTGGGCTACACTGGGCTGCTAGTAGGACACATACGGTAAGTTGACTAATTTTTGTTCTAGCATGTTTTAGAAACGTGCTTTTTAGACTGTGCATTCCTACGCTTGATATGGTCTTGAAGCAAGATTTGACTTTGAAAGATCAAACTTGAGTACACGGCAATGAATAATAAAAACGCAGGTTTTAGCTGCGTCGAATAAACAGCCTCCGATTCTCTTTTCATCAAATCGTGGAGCAGAACGAATTGAACTAAGATACAGTAGGTTGTTTGAACAGGCGAAAATCACAACATGGCAAAGATTTTTACAAGTTTGTACTGAAGGGAGGTAGGCCTTTGACCTTAATTGAATTCTTTTGATTCTTATTTAGCGTTACTTTGCTTCATAGCCTCATAATTGGCGCACTGTACCCTTGACTGTCAGTGACCACAATTATTGTATGCCTGCAGAGTATCGACTAACTATCGACTTATGTGAAGAATCTTCTCCTCGACTCAAAGGCAGAGCGATACACTTTGTTGCGTGCAACCTGGTCCGGCGTTTAATACTCCCGCAATTGCATGACATATACACTGGTGCAGCGGCTCTTCAGAAGATGATAAAACGGAATAGGCGTGTGCGAAAGGTTTCTTGGGTCATAGGCTTTCATTGGATTAAAAAGATACAGAGCAAAAGAAAATGGAAATCTCTGGAAATTTCGGCAACACGTCTTATCAGTATTCATCGAACGATAAATAACAATCAACGAAGCAGGGTGACGTACCGTAACCGGTTGGGGAGTATTCGGATAATAAATGAGCAATATATTTTCAAGTTTTTAGTGTAATGTAGGGCTCAAACAAAAAACTTCAAATAAATCTCGTACTGGCAATTGTCGGTTGTAACTTAGGCATTGAGAAAGGAAGACAAAACCGCACTAAGACTGGTGGCTTGGCGGCCGTTCTTCAGGAGTGCGCTACCATTGAACGCAGTTTTGGCCTTTCGCAGCGCAGAGACATCCCAGTTTCAATCTTCATGCTAGATTTTTACAAGTAATTTAAAAAAAAATGAAGAGAAAGTTCTTCATGACGTTAGTGGTTGACATCCTGTTTAGATCAACATGATGACCGGTTATGGGAAATCTCGAAAAGAAATATCTTACACTAAAGGACTTATGTTGAAAAGTGCTTCTGGATTAGATAAGGTTCGGAGTCAGTTTTAGAAATAAAACCCAACAAAAGTATTTCCATGAGAAAAAGGATGAAGGTTTGGCGTTAAGAAAACGTCGAATCTATGCATGAGGTGCGTTCCCACACAAGATCCACAGTGCTTATAGGAACTGTCAATCGGGAATAAAGTTTATGAAACAAGGTAAAAATTTAAGAAGGAAGTAATAAAGGCTCAAAATCAGGATATCATTGAGCCGAAAAAAATGACCCTTAGAAAAAACATTCATTCCCACCAATAAAGAAGGTCTTCCTAACTTTTGGCTCGGGACTTCACAAACTTTCCCTGGAGAGCGCTAATCCCCATAGATCCGATAACTGTATCCCGTGAGATGATAGCGCTGGTCCTGACATGTTGGATCCCAACGTGTTGGAAGCGAAATTATCTATGCTCGCCTGTGGACTACGTGCCGATGATGGAAGGTGAAGTTAATTCAAGCGGAGAATCATTTGTTTTTTTGTCTTGCGGCAACTCAAAAAGTGAGGTATTGAACGGACGCGATTTTATATTTCACTAAGTTTGCCTGAATACAATCCAAGTGTCAACCTGAATTAGAAATATAGTTTACATTTTATTATTACTGTCTCTATTTTGATTTGGAAATATTGCACGAGTAAGAGACTGGAGCTCGTAAAGCTAATCTCATAGTTAATCGAAAACTTAATATCTTCGCATCGAGAGTACATGTAACGAAAGGCTTGCAAGTCGGGTGACATGTCGTATCTCCCCACAACGACCACCAGCAGGTCGGGCAAAGCAGACGTGCTCCTGTGCCTGATTACAGACCAGATGTGACGATACGACTGGTGCACGTGACAGCTGGTTAAACTTCTGCCAGAATGGCAGACTGAAGTCCTTTTACTGCAGTTCATTGTATGGCTGTCATCCGTGGCAAGGTTCAAACAGAAATTTCTAGTCTTTTAATTAAGCCATGGTATTTTTAATGGCTTTCAATTTCGCTTGACTTCATGAAAATTTTCGAAGTTCGAGTGAGAGCTCAATACAATTTTATTTAGGTACAACTGAGTTCCTCAGTTCAAATGTAGTTGGTCTTTTGCTTTTAGTCGTTTTGATGAACCTGAATGTACAATTTTAGGATAGTAATATATCAAATACTTCCTAATGCACACTTTTCAAGCCATGGACAGAAGAAGAAAAATTTTCGGTTTGTAAGATTCTACGAAACAGAGTTCAACATTACATTATGTAACAGGCAAGGGCATAAAATGAAGCGCTGGAATAGCAATTTCTATTAATTCACTCAGGAAATGAAAACTAACGTTCGGTGGTTGTAATTACTCTTAAAGTAATACTTGCCTTATAGAGACAGACTTGTACACCTTGATTCCCTCTACAATGCCAGACCCCGACTAGGCTGGTGCTACTAGTGGACTGAGTGCCATTACTGCCATCACTAGACCGATGCCACTAGTGGACTGAGTGCCATAACTGCCAGTGCTAGGCTGGTACCACTAGCGTACTATCTCATTACTGCCAGACACTAGATTATTGTCACAAGTATCAGAAACATCCCTTAAATAAAAATAAAGAGCGAACTCGTTCAAAACGTTAGTTGATTAAAATCTTTTGTGCAGACTTATTGACGAGCAGATCATTCATTAACCTTGCGTTAAAATAGTTCAGCTGAAATCCTATTATAAACATCATACCCCAGCAAAGGAGTACTTTCTGCCAGAAGTGTCGTGATTTTTCAGCTCCACGCAAGGCACCGGCACATCTTCTGAGCAATTCTCGAAGTTTATTCCTCTGGCAGATTCAACCTTCTCTTGTAATAATCGAGATTTATCCCCCGGGTTCATTAAACCCTCTTTTAATGAGTTTCAATATCCTTTCTAATCAGTTTTAATCTTTAAAATTCTGTAGTCAGTACTTATCAAGTTTTGCAATCCCCCTCTTATATAACCACTGCAACTTTTATTTATGAGCAAATTATTCTCTTCTTATGTATAATAATGTTACCCGTAGTTTTATAGACCCACTTTCAGCTTTCTGTCTTTAAAGGACAAAGTTCTCAATCGTAACTGCACAGCGTTAAGTATATAGTGCTAATGAGATCTTTCTAATAAAAGGTACTGAGAGTAGGGAAATTTCTCTAAATATTGCTCATGTGGCTCACATATATATATATATATATATATATATATATAAGGGACGTAATAATGGACCAGTAGTGATGGTGCACCTTGTTTATAACACTTGTTGAGCTTAATATTGTTCGGTAAATTAATTTACATCAGTTGAACTGTATTGACTAGTAGGTGTCAGTCCCTCAAAATGGGATATCCCACTGGAAAAACCGTACAATGAAAAGCCAGAAGCAACGCAGAAACTGTTTTTACTAAGCCAAGTCCAAGCCAGCCTGGACAAGTCAGGGCTCGAGGTTTTGATAGCGCCTTCAGTCAGCGGATGGGAAGCAGTTCAATATTCCAATAGTGATCGGCAGCGAGAACATTTCAAGCTGTCTTTAAGATGAACAGCCCCACCATTCTTCCTGGAGCCCCGACGGAGGAATGTGGGGCTCCCAACTTGACCTATAGCTTTCTGGACCCGGCGCTTTATTGCACGCTACACTGGCCAATTGCGGTCCAAAATTGCTTCGTTGTGGAGCTCAAAGCAATGCCGAGGAACTCCCATATCTGCACTAAATCTAACGTGGCTTAGCGCTCAACATAATGTGCGATGGTTTTTGATTGAAGTCAAAGGGGAGAGTGAATTAGGGTGTGTAAATGTGTGCAAACTTCTCAAATCGAGCAGTAATAGACTGTAGGCTTGAGTTAGGTAAGGCTTAGAATCAGAGCTAATTTACTGTTACTATAAACCTGAAGTGGCGCCATAAATCTGTTGTAGCACTTAATAATTGTAAAGAAGTACCATGATTCTCGCTACGTTTTTGGGAGCACAAGTGCAATTGATTGCATTTGCATGACAATAAATGCAGTGCGAATGTTTCATAATTTTGGCCGCTTTCAAACACGAGTAGCTCTAAAATCTTTACGTTTCATAGGCAAGTTATTCCATTACACATGTCGAAGCTTTGATATGCAAATTGGCATTTCCTCAAAACCTGTTTTGAACGCGGCATGTGTAATGGGTGCTAGTTTTAACATTTTCGCTGCTGGAAGTGTTCCAGAAAAGGCCTCGTTATTGCAAAGCAGGCAAGTGTTGATGACCGTAGACAGACCGGCTTCATGAGAGGCTCTGAATCTAATTGCAACTTTGGACCTCGTTTAGTGCAATAGAGCGTGGCGAGTAAACGAAATACAGACAGACATGAGCCCCACCTTATCCCATTATTTAATTGAAGAGTTTTGGGTCGGTAAACTCTGGTGTCGGCTCATATGAAAAGCGACGTTTGTTATTTCCTTTTCATCCTCATTTTACATGAAAGATAATTTAATTTTCTATTTTCAAAAACAAGGACAGCTATTTTTTAATGAATATTGAAATTTAAATGTTGATGGAATTCTCAAGAAAGAGATCAATATGTGTATATGCAGTTTTGGGTGAGTTAAAAGCAGGTTCTTGACTTGGACCTGAAGGAAATTTGAGCCTATTTTAAAATTGAACGAAGATAAATAGAAGCTTAAGTCATTTCTATAACACTATACACAAAATGACGCGAAAAAGTTAAAATTCAAAAATGTATATTTAATTTTAGAAATAACTTACGGGATCATTAAGTAGCATTGATTAAAACTATGTCAAGTGAACAGTAACCGTATTCTCTAAGCCAGAGCTAAATCCAAGCGCTCAGTAAACGAACACCATTAATAAACTCATAGGTGAATGATGAACAAAAGCAAAGAAAAAACTCAGTTCATTAATTGGTGGGAAGCTTCAGTGCGTTGTTTTTAGTTTGTAAATAAAGCGATATTTATTCCACGACCATAGCCTTCACGACCTGCAGCGATGTGTTATAGCGATGTGTTGACCTCATTACCGGTGTGATGAAGCTTTTATCATCTTTTTATCCCAACAAGAGCCATACATATTTGTCAATATGCATTCAGCCGCGCTGTTTTTTGCTGACCTCAGCTACTTTTTTCTGGATGGTCATTGTGTAGCAATTGAGTCGCTAACAAAGGATGAAATTCATCAATTAACTTGTCCGCGACCAGCAATGTGAGGTCGATGATAAAAATAAGTCATTAGGGGTATTCATGAAGATAAAATAGTCACTGTAAGCTTTTTATTTAAATTCCGTTGCATCGCCACCGCAAAAGCCAATTTTCTACTGAACTCTTATGGACACCGTGCGTAGACTCGTCTGTTCGATATAGCTCTGATACACTGCTTATTTCTTTTCTTTTCTTTGTCAAATGTTAGTATTGAAATTATATTTCTGATTTGATAGTTTCTTGTTTCAAATTCATGAGAGTTTCGAACTTCTATATTTTTCAGTGGTTCACAGAAATAATTTGAAGGCACAAACTTTGCAACGCCTACTTGTTGCGGCTGAGGAGCCAGAAAAAATACTAAACATGTTTTTTTTATTGCAAGTGAAGAAATCAAAAATAAACTACGATGATTATAGCTCTTTTTCGAGTTATATGATTTAACACTGTCAAATCTCGAGGGTCAACACTCTTCTTACATTTTATTTTAACATCGAATTCAGTCTAAAAAACTAGCGAATGATTTTTCCGATATTTTATTACTGATTGCGTCCCTACTTATCTCACTCATGGATGATATTTTTACTACTAAATATCTAAAATAGGTTTACATCTACTGTAGAAATAAAAGTTATTTAAGTCTAGAGTAGCATGATTCGCTAAATATGCACAAACGCGAAGCAATAAATATATGGGTACATGCTTCCAATATTGAAATCAGTTGAGAAAAGAGGGGAATTTTTTTTTTTTAAATACAGCGTGTGTCCTCAAAATTTAGTTAAGTGTTACGCTGTGTGTAACTGACCCGATTTTCCTTGCAGACACTCACGAAGTACATTACCATATATTACTCATCGAAAATGACCATGGTCATTTAAGGACCTCAGAATGCAATCAAATTCCCACAAACTTATAATTCGAAATACAGTAATGTTGAATTAGAAAAAATGTCATTCCGACACGTCAGAAAATCAGCTCCTAGCCTCAAGGGGCCGAATATTTGTGCCAGGAACCAGCAGGTAAAAATGATAAAATTGCTCTAAGTTCCGGCCATCGTACCAGACTTGTTTGGAAGGCAGTGCCTGCGCGACGGGCATGAGCAATTAACCATGACACGGCTTTCATCAGTGCGCCTTGTAAGGCCACGAGGGCCCACAAAAAAGCCGCGAGTGTCTAATTAAAGCCCTGTTTTGAATGAGAAACTCCATCGCTCAAACGACATTTCCTTCAGCTGCCTGACAGTCCCTGCTTTTAAAGGGCACTTTTCTGCAAGAAGGGCTGCGTGGATTGCTGCCTCTGCTTAATTACGCCGGCAAGATTCGTTAAAAACTCCGCGGGAGCTTCACGCCTCTCCTCAGAGACGGGAATCCGCTTAGCTCCCTAGACACTGCCGTACCTCGGCGAGGGGGTATTGATGACTGGAGCTACCAGAACACTATTTCGTAATTCACGCATGAAAATCTATTGGATAAGAAGAGTCCTGAGCACCGAATGCGTGGATACAAAATATGATTGCCGCTCAGAAAAATGAATTCTATTGGATCAACAGGATAAAATTGGGTAGCATCTGCGCAGTTAGTAGGAGTTTCATGAAAAAAAAAATTGCATGAAAAGTGCCCAGAACACCGAATGTGTGGAAATAAAATATAGTTGCCGCTCAGAAAACAGAATTCTATTGGATATATTTGATAAAATTAGGCAGCATCTGTGCAGTTAGTTGTAGATTCATTTAGTAGCTGGAGATATTGTACGTCCTACTAAGTTCAAAAGTTGGTAGTATTCATTTAGACCAAATATCTTGATATGAAATTGGTCGACTTTCGTCAATCGACTAACCATTAACCATATTTCAAGTATGACTTCAAGAAACAGGCTGGCTTGCAGCTGATCTGTGTATAACAGTTTGAAAGCTCTGAACAGGTTGCGCGCATTTCCAATTTTAGAAACGTGTAATATTTCGCGAGTTCTACTTAAAATCTAGCTGACGTGCAAATCATGAAAGAGAATCATGAAATAATTTTTGTACAAATTGTTTTCCTTTTCATACGATTTTCATTCACGGGACATTATTACGATATATTTTAAGACAACGCTTGACTCGTAATTTCAACGGCTCGAGGAAACTTAAAAACCCGCAGGATTGGCAGAAAAGGATATTTAGGCAAATGTTACCAGCTCTGTGCTCGCTTGTTGTGAGATTGATGCCAGCTCAGGACTATTGGTGACTTTCAACCTAGTATCATTCAGAGGTCTCGCATCTTATGAAGTACTTTACTTACTCGGTGCTGCTCTCCATCACTTCCAGAGCGCTCGATCCAAGTTCGCAAAGTGTTGAGAGGTGGTTACAGGTGCCACAATTTCGAAGCGAATTAAATGAATAAATATAGCGTAAAATAACACTACAGGTTTTTGATTTCTTTGCATCTCAGCTTCGAAATTCGAGTAACCTATCGTCCTTGTTTCTCAGGCGGTTACGACTCTGTTGAACTCGATGCTCAAAATTCCTGGAAATATCGCAAATTCATGGAGATATTTTCAAGCCAAAAAACAGCAGCGATACACGAACGCAATTTCCAGGGTAAATAGGCGAAGAAATAGTAAGCACTCTATCGAGTTTCAAAGGGGACAAACAAAATTTGATCCGCTATAAATTTACAGTAAAAACTCTTCAGTATTGTCTTTGACTGGCAAAGTAAAACGGAAAACGTATACAAGTCTATGCAGTGAAATTTTTATTTTTTGTATCGTAAATCGTCACGATAAAACCTAACGCATGTCTTACAAGCAAAAAAATGTTTTCCGGGCAGGATTAAAAACGTCCGCAATTTCGATGGGGGTATCAGCGTTTTCTGCACTCAATAACCTGAACAACAAGCCAGAATTCCAGCAATCAACACACCAACCGACGTTCAAAACTACCCCAACAAAAAAATTAGACCGCAAGCGAAATTATGTAATTTTAATTTGCGCATGCCAGACGTAAATATTTTCTCGTTTTCTATTTCATATTTCATTTGTTTTTAGATTATCTTTTCATGTATTTTAAAGACCTTTAAATTTTTATTTCATTCGTGGATTTAATTTCTTTCTCATTTTTACGTGCAGCAGTCTTATCTCTTTACATCATTATTATTATTATTATATAAGAAAGTTTTAGCCTCCCTTAACCACGACAAAGATGTTCCAAGAGAGGAAAGAAGAAGGCACCATTTAGTATGGAGTTGAGGGAACGCGGAATCTATGCACAAGGTGCACAGAAACAGTAAGCTAGGAAAGAAGTTCATGAAACAAGAAAAAATTTGAAGAAGAAAGTAGTAGGTGCTGAAAAACAGGACAGCAGTGAACCGAAAAAAAGTCCGTAACAAAACAAAAACCTATTTTATTACAAAAAAAAGAAGCCTACCTAACCTTTAGCTTGGGCCCTGCACATGGTTCCCCTGGGAGCGCTAATTCCCATAGATACAATAGTTGTATCCCCCTGAGGGGGATTATCTCTTTACAAACTTTCATACACGTATCTTTTATGTGGATGCCTACCATGCGTCGCACGTAAGTGCTGAAAATTTGAACGACTTCATTCACAGAACGTCGGGGTACAAATAGCCGTTTTCAGAATTTAGTCACGACTCAAGTTTTCTGTGGAGTTTGTTTTGGCCTCTCTTCCCTTCCTAAAACTATTTTTTCGGCTAAAATTTGATTGGCGTTATTTTAATTTTTCGAAATTATTTCATTTCCTAGCTCATTCTTCATACTATTGTCCTTCAGCAATTAGCTCAATGACTAATCATACAAGTACATTTGCTGATATCGACGCAGAGTTCAATAATTTTCACGCTTTATTTCCGAACCCAACTGTTCTACACATTGTAAACATGTAAGGATTGGAAAATTTAACGAAAAAACGGCCATCTATATAGATTAATTCCTATTATACTAGAGCTTTGGGTCAGTCTATCTAATAATAGGTGAAATAAAATCTATCGCAGCTGAACTAAACGGTAACTTTGGTGTCGTAATTTTCACTCAACGTTGGGTAGACGATCAACCTTAGAACGTGGTTCAAATACTATGCTGGAATCCTATTCATAACAATAATATAGGTATAGTAATGAAGTGATAGCATATTAACGTACTTATTTTAACACATACGTAAGTCCCCTGTCTTCCTTGAATGAACTAAATAATATTACGGAACTATTTAACAAATCCCATTACCAAGATATAATAAATTGTGGTCGTTTTATCTATAATGTTTCCAAAAATGAAAATTGTTACGAATATTCATTATTTTACATGCAATGCACTTTAAATCATGACTTCAGCAACCACTAAGTCTACACCAAGCAGTAACAAAATCAGTGTCGAGTCCCCAGATTTTTTTCAGGTTGGCGCAGTACGCGAATTTAAGTCGACATAGAGTGACATATTACGCCAGCAGTTCTCATTGCAGCGGAGATAGATTTCAGCCGCTAGATATTTAGGGCCGTGAAAATTACATACACGCTACAGAACTACTTACTGCCCGAAGGCACATTAGGCCAACAGAGGAAATTTCTGTTCAAGCGTTTATAGCGGTTCGTTTGTGATCAGTGCTGTTAAAACACAGAATTACTGAAGTAACACGCTCGGCTGCCGTGCGAAAAAAACTGCTGTATATATCCAGACACGACGAATGTCTTGCTGCATTGTTATTACTGCGCTGAACTGCAGTAGTACTGCGGATGTTTTGAAGAGTGCTTAGTCTCACGCTTCTTGATAATATATTATCGACAGACTTAAATGACTTCTTAAGATGAACACCAACTTCTGACGTATTTGATCATTTTCCGGTATTTATGGTTAATAGATACATTTTTAATACCCGAGTCCACAGCAGGCTGACATCAACCAATATTGATGCATGAATGACATGTATATTTATGAAAAATGTGCAGTATACTAGAGCATATAATTCCCAAAATACTATTAATCAACACGACATTAATTGATACAGAAAACCTTGACTGAACCATGTTAAATCGAAGTGATGTTAGAAATACTCCGTGTAATTAATCTGCTCCGATCATCACAAGCTGAGTAACAAAAAAGTCTTTGATTGCACAAAACATCTTTATAAACACTAGGAAACGCCAAGCGTACGTCACTTAAGCAATAACATAAATTCATTGAAGGAAAATATCAAAAGTAGTGCGTAATAGATTCAGAAATAATGCTGCTATTCAATAATCGAACTTAAGGAAATATCACTCAAAGCTCAAATATTCCAAATTCAAAAATTATATCGAAAATAATTGGGCGTATATTCAATTCGTTACTTCGAGAAAAATGTATCTCGAGAAAATGAATATACTATTAAGGAAAATGCAGTTTATTGCTTGCAAAAATCGCTGCAAGTTTTGCAACAACTTCATCAACAAGGCGAAGATTACAGCTGATATCGCAAGTAATTCAACTCAGTAGAAATGTAAGAAAATAATAATTTATTTTCCGATGTTTTAGACAGTACAAAATATCTAAAAACGAATTTAATGGATTGAAGTCGTTTCAATAAAAGGTGCAAAACACTTAGCTTATTGATCAAATAACTGCGATCCTCTCAGATATGATTAATCTTCCCTGTCGTTTTTTTCCCTGGCTGTCTGAAAATTTGCTCGAGGAACTTATATTCTCAATAATGGTGTTCACGCCAACGTTAGCCATTAAAGACTATTTCTGCTGTCAATTTGTAGTAAAACATTTTACGTTTTCTCATGAATGAGTACTTTTACTCTGTAGAATATTAATTTTATACAATAAACAGCGTGATTTCCGGTTTTCACAAACGACAACTCGAGCCATTCTGAATCATCTACAATTTTTTTTAAAAATAATATAAAATAGAAGAGGGGAATATTGTTTTCTCTGTATTTCTCAAATTCTGTGAAGCTTGCGACAGAGTTAATTATAGCGTACTACAGTGCTCTCGAAGCTCCACTGCTACAGCATGAGACGAGCTGCACATAGATGGGCTCAGTTCACCTGACGGATCACAAACAATTTACCGTGATCAATACTCACTCCCGAAACTTTTTAGTCTATCCTTTGCGTTCACAACCACTTTGGTTGTGGGACCTCTTCTGTTTTTGATATTCATCGATATTTTTTACTGTACTACAACTCTATCAATTTGAACTTTCTAGTGATGATTCCCAGTGAAAGCTATGATTACGATAGCGAGCCGATGAAATGACGAGTTAGGAAAAGTCTCGACAGGCCTCAAAGCTAATGCACGGTAAATTAATGTCAGTAAAGCTAAATATATCCTATTTTCATCAAGGAAATGCATCTCTCCCTTCATTAACATCGGTAATGGTCATGTTGAAGAAATAAATTAATTCAAACTTCTTGGAAAGTAATTGATGGGGATCTGACTGTCAAACAATATCTAGCGATGCATATACAGGGTGTTGGCGGAACTCTTGGTACAAACTTCGGCTACTAGTAGAAAATACAAATTTAAACACTTTTTCATCAGTAAAAAAATATCGAAAAACGCTTAGTTTTTCATTTATTGGGCTTAGAAGTTTTTAATGCTACGCTACAAGAACACAACAGCGATTTCGCAACAGACAGGAATAAGGGCAATGTGGGGAATTAGAATGAACAAGTGTTGGCAGAATCGATCCTGTTTTATCTACAGTTTAAAACATTAATCAACAGATTCAGGAAATTTCTAGAAATTCCTAGTCAACGTTAGCGACCCCTGGTGAGAAGCGTATGTGTATCTTTTGTCAGTTAGCACCGTGGCACTGAAGTGGTTAGATGTATGGCCTTACAAATGCACAAATGGCAGACATGCATTTCACCTATGGTGTTGCTAATGGTCATGCAAGACGTGCCGCGAGAATCTATCACGAACGTTACCCTTATCGAGAAGTTCCTGATCATCGATTCTCCACTGCATTGCACCGAAGATTGACGGAAACCGGCAGTTTTAGTGTAAACAGAGTGGACGTTGGTCGCCCAATAAATTATCATCGAGAGCAAGTGTTGAAACATTTCCGTAGAAACCCGCGTACGAGCACTCGTGCCGCAGCAGCATCTTTGCGTATTCGTGACCATAGTACAGTGTGGCATGTATTGAACCGGAATAATAATCATCCGTATCACTTCCAGAGAGTCCAGGGTCTCCTTCCCGTTGATTATGGTCCTCGAGAGCGATTCGCGCAGTGGTTTTTAGATCGGGGGGTAGAAGATGCCAATTTTGCAGAGTGTGTGTTGTTCACGGATGAAGCAACCTTCAGCCGAGATGGAATTTTTGATTATCATAACTTTCACTCATGGCAGCAGAACAACCCTCATGTCATCCATGAACATCATCGCCAACATCGCTACACTCTCAATGTTCAGGCAGGTATCGTGCACAATCAACTCATTGGTCTATACATTCTGCCAGAGCGTATTACTAGAGATGTGTACAAAATCTTTCTAGAAGAATTCCTTCTTGGTTTATGGAAAATGTGCCATTAGGTATTCGTAGACGAATTTGGTTTCAACACGATGGAGCTCCGGCACATTATGCTCTAAATGTGCGACGGTTTCTTGTCCAACAATTTCCAAATCGATGGATTGGTCGTGGTGGTGCTGTGTCCTGGCCACCGAGATCACCTGCTCTGACTCCGTTAGATTTTTTCTTATGGGGTCACTTGAAATCTCTGATTTGTGCGACACCTGTGGAGTCGGAAGAAGAGCTTGTCGCTCGAATTGCAGTCGCTGCTGGAGATATCGCTGACAACCCAGGAATGTTTGGCAACGTACGCAACTCGCTTCGACGAAGGTGTCGTGCGTGTATCGATGTTAATGGTCGAAATTTTGAACACCTACTTTGATGCGTTACTTTCTGTTATTTAATAAAGTACCTCATGTTATTTAACGTTTTTCATTAACCTCGTATGTTATTATTGAACATTAGTGCATGTGATTAACTAGGATCACAGTGAGTTCTTGAAGCGCAGCATTAAAAACTACTAAGCCCAATAATAAAAAAACTAAGCGTTTTCCGATATTTTTTCACTGATGAAAACGTGTTTAAATTTGTATTTTCTACCAGTGGCCGAAGTTTCTACCAAGAGTTCCACCAAACCTCTTCATATTCATATATATTTTTCAAAAATGGGCGATGAAGCATATAAATCATTCAATGAGCTTAATATTATATAATATCATGATTTTCCGTTTGATCAAACAACTCAAAGTGTGTGACTTGCGAATCTATAACATAGCCTTGATTACCGTTCTAATTCTCAATTTATAAATCTTTTTCAAACGAACAACACGCAAATTTGTTCTTCCTCGTTCAGGATTACAGACCAAAAAATCCATACGTACTTTTCCTTATAAAAACATATTGGTCATTGATAATATAGTTATTTCTCTTGAACGAACTTTTTTGAACGCATGTCTTTCAATTCTTGCATTTATAATCACTGGACTTTCGACCGACTTTCCATGACCGCAAAAAAACCTGAATTCTGAAATAGAAATAGGCAGTCGTTACGTAGCGTTCAGTTCGCAGTTTAGCGGTTGGAGTTGGAGCGGAAAGCGATGAAAGAGACAACCAGTCACGCAAAGTTTTATAATCATACAAAAGGATTTGATGCGCTTATAGCCTTGAATTTCTGAAATTGTTTGTACGTAGCAAGATGAAAAAACGTAAACAACCATCATAGGTTCGTATTTTACTTTCACAGACATCAGTACTATAGTAGGTGTCTATTATCTCTAAAGCAATATGATTTAATAGCATAAATTTGAACAATATCGTAGTTGCTTTTAACTAATGGTAATAGTTTGAAAAAATCTAACATCTTTGTAGTGTATTTAATCCCCCATGTATATGTCAACATATGAATCAAAGTTTAACTGAAACTATTTACATGATTCATCTCCATGGGAATATGGTCACAATACGCTCTAAGCCAATTTGATATTCTAAATACGATTACCAAGAAGTAGAGTGGAGGGGAGGCAGAAAAAACTGTAAGGCAGAGAACAGTCACAAATTTTACCAAGGGCAGCTTCATAACATAGGCCTCCCGAGGCACCCTGCTGCTCTGGAGCGTTCTGTTGCCTTATAAAATATTTAACATAAAATGCCCAGGAATTTTAAGTGACTAGCTCGTTAACGTCTTAACAATGTTGTGCTTCAAAGACCTGTCGACCAGGGCATCAAAATTAAAGGGAATTTCCCGCACGCAAGGTCAGGGAGAATCAACATCAGAAGCCAGAAAGTTTGGGTTTTTGTATGCGTGGGAATCATGAATATGTTGAAGAATTTTCTTTCGTCCATTAAAAAACTGAACACTTTAAAAGCTATTAGTTCTTGAGTAGAAGTAATGGTTTTTGTTCAAGTTCTCGTCTTGTTTATGTGCAGAGAATTTCCATATAGTTCACCAAATGCCAACTTTGAAATATTGGATTTTCCAAACAAAATTGGTGAATAGTCTTTTCGCGATTCTTAAATTTAACTAGAGTCTTCCATTTTTTATTTATTCAGCTCAGCCAGTGTTAAAATTCTAAAAATAGGATAAATGACAGTAGTTTTCGAAATAACTCTATTCCCTAAAATTTTTTGACACTACTAAAATTCAAATTTGTTCTTACGCAATGAATTTATTTCTACAGAAATAACGCTTTTGTAACGTATACAATACACCGTAAAACCCCTTCAATATCGTTAAATCTCACGTTTCAAATGATCTACAATTATCTCTTGTAGATTATTTACCATAAAAACAATACATATTATAGAACTGAATGGGCGATTTTTGGGAAATAAACAATACGTATTTACACAAATTACTTTAGTGCAATTTTTTCACAACATGCACGGCAATTATGCATTCAAAATGTTTGAACTTCAAATAGAGCGAATAATTAGAATTGATATAAGATTAATTCTTTCCAGACAGACACATTCGACACTGTCAGGAGAGGAAGGATCAGTTATTCAAATATCTTATGTGGGTTTTAGCCGTTTGTAGAGAAGAAATTAATTTAAACATCAATACTGAGAGCTAGAATAGTTCTCACACACGATCCCATTCAGGTCAGAATGAGAACTACGTGAGCATGCATGCTCGCGCCCACCATCAAAGATGTGCGATTAATTACCTACATTGATATACGTGTTCCATGTATTGTATATTAAATCAGATGATCTCAAACTTTTTACTTTAAGGACCACTTATACCACACCAAAATAAGCTGAGAACCCCTCACATGTGTTTTCCTCAGGTTATATACATTGTATATTACATTTGTATATAAATATACATTGTACGCACAGTTTCACAATATCAGTAGGCATGGAAAGTTGTAAATAAATACCTTAACTGCATCCACTGCTAAATTGGTCAAATTTTGCGGACCCCCTGTCAAAGTGCTACGGACCCCACTTTGAGAACCCCTGTATTAGATGACAATAAGTCATCTCTCATCAGCAACTGTGCGCATGCGGCACTGTTTTTATTTACATGAAAAGGTTGTCTCTTGCTGTAACTTCAGGTGACTCGTGTTCAGGGACGCAGTTACTAGTCAGTGCCAAGCACAGCTGCAGGAACGGATAAAATGACGTCGTCGTCGATATTCCGTACAATATCGACAATAAACTGGCTCAAGTCCACGGATTTTTAGAGTGTGTGAGTCTCTAGAGAAAAATTTAGATTGAAGATCTAGGAATTATTTTGAAGATAATTGTGTCAAGCATGAGACGGGAAGCTTACGAGCTGAAGAATAAAGATAGAATTCATTAATCTTTGTGAACAATTTACAATAAAGAATAGAAAAGAAAACTAGAAAAAAGAACAATAATGACTAAAAAAACCAAACTGTACGTTCTCTCAATTTGACACGAGCACATTTCTCAAATGTTTGACTAATTGGAAGTTAAAAATATAGCTGCACTAAGATATTAAAGCAGGCACGCACTGTCCCGACAGATATATTTCATTCCCTTATGTATCGATACATGAGGGAATAAAATATATCGATCATCTTTTAGGGCGGTCGATAGCGTGCTGGCGCGGTAATTTCTAGTCCTGAGTTCGAGTCTCGAGAACTCCTCGTGCATTTAAATTAAATTGTAATGCTACCTCGTCTTTGTTGAAGGAATGTGTGAGTTTTATTTATATGCTATACTGAAAACAATGTGCGTGCTGTGCTGAGTAAAATTATCGCAAATCTGTAACGATTTTTTCAGAAATTACGAGGCTCACGGCTAGGAGCTTGGTCACCGTGATAGAGCCATTGGTGGGTGAATGCTAAGAAGGAAAATTTTACGTTCTTTTGTAAATTTTAGACATATAATATTCCACAAACATCAGTAAAGTTGCATTATTTCATCAAAATAAAAAACAATTTTCATGATATCACGACGTTTCGTTTAGCTGCAGTGAAATGAGGCAAAAATAAATCCCCTCTCATTACGAATTTGGAATCGCGTTGCTCCGCGCTAATGATCCCGTAAGCGTTAATTAGCAAATGCAGCCAAAACGGGTAATTGGCGCCACTGCATCTTGAGCCGCCGACGGTGCCTGGTTAATCCATTGATGGTCGGGGCTCTCCGTGCCGAGATGCTGGTAGGGCACGCTCAGACTAAAAGTGCTAGATAGGCCTTTTTAGGCATAATCTTCCACTGTGAACGTCTTTGCAAATAAAATTTCCTCATAAATGAAACTCAGCGTCTGGAAACTCCACAGGGTTGATGCATGGGCCTAAGCGTTTTTTATGATATAATTGTAATTAAAGTTCAAGCTGAACTTGGAGATTTCAGTAAAAAGAACAATTTGGATGCACTTACTTCAAGCGAGGTGATTTTGAGCTATTTTGTGTTACCTGTTGTGACAATGAGCGGCACGTCTAACTGCCATTTTAAGCGTACTAGATGGTTTCGTACACTCTCGCTGCCCTGCGCTTGTGCATGGATTACGTTTCACTTGAAGTCTTTTTCTTTCGCTTCTGTGTTGCACATGGTACAACATGAACTCCAATGACAAATCAAGCTGTTATGACTCGTGTCTTTTTTAAAACTGCTTTTGTGTTTCGTGCGTGCCTCCTTTACACATTGACTGCAATGGGTTAAACTGAAGTTCAATATCCAACGCAAATTTCAAGCCAAAAGTTGTTAACAATTTTATAACTTGTAAACATTAACTCGCTAAAATGAATACAATTAATTTAAAAGCATTCTTAACATTTTTTCAAACGACCCATCGAGGGGTCGTTTTGCAGCCGAAAAAACTTGAGTACGACCCACCGGTGGGTCTTATACCGCAAAGAATGTGTTCAGCAAAAACTGCTAGTATGCTTCGTGCGCGCCTCCCTTAACAAAAAAGAGCCGTTGTGATTCGTGTGCTCCACTTTTGACCAAGGTCATGGTGGTCTTGGTAACTTTGGTCATGGTGGTTTTGACTAAAAGGGTTGTTATGACTCGAGCGTGCCCCTTTAACAAAACATGCTGATGTGCTTCGTTCGTGCCTTCTTGCCTTCTTCAACAAGAAGTGCAGATTCTGGAGCAAGCTCTCATGGAAGCCCTTGGTGCATCCAGTTTCCCCTCAATTGAAAAGACGATCAATTTGCCTCGGAGAAACCCCTTTGTTGTTTGTATGTGATATCCACCTGAATTTCACACCATCGCTGGAAAATAAAAATTTGTTGGAGTTTTACTGTTTCTTAGGAGTTTAGTGATTGCCCTGGTCTAGTTTCAGAAAGTTTTCTTGCAGAGCTAGTGAAGTCTATTTATGACATTCGTCGGCTTAATATTCTCAAGTAAGAGATAATTATTTAAAATACGGAACCATAGAGTTATATATATATATATCTATAATACCTCATAATAGGCTCCGCAGCTTGTTTCTTTCAGAACTTTATTTACTGCGCGGGAGATATCAAGGGATAAAAAAAAGAGGAAATTTGGTCTCGCTTTATGATCCGAATATCCCGTTTTGATTGTGTAAAATTCTGACGAATAACAAAAAATATTAAGCTCGCATAACATGAAAGTTCAAGTGAGATTAATATTAGGGTGCTTCAGTGCGTAATAATGAAGACGCTCACGAATAATAACGGAAATTTTTACTACTAAGGCCTACACGAAATGAAGTAAGAACAAGGCCAATAGTTCTCACACCATTGCTGCAATTGTGCTTACTTAATTAACATATGGTCACTGACAAGTTCTTCAGATGAGCTGCATCTTAATAGTATCGCGGCATCGCTGCGTTGGAAATCAACCCTCGTTCTCTGATGATGTGAGTTGTTGGTCGTCTTAAAAGTAGGGGAAAAACGCGAACTAAATTTCAATCGATGTATTCTTTTTAGCGAGCTAGAATTCCAATAAAATAAGGCATTTCTGCTTATTGCCATGGCACTCGTACGTAAGAAAATTATATAAGCAGAGTCTGAAGCACCCCGAGAAGAATGTTTCTCAATTCGTTTAAGCGACCTTAATTACACCAATTGAATAAAAAGCACTAGCACTGCCTGCAGCGCTCTTGCGCAAAAAGACGGTAGCATGTCTCAAGTGTATCGTAAAAGAAATGGAGCATCTCTCATGGAAGTGGGGCAGTGACTGTAAAGGAAATACCGGTCAGCGTCGAAGATCAATTAATATAACTGTCATAGAAAACATCAAATTGACTATCATAGAAAACGTATGATCACACGTTAGACACGCCATAAGATCACGTGTTAGACACGCCATAAGATCACGTGTTAGACACGCCATAAGATCACGCGTTAGAGCTTGACGGCAATCCTTGGTCGGAGCAAAGGTTTTGCTATATAAATAGAAGTGAGCGACAGGGACAAAGTTCAGTACATTCAGAAGTACGCTTCTTGACATCGCTGAGAAAATAGCTCAGTAAATTTCAATTGCCATCATTGAGAGTAAAATAATTGGCTGCATTTTTAAAGGAGAGGGTTCGTTGACATTCTTTTTATTGCTCATGGACATACATCATCATGATTAATTTTGTAATATAATTGAAAGATATGAATGGGATGTTTGAGAACCCGGTTTTAATGACCATAAAAAAGTAGTCAGATAGGTCAACCACCGCAGCACTAGTCATTGCAATCCTTTATTCTTAAAACCTCCATTCAAAAATAGAATCCGGCCATGAAATTTAAGATTCTGTAAATCGCTCTCATAATCTCCTAATCATCATTTACTAAGTACATCTTTTCTCAGCCCTCACCATTCGAGACTGGTTTCTTGAGAGCAAGTGTTTCCTTCGTCATCATTCATCATAGTGCCCCACAGCACACCTTGGGTGAGGGGCGGTGATTATGGGGGAGTAGGTCGCAGTGCCCAGTCTAACTTTTTCGCCGCCTGCATGCATGTTTTACGTCGCCTGAGCATGTTGATCGCTTGGGCGACGAAAAACATGCTTACTACGGCGAAAAGGTTAGTCTGGGTAGTTGTTTCGTGGGGCCTCGTCTCATCACACCAGAATGAGTTTGTAAAGACTCTCTTTTACTTTTTGGTCACCGTGGTCGAGTGGTTAGAGCGCACGCCCTTCACGGGAACGGTCGGCAGTTCGAATCCAGGCAGTGACACCCGGTGATTATCCCCGTAGGGAAAATGTAGAACTCAGCCACAATTCCCCACCCTAGGTGTCAGAAATGAGTACCGGCTTGACCGGGGGTAATCGTCATTGCATTCTGGTGTTAGTTGAAAGATTTGAAAAACCAATGTACAAGATGATATGTATCAGGCTTATGTTGAATAAAACATTCTTTCTTTGGTGATGGTTAACCTGCGGTGGTGTTCTTCGGGGCGATGTTGACATGCTATTACTCCATTCAAAAAATCATATCTTGACTTCATCTGAAAAACGCAAATTGACTTCATTCGAAGGCACTCGAAGGCCAGGCCGTGACCGCGCTGCATGACGGCGGCTGCTGTGGCGCTGGAGACAGCAGAAGCGATGGTCTGACGAGGTAGGTTGCGGTGGCCATTGGCGGAGTGTCCGGTCAACCCTCGATTATTAATTCTTGCATTCAAATCCGTCGTTGTTTCCCTCCACTCTTTGATAACCAGCAAATTTGTTGAGGCCGAGAAAGACTGTCTTTGAATTTTGGAACGTTAATTTTACCATTTTACCATCTAATGAGTTTAATTTTTTATAACTTATTTATTTTTTATTGCATTTTACTAAATCTATAAGTGCTCGTATTTATAATTGCTAATATCAATATCTTTGTCTTTATCCTAAGCAATAGAGTTCGTTGAGAAATATCACAAGCTTATCGTGTAGTTTGTTTACAGCCTAAGCTCAATACCTTGTACT
This sequence comes from Morinoia aosen, assembly GCA_030386875.1. NCBI lineage: Eukaryota > Metazoa > Arthropoda > Malacostraca > Amphipoda > Talitridae > Morinoia > Morinoia aosen. The sequence continues at coordinate 9,398,033 of CM059562.1, forward strand.
CAAGTATCGAGTGAGACAGTCGTGGAGACGCACAGGTGAAGGTGAAATTTTCTCCCCAAGCCCATTGAACATGGATACATTAATCATTATTCCATCAACTAAATTTTCAGGAATTTCCCTAGTTAAATGATACTTCATTTCCCAATTTATCTATCCCTCTCGGCATTTCTTCGACATAGGTTTTACTTCCGGGCAAATTCATTTAGGGATCCATCAATTTATTTAGGGAGCAACTGTGCGCCCTCAGAGTGTATAAATAGCATCAAGAAGAGACAGCGCCGTTCATTACGGGTGCGCTGCCGTGGAGGTCACATTAGATTGAGTCACCTCTGTTCTGTATCAGACGCGTTACCATCAGGGAAGCACCTGTATAAATCACAGAAGCATTGTAGAAGAATTGTACTAGCACCTATCGTCTGATCTCTCTGATTCTTGCCAACTACCAAGCCTGTATCTACTCTGAAGTACCAATAAACTATAAATCACGTTGCTGCTGGTCACTCCCGAACCCCATCCGCGTTTGGTGCGGCCTGTTACTGAAAAGGGCCGGAACATTTATGGTGACCCATGTATGGGGATACCACATCAAAGATATCCACATTGCCCATTGAAGAAGAAAGATAGCAAGAATTGATCTTCGGTTCTGCTGATCCGTGGTTTTAAGTGTGAAGAGTGTCAGGCCGTGGAGTAACGTCGCGTAGTTCTCACATTACTTCAGAGCATCGAGAAAAGGAAGAAGGACGTCAGCGCAGAAAATCGAAGTTCTTTACAAGAAACACTTCGAGGGAGAAAAAATAATCGAAAATTTACACGCTACGCAGTCTTCACCAGTCTACTCATCGCTACTCAAAGGAGAAAATGACGTGAAGGGTCCAAACCAACAACCTGGTTTGTCGACGGGATCTACGCATCTACCCACCGTCATCTGCAACGAGAAGATCTACGAGGAGATCGACGAGAGCTACACATCGCCAAATAGCAAGCTGAGTATACGCCGATAATGTTTGCTTGCTAATTAAATAAGCATGAGCTCAAATTAATAAGTATACATCATCGTTATAAAGTTAATGAGTAGGAAGTTAAGCAGTAATCACTCAGCAGTGCAAGCGCAGTGAGCGAGCAGCATAGCATTGCAGCAAGCGCAGGTTCTTGGTAAGCGGGAGAGCGAGCCTGTTCGCGGAAGTATTGTGTGGGTAAACAGTTGAAGGAAGTTGTAGCCGGAGCTCGGTCCTCCAGCACCTATTGTTCGCGACCCATTGTTCTCTAGTGTATAAGAGTGGGCTGGTGCAGCCTGCTGCTGAGAGTAACAGTCACGCAACAGTCAGTAACGGTAGCAGAATAACAGTAACAGTCGAGCAGCTTGACTAAGTTTTTTGTGGTGCTGTAATAGCCTGTTTTAAGTCCACTGGAATTGTGAGTATCATTTGATTGTGTGTAAAATACTTTCTTTAAATGTGTGTAGAATATTATCAATTGCATGTAGAAAATTTTACTGTGTGGAGAACAATTTTTTCTTAAAGGTAATCGGAGGTCTAAGAATATTGTGTTTTTATGTCGGGCAGTGACTCTGACGAGTACGAGTACATAAGAACCACCCCTTACGTGACCCGAGTAGGAAGAGTTTCAGTGCCTATTTTTTTCACGATGGCGACCACCACTGTCACCCCTGTAACTAGTACAGTTACTACCACAGTTGTCCCTGTAACTAGCTCAGTTACCAGTGTAACGACTTCTGTTGTCGGTCCGATACCCAGTGTTGTGATTGCTGGACAGGATCTTCCCCAATTCCGGGGTAGAAGGCGTCGTTTTGATCCGGACTTCATAGAAAATAAGTCACTAGAAACGCACATAAAGAATGTGCGAGCCTATTTTAATATGCTATCCGACAACTCAGAGGAAGCTAAACTCAATCTATTGTTGCGAACTGCAGACAAGCGGGTTGGCGACTTCAACGCCGTTGTAGCTTCCATAATCAGTGAGGGATATGAATTGAGTTTTGAAGAAGTCGTGCACCTGTTAGAAAATATTTACGTCTCGAAAGGCGAAAGATCTTTGCACGCAGTTGCGTGTGACCTGAATAATGTACGCCTAAAACGTAATGATGCTTTAGCGAGTCAGTTTGTTGAAATATTGTCCAAAATCCGTAAGCTAACCCACAGAATAATGAACAGCCCGGAGTGTTCGAACAGAGCCCACCCGTATGTAGTAAACTGTCCCGATCCTGTTGCTCTCGATAAGTATGTCGAGAATACTTTAATTGTTGCATTAGCTATGGCCATCATTAATCCTCTAGTAACGGAAGATTTCTCAAAGAAACTATTCAATAAACCCTTTAATTCGTCGGAAGAGCTCCTTCAGAGAATAGTAACTGTAATTCGCAATTTTCCCGAAGATAAGCAAATCTTAGCGACTCGATCTGAGAGATCTATGGAAACCTATTGTGCAGAGGATGATGACCATTCATCCGAATCAAATTTTGATGCAGCCTATGATGAGGCCGAAGTGCATACAATGACAAGAGGCGGATTCCAAGGTAGAGGTAGGACGCGCAGACCCTACTGGAGACCCAATTTCCCAAGACCAACTTACCGTGCTAGACCTCATGTAAAATCTTTTGTTGATCGTGAATTAGGAACTCTAGAAGTTCAAGCATTGGAGACATCTAAAACAAAGCGTTGCTCGAATTGCTACAATCAAGTGTGCACCTGCCAAAACCAAGGTGTGTCGGTAACCACTGTGGCTAGGAAACCGACTGATTGGTACAAACCAGGTTCAAGTCAGACAGCCGCCGAGCATTCGCTGCGTGATGCAGTTTGTTTTCGTTGTAATAAGTTAGGACACTACGCAAGAGACTGTCGGTCAGGACGAGAGTATTTCAACAGACCAGGTAGGCCTGATCGTGTCCGTGCGCGAGGACAGTATAAAACTCGAGTGCCAGAAAAAAGCCAGGTAGAAACTTACCAAACTAACAGTGGAAATGATTTTTTAGCGTAAGCAGTGGAGAAAAATTCATTGCCGATAGAAATAACATCGATGATAAAACGGAAACTAAAATAACTATAACTAAGTGTGACTCTACGACAGTGATGCCCTGTGAACCCGAGGAGAATTCTGGTGCTGAAGGTTCCCTCGTTAAAAATGTTGAGAGAGTAGATCCACTGATTAAATGTCAAAATAGATATGAATCGCTGGGAGAGGTGGATCTAAGCGACTTGAGCGACTTAAACGCTCATGGTACTGATAATTATGAAAGCCACATTACGGCGAACGTTTGTAATTACGAAGAAGATGAAGAAGTTGAAGTAACAGGACAGAATGAATTATTTGTAATAAGAAAAAGTCATAAACCAATGATTGTACTGAGAAAAGATGCAGACCTGTGGAATGCATTGATTGATTCAGGATCAGAAAATTGTCTGATCAGCTACCACAGAATTAATGAGATAAGTAATGACGTGAAGCCAAGTTCTCTGACTATAAAAGGCGTTAACGCTAAAAGTAATGTCGAAGGCGAGGTAGAGCTTGTCCTAAAGTTAAAAAACGGTGTAAGTTTAAAGACAAATGCTCTAATAATTAAAGATGGTATTTACAATTATGACGTCATTATTGGACGTGATTTATTAGACAAGAACGCCGTTGTAGACTTAAAACAAAGATGTTTAATTATCAAAGAAGAGAGAATTCCCTTTGCAGAGGTAAAAAGACGAAAAAAGAAAAAGACAGAGTGTCTCGAGTATTTAATAGAGAATACTGAGTGTCTCATGGCGGACACGATTACGTCCAGAGCTAAGAAAAAGGTCCTAAATAAGCTAAGAGAGAAGAGGACGTGCATTGCTGAGAAAGCAAGTGAGGAAGTAAAAAGGGATGGTAAGAGAGAAAACCAGCCTGTTCGAGGCGTAGTTGCAGTTACCAGTTCCCACAAGCCGTTAAGAGTGCATACTCGACGCGTAGAAATTGCTCCTAATGTAATTTTGAAACATGTTGGACATGTTGGAAAGTGTAAAAATGGAGAATATATAATAAAGAAAGCAACTTTAAAAGAAGGCATTTGTGTCGCAGAAGCAATTGTGAGAGTTAACAATAGGAGAAAGATTCCGTTGTTATTAATTAATAGCTCCGACAGAGCGATTGTTTTACCAGAGAATGCAATTATAAGTACTTTAGAAAAAGTGGAAAAGGATCAAGTTGAGTCCGAAGTTTACTTGTCAGATGTACAAGGAGAATTAAAACAAGGATTAAGTACCTTTGTGCAGGCAGCTGGTGTTGTTCAGGACAGTCATTTAGATGTCGATAATAAAGACACTAATAGTCAATCTGTCGGGATCACAGGGGTTGTTGACAAAGAGTACATTTCTGATTCCAAAGAAATCGCCCGTGGTCGGCGGAAATTAAATAATGATGATATCAAGTGTAACGATGATGAAATGAAGCCTGAATTGTTGAGTCTGTTAAACGAATTCAGAGATGTTATCACTATAGACAATGAATCGATCTCCGCCGCTGCGATTAAACCATACAAAATACGTTTGAAACCTAACGTGGATGTCGTAAATGTCCCTCCCTATCGTATTGCCCACCGTTACATGGAAGACTTGAAAGTCGTTAACGAAAAAATGTTAGACGATGGAATCATTAGACCATCGATTTCAGCTTATAATTCGCCGATAATTGTAGTTCATAAGAAAGATGGAACTATACGTCCGGTAGTTGACTTTCGCAAAGTAAATGAGGTAATTCATGAAGAATCCTTCCCGCTGCCGAGAGTGGACGAGCTTCTTTATAGTTTAAATGGTCAAAAATACTTCTCGAAATTAGATCTTAGGTCAGGATATCATAATATTACACTGACCGATGAGAGTAAAGAAATAACAGCATTTACAGTTGGTAGTCGAAAATTCGAGTTTAATAGATTACCATTTGGTTTAAAAACCTCACCTGCATATTTCCAGTCAGTAATGACGCAAACGCTGTCTCCTGTTCTAGGAAAACTATCTTTCGTCTTTATGGACGACGTGCTAATATACTCGAAAGAAAAGGCACAGCATCTTGCCGATATAAAAGTTGTACTTGAACTATTAAGAAACGCTAGATTGTCCATAAAAGCGGAAAAATGTGCCTTTTTTAGGAACGAGATTGAATATCTCGGACATTCCATTAGTGGAATGGGAACAAGAAGCACCGGTACTGACAAAGTAAGGAATTTAGAAATTCCGAAGAATGTAAAAGAACTCCAATCATTCCTAGGTCTAGTGAATTTCTTTCGTAGGTACATAAAAAATTTTGCGAGTATCGCAAGCCCGCTCTATAATCTCTTGAAGAAACATGTTGAATTCAATTGGACACAAGATTGTAAAAGCGCTTTTGAAAAACTAAAGGACGAACTATGTGAAAATACAATCCTAAGTCACCCAAACTTCGATCAAAAATTTCATCTATTTTGTGACGCATCAAATGTTGGCATAGGAGCTGTTTTACTCCAGTCATCTACTGATAAAGTTCGAAACATGAGACCGGTCGCATTTTTTTCTAAAACATTGAATTCCACCCAACGACGGTACTCAACTACGAAAAAAGAGATGTATGCTATAGTTGAATCGTTAAAACACTTTAAATATCTTGTTTTAGGATATGATCTGGTCGTATATACCGATCACAAGCCGTTAGTCCCTTTATTTTCAAAGAAATTGCCCGAAGATAACACGCTCGCTCGATGGAGTATTTATGTGCAAGCCTTTGATGCCAATTTAAAATATTTTTCTGGTAAAGCGAATAGTGCCGCCGATGCATTAAGTAGATTAAATCATGACAGAAACCCCTTAACAGAAAGAGAACTATTAGAGTGTTCTGATTTAACCCCAGATGTAGAGACTTTTCCCGTTGTAACAAGGCTGCAAGCCGCTGCTGCGAGTAGCAGATGTAACAAGCCGGTGACTGAGGGAGAGTTCGAGGAAACAATTCCAGGAAGTGATGACGGAAGAAACAACAACAGTACTGCTGAAAGCCCCAGACGTGAACCCAATGACTTTAATAGCAGACAGAAAACGAGCTTATGCAGACTGGATAGAGTTAATACGACTACAGACCATTCAAGTATTAATGACAACTGGTCGCTAGACGAATTTAAACGTGAACAAGATCAAGATCCCTTTTGTTCGGAAATAAAGAATGCCCTAGAGAATGCAACTAAAGTTTCTAATACTGACATGAATGAATTTCTGATTATGAATGATATTTTGTATAAAAGACGAAAAATTGACAACAGGCCCAGTACCATTCTGACTATTGTGGTGCCATATACTTTGCTGCACCAGACAATTCTTTTCATCCACAATTTGTCCCACACAGATCTAAATCATACTTTGTTTAAGTTTAAATTAAAATATTTTCATCCGTACGAGCGGACAATTACACGCAAAATTGTTGAATCGTGTGACACCTGTAAGATTCTAAAATCACGAATACCGACGCCTATTAAAATTCTAAATGCTCCAATTGGAACACGATGTTTTCAAACGGTCAGCATGGACTTCTATGGTCCATTACCAATGACGGACAATGGTAACAAATATATTCTTGTGATTATCGACCTTTTTTCCAGGTTTGTTAAATTATATTCGACTAGTGACCGATGTACAGAGACTGTCACAGATTGTCTATGGAATTTTTGTTGTTTGTTCGGTACCCCGGACGTGCTACTGTCCGACAATGCTCTGGAATTTAAATCATCTAATGTAAGAACTTTCGCAAAAGGACTTTCTATCTTAAAAAAGGAAGTTCTGGCGTATTCACCTTTTTCTAATGGTATTGTCGAGCGATGTAATGGTAAAATCCGACACCTGCTCAAGTTATATCTAAATTTTCTTACTCATAATGAGTGGGATAGATTGCTGGATATTGTAGAGAATTCGATTAATAATAGCTATAATGATACATTAGGCGATACCCCTGCATACACAGTTTTCGGTAGAGATACGTGTGTTCATATCAGTTCTACTAATTTAGAAGATTTAAATGTTGCGACTTCATATGAAGATGTTCAAAAACAAAAATTTAAAGAATCATCTATTGTAGTGAACAATATTAGAAATGCGATCATTAACGCCACAATTGAAAGAACTGCCTATAGAAATATGAAACGTCGCGATAAAAATTTAAAAGTGATGGACCGTGTACTAGTAAAAAATCATGCCAAAAAACATAAATTACAGCTGAATTTTTTGGGTCCTGCTATCATTGAACGGCTAGGTAAAAATTATGCAGATATTAGGATTGGTAACAAAACTATCCGATCGAATTTAAACCATGTACTGCCTTTGGATAGGTTAAGAAAGTAAAAGTGTCAATCTAGTTAGAGCTGTTCATTCCTTATATTCTGAAAATGCCATTCCATATATGTATTTCAAATGGTTTTTAGCTTGTAAGTTCGTTCTATGAGTTCTTAGCATGTAAGTGTGTTCTATGAGTTTCTTAAGACTGTATGCATGTCTTGCGTTAGGAAATTTTCTGTTGAGCAAACACCTTGTGCCGAGATGATGAGCTGAGGATGTTGTCATATTATCGTTGCGACATCAGAGTGTGTTCATCTGGTCGTGAGCTAGAATTGATAAACTTAGGTGAAATCGTGTGGAGATGTCGACACGAGAGCGCGAGTGCGAAGCCTGCGAGACCTGTATCGCACCTGCCGCAAATTGTTTGAAAAACAATGCCAGGCAGTGTAGTTGGAATGTATGTGTCTTGATGAGAGGGAAGGAAGCGTGCCTCAGTATGAAATCTTAGTATGAAATACTAATCTTAGTATGAAACGTAAATTGTTTACTTTAGACTTGGGGCCATGCTAATAAGCTGTATCGTTCTTTTCAGATTCCTGGAGCGATTCCTGAACAACTCCGGAACATTACCCATTCCGATTTACAACATACGCATTCACGGCTTAATTTGTATTGATGTGTACTGGGGCTACCAACCAACTCTGGCAACCACAGGAATCGACGATCGTTTTCAGAATCAGGGTACCTAAAGCATTGTTACAGGAGGCCTATTGCAAATTAACCTTGTTCCTGAACCTCGATTCCCCTTTACGTACACGAATTTTGGTATATGAATCCGGAAACGATATCGAACTAGTATTTGAAATAAGAATCGCTGCATTCCCAGCAACCATCCAGTGATAAAATAAATTTTCTATATCTGTAATTGCTAAAAACAATATTCACTATTAATCAATAATAACTACTTACGTAATTTCAAGCGGCACCATTTTAATTCCTGCGCTATTAGTAGCTTTGTGGCCCACTAAAATGGGAAACAGAGTGTCTAATATTAATATAGATGCCATATTAACGGCGATTAAAGCCAACAACGGTCAGATCTCGGATGAACTCATCCGACACACGGAGGAAACGAGAGTAGATCTCATTCCTGATCAGTTGAGTGATATAATGTTGCTCATTTACCCACTAATCACGATTATTATCACAGTCATGATTATTTATATTAAGCGAGACTTAAACAAAATCATTAGTAGACTTAGTGGAGAAGATGTAGCTTTGCGGCGAAACGTTTGGAAGGAGATTTGTAATCCTAAGCAAATACTCGCAGTCCCACCTCAAGTCAACACATAACATTACAACTACAATATCCATACAAGATGGATCTTTCTCAAGCTAAAGATATACAGAAAATGTTTTTAGTCTCTTCCACAAAAAACGATATATATCAAAATCATACCTGCACCATACTTAATAATAATATAGGAAATCACAGTGCAAGTTGACTATAAAGAAAAACTTTTCGCAGACCAGGAAAATGAAAAATTCCGAAGAGAAGATACCTTCTTAGCGTACTTCTATTTTATACAGTATCCTATGTCTTAGTCTACTACTATTTGATACGGATTATTGATATTATTCTGGTGCCGTTTAATATAATCCTTGATGTTGTTTTACTCGCCCTATGGAAATGTTTTGTTCATCAGTAGTTCGCGAAGGGCGAGAGCTTTTGATAATTCGAAGAACCATTTTAATTGTAATGATTGAAAAGCATAAAAGCAGAAAATAACTATTTACATACTCCCATGTAACGATCACTTGCGAATTTAATTTTATTAATGCATTTATCGGAGAGTTTTCATATTCAAAGCATTTTTTCAGCAGCGTGCCACGAGAAATGTGACACGAGATAGTTAAATTCTGGTATTGAAATCCGTAGATTTTTCTCTACGATTTGAACTTGCCATTTGTAGTATTGTAATGTCTTGCGTATTTAAAGTTGATTTATTCAGTACGCGTTTTGATGTTTGATTTTGATATTCTGATATGTTAAATAAATTGTGCGGTGTATCTTTTGTTTCCGAAATATCTGGAGTAGCCAAGAATTCTAAGAATCAATTGATAAATAACTTAATGATGAATGAACAAACTGTTTGAGCTAAGTGCGTATAGTGATTATTTGGTTGATTATGGATTCTAAAATCTAGTAGTGAATTAACACTATAATGTTTAACAAAATGTAGGTTTGCCGTTGAATTTTGTTGTCTTTATGCTTTGCTACAGACAGAAAAAGCCATACCTGCCTACCTCCGTTCATTATTTGGAAGCCTTTAGTGTCATACGTTCTGATCTGCTCGAATTGACTAGACAGATTGTAAAATTAATTGACAGTCAAGGGAAAATCAAAGTTAATTGAATAACGTTTAAAAATTTTTATTGTCATAAAGAATTTTTAAGTATTGGGGGGAGCATTATGTGCGCCCTCAGAGTGTATAAATAGCATCAAGAAGAGACAGCGCCGTTCATTACGGGTGCGCTGCCGTGGAGGTCACATTAGATTGAGTCACCTCTGTTCTGTATCAGACGCGTTACCATCAGGGAAGCACCTGTATAAATCACAGAAGCATTGTAGAAGAATTGTACTAGCACCTATCGTCTGATCTCTCTGATTCTTGCCAACTACCAAGCCTGTATCTACTCTGAAGTACCAATAAACTATAAATCACGTTGCTGCTGGTCACTCCCGAACCCCATCCGCGTTTGGTGCGGCCTGTTACTGAAAAGGGCCGGAACACAACCAATGAATCAAAGGAGTAACCGAAAAATTAAGGGAGCTATCAGGGAAATAAAGCAAGAATCAAAGAAATGAAGAGATCTGTTAATGAATTGAGGAGAACTAGTAATGATATAGAGAGAGTTATCAATGAATTGGAGGGAACCATTATTAAGAGGAAGAAAGTTATCATGGAATTGATAAAAGTCATTTATAAAAAGAAGAAAGTCATCAATGAATTAAAATTCATTGATGACTTTTTGCTATTCATTGGTGATTTTTTTCAATTCCATGATGATTCACTATCAATGAATTGACAGGAGATGTTAATCGCAGAACCAGTAGTTACATGAAAAAAACCTATTATGAAATGAAGGAAGTCATAAATGACTTCAATAGAGCTATCAAATTGCGCTCAGTCTTCAACTGATGATTTTCCTGAGTATAGCGACAGTTTTTTGGCAAAATCAGACAATGTGACAGAAAATGAATGAAAGTTTAGGATTAATTGCAGTGAATAGAAAAATACAATTTTAACACAACATACTAATACGGTAATATCCACAGCATAACAAGAACTTTCATATCGAATACAGAATTGTAATAGAATATAATTCCATTATTATGAAAATATCAAAAATATAATAGCAAGGAGATTCACATTGAAACCCAAATAAAATGAAAAACTCATTTAATTGAAATTTTCCTATAGTATTAGAAAAATAAGCGAGGAACCCTTTCAGTCATGAGAGAATTGGAATGAAAAATGGAAAAAATTAGTGTAGTCGTTTCGAGTTTGGATAACTTCAATTATAAGAACCTCCACGGGGAAGGGAAACGACTGATGTTGAATTTGATCCATTATCAAAATGATTGAAAACTTGCAAGAAACGGAAAAATACAATGGTAAGTTATATGAGTGAATTATTGAAGTATTATTAGAATTAGTTGATAAAAGATTTTCAGCGACTCAAAAGGAAAATTTTTCGTTAGCTTTCCGTCTACTAAAATATGTTAAAAAACTTCGTGGATAGAATTGGATGAAATAATAAATTTAATATTATTTAAAGATATTTTGACGCATGTTCTAAAAAATAGAACAACCCCTAAAAAGTATACTAGGCAATATTTGCTTAAAATATGCCCCAAAAACTCACAACCGCGTTTATCGAGTAAAAACTTGCAGTCGAAGAAAGGCTTAATTTTCTTCATGAACTACCATCTTGGTAGAAACGCGAATTATTTCGTACTTATATTCTCAACGTTGTAAAAAGCTCTGCTATTTTACACCTAAATCGTCAAAATTTTCGAAATGAGATTCTTTGGACCACTACGCGAAATAAGTGCTAAGGACAAAGTCATCTTGACCAAGAGAGAAGCGATTTTTGTGTTCCAAGTAAATTTAGGTTTTTGCCACAACGCCGGCCAAGTCACTAGAATTTGGGAAGAATTCTAAGCTGCTCAGAGACACCTTACACGATTAGGAACTTCTTAGAAAACTAAAGCGTAACTTTTCCTAATTGGAAACTTTAAGGGCAGCTTGAGACTATTTCTTTTCGAGAAGTTGGCGTCAGAAGATTTAAAATTCTTGTATTAAAATTGCGAGGTCACCTTAGTCTGAGGATTGTCCCATTATTCTCTGAATTTTATTTTTGGTAAATCACGATAAAGAAAAATCAATATGTTTTACAATTCATATACTCTTCATTCTTATCCACAATTACAGCGGAATGTAAATATGTAAAATCTCACATCAATGATAAATAAAACCAAAAACACATGTTGCGACAAAAACTTGTTTAGAAATGATACTTCCAACAGCTGACATTAAATATAAAAGAATCGACAGATAGATGTTTCAAAACACGTGTTTCCATCAATTTATTCTGAAGAGATGAGCTGGGGGTATATTTAACGGCAGAAACTCTACGTTAAATACTTCATATCACGAGTGAGGGCAACGAGAAACATAGAGTACTATGTTCGAAGACAACATGAAAAGCTGTGACCGTACAGCGTTAGCTGCAGCTCATGTATTTATACGGATTGTAAAATGTGAAATTGGGATTTGTTTATCAGAGAATAAATTCTGATGTTCGATCTCACGAATAAATTTTTGTTTTCGGACTCATCTCTTAATCAAACACTGCAAAATAAATGTAAGAAAAGCACGATAGAATTCACTTTTTTAATACTTTCTCTCCAAGGCATTTGAGAATTAACATTGGTCAATCATCATATGGAACATTAAGAAATACCCTTTTTATTAAACATTAAATGGAAAAAAACCTTCAGTAGAATCTTTATACAATGAAAATTAATGCAAAAGCAAATTTTTTTTAAATTACAGACTGTGAGAAGACAGATTTCCCTGAATTGAGCTAATACTAAGTTAACAAACGAATACTCCAACTGAAAATATCCAAAAAATACAAGTGTACTCCGACTTTCAAGAGCTGCGTTTTTGAGACGAATGAAAATACTTTTGGACAACTTTAATTCAACAGAGCAGCACCGAGTTGAGCTAATAAGATCGGTCTGGCCCACAAGGTGGCCACCACTACCGGCATGACCCTCATGTCACCGTGGAGTATCCTCGCTCCAGAGCTGGCGGTGAGGGAGCGCACACGCCGGAGCTCAGCAGCGCGAGTGTGGAGGTGACGCGTCCTCACACAGACAACAGGCCGCCTCACACCGGTTACACTGGTACCAGTGCACGTCGTTCCCATGCGTCATGCGTCTGATCTTTTCCCTGAACGAGCATGCTTCATTGAGAGCATTACAGTAGACTACTTCAATACATAAATATATATTTTTAAAAGCATAACAAATGCTGAATAATGCACGTGTCTCACAAAAATCAACCCTGCAGTATAATATCAACAATTCACTGAGTTTTGGTGCAATACTAGATCACTTTGTCTCATTAACAGAATAAAATTTTTCTCTATAACATTACGGAGACTGATTTTTACGGACTGATATTTCTTTTCCTGAGAATAAATGGCGAGAAAAGTTACAAAGGCTTTTTATTCAAGTTGAAGATGTCAATTAAAGCTTGAGACTTATTAGCCAGAAGAACCTTTTGCCTCTTAAATTAAATCCAATTTAGTTCATTTATTTCCATAATCAACCTTCTTTCAACTTAGTGTCACGAGCTTTCAAAAAGATGACTAACTTGGGTGAAAACATTTCAGTATTTTTTGGAATTTGTCTACGAGGAATGAAATATTTCCTTCATTATAACATTGCGTCTTTGCAATGAGATAGAAACTTTTTTTAATGACACGAAGTGATTAATATCCGCTTATTATTATTATTATTATTATATAAGAAAGTTTTAGCCTCCCTTAACCACGACAAAGATGTTCCAAGAGAGGAAAGAGGAAGACACCATTTAGTATGGAGTTGAGGGAACGCGGAATCTATGCACAAGGTGCACAGAAACAGTAAGCTAGGAAAGAAGTTCATGAAACAAGAAAAAAGTTGAAGAAGAAAGTAATAGGTGCTGAAAAACAGGACAGCAGACCGAAAAAAGATGGTCCGTAACAAAGCAAAAACCTATTTTATTACAACAAAAAGGAAGCCTACCTAACCTTTAGCTCGGGCCTTCACATGGCTCCCCTGGGAGCGCTAATTCCCATAGATACAATAGTTTTATCCCCCTGAGGGGGATTAATATCCGCCTAATACTGGTTGAAATGGCAGCATTCTGCTTCGAGGATAACACAAGTTTGAAATATATATACAGGATCAATTTTTTTTGTTTATGTTTAGTGAACTTAAAAATTAATTGTATTCAAACTCTAATCAATAGGGGTTAAAAAGTATGCTCAACTCTAAAAAAATTTGGTGGTGAATTTGAATTTTCACGCACCTATTTTTAACTTACTGGTTTTCGCAAATTACAGAATTTCTTTCGAAGCAATACGCGTCGCAAACTACTGAAGAGAACAGTAAAGACCATTTATACTTTTCATTCTCGTACTTTGGAGCGCCATCTGAGAAATTGTCACAAGAATTAATATTACTGTGAGCAAAATTCTTTCATAACTTCCAGTTGCGCGTTGTTCTGGTTAATAATTTCAAGGTGCTTCTTTTTCCGGTACAAGAAAACTCTTCCCGCTGACGTGCGAGCCTCTCTGATTTCTTCCTACAGTTTCGTGCAGTGCACATACGTCGGCATGACATCATGGAATTTTAATTTCTTAGTGGAGCATCAGGGTACAAGCTTCCGTACTGGACTCAATTAGCACACCCTTCTCATTCCGCAGTAAGCAATCACGCCGAAAAATGCAATGTGCCAATGGTTTTTCTCGACTTCAAAATCATAAACTCAGCCTCAACCCCTTATGACCTTAAGAGTTTATAGTCTCTACATATTTTTAAACGTAAAGCTGCCTTTAACTATACTGACAATTCATATCCATTGCAAATAGTAAATAGATCGCAATCTTTTAAATTTTGTTTTTCTGACATATTGTGTTTTCGTTGTATCTTTTAATGACTTTCATTTTCATATTTTATCTTCTATTTCAGGCAATGATTTATAGTTTTGCAACTGATGATTGAACTGGACTCCGAAACGTTTTCATTTTATGATAAATATTATTAAATTTCTTGGAATATTCCTCGTTTAAAGTTCCTTATAAATCTGCAACTCGATCAAACGACTGACCTGTTCGGATTGTTTAGTACTCTGCAAAGATAAACATATCTCTTGAAAAGTACGCACAAATAAAGCACTGCTATACTTTATTCATAACCCAAACGTGTTCTCCGCGCACCAAACAAATTCTACACGCCCTGCATCATCCTTTGAAAGTCCAGATGTCACCAAGAGTTTTGCTTCCCTTCATTCACATTTACGACGGTCTTCTTTTGTAGGGAGAATGCATTTACTTTCACTGTTGATCATATTTCGGGTGTTTCTGTTCAGGAATATCGATGAGAACGTGTATCATCCAGGCTCTCAGTTTAGAATTCTGTTCCTTTCAGTCGTGATAAACATCTTCAATCTGAGCTTGAGACCTGATGTATGTGACTGACATATAGCGAGCTTGGTCCTTACCTTCAATTAAAATTGAGGTCTGAACCCGTTTTTTGAGCATCGGCTTCGGTTTTCGTATTGTCAGGATTTCGTATCACTGGAACCTAGCATTGTTGCGTTTGCATGGTTTGAGACATAGTATTAGGTGCTCACATTGCTGAAGCCTAGCATTGTCAGGATCGTGTAGTGCTGACACCGAATATTGTCGAGGCTTAGAGCTGCTGGAACTTAATATTGTTTAGCTTCGTTTAAAATTTAATTAAACAACGAGAAATTAAGAACGCGAGGAGAAATCCATGTTGAAAACGTTGCTTCCTTGCCCTGCCGAGTGAGTATATG
Organism: Morinoia aosen; assembly: GCA_030386875.1. Lineage (NCBI taxonomy): Eukaryota > Metazoa > Arthropoda > Malacostraca > Amphipoda > Talitridae > Morinoia > Morinoia aosen. Next base: position 9,413,463 of record CM059562.1, read on the forward strand.
TGAATTCTCCGTTTTATTAGTTCTAATGATTAAACTTAATAGAAGAGCAAATAGTCAAATGAAAAAATTTCTAATTTATTTATCTACGCAAAAGGTGAGGCTTCTCCTAATGAAGTGCCAACATTAACATCTTTATTTAGATGAATGAAAACAGCGAGACAAGAAAAATATAGTTAAATTCTGGTTCTAAAATCCGTGGAGTTAGATTTGAAAAGACTCATTTCCATCAAAGATGAATCGTTACTAATAATACGTGAGAATTCTAAAAATAATTCATGCGCAGTTCTACTCTGATTAAAACTTAAAAAACTCTTTGGGCTTAGACTCAATTTGAGATGTAACCGTAGTTAACGTCTGATTGAATTATAATCTTAGAATAGGAGCAATCTGTACCTTGAGCTCGACGTTGCTGCCGTTTTTTAAGATGTAGACAGCGTCGCTCCATGTGGATTGACTCGGAAAAAGTTTCTTGTGGTACACGATTGCTATGTCGTAGTAAAATATTGAAGGTTCAGAACTGCACCATTTATCTTTTTCTTCGCGACTGCCTCAAGATTTGCAACTGACATCGGACTCGACGCATTCAATTTAAAAACTCGACTCTCCCCTGTGGTGTCAGCTCCTTGAAATTGCCTGCATGAATGCTGAAATTTGCTCATTGAATGACTGCAACGCACGGATATCAATTCACTGTTCTCGTTAAAGGTCATAAAATTAGTATATTGAAACCTAAACTTCATTCGATTAATATAGCACACCGGGCGAAATTTAGAATGAATGAATTATTTACTTTCTGAACTTCTCATGAGTTTGAACAACCTTTAAATAATTTACGCTTGTTGGTTAATTGCAGAAAATAGATTCCCTTATGCATGATGTGCTACGTTTTCTGGACATTCGAAGGGCGGACACGATTTTTATATCAATATTCAATGGAAATTATATAGTCTTAAAGTAAATTTCTGAGAGAGGCAAAAGTTCATGTATTATTTAGAAAGTCTCATTTTACACATTATTTTAGATAATTTAGATAATTTTTTAGATAGTTTTAGACATTGATCAAAGTGGGTGATCAGAGTGCTTTTATTTTTAAGCTACATTGTCCAGATACTACAAAGGCAGACTATTATCTTGTTAATTAAGGTTTTCCAAACTCAGCGTCGATTCGCGAACTTATAGCACAACTGCCAGGGATCGTATTCGAATAAGACACTATTTACTTTCTCATTATCTAACTTGTCAAAGCGAAAGACAGAACAAGGATGCCATTGCTCAAATTAGCCACAAAAAATGACTGCAAATGGAAAAAAATGGCGAACATAATCAAAAGACATGAACTGATCGCCATTCAAAGCGCTAAGGCGGCAAAAACTCATTGATCACCAAAAAGGAATAAAACAAGCAAAAGCGCTTCTTCAAGAAAAGCTTAGCGATGGTGCGCTCACACTTAACATTGAATTGCAAGGTTGGAAGCATTTTAGTGTTTCAGTATTGACGGTCAGAGACGTTGACTGAAATTCAACTGCCAGAAGGACAGGGTGCTTAAAAGATCATATGTTAACATACTAGACTTTCGAAGAACAATTCTCAGACGCCAAAAATCCGCTTCGATCATCGCGTACGGTACCATTTCCAAAGCTTGGAAATCTCTCCCAATTTTTGCTCAGTCAGATGAGAAAGTGAACACAAATTCTTACATCGAGGAAATTTCAACTCCTGGGTGAAAGGCAGTTGAAACTCATTTAAAAAACAATCTATTCATATTCTAGCTCGTCTTCTTTTGACTCAAACGAAACACAAAGGTTGTATCACGACTATTTCCCATGGTTTCAAATCAAGGAAGAAACGGGGCTCGACCATCAACTGCTATGATGCCAATGAAATTTTCTGGTCGGTCTATTTGGAACCTAAAGCTTGTATTTCTACCAAGGCTTCTAGAGCTCTGATGAGCTCCCTCGATATAGGAGAGAACTGTTCAAAGCATGTTGTTTACAACTGCAAATAGTTTTGAGGCAGATTCGAGCATATGGTTCGGGTAGGAAGTAGATCTATCAAATAATAATCAATCAATAGGTAAAAAATAATCAAATTTTTGCATGAACTGCTGTTTTTTTAGAAAAATAAAATAACTTGACTATTTTTGAAGCTTAATTTTTTTTAGGTAAAAGTACCTAGTGTTTTGGACGCAAGATTGCTTAAAGCAGTACCTCAAGTCAAATGGTGACTACGATATTCAATAATATGTATTACAAGAGCGGTAAAAATTATACGCCTCAGCCGATCCAAAACTGAATCTTGTAACTCATGATATCGTTAAGATTACTCTCACTCTGCCTTACGTTTTTCTGTCATTGCCAACAGCGCAATCATTAGATCTCGAATTAAAATGTCATCCTGGATTTACTTTTCAAAAACTGATTTTTCAGACTTTCTGCACCCCGTGGCCTGTGGGTCTCGCCCCTACATTCAGTTACCCTGCAGTTATGACCGCCTCTCCCATTTGGCTGGCCGTAAAAGAGATGCTATCATTCAACCTGGTCGTTCAATCTAAAAATCGAATGAGTAAATGACCATTTTAATTTTAACTATTATGCATTCCTTGTATTTCCTACCTGTTTTGTTAGAGCCAACGAAAGTGGCTAACATAATTACATTTGACCTCAAGTATTTTGTACATGTTTTGTTAGAACCTACGGAAATGGGTGTCATGATATTTAAGCTCAAAATTGTCACATTTGAGTGGATTAATTCGCTAAATTCAATCTGGAAAGGAAGTTATGCTGCACGAACAAACGCTCAAACAATTCACGGGTCCCTAAACTAAGGCTCACTATCGAAGTGAATTACAAAAGTTAAACAGATTTTTAAATGAATTGAAATTCCAAACTAATAGCTTCCTATGTTCGAGACATTTCCCATGGTAACGCAATACAACATAAAAACGCCTAGATAAAGGTGTAGAATTTTATTTTGCGTAATTTGAGTTTTCTCGAAGCCACTTTGTACGCACGGAGCGCAGCGTGCGTAGTTGCGTATCTCACGCCCCTACAAAATTTACGCAGAATTTGTGAGCGACGCAGCGAGTTTCGTGCCTGCAAAACACAACAAAGATACACACGCGAATATTTTTGGACTCAAAACTGCTCTTTGATTTCGGATTCAAGTTCGGCCAGCACGTGCATCAATATTCGGAGCACAGGGCGGCAGTTTGTTAGTGATGCAACATGAAATAAGGAGTCAAGTTTACGGAAGCGTATCGAGTAGAGACGCTCGGCACGCAAGTGAGAGCAGCGCAAGGTTCGGGCACGGCACAGCTTTGCAAAAAAATATGTTCGTACTTTTCGTAGCGTTCCGGGTTTTGTGAAGAGTTTTACCTAATAATTTGTCAGACAGGATTTCGCAGAGGAGTGCGAGTTTTATTTTTTATTTTTTTTGAGAGAGGAGTGTTCCGAGGGGCTTTTCGAGGTTAGATAAAAATATCAACGACTTGCATAGAGTTTCATCAGATTGAAGAACTAAAAACAGCTGAGGTGGAGGTGGGAAATGGAAAGGCAATCCTAACTTGCTTCAACATGCGCAACGATCATAACCTATACGAAATTATACAAATACGTTTGGTACATGTCTACAGGCATAGCGGATTTAAAACATCAAGTTTCGTTGAAAAATTCTTAAATTTTAACGTTTGGTAATGAGTAAGATAAATTATTTTAGAATTTGCTAAAATAATTGATAGAAATTCTTAAATTTTAGCATGTGAAAGTGAGCAAGATTTTTTATTTCATAGTTTGCAATGCATATTCTACGCAACTCGGCTCTACACGCAGGGTGCACTCGACACGAGTATCTCCAATATAAGCGACCTGCATGAAGTGTCTCTGAATGAGGCAACTCTTTGATTTAAAGAAACTTAGGGCGCAACAACTCTGAGGATGTAACGCATTGCTGGAGCTTCAACAGGGAAAAAATTAATCCTGTGCAACGTAGCTCTACTAGAGATGCTCTGCAAGAATACTTAGCAGAAGTCACTGTGAAAAAATTGTTTCGCAAAACAAATCTGTAACCGAAACTAAACAAACAACAAACTCGGCTAAGATTAGAATAGATTATAGGTATGTTTAAGCTTCCCTAACCGCTGGAAAAAAGCGCTCCGGAAGAGGAAGAAGACAGACACAATTTAGCAAGGAAATAAAGGAACGCGGAATCTATGCAGAAAGGGCACATAAACACTAAGTTGTGAAAGAAGTTTATGGCACAAAATAAAAGTTGAAGAAAGTAGTAGGTGCTGAAAAACAAGGCAGTAGTGAACCGAGAAAAGATGGTCCTTAACCTTACAAAAACATTTTATTTCAACAAAAAGATGGCCTATACCTAACTCTCAGTTCAGGCCCTCACACATTTCCCCGTGGGAGCGCTAATTCCCACAAATACAGTAGTTGTATCCCCCTGGGACAAACTCGGGTAAGTAATTCTTCAAAAGCCCCAACGCAAAACTAGCACAGCATTGGTAACTCTGCAAGCGTAACTCAGTAGAAATAACAGCGGGAAGCTAAAAATTCCTTTGCACCGTGTCAGTAATTAATGTCTTTTTTGAAGAGGAGATGTATTGAACGTCTATGCTTCATCAAAAGGCTTCAAATTGACGTACAAGAGCGGATGATGTCGACCTGACTTTGCTGGAATGGTCTCGCTCAACTAATATAGAAAACCCCACACATGACTCTTGCATTTCCTGCATACGTTATTTCCATTACAATTCGATGGCATGAATAATTCTTGGCATGCGTGATTTCCATTATAATTTCATGACATGAATAAACTATCAGAAGATCTCAAGATCATGTTCAGTGAAACTTGCATGCAAGTCTGCAAGTTGTTATTGCCGTGCATGCGTATCTACAGTCACCTTTGCGTATTTAGAAGCTTTCCTGCTGTTGTAGCAGCGCGTAAAATCCAAACAGATATCTTACGTCTGTGTGTGTACGCTAAAAGTTGGCCGCTTTGAACCCTGGAGGTTTTATTTGATACATAGGCACAAACAAACGAATGCCATGGCAGAGAGAACGGTCTACGGACTGAAAGTTTCATACCAAGCACACACGGCTCAGATTATAGATTATTAGTTAATTTAAGCCTCCCTATCCGCAACAAAGGCGATCTAAAGAGAGGAAGGAAGAAGGCACCATTCAGTATGGAGTCGAGGTAACGCGAAATCTTTGCAGAAAGGGCACAGAAACAGTAAGATGAGAAAGAGAATCACGAAAATAGAAAAAGTTGAAGAAAAAAGTAGTACGTGCTGAAAAACAGGAAAGCAGTGAACCGAAAAAAGATGGTCTGTAACAAAACTAAATCCTATTCTATTTCAACAAAAAGAAAGCCTACCTAACCTTTAACTCGGGCCCTCACATAGTCCCCCGGGAGCGCTAATTCCCATAGATACAATATTTGTCTATATGTGATCCCTAAGGGGCTCACACGGCTCAATCAACGTAACTTTACGGATTTGAGTCCCGTTCACAGCTTGCTGCAATTGAACAACACGCAGCACTTGAAATTAATGACTAACAAATGATTGCAACAACAGAGGACGCTGAAGAATGGTATTGCATACAAATGGATCAAAACATGGCATCATCAACAAATGATATCAGCAATTTATAAAAGTAAAAATGAATGGCACAAACAAAAAGAATTAATGCAAATGACACTATCAAGAGAAGACACCAGCAACCACTGATTCTGACAACAAATAGCACCAACAACAAGGGGTATCAAGAACAAGAAGCATCAACCGTAAGTGGCTCCAAAAACAATTGGCACCTAAAACAACCGGCACCAATAACAACTGGAACCAATAACATGTAGCGTAAACAAGTAGCATTCTCAATAGGTGACACTGACAACCAATGGCACCGCCGACAAAAAAAGCCCCAACAAAAGATACCAACAACAAATAGCATCAACAAGTGGCCCTAACAACAAATCATTCCTATAATAATTGGCATCAACAAGAAGTATTACCGACAACAAGTGGCGCCAATAACCAGTAGCGCCAACAACTATCAGCAGTAACAACAATTGACACCAACAATACAAATGGCTCCAATAGCAATTGGTACCAACAATAAAAGGCTCCAACAAAAATTGCCACCAACAATGAATAATTTCAGCAACAAATGGAAATGGCGACGAATGACACCAGCCGTAAATGGCACCGACAAATGGCATCAACACAGGTGGGTAAAAATTTTGTTCTAATTGGACAAGTATATTGCAACCTTGTGAACAACAAGCATAGTCCCACTAGTGTGCTACTGAGAAGTAACATCAAGTGAACTTTTGTCTGAGACAGACACTACAAAAAGCAGACACGAGGGTACAATCGCATTAGAAGCAAGAAAAACGAGGGTACAATCGCATTATAAACAAGCAAACACGAGGGTACAATCGCATTATAAACAAGCAAACACGAGGGTAAAATCGCATTATAAACAAGCAAACACGAGGGTACAATCGCATTAGAAGCAAGGAACACGAGGGTACAATCGCATTATAAACAAGAAAAACGAGGGTACAATCGCATTATAAACAAGAAAAACGACGGCACAATCGCATTATAAACAAGAAAAACGAGGGTACAATCGCATTAAACAAGCAAACACGAGGGTACAATCGCATTATAAACAAGAAAAACGAGGGTACACTCGCATTATTAACAAGCAAAAACGAGGGTACAATCACATTATAAACAAGAAAAACGAGGGTACACTCGCATTATTAACAAGCAAACGCGAGGGTACAATCGCATTACAAACAAGCAGACACAAGGGAACTATCGATTTCCAAACACCAAGGTACCAGGGTTCAGTCACATTACAAACAAGCAGACACAAGGGTACAATCACATTACAAACAAGCAGACACAAGAATACAATCACATTACAAGCAAACAGACACAAGGGTACAATCACATTACAAAAAAACAGACACAATGGTACAATCACATTACAAACAAACAGACACAAGGATACAATCACATTACAAACAAGCAGACACAAGGGTACAATCACATTACAAACAAGCAGACACGAGGGTACAAACAAGATGTAAACAAAAAGACATTGGCGTACAGTCACATTACGAACAAGCAGACACAAGGGAAAAATCACATTACAAACAAACAGACACAACGGTACAATCACATTACAAACAAACAGACACAAGGGTACAATCACATTACAAACAAGCAGACACGAGGGTACAAACAAGCTGTAAACAAAAAGACATTGGCCTACAGTCACATTACGAAAAAACAGACACAAGGGTACAATCACATTACAAACAAGCAGACACGAGGGTACAAACAAGCTGTAAACAAAATGACATTGGCGTACAGTCACATTACGAACAAGCAGACACAAGGGTACAATCACATTACAAACAAGCAGACACGAGGGTACAAACAAGCTGTAAACAAAAAGACATTGGCGTACAGTCTCATTACGAACAAGCAGACACGAGGGACAAACAAGCTGTAAACAAAAGACATTGACGTACAGTCACATTACGAACATGCCAGCGTTATCGTTCAGTCACAGTACAAATTTCAGACGACAACATGCAATCAAATTACGAACACGTTGATTTGATCACAATCATAACACTTACATTTAATGCTCTAGTGCTAGGGCCTACTGACTATGGCCCGCAGGCCACATCCGGCCCGCCACATAATTTCATCCGGCTCGCCATACAAATCCCTGTGAGGTGGACTTGAAAAAATAATTACCGTACGACTGGCATCGCTGAATTATTCGAAGCTCGGGCTGCTGACTGGTGGCGCACCCCTGCTCTAGTGTAAGAGCCCGAGACTCTCCCCACACGCAGGTGAGTTAGCTGACTCGGAATGCCCCCTTTACACCGCAAAAAAACTTTTTAAAACGTTGGCTACGTTTGTGCGGTTGCTACGGTTGGTTAAGTTAGGTAGCTGAGTTGAAAAACCGACTTTACTGCCCCAATAGATTTTTATTTTTCCTAAAAAGTGTGAAATTCATAATAATACGGAAATATTTCACCTCGTACGCTTAAACTTATTCCGTGAAAAGGTGGTGAAATAATTTAAATGCTGTTCATTGACCTAGTGGTACACATATGTTCTAATAATACACAGTCAACATGTTAAAACACGCTGAGACGCACAACATTTGGGCAGAAAGTGAGCCTGTTTGCGAATTTCCAGTCGATGCCACCAGCGACACCGTAGCATGGATACGGCCAGCAAGGCACGCTGCTAAAAAATGCCTCTCCGGCACGTCAAATTAAGTCGCAGTGGTGCAGGGAACTTAAAGAAGCGAAATTTTAGTCCATGTTCATGGTCATGTCTGAAGTATCGCAATAGACAATTGTGATATGTTGGGAAACTTGCAAATGATTATTTTCCGTCGTGAACTGATTGACTATCGGTGATTTGAAGCAGTATCTGTCTCTCACAGAATGGAAGGGCGGCATGCATGTTACAGTCACTACGAAACTGGAGGTTCCGCCGGAAAGAGAAGAGCTTACTGAAGCCGGGTTTGCATGCGGTGCATCAAGACCACGGTAGAGGAAACAAGGTAAGGTCATTTCTATGGGATATAATTCACCTCCTCTTCTTTGGCTAACCAATAGAAAGGCTTTATTTCAAACAAACTTTATGACGTCATCAAAACGCCATGTCGTTAAGCCAATAGAGGAGCCTGATTTGGGGGTAGCAGTGTTACCAGATACAATATGAGCGCTGCTATTGGTTCTTTGCCGTGACGACAGCAAAACCACAGCGTCAATGAAAAAAGACTGGTTTGAACCTACCTTGTTTCCTCTACCGTGATCAAGACAAAGAGCTCGCGTCGTTTGTATTCAATAATGAAGATCACAAATGGGAGATTGAACACAGAGTATTTCTGGTATTTGATGTCCTCGTGATGAAACGAATAAATTCTGTAGCACTTTCCACAGAGATGTCACTTTCCGGTATTCAGTCAATTCAATCACGAATTCATGTAAAAAGAAGGGCAGCGTATAGTGTAACTTAATTTTCGGAACATTTGCCCACGGTTTTATGCTTGTTTAGCAAAATAAAAAAATCAAAGTATTTTGATATTTTATTTTTGGCAAAATGATTTGTTTTCTGAACTGATGATAGAGCGGGACTCCGGAACGTTTTATTAGTAAAGATGAGTAATTTCCTCGGAATTTTGATTTTTAAGTTTCAGACGTTTCAATGTTGTTTGTACAGGAGGGGCTCAAGTTGATATGTGGGACGACAGATGCCTCTTCTCAAAATGTTTCATCTTCCAGTGCGTTTAAATTTTACAAGAAGTAACTTGTAGGAAGAGAATTGTTTAGGAGACGAATACTCTAAATTAATGACTCAAAAGGAAAAAAGATTTGAACGACGTTCGATAAAAGAAATGTGAGATTTTCCCGCTATAAGTTCAGAGCCAGCAGTTAACCATGGAAGTGCATGCATGATATTTCGAGGGCTATTCCAGCCTAATTGGGACTTTAATTGAATTGCTAGCGAAAAAGTTGCAAAATCTGAAGACTACAAGAAGATGCTGAACGGAGACCGCCACAAGTTATCGGCACAAAATCCTGCGCTCGGCTTGTTGATTCCTTGCCAGGGGCCAGATTTTGAAAATTTTTCGTTGTGTGTGTACGTCCAGCAGTTAAGCACCTGTCGACTCTACTACTCTACGGGCTGTTCCGTCTGTTCAAACTTCCTCTTGTTTCTTTGCTGTCATCAACTACACAGCATTTAGATTCTAGATCCGGCAAGGTTGCCAGTAACACTTTACATGAATTGGATTTAAAAAAATGATCGATTGTGCCCATAGAAAATATACACATACATAAGGTAGCGAAATCGACGGGAGAATATGTACTGAGAACAACTCCCCTAGAACAAGTAGAATGCTCGCAAATACGGCCCCTGCACGATAATGACCTCAAACAAGCGCCACATTATCAGGCTAGAAGATTGTAGGTAAATGAAACAACAGTGGTGCAGTGGCCTTTGTAAGGGCCCGGCTGTTGGGACTTGCAGGCACGGACGGCGACAAAAACTCGGAGTCACTGAACGGATTATACAATAATGAACAAAATGAAAATACAAGGACTTAATAATTTAGGCGAGGTCGAATGGTCAGCATCCCGTCGACATCGGAGAGCCGAAAGAGGTTCTGCAGAGTCTAGCACTGCACGAGCGGCTGAGAGGAAACTAGAAAAAAGCAGCAACCGCGAGGTGCAATCAAGTTGGTCCCCTTACGAGTATGTAAACATTATTGTTCAATCACAATACAAATTTCAAACGACAGTGGTCGAGCTCGGGGCACAACCATTGGTGGAGGAACGGTCCTTACCACCAGGTGAGCAGCATGGTATAGAAGAAACAAGGTAACGTCAAACCGGTCTTTTTTAGTCGACCGTGTGGCGATGCTGACGTCATGGAAACGAACCAATAGCAGCGCTCATATGGCATCTGACAACACTGTAAGCCCCAAATCTGGTACCACTATTAGCCTAACGAAACATCGCAGTGGTGATGATGGCAAAATGATTTGTTTTCTGAACAGTTTGTTCAGAAGTTTGTTTTCAGTTTGTTTGAACTGGGGTCGTTCTATTGGCTTGCCGAACAAGAGGCGTATTTTCCCCCGTAGAAATAACTCTACTTTGTTTCCTCTACCGCGGTGAACAGTCAGAAGGGTTTACTTTCTGCCCTCAGGTGGGAGTATCATGGATACTCACAAAAAACGCTATACCGTAATCTCTTAAGGCCCCCACACACAACACGCGCCACGAGCCGAGCCGCGAGCAAGGCCTCAGGCTCGGGCGAGTCTGCTTGGCTCGGCTCGGGCTTTCTGCCTCCCCACACATAACACGAGCCAAGCATTAGTTTGCAAGTGTTTTCTCTAGAGATAAAATGGACTTCTCCGATTCAGATTCAGGTGACCTATTAGAGACTGCAATTTTCTCAAGTGCTTAACAACCTCAAAAAAGGTCTAAATGATGCAAGTCTTGGCTATTGAAGAGGGGAGAACTGTCTCATGGCCAGTTAATTCAAGAATTGAGACTAGAGCCTCGAGACTACGCTAATTACTTGAGAATGGATGAATCAACGTACTTGGAATTGCTATCAATGGTGACCCCATTTATAAAAAAGAAGGATTCATTATTGAGAAATGTCATTTCTCCGCATGAACGGCTTACCGCGACGTTGAGTTTTTTGGCTACTGGAAGATCTTATGAAGACCTGAAATTTTATACTTTAATATCCCCTCAAGGCTCAAGCATTGGGACAGCTTATTTCTGAGACCTGTGAAGCTATATACACTGTGCTGAAGAAAGACTACTTTGAGGTTGAAATTCTATAGTGCGTCGTACATCAAACACTTTCTGAAAAAGAAAAATTCGTTAACATTCTGCACTAAGTTGACCGCAGGCACGGCTCGTGCTATTTTACCACCACACACTACCCGAGCCGAGCCGCAAGCCAGGCCAAATATCTGGAAGTGACAGATCAGCACGAGCCGAGCCACGAGCCTGATTGCGCGGCTCGTGGCTCGGCTCGAACAGCCCACACACTACACGAACTGGCTCGGGGCTTGGCTTGTTTGCTAAGGCTCGGCTCGTGGCGCGTGTAGTGTGTGGGGGCCTTTAGAATAGAAAATATCCAAGAGATGATATTTTTCATTTCTCATTGAACTACCCTTGACAGAGTTAGACTATCAGCACGCCACGTATGGTTTGTCAATTAGTACGCCTCGTATATTTTGTCCATTAATATGCCTCGTATGGTCTATCTATTTGTACACCTCTGATAGTTAGTCTATTACTACACCTCGTATGGTTTGTCTACTATTATGCCTCGTATGGCTTATCTATTTGTACACCTCGGATGATTTGTCAATTAGTACTCCTCGTATGGAACTTTTGTTTTAGGACGTCCTATATTAAGAAACTTTTAAAAGCCAATATGTTGGCATGTATCTCATGTGGCAACTTGGAAAATAAACGTTTTTTTTTACTCCTGGACCACGCTAGCTCGGTCGGTTAAATTAGGTTGTAAGTAACGAAGTTGAAAAGACTGACTTTATAACTGCTCGGATACACCTCTATATTTTCTAAAAAGCGTGAAAAATGTAAAAGTTCGATAATAATTTACCTCATACGTTAAAATCTTTTCTAAACGTAGGCATATAAATAATTGAAATGCTGTTCATTTATACCGATACGCGAATGAGAAATTTACGTAGTGGTACGTACACGGACCAATTTGTAGTCAACGTATACAGTCAACTTTGACCGCAACGTGCGCTGCCAGTGGCCGCAGAGGGGATGTTCATAATGATGAACGATTAATTTAAGCTAAGTGAAGGCATGGTCCAATTAATGCTTGTTATTTTCGTAATTGCTTTGTACAATTGATTTTAAATTTGAGTTGAACATTGAACTTCAGTTTAAACAATTGCAGGCAACGTGTTAAAGCCGACAAGTGCCAGGGCTGGAGGCTGGCGAGCTGAGGAAGGCGCCAGAAGAGCCGCTTCCTCATAGACAGACTCCGCAGGCGAGAGGCCTGGGAATGACTCCTCCCGCTCTACGAACATGCTAGAAGGAGCGAGCAGCAACGAGGATTAGGTCCCCTCACGCGTGAGAAACGAAGAATATCCTCAAGTTCGGTCAGCAGTAGGACGCAAGTCCTACCGGTGCCCTTTAACTAAGTAGAACACGAGTCCTACTGCTGACCTTTAACTAAGTAGAACACGAGTCCTACCGCTGACCTTTAACTAAGTAGAACACGAGTCCTACCGCTGACCTTTAACTAAGTAGAACACGAGTCCTACCGCTGACCTTTAACTAAGTAGAACACGAGTCCTACCGCTGACCTTTAACTAAGTAGAACACGAGTCCTACCGCTGACCTTTAACTAAGTAGAACACGAGTCCTACCGCTGACCTTTAAGTAGAACACGAGTCCTACCGCTGACCTTTAACTAAGTAGAACACGAGTCCTACTGCTGACCTTTAACTAAGTAGAACACGAGTCCTACTGCTGACCTTTAACTAAGTAGAACACGAGTCCTACCGCTGACCTTTAAGTAGAACACGAGTCCTACCGCTGACCTTTAACTAAGTAGAACACGAGTCCTACCGCTGACCTTTAACTAAGTAGAACACGAGTCCTACCGCTGACCTTTAACTAAGTAGAACACGAGTCCTACCGCTGACCTTTAACTAAGTAGAACACGAGTCCTACCGCTGACCTTTAAGTAGAACACGAGTCCTACCGCTGACCTTTAACTAAGTAGAACACGAGTCCTACTGCTGACCTTTAACTAAGTAGAACACGAGTCCTACTGCTGACCTTTAACTAAGTAGAACACGAGTCCTACTGCTGACCTTTAACTAAGTAGAACACGAGTCCTACTGCTGACCTTTAACTAAGTAGAACACGAGTCCTACTGCTGACCTTTAACTAAGTAGAACACGAGTCCTACCGCTGACCTTTAACTAAGTAGAACACGAGTCCTACCGCTGACCTTTAACTAAGTAGAACACGAGTCCTACCGCTGACCTTTAACTAAGTAGAACACGAGTCCTACCGCTGACCTTTAACTAAGTAGAACATGAGTCCTACCGCTGACCTTTAAGTAGAACACGAGTCCTACAGCTGACCTTTAACTAAGTAGAACACGAGTCCTACCGCTGACCTTTAACTAAGTAGAACACGAGTCCTACTGCTGACCTTTAACTAAGTAGAACACGAGTCCTACGCTGACCTTTAACTAAGTAGAACACGAGTCCTACCGCTGACCTTCAACTAAGTAGGACACGAGTCCTACCGCTGACCTTCAACTAAGTAGGACACGAGTCCTACCGCTGACCTTTAACTAAGTAGAACACGAGTCCTACCTTCAAAAAGGCCTTCAAGTAAGTTTGAAATTATATAAGGCTAGTCAAATAAAAACTTGTTAAAAATAGAGGTAAACAATTCATGGATCATCGAGAGCAGAGCCAACAAACTAAGCTAAACGCCAAGCATGTGAAGCTAAACGTCATATATACCAAGCTAAACGTCTGACACTAAACCTCGTGCAGTAAACATCTCCGCAGGGTTGAGCGAATAGGAAAAGTACTCGTAATGCATTATTCCAATCACACGATCATATCCTAATGCACAGGTTATTTGAATGCCACGTTAAGCAAGGCTGAACCTCCACAGGGCCATACATTAATAACGTATCATTAATAACGTAACAATATTAAGAATATTATAAAATTATTATAGTATTCTCATGGTCTACATGTAAAAATATTTTGGGCGATAAATTTTTCAAACTATGCCTTTTCTAAAATTCATTTTGAATGATTCTCTCTTGTTTTGAAAATTGAGAATTAAGTTTTATTCATGTACGAGTACAAATGACACGAAGAGCTTGGAATCAAGGAGTCTCAAATTATAAAAACCGTTAAGCCCCATTGAGTTTGCGAATAATTTCTAAACTAAGTGTTCAGATTTGGTCACGACATTTTCTCCGCTTATTGTAAAACGGCGAATAACACCAACTTTCTTTTTTAGATGCAGTACCCAGTTCATTGGATACAGCGAAAAGCGAAGCACTGTGTTCTCTAACTCTGAGTATTGCTGCAGACACTCGATGTAGCCGGCTCCAATGTTAGAGTCGGCAACGCATTCCGAGTCTGGAATATAACCAGACGGCCTAACTGCCGCCAAGCCTCGCGCTCCACACCAAGGCAATATCGACATAATAACGAGTAACCCAGTACTTCTCGACAGGATTATTTTGTGTTCCAGGTCAATGGCGGCAGGCCAGACTCCTATTGCGAGGTAAGCTTCCTTTAAAAGCGACAATCCTCCATGGCGTCCTCGATTGAAATTCTGCGGGGCGCAAAAATTGGATGGCGTTAGAGAGTTAAGTGTCTGGCTGCCAGGTCTCACTTGAATCACACATGCTCCAGAGAGAGGAATGAATAATAATGAATAAAATTAGGATTGAATAATAATGAATGAAAGTAGGAATGAATAATAATGATAAAAGTAAGAATGAATAATAATGAATAAAAGTAGGATTGAATAATAATGAATAAAAGGAGTAATGAATAATAATGAATAGAAGTAGGATTGAATAATAATGAATAAAAGTAGGATTGAATAATAATGAATAAAAGTAGGAATGAATAATAATGAATAAAAGTAGGAATGAATAATAATGAATAAAAGTAGGATTGAATAATAGTGAATAAAAGTAGGATTGAATAATAATGAATAAAAGTAGGATTTAATAATAATGAATAATAGTAGGAATAAATAATAATGAATAAAAGTAGAAATGAATAATAATGAATAAAAGTAGGAATGAATAACAGTGAATAAAAGTTGGATTGAATAATATTGAATAAAAGTAGGAATGAATAATAGTGAATAAAAGTAGAATTTAATAATAATGAATTACAGTAGGAATGAATAATAATGAATAAAGTAGGATTGAATAATAATGAATCAAAGTATGTTTGAATAATAATGAAGAAAAGCAGGAATGAATAATCTCACGCGCACCGGCCGGCGTGCCTAGCGGTCCAGAAACATAAATGAGAAATAGATATTGAATAACTCAAGCGCACCAATTCAAATAAAGCTTATTTCCCTCATAAATCTCACTTGATCCCGGTCATCTGAGCTCAGTCTCAACTCGCGTTGCAGAATAAGACTTCCCCTGATGCCACCAATCCCCGGACTGACTCTATTGAAATTCTCGAGAGGAAGAAGAAGATTGTTTAATGTCCGAATAACCTGCCCAAACCGGCGGCTAAATTGCAGCTTCAGTGATCCAAAAAAATGGAGAAAAGGAGATTTTCTCATCCGCTGAGGGTACATGACGCCAATCTCGTGAACGGAAATTCTTGTCTTAAGATTTTAATCCTTTTATGAATCCTTTACCTTCTAAATTATCTAATTTGTTGAAAGCTGTCCCAGTTTTGCAGGTTAACACTGGAGGCGCTGTTTACTTCTCCTTCAGGATTGATGTATTGCGCACTGAAGTGATGATCAAACGGCATTACTAATGTTTGAATCACTCTTCTGTGACGGATACTTTCACCATCTATGCTTCTGTTGCACCCATTAATAATAACATTAACCAATCTTTGCCACCCATTTTTCACCTACCCATTTTCTGGTCGGCACCCATACGTCGGTCATCAAGTTTCTGTTTCCAATTTCATTCCAGAATTTTTATTTTCTGATTTTATAGTCGCCTTTTTTCGATTATCCCCTTTTATTTGCAGAAAGTAAAAGCAAAATTTCACACCTCTTCCTGTTTCCTGTCAAAAATGGAGCCTGTCATTTCTCGTTTCGGCCCGACTGTCTGTCGAGTCAGAAAAAAGGAAGTAAAACAGAACAGAAGTTGAAAGACGGTAGAGGACCAAACAAACCTCAATTGGAAACCTTTTAAGTAAGTTGGTGCGCAGTGCGACCCTGTGATCACTTCAGCTCACTGGCCGATGCTGGCTAGCACTGCCATCCGGCAAGCAGTCAACGCTGATGGACAACGGTGGTTGTCCATCACGAGGTGGCTTGGCTGTGTATCACGAGGTGGCTTGGCTGTTCATCACAAGAGCCGCTTGGCTGTCCAGCACGAGAGCCGCTTGGCTGTCCATCACGAGAGCCGCTTGGCTGTCCATCACGAAAGCCGCTCGGCTGTCCATCACGAGAGCCGCTCGGCTGTCCATCACGAGAGCCGCTCGGCTGTGCATCACGAGAGTTGATTGGCTGTCCATCACGAGAGCTGCTTGGCCGTCCATCACGAGAGCCGCTCGGCTGTCCATCATGAGAGTTGATTGGCTGTCCATCACGAGAGCCGCTCGGCTGTCCATCACGAGAGCCGCTCGGCTGTCCATCATGAGAGTTGATTGGCTGTCCATCATGAGAGTTGCTTGGCTGTCCATCACGAGAGCCGCTCGGCTGTCCATCATGAGAGTTGCTTGGCTGTCCATCATGAGAGCTGCCTGGCTATCCATCATGAGAGCCGCTTGGCTATCCATAACGAGAGCTATAAGTATTCAACGTGAGTTGAATGCAGATTAGAGTTTTTTTGCATAGTTTGTTCCGGATATAAATTGTACTTCTTAACTTTCGCTCCAAAGATCAAACGAGACTTGCCTCACTCCTAACTAATCGGTCATTGTGGCACGCGGCTATTTATTTATTATCCATTTTCTGCAAGCCGTTTAGTTTCCGACAATATAGTTCCTCACATTTGTGAAATCATAATTTCAACTCTTTAGTGAATTAAAAGTGTTTTTTATGTTTACGATGTAACTTATGATGTGGAATTCTAGTTGTACAGAAATGTAGTTTGGCCTTTTTACCAAGAACCCTGAGCGCCGCTTGCACGTGTCTCTGCGCCACTTATACTGAGAAATGTATCTCGAAGGTGCAAACAGTTTCCACCTCAGACACAATTTTGTAACACTGTAATTTTCAGAAATAGCATTTTGTGTAAAATTCAATTTTTTCCTACAAATGTATCCAATTAGTTTCTCCCTCATACGTGCACCAGGTGACGAGCTAAAATCTTCCACTAACACTGACACGCGAGCAATGATAATAATTACCAAAAACAAAAAGTTGTATTACATCGCGTAACAAGTAAGGGCTATCCTAACATTCACAGCGGCGTTACGAAACACAAAATAAAAATCCAAATTTTAGGAGCATTTTTCTTCACATAAATTTGCTGGTGTATTATGGTAAAATTTTCCCTAGGCGGTGTAATTTTACATTCAACGGTGATCCATACATCACTTCGTCGCTGTAAAATTTTAATGGTTAAAGAATTCGACGTCTTTTTATGGTGTTCGGTGACACGAATAATATTATACTTCAGGCTCATGGAAAGAAATACAATTTTAGTTTGTAATAACAAGCAATGATTTTTCAGCAATTATATCCAGCAATACATAAATCATCATAATAATTAGTTGTTTAAGATTTTGAATCCACAAAAAAGGCAATTTCAAAGAGCGAAAGAATATGATCATTCATTGTGGGCTGAAGGAGACGAGAAATTTGTGCAGCAGGTGTATCTCATTGAGGACGCCCTGCGTATAGAAAGATTAAGTTAGGAAAGAAGATAAAGAAAATACCAATATGAGATGGCGAAGAAAACTCAAGAACTTAACACGTCCACTGCGTATTGGGCCACATGTGTACCATTAGGGAAATTGCCCATTCACTTACCTGTGTAAGTCTACGTACCTGTGTAAGTATACCTGTGTAAGTATATTTAAAATATAACTGTTTTCCTACATTGGGAAATGTGATCATGCAATTGTATTTTCATATTTCTTAGAGGAAGGATGAAATTGTATTCGAGCACCAAAGTCGATTTCCCAATTGTACTAGTTACAACCTAAGCAAACCAACCGTTAACAGCCGTGGAAACGCAGTGAACGTGTTAAAAAAGCAAAGTAGACGCAAAAAATGAAAATCTTGAAAGCCTATCTACAGCTGAGGTAAACTAAAACTATCCCGCCGGTAGGAGAGAATGTATAACTATCTAACAATGATTGGGGAACGTGGTGCGTTTTGTGTTTAGATAGTAGAATTCCGTAGCTAAAAAAATTGGAAATGTTCTCTCAGTCTAAGGAGGAGAGTGAAGGCAGGCTTTTGTACGTATTCTCTGGAAGAAGTGGATAGTCTGGGAGCTAACCGCGAATTAACATGGCGAATCAATATAGCGACAATATAGCGAATCAATATAGTCGAATCAATATAGCGAATCAATATAGTCGAATCAATATAGTCGAATCAATATAGCGAATCAATATAGTCGAATCAATATAGTCGAATCAATATAGTCGAATCAATATAGCGAATCAATATAGTCGAATCAATATAGCGAATCAATATAGTCGAATCAATATAGTCGAATCAATATAGCGAATCAATATAGCGAATCAATATAGCGAATCAATATAGTCGAATCAATATAGTCGAATCAATATAGTCGAATCAATATAGCGAATCAATATAGTCGAATCAGTCGAATCAATATAGAGAATCAATATAGTCGAATCAATATAGCGAATCAATATAGTAGAATCAATATAGCGAATCAATATAGCGAATCAATATAGTCCAATCAATATAGCGAATCAACATAGTCGTATCAATATAGCGAATCAATATAGTCGAATCAATATAGTCGAATCAATATAGCGAATCAATATAGTCGAACCAATATAGCGAATCAATATAGTTCAATCAATATAGCGAATCAATATAGCGAATCAATATAGTCGAATCAATATAGCGAATCAATATAGTCGAACCAATATAGCGAATCAATATAGTCCAATCAATATAGCGAATCAATATAGCGAATCAATATAGTCGAATCAATATAGCGAATCAATATAGTCGTATCAATATAGCGAATCAATAATCTGGAAGCTAACCACACATGTGCGTCCAACGGCAGAGAACATGATAACTAATTTGTGCTTCATAAAGAATAAATCTTCAAAATCTTTAAATACAAGCCATCCTAAGACTTAGCCTGATGGAAAAATCTTGGAACAAATTTGAACCTAGAATTTCAAAGACGGTGCAATTAAGTTTATAAAAAACTTTGTGAGAGGAAAACATATGTTTGTTAACCACTGGTACACGATTCGATTTAAAATAAGGAGCGAGTGTCTTTTCAAAGTCGAAGCCAATTTAAAGTAATGAGAAGGAAGAGACACTAGCATGGGGTAGAGGAAGTCGAATACGTCCTCAAGAATATTCTTTCTCATAAGAGATGGCTCAGTAATTTAATTCCAGTTCAATTGCTAGAAACGAATTATGAGCCGCCGGAAAGTTACTAAGAATAGTTGAATTGAATTTTTGAGCACCGAGCTTTCCATCAAAAAGAAGTTACCTTAATAATGTGCCATTGGAAGTGAAGAGCGACCGACATGAAAGCTTAATGTAGGGTCACCATGACGACCAGAGAAGGTGAGAGCTGGTATTTCAATAGTGATGACTTCAGAACGCGGCTGCAGCTTGCAAGGGAAGCACAAGTACGCTGCAGTAATGGCCGAAGTTGGCGCAAAATGCCACTGAACGACAGTGCGATGCGTTGGTTCAGATGCAGACGATAGTACATAACGTCTCGTCAGCTGCAGAAAATAGCACGAAACGTCGCGTCAGATGCAGACAATAGTACATAGCGTCTCGTCAGCTGCAGAAAATAGCACGAAACGTCGCATCAGATGCAGACAATAGTACATAGCGTCTCGTCAGCTGCAGAAAATAGCACGAAACGTCGCGTCAGATGCAGACCATAGTACATAGCGTCTCGTCAGCTGCAGAAAATAGCACGAAACGTCGCGTCAGATGCAGACAATAGTACATAGCGTCTCGTCAGCTGCAGAAAATAGCACGAAACGTCGCGTCAGATGCAGACAATAGTACATAGCGTCTCGTCAGCTGCAGAAAATAGCACGAAACGTCGCGTCAGATGCAGATGACAATACGAAACGTCGTGCCAGCTGCTGAAAACAGTACGAAACGGCGCGTCAGCTGCAGAAGTCAGTATGAGACGTCTCGTCAGCAGCAGAAGTCAGCACGAGACGTAGTGTCAGCTGCAGAAGTCAGTACGAGACGTAGTGTCAGCTGCAGACATCAGTACGAGACGTAATGTCAGCTGCAGAAGTCAGTACGAGACGTAATGTCAGCTGCAGAAGTCAGTACGAGACGTAGTGTCAGCTGCAGAAATCAGAACGAGACGTAGTGTCAGCTGCAGAAGTCAGTGCTAGACGTAGTGTCAGCTGCAGAAGTCAGTGCGAGACGTAGTGTCAGCTGCAGAAGTCAGTACGAGACGTAGTGTCAGCTGCAGAAGTCAGTGCGAGACGTAGTGTCAGCTGCAGAAGTCAGTACGAGACGTAATGTCAGCTGCAGAAGTCAGTGCGAGACGTACTGACTTCTGTAGCTGACACTACGTCTCGTATAGTGTCAGCTGCAGAAGTCACTACAAGACGTAGCAACAGCTGCAGAAGTCAGCACGAGACGTAGTGTCAGCTGCAGAAGTTAGTACAAGATGTAGTGTCAGCTGCAGAAGTCAGTACGAGACGTAGTGTCAGCTGCAGAAGACTAAGATATAGGGTCAGCGGCAAAAGTCAGCCCTGAGAGATGCGTCAGCACACTGGCCAGGCCCTGTCTGGTGCTGGAGATATTGGAGTCGTAAATTTGAGAAGCAGCAACGCCGCCGGACTTTAAGATCCGTTCTGAAACGATAACTTCCGCTCTATTTTACAGAAACTCAACTCAGATTTCCATGCATCTTTTGGCTCAAAGCACCAGGCCGCTGTGCCACTTGGCTAACTCCTGTCGTCTTAACTTGCTATTCAGATCGTAAAATTCTCAATCAGTTGTGATAAGTTTTTGCTTTGGCACGAAGTAGTTTATGCTTTGGCAGGGTCCTGATTGAAACGAATTGGAGCTAGTCCCAAGAATATATAGTTTTTTTTACTGTTCATCCACTGAACGGACAAGAACTTGCTTTTTTCCTCTCAGTATTGAGTAAGAAATTCTGTGAAACTGTAATAAGCCTCACACAAATTATTTGAGTTCAGAGAAGTGTGTTATGCTGTTAAATCCAAGTTAAAGTTTCAGAACTACACTGACCTAAAGTACCTCGTAGTGCTGGGATAAGGTGCAGCCAGCTATCAACCATCTGATGTCATGAATAGCTGCCTAATATCTTGATCAAAGAAGACTTAACATTTTGACTACGACGTGCGCCACCGGTGGTACACGGAGGTAATTTTCATATTGCTGCTGACCGACCAGTAGTTGCAAATTCAATTTTCATAAGTACTTAAATCCAAGCTAAATGAAGGCACGATCCAGTTCATGTTTGATTTTTTCAAAATAGTTTACGACAATTGACTTTAAATTCGAGTCGGGTATTGAACTCAACATTCAGTAGTCGCAATCAAAGTGTTAATGAATAAAGACCAGTAATGAATTAATGATATTTGATTGAATTCGAAGATTTATCTCAAGCATCCCTTTTCGAGACACGTGGAGATCGAGTTGCCGTTTACTTCGTAATTTATTTTATTGCTCTTCGGGTGTTATTCTTGAAAGAAGACAAATAATACAAAGAAATATGGCAAGTAAAAGTACAGTAAAAAATAAAACTCAGTTCCCCCTTCATAATTTTCGAATCTAATAAAACCATTTTCATCAACTCAGTAGATATAACCAAGAGAAATTGACCCTGAATAGAGAATTAAGCATTGATATTTGATACTAATGATCTATATATAAACATAAATAACATTGCTATTATTTCTACAGCAGTTAAAGACTCCATAGCTACAACAAAGGCGACCCTCGAGAGCGAAAAGAATGGACCATTTAGTAGGGGCAAAAGAAAACCGAGAATCTAAGCACAAACAGCGTTCCCATGCAAAATGCCCTTGGCATAGAAACAGCAAAATGAGAAAAAGGCGAAAAAAGACAAAGGAGAGATCATAAAAGAGGTATGTAAAATGAAAGAAACTAAGGGGGGGACGAAAGATAATACGCATCAAGATTTGTCAGAAGCAGAGGTAACCTATCGGGGCGAACAAACTGAAGCAAAATAATGAAATTAGAGTATAATCCATAAAGCATTTAATTAAAATTGACTCACCAAAATTAATCATATTCACACTACGTATAACAAAACCTTAAAAGATCGTCGAATGGTCATCGAATTTATAGTAATAATTAAATAATGAAGCGATATATGGGAAAAACGTCTTTTCATAATATCGGA
The DNA here is from genome assembly GCA_030386875.1 of Morinoia aosen. Lineage (NCBI taxonomy): Eukaryota > Metazoa > Arthropoda > Malacostraca > Amphipoda > Talitridae > Morinoia > Morinoia aosen. Next base: position 9,436,333 of record CM059562.1, read on the forward strand.
TCGCCTAAAACGAATTATGGTTTCGATTAAGCGAAAGTATTTAAATGTGCACCTCATTTTACGCAACCTAATATTGAGATTACTAACTTTACATCAATAATAACTACATAAAATAGAAATGAACGGCTTGACGTCAAAAATATAGACTTAATAATTACATTGGCTACTGAATATCAGAGTCAATAACACAGCATCTAGAGCCCAGTTTCATGAAGGATCGTGACCACGACGGTGATCATCGCATGTGATATAGTTGTCTTGTGATTTGTTAACATTATTTCAACATTTATATGAAATTTCCAGGGGTATTTCAAAGTTTTCTACATATTAGTACGTACCTTTCAATAAGATGCTACGGATTTCCAAAGTTATTAATAACTTGAAACATTACATGATTTTAAGATCTTTATCGGATCTGCTAACTTGAAAATATAGTTTAACATCATAAATGCGTTCGGAACAAGAAAATAATGATTTCAAAACCTAATGCATCAGTTGCAGCAATTTATGATGAATGCGATAAAAAATCTACAATAACTTGTAGCGCCGATCACAAGAGTCTGGCTGGCTCAAGCAGCATTCAAGGTACTGACAATCACAACCTTCTTGCTCAAATTAATGCAACCTGAATTACTGCGCTCACATTTAGGAAGCTAACTAATTTTAAGATTAGGTATTTACGACCCACACCAGGATTTGGCGCTGTTGCTCTTCAACTTCTAAGCTGAATGCTGTTTTCTTGCCGCTGTTCATAGCGAAGAATATCATCATTAAAAGAAATGATACAGCAAAGAAGTATTTTATAAACATTTAGTTCGAACGTTTCAAGCACTAGGCTCATTCTCAACGAAATCTGCAAATACAAAGACACAACTTAAGCACAGTTCACAAATAAAATTCATATGTTGACAGGCAAAAGAAGAACAGCAAAATTAAATGATGACCTCTACAAACAGCTCTTGTCCGCTGGTACTGGCCCTGGCATTCTTTACGGTTTACCCAAGATTCATAAACCTAACTTTGCGGTATCTTTCCCGTTTCGGCCTATATTCGCAGCTTACAATTGCGCAACTTAGCGATTAGCCAAATATTTAGTCCCCATCCTTAATCCACTCTGTGTTAATGAATATACTGTATCCAACTCTTCTGAATTCGTTGAATGCATTACCGCTCATGATAATGCTAACTGTTGCTACATGGCCTCTTTCGATATAGAAAATTTGTTCACCAATATCCCCCTAGCTGAAACCATTGAAATTTGCCTTGATGCTTTATTCTCTAGTCAATTATCCTTAGTCATAGGCTTAAGTAGAAAATATTTTAAATCACTGCTGGAAATCACCTTGTATAACTCGTTTTTTGTTTTTAACGGATCTCTCTACAAACAAATAGAAGGTCTAGGAATGGGCTTACCCCTTGGTCCCACATTTGCTAATATATTCATGTGTTTTTATGAAACTATTTGGCTAGAAAACTGTCCACAGAGTTTCCGTCCAATTTTTTACAAGCGTTATGTTGACGACACTTTTGCTCTTTTTAAACATGAATCTGACATGCAATTGTTCCTCCATTACCTAAATGCTCAACATCCTAATATTAAATTTACCTTTGAATCTGAACGCGAAAACCGTCTAAATTTTCTTGATGTCTGTGTATACCGCACCAATAACAAATTTTGTACTTCTGTGTATCGAAAGCAAACTTTCACTTGTCTGGGTTCAAGTTTTTTTAGTTTTTGTTCAAAACGGTTTAAAATCCATAGCTTATCAACACTTGTATCACGCGCTTATAAAGTATGTTCCAACTTTGACGATCTTCATCATGAATTTATGTTTCTGAAATCCTATTTCATTTCAAATGGGTTTCCATCTAATCTAATCTCCCGATCAATCGGTAAATTTCTATCGAATGTTTATGACCCTTCTCCTGCTTCTAATCAAACTGCTTCTCAAGTCTATTGTGTTTTTCCATACTTCGGTCATCAGTCAGAAAATTAAAACTAGAACTCACTAATCTCATTTCTAAATATTTTCCTGAAATTTCCTTGCGCATTATATTGGTTAATAAACGCACAATTAGTTCATTTTTCCGATTTAAAGATGTACTTCCTAAAAGCAAGCGATCTTCCGTCGTCTATGATTTCCGTTGTGCGCATTGCGCATCTCAGTACGTTGGTTCAACCCAGCGGGCACTGTATATACGGATAGCTGAGCATGCTGGACGGAGTCATCGTACTGGTCGGATATTAGGTTCTCCGTCTCATTCTAGTATAAGGGAGCACTGCAATGCCTCATGTGATCAAGTCATTAATAGTGATCAATTTAAAATACTGGATTCATGTTCAGCTAGTTTTGACCTCCGAATATTAGAGTCATTGTATATACATAAGTTAAAACCTCCGTTAAATGACATGCAGAGCTCATATCAACTAAAAATTGTAAACCGCTAACTTTTGTCCGTGTTTCTGAATAGCGTCAGCGTAGTAAGTGTTAGAAACCTTGTTCACCGCCTTCCTATTTCATTGCTGTCCATTTTGCTGTTCTTCTTTTGCCTGTCAACATATGAATTTTATTTGTGAACTGTGCTTAAGTTGTGTCTTTGTATTTGCAGATTTCGTTGAGAATGAGCCTAGTGCTTGAAACGTTCGAACTAAATGTTTTTAAAATACTTATTTGCTGTATCATTTCTTTTAAAGTTGCTACGCAAACGTGATGTACCTAATCATATATCATCATTACCTTCACTACGAAAATTTGGTTTGCAAGTACAAGGACATATTTCAAACCAATTTAGTTTTCAAGACACTGAGGTCCAAATTTTTACCTTAATGCCGAGTTAATAAAATGTGGGTTTCTAAAAATCACCAAAATGTAAAAAGAAACGAAAATCTGAGGAATCCACTTTTTCAAACAAACTTTATAACTGATCAAAATGTCTGCGGCTTGCGTCAATGTCTCTTCCGAATGGATTGCATGACACGATACAAAAGTCTAGCAACAAGATCCGTCTTGAACTTCATTAGTGTTTCATAAATCAATTATATTATGTGGTTAAAGAGAAAGATATCTAAAAGACTTAAATCTGGAGATCTTGGAGGCCATGCTACTGGTCCATTAAGCCGTTTTCACCAATTCAGAAAAGAGTCACTCGGATATTTGCAAGCATTCCTATCGGAATGGGCCGGAGCTCCGTCTTGGTGGAACCACATTCAACGGCGGATCACATCCTCTTACATCCTAGAGTCAAATCCTCTTGCAGTTAAGACACCACGTTTCTTAAAAACGGTTGTAGAAGTTTGTCCATTTACATGAGGCACCATCAGATTTGGGTCAGTAGGATAGTCACCCACAAACTCAGTTCATAGATTGACACTAAGCCGATGCTGGCAGTTCAACCGATGCACATCACGAAGGTTATCTTCTTCCCGGTTGAGCAAGTTACGTGCGTTGCAGGTTCCGTTGCGTGTAAAACTGGCTTCGTCGGTGAAGAGAAAATACTTCAAGAAGTTTTCCAGGTCCTGTTCTTTCCTTAAGCAACCACGCGCAAACTGTACAAACAAACAAACAAACAAACAAACAAACAAAACAAACATCTGATTTGTAGTCGGTTTGATCCACGAGATTTGTAGTCGGTCGGGACAATATCCTGAGTTTTATAAACATGATAATGATGTAGAGTGTTGTCATTGAGAATATGCCATACTGAGAGTGGGTTTGGCAGCGGAAAATCCTGTGTTGCAGCTCGGGTGTTGGAGCGAGGCTTGTCACGGAAGTATTGCAGCATGTCGTCCTCAACTGCATCAGGTTCTGTAATTTCCAGAGCTGACCATAACCTCTCTTGTTCACGCTGAAGCTTCCCCGTTCGTGTAAGCGACGATGAATGTTTGGAAACATGCGAATCCCATGTAAATATTGATGGGGGAAAACGCTCTTGATACAACCTGGCAACGCTTCTAGCATTGCCGTAAGCGGCACAGTAAGACATTTGCATACTCGCCACTTCTTCATTTGACAAACGTGTCATGGTGTCAGTGCTCTTCGCAAAGTGATTTGATGTGTATAAAATTATCTGCAAGAGTGCTGTGAGATAATAAGTTAACGTTTAATTTGAAATTAACTGTTTAACGACACAAAAATGCAAACAAGCGAGTACGAAAGTTGAAAATTAGAGCCCCGGTATCTTGTAAACAGAGGACTTCTGAAAGATTTCGTGTTCATGTATAAGTTTTTTTTTTCGCGTCCATGCATGGTGTCGAAGTTTGTACCTCTAGTTTTTCCCCACCCTGAATAAGTGAAACAAGCTTTCAGGCAGTGGAACAGTTGTTTGAAGCATCGAACAAGACTGGGACACCAACAATAATTCCAGAGCATGAAGTGGACTTTTCTGTTTGTCCGTCCCCGATCCTGAAGTTGCGAATATCGGTTAAATCTTGATGGCTTTTGGACGACTCCAACTCGTGCCGTTGTCGGCGTTAGCCATGTGCGGTCGACACTAATTTTCACAGTCAGCTAGCTTTTTTAGCGTGAAACTTCTCCGTCAAGTCCGACATGAGCTCGCACGTGTCGCACCATCTCGATAAAAGCAAACTTGGGAGGCACAGCGGCACGCTTTTGCTCTCAAAACAAAGTTGCGTGCACTTCGCTCTCAACTTTCGCTGGTATGACTGAAGTGTGTGGCTTCACTTAGCCAAACTTGGCGTGCAAGCTCGTCTCCAGCAGCACACGGTTTACATTTCTTAGAAATGTTCGTTTCTTTGAACTCCACAGAATCTTGAACAGACGACGACCTCTGAATGTCGGCTTTTGTAGTTTGAGAAATGTTATTGTTGCCTCAAGAAAGTTAACCGAGCTATCAATTTTTGTAATTAGGAAAAGTTTCGAATAAGCCGTAAAGATGACGATAATTTTAAAATAGGGTTTCAATGAACTTTGCCATGGCTTTTATGCGTCGGTATTTCATCCCTGTTTATGATAAAACAGGCTTTTGGTGATCTTTGCAATTCAAACTTTCCGTTCGGGAGGTGCCTGGCTCCAGTATTGCTATGATCTGAGACCTAATTTTGAAATAATTTGCGTCGTCACAGCGGTTCTGGTGACAGTTATCCTTTAAGGACTTCTTTTTAGCACATAGTGTACAAAATGGACTTGAAAAAACTTTCGCTTTCAGTTGCTCTGCTATGACGACGTAAATCGTATGAAAATCTGCCCCCTCGCTGCGTCTAGAGAGCGCACGATCAGAACCGCCTGTCCTGCTGCTCTGAGAGAGCTCGTTGGGGCGAGTGATCTCGATATATTTCGCTTTGATGACGGACTTAATTCGTCGAAGAGAGAAGGTAAAAATCAAGAAAGTAAATTGGATCGAAAAAATTAAACCGATCTTACGTGTGATGATAGTCTAGCGATGTCCCAAGCATACTCAAGCGTAAGCAGCCCTATTGCTTCATAAATCTTTTCCGGGATATGAAGTGATGACAAAATGAAATCATGTGGCTTCTATGAAATGAAATTTTGAAAATAAGTGTAGAGTAAAAATGTATTTTTGCATCCATGAAAGTTTTTTCCGTCTTTCAAAAGCTTACAGTAACATGTACTTCTGAAAAAAACACCTTCAAACTTTTGTTAACCATGTATGGTATTTTGTCATCTTTTGTCAAGTGAAACGGAGACCTGTTTATGCATGCCACGCAAGCTGTATCAAGGCATCAAGGCTTTCGGCATCAAGGCTTTCGTAACTTCTGACGAGTAAAAGAATGATGAAATAACAATTAGCGTTAGTGTAACACAAATAAATCAAACGCAGCTTTATCATGGTATTAGTTTTAGGCGATCGTTTCCGGCGCGTGGTCAAGAGCATGAGTCATTTTCACGGGTCTCTGCTCGACGATATTTGTTCGTACTCGATAACACTCTCCCAGCTACAGCTTCATCAACAAATATTGTGTCCCAACCACAAAGCGTCGGCAGCAGGTAGATATGTAGGAGCATTACTAGCACAATTGTTCTGAATATTTCGAGACTCTCACGAACGTTTTTACAGAGCACGAACCGAATTTATTTCAGTGTTTGAAACGACGTTGTTTTGACGCTATAAGAGTACCGAGCTGGTCGAATAAACACAATTAACGTCAGGAAATTACACAAGCCTCTTAGGAGACTGTAAGTCTTCAATGATAGGCATTTAGTGTCACCTAAATTCCCTTAATATTGCCTTAGGAAAAGTCGTACAGCGGCGCCCGGACCGAACATTTACACAAAAGATGAAATTGATCGACCAAATTTGGACCATACCAGGAATTTCGAACTTTTTGGTATCAGGGTTATTTGTTTTCAATTTTAATGCGCCGGGCGTTCAATTTCTGCCATGAGAAAACTATTATGAATTCATGTCGCATGATTTGCACAAAAGTCGTCGTTAGTTTTTTGCAGACGGATACGTCAAGTCACAGAACATTGTGGCAGTTCTGTGGCAATTTTTCACAAACGCTAACAGAATATGAGTCAGATTGTTCTCCAACTCATTAAATAGCACAACTTATATCTCAAGTAGTTGCTTTAAACAAGCATGGTCTATAGGGTAGGCATGTACCCTTCAGTTTATATAAAACACAAGTAGTTTCTCGATTTCTCCACATATGTTTTTTTCTCTAAGAAAAAAATTCTATCACTTATTGACGAATAACGGTATGGCAATAACAAATTAAAATTCATGGTAAACATACACTGAACCAACAAAAGAAGTTGGTAGAAAAGTATTAGGTTTTTCAAGGCAATAACAAATTAAAATGCACAATATAAGCATGTACTGAACCAATAAAAGAAGTTCGTAGAAACTATCTTGTGTTTCCTTTTTTAAAAAAACTTTCATCTCTCAAACAAGGCGGTAGCTCGGCAGAAGCAGACACCTGGAAATATTGCTGCGTTCAAACATCACTGAGGTGTGGAATACCTTCCATCAAGTTGAGAAGAAATATGTTGTTATCTTCTCTCTTTAAATATAACACGCTTTTTGTTACATGCTTGTTTGGCCGGAATATAATCTAACTCAGCAAGCTTGTTACACGAAATCATAATGAATGTATTTTTTTCGAATTGTTATCAATGTATACTAAAAAGTATCTTCTGGTGTTACTCTAACACAAAAAATGTTTGATAGAAAATAGGAAGCTCATTTCAACTGTGTGTCAGCAAACAGTTTTCACGCACGTATCATAGTTCCAACTTGAAGAAGATGCAATCATTTTTGACGGCAGGGGTATGCTAGTATAAAGTACGGGTAAACGCACGCGAGTAACTTGAATTTTTTTTAACGCACATTGATATTCTCGGAACCGAAACACAAATCTACTTCAGAGGGTAATTTTACGCTGTAGAATACTGGATAGGAATAACTTTTATGATATATTCTAGGTGCTAAAACACCGTGTGTCAAAGGGGTGATTTTTCTTCGTTTTACTCGCAAATCAGTGCCATGGCAGTTGACATAGAGACCTGCATGTGCATGTTTGAAGAACAGCGATTTTTTCGAATTGGCGGTAAATAAATAACGGCGTACATATTTCTTGGTAATTTCGACTTGAAACTTTCGAAAATCACTGAGTATCGGTCAAAAAAAAGGTTTATTTGAATTTTTTTGTAAAAAGATTACAGCACGCTTTATGAGGTCAAAACGGTTCTTCAGAGATTTTAAAACCCATTTTACAGAAGCAAAAGCTACTCTTCACTGAAATAAAGGTCTACTTGGTGAAGTCAAAGGATCTCCTCTGTAATATCCGGAGCATGAAGCGTCCCTCATTTTTATGGAAGGCCTCCGACTTCTTTGCAAGTTTTGGGCTGCATTTAAAGACAAGAGCTCGGCATAAACAATTCTTTTTGCGACTCGCCGAGGACTTGAGCGAATGTGAGTTTGATCTTATTGCTCTTTGGGCTGAGCAGAGCCACGGCGTGCCCTGAAAATACAAAACTCGATGCCTTTTTCTAGCAACCGTTAGCCAACTTTTGCGTTTGTCCACTGGTAGCTGTAGAAATATGAAGAAATGTGAATGTGATGACCGTGCAATGAAGGTTTTTATTTTGCTTAGTTCAGAATGTAGTCCAGTATCACCTAAATTTACTTGTCTGATGGATAGAATTACGTTCACTTCGTCTTCTCAGGGACACAAAGGCAGAGTGTTGCACTCTGCGTCAGAAGGTCCCGGGAAAGGTTCCGCATTTGCGCGGGACATTTACCAGAACAAGCAACTTCCATGGTGATCTGGGAAATGAAGTAGGCTGGTAAGAGAGAAAATGTAGGGAACCCTTTTGTTTGACGAGATCGCACCTCACTCTCTTTCCTTTAAGTTGAAAAAAATCATTATTATTCCAAACAAAAACTAAATTATAATATAATGGAATGATTAACCAAGTTTTTATTTTTGAGGCCCATTCTGAGAGAAAGTTTCCTTTATGACCATCGGATAACAAGCCATATATTTGTGAAGGCTAGGGAGGGAGCATGAGAGTATTGGCGTGACAATTGTGTACGCGGAGAGTCTCTGCTAGATTCCTCGAAGGTACATGAGTAGTATATGAGTACAGCTGATGAAGATGGTGGCTCTAAATCTGTCTCACGCCGCTTTCGAGGTTCTGTGAGTGATAAAGATTTTCAATGCTTAAAACAAGACACCGAACAAAACCCATCGTCCCCTGTGTCAAGTGAAAGGACCGGGTATCATGAGCAATTAGATGCTGCGTCGCTAATGCAGGGACGGTTAGATCTCAGATGGCCGGCAAAATTTACAGAATGTGGAGTGTAATGGGCAGTCATATCTCGCCTCGGACAATTTTTTGGAGCAGTGCAGAAGCGCTTTGTTGAGATCCGTCATTTTGTGATAACGGAACGCAAAAGCCATTTCCTTGATAGTCATACTCAAAGGTCTGCATTATGCGTGTATTACAGTGACGCAGAGCTGCATGTGGCTTCCAACCGTGTGCCCAGGTACCTCTTGCAGATTGTAAGCTACTCCGCACAGATGGACGAATGTTGATCCTAGGGTGTGACAAATGTCTAAACCCTGGCGATGATTATGTGGACAAATAGAGCAACGTCTGTTGTATTTGCTGGAATGAAGTTTTTTCATGAAATTGTGGTCTCTTTTTGTTAACGACCTGGAGAAACTTACTGTATGGATGCGCCTCGTACATCTCATTTCATCAAATTACGAAAGTTTCTTTATAACAAATGGCACTATGAACTGCAATATAAGCGGTTGGCTTCATTAATACCGCCTTAGCATGTTTGAATTATTCAAAATGTTTACAAATGATTTAAAGTCACGCATAATATTTTGTGGTTTGAATTTTCCAATGATCGACGTATATATCGACAACATTTAAGCAACAATCCGCGGCTGCAGATCTGCCGGGCAAGTTTGTATAACTACGACACTAAGCAACCATCTAAATCTTTCTGTAGTGCTAAAACTTCTATCAGGAATTTATGATAGATATTCCGCACAAAATTATCCAAATCTCCTCTGTTTATGCAAAAATTCAGAAGACTGCATGGTACCCATTGAAGGTAAGAGAGTGCACTACAACAGATGGGCTTACGGGAGGAAGACGCCATTAGTCTTCCTGCTATTGAGGAGTGAAGCAGAAGTTCAGAACCCAACGGTGCACAGTCGTGAGGCGCAGGAGACATCGAAATTCTTGGTCTGGTGACACTATACTGTTGCACTATCCTGGTCTGGTGACACTATACTGCCGCACTATCCTGGTCTGGTGACACAATACTGCTGCACTATCCTGGTCTGGTGACACTATACTGCCGCACTATCCTGGTCTGGTGACACTATACTGCAGCACTATCCTGGTCTGGTGACACTATTGCAGCACTATCCTGGTCTGGTGACACTATACTGCAGCACTATCCTGGTCTTGTGACACTATAATGCTGCACTATCCTGGTCTGGTGACACTATTGCAGCACTATCCTGGTCTGGTGACACTATTGCAGCACTATCCTGGTCTGGTGACACTATACTGCCGCACTATCCTGGTCTGGTGACACTATACTGCTGCACTATCCTGGTCTGGTGACACTATACTGCAGCACTATCCTGGTCTGGTGACACTATACTGCAGCACTATCCTGGTCTGGTGACACTATACTGCAGCACTATCCTGGTCTGGTGACACTATACTGCAGCACTATCCTGGTCTGGTGACACTATAATGCAGCACTATCCTGGTCTGGTGACACTATACTGCAGCACTATCCTGGTCTGGTGACACTATACTGCCGCACTATCCTGGTCTTGTGACACTATACTGCTGCACTATCCTGGTCTGGTGACACTATTGCAGCACTATCCTGGTCTGGTGACACTATTGCAGCACTATCCTGGTCTGGTGACACTATACTGCCGCACTATCCTGGCCTTGTGACACTATACTGCAGCACTATCCTGGTCTGGTGACACTATTGCAGCACTATCCTGGTCGGGTGACACTATACTGCCGCACTATCCTGGTCTGGTGACACTATACTGCTGCACTATCCTGGTCTGGTGACACTATACTGCAGCACTATCCTGGTCTGGTGACACTATTGCAGCACTATCCTGGTCTGGTGACACTATACTGCTGCACTATCCTGGTTTGGTGACACTATTGCAGCACTATCCTGGTCTGGTGACACTATACTGTCGCACTATCCTGGTCTTGTGACACTATACTGCAGCACTATCCTGGTCTGGTGACACTATTGCAGCACTATCCTGGTCTGGTGACACTATACTGCCGCACTATCCTGGTCTTGTGACACTATACCGCTGCACTATCCTGGTCTTGTGACACTATACTGCTGCACTATCCTGGTCTGGTGACACTATACTGCCGCACTATCCTGGTCTGTTGACACTATACTTCTGCACTATCCTGGTCTGGTGACACTATACTGCTGCACTATCCTGGTCTTGTGACACTATACTGCTGCACTATCCTGGTCTTGTGACACTATACTGCCGCACTATCCTGGTCTTGTGACACTATACTGCAGCACTCTCCTGGTCTTGTGACACTACACTGCCGCACTATCCTGGTCTGGTGACACTATACTGCTGCACTATCCTGGTCTGGTGACACTATACTGCCGCACTATCCTGGTCTGTTGACACTATACTTCTGCACTATCCTGGTCTGGTGACACTATACTGCTGCACTATCCTGGTCTTGTGACACTATACTGCTGCACTATCCTGGTCTTGTGACACTATACTGCCGCACTATCCTGGTCTTGTGACACTATACTGCAGCACTCTCCTGGTCTTGTGACACTACACTGCCGCACTATCCTGGTCTGGTGACACTATACTGCTGCACTATCCTGGTCTGGTGACACTATACTGCCGCACTATCCTGGTCTGGTGACACTATACTGCCGCACTATCCTGGTCTTGTGACACTATACTGCTGCACTATCCTGGTCTGGTGACACTATACTGCTGCACTATCCTGGTCTGGTGACACTATTGCAGCACTATCCTGGTCTGGTGACACAATACTACAGCACTTTCCTGGTCTGGTGACACTATACTGCTGCACTATCCTGGTCTGGTGACACTATACTGCAGCACTATCCTGGTCTGGTGACACTATACTGCCGCACTATCCTGGTCTGGTGACACTATACTGCAGCACTATCCTGGTCTGGTGACACTATTGCAGCACTATCCTGGTCTGGTGACACTATTGCAGCACTATCCTGGTCTGGTGACACTATACTGCCGCACTATCCTGGTCTGGTGACACTATACTGCAGCACTATCCTGGTCTGGTGACACTATACTGCAGCACTATCCTGGTCTGGTGACACTATTGCAGCACTATCCTGGTCTGGTGACACTATACTGCCGCACTATCCTGGTCTGTTGACACTATACTTCTGCACTATCCTGGTCTGGTGACACTATACTGCAGCACTATCCTGGTCTGGTGACACTATTGCAGCACTATCCTGGTCTGGTGACACTATACTGCTGCACTATCCTGGTTTGGTGACACTATTGCAGCACTATCCTGGTCTGGTGACACTATACTGTCGCACTATCCTGGTCTTGTGACACTATACTGCAGCACTATCCTGGTCTGGTGACACTATTGCAGCACTATCCTGGTCTGGTGACACTATACTGCCGCACTATCCTGGCCTTGTGACACTATACTGCAGCACTATCCTGGTCTGGTGACACTATTGCAGCACTCTCCTGGTCTTGTGACACTACACTGCCGCACTATCCTGGTCTGGTGACACTATACTGCTGCACTATCCTGGTCTGGTGACACTATACTGCCGCACTATCCTGGTCTGGTGACACTATACTGCCGCACTATCCTGGTCTTGTGACACTATACTGCTGCACTATCCTGGTCTGGTGACACTATACTGCCGCACTATCCTGGTCTGGTGACACTATACTGCCGCACTATCCTGGTCTTGTGACACTATACTGCAGCACTCTCCTGGTCTGGTGACACTATACTGCAGCACTATCCTGGTCTGGTGACACTATACTGCTGCACTATCCTGGTCTGGTGACACTATACTGCCGCACTATCCTGGTCTTGTGACACTATACTGCAGCACTCTCCTGGTCTGGTGACACTATACTGCAGCACTATCCTGGTCTGGTGACACTATACTGCCGCACTATCCTGGTCTTGTGACACTATACTGCAGCACTATCCTGGTCTGGTGACACTATACTGCCGCACTATCCTGGTCTTGTGACACTATACTGCAGCACTCTCCTGGTCTTGTGACACTACACTGCCGCACTATCCTGGTCTGGTGACACTATACTGCTGCACTATCCTGGTCTGGTGACACTATACTGCCGCACTATCCTGGTCTGGTGACACTATACTGCCGCACTATCCTGGTCTTGTGACACTATACTGCTGCACTATCCTGGTCTGGTGACACTATACTGCTGCACTATCCTGGTCTGGTGACACTATACTGCTGCACTATCCTGGTCTGGTGACACTATTGCCGCACTATCCTGGTCTGGTGACACTATACTGCCGCACTATCCTGGTCTGGTGACACTATACTGCCGCACTATCCTGGTCTGGTGACACTATACTGCAGCACTATCCTGGTCTGGTGACACTATTGCAGCACTATCCTGGTCTGGTGACACTATTGCAGCACTATCCTGGTCTGGTGACACTATACTGCCGCACTATCCTGGTCTGGTGACACTATACTGCAGCACTATCCTGGTCTGGTGACACTATACTGCAGCACTATCCTGGTCTGGTGACACTATTGCAGCACTATCCTGGTCTGGTGACACTATACTGCCGCACTATCCTGGTCTGGTGACACTATACTGCTGCACTATCCTGGTCTGGTGACACTATTGCAGCACTATCCTGGTCTGTTGACACTATACTTCTGCACTATCCTGGTCTGGTGACACTATACTGCAGCACTATCCTGGTCTGGTGACACTATTGCAGCACTATCCTGGTCTGGTGACACTATACTGCTGCACTATCCTGGTTTGGTGACACTATTGCAGCACTATCCTGGTCTGGTGACACTATACTGTCGCACTATCCTGGTCTTGTGACACTATACTGCAGCACTATCCTGGTCTGGTGACACTATTGCAGCACTATCCTGGTCTGGTGACACTATACTGCCGCACTATCCTGGCCTTGTGACACTATACTGCAGCACTATCCTGGTCTGGTGACACTATTGCAGCACTATCCTGGTCTGGTGACACTATACTGCCGCACTATCCTGGTCTGGTGACACTATACTGCCGCACTATCCTGGTCTTGTGACACTATACTGCAGCACTATCCTGGTCTTGTGACACTATACTGCAGCACTATCCTGTTCTTGTGACACTATACTGCCGCACTATCCTGGTCTGGTGACACTATTGCAGCACTATCCTGGTCTGGTGACACTATTGCAGCACTATCCTGGTCTGGTGACACTATTGCAGCACTATCCTGGTCTGGTGACACTATACTGCCGCACTATCCTGGTCTGTTGACACTATACTGCTGCACTATCCTGGTCTGGTGACACTATACTGCAGCACTATCCTGGTCTGGTGACACTATAATGCTGCACTATCCTGGTTTGGTGACACTATTGCAGCACTATCCTGGTCTGGTGACACTATACTGTCGCACTATCCTTGTCTTGTGACACTATATTGCAGCACTATCCTGTTCTTGTGACACTATACTGCCGCACTATCCTGGTCTGGTGACACTATTGCAGCACTATCCTGGTCTGGTGACACTATTGCAGCACTATCCTGGTCTGGTGACACTATACTGCCGCACTATCCTGGTCTGTTGACACTATACTTCTGCACTATCCTGGTCTGGTGACACTATACTGCAGCACTATCCTGGTCTGGTGACACTATTGCAGCACTATCCTGGTCTGGTGACACTATAATGCTGCACTATCCTGGTTTGGTGACACTATTGCCGCACTATCCTGGTCTGGTGACACTATACTGTCGCACTATCCTGGTCTTGTGACACTATACTGCAGCACTATCCTGGTCTTGTGACACTATACTGCAGCACTATCCTGGTCTTGTGACACTATACTGCAGCACTATCCTGTTCTTGTGACACTATACTGCCGCACTATCCTGGTCTGGTGACACTATACTGCTGCACTATCCTGGTCTGGTGACACTATACTGTCGCACTATCCTGGTCTTGTGACACTATACTGCAGCACTATCCTGGTCTTGTGACACTATACTGCAGCACTATCCTGGTCTGGTGACACTATACTGCCGCACTATCCTGGTCTTGTGACACTATACTGCTGCACTATCCTGGTCTTGTGACACTATACTGCAGCACTATCCTGTTCTTGTGACACTATACTGCAGCACTATCCTGGTCTGGTGACACTATACTGCCGCACTATCCTGTTCTTGTGACACTATACTGCAGCACTATCCTGTTCTTGTGACACTATACTGCCGCACTATCCTGTTCTTGTGACACTATACTGCCGCACTATCCTGGTCTTGTGACACTATACTGCCGCACTATCCTGGTCTTGTGACACTATACTGCTGCACTATCCTGGTCTGGTGACACTATACTGCAGCACTATCCTGTTCTTGTGACACTATACTGCCGCACTATCCTGGTCTTGTGACACTATACTGCTGCACTATCCTGGTCTGGTGACACTATACTGCTGCACTATCCTGGTCTGGTGACACTATACTGCAGCACTATCCTGGTCTGGTGACACTATACTGCAGCACTATCCTGGTCTGGTGACACTATACTGCTGCACTATCCTGGTCTGGTGACACTATACTGCAGCACTATCCTGGTCTGGTGACACTATACTGCAGCACTATCCTGGTCCGGTGACACTATACTGCCGCACTATCCTGGTCTTGTGACACTATACTGCTGCACTATCCTGGTCTGGTGACACTATACTGCAGCACTATCCTGGTCTGGTGACACTATACTGCAGCACTATCCTGTTCTTGTGACACTATACTGCCGCACTATCCTGGTCTTGTGACACTATACTGCTGCACTATCCTGGTCTGGTGACACTATACTGCAGCACTATCCTGGTCTGGTGACACTATACTGCAGCACTATCCTGGTCTGGTGACACTATACTGCAGCACTATCCTGGTCTGGTGACACTATACTGCCGCACTATCCTGGTCTGGTGACACTATACTGCCGCACTATCCTGGTCTGGTGACACTATACTGCCGCACTATCCTGGTCTGGTGACACTATACTGCCGCACTATCCTGGTCTGGTGACACTATACTGCCGCACTATCCTGGTCTGGTGACACTATACTGCCGCACTATCCTGGTCTGGTGACACTATACTGCTGCACTATCCTGGTCTGGTGACACTATACTGCCGCACTATCCTGGTCTGGTGACACTATACTGCCGCACTATCCTGGTCTGGTGACACTACACTGCCGCACTATCCTGGTCTGGTGACACTATACTGCCGCACTATCCTGTTCTGGTGACACTATACTGCAGCACTCTCCTGGTCTGGTGACACTATACTGCCGCACTATCCTGGTCTGGTGACACTATACTGCTGCACTATCCTGGTCTGGTGACACTATACTGCAGCACTATCCTGGTCTGGTGACACTATACTGCTGCACTATCCTGGTCTGGTGACACTATACTGCTGCACTATCCTGGTCTGGTGACACTATTGCAGCACTATCCTGGTCTGGTGACACTATACTGCTGCACTATTCTGGTCTGGTGACACTATACTGCTGCACTATCCTGGTCTGGTGACACTATTGCAGCACTATCCTGGTCTGGTGACACTATACTGCTGCACTATCCTGGTCTGGTGACACTATACTGCTGCACTATCCTGGTCTGGTGACACTATACTGCAGCACTATCCTGGTCTGGTGACACTATACTGCAGCACTATCCTGTTCTTGTGACACTATACTGCCGCACTATCCTGGTCTTGTGACACTATACTGCTGCACTATCCTGGTCTGGTGACACTATACTGCAGCACTATCCTGGTCTGGTGACACTATACTGCAGCACTATCCTGGTCTGGTGACACTATACTGCAGCACTATCCTGGTCTGGTGACACTATACTGCCGCACTATCCTGGTCTGGTGACACTATACTGCCGCACTATCCTGGTCTGGTGACACTATACTGCCGCACTATCCTGGTCTGGTGACACTATACTGCCGCACTATCCTGTTCTGGTGACACTATACTGCCGCACTATCCTGGTCTGGTGACACTATACTGCCGCACTATCCTGTTCTGGTGACACTATACTGCCGCACTATCCTGGTCTGGTGACACTATACTGCCGCACTATCCTGGTCTGGTGACACTATACTGCTGCACTATCCTGGTCTTGTGACACTATACTGCCGCACTATCCTGTTCTGGTGACACTATACTGCAGCACTCTCCTGGTCTGGTGACACTATACTGCCGCACTATCCTGGTCTGGTGACACTATACTGCTGCACTATCCTGGTCTGGTGACACTATACTGCAGCACTATCCTGGTCTGGTGACACTATACTGCTGCACTATCCTGGTCTGGTGACACTATACTGCTGCACTATCCTGGTCTGGTGACACTATTGCAGCACTATCCTGGTCTGGTGACACTATACTGCTGCACTATTCTGGTCTGGTGACACTATACTGCTGCACTATCCTGGTCTGGTGACACTATTGCAGCACTATCCTGGTCTGGTGACACTATACTGCTGCACTATCCTGGTCTGGTGACACTATACTGCTGCACTATCCTGGTCTGGTGACACTATTGCAGCACTATCCTGGTCTGGTGACACTATACTGCAGCACTATTCTGGTCTGGTGACACTATACTGCTGCACTATCCTGGTCTGGTGACACTATACTGCTGCACTATCCTGGTCTGGTGACACTATACTGCTGCACTATCCTGGTCTGGTGACACTATACTGCTGCACTATCCTGGTCTGGTGACACTATACTGCTGCACTATCCTGGTCTGGTGACACTACTGCAGCACTATCCTGGTCTGGTGACACTATACTGCCGCACTATCCTGGTCTTGTGACACTATACTGCAGCACTATCCTGGTCTGGTGACACTATACTGCAGCACTATCCTGGTCTGGTGACACTATACTGCAGCACTATCCTGGTCTGGTGACACTATACTGCAGCACTATCCTGGTCTGGTGACACTATACTGCTGCACTATCCTGGTCTGGTGACACTATACTGCTGCACTATCCTGGTCTGGTGACACTATTGCAGCACTATCCTGGTCTGGTGACACTATACTGCCGCACTATCCTGGTCTTGTGACACTATACCGCTGCACTATCCTGGTCTGGTGACACTATTGCAGCACTATCCTGGTCTGGTGACACTATACTGCCGCACTATCCTGGTCTTGTGACACTATACTGCTGCACTATCCTGGTCTGGTGACACTATACTGCTGCACTATCCTGGTCTGGTGACACTATACTGCCGCACTATCCTGGTCTGGTGACACTATACTGCTGCACTATCCTGGTCTGGTGACACTATACTGCTGCACTATCCTGGTCTGGTGACACTATACTGCCGCACTATCCTGGTCTGGTGACACTATACTGCAGAACTATCCTGGTCTGGTGACACTATACTGCCGCACTATCCTGGTCTGGTGACACTATACTGCTGCTCTATCCTGGTCTTGTGACACTATTGCAGCACTATCCTGGTCTGGTGACACTATTGCAGCACTATCCTGGTCTGGTGACACTATACTGCCGCACTATCCTGGTCTGGTGACACTATACTGCTGCACTATCCTGGTCTGGTGACACTATACTGCTGCACTATCCTGGTCTGGTGACACTATTGCAGCACTATCCTGGTCTGGTGACACTATACTGCAGCACTCTCCTGGTCTGGTGACACTATACTGCAGCACTATCCTGGTCTGGTGACACTATTGCAGCACTATCCTGGTCTTGTGACACTATACTGCAGCACTCTCCTGGTCTGGTGACACTATACTGCAGCACTATCCTGGTCTGGTGACACTATACTGCTGCACTATCCTGGTCTGGTGACACTATACTGCTGCTCTATCCTGGTCTTGTGACACTATACTGCTGCTCTATCCTGGTCTTGTGACACTATACTGCTGCACTATCCTGGTCTGGTGACACTATACTGCTGCTCTATCCTGGTCTTGTGACACTATACTGCAGCACTCTCCTGGTCTGGTGACACTATACTGCCGCACTATCCTGGTCTGGTGACACTATACTGCTGCACTATCCTGGTCTGGTGACACTATACTGCTGCTCTATCCTGGTCTTGTGACACTATACTGCAGCACTCTCCTGGTCTGGTGACACTATACTGCAGCACTATCCTGGTCTGGTGACACTATACTGTCGCATTATCCTGGTCTGGTGACACTATACTGCTGCTCTATCCTGGTCTTGTGACACTATACTGCAGCACTCTCCTGGTCTGGTGACACTATACTGCAGCACTATCCTGGTCTGGTGACACTATACTGCTGCTCTATCCTGGTCTTGTGACACTATACTGCAGCACTCTCCTGGTCTGGTGACACTATACTGCAGCACTATCCTGGTCTTGTGACACTATACTGCAGCACTATCCTGGTCTTGTGACACTATACTGCAGCACTATCCTGGTCTGGTGACACTATACTGCTGCTCTATCTTGGTCTTGTGACACTATACTGCAGCACTCTCCTGGTCTGGTGACACTATACTGCAGCACTATCCTGGTCTGGTGACACTACACTGCCGCACTATCCTGGTCTGGTGACACTATACTGCAGCACTCTCCTGGTCTGGTGACACTATACTGTAGCACTATCCTGGTCTGGTGACACTATACTGTCGCACTATCCTGGTCTGGTGACACTATACTGCAGCACTCTCCTGGTCTGGTGACACTATACTGCAGCACTATCCTGGTCTGGTGACACTATACTGTCGCATTATCCTGGTCTGGTGACACTATACTGCTGCTCTATCCTGGTCTTGTGACACTATACTGCAGCACTCTCCTGGTCTGGTGACACTATACTGCAGCACTATCCTGGTCTGGTGACACTATACTGCAGCACTATCCTGGTCTGGTGACACTATACTGTCGCACTATCCTGGTCTTGTGACACTATACTGCAGCACTCTCCTGGTCTGGTGACACTATACTGCAGCACTATCCTGGTCTGGTGACACTATACTGCTGCTCTATCCTGGTCTTGTGACACTATACTGCAGCACTCTCCTGGTCTGGTGACACTATACTGCAGCACTATCCTGGTCTTGTGACACTATACTGCAGCACTATCCTGGTCTTGTGACACTATACTGCCGCACTATCCTGGTCTGGTGACACTATACTGCTGCACTATCCTGGTCTGGTGACACTATACTGCCGCACTATCCTGGTCTGGTGACACTATACTGCCGCACTATCCTGGTCTGGTGACACTATACTGCAGCACTATCCTGGTCTGGTGACACTATACTGCAGCACTATCCTGGTCTGGTGACACTATACTGCTGCACTATCCTGGTCTGGTGACACTATACTGCTGCACTATCCTGGTCTGGTGACACTATTGCAGCACTATCCTGGTCTGGTGACACTATACTGCTGCACTATCCTGGTCTGGTGACACTATACTGCAGCACTATCCTGGTCTGGTGACACAATACTGCTGCACTATCCTGGTCTGGTGACACTATACTGCTGCACTATCCTGGTCTGGTGACACTATACTGCTGCACTATCCTGGTCTGGTGACACAATACTGCTGCACTATCCTGGTCTGGTGACACTATACTGCTGCACTATCCTGGTCTGGTGACACTATACTGCTGCACTATCCTGGTCTGGTGACACTATACTGCTGCACTATCCTGGTCTGGTGACACTATACTGCTGCACTATCCTGGTCTGGTGACACTATACTGCTGCACTATCCTGGTCTGGTGACACTATACTGCTGCACTCTCCTGGTCTGGTGACACTATACTGCTGCACTATCCTGGTCTGGTGACACTATACTGCCGCACTATCCTGGTCTGGTGACACTATACCGCTGCACTATCCTGGTCTGGTGACACTATACTGCCGCACTATCCTGGTCTGGTGACACTATACTGCCGCACTATCCTGGTCTGGTGACACTATACTGCCGCACTATCCTGGTCTGGTGACACTATACTGCCGCACTATCCTGGTCTGGTGACACTATACCGCTGCACTATCCTGGTCTGGTGACACTATACTGCCGCACTATCCTGGTCTGGTGACACTATACTGCCGCACTATCCTGGTCTGGTGACACTATACTGCCGCACTATCCTGGTCTGGTGACACTATACCGCTGCACTATCCTGGTCTGGTGACACTATACTGCCGCACTATCCTGGTCTGGTGACACTATACTGCCGCACTATCCTGGTCTGGTGACACTTTACTGCCGCACTGTCCTGGTCTTGTGACACTATACTGCAGCACTCTCCTGGTCTGGTGACACTATACTGCCGCACTATCCTGGTCTGGTGACACTATACTGCTGCACTATCCTGGTCTGGTGACACTATACTGCTGCACTATCCTGGTCTGGTGACACTATACTGCCGCACTATCCTGGTCTGGTGACACTATACTGCCGCACTATCCTGGTCTGGTGACACTATACTGCTGCACTATCCTGGTCTGGTGACACTATACTGCTGCTCTATCCTGGTCTTGTGACACTATACTGCCGCACTATCCTGGTCTGGTGACACTATACTGCTGCACTATCCTGGTCTGGTGACACTATACTGCCGCACTATCCTGGTCTGGTGACACTATACTGCCGCACTATCCTGGTCTGGTAACACTATACTGCAGCACTATCCTGGTCTGGTGACACTATACTGCCGCACTATCCTGGTCTGGTGACACTATACTGCCGCACTATCCTGGTCTGGTGACACTATACTGCCGCACTATCCTGGTCTGGTAACACTATACTGCAGCACTATCCTGGTCTGGTGACACTATACTGCAGCACTATCCTGGTCTGGTGACACTATACTGCTGCACTATCCTGGTCTGGTGACACTATACTGCTGCACTATACTGGTCTGGTGACACTATTGCAGCACTATCCTGGTCTGGTGACACTATACTGCAGCACTATCCTGGTCTGGTGACACTATACTGTTGCACTATCCTGGTCTGGTGACACTATACTGCAGCACTATCCTGGTCTGGTGACACTATACTGCTGCACTATCCTGGTCTGGTGACACTCTACTGCCGCACTATCCTGGTCTGGTGACACTATACTGCCGCACTATCCTGGTCTTGTGACACTATACTGCAGCACTCTCCTGGTCTGGTGACACTATACTGCCGCACTATCCTGTTCTTGTGACACTATACTGCCGCACTATCCTGGTCTGGTGACACTATACTGCTGCACTATCCTGGTCTGGTGACACTATACTGCCACACTATCCTGGTCTGGTAACACTATACTGCAGCACTATCCTGGTCTGGTGACACTATACTGCAGCACTATCCTGGTCTGGTGACACTATACTGCTGCACTATCCTGGTCTGGTGACACTATACTGCTGCACTATCCTGGTCTGGTGACACTATACTGCTGCACTATCCTGGTCTGGTGACACTATTGCAGCACTATCCTGGTCTGGTGACACAATACTACAGCACTTTCCTGGTCTGGTGACACTATACTGCTGCACTATCCTGGTCTGGTGACACTATACCGCAGCACTATCCTGGTCTGGTGACACTATACTGCCGCACTATCCTGGTCTGGTGACACTATACTGCAGCACTATCCTGGTCTGGTGACACTATTGCAGCACTATCCTGGTCTGGTGACACTATACTGCCGCACTATCCTGGTCTGGTGACACTATACTGCAGCACTATCCTGGTCTGGTGACATTATTGCAGCACTATCCTGGTCTGGTGACACTATACTGCAGCACTATCCTGGTCTGGTGACACTATTGCAGCACTATCCTGGTCTGGTGACACTATACTGCCGCACTATCCTGGCCTTGTGACACTATACTGCAGCACTATCCTGGTCTGGTGACACTATTGCAGCACTATCCTGGTCTGGTGACACTATACTGCTGCACTATCCTGGTCTGTTGACACTATACTTCTGCACTATCCTGGTCTGGTGACACTATACTGCAGCACTATCCTGGTCTGGTGACACTATTGCAGCACTATCCTGGTCTGGTGACACTATACTGCTGCACTATCCTGGTTTGGTGACACTATTGCAGCACTATCCTGGTCTGGTGACACTATACTGTCGCACTATCCTGGTCTTGTGACACTATACTGCAGCACTATCCTGGTCTGGTGACACTATTGCAGCACTATCCTGGTCTGGTGACACTATACTGCCGCACTATCCTGGTCATGTGACACTATACTGCAGCACTCTCCTGGTCTGGTGACACTATACTGCAGCACTATCCTGGTCTTGTGACACTATACTGCAGCACTATCCTGGTCTGGTGACACTATACTGCTGCACTATCCTGGTCTGGTGACACTATACTGCAGCACTATCCTGGTCTGGTGACACTATACTGCAGCACTATCCTGGTCTTGTGACACTATACTGCCGCACTATCCTGGTCTGGTGACACTATACTGCTGCACTATCCTGGTCTGGTGACACTATACTGCAGCACTATCCTGGTCTTGTGACACTATACTGCAGCACTATCCTGGTCTGGTGACACTATACTGCAGCACTATCCTGGTCTTGTGACACTATACTGCAGCACTATCCTGGTCTGGTGACACTATACTGCAGCACTATCCTGGTCTGGTGACACTATACTGCAGCACTATCCTGGTCTGGTGACACTATACTGCAGCACTATCCTGGTCTTGTGACACTATACTGCCGCACTATCCTGGTCTGGTGACACTATACTGCAGCACTATCCTGGTCTTGTGACACTATACTGCCGCACTATCCTGGTCTGGTGACACTATACTGCTGCACTATCCTGGTCTGGTGACACTATACTGCCGCACTATCCTGGTCTGGTGACACTATACTGCCGCACTATCCTGGTCTTGTGACACTATACTGCAGCACTCTCCTGGTCTGGTGACACTATACTGCCGCACTATCCTGTTCTTGTGACACTATACTGCCGCACTATCCTGGTCTGGTGACACTATACTGCTGCACTATCCTGGTCTGGTGACACTATACTGCCGCACTATCCTGGTCTGGTGACACTATACTGCCGCACTATCCTGGTCTGGTAACACTATACTGCAGCACTATCCTGGTCTGGTGACACTATACTGCAGCACTATCCTGGTCTGGTGACACTATACTGCTGCACTATCCTGGTCTGGTGACACTATACTGCTGCACTATCCTGGTCTGGTGACACTATTGCAGCACTATCCTGGTCTGGTGACACTATACTGCAGCACTATCCTGGTCTGGTGACACTATACTGCTGCACTATCCTGATCTGGTGACACTATACTGCAGCACTATCCTGGTCTGGTGACACTATACTGCCGCACTATCCTGGTCTGGTGACACTATACTGCAGCACTATCCTGGTCTGGTGACACTATACTGCAGCACTATCCTGGTCTGGTGACACTATTGCAGCACTATCCTGGTCTGGTGACACTATACTGCTGCACTATCCTGGTCTGGTGACACTATACTGCCGCACTATCCTGGTCTTGTGACACTATACTGCTGCACTATCCTGGTCTGGTGACACTATACTGCAGCACTATCCTGGTCTGGTGACACTATACTGCAGCACTATCCTGGTCTGGTGACACTATACTGCAGCACTATCCTGGTCTGGTGACACTATACTGCTGCACTATCCTGGTCTGGTGACACTATACTGCTGCACTATCCTGGTCTGGTGACACTATTGCAGCACAATCCTGGTCTGGTGACACTATACTGCCGCACTATCCTGGTCTGGTGACACTATACTGCAGCACTATCCTGGTCTGGTGACACTATACTGCCGCACTATTCTGGTCTTGTGACACTATACTGCAGCACTCTCCTGGTCTGGTGACACTATACTGCAGCACTATCCTGGTCTGGTGACACTATACTGCAGCACTATCCTGGTCTGGTGACACTATACTGCAGCACTATCCTGGTCTGGTGACACTATACTGCTGCACTATCCTGGTTTGGTGACACTATTGCAGCACTATCCTGGTCTGGTGACACTATACTGTCGCACTATCCTGGTCTTGTGACACTATACTGCAGCACTATCCTGGTCTGGTGACACTATTGCAGCACTATCCTGGTCTGGTGACACTATAATGCCGCACTATCCTGGTCTTGTGACACTATACTGCCGCACTATCCTGGTCTGGTGACACTATACTGCTGCACTATCCTGGTCTGGTGACACTATACTGCCGCACAATCCTGGTCTGGTGACACTATACTGCCGCACTATCCTGGTCTTGTGACACTATACTGCAGCACTATCCTGGTCTTGTGACACTATACTGCAGCACTATCCTGTTCTTGTGACACTATACTGCCGCACTATCCTGTTCTTGTGACACTATACTGCCGCACTATCCGGGTCTGGTGACACTATTGCAGCACTATCCTGGTCTGGTGACACTATTGCAGCACTATCCTGGTCTGGTGACACTATACTGCCGCACTATCCTGGTCTGTTGACACTATACTTCTGCACTATCCTGGTCTGGTGACACTATACTGCCGCACTATCCTGGTCTGGTGACACTATACTGCCGCACTATCCTGGTCTGGTGACACTATTGCAGCACTATCCTGGTCTGGTGACACTATACTGCTGCACTATCCTGGTTTGGTGACACTATACTGCTGCACTATCCTGGTCTGGTGACACTATTGCAGCACTATCCTGGTCTGGTGACACTATACTGCTGCACTATCCTGGTCTGGTGACACTATACTGCAGCACTATCCTGGTCTGGTGACACTTTTGCAGCACTATCCTGGTCTGGTGACACTATACTGCAGCACTATCCTGTTCTTGTGACACTATACTGCCGCACTATCCTGGTCTGGTGACACTATACTGCTGCACTATCCTGGTCTGGTGACACTATACTGCCGCACTATCCTGGTCTGGTGACACTATACTGCCGCACTATCCTGGTCTTGTGACACTATACTGCAGCACTATCCTGGTCTTGTGACACTATACTGCAGCACTATCCTGGTCTTGTGACACTATACTGCAGCACTATCCTGTTCTTGTGACACTATACTGCCGCACTATCCTGGTCTGGTGACACTATACTGCCGCACTATCCTGGTCTGGTAACACTATACTGCAGCACTATCCTGGTCTGGTGACACTATACTGCAGCACTATCCTGGTCTGGTGACACTATACTGCTGCACTATCCTGGTCTGGTGACACTATACTGCTGCACTATCCTGGTCTGGTGACACTATTGCAGCACTATCCTGGTCTGGTGACACTATACTGCAGCACTATCCTGGTCTGGTGACACTATACTGCTGCACTATCCTGGTCTGGTGACACTATACTGCTGCACTATCCTGGTCTGGTGACACTATACTGCTGCACTATCCTGGTCTGGTGACACTATACTGCTGCACTATCCTGGTCTGGTGACACCATACTGCTGCACTATCCTGGTCTGGTGACACTACTGCAGCACTATCCTGGTCTGGTGACACTATACTGCCGCACTATCCTGGTCTTGTGACACTATACTGCAGCACTATCCTGGTCTGGTGACACTATACTGCAGCACTATCCTGGTCTGGTGACACTATACTGCAGCACTATCCTGGTCTGGTGACACTATACTGCAGCACTATCCTGGTCTGGTGACACTATACTGCTGCACTATCCTGGTCTGGTGACACTATACTGCTGCACTATCCTGGTCTGGTGACACTATTGCAGCACTATCCTGGTCTGGTGACACTATACTGCCGCACTATCCTGGTCTTGTGACACTATACCGCTGCACTATCCTGGTCTGGTGACACTATTGCAGCACTATCCTGGTCTGGTGACACTATACTGCCGCACTATCCTGGTCTTGTGACACTATACTGCTGCACTATCCTGGTCTGGTGACACTATACTGCTGCACTATCCTGGTCTGGTGACACTATACTGCCGCACTATCCTGGTCTGGTGACACTATACTGCTGCAATATCCTGGTCTGGTGACACTATACTGCTGCACTATCCTGGTCTGGTGACACTATACTGCCGCACTATCCTGGTCTGGTGACACTATACTGCAGAACTATCCTGGTCTGGTGACACTATACTGTCGCACTATCTTGGTCTGGTGACACTATACTGCAGAACTATCCTGGTCTGGTGACACTATACTGTCGCACTATCTTGGTCTGGTGACACTATACTGCAGAACTATCCTGGTCTTGTGACACTATACTGCAGCACTATCCTGGTCTGGTGACACTATACTGCCGCACTATCCTGGTCTGGTGACACTATACTGCAGAACTATCCTGGTCTGGTGACACTATACTGTCGCACTATCTTGGTCTGGTGACACTATACTGCAGAACTATCCTGGTCTGGTGACACTATACTGTCGCATTATCCTGGTCTTGTGACACTATACTGCCGCACTATCCTGGTCTGGTGACACTATACTGCTGCTCTATCCTGGTCTTGTGACACTATACTGCAGCACTCTCCTGGTCTGGTGACACTATACTGCAGCACTATCCTGGTCTTGTGACACTATACTGCAGCACTATCCTGGTCTTGTGACACTATACTGCCGCACTATCCTGGTCTGGTGACACTATACTGCTGCACTATCCTGGTCTGGTGACACTATACTGCCGCACTATCCTGGTCTGGTGACACTATACTGCCGCACTATCCTGGTCTTGTGACACTATACTGCAGCACTCTCCTGGTCTGGTGACACTATACTGCAGCACTATCCTGGTCTGGTGACACTATTGCAGCACTATCCTGGTCTGGTGACACTATACTGCTGCACTATCCTGGTCTGGTGACACTATACTGCTGCACTATCCTGGTCTGGTGACACTATACTGCTGCACTATCCTGGTCTGGTGACACTATACTGCTGCACTATCCTGGTCTGGTGACACTATACTGCTGCACTATCCTGGTCTGGTGACACTATACTGCTGCACTCTCCTGGTCTGGTGACACTATACTGCTGCACTATCCTGGTCTGGTGACACTATACTGCCGCACTATCCTGGTCTGGTGACACTATACTGCTGCACTATCCTGGTCTGGTGACACTATACTGCCGCACTATCCTGGTCTGGTGACACTATACTGCCGCACTATCCTGGTCTTGTGACACTATACTGCAGCACTCTCCTGGTCTGGTGACACTATACTGCCGCACTATCCTGTTCTTGTGACACTATACTGCCGCACTATCCTGGTCTGGTGACACTATACTGCTGCACTATCCTGGTCTGGTGACACTATACTGCCGCACTATCCTGGTCTGGTGACACTATACTGCCGCACTATCCTGGTCTGGTAACACTATACTGCAGCACTATCCTGGTCTGGTGACACTATACTGCAGCACTATCCTGGTCTGGTGACACTATACTGCTGCACTATCCTGGTCTGGTGACACTATACTGCTGCACTATCCTGGTCTGGTGACACTATTGCAGCACTATCCTGGTCTGGTGACACTATACTGCAGCACTATCCTGGTCTGGTGACACTATACTGTTGCACTATCCTGGTCTGGTGACACTATACTGCAGCACTATCCTGGTCTGGTGACACTATACTGCTGCACTATCCTGGTCTGGTGACACTATACTGCCGCACTATCCTGGTCTGGTGACACTATACTGCCGCACTATCCTGGTCTTGTGACACTATACTGCAGCACTCTCCTGGTCTGGTGACACTATACTGCCGCACTATCCTGGTCTGGTGACACTATACTGCCGCACTATCCTGGTCTGGTGACACTATACTGCCGCACTATCCTGGTCTGGTAACACTATACTGCAGCACTATCCTGGTCTGGTGACACTATACTGCAGCACTATCCTGGTCTGGTGACACTATACTGCTGCACTATCCTGGTCTGGTGACACTATACTGCTGCACTATCCTGGTCTGGTGACACTATACTGCTGCACTATCCTGGTCTGGTGACACTATACTGCTGCACTATCCTGGTCTGGTGACACTATACTGCCGCACTATCCTGGTCTGGTGACACTATACTGCAGCACTATCCTGGTCTGGTGACACAATACTACAGCACTTTCCTGGTCTGGTGACACTATACTGCTGCACTATCCTGGTCTGGTGACACTATACTGCAGCACTATCCTGGTCTGGTGACACAATACTACAGCACTTTCCTGGTCTGGTGACACTATACTGCTGCACTATCCTGGTCTGGTGACACTATACTGCAGCACTATCCTGGTCTGGTGACACTATACTGCCGCACTATCCTGGTCTGGTGACACTATACTGCAGCACTATCCTGGTCTGGTGACATTATTGCAGCACTATCCTGGTCTGGTGACACTATACTGCTGCACTATCCTGGTCTGGTGACACTATACTGCTGCACTATCCTGGTCTGGTGACACTATACTGCTGCACTATCCTGGTCTGGTGACACTATTGCACCACTATCCTGGTCTGGTGACACTATTGCAGCACTATCCTGGTCTGGTGACACTATACTGCCGCACTATCCTGGCCTTGTGACACTATACTGCAGCACTATCCTGGTCTGGTGACACTATTGCAGCACTATCCTGGTCTGGTGACACTATTGCAGCACTATCCTGGCCTTGTGACACTATACTGCAGCACTATCCTGGTCTGGTGACACTATTGCAGCACTATCCTGGTCTGGTGACACTATTGCAGCACTATCCTGGCCTTGTGACACTATACTGCAGCACTATCCTGGTCTGGTGACACTATTGCAGCACTATCCTGGTCTGGTGACACTATTGCACCACTATCCTGGTCTGGTGACACTATTGCAGCACTATCCTGGTCTGGTGACACTATACTGCCGCACTATCCTGGCCTTGTGACACTATACTGCCGCACTATCCTGGTCTGGTGACACTATACTGCCGCACTATCCTGGTCTGTTGACACTATACTGCAGCACTATCCTGGTCTGGTGACACTATACTGCTGCACTATCCTGGTCTGGTGACACTATACTGCAGCACTATCCTGGTCTGGTGACACTATACTGCAGCACTATCCTGGTCTTGTGACACTATACTGCCGCACTATCCTGGTCTGGTGACACTATACTGCTGCACTATCCTGGTCTGGTGACACTATACTGCAGCACTATCCTGGTCTTGTGACACTATACTGCTGCACTATCCTGGTCTGGTGACACTATACTGCTGCACTATCCTGGTCTGGTGACACTATACTGCCGCACTATCCTGGTCTGGTGACACTATACTGCTGCACTATCCTGGTCTGGTGACACTATACTGCTGCACTATCCTGGTCTGGTGACACTATACTGCAGCACTATCCTGGTCTGGTGACACAATACTGCTGCACTATCCTGGTCTGGTGACACTATACTGCTGCACTATCCTGGTCTGGTGACACTATACTGCTGCACTATCCTGGTCTGGTGACACAATACTGCTGCACTATCCTGGTCTGGTGACACTATACTGCTGCACTATCCTGGTCTGGTGACACTATACTGCTGCACTATCCTGGTCTGGTGACACTATACTGCTGCACTATCCTGGTCTGGTGACACTATACTGCTGCACTATCCTGGTCTGGTGACACTATACTGCTGCACTATCCTGGTCTGGTGACACTATACTGCTGCACTCTCCTGGTCTGCTGACACTATACTGCTGCACTATCCTGGTCTGGTGACACTATAATGCCGCACTATCCTGGTCTGGTGACACTATACTGCTGCACCATCCTGGTCTGGTGACACTATACTGCCGCACTATCCTGGTCTGGTGACACTATACTGCCGCACTATCCTGGTCTTGTGACACTATACTGCAGCACTCTCCTGGTCTGGTGACACTATACTGCCGCACTATCCTGTTCTTGTGACACTATACTGCCGCACTATCCTGGTCTGGTGACACTATACTGCTGCACTATCCTGGTCTGGTGACACTATACTGCCGCACTATCCTGGTCTGGTGACACTATACTGCCGCACTATCCTGGTCTGGTAACACTATACTGCAGCACTATCCTGGTCTGGTGACACTATACTGCAGCACTATCCTGGTCTGGTGACACTATACTGCTGCACTATCCTGGTCTGGTGACACTATACTGCTGCACTATCCTGGTCTGGTGACACTATTGCAGCACTATCCTGGTCTGGTGACACTATACTGCTGCACTATCCTGGTCTGGTGACACTATTGCAGCACTATCCTGGTCTGGTGACACTATACTGCCGCACTATCCTGGTCTGGTGACACTATACTGCTGCACTATCCTGGTCTGGTGACACTATACTGCAGCACTATCCTGGTCTGGTGACACTATACTGTTGCACTATCCTGGTCTGGTGACACTATACTGCAGCACTATCCTGGTCTGGTGACACTATACTGCTGCACTATCCTGGTCTGGTGACACTATACTGCTGCACTATCCTGGTCTGGTGACACTATACTGCTGCACTATCCTGGTCTGGTGACACTATACTGCTGCACTATCCTGGTCTGGTGACACTATTGCAGCACTATCCTGGTCTGGTGACACAATACTACAGCACTTTCCTGGTCTGGTGACACTATACTGCTGCACTATCCTGGTCTGGTGACACTATACTGCAGCACTATCCTGGTCTGGTGACACTATACTGCCGCACTATCCTGGTCTGGTGACACTATACTGCAGCACTATCCTGGTCTGGTGACACTATTGCAGCACTATCCTGGTCTGGTGACACTATACTGCCGCACTATCCTGGTCTGGTGACACTATACTGCAGCACTATCCTGGTCTGGTGACACTATACTGCAGCACTATCCTGGTCTGGTGACACTATACTGCAGCACTATCCTGGTCTGGTGACACTATACTGCAGCACTATCCTGGTCTTGTGACACTATACTGCAGCACTATCCTGGTCTGGTGACACTATACTGCAGCACTATCCTGGTCTGGTGACACTATACTGCAGCACTATCCTGGTCTGGTGACACTATACTGCAGCACTATCCTGGTCTGGTGACACTATACTGCAGCACTATCCTGGTCTGGTGACACTATACTGCAGCACTATCCTGGTCTGGTGACACTATACTGTCGCACTATCCTGGTCTGGTGACACTATACTGCAGCACTATCCTGGTCTGGTGACACTATACTGCAGCACTATCCTGGTCTGGTGACACTATACTGCAGCACTATCCTGGTCTGGTGACACTATTGCAGCACTATCCTAGTCTGGTGACACTATACTGCAGCACTATCCTGGTCTGGTGACACTATACTGCTGCACTATCCTGGTCTGGTGACACTATTGCAGCAAAATCCTGGTCTGGTGACACTATACTGCCGCACTATCCTGGTCTGGTGACACTATTGCAGCACTATCCTGGTCTGGTGACACTATACTGCAGCACTATCCTGGTCTGGTGACACTATACTGCTGCACTATCCTGGTCTGGTGACACTATTGCAGCACAATCCTGGTCTGGTGACACTATACTGCCGCACTATCCTGGTCTGGTGACACTATACTGCAGCACTATCCTGGTCTGGTGACACTATACTGCTGCACTATCCTGGTCTGGTGACACTATACTGCCGCACTATCCTGGTCTGGTGACACTATACTGCAGCACTATCCTGGTCTGGTGACACTATACTGCAGCACTATCCTGGTCTGTTGACACTATACTGCAGCACTATCCTGGTCTGGTGACACTATACTGCCGCACTATCCTGGTCTGGTGACACTATACTGCTGCACTATCCTGGTCTGGTGACACTATACTGCTGCACTATCCTGGTCTGGTGACACTATTGCAGCACAATCCTGGTCTGGTGACACTATACTGCAGCACTCTCCTGGTCTGGTGACACTATACTGCAGCACTATCCTGGTCTGGTGACACTATACTGCCGCACTATCCTGGTCTGGTGACACTATACTGCAGCACTATCCTGGTCTGGTGACACTATACTGCTGCACTATCCTGGTCTGGTGACACTATTGCAGCACAATCCTGGTCTGGTGACACTATACTGCAGCACTCTCCTGGTCTGGTGACACTATACTGCTGCACTATCCTGGTCTGGTGACACTATACTGCAGCACTCTCCTGGTCTGGTGACACTATACTGCTGCACTATCCTGGTCTGGTGACACTATACTGCCGCACTATCCTGGTCTGGTGACACTATACTGCCGCACTATCCTGGTCTGGTGACACTATACTGCCGCACTATCCTGTTCTTGTGACACTATACTGCCGCACTATCCTGGTCTGGTGACACTATACTGCCGCACTCTCCTGGTCTGGTGACACTATACTGCAGCACTCTCCTGGTCTGGTGACACTATACTGCTGCACTATCCTGTTCTTGTGACACTATACTGCTGCACTCTCCTGGTCTGGTGACACTATACTGCAGCACTCTCCTGGTCTGGTGACACTATACTGCAGCACTCTCCTGGTCTGGTGACACTATACTGCAGCACTCTCCTGGTCTGGTGACACTATACTGCCGCACTATCCTGTTCTTGTGACACTATACTGCAGCACTCTCCTGGTCTGGTGACACTATACTGCTGCACTATCCTGGTCTGGTGACACTATACTGCTGCACTATCCTGGTCTGGTGACACTATACTGCAGCACTATCCTGGTCTGGTGACACTATACTGCAGCACTCTCCTGGTCTGGTGACACTATACTGCAGCACTATCCTGGTCTGGTGACACTATACTGCCGCACTATCCTGGTCTGGTGACACTATACTGCAGCACTCTCCTGGTCTGGTGACACTATACTGCTGCACTATCCTGGTCTGGTGACACTATACTGCAGCACTATCCTGGTCTGGTGACACTATACTGCCGCACTATCCTGGTCTGGTGACACTATACTGCAGCACTCTCCTGGTCTGGTGACACTATACTGCCGCACTATCCTGGTCTGGTGACACTATACTGCTGCACTATCCTGGTCTGGTGACACTATACTGCTGCACTATCCTGGTCTGGTGACACTATACTGCTGCACTATCCTGGTCTGGTGACACTATACTGCAGCACTCTCCTGGTCTGGTGACACTATACTGCTGCACTATCCTGGTCTGGTGACACTATACTGCTGCACTATCCTGGTCTGGTGACACTATACTGCAGCACTATCCTGGTCTGGTGACACTATACTGCTGCACGATCCTGGTCTGGTGACACTATACTGCCGCACTATCCTGGTCTGGTGACACTATACTGCCGCACTATCCTGGTCTGGTGACACTATACTGCCGCACTATCCTGGTCTGGTGACACTATACTGCAGCACTCTCCTGGTCTGGTGACACTATACTGCTGCACTATCCTGGTCTGGTGACACTATACTGCTGCACTATCCTGGTCTGGTGACACTATACTGCCGCACTATCCTGGTCTGGTGACACTATACTGCAGCACTATCCTGGTCTGGTGACACTATACTGCTGCACTATCCTGGTCTTGTGACACTATACTGCCGCACTATCCTGGTCTGGTGACACTATACTGCAGCACTATCCTGGTCTGGTGACACTATACTGCCGCACTATCCTGGTCTGGTGACACTATACTGCTGCACTATCCTGGTCTGGTGACACTATACTGCTGCACGATCCTGGTCTGGTGACACTATACTGCCGCACTATCCTGGTCTGGTGACACTATACTGCCGCACTATCCTGGTCTGGTGACACTATACTGCCGCACTATCCTGGTCTGGTGACACTATACTGCCGCACTATCCTGTTCTGGTGACACTATACTGCAGCACTATCCTGGTCTGGTGACACTATACTGCCGCACTATCCTGGTCTGGTGACACTATACTGCAGCACTATCCTGGTCTGGTGACACTATACTGCCGCACTATCCTGGTCTGGTGACACTATACTGCCGCACTATCCTGGTCTGGTGACACTATTGCAGCACTATCCTGGTCTGGTGACACTATACTGCCGCACTATCCTGGTCTGGTGACACTATACTGCAGCACTCTCCTGGTCTGGTGACACTATTGCAGCACTATCCTGGTCTGGTGACACTATACTGCAGCACTATCCTGGTCTGGTGACACTATACTGCAGCACTATCCTGGTCTGGTGACACTATACTGCAGCACTATCCTGGTCTGGTGACACTATACTGCTGCACTATCCTGGTCTGGTGACACTATACTGCCGCACTATCCTGGTCTGGTGACACTATACTGCCGTGCTATCCTGGTCTGGTGACACTATACTGAAGCACTATCCTGGTCTGGTGACACTATACTGAGGCACTCTCCTGGTCTGGTGACACTATACTGCCGCACTATCCTGGTCTGGTGACACTATACTGAAGCACTATCCTGGTCTGGTGACACTATACTGCAGCACTCTCCTGGTCTGGTGACACTATACTGCCGCACTATCCTGGTCTGGTGACACTATTGCAGCATTATCCTGGTTTACTTGCACTATCGCAGATTATTGACATCAAATAAATATCTATAGTATATATATGAAAACCTATGTATATGGTATAGATATATGCTGCGTTGTAGAGTTATAAACATTTGGAATTTTCACATGGCCACCAAAGTCTCTTGATATTACGTCCCTAGATTCCTACATCCGGGGAGATTTGAACAGTTTCGTGCACAAAACACCGATTTACTGCGAAGAAGACCTTACCGGTAGAATTCTTGATGCCTCCACAAGGATTCGTGAAACTCCTGGTGACTTTGGTCGCGTCCGGCAATCATTGCACGGGCGTTAGAATGCCTGCATCGTAACAGAAAGGAGTTATGTTGAAAATCGTACGTAAATACCTTATATAAATTTGAAATTTATTTCTTGCGGTCATACTACAATAATTAAGGCTCTTATTGTGTTACTTGTGTCCATAGTACTCGTACAAATGCTTTCCTAACTTTTATATTTCATTTCCCTAACACTTCCGAAGTACGAATTTTCATCCAATACATTTAAAATTTCAAGTCTTTGTACCTCTTTGACGAAATATTTTCGACCACATGATTATTGTAAAAAATGAAAATTCAAATGGTTTCCACCTGGTACTGAAACTGTTCAATAAAATGCAGGTCATTCTGCATAACTGTGATAGAAACGGCATTTTAGTGTTGTTGGTCTAAGGTTCTGTTAACCAGACACTCGAAAAATTTGTAATATTTCAACTGTTAATTTATTTAAGAGCTTTAATTATGTTGCTGAGTGCTTCCCGCGTAACTTTATAATTTCAAGGCTAAAAGATTTCAAACTAACTGGAGACTAACTAACTGGAAATGCTTAATGAGGCAAAATGAGTTAAAAGTTCTGTACATTCGAATTTAAACTTTTGAACCTAAAAGAGCTGAAAAGTTTTCCGCAATTGTTCCTGTATTTCAGCTTGAGGCTTGAAAAACTCCATTTTGAGCCGCAGTCAGCGGCTTTTTTGGGTAAGCTCGAAAATATTCCAGCATTTCTGCACCAATGTTTTATGGCTGTTTCAAAATCCCTAGAGTCTTTACGTCTCCTTGCGAATTTTTGACGACAGCCTTAAAAAAACTGAGGATCTCTGGAAAAACCCGCGAGATACGGCAGCAATGAGCCCCTCTCCTCCCCTCGTTCAGGAGTGAGGGACACCCTTCGTTTTTACGCGCCCGTGTGGCAGCCGCGGAGAAGCTACGGAGACGCAACTTGTGGGTTGGCTTTTTCTGGCGATAATCCTCCCTGGCCGATATAGTTTTTTCAAATAAAACTGAACAAAAAACACTTATGACCAATAGAGTTTTTTCAAATAAAATTGATACGAAAAACACCATTAGTCTATTCAGGGTGAGCTGATCCGGAGTTAGTTAAAATCAGCAGCTGAGTTGATGATTAGTACTTATGGTCAAATTTTACTTGAAAAAGCCAATAATTGAGAATTGTGGCCAAAAAGAATGGACCAGTCTCTCCTGTGTGTCTCATGTAGTGACGGCCTAAAACGGTGACGTGACAAGTTTGGTTTCACACGCGCCCCTGTTGTGTGTGTCGAAATTCCCGAGTTGCTGAAAATTAGGCAATTCACCATCTTTGGCAAAGAGATCCCAAACATAACCTCGCCACCAGCGCGTACAATTTTTCTAAACGATTTCAAAATCAATGCGCGGCCAGATTCGAGAAAAATGCAACGAATGGTGCCCGGTGAGACAGTTGTTGGCACGCTCGGGGGTTCCGATATTCAGATGTTTTCGCCGCCTGCGTCTAGTTTTGGCTCGCACACAAAAAGAAAAAATCGGTGACGGTGACACTTAGCGGTAAAGAATTTGCCTGGAGAAAAAAGATCCTAATGGCAGCCCTGAAACACTTTTCTCAGATACTGGGACCTGAACGGTACACAGCAGGCAGATGCTGGTTCTCAAATCTCTTTGTTGGTTGCTTTCAAAGCAAGGACAAACTTACGGAGCTGGAACAAACTGAAGCAAATTTGGTAAGAATGTTCAGCATTGCCAATGAAACAGACAAACAAAAGTTGCTGCATTCCATGAAATGTTAGAAAATGTTATTAGTGAGAAAAATAATGACGACGTTTTGCACACTAAATTTTAAAAATGAACCTTTTATCGCTGCTTGGTGTACTTAGCTTGGTAAATATAATTTTGATTCCATTACGCTCTCACGTTTTCTTGCTTCAATTATTTTGTTTTGATGCGGTCTTGACTTGATTGTGCAACGACAACCAATTTTTCCCTAAGAATTTTACTGTAATGTTTTATTGTTGTAATCATGGGCCTTGACGTTTCTCAGCATGTCTGCTTTGCCTTGATGCTTCTTGGCTTAACCTTGATGGTTTCTTCGCTTAATTATTTGCTTTGATGCTTTCTTCACTTAATTGTTTTGCTCTGTACTTTCATTATTTAATTGTCCTGCCTCAGTTTTACCGGAGGTGGACTTTCCTGCCTCGGCACTTTCTTGGCTTTATCGTTTTTTTTCCGCTGCCGTCCAGGTCTATTTATTTTTCTCAAAACATTTTTCGCCTAAATGTTTTGCCTGAGTTCTTTTTGGAATACTTGTTTCCCTTTTATTCTTCCTTGGTCTAATTATTTTGCCATGATTCTTTCTTTTTTATTTGTTTGCCTCAATCTCACCTCCCCTAAATTGTTTTGCACTGAAACTTGGGTAAGTAGCAAAAGGTGAACAGCGCTACCTTTGCTAACCTTAATGTTTTTCTGGCACAATCATTCAGCGTTGATCCTATGCTGATTTAATCATCCTGCCTCAAATTCGGCGAGAAATTTTTTCCAGAGGCCTCCGTGGAACTCTATTTAAATCCTGCCAGAGCACGATTTGACACAAAGGGTAAGAGGCTTAGGTACAGTTAAAGCCTTTATCACGGATTTACTGCGGTAGCCAACAACGAGTCATCTGCATTTTCCAATTGGCTCCCCATTTTGCTACGGAATGCTTGACTGGATGCGAAACCAATACACTTTAGTGTTTCATGGAAGAGCTAACCCTTTAACGCTCCACAGAACGTCCTCTTTCGAAAATAGCCTCAATGTATTGTATTTCTTGTTTAACTTGTTCCCTTATGTGTTCTTTGGAGTTCGATCCCGAGTGGCAATTCATTCCCCATTCTGATATCGGTGACAACATGATGCTGGTGGTCGTGCAAAAATGCGGATGTCAAAAGGTAAAAATGAGTTAAAGGACACTACATGGTATTCCAGTGCATTCTACAGCTCCATATAGCACAGCAAGAAAATTGTACTAGTGCTCATTGTACTGACATTTGCTCCTGTACGATAAGTTGGAGAACACTTTATTAATGAAGTTCTACGTGCATATCAAGACATTTTAATACTTAGAGTAGGAGAAAAGGACAAAAATACTCAACTCTTTCCTGCATTATTCAAAACAGTAAATGAATAAATTCCATCATAAGTGAATGAATCGTGTGGTTACAAGAGTTAGGTTTAGGAAAGGGCTAACTAGAGACATGCACCTCCAGTATTCAAACCATGGTTTTATTCACGCAATCCTGCGACGGAAGACTAGATGTGAGTGTTGTCAATATACCTTTTGTTCTCGTTGAGCCCCGGTGCAAACGATACGATTAAAGATCCTTAGGCAAGTTGTCGTTGTATTGACTGACGAGAAATAAGAAAGATGAATTTGAACGAGAAAAATAATTTCCTTGAAGAAAAAAATTTCCTTGAGGAGAAGAATTTCATTGAGAAAAAATTTAATTGAGAAAAAGAATTTGAATTAGAAAAATGATTTAATTGAGGAAAGAATTTCCTCGCAGAAAAGAATTCCTTTGAGAAAGAATTTCATGGAGAAAAAGGGTTTTATGGAGAATCTACAGTTCTCCATCTACAGTTTTTTTATCTACAGTTTTATGTAGAATCTGTCTCTATAGTTTACCTACGCTTCTATACATAAGCATCAGATTTTGATGCATTTAAAGTTTCAAGTGTCCACGTCCACGGAGAGGAAATCAAAACTATTTTTCACAAGCTGCCATCGAATCTAATTAGCAGAAGATACATACTTGAAAAAGCGATACTAAAATATTCAGAAATTACACCAGCGGTGACGAGAAAGTGAAAGAAAATTTATGAGAGGGAATAACGCTTCGAAGATATTGGATTTGATTAGATTATTAGTTAGTTAAAGCCTCCCTATCCGTAACAAAGGCGATCCAAAGAGAGGAAGGAGGAAATCACCATTAAGCATGGAGTTAAGGAAGCGCGGAATCTGTGCAGAAAAGACATAGAAACAGTAAGATAAGAAAGAAGTTCATGAAACAAGATCAAAGTTGAAAAAGAAAGTAGTAGGTGATGAAAAAAACAAAACAGCAGTGAACCAAAAAAAAATATATTTCTTAACGTAACAAAACATTTTCCCCTAAAAAAAGCAGAAGGCCAGATTAACGTTTAGCTTGGGACCTCACATTTACCCCCTGGGAATGCAAATTCCCAAAGACGCAATATTCCCCCTAAGGAGATCTCGTGATTCAAAGCGAATCAATTAGTTAAATCGATTTTGCTTCTCTACCCTAGTCTGGAACTTATTTTAAGTAACCTCATTTGAAGGAGATAACAATAAAGGTTAGCTTTATCATATTCCTGAGCCTCAGTAGCCGAAACAAATGTTTCAGGAGTTGCTATATGCTATGGACATGATGGCATAAGCCTCCAACATATAAAAGACAGCTTCCCTGTCACAGCACCCCTCATTCGTTTGATAATAAATACATCTATAGCCACAAACAAGTTTCCCGACCAATGGAAATTATCCATTATTAAGCCATTACATAAATCTGGTGATATCGACATAGCGTCAAACTACAGACCAATCAGTCTCCTGCCTGTTATGTCCAAAATATTAGAAAAAGTAATAACAAACCAGCTCTCGTCTTACATAGACGAGTCACATCTACTGCATCGCAATCAATATGCTTACAGAAGGAATACCAGTACTCAGGACGCCCTGTTAAACATAACAGAAAAAATTTACAATGATATTGATAAAAAAATTAACTCTCTTACTATTGCTTGATCTCTCCAAAGCTTTCGACAGTGTTGAGCATAAGAAACTTCTACAAAAAATTTCAAACCTCAGAATTGACACTCAATGGTTTGAAAGCTACCTACTAAACCGCTCTCATGCAGTGTGCTTGAATAACAAAATGTCATCATTCATACCAAACAATTTTGGCGTTCCTCAAGGTTCAATCATCGGCCCGCTCTTATTTTCAATTTTCATCAATGATTTCCCCACCATGCCGGCAAACACAAAAATCTCAATGTATGCTGATGACGTACAAATTGCCATGACAAGCTCAACAGCAGATTTAAAAGAAACACAAGCCAACGCTGAAAACCTTCTGAGAAACCTTAAATTGTGGTATGACCATAATGGCCTCAAACTTAACGCAAGTAAAACGCAATGCATTATTTTTGGATCACAGAATGCGACTAAAAATTTACCACCATTCAAGCTAACAATTGGAGACGATACAATTGAACCAGTAGAGACGGTAAAAAATCTGGGTGTTTGGTTTGACAAAAATATGACTTTCAATTCACACGTCGAAACAATGTGCAACAAAATAAACGGAACCTTAATGTTCTTTCATCGCATTAAGAACACACTTGACGAAAAATCTAGGTTGTTAGTGATTCAGTCTTTAGTTTTATCGCGCCTGGACTACTGCAGTCTTGTATGGGGAAATTTACCTCAATATCGCCAGGAAGAGTTGCAAAAATGTCTAAACTTCGCCGCCAAAGTGGTGTGCAAAGGAAATTTCAATAAATACGATCATGTCACCCCTCTTTTAAGAAAACTCGACTGGATCCCGATACCGAACAGATTCATGATCCAAAAAGCTCGACGAGTGTTCTCCTCTCTGTACCTCCCCCAAAGTAATGCAGAGGTGGTAAAATTTTTTCCATCTAATATCCCAAACAAAAAACCAAATCGAAGGAATGATGTTTTAGTCAGTTACCGTTCATCTAACGTGGGACAAAAAGCTCTCTCAGTTTCTGGAGCTTTTTTGTGGAACAAGCTTCCCCAGCATATCAAAAACTCTAAAACTGTAAAAGAATTTAGAGTAAATGTGTCACGTCATTTTGCATCTCTATAGACCTGCAGCATTTCGGTGTGAATTTCCCATTTACCAGAAATTTTAATTTTCCTGAAATTTCTGTTAGAAAATTAGAAACTATTTCATTTTACGTTTGCTAAGCCATTCGTGCATTCATCTTAACTATTTCTGTCGACAATAATGAGCACCCCAGCCGTGAGTTCAATACAGCAGAATGAACGTTTTTTTCCATAATTAGGAGTATTTCCTCATCTTTATTTTGTTATTTTTTCTTCTCTGTGTTAATATTTAACATCCGTATGGAAAACATACTCTGAAATACATTTTGTGTGTACACCAATATACAGGTTTATAAATGTGAGGATTGTGCAAAGTTTATAATGAATTAAATTTTGGCTAACGTTGTCTCGTTATTTCAAAATCATTCTCAAAGATGTTTTCAATCGATTTCGGCTGAGCTGGGGGGAGAGGTTAATTTAAGCATTTTCATTTAGTCTTTTAATATTTTTCCGTGCGTTTCAGTGCACACCAGCACTAAACTTTAAAATCGAAAAAAACTGTTAATTTCTGTTATCAAAATTATCACTTTGGACCATTGCTTAATCTACCTATATGTGCCAAATTTTGTAAATATTCTCCACTCAAATGTGATATCCGGCCACAATGTTACTCCATTTTATCCCATGTACACATGTCTGTATAATGCTGAAGAGTTGTGTTGTTTCTTGACTGTAACCTGAGTTTTCTTAAAAATTTCTATGAAGAAACTAAAAATCAGTTCATTTTACGTTTTCCGAAGTCTTCTTTTCCTTTTAGTAATTTTTTTTTCGAATAATTTCTTAGGATTACAATGAGCTCAACTGTCATTATCGGTGTAATAGATGGTAGGTTGTTTCTATCCTCTTATTTTATATTTGTATTTTTTTCTTATATTTCATTCTCAATAAGTACATATATTAATATGTGTGTGTACGTATATAGGTATATATATATCTACATAAATAGATATACATGTTTCTATTTCATTTCTTTACACAAAAACCATCCGGTTAATAAATTTTATTGCACTAGCGAAATGATTCAAAAATAGATCTCCCACTTACACCAGAGGACGTCTCTGTGAATCGGATAAATGACAAATACAATTAATGAAATTAATCGTAATTTGAGCGTATGAATCGTGGTAAAATTATCTTTCTGTCCGTATGTTGTACAAGCAAATTTTGATGTTGAGTATATGTTTGTTTGCGCATTTCTGCCTAAATTTTGTAGATATTTGTCAATCATGAGTGGTAACTGGCCTACACTGTATCTCCATTTTATCCCATGTACCCATGTCCGCATGATGTTGCAGAGAATATCGAGAAGATATGATATATGATATATATTGAAGATATATGTTTTTTTTGTTGTTCCTCAGCGGTAACTTGAGTTTTCTTAAAATTTCCTTTAGGAAATTAAAAAACCATTCCATTTATACGTTTTTCGAAGTCCTTTTCTATTCCTTATCTTTCCTCAGGTTATTTCTTACGATTCATCAGAGCTTGGGCTGTCATTTTAAATATTGAAAGAGTAAGGTTATTTTTCATGTCTATTAGCATTTTTCTTATATTCGTTTTCAATACGTATATATATGAATATGTGTGTTGGTGTGTGCGTGAGTATGTACGTGTGCGCACGCAAACATAAATGTTTATGTATCAGTGTAAAGATGCACACGTTTCGCACACATATATGCGCACAGGTACATATATCGGTTTTTATTTCTACTTTTTGCATAAAAAGCAAAACCTCATGACACATTACATTTTACCTAAAGCTCTGCGATCAGTTAACACTGCACCAAATTTCAGAAATAAACAAATTGATTGCGCTTGCCTTATGATTTATAAATCGATCTATCACGACCCCGAAGGGCATTTCTGTGAACAGAAGAAATTAAAAAGTATAAACAGACAAAGGAAATAAAGCACTCGTGCAAAAATTATCTCTATATTTGTATGCCGAACAAGCCATGCATTTCAATTTTGAGTGTAAGTTTGTTTACGCATTCCTAGATGTGCGTGCTGTGTTGCGCGATGTTCTTTACAAATTATTTCGAGACTATCTTTTTCTCAATACTTGATTGTCATTTACGGTGTTGTTTCAATCTAGTACGGTGTAGCGTTTTTTTGTATTTTTCCTACTTCGATGATCTTATAAATAATTCGAAAAATACTAAAGAATTCTTCGAAACTGCCAAGTTCTTAGTTGAAATTATCGAAGTAGGAAAAAGGCAAGAAGCGCTGTACCGGAATCTCTTGGAATATAAAATATCCAAGAGATAATATTTCTCATTTCTCATTCAACTACCCTTGACAGAGTTAAACTATTAGCACGACCCGTATGGTTTGTCTATTAGTACGCCTCGTATATTTTTTCTATTAATATGCCTCGTATGGTCTATCTATCTGTACACCTATGATAGTATTGTCTAATATTACATCTCGTATAGTTTGTCTATTATTATGCCTCGTACGGCTTATCTATTTGTACACCTCGTATGGTTTGTCAATTAGTATTCCTCGTATGGAACTTTGTTAGACTATTAGCACACCACGTGTGGTTTGTCTATTATAGTACGCCTCGTATATTATGTCTATTAATATGCCTCGTATGGTCTATCTATTTGTACACCTCTGATAGTTTATCTATTAGCACACCTCATATAGTTTGTCGATTATTATGCCTCGTATGGCTTATCTATTTTTACACCTCGGATGGTTTGTCAATTAATACTCCTCGTATGGATCTTTTGTTTTAGGACGTCTTATGTTAAGGAACTTTTAAAAGCCAATATGTTGGCATATGTAT
Source organism: Morinoia aosen (assembly GCA_030386875.1). Lineage (NCBI taxonomy): Eukaryota > Metazoa > Arthropoda > Malacostraca > Amphipoda > Talitridae > Morinoia > Morinoia aosen. Next base: position 9,480,703 of record CM059562.1, read on the forward strand.
CTCATGTGTCAACTTGGAAATAAACGGTTTTGTTTTTTGTTTGCTATCAAGAATTTCGTTCCTGACTCCATGCTGTGCCATGAGCAAAATTCAGCGAAGAAATGGTTAAATTGAGGCAACTCGCATTAGTACTACCTTTTAAACGACTTCGCAATTCCGCCATAACTATAAAAGAATTTCATATCAGCAAAAGCATATTATTACCAAGAGATCATTAACAGTAACAATATAATTGTCTAATTGCTCAATATTGCTTACATTAACTGCCTTGTCGTGTCTGAACTAAGAGGAAAATATTTCGGAGATGTTGTGCGGTGTGCTAAGTTGGACAAATGGGTAGGTTCACTGAGTATACTTTTTCTCTTATGCCTACCCGTAGTTTTATTTATTACAAAGGCATTCGGTTGCATACTTTTTCAATGCACGCAACAGAACGACGGTCACTTTACCTAAATACTATAGCACATTTTGCAAACTGAAGCGAATAATGCATTTGGAGCTGAGTTCAGCTGTAAACAGTTGCAATTGGCGTGCCCTCGGAAGCCGCAATTCCGCAGCCGCAGCAAACAATGCCGCAACACTCAGGCGGGCGCTGTACAAAAGCGCGCCATAACAAAGCAGAAAAAAGATGAAGAGCGAGCCTGCATTACCGATCGACGGCCTTTTCAGGTTGCGCACTTGAACACAGTTTTTTCTAAGCCTCGTTTGCTGTTGGAGCGCGAGAATCACGACTGTTTGGAACCTTACTTCAGAAAAGACGATGTCGGCTTCCAAAAATTTCTGGTGTCTGCTCGAACCGAACATCACAAGCGCATTTCGAGCGGCCAAAATTGCTGCCAAATGAGACCTGCTAAATGAATTTCATCCTTTAGGGCTTCACAACGTCAGCTTACTCGAACATTTTGTGATATCCGTGGAGGCGCTTGTAGCGGGAATGGAGCCGGGGCGGCGGTGCAATTTGAGCCCCAGAAGATGGCCTCTTCCTAAAATAGCATCAGGTCCAATTAAAAGAAACGCATTCAGACTCTAGTGGTCGCGGAGAAAGTGCATTTGGAAGCTCATTGAAGTCATGTACAAGAACAGCAAATGCGGAACTCCACGGAGCGGTCACTGCAAACATGAAAGTCTTGTTGCAGTGTCCCCAGCATGCGCATTCTCAACTTGTCCGGGAGCGAAATCCCTTATACATTTAAAATGAACATAGCACGAGTTCCCTGCTAATTTACGTTGCTTATTACATCGCAGTCTAGTTTATGCAGCAATTTCTACCTCAAATAACGCAAGTTCTTGATGAATATTTCATTTCAATATAAAACTATAACTCAAGCGTGAATAAACAAGCACAATTTCAATCTGCATACATGTACCAAGCTTTTAAACTACCGAATCTAGGTAGGAATGTGGAGAATTTCAGATACATTGAATATAATAACGACAGAAAGAATTTCCCTTAATTAACACGAGCCGGAGTGAGTTGAGGACCGAACACTATTTCAATTTGCATTAGTGCACCAAACTTTAAAGCTGCCGAATATACGTAGGAATGTGGGAAATTCCAAATACATTGAATACATATAATAATGTATATGCATTATTATGAGGAAGAATTTCCTTATAATAATACATTTAGTAAGGAAGAATTTCCTCAATTAACACAGGCCAAAGTGAGTTGAGGGGCAAGCACAATTTCAACCTGCATAAGTGCGCCGAACTTTCAATATACCAAATATGTATTGGAACGTGGGGAGTCTCAGACACATTGAATGCATATAATAATGGCAGGAAGAATTTCTCGTAACACAGGCAGGAGTAAGTTGAGGGGAGCGATAATGGCCTCCCTGGTCGTAAGTCTGGGCCGAGCACAAACACCTGCGACTGCCTGGCGCCTTACTTACGACCTGCCAATGCCGCCTGAGTACCTCATCTTCCCCTGGTATCTGCCAGTGTGCCACATACTCTTTCTGGTAATCGCCACTGTACCACCTACTTCCCTTGGTTCCCACCGGTGTGTCACATACTCTTTCTGATACTCGCCAGTGTACCACCTACTCCCCCTGGTACCCACCGGTGTGCCACATACTCTTTCTGGTACTCACCAGTGTAGATCTACTCTCCCTGATATTCATCACTTTACAATCTCTACTCTCATATACGCTAGAGAAAGGCTCAATTTTTATTCACTTAGTCACTCCAGAGACGCAGTGATGAGCCTGCTGGTCTCCGTCTAGTGTGACGTCAGGTCCTGGTTGTGTCACTACTCCATCCACTGCAAGGAGTCTGATATCTTGGTGCGATGTTAGCCTCCCGTCATTGTCCCATCACCATGCCACATCCCAAGAATGGAAAGCTTATAAAAATCGGTTTATGTTTTTCTAATGAAACAGGTTGACTATTTTCTTCGTAAACGTGCATGACCAGTACCTGAATATTACTCTTCTTAAAAACAATTCAGGAGATATTGAGCTGGATATTGAGAGTAATCTAGCTCTTTATCTGATATAATTCCGGGGCCCAAGTAGTTATAGTGCCCGTACTTCAGTAACTATTTACACACGCAGACCCAACTATTTAGGCGTTTTGAACGTCATGCATTAGCGTTTTAGGAAAATATTTGCTTAGCGCTCTGTTTTACTTCCACCTGTTCAATACAGGCTGCATTTTCTCAACGCAAATTATTAGCAAAACGAAACATTTTGGAAATTAATTCCGTAGCAACGTGGAGAGCACCCCGTAATTTACCCTATCACATAAGAGCGTTGATTGCAAGGAAAAATTGTTGTTGTGACGTGTCCTATAACGCTGTTATAAGTGCATTGTAGTTTAACGACAAATTTTTGTATTGTATTCATTCGCACGAGGGTGGTGTGGCGTTGTTCGCATGTGCATTAATTGTGATTTAACTTTTATCTATTTCTCTTCCCTTAAAACTGTCGTGAACTTGGTTCCTCATCGAGGCCGTAATCGTAATTTTCTTTCGTTGGCCAATTTCAGGAGGCAATTCTTTGATCGTATTATTCATCGTCATTTTCCTCTTTACTTCAGGAATCTCAAGGTTGGTGATCGAGACAGAAGGCCTCATTTATTATATTTTCGTTATTTCAATAAAGATTCAATCAAGATTCTGACCTTTCAATGTCACTAATAGTTGTAAATAATCATGATATTATAACAAGTTAAGTAGAAGGTGAATGACGAGATGGCTGCAACACAAGCTTACGTTATATTGACGACGTCTTCAAACTCAATTAACAAAAGGATGATACATGTGGAAATAAGAAGCGACTAACGAATTACACATCATATTAAAAGGTTTAAATGGTTACGATGCTATCAGATCTCGGTGATTGAATTAATTCTTAACTGTTAGATGACACAAATCATAAGAATTCGCGCTATGGTATCGAGATAAATCGGTGAAGCCTTTTAACGTGAAATAATAGATGGAAACATAGATTATCAACATATTGAGAAGTCTGACAAGAACATCTTAAATGAGGTGAAGCCTCGGAGTTGAATCATTTAATAGAGAAACATATTAATAATTATAAGAAGCACATCTTAGCTGTGAGATGAGGTCTCGGCGCAGGGTAATCAACAGAGAAGCAAAGAACGTCTAGAAATTACATCGAACAAGGTTAATCTATGCCTAACACATGAAGCCACTTATTGAAGATCGATGAGATAGTAGATGAGCATATGGGATACTTAGCTGTGGTATTCCCGAATAGCGGCCGATAACTCAATACAGCTTTGAGTTAACACTTCCTCCACTTCACCCTCAAGGGTGTAAGCGGAGGTACACACGTCTCGCCCAATTGACGGCCCAGGACCTAATGGCCTTGTGTACATCTGCCCAGAAGGGGCTGAGAGACGCTGTCTCGAGTGCGAACAGACGCGTTACCTATCTTGAAGCTTTACGTGGAGATATAACAGAAAATATCAAGTGTTGGGAGATGATTCAAATGGATTAAGCTTTATAATCAAATAGCAAGTAATTTATATAGAATGAACAACATTTTAGGTCCCGCAGGAAGAAGTTTAAATACACGAAGAAATATGGAAGTGTCTTGAAATAATCTGGAGCACAGGCGTCGTCTACGTGGTAGAGAGTCCGAAGTCCAATGGTGGGTTCGTAGAGAGGGGGTGAGGTTCGCTGGTTGTTTCAAATGATGCTCGGCGGTTAGTGAAGCTTTGCTCGAAGCGTAGGTTGAAGAGCTCAGAGATGCCGCGCTTTATTGTCGAGAGCATTTTATTCAATGTCGGGTCTTTTAGAAGATAGTTGCTTGGCCAAAACAACCCTTTCTTAACGTTTATATGAACACGACGAAAGTCTGTCCCAGAAGAACCACGACAAAACTCCTGAAGAACCGGGTAAATAAAGGCGTCGCTTAGCTTGCTTTGTATTCTAATTCAAGACATGGATAGATGAGGACACCAAGCAGAAAACGGAGATTGCTCGCTGGTGTGTCGGACTAAAAGTTATTTCCAAGTCATCAACAGGGTAAAAAAGTTCGGAAAAAATGAGAGTAACTGAAAAAGAAACCATTGAATAAGGGGTCATAAGAAATGCTAATTTAAATTTTAGAAGCATACATACATACACCAGTAAACATAAGCTTCGTGAGTTTTTCGTTAGCTCAACATAATAGAAATATAGTTTCCTGCTAGAGAAATAAAGTTTATTATTCAAGAATTTGTTAGGAGGGATTCGAAGCATTCACTAGCATGTATGCTGTTAAATGTTTGTATTCTTACATACTGGAATGTGGAAACAAAATGTACTTCACTATGACTCAAATACTCTAGATTTCGCTGGAAGTGTTCTTTGTTTACATCAAATTGTCCGCAGTTAGTTCTAAGTTGGTCTAGATTTATCCTGAATGGTTTTTGATGTAATTCTAAGTTGTTCTTAGTTTGTTTTAAATAGTTTCTAATACTTTTCCAATTTTTTGTAATTGGTACCAAATGGTCCTTCATTTGTATGAAGTTGACTTTAGTTTGTTTAAAATTGTCTCTAACTTGTTCTAAATTTGCTCTCTATTTTCAATGAATTTCATCATAAATTCGTTGATTCCATAACTTTTTTTCGATTATCCTTAACTATTTCTTAAATTACCCTAAAATTTCTACACAAATAGTGCTTAACTCGTTCCAAATTTTCGTTCAAATTTTTCCCTAACTAAACAGAAATTTTTCCTTGTTGAATCTAAATTCTCCTAACTTTCTCCAAATATCCCCTGTATACTTCCAAAGTGACCGAGACGGTCCCTGAAATGCAAGCCTCGCTGTACAGCAGCAGCTGTAGGGGAAACGGAACTTTCAAGTTCATTTTTCTCTAGCACTACTTCGACTGTTCATTACAACGTCACCCATCATACACGCTCAATACCACGGAAATAACTCACGCATATGAGTACGATGAAAATAGTTTGCGAAGCACTTTACGCGAGCATAATCTACTCTCATAAACAAGGAGGTTATCTCTAAAATATTCGCAGCGCGATAACGATCACTGGAATTGGACCAGCAGTGGTCTAATTGCCGCAATCTATTGCTCCACTGAATATTAAAGGCTCGTTAATATCAATAGCTGTCTCTAGAGGAGCTCCCAAGGCTTATTTGTGCCCTGATATATACACCACAGCCTCTCTCGCGCGCACATATTCGCACACGCACACGCGTACACACATGCGTACACACATGCGTGCACACGCGCATGTTAGGATACAATTTATAGTAGGCATGGATATATGGAAACCGACGCTACGCAGCAAGGTAACCGGCTCTGCATCGGGGCGCGAATCGTGAGGGGATGAGGGGTGCACCACATCAGCAGATGGGAGGAGTACCTAAGGGGTAACGGCTGTGTAAGAAGCTAGCTCGGAAAATTACACATAGTATTACACAAGGACAACTTGATTGTGTAGTAGAGAAAAACTATGTATTAAAATTAATTACCAACGGGAAAGGGAACTGTGGAAAATATGAACCTGAGCAGAATATGTTAGAGGGAAATGCGCGTGGCAATACCAAGTTTGTGACGCAAGGGGACACGTCAGAGGTGACGCGTTAGAAGCACCAATCGCGAGATGCCACGTCACTAACAATTTGAGCGGGTAGCCGCACCATCTACAATGAGCGTCCTTTGTGCGGCGGGGGTATTTAAGCAGAGCAAGCGCGGGGACCGGCCTATTTGATCGGTGTAGTGGCAAGGATGTAGGCTTCCTGACGACCAAAGGGGAGGTGAGATGATATTCTGTGTTCTGTGCTAGGAGCGTCTTTGTATTTTTCAATACCATATTTTGTTACGGTCAAAATTCGGGTACAAATTAATTCTGTGGGTTTGATTTCAAATCATTCTAGAATTGTTCACGTGATATAACTTCTCACAAGGCTTGAACTTGTAGATTTTTCTCAAGCGGGGATTAGAATGCCACTAGTTAACAGCATTTTCATTGACTCATTCGACCTTGTTCTCAAAAAGGGCGCTTATGATTTGTTCTTGTAAAAAGGGGAGAAAATTAATTCTATGTCGGGAATAGCCACATTGTCAGTTGAAGCTGCATGTCAATTCTCAGAGGGGGATATAACGTTCATGTCTCGGGGAATAGATTACTCAACCCCCGCTTACTATTCACAGAGGCGGGTTGGGAAAAGCTGGCCTACGCGGCTGCTGAGATAGCGGAGACGTGGGCTGTGAATGCTTAACATCCGAGGGCCTGTAGCGACACAACCGGCTGAGCGTTCGCAACCTTGAGGCGGGCAGCCAGCCTGGCATTCAACGCCAATGACGAAGCCTGGAGGCTGCGTTCGAGCCTCGACAGGCCAACGACAGGGTATTTACTCCAGTTGTAATTTTTGAAGAATGAAGGGAAGAAGAGGCACGCCGAACAGTGCAAATCTTTGGTTGGCGCGCAGTGTTTAATATGAATTGTGCTGGCCAGGATGTTTAGGTATATGTTTCTAATTTCATGTTGTTTGTGCGTGAATCTCCGGGTTGGCAATTGCCAAGAGAGGCTGATTTGCGTTAATCATGTGATCGTTCGCTGGCGTTCAATAATTTTATAGCCTGAATCTCTCATTTCATGTGTCATATTCAATCAACGTGTTCATCTTAATTAGAATGTGTTTGAATCTTCGCCGTTTGTCTATGTAACATCATTATGCCGGATAAAACTATCATGTCGCAGATCATTAACACCTTGCCTGAGGGCTCTGGTGCGAAAATGAGTGTTGCGATAAAAACATGTTTACTTGTGCCAATTTCCCTGTGTCAGCTCCATGTGTTCACTCAAAATTAGTTGCGATAATAAGATGTTTACTTGTGCCAATTTCCCTGTGTCAGCTCCATGTGTTCACTCAAAAATAAATGTGTTTAATCTTGAGGCTCATTATTCTCCATGCTTATATATATGGATAACGTGCGAGCACAAAAGTGTACATTATATTTATTAGTGGAGGTTGGAAGCCCTCATACGTTACGTGCTTAACCAGCATTGTTTCGTGACACGCACACGTTCCCACATACGCGTACAGGCACGTTCAAATACATACGTATAAACACACGCACACCCGTATAACGAATAAAATTTACGAGGATATCAGTAAATGAAGAAATAAATTCAGCACTATTGGGTTAAAGTTTCGGAATGAGAAAAAAGGTTAATAAAATAATTTTCATGATCATGTTTTCTAATAAGCGGGCGCGTGCATGCTTATAAGAACAGAATTTTCATGTTTGAGCGAGCGACAAAAGATCGATTGAAGTTAGAAGTAATCTCAATGTTAAACTTGAGCGAGAAATCGCTTACGTGCAAACGTTGAGGACTTGAGACTTCGACGGACGGGAAGTGGAGCGGTTTGTTATGGTTTAGGGCACGGTATAGGAAACAAGGCAGGTTCAAACCAGTCTTTCTTCATTGACGGCATGGTTTTGCTGACGTCACGGCAACGAACCAATAGCAGCGCTCATATTGCATCTGGTACCGCTGCTACCCACAAATCTGGCTCCACTACTGGTCAAACGACATTGCGTTTTGGGGACGTCATAATGTTTGTTTGAAATGAAGCCTTTCCATTGGCTATCTGAACAAGAGGAAGTTTATTTTCTCCCTTAGAAATGACCCTACCTTGTTTCCTCTACCGTGGTTTAAATTAGGGCGAGGTGCCAGAGGTGTTGTGGTCGCCTCTCATTAGCGTTCGCACAGCCCATAAGATCGCATGTCAAGAAAGAGCCGAAGTGATGTTCATTTAACGGACTCAAGTTACCGGACAGGGCTATGAATATGTTTCATTTCTTTTGCATAGGAAAAATATAGTGGAAATTAGGTATGCGTAACGACCCATGTTCTAAAGAGGCGGATCATATTATCCGAAGAAGAGGTACAGGGAGTTTTTTTTAAATGGGACCTAAAAGAATATTTAATTACGCCAATATTATTGAATGGATTTTAAAAACAAGTTAGTCATGAATTCATGAAAAATACTAGTTTTATTGGATGTTTGTAACCAAAATACACAGTCTCGTATAAAATGCAAATTTTAGTGAAATACGCAAACGATTTCAGCGTTACCCCAAAAAAGACGAGCTGGACAAAAAAAAATAATTCATCTTCTTTATGGGATATCTTCTCTATGGCCTATATCCCTTAGATTTTTTTAGGGTTACCTCGAAGGGTGAGTTTACCGAGAAAAACCAACAAATATGCTCAAGTTAAAAAAAAGCAACCATCGAGGAATAAATCCAGCGAGTTGGAGCTCATCTCACCAGCCGCGTAATGAGCAGCTTGAAATTAACTCTATTATAAATAAACGTTTTTTTCCTTGTGTAATCGTTCCGATTTTTGTCCGTACTCGGAGGGGAAGCAAAAATATTCGTGAAGCATATTATATTCAAATAGTAATAAGAATTAAGCTAGCATTTTTCAGAACATCTTAAAGACTTTATTCTTAAATCCATTAATTTATATAGCAATCATTAAATATCCTTTTAACCTTTTAAACATTGTTTTCTGGTTGTGCTAGACCAAAGGCAGAGTTCTAGGGAAAGAATATCCCCGTAGGCTAAAATAATGGTATGTATCCTTCGATAGTAGGAGGTAGGATGAACAAAAGAGACTCAATAAAACGGAGGGCACTTCTAGTGCAACAGCACGTCGCGTGATCGATGGAGAACTTAAGCTACCAAGCTAGCCAGAAGAAGCAATGAATGTCAAGAGAAGTTATGCCTGCGTCGGGCAAAATTCAATTCAAACCACATTGACCGTGTAATCAAAAAAGGCAATTAATTACCGTCAATGGCCTGTCATTGTTCTAAGAAATTCGAACTAATTATTAAATTGCATTGTTGATCACATTGTTTCAATTGTTTAAATTACCTCATCTATTTCATAGAAAGAGATACCCTACTATGTGGGGAAAAATGTCCGCAAAATCTGCAACCCACGCGAATTTCGATGAATTGTTGAGTGCCGAATCCTGTTTTCAAATTGAGAACTGATGTCGTAATAGACTTGAATGAGCGAACATCTAAAGAAACGCTTTCGGAGAAGTTTGCAGTTATTTCCATAAGGAACGTAGTCATTGTGTACCGCATTATCTTAAATGTATTAGTTTAATGTGTCTTATGTGTGAGGAATCGTTAAGTAAAAGTCAACGGTTTTCAGTTCAACGTTTCAATTACTTGTGCTCTTGACTGCGAAGGATAGATGTTGGCCGACTGAAGTAATCTCATGCAATGTACCTAATTCAATAATAGAGTTTCAAACATTTAATTAATTAATCAACGGCGATCAAATTGTTATAGCACTTTCTAGCGCGTAGCGATTATGTGCTATGGTGTAATTTATATTGGTATATTTTTTGAAAAATCCCATTTGTGTGGGAACATTTTTGAAAAATCCCATTTGTGTGGGTACATTTTTGAAAAATCCCATTTGTGTGGGTAAATTTTTGAAAAATCCCATTTGTGTGGGTACATTTTTGAAAAATCCCATTTGTGTGGGTAAATTTTTGAAAAATCCCATTTGTGTGGGTACATTTTTGAAAAATCCCATTTGTGTGGGTACATTTTTGAAAAATCCCATTTGTGTGGGTACATTTTTGAAAAATCCCATTTGTGTGGGTACATTTTTGAAAAATCCCATTTGTGTGGGTACATTTTTGAAAAATCCCATTTGTGTGGATACATTTTTGAAAAATCCCATTTGTGTGGGTACATTTTTGAAAAATCCCACGATGCGTTCCATTTCCCAAATACATAATTGAGCAAGCTGACCTCGTTATTGAAAAGTCTCCCAAGGCGACTATCAGAAATACGTCCCGGAATTGTTAGCTGTGTGGGGGCGAATCTTGGTGTACACAATGATTTTCCTTTTAACACATTATTGTAGTATGCGCTAATATTAATGCTGCATCTTGTATCGAACTCTCGCAGTCGCAATATTAATTATGTTTCTGCGTGGAGGTGTTCTTATCCTCCAGCCGAGATTTGTGTGTTGAAGTAAGTTAGTATGGCAAACGACCCATCTCGCGACACACACACGCATGCGCTCGTACTCGTGCACACGCAGACGTACACAGACACGTGCACATCGACACACGTGTACGCACACAGACGAACACACCCACATGTACACACGAACGTACACACACACACCCACACGCACACACACGTGTACACACACACGCGTACACACACACGTACACACACACACTCACGTGCACGCACACACACACTCACACGCACGCAGACACAGCACACACACATACATAACTCACACAACAAACACGCACTGCACACGCACACTCACAACACACAGCACACACACACAGCGCATAAAAATCGTCCGTCACGCCATCGGGCTGTGCTGCAAACTCCAGTCTGCTGCAGGGCTGCGATGTGCAGCTTTACATCCGAACAATAAATGTCCGTGGCGAAGGTAGTTTATTGACTATAAAAGAATTTTTACGGCCGAAAAGGCAGGAAGTGCTAATTCTTGATGTTCTTTCAGACTTTAACACGTGTGCTACGGGAGCATGAGGCTTTAGAATTCTGCATTTACAGCGCGTGCTCCATTTGAATTTATGAACACAAACTGATCTGGTTCACGGAGCTTAAAGAGTGTGAGGCTTCAAGGATTCAATTTTTATGTTCTTATTTCGCGAAGAAATGAAGCTCTATTTCTTTTTTGGTAGGAGCATCACATCACTAGGTAAGGTGTTCTAGTCTTTTAACTCATACGCATAATTCACTCATAAGCGTAACATTTACGCTGTATTTTATACATCCGCCGTTTCAGAAATTTTCAGCAATGGGAAAAAGAAACCAGGAAATCTAAAAACTTCTCCAAGAACCAAAACGTTTCCATAACACATAGTTAAAGTGAAGTTTTCATGTTTGAAAATTAGTGCAGCTATAAATACTCAACACCCTGCACAAGAAAGCCCATGGATTTACTTATATTTGAGATTACGTTGATGAATTTACGGCGATGACAGAAGCTGTCTGGACTACACGTAATCTCTCAAATAGTCAGCTGGGCTTAAGTAACTGCATTCACATTGCATGAGAGCTCACATATTTATATGTCTAATTTAAATTAAACAGATATCCTAGAATCTCTTATCCTGGATTTTAATGATTGGATTCGTAAGGCAGATGATTATTTATGTTTATGTGTTCGTAATATTAAAGTAAATCCTTGTGAGCATGCCAGCTGCCTCGGAAGGTTCGACCTTAAATCAGTTCTATCTCATATCTACTCGCTGAATTGCTAACCCTGAATTTCCCAAAATGAAACATTTTTTTTGCAAGTTTTGACCTATTCTTCAGTTAGAATACTGAGCGTTTGCAACGTCAGCCTTACTTCCATGGTACACGAACCACTAAAATATTGCTGCACACCAAGAACGATAAAGGTAGGAGAAAAAAAACACGAATACTTAACTTCGTTCGAAACACCTCATAATTTTTACAAGTTTTTCATTTAAAATAGTTTGACTACAATTTGTCCAAAGGCCAGAGAAAGTGACGTAAAAATTCTAAGGAGTATTTGCACGAAGAAAGTCGACTTTTCTTCCACATAGTGTTATTATATATTACAAACAACACTACTTCGATCCCTTTTCAGAAAAGACGTGAGCGTTCGCTGGAGTCCTCGAATATTGTCAATAACCGCAGCTGCTCACAGCTGTCGCAATTAATACAGCCTCGGTTCAGCTCAAGTTCGCCATTATTGACTTCGGAGCATTTCTTGAGAGAAGATGAAGACATTCTGGTAAGCCTCGAGCTACTTTCTATACCACGCAGCACAGCTGTCATCAAATCAAAGCTGTCTTATAACAGTCTCTTCTTCTCTCGCATCAATACGGTTTTTGAAATGAGAAGGATTGGAAAATTTGATTTTGCTGAAGGTGGGTGAAGGGGATTAAATTTTCATCTTCAAAACTTTTATTTTGTTTGCGGGGCTTAATCTGTAACAACATTGAATTCTCTACTCAGGGGAAAATGTATACGACTGACGAGCAAACCATACATCAAGACTCACTCGTCACCTGAATTAAGTTTTCGCAAAGTTTGACTTCAGTAATAGCTATTCAAAGTTATCGATCATGGTAGACTCTAAATCAGACTTCGTTTTATTTCTGTGCAGTACATCAGACACGCTGGACCGTCTTTGTTCATGACGAATTTTTCCTAACTTTTTTTTGTTGAATTGGTATTTGTTATTTTCCCTCACCAAAACTCATCGACTCAATTTGGAAGAAAGTTCAATTTTGAGTATTTCGACTGGAGAAACAGCCTGTAGCGCCACCAACTCGGCAGAAAAACAGTCACAATAACAGAATAAATTTTGGCGACTCGAAGTCGCTTGTGTCCCAGAATTAAACGTCAATTCCCTCATGAAGCGTCAATAAACAGAGACCACACAACCCATGCTCAAATAGTGTCTGATGAACATTTCGCGAAGCCACCAGTCATGCGATCAAGAGGCGCCAAAGTTCACCCAATCGACGGAAAAAGAAGCTGACGGTTTAGCGTATAGATGCGCCACAATGGGAGGCCAGAATTAGCTGCAGACACCGAGGCTTGAAAAAAATCGCGTCTTTGAAGGTCTCCAGCAAATTACCTACGTAGGATGACTGCTGTAACCAGCATCATTGTACACGTGGCCTCATCCCCACCGACACTTCCAGTTGGTGTCGTTGCATTCTCGCCAGGCCGTTTGTGTGCCAGGAAATGCTGCTCAACGTGAAATAGGCCGTCGCTTGTACAGGACAAACTCCTGCCTTCTGGTGCCCAGGTTGCATTTTGACGTGTTGGAGATTTGCGTGCAGTTTTGTTTTGGAATATTCTAGCGGAATTAATTATGGAAACTGGTATTGTCCATTGCTTCGTGTATTTCAAGGATTATAGATGGTCATAGCATTGGTGTCCCTTGCAGTGGAGGCGAGTGTATTTATAAGAATGAATCAATCGATCAGTTTTGTCACCGAATAATAAAACCTAGAACGAATAATGTCATTGTACCTTGAAATATATTCACTCGGATTCAAGAAATGAGTGATAGGTCCAATGTCGTATTGTAATAAGTTCTTTCTAGACCCAGTAACTGGCATCTCTTGGGTGTCTGGCTGTTGTGTTGCGGTGAGTGCGAGTGATGAGTATACGTTCTGCCTTCAGTCGTGTGAAACGCTCAGAAATGCTCAACGTGACCGATTATATTCCACTGATAAAAGTGAGACCTCCTGCCGCACGAAATCAAGAACCCGCGTCTTTACTGATCCTGCAGCTAGGTGTCAATCATACAATACAACGTCAAAGTTAACTTCAAACCAAACTACAATACACCAAAATTAACTAGAAGCCGTTTTACAGTGCCTCAAAATTTACTACAAGCCGTAATAAAGTACTTCAAAATGAGTAACAACAGTCCTACAATAAGTTAGAATTAACCACAAACCTTACGACATTGCTTCAAAATTGACTACAATCCCTTCCTCAGTTGGATACAACTATTGTATACCCATGGGCATTAGCACACCCAAGGGGACTATGTCCAGTTCCGGGCTGAGAGCTAAGAAGGCCTTCTTTTTGTTGAAATAAAATCTTTTATATTTAATTTTCTTAAGGACCATATATTTTCGGCTCACTACTGTCCTGTTTTTCAGCACCTACCACTTTATTCTCTAACTTTCATCTAGTTTCATGAACTTCTTTCTCAACTCACTGTTTCTATGCACCTTCTGCATGGATTCCTCCTTCCATCAAGTCCATACTAAATGGTGCTCTCCTCTTTCCTCTCTTTAGAACGTCTCTTCTTCTGTGGTGGAGCTGCTGAAAAATGATATCTCACAACCGGTCACACCTACACAGCTAACGCCGGCTGCGTAGAATTTGTTAGGTATGAAGCTGTTGTATTTCCAATAGGTTTATTCTTAGGGAATCTCACGCGTAGAATGAAAAGAAGAACCAATATTAAGACATACGTTGTTAATTGCTAACGTTCGGAAATATTAGAATTCCATCTACAGTGCTGAAACATGAGTTTAGATTATTAGTTAGTCTAAGCCTCCCTATCCGCCACAATGGCGATCCAAAGTGAGAAAGGAGGAAGGCCCCATTTGGTATGGAGTTAAGGGAGCGCGGAATCTCTGCAGAAAGGGCATAGAAACAGTAAGTTGTGAAAGAAGATTATGAAACAAAATCGAAGTTGAAGAAGTATTAGGTGCTGAAAAACAGGACAGCAGTGAACTGAAAAAAGATGTTCCTTAATGTAACATAAAACATTTTATTTCAACAAAAAGAAGCCCTACCTAACTCTCAGCTCGGGCCCTCACATTTTCTCCCTGGGAGTGCCAATTCCCATAGATACAATAGTTGTATCCCGCTGAAGGGAGCTAAAACATGAAAAAAGTCAAATTTAGAATACACAAAACAAATAGTAAAATAAATAAACATACATCAGTATAACTTAGATCCTAACCCTGATTCAAACAATTAAAACCGACACGTAGCCTCATCGTTCACTCATCCCTTGCTCTCAACGCAACACGGCAGCTTGTCACTCAAACATCATGAAACTGACATCAAGTAATTTGCAAACCGATCAAACATTTGAAAAAAATGCTCCTTCAAATAAAATGGTGAATGCGGATGACACTCGTTTTAGTGATTCCCCGCCATACTCTTCCATTTTACCGCTATGCACATTGATGTATCTGGATATGTACTTAAGGCTATAACGTTCGCATTCGCCTCCCGTCGAAAAAATAGCTGTCTTTGAATAGTATGCTCAAACTGCTCAAGGTTGTCCGTCTTTTTCCTCGTGAGATTTTGGCAGCAACGGATCTTTGTGCAGGCTTCAAATTTGCTCGCCCGACCAGCAAGTAACAGCAAACACAGTGACGCAAAAAAACTTGTCTACCATATGTGTTACGCATCTACTCTACAAAATGCATGGATGCATAATACATATGCTTCAAAGTGCAAGTAAATGTTACAAAACTGTATCAATTGAATTATACCACCTCACTTTCGACCAGGTTCTTGTATGTCATTTTGTGTTTAAAGTTGCATTGCTCAGTTTGGTACTCGGAAACTTCTTCCTACACTCGATTGCACAAATAATGACTGTTTTTAGCTGATGGAAAGCTTCACCTATTTATTCAAGAAGTACGCTTTCAGAGCTAAAGCAGTTGATAGTAAAATTTTTTCGAATTACTGTCGCTGTTGAACAAGAAAAGACAAATGCCATTGTGAGATCGAATAAAGACAGCATTTGGAACGAAAGACTACCAGAAATTCATAGGAATTATTAACAGCATTGCCGACAGTTTTTCGGCTTTGAATCCATGTCACTGTGAAGCCGCAGCTGCTTAAGAATTTTTTTACTTGTACCTCAACGCAACGTCCGCAGTTCCATTTCTCTCTTAATAAAGTTAAGTAGACAATTGGTAGACCACTCTTCAGACGCGCATCATCTTCTTTCCCTTCTAGGAAATGATCCATCGAACAGTAGCTTTCAAACAGACACGTTTCGGCGGCAGATAAGTTTTTTCATCCAGGAACAAAGATGACTCGACCTTGAAGAGGACAGGGCGACTTCAGAAAGATCGAAGAGAGATGGCCTTTGTAACGGCAGATCTTTGTCTTGACAGTGAAGTGACTACGCCTGTCACGCGAGCTAAAAAGCAATGCTGTCGCCGACGACGCACAGGACCGCTGCAGGCCTTGTACATGGAGTTGCAGAGCCTTGTTCCTGCCCTCACTGACTTGGAAATTACGCGTCAGATGGGGATTCCGAATTTTCTGATTTGGAATGATTACTACTC
This sequence comes from Morinoia aosen, assembly GCA_030386875.1. Classification (NCBI taxonomy): domain Eukaryota; kingdom Metazoa; phylum Arthropoda; class Malacostraca; order Amphipoda; family Talitridae; genus Morinoia; species Morinoia aosen. The sequence continues at coordinate 9,497,038 of CM059562.1, forward strand.
GTCTTACACAACGCGAATTCGGTGACCTCCTCTGAAAAAATAGCGAATAGTGCGTTGTGACCCACAAAGGCTGCACATGCGTCTCGAATATGCGTTTCTCGAAAAATGTTAAGCGTGTATTCAGATGAAACATGCAAATTTTTCCTTTTTAAAAATAATGAGATCTTTTCCAGATAAACCACGCCGTTAATGCAACACATAAGTTCACCCTCTTGGTAACTTTCGAAATAATGCACCTAACGTCTTCAAATTACTCTCAAACGAAAGAATGTTTTAATCTTTGGTTAAAGAGTAATTTGAAGTCGATAGGGGCATTATTTTGAAAGTTACAAGTGGGTGAACTTATGTGTTACACAAGTGGCGGGGCTTATTTGAAAAGATCCAAATAATGAAACTAAATTTTCAAGTAAAAGTTTCCTTCCATCGGAACGAAAAAACAACGCTATTCCCCTAAGTTGTAAAATATTTGATGGAGAAAAAGTATTTAACACATACGACCCACCGGTGGGTCCTGCTTAGGTTTTTCCTGCTGTGAAACAAAAAATCGATGGGTCGTTTTGAAAAATTTTAACCATTTTTTCAAAATTAATAGCATTTAATATACCTATTTAATGTTTGATATTTATGAATTTTTCAACAAATTTTGACTTAAATTTAAATTGAACATTGAGCTCAAGTTTAACTCATCCCAGTCAATGCGTTACGCCAGCGCACGGAAATAGCCTGTTTTTCGTTGGACTCCAGTACAGTTTTGTCAGGAGCGCCAGTCTTGACAATTTTCGTGATAATTTTCATGTAAGACACGCGGGATATTGTATTCACTCTGCCATAGATAGTAATTTAAAATGCCATGTGCTTTAGCGAGTGAGTTTATTTGAAAATTTTCATAACAGAATGAGTTATGAAGACCATCATACGCATGCTGCACTTCTCTAAAGAGCCTCAACGATGACAATGGGGCTTGCCGAAGGAGAAAATTAGCGAAAGAGAACCTTCTGATTGATGAAAACCAATTAGCTAAAAAGCAAGGAGTTCGATAGTCTCTTCATCAGGGATTTTGCATCATGTACTGCCTCGTGTTTTAACATTGGAATATACAATAGCTATATTTTGTTATCGGTTAGTTGACTTTCGACATTAAAAAACTCAAAAGCAGTTAATATGGAGCGTTTTTGCACATTTTAGCTGTTTCAAATGATTATTGAACTTACTGGTAGCTTTCTAACAGAATTTCTTTTATAATGTATATTTCACAGCCAAAAACAGTTGCCAATAAAAGATAAACTAAGTATAAATTAAGACATTTGGTTCCAAAAAGTATGAAAAGTTGAAGAGGCACAGCTAATCGCAAAAAACTGTAAAAAATAATTCGCATTGCTGCAGCAAAATTGTTCCGTATAATTACCACATTTTATTTCCTTTATGCCACATTCCTTGATCATGACTTGCAAAATGAACCAAGTCACCCGCTAATGTTCATTGGTTCTATTTTTCTTCATTTATAATAGACATACTTCATCTTTGCGGATATCGTGGTTGCTGTTCATAAATTTGCTAACATCATGGATGCTGTTCATAACTTTGCTAATATCATGGATGCTGTTCATAGCTTTGCTAACATCATGGATGCTGTTCATAACTTTGCTAACATCATGGATGCTGTTCATAGCTTTGCTAACATCATGGATGCTGTTCATAGCTTTGCTAATATCATAGATGCTGCACATAACTTTGCTAACATCATGGATGCTGTTCATAGCTTTGCTAACATCATGGATGCTGTTCATAGCTTTGCTAACATCATGGATGCTGCTCATAACTTTGCTAACATCATGGATGCTGTTCATAGCTTTGCTAACATCATGGATGCTGTTCATAGCTTTGCTAACATCATGGATGCTGTTCATAACTTTGCTAATATCATGGATGCTGTTCATAACTTTGCTAACATCATGGATGATGTTCATAGCTTTGCTAACATCATGGATGCTGTTCATAACTTTGCTAACATCATGGATGCTGTTCATAACTTTGCTAACATCATGGATGCTGTTCATAGCTTTGCTAACATCATGGATGCTGTTCATAGCTTTGCTAACATCATGGATGCTGTTCATAAATTTGCTAACATCATGGATGCTGTTCATAGCTTTGCTAACATCATGGATGCTGTTCATAGCTTTGCTAACATCATGGATGCTGTTCATAACTTTGCTAACATCATGGATGCTGTTCATAGCTTTTCTCCATCAAAATGACCAAGTTCAAGTCCTTTACGTTGTGAAAAATAAGATAGCCAAACAGTACGCAGTGTAACCAGCTCAACAGATGAACTTTTACTGCTGGCTGTATACCTACGATAAAGTAAAATGCTGCATAATCTTGTCCATAAAGTTTTTTAAAATTTCCAGGGACCTTGCAAAGGACTAACTTACTAATTCAATAACTTAGTATCCTAATAAATTACTAACTTTACCTAATGAAATAAATAACTTGAAAATTTTCTAACTATTAAATAAACTAACTTAACTAAAACTAATTAAACTCACTCACTAAGCTATCTTAAATTAATTCAAACTATATTTCAAACGTCAAAACTTATCATACAAATTTTTAAAACTGAAAAATCTTCTAACATATTTGTTTTGTGCATAGGTTTAGTAATTGTGAGAGCTCGTAAATAGCTTTAATTATCTTGTAGCTGAAAAACGTCAATCCAGTCATTTTACCGAAGACCTTCTAAGCAAACGTCCTCCGACTTTTTTTCTTCAATTTTTATCTGGTTTTCTAACCTTACTTCTCAATTTGCTGTTTCTATGCGCAGGAGATCCTGTGCGGGAACATACCTTGTACTTAGGTTCCACTTTCCCTTAACTCCATTTTAAATGATTCCATCATCCTTCCTCTCTTCGAGCATTTTCGTTGAGGTAAGAGAGGCCAAAACCAACTTATAATCAACCGACCCAAACGTTAGAAACACACATCCCTGCGCTTTGAAAATGATCAATGTAAATGATTGATGGGCACGAATTTCACGGTGCAACTTTGATGTAATTTTAAGAGAACTCACCATTCCAGAAAAGTTAAAAATGTTCTGGCACAGCACGAAAAATCAGCTGCTATAAACAATTCGTCACATCCTCTCTAGGGGGCATACAATAGGCGATGGGCTCAAGTTAGTCAGATTTATCTCTCCAATGAGATGGGAACTGATGCCACCAGGGATGACACTGTCAGGTCACCTTAGGTATTACTGATGTCTTCTTGTATTCTCACAGAAACCTTTCAAAGATAATTCCGGAAAAACAGGTCACCATTTAGGAAAGAAACTATTTCTTATCTTCCTACTGGACTGCTCTCCTCAACTCAAGATCACCATCAAAATTCGGGTCCGTATTCCTCTCACAACATGAGGAGACTTGAATTCTCCCCTGGTACGCGTAATAATAAACGTAAGTGCACCGAAAACTGCCGTGAAAACGTGTGCTGCGTGAAAGACGGCTTCTGAAAGACCCCACGTCCTGTTTCGGAGCCGGAGTCAGTTTTGACAGAAGCGGCAAATTTGTTTTATCTTCTTGCGCATCGTTCGTGTAATGGAGCAGATGAGAGCGGCCCCGACATGGCTGGATTGCCGGTCCACACGAAAGCCACCTTCTGATTTGCATTAGATCGGAGATAGCTGAGAGGAGCCCGGATCATTTGCAGCAAACACCGGGCCCGCTCTGTGCCAGGCGACTCGCAGGCTTCTCCTGGATTTCTCTTTCATACGTCCTGAGCGAGTTTTGACGTGGGACACTTTTCTGTCACTGCGGGTCGAAACTCTTATCTGATGAATTTATATTTCCTATAATTTCTCGACTGCAATTGAATGAAAAACATTGGCTCAAACGGTAAGTGAAGTTTAGCTTGAAGTCTGGAGTAATTTATTCGACATTATGTTTCCCTCCAACTTTCGTTTGCTCTTTGATATATCGCACCAAAATATCACAATTTTACAACACTTTTAACGTTATCCTTCATTACATGAAACGCAAATTTCAGCCGCGTTTGAACAGAAAACAACTTCCACAGAAAATGATTAAAGTGAGCGAGTTAATTCTGAAGAAAAATTGTTATTTCTTCTGTTGTAACTTTTTCCGCCTCGATAATGAGACGTAGATACGCTGAACGTTTGCCCTCATCTTGACTGGCAGCTCTTTGATAACTTCCAGCCACGTCATTATAACACATGAGAGCATCAGACGCATTTTATTCAATAGAAGCAGGTCACAAGCTTCTTTGAGCACATTCTCAGCTTCTCTGCTGCACAAAGGGCGCCTGTTTGGCCTTCAGATCTTTTCTTTGAGCTAAACTCGGTTGGCAGACAACAGAAATTGAACTGTCATTGAGATCGTGTTCTATGGAGGACTTCGTTTGGTTCTAAGGATTCCGTGGCACAAAGGAAAAGACGCTTTATACGCAAGTGTTCATTCTCGTGTTTTACGGCGAATGACATCTTTTAGCTGACAAAATGCGCGTGGAGTTCATTTCTAAGGACATGTTCAGCTTAACCTGGATCATTTCAAATTCCATTACGAAACGTATAGCGTTTCAAATTCCAATATCTAACGTATAACATTTCAAATTCCGTAACATAACGTATAACATTTCAAATTCCGTAACATAACGTATAATATTTCAAATTCCGTAACATAACGTCTAACATTTCAAATTCCGTAACGTAACGTATAACATTTCAAATTCCGTAACGTAACGTCTAACATTTAATATTCCAGTACCTAACGTATAACATTTTAAATTCCGTAACGTAACGTATAACATTTTATATTCCGTAACGTAACGTATAACATTTTATATTCCGTAACGCAACGTATAACATTTCAAATTCCGTAACGTAACGTATAACATTTTAAATTCCGTAACGTAACGTATAACATTTCAAATTCCGTAACGTAACGTATAACATTTTAAATTCCGCAACGTAACGTATAACATTTCAAATTCCGTAACGTAACGTCTAACATTTAATATTCCAGTACCTAACGTATAACATTTTAAATTCCGTAACGTAACGTATAACATTTTATATTCCGTAACGCAACGTATAACATTTCAAATTCCGTAACGTAACGTATAACATTTTAAATTCCGTAACGTAACGTATAACATTTCAAATTCCAAAACCTAACGTATAACATTTGAAATCCGTAACGTAACGTATAACATTTCAAATTCCGTAACGTAACGTATAACATTTTAAATTCCGTAACGTAACGTATAACATTTCAAATTCCGTAACGTAACGTATAACATTTTAAATTCCGTAACGTTACGTATAGCATTTCAAATTCCAATACCTAACGTATAACATTTCAAATTCCGTAACGTAACGTACAAAATTATAAATTCCAATACCCAAGTTATAATATTATAAATTCCGTAACGTAACGTATAACATTTCAAATTCCGTAACGTAACATATAACATTTCAAATTCCGTAACGTATAACAATTCAAATTTCAAAAGTAGTTCCTTTTTTAACTGCCCATAGTAACAGCTCTATGTTGTTATTCTACTGATGTGACGCTTGGGATAGTTGAAATCTACCTTCTGCAGTAATTTCGATTCACTTGAAATAGTGGGTAGAAAACCAACGCATTGAATTACTCAATATCTTTTTGTAATAACATTTAGTTGTATTTCTTTCATTTGTTTAATATCTAAAATTTTAGCATTCTTAGTACGAGCATGTGGATACGAGCATACAAAGTCAGAATACTGATAATAAGCAATAACTCTGAAAACACTTCTCATATAAGTGAAGTACATTTGTTAAACTCAGAACCAGTCGCAAAATTTTTTTTTCCATTCTACTAACTCGAAAAAAGGATAAAAACTATTTTAATGTTCCAGTTCCGTTCAAAATCAAACAAGCTATACACATAAAACAGAATTTCTTTCAAATATCTAGGAATATAAAAGATATCTACTAGTTATTTACTCAAGATCAAATGGAAAATAAACGTCAGATTAATATACATCAAATATTAAGTATGAATAATTTGAACAATCAGTCATAGATAGCCTGAGGTAAAAATAAAAACTTCGAAGTTCTATAATGCGATCACAGCTCGTGAATTTAGGTTCCATTTACATTCGTTTGGCGAGAATTTCAACACAGACGTCATTTAATTGGAAGATCAAATATTATTTATACATTTACCGCCAGCTGTCTACGCTGATGCATATTCATAAACAAAATTGGTGCCCACAGCGCTTTCCGAACATTCTGAAGATATGCCAAAACAATAATAGAATTAAAAGGGCGATTTTTGGAAAATCTAATACGTAAAATGAAAAGAAGTTGGTTGCAGCGTTTTTTTGCAAAAACTATCAAATAAATATAAATTTATTTAGTAGTTTTTGGTCATGAACTATTCGAGGGAAATAAATTTATATTACAGTTTTTGGATGTTGATTTAGGAGAGATATAAATTTGTCTGTGACTATCCAATGATTTGCAGAAACCCCCGCACAAAGTCTTCTGTATCGGTTTGCTCGACCAAAGGGAAGTCCCTTTGTTCCGGCCTTCTTGGCTGCAGCGGTGATGAAGAGTTAGCGTCGAAGTTCCCCTCTGTTTGCGCAGACTTCGAGTGAATCACGATCAGGTTCATCTAAATGGGGGCCTCGAAAAATTTCGATAATCGAAGATTCGCGTTCTGCGGGATCTCTGAACTCCAGCTGGCTCTCTTGCGTTCGCGCGAGCAAATGGCGCTCATGGCTTGGTTGGAAGGAAAGGAGTCCGTCAAAAGCCCTTAATTCATGATCACACAATTAAATTAGCGCTCGAATTATGCGCAGTAAATCTGAGAGCGTATCCCGTAACTCTTCGAAGATACGGTCCCTTTGTGGGCATAAATTATCAGCTGGATTTCGGAAGCTTTTGACATAAAACATTCTGTGGAAGCAGTAAAATTCCAACTGCAATAAAAGGTTTTTTAGGACCGGACAACAGCCCGATTTATGGCCGTTCAGCTCCGCTATGGGCTCAAAGAAGTAAAGGGGAAACGATGACTTTCGCCCGTCTCCGGGCAACAGCGAACGTCAAGTGAGTCTTCGCTATTTGGTCCAGGCGACACCAAATTCCTTAGTTATTAAGGCCCGCTAGCACCTGTTCTCGTGAGCGGGAAGATTACTGGAATGACTCGACTTCGACTCTTCGACAGAGCACCGCTTTTGAACTCAGGTAATGAGCAGCATAATTTCATTTTTCTGAGACATTTCACTATCATTCTAGCTAATAACCTTTTTCCTATTTCCAAGCAGAATGAATTGAATTGGATGATGGTATCCGAAAATGAATAGATCAATCTATTCGATGTAGTGATCATGATTCGAGACGATTTTGAAAACCGAAATTCTGCCGCCGCAAGGGAGCCGAAGATGTGAACCATAAGCTGCCAGACATACTTAATTCGCTGCTCTTAATTCTCTTCTCAATTTAGAACTCGTGAATGATCTGTGAGGACGAGCAATTGGTCATAAAGCTCTAGAATATCTAACTCTACATTCCTCAAGCCACTCGGTGACCAGTAATGCACCCAGGTTGATATGATCAAAGATTTCGAAGACAAGAACCATGCGATTGATATATTGTAAATTCTAACTAGACAGCAAGCAGTCAACGAGAGGCTTCACTTATACAATTTAATACAGTTTATGCAACTGCAGGCATCTCTCTCGGCCAATGTAGTCCTATAATGTTAAATAATAGATCGTTGGGTTTCAGTCATCTGTAGCGAGCTCTAATCGCGTTGCCTTATCGTGGCAGGCTGATCCTGTCAATTCCGACTTTGTGCTTCATGATTTGATGGCACGTAAAAGGATAAACTTAGCTCTATCCAATTAAGCAATGAGGCCTCAGCGAAGTCTCGCTTAAATATCAAATCTTCAATAAAGATTTCACTCAACGAAGCAGAAATAAGTCACTGCAGTAAACTAATGGAAATTTTTTTTCGTAATGGTGCCACCAAGTGTTATTCATGTTTCAAAGAAGTTAATTGATTCTGTTAGTTAATTGATGGTCTAACCCGAGCGCATGACCATTAATGCTGTTCATACGAAAGCATTACAACCACAGACTTAGCAAAACCTGTGAATTACTTATAGAATTTAAACCTAATGTAATGTACACCTAATTTTTGATTAATTAGCAATGTAATTTAAATTGGAATTATACCCCTAAAAGAATTAAAACTGGATCTCAATACCTAGGGATGAAAATCTAAAATTTTAGGAAAATTTCGGTGAATAAATAAGCATGATATTCCTGTTTTGAGTTGACGCTGAGAGCATAAAGCTCGCAATTGTCTCGACTGTGCTTGAGAAATTAAATTCTCATCTCGTTTCTATAATACGACAATTCAATTTCGGCATCGAGTGTTGTTTTTTCAGACTGTCCAGTGTCGACGCAAAAATTGATCTCACTGCGACAAACTTAGCTGTTGCTAACCTAATGGGGAATTTGAGATATATAATGAGGATTTACCGAGATAGTGTTTAATTTTATGACCAGAGTGTCATAGAAAATGTTAAAATATCCCTTAAGCTTGCATTAGATCTCATTAGACGTCACTCGGGCTTCAGATGCTTTCATTTTTATGGGTCGTAAGAAGGCACTTCAGTCCAAGAGTTTGGTCACTCTCAGACATGCTTCAAGCTTTCCTTTATTTTAGGAGACGGTAATTTTCGTACGTTTGAAGACAGGAAGAGTCTGGTGCCATGTAACACCGGAATGTAATGCATCCTATTGAAACTTCGTATATTTTATTGAGGTCCTTCTTAGATATATGGATTTGATGGGCTAGCTTTGGCCTCCCTAACCAAAACATTGGCGTTACAAAGAAATGAAGGAGGAAAGCACTAGGGAACGGGAAATCTACGTACAAGGCGTATTTTCACACAAGATCCCCTGCATATAGAAACAGTAAGTTGAGACAGGAGTTTATGAATCAAGACAAAAGTAAAAGAAAGTAATGGGTGAGGAGAAAACTCGCAAAAAAATTGTCTGCAGCAAAAAACGCTATTCTATTTCAGCAAAAAGAAGGCCAACCAAATCTTCAGCTCGTGACCTCACATTTTCCCCCTGGAAGTGCTATTTCCATTAGATAAAATAATTGTTTCCCATGAGGAGCTTGAGGGCTTTTCCTTTTAAAAAGCAAGTTTGCTTGACATCCCAACTTAACTCAGATGTGTACTTGGGTACCGGCTTGCCAGGAGGCAAACGTGTTGGATTCCCTCAATTATTGCAGGGTGGAATTGTGAAAATATCATGGACAATTCTTAACTCGAATTACCGAACAAAACCTTCCCTAAACTAACCTATCCCTATTCTAAAGTATTCTGACCTAACCCAACTTGACTAACTTAACCTTACCTACCATAACATGATAACCCCCAAAACTACCCTAATATGATTTTAACCTAACTTATCCTAACTTGGGCATGTTGAAAGAATGAATGTTGAGCGGCTGGTGAAAAAGATATATATGTCGGAAGATATATATGTCCACGGATGAGTTGGATGGATGGGGTGCGACGTGCTTTGTATGAGAGGGGTCTGACTGTGGACGTGGCGAGAGGGATGGCTGCGGACAGAAGTGAGTGGGGGCAGTGTATAAGGAGGTAATTTTATTTTTGGCGCGTTACTGGAAGCTGCCCGCGTGTGATGGGGTTGACCTGTCATGTGCGGGGGAGGGGCTGCACTCAATGAAGCGGTCGGGGTAAACCAGCTGTGGCTGTCGTGCCTGACTGTGGAAGGTGGTTGTGCTGGACTGCTGCTGATCCTGGCAGTTCAGGTGCGGCCAGTGCTGCCTCTCTCGCCTCCTAGTGACTAAGTGTGGTGATTGTGGTCTGCTGTCGGCTACCCTCCCATAGGGAGGATAAGCCCGGTATATGTATGTATGTATCCTAACTTAATCTATCATGACCATCAATTTCTACTTATCAAACAACAGTTGACAAGAAAGGTACCCGGAATTCGTAACTTGCCAGTTCAATAGCACTATATCATGCCTTTCGATTTCCACAACAGTGGAGAAGAATGCGCGAAGTAACGCATTGTATTCAACTAGCGCATTCTGATGCAGATTTCTCTCATCACTGCGTATAAATTTTTCTCTTTTGAAAAATTTGAAAGTTGGACGCGCTTAAGAACTACCTGTTGTTATACAAGTCATCATTATTTCTTACAGTACGATTTTTTACTTCGGGCTTAGAATTAATGTTTTATAATTAATCTTCATGCTTAAACCTTTGTTTTGCTCGATTTGCTACTTTCTTGTGCTTCTAGAGTCGGTATTGTTTGTTGTGAGCCGTATTTCAACACCTCTTTTTTCGTTTCTTTTTTGATAGGAAAACTTTTTGCTGATGCATTGTGTAGTCGTAGCTTGAATACAAATGTGAGCTCAAATTAGTCTTATTTCTGTTTTCTACAAAATTTTTCTCTCTGGAATTAGTCAACTCCTTGATTTATGGATTGCGTTGATTTATACTAATAATCAATATTCTTGAAACGCACTGAATGTAATTACATGACCCTTATTAAATACAAAGAGAACCTTACCTTTCTAGAGTCAAATTGAAAAGAGATAGAATAACGGAAAAGAAAATATCCCGGTTGTGACAACTAACTTTGTAACTAACAGAGAGATAAGCAGAATTATAACGTACAGTAATTGTAATTGAACATCCAGCCTGACGAATCAACCTCATGCATCAACCTGGCGAATATGGAGTATGGTTCATGCATCAACCTGACGAATATGGAGTATATTACGTAACAACTTGACTGAATTAAGCTGTGGTTTTCTTGGTTTGAATTATTCTCATCAAGGAGGTTAGAATATCTTTCAATTTCCTTGATTCTCACGTTACCTCATGACTCCTTAGAACCATTAAAAGCTAAGTATCTTTCATTTCTTGATGAGCCTATATCTCTAATAGTTAGTTCACCGTAGCTAGGATACCTGAGTTACTTGAAGATCGATAAAATTCATGAGCTCTTCTTGACAAGTAGATTGGTGGTGTCAGTCTGCGACGGAGTACTGCTTGGAACCAAAAAAATTGACCCTATTCTAGGGTGGGTAAATTTCTCAAATTATGTCAAATTTAATTGTCAGAAACGTCATTTTCACAATTCTGATTCGAAGGATCAAGAACGCACGCTGTGGGAAACTGTCGCCAATTTGTAACTGTTATCGTCGCAGGGAATTTCCCTTGCTGAATTTTTTATTCTATTTTGCTGGAGAGGCTGGATTTTCATGAAACCATGCTTGTGCATGAAAACTTTCAGCATCTATTACTTCTCCTCAATTTTGCAATTTTCATTTTATTTTGGAGGCTTTTCCAGTATTTGAGCGGTTGTTTCGTGGAGTTGAACTGTTGTTTTTCTCCCCTCAGGGGATACAACTATTGTATCTACGGGCATTAGAGGAAGATGTGAGGTTACAAGCTAAAAGTCAGGTAGACATTTTTTGAAGTGGAATAGGATTTTTGTTTTGCTGCCGCCTTCCTTTTGTTGGTTCATAGTCTGCCCTATTTTTTCATCTCTCACTACTGTGTTCTTAAGCTTATATCTGTTTTAAATTTTTTTCTAACTTACTGTTTTCACGCAGAGGGAATTTTGTGTGGGAGCGCACCTTGTGTCCGGATTTCCGGTTACCTGGACTCCATACTAAGCACCTTTTGGTCTTTCTTCCTATTTTTTTTAAACACCTTTTTTGCCGTTAGTGAAGTTAACACTAAGATATCTAATCTAATTTGACTGTTGTGTTCTGCACGGCTTGTCATGTTTCACAACTGATACAGAATGTTACAGATTTACAGCTGATGATGCAAGGTCCGAAACGTTTGTTTTAGGATTGACCACATACAATTCCACCAACGCGGACTTCTTTGATTTTTGCCGAAACTTCTTATTGAAGTTGCTTACTAAGCAAAATCTACACTATTGATGTTTCAATGGCTATGAATATGATTCTTTTCTTGATCCATTTCTATTTCTAGCGTCGTGAGGGCTGTTTCCAAACAGTGATTTTCTGCAGAGCAAAAATCTTCCGTCTCTTTTTTTTATCCGACACAGAGCATCAGCTCACGCAAAATTAAATGTAGCTTCAATACCTTTTGTTCAACGTTGTGCTGACTTCTCGGTCTACGATGGCTGCTGCTTCCTCATCGCTTTGATTCGCCACTTTAGTCAGAAAAGAAAAGAATGTTATCGGTAAAGCGAAAGCAGAAAATATCTGGGCGAAGCGACTTTGCCTTTGTTCATTTTGTAGCACAATTTTGTGATCATAAACTGTAGGTTTGTGGGCAGAAATGAGGTTGTAAGAACACAAAGCCCCACACCGCACTTTGAAGAGCGCTGCAGCAACGTCCACTTTCCAAGGGCTGCAGAAAGCTTCAAATATGGAGACGTGCTTTGAGGGCTCTTATTTTTCCACCCAGCCTTTGCTGGGCCTCTAGGTAACGTTATTCTGCCCTGGCAGCTTCAAGGTGGAAGAAAACGATATCCGCGGGCTACAAAACGTTCATTGAGCTCAACTCGCTCATGCTGGGATACTGAGATAACTGCAATGCATTATACTTGCCCAGCTTATGAGATCAACGTAGGGAATTATTTTGAACCTATCCAACTTTTCTGCCAGATTGCCTCGCACGTGTGATACAATATATTGGCTTTTCTGAAGGATACAACGTTTGTCTAGAGTAACTTCATTTTCCAGGGGTAACATAAACTACGTTTACTTGCTATAACAGATTGCTGGCTGAATTTCTATAAATGAAAGGGTTGATACTTCGCTCCTTTATTTCATCTTTCATCGAAACTAAAGAACAGAGAAAGATCACTGGTTTATCGAATCGCAAACCTCCATGCTTTTGTGGCTCGCTACTAAATGGTGTCTTCCTCCTTCCTCTCGGAACACCTTTGTTATGGTTAGGGAGGCTTAAACTAACTTACCAAATCTAATCCATGCCTTCGTTTTTGACTTCATGATTCTTCAATCTGTTGTCTCCGTGGTCTATGGGATCATTTTGTAACAAAAAGAGTGGATTTTATTCTCGATATGTTATGTACGATATAATACAAATAATGTTCCTTGTGTTTTATTACCAAGCGCTTGAAAATTTATTTCCCGCAGTAGTTTTTACATGCATTATGCTCACTTGCGTAGGTTTAATGGCGTTTGACATGAAACAGCAGGGTTTCCCGCATGCACAACTGCGCAATGTTTATACTCTGGAACATGGACTGCTTTTGGTTCAGTAATGTGAAAAAGGCTTATCGTGCAATGAGAGTATTCTTCCGATTGAACATGCTCAGTTTGTATACACCAATTTGAAAATAAATTGAAATAAATTCTTTAATCTTCAGAGGCTGGGTCAATTCACACTTCCTTAGATGAGGAGGACTCATGAACGGTTAATGTGGAATTTTTCTGGGCTCTCTGCCTTTTTCTTCAGCGCCCTCGCACATCCCTTCCTGCATTCATTAATTGTGTTTTTTAGTTTCACAATTTCCCGATTGTAGCCTCGTTCAGTTCTATTCTCCTTGGCCGGAGAGCGTTGCAGAGACTACGACTAGTTTACACAAAGCTGCCTGAAATGTGATCTTTATGGAGTGATTTCTTTATCAAAGTGTGTGTTTTTTGCTCCGTTTCTCAAAAAACAATTACTAAAACTTGATTGACTATCTATTATGGCTGGTCTAAGGGCAATGAACTGCTCTAGGCTGCTGTTCTAAAAGTGATGGAAGTCAACCTTGAAATTTGGAGTCTGCGTTGTCGCTGGATCTGAGAATGACGCGCTGTCTGACTAGCTATCATTCCTCTGTGACGGAAGATGACTCTGATGAAGACGGGCCGGTCTGCCGTGAAGTTGCAGCTCTTGGCTCAGAGGCGCTTATGCTGGACCTACCGAAGTTCACCCAAAGTTCACGCACTAGTAAAATTGGCATTTTTTAGATGTAAAATGGACAATGGATGCTGTTTGAGTATTTTTATCACTAAAATTTTCAAGTTTGGGATTTATTTAAATAGAGCTAAGCATAAGGGCCACCCCACAAACGTCATCCCGGAGTGGCTACCAGGTACAGAGTTGTCCTTGTGGTCAAAAATAATTATTGAAAGAGACTAAATTTTAAGATTTTGGCCAAAGAACGCCTATTGGGACCCTGGTTCGAGGGGATTGTCTGACAGTTTGCTCGCTTTGCATCTGATGTGAACTGTCAGGAATTTGAATGGAAAACAGCTCATTTTCTCTAAGTTAGAACATAAAACGTAAATCAACAATTGTTTCAAACATTTTTCAACGTAAAAGTCGTTTGCAAAATTGATGGATATCCCACTGCGGGATTTGAGTTGAGAAACTTGACCATAACATCCACGGCAGGGGTCGACTTGACGATATCAAAATCCTAAATCTCTTGGGCAAGGGTTGACGTAAAAATTTTAAATTTAAGACTTACGACATGTAGTCGATTTTAAGTCCAGAAGAGAAGTGTCAAGGCACGTAGCATTCGGATTTTAAGTATACGATCTCATTGTTCTATTCCCGCTTAATCGCTCAAATAATTCAAATATATACTTTAAGCGCTTATAACTTTTGTACCTTGTTCTTATTTAATTTGACATTTACCAGCTAGTTTGTAAGTTGGTAGTCCAACATTCAAGTCTTGTCAACAGGAAACATTTGTGGTACTCGAACTTACTTTATGCAAATTACACCAGCAACATAATTACATGAACATAATGAAGATACGTCGAATACATCTGACAAAATAGTTAAACTTCTATTCGTGGATTTTTTAAAATATATTTAAACTGTATCCATTAAAGAACAGGTTAATTATTGTTATCAACTTTATAAAGTGGAATTCTTTTGTAGAACAGTGAGGATAAATCTTTTATATTCATTTTGATATCAAAACTATCTTCTTTAATACAAGTAAATAGAAAAACTTTGGAGAGGCAGCCAACCAAACGAGAACCCGATTCTTTGATAAAAAGAATTCAGTTACTTTACTACACACCTACACACGTCTCCCGGGCGCATGTGTGAGGTCAAAGCTTTCTAGTCGAAAATTATGCTGCTGCTTTAAACTTAAATTATAATTAATTGTAACATAGCTCCAACTCTTGAGTGGAGAGTGGGAACTGCAAGTCGCACTTTGTGACTCAAATTAAATATTTCGACGTTGTAAATACTCTACTAATAAAAAATACTTTTGCGTTGTAAATACTCTACTAATAAAATACTTCTCCATTTTACTTAAATTCTCCGTCTTTCCAATCAAACAAGCGTGTGTTCATGTGGAATCCGAGACTACTTTATTCCTTTACAGTATTCTGAAATGTTTAACAGATAACTAGTAAAGATCTGATCAATAGCCACCAAATATCTAATGAAGAGCACGTCATGATTTTGTAAACTTTTCGCTATTATATCCTAAATATTAAACGAATATATTGTAAATATTTCTTAAATATCTCGGTAATAGCACCTTAATATCCCGTGAATATCTCGTAAAAATCTTTTGATATATCACGAATATCTCTCAAATGTCTCGTGAATATCTAGTGAAGACTTTGAAACTTGAATTGCTATCCTATATTCAACATCTCATGCTTGGTTCCGGAAGAACTAGAAAATCTTTCATTCTTCTTCAATTTACTCTTATTTACAGGTTACCTCTAAACTTTACAAAATATATTTTAGAAGGATGCAAATATTAAGAAGTAATGAACCTGAGAGGGAATGTCACTTCAATATTTCTGTCATCACTTAAATGTTGCTAGATTCACTTTAATGTTGCTAGATTCACTTTAATGCTGCTAGATTCACTTTAATACTGCTAGATTCACTTTAATACTGCTAGATTCACTTTAATACTGCTAGATTCACTTTAATGCTGCTAGATTCACTTTAATACTGCTAGATTCATTTTAATACTGCTAGATTCACTTTAATACTGCTAGATTCACTTTAATACTGCTAGATTCACTTTATTGTTGCTAGATTCACTTTAATGCTGCTAGATTCACTTTAGTGCGGCTAGATTCACTTTAATGTGGTTAGATTCCTTTCAGTACAGCTAGATTCACTTTAGTGCGGCTAGATTCACTTTAATGCGGCTAGATTCACTTTAATGCGGCTAGATTCCCTTTAGTGCGGTTAGATTCACTTCAGTGCGGCTAGATTCACTTTAATGCGGTTAGATTCATTTTAATACTGCTAGATTCACTTTAGTGCGGCTAGGTTCCCTTTAGTGCGGCTAGATTCACTTTAATGCGGCTAGATTCACTTTAATAGATTCACTTCAGTCTGGCTAGATTTACTTCTATGCTGCTAGATTCACATTAATGCCGCTAGATTTCCTTAAATGCTGCTAGGTTCATTTTAATGTTACTAGAGTCACTGTAATGTTGCTAGAGTCACTTCAATGTTGATAGAATCATTTCGTTGGTTCTAGAGTTTCTTCAACTTTTCTAGAGTAAAGAATTCAGTTCCCGTCAAATTCTGACTCCAACACAGTTGTTATAAGTGCAATCCAATTTTTCACTTCCCTGCATTTTTCTTCCATTCTTGCCCGAGGAATATGTGTTGGAAACCAACATAAAACATCCGTGTAAACGAAGTAAACACACAAACTGAAACGAACGAAAAGCTATTTCATTGCGATACAACTTGGCAGTATCTCTTCCTTACATTACTGGACTTTTGCTCCCTTTAAAGCCTAACGACCGCGCAGATGCGTCCTCTACGCACAAATCTAAAGTGCAGTCTCGAGTGCTCGGCCATCAAATGAATCACAAAGTGCACATTTAAGTGCCCAGGCCTAACATTAGCGAACTGAGATCGTACTAAACTCAGCTTTTAATTTCCACTTGTTCAACAAATACAGCTAATTTTGCCCTCCGCATTACTCGTGATTCCAGGACATTATTATTGCGCTCGAGTCCCGTGTGAGAAACCTAGAAGCTGTTGGAAAGTCCACCAAAGTTTACAGCATTCAATGCAACTCGTCAAGTTTGCTTGGCAAGCACACCTGGGTAATTATATAACAGTACAGTTGTGTAACGGGCTTGACCTGAAGAAGTTCGAAGGTTCAGAAAAGAGTGAACTGTTTCAACACGTTATTCAGATTTGTGTTCTGGCGAGGTCACTCGTCACGAACACTCGCAAACTTCTTGCCCTGTAGACCAGTGGCTCTTAACCCCTGGGTCGTAACCCAAAGTTGGGTCGCCAAGCTATTTCATTGGGTCGCAAAGGGTTTGTGCAACCTGCTTATGCTAAGCAGCAGTAACCTGTTTCAAAATAATAATCATATTCTGAATAAAAATTTATATTTTGGGCAGATTTCGGGTTACTGTGTAAAAAGGTTAAGAACCACTGCTGTAGACACTCACGAGCATCTGATAGAGTCTTGCTCTCCTAGCTCATATTCACCTGACGGGTTCACCAGGAGGCGCGTGTCTGCTGCGCCAGGGTCACTGTTGCAGCTAAAAAACCCTCAAATATTTACCTTCTCTTGGAGCCTTCATAGCGCTGTTGGTCTCGCAAACAGACTCCCTCAGTTCTTGTTTAAAAATACGCGAATTTCTGTTCATGACTGAAACTACCATTGCGAAATGGCTCTTAAAATCTGAGGAGCCAGAAGCGCGGGCGCGGAATTAATCTGTACGACAATAAGTACTTGAATCTTAAAATTACTTTTACGCCAAGTTTCTTTACGAGCAGTCTTAATACAGGATCCTGATTTTGGTAACGATTAGGTTAGACAAGGACCCGAGGGGCGAAATGTGAACGAATTCCAAGCCTGTTCCCTGTTTCAGCATAAAGAGAAAATCGAACCTTTTGCCAAGTAGCTGAAAGATCTGCGTCTGGAGTCGAGAACACAGTTTTATATTTGGAATGCTAATGAGTTGATCAATGTTCCAAGTCCAGCACGATTTCAAGATCATTAACGCTCGCTGAAAAACAATGCTTGTTGCTGTTGTTTAGTTGCCTTAAGATTATTTTCATATCCTGTGATATACAGAAGATAAGACGCCGTGCTAGCTGTATAAGAGTTGGGTCGAATTGTGTGTTGCTCCATTGTGATGTATTCTTCATGGGTTATTTTGAAGCGCTTAGTTTTTAATGGTTCTTTTGTGTTACTGTGTTATGGGATGGGATGTTCAGCAAAATTTTTTCTAATTTCTATTAAGTGCAATAATATTTGCTTAGTTAAAATTTGTTTAGTAAATGATGTGAGCGAATGTAGGCAAGTTCTATCGCCGTGCAAGTCGTCTTGGTGACATTCAGAATGTAGATTACTGCATAGGTGGTGGAATCCGTTCACTCTTTCGTAATCAAGCAAGTTATGGCAGGCAGGCAAGCAAGGTATCGCACGCAAGCAAGTTATGACATGTATGAAAATAATTATTTTCAAGTAAATTTTGGTAATTTAGCAGGTTTTGGTAATTTAGCAGGTTTTACGAAAGATTTTAGAAAGGATTGAGAAATTAAATGCCGATATAGCCGGGAGCACTTCGTTTTACTGAGAAAGTGGTGACATAGAAAATACCGTTGCGGATGAATTTAAACGTTAACAAAGTACTCCGAGAACTTCCGGAGTTTCGAAGGATGACAAGGCGCTCATCCTCCGCCAATCCCTTCATCTCCCGTTGCCTGGTTGGAACAGAGGAAAAGGCGAGTTTAGTTTTCGTTATTAGGAATAAGTAATTAAGATTGACAGTTGTTATAAGGGTGCGTTTAGACACGATTAGTTAGATAAGGATGCGCTTAGGCACGATTAGTTATTTAAGGATGCGCTTAGGCACGATTAGTTATTTAAGGATGCGCTTAGGCACGATTAGTTATTTAAGGATGCGCTTAGGCACGATTAGTTATTTAAGGATGCGCTTAGGCACGATTAGTTATTTAAGGATGCGCTTAGGCACGATTAGTTATTTAAGGATGCGCTTAGGCACGATTAGTTAATTAAGGATGCGCTTAGGCACGATTAGTTGCATAAGGGTGCGCTTAGGCACGATTAGTTGCATAAGGGTGCGCTTAGGCCCGATTAGTTATATAAGGGTGCGCTTAGGCACGATTAGTTATAAGTAACAAGTTATAAGTTATGAGCTATAAATGATAAATTTTTGGGTATATACCAGGCAATTAGGTTCGGTAGTTGTGCTCAATTGACATCAGAATCACCCATAAGCTAGCGCCAAGCTTACCAGCAACTAACCTCTGAATGCCAATTGGTAAGGCGTGCTATCGCTGCAGACGCTGAATATTCCCATGATGCACAGGTGCAGGGTAGGCGTGTGGGCGGAAGATGGTCCTGCTCCCAAGCGTCTAGAAGGCGTGCCAGAGAAGCAGACGCGACGAGCTGGACGGAGGCTGGCACTTGTTTAGGATTTAGTCCATCATCCTTATGCCACTGATGACGAAGTGACAAGAACGATGCATGTGGTGATCTTAGAGTGCGGCGAAGATGCGAGAGTCCAGTTGTTTAATCCTTCAGTGCTCATAGGTATCTGCTGAAACTGTTGAAAACTCTCCAGAGGAAAAGGAAAAAGTTGCGTTCAGAGGGCATTAGCTCATGGTTGTATTCAAGGAAGTTGCAAGAAAGAATGGCAAAAGCTATGGGAGACATTGAGCACACATACCCCTATATTTGATATCTTCGAAAGGTTTTGGTAATTTAGCAGGTTTTGGTAATTTAGCAGGTTTTGGTAATTTAGCAGGTTTTGGTAATTTAGCAGGTTTTGGTAATTTAGAAAGTTTTGGTAATTTAGAAAGTTTTGGCAATCTAGCATGTTTTAATAATTTATTAAGTTTTAATGATTTAGCAAGTTATATTAATATAGAAAGTTTTAGTAATTTAGCAAGTTTTAGTAATTTAGCAAGTTTTAGTAATTTAGCTAGTTATGGTAATCTAGCAAGTTATGGTAATCTTGTAAATTATGGTAAGCTAGCAAGTTTTGGTAAGCTAGCAAGTTTTGGTAAGCTAGCAAGTTTTGGTAAGCTAGCAAGTTTTGATGATCTAGCAAGTTTGGATAATCTAGCAAGTTTGGATAATCTAGCAAGTTTGGATAATCTAGCAAGTTTGGATAATCTAGCAAGTTTGGATAATCTAGCAAGTTTGGATAATCTAGCAAATTATGGTAATCTATCAAACTATGGTAATCTTGTATATTATGGTAATTTTGTAAATTATGGTAATTTTGTAAATTATTGTAATTTTGTAAATTATGGTAATCTAGCAAGTTTTGGTAATCTAGCAAGTTTTGGTAAGCTAGCAAATTATGCTAATCTTGTAAATTATGGTAATCTTGTAAAATATTGTAATCTTGTGAATTATGGTAATCTAGCAAGTTTTGGTAATTTTGTAAATTATTGTAATCTTGTAAATTATGGTGATCTTGTAAATTATGGTAATCTTGTAAATTATGGTAATCTTGTAAATTATGGTAATCTTGTAAATTATGGAAATCAGCAAGTTTTGGTAATCTAGCAAGTTGTAATCTAGCAAGTTATGGCACTCTAGCAAGTGAGGGCAGGCAAGTAAGTTCATACAGCTATGTCACGAAAGTATCGCACAGTTGAAACACAGCGTAAACCATATTTTTTTTAATTCTAGTTGTAAGGATTCGTTTTACCTCAACATAAATTGCTCACGTTCAAAGCCCTGTATCTTGTTTTATCCATCAAAATTTCCATAGCAACCCAGCACTCTGGGCAGTCAGCATGAGCGTGGCGGGTGGTGTCTGTCGTGTTTTGTATGAAGTGTTATTTTCGTTTGTCTTGCGATTTTATATGATGAAGTCTTGTTATTTTCGTTGATGGTCTTGTGATTTCGTATGAAGTCTTGTTATTTTCGTTGATGGTCTTGTGATTTTGTATGCTGATGTCTTGTTGTTTTCGTTGATGGTCTTTTGATTTTGTGTGATGAAGTTTTGTTATTTTCATTGATAGTCATGTGATTTTGTATGATGAAGTTTTGTTATTTTCACTGATGGTCTTGTGATTTTGTATGATGAAGTTTTGTTATTTTCATTGATGGTCTTGTGGTTTTGTATGATGAAGTTTCGTTATTTTCGCTGATGGTCTTGTGATTTTGTTTGATGAAGTTTTGTTATTTTCGCTGGTGGTCTTGTGATTTTGTATGATGAAGTTTTGTTATTTTCATTGATGGTCTTGTGGTTTTGTATGATGAAGTTTCGTTATTTTCGCTGATGGTCTTGTGATTTTGTATGATGAAGTTTTGTTATTTTCATTGATAGTCATGTGATTTTGTATGATGAAGTTTTGTTATTTTCGCTGATGGTCTTGTGATTTTGTATGATGAAGTTTCGTTATTTTCGTTGATGGTCTTATGATTTTGTATGATGAAGTTTTGTTATTTTATTTAATGGTCTTGTGATTTTGTATGATTTGTTATTTTCGTTGCTGACGCACGCAGCGCTGCTATTGCTGCTCTCATGCAGAAATTTTTCTGTATTTTCTACGCGTATTTTCCCTTCGAATCATTCATCTAACTTAGCGTCGATTTACCTGGCCGTACCTCGATTTAAGTGTTTGAACAGTCGTGTCTCCACTATGAATTATTTTATTTCTATTACTTCTCTTTGATGTAGAGTTAGTCGAAAAGTTGTCAAAAAATTTCAAGGACGCAGTCTCACGTGCCAAGAAACTGTAGTGTTAATTTTTGTCCATCGAATAAGAGTAATGAACTTCACTCATCAACTGATTTTTGAGTGTGTCATAATAGTTAAAAGATAAATTTATCTTTCTGAAAGTTCATCACAGAATTTCGTGCGATG
Source organism: Morinoia aosen (assembly GCA_030386875.1). Classification (NCBI taxonomy): domain Eukaryota; kingdom Metazoa; phylum Arthropoda; class Malacostraca; order Amphipoda; family Talitridae; genus Morinoia; species Morinoia aosen. The sequence continues at coordinate 9,518,916 of CM059562.1, forward strand.
CTCGTGAAAAAAGTGCACGTATCACACTGCACGAGTTTGCTAATTAACGTCCGACCGTTAAAAATCTTGGTCTTAATTTGGGAAAAACCTGGACTTTTCTGAAAAGTTGGTGCCCTCGTTGAAGTTTATTGACCCAAGAACTTGATGAAAGTTCGATCAAACTTTGGAAGAGCTTTTAACAAGAGGGCGCCTGTGAAAAGGGCGACACCGAGCAGAGCTACGCGACTCGTCTCCAGCAGGCGCAACTTGCTTGTAAAACGCAGCATCAGCAGCCCACTTTTTGTGCAAACGTGCGTGGCAGCGGTTACGTCAATATGCAAATGCTGGATCATTATTATTGTGGGTTTTATGATGTTGAAACAAAACAAATTAAAATAGCATAATGGTCATTACTAATGGTTAAATGATATTGAAACAAAACTTCAATTTTCAACAGCATGGTGTAAAATGCGTGGAAAAGCGATCATTAGTCTTGAATGGCCTGTGATTGCATAATCCTGATCGTCACTTCAAAGTTACCGGCCCACATTCATTATTTTTCAAGGAAATTATCCTAAATCAGCCTTAACTCATCAAATCAACTCTATCCTCACTTGACTAAATCTAACGGATACTTAACAAAATGAATCCTTGCTTAACCTGGATCAGGGTTTTTAAATCCTGGAAAAATGTTTAAACTGTTAAACTGCGCCATTTAGTCCCCGCCCGAACCGGCTCCATAGATAAATTTGGGCAACGTGTTTCAAGCCGCTTTCAGCTCTGTTCTCCCCAGCACCACCGGTGGATGTACGGTCGTCTTAACGAAGGAAATTTTGGCATAGCGGCAAAAACTGTTTCGTTTCTTAGTTTGAATGTATAAAATATAATATTAAACTTATGCTTGGGGTCTTACCACCGAAGGCTCTAATAGGGTTTCATCAGTTATTATATGTTTTCTAGGTTCTTTTAGCTTAAACTATAATTTTTGGCACTAGACGCATGAGAGAATGGTTGTATTATTATTATTATATAAGAAAGTTTTAGCCTAACTTAACCCCGACAAAGATGTTCTAAGAGAGGAAAGAGGAAGGCACCATTTAGTATGGAGTTGAGGGAACGCGGAATCTATGCACAAGGTGCACACAAACAGTAAGCTAGGAAAGAAGTTCATGAAACAAGAAAAAAGTTGAAGAAGAAAGTAGTAGGTGCTGAAAAACAGGACAGCAGTGAACCGAGAAAAGAAGGTCCTTAACAAAACAAAAACCTATTTTATTACAACAAAAAGGAAGCTTATCTAACCTTTAGCTCAGGCCCACACATGGTTCCCCTGGGAGCGCTAATTCCCATAGATACAATAGTTGTATCCCCCTGAGGGGGAGTATGGTTGTATATGAAGTTGAATTTCCATTCATTATTCAAGGGACTAAAATTAGTAGTGTGCAAAAATGTCAAGCAATTATGTTGAATGAAACGAAAAAAAGAAGTTTCGCCGCCCGTTTGACCGTATACGTCAGTATAAAATCTGAAGACATGTTCGGCTCAAGGATCCGGTGCAAATGATGAATCTGTTGCAACGCCAGAGATTAAATCATTGCCGAGCAAGCCAGGTGAAAGATGTCAATCACTAAAACAATACGGATAATATTTTTCTAACGCTACAAGAATTGTCAAAAGAATAAACTATCTGTAAAATTAAGTTTCATTCACAAAGAGAACACCTATGCAAATTAGATTTGATTATTAGTTAGTTTAAGCCTCCCTATCCAAAACAAATGAGATCCAAAGAGAGGAAGGAAGAAGGCACTTTTTAGTATGGAGTTAAGGAACGTGGAATCTATGCAGAAAGGGCACAGAAACAGTAAGATGAGAAAGAAGTTCATGAAACAAGATCAAAGTTAAAGAAGAAAGTAGTAGCTGCTGAAAAAACAGGACAGCATTGAACCGAAAAAAGATGGTCCGTAACAAAACAAAAACCTATGTTATTTTAACAAAAAGAAAGCCTACCTAACCTTCAGCTCGAGCCCTCACATTGTCCCCCTGGGAGCGCTGGTTCCCATAGATACAATAGTTGTATCCCCCTGAGGGGACACCTATGCAAAACGGACACTACTGTATTTCTACAAGCACGTATCATGTTTAAGAGAAGAGTAACTGTTGCAGTACTCTGAGTTTCAGATTTGTTACGCGATGAGGTCTCTTCTAGGCCGCGGGGCTGGATTTTTAACACAGGGTAGTAAAAATCAAGCGGTACAAACTTTGACAGTAGGGTGGGACAAGCAAAATGAACACTTTTTCACTAATGATAAATGTTTAAAAACTCCTTAATTTTCAAATACTGTATTTTGAGGTTTGAACTTTCGGACCCAATTTGTAACATTCTCAAATCTTTTATACGTACATTCCTAAAGAAATATTTCCCTTCAAGACGGATAACACTATAGTACATAGCGTTTACGAATCAGTTCGCCTTAAGATACGGTATTGTATTGGCTTCATGGTACGTTTGTAAGAAGAAGAAATGACAAACTGTACATGCACATTGCGTACATTGTGGCCAACAGCATGGCAGGAAGCGCTGCTGGGTTACATCAGGAGCGTTTTCCCAACTAATGTCTGACAATCGCATGTTTACTAACACACATCGTCTCCCTTGCGAACATAGAAGTTTCAATGAGAACAGGAGAGGTTATGTTCGGCCCAGGAATTATGTGATGCAGTAGGTGACCACGTGATGCCGCACTTCTGAGACAGGCCTCATGCAAGCCCCCGCACGACAGCAAGGGATACTAGAATGCCAAATCACGTCGACGTGGAGAAGAACGAAGAAAGAAAGAAACAAAAAGAAGAAAAACCGTTAATTTTCCAGGTGTTAATTGTAAATATACCAGTTTAGGTCAAGTTTCTAAGGAACTTGTTACCAGAATTACAGGAGAAATTGCCGCTAAGAACTCGAAGTCGAATGTGATTCCAGCACGACTAAGCTCAGGCCCATTCTGTGAGGAATGGTCGCCAAAATCTGAACGACGAGGCTTTTCCTTATTGGGAGATACGGCGGGCGTAATGGACCAGTGGCGTAGCTTCCAAGATCAACAGATATAAGTTTTTAAGAGTTATTTTCCTGGGACCACATGAAATTAATATTTAAGAAACACTGGTTGAGTCCGAGATGGACCTTGTTGCAAGGAGAGCAGTTGCAGTAGGTAACATTGCAGAAAAACCAAGACTTTTGTGTCGTGCCCAGTTCAGCAATCCATTCGGATGAGGGACAACTGAAGCCGACAATTTTTGTAGTTTATTTAATATAGCCTCCGTCTGTGAAGCTCGTTACTTTTTCATAATGACATTGCTCAGAAACAGAAGTGTTATTAACTGGGCATCAAGCTCATATTTTAAGCCTCGGCGTCTTGAAAACTATGGAATTTTGAACTGCTCAGTATAAGTGCATAAGTATTTAATTTGCGCGAACGTCAAGGTTTGTACAACTCGTTTTTTAATATTCTGTTAAGTCCTGAACCGTGCGTTTGTCAGTGGGGAGCATTGCGTGGTAATTTTGCGTGAATGCTTAGGAATTTAGTAATTTTGCATTACTACAATCGCTTATTTCATCTCATTATTTACTTTATTTTATGTTTGTATACTCCCAGGAGGAAAATTTGTGATGGTCTGAGCTGAAAGTTATGTAGGCCTTCTTTTTGTTGAAATAAATCTTTTAGTTTTGTTAAGGACAAACTTTTATCGGTTCAGTGCTGTCTTGTTTTTCAGCACCTCTGACTTTCTTCTTCAACTTTCATCTTATTTCATAACCTTCCTTCTCATCTTACTGCTTCCATGCGCACGGGATCCTTTGCGGGAACACCATTTGTGCATAGATTCCACGTTCCCTCAACTCCATACTAAATGGTGCCTTCATCCTTCCTCTCTTTGAACATCTTTGTTGTGGTAAAGGGAGCCTAAAGCTAATTTATAATATATCGATTTATTTTATGTTCGTATTTATGTTATCGTTTATGTTAACGTTTATTTTATCGTTTATTTTATCGTTTATTTTATCGTTTATGTTATCGTTTATGTTATCGTTTATTTTATCGTTTATTTTATCTCATTATTTTATGTTTGTTTAAGTTAGCTACAAGCAATTTCGACTAGGATTGTTGAAACCTCCTGAACCAGCAGTTGACGATACTTCATAATACCAATAAGATGAACATTTTTCCTACGGGTGAATCCAGCAAAGAAAATATTTGCCTCAAACATTTAATTTTATGCAGCCCGCTTCAATTAGGGGAGAAAATGTGTTGCATTGAAACTCATCGCAATATATTTTCAAGTGAAAATTTGTGTGTCCGACAAACGAAGCATTCCTGAATTTCTCAAATTCTTAATTGATGGACAAATATTGATCAGCACGTGCAGATAACCTAAGAACTTTTATGCTATGCTTGGTGATGTTCTCTCCGTGTCTGCCAAGAATCGACCACGGTAAAGGAAACAAGGTAGAGTCATTTCTATGGGAAAAAATACACCTTTTCTCTAGTTCGGCTAACCAATTGAAAGGCTTTATTTCAAACATGCTTTATGGCGTCACCAAAACGCCGTGTCGTTGGGCCAATAGTGGAGCCAGATTTATGGGTAGCAGTGGTACCAGACGCAGTATGAGCGCTGCTATTGGTTTGTTGCCGTGACGTCAGCAAAACCTCACCGTCAACGAAAAAAGACTGGTTTGAACCTACCGTGTTTCCTCTACCGTGGTATCGACTGACTGAAATACATTCAGTTCGTATCCAGGATACAAATCGTTGAATCAAGGTGTTCTCGGGCAACAACTCGCAGTGGCTCATTTTAAATAAAAACAGGGCCTTCTAAGTGAAGCAAATATTTTGACACGCTACTGCGTTTAGGAAGATTTCGTATCACAAGGTTTTAGGGACTTAGGACCAATAGGATTGTTTGTGATAATTTGTGTCGTCAATGATTCTCAAATCAAGGTTATTCAACGTATAGTCGGAAAATATACGCGTGTGACGTACAATTGGAAATATGAAAGTTTAGTAATCGGTTAGTCGTTCAGTATATTCATTCAATATATTAACCCATAACTCACATCAAGTGAATCATACAAATTTTGCTTCACAAATTAGAAGGGAATTTTTTTTTGGTTTGCACATTTTCACGTGGAAGCATGAAAATGATAAGCAAGAAGTATGAAAATTAGCAAGCATCCTGAGCCATGTTTTTATTTTCATATTTTTACATGTTCTGCGAGCTGTCTCAAACATCATACAGAAATAGAATACGCTCACAACCAGGGAATATAGTTGAAAGCTATTGTCGTTCAATAATAATGTTCTATCTCCACAGAGAAGTCAGAAATTTTACGTGATATTTTCATTACAGGTTCAAATGTAAACTGGGATCACTAAACTCCATCGCGAGGGAGTCTCACCACTCCCCCAAGAAGGCGTAAAAGTCATTTCCAGTTTCCTGAGTTTCACCAATTTGTGCCCATTCTTTTGCGACTCCTCGCTTCTCTCGAAAACAATTCGAATGGATTCAACTTTTCGTCTTACGTGCACGACACTAAAAAAGGGGCCGGAAGCCGAGTGTAAAGTTTCAACTTTTGTTCCGAGGATTTTCAATTACCGACCATTAACAGAGACTCGCTTCAAAAGCGTATTAGAGAACAGCAACAAACCCGCTCGACTATCATAAGGAAATTTTTGGACGCACAGCTTTGGGCTTCAGCTGCTTTTTCTCTTCCGAGAGAAAGCCGAGAATTTTCAGTCTAACGAATTCCATAATTGCTCAAAACTAGGACGCATATCTTTTATTTGATAGCTCGCAGAGGTACGATGCTTATGTTGCTCTGTCGTCAACACGACCAAAAGCTACACTTTAAAGCGTTTGTAGATTTTCATCCGGTTTGAAATGATATATTGAAACAACTTATTTTTCTCGCTATCATATCTAATATTAAAAAAAATCTCGAGTTGGCTCTTTAATATAATTATTGGTTGACCTTTGGTTGAGGGACGACCCTGAATGTTTTATGCAGGGAGATTTTTAAATATAGCGCCTAAATGAACCTTTAATAGCTCCGATAGTAATGAGTAAAAAAAAACAGTTTAAGCAATCCCTATAAATACTAATTTTATTCTGATTACTTTTTGAGTATAATATTCTTAGTATACCACCTCCCTTACAGCAGACATTGGGCGATTACGTAGGCTGTTCATTGCAGCGCTGGTGAGATCAGGTCCAATTTACTGGATTTCTTCCTTTATGGATATGCCTTGACTCTTTCTTTTTCGCCGCCTACATGCATGTTTTTTGCCGCCGAAGCGACTAAATCGCGTAGGCGGCGAAAAACATACATGTATGTAAGGCGGCGAAAAACATACATGTAGGCGAGGAAAAATTTAGACAGGGGAGCTAGTGTACATCTGTAGGTTTTTCACGGTAAACTCTTCTCTTAAGGTATCCCAAAGGAAAAAATCCCTCCTAGGTTGCAGTAAGCAGTTGTAACGAAGATTAGTTGTTCTTCTGTCCAGTTTTTCAGTTCTGAGATAGCGCTAAAATTGTATGCATTTTTCATTTGAATGAGGCTTTTATACCAGACTGCGTAGCCTGGTTACAAACATCAAATAAAACTTGTATTGTTCCAAATTTCGTAAATACTCTGTTTTTAAAAACTATTTAATTACATAGGAAATTTTTAAGATTTTTTAGACTCCATATTTGAAAATCACTGACTCTCATGCATCGTTTTTACTATATGTGAAAAGAAGTCATCACTTATTTCGTTGAAGAGTTTTCTTTTCGCAGACTCCAAACTAGCGTTTGCACGCTGGATTATCTCGTTTGAAAGTTTTCCGTACATTCAGGCATTGTATGGGAATAACCGTCACAACCAATTTGTCAGTGGTGCTACTGACATGTGAGGAATCCTAAATCCTGAAACAAATCTTACTTTTACCAATGTAAACTAGGAGAGCGTTTCACAGTCCTTCGTTTGCGATTCAACATATGCTACAACTTATCACTACATACATTTGGCTACACGATGAGTCCACAGGCTTGATTTTAATTAACTTACTTCGTCGTAACGGTACTGACATCGACACAAGTTCTTCTAAGTCGAATTAGGAAGAATCACGCGGCCAACAACGTGCTACGACGTAAATTGTTAAAAGAGAAAGATAGGCTCAAATTGCACTGCGATGCAGCGCGGTTGTGAGCCTCACTTCGTGAGAGGCAACGGAGTTTTGCATTTCAGTTCCGGTCAGCATCCTAAGAAGCTTACGGATTTGTGAGAGCGAAATCCTTTAGTGAACGCCATGACCTCATCACGCAACTCAATGTTTCCATCACGGTAAAGTAAACAGGGTAGGGTCATTTCTATGGGGGAAAATACAACTCCTTTTGTTCGGCTAGCCAATAGAAAGGCTTTATTCCAAACAAACTTTATGACGTCACCATAACGCCGTGACGTTAGGCTAATAGTGGAGCCAGATTTGGGGGTAGCAGCGGTACCAGATGCAATGTGAGCGCTGCTATTGGTTCATTGCCGTGACGTCAGCAAAACCACACCGTCAACGAAAAAAACTGGTTTGAACCTACTTTGTTTCCTCTACCGTAATTTCCATGATGTTTGTGTCCAGCTTATTGTGGGACACATGGTTCAAAATGGTGTGATGCTCGATGTAATACTGCCATTAATAGTTTGTTTTAGACAAGGCACTTATAGGTACATTTGAAATATTGAGGATAATTGGTTGAGTCTTGTTGAAAAAATTTTTTCCAAGCAAGCCAGATGCACGATATTCCGAGTAATTTTAATGAATTAACTAGCTGCAATCTACGAGTTATGGCTGATTGACACCAGTTCATTAATAGCTCCCATAATATACTGTAGCATTCTCCCTGGCATATTCGTCACAGCCCAAAACTTTGACATATATATTTTGAGCGATGCATTTAACTGAATTATTGAAAATGAAGAATACTGCTTGCATTTCTGTTTTTATGCAGCAAATTACATTGGTGGAGACCATGCTGTCAAAAGTTATGTGGCACGCCACTACCGAGTCAATTTCTTCCGAATTTCGTTCATCCAGTTGCATAATTTATCTATAGTAGCAGGACTCGTGGAAATCTCACGGTAATATCATTGGAAACCTAGGGAGACCCGTAAAATAATTAAACGAATAACATGCCTCACCCCACCCCACCGCTAAATCGCTAAACAGATGAAATATCATTCATTCATCCCGGTACGTAAATGTGCAAAGTGTTGTATGATATACAGATTCACCAATACAGGAAATGTTTGTATTGGATATGTTTGAACGAGTTCAAGGACGTAGAACGCAATGAGGATCTTCGCCTTCTGTCCGGCCCGGCACGACAATATCCCTTTTTTTATCTTACGATCTTCCCTAATACAACACAAGACTTTTACTTTTAGACTCTGGTATCACAATCAGCACCTCACTCCCAGAGTAACTTTTTCGCCGCTTGCATGCATGTTTTTCGCCGCCTAAGGGTTTTAAGCGATTAAATCGCTTAGGCGGCGAAAAAGATGCATGAAGGCGGCAGAAAAGTTAGACTGGGCATGCGTCGCATCTATGGGGTGTATGGGGGTTGCGCCATACTCATGTTGGCTACAATGTGACCCACCGGTGGTCACAAACTCAATTTTCATAAAAGATAAGTTAATAAAATGAGGGCAAGTACAGTTAACACGTTAAGTGCGGCGGGCTAAACTGAAGGTCAATATCCAATTCAAATTAGAGTTATTCTCAGAGATCAATTTCAAAATTAACAAACATTAAATAAATCGTGCCTTTATTTAGTTTTCATTAAGTATTTATGAAAATTGAGGCAGTGAATGCTGGTCGGTCAGCAGCATTACGAAAACCCCTCTCAATGACCACCAGAAAGTCACTTCGCGCTCGAAGTGTAATAATAATAATAATGAAGTCATCTACGGATGCTTTATTTCCAATCAAGCCTGATACATATCACCTTATACATTGGATTTTCAAATGCCTTATAACTAACGCGAGGACGCCATTACGCTTTCCCCCGGTCAAGACCGGTACCCATTTCAGACACATGGGTGGAATGGGGTATTGTGCTTGGAATTTTTCTCCCATACCCAACAGAGAAAATCGCCACTGCCAGCGCCGAGATTCAATCCCGGGTCTCCCGAACGGCGGCAGAACCCTCTAGCACATGGCTATGGCGGCACTAAGTGCTAAACGTACTTCATTTTTGGGGTTAAAAACTGAAGCTGACTTTCATTTGAGTAGAGTAATGAACTTCAGATTAACCATCTGCGATAAACGTGATAAAACGCTAGCGTTCACACTAGTACGAGTGGCAAATGTTAACGTTTGGACAAGTCGACGTCTTCATCCTCAACGAGCCCTGAGACGACGGGTGCACAGACGACAGGTGTTCAGACAACGGGTGCTCAGATGACGGGTGCTCAGACGACGGGTGCTCAGACGACGGGTGCTCAGACGACGGGTGCTCAGACGACGGGTGCTCAGACGACGGGTGCTCAGACGACGGGTGCTCAGACGACGGGTGCTCAGACGACGGGTGCTCAGACGACGGGTGCTCAGACGACGGGTGCTCAGACGACGGGTGCTCAGACGACGGGTGCTCAGACGACGGGTGCTCAGACGACGGGTGCTCAGAAGACGGGTGCTCAGACGACGGGTGCTCAGACGACGGGTGCTCAGACGACGGGTGCTCAGACGACGGGTGTTCAGACGACGGGTGTTCAGACGACGGGTGTTCAGACGACGGGTGTTCAGACGACGGGTGTTCAGACGACGGGTGTTCAGACGACGGGTGTTCAGACGACGGGTGTTCAGACGACGGGTGTTCAGACGACGGGTGTTCAGACGACGGGTGTTCAGACGACGGGTGTTCAGACGACGGGTGTTCAGACGACGGGTGTTCAGACGACAGGTGCACAGACATCAAAAGAGACAAGGGTGTCGGACAAACCACTTACCTTACAACCCCTGCGTCAACAGCTCTGAGCTCGCCGTGAGACGAGGACACTGCAAGAATATTCCAGCTTCCAGCTCGTGTGCAATAACAACCGCGTTATTTGAGCTCACAAATACACATTTTCTGCTTTGATGCGCTGCTGTTAAAGTCTGCAGAAGTAGTAAGTCTGCTGTATTGTGAGCTCGTGTTTTTAAGTTAAGTTTCAACCTTAGCGCTTTGAGATGAATAGCTCTGTTGAATGCGCACAGAGAAACGTTAAGCGACATTGAGAACATTATGCACTGCAGTTAATAGTTCAACGTCGCGCAGCAGAGGTTTGATTCATCAAAAATATGTCCCTCAATTAATGTTACTTAGAATTCTGAAAATAAATGTAGCCTAATGATCACAGGAGACAATAATTAACTGTGCATCCATGAGAGCTTGGACTGCGCATAGAATAGAGCTTTGGCGATTCTCTGTACATTAAAAATACTTGTGCACACAGCACTTCGAAAATGATAATCAGTAGCGTTTCATAAAGGTATGAACGATTCACGAGCTTCCAAATGGAGAGTTTAGCAGCAACATTCGACGGGCGACCTGAATCTAAATGTCCCCTTTGCCGAAGTTTAACTTCCTTACTGAATTCAGGTGGTCGTTTCTGCAGATACTGATAGAAAATTGGCCATCAACGGATGGGACACCTAGCCAATCCTGAAGGGTTTTGGGTATTTGATGTTCAAGTTATGCTTCGAAAACTCCCGCTCAAACTCGTCTAAAGCCGGTAACTTGAGCCACCAAGTTGGCGGCTTGCTGTGAATATTTCCTTGTTACTTGCAGTCGGTTGCTCTGAAGAGGCTTCGCATTTGCCTGTAAATATTGCATCGTTTACAACTGAAAGAAAAAAACGCTCGTCAGGTATAGCTTCAAATGTTTTTGAATTAGGTCTCGTTGTAAGTCAGTCTTATGTTAATATGAGGTGGTTGTTTCACAAGCATGGAATATTTTGAAGCTGCCGCAACTTCCATCGTAGTCGAAATTAAGCATTTGCTCGGAATATGCGCAGCTTGCCAACTTGAAAGTTTTCCGGATTCTCGAACGCGCATCCGTGTAAAAGTTGGTAGAAATTCCCCAAGTTTTGGCTCTACTTAGAAATTGCAGCCAGAAGTTGTCCTCGAATATCAATATCCGAAAGCCTGGACATTCCTTGCCAAGTATTTTGCGATCGGAATTTCAAGAAAAACGAAACTTATTCAAGGGAGAAGGCTGGGCACAACTCGGCTGCGGCTGGTGGAGGCAGCGAGTAAATGTATCGGCAAATCTGGCCGACGTGAAGTGCGCCTGCGGGAATGCTGGCATTTTCTGCATAATGCGAGTTTTGTGCAGTTTTACTTGTCATAGCCGTGTGCTTTAAGGACCTGCCCTTCCGTGAAGGCATCGAGGGTTCGAATCCCGGCTCTGAGTGGCAATTTTCTCCGTGGGGTATAGGGGAAAAATTCAATGCACAAAACCCCACTCTACCCAAGTGTTTGAAATGGGTACCGGTCTTGACCGGGGGAAAACGTCATGGCGTCCTGGTGTTAGTCATGAGGCATTTGAAAAACCAATGTACAAGGTGATATGCATCAGGCTTGAATTGGAAATAAAGCATCCTTGGATGCTGATGTTTGTTTGTATACGAATTAGTTTCGTCGAGTGTAAATTAACATGTTCGCTGCCGCTGGACGCTCATGTAAGTCCAGCGGTATCATGCATGTTGAATTGGGTTGTAAGTAGCAGAGTTTGAAAACGACTTTACTGCTCCAAAAAAATTGTATCTTTCCTAAGAAGTGTGAAAATGTAATAACATGATGATGTTTTTCCTCGTATGCTTAAATTCTTCTAAAAAAATGTTGAAATAATAGAAATGCTTTTCATTTACACCGATACGTAAATAGGAGCAATTTACCTAGTGGTAAGCCGGCAGCGAACGTGTTCACCTCCACGTCTTGAGTAATCAGTTGAGTAATTAGTATGAAGTCTGGAGTAATTAGTAAGAAGACTGGAGTAATTAGTAAGAAGTCTGGAGTAATTAGTAAGAAGTCTGGAGTAATTAGTAAGAAGTCTGGAGTAATTAGTAAGAAGTCTGGAGTAATTAGTAAGAAGTCTGGAGTAATTAGTAAGATGTCTGGAGTAATCAGCACTCAAAGAAAACAAATTATTTCTTAAGTACTTTGAAATACATACAGTTGCCCATAATTTGGGCATTTGCAGGCAGTCTGTCGGGGAAACCAATCAAGGTCTTACCCGTTAATCGCACTGGGTTGAACGGAAGTTCAATATTCAACTCTAATTTAAAGTCGACTGTAGTAGGTAATTTCGAAAATAGTCAACATTAACTGGATGATACCTTCATTTAGTGTCAAGTAGTTATGAAAATTGAGTTTGTGACTGCTGGTCGGTTCAGTAGAATATTTCCTCCGTGACTTCCGGCGGCTCACGTCGCGGTCTAGTGTCAAGTACAAAAGATTGCGGTGCATTTTTCAACTAACTATTACTTCTATCGACACAAACCCTTTGGGAGAGTCTCTAGTAGTGCTTTTATAATAAGCGCACTTAACCAATGCCTTCTGATTCAGTGTCTGCTCTTATAAACTCCGACATCTTACAAGTGGTCCGAAAATTCAACTTTTTTATGATAAAAATCTAAAGGGTTAAATTAACATGTTGACTACATTTACACTGTTGCTGCGGCTATTTAAGTTTGTAATTAGCAGAGTTAAAAAAACGACTTCATTGCTCGAATAGATCATCAGTTCCCTACTAGGTGTGAAAAATGTAACAGCACGACGATGCTTTACCTCGTAAGGTAAAATCTATTCTAAAGAAAAAATAGTATTATAATTGAAAATCTGTTCATTTAATCCGGTACGCAAATGAGACATTTACCTAGCTGAACACCACGGTAGAGGAAACAAGGTAGGTTCAAACCAGTCTTTTTTTTCGCTGACGGCGTGGGTTTGCTGACGTCACGGAAACGACCAATAGCAGCGCTAATATTTCATCTGGTAGCACTGCAACCCCCAAATCTGGCTCCACTATTGGCCAAACGACATGGCGTTTTGGTGGCGTCATAAAATTTGTGTGAAATAAAGGCTTTCTATTGGTTAGCCGAAGAAGAGGAGGTGTATTTTCTCTAATAGAAATGACCCTACCTTGTTTTCCCTACCGTGGTGTAGACGTATGTTCTAAACTTAAACTTAACCTGTTGAGTTGGCTCCAATCTATCGTTGATTTCGCATAACATAGCTAACCAGGCTTAGGAGAATCTAAGGTGATAATTCTTCTGTCAAAGAATTGTATGGAATATTCAGTTTCGTGTAATTATACCTGATACGTCGAAAAATAAGAATAGTCGTGCCAGTTTGGGCCCTGCACCAACTCCCCCCTTCAGATTAAACAGTTTAAGTAAAAGAAACACTGCACTTACCTATTTTCATGCAATACGAGCGAGGTTGGGTGTTTACTTTAACACTTGAACATAAAAGTTACGTAAGGCAAGGGAGCCTCACAGAGTTTTGATCTTCATATTAACTCTACTTAACACAGAATTGTCAAAAGCCGTCAGTTCCAACAAGAGAATGGCGCCGTTCAGCAAACAATCGGGAAAACGCTCAAAATTAGGCAAAATGAATTTTAAAACTGCCTTCAATGCAATTTCCCTCTTCCAAATGTGGAAACGTTCCATGTTTGGAAATTCCAATTCCTCAACCGTTGAAAACGTTCCAATTCTCTCATTTAACTGTAAATAACTGTGGGAACCCAGCATTCATGAGAATGAAAATTATATTACAAGAATTTAAATTTCTTCGTACTGTATGAATGTTATTTTTGATTGCTCGCACATCACGGAGGCTCGGATGAAAATGATACGGAGTAACGTATCATTTTCACATTTTTACACCATTGGATTCCACACAATAGTACTACAATTTTTACCTCAAAGTACATGAGATTCGCAATAGGTTTAGTTAATCTGCTCTATACTGAGGGGACTGCAACCACCTGACAGATACAGTTAGGCCAAGTTAGAGTAGGCGAGGGCAGGCTAAGCTGGGCTAGGAATGCAGGAGGCATTGAGTTGACCAAGCTTCTCATGTTTCTAAGCATGGGTGCAGATATCGTTACTTTGCAGGAGCAGTCGGAGATTTTGCACCTTTGTGCTGGGTGGGAGGGGCGAAAGTACGTAAGTTGGCTCCAATACATCGTTGATTTACCATGGAAAGAAGATGGCCAGGGGTTGGAAAATTTTAGGGGACGAAGATTCTTTGTGTTTTAAATGAGTGCATAAAAATATGATTTCCTATGATTATGTTTGACCCGATAAAAAGTAGAAGCGTAGTGGAGCTGTTTCTGGCTGCCGTTATTCAGTTGTTTTATACTACAGCTTTTTAACTTTAATTTAAAAAAAGTTCAAGGTCAACTTAAAAAAGCTCAAGTTCAATTTAAAAAAGCTCAAGTTTAATTTAGAAAAGTTCAAGGTCAATTTAAAAAAGCTCAAGTTTAATTTGAAAAAGCTCAAGTTTAATTTAAAAAAGATCAAGTTTAAATTAAAAAGTCCATCATTGATGATTCCCAGCTTGAGAATAAAACTTCTTACAGAACACCTCTTACGGAACAGTATCTCCTACAGAACAGATCTGCGCCTTCTCGAATCTTTGTATATTTACAAAATGAAACCTGCTCTCAATGACACTTAAAGTGCTTTCCCGCTTCATGTTGCCAATACGTAATTCAGGTTTTTCTTTATCTTTTACATATTTTTTTACCGTTGTTTGTGTATTTCCAAAGCTTAGATTTTGTATATATACTACTTTAGTGCTTTAATTTCTCTTATTTGGTTTCGTTTTACAAAAATTTTCTTGCCAAAGATGGACAGTCAGTCCGAAACGTCAGTTTTATTTGATCATTTTTAATAAAAATGACTTTACGTGTAGCGGTTTTCGCCTTGCTTTTTATTTTAAAAGTCTCAAGCAGGCTATATATAAAAAAGATGAATTTCAATTTTGAAAAGCTTAGGTTTCTAAAATTTCATACTTATGTAATAATAATATAAATAAAGTTTATTTGTCAGAAGGCATATTTATTTAAAAGTACTGGCCCTGAAAATAGAGTAAATCGAATATCAGGCAAACAAAGTTGCTGTGGTGTTGTACTTAATTTGGCATTCTTTAAGTTTTACCTATGAATCATTTGCTAAACAGGTCATCGGTACTTATATCTATTGATAAAAATGATGCAAATAAACTTTATGTAATAAGTAACTGTGGGACAATTAGCATCCTGCACTGACTGAAAAGTTGAAGCTCAGTAATGTTCAATTTTTCAGTCAGTGCAGTTTGCTAATTGTCCTACAGTTACTTATTACGTGAAGTTTATTCGCATCATTTTTGTCAATAGATAAAAGTTCCGATGACCTGTTTAGCAAATGATTCATAGGTAAAACATAAAGAATGTCAAATTGAGTACGAAATTACAGCAGCTTGGTTTGTCTGATATTCGATTTACTCTATTTTCAGTGCCAGTACTTTTAAATAAATATGCATTATCATGAATAAACTTCAATTATCTTTTATTACATTAGTATGCAATTTTAGAAACATAAGCTTTTCAAAATTGAACTTGATCTCTTTTTAAATATAGTCTGCTTGAGACTTTTTAAATTAAACTTGATCTTTTTTAACTTAAACTTGATCTTTTTTAAAATAAACTTGATCTTTTTTAAATTAAACTTGAGCTTTTTTAAATTAAACTTGACCTTTTTTAAATTAAACTTGACAATTTTTAAGTTAAACTTGACCTTTTTTAAGTTAAACTTGACCTTTTTTAAATTAAATTTAAAAAGCTGTAGTTAAATTAAAAGGAAAATTTGTACTCATGCATTTCTCTGCTCTATCAGATGAGTTGGTGTTTTATTTTATCACCCCCTCAGGGGTTACAACTATTATATGTATGGGAATTAGCGCTCCCAGGGGGATAATGTGAGGTCCCGAGCTGAGAGTCAGGCAGCCCTTCTTTATGTTGAAATAAAATGTTTTTTGTATTGTTAAGACCCACCTTTCTTCGGTTCATTGCTGTCCTGTTTCTTGTCTCAAACTTCTTTCTAAACTTTCCGTTTCTATGCCCCTTGTACACCTCGTGCATAGATTCCGCGCTCCCTTAACTCCATACTAAACGGTGCCTTCGTCTTTCCTCTCTTTGGAACGACTTTGTTGCGGTTAGGGAGGCTTAAACTAACATCTAATATAATCTCATTAACAGTGTGGCTTACATGGTTATGAATTCTATTTCATTGTCCTTGAAACCCAGCGCCTATTAAAACCACTCGTATTTATTAGACCTATTTTTACTATTCTTTTTAGACATAATAAAAACCATTCATACTCATTCCCCCACGTGCGGCGAATAACTAATCAGAATGCGGATATTTTTCTAAATGATCAAAGTTCCAGTCTTCACTTAACTGCCACTGATCCAGTCAACTGCCGTGTAAAAATGATGCCTGGATCCCGGTGGTTGCCGTCAGATCACGTAACGAACTCAAACCTTCCAAAGCTTCCCTCAGAGACCGTGGATGCGATTCTTTTTGCTTCGTTAATCATAAACTGTTTTGACCATAAAGAATCATAAAATGAATGTATCCCCCAGCTCACCAAACTATAATTCTCTATATTTCTAGTTGGTCGATTCTTAAGGAATCTCACTCGTAAGATAAAAAGGAGAACCAATGGGAAAATGAACATTTTTACATTGGTTTTCCTTTTGATTTTACTATAATTCTCGTCTAAGATTGGAATTTTAACCTCCCTTAAGTTATATTGTATTGTTCCTATTGGTATACATTTATAACTCGCTTTTACCACCGTTGTGTACGAAAACTCTCACTTTCTCGTGAAAGACAACACGCTTTGAAAATGAATAGTTCATTACAGCTTTATCACCTTACATTGCGCACATAACTCTAGTACCATACAGCCTTCTTAAGTCCATCAGTCATCAGAAGCACTCAACACAAAGAAAGTACTCATACATTTTGAAACGTTTCATAAAATGTTCAAATCAAAATCGCGAGTGCTCTAAGCACTGCTACCATGTGCATCAAGTCGACTCACTGGTCGAGATAAGCTCAGACTAAGCCATCATGTTGGTCAGATTAGGATTTTCTGAGAAAAGCAGCGTTTTTACGTATTTTAAAGTGACTTGTCGCGTTGCTGGGAATTCCTCCATTAATTCTATTAAGATTCCCTCGCTATGTGACTTAATCTCATTTATGAGTCGAGAGGAACGTTATGCATGTGGTTTTTTGCCAGGAGTGGCTGGCTGGAGGGGCTGGCTGGAGTGGCTGGCTGGAGTGGCTGGCTGGAGTGGCTGGCTGGAGTGGCTGGCTGGAGTGGCTGGCTGGAGTGGCTGGCTGGAGTGGGTGGCTGGCTGGAGTGGGTGGCTGGCTGGAGTGGGTGGCTGGCTGGAGTCGGTGGCTGGCTGGAGTGGGTGGCTGGCTGGAGTGGGTGGCTGGCTGGAGTGGGTGGCTGGCTGGAGTGGGTGGCTGGCTGGAGTGGGTGGCTGGCTGGAGTGGGTGGCTGGCTGGAGTGGGTGGCTGGCTGGAGTGGGTGGCTGGCTGGAGTGGGTGGCTGGCTGAAGTGGGTGGCTGGCTGGAGTGGGTGGCTGGCTGGAGTGGGTGGCTGGCTGGCTGGAGTGGGTGGCTGGCTGGCTGGAGGGGGTGGCTGGCTGGCTGGCTGGAGTGGGTGGCTGGCTGGCTGGAGTGGGTGGCTGGCTAGCTGGAGTGGGTGGCTGGCTGGCTGGAGTGGGTGGCTGGCTGGCTGGAGTGGGTGGCTGGCTGGCTGGAGTGGGTGGCTGGCTGGCTGGAGTGGATGGCTGGCTGGCTGGAGTGGGTGGCTGGCTGGCTGGAGTGGGTGGCTGGCTGGCTGGAGTGGGTGGCTGGCTGGCTGGAGTGGATGGCTGGCTGGCTGGAGTGGGTGGCTGGCTGGCTGGAGTGGGTGGCTGGCTGGCTGGAGTGGGTGGCTGGCTGGCTGGAGTGGGTGGCTGGCTGGAGTGGGTGGCTGGCTGAAGTGGGTGGCTGGCTGGAGTGGGTGGCTGGCTGGAGTGGGTGGCTGGCTGGAGTGGGTGGCTGGCTGGCTGGAGTGGGTGGCTGGCTGGCTGGAGTGGGTGGCTGGCTGGCTGGAGTGGGTGGCTGGCTGGCTGGAGTGGGTGGCTGGCTGGCTGGAGTGGGTGGCTGGCTGGCTGGAGTGGGTGGCTGGCTGGCTGGAGTGGGTGGCTGGCTGGCTGGAGTGGATGGCTGGCTGGCTGGAGTGGGTGGCTGGTTGGCTGGAGTGGGTGGCTGGCTGGCTGGAGTGGTTGGATGGCTGGCTGGAGTGGGTGGCTGGCTGGCTGGAGTGGGTGGCTGGCTGGCTGGAGTGGCTGACTGGCTGGAGTGGCTGACTGGAGGGGCTGGCTGGAGGGGCTGGCTGGAGGGGCTGGCTGGAGGGGCTGGCTGGAGGGGATGGCTGGAGTGGCTGACTGGAGTGGCTGACTGGAGTGGCTGGCTGGAGGGGCTGGCTAGAATTAGTTCAGTTTCACGTGTGCGCATGCATTTGCGAGAATGTGTTAGTGTGCAAGTGCTCATGCGTGTGCGTGTTTGAGTGTTGTATGTGTGGGTGATATGTGTGTATTCTGCTGTGTGTTGTGCGTATGTTGTGGGCATATGTTTTTGCGTGTGCTGTGTATGTGTGCTGTGTGTGTGCGTGAGCTGTGCATGAATGGACTGTACGTTTGGTCTGTGTGTGCGCGTAGTGCGTTTGTGTGTGCATGTGAGGCAAGCTCATTGGGTATATACAATGCGCACTTCAAGACATTTGAAACTTCCGACGAGTGCCTCAAATTCACTTGATCTGCCTGATGTGCACGTCAAGTTCATGTGATGCTTCAACACATACGTCGAATGCAATTCATGTATCTAATGTGAGTGTCGAACGTATTTATTCTTTCTAACATGTGTGTGTCAAGCCATTGGATGCTTTTAATATGTATTTTGAACTTATTTATTCTTCTAACGAGTGTCAAGCCCATTTGACTCATTTGTTATGTCAAGCTTATTTAATTCTTCTAACGCATGTGTCCAGCGCATTTTATGCGTATAACGCATGTGTCCAGCGCATTTTATGCGTATAACGCATGTGTCCAGCGCATTTTATGCGTATAACGCATGTGTCCAGCGCATTTTATGCGTATAACGCATGTGTCCAGCGCATTTTATGCGTATAACGCATGTGTCCAGCGCATTTTATGCGTATAACGCGTGTGTCCAGCGCATTTTATGCGTATAACGCATGTGTCCAGCGCATTTTATGCGTATAACGCATGTGTCCAGCGCATTTTATGCGTATAAGGCGTGTGTCCAGCGCATTTTATGCGTATAACGCATGTGTCCAGCGCATTTTATGCGTATAACGCGTGTGTCCAGCGCATTTTATGCGTATAACGCATGTGTCCAGCGCATTTTATGCGTATAACGCATGTGTCCAGCGCATTTTATGCGTATAACGCATGTGTCCAGCGCATTTTATGCGTATTACGCATGTGTCCAGCGCATTTTATGCGTATAACGCGTGTGTCCAGCGCATTTTATGCGTATAACGCGTGTGTCCAGCCCATTTTATGCGTATAACGCGTGTGTCCAGCCCATTTTATGCGTATAACGCGTGTGTCCAGCGCATTTTATGCGTATAACGCATGTGTCCAGCGCATTTTATGCGTATAACGCATGTGTCCAGCGCATTTTATGCGTATAAGGCGTGTGTCCAGCGCATTTTATGCGTATAACGCATGTGTCCAGCGCATTTTATGCGTATAACGCATGTGTCCAGCGCATTTTATGCGTATAAGGCGTGTGTCCAGCGCATTTTATGCGTATAAGGCGTGTGTCCAGCGCATTTTATGCGTATAACGCGTGTGTCCAGCGCATTTTATGCGTATAACGCGTGTGTCCAGCCCATTTTATGCGTATAACGCGTGTGTCCAGCGCATTTTATGCGTATAACGCGTGTGTCCAGCGCATTTTATGCGTATAACGCGTGTGTCCAGCGCATTTTATGCGTATAACGCATGTGTCCAGCCCATTTCATGCGTATAACGCGTGTGTCCAGCCCATTTTATGCGTAAAACGCGTGTGTCCAGCCCATTTTATGCGTATAACGCGTGTGTCCAGCGCATTTTATGCGTATAACGCGTGTGTCCAGCCCATTTTATGCGTATAACGCGTGTGTCCAGCGCATTTTATGCGTATAACGCGTGTGTCCAGCGCATTTTATGCGTATAACGCGTGTGTCCAGCGCATTTTATGCGTACAACGCGTGTGTCCAGCCCATTTTATGCGTATAACGCGTGTGTCCAGCGCATTTTATGCGTATAACGCGTGTGTCCAGCCCATTTTATGCGTATAACGCGTGTGTCCAGCGCATTTTATGCGTATAACGCATGTGTCCAGCGCATTTTATGCGTATAACGCGTGTGTCCAGCGCATTTTATGCGTATAACGCGTGTGTCCAGCCCATTTTATGCGTATAACGCGTGTGTCCAGCGCATTTTATGCGTATAACGCGTGTGTCCAGCGCATTTTATGCGTATAACGCATGTGTCCAGCCCATTTTATGCGTATAACGCGTGTGTCTAGCCCATTTTATGCGTATAACGCGTGTGTCCAGCCCATTTTATGCGTATAACGCGTGTGTCCAGCGCATTTTATGCGTATAACGCGTGTGTCCAGCCCATTTTATGCGTATAACGCGTGTGTCCAGCGCATTTTATGCGTATAACGCGTGTGTCCAGCGCATTTTATGCGTATAACGCGTGTGTCCAGCGCATTTTATGCGTATAACGCGTGTGTCCAGCCCATTTTATGCGTATAACGCGTGTGTCCAGCGCATTTTATGCGTATAACGCTCGTGTCCAGCCCATTTTATGCGTATAACGCGTGTGTCCAGCCCATTTTATGCGTATAACGCGTGTGTCCAGCGCATTTTATGCGTATAACGCATGTGTCCAGCGCATTTTATGCGTATAACGCGTGTGTCCAGCGCATTTTATGCGTATAACGCGTGTGTCCAGCGCATTATATGCGTATAACGCATGTGTCCAGCCCATTTTATGCGTATAATGCGTGTGTCCAGCCCATTTTATGCGTATAACACGTGTGTCCAGCCCATTTTATGCGTATAACGCATGTGTCCAGCGCATTTTATGCGTATAACGCATGTGTCCAGCACATTTTATGCGTATAACGCGTGTGTCCAGCGCATTTTATGCGTATAACGCATGTGTCCAGCGCATTTTATGCGTATAACGCATGTGTCCAGCGCATTTTATGCGTATAACGCATGTGTCCAGCGCATTTTATGCGTATAACGCATGTGTCCAGCGCATTTTATGCGTATAACGCGTGTGTCCAGCCCATTTTATGCGTATAACGCATGTGTCCAGCGCATTTTATGCGTATAACGCATGTGTCCAGCGCATTTTATGCGTATAACGCATGTGTCCAGCGCATTTTATGCGTATAACGCGTGTGTCCAGCCCATTTTATGCGTATAACGCATGTGTCCAGCGCATTTTATGC
This sequence comes from Morinoia aosen, assembly GCA_030386875.1. Lineage (NCBI taxonomy): Eukaryota > Metazoa > Arthropoda > Malacostraca > Amphipoda > Talitridae > Morinoia > Morinoia aosen. Next base: position 9,540,550 of record CM059562.1, read on the forward strand.
GTATAACGCATGTGTCCAGCCCATTTTATGCGTATAACGCATGTGTCCAGCGCATTTTATGCGTATAACGCGTGTGTCCAGCCCATTTTATGCGTATAACGCATGTGTCCAGCGCATTTTATGCGTATAACGCGTGTGTCCAGCCCATTTTATGCGTATAACGCATGTGTCCAGCGCATTTTATGCGTATAACGCGTGTGTCCAGCCCATTTTATGCGTATAACGCATGTGTCCAGCCCATTTTATGCGTATAACGCGTGTGTCCAGCGCATTTTATGCGTATAACGCGTGTGTCCAGCGCATTTTATGCGTATAACGCATGTGTCCAGCGCATTTTATGCGTATAACGCATGTGTCCAGCGCATTTTATGCGTATAACGCATGTGTCCAGCCCATTTTATGCGTATAACGCATGTGTCCAGCCCATTTTATGCGTATAACGCATGTGTCCAGCCCATTTTATGCGTATAACGCGTGTGTCCAGCGCATTTTATGCGTATAACGCGTGTGTCCAGCGCATTTTATGCGTATAACGCGTGTGTCCAGCCCATTTTATGCGTATAACGCATGTGTCCAGCGCATTTTATGCGTATAACGCGTGTGTCCAGCCCATTTTATGCGTATAACGCATGTGTCCAGCGCATTTTATGCGTATATCGCGTGTGTCCAGCGCATTTAATGCGTATAACGCATGTGTCCAGCGCATTTTATGCGTATAACGCGTGTGTCCAGCCCATTTTATGCGTATAACGCATGTGTCCAGCGCATTTTATGCGTATAACGCGTGTGTCCAGCCCATTTTATGCGTATAACGCGTGTGTCCAGCCCATTTTATGCGTATAACGCGTGTGTCCAGCCCATTTTATGCGTATAACGCGTGTGTCCAGCGCATTTTATGCGTATAACGCGTGTGTCCAGCCCATTTTATGCGTATAACGCGTGTGTCCAGCGCATGTTATGCGTATAACGCGTGTGTCCAGCCCATTTTATGCGTATAACGCATGTGTCCAGCGCATTTTATGCGTATAACGCGTGTGTCCAGCCCATTTTATGCGTATAAGGCATGTGTCCAGCGCATTTTATGCGTATAACGCGTGTGTCCAGCCCATTTTATGCGTATAACGCGTGTGCCCAGCCCATTTTATGCGTATAACGCGTGTGTCCAGCGCATTTAATGCGTAAAACGCGTGTGTCCAGCCCATTTTGTGCGTATAAGGCGTGTGTCCAGCGCATTTTATGCGTATAACGCGTGTGTCCAGCCCATTTTATGCGTATAACGCGTGTGCCCAGCCCATTTTATGCTTATAACGCGTGTGTCCAGCGCATTTAATGCGTAAAACGCGTGTGTCCAGCGCATGTTATGCGTATAACGCATGTGTCCAGCGCATTTAATGCGTAAAACGCGTGTGTCCAGCCCATTTTATGCGTATAACGCGTGTGTCCAGCCCATTTTATGCGTATAACGCGTGTGTCCAGCGCATTTTATGCGTATAACGCGTGTGTCCAGCGCATTTTATGCGTATAACGCGTGTGTCCAGCCCATTTTATGCGTATAACGCGTGTGTCCAGCCCATTTTATGCGTATAACGCGTGTGTCCAGCACATTTCATGTTTATAACGCGTGTCCAGCGCATTTTATGCGTATAACGCGTGTGTCCAGCGCATTTTATGCGTATAACGCGTGTGTCCAGCCCATTTTATGCGTATAACGCGTGTGTCCAGCACATTTCATGTTTATAACGCGTGTGTCCAGCGCATTTTCTGCGTATAACGCGTGTGTCCAGCCCATTTTATGCGTATAACGCGTGTGTCCAGCACATTTCATGTTTATAACGCGTGTGTCCAGCGCATTTTATGCGTATAACGCGTGTGTCCAGCGCATTTTATGCGTATAACGCGTGTGTCCAGCCCATTTTATGCGTGTAACGCGTGTGTACAGCCCATTTTATGCGTATAACGCGTGTGTCCAGCACATTTTATGCGTATAACGCGTGTGCCCAGCCCATTTTATGCGTATAACGCGTGTGTCCAGCCCATTTTATGCGTATAACGCGTGTGTCCAGCACATTTTATGCGTATAACGCGTGTGTCCAGCACATTTTATGCGTATAACTCGTGTGTCCAGCCCATTTTATGCGTATAACGCGTGTGTCCAGCCCATTTTATGCGTATAACGCGTGTGTCAAGCACATTTTATGCGTATAACTCGTGTGTCCAGCCCATTTTATGCGTATAACGCGTGTGTCCAGCACATTTTATGCGTATAACGCGTGTGTCCAGCACATTTTATGCGTATAACGCGTGTGTCCAGCCCATTTTATGCGTATAACGCCGTGTCCAGCGAAATTATGTTTATAACGCCTGTGTCCAGCGCATTTTATGTTTATGAAGAGTATTTTTAATCCATTCAGAGCTTTCACGCACTTGTCGAGCCTGTTCCTTGCTTCCTTCGTGCTCGTCGATCCTCATGACTCCAGCGCTGATGTGTCAAGTCAATGTCTCTTGTCTCTTTACTTCTTGCTGTCTTGTATTTTTTACTGTCTCAAATTTTTGGTATTTTCGACCTGGTCAACTATGATTGGTAGCAGTCAACTAACAGCTCACACTGGTAAACTGGGTACAATGAACTCATTAATATATTCAACTGCAAAGATATCGAGTAATGTAAATGTAAACTCGAAAAATTGACCAGGTTGAGAAGTGAATGGACAAAATGAAATGATATTTGTATACAAGCTATCAAATTAAAGTGAACAGCTAGGTGGAGTGGGAATTCATCCAAATAAGTAATCTCTTTCTGATTCACACGTGGGCAGGTCATAGCTTTTGCTGACGAAACCCAATTTGTTCAGTTGAACGAATTGAGAAAATTCACGAAAACCGACGCAGCGACAGTGAGCCAACCTTCAATATTCTTGTTACAAAATAAGACACGCATGAATTTTGAACGATTTAATTTTGTAAGTAAATTTTTACAGTAAATTTCGACAGATTTATTAAAAACATTTCGATAAGTTTTTGAAAAGTTTGTAATGCTATTTTTACAGCAGCGCTCAACTCAGAGCCTGAGAGAAATTTCTACAACAGCAGGAGCAGCAGCCGCGATCCTACACCTCTTTACATCGTGGAAAAAAGGATCGTTACGGAGCGCTACATCACAGACGCGGTAATTTCCACCTTATCTCGAGCGCGGAATTTAAATAAGACGCGACGAATAATTATTCAAGAAGTCTTGTGCGGAGGAAAGAGCCTGATAAGCCTGTGCTTAGATAAACCAAAGCCGATCAATGAATACTAATTATAGAGGGCACGTCGAGGGGCGCAGAGAGACGGACGCGAGACTTCAAGGCAAAAAAGTGCGAGATCCTCAAATAAATTTTAACAGTACTTGGAAATGAGTGATCAGATTTTTAATAATTACGCTGTATCTCGAGGTCATCGAGTTAATAGCAAAGTTTTGCGTGCAGTTTCCACCCACGAGAAGAGGGATTGTGGAATGTTGAACTGTAAATTAGCGAATAGGAATTTAGTTAAATCACATAAGAGAGCCGAGTAACTCTTCTTAGCGTACTTCTGGAGTGAGTGTAAATATTCGGAATGGATCTGCAAGTTTTAATTTGAGGAAGCAGACATTTCCTCCATTCGAAGTCTTCGGTGATTTCATTACCACTCTTTTGCACTTGATTTATCAATGATAAAAAGAAAAGACAGTGTTGCTCTTTTAAACTTATTAGGTCATTGATTAATAGAAAAGACTTGAATGGTCGGTGGTGTTGCATCAGCGAGCAACATGCGAATAAATTTGTTTCAGTGGTTGGTGGGGTTGCGCCAGCGAGCAACATGCGAAAAAATTTGTTTCAGTGGTTGGTGGTGTTGCGCCAGCGAGCAACATGCGAATAAATTTGTTTCAGTGGTTAGTGGTGTTGCGCCAGCGAGCAACATGCGAATAAATTTATTTCAGTGGTTGGTGGGGTTGCGCCAGCGAGCAACATGTGAATAAATTTGTTTCAGTGGTTGGTGATGTTGCGCCAGCGAGCAACCATCTATCTCACCCACGCAACACACTAACACACTTGCGAATTGGAGGGCTTCTCATTCCACATTCTCTATGTGAACATTCCCAGCATAAAAGAATATCAAAAGCTCAGTAGCTGCGCAAACAGCGCTAAAAAGATCCTTACACCCAAAAAATTCGACCTCGTGAACAAGAGAAAAAAGTCGACGTTACAACTCGGGTGGCTTCCTTCTGATATCAAAATACTTGTTATTTTGAGCCAGAATTGTGTTGAAAGTGTGAATGATTGTTTGTTTAGTATCTGAAAATATTGACTATCTCTAGAGAACTTTCAATAAGTTGATAAACTCTTGCTGAACAACGAAGGAACTTGTTTGTTCAGCTTCAGAAAAATATCAGATTTATAGCTCAAAGCATGCTTCACAATTAGTTGCATCAATGGTGTCTTACATCAAAACGATCAGCTTCTGTTGCTCATGACAAAAGTTAATCGAGGATGCTAATTTCGAAAAAAAAATTTAGACGGTTTTTATTCTATGCAAAAATACGCAGTGTACTTTCCTTTTTTTCTTAATCAATCGAGTGAAATTAAATTGTCAGAAAATTTCAAACTTGAATAGAAATAAACTTGGTAAATCTAAATATTGTATTTTTTCTGGCTTCATTGTAACTTTCTCGCTGCCAAAAATTCTTCAAAGTTTTTTGCTCTGTACAAGTTTATCTTCCCATAGCAAAATGACAAATTGTAAACGTCACAGTAATGTAGCAAGAGGATTGGGGAGCTTTCTTAGCTTTAAACAAAGAGGGAGTGTATCATTTCTCTGCAGGAATCGATACACAATTGGACAAAGTATTCAGCACAAGACATTAGACATCGCAAGATTCATCATCGAATTGCAACAAATAATTTCGTCCGATTTTTACGAACCATATCATAAGTAGCGACCGCTCTCCCAGATGATACGCATAATGCATGTTGAGCTAGCTAAACTTTTTATCTCGTATTCAAATGTTACGGGCATCCTTCTCCATTTTTCGTTGAAAAGATCATCACATGAGACGGACCAGTAACTCGCCTCTCTTCATCCGAGCTTGCAACGACCGGAACCGCATCTCGAGATCCCAAGACGACATCTTCGATGATCTTCCATCGCCAGATGACGACCTTGCATGAGTTTTACGAATCATAAATTTTTGGAAAAGCATCTTGCCGGATTTAAGATACACCAAAACCTGATGTGCTCTTCGTAGATCGCTGAAATGATTTGAATCGAATTTACGGCCGAGTTGAGCTCGTTTTTTTTTTGCTTCGAAGGTGTTTAGATATTGGAGGCGCGGGCACCAGATTGCAGATAGGATAGTGTGCATGCATATCACAGATAACACCAAAATTTTGTGTATATCAATTTATTTTAGTATTTGTGAACGAATTTGTCGTGCACGTACTATGAGTGGTCACATCCAATTAGGATTCCCATTCAGTTTTTTAAATTAATCTTTAACACGTTAGTTGCGATGGGTTAAACTGAAGTTCAGTATTCAACTTAAATTTAAAGTCAAAAGTGATAAGCAAATTTGTAAATATCAAACATTCACTAGACCTGTTAGATACCATTAATTTATAAAGGTTGTTAGAATTTTTCAAGACGACCCATCGATGCATGGGTCGTTTCGCAGCAGGAAAGACCTAACTGCGACCCACCGGTGGGTCATATGGCAATGAATGTGTTAATTCACATTTACTCAGGTGCTGGATAAACATACACTTGACCGCCTTTGAAGCCTTACTCAAAGCTTCAGAAGGATTCGTCCACTGTCACGCAGCCTCAGAGAGAGAGACGGAAGTTTCTGAAATATCCGCATCATTACACCTGCACCTGCGTGGAATTGGTTGAAAGCACATGCCATCGATTTTTATATTTTTCACCTGCAATGAAGGTTGCTTTTAATTAAACGCTTTTATTATTTGGTGACACAAACGCGGTTTTACGTTTGACTTCGCATGATTTATTTTGGGGTTCAGACATCTTCGACGTCTGTTTTGCTGCCTATTCTTTACGCTGATTAACAAATTATATTAGTCAGCGTTTTCTCATGAAAATTAATTACCTATCTCTTTTGAGGAGAGACAGTCCTTGTAGCGTAAGACAGAAAAACCTAACATAAACTGATTGCTTGTTCTATACCTTTTGAAAAGAATGGGGTTGAAGTACAATAGATGTATCCCAGTGTTGTGATCTCTACTCGTAGTTTCAAGTCATGTACTACAAATTCATTCTATTCATACATTCTTCTCATAAACATTACTCATACATGCTACTCCAGCAGTAAAAATAAACATTAACAAACGTAATCGCTACAATCCCATACAGATCGGTGTTATCATTAGCAACAAAGATTGAACCTTCAACGCCGGTCTGTGATAAAAAACGAGAAATCTCTAAAAACTTCAGAAAAGTTTTGCACAACCTCAGCCATTGTCTAAGGAAGTTAGGCCATATTTCTTCTTGAAGAATTTGAAACTTTATTCTTCTCTTCGTTTGCAAGAGTAGGCCATTGGGAACCGCAAGGCTCACGAGAATTTTAAAGGAAGTTGAGTCGTTTTTTCATCGACGCCAAGGCTCGCCACACAGTGGCCGTCGAGTCATCGAAACCAAGAAACTGACCAGCCCTCGGTCACCTGAACTAAAATCATTATCGTTGGATTGTAATGAAGGTTCACCGGCACCAATCAAAACTTTGACCGTTTCATCGGGCAAGAAATGCGCCTTAAATGAACCTCCAAAGCAAGGTAAGTTGACGGATGGAGAACGAGGCGGTCGTCCCAAGTCGAGCTCCATTCGAGCTCCGGCCTTCTTTTGGACTCGGGCTTTTGTTTCAGAAGACAATAGCGCTCCGAGGAAATGAAATCACCCTTCTAACAGAACAAATCTTAAGGCGAATTCGGAATTAGAATGAACACGCGCAGCGTGCATCAATTAAGTTTACGCCTGCAAAACGGCCTAAAACATACCCTAATCAACGCTAGTCAGTCTGCATGAGGCAGATAACTTAAATTCGAGATTGGTCTTCTCTGCCATTCGTCGGTGACGACAGCTGCAAGTTGGCTAAGAGGTGTTGGAATATAAAATAGATTGCAACCGATTGCTAGTAGCTACGTGTTTAGGGAGTTCCGACAGCTGTTAGTTGTATTGGAGGTGTTGGAATATGAGCTGATGGTGATCAATTGCTTTTAGCGACGTATTTTGAGTGTCTTGTAAGTTGTAATGCGTGAATTTTGAGCTGTCGTTGGCGATTCTCCGGTTTTCTTCATCAAGTTGTGCAGGAAACGACGCTTTTCACCTACGGTTACTACGGCTCTAGATGAAGTTATGGCAATATTTCACTTAAGCTATTCATGCGGACAAACAATTGAATTTCTCATTTATTTAGTTATTGACTGGTTAAGACTTGATTGACCTGTATAAATTTTTATGAATTTATTTAAAAATCTAAATTGCAATGCCTTGTTGGTAAAATCATAGACTTCTTCACAATCGAATGAATTAAAGACAATCAGAAATGCACGAGTTGGACTACATTGTTCAGGATATATTCAGGAAGGTACTAGAAAAGTTAAGGTAATTTAAGAGGGAGTGAGTAATCTAAAAAGAAGAAGGGTTCTCAGAGTAAAGAAAGGAATGTCGAGAGAAAAGAGGCATTTAGAGAGGAGAAAGGTGCTTAGAGAGAAGAGAAAGATGCTTAGAGAGAAGAAAAAGATGCTTAGAGAGAAGAGAAAGATGCTTAGAGAGAGGAGAAAGATGCTTAGAGAGAGGAGAAAGATGCTTGGAGAGAAGAGAAAGATGCTTAGAGAGAAGAGAAAGATGCTTAGTGAGAAGAGAAAGATGCTTAGAGAGAGGAGAAAGATGCTTAGAGAGAGGAGAAAGATGCTTAGAGAGAGGAGAAAGATGCTTAGAGAGAGGAGAAAGATGCTTAGAGAGAGGAGAAAGATGCTTAGAGAGAGGAGAAAGATGCTTAGAGAGAGGAGAACGATGCTTAGAGAGAGGAGAACGATGCTTAGAGAGAGGAGAACGATACTTAGAGAGAGCAGAAAGATGCTTAGAGAGAGGAGAAAGATGCTTAGAGAGAGGAGAAAGATGCTTAGAGAGAGTATGGAGAATTCTGACATTCCCCATTGCCCTGAGAGGCACATTGCAGTTTTAAACCTTAGTACCTTTTCAGTGTGGCTCGGGGCAGGTGAGGTAGGAACTGCTTACGGCGATTCAGTAGCTACATTTCATTCCTATTGATACTTAGGGTTGATCCCTTTGTTGCAGTGGTACCCGTTTGGTATCTCTTGCTTTTTCGTTCCTTTATTTAAGTTGCGACTTCCAAGCTATGGTCGTGACCTCTAGTCGCGATCTCAGCGGCAATTAATCCCGAGAGTAAAGGTGTCCCGCAGTCTTGGGTACCGACGCTCGGTGTTCAGCCGTGGCACGTCATCAAGCGCGTGTCCCGGTGGATCGCTTCCTCACCTGTTCTCTCTATTTTCCAAGCAATTTTTGCTTCTATATCTTATGAATTAATCACCTTTGTCCTATTGCTCTAATAGAAAACCTTGCCATTGTTAATTGTATGCACGTGAGTGTGTGTGAGTTTATTAAGCTACCTTAATCTCTCAAAATACTAAATCCTCAAAACTTAATATCTTACTTTGAAACCTTATTTCCTTACATTCTTGTATCCTTAATCTATTACGGGCTTGCTTGGAATGGGCCCTTAACTTTTTTCCTTAACTTAATTATCCTACCTGGAACCTGACTGAAAGATGGCTTACCAGCTGTCTAACTCTCCGGGTAGTACTATTGACTCTTAAACCTAATTCTATTTCCTAAACTTGCTCTTTAATTGAGCCTTTTTCTTCACGTTTACCATCTTTCCAACTTTACGAGTGGCTTCCACACTGAGGCGTAATTAAACTCAGGTTAGCCTTTGAAATAGTCCTGCTATAATGTTCCCGTTTGCTGCAAATCATTATGAATAACTACTTACTCCATTGATTTCTTCTTTGCATTAATTCATTTGTTTCCTTTTTTCTAGTATCTGCATCTTCGGGCTCCAAAAGCCCAGCTTGAGGCTGCTCTACCGGGAACGATGCGGGACAGCTGGTTTTTATTCTGCGCTGCGATCTCAGAGGAGGCTGTCATTTCGGTTGTGCGGTGCTGGCTACCCTGACTTTTGATCGGCCTACTGAGCTGCATTAAACTCAAAGGATACTCGGGACCGTGGGGCAGATTGAATTTTGCATGCTGGGCGAACGGCCAGTTCTCCAGTGGGTTCCGCCGCAAGCCGATTGGGATCGCCGCTGAAGAGTGCATAGTTTTGCGCCCTCGTAGCGGAAACAGTGCTGGTGACTTTAGCCACCATGCAAGGAGTCGCTATTTTTATTAATTTATAGGGATCGCCTTTCTTTGATTTATTTAGGTTCAACCCTAGATTCTTCGTTCCAGAACTTTGTTGTTGTTAATTAAAATTAATGTAGTTCCAAAATCTCATACGCTGTGACGGCATTAGTCTTAAGATTTGTCTTGGTTGATTAATTCTTGTTCCTGGCTCGTTAACCTACGATCCTGATGTTCGGCCTTTTTGAATGGTTCGTTTCATCTGAATTTACTGCTACTTGCAGCTTTGAATAAACTTTTTTGCTGTCGTTAACCGTTTACCATTGAACCTATTTGCGTGGATTTTCCACAAGAGGAGAAAGATGCTTGGAGAGAGGAGAAAGAAGCTTGGAGAGAGGAGAAAGATGCTTGGAGAGAGGAGAAAGAAGCTTGGAGAGAGGAGAAAGATGCTTGGAGAGAGGAGAAAGATGCTTGGAGATAGGAGAAAGATGCTTGGAGAGAGGAGAAAGATGCTTGGAGAGATGAGAAAGATGCTTGGAGAGAGGAGAAAGATGCTTGGAGAGAAGAGAAAGATGCTTGGAGAGAGGAGAAAGATGCTTGGAGAGAGGATAAAGATGCTTAGAGAGAGGAGAAAGATGCTTGGAGCCAGGAGAAAGATGTTTAGAGTGAGGAGAAAGATGCTTGGAGAGCGGAGAAGTCAAATTTAATTTAGAGAAGAGAGGAACATCTACATCCATTAAGGGTTCAGGCTGGAATTATGCAGCTTGTGTCTGGCTGCACTCACAAGACTGGAGGCAAATATCAATACGGTCACTGCGTTCCCGCGTCGTAAACGGTTTGCTTGGGTAGGTTGTGAGTAGCAGAGTAGGGAAATCGTTTTAGCTACTCAAATACACTTTTATTCTTCCTGAGAATACATGAAAAATACAATTGCACGATACACTTCACGTGGTATGATAACAGTTATTTCTCACAGAGGTAGCGAAACATGAAAATGTCATTCATACATGCCGGTACGCGAATGAACAATTTACCGAGTGGAGCACACGCGGCCCAATACGCGGGGAACGGGTTAAAAGTAAAAAATTAGGTTTACACAAAAACATAGCCATACAATTTGTGCTACTAATTTGGTAAGGAGTTGCTAAGCTCGAGTCTGACAAATATATCTTTACAGTACACTAACAAGGACAGACTCTCTTCTTTTACCTCAAGTTTAGAAAGGTTACAATTTGTTTTAGTGAGGGCTTTTGAAAGATTTTAGCCGATTCTTGCGTCTTAGCTTAACTTTATAGAATGATCAGGTCATACTGTGAATAATTCTGTCAAACTGTACGATGACGCACAAAGAAGGCACGAATTGCGTAGATCATTAGTAAAACTGAACGCATTTTGCGCGCCATCGTGCTTAGAAGTATTGAACCACTGCAAAAAATTACGAAGCCTTTCTGTGCCCTGCTCAGACACGTATGTGAAGCACATCACAAATGACATATTTGCTTTTAAAATCGGGTAAAAAACAGTAAACGATCAGTCCTAAAGCGTGGTAAATCTTTCTGCTTGAGAGTCAAATTCTTAACATTTTGCGCCCAGGAGCGTACTACGTTATTCCTGATGACTGGAACATAATGCTGCCATATATAAAGAACGCTTTTCAGAATTCACGCTATGTCGCTTGTTGCAGTTGCTCATTAACTGCAAGAGAAACACGTCTTTTCACAGATATAAAACAACACGAAATGCAACGAAAGAAACGTGGCTGCACTTTAGGACCTTCATGAACTCTGTGTAGGAGAATTTAAGGAGCGTACTCCCATTTTTCGCAAAATCCTTGCTCCTGTCAAGGGCTGAGATTCCAGTAACATAGACCGTGGAGCCTGTCGAGCTGTACTCTGAAAGCCTCTTTACATTTTTAAAGTTAATAGCATCCGAACGCAGTGGTATTTAAAGTGACAAGAGCTCCTGAGAATTGCGTCGATCGGAGACACATGTTCTGCTAAAAGCACAAGGGATTTTCAACATTTTACCCGTTTTCTGCTGACAAGTTTGACGATTCTGTTGCGAATTCGTCAACGTTCAGTGTTGTCATGTGAACTGAAATGGCTCGCAGTCAGATGCAGTCCTGCCAGTGCAAAATTTCTATTTTACGAGCACCTCGTGAGAGTACGCATGCATCGTTCAGGTTCGGTCGATCGACGAGTTCAAAGGGACACCAAGAATTAGGCTCGGCTGGAAAAATGATCTCTTCAGTTCCATTAAAGAGCAAGCCTTCTTATCATCGGTCCCTATTATCCATTGAGTCAGGTCTGCATGCAGATTTTAAAAATAAGCTTTGTTTTGCAGTTATATTTAATACGGACGCTTGTATATAAAACGATATCTTAGCTCGGATTTTATACCAAAAAACGAATACGAATATTCAAGGAGCTACCTGAGTGTTGAGTTATTTTCTTCATTAAGACACGTTCGAGGGTACAAAATGAAACGTCCTTACAAAATTTATCGCAAAAACAGTTATTGTTCTTAGCTTGTGCAATGTGCATGCGTTACACAGCGACCACTCTGTCAGTGTTGCAGCTTGACTTTATAAGCCCAGAAAAGCGCTGAAAGTTGCTTGTATGTGCGACAGAAATAAGCCCCAGAAAACTTGCGTCAAGAATGTTTGGTCCTTATAGTTCATTCTGTCTAAGTGCCTTCATTAACAAATCAATTCCATCGTACACTTCGCAAAGTACTTTAAACATGTTGGAGCATAGGAGCAAGCATTATCCACAGTGTGTTATTTTCAGTACGTTAAGCGAAGAAATCTAAGATGAAGCACAATACTCGCATGTTACGTTCTATAAAAAAAGTGACGTTACCTGAAAAGGACTTCCATGAATTTTTCCCCGCGAGTACGAACCTATGTTTTAACAACGAAACCGGCAATTTTAGTTTGGAAGCCAAGAAACATTAATTCGGAAACAATGTACGAAGCCACTCTAAAGATACACTGGCAGAGAACATTAGCCGTGGTGACAGCACTCACACATACACCTGTAAGCACTTATTGACACGTGCTGAACTTGTCTCGTACGCCTAATGAACGAGACTCTGGGTATCACGTTAAAGTTTTTTGCTTCCCTGGTATGTTTAATTTCTTAAGGTTTATGTCCTGTGTAGAAAGGTAGCATCTACTGTCCAAGCTTGCACAGGGTAACAATTTGGCTTTTTTACCGAGAGGTGCGAGATTTTAGAGCATTATCTAAATAAAAGCACCTATACTCTAGAAATTGCGCTCAATTTTGCAGAATTTACCGTTGTTTCATTTATTGCCATGTTGTAATTTTTAGAGAAAAGGTATTAATTATGACTGTTTCCTTATTCTTAAATTGACTCATGAACAAAGCATGAATGAAGTATTGGCGTAGGAAGATGTTCAAGTTGATTGTTGTTCATTTATTAGAGTATAAATAAACTTACTTTACGGATCTATCTATATGTTCACAACTGAACAACAAAGTTATTCATTTGCTTAAGATCATGAGTTCCAATGGTCAACGTCGCTACCTGAATGATAACTTTTGTTACATTTGTCAGAGCGTCAAAAAATTGAAATAGGAATCGTTGATGGACCACAGGTTTGAGAGCTGATCAAAGATGACAAATTTGAGTCAGGTGCGCCTGAAGTTGAGGCAGCTGCTTGGTTTTTGTTTTTAGAAGTTGTTACGGCTTCTTGGCAACAAGAAAGCTGCGCACCGTAGAACTCGTAGCGGATATGTTGTCTGATTTTCAGTTATTGGGCACTAAAATGAGCATGAAACTTTACCATCTTTGCAGCCATTTGGACTGGTTCTGAAATAATCTTGGCGACTACGGAAAGGAATTGGAAGAATTTGACCAAACCTGAAAACGATGAAGAGCTGTTTTTAAGGCCGAAAAGATGTTCGAATGAAGATAGATTTCTGCTGAAGTCTCATGCGGGATTGTGATCAAGAACACCACACAAGATAATTATGCAAAAATATCATTGCTTGTGACCAGCAGAAAATAACAACGCTTCGAGTTCAAAATATATTTACCGAAACTCCGAGAATAAATTGACGAAAACTTGATCCATGAATTCTTGGATGAGTATTTAAATTTTTATCGTTAATCCAATGTATACACGCAATCATGGAATATAGTATTCTTTGGTCCTGTAAGGTTGATGAAATACCAGCGGGTCACAAAATTTACAGCCAATCTGGCAAACAATTTTTGGAATCACTGGCTGATACACATTATATATACGCTTAGCACTTTGTTTGCGATGGGGTAAACTCAAGTTCAATATTCAGCTCATACTGAATATCAGAATTTCTTGAAAATTTTATGAATTCCAAAAAAACATCGAAATGGACAAAATGGGTTCATAAAATGACATTAACTTAAAAAGATTCCTGAAGAACGTTCCACCGATTGGTCGTATTGCAGCAAAGTGTTAAAAAGGACCTGACAACATTCTGCCGTAGGCATGTGCAATCGCTTGCAACCATTTTCGGGGATGTGCAGTTGGGTTTCAACAAATGAGTCACAAGTTTAGGTAAAATATCACTGCAATATATACATAAAGTAAACTTAGCATACATTTTTCAGAAATTCTAGAAAAAATAAGCTTCTTCCGATTCGACATTAAAAATCACAACAGTTGAATACGTCTGGAGATAAAGTCTATCATAATTACTAACTCCTACCAGCTGAACTGTACGCTGTACTGAGCGGTAACTAATTTTTTTCTCGAAGTGACGATCTAATGAACGGAGTCATTTAAACCCCTAGCCCTCGTGATGAAGTTTGGAGGGCGTCTTAAAACAATAGTTTTGAAGAAGCTACATTTACAACATCAACATGATTTGCTCATGACCACTTGCCATTGTCTTGACAGCCTGCGGTGGTTTTGACTGCTTGTCCTGGTCTTGACAGTTTGTATAGGTTTGAACAGCTTACAATGGTCTTGACAGCTTGTCAAGGTCTTAATCACTGTCTTGCTCTCGACAGCTTGTATTGGCTTGACTGGCTAATTTGGTCATGATAATATGATTTGACTGTTACCGCAGCAATATATACAAGCGTAGTTGTCGCATCAAATATCAGCCAACATCGTAACCTAAAGCTGGAGTGCTGAAAAACCATTGTTCACATCCTTCATTAGATTGAAATTTCAAAAAATATCACAAAATTTCTAAAAACAAAATTAATGAAAGCATTTTTTTTACAGTAGGGGTAAAATAATACAAAACGTTGATTAAATCGCTAGATTCCACATTCTAAGCCACGTACAATTACGAAAATTAGATTAAATACAAATAATGGATTAGCTTCAATGGTGGCCTCCAATAACGCTGCATCAAACTCAACAGAAACGACCTGCTCGAGGGCTATCCTCAAGGCTGTAATCCCAAATTTGGAACTTTTCGAACCATCATCTGCATGTCCGTTCTGTAACTGTTTCTGGACTTTGAATAATTTTGGTAGCTGTTGACTCGTTACATCCTTTGTGAAACTGAAACAGCGTTATGCGTCTCATGTGTCCTGTTGACAGCTCCATGTTAATTGAAGGGTTGAGGACAAAAATGGCCAAATACCTAAATGAATTTCACTGCCAAGTGTATGAAAGACCGCAGTTTAGTGATTGTTACGCAGAATAGATCACAACTTTATACCTTCCACTGTAATACAAGTTCAAACTTGTTACAACATCAAAACGGACAGGACTTAAGATACGACCTGATACTAACGTACTAATATATAATATTAGTTTTGATTGATTCTTGATATTTTAGAGCAACACTGACAATAGTATTTACCTTAATTCTACAGCACTACATCAGTGTGAAACGGAGCATGACCAAGACTTTAGATCTAGAATTCGAGTCCCTCATGACGCATGGGAAGCGAGTCACATTTCTCAGAAAGAAGGTTCTGGTTCAAGTCAGAGTGAGGCAACTAAGCTACATTTCACCAGAGCAAGCCACTCGTGTGGCAATCGTCGGAAACAGTGAAGATGGATGGAAGTTGACGAGCTAACTTCTTTTCAGGTACCTTGAACCTCACTTCCAGAGCCTATCATCGAAGAAGAAGTAAAAAGATGAGCAACGAAGTCTAACGAATTTATTTTCTCCTTCACAGAATTGTGTCACGCTCTATTTTTAAATACCACACCCAAAATCTGACAGGAAACCGTGTTTCTCTATTTGCGCTAAAGGATTCAACCAGAAAAATGAAAATATGGGCGTTGAGAGCAAAGACTTGAACAAACTATGAAGGAAATGAAATTATTGTAGCTTCTAAAGCCTGTACTGATTTGCCTACCAAAGTACTTGAAAGGAACTAACTATTCATTGATGCACGTTGATAACATAATGTTTGTATTATCGTCAACAAACGTGTTTATTTTGATTTAAAAATGATTTGTTTTAGAAAATCTACTGATGCGAACAATTTTCATTCTAGATTTTTGAAAGGTAATAAATAATGAATACAAATATATACATACTTGACATAAACATATGATTTCAAGTATTCCCATTTAAGACCCTTCTAAAGAGCAATAACTATTACGTATGTCATTGATTTATTCTATAAGGTCATTGATTTATTGCACGAGAAACATGGTGCTAAAATCGTCTCGAAATGACGAAGAGACAACTAAGCAATGGATACGATAGGTAGTCAGACATTTTTACCCGGGTTGGGGACCTTAATTTCGTCCTCAAAAAGCGCCACAAAAGCACCTTTATAGCTTCTTGAGAGGAGCAAAAGACGTGAACGTTGAGGGATGCGTCCAAACTTTGCACGCACAATACATGACCAGCAATTCATCTTTGTGGCGTAGCCCATAAATTTTCTCGATAACTCATTTCGAGGCGGGCCGAAACACAGAAGCAACAGCCAGAAGTGTTTCTGTGCTAGGAATGCTGTGAGCGAGCATGTCAACACGCGGCAAATGAAAGATAAATAACTTGGAACGCGGTCTCAAGTGCGCAGTGCTTGCACAGAACTCACAGGACCTCGTGAAGAGGCTTTCGTTAGTTAGTACGCAGGAAGACGCGAGTGGCCGTGTTAACAAGATTGCTTCTGAACTTTAATAGCAGTGTCCATACGCCGGCACCTGGATTACGACGGTCCAAGCGCCGCACACAACACAGGCGTTGAACAGGAGTGACGGAGACACGGTGTCTGGACAGCGCTCAGCAGACTGTTTGCGCGCCTTTCCAGCAGTTGTTATGCCGCAGTTTGGTTGCTTTTATTGAAAATACCGAGTCCACTGCAACATGGAAAACAAGCCACTACAGAAAGCGTTATGGCGGAGTGTCGTGAGTGCTATTGTACAGTAAAGGTTGTACACTCCATCACTCATAAAACAAGCCGCTTCGAAAAGGGTCATGGGTAGTTCTTTTACAATGGAATATTTGACGCAACCTCGAGAGGGGTTACAGAGTACGTTCTCACTATTGGATCTTCAATTGCATGTAGAAACATTAGATTCGATGTTAGTTTGCGCATCTCTAACAAAAACAAAGGCGTTTGTAAGAGAGGAAGGAGGAAAGGCGAACTTAAGGAAACACGAAATCCGTGCACAAAGTGCTTAGATACAGAAAGTTGAGAAAGAAGTTAGGTAATAGAGAAGCAAGTTTGCTTTAAATGGTAGCTAAAACAATTATTTATCCCAGCATTACTTCAATCCCCTGCAATAAAATACTCTGTTCCGACACCGAAGAAACATTGAATGAAAGAGTACTCGGATAAGTTCAGATTGTAAATTATGAAAATTGCTGAAAGAAAATGCGGGTACCAAGAAATAACGTGGACCTGAGCGAAATCCATAAAATGGATATGAATCACTTGGTTTCCCATTTGGTGCACTCTAGTGCAGTAAACGGTTCACGCTCTCCCGGCTTCTATAGCAGTCCATCTAGAGTTGATCGCTTCTTTTATGTTTATAAAAACTCTCAGTTTTACCTGAAAAAAAAAAAATTTTCCTGAAAAATTAAATCAGCAACATTTCACGTCCAAGAAGTGGTTCCATTAAATTAGATGTTAGTTTAAGCCTCCCAAACCTATAAAAATACAGCGTTCCGAAGAGAGGAAGGAGGTAGGCACCATTTGGTATGGAGATTAGAGAACTCGGAATCTTTGCAAAAGAGACATAGAAACAGTAAGTTGAGAAAAAGGTTTATGAAACAAGAAGGAAGTTGAAGAAGAAAGTAGTAGGTGCCGAAAAACAGAAAAGCAGTGAACAGATAAAAGGTGGTTCTTAACATAACAAAAAACACTTCAAGAAAAAGAAGGGCCCTCACACATTTTCCCCTTGGAGTGCTAATTCCCATAGATACAATAGTTGTAGCCCCAGAGGGGGAGAAGTGATTTCATAAGTCCACAGAAATGTGTGAGTTAAAACTCAGATCTGAAAAAGGCTTTGAAGTTATAAATTTTATCGAAGAAATGGAAGATGACCAATTCAGAAGGAGTGAACAGACTCGCGCCAGATCTGCGTACGAAGCCAAAGTTAATCAGTGGAGGAGCAATACACGTAGCTTGTTCCGAAGTGGAGTACCGAACGTGAGTGTGCGTAGGGTATGGGAATTCAAACAAAACTCTCAGAATTTCAGTTCAGGAGGTGAGCCCAGGCGTACTATGAAACATCTCGGAGTTTTAAAAATATACAGAGTATCCGAAAATAAATTGTAAACTTTGATGGTAGATTTTAAGCCCTGAAGAGGAACTATTGCATAAAAAAGTAAAATACGAACATTCACTATTTTCAAGATATATTCAACGTATTCGAGTAAGATACACACATACACGATTGAGTAGGGTCTATCTAACTATGGTGGAGACAGTCCCCAAAGTCATAGATGATGGAAACCAATTTCATCCCACGAAATCTACGGAATTAGAGTTATAATAAGTGTTCGAAATATCTGTTCGCTGCATCAATGCGGGTCTGCCCTGCCGCCTACACAAAGGTGATTCCCGGACGCAAAAAAACACTTATGATTCATAGGCAACGAGTCCTGAATAGTGGCTCATAATTATCTGTCAAGCAACACCCCTTTCAGTCGTTTCGAAACTTGTGAACAGATTCATATTATCGGAGTTTTTACGATGCTCACTGAAGCAGATCACTATTAAAAAATAAATGTTGCTTAAATTTGTGGGTTAGAGTTAACGCAGGCAGTAATGAATTTTTCTAGAAAACTATTATCTTCACGATTTGAAAACGATTAATTTTTGGATTTCTACTTATTCATGAAAAGGTTGTTCATTTGAGTATGTATTTCTAACTTTTAATTTTCTACTTTTAGTTTTGAATACCTGTAAACACAAGCTCTATGACAAGCAGACAAAAATTGATTAGAGGTGAAGAAAAATATGTTAGTCCATGAAAACATCGGGATATTTACAAGAGAAGCGGGGAAAGGGAAGTGGTAAAATTGCCAACGAAAGTATTATGGCTTATCTACAAAAGAGTTAGTCACGTAGGACATGCATATGCATATTTTTTTAGTTTCCATCAGCGTAAATGCAAGCAAATTACTGCCCACGTTTCAATTTATTTGTTGAATTGTAGAATAAAGCTTTTAGTCCGATGGACTCCTAAAACTTGAGTCTCGTTTAAAGCATTTCCTCTGGACCGTAGTTCAGTTTGACAGATATTTTATCCTAAATCCGTTACTGAATTTTATGGGCAGGAGCCAAGGAATTTTTAGAGTTAATTTTTTTACCGTTCATGGAAGTCCAAATGACCAATCACGTCGATATTGTAGTGATGAAATTTAACGACTCCAAATCCAAGCTTTGCAGTGTCTGTTACCCTATTCCCGGCACAATGCACATAAGCGGCTCGAAAACGCTGCCTCGGGCCCAAAAAAATATAACAGGCCATTCAGTATCCTGGAACTTCCCTCTGAAAATATCAGAACTGTATATGAGTACCTTGTTCGCTAGGTTTCAGATGTTTTTTAGTCATAAAAACCGTCTATCGTCTTCTGAGAAAAACTGAAGCATGTCTTAGTCGTGGGGTTAATTGACTTTGTTACGTAACCGTTTTGAGACTAAGAGATGGTTTCCTGTGTCCTTGCTGATACAAATTGGCCATTCCTCATTGCATATGAGTTGTATCAAACATCATGATGTACCACAGTTCGGGTTGTCTACTCTGATACCTGGAGTTCTTTGGCCATGGTCCTCATCGATATTTTGGGATCCTCATCGATAATGTCTTCAACAATCCATTAATTTCAGTGTTCTTTTGGTTCAGAGCGTTGGGAATTTTTTTTTCTTTTAGCTACAGGGGAAACTCTGCCCTCACATCCACTTGGCTTCAACAGAACCTAATGAGCAAATGATCTGACAACGTATAAAAAGTTGCTGATTTCGAAATCGCTTTGTATTGCAATTATAGAAACTATGACAGCTTGTTTTTGTCATTTATTAAGTAGACATCTCTCTCTCTCTCTCTCTGAATGGGTTGTCGATACACAAATATGATATTACTGTAGAAATTATTTGAGCGTGTAATGAACGAAGAACGGCATGCCCTCAAGTAGGCTTCACAGCCTGTTAAAATTCAAAAGAATTTTTAAATTATAATTTTGTCCAAAGTTTATAATCTATTTCCGCTAAGGCGATGATCACAAAACGTTTTTTATTCTTAATAACAAAAACTCAAGCTTCCCTACGCGAAAGTTCTCAACAGTCTAGTGTCATCTTGTATTAATTGCATTGACTTGATTCATCTAAGTATGAAATACATGCATGGCAATATGAAATGTTTCAGCCAATCACTGATGTCCATTATCTCAGAGGTCGCGAGCGGAACCTTCCGAACAAGAAATTTTTTATATTCGTCCTGCATAGTGTCAGTTAGCATACGTTAGAAATCTAAAGAGTTATCTAATGATCTTCCTAATGGTAATTTTATACCACACAAAGGAAGAAAGGGTACGAAAGAATACCCATTACAAATTTAATGTGACCTTAGTAGGATATGTGGTTACGAAATGGAAGGAGACGGGATCTGTATCCAAAGTGCCAATGATGAATCGTCCGAGGAAATTGGCCTACGCGACGGAAAGATTCGTTATTAGTGAAGTCAAAAAGTCCCAATTTCTGGCTCGTTCCAAAACCCATCTCGATTTACAAAGTACTAAATTATATGTTTGCAATGACACAATCGATCGATATCTCAATATATCCCACTGGCTATACTCAAGGTCACCTAAAAAGACAAGTTTCTCATAGACTGGAATTTGCGATTCGAATATATGAGGCCACCGGTTACATTGTTCTATAATCTTTCGTAGACAGAAGAAAACTCAAATAGCATTTTTCGGGAGCAACAGAAAAGAGCAAGTTTGAAGAAAATATAACACTAATGCTCCAAAAAATTCTACAACAACTTCGGTGAAATTGTATAAGTAAGATAGCCCGCCCTCATGTATCGAAGTATTTTTGAGAAATACTCCAACACTTTTCCTGTGAAGGGACCCACCGGTGGTCACCGAGGGGATTTTCATATTGCTACTGACCGAACTGCAGTAACTAACTCTATGTTTTATAAATCTGTAATGAAAGCTAAATGAAGGCATGTACAATAAATTTACAGGAGTTCCTGTATCAGTTTTCACGTTCGTTGACTTTAAGCTTTTCTTGTTCTTGAACTTAATTTTAAGGATATAAGTAATTGATAATAAACCATAAATAGCCCTTCAAACCTTTAAATTAAAATTAGTCCAGATAATTTAAGCAAATTCAATAACGTAAAAATTTCTATAACCCAGCTCTAGGCTTGTCTTTGGTTCTTGAACTTTGGCTTACTATCCTGAATACATCCTAATGAATACACCATTTGAGCCAAGCCGTACTTACCTCGTAAATTTTCTAGATGCAAATTCAGATCGCCTCCAACCTTCACTAAGCAAACATCTTCCATCAACTTTATTACTTATACAAACTTGAGCCTACTCAGCCTTCGTTTCGAACACCGTGCGGAACCTGCCTGCAACCAGCCCAGGGACGCTGGTGGGTTTACGTCGGCTTCGCTACGCTCTCCGTCCCTTCTTCCGAGGACCGAGCTGACTGAAGATGAGAGGCTGAGGCGCCTTCCTTGCTGCTGACCTGCACCGCTCACCGTCCACTCGCCTGACTCAGCTTCCCGGCACGTCCTGATGCTCACGAGCTTATTGGAGGTTTGTGAACTATTAGTTCAGTAACCAATTACTTGCCATGCCGTGAGCTGGGTATTTAGGACGACGTTTCCCCATGCATTCTTAAAAACTTATAACTTATAAACTTACCTTAAAAACTTATAACTTATAAACTTACCTTAAAAACTTATAACTTATAAACTTACCTTAAAAACTTATAACTTATAACTCGTAAACTGACCTTACAACGATAAACTGTATTAAACCTAAGACTAAACACTAAACCTTAACTAACTGCAACTAACTCCACAGAGCACGGGTGCTTGCTTCCTACGACTGCAGTCACAGTTCGCAAGTGGACCGCCCGCCTGTCTCCCAGAAGACCTGCTCTGAAGAGTTTATAGTTTCTTGGTTCATTCAAGTTTAGCAGTTTGTCCTTTTCTTCCAAATGTCGTTCCGACATTTGACCTAATAAGTTACGCCAAATTTTCCCATTACGGAACTCCGCGTATTTCAATCTCCTATATATAATAATAAATCAATTTTTTTTCTATACGGCACGGTCCAGTCAATTTCGTTATTTTCAAAATTGCTCACTACAATTGACTTCAAAGTTGAATTGAACATTGAACTTCAGTGTAACCCATTGTAGGAAGCGTGTTAAATCTTTTTTTCTGGCGAACGATTAGGTCTTTCAACAAGACAGCGAGCCTAAGCACGTAATAAAGCTAACCTAAAAATTATTACTGTACAATTACAACTGTAATCCGGTGACCTAACTAGTTTATTCCGACGAAAATTTGCGAAAGCTTTTCAAAATAAATGCTTATGCTAGGAATCCTGACGGCATTGAAGATCTTAAAGATTTGTGCGAAAATGAGTGGTCTCGTTTTTCTCCAGGAAACACATCATACGCTCTAGAAAGAGGAACGATTGTGTAAGATGTGACCTGGGTAATAATTATTATAAAGGAAACGGGAAATTAATGAACAATTAATCAATAAAAACTCGAACGTACCTGCGTAAAGTAATCAATAAATACATTCAACATTCGTTGATTACTCTGCGCTGGAACGTTGGGGATTTTTTGGTAAATAATGAGTAATGCATTGATTTTTAACATCCTTTATAATAATTATGACCTAAAATAATGCCTTTTTTCATTTTATACCATAAGAGAAGAATTTGAGTTATTGTTTTGTTCTGCATTGGATGCTTTTACATCTTGCTAAATTGTTATGGTGGAGCTAACGTAAATTGTTATGGTGGAGCTTTGCTGTTTTGTCTGTTTACAGGGTGGACCACGAAAATTTTCCGTTTTTCCAATACTTAAAATTGCGTAACCATTGAAAGTAGAAACTCACCGTGACTCATTTTCAATATATTCATTATATTTTTGTGGAGTAAAACCCTTTAGTATTCATAGTCATGGTTTACGAACAGGTAAAATCAAAGTGAGAATATTTTTTTAGCCATAGAGCGAGGGTAATTCAAAAGATGCAATCTGAGATTTTACTAACACAAAAAGCAGTTGATGTAAAAAGGAAAAATATCAATAACATACTTTTTATAGCAGTATATTAACTTTTTGATTCAACGTAAATACTGAATGTTCCCATCATAACAAATGACCACCGATGTGTTTGAGTCACTTTTGAAATAGGACTCTCATTTCTCGCACTAATTTTCTAATGACCCCAGGATTTTTTAAGTTCATCGACATTCTTAATGTAACGATTGACAAAAATTTTGCAGGCCTGTGGAAGTGTTTTATAAACTTTATCTATGAGATGACTGTCAGAAAATTTTCTCGGAGTCAGGTCGGGACTGCGCGGTGGCCATTCTGCCGCATGTCCAACTCCAATGACACGACCTCCAAAAACTTCTGTTGAAGTGTCTGAACGCGAATACTTCCGTGGCATGGAGCTCCGTCTTGCATCCTCCACACTCTGTCCAATCTATGCCCGTAACGAACTTGCAGCTGCGGAATAATTCCTTCGTTGAGCATGCCTAGGTAATTATGGCCATTCAAATTTCCATCATAGGAAATTGGTTCGAAAATAATCGTTATCGTCATAACGAGGCCAGACCCAGAGAGACCAATCCAAAGTGAAACTTTTTCTCGGGAGCTCGTTTTTTTTGATAAAAATCCTCCGTGGCAGTTTGCCTGACGAATGTGTTCTATTATTTGACGATTAACAACATCATTCATTTGGATATGAATGGATGACCACCATTCAAATGATGTTAACAACTCCATTCATGTGGATATAAATGGATGATAATTATTCAAATGATGTTAACAACACCATTCATGTGGATGTCAATGGATGACCACCATTGAAATGATGTTAACAACAACATTCATGTGGATATGAATGGATGACCACCATTCAAATGATGTTAACAACACCATTCATGTGGATATGAATGGATGACCGCCATTCAAATTATGTTAACATCACCATTCATGTGGATATGAATGTATGACCACCATTCAAATTATGTTAACAACACCATTCATGTGGATATGAATGGATGACCACCATTCAAATGATGTTAACAACACCATTCATTTGGATATGAATGGATGACCACCAATCAAATGATGTTAACAACACCGTTCATGTGGATATGAATGGATGACCACCATTCAAATTATGTTAACAACACCATTCATGTGGAAATGAATGGATGACCACCATTCAAATTATGTTAACAACACCATTCATGTGGAAATGAATGGATGACCACCATTCAAATTATGTTAACAACACCATTCATGTGGATATGAATGGATGACCACCATTCAAATTATGTTAACAACACCATTCATGTGGATATGAATGGATGACCACCATTCAAATTATGTTAACAACACCATTCATGTGGATATGAATGGATGACCGCCATTCAAATTATGTTAACAACACCATTCATGTGGATATGAATGGATGACCGCCATTCAAATTATGTTAACAACACCATTCATGTGGATATGAATGGATGACCGCCATTCAAATTATGTTAACAACACCATTCATGTGGATATGAATGGATGACCGCCATTCAAATTATGTTAACACCATTCATGTGGATATGAATGGATGACCGCCATTCAAATTATGTTAACAACACCATTCATGTGGATATGAATGGATGACCGCCATTCAAATTATGTTAACAACACCATTCATGTGGATATGAATGGATGACCGCCATTCAAATTATGTTAACAACACCATTCATGTGGATATGAACGGATGACCGCCATTCAAATTATGTTAACAACACCATTCATGTGGATATGAATGGATGACCGCCATTCAAATTATGTTAACAACACCATTCATGTGGATATGAATGGATGACCGCCATTCAAATTATGTTAACAACACCATTCATGTGGATATGAATGGATGACCGCCATTCAAATTATGTTAACAACACCATTCATGTGGATATGAATGGATGACCGCCATTCAAATTATGTTAACAACACCATTCATGTGGATATGAATGGATGACCGCCATTCAAATTATGTTAACAACACCATTCATGTGGATATGAATGGATGACCGCCATTCAAATTATGTTAACAACACCATTCATGTGGATATGAATGGATGACCGCCATTCAAATTATGTTAACAACACCATTCATGTGGATATGAATGGATGACCGCCATTCAAATTATGTTAACAACACCATTCATGTGGATATGAATGGATGACCGCCATTCGAATTATGTTAACAACACCATTCATGTGGATATGAATGGATGACCGCCATTCAAATTATGTTGACAACACCATTCATGTGGATATGAATGGATGACCGCCATTCAAATTATGTTAACAACACCATTCATGTGGATATGAATGGATGACCACCATTCAAATGATGTTAACACCATTCATGTGGATGTGAATGGATGACCACCATTCAAATTATGTTAACAACACCATTCATGTGGATATGAATGGATGACCACCATTCAAATGATGTTAACAACACCATTCATGTGGATATGAATGGATGACCACCATTCAAATGATGTTAACAACACCATTCATGTGGATATGAATGGATGACCACCATTCAAATTATGTTAACAACACCGTTCATGTGGATATGAATGGATGACCACCATTCAAATGATGTTAACAACACCATTCATGTGGATATGAATGGATGACCACCATTCAAATGATGTTAACAACACCATTCATGTGGATATGAATGGATGACCACCATTCAAATGATGTTAACAACACCATTCATGTGGATATGAATGGATGACCACCATTCAAATTATGTTAACAACACCATTCATGTGGGAATGAATGGATGACCACCATTCAAATTATGTTAACAACACCGTTCATGTGGATATGAATGGATGACCACCATTCAAATGATGTTAACAACACCATTCATTTGGATATGAATGGATGACCGCCATTCAAATTATGTTAACAACACCATTCATGTGGATATGAATGGATGACCACCATTCAAATGATGTTAACACCATTCATGTGGATGTGAATGGATGACCACCATTCAAATTATGTTAACAACACCATTGATGTGGATATGAATGGATGACCACCATTCAAATGATGTTAACAACACCATTCATGTGGATATGAATGAATGACCACCATTCAAATGATGTTAACAACACCATTCATGTGGATATGAATGGATGACCACCATTCAAATTATGTTAACAACACCATTCATGTGGATATGAATGGATGACCACCATTCAAATGATGTTAACAACACCATTCATGTGGATATGAATGGATGACCACCATTCAAATTATGTTAACAACACCATTCATGTGAAAATGAATGGATGACCACCATTCAAATGATGTTAACAACACCGTTCATGTGGATATGAATGGATGACCACCATTCAAATGATGTTAACAACACCATTCATTTGGATATGAATGGATGACCGCCATTCAAATTATGTTAACAACACCATTCATGTGGATATGAATGGATGACCACCATTCAAATGATGTTAACACCATTCATGTGGATGTGAATGGATGACCACCATTCAAATTATGTTAACAACACCATTGATGTGGATATGAATGGATGACCACCATTCAAATGATGTTAACAACACCATTCATGTGGATATGAATGAATGACCACCATTCAAATGATGTTAACAACACCATTCATGTGGATATGAATGGATGACCACCATTCAAATTATGTTAACAACACCATTCATGTGGATATGAATGGATGACCACCATTCAAATGATGTTAACAACACCATTCATGTGGATATGAATGGATGACCACCATTCAAATTATGTTAACAGCACCATTCATGTGTATATGAATGGATGACCACCATTCAAATTATGTTAACAACACCGTTCATGTGGATATGAATGGATGACCACCATTCAAATGATGTTAACAACACCATTCATGTGGATATGAATGGATGACCACCATTCAAATGATGTTAACAACACCATTCATGTGGATATGAATGGATGACCACCATTCAAATGATGTTAACAACACCATTCATGTGGATATGAATGGATGACCACCATTCAAATTATGTTACCAACACCATTCATGTGGATATGAATGGATGACCACCATTCAAATTATGTTAACAACACCGTTCATGTGGATATGAATGGATGACCACCATTCAAATGATGGTAACAACACCATTCATGTGGATATGAATGGATGACCACTATTCAAATTATGTTAACAACACCGTTCATGTGGATATGAATGGATGACCACCATTTAAATGATGTTAACAACACCATTCATGTGGATATGAATGGATGACCACCATTCAAATTATGTTAACAACACCATTCATGTGGATATGAATGGATGACCACCATTCAAATGATGTTAACAACACCGTTCATGTGGATATGAATGGATGACCACCATTCAAATGATGTTAACAACACCATTCATGTGGATATGAATGGATGACCACCATTCAAATGATGTTAACAACACCGTTCATGTGGATATGAATGGATGACCACCATTCAAATGATGTTAACAACACCATTCATGTGGATATGGATGGATGACCACCATTCGAATTATGTTAACAACACCATTCATGTGGATATGAATGGATGACCACCATTCAATTGATGTTAACAACACCATTCATGTGGATATGAATGGATGACCACCATTCAAATGATGTTAACAACACCATTCATGTGGATATGAATGGATGACCACCATTTAAATGATGTTAACAACACCGTTCATGTGGATATGAATGGATGACCACCATTCAAATGATGTTAACAACACCATTCATGTGGATATGAATGGATGACCACCATTCAAATGATGTTAACAACACCATTCATGTGGATATGAATGGATGACCACCATTCAAATGATGTTAACAACACCATTCATGTGGATATGAATGGATGACCACCATTCAAATTATGTTACCAACACCATTCATGTGGATATGAATGGATGACCACCATTCAAATTATGTTAACAACACCGTTCATGTGGATATGAATGGATGACCACCATTCAAATGATGGTAACAACACCATTCATGTGGATATGAATGGATGACCACTATTCAAATTATGTTAACAACACCGTTCATGTGGATATGAATGGATGACCACCATTCAAATGATGTTAACAACACCATTCATGTGGATATGAATGGATGACCACCATTCAAATTATGTTAACAACACCATTCATGTGGATATGAATGGATGACCACCATTCAAATGATGTTAACAACACCGTTCATGTGGATATGAATGGATGACCACCATTCAAATGATGTTAACAACACCATTCATGTGGATATGAATGGATGACCACCATTCAAATGATGTTAACAACACCGTTCATGTGGATATGAACGGATGACCACCATTCAAATGATGTTAACAACACCATTCATGTGGATATGAATGGATGACCACCATTCAAATGATGTTAACAACACCATTCATGTGGATATGAATGGATGACCACCATTCAAATGATGTTAACAACACCGTTCATGCGGATATGAATGGATGACCACCATTCAAATGATGTTAACAACACCATTCATGTGGATATGAATGGATGACCACCATTCAAATGACGTTAACAACACCGTTCATGTGGATATGAATGGATGATCACCATTCAAATGATGTTAAAACAACACCATTCATGTGGATGTGAATGGATGACCACCATTCAAATGATGTTAACAACACCATTCATGTGGATATGAATGGATGACCACCATTCAAATGATGTTAACAACACCATTCATGTGGATATGAATGGATGACCACCAATCAAATGACGTTAACAACACCGTTCATGTGGATATGAATGGATGACCACCATTCAAATGATGTTAACAACACCATTATTTGGGATATGAATGGATGACCACCATTCAAATGATGTTAACAACACCATTCATGTGGATATGAATGGATGATCACCATTCAAATGATATTAACAACACCATTCATGTGGATATGAATGGATGATCACCATTCAAATGATATTAACAACACCATTCATGTGGATATGAATGGATGATCACCATTCAAATTATGTTAACAACACCGTTCATGTGGATATGAATGGATGACCACCATTCAAATGATGGTAACAACACCGTTCATGTGGATATGAATGGATGACCACCATTCAAATGATGTTAACAACACCATTCTTTGGGATATGAATGGATGACCACCATTCAAATGATGTTAACAACACCATTCATGTGGATATGAATGGATGACCACCATTCAAATGATGTTAACAACACCATTCATGTGGATATGAATGGATGACCACCATTCAAATGATTTTAACAACACCATTCATGTGGATATGAATGGATGACCACCATTCAAATGATATTAACAACACCATTCATGTGGATATGAATGGATGACCACCATTCAAATGATTTTAACAACACCGTTCATGTGGATATGAATGAATGACCACCATTCAAATGATGGTAACACCATTCTTTGGGATATGAATGGATGACCACCATTCAAATTATGTTAACAACACCATTCATGTGGATATGAATGGATGACCGCCATTCAAATTATGTTAACAACACCATTCATGTGGATATGAATGGATGACCACCATTCAAATGATGTTAACACCATTCATGTGGATGTGAATGGGTGACCACCATTCAAATTATGTTAACACCATTCATGTGGATATGAATGGATGACCACCATTCAAATTATGTTAACAACACCATTCATGTGGATATGAATGGATGACCACCATTCAAATGATGTTAACAACACCATTCATGTGGATATGAATGGATGACCACCATTCAAATTATATTAACAACACCGTTCATGTGGATATGAATGGATGACCACCATTCAAATGATGTTAACAACACCATTCATGTGGATATGAATGGATGACCACCATTCAAATGATGTTAACAACACCATTCATGTGGATATGAATGGATGACCACCATTCAAATGATGTTAACAACACCATTCATGTGGATATGAATGGATGACCACCATTCAAATGATGTTAACAACACCATTCATGTGGATATGAATGGATGACCACCATTCAAATTATGTTAACAACACCATTCATGTGGAAATGAATGGATGACCACCATTCAAATTATGTTAACAACACCGTTCATGTGGATATGAATGGATGACCACCATTCAAATGATGTTAACAACACCATTCATTTGGATATGAATGGATGACCGCCATTCAAATTATGTTAACAACACCATTCATGTGGATATGAATGGATGACCACCATTCAAATGATGTTAACACCAATCATGTGGATGTGAATCGATGACCACCATTCAAATTATGTTAACAACACCATTGATGTGGATATGAATGGATGACCACCATTCAAATGATGTTAACAACACCATTCATGTGGATATGAATGAATGACCACCATTCAAATGATGTTAACAACACCATTCATGTGGATATGAATGGATGACCACCATTCAAATTATGTTAACAACACCATTCATGTGGATATGAATGGATGACCACCATTCAAATGATGTTAACAACACCATTCATGTGGATATGAATGGATGACCACCATTCAAATTATGTTAACAACACCATTCATGTGTATATGAATGGATGACCACCATTCAAATTATGTTAACAACACCGTTCATGTGGATATGAATGGATGACCACCATTCAAATGATGTTAACAACACCATTCATGTGGATATGAATGGATGACCACCATTCAAATGATGTTAACAACACCATTCATGTGGATATGAATGGATGACCACCATTCAAATGATGTTAACAACACCATTCATGTGGATATGAATGGATGACCACCATTCAAATTATGTTACCAACACCATTCATGTGGATATGAATGGATGACCACCATTCAAATTATGTTAACAACACCGTTCATGTGGATATGAATGGATGACCACCATTCAAATGATGGTAACAACACCATTCATGTGGATATGAATGGATGACCACTATTCAAATTATGTTAACAACACCGTTCATGTGGATATGAATGGATGACCACCATTCAAATGATGTTAACAACACCATTCATGTGGATATGAATGGATGACCACCATTCAAATTATGTTAACAACACCATTCATGTGGATATGAATGGATGACCACCATTCAAATGATGTTAACAACACCATTCATGTGGATATGAATGGATGACCACCATTCAAATGATGTTAACAACACCATTCATGTGGATATGAATGGATGACCACCAATCAAATGACGTTAACAACACCGTTCATGTGGATATGAATGGATGACCACCATTCAAATGATGTTAACAACACCATTCTTTGGGATATGAATGGATGACCGCCATTCAAATGATGTTAACAACACCATTCATGTGGATATGAATGGATGATCACCATTCAAATGATATTAACAACACCATTCATGTGGATATGAATGGATGATCACCATTCAAATGATATTAACAACACCATTCATGTGGATATGAATGGATGATCACCATTCAAATTATGTTAACAACACCGTTCATGTGGATATGAATGGATGACCACCATTCAAATGATGTTAACAACACCGTTCATGTGGATATGAATGGATGACCACCATTCAAATGATATTAACAACACCATTCTTTGGGATATGAATGGATGACCACCATTCAAATGATGTTAACAACACCATTCATGTGGATATGAATGGATGACCACCATTCAAATGATGTTAACAACACCATTCATGTGGATATGAATGGATGACCACCATTCAAATGATTTTAACAACACCATTCATGTGGATATGAATGGATGACCACCATTCAAATGATATTAACAACACCATTCATGTGGATATGAATGGATGACCACCATTCAAATGATGTTAACAACACCGTTCATGTGGATATGAATGAATGACCACCATTCAAATGATGTTAACAACACCATTCTTTGGGATATGAATGGATGACCACCATTCAAATGATGTTAACAACACCATTCATGTGGATGTGAATGGATGACCACCATTCAAATGATGTTAACAACACCGTTCATGTGGATATGAATGAATGACCACCATTCAAATGATGTTAACAACACCATTCTTTGGGATATGAATGGATGACCACCATTCAAATGATATTAACAACACCATTCATGTGGATGTGAATGGATGACCACCATTCAAATGATGTTAACAACACCATTCATGTGGATGTGAATGGATGACCACCATTCAAATGATGTTAACAACACCGTTCATGTGGATATGAATGAATGACCACCATTCAAATGATGTTAACAACACCATTCTTTGGGATATGAATGGATGACCACCATTCAAATGATATTAACAACACCATTCATGTGGATATGAATGGATGACCACCATTCAAATGATATTAACAACACCATTCATGTGGAAAGTCAGGTACAACGAAGGTCGTAGGAAATCTCCCATGTCTCTTCATACACCATCTGTAAAACATTGTTCTTCTTTCGAGATAATTTTCTAATGATTCTTTGCAAATCCATTCATTTTAAGGAAATAATTGAACTAAATATCTCTACGAACTGTTGACCGATATGAATTTGTTCCATGTCGTCGACTTGGAAAGTTTACATTCTGGTCAATTTGGCTGCGCACCATTTCGACGTTTTCTGGTATTCTTCTTGTGAAACGTCATCTGAAATTCTTTTTGTGTCCAATGGAGTACTGATCCATGTGTGTAGACAATTTTCCCACAGTTTTTCTAACAGTAGGTTTGCTTGCACTGCTGCCCTAAAAATGGCTGCAGAATTGTTGAACAACTTCTGTGACATTTTCTTCTTCCTCTTTTGTCAGTTGCATTGATAAGCCCCAATAGGGAAGAATTTAACTACTGTATTTGCAAAGTGAAGTTGAATTAAGAACGGTCTCATAAATAGGAAGGACGAAGAAGTTCTGCATTTTTACTGTGATTCTAAAAATAAACGCCATTTGTAGTTGTATTTGAGAAAAAGGAAACCTTTTTGTGGCAGACTCTGCATAAACCCTTGACAAATACACGCACGTATAAGACGCTTGAAAACTACGTCTCAACAGTTGGTTTAAATTGAGAATTTGAACAAAGAATTAAAAAGCAAATACTGTTTTTTTGGTGCCACAACTTTGCACACTTAGCCAACATTTCAATTTAGTACGTAGTTATTCGAATCGTTGCACATCGGTACAGAGCAAGAAACTAGCGCATTTAGCCTGGATTTATATTGATGTTCAGCTTGCCGTTCGGTTCAAATGACAATATTCACTCGTTCTTAGAAACTGGTACTCGTCAGGTATAAAAACTGGTTTCAAGAACTTCTGAGTTTGCACAGAACCTTCATTTGGGATACAGGAATCTGTTCGATTCGTACAGGTAAATAAAAATCAGTGAAAGTAAAGACTTATGCAATGGGAACTTTGTTTAAGTACGCTGAGTCCGAGAACTTTCTGAAAGCGTAGCAGTTATTGTTAATATTGCGAGTGAAGTCGGGCTGTACGAATGATTTTAGCGGGCAATTCTCTCCTATTTTCAGGTAAGGCTTTCAAGTTTCTTTGGGAAATATCTAAGCCTTGGACATTGTTTGCGGGGAGAAAACTCCTGTAGTAAAATGACAATTCCACTACAAGAATGAGCTTCAAGAGGCACAGGCCCTTGCATTCGCCCATGTTAGGTGGAGTGTTCTCATATCATCGAGATGAAGCCATTTTTGACACGCAAGCAGCACGAAGAACCAATTTATGTTCGTAACGGTGATTGGCGCTCAAACTTCGGCACAAAATATAGAACAACAAATGGCTCTGCCGTTAAGTCGAGAAAAAAAGAGGGATTGAAAAATTACGAGTAAATAACAAATGGTTTCCGAAGGGAAAAACTGAGTAGTAACGTTTTTCACACGAGGCTGATGTAAAATTTTTTTGCCTTTCTATTTTCTAGCCTAATTTAACTGTTTCTGCTACATGTTATATCGAATAAAGGCTTACACATTCGCGATTACATTATTTATGAGAGATTTTTACCTCCAGACTGCATTGGAGTACACGATTTAGGGAAGTTATCCCTTCAAAATACCCTGAAGGCAATGAACAATAGCAATGAACAAGGCAATGAACAATGGCAATGAACAAGGCAATGAACAATGGCAATGAACAAGGCAATGAACAATGGCAATGAACAAGGCAATGAACAATGGCAATGAACAAGGCAATGAACAATGGCAATGAACAAGGCAATGAACAATAGCAATGAACAAGGCAATGAACAATAGCAATGAACAATAGCAATAAACAAGGCAATGAACAATAGCAATGAACAATAGCAATGAACAAGGCAATGAACAAGAGCAATGAACAAGGCAATGAACAAGGCAATGAACAAGGCAATGAACCATAGCAATAAACAAGGCAATGAACAATGGCAATGAACAAGACAATGAACAATAGCAATGAACAAGGCAATGAACAAGGCAATGAACAAGGCAATGAACAAGACAATGAGCAATAGCAATGAACAAGGCAATGAACAAGGCAATGAACAATAGCAATGAACAATAGCAATGAACAATAGCAATGAACAATAGCAATGAACAAGGCAATGAACAATAGCAATGAACAAGGCAATGAACAAGGCAATGAACAAGGCAATGAACCATAGCAATGAACAAGGCAATGAACAATGGCAATGAACAAGACAATGAACAATAGCAATGAACAAGGCAATGAACAAGGCAATGAACAAGACAATGAACAATAGCAATGAACAAGGCAATGAACAAGGCAATGAACAAGACAATGAACAATATCAATGAACAAGGCAATGAACAAGGCAATGAACAAGACAATGAACAACAACAATGAACAAGGCAATGAACAATAGCAATGAACAAGGCAATGAACAATAGCAATGAACAAGGCAATGAACCATAGCAATGAACAAGGCAATGAACCATAGCAATGAACAAGGCAATGAACAATAGCAATGAACAAGGCAATGAACAAGGCAATGAACAATAGCAATGAACAAGGCAATGAACAATAGCAATGAACAAGGCAATGAACCATAGCAATGAACAAGGCAATGAACAATAGCAATGAACAAGGCAATGAACAAGGCAATGAACAAGGCAATGAACAAGGCAATGAACAAGGCAATGAACAATAGCAATGAACAAGGCAATGAACAATAGCAATGAACAAGGCAATGAACCATAGCAATGAACAAGGCAATGAACAATAGCAATGAACAAGGCAATGAACAAGGCAATGAACAATAGCAATGAACAAGGCAATGAACAATAGCAATGAACAAGGCAATGAACCATAGCAATGAACAAGGCAATGAACCATAGCAATGAACAAGGCAATGAACAATAGCAATAAACAAGGCAATGCACAAGACAATGAGCAATAGCAATGAACAAGGCAATGAACAAGGCAATGAACAAGGCAATGAACAAGGCAATGAGCAATAGCAATGAACAAGGCAATGAACAAGGCAATGAACAAGACAATGAACAAGACAATGAACAAGACAATGAACAATAGCAATGAACAAGGCAATGAACAAGGCAATGAACAAGACAATGAACAAGACAATGAACAAGACAATGAACAATAGCAATGAACAAGGCAATGAACAAGGCAATGAACAAGGCAATGAACAAGGCAATGAACAAGGCAATGAACAAGACAATGAGCAATAGCAATGAACAAGGCAATGAAAAAGACAATGAACAATAGCAACGAACAAGGCAATGAACAAGGCAATGAACAAGGCAATGAACAAGACAATGAACAAGGCAATGAACAAGGCAATGAACAAGACAATGAACAAGACAATGAACAAGACAATGAACAATAGAAATGAACAAGGCAATGAATAAGGCAATGAACAAGACAATAAACAATAGCAATGAACAAGGCAATGAACAAGGCAATGAACAAGGCAATGAAAATGACAATGAACAATAGCAACGAACAAGGCAACGAACAAGGCAATGAACAAGGCAATGAACAAGGCAATGAACAAGGCAATGAACAAGGCAATGAACAAGGCAATGAACAACGCAATGAACAAGGCAATGAACAAGGCAATGAACAAGGCAATGAACAAGGCAATGAACAAGGCAATGAACAAGGCAATGGACAAGACAATGAACATTAGCAATGAACAAGACAATGAACATTAGCAATGAACAAGGCAATGAACAAGGCAATGAACAAGGCAATGAACAAGACAATGAACATTAGCAATGAACAAGGCAATGAACAAGGCAATGAACAAGGCAATGAACAAGACAATGAACAAGACAATGAACAAGGCAATGAACAAGGCAATGAACAAGGCAATGAACAATAGCAATGAACAAGGCAATGAACAAGGCAATGAACAAGGCAATGAACAAGTCAATGAACAATAGCAATGAACAAGGCAATGAACAATAGCAATGAACAAGGCAATGAACAAGACAATGAACAAGACAATGAACAAGACAATGAACAATAGCAATGAAGAAGGCAATGAACAAGGCAATGAACAAGACAATGAACAATAGCAATGAACAAGGCAAAGAACAAGGCAATGAACAAGACAATGAACAATAGCAATGAACAAGGCAATGAACAAGGCAATGAACAAGACAATGAACAATAGCAATGAACAAGGCAATGAACAAGGCAATGAACAAGACAATGAACAAGACAATGAACAATAGCAATGAACAAGGCAATGAACAAGGCAATGAACAAGACAATGAACAATAGCAATGAACAAGGCAATGAACAAGGCAATGAACAAGACAATGAACAATAGCAATGAACAAGACAATGAACAAGACAATGAACAATAGCAATGAACAAGGCAATGAACAAGGCAATGAACAATAGCAATGAACAAGGCAATGAACCATAGCAATGAACAAGGCAATGAACAATAGCAATGAAAAAGGCAATGAACAATAGCGATGAACAAGGCAATGAACAAGGCAATGAACAATAGCAATGAACAAGGCAATGAACGACGCAATGATGAATGACGCAATTTCCTTAACACTTTCACTGCGACATAAGCCCCCGTTAGTACACGGAGGGAATTTTCAAAGTCTCCTCACTGACAGTAGCCACAAACTCAATTTTTATAAATAATCAAGCTAAATGAAGACGCGATCCATTCAACGCTTGCGATTTTCAAATTGCTCACTAAATTGACTTTAAATTTGAGATGAATATTGAACTTTATTAATATTAATATTAATCAGACTCGAATCGAAATTATTTCAAGCTCTAATGAATTAAATTTCTGTTCAAATTTATCCAACTCTAATTCAAATTTATTGAATCCAATTTGAAGTTGATCAAATTCACGTTCCCATGAATCCTAATTATGTGTATATTAATCAAACTTAAGTCCAAATTCACGACGTCGAAGGATTACTCACTAGCTTTGACTCATACTTTTACATTCAACGATGTACATTATTTTGAAAAATGTTTGAATTGAAAGTTACTTGTAAGGCCACATTTGAAGTTTAAATTTCTGGGGCAACATTAGATTAGATAAGTTAGTTTAAGCCTCCCTAACCACGACTTAGGTATTTCTCTGAAAAAAAGAGGAAGTATGGATCGTACGGAGCGGGGCATCTATGCGCAAGGTGGGTTTCCACCCAAGAAAGTAAGCTCAGCATTTTCTCTGCGCACAGAAATAGTAAGATGGGAAAAAAGTGTCTGAAATACGATGAAACTGGGAAAATAATATAGTAAGTGCTTAAAAACAGAAT
Organism: Morinoia aosen; assembly: GCA_030386875.1. Lineage (NCBI taxonomy): Eukaryota > Metazoa > Arthropoda > Malacostraca > Amphipoda > Talitridae > Morinoia > Morinoia aosen. The sequence goes on from CM059562.1 coordinate 9,578,527, forward strand.
AGCAGTGAACTAAAAATAAGGGTCTGAAACAAAGCAAAAAACATATACTATTTCAACATTGGAAGGGTATACCTAACCTTAGTTCGGGACCTCACATTTCCCCTCCGTGAGCGCAAATTCCTAATGAAACAATAGTTGTATCACCCTAAGGGGCTCTGTTGCAGTATGAATATCTCCAATATTCCCTTAGCAACGGAACATCAATTGATACGAGATTGATGGTATGAAGTGAAATTTTCGCACCTGTTCTTGTAGATTTTATTAAATACTAGTCAACCCACCTTTATTTGAAATAGGAAAGAAGGCGAAATGAAAGAAAGGCCGTAAGAAATAAAAAAAATCAATCTCTCGAGAGCTGATGAAGCCGAGCTTGTATCACAGATACGCTCATCACACACTTTCGGCTGGCTTCGGACGGACAGACGGACGTGGCTCTTTTAAACTATTTTTTTTCAGAATGGTAGTACATAAATAAATTGAATACACTGAACAGTGTACAGAATGTTCAATGATTATGGGCTGATGATTTGTTCATGGATTGAAGAAAAATTCAAGACTCTGAAAAAGTGCTTGTGAACAATTATTATATAGTTAACAAACTACTGCATCTAAATTACTACACACTCTATAGTCCACCCCCCTTTATTTGAAATAAAAAATAGGGCGAAATGGGAGAAAGGCCGTAAAAAATTAAAAAAATACCATCTCTCGAGAGTTGATGATGCCGCGTGAACACGGCCCGTCAAAATATATAGGGCTGGAGCTTGTATCACAGATACGCTCATCACACACTTTCAGCTGGCTTCAGACAGACGGACGGAAGGACGCGGCTCTTATTATAGTACATGTAGATTTAAGCTGAATATGTAAGTAAATGAGTTAAACGTGCACTCTAAAATGATAGGAAAGCGTGTTTCGACAATTAAAGGACAAGGGATGGACTCGATAACTGGAAATGACGTAATGATGTCTTCACCAAATTGAATTTCAACGCCTCCATAAACATTAAATACTGCACTGAAATTCCGCACGAGCAACTAAATGCAAGGTTGTCGTTTTATCACTACAAATATCTTGGCTTTATGAGATGTTGCTGTTTTGTTGAAATACAAGCTGATGTAATTAAATTATCTGCAGCCAGCACACTGTTGTATTTCGTGCATCCCAACACGCCTTCAAATAATGTGACATTCTTCGAGTACAACTTATGGTTCGACTAAGTATAAGTGGGTCTTACCCTGTTGAATTTATCACTTAGACCGCAACGTGAACCGCTGGTGACCACGGAGGGGATTTTCATAATGCTGCTGACTGACCATTAGTTACAAACTCAATTTTCATAGATACATAATTAATGCTGAATGAAAACATGATTCAGTTGAAGTTTGTTATTTTTGAAATTGCTCTCTACCACTGATTATACCACTGATTATACCACTGATTATACCACTGATTATACCACTGATTATACCACTGATTATAAATTCAAGCTGAATATTGAAGTCATGTTTAACCAATTGGGTTAAATTGTTAAGTTTTGCTTGGTTTGCTTTTAACTCTTGCTCGATTGATGCGAACTGAAGTTTAAATAGTTCGAACGTGATTTAATTAGTATGAATTTGATGAAATCGAAATTAATTAATTTGAACTTGAATTTTAAAAAATTTATATTTGGGTAAGTTTGATCTGAATTTCAATGTAATTAATCTAAACTTGAATTTTACCAATTTAAATTCAAGTTCGCTTATCAAGATTTTAGTTTAAGCCATTTTAACAGGATTTTGATTAGAATGATCTTGAGTTCGGTTAATTTGAGGTCAAAAAGACGTAGCACGAGAAATAGTGCGATTTTCTATCCATTCCTTCCCAACAGATTCCTCCACGCACAAAACGAAGCATCTGAGACTTGCATCTCGGCGACAGAAGTCGAGTAGCTCACTCCCTCACATGATGGAAAATAAAGTCTGACACAATCGAGCCATGAATAGTGCTAGTTGCAATCAAGGTTATTACACTACATTAGTGCAAAAGAGAGATTTCTAAGAAAATCTTTGAAAAAACATCCATTCTCTGCCAACACAGACATATAGCGTATAGTTATGATCAACATCAGGTATTTGTCTCATCCCCGTAATTACACGTTATTATTTCACGAAGCTTCAGCGAACTGAAACCTAGGAAATACATCCCAGCTTTCCTTCCCAGGGAGACCTCATAATAAGGTTTTATTGCAGAGGGAAACTTTTTCTCGACAGAAACCATAAATAAGAAATGTTTTCAAATAAATTGCCGGCAATCAGAGCCATGGAGAACTCGAGCCTCCGTGTATTTTTCCATATAGCAGTCCGTACACGGAGGATCTATTCCAGATGCTCTGCACAATTGTGGAGTCTTGTCTCTCCAAGTCAGATTGATGGGAACTTATTTCACTGGAAATCTCCTGTGTTCTGAAGATCAATTTATTTTTCTAAAAGAAGTTGAAATCTATTGAAGTGGTTGGGTATTATTTAGCCTTGAAATTGACAGTTTATTATAATATTTAAATTTCATATTCTTTGAAAGTTTTTAAACTTTGCTTCGTGACGACAGTTTGATCTACTTCGTAGGATCGTATTGATCTCGGTTCTTATCCAGCATTTCCTTAGATTCCACTCAATTTCTTAGGCAGGTTAGATTAGCTTATACGTTAGTTTAATCCTCCCTTACCACACAACAGAGGTGTTCCAATGAGAGGAAGGATAAACGCATCTTATGATGCAGAGTTAAGGGAACAGGGAATCGATGCACAAGGTGTGTTCCCGCTCGTGATTCTTTGTGCATAGAAACAGCAAGCTAAGATGGAAGTTTAAGAAACAAGATTTAATTAAAAAAACAGTGATAGGTGCTGAAAAACAGCACAGAACCGGAAAAAGATGGTCCAAGACAAAATAAACAATCTTTACCTGTTCAACAATTATGAGGCGTTCCTAAATTTCTGCTCGGGACTTCACATTTTCCACTGAGAGCGCAATTTATCATACATACAATGTTTGTATTTCGTTAAGGGACAATTGCTCAGGCATTTCAGCGTCTTGAATTCCTCTTTCATCTACATCAGAAATGAATTTTCGAGTCCGAATTCATCATCTGTTAAGCAGTTGTTTTTTGTACTTAAAAGTTCGTTTCAACTGTTATAAACTTTTGATATTAGCATACGGGGTCCAGTTACTGAATCGTTAAGAAATAAATTCACCACAGTTTGTTGTTGGAGAAAAGTTATTGATTTGAAACTTCCATTTCTCAAGACTTCCACAGCTGATGGGCATCACGGCAGTACGCCGAACATGTAAACTGACGCAATTGCATTCAAATATCGTATTCAGGAACATTTTAAAAAGAAATTACGGCAAGTGACTTCCTTCCGGGATTTCGATAAAAAATTAAAATAATAATTCATTGATAGGCAAAATTTAAGTTTCGTTGATCCACAAAAAACAGGACGTGATTGCCTGTTAAAATATTAGGTTGCAATCATAAATTATACAACCACTGCCATTTTTATATTTATTTAAACAAAATTATTATGAGCGTGTGATGGAGATGCTCCTCTTTTGAGAAGTTTGTAGTTCTTTCTCTTTCGAACTTTGCAGACGATCTCGCATGAACGCTAGATCAAAATGTAATAATAAATTCTGTAAAATTCTCATGGAATGAAAAATGCTTCCAAGAAGCAATGCCCAAAACAACCCAGATTCTTGCTCTGCTACTGTTTGCTCGCTGGTCCTCGTGATCCCAAAGAAATGCCCGTGGAGGCTGAATAACGCTGGTCTCTAGACAGGGAGAAGATGCCCGTGGAGGCTGAATAACGCTGGTGTCTAGATAGGGAGAAGATGTTTTGGGGTTTCAGAATCACGGGGAAGAGAAAATGAACCAGCCGAAAACTATACCTGAGACGCAGGAAATTAGAAACATCGTTCATGCAAAATCATACCAACAAAATTCATTGAATCCGCAATGCGTATTCAAGTCATTCACCATCCTCACGAAATTAGTGCAAAAGCATTATTTCCAGACGCGCAACGTTGCTCACATTATGGTCAGGTTGCTACAGCTTTACGAACCAGCAGCCTAACGCCATAATGGTATTACAGCAATAAAGGTCACTAATTGTACATTTAACGATACTCTAAGAATATCTATGGGGATTCGATATCTGTAGCTAACTTTTTATTCCATATAATAGTTACGATTTTAGAATTTTATTTCTCTTTGCCAGAGTTCAATTAAAAAAACACCGTCAAAGTTAAGAAAATTACATCTATAAAACGGCTATTCATTTTTGTAACTTTTTCTAAATATTAAACATGAGCACAAACACTGCTTAACGCACGTTGCGAAGTGACTGGATACTGAGTGGTCATACTATTTTGTGACCTCACAATGAATACGTTTTCAACACTTGTCCCGGTTTTCAAAATTGTTTGCTTTTCTTGAGTGAAGTTTGTGTTCAACGATTGTTCGGAACAAGAATATTTTTTTAAGAACTCCATTTTAATATCATTCCATTTTGATGCTGTATTTAAAGCGGTTAAAACATACGAGAATTGTCAATATCTTGACACCCTTAAACATACATGATTTTTGGATACATGAATATATATATAGAAAAGCACATCACACATGCCTGACGTTCTTCACCAGCATTAGGAGTCCTTTTTTTAATATGCTTTAGACCTGCCTTTTTTCAGTAGCGACATTGAGGGAAGAGTTCCCTCAAAATGTGGAATTTTCTGGAGATATTAGGTTTTAGCTGCAATAGGAAGGGTAAGATGTCAGGTACATCCTGTGAAAAAATGAAGCTCGTACGTTCATTGGTTCGCCCGCTACGGGGGTTTGAAGTATGGGGAGAGGGGAGGGGGAAGTGATATTTTATCATGTTACACCTCCCCCTTGGCACTTTCTTCACGGCTTGACGTTGCTATGCCTTCTTCTATGTCTCTTTTTTACTGTATAATGATTTCAAGGGTCTTAGCTGACCCAATAAAAAAAATAAAGATAAAATTAAAATTGTTTATATATCTTTGTTTCCCTGTTTTGCCTTATTTTGGAGGATCGGAATGTGGGGCTTCAAAATGTATCTCCTCCTACAGTTTGTGAGCTACATTGATGATTTTGGCATCATTGGATGCGGAATGACAAGGGCATTTCGAAAACTAAATGGTAGGTCGGAAGTTCATTTTCGATCGAAAGTTGTGACGTCATAAAGTGTGAAATTTTACGAAAAAAGACCTTTTTTTGAATTTTTTAATTTTTTCAACTTCAAACTAAAGTATGGAGAATGCCAAGGTAGTTTTTGAAATTTACAAGTATTTCCGCATACAATGACACTAAAATTATCACTGTAGCTCAAAAACTGTAGGAGGAGATACATTTTGAAAAAAAAACCCAAAATCTCGTTTTCTATGAATATCTCGTTTTCTATGGGGAAAATCGCATTTTTTCACGAATGGCAAATGATTTCAAATTGCATTTCCTATCTGTATACCAAATTTCATTACTATAGGTTCAATAATAAAGAAATTTTTTTAATGGGAACTCTTCCTTAAGCGTCGCACTTTACAGAAGAAAAGAAAGGAAAAGAAAAAAGAAAAACATTTATTTTCCAATAAAGTACAAACATGAAATGTCGATACATTGGTTTTTAAACACCTTAACATTAACATCCTTAACTGATTATAATACATTGGTATCGTAATACCCGTGTAGAAAGTTGTGACAAAAATGATTGACAGAAAAGTACAACAAAAATGAGTTCCTTTCCTTGCCTAATCTGATTTTGAACTATGAGAACACAATCCTCGCGACGCTCATTTGAAAAACACTTTCATTAGTGCGAACAAGTATTGAGATAAAAGCTAAAAATGCATTCAATTACATTAGCATAGAGACCCTTAATTGCTATTTATACATGGTTATCGTAATACCCATGTTGAGTGTTGAAACAAATGATTTAGATCCTTAATTGCTATTTATACATGGTTATCGTAATACACATGATAATTGTCGACACAGGATTTAGAGAGAAGCACAAGTTAATAAAAATAAACAATAGTATGTATAAAAGGATCGTTTGTATTTGGGGTGCGGCGCTGAGTTTAGTTTCTAAGTTTCAATTCCCGGAATTTTTGCTAGGAAGTAAGAATTTGTTTTATTTTACGTTCGCTAAGTCATTCTAATATTGATCTTCCTTATTCCTGTCGACTAAAATGAGCATCACAACTGTTTGTTCAATGTAACGGAATGAAGGTTGTTTTCCACAATTAGTAGTATTTCATCTGTGGTGCCCGGAAATCGAAATGGGGCTTAGTATTTTTCTAATAAATTATCAGCTCCAAAATCCAAAAATTCCTTTCGCCCATCCGGCATCACTTTACTCCCTCTTCCGGTGATGCCCGCACCCGGTCATGCCTCTACATTTGGTTATGGCTCACACTTGTTTGCACCCTACATTCGGAGAAAACCCATATCCGGTCCTTCATCCCCATGTAAGGTGTCCCAGCGATTATATTCGCTATAACAAAACAGAAGATGATTATGATATTTCTTACTTAAGCTAATAATACTGGCGCAATGAGTTCTTCGGGGTCAAAGACATGAAAGGTATTGTTTTACAGTGCTAGCTGTAATATTTTCAACATAGGTGGGACCGTACAAAAGTTAACTATCTAAATTTAGTGTTGTAGTGTATTCACTAAAATAAAAAGATACGAAGAGTTTACCATACAAAGCTTACGACAGCAATTTGAGACCAGAATAAGAAGATAAAAATTTAAAGTTATGACATTCGTCGAATCCGAGGTCTTTTACAAATGTTTCAATAAGACCGAAGAAGAGAAAGTAGTTACTAAAATATCCTCACATTTAACATCCTCTTTCTTTGCGGTAATCAATACAAAATTTCTTTTGTTTTCTGACGCTCCATGTCTTATCTTTAGACTCCGGTCGTCACGCACCAATAAAAATTCACTATTTTTTTTTCTCGCCACGAGTTTTTTAATTTCACTTGACACATTCTCTGCGAAATGACCCACACACGGTCACAGGTGATTTTCATAGTGCTGCAGTCAACATTTTTATTAATACTTAATGAAAGCTAAATGAAAGCCCGATACAGTAAATGTTTGCTATTTTCTAAGTTGATTACTGCAATTGACTTTAAATTTGAATTGGATATTGAACTTAGTTAAACCCATCGCAGTTAAGGTGTTAAGCCAAGAAAGACTGCGGTCCAATTCTACTCCCGCTGCAACGGTTGTTTTACCAGAGCATGGACTGCTACTCTGGTGATTTTAGAAAACGAAGATTTAGAAAGCGCAGTAGTTTCAGTGAAACTATTATGCCTAGGAAATTTAATTAACTCCGTCCTAACTAACTTCTTAACTAACACCGTCCTCTTTCAGCGATCAGTGAAGAAAAGATGCTTTTATTGATGAATAAATTTCAATCTTTATTTAAATGTCGTTTTCTGATCCGCTCCATTAGCGCTCATAGAAGAATCTAAACAGAATTGTTGGCGTAGCAGTTAATCATTCTAACCATAGAACAAATAATTTTCCATTCTTTCGCATTCAAAAAATCACTTTCCTTTCACCTGTTTGAGGAGCAGTAACCTTCCCAGCAAAGCGTACAGGAATGTCGCGATCACAATTCACTAAAAATTACCCAATATAAATTTGACAAATCGTGGACATTCAACAGCATTAAGCCATTAATACGGAGAATTGTATTGAAAAATCAAAGGTGGCAGCGACGCGGAAGACAGAGCAGAAATAAGGCGTCCATGTCTGGAGACCGCGTCATTTGCAGCAGCCTGCGTCCGGTAACTAACGCCGCCACATCCATTCTTCGTAATAATTTGGCGGCAAAAGAACGAGCCGTGTCTCGGTGTCCCAACTTTGTTACTGTTTTTGCAGCTGCAAACATGGAAGCCTTATTTATCAGGGCAAATTAACGCAGCCGCTCGAGTTCCAGTGGACTTGGTGGCCGCGCAAGCAAAAATGGCCTTTTCCTTTTCACTGATGTTGGGGCATTAGTTCGCAAGGCTTTCATAACAACAACGGTAAGTTCGAAGGTCTTAATTAAGGCATCTGCTTCAGCTTACAACACCACTCAGGAATTTGAGAAATTCTGCTACATTAAGTCTTCGAAGTTGTATTTGTCTCAGAGCACGAGTATAAATTATGGAATGGGTCTGATCGAAAAAAATCTATGAATTTTCAGTAGAAAAAAGAAATTCATTGAATAAATTTTACTTTCGCGATGTCGTAGTGAAATTGGAGAACCTAATGATGTTATGTACTAGAATCCGCTTTGCGGTATTGTTTTTTGGCACACTACACTACGATGAGCAGTCAGAGATGAGTGAGTAAAAATTCCTGAGTGTTCCGCCACACCTAATGAATTACCGCCATTGGAGAATTTAGTCTCTCAAGCGGATTCAAATTCCCCTTTTTGTCGCTAGTTCATTTGAGATGCAAGCCTAAAAACTAGCTGTGCTAACCTAGAAACTAGTGGTTTATAACCTGGTAACAAAACATTACGTGACTAGTATGTCCTCGGCTACTTTTTTCACGGAAAATCCATCCTTCAAGTTCAATTCAAATCAGATTTTAGTTTAAGTGTCTTTAACCGCAACGAAAACGTTCCAAAGAAAGGAAAGAGGAAGGCACGATTTCGTATGGAGTTAAGGGAACGCGGAATCTATGTACAAGGTACATAAAAACAGAAAATTGATGAAGAAGTTCACGAAACAAGATAAAAGTTGCAGAAGAAAGTAGTTAAAATGCTCAAGAAAGTACAACAGTGAACAGGAAAAGATGGTCGGTAACAAGACAAAAAAATGTATTGTATTTTAACAAAAGGAAGTCCCTAACTCACCTTTAGCTGTAGACCTGAGAGCTAGACCTGGATTCCCATAGACACAATAGTTGTATCCCCTTGAGGTCCCTTCAAGTTCAATTTCTCTCGGAAAACTTGGAAAATTTATTCTAAATATCAAAATCAACGTCTTATGATTGTTTTTTTTTAATGATATGAGTAGGGCCTGTATTCAAACATAATAACGGTGCTCGAAAAAGTATTAAAGCCCCCCTAAACCTAAGAGTGAAATTGGTTCGAGTTAAAGTGGGCATTACACTGCACTTTATCATGAGAAATAAGCTAAATTTTAAATTCATTTTTTGGCTTTCCGTTGCATTAATTCAAATTTCCGTATGCTTCACTCGGTGTCCAACCGCGCATCTATGAGTTTCTCCCTGTCGGTACAATTAAGGGGTCACCTTTAACTACTAGATTTCATATCATGTATTATCTGATAAATACGCGGGTTGTATTTTTGATAGGGCCTTTGATAGAGCCTTGAGTACAAGGTGTTAATAGGTCCGAGTGAGCCGTGGGGCAGTTGTTATACAGGTTTTTCAAACAGTTATGAGCTTTTACTCAGAAATTTTTGGAAATTTTACAAAGCACATGGTCTTTCTTCAGTTTTTCATATCGTTACAGAGGCAATTTTGAGGGAGAACTAAGCCTTTCAAAAAATCTGATCAGAAAACTATCTGCATGGCCGATTCAGCGAAGCTCCTGCGAATTACATCACATTTCGTTGGTCAAAAGCCTCCCTCATCCCATTTCGCAAACGTCAATTTTTCTCTTGAAATCGTCACAGTTTAAACTGCCTTGTGCGTAAAACTCGACCTTACGGCTGAGAAAATCAACGACGTGGTTTTTCTTTTTATCAGCAGACTAAATTTACTACAAAAGTTTCAATTTTACAAACGTAAACCTCATCTTCCTTAATTCACATTTCTCTTAAATTTTTCAGGGGAATAGAGGAAGGATTATTTCTTTCACGTTCTCGGTTGCTTGCCTCATGCACCGCAACTATATCTAAGAAGACTGCAAAGTTTACTAGTCGAGACCTTCAAATACCTCAGGGACTTCAACGACATCAGCACAAATGGGCAATTCAACACAGAGAAAAATAGGAAAACCAAAACTGCCAGAAATTAGTCGGAAAATATTCAGGAAAGGATGCCTCAAATATCTTTCGCGCAAAAGAATATCGAATTGGGGTATAATTAGCTGCCGGAAAATATCGTTTCTGCTCGCACTACGCATTAAAAAATCATCTCGACCAATGCTCATCGGAGAATACCAGTGTTCTCAAATTCTTGATAGAGTGAAATAACTTTTAGGAGATGTAAGGTGTATGAAAAAAGTAAATGTATAATTACTGAGGAAAATGAGAACCTATCTGCATGTGTTCACATATTCACGATACCCTCGGTGTTGCATCATTCAAGTAGCGTCAACAAAACATAAAAACCAGGTCAGAGGACACCCATTAATAACACAAACACTGTAAATAAGTATCACTCAATCATAGGGACACGCACATGGGAAACAGCCGTTTTTTTTAATCAAAAGGACTCTACTGAGTATGATGATTGATAGAGGTGAGCTTGACTATTACCCTTTCTTCTCTACAAGAACTCTAGTATCGGTGCTTGGTGCTTACTGCATGGAATTCAAAAATCTACTCTAGAATGCAATAAGCTCGTTCTTGTTTCTACCATCTAGTCTATTATATTTTAAAAATACAACCAAACAATTTTAGTTTCTGAACAATTGCAACTTTTTTTTGCTCTTACTATGGTGATTCTTGAATAAATCTTTCCGAATGCGTCTTTTCGCATGAAGCAATCAGCTATACCGGATATTCTGAGTCTTTTAAGTTATTTTCATGAAACTTTAAGGAGATCATCCCAGTTGGACAACTTTTTTCGTCCGATTCGTTTGAAAATTGGACAGGATATGTCTTTTGTGAAAGTAAACCTTTTTTACTCGTGTCATTTTTTTGATTTAGGCCTTATTTTTTTGACGAAAAATGAGTTTTTTTGTATATTTTATGTATATTTCAAGACGTATCAATTCATTGAGTTTTGATGCTAGAACAAAACCAAAGACAGTTTCAGAATCCTTGGAACATTTCTAACAAACTCACATGGGCTTTTTTTCATTTCCCATTTGTTCTCTTTTTATATGGGGTCAAAATCGGTAAAAAATTGAAAATTTTTGGTACCTTCCACTGATATTGATATTTCAAAATGGGACTCGTCATCGAGTTTTGATGCTAGAACAAAAACAAAGACAGTTTTAGAATCTTTGAAACATTTCTAACAAACTCGTGGTTTTTTTCCATTTCCCATTTGTTCTCTATTTATATGGGGTCAAAATCGGGAAAAAATAAAAGATTTTGGTCCCCTCCCCTCTCTCCCCCCGGGGGGGGGGGGGAATTATTGTCCGTAGCGCCATAAAATTTTAGGACCGAGTAGTCCATCAACTATGGGTCCTCTTCCAACAAAAACATGAGAAATGACCCCCGGACCGACAGGGGCCTGGGATGATCTTAAACTCGAGATGTACTTGGAAATACGGCTTTGGCGTATATGCACCCTTTTCTTCACTATATTGAGCATGGCGATAAGAATTGAGACTCACACACTGCTCTTGAAGAAAAGTACGTGACTGATAAGATTCATCAGGAATCATTTGAAAAACACCCAGTTCTCTTTCTAACCTTTTCACACAGGTTAATCCCAGCTAATTTTCTAAACTCAGAAGATTATAATACCAGGTCAATTGTTGCCCGAACCCAAATTGCAAGCCCGTGATCTAGTTGCGACTGCAGAGCTTGGCTGCAGGATGGTTCAACAGAATTACTCAAGAAGCTTAATGAGCTTTTTTCAATGAACGAACCTACTTTAACGTAGGTTTATTATAAAAGTTAGGTCTGCTATTCACAGAACTAATCTACTGTAGTAACAAATTTTAATCCTCATCTGAATTTCAGAGCACATAAGACTTATTTTTCCAAATCCGTTTTCTCAGACGTAAGGTCTGGTTTTACATACAAGGCAATCTTTCTAAAATGTGACGGCTTAAGGAGAAAATCGACGTTAGCGAAATGGGACGAGGGAGGCTTCTCACCAACAAAATGTGATGTAATTCGCAGGAGCTTCGACAAATCGGCTATGCAGATGAAGGGTCTCTGATCATATTTTTTGAAAGGTTTAGGTCTCTCTCAAAATTGCCTCTGTAACGATATAAAGGAGCTGAATATCTAGAGCCGAAGGAAATGATATATTTTATTTTATGGAAAGATACGGACGCCAAAAACGATCTTTTGCGACTTATGAGCTAGTCTATAGTTAAGAAATAATAATAATCATCCTCTAATATAAATAATAATAATAACCCTCTGATAATATAAATAATAATAACCCTCTAATAATATAAATAATAATAATAATTCTCTAATAATATAAATAATAATAAGAATCCTCGACGCATATCGTCTGCGACCGAAATATTAATTCAACAGTTTATCTTTAAAGGTAAGTCAACTGCAACTGCAAAACAAAGCTACTGAAACATTTAAATAAGGTCGTAAACATCTATCACACGAAGATAGTTCATCAACTTTTCAACGTCTAATTATCACATAGTTGTGAAAACTATTAGTTCTCCACAAATTCAACTCGTTATGGAAAAATATCCCAAAATTAGCGAGCGGCAGCGTTTGCAGAAGTATACTCAAAACCCAGATTCTACCCCGATATCACTAAAATTCAAACGGGAAAAATAAAATAATAAAATATTAGCTTCTCCAAGCAAAAATCGCTGAGTAAAAACTACATGATCTGAATCTAATAAAATTTAGAACGAACACTTGAAGTTTGGCCATGTACCAGTCGACTTGCGAAGTGGCCGGTTCAGGTGAGTTCTCCAGCAACAACGACTTTATAAAATAAGATAAAAACTACCTCCGGTACCCTGAGAGCCCGTGTAAAATTAACCTCTGTTCCCACTCATTTCAACATTCGCAAAGTATAGCTCGAATAACAGATCAAAAATTTGTATTCTTCTTCAGGAGAAAGCTAAGGTTGGAAGGCCGTCTGTCGGTACATGCTCCGACATCTGCCGTGTAATTGAATGCAACTTTTAATAGAAACGATCCCAAAAACGGATTCTAAAATTCTCATAATGATCTTGGTGCGCTGCAGACAAAGATAAGTACTGGGATTAATTTTTGTAATTGACGTTCAGAACTTTTTCTAGCTCAGATTAATTAGCAACACGCGCGAGCACAGTCTCAGTAAAACGCAGAATTTTAGATCCCGTGGAATAGCTGTTGCTAAGTGCTAGGTAATTTCTGGCTAACAGCTCGCAGTTATCTCTGAATGCGGTGTTCAGTTGAAATGGTCTTAGAGAGCCAAATTACAGCATTTACGCAAATATTCTATTATTATCCTGGAAAATGCTTCTCTGAATACCACAATTGCAATCTCAACTGTTTTACTCTCAAATACCGTGTGAACGCATGAAGTTCTAGTCCAACGAAGTTACTTTGTTACGTGAAGATATTTTCTCTACATTATTCCAGTTGCTACGGTTAGCTACTGCTTTGCTCCAGCATGAGTTAATTAAGTCCGAAGAAATTCTAAATTGCATTGAATTATGCTAAAAAAAAAGTGTTTGCCTTATGAACCTGAGCACAATAGTTAGCAAAAAATTTCAAATTGCTCGTATAATACATAACAATTACTAGCGATTAACGTATACATTTTATGCGCATAGGTTTTTCCGTTAAGAACCGAATGGCTCTCAACAAAACGCACCAATTATGATGGTCATCAATAATTCATTCAGATCAGTCTTGAAGAAGAATCCGATTGCCGACCCAACGTACGAAGAGCAAGCTGCTTTAATTATTGATCCGTTGCTCACAACTTACTGTACAGCCAGCGCCTTTACCGTCATACTGAAGCATCGCTACCGTCACCTGCCTGATCCAAAGGACTCGCTCATGCAAAAACGTCCATCACGCAGATGAATCCATCATCGTTCGTAATGGGAATGACACTCGGAGGCGTATTTTTCTGGACGTTCCCTCTTAAGATGAAAAGATCAGCGCAATTTACAACAAGCGTCAAAGATATCGCAGTTTCCACTGTTGCTTCTCAAAAGGAAAAATGGAGTCAATAAAGCAATCATAGACACTATTGCACCCTCTTCCAGGTCGTATTTTCATCTCAGGAAGATATCATTGACCTCACAAAAGATAGCATTGACCTCAGTCGTTGCTTAAAGACGGCCAACTGTGTTTATTTCTTGCTCTTTCAGAGCGTCACTTTGAGCATGAATTGATTTTTGTTTGAGGGATGTTTTCATTCCTAACAGTAGACAAAATATTTGGCTGCAGTCACTCAACAAAGAAGACTAAATTATAACACATTACTAACCGTTATTGAAAATATAACATAAGTTGAAATCATCAATGATATTGTCTCTCATTTTAATGTGAATGTTTGAATAAAAACCACATTCGCTGAGATATCTTTGACGTCAGTACCTGATATGCTTGTTTTCAGCGCTAAAGTATGGAGAATGATGAACTAATGACCTCGAATTAAATTTGTAACATTATAAACAATGTTAATGATACAACACACAATATAAGATAAGCTTTTCAGAAATGACAAGTCACTAAATTATTCAAAAAAATGTCATAAGGAAAAAGAATACATTCAACACTCTATGAAACATTGCCAGTTCAGGTTTGCTGAAGAATCTAACGGTCTGTGCCCCCAGATGGGACGCAGCTTGCAGCCACCGCAAATCTTGTCGACTTTACAGATCAGTGTGGTCGCTCAACGTGACTTCTTCGAGGGCATTCTCGACAGACTGCGTTCCATGCAATGAAGTCCTTCTCCGTACAAGTTGCTCGCAGACCGGCCCTCTGGAGGGCGATGTGAGCCGCCCTGAGAGAGCAAATGTGAGACGGGTCGACTGACGGAGTGTTTGTGTCCACCGGAAGAAAGTCAGCATCGCTTTCACTTCAAGTCACATAAGATTCAGTTTAATCGTAGGTGTCTGTTTGAAGGGGATGATCACTTGGAAGTATTATATTCACGAGTCACGCACATAAGAAGAGGGGAGATAATTTTGGTCAAAGTTCATGCAAAAAAAGATTATCTTTAATGAATTGTTGCAGTGATTGGAACGTCACAACTATAACGGCTGCTACCTCTCACCATCACTGGGATTGAAAGTCGTACAAGTTGTAAGTCCACGTCATGAATTATGTGGTGGTGAAGAATAATGATCATAGACACGCTAACAATCTAATTAACATGACAGAATAAAAGCGTTTCAAAATATCTTCGAAGGCTTGAATATTGACATCATGCAACTATAAGTTTCAATAAATATTACGCGCGTTTTTACGAACACTAGTAGTGAGACAACTTGCTCATTATTGAAGGTCATCTTCACTTGTGGAAAACTCCCTGAAGACCAAAAAATTTTCAGAAAGGTATATAAATTGCAGGACTGATATCATCAACGTATGTAAATGATGCCATCACTTTTATCGGACTTACCCACTTGTTTCATTGCGCACTTGTTACTCGTTTGCTCTTTGGAGTTGTTCTATTTCTGAATTTTTTTATCATTACGTGCTTTTCGACCGAAAAATATATCATTTTTGATCTGGTGAACAGCGTCTTTATTTCCAAAAATGCTGTATCGTAAGAAAATGCTGTAAATGCTCATCACAACATATCGCGTCTCATCACAGCCTATAGCAGCTCATCATAACATATCGCAACTCATTACAACCTATCGCAGCTCATCACAACCTATCGCAGCTCATCACAACCTATCGCAGCTCATCATAACATATCGCAACTCATCACAACCTATCGCAGCTCAACACAACCTATCGCAGCTCGTCACAACCTATAGCAGCTCATCATAACATATCGCAACTCATCACAACCTATCGCAGCTCATCACAACCTATCGCAGCTCGTCACAACCTATAGCAGCTCATCATAACATATCGCAACTCATCACAACCTATCGCAGCTCAACACAACCTATCGCAGCTCAACACAACCTATCGCAGCTCATCACAACCTATCGCAGCTCATCACAACCAATCGCAGCTCATCACAACCTATCGCAGCTCATCACAACCTATCGCAGCTCATCATAACATATCGCAACTCATCACAACCTATCGCAGCTCATCACAACCTATCGCAGCTCAACACAACCTATCGCAGCTCATCACA
Source organism: Morinoia aosen (assembly GCA_030386875.1). Lineage (NCBI taxonomy): Eukaryota > Metazoa > Arthropoda > Malacostraca > Amphipoda > Talitridae > Morinoia > Morinoia aosen. The sequence goes on from CM059562.1 coordinate 9,594,705, forward strand.
ACCTATCGCAGCTCATCACAACCTATCGCAGCTCATCACAACCTATCGCAGCTCATCATAACATATCGCAACTCATCACAACCTATCGCAGCTCATCACAACCTATCGCAGCTCATCACAACCTATCGCAGCTCATCACAACCTATCGCAGCTCATCACAACCTATCGCAGCTCATCACAACCTATCGCAGCTCATCACAACCTATCGCAGCTCCTCAAAACCTATCGCAGCTCATCACAACCTATCGCAGCTCATCATAATATAACGCAACTCATCACAGCCTATCGCAGCTCATCACAACCTATCGCAGCTCATCACAACCTATCGCAGCTCATCACAACCTATCGCAGCTCATCACAACCTATCGCAGCTCCTCAAAACCTATCGCAGCTCATCACAACCTATCGCAGCTCATCATAATATAACGCAACTCATCACAGCCTATCGCAGCTCATCACAACCTATCGCAGCTCATCACAACCTATCGCAGCTCATCACAACCTATCGCAGCTCATCACAACCTATCGCAGCTCATCACAACCTATCGCAGCTCATCACAACCTATCGCAGCTCATCACAACCTATCGCAGCTCATCACAACCTATCGCAGCTCCTCAAAACCTATCGCAGCTCATCACAACCTATCGCAGCTCATCATAATATATCGCAACTCATCACAGCCTGTCGCAGCTCAGCTCATCACAACCTATCGCAGCTCATCACAACCTATCGCAGCTCATCACAACCTATCGCAGCTCATCACAACCTATCGCAGCTCATCATAATATAACGCAACTCATCACAGCCTATCGCAGCTCATCACAACCTATCGCAGCTCATCACAACCTATCGCAGCTCATCAAAACCTATCGCAGCTCATCACAACCTATCGCAGCTCATCATAATATATCGCAACTCATCACAGCCTATCGCAGCTCATCACAACCTATCGCAGCTCATCACAACCTATCGCAGCTCATCACAACCTATCGCAGCTCATCACAACCTATCGCAGCTCATCACAACCTATCGCAGCTCATCACAACCTATCGCAGCTCATCACAACCTATCGCAGCTCATCATAATATAACGCAACTCATCACAGCCTATCGCAGCTCATCACAATCTATCGCAGCTCATCACAACCTTTCGCAGCTCATCAAAACCTATCGCAGCTCATCACAACCTATCGCAGCTCATCATAATATATCGCAACTCATCACAGCCTATCGCAGCTCATCACAACCTATCGCAGCTCATCACAACCTATCGCAGCTCATCACAACCTATCGCAGCTCATCACAACCTATCGCAGCTCATCACAACCTATCGCAGCTCATCACAACCTATCGCAGCTCATCACAACCTATCGCAGCTCATCACAACCTATCGCAGCTCATCACAACCTATCGCAGCTCATCACAACCTATCGCAGCTCATCACAACCTATCGCAGCTCATCACAACCTATCGCAGCTCATCACAACCTATCGCAGCTCATCACAACCTATCGCAGCTCATCACAACCTATCGCAGCTCATCACAACCTATCGCAGCTCATCACAACCTATCGCAGCTCATCACAACCTATCGCAGCTCATCACAACCTATCGCAGCTCATCACAACCTATCGCAGCTCATCACAACCTATCGCAGCTCATCACAACCTATCGCAGCTCATCACAACCTATCGCAGCTCATCACAACCTATCGCAGCTCATCACAACCTATCGCAGCTCATCACAACCTATCGCAGCTCATCACAACCTATCGCAGCTCATCACAACCTATCGCAGCTCATCACAACCTATCGCAGCTCATCACAACCTATCGCAGCTCATCACAACCTATCGCAGCTCATCACAACCTATCGCAGCTCATCACAACCTATCGCAGCTCATCACAACCTATCGCAGCTCATCACAACCTATCGCAGCTCATCACAACCTATCGCAGCTCATCACAACCTATCGCAGCTCATCACAACCTATCGCAGCTCATCACAACCTATCGCAGCTCATCGCAGATTATCGCAGTTTATCGCGGTTTATCGCAGCTCACCGCAGTTTACCGCAGCTCATAGCCGCTCATCGCAGCCTCCAGTGCACAGTTTCGTACCACAAGCAGTTGCGTACTGCTCCAATATTGAGCTTGTAGACACGTCGGCTGAATATGAGCAGCCTCCATAAAGCGATAGTAAACACGCGCCATTTTAATTAATGGAGCACAGACTTCATTAATTAACTCAATGAACAACACGCACGCCGGACATAATCTGCGGTCAGTTTAGTCGTTAGTGCATGGATGGTTTTTGAAAATTAAAAACGCGCGTCTAACAATGCTTTTATGTTTTCACACTTGAAAATTTTTCCGATTCTCCTGTACTCTTTCCTACAGAAAATAACAATATTCTTCTCAGAATATTGACTGACGTGAAAGGACCAAAGGTATAAAACATTTGTTTTTTGCGATGGAAACTCACTCATCATCGCAATTTGATTCATTTTATCATTGTTGCGCCTAGTTTCACCAATGGGGAAAATTTCCCCTCAAAAAAGTTCCGTCATAGCATTTTACTGACAGGCAGACCTGCATCATTCAGAGGACGATGAATAGTGGATGAATTACAGTCTCACTATCAGTAGATCAGACAGTGGAGAGGTCAGTAGCTCTGCAGTGAGAGTTTGGGGCTGTCAGTAGCTCTATTGTGACAGTTTAGGGCTGTCAGTTGCTCAGTGGTACCTATCAGTGGCTCAGTGGTACCTATCAGTGGCTCAGTGGTACCTATCAGTGGCTCAGTGGTACCTATCAGTGGCTCAGTGGTACCTATCAGTGGTTCAGTGGTACCTATCAGTGGTTCAGTGGTACCTATCAGTGGCTCAGTGGTACCTATCAGTGGCTCAGTGGTACCTATCAGTGGCTCAGTGGTACCTATCAGTGGCTCAGTGGTACCTATCAGCGGCTGAGTGGTACCTATCAGTGGCTCAGTGGTGCCTATCAGTGGCTCAGTGGTACCTATCAGTGGCTCAGGGGTACCTATCAGCGGCTCAGTGGTACCTATCAGTGGCTCAGTGGTACCTATCAGTGGCTCAGTGGTACCTATCAGTTGCTCAGTGGTACCTATCAGTGGCTCAGTGGCTTAAAGCAAAGAGCTATGAATAGATGAGTTTGAATTACTGTTACTGTTAGTACCTGCGTCGTTTAGTTAGAATCAACAGTAGCTGCAAGGCTCAGGGAGTGGGGCTGGTTGTAGGAACTTTTAATTCTGTTTTGTAGCGTCCTACCGTTTGTCTTTAATGTGTTTAGCACTCCTCGCGGTACAAAATGTTATCGGACGGGCGTACGTCGATGATCAGGAGCTTTAATCGAAGGAGAGAGCCATGAGGTGATGGACTCTCAATCACAGCAATGCTCACACGCGTGTGTTAAAAGATATATTGAACAAAATGTTAGCGTTCATTTCAACTAAATTGTGTTAATTATGGTATAACATACAAAGTTTCTTTAAAACTAATGTTGGTCAAATATTCAGTTAAACAATTTTCATCAATGAATACATTTTTATACGACTAAGTTGCAAGGCTTGAAGCTCCAACAGCTGGCCGTTTTCAAAGAGATGACGCCCAGGTTGCAGAGGCTATGTGTGGCGTAATCTTTTATTTCCCCATATTTCTGTAGAAAATTTCATCTTTCTGATAAGAACTCCTTTCAAAAATTTTGTGTCTGTGACTTTAAAATATATTTATTATTTGCGATTGACTACGTTATGATTTAGGACACGCTGCACTCCAGAATATATCTTCCCGTATTCGCTAAATTCTTAGACAGTTCTGCAAACCGCATTTTGAGCTTCCTATTATAGAAATGAAAAACGTAATTAAACGCCGATTTAATTGATCATTCAGAAACCTGTTGCTCGAGAATTACTGCTCAGGGCTAGAACAATTGTTTTATTCGATGATTGGTTAAGTAATTATCTTATTACGTGTTGTAATGTGTTCCTTTTCTTTTTACAGTTTTTCTAAACTCTAACTTTAGCAAAAATGTCACATCTCGCTGTTTTGTTATCATTTCTCCAAACGAGAAATTTTTTTCTGCAACATTTGGTCAATATGCTCTATTCTATTCACTAACATACATTGGCGATTCATTCACAACTCACTTCCTCTTCCCCCTAATGTTAGGAGTCTGCATTTTAACACAAACGAAGTCATTTCCATTTAAGGTGTAGCTGAGAGCCCCCTGCCACTCACACACGAGTTTCATTAACAACTCCGTTCTAGTGTTCCCTGATGTCGGGAGTCTGCATTTTAATACTAAGGAGGTCATTTCTATTTTAAGTGTGCCTCGATCCTCCATTGAAATTAAAGTCATTGTGTCTCAATAAGCTTCATATTTTTGTAACTCGAGTTCGGCCACAGAGAGGAGCCGTTCCTACGTGGTCTGCAACAGCACGAATTAATTATCTCTGCGAGCGGCGCTGAGCTGTGTGTGTGCGGCTCCGGCGGCTCTCATGTTTTTCAAAGAGAATATTATGCTGTGAAAACATGAGGCCATTAACGAATACTCCCAAGCTTGCCGTCCATGAAGGCCACTATTTTCTCCCACTTACGATGTTTTAGTGCGCTATTCTTAAGAGTGAAAAAATCTTATACAAAGGCGTTTGCGATAGACGCATAAATGTCACAATAAACGCCAAAATTACCAAAGGTACCTAAAGATGGTGTGCTCAAATGGATTTTCTGAACATTATTTCACCAAAAAGTGACTTAAATCGACAGCCTCGTGTCGAATTTATCGTAAAAATATCATTCTTCAGGAAGTAAATTTTGGGTAGCAACGTTCTCCTTTCAATAGTTGTGTTAATTGATTCTATTTGTCAGGTGTTGTGATTATTTTGTGCCATCTGTTGACCAAAGATGCGATATTATTTTCTCCTTTTAAAGGGATTTTATTCCTTCTTCTACTTGTAAATTTTGGGATTATTTTATGCCATCTTTTGGCAAAAGATGAGATAGGATTTCGAAGGAGTTCACAGCTTGGCTACTGAAGCGCACAAGATGTCGTTTGTTTGGTTGGGTGAGTGGTAATTATTTACCGAGTTTGAGGAATGCAACTTGTACAGTTTTGAACAAATGAAATGAAAACGAGATGATAAAACGTCCGTCAGCTCAAAAGATGATTATTATTTCCATCATGGATGTGACCTCATTTATGTATCTCCTTAGGAGTTAGAATTATTGAATCTATGGGAATTAGCACTCCCAGAGGAAAATGAGAGATCCCGAGTTGAAGGCTAGGTCGGTCATGCTTTTGTTAAAATGAAATATTTTCTGCTTTGTTTTCAATACCTCTGAATTTATCCTCTAACTTCTATCTAGTTTCCCAACCTTTATTCTCTACCAACTGTTTCTATGCGCTGGGAATCTTGTACCGAAACACTTTGTGAATAAATTACGCGTTTCCTCAACTCCATACCAAATAGACCATTTGTCTTTGTAAAAGTACGGCGGTCAATGACTATCGATGTTACTGAGAAATTTGTCAGAAAAATTTGACGGGAGGAAATGAAACATTCGACCTGACTTTGCTAGCTTCAGCCAGGCAATGAACGACGCCATTAAGAATGAATAAAACATTAGCGAAAGGGTGTTTTTACATTTGATACATTGAAGTAGATAAATTTAATTGTATTCTGTACATATATTTTTCGATGAGAAATCAAAAATCCCTTTGCGTTCATTGTTTATGTTGCGAAAATAACTGAAAAAAAATCAAATTCATAATGACGCACTAATGTGATAGCTTATGGATTCGTTACTGCGTTCGAAATTCTCATAAAATCTAGAGCGTTTTGACGGCGTGGTCTCGAGACGGTGAGTAGATTTGGAGCATTGATACGAGGAAAAGGTGAGCAGATTTGGAGCATTGAATACGAGGAAAAGGTGAGCAGATTTGGAGCATTGAATACGAGGAAAAGGTGAGCAGATTTGGAGCATTGAATACGAGGAAAAGGTGAGCAAATTTTGAGCATTGAATACGAGGGAAAGGTGAGCAAATTTTGAGCATTGAATACGAGGAAAAGGTGAGCAAATTTTGAGCATTGAATACGAGGGAAAGGTGAGCAAATTTTGAGCATTGAATACGAGGAAAAGGTGAGCAAATTTTGAGCATTGAATACGAGGAAAAGGTGAGCAAATTTTGAGCATTGAATACGAGGAAAAGGTGAGCAAATTTTGAGCATTGAATACGAGGGAAAGGTGAGCAAATTTTGAGCATTGAATACGAGGAAAAGGTGAGCAAATTTTGAGCATTGAATACGAGGGAAAGGTGAGCAAATTTTAAGCATTGAATACGAGGAAAAGGTGAGCAAATTTTGAGCATTGAATACGAGGAAAAGGTGAGCAAATTTTGAGCATTGAATACGAGGGAAAGGTGAGCAAATTTTGAGCATTGAATACGAGGAAAAGGTGAGCAAATTTTGAGCATTGAATACGAGGGAAAGGTGAGCAAATTTTGAGCATTGAATACGAGGGAAACCAACCAAAACACACGCCTTCGATCCGACGGTGCTACGCTGCGGTTGGCGCCCGCACTCAACAAATTTTACCAAAGTTTGTAGGTACTACCATAATTGAGCAACGAAAACTACGTTCTCCAATTATCTGCAAATCATATTGATTTCCTTAAATATTTCCTACAGACAGCAAGTGACAGTTGTGTATGTATTATACCCGCAGAAGCCGCAATGGTTGGAAAAAGGGCTTATGAAATTGGCATTCAAATAGTAGGTTAATTGAATAGTAGTAGTTGAAGTAGAAGTAGAATTTTCATTGATGTAGGTTAATTGATAACATTTTTCTTCCATGTCAGGGACTGCATGGTTCCATTCGACATCAATTACACGTAACTCCAATTACGTACATGAGCTCTCCTTTTTGCATCTGTACGAATAACCCACAACTTTTCAACTCGACCAGACTATTGCACTTTCCACTGCTTTACTGACTGACTTCAGACATTCTGGACGTAAAATAAATTACGGCAAAATGCTTTCATACATTGGCTTCATTTTTGGTGCTCGTTAGGGGGACAATACGTGGAGACGAGCTGCGAATGTCAACAAGATCATTCACGATGAAAGCTCTTATTGTATGCGATTCTAATAAAATTATATTAAACTTTAAGGTGATTATACATGAAGGAGTTTATCAAGCGTACGTGGCGCATTCATAATGACTGCGTTTTGTCGTATTTAGTGTGCAAAACCCCTTTTCATTAACAATGAACATTTTAATCCTCTGACCAAGACTTACGGACGAAAAAATATTTTCGAAAATGCAACAAATTCTAAGCACACAAGCTGGTGCTTAGAATTCTATAGAATTTTATAATAACAAATATAATAGAATGGTGCTTAGAACTTCTGTTCAAGCGGTAAACTTGAACGGAAATAGTTTGTTTCATTGAGTCGTAATCAAGTCAAACATTGACGGGCACGCGGTGCTAGAAAAAAATCCATTGAGCTGTAACACAAACGTTTATTTAGTCCATCTCAACGAAATGATTGAAATTAAAGAAGCTCAAAAACTCATCTTTGATCAGAATAAATTCAAGCTCAGTATGAGAAGTGCAGGGAATTCAATGCCGGTATAAAATACCTAAATTATTTCAAATTTGTACAAGGTCATTTGTGCTTCATTCGAAATGCGCGACGAGTGTGAATGCTCAGGAAGTGAAAATTCAATTCACACAAAAAATAGACTACACTTGAGGTTCAAGATTAAAATTTTCCGCAAATTTAAATGTAACGATTAACTTTTCCCAGAAATTGCTGAGAATGAAAATAGCATGTTTGTCAAAGCGTTCATGTTTGCCTGGCTGGAATACTGAATGCTGATAAAAAACAATGAGTTAAACGAGCAATTAAATTCCATCCTACCAATAACACAACGTAAAAAATTTCATGAGATAAAGCCATGACTTCTTTTTTTTACACATTTTATAAAATAACTAAAAGATTTTGATAAACAGGACTAGATTTTATCCTCTCACGATAGCGACGCTGTCAAAAAAATAAGCAGTAAACATTTTGTACTCCTCGACTGAAATTCAGTACTTCTCAGTTTGAATTTCTGCAACTCGATCACAGCTTGAAAGCATTCCAGGCTGTAAGCCAGTCAAACTGTGAGCACAATCTAAGGTACGCAGCGAACGAAAACATCAAAGATCAACTCTCTCTCTCTCTCTCTCTCTCGGTGTTTTCACTTGCCTACACGAGGCAGAAAAGCGAATTTCCAGGAAACGCAAATTTTTTTTTGAGTTGAGCTATTGAACTCAAAAGTCTGTATCAGTAATTGTGATCGCATGACGTGCTGGAGTGCATCAGCCTCAGAAATATTTACGTGCTTACCTCTGTGCTCTAAAAAAAGCGGTGCGAGTTTCACTCGTCGCAAGCAATCAAATACGTTCACCGGGTTCGACTGCTGCAACTGGGAGCAACTTTACCCTGTATATTTACCCTGTATATTTACCCTGTATATTACTGCAATGAAGTATTGAATATTGAAGTGCGTTCGGGCACTTCACAGCAGGTTAGCAACAGTTGAATGTTTGAATTTAAATAAACAAGAATAATTTGTTTTCAATCAAAACGGCCGTTGTTAAGGTTATAATTTAACAATGATATAATCTTATATTTAGGCAGCCATGATGAATAATTATTCAAGCGCCGATGCAGGAAATCAATGACATCAAGTGCTAATAATTTCTTTTTTAATCGATTTCTAAGCCTCAAAAGTAGTAGATTCGGATGCATCACAATTTCTTTGTGTTATTCGAGGAAGGAAAGCCACTCAATGCTAGCTTTTCTTTTCAATTTGTTCGAATGCTGCAAGTTCATTTATTCAAACAGCACAGTCCTGTTGTTTTGGCTGTAAGTAAAATTTGGAAAAAAAGGTTTTAAAAAATTTCGCACTTCGAACGTAATAAAAAAAAAACATTTCTACTATGTACTTTACAACCTTATACGATCCTAACGAAGCGCAGGACTATATTTTCGCAAATCTAAGCAATTTTGTCAGAAAAACTCTCCAGAACCTAGGCGAATCATGATCGTAATGAACATAATTAATTGCTAATACCGATCCTGCTATACCTGGCAAGAGAAAACATTCCGACATTTGGAACCATGATTTTTTTTTGGAGTTCGTGGTCCAAAATCAGACACGCTGTGTTTACAGGAAACCTGTTTTCTGAGAAGGACACAAACAAGTTATAAATAGCCATTTTATTTCCCGCATAAAACAACAGAATCATTCAATTTCATTAGAAGACTAATTAAACGAATCCTCTCTGCTCGTTAGGAAAATACTGCGATGAAGTTTTCTTTGGAAAAATCACAGTAACGAATTCTCGTTTGTGAACGCAAGGCCTAAACTTTAATTCTAGGAAAATGACATATATTTTTGCCATTATCAACTAGATGAAATGAAATAAAACAAATGAAAAAACAATATTTACTATGGATTATTGCAAAAATAGACAATCATGAATTGCATGCTTTCCAACACGAGTAATCTCAAGCGACAGTCAATGTGAGGTGGTCACCTAGAATCATCGAGTTCGTCGTTTGCAGCACAGAAGGAAACATTTACTCCGTGTACACAGCCTATGAATTTCCATGCATGAAAAATTTCTCCTGAGGTCTCAACAAATTTTGCGTTCAATTTAAATAAGACTATTATTCCTTACATTATTATTATTATTATTATTATATAAGAAAGTTTCAGCCTCCCTTGACCACGACAAAGATGTTCTAAGAGAGGAAAGAGGAAGGCACCATTTAGTATGGAGTTGAGAAAACGCGGAATCTATGCACAAGGTGCACAGAAACAGTAAGCTAGAAAAGAAGTTCATGAAACAAGAAAAAAGTTGAAGAAGAAAGTAGTAGGTGTTGGAAAACAGGACAGCAGTGAACCGAAAAAAGATGGTCCGTAACAAAACAAAAACCTATTTTATTACAACAAAAAGGAAGCCTACCTAACCTTTAGCTCGGGCCCTCACATGGTTCCCCTGGGAGTGCTAATTCCCATAGATACAATAGTTGTATCCCCCTGAGGGGATTATTCCTTACATTGGTTCAGGAGACTAGTGCACAGGAGGACCGAAAATACAGCAGCTCGCTTGACGACAAAGATCGACTCGCTTACAGAAACTCTGAAGAGATGGAAACGAGTTAATGGTTGTGTTCTGTTCAACGTGAATAGGTGGACGCTCTCGTCACATCCTCTCGTAAAGATAGTTATTTCAACAGTTAAGTTATACCGGCCTTCAGTATTTTACTTCATCGAAGATCATCGCAGCTTCAAAACATAACCAGGTTGAGTACCGAGGTTACTCCTGGTCCTGTGGTTAATGCAACCTCTGCGTACCCAAAGTGTCTAGGAACGGCAAAACATTTAAGTGAATTAATGCACTCAAGTATTTTTTTTGACATTGGAATATTTAATCGCGAGGGCGGGTCCGAATTTATTAAAAAATATCGTAGTTGAATTGAATTTTTGAGGAAAACAATTTTGCTATCTCCGTATTTTTAATAAAATGAAATTGATTAAAACGAACAGTAGCATTTAACTTAAAGTTTGAAGATACAATAGCACCGGTTTTCCGTAGTAAACACGTAAGAAGAAACATATTTAATAAAAATGATCAGAATTTCCTACACACGAGGAATTTGTTTCTCTCTACGTGATGAGATCTCACTACTACGTTAGATTCGGGTTTGCTTAGCTATGCTCACACATTCGGGTTTGCTTAGCTAAGCTCACACATTCGGGTTTGCTTAGCTATGCTCACACATTCGGGTTTGCTTAGCTAAGCTCACACATTCGGGTTTGCCTAGCTAAGCTCACACATTCGGGTTTGCTTAGCTATGCTCACACATTCGGGTTTGCTTAGCTAAGCTCACACATTCGGGTTTGCCTAGCTAAGCTCACACATTCGGGTTTGCTTAGCTAAGCTCACACATTCGGGTTTGCTTAGCTATGCTCACACATTCGGGTTTGCTTAGCTAAGCTCACACATTCGGGTTTGCCTAGCTAAGCTCACACATTCGGGTTTGCCTAGCTAAGCTCACACATTCGGGTTTGCCTAGCTAAGCTCACACATTCGGGTTTGCTTAGCTAAGCTCACACATTCGGGTTTGCTTAGCTATGCTCACACATTCGGGTTTGCTTAGCTAAGCTCACACATTCGGGTTTGCTTAGCTAAGCTCACACATTCGGGTTTGCTTAGCTAAGCTCACACATTCGGGTTTGCTTAGCTAAGCTCACACATTCGGGTTTGCTTAGCTAAGCTCACACATTCGGGTTTGCTTAGCTAAGCTCACACATTCGGGTTTGCTTAGCTAAGCTCACACACTCGGGTTTGCTTAGCTAAGCTCACACACTCGGGTTTGCCTAGCTAAGCTCACACATTCGGGTTTGCTTAGCTAAGCTCACACATTCGGGTTTGCTTAGCTAAGCTCACACATTCGGGTTTGCTTAGCTAAGCTCACACATTCGGGTTTGCTTAGCTAAGCTCACACATTCGGGTTTGCTTAGCTAAGCTCACACATTCGGGTTTGCTTAGCTAAGCTCACACATTCGGGTTTGCTTAGCTAAGCTCACACATTCGGGTTTGCTTAGCTAAGCTCACACATTCGGGTTTGCTTAGCTAAGCTCACACATTCGGGTTTGCTTAGCTAAGCTCACACATTCGGGTTTGCTTAGCTAAGCTCACACATTCGGGTTTGCTTAGCTAAGCTCACACATTCTGGTTTGCTTAGCTAAGCTCACACATTCGGGTTTGCTTAGCTAAGCTCACACATTCGGGTTTGCTTAGCTAAGCTCACACATTCTGGTTTGCTTAGCTAAGCTCACACATTCGGGTTTGCTTAGCTAAGCTCACACATTCGGGTTTGCTTAGCTAAGCTCACACACTCTTATAAATGTGTTACGGTGAGACAAGGAGTCGTAGCTGTTCACTCACGTACCTATCGCTTTGACATCCTCAATTTTAACTGAGAAATGTCGTTTTTTATTGTAAAATGTACCTTGAGATAGAAGATACACTAAAATTCAACGCTTTTGGTTTTCTCAGCGACTCATTGAGTGAGCTTTTCATATAATACCGCACACTGGCGGAGTGACACAATTTGCTTAGAAAATGGAAAATCTTTGGAACAAATTTTAGAAAAAAATCTATGTTCTGGAGTTGACGAGGCGTTCATGAAATAGAAAGGATGCAATGTTGCATAAATTTCTACAGCAATGAGGTTTTCCACGTAAATTTCAATCGGAGATTCAGAACTTTTACTTGTATTTTGTTTTATTTTGTTTCATTCTTCCTTTTGTTTCTTTATCACACCTGAGCGGCATTTTGGATTCACGACAGAATTTCAAACTTTCAAGTAACGCTGTAAATTTACTATTTGGTTAATGTCTGGGGACTGACTTGACTACTATCGTCTGTTGAAATTATTTTCCTCCGACCACTCATTCGTAGATTTGGCTGTAGCTTTAGGTCTCCATAGTGTTGGAAGACTCAATCGGAAAGAAGTTCAAATTCTCTCGTTGAAACAAACAAACTCATGTTTAACAATTTTATACTTTACTGCAGCGTTCAATGCACTCTCCATCCTTGGCATTTTAACACTCCTTTTCACGAGATATGTCCTCAAATCATAGTGATCTCACTATCAAACGACACAATTGAAATCATGGTCTCCGGTTTATCACTGACATTTTAAGAGTAATTTTTACGACAGCCATCCCCAGACCCGGGTGCTCCTCCCCTCCAAATACCGCTGTTGGAATTATGGTCTCCGGTTTGAAGGTATTTCACGTGGAGATAAATTTTTAGTTATTTTTAAATAGCTTAATTTCAGTAGCAAGATTCTTGAAAACTCATTCACAGCAAAATTCTCTGGTCAAACATTAAATTCACGAACCAATGTCAAAAGCCCATTCAAGTGCTATTTCAGTAGCAACAGAGCTTTTTTAGGAAATCGGGTCTTTAAATTTTCGAGTACATGAATTTCCTTTTCAATTTTCCATGTACTAATAAGGATTCCTGCGGGTAGGATATCTTATTGAAGGTCTTTTCGAGTAAAAAGACCCGCAAGAACTCATTTGCGGAGCACCCGATCTTCTTTGGTTCTTATTAAGCAGCTTTCTTTTCGAACAAAGCCACGAAAGCTCTAACAGCTTAAAATGAAATGCATCGAAGTTTACCAGCGCTCTCGAACTTCTTTACCGAGTTTTGTAAAGAAGTTCGAGTGTATCAATTAGCTTTTGGCGAATTTCTTAGTTCTTCATCGTCTACAATGCTAATAACCTTACAGTGCGATGTACCACAGCATGCCTCATTTGGTCCACATGTAGCCACACTCAAATGTGAAATGTGTCCATTGTGCTAGACTTAAGAAGCAAACTACTCTCTCTCACTTGGGGCAAATAATCCTTTAAATTGGTAAAGTTGCTTAAATTATGTAAACTGTTCAAATTCTTTAAATTCTGTAATTTGTTTAAAATGTTCGAATTGTTTAAATGATCTTTGTCGCAATTGTCGCTCCTGTCGCTCGCTCCACCACCAAACTCCCGCCAGTCATGTTGCACAGCACCTTCTGGTTAGTGAGTCGCACTTTCGTGTAAAAAAGTAACAGAACTACTTACACGTAAATTACAAAACACACCAGTGTCTTTGTAAAGATCACATTTGTAGTTAACGCCCGTCAATCGAACTCACGCTATTTCTTTGAGCTTTCGGTTACATCCCTGTCGGAGACTTGTATTTCTGTAAAGGTAGCAATGTTTGACGATACTTCGATGATAAGTAGTAGTAGTAGTAGTAATAACATCAATTTGCTAGCGCTTCAGTGCCTGCACTATGCGATGATAATAATAGTAATAATAATAATAATAATAAATGATATTATTTACGCTATCTACATACGAAGACATATCTAACATATTTATTAAAATAATCTAGGATTATACAATTTCCAATTTTCAAGATCTAAAATTCGAAAAAGTACGAATACTTTTCAACCTCAAAAGAAAGAAACTTATTTTGAATAGTAAATGTTGAATAGAAACATTTCTCTGCATTTCATTGTCTTTCCATGTGATGGTTACTTCACTGGTCAAAGGGAAAATGAATGCAGATGATAGCGTGGACCCATGGGGCGGGCTCGTACTAATGTTAGGAGCTGGTTTGGAATTAGGTTGATGACCAGTGAATATTAATATTAATCTCATAATATTTAAGAGAACACTTAAACAGAAAATAATGTTTTGAAAATAGCTGGAAGACGTTTAGTTAGTAAAATTTGCAATACTGAAAAAAATTGATTTAATGTTCTGAGATTTTATTACCATGAGCAGTACTACGAAAAGATGAAGTGGGATTATGTATTAAACTTATTATGCTTAACATACAACAAAAATAATGAATTCCATGAGAAACTTAAATGTGTATTCGATTTAAACATTGTCTGGCTTCAAGCGAATAATGAGAGCAACAAATGTAACCTCACACTAAATATCTACGATTTAGATCACTGACGCTCACTCATTATTTCAAGGTTTTCTTTTTTCAACGGAAACTTTTAACGTTTTTACATTACTTTGTTCATGATAAATTATAGAGTCTGAAGTGACGTAAGGGCGAAGCCCGACCTTTTCATTCCTATTTTTGAGAAAAATTAAAACCTACACGGAATATGCTGCCAAGAGTTGTTTCACTTCTTGTTTTGCTTCAATAGTTATAAATATAATTAAGAGAAAACTCTTGGGAACATTTGTCCTAGAGTTCTTATTTAAAAGTCGAATTTTCCTTTCTTCCGTCAGCCCACAATTTAGAATTGCCTAATTTATTATTAATCGAGTAATTTAAAACGTTCAACGTTTATAGCAGGGTATTTCTTGTACTTAATTCAAAGATTGCTAAACTGACGCATCTGATTTAAGTCGCACTTCTTAATCTGAAATTACGACTCTGCTGGCAATGATTGACATTGCATTCTCGTGAAGCTTACAAAATATTTGCTACAAATAATAAATGTTCAAATAATCCACAAGTTAAATCTTCACGGAAACTAAAATTAAATTAATAAGAAACCAGCTATTTATAGTTGACCTTCACAGGTCGTGCAAATAGGCAATAATTTGTACATCAGCTTCTCAAACTCGAGGATTTAGATCCAATAAGAAGCATTTGCAGACCGAGAAACTGTAAAGCGCAGGTATCAGTTTACATTTTTCCTAGCATATGAAAGGAACTTAACACTTTGACCGCAACGTGCGCCACCGGTGGCCACGGAGGGGATTTTCACAATGCTGCTGACCAACCAGTAGTCACAAACTCAATTTTCATAAATACTTAATTAAAGCTAAATGAAGGCACGATCCAGTTAATGTTGGCTATTTTCAAAATTGCTTCTTACCATTAACTTTAAATTCAAGTTGAATAATGAACTTGAGTTTAACCAATTGCGGTCAAAGTGTTAACGTATACAAGCCTCGTTCTGAGTGCACGCCAAGTTAAGGACACCGTCTCGAACGACTGCATTTCAAACCTTGCACGCTCAGTTAAAATCCAGATTGAAAATATCGCGACGTAGTTTCTCTAATTGGACGAAACAAAATCAAATTAAAACTGTGGCGAAAGTTCACCGAGATTAAGATTATAAGTAAGTTTAAGCCTCCCTAACCGCTACAAAAAAAGAGCGTATCGAAGAGAGGAAGGAGGAAGGTACCACTTGGTATGGAGATAAGAGAATGGGGAATCTATGCAGAAAAGGCATAGAAACAGTAAGATGAGAAAGAAGTTCACGAAACAAGATCAAAATTGAAGAAGAAAGTAGTAGGTGCTGAAAAAACAGGACAGCAGTGAACCGAAAAAAAAGATGGTCCGTAACAAAACGAAACCCATTCTATTTTAACAAAAAGAAAGCCTACCTAACCTTTAGCTCGGACCCTCACATTGTCCCCTGGGAGCGCTAATTCCCATAGATACAATAGTTGCATCCCCCTGAGGGGGAAAGTTCACAGATTTATTACTTCTAAAACTTGTTATGCAACGCCAGCGAACGACTTGTTTGTATTAAAGCGAATGAAGTCAATTAAAGCCACTGATATTTTCTATGAAATGCGAATCGAAGCGATAAAACAAGTTACCAAATCTGACCAGTTATTGAATGTTAAGCTTAAATAGACGGCAGGTATTTTTATAAGCCATCACGTTTTTGGAACTACGCGTGGGAATTTTTTTTTGTGCTTTGAAGTTAGATCATATGTTAATTTTAAGCCTCCCTAACCGCAAAAAAGGCGTTCCAAAGAAAGGAAAGAGGAAGACACAATTGAGTATGGAGATAAGGGAACGCGAAATCTACGCACACGGTGTATAGAAACTGTAAATTGAGGAGGAAGTTGAGGAAGGAATATGTTGGAGAAAGCGGTGGGGGCTAAAAAACAGGACAGCAGTGAACCAAAAAAAGATGGTCCTTAACGTAACAAAAATATTTTTTATTTGCATAGAAAGAAGCCCTACCTAACTCTCAGCTCAGGGTCTCGCATTTTCCACCTGGGAGCGCTGAGTTCCATAGAGACAATGGTTGTATTCCCCTGAGGAACTCTTAGTTCTACAATTGATTTCTCATCTGTTCAAATGTCTTCCTTTCTAGGAGTTGAAATAGTTTCCACAGTAATGCGTGCTATGGGACGGGTACTAATGAATACTACCTCATCAACTGACAAAATCCTGTCAGAAAAATAATGCTTATGAATACTACCTCATTAACTGACAAAATCCTGTCAGAAAAATAATGCTTATGAATACTACCTCATTAACTGACAAAATCCTGTCAGAAAAATAGTGCTAATGAATACTACCTCATCAACTGACAAAATCCTGTCAGAAAAATAGTGCTAATGAATACTACCTCATCAACTGACAAAATCCTGTCAGAAAAATAATGCTTAAGAATACTACCTCATTAACTGACAAAATCCTGTCAGAAAAATAGTGCTAATGAACACTACCTCATTAACTGACAAAATACTGTCAGAAAAATAGTGCTAATGAATACTACCTCATTAACTGACAAAATCCTGTCAGAAAAATAATGCTAACGAATACTACCTCATTAACTGACAAAATTCTGTCAGAAAAATAATGCTAATGAGTACTACCTCATCAACTGACAAAATCCTGACATAAAAATAATACACTCATTCACGTAATTTTCGACCTCAAGGCAGTGATTAATGGTCATGGTCATAAACGTTTCTCTTCCGTCGAGGACTTATTTTCGACTATTATAGGAAGTTGTGTGACAAAAAAGAACAAGGATTACACTATCCCTTGCTTTCGATCTCTTCATCTACCAAATAAATATCTTCAACTAAGTTAAGGTCACAGTTAATTCATGAGTGTAACTCTCAGACGAGAGAGTTTCAGTAGTTTCATTTCAAATGTTACGTCCAATAAAGAGTTGGAAAGTTTCAGAAGTGCGTTGACAGTTTGCGTTGGGCTGCCGGTGACAGCTCAATATCGAATCGCTAGTTGCTTTTCCAGAGCTGCAGGTCAGCAACACTTATTTTTTGCCCGCATTGGGAACTCTTCACATCAGAGCTGGCGACAGCGGCGCAGCGTGCGACAATCTCTGAGCTGTGCATCCTGAGCTCACGTTTCATGATTAAAATTTTTAAAGATAGCAACAAGGTTGATCTAAAACTTTCGATAGTTACAAGTATTTTGATCGAGATAAATTAGATGATAGACCGCAACTTCAGTGAAACAGGTCAAACCTGCAATGAAATTCCACTCAACCTGATCATAGTTCCTTTAAATATACATAATTGAGCTTCAATGATGAAACTTTTGCTAAACATCGCACAATTGTGAGTTTCTGGATGAAATATTTCTAGAGAGACGAGTAATTAATACTGCTCGAGTCACTAACTCGTATTGCTAGACTTGCGAACATGCTCTGTTGCGAATGTCTTTCCAAAAGCAATACTTCGTTTTTTACTCTACCCTCAATGAACTTGAAGACATCATTTATGACATTGCAATTATAATCGACATTGGTGCTCATAACTTGATTTTTCTATTTCTACTGCCGATATTTATGCAGTGCGAGGCTAAAAAAACAACGAACGTGAACAGCAGAGAGGTTTTATCAAAATAAATCCTTGCAAAAATTGGACCCGTCTATATTCACTATTCACAGACGCCTCAGACTACAGAATACACAGACTACAGAAATGTGATTGACAAGCCACTCTCACCAAAACCTGCCGCTAGCTCTTCTCT
The DNA here is from genome assembly GCA_030386875.1 of Morinoia aosen. Lineage (NCBI taxonomy): Eukaryota > Metazoa > Arthropoda > Malacostraca > Amphipoda > Talitridae > Morinoia > Morinoia aosen. The sequence goes on from CM059562.1 coordinate 9,613,065, forward strand.
GGAAAATGAAACTTTCCTGCTATCAACTCATCCTCACTAATGGATGGTTAACAGAGAATGAAGGGCGTGTAAAGGTTCGGTCAGTGCACTGGGAATTATGTAGTCATTCGCACGGCACAGCAAAGAATAGCAAAGTAAATATCAGAAAGAGCCAACGGACACTCATGCAGGCACAAAACAACCACCAGTAAGATATAGTATCAATCCAGATGAGCTGAACATGCACGCATCACTCGCCAAATAGCTCAGACCAGGTACCATCTGACATCTACAAATTCGGACTTATAAAGGATAGGTAACGCGGGAAAAAAATTTACTGACATTGACGGTATCGTCGACCCAGCGATGAATGGTTCGTTTCAGAGTATATGAATTTCTCCAGTGAAGTAGCAATGCCTTTTCATCGTTGGCAAATGTAAATTGAGATTGGAGGTGACTGTGAGGAAGAATTCGTTTTAAAGAAGCAACTTGCGTTTGTCTTTATGGTGTTTCCTCATAATTTTTAATGTGATTGAATAACTTCTGGAACAACTCTCTTAGTAGCACAAAGCTTAAAATTGTGAGTCTCACAAAATCTCACTGTTAAAGTTACAAATTTGTATTGTTAGTAATTAACTCATATTTCTGTGACGAATGCAACATTTCAACCAATAAACGCTCATAAAAAAACAGGAAACAACTAAGGAGCATTAATTTTATGGTCGCGCTTATTTCAGCTAAAAACTGGAGCCCAAACATAGCGAATTCAGGAAATAAAATAATACAATAAAATCAAATATTATTATTATATAATAAAGTTTTAGCCTCCCCTAACCACGACAAAGATGTTCCAAGAGAGGAAAAAGGAAGGCACCATTTAGTATGGAGTTGAGGGAACGTGGAATCTATGCACAAGGTGCACAGAAACAGTAAGCTAGGAAAGAAGTTCATGAAACAAGAAAAAAGTTGAAGAAGAAAGTAGTAGGTGCTGGAAAACAGGACAGCAGTGAACCGAAAAAAGATGGTCCGTAACGAAACAAAAACCTATTTTATTACAACAAAAAGGAAGCCTACCTAACCTTTAGCTCAGGCCCTCACATAGTCCCCCTGGGAGCGCCAATTCCCATAGATACAATAGTTGTACCCCCTGAGGGGATAAAATCAAATAAAAAAACAATGAGTCTTGGGAGCGATGTGAAGTGGAATTACCGCGGATGTGAACACGTTCTGAGCTTATAAAGGAGATCAGTATATTATTTTTATCATGATAATCACAGCAGATACTGTAACTTCACGAATTATCAGAACTATGTGGACTAGCCAAATAGGGAGTTCGAACGACGGAGCAGATGGAAGGATCAAATGCCCTTTCATTAAAAAATATAAAAAATCCCGTGAAAATCCGCAACGTATATCATTTGGCCTAGGTAGCAAGTCTAATGCCAACAGTTACTGAGGTCCTAAAATACAGTGGAGGGCAAAACAACACGATTAAATAGCTAGATTCCACTTTTCTTTACCACGTAAATTAACAAAAATTGGACTATCAATTAACGATAGTGTAAAAAGGTTAATATCTCTACAACCCAAAAAATATTTTACACAAAAATATATAGGAACATGTATAATAGAACCGTGAACACAAGTTTATAGTACCTCTAATTTTTTCTCGATATTATATGTTAACATTATTGTCGGATTATTCCAGAATGTTCTAATATATTCTATTATTTGACAACTGAACTTTCGTTAGCACTCATCTCTAATAGCGTGTCATTGGTATAGCAGCTCTCGTTCTGAAAGGTCGTAAGCATGGGTAAGAATAAAGACAAGACCTTCGGCAAGACCTTCGAGAACGTATTGTGTAGCTCCATAATGAATATTTGGGACATCGGTATGTGCACAACTGTGTTCCTATAGCCTCAGTTGGATTCGTATTACATAAGTGGAATGCCGGAATACCACTCTCGGCAAGTCTCGAACTGGCCGTCCATGGAAGATTAACGACCGTGCTGTTCAAAAATTTGCCCGAAAAGCGGAGCGGAGGCCTCAAACTACTCGTGAAGAATAATTGTAGGATGATCTCAAGGCATCTGAGATCGAAGCCAGCCAACACACGATCAGCACAGCACTACGCGGTGAAGGTCTTCACTCCCGTGCCCCTCGTAGGACACCTCTTCTCCAGAAACGTCACGTCAAGGCCAGGCTGAAGTATGCCAAAGACAATTTGAACAAGCCAGTAGCAGCGTTTTAGAACTCAGCACTGTGATTAGATGAAACCAAAATTGAATTATTTGGGAGAAACAAAACAAACCATGTTTGGAGGCAAGAAAACGAAGTGTATAAACCAAAGTGCACCACATTTCACTGGAAAAGGAATTTTCACTGTTCCCTTTACCACGTTTTACTGGCGGGAGACGTGGCTGGTAAAGTTTGTTTCAGAGTAACCCAGGCTTTACAGGATTTTGTTTGCGAGCCTGCACGTCTCTAACGTAACTCTAAACTAAATGAGTGCCATGTATCACTCTGTCCCGAGTGGGACGTGCTGTGGGCTGTGCGGGGAGGAGTTGGGGGGATCGGCCCTCAAGTGTACAGACTGCGGAGTCTTTGTCCACTTGAGGTGTTCTGGTCTGCCAGTGTACCACCTGGTATGGTTGGAGACCTCCCGCAGCAAATTCAAGTGTGAGACGTGTGTCGTGAAAAAGTGCGGCGAGGAGTTTGCCGTCATGGCTTCTCGAATTGAGAGGCAGCTGAAAGCGGGGAATGCCGGATCTGGGACTCTCGCCCCATCCGTCGTCGTCGAGTGTCCTCCTGCTCCTCTGACACCGGGCCATGGATCTGGATCTGTGTCGGATGATTCGTTGATGGTGCCGGAAGGGGAGGTTTCGGCGGCGGTTTTTGTGCCTGAACCAGCTAAGGCGTTGTCGGCCACTGGGCTCTCTAAAGCTGGACCTAAAGTGTGTAGGCACTTCCTGAGGAGGGAGTGTAAGTATGGCAGAAGGGGGGAAGGTTGTGAGTTCTCCCACCCCAAGGTGTGTTATAAATTCGCTAAGTTTGGGGGAAAACTGAAGGAGGGATGCAGCAAAGGCCGGAAATGTGAGTACTTCCATCCACCCTTGTGTTGGAAAGCGGTGGAAGGTCTGAGTTGCACCAGGAAACAGTGCAAGTTCCTCCATCCGGCGGGAATAAAAGTCAGAGAAGCTGCCAACGCAGTGGGTAGTGAGGTGACTCCGAATGCTGTTGGCGCGCCTCCACCGGCGAGAATCTCTTTTAGAGAGGCTGTGAGCGGCCGCGGAGTTGAGGCTTTTGGAGTTCCTCCGCCTGCAGCGACTGTGCCGAGCCTTGGGTCGGACAGGACTAATCTTCTAAATTTGGAGAATGCGACTCCTTTTTTAGAGTTGCGGAGACAGGTGCAGGCAATCCAGGAGCTTTTGGAGAGAGTACTGAGTGGGCGAGACGAGCATCGTCCTTTGGTAACAGAGGCCCGAACCTGCACCTGCAAGCGAGTCTGGTAAGCAAGGAAACTCATTGCACTATAATGATGTGCAATGTGGAGGGCTTGAGCACCCGTCATAAGAAGTTCAAGGTCGGAATGCTCAGGGACAGAGCTCTTCTCGCGGGTGCTGTGTTGATTGCTTTGGTGGAAACCCATCTGAACGTGGACGTGCTTGACGCTGAGGTCTACATGGAAGGTTTCCAGCTGTTTAGATCGGACCGACTCCCAGGCCGAAAGAAGGGCGGAGTTGCGGTGTTCGTAAGGGAGGATATAGCCGCTGAAGCTGTTGTCCTCACTGGCGGTTCTGATGGAGTGGTGGAGCACCTTTCGTTGTGGTTCGACAGTAGGAGGCTGGTCCTGGCGGTGATTTACAGACCTCCTACATGTGAATCGACAAACTTCGATACTGCGCTTGGCCATCTTGTTGGGAGGTTGGAGGAGCTGGGTACTCCCACCCCAACCATGGTGGTGTTGGGAGACTTCAACTTCCCTCGGATGTGCTGGTCCACTGGTAGGATGGAAGGAGGTGCCAATGATACCAGAACACAGGCGGCTGCTCTTTGGAGCTTTATGGAGGAGTTTGCCCTGGAGCAGTATGTCACTGTGCCTACGCGGTTGGACAGTGTACTGGACCTATTCCTGACAAATGATGGGGACCTGGTGAGAGGACTAGCTGTCGAAGACACTATCCTGTCGGATCACCGGTTAATCCTGGCCACCGTTGACCTAGGCTCAAAGTCTCGTAGTGAGGAGCGCCAAAGTGGGCGGTGTGCGCTTGACTCACTGAACTTCATGAGCGATCGTGTGGACTGGACTGGGTTGAGGAGACACCTGTTGGAGATACACTGGGAGGACCGGATAGATGCGGATGTGGCAGAGGAAGTGTATCAGCAGTTCTGTGGGGTGCTGGCTGACGTCTGCCCAAAGTACGTGCCGAGGAGAAGGAAGCATAAAGGTAGATCTGTTCCTAGTGATCGCCGTACTTTGATGCGCAAGAGGAGACGGCTCCTAAAGCGACTATCAGAACCAGCCACTCCAGAGACAAAGCAGAGAATTGTTGCAATGGTGCGTGACCTCGAGGTATTGCTCCAGCGTTCGCATGAGGAGGAAGCTTTGAGGGAGGAGGATTTGGCCGTTAAGGCAATCCAAAGAAACCCTAAGTACTTCTATGCATTCGCCAAAAGGAGAACCCTGACAAGGTCTACGGTAGGACCGTTTCGCATCGGTGATAGTATTGTCAGTGCTCCAGACGAAAAGTGTGAGGTCTTGAGAAAGCAATATGAGTCCGTGTTTAGCGTACCGAGACTCCAGAGCCTGAGGTCACACTTGGATGAGCTGCTGCGAGGGATCCGTGAACCGGGACTGTTGGAGGACATCTGCTTTACGGAGGACGATTTGGTGGTCTCTATAAAAGAACTGTCCCCGACGTCGGCGCCGGGACCGGATGGAATCCCTGCCGTACTGCTGCGAAATTGCTGCGAGGAACTAAAGATGCCACTCTTTCGGCTGTGGAGGTCGTCGATGAGCGAAGGCAGCGTCCCGCAAGCACTGAAGCATGGTTTAGTGACGCCGATATTCAAGGGCGGAGAAAAGCACGCCCCAATGAATTATCGACCAGTAGTACTGACGTCACATGTTATTAAGGTCTTTGAGAGGGTGGTAGCCAGGAGATTGGTGCGTCTTTTGCAGAGTGCGGACCTCTTCAACGAGCATCAACATGGCTTCAGAAGAGGAAGGTCATGCCTCTCGCAGCTCCTAGAGCATCACCGCTTAATAACCGAAGAGCTGGGCAGTGGACGGGCAGTCGATGTCGTGTACTTGGACTTCGCCAAAGCCTTTGATAAGGTGGACCACGGTGTCCTACTGCGAAAGCTACGGGCTTGCCACATTGGAGGAACGTTGCTGAGATGGTTGGCCAGTTTCTTGACGGATCGGAGGCAGATGGTGGTCGTGGATGGGTGCCTCTCGTCTGAGTCGGTGGTTGCAAGCGGGGTCCCGCAAGGCTCAGTGCTGGGCCCGCTACTGTTTTTGATCCACATCGCAGACATTGATCTAAACCTGCAACATGCGCGGGCGTCCTCTTTTGCTGATGACACCAGGATAATTAAGGAGGTGGCCAGCTCAGAGGATTGCGTCGACTTACAGGAGGATTTGGAGAGGATCTATGTCTGGGCGAGGAAAATAACATGAAATTCAATGAGGCTAAATTTGAGCTCATTAGGTACGGCCGGCATCCAGACGAAGCATTCTCCTACACGACAGCGGGTAACCTCACGATTGAGAGAAAGCTTTCTCTTCGAGACTTGGGGGTTGTTGTGGAGGAGGGAGGAGGCTTCGGCGAGCACATCAGTGGTGTGGTGAAGAGATGCAGGCGGCAGATGGGGTGGGTGTGGAGGACCTTTAGGACCAGAGAGCCGACCCCAATGTTGACCCTGTACAGAGCGCTAATTCTCCCCCTGGCAGAGTATTGCTGCCAACTTTGGAGCCCAAGTGGGCGGGGAGATATAGTGCGGCTGGAGAGTATTCAGCGGTCCTTTACTGCCAGGATTGCAGGTGCTCGTCGACTGGATTATTGGAGTCGACTTGAGCATTATCGGATGTACTCCCTCCAACGGCGTAGGGAGAGGTATATAGTAATATATACATGGAAGATGCTGACGGGGCTTGTTCCGAACTTCACGGACGGCAAAATTGGGCTTCGGACGAAACAGCACATTCGGTTCGGTACATTGTGTGTGGTCCCGACCTTGAATAACAGAGCCCCAGCAAGTGTGAGGAGCAGGCATGAGCAGTCGTTTTCAGTCATGGGCCCAAAACTTTTTAACTGTCTTCCCCGCACCCTGAGAGAGCATGTCGGGTCGCTAGAGGCATTTAAGAGGGCACTGGATGAATTTTTGAGGACGGTTCCGGACAAGCCACCGCTGCCTCACTACTATCAGCCTGCTGCAGGCAACAGTTTGCTGCAGCAGCTCGCCCACCGAAGGGCGCAACAACTGTAGCGGCGCGACAGCGCTGTGAGGCGGCGCCTTCGGCGTGACCTGGACCAGAGCGTCCGAACTTCACCAAAGGACCAAAGGCACACCCACTGTAAAGTATAGAGGTGGCTCAATCATGGTGCGGCGATGTTTCAGCTCATTGAAATTGAAAATCCAAAAGAGAATCCCAATAACATCACTGCACTCAAAGACATTTGCATTGAAGAATGGAATAAGATTACACCCAAAACTTCTAAAAGGCTGATAGTGGACTACTTTGAGCGATTCGAAGCCATGATTTATAATAACGGGTATGCAATGAAGTATTAATGTATGCGTGTCTTGAAATGTGATGTAAACTTTTGTTTACGTACTTGTTACACATGTTTCTATATATTTTTACGCAAATACTTGTGGGCTTTAGATCTATTATAACCTTTTTATACTATTGTTTACAGGAAGTCTAAATTTCGTAATTGTACGTGGCTTGGAAATCTTGAATTTGGCGATTTAAGCAACGTGTTGTATTGTTTTGTCATGAAGTATTGACAGGACAAAATTCTTCACGAAAAGCGCTATAATAAGTATGTACTCTGAAATATGTTTTGAATTGCTCAACGATTCTCTTATATGGAGTGTATATTTATGCGCTAAATGCTGGAAAAATATTCGAGACTCAGGTCGTAATTGCGCTTCACAAATTAATGTCTTCAGTTCCGTTCATCAAATAGTTCAAATCCTCATTCCCTTTCGTCTTGGAAGTAGTAGCTACTGAACTTACAAGGAGCTCTGCTTTAAAAATAGTAGTCTTTATCAACGGAGTAAAAAAAAAACATTGCGGAGTGTTGTAGCCTTTTTCTTGTCTAATACAGAAAATTTGCTTGGAAAGACATTCACAAGGGGGCTTAAAAAAATGTGTACATATTTTGAACTGGCATAAAATATTTATTTCACGACATACAAAGTTAAAATCGTGGGGAAAATAAAGTTGAAGTTTAGTTTGACGAATAAATATACTTATTGGTCAAAAAATGGTGATAAGGTTAGATTGAATGCTCGAACTTGTGACCTTCAGTATTGGGACAGTCAGACCGCCTCAACTAATACCGTACTTTTTATCAAAGTGTCCAATAGAATATCTCGGTGTTTAAAAAAATGCGAACACCGGCACAGGAAACGTTTCACCTCACGATTGAAATTCTGAAAAAATTGAATACAATACTTCTGAATAAGTGAGACACTGAAATCGTCGATCAGCTGAGCAAAATGACGGATAAACGCTCGAGCTCTGGAGTGCGGAAACGGGTTATCTTGTTAGATTAGATTAGCTAGCTTAGACTTTTTAACCACAAAAAAGTGTTTCCAAGAGGATTAGAGGGAAGGAACTAAATAGTACTGAATTAAGGGAAAGAAGTCACTGTCCTTAAGATGTGTCGCCATGCCCTACGCATAAAACAGCGTTATTGAAAGAAGTTCATGAAACAAGATGAAAGTGCGAGAGAATAGTAGTAAGTGCTGAAAAATATAGCTGGCAACCGAAACAAGATGGCCTGTAACAAAAAAATGACATTCTATTTCAGTCCTTACCTTGGGAACTTACACCTTCCTCCTGGAAACGCTAATTCACATAAAAAAATAGTTGAACTCTCTAAAGAGACATGTCATCGTGCGGTACTGGAAGGTCGAGAATAGCACCGTGGCTTAGAGACACAAGAGGTCTAGTGAAGTGCTCAGAAATCCCATTGGAAACTTCGATACGATGTACGTTCTCAGTTGTGACGCGTGACCAAAAGTGCATCGGTGCTGAAGGCTGGCACTTTGAACATTTAATTCAAGTCTTAGAACGTGTAGTTTGGTCAACAAGTATACTTATTTGTCCAATTGTACTTTCACTTTACAGTTTAAGAAATTTAACCTTGTTGAGAGGAAGATCAATTTTCTTCGGAAGTCCAAAGGGATGAGTACGTTATGATAAAGCACCATGGATATATAATGGCTTTCACTTTCAAAAAGGCAAAAAGTCCTCCCAAAGATAACGTATTTAAGTTTCCTAATCGAAATATTTAAACAAGAATAATTTTTTACGCAAAGTTGGCAACATGCATGGTCCTGCTACCCATAATGCATACACGCTTGCACGACAACTCAGAACAGTTCATAAAAACCCCAAAATTGAAGAGGGACAATTTTAAGCCCGGCTCACAAATCTTCCCAGATTTCTGGAATAATGGCACAAAACTGAAAGCTGGTTAATGAGCAGGAAACGGTTAACAAGAAGGAGTCAAGGAAGCATTTGTGGCATAAAAAGGGAGTTTTTTGCTTTGTAACTGCCCGTCACAATGGCATTCAGCTTCACTTAGCAAAAGAGCTGCTAAGGCACCATTAACGCAGAAATGTGCAGCTCTTACAGTATCAAGGCTTCCTGTCTGAAGCAAAGGGAACTGACGGAGCAGTGCGAGCTTTAATTTAAAAGAGCTTGAATTGTTGAGCCAATTTTACTGATTTGTAAAAATAAAACAAGAAAATTATAAAATTAGAAGTTGGTTTAACGACAACAATGTTCCAAGGAGAAGAAGGATGACAGAATCCTTTAGTATGGAGTCGAGGAAACACGGAAGCTATGCAAGAGCGTATTCCCGCACAAGGTAACCTGCGCATAGTAACAATAAATTAGGAAGGAAGGTTATGAAACAAGATAAGAGTTGACGTAGAAAGTCATAGGTACTGAAAAACAGGACAGCAGTGAACCAAAAAAGGGTCATTAAGAAAATTAAAAAAACAATTCTCGTTCAACTAAAAGAAAGGCCTGCCTGATTCTTGATCGGGACCTGACATCCCTCATTTTCCCTGGGAATGCTAATTCCCATAGATACAATGATTGTATCCCACAAGGGGAAAAGAAAATGAATAGTCCGATATACAACTCTATTCGAATTCGATTAAGAGGCCTTGACGGACCAACTGCACTCATTGCCATTTTTGCTCAGCATACCTGCGACGCTGTGCGGTCAGGATGCCGGTAACATTATGCCAGGCTACGTTCAATCTAAAATTTGCCCGCACTGCCAAGTTACACACAGTTATAATAATAATATTGTCGAGCGGTGTAGATGAAATCAACATCAAAGCACGGATACCACACAGTTATATCAAGAGCTACTCGTAACGGAGCGTTGCAGAGCGTTTTTTTTCTAGGAAATATTCAACGTCGTATTGGAACTTTCCTAATTTATCTCTGGACGTAGATAGCGAAGTCTGAATTAAGGTCTGATATTCCGAATTGTTGTCTCTTATGCCTCACCAGATAGTGGGGTCAGCATGACGTTAAAAAAGGTAATCTTCTCTCTGATATTTCTCACATTAATACTAGGAAAATGGTTAACACATTGAACAGCCTTGCGTAAAAGCTGTGTCATGAGAAATTGCGCTAGCTTGAACTTATTGCGATTGCGTAACATGTGCGTAACTGAAATTTTGATATTGCGATACTTGTGCGTAAAAATTGATGATTGCAATTGTGTTTCGTTGGTGCCTGTGCATAATTGGCCGCTTAGTTCATTCCTGTTTAGCCTTTTATATTCTTCTTCTTATTCATATCTTGCATTTTCTTTGATCTTAGGGCACAGATCATAGCGTTTGAATTATCTTTACTTCTATTCGTTTTATTTACACGTGAAAATAAAATAATTTGTCACTTGCTTACTTCATCTTTCATATTGAAACCCACAATTCCATTTATTTTCATAATGATGCACTGCGACGCGCAATAAGATAATACACATTAGCCGACAACGAAGTGACCAAGAACTCTCAAAAGCTTCTCTGCTCATTTCAAGCCGTTCAACAATCTCAGTGCAAATCCGCACAACGCGTGTTTCAAACCATGACCATCAGTCCCAGAGAAGATAAAGTGTGTCTGGAGGCATGAGCACACCTCCTTTTACATATTAATGTCTGCTGTTGAACTACTCCAGAAACTTTGCTGTGAAATTAAATGCTCCTGATCTTTCACAAAACCCAACCTGAAATTTATTGCTGCGACGATTTACAACCTTTCCATTCAGGGCTTGTTGTACACAACGGTCTTGTTATTGTCCATCACAAGGGTTTTACCGAACAAAAATCAAACTGTTTGACTTCAAATCCCGCAACTTTTTTATTCGTTGAAAACAGTTGGCTACAGTAATGCTGAACACTATAAAGTGCAAACCTTGATTTTTCGACTCGTTTCTAGAGTATAAAATTACAAGTGGAATATTCTCAAAAAAATTTGTAATTATATTAGCTTTGAAGGAAGTTGTTCGGGTCAAGGAAACAAAGTAAAGAACTTGCTAATTACTCTATTGACCTTCTCCTCTCTACCATATGTTGAAATATTTTCGAAATACCCAATTTATCAGTGAACTCAGCTTAAATTTTTTACTGCTAATAGATCCTAGAATAAAATCATTCACTAAGGAAAGATAAAAATTTAAAACTTCTTCAAAAATTCACGAATTTTAAAGCCACCGTTCGTATCTTTAGATCCACAGACATAGACGACGGGTGCGCCACAGCTCACGTCCTAAATCCTATGTCAATATCGCATCAATTTCAGAATGAAAAATTACTTAGCGCTCTTCTGGCCTTCCAATCTGGCTGCCTGGATCGCTGTGATTCGCATTCCAAACGAGCTCATGATAACGCACGCCGGCCGCATTGTTCAGGTTCCAGAAATGTATCAAGGTCCGCCGAGCACCAAATTCTGGACGGCATTGCTGGTCATGCAGGGGAGAAATAATGCTTCTAATGTTGCTAAAAGCACATCGCGAACGGGAGAGCATTAGCATCACGCAACACTAGTCTGCAGTCACGCGAGTGTTATTTTAAATCGGAGCTGCTCAATATTAGGAAATACATTACGTGCTGCCACTGCGGTGGTGTGAGCCGCAGCGTGATGGTCGAGTAGTAAGATGAATAATACAGGAGCATTAGGGTGTGGCGTTGCCTAAACTGTGTTGATGACTTATTGCGGATATTTACTTGATCATCTGAGGCGTTCTTACACAATAGGACGCTTTTTTAGTTTGATAATTGCTTGATTGCAAGAGGTAATTAGTACAAATGTCTTTCAGTGGGGAAATACCGATAAAATGTCTCATGAATGGGGTTGAGGAATTTCGGGCTTATCCAAGCTCGCGCTGAAAGTTTTCTATCTGAACGAGGGGAAGGGAAACTGGTATGAGAAACAGAATTTGGAAATGCAGAGTTAACTGTTCAGTACAGTGTTCATTCTCCGGAAGTCGTTATTTAAAAAAGGGGATGAATGAAAAATGGAACAAAGCAGTAGTACTGAAGACAGTCGAGTATTACTGAACATATTCAACACTTTGACTGCGGCAGGTAAAACTAAAATTTAGCAATCGACTCAAATTCAAAGTCAATTGTAGTGCGCTATGTTGAAAACAGCAAACATTGTCTGGATAGAGCCTTCATTTATAGCTTCAATTTAATATTTGTGAAATTGAGTTTATGACTACTGGTCGGTCAGCAGCATTCTGAAAATTCCCTCAGTGCATCACCGGTGGCTCATATCGCAGTCAAAGGGCCACAGCATACACAATAGCAGCCAGACCAAAAATAGGCTGACAAATTTGATAATAGCAACTTACTCTTTGAATGATTTTCAGGCCACTAAACAATTTGTTTTCGAGAAATAGGAGGTCCGCAAAATAACACATTGGTCAAATTTTCATGGAGAATACCATACGATAGGGTGTTTCTGTTGGAGAAAAAAGCGAGAATAGACCCAAAAATTTTCAGAAACTAGGGAGGCAAGTAAATTTTTTTCGCATGACAGATTATAAAAGATAGTTCAAATCTCCTTAGCCGCAACAAAAATGTTTCAAAGAGAAGGAGGAAAACACTATTTAGTGTGGACTTTATGGAAGGCCAAATCTGTGCATGCACAAGGTGTGTTCCACCTAAGATCCCCTACGTACAGAAGCTGGAAGTTGAAAAAAAAGTTTACGAAGCAAAACAAAAGTTGAAGTTGAACATGAAAGGAATAGGTGCTGCAATCAGGTAAACAGGGAACCAAAAGAAAAAAAGGTGATTGAGAAAATGAAAAATTCTATTCCATTTCAATAAACAGAATCCGTATCTAACTCTCAGCTCAAGACCTCACTTATAACTTTGCAGTAACGATAATTATATTGTATCAGGAATGTGTACCCCCCGCTCGTTATGATTGAGAAAATGCATAACCAAACTAACTACTGTATTTTATGACTTTTTTGACGTCCATTTTCACTTACAAATGAAGGATTGTATTAACGATTTTTGATGTTTTGAGAAGATCGAGCACTTCGTTTCTAATAACTGATTACTACTAAACAGGCGAACTCAAATTATTTTATTCTTTTTCCCTCACCTTATTAGGTTGTCTAAATAATAATCTATGTATTTGAGTCAATAAAAATGAAGGAATACGTGGTTAGCGCAATCTCATATATTCGAATTGGGTCAATGCTTTAAATACAGTCTAAAAATAAACACGTCTCAAGAATTTTACTCGTGACCAAATGTTTGCCAGTCAGGCGCAAGCTTGAGTGCCTTCACTGGGTTGCGGAATTCGTTGTCCAACATCTACTCCAAGCACCAAGATCTCAATCTAAGACCTTCAATTCTAGGAGTTAGAGAGCAGCAATATTAGGGTATGAACTTGAGGTCTGAGCTCTAAAACTGGAGCCGACAAGCAAATCATTGGAGCGAAATTTCAACGCACAGCATTTGGTGGGAGCACTCATTCGGCAGAATTTACATCAGCAGGCAGCTCAAATACGCACAATTTAGAGGCATTAGAAAGACAGAATCACCTCGTATAATCTTGATGCGGTCTCGATCACTGTGATCACGAAGGCCCCAAGCAAACGATCGTCTTCAGTACACAACGGAAGTACAAGTAATCAACTTAAGTGCACAAACGATTAACCAGTAAAATTCTCTTTTAGGTATTTTTAGAAATATGTTTGCGTTTCTTGGATAATAGAATTACTACCCGTCTATATGCTTGAATTAAAAATGGATGGTCGCACTTTCTCCGAGGATGAAATGTATTTGCAATTTAAAATACTTATTTTCAGAGAGACGGCAAGTAAATATTTCATCAGAACTACGAATGAGCGCTCCGTACTTGTGACCACTTCCACCTTAAGGGAATCGGCTTCAAAAACTCTCAAGTTCTAATAATAAATGATTATCAAACTGTGCGGCATTCAAAGGAGTTTATATGAGGGAAAATTTATGTTAGACGTGATCGCTCAACAGAGTTCACGGTCTGAAGCTCTTAAAGCCTTGACAGTTCACATTTTTTTCCATCACAGCAAAAATACACACACACACACACACACACACACACACACACACACACACACACACACACACACACACACACACACCCATGTTCACGCGTCATTACGCGACCACCCCCCGTCATTTTTTCGGCAGTGTGCGACCACTTCTCGCCATTGCGCGACCTCGAGCCGACGTTCGGCAGACTGCGACCTATCTCTCGGCATTGTGCGACTATTTCTTCACATTGCGCGACTTCCCCCCCATTGCACGACTATTTTCGGCATCGTGCGACTTTTGTCTCGGAACTTCGACTCTGGGTCTCGTGTGTAGGTCTCGGGTCTTTTGTGTGCCTGTGGGGTCTCGTGCATGGCTGTGGGGTCTGGTATGTGCCTGTGGGGTCTCGTGCGTGCCTGTGGGGTCTCGTGCGTGCCTGTGGGGTCTCGTGCATGGCCGTGGGGTCTCGTGCATGGCTGTGGGGTCTCGTGCATGGCTGTGGGGTCTGGTATGTGCCTGTGGGGTCTCGTGCATGGATGTGGGGTCTCGTGCGTGCCTGTGGGGTCTCGTGCATGGCCGTGGGGTCTCGTGCATGGCTTTGGGGTCTGGTATGTGCCTTTGGGGTCTCGTGCATGCCTTTGGGGTCTCGTGCGTGCCTGTGGGGTCTCGTGCATGGCCGTGGGGTCTCGTGCATGGCCGTGGGGTCTCATGCATGGCCGTGGGGTCTCGTGCATGGCCGTGGGGTCTCGTGCATGGCCGTGGGGTCTCGTGCATGGCCGTGAGGTCTCGTGCATGGCCGTGGGGTCTCGTGCATGGCCGTGGGGTCTCGTGCATGGCCGTGGGGTCTCGTGCATGGCCGTGGGGTCTCGTGCATGGCCGTGGGGTCTCTTGCATGGCCGTGGGGTCTCGTGCATGGCCGTGGGGTCTCGTGCATGGCTGTGGGGTCTCGTGCATGGCTGTGGGGTCTCGTGCATGCCGTAGGGTCTCGTGCATGGCTGTGGGGTCTCGTGCATGGCTGTGGGGTCTCGTGCATGGCTGTGGGGTCTGGTATGTGCCTTTGGGGTCTCGTGCATGCCTGCGGGGTCTCGTGCGTGCCTGTGGGGTCTCGTGCGTGCCTGTGGGGTCTCGTGCATGGCCGTGGGGTCTCGTGCATGGCCGTGGGGTCTCGTGCATGGCCGTGGGGTCTCGTGCATGGCCGTGGGGTCTCGTGCATGGCCGTGGGGTCTCGTGCATGGCCGTGGGGTCTCGTGCATGGCCGTGGGGTCTCGTGCATGACCGTGGGGTCTCGTGCATGGCCGTGGGGTCTCGTGCATGACCGTGGGGTCTCATGCGTGGCTGTGGGGTCTGGTATGTGCCTGTGGGGTCTCGTGCATGGCTGTAGGGTCTCGTGCGTGCCTGTGGGGTCTCGTGCATGGCCGTGGGGTCTCGTGCATGGCTGTGGGGTCTCGTGCGTGCCTGTGGGGTCTCGTGCATGGCCGTGGGGTCTCGTGCAGGGCTGTGGGGTCTCGTGCATGGCTGTGGGGTCTCGTGCATGCTGTGGGGTCTCGTGCATGACCGTGGGGTCTCGTGCGTGGCTGTGGGGTCTGGTATGTGCCTGTGGGGTCTCGTGCATGGCTGTGGGGTTTCGTGCTTGGCTGTGGGGTCTCGTGCGTGGCCTTAGGGACTCGTGCATGGCTGTGGGGTCTCGTGCATGGCCGTGGGGTCTCGTGCATCGCCGTGGGGTCTCGTGCATGGCCGTGGGGTCTCGAGCATTACTGTGGGGTCTCGAGCATTACTGTGGGTCACGTGTGTGCCTGTAGGGTCACGTGTGGCTGTGGGGTCTCGTGCATTACTGTGGGGTCTCGTGCATGGCCGTGGGGTCTCGTGCATCGCCGTGGGGTCTCGTGCATGGCCGTGGGGTCTCGAGCATTACTGTGGGTCACGTGTGTGCCTGTGGGGTCACGTGTGGCTGTGGGGTCTCGTGCATTACTGTGGGGTCTCGTATATAACCGTGAAGTCTCGTTTATAATTGTAGGGTCTCGTATATAACCGTGAAGTCTCGTTTATAATTGTAGGGTCTCGTGCGGAACTGTGGGGTCTCGTCTATAATTGTAGAGTCTCGTGCGTAACTGAAGGTTCTCGTCTGTAATTGTAGGGTCTCGTGCGTAACTGTGGGGTCTCGTCTATCATTGTAGGGTCTCGTGCGTAACTGTGAGGTCTCGTCTGTAATTGTGGGGTCTCGTGCGTAACTGTGAGGTCTCGTCTGTAATTGTAGGGTCTCGTGCGTAACTGTGGGGTCTCGTCTTTAATCGTAGGGTCTCGTCTTTAATCGTAGGGTCTCGTCTTTAATCGTAGGGTCTCGTCTTTAATCGTAGGGTCTCGTCTATAATTGTACGGTCTCGTGCGTAACTGTGAGGTCTCGTGCATAACTGTGAGGTCTCGTCTATAATTGTACGGTCTCGTGCATAACTGTGAGGTCTCGTCTATAATTGTACGGTCTCGTGCGTAACTGTGAGGTCTCGTGCGTAACTGTGAGGTCTCGTGCATAACTGTGAGGTCTCGTCTATAATTGTACGGTCTCGTGCATAACTGTGAGGTCTCGTGCATAACTGTGAGGTCTCGTGCATAACTGTGAGGTCTCGTCTATAATTGTACGGTCTCGTGCATAACTGTGAGGTCTCGTGCATAACTGTGAGGTCTCGTGCATAACTGTGAGGTCTCGTCTATAATTGTACGGTCTCGTGCGTAACTGTGAGGTCTTGTGCGTAACTGTGAGGTCTCGTGCATAACTGTGAGGTCTCGTCTATAATTGTACGGTCTCGTGCATAACTGTGAGGTCTCGTGCATAACTGTGAGGTCTCGTGCATAACTGTGAGGTCTCGTCTATAATTGTACGGTCTCGTACGTAACTGTGGGGTCCAGATGCTGACTCTCTGGACTTCACCGCATGCTTTCAAGTAAGATTTCTGAATTCATTGCATTTTTTCAATCGTTTCTCAACTCTCGATTTCAATGAGCTCAATTGAATTGCGATATTTTCAATTCAGTATTTCAATGATAAAATTCAGTGATCAAACTCATTTCGATTATAAATTTTCTATCTTTTTCTAGCGTACCGTATTTTTCTGACGGTTTCATATCTGTATGAAGGCTCGTATTAGCTAAACAGCAACTCGTTTCTAGCTCAATTGAATTGCGATGTTTTTAATGCTATCATTCAGTGATAAAATTTAATTCAATTAATTTGTTGTCTTTTTCGATCAGACCGTATATTTCTGACGGTTTCATTTTTGTATGAAGGCTCGTATTAGGTAAACAAAAAACTGCTCATATTCAGAGGTAAAGTAAAAGAAGAGGGGTTTGATTTCCAGAGTTTTATTTTTCCTTTCAATACAAAATACAAATTTTGACCTCTGAATTGCAGAATGGAACGCGTGAATAGCAAGAATATTAAATTGATATTTCAAACGACGTCCACTTCAAAATATAACAATCTTAAGTTTATTGAGCATGTACCCACACGAAGGCCGCTTGTTATTTTTACATAGAAATTTAGTTAAAATTCTGCGTTGCTTAAAATGAAACTGCTTAGCTAAAATTGAAATGCGAAATGAAAAATGTAATGAGAACAAAAGAAATAGATTATACCATCGTGTGAGTACATTTCCACGCACGCTCGAAATAATTCTAATGGCTATCTTATTCTAATAATATTCTAATATCTAAATGGACGAAGGCACAGTTGAAAATTCACTAGATTTTAAAATCACAGTATTCGTCATACATAAAATGATTGGATAGCGTATCGATGAGAGGAAGGATGAAGGCACCATTTAGTATGGAAATAAGGGAATGCGGAATCTATGCAGAAAGGGCATAGAAACAGTAAGTCGAGAAAGAAGTTCCTGAAACAAAATAGAAGCTGAAGAAGAAAGTAGGTGATGAAAAAAACGGTAGCAGTGAACCGAAAAAAAGAGATCCTTAACACAACGAAGAAGAACATTCCATTTCCACAAAAAGAAGGCCTACCTCTCAGCTCGGGCCCTCACACATTTCCCCCGGGGAGTGCTAATTCCCATAGAGACGATAGTTGTGTGCCCCTGATGGGGGTCACTTATTAGCAAAATAACATTAGCATAAAAGTAATCTTAAAATAAAAAACATGACAAAAAACATTCTTGTCAAGTTTGTCCTGTCAACATGTTGTTCTTGGGTAACTGAGAACAAACAACAAAACAAGTGAAAAAAGTGACAACAAAAATAAAGAACAAAATTCTAGAACAACAAAGTTAGGATACTTTCCATTTGGTTCAATTAATGACGAGATCCGGTTAGGTACGAGTTTAATTAGTGGTAGCTGGTACCCCCATGGGGGGTTCCAGCTACCCTCCCACACTTGGCCGAGCGACTTACCCATGCTGGAACCCAGGCAGGGCGACGAGAGTCGACGCATAGGTCGCTCGGCCATCTCACTTACCACACGTTACAGTAGTGCAGGCAAAATACAAAACAAAAAAGAACAAAAATATAGAAACTTCCTGAGGCAATGGTACACATCTAAGGAACTGATCAAGAATTGTGTCATTGGGATGCTCAAATTGAAAAAAATTACAAAATATAGTATTATTTAAAGACCAGAAAATAATTTTCGAGCAAGCAGTAGTTTGTGAATTTAAATGGATTTTCTAACCAAAACAGCCGAAATTAAGATAGAAATTAAAAAATTTTAAGCAAGCAATAAAAATGATGCATTGGCACTTACGATGTTTATTGTTTACGGCACTTACGGTACTTTAAATAGTTCAGCTTATTTTTAATTTTAGCAAACTGAAATTGTTTCAAGATTTGTCGCCCAATTCCAGTTTTACGCAATCGTTTTTCGATGTCATTCCGGTTCATAGTGGAACCTTTCAGGAATAAGTCCGTGAATGTTATTGCTAAGTGTTCTTCAAATTCTGGAGTGAAGTGGTTACGTTCATAACGACCAACAGCAGAAGGGCCAGGCTCATTGATCTCTGCTTCTGCCAGGGCAATAACCTGTAAGCCTCTAACGCGCTCAGACAACTCTGCATCGGCAGCGGGGGCAGCGGCAGCGGGGGTAGCGGCAGCGGGGGCAGCGGCAGCGGCAGCGGGAGCAGCGGCAGCGGGGGCAACGACAGCGGGAGCATCGACATCGTCAATTACAGACTCGTCGCAAGGCAGCAATGAAGCCCCTTCGTCAGCAGTAGAGGTTCCTTCAGTACTGCTGAAAGCCTCAGAACTGGTTCCTGAGTGTCTGAACATTTTCCGTAACTCCGAGGCCACCTCTCGGGCGTTGGCCCGACGGTCAAGGGTCAAATATGACCTAGAGGCAGTGGCCTCGGAGTGGTTCATTTTAGTTGCCAGCGCTTGTTTGCGCTCAGGGAACAAAGTATGTACCTTTGTGACTGCGGTCTTGCGCAGAAGGGTCGGCCCCACTTGGGAAACGAGGCCCGCCTTCTCCCAAACTGTCTGCATATAAAACCTAAGGCTCGAGCTGGAGAGATTCGCCCCAGTTGAAGTAAGAAAAAAATTGCGAGGGGAATTTGGATTCATAAATTTTGGGCGAATCAAGTGGAGGTAAATTATCAGCAAGGGGACAAGATTTGCGTTTAGGATGAGTGACGCGGGCCCATATTTATTGTATGTTTTATGATTTTCGACGAGCACTTGAAGAGTGCCGTCCTTCTGCGGCTTTCCGTTCGAGAATTCATCAATGGTCAAGTGACGGATCTCCCCAGCTCGAGACCCGTTGTCAAAGGAAATTTCTATTGCGAAAAAGCCGAGGAGCATAGAAAGCATAGATTTGCTGAGTGAAGATGAAGCTGAGAGATCGGAATCAACGTCCATCGATTTGATGGATCGTTCAATTTCTTTCCTTAGATCACTCTCCATGTACTTGTTGATATCACTGGTGGATGGCATTCGCCGTAAGTCTCGCTCCTGCCGGGTCCACGTCTCCCTCTGGCATCCTTTCTTGAGGCCAGCAGAGAGGTCCGAGAGTTGCTCAAAAAGAGCATCGAGCTTGCTTGAATGCAACAGTGGGTCAAGGTTGTGGTTTATTTTTAAGAATTTGATGAGATGCTTAACTGATGAAATATAGCCCCTTATGGTGTGGTTCTGATATCCCTTACCTCCCTTTTTTTCTGGCAACATCAGTTTTGAAAAGATTGAGTTTAGCGTGGTGATGTTAAAGATGTTTCTGTAGCTATTGGACTTTGAAAACTCTATAATAACTCTTAACTGCCGAAGGTGTTGTTTAATGGTGTTGTCATCAAGAGCTTTGCCCAATGGGCTTGCCAAATACTTAGAGAATTTACCCATCAGAGAAAAGAAAGACATCGGCGTGACGTGGAAGACATTATTGTTCTCTTCTTCATCTTCTGATGGTTCGTACTCTGTCTCTTCCTCTACCGAATCCTCCTGTTCCTGGTGCTGCTCCTGCTCATGGTGCTGTTGTTGCTCCTGGTGCTGCTCCTGCTCGTGGTGCTGTTGTTGCTCCTGGTGCTGCTCCTGCTCGTGGTGCTGTTGTTGCTCCTCCTCCTTGTCCCCGCTGATGATGGACAAATTTCCAAACCGAGTCACTTGTTCCTGGGGACTCAACTTGTGGTAGTTGGTTAGATGGCAGGAAATCCTCCTCATTACAGCGGGGCACCCAGGAACAGGGCATGGCTGTTTTTTGTTGTACTGCTTGCGTTTTGGGTTCTCCTTTGTTGGTTTCAGGTCATGGGTGATTGAAGCAAATCTCGCCTTCTTCGCGTTCCAGGCGTGCACATTCCTCAAGTGGCGTGGTAGCTGTGCCATCGCCTTTCCACACACAGGACAGCAGATCTTATTTCTTTTTTGGAATTTTTTCCCCATTTTCGGTTTTTTCCTTGACGGTTCATCGTCCGAACTGGAAGAATCTAATACCATGAGCCGCTTACGGCTTTCGACTCTTTTAAGAGGTTTCATTCTGAATGACTAAGAAAAAACAGAAAAAGAATCTGAAAAATACAAAACAGTGTTACTAAGTATCAAAAATATCAAACAATTATAAAACAGAAGAGCATTAAACATTAAACTAGCATTATATCCAGTGATTAATGGTTGCTTGCGAATAAGGCCTACCTAAACTTTAGCTCGGGACCTCACATATTCCCCCTGGGAGTGCTAATTCCTATAGAAACAATAGTTGCATCCCCCTGAGGAGAGTGTATAATACAAATTGTATTATAAGATTTGGGAAGACGTACGGCCCCCTTATTGTATTATAAGATTTGAGAAGACGGACGGCCCCCTTATTG
This sequence comes from Morinoia aosen, assembly GCA_030386875.1. NCBI lineage: Eukaryota > Metazoa > Arthropoda > Malacostraca > Amphipoda > Talitridae > Morinoia > Morinoia aosen. The sequence continues at coordinate 9,634,127 of CM059562.1, forward strand.
TATTATAAGATTTTGGAAGACGTACGGTTCCCTTATTGTATTATAAGATTTTGGAAGACGTACGGTTCCCTTATTATTTATGGGCTTGCTCATGAAAAACCTATTCTATTTCAACAAAAAGGTCTATTTAACCTTTAGCTCGGGACCTCACATATTCCCCCTGAGGTGACTCTGAGGCTTGCTCCTACAAAAAAAGAAAAATGTAACTCTCCTGAAGCTCAAAGTGCTAGGTTTAAAATGTACTCTTGTTTTTCATTTGTCAAATGGGCTCAGATATGAGCTAAGAGAAATCCACATGTGACCTTTTATTCCACATGTGGACTCTTGCTTGTGTCATAGAAAAGGCCACTCCCATGGAGCTCATAGCTATATCAAGTGGTAAACCAACTTCTTTCAGCTCTTATACTTGCTCCTGCTATAGAAAATGTCACTTTCTTGTACTTCAAAGAGTTGAGAAATTCCAAATTTGTTTTTAAACCTGATTTCACAAACATATGCTAAGAAATCTGAAATGAAATCTTCTTGAAGCTCAAAGTTACATGAAATTGTTGTTCAATTATCCCACGTTTTCAGACAGGCTTAGGTAATGGACAATATAACTCATATACTTTAAGTACTGGGAGATAAAAATGTTTTCCATTACAGCAGCAGCTCTCACAATTGGAAAAAGTTATTCTTAGATTTAACATGCCTATTACTTCATAGAAAGGTACATTTTGTATCACACTAGCTACCCACAGAACAAGAAAAAATATTTTTTCTGCCCTAACATGCCTATGAGCTGTAATAAAGTTGCATTTCAAACTGCACGAGGAGCCCCCAGAGTTGAAAAAAATTATTTTTAGATTCAACATGCCTATTACTTCATAGAAAGGTACATTTTGTATCAAACTAGCAACCAACAGAACAAGAAAAAATATTTTTTCTGCCCTAACATGCCTATGAGCTGTAATAAAGTTGCATTTCGAACTGCACGAGGAGCCCCCAGAGTTGAGAAAAATTATTTTTAGATTCAACATGCCTATTACTTCATAGAAAGTGACATTTTGTATCACACTACCAACCCACAGAACAAGAAAAAATATTTTTTCTGGCTTAACATGGCTATGAGCTAAAATAAAGTTGCATTTGAAACTGCACGAGGAGCCCCCAGAGTTGAGAAAAATTATTTTTAGATTCAACATGCCTATTACTTCATAGAAAGTGACATTTTGTATCACACTACCAACCCACAGAACAAGAAAAAATATTTTTTCTGGCTTAACATGGCTATGAGCTAAAATAAAGTTGCATTTGAAACTGCACGAGGAGCCCCCAGAGTTGAGAAAAATTATTTTTAGATTCAACATGCCTATTACTTCATAGAAAGTGACATTTTGTATCACACTACCAACCCACAGAACAAGAAAAAATATTTTTTCTGGCTTAACATGGCTATGAGCTAAAATAAAGTTGCATTTGAAACTGCACGAGGAGCCCCCAGAGTTGAGAAAAATTATTTTTAGATTCAACATGCCTATTACTTCATAGAAAGTGACATTTTGTATCACACTACCAACCCACAGAACAAGAAAAAATATTTTTTCTGGCTTAACATGGCTATGAGCTAAAATAAAGTTGCATTTGAAACTGCACGAGGAGCCCCCAGAGTTGAGAAAAATTATTTTTAGATTCAACATGCCTATTACTTCATAGAAAGTGACATTTTGTATCACACTACCAACCCACAGAACAAGAAAAAATATTTTTTCTGGCTTAACATGGCTATGAGCTAAAATAAAGTTGCATTTGAAACTGCACGAGGAGCCCCCAGAGTTGAGAAAAATTATTTTTAGATTCAACATGCCTATTACTTCATAGAAAGTGACATTTTGTATCACACTACCAACCCACAGAACAAGAAAAAATATTTTTTCTGGCTTAACATGGCTATGAGCTAAAATAAAGTTGCATTTGAAACTGCACGAGGAGCCCCCAGAGTTGAGAAAAATTATTTTTAGATTCAACATGCCTATTACTTCATAGAAAGTGACATTTTGTATCACACTACCAACCCACAGAACAAGAAAAAATATTTTTTCTGGCTTAACATGGCTATGAGCTAAAATATAGTTGCATTTGAAACTGCACGAGGAGCCCCCAGAGTTGAGAAAAATTATTTTTAGATTCAACATGCCTATTACTTCATAGAAAGTGACATTTTGAATCATACTAGCAACCCACAGAACAAGAAAAAATATTTTTTCTGGCTTAACATGGCTATGAGCTAAAATAAAGTTGCATTTGAAACTGCACGAGGAGCCCCCAGAGTTGAGAAAAATTATTTTTAGATTCAACATGCCTATTACTTCATAGAAAGTGACATTTTGTATCACACTACCAACCCACAGAACAAGAAAAAATATTTTTTCTGGCTTAACATGGCTATGAGCTAAAATAAAGTTGCATTTGAAACTGCACGAGGAGCCCCCAGAGTTGAGAAAAATTATTTTTAGATTCAACATGCCTATTACTTCATAGAAAGTGACATTTTGTATCACACTACCAACCCACAGAACAAGAAAAAATATTTTTTCTGGCTTAACATGGCTATGAGCTAAAATAAAGTTGCATTTGAAACTGCACGAGGAGCCCCCAGAGTTGAGAAAAATTATTTTTAGATTCAACATGCCTATTACTTCATAGAAAGTGACATTTTGTATCACACTACCAACCCACAGAACAAGAAAAAATATTTTTTCTGGCTTAACATGGCTATGAGCTAAAATAAAGTTGCATTTGAAACTGCACGAGGAGCCCCCAGAGTTGAGAAAAATTATTTTTAGATTCAACATGCCTATTACTTCATAGAAAGTGACATTTTGTATCACACTACCAACCCACAGAACAAGAAAAAATATTTTTTCTGGCTTAACATGGCTATGAGCTAAAATAAAGTTGCATTTGAAACTGCACGAGGAGCCCCCAGAGTTGAGAAAAATTATTTTTAGATTCAACATGCCTATTACTTCATAGAAAGTGACATTTTGTATCACACTACCAACCCACAGAACAAGAAAAAATATTTTTTCTGGCTTAACATGGCTATGAGCTAAAATAAAGTTGCATTTGAAACTGCACGAGGAGCCCCCAGAGTTGAGAAAAATTATTTTTAGATTCAACATGCCTATTACTTCATAGAAAGTGACATTTTGTATCACACTACCAACCCACAGAACAAGAAAAAATATTTTTTCTGGCTTAACATGGCTATGAGCTAAAATAAAGTTGCATTTGAAACTGCACGAGGAGCCCCCAGAGTTGAGAAAAATTATTTTTAGATTCAACATGCCTATTACTTCATAGAAAGTGACATTTTGAATCATACTAGCAACCCACAGAACAAGAAAAAATATTTTTTCTGGCTTAACATGGCTATGAGCTAAAATAAAGTTGCATTTGAAACTGCACGAGGAGCCCCCAGAGTTGAGAAAAATTATTTTTAGATTCAACATGCCTATTACTTCATAGAAAGTGACATTTTGTATCACACTACCAACCCACAGAACAAGAAAAAATATTTTTTCTGGCTTAACATGGCTATGAGCTAAAATAAAGTTGCATTTGAAACTGCACGAGGAGCCCCCAGAGTTGAGAAAAATTATTTTTAGATTCAACATGCCTATTACTTCATAGAAAGTGACATTTTGTATCACACTACCAACCCACAGAACAAGAAAAAATATTTTTTCTGGCTTAACATGGCTATGAGCTAAAATAAAGTTGCATTTGAAACTGCACGAGGAGCCCCCAGAGTTGAGAAAAATTATTTTTAGATTCAACATGCCTATTACTTCATAGAAAGTGACATTTTGAATCATACTAGCAACCCACAGAACAAGAAAAAATATTTTTTCTGGCCTAAAATGCCTAGGAGCTGAAATAAAGTGACAATTCAAGGTGCACGTGCATCCTCCACAGTAAGGAAAAATTGTTTTTTTATTCGACTTGCATATCAGCTCATAAAAAGTACCATTTTGTATCACACTAGATACTCTCAGGAAAAGAAAAAATTATTTCATGGCTTAACATGCTTATGCGCTCAAATAAAGTGACATTTAAAAGTGCACCTGCACCCTTCACAGTTGGGAAAAATTATTTTGAGATAAGACCTGCATATTCACTCAAAGCAAATTTTGATGGAGTAAAACAACAAATCTAATGAATTTCACTGCCAAGAATGACCTCGAATGAGGCACCCTCGATGACAGCATTTCTTGTCTGTTCAAAGTTCACAAAACATTCCACGACAACTGTTTTCAAACATGACACGTGTCAAAACACTCAGACAATTAATTATATACTTATATTATATTATGTCTCTTTATTGAAATACTAGAAAAATAACAGCAGAACAGTGCAACGATTTCGCAGCGTCGCCTTTTAGAGGCCCGACTGAAAAATTTCCCTAGCTTGTTTGTTTACATCCAATTTTCACCCAAAGTTGGCGGTTTTCAGGAGAACCGGAAGATTTCCGTTCGAGAAATTAACGTGATTCTCGGGTGACGAAGCAAAATTTCTCATGAAAGATACCCTAGAACATTATTTTTATGGAACATAATTTTTATAGGCAAAATAAAAAAAGAATAATTAATTGAGACTTAGAATAAGTAATAAATACAATTCTTATGTCTCACAAATAGACACATAGACAAAAAATACTGGAATAATAGGTATTACCTGCCTTCGTCGCCGTGAGATCCTCGAGCAGAAGCTGGCGCCACGTTGCTGATGTCCGTTTGAAAAGAGCCTTATATCTCCTATATATAAAAACTTTGAGAGACGAAACTTTCTCCAAACACTTATTGTAAATCTAGAAACTACCTATAAAAATTTCACAGGAATCTGTGGCGTTTGAAAAAAAATACGAGACCATGACCACGTTAATTTTACTTTATGCTATTAAAAACGAACGAAAAAAAATAATGAAACCAATCGCACTTCTAAGAATGCCTATTTTAACAGACTACATATATCATAAGGTTTAAACTTGATAATAATTCGTTATCTATGATTTTTTTCCGATTAAAGTCGGTAGAAGGCGCCATGTTGTTGAAGTCCGTTTAAAGAAAGCCTCATAATTTCAATAAATAAAAACTTTGAAACTTCAAAATTTCTCAGAATATGTATTCTAGACATAGGCACGTTCAGTGAAAATTTTAGATGAATCTGGCGACTTTTAAAAAAATACGAGCCCAAAACCACGTTAATTTTCCTTATGGAATTAAAAACGAACGAAAAAGAATTATGGAACCAGCCGTACCTCAAAAGATGCGCATTTGGACAGGCTAAAGTGTTCATGATGTTAAAAATTGATAAAAATTCGTTATCTATGTTTTTTTGACAATTGAAGTCGGTAGGAAAAAGCAGAAAACTAGGAAAATCGAGGGCAACCCAAAGCTAAAGATACACTTAAATTATCTTAATTGCTATCTTTAAACGTTTGTATGTTATTTTTACCAAAATTTTCCGTCAGAGATAGGAGATATTCGCAAATCAAGAAAAGTTCCTCATTATGCGACCAAAAATCCGCAGTGCGCGACAACAAAAAACTCTCAATAACTTTTAATATATATTTATTTTTTCGAAAAAAATACATGCATTCTACTCAGAATTCATAGCAACGTCCAGATCTAAAATCGGTTTTCTGAAATATTAACTTTAAGGGAAAAGGATCCACACACAGCCAAACGCTTCAAACTTAAAGCAACAAGTTTAGAGTATCTAGTATATCTTCACTTGATTTTTTCGGCCCAAATTCGGAAAAATGCACACAAAGACACAGACGAGCACACACATGGTAAAAAGTGCACACACATGGTAGCACACATTATTTCCCCGAATTTATGCACAAAAACGCACATTTTGGTGCATGTGTGCGGGCACACACATTATGCGACCTCAAACCGACTTAAAAAAAAAAAGCGGGAAAACCCGAAATCGGATTTTCCCGCTTTTTGGTAGAAAACGTAGATCATGGGGGGACTCGCATAAGGAAAATATTTTTTTTCGTTTTTGGCCATTAATTTCCGTGTTATTCGATGTGTGTCGAAAAGTCGTAGAATGTGTAGGTCTTGTGAACATAGACACACACACACACACACACACACACACACACACACACACACACACACACACACACACACACACACACACACACACACACACACACACACACACACACACACACACACACACACACACACACACACACACACACACACACACACACACACACACACACACACACACACACACACACACACACACACACACACACACACACACACACACACACACACACACACACACACACACACACACACACACACACACACACACACACACACACACACACACACACACACACACACACACACACACACACACACACACACACACACACACACACACACACACACACACACACACACACACACACACACACACACACACACACACACACACACACACACACACACACACACACACACACACACACACACACACACACACACACACACACACACACACACACACACACACACACACACACACACACACACACACACACACACACACACACACACACACACACACACACACACACACACACACACACACACACACACACACACACACACACACACACACACACACACACACACACACACACACACACACACACACACACACACACACACACACACACACACACACACACACACACACACACACACACACACACACACACACACACACACACACACACACACACACACACACACACACACACACACACACACACACACACACACACACACACACACACACACACACACACACACACACACACACACACACACACACACACACACACACACACACACACACACACACACACACACACACACACACACACACACACACACACACACACACACACACACACACACACACACACACACACACACACACACACACACACACACACACACACACACACACACACACACACACACACACACACACACACACACACACACACACACACACACACACACACACACACACACACACACACACACACACACACACACACACACACACACACACACACACACACACACACACACACACACACACACACACACACACACACACACACACACACACACACACACACACACACCCATGTTCACAAGACAATATGCGACCAATTTCGGGCAATGTGCGACTTTTTCTTGCAATGCGTGACCTTGAATCGACCGCCTTGAGATGTGCGACCTCGGCTTGCAAAATGCGACCTAAATCTTACAAAGTGCGACCTGAGCTTGCAAAATGCGACCTGTTCTGGGAAAGTTGGGACTTTGTGCGAAAGTGCCTTCGGGCTGCAGAGCGGAATCGCCACGCCTCTCTCACTGATTGGCTAGAGGCCTTGGATGGGTGATCTGGGCCTAAAAGTTTGCTTTGGAGTGAGCGCCCACTGAACGAACACGAAAGCGTTGGTCGGGCAGGCACCAGTGTGAGCAATGAATATTCATCATTGTCAATTATATTGATAATATAGTCAATCGGCTATGGGCTACGTTGGTCGATGTGAAGTTTCATGCAATCACGGAAAATAATAATGATATTCCAAACAATCACTAAAGGAACCCATTTAAGAACGTTTTTCATGAACGACATTCTGCTCTCTGATGCGTTATTTTCGAATTATTGAACTTTGAAGTTGGCCGTCGCGCGCCCAAGGAAGCGAGCGTAATTTAATTAAAAACGGAAGCTAACCCCCTATTACAACGTAAAGAGGTTGGGTCGTGAGGGGGAGGCACAGTTCTTCTAGTGAAAATGATAAATAAAGGTTCTAACCCACCCATTAGGGTGACGACCGCAACCTTGTTGACATCGGGTCCAAAATGGCGGCGCCCATGGTGGTCGCCATGTTAGTTGGCCGTCGTGCGGTCGTCACCCTAATGGGTGGGTTAGAACCTTTATTTATCATTTTCACTAGAAGAACTGTGCCTCCCCCTCACGACCCAACCTCTTTACGTTGTAATAGGGGTTAGCTTCCGTTTTTAATTAAATTACGCTCGCTTCCTTGGGCGCGCGACGGCCAACTTCAAAGTTCAATAATTCGAAAATAACGCATCAGAGAGCAGAATGTCGTTCATGAAAAACGTTCTTAAATGGGTTCCTTTAGTGATTGTTTGGAATATCATTATTATTTTCCGTGATTGCATGAAACTTCACATCGACCGCTACTTTAGCCGTGTTTCGTCCATGCTGAGCATTTCACCGCCTGTCTGCAACCACTCGTGCCTGCCCGACCAACGCTTACGTGTTCGTTCAGTGGGCGCTCACTCCAAAGCAAACTTTTAGGCCCAGATCACCCACCCAAGGCCTCTATTTAATTAGTGTAGGGGCGGGGCCTAATTTTTTGTTAGCTAGGCAGAGGGGGCGCCTGGGCGGGGCAAGCGCCTAATGGGGCGGGTGCCTATAGGGGGAGGGGCTTAAAATTCTCGCTAGCTCGCGGGATTAGCTCTGCAGCCGGAACGCTTGGGCGGGTGGGCACCTACAGGCTTGTAATAGAAAGGGATCAGCCGGGGCCGGCAGCCCACTGGGTTTTGCACATTTTGAGGCGTATTTAAGACTTAGTCGTCCCTACGCGAGTCACAAACACTAAACCAAAGATAATGGACTTTGAAAACAAAAAAAGAATCGTTCAATTCCACTCAAAATCCACTTCAAAAATCCAAAAACTGATATCGGTTTGAAGGGGTTCCTGTGCAAGATCGCCCAAACTGGCAACACCGACGGTAACACTCTCAAAAATGACATCATTATTAAAGTTCCTCCCAAAAATCACATCTCAAACTCCGCCCAGTAGTTTTTGGACTTGAACTTTACCTTTCCCGACCCAACCTGGGCGGACCGCCAAAACCAGTAACACCAATTGTAAGACTCAAAAATGACATCATCATTCAAGTTCCGGCCAGAAATCATACCTCTAACTCCGCCCAATGGGTTTTGGACTTGAACTTAACCTTCCCGACCCAACCTGGGCGGACCCTACATTCGTCACTTCAAATGTATTCAAGATTTCTGACTTTGTTTACCTTCCAAACGTAAACAATGGCACACACATGAGAACACACATGGTAAAAAGGGCACACACATATGAGCACACATGATTTCCCCGAAAACACATGAAACAACGCACATTTTGTTGCATGTGTGCCCCCCCTTACAATGTGCGACCTCAAACCGGCCAAAAAAAATAAAACGAGAAAATCCGACATCGGATTTTCCCGTTTTTTGGTTTAAAATGAAGCTCAAGGGAAGAACTGTAAAGGAAAAATAAAAAAATCCAGGCGGAACATGTTTTATTCGAGATATCCGATGTGTGTGGATATTCACGCAAAAAGTCGCATATTGCAACGTCTTGTGAACATGTATACACACACACACACACACACACTCGACTTTGGTCAACATCTTCAGTAAAATCATAAGGGAAGCTTGGATTAGATTATTAGGTATTTCAAGCTTCTCTAACTAAACCTAACCTCGTACGTGAGGAAGGAGGAAACCACAATTCAGTATAGAATTGAGGGAACTGGGAATATATGCGCCAAGTCTGTTCCTATACCCTATGCATAAAACAGGAGCATTAAATGTAGCTCATAGAGCGAGTTAAAAGTGAATGAATAAAGTAGAAGGTGTTTGATAAAGAACAGCAGTGAATAGAAAACAAACGGTCCATTACAAAACAAAAACACATTCTATTTCAAGGAAAGGATTAGATTAGATATTATTTTAAGCCTTCCTAACTGCCTAAAAAATCGTTCCGAAGAGAGGAAGAAGGAAGGTATCATTTAGTACGGAAATTCGGGAACGCGGAATCAATGCAGAAGGGGAAAGAAACAGGAAGTTAAGAAAGAAGTTTTTGAAACATGATAAAAGTTGAAGAAGAAAGTAGTAGGTGCAGAAAAACAGGACAGCAGTGAACAGAAAAAAGGTGGTCCTTAATATATCAAAAAACATTTTATTTGAACAATAAGGAATCCTATCTAACTCTCGGGCCCTCACATTTTCCTCCAGGGAGCGCTATTCTCATAGAAACAATAGTTGTACCCCCCTGAGGGTGTAACGAAAGAAACTTTTACCTCATCTTCAGCTCGGGACACCGCATTTTCTCTCAGGGAGCGCTAATGATATAAGTTTAGTTGACGCACTTTCCTCTATAAATGTGAATTTACACTTCTACGTAAAAAATGAACGGCAATGAAGTAGTCAAATTCAACGAGGCCCGCTACCAAATATGCCCGCAGTTATAACTAAGCGTACTTCAAAATGATTCACACGCTGACCGCAATGTACTAAAGAGATGTTCAATTCAACTCGAATTTGAAGTCAATCGCAGTGAACAGTTTTGGAAACAATCATTAACTGGTGCGTGCCCTCATTTAGTTTTGATTACGTACTGATAAAAATTGAGTTAGGGTATACAGGTCGGTCAGCAACATTAGGAAAATCCCTACCGTGACCACCGGTCGCTCCCGTTGCGATCAGAACGTCATGAAGAGTTTTCTTTCACGTAAATAAGACGGATCACCCATGAATAATAGATGATAAATTTTAATCAGTTGAACGATAAAGTTCCCGAATCTGATGCTGATATGAGGCTGAAAGTGATATCACACTTCAGGCTGATATCGGGCTAATGCTGATGCCATACTGAGGCTAGTCCACCTCGTTACGAAACAAATTCGAGGTCAAACTGCAAATTATCAAACAACAAATCATCGGACAACCAATTCGTGTTCGCATTACAAATATTCCTATAATAAACGCTCGATTATTTCCGCTCACGTTAGCAGAGCTTTTTATTGTCAGATGAGTGAGTTAGCGAAGTAGCCTGAATGCGGACGTTTTCATTTTGAGTCGATTTTTTCCATTTCTGTCTTTTCTATTTCTTCTTCGTTTCATCGTCGCTCGTTACTTTCCGCCCTTTTAATGGTCCCTCTTGTCCGTTTTTCCTTCTTTGTTTCACGCTATCCTAGCGTCGTTTACACAATATCCCTTTCCATCCCTCAGATACTGCATCCTCCCTTCCATGTCATAATTATTCCTTGGTCTGTCTATTTCTATCCTATCATTCCATCCCTACTTTTTCATGTACGATCTCGTTCTTCCTTTTCTTATGTCTGCTCTGCCTCACCCAGAGAACTGACCCGACGACACCTCGTGTTGCATTGCGATCCAAGTTCCTTCACTACGTCCGCATAGGCTTGCATTGGAGTCGCTCAACTCATCGGAAAACATGCTACTCTTTAGTGCTGGAATACTTTTTCAGGTCGCAGATAATTAACAGTTCTGCAAAACTTGCTTTGATGTTCTGCTTTTGTGAACGGAGGCAGCCTGTGCAATTAGACGACCGTTGTACTTGCAATTTTTGATACCATGGTTTTAAAACTCAAGGTAAGGTTCTTTGTATTAGCACTTTGGGTACCTACCACTTAAATCACAGTAATGAGCTTCCTCTCAATTCCAGAAAATAAGTTCTTCATTGTTCCATTACCTTTTTGGAAATGAATTTGAACGTACGTCATTACGAAACTCTGCAACAACAAACGTTGAGCAGATCATTGTGACTCCTTTTTTCAGACTTCAAAAAAAAAATAAATAGAGGTGCGATTCAAATTACTCTTCTCTAAACCTGTTGAATTCAATGCTTTTCTCACGGTTTCAAGCGGATATGAATGTTTGAAATATAATCAATGCCGCGTCGCTTTCATATTCAAGATCGGCGCTAAAATAGCTCCAATGTTTTATAGCGTTGATGTGCTCACTCTCAAATATTGAAAATAAATTGCCGAAACCTATGAACTTTCACGAATGTTTTCAGCAACCTTTCTCAGAATACAATAGAGCAAGCACCAATGCGCACAACGCTGATGTAAGACAAACGAGTTGCGGCGGTTTTCTCGTATGCAAACCATCTAAATCGTTTGGAATTGCTCACATTCATACACGTTTTAAAATTGATGAAAAATTTTTTTTTCCGTCTTGAGAAGCCAAATTGAAGCATGTCACTCTGCAGAGCTGCGTGTGAGCTGCATGCGGAAAGCGATGGTCAGAATTTACCTTCTAATTGTAAATATTGATTTCTCCATCTAGTTCCAAGTTATGCCAAGCCCTCATAGGGAAAACTACTCACAAATAGTTTTTCAGAGAAAAAATGAAGAATTACTTTCGATAATCTGGATCGTGTTGTTGCGCATTGTGGTTGTTTCAGCATTGCCACACAGCTGCAGCAGCGCCCCACAGCTGCAGCAGCGCCCCACAGCTGCAGCAGCGCCCCACAGCTGCAGCAGCGCCCCACAGCTGCAGCAGCGCCCCACAGCTGCAGCAGCGCCCCACAGCTGCAGCAGCGCCCCACAGCTGCAGCAGCGCCCCACAGCTGCAGCAGCGCCCCACAGCTGCAGCAGCGCCCCACAGCTGCAGCAGCGCCCCACAGCTGCAGCAGCGCCCCACAGCTGCAGCAGCGCCCCACAGCTGCAGCAGCGCCCCACAGCTGCAGCAGCGCCCCACAGCTGCAGCAGCGCCCCACACCTGCAGCAGCGCCACACACCTGCAGCAGCGCCACACACCTGCAGCAGCGCCACACACCTGCAGCAGCGCCACACACCTGCAGCAGCGCCACACACCTGCAGCAGCGCCACACACCTGCAGCAGCGCCACACACCTGCAGCAGCGCCACACACCTGCAGCAGCGCCACACAGCTGCAGCAGCGCCACACAGCTGCAGCAGCGCCACACAGCTGCAGCAGCGCCACACAGCTGCAGCAGCGCCACACAGCTGCAGCAGCGCCACACAGCTGCAGCAGCGCCACACAGCTGCAGCAGCGCCACACAGCTGCAGCAGCGCCACACAGCTGCAGCAGCGCCACACAGCTGCAGCAGCGCCACACAGCTGCAGCAGCGCCACACAGCTGCAGCAGCGCCACACAGCTGCAGCAGCGCCACACAGCAGCAGCAGCGCCACACAGCAGCAGCAGCGCCACACAGCAGCAGCAGCGCCACACAGCAGCAGCAGCGCCCCACAGCTGCACCAGCGCCACACACCTGCAGCAGCGCCACACAGCTGCAGCAGCGCCACACAGCTGCAGCAGCGCCACACAGCAGCAGCAGCGCCACACAGCAGCAGCAGCGCCCCACAGCTGCACCAGCGCCACACACCTGCAGCAGCGCCACACACCTGCAGCAGCGCCACACACCTGCAGCAGCGCCACACACCTGCAGCAGCACCACACACCTGCTGCAGCGCCACACACCTGCAGCAGCGCCACACACCTGCAGCAGCGCCACACACCTGCAGCAGCGCCACACACCTGCAGCAGCGCCACACACCTGCAGCAGCGCCACACACCTGCAGCAGCGCCACACACCTGCAGCAGCGCCACACACCTGCAGCAGCGCCACACACCTGCAGCAGCGCCACACACCTGCAGCAGCGCCACACACCTGCAGCAGCGCCACACACCTGCAGCAGCGCCACACACCTGCAGCAGCGCCACACACCTGCAGCAGCGCCACACACCTGCAGCAGCGCCACACACCTGCAGCAGCGCCACACAGCTGCAGCAGCGCCACACAGCTGCAGCAGCGCCACACAGCAGCAGCAGCGCCACACAGCAGCAGCAGCGCCACACAGCAGCAGCAGCGCCCCACAGCTGCAGCAGCGCCCCACAGCTGCAGCAGCGCCACACACCAGCAGCGCCACACACCTGCAGCAGCGCCACACACCTGCAGCAGCGCCACACACCTGCAGCAGCGCCACACAGCTGCAGCAGCGCCACAAAGCTGCAGCAGCGCCACACAGCTGCAGCAGCGCCACACAGCTGCAGCAGCACCACACAGCTGCAGCAGCACCACACAGCTGCAGCAGCGCCCCACAGCTGCAGCAGCGCCCCACAGCTGCAGCAGCGCCCCACAGCTGCAGCAGCGCCCCACAGCTGCAGCAGCGCCCCACAGCTGCAGCAGCGCCCCACAGCTGCAGCAGCGCCCCACAGCTGCAGAAGCACCACACAGCTGCAGCAGCGCCACACAGCTGCAGCAGCGCCACACAGCTGCAACAACGCCCCACAGCTGCAGCAGCACCACACAGCTGCAGCAGCGCCACACAGCTACAGCAACGCCCCACAGTTGCAGCAGCGCCCCACAGCTGCAGCAGCGCCCCACAGCTGCAGCAGCGCCCCACAGCTGCAGCAGCGCCCCACAGCTGCAGCAACGCCCCACAGCTGCAGCAACGCCCCACAGCTGCAGCAACGCCCCACAGCTGCAGCAGCACCACACAGCTGCAGCAGCGCCACACAGCTGCAGTACGGCTACAGCTTGGGATATATAAGCGTTAGTTATTTAAGAACAACCATTTCTTAACATGAAAACTTAATTTGATAATGAAGAACAATACGGAAAACTTTAAAGCTATTCCGCAGGTTTGATTGATTATAAGTTAAGCCTCGCTAAACACAGAAAAAAACGTTCAAAAAGAGGAAGGATGAAGGCACCGCTGAGTATAGAGTAAAGAAAACGGGGAATCTATGCACGAGGTGTGTTCTCTCACTCACGGTGCCCTGCGCATAGAAACAGATAAGATAGAAGTTTGCAAAACAAGACAGAAGTTTAAGAAGAAATTCAGGGCCGAAAAAACTTGTCCTCAATAAAACCAACAACATATTCTTTATTTCAACAAAACGAAGGCTTACTTAACTCTCAGCTCGGAGCCCCACATTTTTGTTTCACAGGAGCATGGCAACAATTTCACTGAGCCAGGCCTTTCTTTATTGATGTTTAAAAATGTTGTAATGACTTGTATTTCGCTAGCGTTGACGATGACTTTAAAAACAGCTGAGAAACGAGGTGATAATTCAAAATTTGCAATGCTTAGTTTAAGCAACTTTTCTACGCTGGAATACCATGTGAAAAACTTCACATACTGGACTGAATGCAATCTAAAGATAGACGCTTGAACAAGATCCGTATTTGGGCTCACTTCTATGCATTTTGACGCCCGGCTTCGTTACTCGTGAAACTGCCATGTTTTATTTCTGCAATTTTGAAAATAATTTATGAAGCTACTCCCAGAAGTCATGCCTTCATTCACAACGTTTAAATAAATAAATTGTTGGCACTTAAATAAATTCTTGGCACATTAAATTGTTGGCACATAGTAGCTTACCTAAGTATTCAACAAACAATGCAAAGCTAGTAAGTTAACTCGGTATGAATATTAATTTTAGGATACACTATACAGGTACTTTTATACTACATACTCAAGTCCGATGATCCCAAAAAATTGAAGTGATGAATAAATGACGCCTCTTAAATATTTCTACACATCACACCCACTCAAGCCGCCACAAAATGAGAGTTTTAACAAGAGATAACAATAACTGGAAATTGGGCATTTCTTTCAGTGCGTGTGCAGTTGTAATAAATTTACTTTTACCTACATTTATTTCTCAGTGTATATGGACAAGAGAGAGGTGTAACAAACAAATGCAAATTCAGGCATATTTCTATCCTATTTTCTTGTATAGTCCACTACGCCCCTGACGCAGAACTACTAGCCTGCATTATTAATGCTCCGTGCGTGTTTAGTAATAATCTAACTTTTATTTACATTTATTTCTCAGTGTACATGGCTAAGAGTGAGTTGCAGCAAAAAAATGACAAGTACAACGATACTTCCAACCTAACTCTCTGTATAGCTAAGTCCCCTACGACCGTGCAGCAGAGCTACAGGCCCGCATTATTGACGCTCCACGGCCCCGTGATAAAGTATTAGCATCCATAGCGCGACTTTAGATGTATGATTAGACGTGGCTTGATCGACCGGCGTTCGTGTGCACGCAGTCAATAGACGCAGCCTAAATAAATCAATGCTAGATGCGAGCCCAACGGCCTCTGGTGATCGAAGGATTAATTTTACCATAGACGCCGAGATTGTACTTCTAATTCACGACGTTATGGATTAAATTCCACGGCGCCTATGAGGTCATGTCTGATGAAAAAGTAAAGATGATGGCCTGCATTGAGCCAAGCTTCAATTCAAAATAATTGGGTAAACAAATTTTTTTCATGGGGGTCGTTTTCTCTTAGAGGTCAAATTCAAATCTCTTCGCTGTCCAGTGTCCTAAATTACAGAAATCACGTAAATCAAGTCCCGTGACCCGTTACAGGCAGGACACGTCAGCAATTAAGGTTGCAGTGCCTGCGTCCACATGGACAGGCAACACTCGTACTGTAAAGCCAGAATTATTATTATATAAGAAAGTTTTAGCCTCCCTTAACCACGACAAAGATGTTCCAAGAGAGGAAAAAGGAAGGCACCATTTAGTATGGAGTTGAGGGAACGTGGAATCTATGCACAAGGTGCACAGAAACAGTAAGCTAGGAAAGAAGTTCATGAAAGAAGAAAAAAGTTGAAGAAAAAAGTAGTAGGTGCTGAAAAACAGGACAGCAGTGAACCGAAAAAAAATGGTCCGTAACAAAACGAAAACCTATTTTATTACAACAAAAAGGAAGCCTACCTAACCTTTAGCTCGGGCCCACACATGGTTCCCCTGGGAGCGCTAATTCCCATAGATACAATAGCTGTATCCCCCTGAGGGGTGTAAAGTCAGAAATACCACCCGGTTACACCAAACTATTTGTAATTTTTGTCTACATAACAAATTTGAGAGTTTGTTAACGGTTAGTTCAGATAGCATATGTTTAGGTCTCTCGTACGTTGCTTACACGTCTTTTTTGACGAAAGCTTTCAGCGAGGAAAATATAAGACATGTGAAGATAATTTAGCGTTGCTTAAATTAGAACAAGTTTTAAGTTAGATTAGAATATAAATTTGTTAAAGCCTCCCTGACCACAACATAGGTGTTCCCAAGAGCGGAAATTCAAAGGCAACATTAGCAAGAAGTAAATGGATCGGGAATCGGCACAAAAGACGCGTCATCACACCCTACAAAAAAAAAATTATTTGAAATAAGATAAATGTTTAAGAAGAAAATTTAAGATACTGAAACAACAGGGCGCCGACAAAACGATGTCCGTGAAGAAAGAGAAAACACTATTTAATTCCATTTAAGGATGGCTTTCCTAACCTTCAGCTCAGGACTTAACCTCATCCCAAAGAGAGTTTTAATTAATTGTGAAACAAGTATTTCATCGTACCAAAAATGCAAAGTTCAGATTTATTCGATTTATTCGATTTTCAGATTTATTCGATTATGTAAGTTACGTAAAGCCTCTCTAATGAGCGCAAGAAAAGGGTTCCAAAGAGACGAAGTTTGAAAACGTTTTAGTAAATAGGCAAGGAATTGGCAATTTTTGTACAAGGCATGGTCCCACAATAATATTCCCTATTTACAGGAGCAGCAAATTAGGATAAATGTTTGGAATCAAGAGAAAGTCGAAGGAGAATGAAAAGAAAAGATAAGAAAAAGGAAGTAAGCGCTCAAACAAGGACAACAGTGACAAAAAAGGTGATCCGCAAAAAGCAAAAGACCTAATCCATTTCAACGTCAGCAAGGCCTACCTAATCTTTAACTCAAGACCTCGCATCTTCCCCCTCAGGATGGCTATTCCCATAGACACACTATTTGTTTTCCCCTTGAGGGGACTTCAGTCTCATGAAAGTACCGTTGTAACTTACAATTAATTCATTTTCTGAGTTACTGTCGTAATAGGATTTCCAAATTTCACATCCCGATGATATTTCCCAGCTAAAACCCAAACTTTTTACATTAACACAAGCACAATCTTTGGCCTTCACATTATAACATTAAAATCCAATTCAAATTTCCCTTTAGAACATTGCACAACTTCAAGCCATGTGCCAACCTCGACTACAGCCAATATTCCACTCTCAACACCGAGTTCAACAGCAACACCAACTTCATAACCTCAACCTTCCCCACCTCAACCTTCCCCACCTCAACCTTCCCCACCTCAACCTTCCCCACCTCAACCTTCCCCACCTCAACCTTCCCCACCCCAACCTTCCCCACCCCAACCTTCCCCACCCCAACCTTCCCCACCCCAACCTTCCCCACCCCAACCTTCCCCACCCCAACCTTCCCCACCCCAACCTTCCCCACCCCAACCTTCCCCACCCCAACCTTCCCCACCCCAACCTTCCCCACCCCAACCTTCCCCACCCCAACCTTCCCCACCCCAACCTTCCCCACCCCAACCTTCCCCACCCCAACCTTCCCCACCCCAACCTTCCCCACCCCAACCTTCCCCACCCCAACCTTCCCCACCCCAACCTTCCCCACCCCAACCTTCCCCACCCCAACCTTCCCCACCCCAACCTTCCCCACCCCAACCTTCCCCACCCCAACCTTCCCCACCCCAACCTTCCCCACCCCAACCTTCCCCA
The DNA here is from genome assembly GCA_030386875.1 of Morinoia aosen. NCBI lineage: Eukaryota > Metazoa > Arthropoda > Malacostraca > Amphipoda > Talitridae > Morinoia > Morinoia aosen. Next base: position 9,652,614 of record CM059562.1, read on the forward strand.
CCCCAACCTTCCCCACCCCAACCTTCCCCACCCCAACCTTCCCCACCCCAACCTTCCCCACCCCAACCTTCCCCACCCCAACCTTCCCCACCCCAACCTTCCCCACCCCAACCTTCCCCACCCCAACCTTCCCCACCCCAACCTTCCCCACCCCAACCTTCCCCACCCCAACCTTCCCCACCCCAACCTTCCCCACCCCAACCTTCCCCACCCCAACCTTCCCCACCCCAACCTTCCCCACCCCAACCTTCCCCACCCCAACCTTCCCCACCCCAACCTTCCCCACCCCAACCTTCCCCACCTCAACCTTCCCCACCTCAACCTTCCCCACCTCAACCTTCCCCACCTCAACCTTCCCCACCTCAACCTTCCCCACCTCAACCTTCCCCACCTCAACCTTCCCCACCTCAACCTTCCCCACCTCAACCTTCCCCACCTCAACCTTCCCCACCTCAACCTTCCCCACCTCAACCTTCCCCACCTCAACCTTCCCCACCTCAACCTTCCCCACCTCAACCTTCCCCACCTCAACCTTCCCCACCTCAACCTTCCCCACCTCAACCTTCCCCACCTCAACCTTCCCCACCTCAACCTTCCCCACCTCAACCTTCCCCACCTCAACCTTCCCCACCTCAACCTTCCCCACCTCAACCTTCCCCACCTCAACCTTCCCCACCTCAACCTTCCCAACCTCAACCTTCCCCACCTCAACCTTCCCAACCTCAACCTTCCCAACCGCAACCTTCCCAACCGCAACCTTCCCAACCGCAACCTTCCCAACCGCAACCTTCCCAACCGCAACCTTCCCAACCGCAACCTTCCCAACCGCAACCTTCCCAACCGCAACCTTCCCAACCGCAACCTTCCCAACCGCAGCCTTCCCAACCGCAGCCTTCCCAACCGCAGCCTTCCCAACCGCAGCCTTCCCAACCGCAACCTTCCCAACCGCAACCTTCCCAACCGCAACCTTCCCAACCGCAACCTTCCCAACCGCAACCTTCCCAACCGCAACCTTCCCAACCGCAACCTTCCCAACCGCAACCTTCCCAACCGCAACCTTCCCAACCGCAACCTTCCCAACCGCAACCTTCCCAACCGCAACCTTCCCAACCGCAACCTTCCCAACCGCAACCTTCCCAACCGCAACCTTCCCAACCGCAACCTTCCCAACCGCAACCTTCCCAACCGCAACCTTCCCAACCGCAACCTTCCCAACCGCAACCTTCCCAACCGCAACCTTCCCAACCGCAACCTTCCCAACCGCAACCTTCCCAACCGCAACCTTCCCAACCGCAACCTTCCCAACCGCAACCTTCCCAACCGCAACCTTCCCAACCGCAACCTTCCCAACCGCAACCTTCCCAACCGCAACCTTCCCAACCGCAACCTTCCCAACCGCAACCTTCCCAACCGCAACCTTCCCAACCGCAACCTTCCCAACCGCAACCTTCCCAACCGCAACCTTCCCAACCGCAACCTTCCCAACCGCAACCTTCCCAACCGCAACCTTCCCAACCGCAACCTTCCCAACCGCAACCTTCCCAACCGCAACCTTCCCAACCGCAACCTTCCCAACCGCAACCTTCCCAACCGCAACCTTCCCAACCGCAACCTTCCCAACCGCAACCTTCCCAACCGCAACCTTCCCAACCGCAACCTTCCCAACCGCAACCTTCCCAACCGCAACCTTCCCAACCGCAACCTTCCCAACCGCAACCTTCCCAACCGCAACCTTCCCAACCGCAACCTTCCCAACCGCAACCTTCCCAACCGCAACCTTCCCAACCGCAACCTTCCCAACCGCAACCTTCCCAACCGCAACCTTCCCAACCGCAACCTTCCCAACCGCAACCTTCCCAACCGCAACCTTCCCAACCGCAACCTTCCCAACCTCAACCTTCCCAACCTCAACCTTCCCAACCTCAACCTTCCCAACCTCAACCTTCCCAACCTCAACCTTCCCAACCTCAACCTTCCCAACCTCAACCTTCCCAACCTCAACCTTCCCAACCTCAACCTCCCCAACCTCAACCTTCCCAACCTCAACCTTCCCAACCTCAACCTTCCCAATCTCAACCTTCCCAATCTCATCCTTCCCATTTCTCTCCCGCTGTATCGCACATCTTAACTGCGTCCTCAACTTTCCATACACGTCAGTCAAAGAATAAATTCAACTAAATTCGGACAAGATTATCATTTGTCCAAGCAAATTACTATTAATACGAAGTTCTTTAGAGCAGCGGTACTCGCACGAGTTTTCTTAGTTTTCACGATGAATACAGACTGCAGCCCCGCTATAGTTTCTTGAAACGAAAATCTGTGAGATATTCGCGTCAAATTCCACGATGGGCCAGTTTCTCTATAATCTTACAGCACGAGCAAACTAATTCTACTTTACATACAATTCGTTGACATACCGACGAAGAGAACTGTATGACGTTCTTGAATAAATTAAAATGCTGATCAAATGCTCTTCATATGTAAGAAGGAGATGCTTGTAACTGAGGGAGCAGTCCAAGGAACAACATTTGCAGAGTCCATTAGACGCATACTAACAATCATTAAGAAAATTGACTTAATGTGAATAGAAATTCAGTGACAGAATACGGTACATAAGTCTCTGGCTCAGTCACCTGGATACTGGCGATAATATTGGCCACAAGTGGTGATTCCAAAATTCTATCACACTCGAAATACGAGTAGAAGTGAAGCAAAGTTTGCCCAGGGCTGCGAGGTCGTTAAGGGCACTTCGGAGCCTCCATGCAAGCCCGGCAATCTGAACGAAATGAACTCCGAGTTGAGCGAGTCAACATTTACTACTACAGAATCGAACTCGATTACGATTTCTGGCGTCGATAGGAACACATCTGTTATCACAGCCTACATACAATGAATGACAAAGATTGAGTGCCTTGATGTATTTTCTTGAGAAATCAAAGGATTGTGGTTAAACATAGTTTTAATCGTGGTCAACGCAAATGCTATAATGTGGTTATGAGTAAAAGAAATAAGATTCGTATGGATCATCTTGCGAAACCATGAACAAATTTCAACATGAACAAGTTTAACAATAAAATTTGTTCATGAAATAACTTGAACACATTTTAGATTGGGTGCATTTCTTCCACGCAATTAAATGCCACACCGCTTCATCTTGTTTTTTGAGCAACGAAACTTTAATTTGTGGCCACCATCTACCTAGGACCCAAGTCATAAATTAGATTTCAGGGTTCTTCAAATATGTCCACTTGACAAGGTTAGCACCAAGATTCATATAATTCTTAAGGTGTAATAATACAAGAGCAGTTCTTGCGAAGTGCGGGGAGGTTATTGTTAGAAGGGTTTTGAACTAAGGCTTACGTGGGAAGCTATAAGGGTGGAAAAATCAAGTTTGCATTTCAAAACTTCTTCTAACATCGCTGTGTGCTTGAGAATTTAAATTTCATTAATCGTTTTACAAGCACAAAGTTGCAATCTAAGGTCACATGTATGTACAATACTGCCATTCAACCCTCAGAGTAATCGCAAAAATTATTTTCAATGTTGAGCTGAAATGTTTATTTCAGTTGCCTGTAGTGGTTGCAGAACCAAAGCTCGTTACAATAGCTCTTCTATCATAGAACAAGTGAATAACTATTCAAACAAATTTAAAGGCTACCATTATTCTAAAAAGAACATTAGAAAAATAAAAATGCATCCGACAATCAAGAAAGTGAAATTTTAGCTTCAAGTAGTTACTCGAGCAAAACCACAAGCTTCCCAACAAAACGAAGGTACACACCCAGACGCGGCTCCTATTCCTGCAGCGGTGTGGGCGATTTCAGGTGTTCAGCGCGTTAGGTTTTCCAACTCGGCAGCTTTCCTCCCACTCCTTGATCAGTTATAAAACTTTCAACACTCGTAGAATATTCAATAACTCGAAATTTGAAGTCCTGCTGCTACAAAAATTCACGAAAATTAAAAGTCACTTTACTCCATGCCTATTTTGCTCTTGTTTCATGTTGTGAGAACATTTGCGTATTTTATCAATTCAACTGCACTTCACTTGAATTTGATCAATATCAACTTCTTATACATTCTTTTAAGCACTCTCGTATCGGTGTCTTTTTAATCACAAATTATAAATTAGGAATTCGATATCAAAACATTAGCGCTGCGCAGTCAAACAATGTTTGAATGATGTTTCTCGATAGAAATGTTGAAGTAGTTAACACAGAAATGTTGAAGAAGTTAACATGGTCCCTTTCGTTCACGGTTTCCCCCGAACTGTATAAACTGAAATTTAAAAAATAGCTTCACGATTATTATGCCTGGCTCTTAACACTTTGACTGCGACGTGAGCCTCCGGTGGTACACGGAGGTAATTTTTATAATGCTACTGACCGACCAGTGGTCGCAAATTCAATTTTTACAAATACTTAATCAAAGCTAAATGAAGACACGATCCAGTTCATGTTTGGTAACTTCCGAATATTTTACTACAATTAACTTTAAATTTGAGTTTGGCATCGAACTTAATATTTAGTAGTCGCAGTCAAAGTGTTAATCAGTTTATTTCAAGAATATTACGAACTGTGGATTAGGAAAAAAGTTTGAGCTCTCTCGGTTTATTAACTTCAGTTTAATGTCGCAGCTTGAGCGAGGTTTACGGTTTCAATCAGTAATTTGAAGGTAATGAACTGATGACCTGTCGTTAAATAAAAAGCAATTTTTTATAGTGTCCCCCACTGAGGAATCTTTTGTTAAATCCAAAAGGGGAAAAAAGGCATCATCTAAAGGAGATTCAAGCGTCATGCTCGTTGTGAATCTCTCGAACTGTTGCTCCCCCGGGCTCTTGGCCTAACCTCCATACTAACTTTCATCATGTTCATCTTGACATGTGTTAAAAAAGCCGGTCAGTATTGAATTTAACGCGTCCCCGATTTTGAAGTTTCATTTGGCATATCTAGGTAATTGGAGACATTTTAAGACGTTTCATATGAATGACATTGTGCTCGCTAATGATTAGTTTTCCAGAAATAAAATAAATAATGTTCAAGTAGGAATACCATTAACGGCAGCTTCGGTATTGCTCTGCTGGCGGTTGGTGGACGCGGAACAAGCGAATTTTCTTGGCGGAAAACATCGATCGCGTTATGGCCAGTTAAGTTATTTTAGATTTTTTTAGGTTACTTTAGGTTAGTTTATTTAACTAACCTCACTTTGAACAACCTTATCTCATCTCTCTTTACGTTAATACCGTGATTCAGCTTATTCACATGTCCGTTTGTTCAATTCTATATACGACGTTCTTATAACTTCCTAGTTAAGTATCTCGAGAAGTAAGCATTTGCGAGCAAAATGTCATTGATGTAAAACCTCTTAAAATGTTACCAATAATATAAATATTGGAAGCAAAATTTTCGCAATAGTTGACGCGCTAAATTCAATGCTGATCAAAACGCCAACGCTCCCACCTAATTCTCAAAGTTAGTTCTGTGGTCGTCGTGTTTTCCACATACTTCATACAACGAAAGAATATTTTTTTAATCCAACAATTTTACAATTTTTACACGTATCCTTACGTGTAAAAATTAAAAGAAGCCCTTAAGCATCCGTTAATTCGATTCTCGTCCTCGAATTTACTCTCAGTCTAGAAATCGTTTTTACACTTTTTCCAGAACGGAATTCACATTTAACCATTAATTTCCGGAACAGTTCTTCTTTACCACGAAATTCTTAGGTCTGGAGTAGAGAAAACTAAAGCCGGTAAATATTTTCGTTTTCCAAAGATTCTTCGAGTTCTGCATCATCAATGACGGTTCCCTTCGCAGCATTACTCGATATCGATAAACTGAGCCTGTGACTTCAGGATGCAATTGTTTTCTTGCCAGTGAGACACAGATAGTTTGGGTTAAATTAATCAGGAACGCTTCATTTCGCCGGGCAGAACGTTGCCTATGCATGCAAAGCAGAACGCAAGCCAAAAATCGGATTCACTTATCGAGCGCAGCCATTTGAGTCGATGCGTCGTTCAAATAGAGGGAACAGGTAAAATATTGAAGCATCTTCATTCACAAGCAATGGACCATTAGAGAGCTTCTCGCCTCGTTGGACGGGCTCCTGAAAGGGTCCAGGACATCTAGTTGGAGGTGACACTTCACAATGAAGGCTGAAGGCCGCGTCCTGGTTTCGCAAAGGGCCGGAACGAAGCGGGATATCGTGTCGAAGCACGCCAAAGGTCCGACGGTTTAGCTTGGCAGTGCCCGGAAAGCCAAGATCTGCCCGGCTTACAAGCCGACATCGGAAATCGAAGCAGCCCCTGCCTTGGCTGTTTAGTGTACTACTCAGCATTGCCTAAAACTTGGATCTCATTATTGGCGGACAGTTGCGGTTGTATCGGGATACTGAGACAGGATTGGTACCTCCAGTTATAGCAAGACTTTCTACATAAGTTAGCACAACTCGAAGTTCAAAGTATTTTGTTGCTGCGTGATTGTAGTTAGCCGATATTACTCGAGGTTTGTTGCTCACAGAATAGTTGAGCAGAAACTACGAGAAAAGAACAGAGCTCCGCCCTGGTTTGAGGTTGTCTAGAAAATCGGTTTTGGAGCTTAAAGAACTGATATGTACGTGAGAACATTATGCTTATTATACATTAATAATGTGAAACGTTTGACGCCTCAAAAATGAGGAGAATGGATATACAGAGATTAGGATTCGTCAAACATTCATCGCAAAGTGCTTCTGCTAAGCCTGATGAGACTGTCACAAATACTTTGGTCATTCTAAAAAATGTTTTATTAGTCTTCGAAGGTTGTCTATAAAAATCATACTGTTAGAAGTGCAGGCGAATCACGTGAGAGAATCTATTACTAATCTAAACACACTTTTAAATGCCCAGCGTCTGAGAGATTCTTATTTTTGCCCTGCCTTAAACTTTAATAAGTTTTACTGCTGAGTTCAGCGATACAGTGATTTTCATTTTACTCAATAAGCTAGGTCTCGAATGTGAGAGCTCTAAGATTTCAGAGTCACCGTACCTGTACAAGACTTTCGTTCTAGCGTTCCTAATTTTATTTTCTCATTTGCGATTTTATTTGCTTGTGATCGGGTGCAGCAATCACAAAATCAAATTATGGCCATAATAGTAATAACTACCATAGTAAAGAAACTTGCATTTAGTTCCTTACGTGGGATTCAATGTTTATCATTCAAGTGCGATTTTGACTGTGCTGTCTTGTGTCAAATAAAGCAAAAACTTATTTCATTCAGGAATGACTTTAAACAATAGTTCCACATGTGCATGTTGACCGTGAGAACGGAACAAAATTTTCGTACTTTACGACGTCCGTATTACAACTTATTTTCATGGATATCATGTATGGACATAATACATCACAGTGCAAACTGCACAACAAAGGTGTTTAGAAACGAAAATGAAAAATTATCGCCATGGTGCTATAAGATAAGTTTTTATTTTAGAATATGAAGTATTCATGCGAGCCTGCCATAACTAGTATCACACCTAGTCACAACTAGTATCCCACCTGGTCAGAACTAGAATCACACCTAGAATACACCTAGCCACAACTAGTATCACACCTAGTAACAACTAGTATCACAACTAGTAACAACTAGTATCACAACTAGTAACAACTAGTATCACAACTAGTAACAACTAGTATCACAACTACCATGACACCTAGTCACTACTAGTATCACACCTAGTACCACACCAAGTCACAACTAGTGTCACAACTAGTACTACACCAAGTCACAACTAATATCACAAAAGTTACACCTAGTATCAAAAAAGTTACACCTTGTACCACACCAAGTCACAACTATAACAACTATCACAACTAGTGTCGAAGACAGCTTCTCTAACCTCCGTGTAATGCCAGGTCTAGATATTACGAGCGTCTTTACTTTCAGGTCTGCTGTCAGGGCAAAATCTAGCCCTTAACTCAGTAGTGCCTAATTAGGCGCAGGACGCTTGAAACCCCATCTCTTGGAGGGATGTTCTGACTATCATTGACAGTATGAATAATCAAGGATTAACATTCACGAAAAATTGGGACATTCACTAGAAACAAAGCGAGAAAAATAATTTTTTTTTGATTTAAATGGTTTTCTTTTCTTTCTGTACGACCACATATTGGCATCTATCGTTAAGGAAATACATTGACAAATTGAGCAATGAAGTATACCTTACTGAGGGTTGGGTGCTCGTGAGACCTGCAGTCCAACAAAACAGACACTGACGCCGGTGTCACATGAGAAAATTATGCAGTCCAACCTGCAGTCCAACAAAACAGACACTGACGCCGGTGTCACATGAGAAGATTATGGTAATAAAGCTCTTGTACGGGCAGGCAAACTGACTGGATCGAATGGGAGCTTACCAATCACGGGGCAGAATTAAGAGGGACGTATTACTCTAGGAGTGTAACAGGAGTGTAGTAGTTCGCTCACGAAACAAAGGAAGAAAAAGTAATCTAACAAAAAAGTTTGGATCCATCTACCGGCATCAGTCACCTACAACTGGATTCCAATGTCCATGTGATTTATTTGTTTAATTTCTTGATCCAAAATAAGTACAACGTGACACAATAACAAGTACAAGTGGAAATGTGGTAATAACAGATCCTAGATGTCATTCATTTGAAATTTAAACTTCGCGCTGAAGGAGAAAAGTCACTAGACGACAAAACATAATTCCAAAAGTCACCGTAAACAACCATGGCTTCAGCATGGCAAATTCCGTAAATCCTCGCCATGATGCAGCGAGACACAAAGTTATCCGAGCGTTGCGGACCATCGCAGTCCGACAGAGGACACTCCTCTCCGTCGCTGCCAAGCCGGACACAAATCAACGTGTTTGTCCGCACAAATTACTGGCTCCCGGTGAACACGTTCAATGCTCAGCATGCTGGTCCAAATCGTTCACTCGGCCTCACTTCAAACACTCGTATTTCAGCTCTGATTGGTGAGTTCGGTAACTCGTACACGAGTTAACTGCTCTATTGATTATTCTTGAATAATTGATGTCTTCTGTAATTTATTGGATTGTTTTGGGGTGATACGTGTGATAGCGAATAAACATTGTTGTTTGTTGTTTAGTGTTCAGCGATGTTTTTAGCAACTAATCGAGTACCTGAAATATTTCAGCGAGAATTAATGTTCCACGTCCATTTTGTGAGACATAGTGAGAAAAACACAAGTTCTGACCATTGAGTTGAAAACTTTAGAATTAGTTAAAAATTTTGTTTCAGTCGCGCATAAACCGACTGCGTCTTACATACCATAATTGTGTCAGACTAGTAGGTTTAAACCCTTTCTATTGGAGCGCAAAATTCGAGCTTATTTCAAAATTTCGTTGCAATCGCTTATAAACCCAGGACATCAAACCATAACTGACAGAGTTTACAGCGTTTATTACAAGCTATTTTAAGTTTACATATTTTGATTGGCAGAAAACATCAAGGTGAGCGGACACGCAAACACGGGCGCAAACAGAGGCTGGCAGGAGCGACGGGCAGACAGATAATGAAAATAAACAGAGAGTTGAGTTAAATGTGCATAGGAACGATCAACAGCTGGTTAATACGTCAAGTTTGAAGCTGAACTCCACCAGTTGCATCAATGGAAGAGACTTTTCTGGCCCCAAAAAGGGCCCAAAATACGTTTTGTCATGAGTTGCAATTTAGCGTTGGATGATGAAGCTGAAAATGATTGCTTTTGCTTTACTTCCATTTCACATCTCTTCCAATCAATGTGGTTTTTATATTACTTTTGTTTACTTGAATTTTGTCAATGTGAATCGATTCATGCATTTCAGCAAAGTTGACCATTTCCTTGTGAAAAACTTGAGTCGCATTCTAACCTTGGAGATTACTTGCTTGCACTGTTCACGTCTCATACAGCGCCTTGAAGTCCGTTATTCTCAGATCCAAAACCGAGCCCAGTCATTGTGTTCAGAATAGCTAAGAGTGTGATTCGCACTTTACTCAGAATCGTTCTTCTTTTACATCTGTCTCACAACAAAACTAAAAAATTAATGAAATTTGTAAACTACAAATTCTTACCGCACAATAGACATTATTCGACAGCCCCAAAATTAAAAAAAATCTCCCTAATGACAATGTCGCATTCCTATGAATTAATGAATGAAACCTTTATTTTCATTTTCATGTCTAATTTAACGGTCAAAGTTTTTTGAAGGCCTCAAATTTTCCAAGAATCTCCCGTCTGATGTGAAAATTGTTAGCATTAATTCTTTTGAAGATTTGAATGGAAAATATTATAGAGACTTTCCCCTAGTTACGTCTAGTATCACAACTAGTCGTGACTAGTACAACAACTAGCCCCAGCTAGTACCACAACTAGTCGTGACTAGTACCACAACTAGTTGCGACTAGTATCACAACTAGTCACGACTGGTATTAAAACTAGTCACGACTAGCACTACAACCAGTCCATGCTAGTAAAAAAACTAGTCAGGTATTAAACGTGTAAATTGAGTATTTTTAAAATCTAAAATCCTGATTGAGTAATTAAGGAAATCTCTGTAAGTTGAGTAAAAATCTAAATTATCCATAAGTACAAAACATAAAAATACATTAAAGATACTCTGCGTGTGAGCGTCCGGCACCTGACTAACGCGTTCCATGTGTTGCTGGGATGTTGGTAATTTTGTAGAGAAAATATTCCAGATTTGGAAGATATATAGAAGAGATTGCACAAATGCATTGATGCATAATAAGGCTACATTTCTTACGAGTCATTGCTGTAAATCTTTATTGAGACGTAAAGGAGAGATACGAGCACAAAAAGTACTTGTTTTAATAATGTTCATATTATCCAATAGGACAGCAAACATAAAACGGCTACGAGGTAAATTGATAATGATTTCAATGAGACTAGGCTTTGGTGGGTTTGAATAAGGTACTTTCATTGGCATGTTGGAGTTATAATATAATATCTATAAGCGAAATTCATTATATGAATCAGTAAATTTCTCGTCAAGTTCCAGAGCAACTTAAGTCGCAAAAACAACGTTGTCATGAATGGTTCGAATTTACTCGACTTCGCCAGCAAAAAGTGAGATGAAATTTAGAAATTTACTGAACGACTTATTTATTCGTGCGAAAATATTCGAAAACGCTTGCAGATCAGACAACTGACTTGAAACAGTGAACGCAAATTCATTCTCACTAGCATTCGCATGCTAGTACTAAGTATTCGGTCACAAATAAAGGCAGATTCTAACACGTTTTACTGCGGGTTGTATTGTTACAAAATTAGCATACCTGATGCATTCATAGTTAGCTCAAGTAAGCAAGTGAACCTGCTGTCAAACGTTACATTTGGCCTTGAAACTATGACGAACTTGAAGACGGTTTAACTAAGCCAGCGAGCAATTACAGCTAATCTTAGACAAGGTAACAATTGTGTCAAAGAAGATAATCAACTCCACCAGAGCAGTGTGACAACTACACAATGACTGTAATTCACATGACCATGGACGAAGTTACAACTTAACTAGAAGAGGTAGAGTGTCATAGTGCAGTGTCATAATAGAGTTACAAGTGCATTCCGATAGAGCGATAACTGTGTTATTTATCGCAGTGCGACATTGCAATGCTTATTTATTGAGAAATAGAATCTAGTAACTACTTTGTCATCGCTTAATTAAGGATAATTTCATAAAAGAAGCAATAGCTTACGATTTAATTTGAATGGTGTATTAAAAGTGAATGAACAGAAATGAACCATGAGAAAAATGTGTGATGGCTTGAAATATTCAAACCATGAGACAAGATACGAATATGAGTTTGTCCCGTACTCACACTTTACAGAGAATAATTTTCATCATAATATATTTTTGGCATAAATTTTGATGGTTTAATAACAAAAAATTTCGCCAGGAGCATAAATACTTGAGATTTATACCCTGCTTCTTGTTCGACGAAGTCGACTCATTAATCACTACCGACGGGCTCTGGACACAACAAAAGTAAATGGCTACAGATAATGCTTTTTGCTTGCCGTACAATTCCCGGGAACCGGGAAAAAATTTGGGCGTAGAGCCACTTAGTTTTTGCCGCAATGAGATGACGGATTTGACGACTAAAGCATAAAAACGTTTCTACAAGATGAATTAAATTATTTTTCGAGGAGAACTGAGGGGCTCGTGAGACGGACAAAGTGAGCGAAGTTCTGATGTTCTACTCTTCTACTCTTCTTGAAATGTAAAAAAAACCAGAAAATAAAAAATCCAGTTCTGACCAGCTTTGTACCCTGTTTCCAATTGCACTTACAGAGGTAGATGTGATTTATTAAAAGGCACGAGTACATGAACATTGTTACAACCGTACTCACGATTTGTCTTAAAATTTAAGCGACGGTTCAATTTAGCGAGAATGTATGTATCAGCAGCATCCCCATTTGGTTAGCCGAGCATCTACAACATGCAAGCTTTCGCTCGCCAAGTTGCTCAGCGGCATCATGTGCAAGCTTCGCAGTAGATTGATATTTCGATCACCGCTTAAAGAATAATTCAGCTCTTGTATGAGAATCGCTATTGATATTCATGGCATTTTTGGTGCCGGCAGTGAAAAGAGATGCATGCAAATGGTGGCTCTCGATGCAAGAGATCCTGCCAATATAATTGCAATAAACCTCGCGCGCCTCTCCTCCTCAGTTTCTGAGCAGCACTTCGTGATCGCCTCGGCCGGCGGAAGATGGTGCGCTTTGTATGTTTAGGGACGGTTGCTCCATTGATCATTTCTCATATTCTATGTTTATTGCGCGAGTATTGTATGAACGGAGTGATGTATACACATGAGTGGAGACACCGAACGCTGAATTACTCACGCAGGAGACACATTACAATCCCAGTGATGAAATATTGTATGGTAATATCAGGGCCTGGCTCATACCTGCACCATTTCAGTACATTTCCATCAACTACAATGACTGATAACTTATTCAACGTCATCAGCATTTCACCTTGATCTTCATATGATTTTAGCAGTAGGACTCTATGTCTCAAAGTCCCTTCCGCAGGCGTGCAGCGCTCATTTGATACAAACACAAATTGTAACGCAGTTTAGGTCAACCGAGAATCGCATTAACGATTTTTGAAGGAAAGCGTAACGGCCATCTTGGCTTTGTTCATTGACAGATGTTTGTTGTTTGAACAATTCGTTTTTCCGAGTTCACTTAATCCGCGGAGTCTCTAAGCCACGTTTGGCTCATATTGCTGCAAATTGCACCGTAAACTGCTTTAAAGCGCTCCAAGTTCCTGCATTAACGCTGAGTGGCATCCTGCTCTTTGGGCCGCGGCACAACTTACGATTATTTCCCTTATAAATAACTGAAACTGAACAGAAATTTTTACACTACACAACACGTATGTAAACTCATCGCTGCAAACGAAAAAACTTTGAGCCTTATTTGCGTTCCACGTATTTTATAATTTTGATAGTTGCCTTAGGAAGCGTTTGATGATAATTATTATGATAATCTTCTAATTTAGGAATGAAATTTTTTGAGAGCTAAGCCTAGTACTGTAAAAGTGAACTTTCTCTTTTCATTTGCCGCTGGACAGACTTCTTGCTTAAGACTATTCAAATTTACCCGTGAGATAAAACTAATTTAAGAGCCATATACTTCATACGAATAAATTTCACTGGAGCTCAAGCTATTTAGATGTCAATTGCATTCCAAATGTAGAAGCATTGATTGAAAAATGATCCACATACCCAAGTTTCCAGTCCGGAATTCTTTTTAAGTAGCGGTAGATACATTGCGTCAAAACAGCATAACGTTAATATTTCTGTTATATTCGTCTCGAAAGAGGCTTCTGGTCTGCGCTCAGAAACGAGTGACTCATATTTTTAAAGGTTTACTTATTCTTGATTTTCTTTTTCAATTGAACGTTTATTTCTGGAATGGAATGCCTTTGAACTTGGATATTATTCCAGCCGACATCGGAGACAGGAAGGGAAGACAAAGCTACAGTGAAGAATCCTGAGATAGTAGAACATAACTTGCCTCTCTCGCTTGTTTGGCTTGTTACTCCGGGTAAACTGGATTCCTGTGCTCTAAATACTGACTGTGTATTGCTACTTCCAAATCAAGCTTCCTCGTTTGAGAACTAACACGCTTAGGATAGCAGTTATTAAACGTGAAAATTGACTATTATTATATTTATAATCCTGATTAAATATTTATATAACTAGGGAGCTAAATCCTTCGCCTAATCTCTATAAATTGAATAAAAATCTACTTGATCCAAAAATACAAAGCATAAAATACATTGAAGATACTCTGCGTATGAGAGTACGGCATCTGATTAACGCGTGCTACGCTTGCTGGAATATCGGTAATTTTGTAGAGAAAATATTCCAGATGAGGACGTGTTGTGGAAGATTTGTGGGACAGATTGCAGAGATGCTTTGATGCATAACGAGGCTACATTTCTTACGAGTCATTGCTGCGAATCTTTTCGAGACATAAAAGAGAGATACGAGGATAAGACGTACTTCGTTTTTCATAACGTTGATGTTATTCATATATTTTGATGGTAGGGGGTAACCACAGCGCCTGCGTCATAATTTGTATTTGGTATGGTGTTAGAAATCTTGTAGGGAGAATTGCGTTCTCGTTAAACAATGCAATTTTTTATCCTATTGTGATGCTTTTTGGTAACATAACGGTTTTAGTCAGCTTTTATGTATGACACCGTCAAATGACCATCTTCTTAGGTACTGAGTGAACAAGAGGTTGTGAATACAACATCGTAACATACCAAAAAATTCCAAAATCTAATAGTTTAGTTTTATTCTCAGATCGTTGAGGTATGTGTTATTTTCTGCAATCGTTTCAATATTGGAGATACTGACATCAATATTAAATGGGTTAGACTACTATCTTTCTTTCAATATTTAAGGTTAGATTTTATACTTCAATTTCACTCATAGGTTATTATTTTCATAATACTCTGAAATATGAGTAGTTTTGTTTTTAGATACTGATAATGAATTGCGTTTTTACTCGAAAGCTAAAATGTTTTATTTTTATTTTCGACTAAAAAAGTTGTGCTTCTTAAATTAGTGTTTTAATTTTCTTGGTAACATTTATCGTACAGGGTGTTAAGTATTGTGTACCCTCGCCGGCCTGAGTTGAAAAAGCAGCTGGGGCAATGAAGTTCGTTTATTATCGTTTTACGTACTCTCGAGAAAAACATCACAATACCCCATAAATCTAGGATCAAAAAGTATAATTAGAAGATGATTTCTACGTAAAGTTTCATGCATTCAATTGGAAAAGTCTGAGTAAAACGATTTGGAAATAGGGTGCGACCTCCTAGCGTAAATATTTTTTATTTTGAATGGGCTCGCACGCGGGCAAAACCTGAGGGTAGAAAAATTGGACTGGGCTAAAATAACAGCATAACCATTGTTGGAAGGGGTGGATTGGCTGAACAAAGCTGGAAAACATGAACACACAAGCTCGGCAGAAGAAGAGGTAAAAGGCACATTAAAATTTTTTAAGATGAGTTTCGGCAGTGTAAGCCATGCCATTGAATGGCGTGCTTTCAAACCACAATGCAGTTTTGAATACGCAGTTCAGTATCGAACTTAGCAAAAGAAGTAAAATCTGCGTAGTGTATAAAGTTATTTATAAATTGAATGAATGAATGTGCGGCAAAAGCAGGTACAATGATAGCCAGCTACAACGCGTCGTAAGTAAAAATAATTATTCACTGAGGAAAAAATTATCTGTCAATTTTTTGAAAAAAGTATAATTTGGTACGATTATTTATATAATTACTTATAATTCGGTGCAAATAACTGCCATAGCCAATCAAAATATTTGATTAAATTTTCAAAATAAAAAGTTCCTTCAATTAATATGGGGATATTGATGTTTCACAGATTAATCATATCAGGTTCAAGGATGCTAAATTATTTGGAGAAAAGTCTACATCTTAAAATAGGTAAGATGAGTTTGGAATCAAGTTGTTGAATAAATACCGTTTTGATTATATCCGATTACTGTGAAGTTTCTTTAAGAGGAGATAAAGTAAACACTAATATATATGTATTAGTATTTATTAAGATTAATTGGAAAACTATAAAATATGTTAATCTACACTCAAAGCACAATGGGAATCTCGAGCAGATATATCCTAACTTACAGGTCTCCTGCAAGGCCTCCTCATCTTATGCAGGGAAATGAAATGAGCAATAATCAGGAAATATCCACAACGATTCTTGCAGTCTATGAAAATTACTAGGATTCTGCATACCATACTCGAGTGATCAATCGAATAACTGATGTAGTAAATAAACCAAAATAAGTATTTAAACTCCGCGCATAGAGCAAAGCTAAATTAACCTCTTGGTGAATGAAAACAATGCTTATCGCGTTGTTTTTTTAGTGGTCTTTTTTCCACTTTTGCGAGTAAAGTATTGGTGTAGAAATCACAATTCATCGTGCGAAAATCAAATCATTTATGTTTTTGATTGTGAGGAAACTATATGCATGCGCTAATACTGTATGTTTCGGTTGATTATAGCGCAATTATCTATATTAGTATGCTTAAATCGATAGATAAGTGGCCTGCCAATTTATAGAGTGTCAATCAGGCTTTCAATTAATTTTCTAAATCAACTTTGTAATGCAGTTTCATAGTGCCTAGGTTTTGAGCATAAAGGCAGACCTTATGGGAGTTTGATTTTAAAATTTCCATAAGCGTGTTATGTCCCATAAATTAGGGATCTGTCATCGACGTCCATGTCATGATTGTCATCCACAAAAATTCCACACAGAAGCTGTTGTGAAATATAGCTTTGGAATGTGTGTCTTGGGGCCAAACCTTAGTGCGTATTCGATCTTATTTACTGACTGTTGTAGTACGCACATGTGTGCGTCTCGATATTAATGCTTCTCCATCTATCAGACTCATCCAACATTATTTATAGTTCTTTGTGGAGGTATGCCATTCATCCTTACGAGAGAGCCATCGGGACAAATGTGACAAGTACTATTTGTCGGAGTAAAATATCTGGCACGAGTTTTTTAAGGCAACATATAGTGAGCTCCTCACAATTCGCGTTCAAAATAAGAAAGAGGTTACAAATAACTTAAATCCGCTACTGGCTAGAGAATGGTTCTTTAATTTATAAATTGCCTTTAAGACAAAGTATCAAATGAAGAGACGGAATTACTGCACCCATTGATTTAAATACTGCATGTAAATCTACTCACAACGTAAAGCTTGTCTATTACTATTAATGAACCAGGTAATAAAAATTGACAAATAATGTTATCCATGAGAAACTTTTAAGTAAAATGTTCAACATAATAACTGCACCATAGCTACAGCTCTTGCCAGCGACAATTCCTTTCACTCGGTTCGGCGTTTTTTTTCCAAGTAATTTTGAAATAAATTTTCCTAAGAACAGTACCCACCCGCAAATTTTGCAACACCACGAGCGAGCGTAATCTCATTCCTGCTCACTCGTCAGCCAACATTCTTCCAATATAAAGCCGTCTTTCTCACTAATATACCAGTGCCCCCGCACTACCAGGCCGAGCTGCACCACAACGCTCCATGATATTCATAATTCCAGGGAACGACGGCGGCGCAGTTCCAGCATCCTGATGAGGTACCTCAAGTCATCTTTCTATGTCGTGCGTGGAGAAATGTAGCCGTGAACGTGGCTGGAGTCGGCCCCGCATTCTGCGATGACGATAAACATGTGAGGCGGACTGCAAAGCGTGAGGCAAAAGACGTCAGCGTCAAAGCACTTAGCTGCTACCGACTACAGGCGACACGACCGCTTGCTTCTCGCTACGCGGGATTTCCCTGCGCCGCGCACAGCTCTCTCGGCTCGGCACACCTATTCGTGACAGCTGCTGTTCTCCTTCGGTTTGGCGACAGTTTCATCGGGTATGCGATTTTGTTCTAGGGAAAACATGTGTTGGGTTTGGCTTGTAAGTGATTTGTCTCACTGACAATTTAGTGGCACTTGTTTGTTATCCAATAGAAACTTTGTATTTAAATTTGGAAAGATGTCTAACAGAGTTAATTTTACACAGATTTAGTTTGGTAAGGCTGGATGAATGTATTACATTTGTGTTAATTAGGACAGCAGAGAGACGTAGGTAGTAAAGTATTCAAATATATATACATACAGGCTGTTTCAGAACGAGTGGCACAATATTGCACACCAAGTAGAAAATGGCTAAAAAATACTTTTTCTTCTTTGAAATTTTCTGAAAAAATTCGGGTTTATGAGATATTGGCTATTTATCGTTTTAAATGGTGAAATTTAATGGCACAATTACTCTCAATATTTATTTTCAATTTACTTGAGTTTAAATTTATGGCACACCTGCCATGTCAGCCTTTGCTAAACAGGTTCATGTTACCGGCGACGTGGTTTCTTTGAAAATGAACAGTGCCAACAAGACAAACAAGAAGTTATATGGGAGCACGATCTGGAATATTCCAAAATCTTCTAGCTAAAACTTTTTTACCGAATATCACTAAAACTAAATTTGATTATTTTAAACTCTCATAAAATAAAAATATTTATGACGAAAATTTAAAATAAATATTGCGAGTAATTGTGTCATTGAATTTCATCCTTAAAAAAAGTAACAATATTTGTTCTATTTTAATAGGAATTCACTAGCCATACTAAGTAGTAATAAACACAAAGAAGAGTATTGTGGTATTTTGATGAGGGTCATTTCCTAAATTCAACGTAAATTCAGTAACTTTCTTTCGAGGAAAATTTCTGCTCATATTCACATTAAGAAAATTTTTGCATGCCTTTACAAACAGAAAAATACGCTAATTTCTATTACTTCTTTGCGACGTCGTAAAAATCTGTGTTCTCAGATTTTGAAACAGTTATAACGTGAAATATGCAAATTAGAACGTGAAAAATGTGGCGATACAGAAAAAATGATAGGGGCTTGGAAAATACTTCCCCTGTCGTCGCCGCTGTTGTTCATCAAAAGGAGAATAAATTAATAATTGATAAATATTGGACCTAAATTCCAGTCAAGTTTTCCTGCACATATTGGCTGCATTTTAATTTACCGTTTTATTAATGTAATAAAATGTTTTTTCCGCTCTATTAATTGAATATATTCATCCACTGCCCCAAGGCAGCTACCGAGCTGCCAGAATTTAATAGTGCGTTTAGTTTGTGGTCGATTGTCTTCAAGGTAAAATAAGTGATTTGTAATTTTCCCAGAGATGTGCTCGTATCCTTCGGCGAATTTCAAACCACATTTGATGCAAAGTAACTGCAAAATTTTTACAATTTAATACATAAAGCGAATGAAGCCCGTCATCGATGATTCATGCAAAATTTGAATATTATGAATCTTCGAATTTATAAGGAAAGTTCGTTATAAGGAAAGGCGAAAACACTTTTATAGGCTGATAATTATTTTCGTTATATTTCATTTATTGCATAACTACAAACTACATAGGACTATATCATAGACCTTCTATGAATGCGACACATTCTTTACCAAGCTAAGAGAGACGCAAACAAAACAGCCATGTTTTTGTGATGTAAGTTGTCAGGTTATTCAAATAGAACCGTTGGTACCTTTGCTATTTTAGGCATCTCCTTCAACTACTAGCTATAATTGTTGGCTTGCTCTGTAGAACATCAAAATCATCTTCATGGAGCCTTCGGTACACAACATTCAATGAATTGAGCAAAAGGCTCTCCATTCTTGTTCTTCTTAGTATTTGTATGAGCTGTGTCTGAGCTTCGGTATGATTGATCTCTGAAGCAAACCTTTAGATACGAACACATGCTATGGATCTTGAGTTTCGAATACTCAAGAAACTAGAAAGTGAATACATGCGTCCATTCACGGAGCAATGCCGAAACCTCTCACGCACTTCGTCTTGGTTTCAAAATATCTCGGTAAGGTAAACTCGGGCATCGAATTTGTTGTTCAACCAACGATTTGAATGGTGTCTCCGATATCAAAGCCTTGAACCGATTGGTTGCTTTAATATAAATTTGAGAATGCTCTTGAAGATAAGGATTCCAGTGCTTTTCAGCTGGAAGGTAGAATTGGGGATGCTCCACGGAATGGAGGAGGATGTATTTCTATGGAAAATTTCAAAAGAGCTGTTTTGGTCATCGATTTCCTGGATTGTGGAACATGGGCTTCTCTGATGAACCAATGCAGAGCGCAACGAGCCTCACGAAGCAATGATGGCTTGTGAATGTTTCTTATTGAAATATTGCAAGCGAGTGAGCGGAACTGCGAGAAAAAAAATGAACACGGGTCGCTTATTCTTTATGAAAGTTTAATATTTAAGTAGCTGCTTGACAAATTTAATAACCTCAAATTTTTCACGCGAAACATTCCTATCCTTAAGCACACTTCTAACTCCACTTGGCGTTAGTTCCTGTGTAAATTTTACAGTTCTATAATTAATGAAATTTTACTGAGAAATGAATTTTTGAATTTTGTTTCATTTTCACACACTGTCAAGCATTTGAAAAAAAATTATTTGAAAAATTAATTCTTCGCCACAACGGAAAATATAAACTCAAAAATAGGAAACAAGGCAAAAAATCTAGTGGAAATGAAAACTCCTTGTTTACACTGCGTTAACGGAGACAAAAATAGATTCCTTGTATGCGGAAGGCTGCGATACTGTCGGATCTTGTTGAACGCGTTGTACCCAGTTTCTAACGGCAGGTCGTACCAACTCGTCGATTGTGAAGTTGTGCGATAGTACGCTTTCAATTCCTTAAGCCGGGAGGGTAATATTTGTAACTCGTGTATAATACAAGACTATTTTATAATGTTCGATTAAACGCGTGAACCATCTAATAAGGTTAATAAAGGATAAAATGCATAATACTCTTCATAATCATATCAAAATAAAATAAAAACTTTATTCTCACTAAACATTTTAACAACAAAGTGTGTGATGAGCGTCTTTGCAATACAGGATTTAATAGCTTTCGAACTTCCCTGCAGTTATCCTCCAACTGCGGACATCAAAAGAACACACTCCCCTAAATACTCTTGATTTAAATAATGGTTTTGCATGGCAAGGTTGTGAAGCTTGAATAATATCATAATATACACTCTTGAGACACTTTTCGTAGTTACACACGAAGTTTTTGAGTACAAAACTAACCTGATCTATGAAATAATTGTGTTTTTTTCTTGAATAATCAATAATCCACAATCTTTTTTAGTATACCACAAATTAACCTATCTCAATTAATCTCAACCCATCTTTATCTAGGCTTACATAGTTTACCTAACTTGTTGCGCCCTAGCATATTCTTATCTATTTGAACATAACCGTCAATTTTCCTCTGTAAACGTATGACGACAGTTGACCTGATAACCAGGGGGAAGGTATGCTATTTCTTGTATTTTAATTCGTATATAGATGATGAGGAAAAAACATGATTCACAATACTGTGTCTAACTAAAAATTAGATCTATTTAGTTTAGTTTCCGTTTTTTATATAGTTTTTATCAAGGCCCCATCTAATTTCCTATGAAGTGTTACAAGTGTTTTTTTTTCGAATACTATGTCTAATTAAATGTACACGAATGACATAAAAATTGGTTGCGTAGATGTTTGTCAAGTACATTATATCATAAAGTTATTCGCTTGTTTCGCAACATTTTATTGAGACTGGATATCAGTTTAGGATATTTCTTAATTATTAACTGGTTTCTGTAGAATGAGCTGCCTTCTTCTGGAAATATGCCATAGTTGTCCGACATTTGTGAGTGTTTCTTCAGTGACGAGTGTACAGTGAGACTTGGACAATTCTTATTTAGACGAAATAACGAAACAACTCTGTTTTATCTAATTTATTAGGCTTTATTTATGGCAGGCAACATGTTAGATTCGATCTTCCAAATTTTCAAAAAGAAATTAAGAACTTTGTCAGAGCACCCACTCAGTGAAATTTGAGAGTTGTGGTACCCTCTTTCAAGCAAGCCGACTGAACAACTTGCAGCTCTCGGCTAGAATGCTGCTCTGCCCTTCTAACAACATATGTGGGCGTTCGTTGTGAATGAGAATATTTTCAGATGAATCATAGGAAAAAACAACACAGGGTTAAATCTGGCGAGCATGCAGGCAATTTTACGTTTCTGTACCGAACAAACAACCAATCGTGCGAAAGCCTCTCTTGAACAGGTCACTGTTACCCTTGTTGTGTGAGGTGTGGCTCCAACTTGCAGACGCTCCACCCGTTGCCCAGTTCCAGCTCATCGAATGCTGGGTAAAAGAACTCCCGGATCACACGTCAATTAGCGTTCATGCTAACAGCACGACCGGTGTTCTTGGAAAAAGTTCAATTTAATGATCAGTACTCGATATATTTCACATTAGATTACAACGATCTCACGTGAACAGGACCATATCCTAGATAAAGTTCGATAGGATTTACTACATTCCAACGCCTCGTTTTCTATTTGTAAAACAACAACACGTGGAAGATATTCCAGGCCGGAAAGGAAAACATGCACGTCGCTGGGTAACGTGTTAATCAGGCCGCCCGCCCACTGAGGCGATTCCATGCGATGCGATTCGCCTCAATCGGCAGTGAGTTAGGTAGCACCGTAGGAATAGCATTGTGTTACCTAACTCACTGCCGATTATGGCGAATCGTATCGCATGGAATCGCCTCAGTGGGCGGGCGGCTTCAGTTGCTCATGTGACGTTTGTCTGATCCCAAAATTACGCTCTATCAGTAATTGTTTTTGGATCATTGCAAATTTACATACAAAAAATTGAAATTTTTATGTAGAATTTAACGGTGGCAATGCTTTGGGGTAACTGCATGCTTACAGACGAAATACTTTTGGAACTGACACACAAACAAGCAGGTTTTTTTACATTTTCGGGTGTTCTTCGCTCCTCATAAGTTCTTTCTTTTTCAAATATATTCCTCGTTTCCTCCAAGGCATCCACTTACAGAAGAATCGTAAAATCGATTTTCGATCAGACACGCGATTTTGCGGCGGAAATTCGAAGTGAAGACAAAAAAAGCTCGCTCTACTGC
Organism: Morinoia aosen; assembly: GCA_030386875.1. Lineage (NCBI taxonomy): Eukaryota > Metazoa > Arthropoda > Malacostraca > Amphipoda > Talitridae > Morinoia > Morinoia aosen. Next base: position 9,675,704 of record CM059562.1, read on the forward strand.
GATGACTCAGCGGCTGCTACAAAAATTTGCCTCCAAAGGAAAAGATCGAAGATGTCTCGACCAAAGCATCATTCGCGACTGAACATACTGGTTAAACAAACATCCCATCCAGCCCAATCCATGTTCCTAGTACCGACAATCATTGACGCGTTTTATTTCAATCAAATTCTTGTCTCTGAAGGAAGGAAGCTTTCAATGAAAGGCAACACGCGAAGCCGAAAAAGTAGATAGCCAATTGTATCAATGCCACTGTGAGTTTAGGCAACCATTCATTAGCTGTGGAACATGAAGCGAATTTAAAATATTATGATATCAATATGCCTACTCTTTATTAAAACCTAAGCATGACGAGACGAGACACGTACTCCAGGTGCGAAAATAGTCTGTTGAATGATCTAGTAAGTATATAAGTAGGCACCAGCGTTAAAATAAATAGATATTGAAAAAATAGATCAAGCTTATTACCCACGTTTCAATAAACACAGGATTTATCAGCTCTGAAGTTCTGATTACGACGCATGGGAAAGAAGCTGAGGTTCAAGGTTTAAAAATATTATAACTCAAAAAAAGATAAAAATGATAATTTTCTACGTTCTGGCACGGAAACTATAAAAAATATGTGAGTTTTTTTATAAGTGATGCTGAATATATTAGATTATACGTTAGTTTTAGCTTCACTAACCACCACAAAATTGTTCCCGAGATAGGGAGGAGGAAAGCACCATTTAGTATGGAACTAATCGATTCACGCGGTGTGTCATCATACTCTGCGTATAGGAACGGCAAGGTTGAAAAACGTGAATGAACAATATAAAAGTGGAAAAAGTAAAATTGGTGGCAGTGAACGAAAACATGAGATGATCAGTGAAAAAACTAAAAATCTCTAATATGTTTTTACTCAAGGTAAGATCTCAACCCGGGACTTCACGTCTTTCCCCTGGGAGCGCTAATTACCATAGATACAATAGATGCATTTCTGTGAGGGGAGCGCTACTGGATAAATTGATTTAAATCGATTCGTACGGTATTATTTTTAGGGCAATTTTTTTTACGAGAGGGAGATGTGATGACAGTCGTGCGAGTAAACGATTTAACCCGTTGACTACGTGGTGGTACTCAAGTGTACCACAAAGCTAATTGGTCATTTACGCACCGATATAAGTATATAGCATTTCAATCCTTTCTCTTCTTTTTTCAAAATATTTTTAGTGAACATGGTAATATATCACAATGCAATTATATTTTTAGCGTTTCCTACAAAGGATACAAATGTATTCGAGCAGTAATGTCGGTTTCACAATTCAGCTCCTTAATTACAACATAATCTAACCAACCGTAACAACCGCTCAAACGTAGCGAAGATGTTCAACAATTTACGGCTTATTTACCTCAGCGTTGTTGTTATACCTGTAGAATCATCACTTTAATATTTACCTCAAGGGATGTATCAGTAGAACCATTACTAAGATATTTACCTAAAACGATCTTTCAGTAGAGTTATTACTGAGACATTTACCTAAAGCTATGTAGATGTACCAGTGGAATCAATATTTTAGATCTATTTCAATGAGCAGGCTACAATATAACTACTTTGGGCCCGAATAAATTCAATGACTTTCTAGGACATCCTACGTCAACCTTATTATAATTAACCTTTTAATAATTTTATCACAATCCCCTGCTCTTATCCTAAAACTACACTAGACGGAACTAATTGAATTTTAATTTTTGAAACGTACACTAGACGAAACTTTGATTTTTAAGCATCGTGTTCAAAACGGCAATCTGACCATATGAAATAATTACGCCTTTTGTCGTAATGACTTGAATAAATCGTGGCCACTATTTGTTAAGGATAATTTTTTAACGTCAGCGCTTCCAAGCTCCAATACCTATTCAAATTTCAGTTTCCCGAACGACTTAAAATTTAGGAATTTAAGGTTGGGCTGGAATTCGCGCGATTCCTGTCAGAGAATTGATGGAAAACTGCCACGGGTCAGTATGCGAATGCTTGAATAAATAAAATGGCGGGCGTGTGATGTTATAAAAATGCAAATTGAAAAAATCAGCACTCTATCGAATTTGATATTCAATGAAACGTAATCAATATAAAACGCGAATCTTTTAGCATACACTTTATCAATACTGGTAATTCAAAAAAGCGTAGTAGATATTTTTCTGCACATGAGAATCAGTCCTGATGAATTTGTGAAACATAATGATATCTTTGATAGATTCAAATTACAGCTCGAATAGGTCATCGAGACATCATTCTCACATTGAAACTTTCCATCATAACATTTGATTTTGAGCACTACACTTCTAGATGAAAACAGTTAACGGGAAACAGTAGTCATTTGTCGTAGAGAGATATTTGTGCAGGTATTTCTCATATACCTGTATAGGTCACATTTTAAAGATAACTCATCGATTAGTATGAGGTATTCATTTGGGTTGAGAAAATGTCGTAAAAGCCCTTTTTAGATTGACCACGTTAAAATATTTGCTGAAAATATATTTTTTTCGTCCGTTGGCAAACAAAATAAATTATTTCACTTATGTTTCCAAAACTTTGGTACTCGACTTGTGCCGTGCCTGCACATTACGCTGTCGGAGCTCATGTATAACTAGCACGCAATGTGCGAGCAGTGTTTTCTCAAGCGTAGAGATCCTCACGGTCAATCAAACCGGGAGTGATTAATTTTGGAGAGATAAAAAATTACGCTAATCATTTTAATAAATATGTTCAACATAAGATTTTCAATTGCTCATTATTAAAGTCACGTGGTGATGATTTTCCACACCTCAGATGAAACTCCACCTGGTTGAGTGGTGACTGGTGAGTTATGAGTAAAATTAACTTATGCATGCTACGTGTTGAAATTCGAACAATATTCGTGTTTGTTTAAAATGTTTTACAATAAGAATAAATTTCAATGCTATCTGCCAAAAACGTTACACATACCTCATAATGTAACGCATTTTGCTTAAAATGTTGTGGAATTTACAACAATTAGATGCGTTTTACTTCAAATTTCTGTACTGCTATTTGTTTTTTAAAATATTATGGATTTTAAATAAAATATCCCACATTTACCTATACCACACAAGATAACGTATTTTCCTTAAATTGTTGTAAGCTTTATGTGAAATGGCTGCATTTCCGGCACTTGAATGTTTTCTCGGTATTTTCTCGTCAGCTGCCAAAACGACTTTCGTCTTCAAGCGATAGAAATAATTACCAGCCAGTGTGAAGAGGCAGTCAATCTTGCAGTGAATGGCCTGCAATCGGCAAATGGTTGGGAAATGCTCGCCAGATACATGCAATAAAGCCATCTAATGGCTGTCGGGAGGCGCAAAAGTCTCTGAAGCCGATCCTCGAATCACCGCCCGAGTCCTGCAGCATATTTACGCGCGTGGTTTTTAAGCTCATAAAATTCCTGTCAAGTTTTTCTAGTACTTCATTTGAACTTGAATTACGGGCAAATAAAGCAACGATAAATATTTATGAAAACAAAGAAAAACACTCAGGCGCAGGAAAACAAATTGTGCTGGAACGAAATGGGACAACAAAACTGAAAATGAAAGCTTAAGTAATTTTTAGTTATGTAATAATTATTTTTGATCCCGTTTTGCTACGCAAAATACATTGGGTCTTATTTTGCTGCACAGCCCCGAGCACATGCGGTTACAATATAGGAACATATATTTTATGTAAATGAAGCAAATTTTGAATAATTGAATTACAATATTTTTATAAATTTCTAGAATTATTATGTATATTATTATTTTCTACTTTATCCACCGTCAATTATCATTTACGCACTGTCGAGCAGCTTTTTGTCATGAAAATAGTATGTACGCTGGAGGTGCCTTCATTCAATTAGACACAATGAAATCCCAATAACAAATTACCCTAGAGATGAAGACTACATACAGTTATGCAAGAATTTAACTTTGGAGAACGAAACGCAAAACTTACTTTGAAGATAATTGAAATTGAAGAATGAGAAGGGAAGTTTCACCAAATTTGGAAGTGCTACACAATAGATGGGATCTGCGCCGCGGATGCTATCTGGGTTGGAAAAACGTTGATTGGTTTTCTCCAAAACGCACCGCCACCCCGGTAAGTCAAATTCGATTTCTCGTTCAAAACGTTGCACGCACGGTGGAAAGGTCCTCGGTTCGATCCCGTTACTGGGTGGTGCATTGGAGGAGCAAGCAGCTCCTATGGTTGCGTAGGGAATATGGACTAGAGATGTTACAGGCAAAATTCTCCGATTCAATGTGCAAGCAATTTATTCCTTCACATTAAGGATTTGAGGTGAGAAGTAAATTTACTTTACGAAGAAAACGGTATTTCTAAATAGCTTGAACAAACTGGATTTCAAAATGGATCGACCATTTCTCCTTGTATCGGGTGTGCGTCTTGATATCTGTAAGTGCGCAACACTTTCAGCTCACTGATACCCATGGAATTATGGGGTGTGCGACCACGATCTCCACAAAGTCGCGCCATATGTTATGGGCACAAAAATTTCTTAAGAGAAAGATTTACTCGCAGAGTAAAACATAGAATAAAAGATAATTAAAAGATAATTTTCGTGTCATGTAAGTTTACTAATAAGCAGCAAAGTTGATACAACTTGAAGCTCGGTGGAAAACATCATTGAATCAATAACATGCGTTTGTTCCTCACTCGGAAGTGTTATGAATTTGTCGACGATTTATAAACAAGTTCTAGGCTTGATTATTGAAGAATGGCCTGCATTCTTTTTGTTATAGAGGGCACAGGGAGCTATCTACAGTACTAGAACTGTTTTTATCAGTCCTTAATTGATACTAGTTTGGGTTCAGTTAGTCATTTTGAAACCGAGAGTCTGTCCATAACATTTTTAGTCTGTGTTTTCCCTTCTCATTTAGTTTCATTAGGTTGATGAGTCAAAATGTAATTATGTATATTTCATAAATATGTAGCGACCGAATTCCTCCATGGTTTTCATTTTACTCAATAACTCAGAACTTGACTTTTAAACTGATTTAGAATATTTTGTTTTGGTATCAGGAAGTATTTTCCTTCTCAGAGACGTTCTCTTGGTGCTCTCGAATTTCCTAAATGACATTGACCAAGCGTATGCAAAAGAATAGAATGACACGTGCTAGGGTAATTCAAAATTCTGATGATATACAGTTCGTAAATTTTTATTCTTAGTTTTCTTAGATGAATTTATGATGTTTCAGTACCAGAAAATATATACCTTAAAATCTAATTTTGTAATTGCTTCCTCAGAAACGATTGAAGAAAAAGCCTGATGGTCTAAGTCTTTAGATGACACTGAAAATAAACGATAGTCTCTATTCCAATAAATGTGAAGCTGACCCCGTTTGAGAAAAAATAAATTCTTTGGACTAAACGTTAACAATACTAACGATACTAACAATACTAACGTTAACAATACTAACACATTCAACACTTGAAAAGTTCATATCTTTTCATTCACTAACTAACAAAGAATGACAAGAAATTTCCGTAGAGTTTTTGCGGCGTGTGTTGTGAACGAGGGTGCCGTATTTAGAGCTGTCAATATTGAAAAGATACATTCTACTTTAACAACCCTTGAAAAGTTCCTATCTTTTCATTCACTAAGTAGCAAAGAATGACGGGAAATTTCCGTAGAGTTTTTGCGACATATGTTGAGAACCGGGGTGCCGTTTTTAGATCTGTCAATATTGAAAAGATCTTTACATTCACTAACTAACAAAGAATGGCAGGAAATTTCCAGAGATTTTTGCGGCGTGTGTTGTGAACCAGGGTGCCATATTTAGAGCTGTCAATATTGAGACGCACGTGGGCATATTGGGAGCCTAATTGCGCAGGACCTGATATAAGGAACGCTTCGCTGAAATTTACTCGGCAAGATTACAGCTGAAATTGGGAGCTGGCTGCTGGTGCATGATTGGTTGAGGTGATGGTGGTTGTTCCACGGAGTTATTGGTAGTTATGAGGTGGCTGGGCAGTTATTAAGGGGCTTTCGGTTTCTAAAGCTCGTAATTGCCACTTTCACCTGCCACTCAGTAATTTCTTCGTGAGAAAACATTTGGACACTAAATTTTTCATCATAGCTGAGCCCCTACTTTTACGATTTGGGAAAATGATTAGAAAAGCTGAGGTGCCATGAAATTCTATGTAGAAAATGAAACCCGTTTAAAATTCCTTTTCATGAAAAACGCAGAGGCTGTCGAAAATTTCGAAATGCAAGACGTGTATTTATAACGCATGACAATAAAAATAATTTCTTCCATGTAACACTTAGCTAAAATCTCGGTGTTTAAAAAGTTAAATGTTTGATTAACACTCGTTAATAATGAAGCATCTCCAACATTCGTTTGGACTATATCGCGTTTGAAAACCAACTACCAGCAGAGAATAAGAGTTCGAAAAAGTCAAAAGAGTCAAAATTCAAGTAGAGAAAAAACGCTTTCCTTTCTTTAGGTAAAGTTTTTAAACAAACTTTTAAGCTCCATCCGATCAAATATTTCACGAATTCTCACATATTCTGCAGCAGGTCCCATAACTCCCGTCTCCAACTACCAAGAATTAACATCAAAACTCGCGCGCAAAATTTTGCGTTATGGGTTACTAGAGACCATCTATTTTTTAGTCCCATTCAAGAAAGTTGCTTGATAAGCTACTTGAAAACTCAAGGAAGAAAAGCGTTTTATGGAGCAAACTTTTGAGTCGCCGCATTTGGTTCACAGAATTTTATTTAGTACAATGCCAAAATAAAACTTAGAACAACTTGGTAAGAAGAAAAAGTTGATTTGGTGTCTCAGGACGAGCAACTTGCACTGATAACAGGGACCACATGCACAACCTGGCCACAAGTTCCCAATAAACCTGAAAACTTCAGCGATTCAAGTCCCCAAGATCATGGGTCCCAGGATTTGACCTCAAAGCAGCAAAGACTTTATTCAAAAACGAGCTTCGTTCTGGCGTAAGGGAAGCTCGGTGGCCGGCCCCAAATTTTAATTAAGTTCGCAAAGTTCAGTCCTTCTGTTCGAAACATTTAATTGGGGCGGTGTGACTTGCTCAAAGCATTGAATTCTCTGGGTAAAATGGGAAATTTCTTAAGAAAAGCTGACGTACATGACAGTAAATGGATATCGTTAGCATTTGGTACGTTGTTGTTTATTGTAGCAAGAACAAGCACTTGAGAGCTCGCGGGAGAAATAATTGAGGCTAATTTCAAATCCAAGTTAGATGTTGGAAAAAATGGCAATTCTTGGAAATAAGTAGACATTTTCAAGCATTTGATGCCACTTGAAAACACACATTTTTCAACGTCTTTATGCATAGTACAAACATAACTTATTGAGCCTTGGGAACGTCACCTGGCAGATTTTATAATTTAAATACTAATTGATTAATTATTAATTCAACAGATGCCCACACGGTATGAAATTGAAATTTCCTTTGCCACGCTGTCTGCTGAGATTCATTTGGAATTTCGTGAGGTAATTAACTCGGTTAAATTAAATTACTCTTCCGAACGTTTTGTGACTGGAAAATGATGTCTCGTCTACCTGTCATTGAACGAAATTTACCTGCCGCGGTGATCATTTAGAACAGGAACCGGTGATCATTTAATGAACTGGGGATCATTTAAAACTGGACGTTTGCAAACTGTTGAGAATACGTGAAAATTTGAAGATAAGTATATGTGTATGTATAATAATAATATTAATAATAATATGTTGCAATATAATAATTTATATTTATGAATGCTTGACAAACCTTTAAAAACAAAGAAAAAATTGATACATTTCCTGACGCTGTTCTATTTCAATGCTTTTGAGGATATGAAAACAAAGATGAAGTCCGTCTCCAGTGTACATCGAAATAAATTCAGGACTAGAGATCACCGCGCCAACACGCTATCGACTGCGCTATCGATCACCCAAAAGGTGACCGAAGCACAACGAAAGCAATGTTCGGCACAGTGAAAGCAGGCGCACTGTCCTGACAGATATTTTTATTCCCATTTTATATCGAGAGCTCAAAGTCTAGTCACCCCCAGAAACAATTGAAGAATCTGGTACGGGAAGACACTGCTTCCACAAGGTTTTTTTCAAATGAAATAAATGTACGAGGAGTTCGTGGACTCGAACTCAGGACTAGAGATCACCGCGCCAACACGCTATCGACTGCGCTATCGATCACCCAAAAGGTGACCGAAGCACAACGAAAGCAATGTTCGGCACAGTGAAAGCAGGCGCACTGTCCTGACAGATATTTTTATTCCCATTTTATATCGAGAGCTCAAAGTCTAGTCACCCCCAGAAACAATTGAAGAATCTGGTACGGGAAGACACTGCTTCCACAAGTTTTTTTTCAAATGAAATAAATGTACGAGGAGTTCGTGGACTCGAACTCAGGACTAGAGATCACCGCGCCAACACGCTATCGACTGCGCTATCGATCACCCAAAAGGTGACCGAAGCACAACGAAAGCAATGTTCGGCACAGTGAAAGCAGGCGCACTGTCCTGACAGATATTTTTATTCCCATTTTATATCGAGAGCTCAAAGTCTAGTCACCCCCAGAAACAATTGAAGAATCTGGTACGGGAAGACACTGCTTCCACAAGGTTTTTTTTCTCCATGATGAACCTTGTTTTCTCCATCACACTGCTTCCACAAGGTTTTTGTGGAAGCAGTGTCTTCCCGTACCAGATTCTTCAATTGTTTCTGGGGGTGACTAGACTTTGAGCTCTCGATATAAAATGGGAATAAAAATATCTGTCAGGACAGTGCGCCTGCTTTCACTGTACCGAACATTGCTTTCGTTGTGCTTCGGTCACCTTTTGGGTGATCGATAGCGCAGTCGATAGCGTGTTGGCGCGGTGATCTCTAGTCCTGAGTTCGAGTCCACGAACTCCTCGTACATTTATTTCATTTGAAAAAAAACCTTGTGGAAGCAGTGTCTTCCCGTACCAGATTCTTCAATTGTTTCTGGGGGTGACTAGACTTTGAGCTCTCGATATAAAATGGGAATAAAAATATCTGTCAGGACAGTGCGCCTGCTTTCACTGTGCCGAACATTGCTTTCGTTGTGCTTCGGTCACCTTTTGGGTGATCGATAGCGCAGTCGATAGCGTGGGGGCGCGGTGATCTCTAGTCCTGAGTTCGAGTCCACGAACTCCTCGAAATAAATTGTGCAATAATCGAAAGTAGAATCGACGACTTAAATCTATGTAAGTTAATAACAAAAATATGGATAAAGCTTTAGAAATTTATAAAAAAACAGGAATGAATAAAAAATAACCATTTCATTTCACATTAATAACAAGTAACTCCACCTTTCTGAACCAAAATTTCAGGTACCTTATTTTTCATTCCAGCCCTCCATGAACGACAGGACACCGATGATTAAAAAATTTTTCGCAGGTACAAGTGTATTAATATACAATAGATTATAGACTTCTAAAATGAATATTTCTAACCTGATTCGAGGATGACATGTAAACAAAGAACAATAGTCTGGTCGCAATGACAAAAAATAAAAAAGTTAAGCATTTTTCCAGTAACATCATACACACGAGGTTGTGTGCACGTAACATCATGCACACGGGGTTGTGTGTACGTAACATCATGCACACGGGGTTATGTGTACGTAACATCATGCACACGGGGTTTGCACACGGTGTTATGTGTACGTAACATCATGCACACGGGATTGTGTGCACGTAACATCATGCACACGGGGTTGTGTGTACGTAAAATCATGCACACGGGGTTTGCACACTGGGTTGTGTGTACGTAACATCATGCACACGGGGTTGTGTGAACGTAACATCATGCACACGGGGTTGTGTGTACGTAACATCATGCACACGAGGTTGTGTGCACGTAACATCATGCACACGGGGTTGTGTGTACGTAACATCATGCACACGGGGTTATGTGTACGTAACATCATGCACACGGGGTTTGCACACGGTGTTATGTGTACGTAACATCATGCACACGGGATTGTGTGCACGTAACATCATGCACACGGGGTTGTGTGTACGTAAAATCATGCACACGGGGTTTGCACACTGGGTTGTGTGTACGTAACATCATGCACACGGGGTTGTGTGAACGTAACATCATGCACACGGGGTTGTGTGTACGTAACATCATGCACACGGGGTTGTGTGCACGTAACATCATGCACACGGTGTTGTGTGTACGTAACATCATGCACACGGGAATATTATGCAGAAGGGCTAACCCAGGCTTCCACGGGACGATGGATCATTTGTAGTGCAGTGGTTCTTAACATTTTACTCCCACGCCCCTCAGGCATTGCCGGGGGAAATTGCGAGTAGATGAACTGGTAAATACTGTAAAAAGGGTCCTTAAACATATTCAACAGTGAAAGTTCAATTTTGTGTTGAAAATATTACTGGGAAAAATCAGGCTTTACTGCGGAGGTTCGCGCCCCCGCCAGACTAAGAACCACTGCGTAGTGGATTGCGAGTTCATTCATCAGCTGCTATGTAAGTACCAGCTCGGCTGGAACTCAATGTATGAACTACTACAGGTGATGAAATGTATGTATGATATATGAAATTTTAGCCACCTAAAAATTTTTTTGAGACATGAATGGTCAGTGTTAGTGCGAATGACGGCAGAATACCACTTCTTCTTGGGAGATGCCTGTAATTATAGTTATCATGAGGTATTAATAAGGTAATCATGATTGCTTATGAATAAATTATAAATCATTAATAATGTTTGGGGCAGGTAATGATAGTCGTTTTCAAGTGTAACTATGACCAGTGCAGCAATATGTATGTGGCGGCTTCTGCTATGGGTTTTTCTCGACATCTCAGTTGTGCGACCCTGTGCCACCCTGTGACACACTTGAAAAACCCTCGAGTGAGGCCATTTTCAGAATTTAGCGGATATTATCGCATGTTAAATTATAATTCATCATGGGTGTTTCAAAAAGATAAAAACAGCCTCGCAAGAATTCTAGGTTAGAGCTAAATAGGGTAAATTAGGTTGACCAGAAGTAAGATAAAGTCGATCCTCTTAAGTCGAAACTGTTTCTACTCGTATCAATTTCTATTGAAGCCTCGTGATAGTTACCTCTATATTTGTAATGCTATTGATGAAAGGTTAAAATTTTGAAATATAATTCGTAAAAGTCCTAAACTACCAAACTAGTTTACCTTAGCAAACATTATTATCAAGGTTATATCATGGCGTTCACATGTCCCTTATAAGTTAATTTGACTTCGACCTTTGGTGGCATGTGATGTTCTGAAGAAGCTGAGACACAGCCCGTGTGAGACAATCATTCATGCGTGTGGAACGTATGTTTTCTATTTTTAATATACTTATTTACCCACTTTCGGAATATTGTGTCTGTTTTAAATGGAGTTTGTGTTTTTCATGCCTATGCATGTAACGTGAATTTAGCTGTTATCATAACAGGTGAAAGTCACTCATTCGTGCAGCGAGCATTTACTTGCTTCAATAACTGATTAGCACTCAATGTTTCATGATCGAATTGACAAAATATTACTTGAAAAAATTGAATCCCGATTGAAGGCTCAGTAGATCAGAAGTGCGATATGCTTCAGATTTTGAATACCTAGAATGCGACCTCCTATGAGCGAAGGTCGGACTTGATTGACCCAAAAGTAGCACAGCGATTCTTTGATAGAAGCCCGTCCTGAATAAGAACAGAATGTGGTATCTGGAATGATCTGCCCATTCTCAGGTTGAAACGTCCTATGCTGTCATGCTCGGCAATCAGCAAGACAAATTTAGAATGTGTTCACTGTGCCAGGACAAACGATGATTCCTAGCAGCTGGTACTCGGCAATCAGCAAGACAAATTTAGAATGTGTTCACTGTGCCAGGACAAACGATGATTCCTAGCAGCTGGTACTCGGCAATCAGCAAGACAAATTTAGAATGTGTTCACTGTGCCAGGACAAACGATGTTTCCTAGCAGCTGGTCCAAGATTCTAAAAACTGTATACTCTGGTTTCAGTTCGGGGCATGCGGTGTTCTGAATTGTTTTTTATTAGATCCTGACGGTTACTCAAGTACGAAGGTTGCCTGGGCTCAAACTTCGATCAGCCCTCAAAGGAATACGATTAGTGTTAGAATGAGAATTAGTGTTCCTGTTGGAAGATGCGAGGTCCTGAGCTGAAAGTTAGGTAGGCTTCCCTTTTGCTGACATAGTTGAAGTTTCTGTTTCATAACGGATAATTTTTTCCGGTCAACAGCTATCCTTTTTTTTAACATTTTTAATGTCTTATTCAACTTTTTTCGTGTTTAATAAGCTATTGTACTTTCGATCTCGCGGTCTCCATTCGTAAAAGAATAAGAACGTATTTTTTGTGTTTATTTCAGGTTCCCTAAATTCTATACTAAATGGTGCATTCCTCTTTCCTCTCACGGGAACACTTTCTTTGGGTTTAGGTTGGCTTAAAATACCTTATAATCAATTCTTATATCAAGTTCCAATCATAGCCTTATATGTAATAGATCAACTGTTTCGAAAATTTGAATGAGAAGAGTTGAAATGTAGGTCATGAGTGGGTTAGAACGGTCTTGATTTGAAATAAAAGTGGGAGCTTCAGGGGAGCCAAATTAGATGTCGCTATTGGGATGCTCAAGTGAGTCTCTCAACGCACCGGACATGAACTGGTCGCACCTTAACGAGCTTGAAAGACTCGAATGACTTCGATTAAAACCCAATATCCTGCACCGGAACAAGATCGTTAATCTCGAGTAGACACGAGGACTTCCTTCTTCCAGACTTCAAACAATTCCTCCAGATTAAGTTTTGCTATTTCATTACTGAATCAATACAGACACGAAAGGGTCATGCGGTAAAATCACTCGTTTATCGGTTTTGGTTACAGGAATGAATTGGGACACTGACACTAAATCAAAATAAAAAACTGTAAGCGTAGAACATTTTGAAATAATGGTGTTTAATTACAATGAAACAAATTCAAAATTCGTAGATGAACAAATTTGTGCTAAATTCGTGGCTATAAGTCATGGAAGGGAAGAAAAAGGGACAATAGAGTTTATCTGAAAACTGCGATATAATAAATGATTGTACCCTCAGCCGCTGTACAACAACAATGTAAGATTGTACCCTCAGCCGCTGTACAACAATAAGATAGCCATCAACAATTTCAGAAAAAGTTTATCAACATCACTGCTCACAGTTCAATTGAGAATGACTTTAATTTCAGGAAGGTACGCCCAAATGCACTCAAGAAGAGCAACTCATTAGTCCCTAGCCTCAGCTGCAGCGCCAGTGGCTGTATTGGGTGCACTGCAGACCCGAGCATCGATGGGAATGAAAGAAATAATGACTTTAGGAACAGCCCTGCTGGAAGCTGTAACAATTAACGTTTAATGGACGAAGTCCTGAAGGCTTGCGGTAATCTAGCCAAGCTCTGAGGGACTTCTTATCGGACAACCCAATTGCGGAGACTGGACAGCCAAAAGCGTTATTTTGTTCTCACGCTGCAGGTGGGGAGATCGGGCACCACTTCCTCCAGTTCTAGGCTTCCGACCTGATCGAACGGCCTCATTCGTAAATTCTATAAGTTTTATTTTACAGAAGAAACAGAGAAGAAATCTTTGCGTTGCCTCTGTTCGATCTCAGTAAAGGCCTGAAGTTCAGTTTGTGTGTGGCAGTGCATTAATTTTCACCCCGTTCTTGAACTGTTCTTTTTTTTGTTCTCTTATTTTTGATGATCGTCACGCGGGACTTAACGTGAACGTTGTTTTTTATTTGATCACTTACTTCATGCCGATGTTATTTGCACAGAGAGGTTGTTTGCAAATAAAGGATATGAGTACAAACTGAATACGAATCCTTTCATAGCTGGACTTGCATGGGAAACTTCAAATTCAGATAGTACCGTTTCACATTCAGTGCCGCGTGTATTGCAGTCAAATGCAACCGACGAATTCATCATATCGGTTCATCTAGGGTTGAAGGTTTCATTTACTCACATCTCCGCTACGCAACGCAATACTAAAATGTACATTATCTTCTAGTTAGTTCCAGTCATGAGTATTTGTTGAGATTGAAAACTTAACCTGTAAATGTGAAAAATGTTCTACTGATGTTCTAAACGTCATCGTTTGCATGCTCTGCTGAGACTAGAAAGCTGTCGACGTGTTAATGTAACTGTGAAACTTACGTCTAACAATTTTGGAAAGTTATGCCATTATATTCACGTAGTTTTAGTTAAATTATTTATCCGAAAATTTCCAGTCACATGGACCGTGTCCCCCGAAACTTTTCGAACAGAAAATGTCTCGTGGTAGCAAGCGCAAGTAATGCAAACACCATCGTGAGTGATACATAACATTAAAGAGTAAAAAATTATCCGTGAGCCAATATATTTTGGTAGTTGTTCAGTTATCCTTATGAAAATCCGTCTGAACGAAAAAAGTTCGTTCCCAGTTTCAAAGTTTTCTATTTTAGCCGCCAAAAAGTTTCAATGACTGCGCATGGTTGAGCAATATTCAGGGGGAGAATTATTATATTTATTCATAGCGAATAGATTTTCAGAATCGTTACTTAAAATTGCTACAAGCTTCTCATCGTAGAATATCCTGCGTTGTAACGTAATGCTTGGTGTTCTGCATGGTTTAACCACTTCATGTCGGACATGTATGTAGTATCATCAGCGCATGGGCATTTAATGTATGCTTACGCTGCCTCTACTACTGGAATTTTCACAGTAATTCCTACGCACCCAAAATCAACGACCATTTTTCAGAATGTTGAGAAATAGGAGTTTCTGTTCCTTTCCAATTTACAATACATTACACCTGAGAGTACTAAAACTCGGCTTCATAGTTTTAAAATATTGAATAACCGGCATCGCTTCATTCGATGTCTAACCCAAGTTGCTGAGCTACTGCAACATCAACTTACCACCCTTTGCTTACTTTGTTGTATCCTTGCCTGGCACGTAAAAGTCAACCCCATCCCCGACCGTGAGAAAATTTAAATTAAATAATCTCAATATCCTGAACAGTTGGAATATCCTGAACAGTTGGAGGAATATACATACTCAGTATTACTTATCTTCGAAGTACGAGGTATACTAAAGACCACGAAGTATTCTCTATTGATTGTGTGCAGTCTACTTTACAGCCTCATCAATTTATACTTCACAGCTTCCTTACTTTATCCATGTACAGAAAGTCATCTTCTGCTGTTAAGAAATCTACTCACAGAACCTGACAACCGCATCTTCTTGAGTCCGGTCAAATTCAAAGACCAGGGAACGCTCACATGTGATGCTAACCCCAGCCCTTCCGAGAACAATTTCTCAATTGAGAGTAATCCTTCTTATCCAGGAGGTCATTTTGGGAGCCACAACAGGAAGACGTTTCTTCTGAATGTTCCTTCTAACTGCGCTCGTCAGAGCGATTGTGTTGCTGCGGTGCCTTCTTAACTTCCAGGCTTGAGTGTCTTGTGGTCATCTGAGTTAATGTACTGAAACAAATTCCTGTGCCATGGTCATGATTTCTGATAAGGTTGATTATCAAAGAAATAATGTTAAGAAGAAAAATTGAAACTTAGGAGGTATGATATTGCTGGTTACATTCACAAGAAATCTTACGGGTTAAAATAAATTCTGATTTTACGACCGAGGTAATGATACTCCGGTCTGGAGATTAGATAGCGCTCCAAATTACTCCAATTTCTTGAAGAAAAAGCCTGAGTCAGCAGCTCGGCACAGGCAGCGGCTTCTGCGATTATGGGAGACCCGAAACTGGCTGGCGAATATCGCCCTTCCAAATCGCTCTGAGGTTGGGCAGCTCGAGAACAGCCTTCGACTCTCAGCTGCTGTGACTGAAACTCAGGCGAGAGCAATTCAAAAATATTCAAGACAGCCGAGTCGGTTGCGATTTCACGTCATTCTCTGATGATTTAGCATTGATTTGAATTTTTTTTGCGTATGGGGGCAACATAGCAGATGTTGTTTTAAGGGACTGGACAATGTGCAAGTAACCCTCGAAGTTTGTGAGTCATGAAAATGGTTATTATTGTTATTATTTAATACGAAAGATGTAGCATCTCTTTACCACGACAAAGATGTTCCAAGAGAGGAAGGAGGAAGTTACCATTTAGTATGGAATTGAGGGAACGCGGAATCTATGCTCAAGGTGCATAGAAACAGTAAGCTAAGAAAGAAGTTCATGAAACAAGAAAAACGTTGAAGAAGAAAGTAGTAGGTACTGAAAAACAGGACAGAAGTGAATCGAAAAAAGATGGTCCGTAACAAAACAAAAACCTATTCTATTTTAACAAAAAGGAAGCCTATCTAACCTTTAGCTTGGGCCCTCACAGAGTCCCCCTGGGAGCGCTAATTCCCATAGATACAATAGTGGTATCCCCTTGAGAGGAATCATGAAAATGAACAGGGTTTATTCATACCCTGATGGTGGTAGATTAATATACTAAATACGCGAAGGCTTCCAAATCATGCCTTCAAAATTAATCTTAGATAAGGAGCTAAAAAACTAGCCTAAAAAACTTCTAGTTGGAATTTAGCTCACTTGTTTGAGTATCTACTAAACAGAATACCATAGGAACCATGAGGTAGATTGATTGCACTCGTTTCAACACAGCATGATAATTTTAAACAGAACATCATGTATTTTTATTGTGCTAAAATTATTTACAGATGGAAGTACAATACACATTGCAAAAGTCAAATTATTCAATCACATTTGATAAAAGTGCTTGCGAGATGAATGTAAACTTTAACAAAAATGGAGGACATCATTGAGTTAATAAAAAGGAAATCTCAGAAACGTCTTTTATTGAATCACGATGGATAAATTATGGTTAAATTAAAAAGATGACCATTTAAACTGGGTCTATTTTATTTGAATAGAAATAGATCGATGTCTGAAGAGAGGTTTGAACTCCTTGTATATGCAAATTAAAGTTGACAGCGCCATTTGTTCTAATCACAGAGTCGAACAAATACAAGTCTTGAAGTACAAAGCGGACCGATAATTATATCTTTAGAATTCTGCGAGTCATTTGGAATCGATGTCCTTTTAGCATTGCTGAACCGGTGCTAGTTTGAAGAGAACAGAAATACGACGACAGCCTTTGAACGGGTCGCTTAAGAATACAGCAGTCGGGTTCTAAAGCCATTCACAGGAGTTAGTTGAATGAATGGTGCTTAGATTTGGTAGCTCCGGTCGTCGTCGCTCGATCAACATTTGTGTCACTTTGGTTAACGCGTTCGCTCTTCGTTTCTGCTTTAAGTTTCTGGTCTTCGTTTCCGTCAAACTGCCAGTTTTTAGGTACCTGTCCAGCAAGAAGTCCTCCTTTGCTGATGGTTTTGATTGGCGTAGATGATAGGACTTTGACAGTTTCATCAAGACCTTCTTTATTCAAAGACTGCGATGAGTCTGGGGACAGCTCTCCTTGTTCCAGCGGGTTTCGAGCCCTATAAATGAATTCACTGTCGATGGTGGTTTCTGAAGGGTAGGTGCTCGCTTGGGACCGAGGCCGCACTTCGTACTGCACGATGTCTTCGTTGGCAGGCAGTTTACCGCAACACAAATACTGACAAAATTCCCCTAGACCCATGATGACGTTTCACTTCTTCAGGAGCATGCGAAAATTCGAGCTAGGAAGAAATAGAAAATATTCAGAGCTGTGATCTAAGGCTACCGAGCGCGTATCGTTGATACGTTTTAAATTGGTCAAGAGTTATTGCGTGAAGAAATAAACTTCGTCATCAAAAAAATCCATCAGCATACTACAGGGTGTCCTACGAAAAATACAGGGGGTCCTAGGAAGAAACCCGAAATGAAAACAATATAATTAAAAAATTATTTGCATCGTTTTTATTCTGTTTCAAGCATATGTTTAGTAGAACGCTTTTCAAGAAATGTAATACCTTTTCATAAAACATCTTTAAAAATATTTACCTGTAATTACTTTACTGAGGGCTGTCAGAAACATGCTTGTCCTGCACAACCCACAATGTAACTTGATTTTTAGTTTTCGAAAATAAATCCTTTCATATACCATAGAGTAATGCATATTAAAGATATCGTGAATAGATTTTAAGCTTCGATGTAATGTTTTTACATTGTCTTGTACCAGTGTTAGCTTGACTTTGCCTTTTTTTGGAAGGCGTCGCTATTTCCCAAATGTTGCTTAAGTGCGAAGTAATGCATAAAGCTCAAATTCCTTTAGTATATTCAACTCATAGGCCCCAAACGTCACAACCGTTTAGCAGCGAACGCAGGTCCCAGATCCAGAGTCGGTTATGAATCATGAAATGGAGCATATATTGTAATATCGGCATTCTAATTCATGTATACTATCATGATATCGGCTCACGTCCATCCTTCCCACGTTGAGAACATAAGAATAAGGTCCGTAACACAGATACTCGACCTTGCTCTTTTGTACCAGTCCATGGGTGCTCTCTCTATATAGGATTCATGAAACGAGATACGGTACGTTCCATCTATTCATTCATACACAATTATCACAAAACTTCAAGAACTGTGGCTGTAACTCAAAAAAACGCTGTCATTTTTGAGTTCGTGTCACAGCAGAAACACCACACAGTTTTCTAGCGACAGAGTCAATTTTCTTTCCACGAAATTGAAAAACGTTTCGCCATCGCGGCGATCTTGATTCGGCGATTGCGTGGCCTTCACTTTTGTGAGAGGCAGCAGCCAACTGACGGCCTGACGAAGTGCTGCAATTGTTGCTACGTTGCTTTAGGTTCCCTGTAAGCCCCGCAGCGCTAGCGTGTTCGCGAACTTCTTGCGTTGATTTATGGCCATTTCTTTCATGGAGGCCCATCACGCAGTTTTCATGTTGCCATTGAGAAGTTTGTAACACGACTACAAACTTTAATTAAACTTCTTTTAGAGCCGCACTCCATTTCTCAAAGGGCTCCTAGAAAACTCATAGAGATATTCGCCAACAATTTTGGGCAGGAAGACTTGGCGAATAAAATGCTTTCGTTTTTTTCAAAACATGTGTTATGTAAGCTTGGATAGGCCCGGAAAAACATGGTGTCGTAGAACATCAGAGGAAACGCGCATTCATCACTGTAGAAGAAAATAAACTTTTACAGTCTCATTCTTTTGACGCAATTGGAAGTTGACGTTGGCTTCTTAATAATTGGATAAGAAGTTATGCGGCATTTTTTCAAGCATGTTTTTTTAGCTGTATCAATTTTTCAAATTGAAGGTGTGATATTTCAATCTTTTATTTTTACGCTCTTTTTTAGTTTTAATTCAAGAACGAGTACATGGAAGGATAATTGGACAGGATGTAGCGATATAGCGTTCTTATTTTAGATATGTTTCGTTATCTTTTTAATTCTATTTTTAGCAGGTACAATTTAGAGTTGAGCAAAATTCAAATCCACAAACGCTGAAATAATCGTTTGAAAATGCTTAGCCCTCATGCAAGCCTCTTCGGTTACGATATTTGTCATTAAGTTTTGTGCCACATCATCAGTAAAGCATAATGCAAATTTTTAAAGAGGTATAACAAGAAACCAAACCTCGCCCTGGGTACAAATCTTATTTTATGCTCTTACGTTGTAAAGAGGTATAACAAGAAAACAAACCTCGCCCTGGGTACAAATCTTATTTTATGCTCTTACGTTGTAAAGAGGTATAACAAGAAAGCAAACCTCGCCCTGGGTACAAATCTTATTTTATGCTCTTACGTTGTAAAGAGGTATAACAAGAAAGCAAACCTCGCCCTGGGTACAAATCTTATTTTATGCTCTTACGTTGTAAAGAGGTATAACAAGAAAGCAAACCTCGCCCTGGGTACAAATCTTATTTTATGCTCTTACGTTGTTCATTGAACGATGTTAGAGGAATTCCTGCCAATCGTGAACGTTTTCTTGAAGACACTCAGTATTTATTATTGATTAATGATATGAGTTTACATGAAATAAAATCTCCATTATGTTCTAACTATTGAACTATTCATGACATTCGTGTATACGGACTATTCATGACGTTCGTGTGTAATTACTATTAATGACGTTCGTGTATACGTACTAGTCATGACGTTCGTGTATACGTACTATTCATGGCGCTCGTTTGTGTTTACCACTTCCGATGCTTTGAGTATCAGTTCTTAGCGTCAATGTGAGCCTATTTTTGAGACCTGAGTGTACCCATTCCTTGTGCCAAGCGAATCGTGTTTCACAGGCCCCTGCAAATCCATTCATGGTGTATGTGTGAACCTATTCTTGGCATTCGCTTGAACCTATTCCTGATATTGTGAACCTATTCCTGATGTTATCGTGAACCTATTCCTGATGTCGTCGTGAACCTATTTCTGATATTGTGAACCTATTCCTGGCATTAGTGTGAATCTATTCTTGCAATGGCGTCAGCGTGAACCTACTCACTGCGGTAGCGTGAATCTATTTCTGATGTTGTGAACCTATTCTCGGCATCAGCATGTACCTATTTAATGCGGCAGCGTGAACCTATTTTTCATTCAACTCAGCACGAGCCTATTCTTGGCGTCATTGTGAACTTAACAACAGCCGCTCACAAGCTGCGCACTTCACAGAAACGCAACTCTTGAAAGTTGCTCGTACCGGCAAGACTGACCTACAGTCGCAGCTGACGTGTGATTAGCACAGAAGGATTTCTATCCTGCGCCTAGAATTTCTTCCCGCGGAAGGAAACTGACGCATCAGCCCTATTTATCAGGTTCATTTATCAGGCTCATTTATTAGGCTTATTTATTAGCCTTATTTATCAATCCCATGCATCAGTCCCATGCATCAGTCCCATGCATCAGCTCCATGCATCAGCCCCATGCATCAGTCCCATGCATCAGCTCCATGCATCAGCCCCATGCATCAGTCCCATGCATCAGTCCCATGCATCAGCTCCATGCATCAGCTCCATGCATCAGCCCCATGCATCAGTCCCATGCATCTGTCCCTCACGGGTGGACTTGCAAAATTTTTTAAAGTTTGATGTATTTTTGTAATAATTTTCGTAGTTCTTGAGTAGCTCGCTTTGGGTCGCTCTACGGTCAAGAATATTGGAGTATTACGGGGACATATTCCAGTCAGTATTTCAAATTCAGTTCTTCAAATTCCTACTTCAACATGCGCGTCCTACGGTAAGGATATCTTTCATTTAATTAGTATATACGAGATTTGGTTTATTGCAAAATGTTTATTGCAAAAACTGCAATGCACAGTTTTTGTTTTACTGGATATCAATAAATGAAACTGAGATTGGAATAGTTCGCATCCTTTTTATTCTACGCGAACGGTTCAAATAGAATATTTATTTTCACAGTTGCACTCTATGAGCGCGAGTTGAAGTCTGCTCCCAACGTCACAATCAGTTCCTGTTCTCCAGAGAAAGAGGATTGCCGGATTGATTTTTTCTGATCAAAATGCTCAAGTTTCGTTCTTCCGAGTAACATTTAGCGGAAAATAGCCCTCAACATCCGATTACTCCGCATGACTGTCAGTCGCTGCGCAATTATAAAGGTAAAGTTTTGTCTGCAAAAAAAACTCCAGCCTGAGCAATCAGTTCCTCAATCACTCGAATGTCCTGGTGTCGAAAAGATGACGCGTCTGATTCCAAGAATTTTCCTCTTACGTATTTCCTGTTATTCTTCTGCCAATCTTATTCCAATGAAGTTTGCAGTCCACGTTCGCTATTGCTTGCTTTCAATAAAGTGACGGGCTAGGGTTCAAATAAACACTGCAGTGCGGTATTACGAACGAATGCATTGAGTTCGAAATTAACGGTAAAATACGAATCGCACCAAAAAGTTCCTCTCGCCAGAGTATGAAAGGCTGAATGTGTAGTCAGTTTAGGTGCAGAATTACAAGTTCCTGAAACGCGCTTCAACTCTCAACAAATTACTGACACGATTCAATAGAGCCAATACATCGCAGCTCAATAGCCCATTGTCGCGCGGCCAGCAATTTTAAGCTCGACTTGGTAGTTTTCACTCGTTTAAATTTATCATCCTAAATAAAGTGTGATGCATGCTATTCTTTGAATGAGGTCAAATCAAACTGCGCCATCATACTGGATTGTCTTCATTACCTAGATGGCGTGAAGCTTTATACCTGAGCGAACAGTGAGTTTTTGTGGATGTTAAAGAAGAAATGATGAATTTTAATTCCCAATTCTTTCACTGAACTGTGAACTGGACTTTTTTATTAAAGTCGTAAAATATTTTTCTTCTTAGGTAGTTGATTGCCGTTGCAGCAGCAATTCAGCTTCACAATTTGTTCAATGAAGTAGCATTCAACAATTCCATTTTCGATGCTTCGGTAGTTCTCCCAGACTTACTTTGAGAAAATTAATATTTATATTGTTATCTTCATTTAACCATGTTCCAAAGAATAGACTGTCAAGTTCGTATCAAACTTAAGATATGTATCATATATATTCTGGTTTTACAAGCCGTTGTTTTCCGAAGGTCATGTAAAATATTATCAAATAAAATAAGCAAACCGCTTAATTAATTCAATCAGCATCTCCCTCCCTCATTTTGCATCAACTCTCTTCCTGCCACGGTATTATAAAACGTAAAGACTTTCACAACAAACGATAGAAGGGAAGTTAAAATATTTCACGACACCAGAAAAAGAAAAGCCGTTCATATCCAATACATGACAAAAGTCTGCTCGTTACTGTTTTGCAAGACAAGAACACATGCACCGCGTACACCACGGCTGAAAGAACGCAAGCACAATCCTGAACTCGCAAGGAGTGGAAAATGAGTTCGAATTGAGACAAGTTCAGCGTTGGGCGAGCGTTAGAGCTGGAGTGGGACAGCGGAGCACAGCCGCGCATATTGGAAAGTCCACGGTCCAATATCGCCCTCAATGGAACGCCTACGTTGTGCCTGAGTGCTTTTCACCGCTCAGGGAGCGGCTGCTGAAGCCAAAGTCAGAACAAAATGAAGTGCCCTAAGTTTGAATTAGCGACAGTAAAACTGAAGTGTCTGCCGAGGAAGCTTGACTTCTGAAAAGTTTTATTTGTCTCGAGTTGCGCAAATGAGGTAAAACTGCGCCGCGGTTTAGTGAACTTCAAGATCTCGGAGTCAGCTCACCAATGTTTTTTTGCAAAGTGAATGATCAATTTCGAATTATTCTATTCGTTTCATATGGCGTATGTTTTCATAGGTATGTTCATATCGAAAGAAGTAAGTGCAGCGCTCCTACTATGAGGTCATCTGTAACAAACACATGAGCATATCCTTGCGTGTTAGATGTGAAATTTCAATTATTTTACTAGCTTAGGGATAATACTTCAGCAAATTTTCTTCGATCTGAAGTATTTATTGAGGAACCTGAAAAGAAATTTTTCTAACATTTATGAAATGCTTCTTACTTAGAAAACATTGATTGACATTTCCGAGCAAAATGCTAAAAACTGAACAAAACCCATTTAATGTGCATTCAATCTGGTCAAAAATTAATGCATTTCTCATAGATAGAAATTCAAAGTTAGGTCGAAAGATTATGCACCTAAAACAATTTTGAAACCATTATGCTATGAGAGAGTTGTCCCCGCTAGTGATACTTCAAGAATGTTGTTTGTTAAAACTCTATAGTAATGGACATATTTGAAACCTTGTAGACCCAAATAAGTTTCGCTACTTCAAGTGCATCCTGTTAGATCCTTCCTAAGGAATACAATTTCGTTCAATCTAGTACATTATTATTATTATTATTATTGAGCTGATAAATTTTCTTCACGCCGTAAACATATTGTTTCTCTTCTCTGAAAGGCAAGGCGCTCAATGAATGCCGTGATGCGTTCTCCTAATGAACGCTAAATTGACTGCAATTAAAATGTTTCATGTAAACATAAAGTACTGCAGCAAATTATGCTTGATTGGAGATGGGGTTTCAAAATCTAAAGCTACAGCAGGCGCAATTAGAGGGCGCTATTTTATCCGATATCAAAACGCGGTTATTCACGACGAGAAGTTTACAATTTTAGAAACATCAGTAAAATATATTTTTATTGGACTCAAGCTTCATGCAAAGAACTCAAATTGGTCCATGATAAGTTTTAGCTCAATGGGCATAAATATTTTGAGGTAGATTTAACGAATAAAATAGATCTATCTCTTTGTCTGTTGAGTGCAGACGGGTGCTTGGGACAGGAGACAGTATGAGAAAGTCTTGGGGTAGAAGAGAGCTGAATTTTTACTGTTCCCAACCCCAAGCTTTATAGCACTGATGATAGAACGGACAATTATGAAACTTGATCTATGAAATGTTTATTTACCAATTGGTTCTCTTCTTATCATCACTGTAAGAGACTGAAGCAGGGTTTCTAGCAGAGTTTTTGTTATAATTCTAAAATAAAAATGATAGCAAAGACAGCTGTCTTTAAATAACTTTAATTTGTGAACGTTTCAGCTTCAAGCTCAAGCCATTATCAACACCTGTAAAAGACAATTGAAATAAAGAAGATCAGACATGGCTAAAGGACAAAAAGAATACAACTTAAAATAATACAAAAAGTAGTAAAAAAAGGAATGGAGAGATTATACTGCAATTCATACTGCAATTCATACTGAGATTATACTGCAATTATTTACACGTTGGTAGGAGCTCTAGAATGGGTAGAGTTTTAGCTAAGCCATCTTTTTCAGCACTTAGGGATCACGCTGAGCAGTGTAGTGTAATAGTAAGCAAATCTGATTTTTCAATTTTAAGTTTCTGTTCAAATATAAACGACCTACATATACTAGAATCTCTTTACATTAAACAATGGAAACCAGCTCTAAATTCTATGTTGTCATCATTCCAGTTAGAAATAGCCTGATTTTCAAAAATGAATTCCAGCATAATCTCTCCATTCCTTTTTTTACTACTTTTGTACTATTTTAAGTTGTATTCTTTTTGTCCTTTAGCCATGTCAGATCTTCTGTATTTCAATTATCTTTTACAGGTGTTGATAATGGCTTGAGCTTGAAGCCGAAACGTTCACAAATTGAAATGATTTTAAAATCAGCTGTCTTTGCTATCATTTTTATTTTAAAACTTGCAAGAGTGCTCCAACCTAATTTAATTCTAAAATATTTATTTCTTCGAAAGTAAAATGAGAGATTATAAAGCACTTGAAATAGGTAATTCTTTATGGTTGTCAGATTCTGAGTGATCTTTATAGGAAAATTCTGCCTAAAAATCGACCGGGTTTTGGAATTCTAGAAAGAAGAATGGTTAATCTGTAAACTCGGGCTGTAGGAGTTATTCTTCACAAATGATTCAGCGTTTGCCGATACGACGATGTGTATATTTTTAACATCAATGATAGCGTTTCGAAAGATGGAAACCGAATACAAATACTTGAGAAATCAATACAGTATACTAGGTAGTATAGTATAGGATATCAGTGGAGATAGATGCATAAACTATGGGGATAAATTTGCAGTAATTTAACCTAGTATATTGTCGTGGCTATGCAGCCATGAATGAAAGTTTGAATGGAGAATTAACGACCTTACGACAGGTGTTACAGAGCCTCAGAGAGATCTGTGTTTGAGGTCTGCGAAGTGCATATGAGGGTGCGCAACAGGTGACAGTTTCGGTCGATGTGTGGTTGAGTGTTGCCTCTGGAGGTCGAAATTCGGAGACGTTTGAACAAAAACCTCATTCTTCTGACATGTTTTGATGAACAAGATGACAGTAATCTGCCCGTAGAAAATTTTGGAATACGAATAGATGGAAAAAAGTTAATTGAAAAAATAAACGCGTCAAAATGATTCAGATCTCGATCCTTAACGAACCATGTATATTTGAGAGGATGCATTGCAATGAAGTGAAAATTTATTGCCGCCGGAGTAAAATTTAGAGTTAAGGGTGCTACTCATTGGCCAAATTTCTCCAGAATACTCGCGAGCATGCTGGCAAGCGCGCTCATTTTGGTGCTCCACTGGAGACGACTTCGAGCGTGCTGGTAGACCACTGTTCGAGCTTCAGTCGATGTTCAACTGTCGTGAGGGAGGGTGTGCGCTACTCGAAAGATGAAACCCACATCGCTTGAGAATATCCTTCTTTGAAGCACGCATGCGCTTTTAGTTTTAAAAACCCGCATGCCATCAAACGAAGGAAAAAGGGATGGACAAAGCTTCGTTGACATTTTTCAAGAATTAAGTCTTGGCGTTAACAATGAAGACTTAAATTTTTTCATGGACAATGACATATATATATGAATTAATGAATTATTTCATTCTTCCTATTTTTTCCAATATTACCAATAACGGTGGCAATATTGTAAAAATGGGAATGAATAACCATATCATTATCATCTGAGATGCTAAAACAATAAAGAGGGTAAAAAGAACAAATAGAAATAAATAGACAATATAGGCAAGAAAATTGTCTCTTTAAACTTGGAAGCGTCTACTCGCATTGATATTTTTAATTCATCTAGGACTCAATGTCATATTTATTAAAGAAAGAAAGGAAAACCGTTTATTTCTGAAAATGTTGATACATGAGATACATGCCAGCATATAGGCTTTTTAAGAATTTCTTAATATAAGATGTCCTTAGACAAGCGTACCACACGAGGAGTACTAATAGACAAACTGTACGTGGTCTACTAACAGACAATTTAACCATACGAGGTGTGAGAAAGGGAAAGTGAGACTAGTATATCGTGTGAGAGGACTTGTGGTTTTGAATATATGTAGGTGAGCGGCACGAAATGCTAAAATAATAAATTAATAGCGCTTTTAAAGTTCAATGTTTCCAATTTTTATACAGCAACTGAATATCAGTTTTAAAAATTTATAGGTAAAATTTTTCGTAATTTTTCTATTTCAATTTTCAAATTTAATTTCTAATTATTATTCACTTCTCGCTTGTGCTCGGATGAAATATATTGTCGAATAATAACAGGCAATAAGGTAAAATGAATTTTTTGAAAATAGTTATTACACACAAATAGTCAGAAAATGGAAGTATTAATTCTCTGAACTACCATGAAATACTGAATCCTTCCATTTAGTAACTAATTACCGAATTCTTAAGCCATCGGTAGTATTGAATCACTACGAAGATTGACCCAGTAAACTATTTGATGCGCATAATATATTGTCATCGGTACTGGGCACGAAGTATTTGTATTTTATTTGCAATGTCATTAAATGAAAGGTTCATGTCCATTACTTCTTGGACAATTTTTGTACCTCGTTGCCTCAATACTTTATTCCTGTACGCTGCAGATTTCACTCTCCATGAGCATTCCTCTTCTGTAAAAGCGTCTATGAAGCGCAATGTTTGCGCTCTTGTCCATTCTACATCGGAGCTCGTCATGACAGTGTGTCACCCTCCTCAACTTTCTTTGCGGCACTGAAAATGAGCACGCTGGCCAGCGTACTGTCGGAAAACCTTCGAGTATGAAAACGCCGGCGTGCCAGCGAAATTTGGTCATTTCGTGAGCACGCTTGTCAGCGCGCTGAGGAAATTTGGCCAGCGAGTCGCAGCCTCTAAGCAAGCTTACTCGTCTCAACAATGAGATAATTTGGACGAATCGGATGATTTTGATTGCACGTAAATTAACAATGCATTTAAGTTTTGCTTGCATTGGTGTTCCATTTATTTTCTTGAAAAGATATGTGGATGAGTATGTTAAAAACTGAAAGGAAAACACTTTTAAACTCTTACTTACGAGTTCTGATACAACAAGAAGAAAAGAGGACACACTATTGAGATGTTCGAAGCCATGTTGAGGTCTAGTCATAAGACAAACAAAATTCAACGGGTTAAATCCTAATGAGGAACTTGTCAAAGGATTGAAACTCGGGAATAAATATAATTTTTCTTTTAATTCAGGGGGAAAATTTTCAATTATAACTCAGCAGCGAATTTTTTTTCGAACAATACGCATAAATATTCCTCAAAACCATACGAGCCTCAAGCTCGTTCTCTGTCTTTTAAGGGCCATAAATCCTGAATTCGAACAATAAAACTAAGCAAATGTGCACCAGAGCTATTCACTAACGTCAAGCTTTGTGATTTGAAATTCCCCACTAAACTTTCTTCATCAGCGGGATTTTGTGTCACTGCGGGAGACAAAGGCTGAGCTGTAAATAACATATACAGTACGTGTGGTACAACGTTTTCGATTGCAACTTCCTTTGCAACTAGCTGCTCAGACCTGCGCTTTAGCCGGACTCAATTTGCTTCAATTGCAAGCATTCATGCAGCCACATTAGTTGAAAAGCGAGTGGACCCCATCAGAGCGTAAGCTTACATCACTTGCACATTTTCTGTAGCTAATTAAACTAAGAAATAATATGCTCACAGAGTAATGGCACCATATCAAAAATGCGCAATCGTACAGACAGTACATTTAGTTCCGTTGAAGAGGCAAAGGTAAGCGAAGTAACTTTAAAAACTCTCAAATTTTGAAATGTCAAACCTACTGATCTGAGCAGCTCAAGTGACCTGCATTCACGTAAAAAAACGTGCACATTAAACTTGTGTTCACGCGTGGTCACCGTGGCCGAGTGGTTAAGAACGGACCCTTCAAGAGAATGTGTCGGCAGTTCGAATCCAGGCGCCTCGCGATGATTTCTCTCCGTAGGGAAAAGAGAGAACTCGGGCTCAACTCCCCACTCTACCCAGGTGTCGGAAATGGGTACCGGCTTGTCCGGGGGTAACCGTCATTGCGTCCTGATGTTAGTTATAAGGCATTTGAAAAAAGACAATATACAAGATGATATGTATCAGGCTTGATTGATTGGAATAAAGCATCCTTTAAGGTATCCTTTAAAATTCACTTCGTCTCAGGCCGTACATCCTTCCCATGAGTTGATTTTCTTGCAGTTAATAATTTAATGTTTATTGAATGGGGGCTGCTTGTGTTCTTCGACACACCTTCTAGCTTTCTCAAATTTTTGTTATGTACAATTTCGTCGCTGACATGTTGCACTTTCTGGAACGTGAAACTTTTTACATGCGATAAATGTTTTGCCTTAGTTTTGTTAAGGTTTGAAAGATTACACGATGAAAGTCATTGAAATTTAATAAATACTTAGTACGTGGACGAATTTTCTGTAGAGTGAACAATTTTTTCACTCGAAAGAAGGATCACCTTTCAGCTGAAAGCAAAATAGACAAAAATTAGGGGAGGACTAATAAATTTCTTTCACATTAATGCATTATTTTTCAATAAGCGGCATGAAAGCCAAATCACCATAACGTAAGCACATACCCTATAATAATTCTTTAAGAAAAGTTATGCGACAAGAGAGAACTGAAGGTCCAGGAACATCGAAGAGCCTTCAAAACACCATAAGCTGGAAATACGCCAGCCAGTGCTCCGATTTGTTTCTAAGGAGACAAGAAATTATCACATGGCATGCGGATAATTACTCTTGATTGAAATTCATTGAATTCATAAATTATTCACCAGTATTTCGCCAAACTACCTCCAGTTCACACGCTGTTAGGTGCCGCTCAACATCCTTAAAGGTCAGTAACTGTTAAAGGAGCCAGACCAGTATACAAGAGAAGCAATAGCTCAAATTCTTTTAACTTCATATTTAAAGGCAAGAGGGTTTCCAACGAAAAATATTAGTGAAAAAGAAACTGAGGTTGATGAACCTACAGTTTTAGGGAGATCTCTGCGTAGGTAAAGTTTAATAGTAATTCACAGAATGTACATTTAGATCATCCATGGTAGGACTATAAGAAGTAATACAACTCATCCTAGAATAATTTAAATGAAACACAAGCGAGGGCCCAAGGTAACAAAATAAAGCATACAGAATGAGAACAGCGAGAGAAACGCACTAACACGCTGGAAAATTAAACACAACAGGATGTTGTCTGAGAGCGCTTGTCGGCAGCGAAAGCCCTTCCTGCAGCCCGAAAATCGAGGTGAGAATAAATTTTCCATCAAGCCATGCCGATAAGCAAATAATTACCCTCAGTTTTAAATGATAATTGTTCAGACATTTCTGAATAATTGCGCGCAACAAATAGGCGAAGTTTACAATTCCAGCCGAGGAAAAATTCTCCACTGAACTACTGGCTTGGAAATCGTGAAGTTTTGGCTCTTCTCTTGGGATCATCAAGAAACGAGAGTTTGTCAACGGATGTTATGTACGTAATTAGTTTACTCGGGGGACTTAGTTATCCTCAGCGGTGTTCCTATAGTTAGCTACCTATAGCAGACCAACCAATTTTGATACTGTAGTCTGTTGTACTTCTGTGGGGTTTCGTTAGTCGTATTTCGTGTTTTCTTCCTTTATTTTTCTCCACAACTCGAAGTGAGGCCACCAAAAAGACGCTACCGGTTGCCAATGCAGTCAAACAATTAATTAACTTCTTTACATCATCCTTCAGCATGTCGCTTCCACGAGATACCATCGGCTATTGTTTAGCCCCCATTTTGCGACCACAGCAATAAAAGCTATTTAAGGAATTTTTTGAGCTAAAATTAGGAGTTGTGATGAATGACGAATAAGTCATTCTTTCATAATATAGCACATGGCTTCTCAGCCTTTCTATTGTAATGTACCCTCTTAGCTTAATGGTGTATTTTCATGTACCCCCAGAACAGTTGAAGGGTTAAAAAACTATAAAAAGACACTTAATGATTAATAATTATATATCATATATGGCTGTATGTAAATATATATTGTACATTTTAACATATGAAGTGTGTTAAATGTGCCCCTAGGGGTACTTGTACCCCCGGTTGAGAAGCCCTGAATTATAGCAGATACAGTAATACAACGAACAGAAGTAGAATTTTTATCAAAACAGAGGCAATAATAAATCCTTCATTTTCAACTATTTAATACTATGGCAGGGACAGCTAGATTATCCTGCAAAAGTTTTTGCAAACTAATGGTGCAGTAGAAGACCCCGTTTAAATTTCATGCCTGCTATACGAGGTGAGCGTCTCATAGGTTTGAAGTGAGGTAATTGCTCTCAGTAATGAACGGCGGATTTAGAAAACCAATACAGCTCAAGTTCGAAGCCGGAACAGCTACAACCGATCGATCAGCTTGCTTGCAAACAATGACATAAGAGGTCCCAAAATGTCCATAATTTTGTAATACATGTAGCTTGGAAACCTTTGCTAATATCAATTTTAATTTCATAGTATTTCGAGAAAAACTTTCTAATAGTGTAATTGTTGTGAAGTCTAAATCGGTGATGTGGGCATAGCTCCAAAATCTAACCTCAAAAATAATACTGCAACACAATTTTTCCTCTAAACGAAAATAACACAAAAAATTTAATTACCAACAACACAAATAAGAACTGGTGTGCTGCAACACAAACGAGAACTGGTGTTCTGCAACACAAACGAAAACTGGTGTGCTGCAACACAAACGAAAACTGGTGTGCTGCAACACAAACGAAAACTGGTGTGCTGCAACACAAACGAAAACTGGTGTGCTGCAACACAAACGAAAACTGGTGTGCTGCAACACAAACGAGAACTGGTGTGCTGCAACACAAACGAAAACTGGTGTGCTGCAACACAAACGAAAACTGGTGTGCTGCAACACAAACGAAAACTGGTGTGCTGCAACACAAACGAAAACTGGTGTGCTGCAACACAAACGAGAACTGGTGTGCTGCAACATAAAAAACACTGGTGTGCTGCAACGCAAACTAGAACTGGTGTGCTGCAACACAAACGAGAACTGGTGTGCTGCAACATAAAAAACACTGGTGTGCTGCAACGCAAACTAGAACTGGTGGTGTGCTATGTCCATTGACGCGAGATCTTGTGTTTCGCGAACGACTGCAGGTATTTCACGAACGTGGTTTGGTATTTCATGAGTAATTGCAACATTGATGTCGCCGCGTAAACACTGTACGTATCTCACACAGTTCTTTGAGAAAGGTACTCACGCAAAATGTTCCAGGCTCTCATCATCCTCTGTGAAGCATTCGAGGTAAATCACAAGCCACGTTTTGGACGAGCTTGCAAAAAGTGAACTACAGCTGCTATAATATACTTTTATATTTACTCTACTTTGATTGCCGAGGCGAGTTAGAAGAAATTGGACCTATATCCGTCGACACTTTTGTTTCGTTGTTTCGTTCCTGTAAGTCATTTTTTTTTTTTGGGTCTCAAATTCCCAAGTTTTACATGCTCAGTTGATTGCCCGGTTAGATTGAGCTAAATTAGAGAAATGGTTGCTCTGATATAGCTTTGAACTATTAAGTATATATAAAATTTATGCAATGAAATAGCCAAGTGCTCGTAGACAACAAATGTATGCCAGCAATGTTTCTAAGCTGCTTTGCGATCCAGTCTATAACATGAATGGTTTTCAAGTTTGGTAGAGTAAAAATATCTTCGGATTAAAATTTAGCTTTAGAAAATAAATGTTTTTTTTTCAATGGATGTCAAAAAGACAAAACAAATTATTAGGCCTGATATCAAGGCATTCCTTCTTCAAGGTTTCAACAAATTCTTGCTATAATATACTTAAACTATTCTTATTGAAGGATTTCTGGATTTACAAATAAAGAGTCTCTAGGTTTTAGGTTGCCTGCCGCTACTGAGCTGTCTCAATAAATATTTGTTTTCCAAGTGGTGTCACCATAAGCAGTTTTAAATGCATATAAGTGCCACCTATTTTCAGTCTAAATTCTTTTATTTTATTCAACCTTGGGATGTACACATCTTCGTCATCGTGATGGTATCAAGACCAAAACAATGATCGAAAAAAGCCGAAAAGAAAGTGTAGAATGTGAGTGCAGGAAACGAATAGAAATAACATTCATTCCAATCCATACACGCCTTACTGTCGAAAAAAACGAATATTGATGGTCCGATACAAAATTAGGATACATGGCTGTCAACCAACAACGATATTAATTTTGTTGCCAGTTTAAAAAAATAGAAGTTAAAGTTTCGAATTCTATGAAAAGAATTGGGCCAGTTTTCGAGATGGAAACTTTTAAAATGACGAATTGTATTAGTTACTCAAGGACGTGAATGTAATAAAGTGTTCTAACACAAAAAAAAATTTGTGCATACATCATGAAAGTTATTCTATTCTTCCTGCGAGTTGGAGTAATTTTTACTAAAAGTTATTATGGCATATTTTTCCGCCGCATGGATTTACTCGTAAGGTCAGCGAGCTCGAATGGAACAGTGTTCTATCAATTCTTACTTTGATGCAAGTTAGAAAAAATTTAATTATTCTGAGGTCAGTGTTTTGTGGCTTTTCCGCACGTCACACAAACTAATATGTACCAGTAAATCTGTTACTGCTTAAAAAAGTGAAAAATGTTTTAATAGAACCATAATCTTCAGAAATGTATGATTTTGGCTCATATATAGTAAACATGTTTGAGAACGTAGAGTTAGAACGCTGAGCGTTTGTAATATTTTACAAAAATGTCCACTATTTTCATGTGGTTATCATTTAAAAAAATAAAATTACCAACTAGCTGTTAGCTAAGTAGCTGAGCTGTACAGAGAAGTGTCACTAAAATTAGGGAAAAAATAAAAAAATAAAACGATTAAAATGCTGAGAAAAATGGAATGGACGAGGAAAAGAATGAAGATCAGTACAATAACAGTGAAGAGTGGGACGGTGAGGGCAATTTCGAGGATAATTACTGGGGAATGGTTTCGCTGCGGACAGGAGTGCCATAAAGTTGAGCGCTTTATTTTGAGGGCGGCGCCACAAATCTCCGCTGCAGAGTGGTCGTCATTTGTACGCTTCGCCGTGCCAAAAATTGTGTTCGGATCAAATAAGATTTCTGACCTTGCGTCATGGAGCTCTCATCACATCGGATTTTCCTTCTAAGTTACCAAAAAATGAAGACTATCTGCAGAAAAAGGTTGTAACTCACTGCAGTTGCTGTTCAACTCCTAACTGTGGATTTATAAACAATTTCGTCTTATATCGTCGCGTAAAAACTGGCTCTGAGCAAGGCTCAAAGTGTCACCAAATTTAGCAAACTCGCGAGCGAGCTGCCCAGCGAGGCTGGCTGCGTGAGCTTTTTTTCCCTTTGGGTTGAAGGTGAACTCATTTTAGCTTGTATTTAGAAATAAAATATTCTTATTATTGTCGCGATTACTACCTCCTAAACATCATTATTGTCATCATATCTTTCGTTGTTAACATCGTTATCTTATTTTATTTAAATTATTACTTAACCACTTAACAGCACGAGCTGCCTTTAGCGTAAACGTTGCGCGTGAAGCGGTGCAGTTCCGCGAAACCACGCGGCAGCCTATGTTGAATGCTGCAATGCTTGCTCTTATGCGTACGTTACTGCCATGAACTGCACTGAACTGCGCTGCCTGCGCTGAACTGCGTTAAACTGCGCTAAACGGCTTTGAGAGCCTTACTGTGCTTACGTAGGGTGATGTTTTTTAACAAGATTTGTTAGACATGGTCGGCTTGGGTTCGTTTAGGAAGAAAAATCTTTTGTTTAATAAGGTCAAAGTTAATGTTATTACTAACTTTTGAGGAGACCAAGTGTAGGACGCAATTCTGAATACGTAAAAGTTTGATAGTCTCTGTAAAACGAATGTCAGAATGCATTCATATTCGTTTTGAAGACTCTAACTCGGTTAATAAGTCATTTCGTTTCCATGTGCTCGAATATGGGCGAAACAATGCTGCGGTTCACCACATTGGTCTCGCACATTAGTACTCACACCAATGATCACTCGAAATAAGATTTAAAATTATTGGTGAACTGTTAAATTCTGTAGATTATATGAGCACCAGGGGCCGAATTAATTTAAGGTTTTGAGTTGGTAAAACTTAACCCCTGCATTCGTGGTCCACAGGGAGGGTGTAGTAAGGTGCCAGTGCTGCTACATGTGACCATGGAACGTAACTTGCTTCGAGGCTGATCTGTAAGTTGGGACTCTTGGTACTTTCAGCCATGAAATGATTTCGTTTCCTTTGATCACCGCGTGCCAAACTTTTGACTCAAATGTTTAATCAGGACAGAAAAAGTTCACTGCAATTCCAGTCTTACTCGACAAATTTTCGTTACTCCGCAGAGAGACGCTAATTCCAACGAAGATCCTCATTACGGGATACAAGATACTTTGTAGACGAGGGCTAATTTCCATGAAGGTGGGCCTCATGACAGGATACGAGGTTCTTTGCAGACGGGAGCTAATTCGCAAGACGGAGATGAGCCTCATCAAAGGATGCAAGATACTTAATAGACGGGAGCTAATTCGGAGATGAGCCTCATCAAAGGATGCCAGATACTTAACAGACGTGAGCTTATCCGCAAGAGGGAATAGAGCCTCATCAGAGGATGCAAGAGACTTAAACAGACGGGCGCTAATTCGCTAGACGGAGATGAGGCTCATCAAAGGATACAAGATACTTTGCTACGCTCCTCGGATCTCTAATTCGATCAATTCCGTTTGAATTCAGGAAAGAAAGAATCCGCTTTGCGGTCCATCACTGTTACTTGAATTTACGTACTAAACATCGCACAAATTTTTCTCAAAGTAACCCAGCTTTCTTGTTTATATAAATAAGTTATCCAATATAGCGCTGTGATCACAACGCTGCTTATGAGTAAGAACCTAAAAAATATTTTACGCTCGTAAGCTAAGGTGCGTAATTAATTTTTCACGTAGAATAACAGGGTGTATTTTCTGACCATTTCTGAAGGAGAAAAGGGTATGCATTTTTTTACCCAATATTTATTTTCCAGTCGTCAGCGGGTACATTCGTCTAAAACTTAACGGTTAAAAAGCAGTTACGGACGTCTTCACTCACCCATTTCGAGCCCCATTTTTAAAGTCTTTAAGTTATCATGCTTGTACCTGCAAACGGGTTTTCACAACAAAAATTCAACGCGAAAAAAGTTCATATATTTGATACACCTTGTTTTCCAGAATCAGTTTACAAATTCTATACAATCAAATAGTAAAATCGACCCAAGATGAAAATCTGTCAGTAAGTAATTGTTGTGAAAAGGTTGACATGCGCACATTAAATGCCTCAATTTAGGGTACAAATGCTCTTCGTTAATTTTCTCCAACCTTCATTGGTTTGCCAAAATTTCATGGGCGTGGTCCAGAGGCAGTGACTCATTTGAGGTCAAGGACGAAAATGATAAACGTCTTCTTCCGTAGGCTTTTCTAGTGTAAAAAACATTCGACAGCCAGCATATCACACAGCATGTACGATAGACATAACATCGTTCTACATACAACCATCTGAATCCGTGTGGTTCAGAGTGGCGATGTTTTTCTACAACGATGGCAATATTTTTAAACAAGTCGAAAAGTGCCAAATCATTTGCAGTGCATTTGTAATAGTGATGAGGCCTGATATAATAATCGGATATGAGGGTTTTTTCAGGAAAATGGAAGACGAGCTGCTATTATCAGTAAAGTGGCCACCGAACTGATGTCCAATTCTCAAAGGCAATCGAGATTTTAACAGCTTTCGAAATGTTTGCTTTGTAACGAACGCAAGGATAGTTTACCTGAAAAAATTAAATTACGATGAATTAATTAGTTACGAATTGCGATTTTTGAAAAGCCTTTGTGCACATTTAAATTAAAAACGTATTTTATCGACTGATAAAATATTAATGTACTTTTGATGCAGAAAATAAATACCACTTTTAAGACTGGTGACTGTGGCCTTTGTTTGCAGTAACGCAAATTTATTAGTCCTTCTCTTGCGCTCGTGTCTCAAGTTTATGTTAGCTTTGAAAATTCTCTGCCTCATTAGATAGCATGTCTTAGGCCCTTTTCTCCTCTGTCATCTTGAGGAAGCGTTGCAGTGCATCAGTAGGTGTGTGTGAGGGGTGTGTGGGAGGGGTGTGTGGGAGGGGGTGTGTGGGAGGGGTTGTGTTAGGTGTATGTGAGAGGGGTGTGTGTGGGAGAGGGGTGTGTGGGAGGGGTGTGTGGGAGGGGTGTGTGGGAGGGGTGTGTGGGAGGGGTGTGTGGGAGGTGTGTGTGAGAGGGGTGTGTGAGAGAGGTGTGTGTGTGTGAGGGGTGTATGTGGGAGGAGTGTGTGGGAGGGGTGTGTGGAAGGAGTATGTGGGAGGGGTGTGTGGGAGGGGTGTGCAGGAAGTGTGTGTGTGTTAGGGGTATGTGAGAGGGGTGTGTGGTAGGATTGCGTGGGAGGGGTGTGTGGGAGAAGTGTGTGGGAGGTGTGTGTGTGAGAGGGGTGTGTGTGAGAGGTGTGTGTGGGAGAGGGGTGTGTGGGAGGGGTGTGTGTGAGGAGTGTGTGGGAGGAGTGTGTGGGAGGAGTGTGTGGGAGGTGTGTGTGGGAGGTGTGTGTGGGAAAGGCGTATGAGAGGAAGAGTGAATGAATCAGACTCTAGAATGACCCAAACAAAAAAGTCATTTACGAGTTTGTGCCACACGTTTTTGCTCAGAAACATTGTAAATGCTTCTTACTCTATTGTGGTCCGCGCAACATTTTTGCGGAGTTATGCTGTTTTGTTAGAAAATGAACTCAACATTTTTAAAATGCTCATTTCTTCTCGAGCACGGAAATTAAAATATATATTAACTGTCTAAATTTGCGTTCTCTTTCTCATTTTTTTGATCGAAAGGGGAAAGAGATTCCCATGTTTTGGAAATGGCAGCCCATTTCATGATCGAGACGGATCTTTGACGTTTAAAACTGTCACATCGAAGTCTGGCAAATATGCAAAAATATTTTGCGGGACCTGGTCGTTCAATTCGAACTCGGCTTTAAACTGAGCACAGATTCCAATTTGAAGAATACGATGTCAGTTGTGATCGAGTAATTGTTGAGTTCACTCACAAGTCATATTCGTTACATTTGATTTGAACAAAGTAATGTTTAGGAAACTCCAATTTATAATACAAGTTCATTGAATACTTTTCAGCACCCTGATGATTTTAGTCAATGGTATAAATTAATATGTGTCCAACCGTGAAGATTTGAGTCTACTGTTTAACATTAATATGTGTCCAACCGTGAAGATTTGAGTCTACTGTTTAAAATTAATATGTGTCCAACCGTGAAGACTTTATTCTAAAGTTTAAAATGAATGTGTCTCATTTCGGTGTCCCGAAAGATAAACAAACATCAGAAAAAGTGTTCACCGAAATTGTACCTTGAATACCTTCAGCCTTAACCTGAGTTTTGAAGCCACCGGCAATAGATTCATAGAATTTTTGCACAAACATGTGAAGAACGAGGGATAATAAATTGGATGCACTGCTGCTGGCATCAGGTGGAAGGTTCAGATCTGACTCCTATAGACAGATTTTATTGTGCAGCTAACTTTAGATTTTTATTTTACAATGCGAAAAGCAAAACTCCGCAATCTTAAAACAAATCTTTAACATGCAGTTTAAAATACCGCATGATGTTGGCTACATCGGGCATTAGAAGAGAAATAAAATTTACGTGCATTGTTAGTTTTAGGATTCACGTCATATTCACGACTGAAAGTATTTCTTTCGCGTTTGGTCTTTCCCTTGATGTCAAGCACCTTAGAATGAGATAAATGCATTTTTGCCAGGAAATTGAAAAACGTTTTTTCTCACCCAGCGGTGAAGCCTCCTCATTGTTCGCCTTGCAACGCTGTTTCAGCACAGAGGCAGCGAAGAGCCAATGGCTGCTCCACAAAAGATCCTTTGAAGTTTCCTCAAACTTGTGAACGAGGGCAAGAAACACGTCTACCGTTGAATAAAGCTTGTCTTGTTTGGTCTGGCGAGATTTTTTCATGTACTTCATGAATAAACGGAGTCCAAAGATTGCGTGTGAAGATAGAGGAAGGGCAAATAAGAAAAGTTGCTAGATATGAAAACAAAAACGGGAAATGAAGGAAAAGGTCTTGCAAATATTGTGGGTGGCTCACGGTAGTGCTGTTCAGCTTTTTTTGCGTACGCTTAGCACTGAATTTAAATAATTCAAATGATGATAAAAAGTGGGAAATCGATTAACGGGTGCAAAAAATTCGTGACACACGGTTGAGCTGTCCAATTTTTCGGCTTTTGCTCAGCCCCGAGTAAAAATGATGACACCGACAATAGGAAAGTGCAAAATCGAT
The DNA here is from genome assembly GCA_030386875.1 of Morinoia aosen. Taxonomy (NCBI): domain Eukaryota; kingdom Metazoa; phylum Arthropoda; class Malacostraca; order Amphipoda; family Talitridae; genus Morinoia; species Morinoia aosen. The sequence continues at coordinate 9,714,811 of CM059562.1, forward strand.
CTACAACTGATGTTCATTGAGAAACGATTTCAAAGACAAACTTTTGTTATATTTTACAGGAATTTAAAAATTGGCTGTTTTTTAATACAAAAAGGAAACATTATACAACAATAACGAAAGTGAAAACTTTATTCTAAGCATGCCCATTGAGTACGAAGACCGCGGAAATGAATATTAAACGCCACTGGGCGATAGGTGATGCGTCAACTTTTTTTGATGATGTATTAAAGCTTCTAATTGCACATATTCGAGACTGTGCCATCTGAGCGCGTAAAGGCATTGATAGTTACACGTCGAATGCATGATATTTTGCAGGTAATTCTGTATTAAAAACTGTAATAGATACTACGAAATCCTAATTCAGTTTTCAATATGGTGATATTACATCCTCATCGCTTTTTGAGCAAAAACTGCATTTTAAAGCTTTTACCACAATGGATTTATTCAACTCCAACTTGGCAGCACAGACTTCAGATATTTCTATTTCGAGATTTATGTAAAGGAAATAAAAACTTGGCTATTATCACCGCAAGAAGTCCCCACAATACAACTGAAGAGTTCGGCTCCCTGCAATAGCAGCAGGGCGAGTTTGGAGTCGACCAGCCCTCTCCTACTCCCGAGGAAAAATGCACAAAGTTTCCCACAACGGTGCGCTTCAGACAATAAATGTTGGGTAGAGTTGAGTCTAGCGGCCGATTAAGAGTTTCATACGTTAGTGTTAGGGTCGTTTGCTGGTAGGAGAGGCGTGGTGACGTTTGTCGACTGCTGTGAGAAAATCTCAATTTGCTGTAAAATATAGAAAAGGCTGCGTGATCACGGGATTTGTGCACTTGGTTTGCGCTGCTTTATCAACGGAATTAGGTTTGGATGATACCGATAGTATTCAAGTCTGAATTAAGATTGCAGGTTTTCATATTAAAATACTGCGCGCTATAGACATTCAAATGTTCCTTCTGCATTTTGATTTCGATACAAAATCTAGTCGTTGAAATCGGGTATGCTCTATAAATATACAAACGTGGAAACGATTAACTTTATAAATACATGTAGTTCAGGTGTACATTTGCGCAGTTATGCTTTTTTTAATTTTATGAGGCAGAAATTTTAAGGCGTCCGCCAATTAACTGTTCATTGAGCACGGGGCTGGGAGCCAAGAGCGCAATTTGTCTTGTTGTGTTAAAAGGTAAAACTTGAATTTTTTCATCTTTTTTCAGTTTAAATTCCACTGAAAAACCAATCGCAATGGACTCTTAGCGTACTACTAGTTTGTTTGACAAATAATAATGATGAGGAACTTGATGTGAGTTCGTGGTTAGATTAAGGTCATAAAAGAACTATAATGAAGCTCTCAAGTGGAAGTATAATATTCAAGAAAACTATAACTGCGAGTTTAGAACACATCAAGAACTGATACATGCAACGATAGGGCTTCTGGGAGTACGTGAGTGCAACCAGAACTAATGATGTGAAGTCAAAGGATAAAATTTATCCGTAAGGGCTTGTTATGGATGGCAGCTGTAACAATGTTTTTTTGGGGGGCTATGACGGCGTTTCATCGTTAAAAATATTTTTCGACAGGGAATACAATAAGCTTACCTTTGTTTCAGACCAGAAATTCAGCGAGCATTAGTAGAACTGAAGCCTTATAATAGCACGTTCTTTACTAAACTTTGCATTAAACATGATAGCTCACTAAAATGCGTCATTACATGTACATAAATGTACGTTCTCTTGGCAAAAATATGCTATTTAATAATGAATAAATATGAAATGTGCTGTGTACGTACATAGATCGGATATAAATGAACATTCACGTGATATCAGAGTCCAAATACTTTTGTGCAGTGCACTTTTTAGGTAAGAGATTTTAAGGCAAAGAAGAATTTCCCTGGCTTGGTTTGATTCTCCATATTGCATTCCGCTGCTTGACCCGCTGCGGAATAAAATTAGCGGTGACACTGATTTAAAATTAATCATGTTTAAAAATTCAGTATAAGCTATTTCCTAGAATTAGGTACACCAGTTGTAAAAGACCTCACATTCTACTTCATTTTTCAAACAACACACGCTCACCGCGGCTCATCTACTGAGCATACAAAACCGCAGGCCCCACACAGCCTAGAGCCGCGCACGCCGGAACAGACGAACAAATTTCAGCACATGAATAGAGGGACGCCTGGCTCATTACGACGCACCGTTACAGCGTCTGGCAGACAATACAGGCTCCAATGTCGCACTGCGAGGGTAATCTGCGGGTTCTTTTGTGTGTTTGACTCTGTTGTTGCAACGCGCGTTGTGCCTGCCGCAAAGCATATTCTCCTGATCTCATTTCAATGAGGCCCTGCTCAAATTTTGCAGTACTTTTTCAATAGGGTTTTGTAACTCCACCTGTAAACGTTTGAGTGGAGTAATAACTTCTCGTGCAGCTGGTGTGATGGAAATAATGTTTTACGGAGATATTCTCGCCTTTAGTATCATACAATGAGGAAAAAATCCACGAGCAAAATTAATTTTTTCTTATTTTTTCCATTACGAATTTTTTCTTATTTGTTCCGGTTTTGTTCCGTTGGGTTTAACATCTTTAGTTACAAACTGTGGAAGAAGGAAATAACATCGTGTGTTGAAAACGATTAATTTCAGAACCAAATCACAGGTTTGCGGGAAGGTGGATATATAGGTTTGAGTTGTAGGTGAATTGGACGAGGGAAACTAAAGACGATACAGAGTAGAGTGGACACTGCGAATTGATGCTCAAATCTCTATTATGTTGTTCCAGTTAAGCATAATTTTGCTCATAATCATCAATGTGAAGTGACAAACATAAGCCCAAGAACACCCTGCATGTCTTGGAAGAATGAACGAACTCGGCTCGACTCGTTCCTTAATTTGAAAGCCAGAATTCGCTCCAGGGCATTATCTTTCTATTGTTCAGGAACAAATGAATAAGGAGGACAACATGCTGCTGAACAATGATAAACGTAATTTACAGGATGAGAACTGATGGACTCCCTGACTATAAAATGTTTGCGCTTTAAAACTTAGATACTCCAGGTTCTCATAATTTTAAAAATCCATTTGTTTAAAGAGCAATTCATATGCCAACATTTATTGACAATAGCGATAAGTAAAATTTGTCGCTTCCCAATTTTAGACACTCGGTAGGGTTCAAATCTCTTTATTTTAAAAATCTGCTTGTTTAAAGAGCAAGTCGAATTCCAACATTTTATGTATGCTTAGCAAGAAGCGACCAGTTTTTCAAACAAAGTTATTTCAACAGATTTGTTTTAAGCCGAATGAATGAAGACTTGTGGAAGTGAAATTTCAGCATTGAAGATGGGACGTGTTATCCGTTTTCCCAAATTTAATAATTCTGCTCACGATGTATGTATATTAACTGGTCCAAACACATTTTGATGAAGACTTACTACACGGTAGAAATAAGAAGGAAAAACCGGTTCATAGCCCTGAAAGTGTGAAAGACAACACACTTCAAGATTATTCAATAGTAAATCGAGGAAAAATCGATGAAATGAGTTAATAACTCACAAGTTTCATGAGCTTTCCAAAATGATTTCCGCAAAATTTGTGCGTTTTCAGGTGAAGGAAAAACTCACGCATCCACAGAACCATGGAACCACGGCCGTCCACACAAAATTGCCGAAAACGTCATTTGTGTTAGAGCAGCGGTCTCCAAACTAACCGGCCAAAACCAACCTGCCAATGTGATCAATCCGGCCCTGGACAGCTAATGGCTTATTATTGTTACTGCTGCTCATGCAAAATAATAGATAATGGCTAGAAATTGAAAACGGTTTTGGACCTCGGCACTCACTGGAGTGATCAGTATGTCCCTTGGGTCGGAAAGTTTGTGGACCCCAGTTTTAGAAGAAGAGCTTGAAGAAATAACGGTAATAAATTTCAGCCCGGGGACATCGTGTTGATCTAGAGGCTGAATTAATTTATTGTTTTTATTTTGATTCACATTTGATATCTGCACTTTTAACGAAGTTATAATGAATTTGCAATTCCCACTCAATTTTCATGTACAGTAAAGTTTTAGACATTCATCATGTATTCAATTTGTAGATATTACTTTTTTACTTTTCATGACAAGAAATGCGATACGCACATAAATTAGGTCAAGAAAATGAGATTTTGGAAAAATAAAAAGCTTACCTTTATTTTAAAGAATAATTCACAAAGGACACATGAAATGCCAACTCTTGAATTACACTAACATGTAACATATATACATACATTTAAATTTATCCGATGTTGACTGTACCCCCAATTACGTTTCAATAGACATGGAGCTGCATTTCTATTAAAATAAAACCTCTGATACAGGAATCGTATACGACCGTAAAAATCCTCGAAAGTTCCTATTTTCCAAATTACTCTCCCTAGAAAAATAATAGTGCGATTCAAGTTTGTTTCGTAACTCATTAATTCGTTCCTCTGAAGGAAACCAATTTCTTTGTTGTTTCATTCTTTTAATTTCCAGCAACGGTCAGCAAAAAAGACTTCATTGTGAAAATGTGTTTTTTCTTCGTTTGAATTGATCAAAATCTTCCTGTGTGAACCTCTTCATTATGTTGGATCATTATATATCGAGGAGGCTCTAAATTGAATGGTCTAGCTGGAAGTGAAATTATAGTGAAAATATTCTCATTTTCAAATTTGAACATCATTCAAACTGAACTTCGCTGTAAAGTGAATGTGTAGCAAGAGCGAAATTTGAAGTAAAATATACCTGAACATCGCAATTTAACCCAAGCAAATTTTTGTAGCCAATTTGGAAGGCCTGCACAGTGTTAATTGAAACAAGAACTTATGGGGTAGCTCACAAGCGCGCTGGGCATTACATAGAAACTTTCATAGAACCAGCGCTGCTGAAACACTTAATACCAGGAAATTACTTCCTACGCTCAAACATTAAACTTGAACTACGCAAAAATTCCCAGCAATTTGTTCGAGCACTGTGCAAATGCGCATGCTTTGAACCATGCAGAGAATGAGTTGAACTACAATGGTAGCAAAGAGCAGAACAAATGACCTGGTGTTTGACCATTGAGTGCCCCGCGCTTAACAGTGTGAAGGTTCATGGCTTCAGCGGCAGTCACACAACAGTCGAGATTAGACAGAAGAATGGCCTGCAAATAGTCAATTAGGCATGCCCACGCACCTGAATTAGGCATGCCTGCCTCTCTGAACTTAGGCTGGCTTAACACAACTGAGGAGGCATCGACCACCACGTCCTTGATCATTGATGGAAGGCCTGCAAGCGGCACCAGCTTTCTTCCATGAATTATGGTGGCGCTGTAGCTCTTAAAGCTCTGGGTAAAGTATAGGTCCTCTTTCAATTAAATGTGATTGGCATAGCTACAGTGAATTCGTTATCTGACAAATTGGTTTACTTCTGCATAACTTGGTATTTCAGGCAAGTTGTTTTGAGGATTATTCTTCCATGTGTGTTGTTGTGCGTGCGTCGCGCTATTTTCAGATACCAGAAACTGCGCTTCATCATGCAATTATACTGGAACTAAAGTACTTCTGGAATCCTGGGAAGATTTAACTTAAATTACGAGGTTTTGCAATCATAAATTCAAGATAAATTTGCCTATAGAACCCACATTGTGATTCACATTCGATCCTAAACAGGCACCCGTGAGCATGATTCATTGCGCGGCAAAGTGCAAATCCGTGCAGCAGAGCAGAAATAAAAGCGTTGAAGGAATGCACGCTTGACTAGAATTGCTATGTGGGTGACCGATCGCTTCCTGCGAGCTTTCGTAATTTCAACATATGAGATTTATGAAGAAGAATCTGATCGATAGAAATGACGCGGTATAGTAAACCATACTGAAGTAAAAGTTGCAATTTTCAATGGGTTTCAAGATGGATTTAATTAGCAATTTTTTCGTAATGGAATGTTACAGCAACACTGGCTTCATTGGTGCTCAAAAGTTTCATTTGAACTAAAAAAAAAGTTTATATACATTAGTCCTGACAGAATAGTCTAGCACAAATTTTCCTGACCCAATGTCGGGATTCTCTATTTTTTTCCGATGCCACATTATTCATTGGCCAATTTCTAAGAAGCAGTTCTTTTCTTTTATTATTCATCGTTATTTTCTCGTTGCTTTCATTTTCTTTTGATAATCGTCGAGACAGAAGGTCTCAATTATTCTATTTTGTTGATAACAAAGATCGAAATAGACTGAGACTTTTCAATGTCTTTTACTTTTGTTGATGATGTTATTAGCAAATCAATTAGGGCCTTGTTGGGATAAATAAGGAGAGATTTATAATGTTATTTAATAATAAAATGGCGACGTCTTTCAATTAGTGAAGAATGACATATTCGGAAAGCAGAATGACACACGATGTATATGGCGTATTCAAGAGTCTAAATGTCAAGAATGCTATTAAATCTCAGAAGCTACTCTAATCTGTTAGATGACGCAATTACAAGAATTCGCATTATGACATTAAAATGAGCAGTTGAAGCCTTCATACATACTTGATCAATTGACGAATATAGATTATCAATACATCAACAATTCTGATGCGCACATATTGTATGAGGTGATGCCACGTTACTAATTAATTAGTAGAGAAACAAAGATCGCCTAAAACATCGAACGAAATAACCCTACACCTATACGTGAAGCCACGTCAGGGAATTGACGAGAACATAGAGGAATATGTTGCACGATACTTAGCTCAGTCCGGGGAAGCACTTAGTTAGTCTGCACGACTTTAATCAGTAATTGGAACTTTATACAAAGAGCCCTCTCCCGCTCGCCCGCAAGGGCAAGCGAGAGAATCACACGTCTTAGTCCTGTCACTGCCGTGCCCCTAATGCCGTTGTGCTCGCCAGCCCAGAGCAGCTTGCGCGTCTCCGTCACGAGTACGAACAAACCTGTTCTTTATCTCAAAGCTTTACGTTAATATATCATAGGAGATAGCAAGTGTGGCGAGATAGTCAAAATGGATTAAGCTTTGTAATTAATAAACAAGTAATTTATGTAGAATGAATAAGATTTTAGGTCTCTAAGGAAGGAGTTGAAACATACGAAGAAATATGGAGGTATTAGGAAATGATCTCTGATACACGTGGAAGCCGTAGAGCAGAGGGCACGAAGCACGATGGTGGAGTTCTCAGAGGGGACGAGGTTACTCGCTGGTTGATTTCAAGTGATGCTTCGATGTAACGGTTGGTGACGCCTTGGTGTAGATCGTAGATATCGGAAATGCTGCGCTTATTGACGAGAATATATTATCCAATGACGGATCTTTTAGAAGATGGTTGTTTGGCCGCACAACTCCTCTTTTTAACGTTTATTTGAACACGGCGAAGGTCAGTTACAGTAGAAATATAACACCAAAAATGTGAAGCAAATTTTTGTTTAAAAAAGTGACAGTAAGGATCTTCAGAAAATTTATTTACAAGGATGGATCGTCAATGTTATTCGGGGAAACTCTCATGTTTGAGAATATCTTATACATGAAGTGTATACTATTTACGAAGGGGTACAAAAAATCTTTTTGTTAAGCCTGGCTCGACGGCTACGTGATTCTGAGTTGATGACGTTCCTGTTTTGAACATCTGTTGGGAATTCCTGTTCTGAACTCCTGTAGGGAATTCCTGTTCTGTACTCCTGTCGGGAATTCCTATTCTGTACTCCTGTTGGGAATTCCTATTCTGAACACCTGTTGGGAATTCCTTTTCTGAACTCCTGTTGGGAATTCCTGTTCTGAACTCCTGTTGGGAATTCCTGTTCTGTAATCCTGTTGGGAATTCCTATTCTGTACTACTGTTGGGAATTCCTATTCTGAACACCTGTTGGGAATTCCTGTTCTGAACTCCTGTTGGGAATTCCTGTTCTGAACTCCTATTGGGAATTCCTGTTCTGAACTCCTGTTGGGAATTCCTGTTCTGTACTCCTATTGGGAATTCCTGTTCTGAACTCCTGTTGGGAATTCCTGTTCTGAACTCCTGTTGGGAGTTTCTGTTCTGAACTCCTGTTGGGAATTCCTGTTCTGAACTCCGGTTGGGAATTCCTGTTCTGCACTCCTGTTGAGAATTCCTGCTATGAACTCCTGTTGGGAATTCATGTTCTAAACTCCTGTTGGGAATTCCTGTTATGAACTCCTGTTGGGAATTCCTGTTCTGTACTCCTGTTGGGAATTCCTGTTCTGAACTCCTGTTGGGAATTCCTGTTCTGAACTCCTGTTGGGAATTCCTGTTCTGAACCCCTTTTGGGAATTCCTGTTCTAAAATCCTGTTGGGAATTCCTGTTCTGAACTCCTGTTGGGAATTCCTATTCTGAACTCCTGTAGGGAATTCCTGTTCTGTACCCCTGTTGGGAATTCCTATTCTGAACTCCTGTTGGGAATTCCTGTTCTGTACTATTGTTGGGAATTCCTGTTCTGAACTCCTGTTGGGAATTCCTGTTCTGTACTCCTGTTGGTAATTCCTGTTCTGAACTCCTGTTGGTAATTCCTGTTCTGAACTCCGGTTGGTAATTCCTGTTCTGAACTCCTGTAGGGAATTCCTGTTCTGAACTCCTATTGGGAATTCCTGTTCTGAACTCCTGTTGGTAATTCCTGTTCTGAACTCCTGTTGGTAATTCCTGTTCTGAACTCCTGTAGGGAATTCCTGTTCTGAACTCCTGTAGGGAATTCCTGTTCTGTACTCCTGTTTTGAATTCCTATTCTGAACTCCTGTTGGAATTCCTGTTCTGTACACCTGTTGGGAATTCCTATTCTGAACTCCTGTTGGAATTCCTGTTCTGTACTCCTGTTGGGAATTCCTATTCTGAACTCCTGTTGGAATTCCTGTTCAGAAGTCCTATTGAGAGTACCTATATTTGAACAAATGTTGAGAATTTGAACACTACCTGATTTAAAAACTCCTTCTGGTACTACGTAGAGTACGGTCGCATTTATGTATTGCTTTTGGTTGATTAGTAAATTGGTTTCGAGGGAGTTATCCTTTACTTCTGTTTGACACCGCACACTTGTATCAAAACTGTTGTTTCATTGTTTAATTTATTGCTTAATCTAGTGGTCCTCGATGTTTGCATTTTATTCCGCTTCCAGTTGCGGCTGTATATTCTACAAGTAGGAGAAACGCAAGTTATATTTCCAAGAATTCCTAATAATTTAAATATTTGAATCCTTTCCTTCTCCTATTTGTATGAGGAAAATATGTTTTTATAATTGTGAATTCTAAATTTTCGAGTTTCCTCTTCGAGTCCAGTAATGCTGATGTTTTATCCTGAATTTAAGCAGAAAAAACATTATGAGTCTGCAAATGTAGCTTCTGTATGTATATTAGATGACAATATCCTGTAAACAAAATTGGCAACTTGATGCACAATTTCACTATTTCACAACTTCGCACTTTTGTTTTTCTTCGTTTCTCTTCTTGTCCCTGCGCTTTCGAGCGATGAGCTTTCAAGCCTTAGAGAATTTGAACTTGGAAGTTCACGTGCTGCTTAGGCCCTCATGACGTCACGCGGCGATAAATGAGCGGACCAATCACGACACCGCCTCGGGCAGCCATGCAGAAGGCAACACTTTCTCTTAAAAAATTCCTTCCCTCTGAGATAATTTCATCTAATCTCGAACGCGATTTTTTTATTCTAAAAAAGAATAAAGTGTGGCATCAGATTGGTTTTTAAAAGGATTGTCTTCTGTAGTCTTTTCATTTGACACAGCCTTTAAGAAGTAATTAGACGATACCGTTCTCTCACAAATTTCCACGTCACCTCAAATTGACTTTGTAAAGTTAAGAAACGTTACTGAAACCTATAAAAATGATATCAAAATATCAAATCATACACTTTGAAAGAAGGAATCATATTTTCACTGTAACCCATAGAAAAATGAAGTTGATTGGCGCCCACAAGAAGTATCAGCCTGAGGCGAAGTAAATAGCTTCGAGGGTTACGACCGGCTGCAACTTTTAATGGAATCATCGTCTACTGAAGCTTGGTCCAACGTCAGCGCCATTTGACGATTGCAATCAACAGTCCAAATGAGTTAATTGCTAGTGCAGGAGCCTCGTCTTGAAATGCACAACTTGTCGCAATGGCAGAAGAGCGAGGATATTCGATGTGAGATTACCATGATACAGGAAAGAACATTTACAAGTGAGAATAGAAGGATTTTTTTATACGTAAACAATATCACTTCACTATTATATAAGGAGTCGCGTTCGTCCGTCTATGTGTCACACCCACCAGCCGAAAGTGTAAGATGAGCGAGACATATTATAATTCGAGTTGGGACCTACATTTAGACCCTTATCGTTGGGAAGGCGTGTGATACAAGCTTCATCAACTCCAAAATTTTCGGTGCCTTAACCCAGCAGATTGGAAGTTGCGTCCTAGCTCCATGGGAAGTTGGAATGAATATCACGTGTATTGGTAGGTTAGATTAGGTTGAATAGAATATCAACGGTTGAGACTTGGCAAAGTCTTGGAAAACCATAGAATAGCATGGGAAATCATGGGAAAGCCATGTTGAAGCTCAATTGGTCCTATATCTAATCCTGTCATTTTTTTGACGGGCCGTGTGCACACGTTGAATTAAAAATTGTTTTCCTTAAATGAAGATTGCGGCTCACGGTGACAATGAAGGATTTAGTTTTTGACTAGGCCTTCTAATTTCAAAATTATTCATACGGGTATTTTTGTTATCACCCTATAAAAATGATGCAAACTTTCCTCCTATAAGTTGTAGTACGAGTCATTTCACAACGTTAAACATAAAATGCTAACGTCAAGGATATTAAAAAAAAATGTTCTCGAGTAAGACAGCGTGGGTCACTCGAGTGTTTTTGTTTCAATGTTTTTTGCGCTACGAGACCTGCATTGGCTTCACATTCTAACGACAAATCCAAACCACTTTCGAACACACTCTTAGCCTTCGAAGACATAGAATGTTGATGTTAAGAGAAAGTCTCCCCTTCGAATTCATATCTTTATTCATTATTTTTATTCTGTCTCTTAAGAAGATTGTGTATTATGTTTTCAGCAGCGCATTTAAAAATGTATCGATAATTTTATTGTGAATGAAATCTAAATTCATTGTTGTCACAGGGACACGAACTTGCACAGGAAACTCGCTTTGAACTTCCGTCCGTGACCGTGTTGTAGCAGGCTGACGGGAGAGAACGCATCTATTATAAGGTTTAGAATCTCGGTCACTATATCAGAATACCGTGAGCTCGGCATCATTCGAGCTTCACACCACGGTAGAGGAAACAAGGTAGGGTTAAGCCAGTCTTTTTTACGACGGCTGTGTGCGTTTGCTGATTTCTCGGCAACGAACCAATAACAGCACACATAGTGCATCTGGTAGCATTGCTGGCCCCAAGTCCGTCACCACTATTGGCCAAACGACATGGTGGTTTGGTGACGTCATAAAGTTTGTTTGAAATAAAGTCTTTCTATTGGCTGGCCGAACAAGAAGAATTGTATTTTCCCCCATAGAAATGACCCTACCTTGTTTCCTCTACCGTGCTCAACGCCGATAGCATTTCAACGCCTCACCTTTTGCCTTCTGAGCATAAGGGAAAAAAAAAATTCTTCGCATCGGTCGTATTTCTCCACGCATTGTGGAGTTACCTTAAGATAAAAAGTGATTTGAGAATAAAAACAAAAGACGAAGACTACATTGTAACATGTCGGTTGCATGACACGCCGGCCTCTCCCATGCGAGTGAAAATGAATTATTAGTTAGAAAAATAATGTTTTGACAAAGACGAACATATAAACACACAGCAGACGCGTGCAACAGTTGGAAGCTAGTTCCTCCAATGTGCACCGATGAGGAAAGATAATATCAACATTCGCTCTTGGGTGCAGCTTTGGAGTCCTACATGTCTCCGTTCATGTGCGCAGGAGTGAGTTTCACCCCATTTGATAAAACGAACATCCTCATCGATTGAGAAAACTTTAAATTTAAGTTTATGTGCAATTTTCCAGGAGCTGCTCCCATGATATGGTTTCAAGTTTTGGATTTGACTTCAGCACTTTCAGTAGAAAACAGTGCTTGTAAATTTGTAGGGCAACTACTCGAAGAGAGCAAGAGAATTGGTTCGTGTACGAATTAGGCCTTCGTTTCTCAGCTGGTCTTCTCGTTTTGTGAGGAACTTGGGAGGGATTGAATAACCTCATAGGCCCGAAGCTGGACTGGATCGTTCAAGACTGAATAACGCAATTTAGCTCCGAGCAGTGCGGCATAATTTGCTCAATGAGCAATTTTCTGGAATATAATTTGCATTATTAATATTATATGCGAAGCGTTTAACAGGCCCCTTTCCCCATAAAGGGAAGCGAGACGACATAGCGGCATAGCAGATATTTTCTGGGCAATACATGTTGCAGGGGAGTTGAAATGCTTCAAGGACAACTTTAATTTTTTTATTTTTTTTTTAGAAATAAAAGGGAATTTATAGCATAAAACCTTTGTTGGAAACCCCGTACTTGAAGGAAGTATTTATGTACAGAAAATGAAGTGAAGCATCCGCGTCGGAAGAAGTTGGTGAGTGTAGATATTTCCTTATATTTTGTGATGAGAAAATGAGCGAGGCAACAAGGACAGACGCATTGAAGATAGGGTGCATGGGAAGATTGATCAAATGACACTACTTGATGGAGTGATAAATGAAGAGAAGCATTTACTGCAGAGGAATATGTAAAGTGTGTTGAAATGCAGTACTTAAATGACTCTGCGTTAACTCTGAGAAGTAACCATCATGCGCTCAGTGTGCGATTTCCGTTTCTAGTAGTACATCTTTTACCAGCTCCAATCCTAGTATAGTGGGGTAAATTTAGAAACACTCGTGAAGTAGTTAAATTTATTTCAGTTGGAGTGGGCCCAAAATAGTGTTTAAGAGGGAATCTCAATAATAATAAGCAACTTAATTACGAAAACATTTCTGGAAATGCTAAGCCTCAGCACCAAAATATTTTTCATAACTCTGAAAAAAATATTCATCAGTAAATCTTTTACAGGCAACACGTAATGAGGATTCATGGGTTAGTTCTAGTCATTCTATGAACTACTACTAATCTGTATTTATAAATTTTTCTGAGTAGTTGAAATTCCCGAGCATCAAAAGAGAATTGTAGGCAGGGGGACGATAATTAGCAATAGAAGCAAAAGGTAAGAGATCAGACATATCATAATTCGAGTTGGGACCTACATTTAGACCCTTATCGTTGGGAAGGCGTGTATCCGATTTTGCTGCACTCTAATATTCTTTCCTAAGTTTTCAAGGTATTTATTCATGAAATTTGCTACAAATTTTTTTCGAAAACAATTCATTGAAGAGATTACAACGTTGAATGCTAAGCGTTGCTTGCTGATGTGGCCGGCTTTACAGAGAGGGACATAACACAACCGAGAGTAAGGAATGCTTTGTTTTTAATTTTACTGAACTCTAATACTCTTTCCTAAGTTTTCAAGGTATTCATTCATAAAATTTGCTACAAATTTTCTTGGAAATCAATCTATTGAAGAGATTACAACATTGTGTTCGCAGGATGCCAGGCGCTGCTTGTTAATGTGGCCAGCTTTACAGAGAGGGACAGGACACAGCCGTGCGCTTGTTGAGATCAGGAGCTGTTTACTTGCGAAGGGAGGCCGACATGCGTCCGACCTTGTATATTATGAGATTCTTATTCTGCCATTGGAGTTCCGAGGAACGCATAAAATACAGCGAGTTTATCTTCAGCATACCATATTAAAGAGCTTTAGAAAAAGAGCAATATTAAATGTGCAGGCTCACGAGTCAGAGTGAATGATTGATAACTTATTGTTGAAAAATTATATGGATACGAGCAAGAGGTAGGACGAACTATGGAAAAGAAGTGCCAAAAACCATCAGAACTGATTTATTCACGACGTCGACTTTTCATGTTTTCACTTTCACAGTATACAAATGCCACACATTGCTAATCCGAACCGAATTTCAAAGACGACAAAAAATAGAGCTTCAATACCAATACCACTTGCAACAAAACTCTAATATTAAAAGCATCACAATCGACAGTATCTGCAGGGATGGTAGCTTGTTAAACACCAGCAAAAGTTTCGTTAAGAAAAAAAGCGATAGAGAAAATTAAGCGGCAGAAGCTGCTTATGACGCAAATGCAATTCTTGAAAAACCTAAAATTACTCCTGAAAAAAGTTAGCGAAGTAGAAAAATTAATCATTGCTCATTGGAGTAAAATTCATTGCTCGCCGTAGAAACTCTGTACCGACAAGCAATGCATGACCAAACACAACTCTCATAAACAGCTACATCTTCGGTGTGATTATTAATGGTTAAAAAGTAAATTAACTGCTCACAATAGTACAATTGCGTGTCTGCAGAATATTGCATCACGCCTTTAAATGAGGCAATGTTGACATTGTTGAGCTGCGGCTTATGCACGAAGCCTATGATTTGAATTACGAAGTGCAACTGTCAATCGCGGAGGAGGCTATGGATATATGCTGGTAAATAGTATTGCTGATCTACACAAAGGACTCTCAAAGGCGCAAGTGATACGAATAAATATGTTCACACCATTAACATGTGAGTGCTCACAACGAGCTGCTCATTGTTCACATGCTTATTTATACTTCGAATGTAAACGCTTTTGACCCCCTTAAAATAAAATAAATTAACTTTATGCTTCACAAGAATTTTTATGTCATCATGTACTGTGTCTGGACAACACAATCGATAGATCTCGTCATACCTGCATGAACTACCGTCTAAGAAATCAACAGCGCAGAGTATTGGAGAATCGAAACAAAAACTGAAAGTCTTACGTCTCCCTCTATTTTCCGGGAGAAGTTTCATGAGAGTTTAGAATACAGGAGGAGAAATATGTTTTTATAAGCTGTTTATTCACACTGTTTTGTGTTCTCTGGTGCTCAAATCAATGCTGCTTAAAAGCAAATTTCCTCTCCCGCCCACTTCACTATGCGTTATATTTGAAACATGTTCATATTATGTCTTAGGAGGCCATTTCTTTTAAATTTCGAAACCTACAAAATTTATGGCCAAAGAAAAAATGAATAAATGAATAAAAATGAAGGTGGGTCGGCGAATCTCTGCCTCGTGTGTGATGGGCTCTTATTTAAGAAAGGGAGATCCGAAGTCTCTCAGTAATGTTTATTATTTTTTCAAGTACGAACTCTATCTGAAGCGGGAAAAGAATTTAAATTAGCCCACCGAAATTTAACTGCGACATCGCAATACCTGGAGCGTATGTGTTTACTATACAGGGTCATGTTATGAGAACATTTAGCAAATCTATGTTCATTTAGGCTAGAGTGTCAGCAAAAGTCCCTGTTTTTCGATTTTTTCTTTGAATTCGGAGAACCTTCGAGTCTCCTAGCTGAAATCTAATTTGTTGGACAGAGGACGGTGGGCCAAAGTAAAATCAGAGATTGACGTTTAATCCATGCTGAGAGCTTTCGGTTTCAATTTTCGCTCCAATAGAGGACGTTGAAGCTCTAATTCTTCTGCCTCTTTTACTTGGACAGGATTAGTGTTACAATAGCAGTACTTGATTACTTCGAGACTTTCACCTTTTAATTTGGCTAAGACAATTCCACCAGGAACTCCAAATTTTCCTTGAAAAACGATGCTATAGGTGTCAAGCACACATGGAAAACCCGAAATGAATTAACAAGCAAAATTAAAGAATAAACGTAAGTATTCAACCAGAAAATAAAAATTTCACCGTATTGAAAATTATCAAAAAATTAACAAATTAAACTATCGGTAACCACATTCGACAACAAATATCGTACACTGCCATTGAGCAGAAATACTTTGAAGTTGCAGCAAGACATTCGTGCAGAAGCATAGATATGACCAAGCATTAACGAATTAAAAAATTGTTCCTCGATACCTGAACGTCTTCTTCTAGCAGAAGCAGCATTACTTCGGACCGTAACTTGAAGCACATCCTGTTTTGTCTGACCACAGCTGCAGCACACGCATGTAATTGTTTGCACACAACAGCAGACGCAGACAAACACGGCGATATCAGCTCGGGCAAGGCTGCCGAGACCCGAACAACGACTTGGTCCACTCTGGCAGTCTCGAGCATTGCCTTAATTGTTAGAACTGAATCTTCAAAGCTCCACTCAAAAGTTACGATGTTTACTGCGATAAGAGCGATTAATCCGAAGTCAGATGTAGTTGTATATGGCTCGTGTTAACGTCAGTGTTATTTGACTAGTTTTTAAACTTTGTTTCTTTGATTAATCGACTCTTTGCTGGCCCAGTGTAGAGTGAGAAATGTATGATCACAGTATTTCAAGCATAACATGCAAATTTAACAAAATGTATCGCTAATGTAGGTTCTCAAAATGGTTAATGACCACTCATAGTTCTGATATTTTTCAGAGGTTATTAAATAAAAAGCAGGGTCTGGGTAAAGCACACAAATTGTCACTGCCTGCCTAGGTAAAGCACACAAATTGTCACTGCCTGCCTAGGTAAAGCACACAAATTGTCACTGCCTGCCTAGGTAAAGCACACAAATTGTCACTGCCTGCCTAGGTAAAGCACACAAATTGTCACTGCCTGCCTAGGTAAAGCACACAAATTGTCACTGCCTGCCTAGGTAAAGCACACAAATTGTCACTGCCTGCCTAGGTAAAGCACACAAATTGTCACTGCCTGCCTAGGTAAAGCACACAAATTATCACTGCCTGCCTAGGTAAAGCACACAACTTGTCACTGCCTGCCTAGGTAAAGCACACAAATTGTCACTGCCTGTCTAGGTAAAGCACACAAATTGTCACTGCCTGCCTAGGTAAAGCACACAAATTGTCACTGCCTGCCTAGGTAAAGCACACAAATTGTCACTGCCTGCCTAGGTAAAGCACACAACTTGTCACTGCCTGCCTAGGTAAAGCACACAAATTGTCACTGCCTGCCTAGATAAAGCACACAAATTGTCACTGCCTGCCTAGGTAAAGCACACAAATTGTCACTGCCTGCCTAGGTAAAGCACACAAATTGTCACTGCCTGCCTAGGTAAAGCACACAAATTGTCACTGCCTGCCTAGGTAAAGCACACAAATTGTCACTACCTGCCTAGGTAAAGCACACAAATTGTCACTGCCTGCCTAGGTAAAGCACACAAATTGTCACTGCCTGCCTAGATAAAGCACACAAATTGTCACTGCCTGCCTAGGTAAAGCACACAAATTGTCACTGCCTGCCTAGATAAAGCACACAAATTGTCATTGCCTGCCTAGGTAAAGCACACAAATTGTCCCTGCCTGCCTAGGTAAAGCACACAAATTGTCACTGCCTGCCTAGGTAAAGCACACAAATTGTCACTGCCAGCCTAGGTAAAGCACACAAATTGTCACTGCCTGCCTAGGTAAAGCACACAAATTGTCACTGCCTGCCTAGTTAAAGCACACAAATTGTCACTGCCTGCCTAGGTAAAGCACACAAATTGTCACTGCCTGCCTAGGTAAAGCACACAAATTGTCACTGCCTGCCTAGGTAAAGCACACAAATTGTCACTACCTGCCTAGGTAAAGCACACAAATTGTCACTGCCTGCCTAGGTAAAGCACACAAATTGTCACTGCCTGCCTAGATAAAGCACACAAATTGTCATTGCCTGCCTAGGTAAAGCTCAAAAATTGTCACTGCCTGCCTAGGTAAAGCACACAAATTGTCACTGCTTACATAGGTAACGCACACAAATTGTCACTACATGCCTAGGTAAAGCACACAAATTGTCACTGATTGCCTAGGTAAAACACACAAATTGTCACTGCCTGCCTAGGTAAAGCACACAAATTGTCACTGCTTGCCTAGGCAAAGCACACAAATTGTCACTGCCTGCCTAGGTAGAGCACACAAATTGGCACTGTCTGCCTAGGTAAAGCACACAAATTGTCACTGCCTGCCTAGGTAAAGCACACAAATTAACACTGCCTGCCTGGGTAAAGCACACAAATTGTCACTACCTGCCTAGGTAAAGCACACAAATTGTCACTGCCTGCCTAGGTAAAGCACACAAATTGTCACTGCCTGCCTAGGTAAAGCACACAAATTGTCACTGCCAGCCTAGGTAAAGCACACAAATTGTCACTACCTGCCTAGGTAAAGCACACAAATTGTCACTGTCTGCCTAGGTAAAGCACACAAATTGTCTCTGCCTGCCTAGGTAAAGCACACAAATTGTCACTGCCTGCCTAGGTAAAGCACACAAATTGTCACTGCCAGCCTAGGTAAAGCACACAAATTGTCACTGCCTGCCTAGGTAAAGCACACAAATTGTCACTGCCTGCCTAGGTAAAGCACACAAATTGTCACTGCCTGCCTAGGTAAAGCACACAAATTGTCACTGCCTGCCTAGGTAAAGCACACAAATTGTCACTGCCTGCGTAGGTAAAGCACACAAATTGTCACTGCCTGCCTAGGTAAAGCACACAAATTGCCACTGCCTGTCAAGCAAAGCTACTGGACACAACGCACCTGACCCACGTCAAGCGCTCTACAGCAAGCGTCATAACTGCTGCCTATGGAAAACAGCCGACAAATAGTCAGGTAAATGCATGCAATAGCAGCGGGATGAAGGAAATACGGAACAGTGACTTAAATACAATAATAAAGTTGGAATAAATTTGTTATCATGGTAGCGCCGCAAAAGTACGATATGTTTAGACACATATTGACCATAGAAAAGAAAATATGGGTAGCGAAAGCTATAGATAAGCAAAATTTACATTCTTACCTTCTTAAAAATCATCGTAATACTGCAGTCATTTGGTACAGTGAGATTATTGCATCAATTAATGTCACTATTGGATTCTTTCTCAACTGCTGCGTGTGCCACTGCAGTGATTCCGTCAGTTAACTCCACTGAGTGAAACTGAACTGCAGAGAAAGGCTATACAGTATTGACCATTATTTGCAATAATAATATAATTATTACTCAATATAATATTTACAATCAGACAATCAATATTCTCGGCAGTAACACTTGTGGTTTTTACAGCACAGCTTCTCAGTTTGACTATTCATCGACCAAAATAATATCTGAAATATAAAAAGTATAGATAAATAAATAATAAACTATGCGCCATGTATTGCTCCCTGAAGAGCCTCGCACCGCCCAGCTGCTGGAAACCGTCGCAGACTCTGCGCTGATATTTGCCTGGTGCTACAAAACGCGGATCTATGCGGTAGGAAACGCGCGATGCTCAATCGTAAGTGACTGACCTCCTGCGCTACGATATTTCCTGGCGTTTCATGCTTACTGGTAGAAAAGAAGCCTTAGGTTGGATTAGATGTTAGTTTAATCCTCCATAATTGCAACAAAGACGTTCCAAAACGAGGAGGGAGGAAGGCGCCATTTAGCATGGAGTTTAGGAAATTCGGAATCTACGCACAAAGTGCAGGGAAGCAGAAAGTTTAGAAAGAAGTTTATAAAATAAGATGAATGCTCAAGAAGAAAGTAGCATTGGCTGAAAAACGAGACAGCAGTGAAGGGAAGGAAGTTGGTGCTTAACAAAACAAGAAACATTTTATTTCAATATAACGAGTTCCTACCTAGCTCTTAGTTCGGCGCAGAAAAGAAGCCTTCACAGTCAGAAGATCAGTTACGGAAAAGTTGTTTCCAAGGAAATTCACCTCACCCATTTTGAAAAGGAGCCCAAGGAAAACATGAGAAATATGGATTACGTTATTTTAAGCCCATCGTTTGGCTTTCGAACTGCTCATACTCAAAAGAGTAAGCTCATGTTCTTCCATGTGACATGTGATGCAGCCAGCTCATCCTGCAGCTAAAAGTTTTCATGTCGCTGAAGTGTCACTGACGTGTTTCATTTAGTTTTATCTCTACAGTGTTCCTCTCAGAATAACATACAGAAAATTCATGGTATTCTGCCAAACAGATGAGCGGCATTTGTTCTCCGCCATGCAGCCAGTTCTTTATGGCGAGGCGCAATTGATATTTTCAAAAATCTGGGCCACCGCTGTGAGCTTGCAAGTAACCTACCTCGTTAAATTAGGACTTTCATAGAGACCAAACTATTCAGTGAACATGTTCCCCGTTAGCATGAGTAACAAGCTAGTTTTTTTCGGAAACACTCTGGTGTATCACTCGTCATATGTTGAGCAATTCCCTCCATGTCTTTTTTTAAAAAATCCGCGTTTATTTTCATTCATGGAATTTTTTTCGGCATCTCGTCGAGCCACTTTTGCCAATGAAAAATCGAGGAACCGAATTATAGCAACAGGTGAAAATGTTCAATTAATAAATTCTTGCTCGTTTAAATTTCACACAGCCTTTTTGGATTAAACTTCAACAGCATATTAGAATTAAATTTGAAAATAATTGTTCTGAGGGATGTTGATATTAAAATATTTTACATAATATATGAAATAGAGGACAAAATCAAAGTAGAAGTATTCCATACTTTCAATTTATTTGGAGCTTGAACAGTATGCATTTCATCATTCTCATTCATTTGAACTCGGCATCGTATGCTTGTTATCAATATGAAAATTTTATTCTGCCAATCTCAGACTTCCTGTGTGTTGTGTAATTAAGATGTCGTTAGCGTGACCTTCCTTCGCTTCGTTTTTTGTAACTTCAGCAAACAATACGATATAAGTTGAAAATTCATTTAATAACAATCATAACAAAATTTTCCAGCTATAAAAAGAATTTTAATGTAAGGGTACATACGGCAACAGATACAGAATGGGTCAACGGACAAATGTAGCTCAACAACATCTGCTTCTTGTTTTCTATCACTAAAAAAATGCACATTTAACACTTGCTGTACTGAATTTGGCAAATAATAATGAATTCGTTCGACGAATATCATAGATTGTGTATTTTTGTAACGTATGTTAATTTTATTCAACCTAAATGAAAACGGAATTTAAACGCGTTAATAAACTCTAATAAAAATATTCGTTAGCTAACACTTCGAGGATTATCATCGGTAGCTCTACAATCATCGAACCGATGTAGTGAAATAAGCAATAAATTCTAGAACCTGAGGCAACTAACCGATATTTAATTTTATCTCACTCGTGCTTTGCAGCTCGACAGTAGCTGCCAGCTTATCACTCATTTTCTCTATGTTATAAATCACTGTGAATTACCAGACAAAATATCATAGAAGCTTTTCTAAGTATCGGTGAACCTTTGCCTGAATATGAATGGTATCCCACTTTCTATTAAAAATTAATCCAAGACCTTGTCGCCTCACCGGGGATAAAAAGTGACGATTTTTCTTGAATTTTCCTATGCGAGTTCAATTAAGTTGAGTTATGTTCAGATAACGTCGAAGTTTCACAAAAACGACAAGAAGTACAGGTTTTAAATTTTTCATTGTCAAATATTTTCATTTTCTTTAGAATCTTTAGCTTCGTCGGCTGAAAAAAACATCATCGAGCGCTACCATATCCTAGCGTTTCAATAAATGGTCTCTCACAGACACACGCATTTCCTGAGATCAACCAACAAACTCAGTGGAATTATCACTGAGGATGCAGTGGCGCCGTAGCTGGGCATGGAAAGCGCAAGCGTTGATGACTAAAAGAAAGTAACCATCATCATCTACATGTGACCATCATCATCTGCATGTGTCCATCTTCATCTACATATGATCATCATCGTCTACAAGTGACGATCATCATCTACAAGTGATCATCATCATCAACAAGTGATAATCATCATCTACAAGTGACCATCATCATCTACATGTGATAATCATCATCTGCAAGTGTCCATCATCATCTACAAGTGATCATCAGCGTCTACAAGTGATCATCATCATCTACAAGTGTCCATCATCGTCTAGAAAAGATCATCATCATCTACAAGTGACCATCATCGTCTAGAAGAGATCATCATCATCTACAAGTGACCATCATCGTCTAGAAGAGATCATCATCATCTACAAGTGACCATCAACATCTACGAGTGAACATCATCGAGTGTCTTACGGCTGTCAAAACTGACTCTCAAGATATACCTCAACGAAATCTGTCCTTTCAACGCTTACTTCACTAAATGTGCTAAGATATAGTAATTTCTCTGAAATAATACAAGGGATTAGCAATTTCAACAAAATGTACATATTAACTTTGACCTCATTTAAAAAGTAATTTAAATATTTCAATCTACAAATTGTGATCTAAATTTGAACGTAACATGAATATTTTAATAAAAGCTAATCAAAATATTGGACGGCAGCCCTGGCCGGCTGAGGTCTGGAGCAGCCCTACGCCACTCTCTGAAATCAATTGGTGCTTGGGCAGAACATTCGCTGCCAGCTTAACGACCGCACTAAATGCGACGATTATCGGTGTTTACTGCTCAATAAAGTGTATGTTGTGTGTTTTTTTCTCAATAATTACTCGCGACGGGCTGTCGTTTACTAACTCCCCAATAGTGAATGAAGAGTTAGACTTGTACTGTGCTTTAGAGTGTTCGGCACTTAAGCAGTAGAGGTAATTCAACTGTGGCGTTTGATCTCTATGGTTGAAAATGATGACGGAAGTCAGTTTCAAAGCTGAAAGTTGGAAATTTACGTGAAATTCTAATCATTCCTAATAACTCTAGATTCATACATTTTATTACTAGGTAAATTAATTCTTTACTAGCATTTTTAATAACTTACTTGTTTTGTAGAACATATCCATACACGGTGTGGCGAGTGAATGAAAACCGTAGATTTCTCCCTTTGCACAAGTATTCTATGAATAGTAACGAAACCGAACCCTAATTTTGTAATTAGGAAACATTGAAAATAATTTTAAATGCAAAAGCATATGTTGAACTTCTGTTGAGGTAGGACGTTTTATTAACTTTCATACGGCCCAGAATTTCATCTTTACATGAGCGATGATGTTCTATACTAGAAATCCGCTGCTGGACTTGATTTTTTTATTCTTGATTTACAATCACCAGATCGTAAAATTTAGGATTCCGCTATCGAAATTGTTCGACGTGATATGCAGGTAAAATGTTAATATAACAACGCAGCCTGGCCAGTGGTGTCAGAAAAAATTCCTTATGAAAACCCTGAGCCTGACTTAAGCTTTCAAATGGATAGAGTTGCTCACTACTCGTAGATTCTTGAACTTATTCAAACCAACGGTGGTATAATTAGCTTCTAAATGAAATACGAAAGTGTTCAAGTATAATAAAACGCAAACTCGTACATTTTTTTCCAAGCCCGGACGTGCATCTTGCACTTTTTCGCTATTTCAACACTGCTTCAACGGAATTTATTGAATTTAACCATCCCTGGTACGCGTTCCATTTTTTGTGCACGAAATGTCTTTCCGAGCTTAATGAAAGGTATTAAAAGCCTTTCCTTCTATATAGGAAAGTGTCAATTAATCTTGTTCGTCACTGCTCGCTGCAAGGAATGATCCCTTTACTTCGAATGATCCAGGCCAAGGACCGTCCGGATGACGACTCGTTGTCTAGAACGGCGCGATTGTGGCAGCAAAATGATCGAAATTTGCCTTTATTGCCGTGCCAGGCTCAACAAACGAGAGATGTCCCGAGTGAAGGGACTCTGTCTCTGCAACGAGCGAGGGCTTTGCGTTAGAGAGTCTGTGAAAATGGCAAAATTTCATTGCCTGATTATGGGACAAGCAAGAAGTTACTTTGAAATCTAGAGTGATCGTTGTGATTGTGCTGCTTGGACCAGGCTGTTCTTATTATAATCATGCTATTGAATTATAACTATTCCCCCAGGAGTAGTTCCTTAAAATTATCGTAACATCTTAACTTGATTTAGAGCCTGTGTATGTATAAGTTTGCTGGGAATCTTCTTTGATAAATCCACGTCAAATAATGGTGTTCAGTAATGACCAACATAAGAAACATTCACAACGAAAGTCAGTCACTAAATTAAATAAAACACAATTTAAACGATTGAACTGTATGGTTCTCAGACGCTTGCATTACTAGCATCGTAAATTTTTAAACGCCTGTAGGAATTTATGCATGTAGAAAAAAATTGACCGGGGTGTGCAAAACTTTCTGCCCTTCAACGTTAGTGTCGGCATTCTTTGTAGTCAAAACATTCTAAATTGATGGCGAGAAGAAGTTCAAACTGCTATTTCGCTAGCAATTTTTATTCATTATTTTCGAACTGTCTCTTCACTTCCAAAACCATCAATTTTGGCCCCGATTTTATTGTATAGTGAGGCTTTTGTCTCTCATATTAATAAAGTTATAAATGAATTACCGTACGTTTACCTGGTAAATTCAAACGCAACGCTGGACTTGATGGGGTCGCTGGGCTAAGTTACATATAATTCCAACCAACGCCACGTGGCCCGGACAATGTAAACGTATGTTAATGAAACGAAAACATGCGCGCGATGCAGAGGCATGTTCGCTCTGCCGCTCCTTACCAGTGCTCGAACCAGCAACTCGGTCAGGCCGTGACGCATAAAAACAAACCAAGACCTGACAGCGTTCGCAACAGAGGGTGTGACAAAAGATAATTTGTACAATAATTCTACCGCTAATTGGGCTTAAATTCGTTTCATTAGAAACGAAACTGTCCCAAGCGAAGAATGATGTTCTGGTTCCTAAGTGGGATGACTTGACCGTTATGTTTGTTACAAAGTGATGTTTTAATAGTACAGAAAACGACATTGATGTTCGTATATACAGTGGCGTATAGATACAACTGATTAACAAATTAGCTACCAAAGCAGCAGGAGTAGAAAAATTTAATTTATGTTTGCAATTTTCCCCATAAAGTCGGTCACCAGCGAAATTGGTCCACGGACGAGACTCATTGAATTCATTGAAGACTTGGCTGAAGTAGATGCAATTCATTCTAAGATGCAGCTTCGTCTCTACTTCATTCTTGAAATGCTAACACTTCCTCTTAAAACGTTCACGAACTCAGTATCCTGAGCTCATAGTCCTTTCGCTAAATGAAATGTCTTTGAATCTAAGAAGATTTACTTGAACGAGCGAATTAGCAGTCTCCAAATTATTATTAACATAGTAAAGCGTCGTATTAGATGTCTTGCTAAAATCATCATCGCTTTACATTGTCTAAGTGTTGAGTATCTTCGTAACTGCATTTTGTTCTGTATTTGTGTGCCTCTTTTTGCATCATAATTTGCCTCATTTTGCCTAGGAATTATGTGTGCTCAAAATGTCATTAGTAAACGATTACCCATTATTCTATGTGTATTACCCTTCCTCAAACTCGCTGAAGAAACACCGACTCGAGCATCAAGACACCCTAGAACTTCTGTTTCTGGAAAAGGCTCGATGTTCCAGCTCCAGAGTGTTGACTAGTATTGAGGATGAAACTATTTCAAAATGAAAGATTTTAGAATTCAAAGAATAGATTTTCAAATTTGTGTATGGAATTAAATGTATCAACGTAAACATGTAAATTTGAAATATTTAGTTAACGTGAAATCATGGAAATAATAAACAAATGCATAAGTATTAGTGTTCTAATGGGTGAACATAAGACAAGAAAGACTCCACTCCTCAACATACAAAACAGAATGATAAGATGTTTGTTAATCTTTCTTTTGCTTTTAATTAAAAAGTGATAGCGTCGATTCCAAAAGAGCTGTCTTTTCACGAGCTGAATTTTTTGAAATTTCTTGCGTTCTGGTGTTGAAGAAAGTGGTCTCAATTTTATGCTCACCCATCGGTATACTAATACCAATTCAAATTGGAATAATGGCATCGGAAAACTTATACTCTGATTTCTATTTGTTTAGAATTTCTAGTTCATCAAGCAATATCAAATTGATTTTTTTCCGTTTTTGAATTACTTGTCATTATTATAAGTACATTGGCAATATGTGGTGTGTACTAAGTTTTAAACACATTTTGTAAAGATAACGGTAATTTATACGATTTCAACAAAAAGCTTTTTCGGAAACCTAAAGTAAAAGCTAGGTTATGAAAATGTTCCAGCATAAAAGTCATTGATGGGTGAGAGGGACCAGTTACATGAAATCCTAGCTAGAGTATAATTAGTTTTATGAGTTTCAGTTCATTATTAATTAAACGAAACGTCTAACTTTAAACGTATGTGAACTATGGCGACTCAAAATTGTTCACGATAATTTAGATCGAAAAGAACATTGTCACTGCAATTGTTAATTAATATCAATGTTATTAAATATCGAGATACGAGTCTTGCATCTTGCTGACCATCGACTTTTTTCCCTGAAAGAATAGCCATTTTAGAACGATTTGAATACGTGGAGACTATCGGAAAAGAAACAATTCGACGCTTTGGGTTAGCAAAAAATTCATTGGAGTATGCTATAGGTTCCGCCGCCGTGCGGCCGGGACCCGGGTTCGAAACTCGGCGCTGGCAGGGGCAATTTTCTCTGTTGGGTATAGGAGAAAAATTCCAAGCACAATACCCCACTCTACCCAGGTGTCTGAAATGGGTACCGGTCTTGACCGGGGGAAAGCGTCATGGCGTCCTGGCGTTAGTTCTAAGGCATTTGAAAATCCAATGTACAAGGTGATATGTATCAGGCTTGATTGGAAATAAAGCATCCGTAGATGCCTTCATTATGAACGACATCAACTCAAATTAAGTGCCCAAATTAGGCAGCCTTGTGTCAATATTTTCTAGGAATTATCCAAATTCCTGTTTCTTTTTCACCATATCTCAATTTTAACTTCGAAAGGCCGTTCTACAGCCTCTGAATTATTGGGCCCAGATCAGTGCTATGTCAGGCCAGACTCATTGTGTAGTCTAGCAGTCTAGTGTAATCATTGTCTGGTGAAAAACTCTCAACTTGATTGCCGTGCGTTAAGGCTTTTTTTTCGCAAGGAATTAGGCTTTAGAACTTATGTCGATTGTGAGATTAGAACTGAACTTGCATTTGCCTAATGAGATAACCATATGCCTCAGCAGATGAATGACAAAGCTTCAGAAGCAGCAGCAAAGATCACACAGCACTTCGCCGCTACTTCCTGCAAAGTGGACTTTTTTTGGTCCCACATCACTGACAGACGTTCATTCTCCAATTCTGTTTGAACCTGACTCTTACCTTCCAAACATACACTACTTATAAGTTCTGCACTTGTTCGGTATTTGACATAATTTCCACACTCCAAATGACATATTACTGTACAAATTCTAGAATGTCTTGTCCTTTTTTTGCCGTCAAGAGTGTACCATACACAGAAGGGTTGATATTAATTGTTGAAATTACTACCTCAAGCTGATCTTGTTCGCTTTCATCAGCAAGAAGCCATAGACTTTCAAAAATTCAAGCCTGAAACGTCACTCAACTTTTGAGAGACGTCCGGAACAGTCATGAAATCGCAACGAACCGGAACGATTTCCTTTGTCAATATTTCTTAAGGGTAAGGCTTGCATTCCAGTTCTATAAGATATGAAAGCTGTCTTTACTTATTGACATGTCAATAGTGCTTTCAATCATTAAAAGATTTTACACCAAGAGTTGCGGCACAATACGATTTTTTTTGTCAAGTTTTGTTTACTGGCGCGCAGACGTAGTGTAGGTGAAAGTAGTTTTAGATATTAGAAAATGGAAAAATAGTTCGGACCGATCCAGAGGTTGAAAATGGAATAATGCTAGCCTGTTTCGTTAACATTTCTCAGTTTTAAACTTTCTTGAATTTTAGGTGACCATTGTGAATTCCTCTTGATACATTTTTTAGGGATATCTTCCTGAATTGGTAAAGATTTGTAATTGTTTTAAAAGGTCATTAAAATAAATAATTTGTAATCCCATTCGCTCTTGTTAATGAAAGAAAATTTAGCCTAACTTTTCACTCTTAAATTTGCGAGGCTCGTAAAATAAATGCGAAATGTGACTCGAAAACATGTTTCAGTATTTATGAGATGTTCAATGGCACGTTTACAAAAAATTAAATTTAACAAAACACCTACAATGAAGTCAGTACGTATATTTTGTGTTCCATAATGTTCAATGCAGCATGTATATTTTATGTTTTTGAATAAATTTTTTTTCTTTTTAAGCTCCGTTTTTCGGGGGACAGCCTGTATATATCCATCAATACTTCATGAAAATAGTCATTGTGCATACCTGCGTCCGTCGTACCAATTTTTCAGCGGTAAATTTTATATTTAATGTAGAACGCACCGAGTAATTTTAAGAGCTGTTACCTATTTCTAACCCTCTTGATTTCAGGTTCTTGACTCTAAGCATAGCAAAATATTTTCTAGGAAAATAATGACCTCTTGCTGGGCGTAAAATAACAAATAATGACCTCTTGCTGGGCGTAAAATAACAAATAATGACCTCTTGCTGGACGTAAAATAACAAATAATGACCTCTTGCTGGGCGTAAAATAACGAATAATGACCTCTTGCTGGGCGTAAAATAACAAATAATGACCTCTTGCTGGACGTAAAATAACAAATAATGACCTCTTGCTGGGCGTAAAATAACAAATAATGACCTCTTGCTGGACGTAAAATAACAAATAATGACCTCTTGCTGGGCGTAAAATAACGAATAATGACCTCTTGCTGGGCGTAAAATAACAAATAATGACCTCTTGCTGGGCGTAAAATAACGAATAATGACCTCTTGCTGGGCGTAAAATAACAAATAATGACCTCTTGCTGGACGTAAAATAACAAATAATGACCTCTTGCTGGGCGTAAAATAACGAATAATGACCTCTTGCTGGGCGTAAAATAACAAATAATGACCTCTTGCTGGGCGTAAAATAACAAATAATGACCTCTTGCTGGACGTAAAATAACAAATAATGACCTCTTGCTGGGCGTAAAATAACGAATAATGACCTCTTGCTGGGCGTAAAATAACAAATAATGACCTCTAGTAAAGTAATGTCTTGCGTCTAAGAGAACTGGAGTGCCCTTGAAAGCAGGCTGCTCGCTCCGATGACACGTCGACTTAATGAAAGGCGCGTCGTACGATTTTCGGCATCGTCCTGGCGCAGCAACGGTGAAGCCTTTTTGTTATCAGATTGCAACAGAAGCGAGTATAAATATCATAAGGTCAGAGTGAAGTGTCGCTCCAGAGTGTCAAGAAGGATCAGATCTCTTTGTTGAAATTCTGTTCGATTTTTCTTAGATGAGCTTATTTGATTTGAGTTTTTCTTCTTTTCTTCTTCGGCGAACTGGATTTTTCAGCATCGTGGGATTCTATTAGAGTCTAAAGCCTAATTTTTTCGATTATTTGCTTGTGTCTTGAAGATTATTACACTGTAAGGGGCTCAAAAATTGTTAGAATTTATCAGAAAATCCAGGAGCAAATTAACGAGACACCGTTCCTGATGAAACAACAACAAGTGTGACGCACCTGAACTTCCAACGTCATTCAAGAAATGGAAATTTGATATAACCAAATCACTGACCACGGGCACTTATTATGAACGATCTAATCTCGAGAAAATTGTTAATATGTTACTCCTGTATTGTAATACAACTTTTGGTTTATGAATCTGTAAAAACGCATGAAAACTATTTCCTCGAGAAGTTAAAAGACAAAACGAAAAATCTTTCTTCCACAAAGCAAGCCTTTTTCGTACAATTGATAAAATAAAATGTGCAAACTGAGTGAATAACTTGTGCCATGTAGTGCGTGAATCTGTGTGCAGGCTGAGTAACTGTTTATCGTTGAGTATCTGCTCAATGAATAAAGGGGTTGGAAAAAGAGGCCTGAGAACCTCAGCACCTCTTTAGGAAATATACGCTCGTTACAAAAATGATAACATAATGTATTAACATCACTTGTCAAATTATAAGGGAATTTTCAACGAAAAAATAATCATTCGCATACTTTCACGTGCAGGTTTCGCTTGTGTTTCATTTACAAGGAAATTAGGGGAGCTAATGTTGTTGCGAACTGTAACGTTACGCAGGGAGAGTAAAATTACTTAAAATACGAAGAGATTTTGAAGGTAAAACCATTTCAGTTTGAGTTTATTTCATAATTTTTCAACTTACAAAATTCAAATCTGTTTGTTTCAAAGTGACCACATTGTGCTGCTGGCGAACACCACATTGGGCTGCACCACAGTTCCTTTTAAAAGTTATTGTTTGGTTTAGCAATCGGTGATGTGTTTTGATTTTGAAGTAAAAATTTTGTTGGTTTTGATTTATGCTTTGTTTTTGGTATCAGTTGCTCTCGCATGGCTCAATTAGTAGCATGACGTTCGATTAGTAAAATTAGCTCCAGAAATTGCTTAGTTCTGAATCTAACCGAAGCAAGGAAATTCTCCTTCGACCGCCCGTTAGCACTTCGAAATCAAGAATATTACTTCTACACGATAATAGGTAACTAAGTTCTAAACTCTTCATTCGTTCATACATTCCCCTCCTGCGTCCTCACATGCCTTATGTTTGATAGAAAGTTGTAAATAAAAGCGGAAGCACAAAAAAATATGAAGTTACTGAGCAACATGGGAATTTTATAAGTTTTATAAATTTTATTTCCTCTACAGTTATCTGCTGATTGTAACATGGTGAATTTCTTTGTGTTTTCTTCTCCGTTACCATTTGAGAGGAAGTGTAGTTAAAAGAACTCTGTTGTGGTGGTCGGAACAAAGGCTTTCAGACGCGATGTTTTACTCGATATTTTGACTGATGTTGAAGAACTCTATCATTAGAGAACGTATGATTTACACGTAAAAATACAACCTGGTGTTATTGAACTATGAGTGTATATTGATTTTTCTACAGTTATCATCGTAGATTTATGAGACTGGCAAAGTAATAATTCTAGCTGCACATAAAAAATCACTTGCCAAATTGCTCCAACTGCGAAAAGAAACCAGTGCAAATCAATTAAAAGTAAATGCATTCTGAGACATCCAGAAAAAGTCACAAGGTTTGCTAATGGACAGCCTTTTAAATTTTCGTACTGGGAGTTGAGTAGAACAGAAATTGGCCAAATAAGTGATGCACAAATCAATCGTAACAGTAAATAAATTGACACCCAAATGGAATTCGAACAGTCAAATGGATAAAGCAGAAATTGAAGATGAACTTTACAGAGTAAAGATAGTTTCTTGGCTACATAGAAACTTTTAACGTTGAATCCGGTCCTTATAATCCGATATTCTTTGTCTTTGAAGCAAACGGTTATAAAAGAAAGTTATTGTGCGAGTAAAAACCACTTTTTCAAATGCATTGAATTTTCACTCAGCATTAGGACTTAAATTAGAGCAACGGTAATCATATCAATGACTTTCTCGGCTATCATTTTCCAGGACCCTGAACTTCTTATGTTATTGACTTCCGAAGCCTACGATGTTGGGACTCTACTTTTTTGTGATTTTACTGTACGAGCGTTGAATTTTGTTGTACGTCTTTGCAATTGAAGGACATTAAAAGTTTTTGCACTCTTCGTATTGATTTATCGATCAAAAAAATTTTTTTTTCTTGATTCGAGTTACGTTTTTATTAGGAATCTGTTCGTTGAGGAAGTTTAGGATAAGCTCGTACCTAATAAGCCGGGTTGGTTCACAGCCTACAGACCTAATGGTAGCCTTATCCTTTGTAACTCACGTGCTTTAGTGAAAAATAAGATTCCTAACCTACTGATGCTACAAAAAAATGAATAAGTACAATATTTTATTGGTTTAAATATTCCAATCCAATGACTCGAGGTAATGCTGGGCTAAAAAATTCAGACCACAAATTAGTTTTTGTTGGCATCAGAAAGAAAAACAGGAATCTGAATTTATTTATGCACTCATCTGGCAGAAAAAGTAACGTCGCAAACCTTATAGGATTTTTAAAAGCCTGGTCAGCCCCGTTTGTATGAAATCAACGAAAGATTGGAGCTTATTTATTCGGTCTTTCAATGTATCACAAATGGGGTACAATTTCGACTACGCCTGTGACGTCACGATACCTATGAGCAGGCGCCGAGATGCAGGAGTCATTGGATGAAGGCAATTTCGTTAGAAAAATCCATGATGCGGAGGAATCTTGTACGATTTGTTGAATAGATTGTTCAGATTCTTTGATGTGTTAGGCAAGAATACATCTAGATTTTAGTGCTGTTCTTTTCGAGGCGAGAGTGAGATACCGACGCATCTGTTTATTACTCCCATACATTCCGACGTATTCTTCAACCTGTAATGTTGACGTTTTTTCGTACGTACGTACGTGAGTAGTTGTAAAATGGAACAACAACAGCATATCAGCATATTCTCTAGCTACCAACTCCCCAAGCTACCAACTTCCCAAGCTACCAACTCCCCAAGCTACCAACTCCCCAAGCTACCAACTTCCCAAGCTACCAACTTCCCAAGCTACCAACTCCCCAAGCTACCAACTTCCCAAGCTACCAACTTCCCAAGCTACCAACTCCCCAAGCTACCAACTTCCCAAGCTACCAACTCCCCAAGCTACCAACTTCCCAAGCTACCAACTTCCCAAGCTACCAACTCCCCAAGCTACCAACTTCCCAAGCTACCAACTTCCCAAGCTACCAACTTCCCAAGCTACCAACTCCCCAAGCTACCAACTTCCCAAGCTACCAACTCCCCAAGCTACCAACTTCCCAAGCTATCAACTTCCCAAGCTATCAACTTCCCAAGCTATCAACTTCCCAAGCTACCAACTCCCCAAGCTACCAACTTCCCAAGCTACCAACTTCCCAAGCTACCAACTTCCCAAGCTACCAACTCCCCAAGCTACCAACTCCCCAAGGTACCAACTTCCCAAGCTACCAACTCCCCAAGCTACCAACTTCCCAAGCTATCAACTTCCCAAGCTATCAACTTCCCAAGCTATCAACTTCCCAAGCTACCAACTCCCCAAGCTATCAACTTCCCAAGCTACCAACTCCCCAAGCTACCAACTTCCCAAGCTACCAACTCCCCAAGCTACCAACTTCCCAAGCTATCAACTTCCCAAGCTATCAACTTCCCAAGCTATCAACTTCCCAAGCTACCAACTCCCCAAGCTATCAACTTCCCAAGCTATCAACTTCCCAAGCTATCAACTTCCCAAGCTACCAACTTCCCAAGCTACCAACTTCCCAAGCTACCAACTCCCCAAGCTACCAACTTCCCAAGCTACCAACTTCCCAAGCTACCAACTCCCCAAGCTACCAACTTCCCAAGCTACCAACTCCCCAAGCTACCAACTTCCCAAGCTATCAACTTCCCAAGCTATCAACTTCCCAAGCTATCAACTTCCCAAGCTATCAACTTCCCAAGCTATCAACTTCCCAAGCTATCAACTTCCCAAGCTATCAACTTCCCAAGCTATCAACTTCCCAAGCTATCAACTTCCCAAGCTATCAACTTCCCAAGCCACCAACTCCCCAAGCTACCAACTTCCCAAGCTACCAACTCCCCAAGCTACCAACTTCCCAAGCTACCAACTCCCCAAGCTACCAACTTCCCAAGCTACCAACTCCCCAAGCTACCAACTTCCCAAGCTATCAACTTCCCAAGCTATCAACTTCCCAAGCTATCAACTTCCCAAGCTATCAACTTCCCAAGCTACCAACTCCCCAAGCTATCAACTTCCCAAGCTACCAACTTCCCAAGCTACCAACTCCCCAAGCTATCAACTTCCCAAGCTATCAACTTCCCAAGCTATCAACTTCCCAAGCTACCAACTCTCCAAGCTATCAACTTCCCAAGCTATCAACTTCCCAAGCTATCAACTTCCCAAGCTATCAACTTCCCAAGCTACCAACTCCCCAAGCTACCAACTCCCCAAGCTATCAACTTCCCAAGCTATCAACTTCCCAAGCTATCAACTTCCCAAGCTACCAACTTCCCAAGCTATCAACTTCCCAAGCTACCAACTTCCCAAGCCACCAACTTCGCAAGCCACCAACTTCCCAAGCCACCAACTTCCCAAGCCACCAACTTCCCAAGCTACCAACTTCCCAAGCCACCAACTTCCCAAGCTATCAACTTCCCAAGCTATCAACTTCCCAAGCTACCAACTTCCCAAGCTATCAACTTCCCAAGCTACCAACTTCCCAAGCCACCAACTTCCCAAGCCACCAACTTCCCAAGCCACCAACTTCCCAAGCCACCAACTTCCCAAGCTACCAACTTCCCAAGCCACCAACTTCCCAAGCTATCAACTTCCCAAGCTATCAACTTCCCAAGCTACCAACGTCCCAAGCTATCAACTTCCCAAGCTACCAACTTCCCAAGCCACCAACTTCCCAAGCCACCAACTTCCCAAGCCACCAACTTCCCAAGCCACCAACTTTCCAAGCTACCAACTTCCCAAGCCACCAACTTCCCAAGCCACCAACTTCCCACGCTACCAACTTCCCAAGCCACAAACTTCCCAAGCTACCAACTTCTCAAGTCACCAACTTCCCAAGCCACCAACTTCCCAAGCCACCAACTTCCCAAGCTACCAACTTCTCAAGCTACCAACTTCCCAAGCTAGCAGCTTTCCAAGCTGCAACTACTTACTTCGATACTTCCGACGAAATCTGAGCTCATCAGAATTTATTCACTAAGTGCCACGTATTTACTCCCAGGCATTGCCAGTGACTTAATCTTAGGTTTTGTTGCGACTAAGTTGTTCTTCTGGTGGAACTGTGCTAATATTCTTTAAATTGTAATACTGTTTATATAGCATACTAGCTACAATTATCACACAGGAATTATATTTCTTGATTAATCCTAATTCTGTTGCCATAACTGCAAGGTTTTTTATGTCCTGTCGTGTGATTAAGGTTGCTTCAGAAAACAAGCATTGCTTTATCTCAATCAAGCAGTTGTTGAGATTTGGCCCAACTCCTATAGCGTTGAATGCAAAAGGTATATTTTTTGCGAATTCTTTTTTTAGAATACGGAAGAATTTGAGAAAAACTTTTTCGTTAGGCTACACCTACAGAATGAGAATTTAACGGATGAATTAATGGAAAAGTAATTTTAATCAGTCATTTTTCGTCAACATTTCTCTTCGTTAAATCAATTTTTTTCATTTCAAAATGAATCCATTATCCTCTCCATTTTAAGTTAGAAGTTTCAATTCTAATATTTCATTTTTGTTGACGATGCATACGATATAAAACCCATGCAGAACACCTCACTTTCTTGCAGAACCTTAAGTCTTCCTAAACATTCTTCCTAAGAAGCTCGTCCGCCAAATTCCGGGTTGATTTAAAAACTGTAAAACTGTTAGTCGCTAAAGTGCAGGCAAATGCCATTGCTAGTGGTGTGCATGTAAGAAAATTCACGAACTACAAGCAAATGCCATTGCTGAGCCAGCACATATCAGAAAATAGCTCAATCTGCAAGAAAATGTCATTGCTAGTGGTGTGCATGCAAGAAAATAACAAGACCTGCAAGGAGATACTATTGTTAGACGGGTACATGTAGGAAAATAGCTCCACCTACCGGTAAATCACAGTGCTAGTCCTCCACCAGCACGAGCAATGGTGCTGTTAGCGATGTACCTGCAAAAGAAATGGCTTAGCTCTATTGTCACGGAAAAATAGAAGAAAAAGCTATGTACGCCAAGGTTTGCACAAGAAATACCAACCATAGTCCTAGATTTAAAGGAGAAATAATTGGAGGCTTATTGACAGGGAAGTATTTGTGTCGTTCACATCATGTAACAGCAACACACAAGATTCCTTCAATTTTGTTGGCTCTGTTTCTTTCGCGGAAAAATTTCTTAAATACGATAACGTGCTCTTAGAATTCAAGTGTCTGGTAAAATTTTACTTTCACTTTCTACTCATAAACTTGGAGTTGAGCGCATCGAAGTTTCCAGCTTGTTCGAGGGCGGTTTGGTCTGTGTTGGTATCATTTAATTTTGCGGGTGTCGCAGCGAATATGCTAATGCAAGGAATTTAAATCAGTCGGTGAAGGCAAAACAGGCACTTAGCGACAAATGTTTACTCTAGATTAGTCTAACAATGGCCAGAAAGTTGGCTGCGTCCAGATGAATGTGTTCCTGTCAACTATGCAAAATCTGCCACAAATATTCTTCGTTTAGAAGGTTACGTATACTTCTCGTTAACTGGTTCTTCTGATTCTGTTTTGCTTGGACAGCTATCGAAAGTTTGAGACAGCATACAAATAGCCTCTGTGGATGTGTATGATATTACAGTACAGTGTTAAATTGAGAACTCAAAAGATTTTGGCTGCCTCCCGCACCGGAAAAGAGACTTGAGTCTAAAGTTTCAACTGTAGCTCCTTTGACTACAACCTCTTCTCAGACTGAAGCCAGGATGTTGGCGTCTACGAATCTGCTTTTATTCTCTCTCATCTTTGATTCAGTTTAAATCTGAACTCCAAAAACCCTCTCAGATATGTGATATTTAGGACCAAAGATGTGAAAAAAATGAATAATATCTTCCTAAGTTCTGCTTTTGTGTACACTACAGAAGCGTTACAATATACAGTTTATAGCAGTATAAGCTCGAACGTAGTTTTTAAGGTACATGATGACTACTTCATGCAAAACGGAACAGTTGATAAACGGACTTTCGCTTGTGAATCTCATTATTTTTTCTACGATTTTTTCTACGTTGTGTGTTTCATGGTCAAATCTTTTAATTTGTTTATGCAGGGTGGCTCATGCGTTTTTTGTCTTTTTCCAAAATCGACGACGATACAATTATGGAAAAAATAATTAAGGATGATTTCAGACGCTACAGAAGAGAGTAGAAAACTGTTTCTATATCAAGTATGAAATATAATCTCTTTTAGATGACAACAACTATCGCTCAAACAAGCACCTTTTTTTAATGTAACGGACATTTTACTCAAGACATGAACTTCATACTTTCTCTGTTTTAGTTAACTTCTTGGAAGATGATGCATTTTTATTCCTTTCAAGTAACAAGCTCGCTGATGTAAAATAATTTCGTTAAATATTTCTCCAAAGGAACATTAGTGCGGCCGCAACACGTCACAGTAATGTAAAATCAATCCATGAGGGAAAGTTGTCTTAAGCATAGCCTTTGATTCTCTTGCTGTATTAGTTGTCGCTCCATTTTGTTAGGACAAGGTTTAATATGCGATCATATATTTCAGCTTGGAACAGAAATACCTTGGACTCATTAGCCTGTATCGGTTTCTGGCAACACTCATCGCATCATAGCCACACTTTAAAAAAAAATATGGGCCAATGTTTCTTGAAGCTCTGACGCCATATTATGCTCTCTCTTTTGCTGAGTTTATTCAATGACGAAATTTGCATTTCTCGGAGCTTTGGATTCACAGAGTTTTCAATTTGGTTACTAATATCACTCTTAAAGTAGAAATGAGTTTCATCAGACATTATTATTAATACTGATTATGTTCGAAACAATTCTTCAGTTTCTGTAAGTAGCTGGAATGTGCGTGCGCAATTTCTCCCTTTTTGAAAGGCGCGAGCTAGAGCTCTCGTGTCAATTCAATTCTGTTTTTAAAATGTTTCTAGAATGTGTTGCAGGGTCGAGATATTTCTAGCTAAGTTCAAGGCTTTCTCGTAGAAGTTGTAGGCTGGGAAGCAACACTCCATGAAAAAAGTTGAATTGTGGGATTAATGTAGGAACATATTATAATGTTAAGGGATAAATTCAGCAATATAAGAGAGTAAAACGTTATGATTGTTGCTAGACGAAGTAGACTAGTTCTAAGAATTTCAAATTTCATTCACCATTTTAAATTATCCCTAAACCTCAGAGCTTACAGTTTTCATGACAACAATTTTCAAAAAGGGTGTGTTATTGATGGACCTGTTCGTATTTTATTAAAGTTGTTCCTGGTATTCAACTCATTTTAAATTCATTAGAGAGATTAAATGTTCCTCAATTCCAATCTCATTTATGTAGAGGATCTGAACCGAGTACTCCGGTTTTGTTGTGTGATGCAATGCGAGAGGACTGTGTAGTCGAATCCAGGGAAGTTGTTCGAGAAGGAAATGTCCTGAGTTCCTGCTTCTCCCGGTCATTGAACCTTACATACGGTAAAAGAAACAAGGTTGGGTCAAACCAGTCTTTTTTTCGTTGACCGTGTCGCATTACTGACGTCATGGCATCAACGAACCAATAGCAGCGCTCATATTGCATCTGGCAACAGTGCTAGCCCAAATCTGGCAGCACTATTAACCTAACGACATTTCGCAATGGTGACACCATATTGTTTGTTTGAAATAAAGACGTTCTGTTGGCTAGCCGAACATGAGGAGGTGTATTTTCCCCCATAGAAATGACTCTACCTTGTTTCCTCTACCGTGACCTTACCTCAGTCTCTGCTTCTCCCGGTCTATGGACCTTATTCTGCACCACACGAGCAGCACTTGCAAGTGCATCTGCAATTGATCTTGTATTTGGAGTGGCTCATGCCTTCAAATTACAGATCTTGGGTCACGCCTCAGACTTGTTTCTTCATACAATTGTACGCTAAGGTTCACTATTTTGTCGTCGAAAGTGTCCATTAAAATGTTCAATATTATTTAAAGAGCTTTTCGGATTTTTTTGAGTTGAAGTGACTTAATATTTTTATTTTAGAGACGTTGAATAGATTAAATTCGATTTAAGCCTAAATATCTCTCATTAAATAATTATTAATTATGGATGACAAATCAATGAGAGTATAAGTTACCTAGTATTGAGATATTAAGCGGGAAAAATATCCATATACCTTTTGAAAAATTATTTTCATATTACGAAACTAAAAATCCACTACTGGTTTGGAATGATATTCGCCAAAGTTTTATTGTAAGTTTCAACACGTGATACATAGGGTGCCTTTTTGGGCGACTTAGTCATTTAATTTCTTGAGAAGTGTACTACGTAGGTCTGGCTATGCTAAAGTTCAACAAAATGGAAATAAAAGTTTTCTCTAAGCATCCGTATGAAATCAGAAAAACGGAAAGTTTTGCGCTAACCCCGCATTAATTATCCAATACAGTTCTTTCCTTCAAATAGTGCGTGCTTGTACGGCCCATCCTAAAGAGATACAACTTCATCTCGTTCAAATCTCAACCTCTACAAACACAAGACATTAGTCCCAGCTGTCCCCAGTTACTATTAACTCGAATCAAGAGTCGTATTGGTAGACTAAGAATTATTTTTTACTCGTACAAGTTGAAGTTCACAAAAGACGACCTCTAACTCTAAGAAAGATTGTAATAAACAAGACATCGACCGTGCCTCATTGTTTGTGAGCAACAAAGTTATTGCTGCGGCGGATTTGCGCCCGCAACTTGGCTGGAATTTTTTGAGCCGCGGAACTGCGTCAGATGCGCAGCTGATGCAAATGTTCCCGCGACAACTGATGGCATTCCAGAGGGACGCGCAACTTTTATTGCGGAACTCTAAGCCGACCAGGCCACCTCTTGCCTCAACAGCTGTAACGAGGAGGTCTACGGTCGCAGCCAAACTAACAGCCATAACAAGGTGCAATCGTATTGTAACTTTGACAACTGGTGTAACAAGGAGCTATGAAGTCACAGCACTTTCACAGTCACAGTTGTAACTAATTGGTGTTGGATTATGTCGAATACTGTATCGAATGAAGTTATGTAAGGATGATATTAAATAAAACAATAGCAGTGGGAACATGTTAAGATATGTTGGAAATGGGCGCTAGAATAAAAATTATTCCATGTTCGAAGAAACAACAGAACATCGATTGAAGTTACAATCACAACCAATCTGAATATTGAGCCGAAACAAGAAAACTTTACGTGTTGTGGTAGGACTTTAGAGAGAAGGAGCGCTATTTTTATTGTTAATGAATGAGGAGGGAAGGGTATGCAAGCACCCTCGCGCAACATGACAGATAAAAAATAAGTCAAGTAATATTTATTTTACGAACCAAAGTTATCTGGCAGGACCGTTAACAAGTCTCATGAATTGCTCGAGGAAAATATTATGAAAAATAGGTTTCGGGAGCGATCCATCCACTGAGAGAAAAAAGGTTTAGACAAAAAAGTACTTGCTAAAAGTCTTTCCTGATTGGGCTAGCCTTTAGGCAGAATTCGATTGAAAGAAGCTCGCCGTAGGCATCCTGCGATAGGAAGAACTAAGGAGAGAGGGAAAATTTTCTAAAAAGAAAGGGCTATGGGAGACCTTCTGAAAATGGGGATCGAAGACTTCAGTATGAGTTCGTGTGAGAGATTTTAATTTCGTTCGTAGCAAACAGAAATGAAGTCTTAGTCGCGCATAATCAATTTTAAACTCATTTGACGATGTTACAAAAAATATCGCCCGAACCGAATGAGTATTAAAAGAAAATCATTAGGTTCAGTGTAAAATTACAAGCGTATAACAGACAATATTTGTGCACCGAGTAACTTGAATGGGTTATTTTAACGAATATTTGTGGACATAAATAATCTAAAAGTCTACGGTTTATTACCTCTCCGTTTCAATAGCTCATTCTCCAAATTTTGAACGATAGTAATTTGCCGACCAATATAACGGTTTCAACCTAGTAACGGATAATTGGCGGCAAATAAATTGTAGTAATGAAGTTTTACAGAGCGCTTGTGTAGTTGGGTGCAATTCGAGTGGTAATATTTTATGCAATGCCACAGAGCGTATATCTCAAATTGTACAGATCTTGTCCTCTAGAAGCAAAGAAACCATCGGATAAACGGTTTTGGAGTTGTAAGGCAGCTTGGCAACGAAACTTGGATAGAACCTATGATAATTTTTATTTTTAGGGGTATTGTAGAATATACCAGCGTTGTTTTTACCGTTTATTGTAGTATATGTTAGTGTTAATGCAGAATCCTAAATTACACTCGTGCAGTGTGCAATAGCATTTACGTTTCTGTGTGAGGGTGTGCATTTCCCCCCCTGCCGAAATTTGCTCGTTAGGGCAAGTTGGCCAGACGCCAACACACTTCGTGACCGGGATGTGATTGTGGTTACACCTGTTGCAACTGTGGTAACAGCTGTAATTGTGGTTGCAACTGTGGTAACAGCTGTACCTGTGGTTGCAACTAAGGTAACAGCTATAACAATAAGATGTGGAGTTACAACCACGAGAAGAGCTGTAACAAGGACGTGTGAAGTTACAAAAAAATGCTATAGGTGTAACAAATCTTGTAATAGGTGTAACAACAGTTGTAACAGGTGTAACAAATCGGCGTAGGGTGGTAGCCTTGCTAACAGGTGCAACATGAGGCGCAGAGTTAGAAAAAGGCAATCGGCTGCAACATTAGGAGTTGGTAGGTACTTCAGGTAACAGTCTCTGATTCAACACAGGGCAACAAGTAGGACTTTCAACAGATGTGTACCGGACTGCAACGAAGTGTTGAATTGGAATAGGCAGCGACAGTTGTAACGGCTCATGGATGAGATTTTTTTAATAAAAAAGCGCACTTTTATAGCGCAACTCATGTGTTAGGATTGATTTTGATTGTTAATGTAATTCAGTTGATGAAGATGATAATAATGACCAAATAGATTTTATCATTATCATCGTTGAAAAAAGAAAGATATCTCCTCAAAGTTAAAAGCTAAGAGCCTATTTGACTGTTAAACGATAGGTAAAACTACGAATTTTAGCGGTTGCTCATTTCATCGGCTGATGCAAAAGTTTGAACTCCATTTCGGAACAAAGTTCACTCTCAATGAGATCGTAATTTTTGTGACTGGACATTAGGCGGAGTTGAATCGGTAAAAGTACTTCCTGAAAAGCTGCAATTGATTTGCAATTAGTGGCTGTAAAATATTTCGGGTAGTTAACCGCTGTGATTATTAAAGAGTTCTGACTCATGCTGAGCAGCTATCACTTATGCAGTATTGAGCCGTGCTCTGATATGTGGCTCATTGAAAGCCGGAGTTCTGCTGAGTTGTGTTCAGCTCGCCATGTACATAATTGACCAGAATTAAGACCCATCATGCTAATGTACGCTCCTTAATTTGCATCTTTATAAACTCTTCAGAACGCTATTCTTTGTTTAGGTGTAATACACTGATTTACGCAGTGATTTACAGCACTGGCTTACTACGGGATATTTCTCGGAAATGCCATGGTAAAGCTTCCGTCTATCACGCTTCTGTAACTCAACGGAAGATTCATGTCTCAAAATGAGCTAACAAAATCAGATGGAGTTTTACAGAAAAAAACTTTCGTCACGCTTCTTCAAATCAACGAAAGATTCATGCCTCATAATGAGCTGAGAATATCAGTTGTAGTTTAACAGAAAAATCCTTTTGTCGTGCTTCTGCAAATCAATAGAAAATTTTTGTTCCAAAATGAGCTTAAAAAAATCGGTTAAACTTTAAAAGAATAATCAAAAGAAGCCTGGGTCAAAGTGCATCTCATTTCTGAAGCACTCATCAGCTAAAAAAAGGTGTCTCTTTCACCTAATGGAAAAGCAAGGAAACAGAACAAAGAACATGAACAAAAACTGAAAGTAATTACGCTGTCTGTTTATTGTGCGATGAGCAGTGTACCAGAGTAGTAAGACGGAAATTTTGTGCGCATTTGGTGGAGTTAAAAATGTGATACAGAATGCTTTAGTGTGAGGGTGTGAACAGCCACGACTCCTCCCGAACTGAGAAGCCGTCCCTGTACGCTTGCAGTAATTGGTTCAGAACGTGGCAGCAATGCAGGAAAAATGAACCCCTTTGGGAATTATGCGAGTGGAATGAGAAGCAAAGCGAGCGCAGTATTTCTATTCATCCATCGAATAATTCATGCAGGGTCTTGCATTCACAACTCATGTAAGATGAGTTTCGTCTACATGACACAGCCGGAACGATTCAACATCAAGGAACGGAATTGCGTCATTTAGACTTTAATTGAACCCGAAGCACTAACTTTTAGCGCCTAACTCCCGGTGTTTTGGTTTATCTGAGGCCTGGAGTTCGTGTAACTCGCTGCTGTTTGGGGAAATTTGCGAGTTTTCGACGTTTAGGCAAAGGCTAGCAGTACAAGTTGAAGAAGAAAAAATGGTTTTGACTAAATCTCGTTTCTTCATTTTAAACTGTGGTTAATGTCCTTAGCATTGGTTCAATAGGCAAACTGGCTAATGAACTAGCAGGATAAATGTTTGGCAAGATAAAAATAATGTACGTTGTTGAATTTAATGTACATACGTAGATACCATTACTGAATGAAGTCATAGTGACGAATTTGAGGGTTTGCATTGAATCCTTTCTTCAAGGGAGAGATCCAGGGATTTTCGAGCTCAATTAGCCATTGTTTTGTTGAAAAAGGATTCTTAGATGGTGGGCTATTGTGTCTTTAAATGTTATGGGGCTACCGGCACTAGAACCCCCTCCTCCAAGTAGGGTG
This sequence comes from Morinoia aosen, assembly GCA_030386875.1. Lineage (NCBI taxonomy): Eukaryota > Metazoa > Arthropoda > Malacostraca > Amphipoda > Talitridae > Morinoia > Morinoia aosen. The sequence continues at coordinate 9,758,072 of CM059562.1, forward strand.
TAAGGGGACAAAAAATAATGAAATTTTGACCCCATATAAAAAGAAAACAAAAAGGAAAAGGAAAAATATGGCTGCTTTAGCTTGTTAGCAATTTTTTAAGAATTTTAAACTGTCTTTGGTTATGTTATTGCTTGAAAACTCATTGACTTCTATTCTTTTGAAGTGTCCCTAAAAATGAACGAAAAACTAATATTTCAAATTTTTCCAAAAGCTAATGCCTAAATCGAAAAATTTACATGAGTAAAATATGTTTCTTGTCAAAAAATACATCATATACTGGCCAAATTTCAGACCAATCGGATGAAAATTTAAAAATCTTTAGGTTGTCCCCCTTAATGGGTATGTGCTCTGAGAGGCACTTATAATTGCAGTATGAATGAACTTATGCAAATTTTAAACTTGCAGTATAAATCGAATTATACGAACTTTAACATGCAATATAAATCGACTTTTGCGAAATTTAACTTGCCGTATAAATCGACTAATGCGAATTTCAATTGTAAGGGAAAAGTCTCATTTATTCAGCGCATACGATGCATAGTTAAAGTTAGAAGTAACTGGGTGGTAACTGGGACAAATTCTCTTATGCTTGCGAGTTTCCGAGTTAAAACAAGCTGTTAGCATAGGGGCGTTAGGTAAATTGAAGATAGAAATATTCACAAAGCTAAAATATCAGCCAACCTTAATTCACAAGCACTGCAATTATTTAGCGGCATGCTCTCAAATATGTACAATACTACGCAAAATATTACATTGCATTGAGTTAGTTCAAGAAGGTGTTTATCTCTGTAAACAAACACTTCCCTTTTCAAGAACGCCGAAGATACTGAACTAAGCTTTATGTAATGCTGTGAGCATTTCACACGCGTCTTCCATTTTTAAGTTGCCTGAAGTAAAGTAGAAAAACGTAGACACATGCTGCTCGGTGCTAAGGGAGGCACCAGCATTCTTTTCCTGCTCAGGAAATAAGCTCATTACTAACTAATTTCTCTGCACTGCGGATAAGAAATTGAACAAAAAATTTACCATCATTTGCCTTTTTTGCAGTTCATCGCCATAAAGGGATAAATTCATTCGAAAGGTAAGAGATATGGTAGAATATTGGTAAAACGCGGCATTTCCGCAAATTGAGAGAGATTGAGCGCAGTGAAACAGGACGCTGGCAAATAAATCGCAGTACAGAACAGCTCATGGAGAGGCAGCTGAAGAGGAAATTGAGTGTGCCGAGACACACCTGAGCGAAATGGAGAGCGATGATCTATGTAATTGGGGGAAATGGAGTTTAGATAAATAAAACGCATTAAAATAGAGTTTAGGGTTGTATGCGCCAGGATCGTAGAACGTAGAACAATTTTTTGAAAACGATTTATAAGTAAAACGGTTTAATTCTCAAGTTCCCAGGTTTTAATAAGTAATCTTCCAGTTAATCTTCAATGCAATGTATTAAATTACGAGTAAATAAAATCTTTAGATGCAGTAGAATAATGTTGCTCACTGTCAAGAAGTAAACGGTAACTTTATCATGACTCTGATTCTGAGTTAGGAACCAAAATTTAGCTTAAATTTATTCCGACAGCTATCCAGCAACCTCGAACAGCCATGACTGTAACAGAATCTGGATTTATTTTGAAGTCATCCGGTAAAATGTTGGTAGTATATTGTAAAATCAAAGAGACATAAAGTTGCACCTAGCCCATCAATACCACCTTGACGGCCGCCAAGGAGTACAAACACAATAAAGATCTAATTAACGATGCGGAAAGAAAACAAAAATAACTTTGAACGATTGTCGAGGTGGAAACAACAGATCGGTGAATCAACTAAATTTATATCACACTACCGCTGAAAATGAGTGTATACTTACACACTAAGTCTTCAGACCACAGATATTGCCAGAACAAGCACATTCCAGGGTTCCAACAATCATGTTCCAAAGTTCCAACGATAATTTTCTACAGTTCATGTGCTCCAGGAGACAGAGCTGTCTGCGATCCAGCGCGCCTGTTAAAAAAATAATCGTCGCGTGGTGACATGAGTGAGGTTATGCCAGTTGTAGCATGGATAGATCACAATTATCTTTCCCATTATCAGAAGTGTCTCGCAAATAAGTTTCAGAGCCTTAAGAAAATGAATACTCAAATACTGTGTAAAAAATGGCACAGCTAACGAAGAAAGAAAGTGAAACTGTGAACCCGCATCATGCCTGATGTTACAGAATCATGTAATGCCTCTGTAGAGGGCTGCTTTTGGAAAGTCTGGTGAGTCTGCTCATGAAGTGAAAAGTACATTGTAAAAGCAAAGATTCTATCAAACATAAGACTCGTTTGTGTCTACTGCTATTTTTCTTACTCCCGATATGAAGATGTATGTTACGGTAGAATCAAAGAGTGGCTTCGAATTTCTGAAATTCATAAACGGAGTGAAACTTGAATAAGGAAAAATAATTATAAGTAGTTTCCTCATAGAAGGTTTGCTGATCAGATCGAACTTCCATGCAAAACAACTTTTCGAAAGATATGTTCATCCGGCAAGTGAATAACCCTAGCCATAATTATGGCTGAACGGTGATCATATTTGGTCTTATTGCTTGTATTTTTGCCAGTAGTGGTTCGTCGCAGAAATAAACATTTAGTATGAATTTTTTTTCCGTAACCCTTGATTGAATAGAAGTCTTTTCAAAACGAAATAGAACAAAGGTAGCAGAAATCTACCATCTCAAACTATTGAAACAATAATAGATTAAGTATGATTAGAGACAATGGCTAAGTGCGTGCGTCACTGGACTATAGAAAAAGAAAGAAAAGCAATTTATCGTTTCCACTTGCGGTAGGAACAATTGTTGTTCTCGTTTGTCCCGACGACGGTTCTTTGAACACTGAAAAGAATTAGGCTGATGATCGATGACCATCAATGTTATTGTCTCAGTTCATTTAATTAGTCTTGTGTTCGTAAAGCATCGAATGAAATTTTTTAGAAGTGATTTACGTGTAAAGTCGAGTACGGGAGTGTATCGTAATTATCACCTCGATCATTCGGTCATTTACGAACTTGAACCATTATTTAGGACTGGAGCTTTAACAAATAGTCGTGAGTTGATCTTCAATAAAATACAAAAAGTATAGATCATTTTACCATCATAGAGTGCGAAAGAGAGCGAGCGTATGAGGAATTTAATTGTCTTCCTACATCAGATAAAACAAACACGTTAAATTCTCGCTCATTTGGAACTAGTTAAAATGAACGCAGATTTCAAGTTTGTTTCACTGCGCAGGCCAAACCTGGAACTGTGGGAACTGGCAAGTCTTACTGTTATCACCAATTGCTTATGGAGATGATTTAATGAGGAAGGGCGGGGCGGCCATAATTAGAGAAGATAAATGACAGGTAGGTCCTGCGAGTCAGAGGAGGAGTGGGGGCTGTTCCATGGGCGAAGGTGTGGCGCACAGCAGGATTTCATTTACTGTAATCGAGGACTACCAATGCTACAAAATTTCTGAATGTTTTGGTAAAAAATATCCCACGTTAAAAAATATTATTATAAAAGTCTGATTGCGGTTGGGCTCCATAAATATAAAAAAATGCAAATCTGATCATTGTTGCTCCTTGTCAACCTCGAGTAATCAGCTAGCTCGGGTGTACAGGTGTACAACTCCGATTTTTCATGAAACACTTAATAATTAAATTCTTATGAATTGCCCCGACGAAAGTGTGGTGCAATGCATTATCCATGCATTGGATGGTTACATTGCTCGACTAAGCATAGTTAAAAATCTGAATTTTTCATGATAGACTTATAATAAAGAAATTTAGTTTCTTGATTGTGGGTGACCGATAATTATGAATTGAATTTCACCAAATACAATTGCAACAGTACCTCGATTAGTAAGTGATCAACTGAGCAGAAGTAAAGTTTTGATTTATGATATGATATATAAGAACCAAATAACTTGTTCGGGAAAGCAAGTATCAATAAAGTTCACAGAAAAATTAAGTAAACATTGTAATGGAATTGATAATAATATCAATGACACATGTTGTTATACTGCACTGCGGTCTGTTTAGCAAAAATAATAATGAGAGGAATTACGACGAGCCAATGAAGTTACTTTGATTAACCTTCATTTACTGTAATCGAGATCTACCTCGAGGAAGGATACGCAGAGCCGACAAGGATTTTTACCTTGAGGATATTTACCTTAAACAGCGCATTGCTGTTTAAGGACAAATATTTTTATTTTCACCAAAACCAATACTATATAACTCCTGAATGTTACTGAAAACAATAATTAACACTAAATAATATTGTTAGAGTAGTGTGATAACGACTGCGCTCCAAAAATATAGAAGCAAATAATGTGTGATTATTGTTAATTCATCTGTGGTTACTTCTCTAAATCTTATAAATCTTTCACCGTAAAATTACTACTCTTTCTGATAATCTGCATCAAGGTGTTTTTTTCGAGACTATCGACCAATTTTTAAATTTTAAATTAATTTAGATGCACACAGAAGTCACATTGCTTCCCTTTTGATTTACTCTGATGTGATATCGACCATCCAGTTTTCATTTTCATTGCGAGAATTGCGTGAAAGAGTGATTCTTCCAGGTATGTATAATTATTTACACATAAAAATGAGTTGTACAAGTCATTCATATATACTAAAACTATCAGCCCAACCCTAATGCCCTGAACAGAATAATCTTTCCGAATGAAAGAAGTGATAGCACTGCAGCTAATATTCCTCATTTTTCATTCTTGGTGTCATTGATTACATTTGGTAAGCACTGAAGATAGAATTTATGAAGTCCAGAAGCGAAGGAACGGTTCAAATAGACTTCAAATACATTTAAAATTTCAATTTGTTCCCTTTTCTGCAATTTTTGTTCATTGGTAATTCATTTTCTTAAACTTTTTCTTCACGAGAAGGTGAAAGTTTGAGAGGTTGTCCTTGGTATCGCTTATTTTTTATTCTGTTTTCCTTAGCTAATGCTAGCAGGGGTGGTCAAATATTATTCATGTTATAAGTGCCACTCATGAAATCGTTTCCAAAAAATTAAAGGATTAGAGTTTTTCAAAATTTCTCCACGCAAATATATTCTGGGCATTTTCAGAAACCGAAAAATCCCACATTCGCGGGTCACAGGTTAGATATTTAGCAGATGACTTACCTCTTCTGAAGCCCATTTTAAATTTTCGGTCAAGAGACAGCAAAGTTCTCGTAACAGTTAATCGATAATAAAAAAGGCTTAGTCATTTATACGAACACAAAATACAGAATGCAGGATGTATTATATTAGGAAGTGCTTCATCGCACAGATGTCTTTTTCTGATACTGGAACAGAAATGTCATGAAATACACATGAAAAGAGGAATTACTCTATTAAAGTTGGACATTATATCAACTCAGAAGATTTATGCTTCCAAACACACAAATTAACAACGGAAATGATTAATTATGCTTAAGAGTTTAGTAGTTCTCATTAAGTATAATTAGAACTTCAAGCCCTTCGTATTAAAAAAAACGGAAAAACACCGGTGCCATGCAGCATATGATTGTTTGAAGAGTGGCCGATGGCTCTTTCTAATTACTTGGTACGGAATTTCCGGATATACTTGCAATCTGGATTATTAATAGGAACAATGCAATAGAATAAGTGACGCTTATAGATACGGGTAATAGAAATGCTCATATATTAATTAACACGTTCATGCGGAGGAATGTCAAGGGCTCCTCAAAAGAAAACACATTTCACAAAAAGTCTTGCAAGGAGCCCCTGAGCGGTCCAGATTGAAAAGGGGATACAGAGCTTATTTAACACTTTAACCGCAACGTGCGCCACCGATGGAATTTTCATAATGCTGCTGACCAACCAGTAATCATAAACTCAATTTTTAAAATACCTAATCAGAGCCAAATAGAGGCACGGTCCGGTTAAATGTTGGCTATTTTCAAAATTACTCACTACAATTGATTTTAAATTTGAACTGAATATTGAACTTCAGTTCGACCAATTGCGGTCAACGCATCAAGCCGCCCCAGAGAATGACGGGCACTCTTGTAAGGGTGACAACCATGGACGCATGTTTGCGCAAGTTGACCCGTAATTTCTCCACAATGTAGTTTTTATGCAGCATATATGAAATGAGAGGTACGTATGAAGTTGTAATTTCGTACTTTATTTGAGGGGAGTGAATTTTCTCCATAGAGTTTGCAAAAACATATTTCATTTAAGCTATTACATTAGGAACGCTTCATTGTAACCTGGCGGTGCGCATAGCGACAATTTCTTTAATCAAATTCGATTACTTGGACTCTATTCGAATGCTTCCTGTAACAATTTAAAATTCCATTAGAATGCAATCAGTCTTACTAATGCAGGAATGAATAACTCGTCTATGTTCATAATTTAATTTGTTTCCTAAGATGTAAAAAGAGAGGTACAAAACTAAAAGCCCTCAATTGATGCTTTATAATGCAGAGTGAAATTCTCGTTTAAATCTGATTTTTCAACGCTATGAAAACATCTTGTGAATTTGCGACATATTTACTCTAAACTATTAATTTTTTGATTGTTTTCATGTTATGTTAGGTGAAAATAATTAATGAATTAATAATTTAGGGTAGATATTCCTCACATTCACAAGATGTATTAATGATATTGAAAAATCTGACTTAAACTCAAATTACTCAAATTTTCAAGCTCAAATTACTTACATGAGAAGAAATAAAAATGACTAGTTGATAACAATTAAACTTTCTCCTCAGGAAGGCCGGAGACGCAGTTGAGTGAATCTGAGCTCAAGAAGACCACGAAAGTAGGTAAAGAACATCGAAAGGAGCAGCCCATCTCCTCAACACAAACCAGAGATGACAGCTGGGGCGCGCAAGGCGCTGACTCCTAACGAGGACATTACAGCCTCTCGCACTTTCAATTTTCCTAATCATTGAAACTCGACGAGAAATCGTTCCGAATATTCGCATTGCATCTAGGTATAAGTGCCACCTGAGCCCATCCCAGCAAGTGCCGTGTTTATGCAGCTCACAAAAGTCTTGAAGGATTCGGGGTAATCAGTAGAACGCTGCTCGGACCGGGATAAAGATTGGAAGATGACGTACGACAGCAGCAAACAGTGCAGACATGAAAACACACGCGTCGTTGTGAGAGTGAAGATCACACGACAGTTTCATAATACGTGATGCGGGGCATATCCTGAGAAATATGAGCTAGGTAGGAACAGCAGAGATTCTTTGAAGAGTGGCGCTGTTACAGAGTGAGAGTTTTGTTTCATTGGACAAGTGAGTTTAGACTGATATCTATAGAGCAAGTATTGCTATCCACCTTTTTTTTTTGTCCCAAACATCGAAAATTAGTGTCGGTTTGAAGGTTCAGCAAGAAAAACTGGCAAATTAGTGCTAAGATTGATCAAATTATAGTCTCGAGGCGCTCAAATTGATTTTATTATTGCCTCTTGATGACGAGTGCTCTGTTTTCAGTGTATTTATACATTTCATTCTCGCGGCTCCTCCTTAGTGTGATGTGTCTTTGTCGACATGATAATTTCACATTCAAAGATCAGGTGTATAGCGCATTGACTTGATCTATTGCTTTTGTTTTCATTTGTGTTCTTCAACATTATTCTCTACTCACGCACTTTAAAATGAGTTTATTCTATTGGGCTCGCACAAGGATTATGAATATTTTTGCAGTATTTGCACCCACAATTAAATTCTCAAGCATAACCCCTGAGCTTATTTTAACTAAAATAATTGCATCCTGAATATTATCATAATTGTCCTCATGTTGATGGAAATCTCTTATTTCCCTCTTTTTGTGAGCCTTCATTCCCTATTTATTAATTTCATCTCATTTTCACGCCGGGAGTTTCAATTCCCTCTTCAACACCTGGTTCTCCTTACTCTGTGAAACAGAAATGGGTGTTGGGAGGAAAACATATACGATTAAAAATGTACTAACAAAATCACTAGTAAAATAAAGGTACGAGTATCTAAAAAAAATCTTTTTGCGCTGGAAAATTTAACAGTTCAACGTGCGTAGATCTGAACTTATGGATGCCAGATAATACAAACGATCTACTCTTTTGTAATCGTTTATACTCGCAACTTTGATCCCTTGATTGTAGCATTATTTTATTTCCTAAACTACTATCACTAGACGAATAGCTAACAAATGCCGCATTACAATAATATTTGAAAGTTTCAATAGCTAACACAAGCCTCGTTACAGTACTATTTACTAGTTTCAATAGAGCTCTCACAGTCAATTTCTTAAGTGAACAATTTCGATACTGATACTTAAGGGGACTTATAATACATTGAATACTTGTAGAGACTTGTTATAAGACATTGGATACTTGAAGGAGTTGATATACACTACACTCGATACTTGGGGGACTTGATGTAATACACTGGACACTTGGGAGATATGATGTAATACAGTGGAAACTTAAGAGACTTTATTTAATACACTGGACACTTGGGAGACTTGATGTAATACACTGGACACTTGGGAGATATGATGTAATACAGTGGAGACTTAAGAGACTTGATTTAATACACTGGACACTTGGGAGACTTGATGTAATACACTGGACACTTGGGAGACTTGATGTAATACACTGGACACTTGGGAGACTTGATGTAATACACTGGACACTTGGGAGACTTGATGTAATACACTGGACACTTGGGAGACTTGATGTGACACACTGGAAACCTGGGAGACTTGATGTAATACACTGGACACTTGAGAGACTTGATGTAATACACTGGACACTTGGGAGACTTGATGTAATACACTGGACACTTGGGAGACTTGATGTAACACACTGGAAACTTGGGAGACTTGATGTAATACACTGGACACTTGAGAGACTTCATGTAATACACTGGACACTTAAGAGACTTGATGTAATTCACTGGACACTTGGGAGACTTGATGTAATACACTGGACACTTGGGAGACTTCATGTAATACACTGGACACTTGAGAGACTTCATGTAATACACTGGACACTTAAGAGACTTGATGTAATTCACTGGACACTTGGGAGACTTGATGCAATACACTGGACCCTTGGGAGACGATGTAATACACTGAACCCTTGGGAGACTTGATGTAATACACTGGACACTTGGGAGGCTTGATGTAATACACTGGACACTTGGGAGACTTGATGTAATACACTGGACACTTGGGAGGCTTGATGTAATACACTGGACATTTGGGAGACTTGATGTAGTACACTGGACACTTGGGAGACTTGATGTAATACACTGGACACTTGAGAGACTTGATGTAATACACTGGACACTTGGGAGACTTGATGTAATACACTGGACATTTGGGAGACTTGATGTAGTACACTGGACACTTGGGAGACTTGATGTAATACACTGGATACTTGGGAGACTTGATGTAATACACTGGACACTTGGGAGACTTGATGTGGTACACTGGACACTTGGGAGACTTGATGTAATACACTGGACACTTGGGAGACTTGATGTAATACACTGGACACTTGGGAGACTTGATGTAGTACACTGGACACTTGGGAGACTTGATGTAATACACTGGATACTTGGGAGACTTGATGTAATACACTGGACACTTGGGAGACTTGATGTGGTACACTGGACACTTGGGAGACTTGATGTAATACACTGGACACTTGGGAGACTTGATGTAATACACTGGACACTTGGGAGACTTGATGTGGTACATTGGACACTTGGGAGACTTGATGTAATACACTGGACACTTGGGAGACTTGATGTAATAGACTGGACACTTGGGAGACTTGATGTAATACACTGGACCCTTGGGAGACTTGATGTGGTACACTTGACACTTGGGAGACTTGATGTAATACACTGGACCCTTGGGAGACTTAATGTGGTACACTGGACACTTGGGAGACTTGATGTAATACACTGGACACTTGGGAGACTTGATGTAATACACTGGACACTTGGGAGACTTGATGTAATACACTGGACACTTGGGAGACTTGATGTAATACATTGGACACTTGGGAGACTTGATATAATACACTGGATACATCAACCTTTCAGGAGTGCTGTAAACTACGTACTATAGCACAGCTGAGGAAAAATTCCATTCTATTCATATGTATTCTATTTTTACTACTATGCTAAATATTAAGGGACTAATTAATGATGATTCCGATGCAAGTAAGAATTTATGATAAGAAAGGAAATTCCTTCGCTAGCGAAGCGAGGTGAAAAGATGTGCGTATCCTTTCTCTTCGTAAGTTGTAACTGAAACGGGTTACGGGTTAGACAAGTAATGAGAATCAACACCATCATCAGCGGTATTGAATATAAAGACACCAAATAATTTTCACGGTTCATTTATGCCTTTAATTGAGGTGTCCGAACACTGCACCTTTACACAAGCACCAGCACCCTGCCAGGCGGCTCAGGGGGCGATGAGGCAGCAAATCTAGACCTGACAGTGTCAGGATTTGCTCGTCTCTTCTGCAGCTCTCGATCCCGGGCGGTGGGGGGCGAGAGGGAGCTAGTGAGAGAGAGAAATAGAGAGAAAGAGTGTGTGTGTGTTGATCTCACATCGAGGGAGAGTAAGATTAGTTTCTTACGATCTTTTCTCTTGATATAACCGTTCGTTAAGATTCTGCCGTTTTTGATGATATTATCGGAGTTACTTGACGTCAACAACAATAATTATTAACTGCATTTTAAAACCTGACAATCGGTAGCTATAGTGTGGCTCTATGGAAGAACCTTCTTTACTAGCTTTGTGCAAAATTTTCACATATATCCTTCAAATTTAGGTTCGGTGTATGCTCAAATTTTATCTCATGCTGTTCAACCATCACATATTTAATTAGTGAATGAACTATCCTATTATCTTGTTGATAGCTTCGTTGTATTTCTCCTCTAAACACTTGTTTAGTACTAAATATTCCTTTCGATCAATTTCATGATATAATTCAGTACAGTACTGTCATATTCATGAAATGTTTAGAACAATTGTTTTCTCTTATAACAGTTTTCTCACTATGCCCATTAGTGTTAGTTTCAAAAACATTCAGCCGTTTTCTGTTATTGCATTTGAGTGACCGAAATGAGAGAGACCCAGATAGATACATGTATGGAACTCTATTTAGTTGAAGTAAATAGACCATGTTATTCCTCCGTAAGTTTTGGTTTTATTCATCTCCTACGTCATGAACGCCACATGGCAATTTCCAGTTAACAATAGGTTATATTTTCAATCCTAATTGCAGTAAGGTTTTGTTCGTGGAACTAGATCATCGTTATAAGAGAGATGCTAGTTGTCGGTATAGTGCCTCTCATTAACAACTGAACGCTCCGAAAATTCTCATCCAGTATTCAAAATTGGTTTCAAACGGGGACTAGAGCTCATGATATAAGATCTAAGTGTTCTTCGTGGCTACTTTCAAACTCAATTGTTCCGTACCATTGCAGAAGGTGCAACTCTATCTAGGTGAACTGAATTTCTTCCACAGCGTGGTTGTCACCACCGTAGTACTTTCTGCAGCGCTTTCGCAAGATTGATGCAAGCGATTTTGAAGCTGATGCTGCTTTCCGTCTGCTTTGAAGAGCAGAGTTGCTAATGCAACGCTTAAGGCACGCGTGCTGCCGGGCTGATTTACGAGAATTCCAGTTTTGTGGGAGACATGCGTCTGAGCTTCCGTTCCAGAGACTCGAAACATTGAAGATATAGGCCTCCTGAAGCGGTGCTACTCCTCTGTTGCTGGAGTGAGAGACACTGCTAGCGGTAATGAAAGGTCCTGTGTATTAACTCAACAACGTATTCAGGAAAAGTACTTGCATGGTCGAATTAAGTAGATTCACCATGGCATTGGAACGTAATTGTTGGAAAATAGCAGCCAAGACTTTTCTCATGACAAGCGGACTGGGTTTCACTGTTAATTGTATCCAATTTTCTCTCATTGCTTAGGCATTCTAACACTTTACATTATATTTTCCGTTTAAATATTAGCCACTATGCTAAAATTAAAAATTCTAACGTGGTGAAATCCACGGTTCGAAATCAGACACCATATCTTTGGCTTTTCCTATATGTTATTTACGAATATATCCTAAAATTTTCTCGTTTTTTAGGAATAAACATTAGCAATTGCTCGGGTTTTAAGAATATATAGCAAAATTCATTTTTTATGAACATAAACCCAAAATTTCGTCTAATTTCATTTCAGCGGGTCGTTGACACAACGCCAGCACGACAGCCCGCCAGTAACAGTAGAAGACAAAACTGTGCGCTATTGGACATCAGTTCAAAAACCCTGAGTCGTGCTCGCGCTGAAGACCCCGTCAGGAACTACGGCCTATTCGCCTATTGTTCTCATAATTCCGCCAATTATGTCGATAAAGTCGATTAATAAATGATAGAGTGCTGTGACGCTGTAAATGAGAGCTGAACTAACCCCTTCAAGCTCCAGTTCGCCGAACTGCTGTGAACAATCGGTTACGTTCTGCACACTGATCTTTTTTATTCATTTGCTCCTGGCGCTCAACAAAATAGAAACCAAACTTGAACGTAAAGTATGATAATTCTAGATCCATCATGTACATATATACGAAACTTGGATCATAGTGTGTGCAAAATGTCATAATACTTATCTCAATATTACGAGTCTGAAAATTTATGATTCAAAAAAAAACTTTGGTTGAAAGAATAATGAACTAAACTAATAAATCGGTTATGAGAAGTATGTATAAATTGCAGTTTCCTTTCAGCCTCGAGTTATTCCAGAGCCCAAAGTTAACCCAAGATTCCAGAGTGAGTTTACGCTTTTTTACTTTTTTCTTATAGGTGTCATGCGTAAAACTTTCCATCGACGGACTAAAAATGGGCACATCCGACTACGAATTTAACTGGAAAATTTCATCTTAGCAAGCACCTTGTACTCTGGTTTTGTATGACTGACTCCAATGATAGATCAACGTCACACGCATCCTATTCTGTAGCACACAGTAGGTAATTTCAAGGCAGCGTTTGTCGACCACAAGTTGATCACAAAGCTTATTACCTTTTTTTTCCCATCGATATAATTTCTTAATTACGCCTTCTCTTTCCTATTCTCTATTTGTACTTTGGCCATCATTAAAACTTGTTCAGGCAGATAGTTGACTCACAAATAAGCGTTTTTATATTACCGTCGCACTTCATCGTAATCAACGAACTCAGTTCATTAAGTCCCAATTGTCAACCCTCGGTGATACACGGAAGCTGCGGTTCGAATTTTGTTTTTGATTTCTTCACAACTTTGCTTAGTTTTTCACGTTTCTGACTTCTCCACAACGTTTCTGACTTCTCTACAACTTTGCTGACTTCTCCACAGCGTTTCTGACTTTTCTACAACGCTTCTGACTTCTCCACAACGTTTCCAACTTCTCCACGTTTCTGACTGCTCCACAACGTTGCTGACTTCTCCACGTTTCTGATTTGTCAACAACGTAGCTGATTTCTCCCCAATGCTTCTGACTTCTCCACGTTTCCGACTTCTTCACAACGTTTCAAACTTCCCCACGTTTCTGACTTCTCAACAACGTAGCTGACTTCTCCCCAACGCTTCTGACTTCTCCACGTTTCCGACTTCTTCACAACGTTTCAAACTTCCCCACGTTTCTGACTTCTCAACAACGTAGCTGACTTCTCCACGTTGCTGACTTCTCCACAACGTAGCTGACTTCTCCCCGTTTCCGAATTCTCAACAACGTAGCTGACTTCTCCACGTTGCTGACTTCTCCACGTTTCCAACTTCTCCACAGTGTTGCTGACTTCCTCACACTTCTGATTTCTCCACAACGTTGCCAATTTTTAACGTATCTGACTTCTCCACAACGTTGCTGAGCTCTCCACAACGTTACTGACATCTCCAGAACGATATGAGCAGACTACGTTCATTACTTCACTCATGAGAATGCTGTGCTCACATCCTTACGTTGCCTGACTGCGTCACCATGGGCCCCTGAGAGCAACTGGCGAGTCACACCGTGACGCCTCCAACGATTTGCTGGCCTTGCTCGCGTTGGAATGATTGAGAACCGGGCCAATGAAAAAACTAACACTTTTTTGAGAGTGAATACTTAGTAGTATCAGTACTTGGTTTGTTCAGCCGCAACTTGAAGTTGTCGTTCGTTAGTATAAATTAGTCATAATAATAATGATGGAAGTTCGTTCGAATCTCCGAAACGTTCTACGATATTGTAATATTTCAAGTATGACAATCGTTTCTGACTATGAATATAATGTTACAATACAGTTGTGAATCGTCGTCGATATTTGCAAAGTTCAGCGCAGTTACGGCAGTCACCGCAGTATCTTAACACGTTGCTTGCGACACGACTTATTGATGAGTCATGCGCAAGTTCTTCCAGCTGTGAAACGACCCATCGATTGGTCGGTTGAAAAATTTCAACAATATTTTCAAATTAATGGTATTCAATGAATCCTGTTAATGTTTGGTATTTGTAAAATTGCTTACAACTTTCGACTTTAAATTTAAGTCGAATATTGAACATCAGTTGAATCCATTGCTGTTAACGTGTTAAATGACTACCGAGGCTGCCGTGTGGCATCGCTAAATTACGCAGCTTCGCACAAGAAATAAGCACCGTAGGTGGCTACTAAGTTCACATTTTTACACTGCATCACGTAATTGATGCACTGATTGTTGGCATCGTCCTGATTACATCGTTCATTTCAACTAAGCTTCAACTATTTACCAGAAGTTTACAAAGCGGGGATTTAAACCCTCGACAGGGATGAAGAAAGAACTGGAAACATGAGAGGGGAAAGGTACACAGAAAGAGAGAAATGAAAAATTTAAAAAAGTAAGAAATAGTGAGCTCTCTTCATACTCAGCATTTGCATAATCAACATAGAATAGTAATCAATAAATCAAATTTTATTACCTTTTTTAAAGTAAACTCGTGGGTAATAAAAAAAAACTTGCCACAGCAGAGCATGAGATTTGAGATGCCATATTTAGATCACTACATTATAATTTCACCACCAAGCACTCTCTATCAAGTGAAAGCTGCTGTTCGTACCGCATGCTGTGTGCATTTTCTGTATACACTATTTGGATACTTGTCGGCGGCATCTTTCTCGCTTAGCCACTGTAAAACCTCATTTCATTGATTCATCTTAAAAACAGGACAATAATTCCACTTTAAACTTCATCTGAAGCACTTCCATTTTCATATTACGGCTCACATGACGATGACTCTGCCAGCCTTCTGAGTCGTCACCGCTTGCTCCCATGGTGACGTCTGTCAAAACTTCCCCCTTTCAATATTTGCATTGACATGTTCATAAGCTCGACCTTTGCCACTGCTTTCTTGTGGTATTCCTTGGAGCAATTCTTTTTACATTTTGTTCGCACGCTCAAGGTTTTTTGCGGGGTTTTAGCTGAGAACCCTCCGTCCTGGGAATGAACGTATCGTTGTAATTACTTATTTTACGATGATTTATTCCTGTGCAAATTAATAAAATAATTGATAAAAGGCCAAAAATTATCTTTTGACTTACTATCGTCTCTGCTATACGCGTTTGATTAAGAACAAACATTATGATTTAGATTCATTACAGGCTTCAATTTTTATTCTTTCTTAATCACTATTTGTCTCAGAAACTGAATTAAATTACGACTGTAAATAAATTACTCATTCTTGCATTCGTTTGAAAAATAATGTGAATTAGCACTGAATTTATATAATACTTGGACGAGGCTTTTAAAAGATTTGAGATGGCGTTGCCAGTCTATGCCGGTCTGTGACTATACGACAGTTAATATTCTCCCAATATTTTGGCAATGCACAATACATTTCTTCCATTCTGTACCCCCCTAAAAATCACTCGAACTAGTTTTAATTAATTTCATACTTCCCGTTTCACTAATTCTGGCTTTACATTTCATCACTCAGTATAATGTGCGTGTGTAACAGTGACTCATGCTCTTGAAGAAGGCCTTTCATACCCTCGACTCGCTTCAATATCCTGCCCCTCTTCTCCGGAGATTTTCCCTCGCGCTGGTCGGCAACCCTCAAGTGAAGCTACAAAATTCCTTCCCGTAATTATCGAGATTTCTATCCTTATCCTTATGTTTTAGTCCTGCACACCCTTCAATGAAGCATTGAATTTTCATCACTTATGTTTCAAAATTCAATTATTTCCACAAAGTCTGTTTACGGACGCTTTCCCCCATTTCACCCCCATACGTTAGGGAGGCGGCTTTTTGCGCTTCCCCAACTATACCCTTATGAGGCGGCTTTTTGCACTTCCCCGACTGTACCTCTACGAGGCGGCTTTTTGCACTTCCCCAACTGTACCTCTACGAGGCGGCTTTTTGCACTTCCCCGACTGTACCCCTACGAGGCGGCATTTTGCACTTCCCCGACTGTACCCCTACGAGGCGGCTTTTTGCCCTTCCCCGACTGTACCCCTACGAGGCGGCTTTTTGCACTTCCCCGACTGTACCTCTACGAGGCGGCTTTTTGCACTTCCACAACTGTACCCCTACGAGGCGGCTTTTTGCGCTTCCCCGACTGTACCTCTACGAGGCGGCCTTTTGCACTTCCCCAACTGTACCTCTACGAGGCGGCTTTTTGCACTTCCCCGACTGTACCCTTACGAGGCGGCTTTTTTGCACTTCCCCAACTTGCGAGCTATATATCTTTACACTGTATACACATAAACAGTGATGCTTTGTGTCAGTTTTATATGCGAGACAGCGCACGATATTGTGCCACAAGTCGGAGAGTTCATTAGAATAGCTATTATTTCATTTCTGCTTAGTAAATTTTGAAACTTTCACTAAACGTCTAGCCCCTCGTCAATTTGCATTAACAAGGCAATCTCGGAATTGAGGAATGGAAGTTCTTTCGAAAAGAACATAAATAAAAAACAGTGAAATAAGTTGTGAGAACACAGCATATACAAGACACTGAAGACACCACAAGACACTACACTGAACCTGCGAAAATAAAATGATCACGGTACTCACCGAGCTTGGTGACCTCTGACCAGAGCCTGTTTTCTACTTAGACAGGTACACCATGCGACCTCAAACCTTTACAATTTGCAATTCAGACAATAATCCCCTTATACAAGCTCATGAATCGGAAGATGTACAATATTGTTTCGGGAGGCAACAAAATTATAATACAATTGGGAAGTTAATATTCAACAAACTAAAAATTGGCGCACATTGTATAAGGTAATGACATGCCAACAGCCGACGCTTAGATTTGTTAACTATTAACATAAGCAATTGCTACTAATGACTGAATACTTATAAATTTATTTTAATAATTAACGGGTCAATTCTCTCCAACAACACTGTTTATATTTCGATAAGAAACATCAGTACTGCATCTACTGTGTGCATACTACATTGTGTATTTATTCAAACGACGCACACGCTCGCCAGGCACAACCACTTTCAATCACAACACCATTTTTCCATTTCTAGTTTCTATGTCACGACACTCCTACTGTTCATCGTATTAGGCATCAGTCACAATTCGGAACAATTTTTTCTACGTGCTTTTCCATTACAAGGACGTTGGCTGAAGCTCAAGCAAGTAAGATGATGCATCCCGGTATTTGCATTGTAAGGCCAACCTTCTGAAAGTGAAAAATATCCATTATCTATTATGCCAGTATTTTTAGTGCCTATAATCCTTTATATCAACTATATGAATTGTTTTTGCTTTTAATCCCGATATTCAAAATCCCATATTGTCATTCAAACTGTTTTTTAATTATTTTATTTTCATAGTGAAAATGAGATTATGTAATGAAGTTACCCTGCAAACATTGTTACTTTTTAAAAATGTTCCCTTGGGTTGTCATGTGAAAATATTCATATATCTGAAATGAAAGAAAATTGCTTCAATACGCTTTTTACTTTAACATAAGTCTCATGCTCACTGCGCTCAACCTGTATGAACTCATTTCGTCGATGCACTACCCGGCACACCAACTTATTGTTTATTTTATCAAGGTTCTCGTTCCCAACCTTTCATAGATGCACATACAGAGGTGGTAACTGCAGCGCTGAATTCCTCCAGCCCAAAGTCTTCACGTGCGAGCGGCAAAGAATCTAGAATATAATGCTCACACAAATGATTCATTCAAAAATTTACAAATACTTAAACTTTTGAATCTCTACAAAATCTCCATTTGCAATTTCATTTACAAAATATTAACAATAGATGGCGACAATAGCCTAAAACAATTATTAACTGCGAAAACTGGTCATCACGACCATTTAACCCGAAATAGAAGTAAATTCATGCTTCCTTATTATTCAAAGGCCCGGTCGCAACACAGTATCCTCTTCGTTGGAACTAAAACTTGGAACTCAATACCTGCGGAGATCCGTGATAGTAATTCTTACAAGGTATTCAAAAGAAATCTTGAGTCTCACTTCCTATCGAAATACTAGTCGTGTAAGATCACCAAGTCAAATCTTGTCTCCTACATGACTGTTTCCAATAATGTAATTTGCCATGGGTAATGTCGCCGATATTCAGTCTACTGTTAAATCGTTTATCGGATGTACTGTTAAATATAGTCCATATGACCTACATTGTAAAATGAAATATCTGATATCGAGTAAATGATTTCACTGATCAGTCTAATGCGAAACTAGATTAAGGGATTTAGGTTAAACCGTGTTGTACATCTTAGAATAATGTGATGGTAGGATGCCCCAGAAGTCGCTGAACTTATTCATGCCCACAGGTAGCTTTATTCAAATTTGACCATTGTACTAGACTTAAGAAACATTCTACCTATGTATCTCCTGTGGTAAATAAATTGTTTGTTTAAATTGTTTGTTTAAATTGTTTGTTTTGCACTTTTAGCTATTCGATGACAGGACCAATACGCATACATGTATTCGTCAAGCAGCCCCTAAAATTATTCAGCCTCCGCCTTTTTCATTGTAGCTTCTTCTCTGTAGTCCAGTTTCTGGCGATCGTTTTTCTTTTCCTTTTTTGAGTTTTCTTTTAATGATTTCTGTTCCGAGTTACTCTATCTTGAGACCAAACAAACTTGGTTTGAGATTTCGTTACGCTTTCCTTTCGGTAGTCTTTGAGCCTCAAAACCACCACAATACTCCCTTTTACCATCGGCCAGCCAACCTTCACACACACATTCTCAGCACATAAGCACAAACCCACATAAGCCCAACACATCACTTCACTAGCGACAGACAACACAAAAGCACATGCCTGACACACACTGTAGATGAGTCCTAATTCAATTATCGGCACAAACGAGCCGACTCAAAACAACATTACACTAAAACATTACTCAACAATATTTTTCTATGATCTAATTTATTAGCGACTGATAAGCGTTACAAAATATCTAATGCACAGCAGCGTTTGGAAACGAGCTGATTAATGAAATGTTGATGACTCCTCAGCTATTTCACTCAACAAGCTCAATATGGAAACATTTCCAAACACAGCCATTCAGATTCTTCCTAAATTCCCTTCATAAAACATGCAGCGATGGCTGCATCAACGCGCGACCGCCGTATTTTATTCACGAGAGGCTGCTTTCGGCGATCTTTGCCTAGACTCATTCAGAGTGTTTTATGAGGGCGAAAAAATCGCCTGTCAAGCTTACAGTGGACCGCCGCTGCTGGAGCTTTCGATACTCGGCAGCTGGGAGACGTGGTGACGTGTCATGAGACGTGTAGCTAGTGTGTTGATGTACATTATGACATGTCTAGATACGCTATAACGCGTCTAGATACATGATGACGAGCCAAGAGACGTGTAGACGGCGTGTTGATGTACGTCATGGCGTGTCTAGAGACGTAATGACGTGTCAAGATACGTGATGATACGTCATAAGACGTGTAGCTGGTGTATTGATATACGTTATGACTTGTATCAATACGTACACGTCTAGTAGGCCACTTTATCCTAAAATACATGAAATATCTTGTACTATCACTGAACTAAACTGTAACTTTGACGTTCTCAACTTTACCGAAAGTTGGCTAGATGACTCAACTAAAGACATGATTTAAATGCAAAACGACTACAGCCATCTTTCATTACGTAATAACAATAAACGTGGCGAAGGAATCATTACGTACATATCTAAACACATAGCTTCGAGAATCGTTGCAAGTGCAACTATGAATCGTGACCAATCAAAACTCCATTTATAGAATTAGTGAAAAATGGTAAACGGATATATTTAAAGCTGTGTATAGGCCTCCAACAGCCTGTCCGGTATCTTTCCTGAATGAGCTCCATAGTATTATATCTCAGTATAACAAATCATTCTATAACGACACAATAATCTGCGGGGATTTCAACTACGATCTTCTAAAGCACGAAAGCTGTGAACAAATCTTAAATTTCATAAATGTTTTTCTCTAAATCTTTCCTTCCAATCATCGCGAAGCCTACACGTGTCTCGTCAAAATCTGCAACGCTGCTCGGTAATATTTTCATAGTAGATCCAACTGCTTTTCTTCCCGGAATAATAACTTCTGACTTATTTGACCGTTTCCCGGTGTTTCTCATCAGGAAAAATATCTATAGTACTTGTACCAACCCACAGGCTGAAATTTACTCATATAGTTGTGTAAATGAATGTAATTTGGGAACCATGTGCACTGTTTGGGAAGAATTAATGACATCATTGGACACCTATCAATAGGATAATAAAGCGAATAAACTTGATGAAGTAATACTAAATTTAACTGAAATTTTAACGACAGCATACAATCAGTGTTGTCCGATCATCACTTAAACAATTACACCGAAAATAGACAAAAGCCCTGGATTACTGGAATCATCGTGATCAATATAAAGAAAATAAAAGAAAATTCAAGAGAAGCACGAACGTCTAAAGGAATGTGTAACAGATTCAAAAATCAAGCAGCAAATCAAATACTACTATCGAAAAAAAACTTTCTGCGCAAATACACTGAATACAAAACAGATATTGAAAAAACTTGGCACCAGCTTAGTTCATGCTATGAACCGAATAATAATGCTACGAAAACAATTAAGTCCATTGTTCAAGATAATGTAAAATATCATGAGAAGAAAGACATTGCAATAGTGTGTACAAACTTTTTTGTCAACATAGGCAAAATATAGATGATAGTATTTCTAGTGAACCTACTGACTACTTGGAATGCATGGATCATGTTCGTGAACGCAAATTTTTCTTCCGCGAACTAATTCCTCCGATGTAATTGCATGCACACACAACTTGAAAAATAAATCAAATGGATTAAAAACGTTCTCGGCCAAAGTTTCATAAAAGCTATAGCTGACATAATAGCATCGTTCAAATATAATACGAGTATTATAAACCAGTCACTTTCCATGATATTTTCCTAAACTCTCTCAAAATAGCGAGAGGGAGCCATATTTTCAAAAATTGCGATACAGCTTGCCTCAATAATCAAAGACATGTCTCTGTACTAATTGTTATTATAAAAATATTCGAGAAAATTGTGGATAAAAAGTGTATTCTTATTTTGAACCACAAACGTTTCTTTACGACAAACAATGATGTTTTTGTTCTAAAAATCAACAACACGTGCTGTATTAAATCATTTACAATACTTTTACTCGAATGTAGATGATGGCAAGCTTGTTTCCTCCGAGTTTCTTGACTTTTGAATTGAAAAGCACTCGATTTTACTTTCGAAACAACACTGTTAAGGTGTAAGAGGTGTTGCACATGATAGGTTCAAATCACACTTGACAAGTCGGAAGCAATATGTTGGCACTGACGATGCACAATCGTACCTACAGACAATAAGCCATGGAGTACCACAAGGGTCAGTCCTTGGGCCTCTTCTCTTTTTGATCTTCATCAGCGATGTAGTTAAATAAACTTCATTTTTCAAATTCATGCCTTTTGACGACGACCGCACGCTCTCAGCGTCTCTTACAAATAAAAATCCAATTTAATTGCGGATTTCGTAAGCAATGAACTGCAAAAAGTTTCAATGTGAATTAAAAGCTAATAAAATAAGCCTCTATGTCGATGAGACAAAATGCATTACATTCTCATATGAGAGAAATGTGTCTCATACATGCATTAAAATAGGTGATGGTGAAATTTCAAAAACCAGCCCCAGTAAGTTCCTGAGCATTATATTAGATAAACCAAATATGTCGGATTCCTTCATAAAGTAAGAAATGTTTGGTTTAAAAATACGGAATAGAAGCTTGACACAGAACTGATGAAAATAAACCAATTTGTTCTCTGGGCAGCAAACAAGAGCCATTAGAGTGGTAAAGAAATTAAATTGTAATGCTCACACAAATGCTTTATTCAAAAGTTCAAAGTTTAAAAATACTTGAGCTTATGGATCTCTACAAGTGCTCCATATGTAATTTCATGTACAAAATACTGACTAATGTTGGCAACAAAGAATTCAAACAATGATTATTATTGTTAACTGCACAAACTGGCCCTTATAATCATTTAACCCGAAATATAAATAACCTTATACTTCCTCATTATTCCAAATACCGGTCACAACACAGTATCCTTTTCATTAGAACTGAGAATTGGAATGCGATCCCTGCAGAGATCCGTGGAAAAAATTCTGACAAAGCTTTCAATTCGAAACTAGAATCCTTCTTTCTATCGAAATATTAATCACTTATGGTAATCAAGTCAAATTTTTTTATCTGCTATATGGCTTATCTTGATAGGGTAATTTACCAAGAATAATGACAGATCTTAAGCGTGCTTTTAATAATTTTCAAGAATTTACTGTTCCTGTCTAGCCCTTAATAAATGTTTTTGTAAAAATTAAGCGTCGAATCATGAGAGAACCAATTTATTGATCAGTCCAATATTCCCAAGGTTAAATAAATAGGTTAAATATAACTGTACACTTTAAAACAGCGTAGATGCTAGGATGCCCTAGAAGTCGCTGAACTTATTCGGGCCCACAAGTAGCTATACTCTAATATGTCCATTGTACTAGACTTAAGAAGCAATCTAGTGTTGTATCACTCGTGGTAAATAAAATGTTTAAATTATTAAACAATGACGTGTTTAGATATGTGATGTGCCAAGAGACGTGTGGCTGGCGTATTCATATTCGTTATGACGTGTGAAGATACGTGTAAGACGCGTAAGAATATGTGATGACGTTTTAGTACCGCAATAATGTGCGTATGGCGTTTAATGACACGTCATGACGTGCCATGAGGGTTGTGGATTGGGTATTAGTGTACGTGATGACGTGTTGGAAAATGAGATGATTTGCTATAGTTGATATTGACGTGTTGTGGTTAGTGATGACATACACGTCAAGTAATAACACGTGATGACACCAATCTGTTCTGCTTTGTTTTCTTGTTATTTTCTGATCACTTTAGCTGTGCAAAGCTCTGTTCCGTTCTGCACTGCTTCATTGAAGTAATTGTTATTCTATTCAACTTTACTCTATTAAATTCTGTTCTTCTCTATTCACTTTTGTTCTCGTTTTTCTCTCTCTTTTCTATTTTTTGTTCCTTCTTTTATGAATTGACGTGAGAGGGTGATTTACGACGTTGTAGAATAAGCACAGCTCCGCCATGGACCTATCATGAAATCTGAGGATGCTCACGTGCCAGACAAGACGCAGACATGTTTGAATGCTCGTTGACTTGTCAGGAAACAGCTGATTTGCGTCAGTTGGGCTGCGAGTTCAGGCGGTATTGAAGAGGATGGACGATGGGATACGCGTTAATGGTGTGTCAAGATACGTCATGATGTTGACTCAGGATACGATTTGATAATTCATCAACCTTAGTCACAATGTATTAGGATACGTTTTTATAATACATCAACCAACGTCATAATGTGTCAGGATATGGGTCGATAATTCATCAACCAACGTCACAATGCATGCAGGACACGGGTTAATAAATAATCAGGATACGTCTTGATGTTGTGTCAAGGTATGGGGGGGGGGGGGGGGGGGGGTTGGCTCCTCAGGAAACGTCATGATTTTTTATTAAGATATGGTTGATGGTGTGTCACGATACATGACGTGTCATTCGATTCTCGCCTTTGGTTTGAACACTCGTTCAACTCGCGCCGTGAAAGGTTCGAAAGTTTAAACAATAGTCGTATCAAAGTGGTCGACAGATATTTTTTCTACGTCCAATTTATAGTATGTTCGTTTCACTAGGTTTTAGGTAGTAAATTCTTTTCTAGTTTGACTACAACAATGTCGATAAAAAATTCGTGAATGAATTTTGAAAAGGATTTAAAGCAATATCATCGGAAATTAAGTTATTCCACTACTTGTTATAACGGTAAAATATTTCATCTGGGTGATGAATTTGGCACACATCTAATATCATGATGAGTGTGAATTAGGAGAACATTTATTAGTTTCATTACGTAAGTTTCATAAACTCCTCTCATGTGTCATCCTCACACAGTTTCTGTTGCTGCCACCCCCAGTTTGCAGTGATACATTCACACAATTACTTATGTTGTAGCCATACACTCGCCTGTGATATATTTTCAAATTTGCCTGCGCATTATCCACATAATAACCACTGCAATACCTGCACATTTTCGAGGGCTATACCCACACAGTTGCCTGTGCTATTTCCACACAGTTTCCACTGCTCTATCCAGTAACATTGCTACAGTTCCTAACATGAAATGCGTCACATCCGATAGTACTTTTATTACAGCTAGTTTTGTTCCTGAATAGGCACATTGATGGCATGGCACAAAATACACATATTATATATTCAAGTGCTACCAACTGCAAATTAAAATACAAAGATGCAAAACCATCATGATCAGTACACTCACGTTTCGCGTATCTGTACTAGCACCCTCCCACGCCACCTCTCGGGCTGTCTTCACGCCAACACATCGTTAACATGTTAACCACATACTGCGTCAGCGTAGCTCCTCACAAGACTACACAATTCCTCCAATTCGACATAACGATAAAAACAGTAAAATGTGATGTGAGACGTGGGTGCCCTGGACTAGAAGTCCACCTGAAGTTCATCTTACATTGTAATGTGTTCCATGGAGTCCTGACTGCGGCGGTGATCGCTTGCGTTGAGCGCTTACGGTCCACGTTCACTAAGTTCCCACAGTTACTACGATCGGTTTGGTTAGGTTGGAAGAAGCAGAATTGAAAATCCATCTTCACTGCCTGATTACATTCATGTCTTTTCTAACAAGATACGATTTGACCTTATATTCGAAACTTCAACACAAGCACCTCCACACAGTGTTAGGTACAGCATCACTCCGGATGCGGATTTTGGTGTTGATCCTTTCTCACGATTTTGGAGGTTGCCGCAAGTGACAAGCGGGAAAATATAATTGCATGATAACATGTTAACTTATAAGTCATAGTCTAATTCAAATAAAGATAGTGTAATCGGTGAAATGGTAGCCATTGTAACTAGTACGTATAAAATGAGCAATTCACCAAGTGGTACACATATGTACCAATGCGTAGTGAACGTGTTAGCAAGCAAGTTGGGGTTCATTATCATGTGCTCATTGCCCCGTGGCAAAACCATAACTGGATATACATTTGGTGATTTTCTTATGCGATATTTAACGATGTTGATTAGGTAGCATTGGTGTTTATCTACACACATCTGCTGTATTTATCTATTAAAAATACACCGTGCATTATTTTTTATATTTTTGAATGATACAGAGAAGTGTATAATTCAGAGAGTAAGCCGGATTCTGTGTCATTTTTGGGACGTTAACCGAGTGCTTCAGGAGGGTAGTTTTCACTAATAATCATTTTAATCCACTAATGCCATTTGGGTACTTTTAACGTTATAGTTTAGAGTTAGTAAATTATTATGAGTATTATTTGCAACGCTATAGTCACTATCAATGAAACATAACGGCTAGTTTCCATTGTACCCGCACCTCAAGCCACCAATCTTCACTAAGCTCCAATGTTTTCTCATCCGTCCAACTCAGTTGGCCGCAAAAAGTAATTTCGAATTCCACGACGGTAATAACACCCTCTGGGATTGGTACACTAGGGACCGTATGAGATGGACATTTTACAGCTTTAAGCTTAGCGAGTCTGTCGCAGATAAAATTAAGTTAAGTTACTAGTATTGCTCTAAGTCACAAGTCCGGGTGCATGAAATAATTTGGTGTGAAAGTTTCTCCTTGGAATTCGTCAGAGTTATTTTCTCCACATCAGCTAACAACAAGAGATTTATATTTTTCGCTCACCAAGAGCATTACATTGCAGATTACGTTTTATCCTATCTTCTCTTGTAGAAAGTGACGATATCAAAAAGCTGCCACTCAAGAAAATTACGCTTGTCGCGTTATTACTTCACTGTGTACTACTCAGAATGATGATAATTCTTTCTACAGCTCAGCACGGTCGCACACCCTTGAGCATTACTCAAAATGAGGGACACTCAGTAAATGATTAACATCACATCCACAACACATCGGTATAAAACTGAAATTTTTCCATTTGTTTCACCTCATTCTGATCACTACAGAAAAATTACAGCCATCAATAATCTCCGATGAACAGCGTAAATCATTCAACATGATTGGGCGAACAGAGTGATGTAAAACTCCGATATTTCAAACAACTGAAAGTGAGTGATTGGTGTATCTATGATGCAGACTTCACTGCCTCTCAAACTTTCGCTGTACCAATTCTTCGCGTGCAAACACCAAAATGAATACAGACCAATGCTAATATTGGAGATTTGAACAGTTTGTTGTTTTCATGAGACAGTGAAACCCGTATCACAGATATTCTCGTCGACTACTTTCTGTTTCGCCAGTCAAATGATGCGATGGCATAAATGTTCAAAACATAGACACCTGTAAATGAAAGTAGCTAGGTAAATTTAAGACGGTTATTATTATCAGTAGACATCCCCCTTTATTTGAAATTAGAAAGAAGGCGTAATGAAAGAAAGGCCGTAGGAAATAAAATATTTCAATTTCTCGAGAGTCGATGAGGCCGAGTGCACACGGCCCGTCAAAAATGTATAATAATGTTCGACATATCACATGGCACAAGTCCCTATTTCCTAAGAATTCACGTAATATTCATTCCTACTCGAATCTGGTGGATTAATACACTGGAAATTGTAGAGGTGATGAAGCTTGTATCACAGATACGCTCGTCACACACTGCAGGCTGGCTTCGGACCACGGTAGAGGAAACAAGGTAGGGTCATTTCTATGGGGGAAAATACACTTCTTCTTGTTCGGCTAGCCAATAGAAAGGCTTTATTTCGAACAAACTTCGAACACCAGAACGCAGCGATGTTAGGCCAATAGTGGAGACGGGTTTAGGGGTAGCAGTGTTACCAGATGCAATATGAGCGCTGCCATTGGTTCGTTACCGTGACGTCAGCAAACCCACGTAGTCGACGAAAAAATGACTGGTATGACCCTACCTTGTTTTCTCTACCGTGCTTCGGACAGACACCCACAGTAGAAGAAACAAGGTAAGATCATTTCTATGGGAGAAAAAACACCTCCTCTTCTTCGGCTAGCCAATAGAAAGGCTTTATTACAAACAAACTATATGACGTCACCAAAACCCCATGTCGTTTGGCCAATAGTGGAGCCAGATTAGGGGGGTAGCAGTGCTGTCAGATACAATATGAGCGATGCTATTGGTTTTTTGCCGTGACGTCTGCAAAGTCACACCGTTAACGAAAAAAGACTGGTTTGAACCTACCTTGTTTCCTCTACCGTGCAGACACCCCTCCTATTATAGTATAGAATAGATTATGGAAGAGCAATTCAGTCTAATCATTAGACCAAATACTTTTCTAACCAATTTCTAGCAATTTAATTTAGAGTTACCATTAATTGAGCAGAAGAAATAATTTTTTTTGAGATGCGATGGGAAAGATGAAAAAATTAACTCAATTCAGTGACACGGGCAATGTTGAAATGCTGGACCGCAACTTCTATAGTTGGATTGCGAGGATGGAGTGTTGCGTGTGATCCATCAATACGAGCTCTAATGTACCTGGGAAACGTCCATTAGAAATACACTGGGTGGCTGCGTTATTTAGTGCGCTATATGGGCCTTATTTCAAATGTGTACATCATACCAGCTACACAGTAGCTCAAATTCTCCACGAACTAAAACATGAACGTAGAGCGTCTGGGTGGTCGCCTTATAATATAAAGCAGCTAAGCCACAGGATCGCTTTAAAATTAAATTCTTATTAGTTTGGTTTATTTATAGTTTTTTAATGAAGATTATGACGCATTGCTACTAGAATTCAGGATGTATTGAAATGATGGAATGGCGGCAATATTCCCCTCCACTCAGGTGAAATACAAACCTTGATAGCTATAAATGTACAACATGCGCGTTAGCAATATTACTATCAGGAAGCTGGAAAACTACAGAATATTGAGATTTTCCTATCTGGAATCAAGCGTGAACTATGTAAATGGAAATTTATAAATTGCAATGTACGGATATAACAAGGTTATCATTAATATTGCATATCAATCTATTCAGACTACGTAAATTAAGCGTAAAAAATGCACAATATTTGTTCCAAACCGTTTTTTGAGAGCAATAACTGTTGCATTCAAGGTCAAATTGAAAGAAGGCAAGAATCTGAGTTTCGGGAGCAAAGTCAAGTTGATGGCGTGCCCGCAGCCCAGTCCAACTTTTTCGCCGCCTGCATGCGTGTTTTTCGAATTGCTTGAGCGGCGAAAAACATGCATGCGCCGGAGAAAAAGTTCGACTGGGAGGCAGTGTAACTGCCGCCTCGTCCTGGAGGTGACGTGATCGTGTCTGAGTTGCCCTAAAACTTTTTTTCATCCAAATCTTCAAGCTTTGACTTTTACATCTAAAACGTAGTCATGAACGTAATTTTAACAGGTGCTGGTAAACTTGAATCTACATCCTCTACAGCAGGGCTTCTCAACCTTTCTACTGTCGTGTACCCCCTTAGCGTGTACTCCCTAGTGGTGTATCTTCATGTACCTCCAGCACAGTTAAAAGCTTAAGAAACAAAAAATACATTTAATGAATAATAATTATGAATACTTATACGGTTGTATGTAAATATATATTGTACATTTTAACATATGAAGTGTGTTAAATATACTCCTAGGGGTACATTACACACGGTTGAGAAGCCCTGCTCTTCAGGATGTCCGAGTGCTGGTTTACATTCGTGGTGGAATGTTATTTGAAAAGAGACCAGACGTGGGGATTTTGGCCTCAGAAGAAAGCAAGATGGCTGCCCCAGAGTGGTGCTTTGTGAAATTGTTCTGTAATGTTGATTATTTGTGACACGTTGCTCATGCAGGGTGCGTATGGTATCTGAGGACCCTTATATTTTAGTAATTCAAACTAGCCCTATAATATATTATTTTTATTTCATTTCTGAAGATCCCATGACAGATACGACTATAACTAATGAAATTGAAAGACACACTGTAGTAGTATATATAAAAGCTAAACACAGCATTTTAGAAATTGTAAGATTTTTAAAAGTCTCCAGATCTTTCGTTTGCAAAGCTAGAAAGGGGCTGAATGAAAACTATAGGGTGAATTGGCTACGAGCAAGATAAAACAGCGTTGTCAACGCTCAGAACATCTGAGTCCGTCAGAAGAGTGCATAGTTGTCGATGTTCTTAGCATTGTAGGACACATCATGTCTCCTCATTTTTTACACAGGACCTTGAAGTCCATGTCGATGCCTATGTCGAGACTCTTCAAGCCATTGTTAAGCCTTGGATAGACACCGCAGCCAATGGAAGGGCTTATGTCTTCCAACAAGCCATAATGCTCTCAAAACCCAGGATTGTATGGCCGAGAACTTTGATGATCATGTCAAACCTAACTTATGGCCTCCTAACTCACCAGACCTTAATCCTTTGGATTATGACGTGTGAGGCGTCGTTGAAAAGGGAGTTAATTGGTAAGCATCTCCATAACACTAAATCCTCCCTGATGCAAGCGATAGCCCGAGCAATGGAGAACATAAATAAAGACTACCTGGTCAAAGCTTGCAGTTGCGTTCGGACTCAAATTGAACCGGTAATCGAACCGAAGGTGATTTGTCATATAAAACGGAGGGTAATATTAGATTTATTTGATTTGGTAGAAGAAATAGTAAATTTCAGCGATTAACAGTTTTATTTTCTGTTTTTTTTTTCTAAAAGTGAGTAGATGTCCTCATATACCTTACGTACCCTGAACTATATAGAGGGAGGCCCATAAGTAAGGAACCTTTTTAAAATTATGTATTAGGGCTGTAATACTAAAAATAGTAAAGAGATTTGGTTAATTCATAATGAAAGAATAAATTTCAAAGTTCAATATAAATTTATAAATGAAACAAAAAGTACGTTTGACAATGGAATACTATATATTTTAAATGACATCCATCATTAGTCAAACAATGGCTGGCTCTTGCAACGGTGCTGTTTATTACTTTCCTTAATGTCTCAGATGAAATTTTGTCGATCTCTTGAACGATGTTTAGTTTCAATTGCCATTAAGTACCAGGTTTTTCAATGTAAACATTTTCCTTTAGGTATCCCCAGAGAAAAAAATCAAGAGCGCTTAAATCTGGAGATCGAGGCGGCCACGGTACATCACCAAAACGAGAAACTATTCTGTGTGGAAAATTGCTTTTTACATTTGCATTGTTTCTATGTTGTTATTGTTCGTTGATTCAATACGCTGGTTGAAAACTTTGCAATCTTCTCATTCATTCTCAATTTACCAAATCTCTTCACCCTTTGTAGTTTTATAGCTATAACAGTTTTAAAAAGGTACCTTAGATATGAACCACCGTGTAAAATCTCAGAAATACACAAGATTTTAAAAAATCTGTAATTTCGCAGTTTAATTACTTTCATTACAGTTCCTGTGTTATTCCTCCATTGGTTTCAATGGGTCATGCTCGAGATCTGTTTTTTTTACTAGTGTACACGGCTCGTCAAGAATGATGGGATTCGACATTTTCCTCAAATAAATCTTTCAGACGTGGATGACAAATAAATAAATTTTTATTTGTTTGTCATCCACGTCTGAAAGATTTATTTATTTATTTTTATTTGATCGCGTTTAAAATATTCTTGTTCTTGTGCAATAGTAAAATTTGTATTACAGATAAAGTCATTAAGCATCCTAAAGAACGTTACAGAGAGAGACAGACCAAACCATCAGCTGTGTACTATTATTATTATTAATATTATTATTATAATTACTATTATTATTGTATCTATTATTCTTACTCCTATTATTTTATTGGTCACCAAGATTCGCCATTTCCCTTTACGTGAAATTATTAAGCCGTTTTATGTATCCCTGCTATCACAGAAGCAAAATTGTTAGATCTTATGTAAAAGAACTAGCAAATGCATTATGGAACCTGGAGTATGAATATTAAATTTCGACTGTAGACACGGAGAAAATGTAAGAAAATAAAGTCATTTTGTCTTGCCTATATTGATCCCTTGACAGTACCTAGCGCCATCCCACTTACAAAGTAACGACGTTTGTACTTTTGCGTCTTATAAGCACAAGTCTTTATTTGTCATTCAAATCTCAAGTACGAAACTTCAAATTCAAAAGTTTAAATTTTATGATCCAAAGTTATGCAGCGAATGCAAGGTGACCTCTTACCCGTTGGTCTAGAAGCATCAAGGCAAACATTATTTTAGAAAGACTTTTTTATCGTACTGAAATACAGTAATAACGTAACCGGCGTGCCTGGCTGCGGAAGGATAATATAACAGTGAAAGTAATCGTGCAAGTTTTCCCCAATCTCCTTTGCTCCAAATTTTACAGTATATAGCTTACATAGTGGAACCGTGAAACCACATTCCATCTTTCTCAAGTCGATTTGGTGTAGTACCTTTGAACGCTAGAAACATCGTCCAGAATTTTAAAGGTGTACTCAATGTTTGTGACGTTCATAGAACTGGGGCAATTTTTATGGAAGCGAATGCAGAATCAGTAGTGCTACCAGCATGTGAGTTGACTTTATATTCTGTTTAGCTCCAGCGTCAGACAGATTTATAAAATTTTTCTTCCTTAGTCGTAGAGGCCGGAAAAACAATGTCACTTTACTTGAATGCTTCTACGCTTGATCATATTATTTCTCATTCGACTTTTCCTCCGCATTCAGATGTTGCTACGGTCTTTCTACCGTCAAAACTTGAATGTTGGCATAGTTGAGTTATGCACGCTTGCCACAAATCCTATCATGGAACTCAATAGTGAAAACATATCACTCGTAAAAACTTCATTTTTTGAGCTTGTTTACCGAGCTAAACAAAATAAAAACATCCAGTTCTTCAAAAATTTCTTTCCTACAGATGCAAAAAACTGAGGCGTGATGCCACCGGTTGCGTCAAGGCACTTTTCAACAGATCCGTCGTTACGTCACGACTTCCTACGCTTTTGTGTCGTGTTCACGATGTAAATCTACATACACATTTTTAGTGAGCCATCAGCGGTAAATATTCCCAAGAGACAGTGTCTGGGAAAATAGAGGATGTCCGGGTTCTGCAGGACTTAGTATTTTTTCAGAAGTCTTTTGAAATATTCAGATTTTTCTGTACAGTCTTTTGTTACTATGTACAATCTAGCTATTATTGTGGCTAAAACCTTGCCAGTTAATTGTTCGCATAGAAATCTCAAAAGTGCTACAATTAAAACTGAATACTATTAAATTAAATTATTTCAGTTCTTACACGTAAACTTAAAACTGAGTGGGCATGCATTCTAGGAAAATCTCACGAATTATCGTCCGACGCGGACGCAAATTCCTGAAGTATTTATTCCTAGCATTTGAGTTCCGTAATGCACGCGACAAGACGTAGGTGCTTACACAGATGAGTGATTGCTGGTGTTGAGTAAAAAATTGAGGCTCTATACCTTCAATAATCGCTAGTGCAATTAATACTACAAAAATATCACAAAGCATCACAAACTGACGAAAAAGTTTATGAAAGTTTGGACAACTTATGAAGCTGAAAATATATCACAGATACGGAATTAAAGTTGATGCTTGTCTGTCCCTGATACTTGAAAAGTTGATCCTTGTCTCCCTAATGCCTGAAAAGTTGATGCTTGTCTGTCCCTGATACCTGAAAATTTGATGCTTGTCTGTCCCTGATACTTGAAAAGTTGATCCTTGTCTCCCTAATGCCTGAAAAGTTGATGCTTGTCTGTCCCTGATACCTGAAAATTTGATGCTTGTCTGTCCCTGATACTTGAAAATTTATTGCCTTTCTGTCCCTGAGTCTCTATTCGTCGCCACTCGTGATGGGCTCACGAAGGCAACAGAAATTGGTGGCATGTCCGGCGACCGTAAGCAGCTGGCACAGCTGGGTGGCTCCCTCATTACGAACGCATAAAGAATATATTAGCTGGACTTCAGCAATGCATCGCACTAATTTGCATAAACGAGAAAACTACACTTACGACCTATGATGTACTATGTATCCTGTCATGCGCTGCGTACAAAATAATAGTTTACTTGTTCTTCCTAGCGTTTTACCCATGCCTATGAAAGCTGAGCACTGCGTGGTGTAGAACACTTCCTTTCATTTAAGAAAAAGTGTCTCATTGACTTAACAATTCCCGAATTTAAATTTCCCTACAACTCCACTGCGTCCCGTAGGAATGGCCACGCTAGGCTAGCAAAATTTCAAACATGAGTTTCATCGCAATGAGACATGTTTATTGAGTTGCAGTTTCTCTAGCTCATTCAAGTAAATTTTAATATCCTTAGTTTCAAGCTACATTTAGTACAACAATGATTCCCGTTTTGACATTGCATTAAGCACACTCTTTTTTATGAGTGAAGTGGTTTCGTTGAGTAATTACCAAATTCATGTTGCAGCAGCTCTGTATGGCTACTTTTCAAGCAAAACAGCTGTGTACTCGCAACAGACGCATGCTTTTGCTCCAATGCACGCACACACAACGGATGTGAGCGTGTATTTGATGTCTCTGTGACCATGAAAATGTGTGAAATAATGTACCTTGGATAACTCTACTGTATTTTTTAAAACGTATGTTTTATTGTTAGTTTCACAGAGTAGCATATGTGCAGGCAAACACTTGCATCTACTTAGTTTCACACATCCACAAATACAGAGACATACACACACACACACACACAAACACACATACACACACATGTATACGCGCACAGGGGCGAATAAACACTCCGAGTTACTATCATTAGCATTCAGTTCTTAGTATTTCAACTGCGAGAATTCCCCGAAATAGCACACGACTAAGACCAGGAAGGCTTAAACGAATTTTAACAGTTATATAAAAATGATTATCAACGATTCATCAACCGGAGTGCATTGAAATCGTTGTCAAATATTTCGTAAAGAATGTGAATGAAATTTATTCATTTAAGCTTTCGGAGAGCTCAAATAACTTCATATTCGTACTAATGTCAATCTCCAAGCCCCCAGATACCGATTTTATTATTATGAATTTCCAACCAAATATCAAAACCGTAAGTCAAAGAAACAGAATCATGATTTCCCCTTCTCATTAAGTTCTTCATGAAGAAGTCAATACAGATTCACGGGATCTAACAGACTCATGCATCCAACCTCTACCACGTCGCTGATTGCATGATATTTTCAATCTGATGCTCACGTATTTCCCTAATTATAACAGGGTTACAACAAATCAGAGTTGCACAAGCAACGGCAGAATGAGACAACCACTCAAAATGCCGGTCGAACATGATACAAGTTAACCATGAAATCTGATGCTATTACTGCCGATTTCATTCCCCGTGGGAATGCTATGTGAAAAACTGGTTAGATCTACGGTTGTTCACAACAAATCTGCTTTAGAATATTTGTCTGAGAGTCAAATGCAGAGTTGAAGTGTGAGGCAACTTACGTGTCAAATTGCAAGGAATATCACAATTTAGAAACATACTCTTAGTTCTGTATAAGTCTTGGTATTTGTGAAAAACGCTGTGTAAAACTGTTGTCCCTTTCACTTCTATCAGGAGTAGTAGCGTGTTGGCTCTTATATCATTACGATAGCTCTCTTTGTTAAAAGGTGAAATAATTTCGTTTAGTTTTCAAAGAACGGTCATTTTGTGAGAGAATATTCTGTTGCAGAAAAAGAGAATTCTCAGAATTATTGCTTCCTGCATCTTTTAGTCCCGACGCACGTAAAATATCAGGGCTTATAAAGTCCTTTAGCACGGCTTTTATTGCTTGATTACCAAACCAGCAAAATAAAATCATTCCGCGCATTTGTAGAAGTTTTCCGATCACTATCAGCTTCATGTTTTCAGTTTGCGTTTTTCGATGAGAAACAAAGAATATAACGGGTGACATAAAAAATGTAGCTTTTTAATAATCTTATATAACAAAAAGTAATGGAATAAAAATATTTTATTCATATGTATTGAAACCTTAAAACATGCCTTTTAAAAGCATTGATGGAATTTTCAATTTTTAAGCATAACGTCCTGTAGATTGCGTCCTTCTGTACGAATGCATTCTTGAAATCTACTGTTGAAATTCAACATTGACTGCTGCAAAATCTAAGCTGGGATACTGTGAATTTCATCTTGCATTCTCTGTTTTGACTCATCCTGAGTTCTTGATCGAGTCGTGTACAATTTACTCTTGAGATAGCCCCACTAGAAAAAAAAACACAGACGGACAAATCTGGTGATCTAGGGTGTCAGGGAACGTTACCGAATTTTAAGAATTATTCGGTAATCTTGAGAATTGTTCAGTAATCATGAGAATTGTTCGGTATTCTTGAGAATTGTTCGGTAATCTTGAGAACCTTGAACAGAGCAGGAGTGTTACAGCTGCTGGTGAAAGCGGAGAACTCCGAATCAAATCATCAAAAATGAGAAAAACATTACCAGTACTTGAATTATCCTGTCAAAGAGCCTTAGAAGAAGCTCCATCCGGCTCGCTGCAAAGGTAGTTAATTACCTCCTCAGGACTTGGCAGACCGCACTTCGCATGCAGCCAATTCACGGAACTTGGACAAAACGGCACAGCCTCTAGTCAAAATGCGGCAAAATGTTACGTTTTTGTTAGTTTAGTACTGGTGTGTTCTTTTGGTACACGTTTCAAGTCTGCTTTACAGTCGTATTGTTATGAAAAGCTAATAGAAACATAAAATAGAACCTACTTCAAAAAAGTAAAGAAAAATTATTGGGTTGTACCGTGAAAAAATTAACAATCAAGCGCATTACACGCTGATGTTTCCATGAGTTTGGAGAAACAATGAAATAATTCAGGAAGGAAGAAAAAGACGCAGCTTACGCTGACTGAGCACCGCACACAACAGGAACAACAATTGGAAGCATTATTGAACTTCCGCAAATGTTACTGCAATACTGTACCACGGAAACTCCGCGATCAAGTGTGCAAGTATAGGACTTTCACATCATTCTAAAAGCTAAACATGTGCATCGCAAGGTATTATAAAACGAATTACTATCAAAAACTACCTTGGAAAACTCAAATTTTATCAATTAAACTTTCGTCCAACAACAATCCAAGCCGCCGAATAGTGTAATGATCTTACAAAAACGACCAAACATTTACTCTGAATTTGGATACTTTGAATCAAAGATAAAATTTACGAATGAATCACAAAAATCAGTCGGAAATCAATGAAAACAAGAATATATTAAATAAATTGAAAGAAGGCCTTGTACTGTAAAACATTTTTAAATTATTACATGCAGGAAAGCCATGCCCTAATTAGGCTACATCGAACTCCAACGCAAGCATCGCCCTGCTGGCAGCACACGCTTTTTGGTCCCCTGCCTCTCCAAAGTCTCGCGCCAGTTGTATACAAAGTATTGCTTGCTCCGTTGGTCGTCAGCTCTAGCTTGCTCCAGTATAAGTTAATGAATATGAATGTGGGTGCATATGTTTTATTCTGTGTCGTACTGAAACATCTCGTCCCGCCTTTTTTAATAGTGATTCGCCAGCACCGCACACTATTCTAAAGAATTTTCAAAGCATCATTAATTTCAGGGACAAATTCAATTTACAATATTTCTCTTGGCATTATTAACAGTTCATCTACCTGAACAAACAATAATTGCATGTTGCTCGTTTTCCATTGCTAAATTTTTTATATTTTTCCTTTATATTGCTTCAGTAACTTTTCTTTAGACAGAGTCTATCTTTTTCCCGACCCTCGTAAGTCTAACGAGTAGATTGTTTTTTTTTACTGACAGTGATACTTTTATCCTAAAATTCACTCGCCAGACAAAAAATTAGTTACCTACTCCAAAACAAAGTAGGACCTCAACGAACACGAATAAAATAACACCAGCAATTCTTTTTAGCATTGAATTTACAGGGGCCCCAATATATGAAATTTTCTCTAGATTTCATGTTTGAGGACTTACCAGGCCAATCTAAACACCTGTCAAATATTGAATGAATGTCATGTCAATAAATGGCAGGTCTATGGCGCGATGCACTCGGCAGTTGTTATTCCGCAAGATAGACAAAGCAGCATGCCTTTCTTCGTTCAGATCTTGTGCAACTGGCCAAAAATTGATGATCTAGTATCTCAGTGTATTCATACTGATTTAATCTGACAGATACCTCGACCAAAGGTTACACATCTGTGGAGTAGAAGCAGCCACACAACATGACAGACCCTCCTCCTTTTTGTACCGCCCCTTGCACACAGGTTTCGCTGAAACCTTCATGAGGTCTTCGAAGAACAAAACAGCGGGTATCATTTCCATATAGAGACAGAATCGTGATTCATCTAACCACATGACATTTCTCCACTACTCTGCAGTTAAATGTTTATGTGCTTTGACCCAGTTCAAATGAGTGATCAGGAGTTAACATAGGTCGTATACGCGCTACTCTGCTCCCTATACTCATTGCATGGATTTCTGTGCAAAGATTTCATTCAGTAACTGCAAAAAAAACCTGATCATTGACGTTTCACAGTTGTTCCATCCATGATTCAAAGCGGTTCTGATCAACAATTTGGGACACAAGGTGGCAGTCTCTATCGGTTATTGTCTTCTTCTGATCACAATTTCGAATTAGATTGTCATACGTACCAGATTATTTCCGCTGTTGGTAGATCTGCATAACCGTGCAGCATGAAACACCAGCGAAGTCCCCTACTGCCTTCACTTAATGTTTTTTAGCCCGACTAAATGTAATAGCCTCTTGTGCCATTCCGAGACGTCTTGCGTTCTCCCCATCGTTGCCAAGGAATAAGCAACGGATCCATCCTATAAGAAATTCTTAGAAAATACAAAATCTACCCTTAGTTCTATAAAAATAAAGAAGCAAAAAGTGATGGCTATTCATTACTTGTATATGGCCAAAACCTCGGTCAGTTTTGAACTCCGATTGATGAACGTATTAAATTACTGGAGCTCGATAAAACATTGCAAGACAATTTAACACAATACATTTTTCTTCGCAGAGGAAATGCGCATTAAATGCCAGAGGAATCTCGAGCGACATGCATTGGTGACTGAAATTTGTGAGTGTGCTCTTATTTTATAGATAGTATACATTCATAGAAAGACATAAATTAAATTTTCCCTCTTCGTAACACAGATGTGTTTAATTTCATCATCTCATTGATGCCCACACATTAACAAACATCATTTCAACGGAAAAGAAACGATGTAGAAGTTCGGTCCTTATAATCATCATCATCATCATCATTGTCATCATTGATGCCCACACACATTGGCAAACATTATTTAAACAAAAAAAAATTACTCATAAATTCGAATGCTAATCACAAAAAAGTCTTTCGAGTTCAGCAGCCGCGGTTCCCGTACATCAAAGAAGTCAGAGATGTCAGTGGGTGGATGCAAATTGTAGCATCGCAGTATTCTTCAAAGAGAATTTTTTATCGAGTCGTTACGGGTGATGGAAGCCAAGTTTTCTGGTCGTCAGTTCAAGGCACTGGAAAAAGCTTTAATTGCGGCACTGCGCTTTCCAACTTGTTGTTGATTGTCAAGCAAAGTTGCAGAAGACAGTTCTTTGTAAAAAGTTACTGTGGCAGACTTCTTTACACAAACTTCTTGAGAGGGAGTGTTCTTCATTTTTGGTTATGGCATTAACGCATACCTAGCGAACGTGAATGAAAGGCTGCATGTGTTCCAAAGTGTTTTTACAAACACGATCTTAGTCTGATTTATATTTGATATGCAGAGAAAATATTAAAATTACTTTATTTTTTGTATGTAATTAGAATGTTGTTATTAAAATAGTTTTTTTTAAACACCTGAATTTCAGTCTCATAATGTGCACACTACATAGCCGATGTCATCTTGAGTATACATGGATTTAACAGTATTCATGTATTTTGCTTATAAATAAATTCACACATGTTCAAAAACGTAGAAATTAATGTTTCATAAGTGTTTGAATTATTTGAAATTTGATGGTCAAACTGGAATGTTCAGGAACATATACCAAACATTTCAAAATGATCAACATAGAATACAAATGCCGTATACTCTAATTTTTCAATAATTATTTAGATTGTTGACCGTGCCATCAAATAAGTCTAAAAAATCGATTAAAATTAGTTTTAAAGTTTGCTTTTTAAAGCACATCTTCTGAAATTATTCGTCAAAATGTAATTCAGCTTAGCTGGTATACTGAAGAAATTTTCTTCAAAAATTTTCGAATTCAATCAAACAATTACCTCAATAATTTCCGTCCCATAATAATCATCAAACTCCTTCGGCTGAAAATTTGTTAAATTTGGTTCGAATTAATTTTTGAACAGTTTTTTCTGTGCTTACGGACAAAACGGTGGTTTTAATTCGGGGTTGCTCAGTAATGGTCCAGAGCTGATGTAAGTTGTCGTCTTGGAGCGCTAAATTTGCCCGTTTTGACAAAAAACTTCTCAGAGCTGTTCATGAAGCAGGGCACGCAGCTGCCGTAGATTTTATGCAACGCCTCTGCTATAGGTTGCTCACCGTTGCCGCTCGAGCAGAAATATCTTTGATACAAACGTGAATCAACCACTTTCTGATGAGCAGTCTTA
This sequence comes from Morinoia aosen, assembly GCA_030386875.1. NCBI lineage: Eukaryota > Metazoa > Arthropoda > Malacostraca > Amphipoda > Talitridae > Morinoia > Morinoia aosen. The sequence goes on from CM059562.1 coordinate 9,798,199, forward strand.
ATCAAATATAAACTCTTTTCGTAATACGATGAATTTTAGATGTTAGGCGTAACAACAACAAGAATAGGAAATGAAATGAGTCTTCCTTTTGGTTTCTTATTCTAGTGTTCAAAAGTTTGAATTTCAAGAATTTACAGTGTCCCAGAAGGTAATTTCTGGTCAGTGTGCCCCTAGCGGCCACAGTTGTTGGTTGTGTGTGTGTCGCGCGCTCGCGCTCCCCCCAGTGGCTGCCCACTCGTGGAGCAGTAAACAGTCTCTGTAAGTCATTTGTGCCGGACAATTAGCAAATCAAAATAAGATTACAGAACAGTTTTACAAAAATTGTACAGTATATTGTGAAGTGGAAAAATTTGCATTTATTGATCTCGGTAAAGATTTTCTATCTATAAATAATACCTAGGCTTATTAATTTCAATCTACGTTAGTTGAAATTCATTCGTTCTGACCACATTTATCTTTCCTCAACAATTGACATAATCAAAAGTATATAAGGACTTCCATCACATTTCTGTACAGTAGCTAAAGTTGCTAAATAAATTTCAGAAATTACCCCAAAAAAGTGGACTGGACGTTTAGATTTGTGTAAGTAGAAATCTTTAACTGATCTCCTTATCCCTCAAAAAAAATAAAATAAGTCTTACACCCACAAACATTCCGCCGAACTCTTGTTGACTTGTGACTGATAAGAACTCGATGCAATAATGAAGACGACTTGCAGAGGGAGAGGGTAAGGCTGCTGTGTGGTACCGATGAGATACTGTCGACTGGTTCACAAAACTACACTGAACAACACGCAAAACTTCGGCCGTCCGTGTGAAGGAATTGTGGTGAATAATTGCTTATTTTCATTTTAAATAGGTACTCAGAAACACCAAATTTTGAGTAGAATATGTTGAAAAAAATAAAAGATTGTAGGGGTACTTTCGAATTAATTCGTTTTTACTCAATGTTGTTGCGTTTCTTGCATGTGTTTCTTTGCCAATTGGTGATTATCATCCAGCTAATTTACCGTATCTGTAACATGTTAACCTCCGATGCAGATCATCATTTTCTGAATATTATTTAGGCTCACGTACGCCTGCAAAATCTGGACGCATTCCTAGACCTCACACCAGCACTGTACGACTGCGGGGATCGCAATAGCCGGCAGAGAGGTTACAGCTGCTAGAATACTCTTTATGTATGGAAATACTGGTGTTTTTCTTTGATTGTTTCAGTGTTTGAGGTTTGTTTTTATCCTTCCGCTTACTACTTTAGTTCACGTTCATTCAGAAGTAAGTTAAATGCTGGTTGTAAGATCCGTAGACTTTATTCGAGTGTCATCTGTTATGTTGGATGGAATTATTTGTGTGGTTCTTATTCGATTTGAAAGGCTGTACTATACTTATTACATGGACAATATCATATCATTTTTGCATGTGTGTTAAATCTGTCAGCGACAATCTCTGTATCTAGTGTGTGACGTATGGCAGAAAAAAACGTCAAGAAATGCAAGGTCAAGACACACAGACGAGACGTTTCTAACAACTGCAGTTTGACTCAGGGAGAAAACATTCGATCACAGATTTATTAACTTGAACTTTCGCTTCTCATTAATAATATTTTCACGGTAAAATCATTCAAGAATAAACATGCATTTTTGTCTATGACCGTTTTATCGATCCTTGAAACTCTACAATGAGAAATAGAGGGCTGGATGAAGGAATTGAATATAAGTTTGCTCGGAATGTGCACACTTGTGAGAAATAACTGTATCGGGACATGATTGCGTCGCACGAGACTCTCAAAAACATAACAACACGGAACTAAATGTGTCCCTATGACAGAATATCGAGCTCAATTCGACCCTCACGTTTAAAAAAACCATTGAACCTGAACTCCGCTCGCAAATCTTAGAAAGGCTTCAAACTTGCCTTTGAGCAGAGAAAAGCTGAACCGGGTTTTTTATTTTTGACGGTTCTTTTGAGAGCGTGGAAGATAATTTCATTAGTTGGTTATGAGCTTGAAGAAGTTACGAATCATCATATCATTTCTATGGCTTGTAAATTGACTCATCGCGTATAACAAATATTTCTGTTATTCTTTCGACCCAGATGACTTAACTTTTCATTAATGTATAAAATTGGTTTTCTTCTCCTGTTCATAATTAGAACTATTAGATCAGATTTTGCCCACCAATCTTATTCGCGAAAAGACCACGTCTCTTAAAAACAGCAAATTGGGATTTTTAAGTTTGCAGATATTCAAACAACAAAACTATTGGGAATCGAATAACTCTTCAAATTGGAGCGGTTTATTTCAACATTTATTGTAATATGAATGATAAAATGCTGGCAAGACAGAATGTTTTGTACTGAAACTAACTCAATGCAGGCAACTCGCTGTAGAATACTGATGCTAATGAGTGGCGCTTCGTCGATGCAAATGTTTGTAATTTTTTGTTCTACAAGGCAGTTCGCAAAATAACTGTTTAGATAAATTCCAACCACTAAATGATTGGCTGCCCAATTCTCTTGTCACACTGGTGGCAACGTTTTTTTCGGTCAAATGAAGCACGTATTAAGATAACTTTGAGCAGATGACAAATGAACGATTTAAGTACTTTTTTGTATCTGTGATACGAAATGTGAAGAAATGTGCAATTCGTCTCGTTCACGAGTAGAAAGGGTAAAAGTGTTACTGCATAGTTTTTTAGGGGAATTTTGTGAACTTTACAGCATCGCAGTAGGTAAAATCTACGAGTATTGAGAAATTACTCACCACTGCAAGACTCAGTCAGCACTCTCCTAATCAAGGCCCCTCACAACATTACTTAGGCTTCTTCTCTTTCGAGACTCTTCAGAGCTTAACACAAAAATAGAAATTGATATCTTTAAAATAAATTTTAGTGTCACATCACTGAACTAGGCTAATAGTTGTCTGATTCTCACCACTTTATACGAGAAATTGCGTTCAATGCATGACGTCAGAGAATTCACATTTTGCGTTTGATAATCGATCAATACCTACGCACTGAAAAATTAAAAAACGCAGCATCATTATTGTCTTCACCGTCTATAAAATGTTACTAAAAACAGCGATGAATATTTGTGTGATATTTTGTGGAATGTTCCACTAACGAAGGTGAGTAGGAAAATCGTTATTTGTTAAACCAGAATTTGATATATAAACAATATTTTCTCACGAAATAAGCGGAAGAGACAGTATTTATGAAAATATTCCTGAATAATATGAGTCTACCCTCTGTCATCTTATGATTAACTTGGCAGCGGTCCCTGCTCTGATTTCACTGTAAAACATGGAAAGATACTAAAGTAGCGCAACTAATGTTAAAAATAAATCGTGGAATCAAATTGAATTTTTTTCTGGTCATGTATTATATGCAAAACAAATATGGAATGAAAATGATGAAATGAATTTCAATGTCACATGCATATATACTTTACATGTATGCCTGTAGCTAACAAAGAAGGAAAATAGTACAGTTTAGTTGAATTTCAAATAGTACACTGTGTATCAAATGCTTGAATAAAATTAAATGAAAATATTAAAATTAAATTGAAATTCCCGTTCCTTTATACTGTTTTTAAATGAATATAAGATGTCGTAGCGTGTGATCTTTTTTTTGGTAAATAGTTAACAGACACCCCATTAAAAATCCTGCGGTTCAGAGTTGATTATGACGAAAAACCTGCTTGCTTAAAATATCAGGTTGAATTTACACAAATATCGCACCTAATGTGGAAACATTTCACCAGAAAATTAAAATTCACCTCTGATTCAGGAAGCTATACATCGAGACTATGAAATAGGAGGTTTCACATTTTCCAGAAATTAAATATTCTATTCGGCTACATACCACTCGGCACTCTTGCTTTGTACCATAGTTAGGTCAGCATGCCACAAGAGCCTCCCTCTCCGTCAGCAGCATGCCACATGAGCTTCCCTCTCCGTCAGCAGCATGCCACATGAGCTTCCCTCTCCGTCATCAGCATGCCACATGAGCCTCCTTCTCCGTCAGCAGCATGCCACACGAGCCTCCCTCTCCGTCAGCAGCATGCCACATGAGCTTCCCTCTCCGTCAGCAGCATGCCACATGAGCTTCCCTTTTCGTCAGCAGCATGCCACATGAGCCTCCCTCTCCGTCAGCAGCGTGCCACATGAGCATCCCTTTCCGTCAGCAGCATGCCACATGAGCTTCCCTCCCCGTCAGCAGCATGCCTCATGAGCCTCCCTCTCCGTCAGCAGCATGCCACATGAGCTTCCCTCTCCGTCAGCAGCATGCCACATGAGCTTCCCTTTCCGTCAGCAGCATGCCACATGAGCCTCCCTCTCCGTCAGCAGCATGCCACATGAGCCTCCCTCTCCGTCAGCAGCATGCCACATGAGCTTCCCTCTCCGTCAGCAGCATGCCTCATGAGCCTCCCTCTCCGTCAGCAGCATGCCACATGAGCTTCCCTCTCCGTCAGCAGCATGCCACATGAGCTTCCCTCTCCGTCAGCACCATCCTACATGAGCTTCCCTCTCCGTCAGCAGCATGCCACATGAGCTTCCCTCTCCGTCAGCAGCATGCCACATGAGCTTCCCTCTCCGTCAGCAGCATAAATGCTGACGCGAAATTATTTCTTCCAAGCTGCAAGCTGTTATCTTTCGTAGGATTAACGGAGTAATCAGTAATATATTATTCTCTCACAGTGAAACAGATTTAATTTTATTTTATCACCAGTGCTGTTCTGGGAATGCGAGTGCAAAACAGGGCTTTTTAAAAATATTGTTAATAAGGGGTAAAATATGGACGCAATGCTGTGCTGTAGGATAAGTTCATTATATTTTGTAAAAAACATAGATATCGAGAAACTTATAGTCACTGGTAGAGAAATACGAAACCCAAAGAATAAGAATTTCACCCCAAATTCGAGTTGAACATCTTCACGAATTATTGCAAATGTCGGTTGGTTCTTTAGATTTAAAGTTGTAGTAAAGTTAAACGTGTAGCAGCGAACAATATTTCGATCGTCACCACAACGTCTCTCACGACAGAATATAGAATTATACGCCGCGTAAGGGAGCACCGCCTCGTTGTGTTCATGGTTGCCACACCGGCTTATTTTCCGTTTCAAGATACGAATTTAGCTTCCATGAAAAAACGTTTAGTAACATGCAATAACATCCGTCAGTGTCGGGCAATCCAGCAAATTTGTTGGTTGCTGAGTGATTTCTGTCGTCGAATTTTGTTTCAGTCTGTGCCAAATTTGAGCATTTCAGCAAGACAGTGATCATAGCATTTTGACCAAACAGTGGTAGTAGAACTTTGACCAGACAGTGGTAGTAAAACTTTGACCAGCCATTGGTTGTAGCATTTTGACCAGGCAGTGTTTATAGCATTTTGACCAGACAGTGATAATAGCATTTTGACCAGAGAGTGATTATAGTATTTTAACCAGACAAATGATTTTCTGGTGACATTGACAGCACCTGCGCCGCTACAAAGTTCATCATCCACCGCACTGCTCACCTGCGCGCCGCCTGCTGTGCAAAATCGTGGTTTTTGCAGGCAACTCAAAGCCAAATTCGGGTCACAAAAATTTTTTTTTAACCTTGCCGTGCGACGATGTTTGTGCGGCCTCGAACCCGACGCATGCTGACTGTCATTTGTGAGGGATGGACTAGATTTTTTGATCAGCCTGAATTTTAAATACAATATGCATAGCGCAATTGGGTTCTTAATGAAAACATGTTTATTCTAAATCGTTTATGTTCAATTGTAAGGTGTGTAATATTCGATGAAGATGGAGTTTTGCATTTTATTTTATGAAGTTGAAATTCATTACGGTTATCTTAATGGCTAGTGTATAAATATGACGTTTAGTTAGCAAGCGAAATATAACCAGAGGCTGAATTTGCTTCTCACCTCAAAAAGTCCCATTACCAATCGCTGATTTTTATTCTACAAAACTAACAAGTTATTCCTTAGCGGTACGTCCTACAGTCGCTCGCTATCTTTCCTCACTGTGTGTCAATACTAAGAATTTGAAGCTGCGTGAGCGGTGGACACGATCCCCACTACGATGGTAACTACATCTCCACAGGTACACTTTTGGAAATGTGCGGGGCGCGCGTGTTTATGCCATGATATTTACAATACAGTTTTAAATGTAGTTTTCAACTATTCCTGAGGGGTATTTTCCCCAAAATATTAGGGAATTTACCGTCATATGGGTGGTAACAATATGGCCACCTGCAGAACAAGTGGCTTTCCAGTTATGTGGTATGTAAGGTCTTGATGTTGATTTAAAATTTATTTCAGATCTCAGCTGACCAATTCTTACGCACGCTTTTTTAGGAAGTTTGGTCGCAGCCTACATGAGCGAGAAAGAAACAAACTATTGATCCGTCTTCAAGAAAAAAACATCACTCCCTTTTTTTTCGCAAAATTCATGCGAGGCTTGAACTATGGACCGAAAAAAAGAGTTTTAGAAGTTCGGTATGAATGTAATTTGTTTCACCTGGAAATATTTTAGGCATTTATTTAGTATGGAAAACTAGATTCGTTACTAGAGTTATGACAGTGAGTGAAAACGGAAAGTAACCTAAACAGAATTTTAGCGAACTAAAAAAGAAAGCGCACTCATAAATACTCAGTACTGAGAACTGTAAAACGATTAAATTGCACTCATTTCTCAGAGAACGAGCTAAATAATTCTCCGGCGAAATATAAAGTGCGGAACTTTTTTATACTCCTGGAGACTGTTGAGAAAGTAACAAGATTATTTATTACAAACATCTGGACATGACAAAAGAATCAACAAAACAGTTCACATAGTAGGTTTCTTGGCCAAATTAAGTGAAGTTTCCACGGCAACATAGCGGGAGAAATTCTGAGGTAAAGCAGGGACATCGACACATATGGGACCTATTTTCTAACTCATCATTAGCTTTGCAGGTCAAACAAACATGTTGGAATCCATACGGTTATTTTTACATGCTTGCAACCAATAGCGACGATAAAATAAAAAATATTTTGATTTGGTAATTCACTGCTGTGATAGATGAGTGAATACTCTAATATGACTTGGTGAAACATTGGATATAATAATAGCATAAGTAATAATAAGGAATATAGTAATAATGTTATATCTAATATGACTGCAGAGGAATGGGTCGCTGTACCACAACGTCAAGAAAAATAAAATATTAGTGCGTTCGCCTTGTTAAGACTCGACGAATTTTTCCCGAGTTTTTAAATTTCATATTCAAAAGTAAACGAAATATTCAGGCTGACATCACGTTTGTATTATTTTACAGGCTCCGATTGACTTGCGTGCCACAAATTTGATTATATAAATGTCTCATACACAAAAATACATTTATATAATTCCACATGATGAAAAAATTATCAGCTTCACCACAACCTTTTTCCATATTACGAACAGAAAACATATATCCTCGCTCAAATTTCGGGCGCATAATATATTTTTTCCAACAAGAAAATTGGGAAAGCAACACGGAATTATTTTTACCAACATATTATTCACTGGTAATAAATGTAATGTTTTGCGTATGTTCACTCATTTATTTATTCTGGATAGAAAACCACAGCCGTGTAATTTATCATGTTTGATGCGACTAGAAGCATTAGAAAATTTAAAAAAAGTATGTTGAAATTTTTGCTTTAGAACAACCACACCCTGGTTGATGTTTTTCTTTTAGTTACGGACTCGTCTTATTAAAAAATGAAAATGAAAATATTTCAACACCGACGTTAACGTTGTTGGTCAATATCGTCATGAAAAATTTCAGTCTCGGGTAATTTTTTTCTCGGTTAACTTTTTTAAAGAAGTGTAACATGTGGCTATATCATATAAAGGTGATCGGAAACTGTAAACCAGTTCTAACGTTGCAATATGGCTTGCACTATCGCTACTGGTCAATAGAGAGGAGTGCAAAGAATTAGCCAAAAAATTGACAACATAAACATTTATGACACAATATCAGCCGCTAAACTGGGCATCGCAAGCCACCAGTGATGCACAGGTTGTGCGCGCAACAGTAATTTTAGGAAGAAAAACATGGGAAAAAACTATAGCGTAGGAAATAGTTCCCTGGAGATATCGGTTGAATTTCATCAAAATGTGGCCTGTATACTGAAAATGTATTGCATTTGAGCTAACATACAAGTTATAATTTATTACGTATGAGTTCACATACTCTACTTACAAGAGAATTTAACGCAGAATGATCACAGGTCTAGTTACCAATATTATTCTCGGAATAACATTGATTGATTGTACAGCTATGAAACAGTTTTTCATCACATTTTGCAAATTTTCACACTAATCTATATTTGGTTCTAATTCACATGCTCGAAAATTTTCATTTCAATCAAAATTTGATTCCAATTCACATGCTTACAAATTTTCGCATTAATCCAAATTTGATTCTTATTCACGTACTTAATCAAAAGTAGAAGTGCTTCACCGCTGTTCCAGCTGCCCCTCGCACACGAGTCAATACCCGTCAAACAAAGGATCAAAGCTGGGATTTTCTGACGCCATCAAACGGAGGAGCACCGGGCCTTCGCAGCGCTGCGACGATGCGGTTGGGAATGACGGTGACATGAGACCATAAAAAGAAAGCTCCCCAGGTTAAATGGAAAAAATCAAAAGACAAGAAATCAAAATCAATATTGTTCTTGACTCAGATCAATATAGAAGAGACTGATGACCACGACGGTCATCTGAATTATTGTCTGCGTGACATCATTTCCGTAGTGACACTATAACATCAGTTATAGTAACTTACGCGAATAACTCATCAGTACCACAGTAACATTGCAGCATCAGTTATAGTAACTGACGCGAACAACTTATCAATGCTACAGTAACATTGCAACATCAGTTATAGCAACTGACGCAAATGACTCAAAAGCGTCATAGTAACACTGTAACATCAGCCAGTGCAGCGTCAGTTTACACCATGCTATAGCTAAAACAAAAGCGCCACGTCACTGCGACAGACATGAAACACAAACCAACAGACGGCAACAATTCCCACCTGGCAGCAGTAATCGTCCCAGCGACAACTACGTGGGAACAGATGAGTCGTAGGGTACAAGCCACTGTAAGTGAGGCTGCTCTGCTGAAAATGAATGTGTTTTTACCGCAAGAAATTGTTCATGAACGTATTCTCTGAGGACTCTTTTGTTTGATATGTTTTACAAGCTGCATAACGGTGAAAGAAATGTTTCCTGTCATCTCGCAGCCTCATGCAAAATTTAAACAATTGCTATTGGAAAAAAAATTCTCTCAAGCATTCATGAGTATAAATTTGTCCATGAAGTACGAGTATAAATTCTTTAAAACGAATATTTTAATGAAATCATAAAATGTAATCGTTATTAATCTGCGTGCATTTCATCATCGTCGTATATTAGCGAGAAATATTTTATTAATGCCCGCTCTATGTTGAAGCCTTTGGGTCTCTCTACAGATATTGAATTAAAAAAGTTATACTTCAAAAGTAGGCTTCGTTATTTCTCATTAGTGTGTAAGTCAATCCCCTTCTCCATTTTTAACTGATTTCCACCTCGTAACTGATTCACATGTAATGCTCCTTAAAATGTAACAGCACAGCACATTAGATGACAACCTCTTAGAATCTCTCGAATAGAAAACGTAGTTTTCAATGCTGTTAACACCATTGATGTTGATCACGATAGGTGACAACCGCAGTTTGTTAATTTCTGGAATAACAATATTTACAGTTTCTCGGTATTCTTTGCGAATGCAGTACAAGTTTTCTTTCCATTCATTCCGAAGATATATTTTTTTCTTAAGACCTTTTGATGGGTCACTGCGGATAAAAACCAAGACCCATTAATCATAAATGAAGTTTTATACCTCCTTTAGTAGCCGAAGCGAAGATTTATCCACATCCTTACAGCGTTCCCATTGCAGTTGTACAAAGACAAACGCGATGCACAACGTTTGTCGGGAATGAGAAAGTGCGCTGGTTTTTCTTCGAGGTTTGATGTAGAGCGCTTAATCTCCGTACTTAAGCTGTGATGAATGGATCGTCGTAACTCGGATTTAAATCGCACGAAACTGGAGCTTCGTTCTGTTTTAAAGCTCCAGATCCGACAATTCTCAGTTCCGATGAATGATTAATGGTTCCGCTAAACCCCTATTTGGGAGCGCCGTGCGTAATCCTAGTTCATGATTGGCAATGGGTGTACTGCATTCAATTGAGGCTCCATAGCTCGGGTGTAAGTGAACAGAACCAAACAGGACCAAATCCTCCGTCATGTTAGTAGATCTTGCTGAACTTTGTAATCTTTGATTATATTCGATGGATGGCCAGCGCATTTACCGCTGAATTGAGAACTTTTCTGTCCACATTTTATAGTGTTGTTTTATAGATACTCAGTAGTTTTTAAATTTGTTAATGATCATCGTGGAATGGCTGTAGAAAATTTTGCTGAGGAGCTTGATGCTGGGTGTATTCCAACGTGAATTGCAAATGAAATGAGTACAATATTAAAGAATGCATATTAAAAGTCTATGAAATGTGAGAACATTGTAACGAGAGCCTGATGAGAGCCTGATTCGTATTCCAGCATTATACCTGAAATGTAGTGTACTTGTCGGTAAATAAGAACGTCATTTATTATACCATCAATTTGGATGAGAATCTTATGAAATTAAAAGATGAAAACTAAATTCTGAATTTTTAGTGCACGACTACAAATTCCTTAATTTTCAAAGTCCGGCTGGCAAAATCCGCCCTGCGACAAGCTCATAGACTGAGCAATTATGATAAGCTTTTGGACAGAATGTCCCTCTTTCGCAGTTTCCGGACTTCCGCTCTGTTTAATTTCCTGGTTTCAAATTACGGTTTCGCGCTTCGGTGCACATGACAAAGGGCAGCCTGATATTCTGCTCAGTCAAAACTTGTACGTCGTTGACAATTCAGGCTTTATGGTGCCGAGTTTATCGTGATGATTCGTCGGAGTTAATATAGGGCATATATGGTGAGGTGGAATGAAATTGCGATGGGTTGTGTTAGGTTAAGCGGCGCTTGGATCATCTGTATAAAAGAATTTCGTGAGTGAGGTCAACGTTAAGAGTTAAGATCAAAAACAATGATTTTGAGGACTTTTTTGGTAGACTTGGGTTAAGAGAACTGATGGATAAGAAAGATTTGGTATCGATAGGAAGTAATTCAATTCAATAAACTTTGAAAATAACATCAAAATAGGATTCTAAATCTTACACAGAAAATATGAACAAAAACTATTAACATTGCGGCGCTATTTCACGGGTAAAATAAGAATTTTAACAACCTGGTCTTTCTCCACGCAGTTCATGAGACCGCCAAACCAAAAAGATTTCGCAGGAACTATTCCCTCTCTATTGACTTTACAACCATATGTTAAAGGGTCCCTAAAAATACTTGAACTCTTTTAACATTCACTTTTTTTCAATAAGAAAAATTACGTTCTCTAAATTGGAACAAGGATCGTAACTCAGCATTGACACGCAGATACGTGCCATATGTCAGGATGCTAAGGGTGTGCCATTCACTGGGACAAGCATCTCGTGACAGGAAGCACATCATAAAATCATGGCATTTTAGAGGTTCGGGAAATGTCTGCAAGTCAGTAGGAGATAGTCGGAGGCATGTCTGAACACTGTATATATATTAAGAGGTCGAGGTAAGTCCGAAAATCATGAGTATGTGAGGAGTCGCAGGAATCCTCCAAAATCGGTAATACTCAGCTAGGTCAGGGACGTGTCTTGAAATCAACATTATACGTCGAAGGCAAATTCGAAGACTGGGAATATGGAAGGAGATCGAGGGAAGATCTAAATCCCGGAAATGAGTCAGAAGGCTGAAGGCGTGTCCGGAAATCACGGAAGTACGTAGGGATATGCACAAGAAAGGAAAAAAACTTTGTCTGCAAAAATTTTCTACAGACCATAACCTTCTGCGGAAGCAAGAATAAGTTCAGTGCATGCATGTGCACAGTGTGACCTGATCACAGAAGTGTGACCTGATGACCTGACAGCAGTGTGACCTGATCATGATCAATTCCAGGAAGCACAAAACCAGAATGAAAGAAAATGAGCCCTTGATTTGACCAGGGTGGTAGTAATAATAATAAAGAAGAAATGAACATCGTAGATTAAATACAATCTCTTTTTCCAATGACACTCAAGCCATCATCGCTGCCATCATCATGAGTACACTTCAGCCCAAGAAACAATCTGCCAATGTGAACTTAGCAGAAAGGTTACCAGCCTTCAACCTCAGCTCGGCACATTCAAATTTAGCCGAGATGTTTGCAGGATGTCCAATTATAACGTGATGGAAAGTTTTAATAAGAATTTTCCCAGACTCTCTTAAGCTGGGACACTAAAATCTTTCTCGCAATTTGATTTTTATAATTTTGACAGCCTTCCACTCGTTTTCAGCGGCTGCACTTTCATTGTTTTCACCAGTCTCTCACTGTTTTCCCTGCTTTTGCTTAAGGTCCAGCGTGAAACTATCAAGTTATGAGTACATGCAACCAAACTCCAGGCTGAATGCACGAATCCACGATTTCAGTTCTTTTAAAATTCAAGGTCTTTTCTGAAAACAGACTTCTCTTCACAGCATTCACTTTTGCTACTTGCCCTTCAACTATTCAGTTTTCTGTGAATTGTTGAAATTAGATTTATTTTCCCAAGCTCGCCAAATGTCTAACATTTTCGTTATATTGTGCAGCCTGTAATGCTGCTCTTCTATCGCGTTTCACATCTCAAGGAGAAGCATTCAACTATTATACTGATTTTACGGAAAGAAGATTGACTCAAACTTCAACCAACTATAATGAGAACTTTGTTCAACAATTTTCTTGCACGAGCCTACCTTTGATCTGCACAGTCGGCCGCAATTCCCTTAATTTACTGTCATGTTTTGGAGCAGAAGCTACATTTTCCACTGAGTTCTATTCAAAACAATAATGGACGCCAAGAATGGAATCTCTTTCCATTGAGCGTCAGAATCGCTTTGAGCTGCGCTGCAGAACCTGGCGAATGAAATAAAATGAAGAGACTTTGCTCACAAAATCAGCACTAGTGTGACAATTTTTGTCCCATCTCACCCATTGGCGCAGCTCGTTGGCGCGAGCGCATGGCCACCCATTGAGTCTAGATGAAGCGCAAATTGAACTGCTTTTTATGACCTTTATTGCACTGCACCCGTCATTGACCGTCATCGAGGTCTAGCGACAGCTACGACACTCAGCTTCCCCTCCAAGAAAAAGCGCAACAGAGCATTAATGGCAATAACAGCGTTAGCATTGAAAAGATAATTTTAGGGAAAGTCAATGACCAATTTTTTAGAGGGCTCCATTCTCCGATTGCGTTTGACCATCAATTACGCCCAATGGCCTCCAGGTTTTTGTTTTTTTGGTCGGCTCTGGAGTGAGCTCGGTTCTTTTATAGCACTACTCTTGGTTGATTGTGAATGAAAAATACACAGATATTTTTTTGTCAAGAGTTTCTGTTAGGAAATCGTGAAAACTTTTTTCGGAAAATCCCAACGTAGATGTTGAAATACATGAGAGATTTAATCACACGGATACCATTTTGATAATCTATACCAATTTTGAACACTATATTTAGCCAAAATCTAAAGGATGTTTTCAAACATAATTTCAGATGTTGATAGTTACACCCATGCAGTTTGTATCACCTGAATACGATCGAAACTCGCGATCGACAGCGACGCAAATTACTGTTGGTATTGATTGATCAAACCTGTCGTTTGTTTCATTGGGCACGGTATGTAAACTTTGTGAGGAACAGCGAGGCAAATAAACGACCCTGGTTTGTTTGAGTTGCAAATGAGCTACATAGATGCTGACGAGCACTACCGCGGGGCATAACTTTGAGTTGTGTCGCTCACTGCGTGTGGGCGAATCGAAGTCAAGTCTTCCAATGCCCACCAGGTGCGGATATTAAGTATCGTGTGGCGGAGTTGAAACATGGCAATGTTGTGACAATCGAAGTCAAGGCTTCCAATGTCCATAAGGTCCGGATATTAGGAATAGCGTGTCGGAGTTGAAGCATGGCAGTGCTGCTTTATGATGAACAATTGAAGACAGACAACTATTCGCTACTGTGCAGTGACGGAAAGAAACATCTACACCTTGATTCTGTTCGTCACAAATAACGTTTGTTTTCATGTTCCGTATGTCAGTGTCGGAACTTATCAATACATCGGCATGGCACGCCATTGACCGCTGGTATCTGCTTCAGGGCGGAGTAAGAAAGACACATTAATACCTTGATTTAATTCATCAAAGATATCGTTAATTACTCGTATTTGTACCTCGACCTTCCAGCAAATTCGGATTATCCAATCTTTTGCCCTATATTTTTTCGACATTCGTTGTAAGAAATTCTAAACCATATTCATATACTCAATCGTATTGGCGTCTGATTAGAGATAACATTTCACACATTCTGAAAACTGCCAAAATGGCATCCGGTTAATTTTGAAAACGATGGAAAAGCGTCATTAATTGAGGAAATATTTATGTCAGATGTTATTCTCTGCTTGCGTGAACTAGTTTTTTTACTTCTAATACCCTCATCGAGATTTTAGGTTGGAAATTACTCCTGCTGGTCAACATGTCTTAATTTTTCACGGCTTTTTTATTACCTGGATTTGTAGTTCCGGGTATTTAACTCCCATCAGTCATTTTCAAATGTACAGAACTCATGCTTGAACGGACGATTACTTGTATTTCTATTGCTACGAATCCATCCAATCGTAAAGATTTTCTCAATCGTACATTTCACACAAATAATTATTATGCTATTTATTAATGCAAAATGGAATGCAAACGTTATCTAATAGGGTAATTCATCAAATATCGAACAGAAACCACGTGTGTCTAGAAACAACCTTCATAAATCGGTAAATTTTTCTCTGAATAACTGTTGCGGGCCTCAAGATTATTCTTGAACAGTTGCTTTCTTGTTCTGTGATGTCGCTTTAAAGACAACGTAGATTGTTGGAATTTATTTATTGTTCTAAAAATCGAATTCTTTAATAACATAATTTCATCAATATCGAACATGAATCGAACAAGAATTTTGATTCGAACAGGATGGTTTGTCAATTAGTTCTTCTCGTATGGAACTTTTGTGAGAGTATTAGCATGCCACGTATGGTTTGTCTATTAGTACGCCTCGTATATTTTGTCCATTAATATGCCTCGTATGGTCTATCTATTTGTACACCTCTGATAGTTTGTCTATTAGTACACCTCGTATAGTTCGTCAATTATAATGCCTCATATGGCTTTTCTATTTGTACACCTCTGATGGTTTGTCAATTAGCACTCCTCGTATGGAACTTTTGTTTTAGGACGTCCTATATTAACAAACTTTTTAAAACCCAATATGTTGACATGTATCTCATGTGCCCACTTGGAAAATAAACGTTTTTCTTTCATTCTTTTTTTTCTTTGGTGCACTGGATTTTCTTGGAAATGCTCGCGGTGGCACAGCGGTTAAGGGATCGGACTTGTGTGTTGGAGTCGCGGGTTCGTATCCCGGCGCTGGCGCTGCGATTTTCCCCGTTGGGTATAAGGGAAAGCTCAAGCACAATACCCCACTCGACCCAGGTGTCGGAAATGGGTACCGGCTTTACGGGGGAACTGTCATGGTCTCCTATATATAGTGTAAGTTATAAGACATTTGAAAAACCAATGCTTAAGATCATTTGTATCAGGCTTGATTGGAAATAAAACATCCCAAAGATGCCGATGTTTGTTTTGTTTGTTTGTTTGAAATAACTGTCTCATTACTTATTTTCAAGATGCATTTGAATGGAGAGTTATCAAAATTTGAATATGATGTCGATGTTTCATTTGCAGTGTTTGTTGAACCATCATTGTGATCATCAACCTGTGTGACCTTTTTTGGAGTAGAGTGTAAAGCACTCGTCAATGAATTATTATTGATGCTTGCATCAATTTTCTTGGCAAAGGATTGATCATCAGTACATGTAGCCAGACGAATCATTGATGATCTTGAGGGCCTTGGAACACCAGCAGCTGATTGGTAGCCCCTCACCAGAATTCCCATCTTCAACTATTCAATGTTATTATCAAGCGTTAATACAATATTTTAATGAAATAAAACAGACGTTCGATAGATCGATTCAGTTATTTAAAAGAATTAAGAATCGAAATGCCTTGTTCGAGGCATAAATTCATGATTTCTAAGGAATTTGGATTCGAACACCTTTGTTCAGTATTTAATACTGACATGAAAAAGGAACTGAATGTCGAACATGGAATAATTATCAAGTTTTTGGCGGAAAAGAAAAAAATACAGCAACAGAACATCATATGACAACACTATTCTCTAGTTATGACGGGAGGTTGACGGTGACCCAACAACAATTAAACCGTCGCAATTTTCCCGAGGTGCGTAAGATTTTTCGAGTGAAAAAATTCGACCAATTTGTAAGGGTCGTACAGAAAATGCGTTCGCAACCGCTGGTAGCAGTTTGCAGCTCACAGATATGAGTTTTTATCACTAAAATAGGAGTTTTAGATGTAAGATCACTGGCACTGAGCAAGTTTGGATGCTCACTAAATTTATTACGCGCATATTTCCAAAGTTGTTCGATAATCAGTTCAGTTCGATATTTGATGAATTACCCTAGCGCTTTTTGTTCAGGGAAAAAAGAAAAGTTTTGTTTAATCTCTGCTTCTGACCATGCAAACATTTGCACGGACGTTAATACTTTTTTTAATAATTCATTATCGGTTTGTGCCTCAAGGAACGTACGAGATGACGCTGAGGGAAAAAGCTGCATGTTTCAAGAGCAGTTCACCTTTAAATTGTTACACCTGTTTGTGCAGTAATTATTTTGTTGGGGTAATAGTATAGCTTCAATACAAAATTTAATCACGACCGTTTTTAATGTGTATTGCACATAAGTTTTTATTTAGTTTGACTCAGTGTGACCTGAAGCCGTGAAAGTGAATTCCTTCAAAGTACCTTCAGCACAGTCCTACACGTCCACTTAATTAACTTGCTTTTTAGCTGGCGACTCTAATGATGCAATCAGTATACACAAGAATATAGGATAGTAGCATACTTCTGCTGCGTAAGTTGGATACGTGTAGCACTTGAGGCCGAATGCCTCGCTCAATTCTCAGTCAGCAACTTACCAAGGACAATAAAGATAATATATTTGATCTGAAGTATGATCGCTGAGCTGCTCTATGATAAACCAAAATAATACTAAGTACCTTGACTGACTGGATTTTAAGTTTCATTAATTTATCAGCGCATACTCCCGCCGCATGCGTTTTCATTCATCGTGACCGATCTCATGAGTAAAGTTTTTAAATTTTTGGATATTTCTAACATACTTGACAATTCAGAAACTCAGCCAGACAGCTGTACCGATTTTTCGCTAATTTTCAAATCTGACGCTATAGCAGCTGGCTGTACCTAATTTATGGGAACTTCGCCTAGAACTTAAAAAAAATTGTCAACAACCTGGAATAGCCAAGCAATCGTGATCAAACCACATGGTTAGCTATTGCCAATGTCAGCCTCCATGAACGTGTTTGAAGCGAATTTGTCTACTTAGCGTTTACCAGTTAGGTTTTGAAGAGAATTTGTCTACTTAGCGTTTAACAGTTAGGTTTTGAAGAGAATTTGTCTACTTAGCGTTTAACAGTTAGGTTTTGAAGCGAATTTGTCTACTTAGCGTTTAACAGTTAGGTTTAGGGCCTCAGGGCTGGTAGCGATAATGTGCTTGCATTCATTATGGCACTTCAGGTACAGATGTTAATATTCAGGCCACTATAGTTGAATGGCAAACCAGCTTACGGTTCAGTCGCACGCTCTAGCGTGGTTTTGGATGTAAAAAAACCTTGGAGTAATATCTGCTGTTGAAATCGATGTTATCTGAACTTTTTTTTCTGCGATCATGTTTATATGACATTGCTTGAGTTACCTACGAAAATTTCAACACTTTCACTCCTGGTAACAAAAGTTGGTTTTGTAAACAATCAAGCAAGCGAGAGAATCTCAAAAACGTGTGCTGCTAATCGACCATTTTTTCGTTCAGTCCAACTGCCTTTTCAATGCAACCTAATCAAAATTCAATAGTGTCGTTACGAGCAGTAAAAATAAATTAATCACCTTGAGCCAAAAATCTGGGACAAGTAATTTCAAGCCTAAAATACTGCGTAGATACAACCTTGGATTTCTGGGATTGCCAAAGCAAACCAGGGCGGCAACCCGAGGGTCTTCAAAACACTTCGTGTCCATCCTGCGGTCCATTCAATATCGAGATGCAAATTCGATGGTCGGTCTTGGGCAAATTTTCGGCGAAGCGCTGCCAGAGAATGAACTTGTCATTTCAGTTAGGTCACCGACTTGACAAGCTGTGGTTAGAGTTGGTCGACGTCTACGCTAACGGAAAGTAATCGATGACTTTTGGACGCATATTACGAAGTCAACTGGACACATCAAGCGAGAGAGACAGGCAGATTTGGAGATTGTTTGTTGAAGTTTGGAAGCCTTCACGTTACCTTGAAACGCAAATGCGTCCACTTAACCTAAATTGAACTGCTAATGCAGCAATTCCTATTCACGGTGAAGGTAGTGGTGCTCTCGTATCAGACGATTTTCATTTTTTTTACGTTGTTTCCGATCGCACATGCATTGTAATTTCCGAGTTGATTGTATTTTCAGAAAGGAAATTTACCTCAAAGATCCAGATGCCTTACATTATTTTCTTGTGCGAAGTTCGCATTTTCGCCGTAATTTGAGAACATCAGTGAGGATTATGGGTCTTTGGAGCCTAATTCAGCGAAAACGTAACAGTTTTTTACAGATATCGCTCTGTAAAAACTTTAGTTTACTGAACTTATAAAGCTGACATATGACGTTTAATTCTAAATTTTATTTCGACTTATTGGAATTTTATACTTTGCAATTATCAAACGAGGAACTTGAAAGCCCTTCTGAACGAACATAATCTTACCATTTTTTCCTTATTCATTTTAAATTTTAGCATCAATTCCACATAACGTAAACGTAACGACAAAATTTTGCCTGCCACTTTGAGAGAAAAAATTTCACGAAAAATTTTACTGCAATGTTCACTCACGCGTTTTTCCATCTTACCTTCACTGTAGGTTAGAGCACCGTGAAGTACTCAATGCACTTGAGTGCGACCTGCCTGATTTGATGGAAGGAAGTCTTCTTACGCGCCTTCCTCTCCTCTGCCCTCAGCGCCCAGGCCACGCACCGCAGTTGCCCGCTGCTGAGGGAAGCCAAATTGACGGCGATGCAGAAACGAGTTTCGTCGGAAGCGGCTTTGTTCGCTCGCGCAAAGTCTTGAGGCCTGACCAGGAAGGTTTAGAACATGGCAATCATTTGGGGCTCAGGAACTTCCATTTTCGGAACCCATGTCCAGAATTTCTGTCATCTTAAGCTTCTGGAATAACACTTACCTCAAGTCTATGAGCCATTCTGATCTGGAGGGCTTCTGAAAATAAGCACCCATATCATAATATTTCTATGTGACGTTCTTATCATCGTCTAAAATTGTTCTTTTAGTGGTAGGAGAGTCGTTTCTTTTTCGAGTCGTTAAAACGTCATTTTGTGAGTCGTTGGGAGATCGTTTC
The DNA here is from genome assembly GCA_030386875.1 of Morinoia aosen. Lineage (NCBI taxonomy): Eukaryota > Metazoa > Arthropoda > Malacostraca > Amphipoda > Talitridae > Morinoia > Morinoia aosen. The sequence continues at coordinate 9,817,916 of CM059562.1, forward strand.
TTTTTCGAGTCAGGTATGTTTTTGGGATGCCTTTGAATGTTTTTTCGGGGTCGTTGGACGTTCGTTTTTCTGGCTGGAAGAACAATTGTGCGAATTTCTCGGGACATTTTCACCTGTCTCTTGCAGCGTCAGTTGGCTGTGCGAAGTGCAAGCAGCTTAGGTGAGTTGATGGCGTCGTTAAACCATAGCTAGGCTCGCTCAACGAGCGCGAGTTCCAGCTCTTTCTCTGGTTAAGAACCGACAACGAAAGCGCCTCTCATCTGCAATTCTGAAGAGCGGCTTTATTCGGCTTTCATATTGCACTGTCGAGGTGGCATGTGCGCTGCACACTGTCAAACGACCGAGCTCCGATGCAGTTCTTCAGTGTTACTCACGCCTGCACAGAATCTGTCATACATGGGACGCTGTTTACGCATGCCGGCCGCTGTTTAGCCCCGATATCACTCACACTAAGTCACATGGATACCCTTTTCTATTTAGCAATGAGTTTCGAATTCATTCTGATATTTCTCTCGGAATTATTGGAGTAATGCAATTTTTGAGCTGTGACTACCATTTTTCGTACAGAAAATTACTTAGCGTCAATATTTTATTGAAATATACTGATCGCTTTTAATCATGCAAACAAGTTTTACGAATTTATTCCGAAGCTTTCAAATGTTATAACCTCAATTTTGAAAATCAAGAAAAGCACATCACTGCAAAATAAGAACATACCACAGTTTGAATGAAAATACTGTAACATTTTCAAGACCAAGTTCATTAATTTCAAATCGGACGTGTGGAACAATATTTTTCACAGGAGAGTTTTCTAAACAAGTTGTAATTAACGATACTGTTATAAAACCAACGAGTTTTTCAATGTAAACGTGCTTCGTATGCAGAACGCTGAGGAGGTATGTGAACAAAACATACCTTCAGCAAATTTAATTATATTTTCCTGTTCTTTTTCTTCACATGAACTTCTCTTCAGGAGGAAACGTGCTGATTCTTTGGATCGCGTTTTTCGACATTTTTTTTTAAATTTCCGCTCAAATGTCAGCTCAATGTAAGCTAATGAATGACTAATTTAAATTTCCGCTCAAATGTCAGCTCAATGTAAGCCAATGAATGACTAATTTAAATTTTCGATCAAATGTCAGCTCAATGTAACCTAATGAATGACTAATTTAAATTTCCGCTCAAATGTCAGCTCAAAGTAAGCTAATGAATGACTAATAGCCGCACCGACTAGAATGGCTTTAAGCTGTTGTAACCGAGCGTCGCAACTTAACGGTAAAGTACTATATTCAGGTGCATCATTGAAGATTTTAAAGAATAAGAACTATTTGCTGATATCAGAAGACGCATCGATCCAGTCAGAGCATGCAACATAACTGCTGAAATTAACAAGGGTCCTAACTTTCCTCGCTCGTCTAAAACAGACGACGTTAATTGTTTAGACAAAAAAACAAGCTATCATGAATGGCTGTTGTTTCTCCTGGGTCTGACCTGGTGGTTTTTACGTGGAGTTTTAATTGAACAAAAAATTTGTGTTCTCAATGACGTGAATGTCCGAACGTCGGTAATTGCTCAAACTTCAGTTAGTAAGCTCATCAAATTTCAGTAGATGGAAACGTTCAAACCTCACTCCATACGAATAATCTTACTCAAGTAATAGGAATTAATTAAAATCCCAAGATACCAGTTTGTATCTTCAGAAGACGTAAAGATTTTCACTCTCGATTCTCTCAGGATCCTTCAACAAGTTTTCTCATGGGACATACGATCAATTCAAATTCGCGTATTTATCCACAAAAGTCATTTAATGATAATTATTCCTGAGGCTTGTGAAGAAGAGCTTACATATAATTCTGCTGTCACAAATAAAGAGGGCAGTCTTTCTTGTGAAAAGAAAACTCGCCACTTGGTCACACTATGAAGGTTGTCTGCGAGGTGGTTCTTTGAAGTGGTGTCTGGCGGGCGGCACCAAGTCGTAATTAAGTGTTATCGTCTCAGTAACACGAACACTTATGTGCCATTACGTGGTCATCGTAGATTGCATCATTAAAGAACACCCATCCAACTGGCAGGGCAATCACAGCGTGGAATTTAGCTACGTTTGTTCATTTGCAAGGTTGAAAATTTTATAATTCGTACCCTAAGAAGCTTCGTAGCACTTGGGTTGTGTTTGAATTGGATCTTTGATTCTAAGCAGGTAAGAACTTAATAGGTGCCGTTAGAAAGTATACACAACGGCCATTTGCTACTTTTTGTAATCATTCTACTCATGAAAGCTAACTCCTGATTACTCCTCACAATCTTCTTTTACAAACTTCGAAGTTTTAAATGACGGCCAAGCCAATTAGAAGTATGTAATTCATATCTCGTAACCTTTTTCTGTTTGTTCCACAGCCACATCATTTCGCCACAACCATCACGAACGGAGAAGGTAAATTTCACACATTGGGAATGAAGAAATTTCACCTTCACCCTTAAGAATCAAAAAATAACTTCTCCTAGCCCCCTTGCTGCAGGCGATTCATGCACTCGGCATCCAAAACTCAGCGTGTATTTTAAGCCGTGGACGTGACATCGCCGGATTGCGGGCCGGAGGAATCAAGACCCAAAAACCAGCTCAACGTTTCGTGCAGGCGCGAAGAGGGCTTAAATTAGAGCCGTCAAATAATAAATTAAGTCTGAGTGTGATGTGCGGCCTTCGTTATCTGCCTTGCATGATGGAGACTGACCTACAGGCTGCAGATTAGCGAGCCGGATGCGAATTATGGCGTGCATGCTTATTAAGCTGTTTGTGAGCTAAACCACGTTAACTTTGTGTTATGTCTGGTGGACGTGTATCATGACGTACAAGAAAAGAAAATAGGAATACGTAAATTGAACAAATGACCATAACGTACCTCGCAAACCATAAGCGATTGATTATGTAAATTAATATCATCCTCTCATATTGTGGCTTTTATCCAAGTTTTGTATTTGCTGATGCTGATGCTGTTTTCCTATAAACGTCTAGATAAGTAATTGCGCTTAGGTGAGAATGGATGGAATTTTCACCTGTAGTGAAAACTCTGTCAAATTATTTTAATGCGTATATCCCTGCAAGAAGCACTTGCTTTAATTTTTAGGCATGTCTGCAACTATTATCGCAGCATGAAGTGTAGGATGTTTAATAGATGTCAAATGAATCAACTTCTCAGCTGCTAAGTTAATTCGAGCTGCGCTTTTTAACAGGAGCACATGACGTACGAAACATCGTTCATTAGAGCAGTTACTACCCGCTGTCGAGCTGGTCAAGCAATTTAGTACTTTGAAGAACTGCGATCCAGGCACGATGTGCGATCCTTCGGGCATAAAAATATCAAAGCCAAGTCGCAGATAGAATAGGCGAAGTCTCTCTGGCTAGTGCAAATGGAATGTTCATTGATAAAGTCGGGATGCCTCATCTTCAGAATATTCTTAGAATTCAGCCTATACTCTGTTTCATAGAAATTTTCATTCAAAAGTCATCAGAGAAAGAAGCAATGTGGTTATATCATGAAAATAAGAACATTTATACTTCACACATCACAAATCTCGCCGAGTGTAGCTGCCCAAAAAGTTCAAACAATTTCAGAGTTTCCTTCATTTTGGTGAGCTTTCAACTTCATTCTTTAGAAATGATGAGGGGAAAATAATTGCGAAAAGCCTAGAATTTACATCCTTCATCGTTTGCATTCGCTCTCTAGAGGAAAATTCATTCACCCATTTCAAGGGAAGCTCTCGTTGTTCATACAAACTCAAAGCCGACGGAGATGGAAGTATGATTTTTCCATGGCAAGAAAATTCTTGAAAGGATGCGTTTATCCCGAGAGAGAATCCCATCCACAGAGCGCTAAAGAAAGCCTCGTAGTTATAGGGCTGTGTGAGGAGGTCCTAAATATGAAGGGGAGTCTGGCGGGGAGAGCTGGGCAGGCGGGGGTCTTTCTGGGGGAAGATGGGGTCCTGCTGGGGATGGCTAGCTGTGGTCCTACTGGGGCGGGATGGGGTCTTGTTGGGGATGTCTGGGGTCTAGTTGGGGATGACTGGAGTCCTGCTGGGGATGACTAGGATCCTACTGGGTGCGGCTGGGAGAACTGGTGAGGCAGGGATCTTTCTGAGGAAAGATGGGGTCCTGCTGGGGATGGCTAGGGTCCTGCTGGGGATGGGTGGGGCTCTGCCGGTGATGGCTGGGGTCCTACAGTGATGGGGGTTTCAAATGAGGAAGACGGATATCAGGTTTTGGAAGTTTGGGGTCTTACAGAGGAAAGCGGTGATCCTACTGGAGGAAGGTTGACGCCCTCCCAAGGGGCTGGGGTCCTGTTTGGGGAGGCTTGGGGTCCTACAGAGGGGTGGGGTCCTGCTGGGGATGTTGTGTAGGGAGGCTGAGGTTACGTTATGGGAGGAACTGTAAATTCCCAACTCTCCTTTACGACGTCCTGCTGAGGCGCGCAGAATGCGGCGACCAGAGCGTCGGATTATGTTCTCAGGCCAAAGGAATGTTCGTTTCGACCTCAAAAAAATCCCGCAGTTTTTCAGGGTGAGAACTCAGAGCAACTCAGCATGTAAACTCTTATGGCAGATATAATACTCTCCGATATGTTTTAGATTTAGAAATTCTCTCTGGTATGGAAATGAAAAAAAAATATCCATTGTTTACCAAGCTTAATATTTCGACAAAAAATGAATTTTCGTTGCGATGTACAGTGATCTTTCGCTACTTCGCGGTTCAATTATCACGGATTCAAGACTTCGCTGAATTTTTAACACATACGTAAGAACATGCGTAATTCGATGAACATATTTCAACCATATACTGGAAAACGCAACATAAAACGATTTTCATGAGTAACAAAACCTCAGAACTCCTTCGTTTTCGAGAAAGGATGGCCTGAAATAATTTTAGATTCCCGTAGGAATAGACTTACAATGCAGCTAGCGAGTAAAATATAACTTCTCGGCAAGCTGTTGGCGTGAGCTTTAGCCAATTCTTACGGGAATCTAAAATGATTTCAGGGTATCATATTTCGAAAACGAAGGAGTTCTGAGATTTTTATCGCTCATGAAAATCGTTTTATTTAGCGTTTTTCTGTGTATGGTTAAAATATGTGCATGGATTTACGCAACACCCGGAATATGACCTCTCACAGGACGTAAAATGCAATCATCGGCTAAGGGGTAAGAGTCATCATCCCCTTTATCGTTATCATTTTTACTGCACAGTAAATTCATTACCATCATCATTCAAATTTTACTTGAGTTCAGGAGCAATATATATTTTTCTTAATCTTAAGTGTTACTATACTGTATTAAATGTATTATCTTTCCTACCGATTTCATATAGCTCAACAGTTATTCCGGCTATTAATCGAGTAAGGGGTGGGTTGTTTATAGTACAGGGAGGGTTTAAAAAACTCCAAATGCACGTTCAATGATTTAAAAACATGGTGTTTGTATTTTGTGGAAATTCAATTATCGTGGCCGATCTTGGAACCTATGATGATGAACGATGGTTCGTGTACTTGGTTCAAAACAACTTCCGTGTCTGTGACCAGTTATAACGCAACGAAACTGTGGTTAGACATTCATATTAGAATGCAAATAATATTCATCTTGCAGTTAAATTCGGAACAGCTTTGCAAATTGTCGCATCTAAACAAGCAGAGGTTATGTTTAGAATTTGTTTTTTCTACATGCTGCAACAATGTTGGCGCTTCAACCGACAGTCGTGATGGGATTGAGGTTCCTCTATCAGATTAGACTCGATGCTTTTATCTTAAAGCTACGCACATTTTGTGCATAGACTGGCCATACTTAGGGTCGAGTGTCTATTGCGATATTTCAGAGGGAAATTGAGCACGAGGTAATCGTAAATGAGGGCACCGTCACTTGAAAATAATAAACAGTTTTTTGCACTCATTCTTTAAAATGCAAATTGTGAAGCATGAAGTGGGTCAAACAATTGCGCGAAGAAAAATTGAGCTTGAGGCAAGTGTACATAGAGGAATAGTCACTGGAAAATGGATGATGTTCCTGAATAAAGAAAAACAACTGATAGTAATCGTTGCTACATAGCGGTGTCAAAACTGCGTACAACCAAAGCCTTCTTTGTCCGCGACAGGCCTTTGTATAATAATAGGTCATTAAATTATTCATTTAACTTCAGTTTTGCTGGCTTTATAGTACATGTTTTAATTAATATGCGCACATACTGTTATTTTTTTTACACTAAAATTAAATCTCATAGATTTGATAAAAACCAATTATGCGTAGTTTTTATTCTCTATCACGATGTGTGAAATGTTGCATCTCTCAGTAGCAATCATCACATTAATGAGTAATATTAAAACAATTCTTCGTCTCACGTAAATTATATTTATTTGTCAGAGGATTGATGCAAGATAGAAATGCTCGAACAGCGTTAGTTGGTCTGTTCTGGCGATGTTATCGACAGTCTATAGTTATTCTATAGGGCACAAAGCCCATTCTAATTTTGAATATCAATCCATTCTTTTAGAATTTATCAATAACTTTGTCTAGTACTTTAAACTTTACCCCGTATTTTGAAATTGACACGGTTGTTTAAAATTAATTATGTATTTCCAAAAAACTCTATATTTTTTGGTTAATCTCGTATTTTCATAATTTACCCGATGTTTTCATAATAATCCATTTGAGATCATTCGTTCAAGATGATCATCAATTAAAACGATTTGTTCAGGATCATTTGCACCACATTCATGATAATCAAATCTTGCTTTCTTGGTGAATGAGTTTACCTTTTAAGTCATTAGGCTCATATTTAATTATGTTCTAGCCTACTTTCTTGATCATCATATTCTAAATTATTATACCTTCGTTCTTTATCCTATCAGCAGTGAATCCAAAACCAACAGCTAAATTTAGTCCACTGCACATCGTTGTATTTCAGAACTTGTGGCAAACTAACTCAGCCATACAGTGGACTCAGAATACAGGGACTGTATTTTCTCAGCTTGTTTGTAACATCCTAGCAAGCAAACATAAGCATTGAGCAAGGCAGTAAAAGCAGCTCTTCAGTCTAGATTAACGTAATTTCCGTCAATGACTTTAAAATTGAAGCTAATCGAACAAAAAACTTTTATTTAATTTAAAAAAACGCTGGATAAAGCAGCTTATGCAGTACCAGTACACAAAGGAAGGTTTCTGTATAGCAAATTATTTATTTTGGAAGTGGAAGCTTTTAATCTTGATGTTGCAGAGCATACGAGCCACATCGCGCCTGATGGCTGCTGTTAATTTTCTCTGGTGTAATTCAGTTTCCAATTGCCACGTCTCTCACACAGAACAGAATCGAGCGTTGAATTTTTGTCGCGTCCACCGCACACTGCCCCTTTTCTCAACTGTCCATGTATTCTGGTCCAAAATGCAAGACGTGTATTCGCTTCACTCATATAGCAATTCATACCTATTTCAGGTATTTCTAAGTAATTTTTTCGTCCCTCAAGTTCTTACATCAGTGAACATTGCACTTTATTTTTCCTTCTACGGCGGAAGAAATACATAGATGGAATCAGGCCTGCGTTCTGGGAACCCGATTTCTATTAAGGGAACCACAATCGTGCTCATCTGTTGATGCAAGTGCGATCGATGAGCATCTCATTTCTTTTGCCAGTTCTCTTGTCTATAATTGCGACCTGTCGTAGTGTTATTGAAATTTTGAAAACGAAGATCAATTTCAACTCTCGCCCGTTTGAGCATTCGTGGCCATTATCGCGTTGTGTGACGCTTGTACGTTGCGCAAATACGAAGTAACATGCAAGCCCTTCAGTATTCATTCTAATTCTAGGAGAATGCTTTCTTCCATTCTAGTTTCTGTACTCATGCTACTTATTACTAACTTAATAAATGATGCTTTATAATTGCGTGAATCAATAAAATAAACAGATTTTTAGGAGATTATGTATTTCTATTTGTTTTTCACTCGGTGCTCCGGAATATAATTGTTACTATACTAACGCTAATAAATCGAAGTGTCCTTGTTCACTGCTCTAACATACGAAATTTCTCTACTTAATAATTGCCTTCTTCTATGTGAGATGCTGTGTTACAAATTTTTCTGAGTTAGTTTTTTTTTATTTCGAAGAGATGATTTCTAGGGGCGTATATTTCCTCAAAACTGAATTCATTTTTTACAAGTTGACTGCAGCTCCGCGCGTGCAGGTTGTGCGTCCCGCAACACCTTGAAATTTTTGAAGAGAACCTGCAACATACTTCGCTGTTAGAAACTCCAGAACTGGTGAAAGTTTCTGCGGCGGAAACGCTTTGATCCTGTAAAATGAAAGCTAGAAAATTGCGAAAGACAACGAAGAAACAAACAGAAAAAATGCAAAAGTACGTAGCCAAAACTTTAATATAGTAAGATAAATTTAAGACCAAACTAATGTTTACCAAATCTAAGATCATACAACTGTTTGTCAAATCTAAGACTAAACTAAAGTTTGTCAAATCTAAGACCAAACAAAAGTTGGCCAAATCTGAAACCAAACTAAAGTTTGCCAAATCTAGGACCGAACGAACGTTTGCCAAATCTAAAACCAAACGAAAGTTTGGTATTAACATCGATAAATTGGTCTCGAATTTCTCATGATGGTTTGAGTTTTATAAATGACGCCCACCCGAGGTGTTTCGTCACTTCGATGAACTGTCATTTAAATATTCAATCCATAACTCTTGCGCGATAATATCGTGAGCAGCCGGTGCCACGGTGACATGCGTATAATGAGAGTCGAGACTGCGAGCTATTCGAGACCATTACCAACAGACATAACGTAATTTATGCAATTGACCGTAATGCATCAAAGATAATAATATAGTGGGCGTCCCAGAAGCAATATAGCTAACAGTGGGCTCTGGCAGAACAGAGGAATATCACGCACAAGATATCTGTGTTATGAAGCGATGTTATTGCGTCTAATTCCTTGAATACAGATTTTAATGTCATTGTAAATGCTAACATAATTTTGACTTGCTGGGGCAGGACTCAACTGTAACGATCGGAGAAACATATAAAGAACCAATTTTGATTTCAATTGAAATCACTGCGATCCTTTCACGTGATCCGAAAATAATTGCCTCAACTTGAATGAAGCGAGGGTCTTTAATACCTGAGTCCTAAAACTTATGTACTACAGAGAAACTAATTTTAAGTAAAAAATTACAAGTTCTCTATATATATTCAAATTGCCCTACTATGTGTTATTTTTGTTTTGTTGTAAGCCAGCATTTTTTTAAATAAAAAACCTGGTGCTTTCTATGAACGTTTGCGGAAAGGAAAAATGTGTCCACAAGGCAAAAATCTGTTCTCAAATTGCACATCATGTGGTTAGTTTTATTTAAACTTCTTCTAAAATCCCCAATTAGACTAGCTGAAAACAAAATAAAAATACGTATCATCGGCTATGGGCCACAAATTTGGTGAGGATTTTCAACAAAATGCAGTTAACCCAGTATCAAACATAAGATGGGCTCCTGGAACACAAAACGGGGGGGGGGGGGGGGGGGGAATTATTAGTAAAACACGGTTAAACAATTATGAAATTATAAGATATGCCTACTGGAGCACAAAATTAATGAGAAGTTTAGCAAAATGCAGTTTAATAATTATTGAAACATAAAATGTTGCTTCACAATATCCTTCTTTGCCCCAGAACCCAGTCTAACTTTTTCGCCCCTTGCATGCATGTTTTTCGCAAGCCAAGTAATTAAATCGCTTGAGCGGCGAAAAACACGCATGTTTCGGCGAAAAAGTTAGACTGGGAATCTTACTATAATGGGAAAGCACACACAATTTGGCCCTAGAAATACCGTCTGTGTCGAAAAGGAAAAGCGCTCTACCCATCAATCATCTCTATTTTGGCCAAGGACTTAAATTCTAAATATTGGGCAAAAAGGTATCACATTAGGAAATGACAACTACTGGGTGTAACATTAAACTGAATGACAGCTAATCGTGTCCCCATTAGACTGAATGATAGTTTTCATTTGTAGCCATTAGACTGAATGATAGTTTTCGTTTGCAGCCATTAGACTGAATGATAGATAGTTTTAATTTGTAGCCATTAGACTGAATGATAGTTTTCGTTTGTAGCCATTAGACTTAATGATAGTTTTCGTTTGTAACCATTAGACTGAATGATAGTTTTTGTTTGTAGCCATTAGACTGAATGATAGTTTCCGTTTGTAGCCATTAGACTGAGTGATAGTTTTCGTTTGTAGCCAGTAGACTGAATGACAGCCTTTGTTTTCGCAATTAGATTGTTTAATGGTTATTGTTTGCATCCATTGGATTGAATGTCAACTATTGTTTGTAATCATTGGGCTGAATAATAGTTATTACTTGTAGCTATTGAACTGAATGTTAGCTACTGTTTGTTGCCATGAGACAGAATGGCAAATAACCGGCGAAGCCATTAAACTGAATGACAGCTTGTTTGTTGCCATTAGACAAATTAGCAGCTAAGTAGTGAAGCCATATGACGGAACAAAAGCAGTAGGTGACGTCATAGTCTAATTGGCATCCAAGGGATTTTGAACGCCTTGTCCTGTCTGGCTGCTTAGTGCTTTATGGGAAATTAAAAGAGTTTCTTGATTCCTCCCTTCCTCTATTAATAACGAGGATGGCGCAAGAGAGATTCTAGATTTTTCCTCTTTCTCCTCATGTATATTATAATACACTTTATATTTTAATACGAAGGAAGGCACAAAAAAGAACGCTTGGATTTGACCGTTTCATTTTTTTTGCGCCACCCTGGCCGTCTTAATTAGGGAGGCTTATACTAACTTGTTATCTCATCTTTATGCTTTCAAAACTCTGCGCTGTAGGCTATTCTGTTGCTTGCCTGAACTCAAGAATTACATTAATAATCTCTGGCAGCGAGGTGTTTGGTTCACCGCATGAGTGATTGTAAAGGGTGGGGCAAAAAGACCGGGGAAATCCTTGTGTTCTTTTTGCCCCCTCCCTTGTGGTACTGAGAAGCTACTTCCATCTGCAGCTTTTTGAATTTGCAGCCGTCACTTGTCATCAGAAAGATAGCTTTTACACTTTAGTGCTTAACTTGTTGAAGAATTGATGACATATTTTTTTACTAATTTGAATTTCAATCCAATTAAAGGCAAGTTCATGTCCTAGAAATACTTAATTTCATTTCTGTGTGCAAGTTTCGATGAAAAAAAAACAGCTGCGTATTTCTTTGATTTGCATCATCAATACAGGATAATTTTTCTAAATGAAATGCCATCTAATTTTGTTCTAATTATTTGCTTAGTGACTGTAGGACAAATACTGAGAAGAAAAACTGATTAGCGCCAACGAAAAGAATAAGGAGCCATCTCCTTTCTGAAGTTGTGGAAAGAATTTACTAAAAAAAAGAATAAAAGCTTATTTATCAGGAAAATTATGCAGAAAATTTTTCTATATTATTTAAAATAAAAGGATTAAATATCACTGAAACACAAACACTCATGATCTAATGCCAAATTTCCCCCTGAGTTTTATCCTATTTTTTTCGAGGTAACATCAAAATGGCAGCTAAATAAAATCATTTCTAATTTCATTATATGTTTTTTATTGCAAACCTTACGTGTTTTTTCAGTCATCGAGCGAGAATGGTTTGCTCAACCAAAGAACACAATAATTTTGATGTGTCATGCTGATTTGTAGATGACATGAGTACCAGATCGCTTGTCTTAAACGATGGGCACAAATTTGTGTCGAGCGAACTAAAATTAACTGGAATCATTTTGTATTCTAGGTTACGTGGAGAATATGCTTGAAAATTCTGGTGGCAATTGTATTGGAGCCGACTTCACTCGCATAATATACAAAATACATCGCTTGTAATATTTAATCCTAAGCTAAAAAAAATCCTGTTTTCTATGACGTTATCTTACGCAAAAATGCACCGTGTGTCTTTATGTCCATTTATCTCCAAAGGATTTTAAGGATTCTTGATGAATTCTGAACGAAAAAAGACCGTAGCCTCGATTAGCTCAGAGGTCAGGAGGCGAGGTGCGTTTTCAAATTATTTGGCTCTTTGAACTGAAGAAAACTTTTCCCGGACGTCAAAGTTAAGAGTACAGCTGCGAGTAAGTTCAATAGAACGTCAATATCATCAGTACAGCCTTGGCAGCGGCCTCTAAGTTTGGAAATTTCCTTTGCGCTCGTGAACAACTCGATGAAATATGAAAATCAGTTGAGCTCGAAGCAGCAACAAAGTTTTGTTCGTACTGACGTGAGGGCTGACCTCGGTGGAAGGCTTATGACTTTCCCACTGTAAATAAACAATAATATCGAAGTCTCAATGAAAAAAGTTCAAGAGGTGCAGAAGCGGGGGAATGATGACTGCTTGAGACATAGGACTCATGAACGTTTGTTACAGAGGACTGATAACTGTTTGTGAGTGAGGATTGATTAACTTTTGCGAATTAGGAGTGATGGATATTTGTGACTGAGGATTGATAGGCTGAAACCGGTTTTTCAGCTCTACACCGCGTCGAGTTGACATGTACAACGGGAGACTAACTAAAAATAAAAGCTTTAAGCGCGTACGTGAAGCTTTATAACATTTTAGCTATGATTTCTTGGAGTCTCACATCTAATGAAACTTTTTCGGTAACCAAAAATTTTTGTGCAGCAAAAGATAATCTACATTTTTTTCGGCTCGATTGAAACCTTGTAACAAATCTCTAGCTGAATTTAAGCGTCGGGCAAATGAGCGCCTGAGTGACGGAAGAATTCACACTAGTAAGTTTCGTGCCGTCCGCACCCAACAATTTATACGACAATTTTCTAAAGCGAAATTGTAAATAAAAGCGTAAATGGAATTCTTCTCTGAATTATTTACGTGAAAATATGTTATAATTTGTTCTACGTTTTAACAAATCTAAAATTCAAGAGGCTTGACATTTGTATGAGCAAATCCCGTGCTATTTCCAAAACTCAGTCCACCTTCTCACTTCAGCATTTCACAAGACCAAAGCTCATTGAACATTTTCAGCGTACAATTCACACTTCTGCATGAGCATTTAATTCAGAAACCAAATCTTCACAAAAATTATTCTATTCTACGTGAGACGAATCAAATAACAATCATGCTATTCAATTAACTCCAGAAAAATTCCAATATATCCATGGTCATTTAATACATGAGGCACGAAATGAAAAACAATTTTTTAATGCAAAGACTAATTTTCGAGCTTATTTGAGCTTAACATGAGTATATTGTGTCAATAATTAGTAGACACAGAATAACAGCCAAAACTCATAGACAGTTTGGTGAGAATGGCATTCTGCGCTGCCTAGTTTCCTTTGATGTCCACGCTGTAGTCCAAGCGTAAACGGAAGTGTCAGCTTGGATGAGAAGTTTGAATGCATTCACGTCATTGATGCCTGTAATATCACAGATGCAATAGTTCCTATTTAAGAAATATATAAAAAATAGGGTATTGTGACACTCTTTAATACTTACTACCTGCAGTAACATGTGCGTGCAAGTGCGGGTTTGGGTGCAGATGGAATCAAATTTAATCGATTAAAATTCAACTGTAATTGAATATTAAGTACACCTACGTTCGCAATCATCAGATCATTTGTCGCGGAAAAACTATGAGTTGAAATTCTCGTACGTAACACAAAAGATTTAGATGCAAGCATAAAGAGCAGCGATTGCTCCGCAAGGGGAGCAAGTGCACATCTTGTCCATCATAACCAGAATACATTTACAACGAAACTTAGCAGCAGTGTAAGCTAAGAGGCAGTGGCAAGCATTTAACACTCGTAAGCTCGACAAGCATTTAACAGTCACACTTTCCCTGTGTTGTGTCTCATAGATCGCCGTTCGGGTACGAAATTTTACGTTTTATTTGACCAAACGGTGCTCCGGAATGCCTTACTGGAAAGCAACCACCATATCAAGACCAGAAATCTGCGCGATCCGTCAACCGATTGCGGCTGAACATTCTTTTCTCTGCAACAAAGCGAGTCCGGCAGAATCTTTAGTATTTACACAAGCCTGTTGGATCAACCTCAATTGAGGTTGTTAGAAAACTACCAAGCAATGTAAATGATGCGCGCCATTCATTATGAAGATCTATGGAAGCAGTCCTTCCATCCAATGTCCATTCAGATGGCCTTAAGTGGCGCTAGAATATCCCGAGGACATCATTCAGGCTCCATAATTACAGTAAGTGGTGCTTAACACGGGGGGTAATCTTCCTTGGATTGACCCTCATGAAGTCGTTAAGTGAAATCATCCGTCTTCCAAGGTTTGCTTGCCTCACTAAATCTTTCATCCTCAGCTGCATTTTTTCTTCCCATCTCGTTAGCATTCTCTAGTGCGTTGGACTTTACAGCCCAATATTTTCTGTATTTTCATCTTATTTCCGTGCCAGGCAGTTGACTGCATAACTTATCGAAACAAATTTTAAAAATCAGTGCAAGATACATGCATACTAAATGTTAAACAACGACACATTAATGAGACATAACTTTAAGTAGTGATCGACGAAATGGAAATATTTTAATTTATTCTTCATAAAACTCAATGAAGTAAATGTTCTTTACGAATCTCAGTAACTCAGAGATTTTTCTCAAAACGAAATTTTCATGAGTTCCGAACAAAATCGGATTCAATTGAAATATTTTTTCTTTTGATATTGTTTCAAATAATATTTTTTAATGAATAATTGCTTCCTAGAACAAATATAAACGTATCTGTTTTTAGTTCTAGAATGAGAGAGTTTTGCAGTTGTACCCACGCTAAGCAAACATTTCCCTCAACATGTTTAATTACTTCTTCCCGAGTCAATTCATTGAAAATTGTCTTTTATGTTAGCAGCTGTCCTTTGTACAACTTAAGTCCTCTTTTTATAATGCGATATATATGAAGGATTCAATTTTTTCCCCTTGGCCTCGAATGTGATATATTATAGCACCCAAGAACCTGAATTCAATTCAAGAAATTTCGTTTATTTTCTCTGAACTGCAAATCAAAATGTGTCCGAGTGATTTCTTCAAATTTGAAGCTAAAATTGAGCTGCTCATTCATCTCATTCCTACTTGAAATCTGTATGTATGCAAATTTGAAATTTACGTATGGCGTACGAGTCCTGCATCTTATAAGCTTTTAGCTTCTAAAAGTCTCTTTAGAGTCAAGAGTTGGCGTGGTCGCTTCATCAATGATATGAGGAATTAGCTCCGTACATGTCATCAATATGCATACTGTCGATGGCATGCCTGTGAAGTGGGAGTTCATTTTTTTCGGGCGACTTTAAAATGGTGACGGAAATCCTGATGGACTGAAGGGAGCTCGGTCATCCGTGAACATCGCTGACTGATCTTAATCAACAACAAGTCACCTTTTCCCCTCCTGATCTATTAGTTTAAAAATTCTTAGCTATTCTTTACCAAGAAATGATCATTTATTAGCGATTACTTACTCCTTGTCTGAAATTATCTTTCAATATTTGTTATTGCAAATTGTTTAAAAAAATTCTTTAATGGTTATTCAAATATCGCAGTATGAAATTTAATTGCGGACTCCTTGACTTGATCCTTTTTCTCCGAATTCATCTTACATGTTCCACATGTGTCTCAGCAGCTAACAGACTTTCACTGACGTGACAGCTTATTCATAAAAACTTTACAAATTAATTAGACTGCGCAAAATTTATCTCAACAACCTAAAACTGCGTAACTAGAAAATTTTGTTTTACTTTCCTCTGACTTAGCTTTCTTCATTAGTCAACTTGAAGATTATTCTTGCTCTAATTGCATCAGTGACATCAAATGACGCAACTAATGTACTAAATTGAGATGGTTCATAAATTAAGTCAATAAATTTCAAAAATAAAATATAGCAACAGAACTTTTCAAACTAAAGTCAATTGTTTAATAAACTTGAATTTTGCGTTCGTTGACGAGAACTTGAAGTTACATTGAAGAGTCCAATCGCAGTGGCTTTTGCTCAGAACACACTCAACCACGCCGCAAAACTCGCTCAACACGCCATCCTCTCTCATCTAGACCAACGCAGTGCAGTGAAGTCCCTCCACCAAAACCACAGAGCGTGAATGTTTTATCATGGTCAAATTCTAACCACTTCAGAACACTCTGGAGTTCAACAGCCAAAAGTTACAGGAGAAAATTTGGCCCCTCTGAGATGATGGCGGTAGTCCGCATTAGCTGCCTCATAACTTCCCGCAAAGTCGCTCTTAATTGCGATGTTCTTGAAGGACTTCAAGTTTACTATTTCACATTGCTGGAAAATTTTTGTTGAGGAAAATCCAACTTTGGGGCATCGAGCCACTACACGTGGCACAGGGCTACTGAAAATGACACGACAACCAAACATGACGTAAGACAAGCAAACATGGTATGAAACAATCAAACATGAAATATGACAAGTAAACATGACATACGACCACAAAGCATGACATAATGCAACCAAACATGACATAGGAGAACAAAAATGAGGTTAGGCGACCAAACATGGCATTGGATAACCAAACATGGCATTGGATAACCAAACATGACATTAAACAATCAAAAATGAAATATGACAAAGAAATATGACATAAGACAACCAAACATGACTTAAAATAACCAAACATGATGTAAGACAAGCAAACATGGCATAAAACAATCAAACATGATGTAAGACAAGCAAACATGGCATAAAACAATCAAACATTGCATAAAACAATCAAACATTGCATAAAACAATCAAATATGGCATAAAACAATCAAACATGGCATAAAACAATCAAACATGGCATAAAACAATCAAACAGGGCATAAAACAATCAAACATGGCATAAAACAATCAAACATTGCATAAAACAATCAAACATGGCATAAAACAATCAAACATTGCATAAAACAATCAAACATTGCATAAAACAATAAAACATAGCAAAAAACAATCAAACATTGCATAAAACAATTAAACATGGCATAAAACAATCAAACATTGCATAAAACAATCAAACATGGCATGAAACAATCAAACATTGCATAAAACAATCAAACATTGCATGAAACAATCAAACATTGCATAAAACATTCAAACATAGCATAAAACAATCAAACATGGCATAAAACAGTAAAACATTGCATAAAACAATCAAACATTGGATAAAAAATCAAACATTGCATAAAACCATCAAACATGGCATAAAACAATCAAACATGGCATAAAACAATCAATTATTGCATAAAACAATCAAACATTGCATAAAACAATCAAACATAGCATAAAACAATCAAAAATGGCATAAAACAATCAAACATTGCATAAAACAATCAAACATGGCATAAAACAATCAAACATGGCATAAAACAATCAAACATGGCATAAAACAATCAAACATGGCATAAAACAATCAAACATTGCATAAAACAATCAAACATGGCATAAAACAATCAAACATGGCATAAAACAATCAAACATGGCATAAAACAATCAAACATTGCATAAAACAATCAAACATTGCATAAAACAATCGAACATGGCATAAAACAATCGAACATGGCATAAAACAATCAAACATGGCATAAGACAATCAAACAATGCATAAAACAATCAAAAATGGCATAAAACAATCAAACATGGCATAAAACAATCAAACATGGCATAAAACAATCAAACATTGCATAAAACAATCAAACATTGCATAAAACAATCGAACATGGCATAAAACAATCGAACATGGCATAAAACAATCAAACATGGCATAAAACAATCAAACATTGCATAAAACAATCAAACATGGCATAAAACAATCAAACATGGTATAAAACAATCAAACATGGCATAAAACAATCAAACATTGCATAAAACAATCAAACATTGCATAAAACAATAAAACATTGCATAAAACAATCAAACATAGCATAAAACAATCAAACATTGCATGAAACAATCAAACATTGCATAAAACATTCAAACATAGCATAAAACAATCAAACATGGCATAAAACAGTCAAACATTGCATAAAACAATCAAACATGGGATAAAAAATCAAACATTGCATAAAACCATCAAACATGGCGTAAAACAATCAAACATGGCATAAAACAATCAAACATTGCATAAAACAATCAAACATTGCATAAAACAATCAAACATAGCATAAAACAATCAAAAATGGCATAAAACAATCAAACATTGCATAAAACAATCAAACATGGCATAAAACAATCAAACATGGCATAAAACAATCAAACATGGCATAAAACAATCAAACATGGCATAAAACAATCAAACATTGCATAAAACAATCAAACATGGCATAAAACAATCAAACATGGCATAAAACAATCAAACATGGCATAAAACAATCAAACATGGCATAAAACAATCAAACATGGCATAAAACAATCAAACATGGCATAAAACAATCAAACATTGCATAAAACAATCAAACATGGCATAAAACAATCAAACATTGCATAAAACAATCAAACATGGCATAAAACAATCAAACATTGCATAAAACAGTCAAACATTGCATAAAACAATCGAACATGGCATAAAACAATCGAACATGGCATAAAACCATCAAACATGGCATAAAACAATCAAACATTGCATAAAACAATCAAACATGGCATAAAACAATCAAACATGGCATAAAACAATCAAACATGGCATAAAACAATCGAACATTGCATAAAACAATCAAACATTGCATAAAACAATAAAACATTGCATAAAACAATCAAACATAGCATAAAACAATCAAACATGGCATAAAACAATCAAACATTGCATAAAACAATCAAACATGGCATAAAACCATCAAACATGGCATAAAACAATCAAACATTGCATAAAACAATCAAACATTGCATAAAACAATCAAACATTGCATAAAACAATCAAACATGGCATAAAACAATCAAACATTGCATAAAACAATCAAACATGGCATAAAACAATCAAACATAGCATAAAACAATCAAACATGGCATAAAACAATCAAACATGGCATAAAACAATCAAACATGGCATAAAACAATCAAACATTGCATAAAACAATCAAACATTGCATAAAACAACCAAACATTGCATAAAACAATCAAACATAGCATAAAACAATCAAACATGGCATAAAACAATCAAACATTGCATAAAACAATCAAACATGGCATAAAACAATCAAACATGGCATAAAACAATCAAACATTGCATAAAACAATTAAACATTTCATAAAACAATCAAACATTGCATAAAACAATCAAACATTGCATAAAACAATCAAACATTGCATAAAACAATCAAACATGGCATAAAACAATCAAACATGGCATAAAACAATCAAACATGGCATAAAACAATCAAACATGGCATAAAACAATCAAACATGGCATAAAACAATCAAACATTGCATAAAACAATCAAACATTGCATAAAACAATCAAACATTGCATAAAACAATCAAACATGGCATAAAACAATCAAACATGGCATAAAACAATCAAACATGGCATAAAACAATCAAACATGGCATAAAACAATCAAACATGGCATAAAACAATCAAACATTGCATAAAACAATCAAACATTGCATAAAACAATCAAACATGGCATAAAACAATCAAACATGGCATAAAACAATCAAACATTGCATAAAACAATCAAACATTGCATAAAACACTCAAACATGACATAAAACCCTCATATATGACATAAGAAAACAAAAACGAAATTAGGCGACCAAACATGACATAAAACAATCAAACATGAAATAAGACAATCAAATGTGACATAAGACAACCAAACATGACTTAAAATAACCAAACATGACATAGGACCATTCAATATCATCCGACCACCGAACATGAAATAGAGTCAAACATGACATAGGGCCATCATATATGTCATAAAGCCACTAAACATGGAATCATCAACCTCACACGACATAGGACCCCCAAACCAAACATGGCACGAAACCATTAAACATATTATGAGAAAGAAAAGAAAAACACCTTATTTCAAGTATACAGTTGTTACGTGAAAATTATCACATTACTTTTTGAAATATTGTAAAATAAATATGCTTTGCTACTATGTATGTATACATTATAATTATATTTGCTTTGCCATGCAGGAACTTTTTAAACTTTTTCCAAAAAAACAGTGGCGCGAGAAATTTTCGGGTACAAAAGGAGGAAGGATAGTTTTACAGGGCTAACACAAGCGTTGTACAGCACGAATTGACACATTAAATAAATATCTATACTTACAAGTTTATATTCTATGTTATTTACAGCACATCGATAGTATTGATATGCAATCTAATATTTGCTCATTGTATATCGTCGGGCGATTGTGGTATTAAAATTTTCCTTTGACTTTGAAAACCTTTTATTGATCTCGTATTTAAAAGAAAGATACTGTGAACAAAAAGTTTCAAGTTGAGTGAGTATCGGAAGTATTCAAGATTGAGAAATCAGCAGTTTGAGCAGATGTTTCAGCGCAACTTTCGTTTAAACTTTCACAGTTCTTTGTCATGTCTGAAACATTTACCAACACTGACTCAAGAGCTGTTAATGACATCATGCACAATGAAATGGTGTTTAACGTAACGTAACAACTTGATAATTATTTAAAAATTCGGTATATAGAAAAAACTCAAAGTCACGGGCTTAGAAGTTTTGCTCGAGCTGCCGAGTAGATGCACGTAGTACATTATAACACACACGAGATCACATCACGTACACGTACAAGGAAAACTTTGGATAACAAAGTAAGCATTGTTAAATAAGGAGAAAAAGTACTTCGTAACTACTTTTTTATCACGTAACACAGGATATAGATATTAACGTAAAAGGGCGTTTCATTCTGACCTTGAATTTTTGTATAGTGTGACGGATTTTTATACCCGGTGTAGTTTGTTCCTCAGTAAGACATATGATACTGACAGAGCTTTTTGCCCAATGTCCGATGAAAGAGTTCACAACACATAATAGTCCTAACTCTATATTCGGTTGGTTAAAGTGGGTAGAAGAATTGTACAATATCAGCACTGCTGAGAAGGAGGAATGAAGAGGAGAATACGTTATGGGTTTTACTAATGAAAAACCAGTCTTGAATGGGGGTCTATCCGGGTTTATTTAGGGCAGGAATTGCTTGATTGTTTTTTTCTTTAATTTACCGTTGTATACACCGTTGGCCGCATAAGTCATAAATTTTTGTTAAACTCTTTCTTGCGATATTCAGGTATCTCTCCCGAGACTCGCCAGCAATAGTGAAAATGTGATTACGGTAAAGATTTAATGACTAATAATACACATTTTCCATTGATCATACTTTTCATACGATGAAAACGCACTGAAGTTCCGTTAATTTTGCTAAAAAATTTCCGCATTAAGACTTGAATGGTAAATTTTGATGACATGAGATTACCAACCATGTCATCAAACCTCCGAACATGGCAAAAGACCACCAAACATGACACAAGACCACCAAACATAGAAAAGGATCATCAAACATGAAAAAGGGTCACCAAACATAGAAAAGGATCATCAAACATGAAAAAGGGCCACCAAACATGGCAAAGGACCACCAAACATAGAAAAGGATCATCAAACATGGAAAAGGATCACCAAACATGACAAACGAACACAAAGAAAAAAGAAAAGAAAGAAAAAGACGTTGCCAGCGACTTTGCCACATGAGATACATGGCAACATGTTGGCGTGTGAAAATTTCTTAAAATATGACGTCCAAAGACAAACGTTCCATACGAGGTGTACTAATAGACAAACTATCCGAGGTGTACAAAGAGATAAACCATACGAGGCATACTAATAGACAAACTATTCGATGTGTACTAATAGACAAACTATCAGAGGCGTACAAATAGATAGACCATCCGAGGCGTACTAATAGACAAACTGTACGAGGCGAACTAATAGACAAACCATACGTGGCGTGCTAATAGGTTGACTCTGTCAAGGGATGGTTGAATAAAAAATAAAAAATATCATCTCGTGGATATTTTATTTTTCGGGAGATGGCTGAAAACTTATGTATAATTCAAATACTCTAAAGAATTCTTCGGAACTCCTAAGTTATTAGTTGAATCGCAGTAAGAAAAGACAAAAAACGCTATACCGGAGCAGATTGAAACACCATCGTAAATGACTATCAAGTGTTGAGAAAAGGTTAGTCACAAAGTAATTGATAAAGAACATCGCACAACACAGCACGCACATCTAGAAATGCGTAAAGAAACTTACTCGAAAAAATGAAATTCATGGCTTGTTCAGCATACGCACAGAGAGATAATTTTTTCACGAGAGCTTTATTTCATTTGTCTGTTCATATTTGCCTGTTGTCTGTTTATGATTGCCAAGCATGGCAAAGAACCAAATAACATGATATAGGACAATCATACATCGTAAGACCACCAAACATGGCAAAGAACCACCATCAGCACGCTATAAGACCACCAAACATGACATTGCACCGCTAAACAAGCCATCAAACCACCAAAAGTGACACAGGCCACCAATCACATAACACAGCAAGTAACGTCAGCACGTCCATCACAAACGCAAGCGCCATTACCAGCACGGCAGACTATGCTTCTTGATGCTGTAGCCTACCTTAAAATCCTTGTCATGGACACATCAAAGCTTCACGAAGCAGCAATTCAAGTCTTCCTGTTCTATAGGAATATGTCCTCAGATTGGCCGAGAATTACAAGACTGTGATATAGCTATAAATCTCAATGATGTCAATAAGTTTTTGCTGATATTGTACAATTTCTTTTTGTTGCATTTCTCACTGCTTGCTTTTTTTATTTGTTGTATGAGTAGTAATGAACAGCCCCGTCATAACTACCTGACTGACAAAGGATTGTGTACTCCCATTGAGCGCAATACTCTCTATTCCCTGATCGATGTGAAGCGAGGAAAAGTGGTCTATATTTTCACGTTTAATGGCAAGTCTTTTCAAAGTCTTTTCTCAACGGGAGCGATTTGAGTTGTTGGAAAAACAGAGTTTTGTTGCAACAAATCCATCTAAATTGACACAAATTGGCGCAGGTAAGCTGAGTAGTTTTTCTTTTGCTTGATTGGGCAAAAAAATGTTTGCAAGGGAACTGATAGTTCAATAAAAATCAAGGGCATTTGCTGGCCCCGAAGTATTTCAAAAGTCAAGACCATTTGATGACCCAGAATTATTTCACGACGATGCTAACTACGTACAACGCTTCTCTTGCGTTATGGAATCAGGAACCTAAATATTCAAATTCAAATAAATGCTGAATTTTCACTGTTGAACTGTCACCTCTGATGGACACTTGAAATAGCCTGAAAGTAACCAAAAGAAGCCTGAATAATTCAGCATGTCCTCACGCTCCGTTTGGGGCGTGCGAGGCCGTTCACTGCATCTCTGTGTGTGGTATCGAGCGTGTGACCCTGCGTGAGCACGCTTAACCACATTGTTATTCTCTAATCGAAAATTGTTCTAGTTTTTCGTGCGTTAAAGTTAATCCATAAACCTTAATTCCGGAAACCTCCCTTCGAAAAGTTAATTCAAATATGTCATACCTCTGAATATTGATATTTCAAGAGCACGACTGATGCGCTGAAACCGTCGACCTAGCGATGACATTTCCAATGAAAACTCATTTCTAAAATGATCCTTTTTTTGCAGCCACCGGTAAAACCTAACGTAATTTACAGCGCTGCCACGCCTAATTTTGCTGTCCATGTCAGGCGCCATTTATTCCTTCACAGGTGTAGTATGACAGACACAACGGACCATTTTATTGGACGGTATACGTAACTCGCTTGTCCTGCCCTGCCGGCGAGACCACTAAAATTTTACTGCGACTCAAGGAAGACGGTAACTTCAGCGGCAGTTGCGCGTGAGGGTTGTGTGCTTGGACCTGGGTGGGCTGATATTGCTGGCCGTTCAGCACTCACATATTGCTGGCAGTTCAGCACTCAAATATTTCTGGCAGAACAGCACTCAAATATTGCTGGCAGTTCAGCACTCAAATATTGCTGGCAGTACAGCACTCAAATATTGCTGGCAGTTTAGTACTCGAATATTGTTGCCAGTTCAGCACTCGGATACTGTTGTCAGTCCAGTACTCGAATATTGTTGCCAGTTCAGTACTCGAATATCGTTGTCAGTCCAGTACTCGAATATTCTTGTCAGTTCAGTACTCGAATATTGCTGCCAATTCAGTACTCGAATATTGTTGCCAGTTCAGTACTCGAATATTGTTGCCAGTTCAGTACTCGAATATTGTTGCCAGTTCAGTACTCGATTATTGTTGCCAGTTCAGTACTCGAATGCTGCTGTCAGTTCAGCACTCGTATGTTGATAAGAGCTGGACACTCGATCATTGCTAACAGCTCAAAACTCGAATATTGCTATCAGTTCTTCACACGAATAATATCAGTAGCTGCACAAGCTAATATTATCAACAGCTTGACTTCCTTAATACTATGATACCTCACTTGCAAGTTTCGTGAACCGTTCGATACAGCATATCGTATTTCCTCCGGCACTACTCTTAAATACTGAGTTATTTTCACCCTAATATGTCTATATAACTTATACACACCCGGATATTACATGCTATTCAACATTTGTTTATTACCAACGGGACGAAGCTCGGGTGGTATTTACAATCTTACTTCTGAATTTTACTCACACCTGAGTACTTGAATATTACATCTTGACATGAGAATACGACAGCATTACACGGAAATTTTAAAACTTGACACAAAAACATTACAGCTGCACATGGGAATATTATATCTTGGAATTAAAGTACTACCACTTGTGAATACAGTTTTACACAATGGCACTAGAACATTACATCACGGCAGCAAAATATCTTATCTCGATTCCAGAATGATACAGTTTTACAGGAGAATATTACAGAAGAATATAAGAATATTACAGAAAAATACAAGAATATTCCCAACGAATATTACTCGCAGCTCGATACTTGAGAATTACCGACAACTCTACGCAATACCACTACCATCATCCCCAATTTGGTGCTGGCAGCTCGCTGTTAAATACCACAGATGTTGCAGGTGAAATGACACCGTCAGCGTAACATGTAACAGGCTGGTCAGAGCGCCGCTGAAAAGTGTGAACGTAATACCTGAGTGCACTGACCTGACTGCACGGATTTGCACTCGAATGTTGTTTAAAGCTCGACACTCGAATGCTGCTAACAGCTCGATACTCGAATACTGCTAACAGCTCGATACTCGAATGTTGCTAACAGCTCGACACTCGAATATTGCTAACAGCTCGATACTCGAATGTTGCTAACAGCTCGACACTCGAATATTGCTAACAGCTCGACACTTGAATGTTGCATATAGTTCGGTACTTTGGCGTGGCGTAGTTTGACGACAGCACTGTGGCACAGTTCAAATTTATTTTCAAGCAATTTATGTCTTCATGGCGGTGAAGTTGTCGGCGGATGTTCTACTAAATCGGCATGACTAGCCTTCACTCTATATTAAGATTTGTAGCCAAATTTTCTTTGAATAACTTACGCTTTCAGTTGCGTGCAACTGCGTTAGCTGTTTGAAAGATTTGCACTAAAGTTCTGAGAACCTTTCTTTTTCGAAGGAAACGTTTCATTGTAATTGTTTTAACCTAGACAACAACTTTTCAAGTTCTGCACCTTTCAACTCATCAGACTTGGTCACTAGAAAAGCAATTTCAGAAACTGCTACGATTAACACCGGCGTCCCTTCCAGGTGTGTTGCCATCAATTCTTTATTGTTTATTGTTGTCTAATAGCTGTCACAGAGCTGTAAATTTCGACATACACGCGAAAGAATACATCAGAGAGAAAATTCAACAAAAGAGCTGTTCATAATGCGTATTTAGACATGAATGGTCGTTAACATCCTGGAAACAAATTTTCATGCAAACAACAAACACGTTCAAATCTGAATTAGGGGAAAAATCAAAACAAGAGAGCTATTCATGATGCGAATTTAGAGATGAAAAGTTGTTATTATTCTGGAAATAACGTTTGATGCGAACAGCATCTCGGTGCTTCTAAACCGCGATCATGGTAACAGCCACCGATAACAGTACCACTTTCTCCCTCTGCCCCCTCCTCGCTCTCCACCACTTAGAACAAAGCCCTACAGTTTCGAGTATTAGTTTTACCTAAAAAAGTTCACGCGATTTGGTCGTCAATCTCGGTTTTGGTGCGCACCAAGCCCAACGATTTTCAAAATGAAAGCTTGCCCATATTCTATGAAGTTTACGAGCTTCAGCGCAGAAAATATGCTTTGTGTTCAGCAGACTTGTTCTCATACGATTTAATACAGCAGAGTGATTTTTTATGCAGGCCGGCATTTCGCTATCACCGTTATTGTAAAAGAAATGACATTGTATTATATATAGGCATGATTTGCTCAACGGTACGATTTTTGCTGCTATGGGGAAGTGCATGAGCTAATGCACCGCTTAAATTTACATAGCGTGTGGCAGCTTTCGAATTTGAATTACAAGCATAAGTTGCTTTTCGTGATATGCATATCATTAGAGCTAACCTAGGCACACACGCTTGGAAACATTTATAATTCAGCATTAATTTAGATATTTTCTGTTTTAAATTATGAGGCTGTTTTACACAGATTTCTTTCAGTACTGTATTCTATTCTGGGTTTCTCGATTTCATAAAATCAGGGACAAAATTTGGTTTTCTTTTATTTGACATTATGCCAGACATCCACGCAGGTTTGCTGGGATGTTTTTACAAAAATTACTTAGAGAGAAGTTCAGTTCTCAGGGAAAGTCCCTCCGCCGCCACTGAAAAATGATTTATGGCTCTCGTCTGCAGACATGAAAAGAGGAACTGCAGACGATTTTTGCCTGAAGCAATTACTTAACTCTTCTGCAACTTTTTTACTGGTTTTGAATTTGTTTTTGGTTTATAGAAGAACAGTGGTTCTTGTGCAGTGGAATTTCATCACTTTGGGCTCATCTGTCTTACAATCCCGCTTTACCTACATCTACCTCAAATAGAAGTATTTTGTATTGGGCCAGTGGCACAAAGAGGTTAAGTACTGCGATGTCTCCTAAAGTCCTGATGTGAAGTTTATTTATTATTAACCCATCGTATTTTACGTACTCTATGGATATTCCAAATAGCTTTTTTCAATTCTCAATACTGCGCGTCATAGGCAATTCAAAATGGCGGTAAAATCGAAGCACTAAGCTAGGGCCGTACATGGTGCTGGTTCGGGCTGTATATGTATACTGTGCGCACACACGGAGCATTGCGCGGCTAAAGTGTTAATGTGTCAAATCATTTCTAATAATAGAACATATTTGCCTACACATTGTTGGGCTTCGGAACTCGGCTATTGAGCAAGGAACAAATTTATACAAGCTGAAGCAAATCACTAGAGCTAATGCCAGAAATACTTTTCTCAGAATACGAAGGAACTTCCTAAATTTATTTATAATAGATCCAATGTGAAAGCTTTATACATAACCTTCAATTACTTTTCAATTTATTAATTTTTCCATTAAAAATTATAAAATGACAAAGTTTCTTTGATAATTTTTTAAATAAATTGGATGATCTTTGGTCGATTAGCGCATTCGTTTATAGCCTTCCTTACGGTAGCATCACCCCAAATGAAAGCTGACGGCATTAGTTAATACCTAAGCCTCATAAAAAGATCATAGTTTAAAGTTCTTTACAACTCCATTCTTAATAACTAATAAACATTAAAGCTCAATGCTTAATATCGACACTCAGAAGTCCAACACATTAGGGGTTCATTCTTCGTAGAAAATCATTTTGAAAAATTGATGTTTCAAATCACAAAAAATTGATCAGAGCATCGTGTGAAAACTATTTTCGGGCGAATATTTCTTCGTAGAACCTAAGATAATTCTGCAAACTAATTAAACATTTAGTTGACAAAAGAGAAATTGTCATCAATATTGTTAGAATAGAAATTGTCGACACTATTATAAATTTTACGAACCTACAGCGACAGAAAATGCTATTCCAATATTCGAGTCTTAATACAAACCTAAAATGATCTCACCAGTCTACAAGGTAATAAAGCTAGCAAATATAATTTTAACGTGATATCTCATGAAGGCTGCATGTTATGTTCCCTGTGTTGGTCGAATTAACCACTGTATAAAAAACATAAGCAGAATCTTAGGGTACGCTCACGCTGCTTTATGAATGGATTACAACGCGTTTAAAAGACAAATAAAAACTGAAGCCTCTACATTTCCTCGCTGAAATTTGAGTTGGGGTGCTCTAATTTCTGCAAGGAAGTGTGGAGGCCTTAGGTTTATTCTTCCTTTTAAGCGCTGAAGCCCATTCATAAAGCAACATTATCGTACTCTAAGTTTCTGCTTGAGAATGTTGGTTTGAATTGGAATGTTCTTGCAGAAAAACCTCCAACTCAATTTTATAGAAGCGTGAGTGATTCAACGTAGTTTATATTAGAACGAAGTAATAAATCCAGCAATAATAATGAATGAAATTCGGTGGTCATTAATATTTACTAGGGCAATATCAATTAGCGGATCAAATCCTTCTATCCAGGTTTTCCAAATAAATTACAACTTCTTTAATCGTGCATTATTGAGTGACTGAGCAAAATATCGTTCCAGCAAAACGTTAGTTAAATATTCATTCGCACTTTATCTGCCGCTGCAGATTAATCTGATTAGCAAGACCACCAATTAGATCTTGACAGCCTCTCAGGCAGAACGTGTAGGCACATACACGGCGCTGAGCTGGTCGTATAAATGAAACAATTTTGATTTACATTCAAGTGATTGATCTTTAAATGTTAATTTATGCAAGTGCTTGAGCTGAATGCCTGTGCAACGTACAGTGATGAGTAAATTTTAAATGTTGTCAAAGAATTATAAGGTGAAGAAAATTACATGGATATTGGATACTGAAACTTGACACGCGCTGCTCTGTTATGAGAAATTAGAAATATTTTTGTTTCACTCAAGTTCAATGGCTATTTTATCTTCAGCACTGAATGCTTTGCTCACTGAGTTCTTTACTCAACTTTATTTACTTCTAAAGTGAAATGCAGCGGGAGAAGTAATTATAAATTTTTTAGGCAAGCTCAAAAATTCATGTTGCATCACTCATCACTTTGTTCTGTTTATTGAATTTCTCTTCTGCTGGGTTCGTGTGTACTGTGAATTAAGTATTGCAACTAAGCGATAGGAACTAATCATTAAATATTGAAAATGCGTTCAATACCACAGTCAAAGATCTGGGGCAGATAGTTTTTTAAATACTAAATAATAAGACACTCGAAAAAGAATAATTATAGATAACTTGTACTAAAAAAAGACATTCTGAGGACGTCCGAGACGTGCGGTGAACACAAGATCATCGTACATGCTAGATCCAAACAAATGTTAAAAGTTGTAATCATCGTTTTATTACATTTGATTTGAGCTTAAGTTCTAATTCATACCTCTAAGGGTAGGCAAGACACTGTACGTTGCATGAGGGAGACTGGTATGAAATTAAAATCAGAACTTTGTTTCCTGACAGCAGGTGTTCTTAGTTCATGCGTCGAGGTCGTACTCGGAATAACCTTCATGCGTAACATAAGCAGGTGACTTTCGTCTTGAATATACAGAAAACATCATATGGCCCTCAGGTATTTTTTTGTAGTGGTAGCCATGCTGATGAGTGGTAATCTTTGCGTTAGAAAGGTGCTACAGTGCATCGGTGCAATGATGCTTCTTGCTGTGAATTTACTGTCACGTGCCAATCTCTCCGTTAGAATCATGCTGCGGTGTCTCGGTACAATAATGTTTCTCGTTAATTTTAACGGGAGAGTTCAGATCTTGACAAACTACATAGGGATTCTACAATGCTTCACAAAATTTCTACAAAATAATATATCGAGTATGTATTATTTTAAATGGATTACATGATTAGCAACTCATTGCCATGAATGCAAAATTGGCCTCGAGTAAATGAACCAAAGTGTGTCCAATGAGCACAACCCTGCTCTATATTTAGATTAAAATGCAAAGCCATTTGAAGTTACGAGCAATGATCGAGCGCTGATAGTTCAGCTGTTCCTCAGACCGTGCTGCGTTAGCGCCGTTGGCAGTGATAAATTATCGTCGGCAACGCAATGAGTTGAGTACTTCGGAACAGCTCATTTACCGCTCTCACAAAGGCAGCCGTTGGTCACTTACGTGAAGTGTGGTGGTAGGTGACGACAGCTATACAGCACGCCACACTCATCTTGATCAGCCCATTACAGCGTCACTGAATTATTGAGCTTTAAATGGCCATTACTGCAAGGTGCTATCAGCTCTGTCTGCAGCAGAAACGGCTCGCACTGACTACACCTCAATAGACGGCAGGTTGGAGTGCAGGACACTGGTCTAGAGTCTCCTGCGAAATTGGAGCGTCACCGTGAGCTGACAGCCGCCAAAACAAACACTGAGTTCTAAAGGACAGCGCTTCGAGTATCATTCGTCGCCTGAAGGCGTTGCTGAAGTGAAGGCTCAAGGAGTTAGTCATCTGCTAGAGAACTGCAGGTTCGCTGAGCTAGGTTGGTTATAAAATTCAACACATCTGTTGTCATTTCTTCTTCATATGCTACAGCTCAATATATCACTGCGTTAGTATTTCGAGTTGTATGAATATAACTCACAGTGATCATTTGTTGTAGCTCGTCAAACCTTTATTTCATGCTGGTAGCCCTCATTTGGTGCCTGATGAGGTGGGGTGAACAAAGGCAGACTCGAAAGCCAGGAGCATTAGCCATCATTGAGAAATCGTTCATTCATGCTTTCAAGCTCATTTATGTTTGCACTGCGTTTAATCAAAAAAGAATAAAATAACAGGAAAAGCTACTAAATTTCGCTCGGGAGATTCTTAAAGCGATATTAAAGAAACTATCGAAATGTAATCACGCACCAAATCTTTGAGAATGCGAGTGAATACGCAACTGGTGTAAAGAATTGCGTGGTTCTTTGGGTACGCAAAAAAGTAGTTCGAAAACGAGTTGGTTTATCCAAATAGTTTCTGTAACAAAATTATGAAAATATTTGAAATCGAACGCCAAAGACAAAATTTAATTGTACACTTCAATAATTTCAACGAATTATGTACTTTGAAAAAAATCTAAATTCAAACTAACAATATTAATTAAGGCCTATCATAAACATTGAATCACTATAGAAATAATTGCACACTATAAAGTAGACTACGATGGACCAGTAGATAAAAAGCAAAAAATTTTGCTGAATCCTTCATGTATTGCTTTGATGTCATTTGTGGAATGTCAAATGAGAGAACGTGTATCGGCTTCAATATTCAACTAAAAAAGATGTCCTTACCGCACATCCATGAGCTTCGTAATTACAGGTCTTTACAACAGAGGCAGGATTGTGTGGTGCAGCTTAAAATTAAAAATACTTAGATTTACTTACACATTTACGAAAATTATGAAATCGGTTGTAGAATTTTGATGTCTGAGAATTCAAGAATGCTCATTTTTCTCTGTCACGTTTGTACAGCCTTCCCTCGAGTTACGCGTCATCTAATGAGAGTCAACACTTATACGCTTAAAAATTAATCACAGTTAGTGAACTAACGGTGCTTGATCAAAACAATAAATATCTGTGATCAATTTGATACTTTTAAAAAAATGATCGAAGATGATGATGTCCTAAAACTCGATGATCGAATGTGCGCATGTCCTCAGTCTAACTTTTTCGCAGCCTGCATGCATTTTTTTCGCCGCCCAAGAAATTAAATCTCTTGTGCGGCGAAAAATATGCATGCCCGGCGAAAGAGTTAGACTGGGATATCGGAATCTTCCACTTAGGCATGGATGCGAGTTGCTCTCAGGCGGATGTCGATGTCGAACACGAACATTTGTGGGCACTATAGTCCGCATCAGGTCGTGTGTTGTGCCTACGCCACAATCAATTGGTACGCTTTAGGTTTCGTTTCCCCTATCACCCATAATTGTAGAAGAGTTCGTGTGTCGTAATGTGTGTGTAGTAAGAGTGTAATGTGTGTGTAGTAAGAGTGTAATGTGTGTGTAGTAAAAGTGTAACGCATTAAAGTGAAGTTTGTAGGACTTATTTAGTCTTCACCTTTAGGAGAAGTGAGATAGTTGTTTGGGAGAAAAATATTTTCATTAAAAAAAATTTTAATAACCCTGTGCTAAGT
This sequence comes from Morinoia aosen, assembly GCA_030386875.1. Taxonomy (NCBI): domain Eukaryota; kingdom Metazoa; phylum Arthropoda; class Malacostraca; order Amphipoda; family Talitridae; genus Morinoia; species Morinoia aosen. The sequence continues at coordinate 9,850,192 of CM059562.1, forward strand.
AAGACTATCACGTTGATGCAAATTCTAATGTGACCGCGATCGAGCGAATCTAGCGCTTGTAAAGCTCAAAATATATCTTCCCATTCTGTTCTATTTTATTATATTTTTATCTACTCCACTTAGCAGTGCGCTGCTCTGTTCTGCTATTTTCTACTGCTCTGTTCTCTTTTTCGTTCGATCCTGCTCTATTTTTCATTTCCAGCGGAAATTCCACGAGACTCAAGAGTTCTGATGTGACTGCCCCTGTTGGTGGCTGAGGATCTCTCATCGCAGTGTTGGAATGACGAGAGTTTCACCGTCACATCTGCTCAGAACAGAAGAAATTCTGATTGGCCTTTGTACGGAGTTGAGCAAACACCTCCCGAGGCTACATTGAAGCGCTACATCCGCTTGACCACTGCAGCGATTAGCAGTTTTTGTGGTCTCAATCCCATGCGAGTGACAGACTCTTCCGCGCTGGCACGGATTGTCATCTCTCTGCAGTCATGAAAAATTTTTAGCCAAGTGTAATATTTGGACTTTCATTACTCCATATGCACGAAATACTGAATGAAATACTGCACCACCTTTAAGACGGGACAAATTTTGGCAACGCTTTGCAAATGTGCTACGCTGTGCAACAGTACAAGCTCATTTCATGCCCGCTCTGCGGTGTTCACTTGCAGAGAGTGCTTTTGCCTTAGTTATGAAGCAGGTATGACATGTGCGAGCAGTTGCCACTGAAGAGATGGCATCTTATGAATGTAATCAGTTGCCATGACACTGCAGGCAGCACATGAGTGCCAGCAGTTGCCACAACACTGCAGGCAGCATATGAGTGTCAGCAGTTGCCACAGCACTGCAGGCAGCACATGAGTGCCTAAAGTTGCCACAACACTGCAGGCAGAACATGAGTGCCAGCAGTTGCCACAACACTTCAGGCAGCACATCAGTGCCAGCAGTTGCCACAACACTGCAGGCAGCACATGAGTGACAGCAGTTGCCACAACACTGCAGTCAGCACATGAGTGCCTACAGTTGCCATAACACTGCAGGCAGCATATGAGTGTCAGCAGTTGCCACAGCACTACAGGCAGCACATGAGTGCCTAAAGTTGCCACAACACTGCAGGCAGCACATGAGTGCCTAAAGTTGCCACAACACTGCAGGCAGAACATGAGTGCCAGCAGTTGCCACAACACTGCAGGCAGCACATGAGTGAAAGCAGTTGCCACAACACTGCAAGCATCACATGAGTGCCAGCAGTCGCAACAACAATGCAGGCAGCACATGAGTGCCAGCAGTCGCAACAACAATGCAGGCAGCACATGAGTGCCAGCAGTTGCCACAACACTGCAGGCAGCACATGAGTGCCAGCAGTCGCAACAACAATGCAGGCAGCACAGGAGTGCCAGCAGTCGCAACAACAATGCAGGCAGCACATGAGTGCCAGCAGTTGCCACAACACTGCAGGCAGCACATGAGTGCCAGCAGTTGCCATGATACTGCAGGCAGCACATGAGTGCCAGCAGTTGCCATAACAATGCAGGCAGCACATGAGTGCCAGCAGTTGCCATGACACTGCAGGCAGCACATGAGTGCCAGCAGTTGCCACAACAATGCAGGCAGCACATGAGTGCCAGCAGTTGCCATGACACTGCAGGCAGCACATGAGTGCCTACAGTTGCCATAACACTGCAGGCAGCACATGAGTGCCAGCAGTTGCCACAACACTGCAGGCAGCACATCAGTGCCAGCAGTTGCCATGACACTGCAGGCAGCACATTAGTGCCAGCAGTTGCCACAACACTGCAGGCAGCACATGAGCGCCAGCAGTCGCAACAACAATGCAGGCAGCACATGAGTGACAGCAGTCACAACAACAATGCAGGCAGCACATGAGTGACAGCAGTTGCCACAACACTGCAGGCAGCACATGAGTGCCAGCAGTCGCAACAACAATGCAGGCAGCACATGAGTGACAGCAGTCACAACAACAATGCAGGCAGCACATGAGTGCCAGCAGTCACAACAACAATGCAGGCAGCACATGAGTGCCAGCAGTCGCAACAACAATGCAGGCAGCACATGAGTGACCGCAGTCACAACAACAATGCAGGCAGCACATGAGTGACAGCAGTTGCCACAACACTGCAGGCAGCACATGAGTGCCAGCAGTCGCAACAACAATGCAGGCAGCACATGAGTGATAGCAGTCACAACAACAATGCAGGCAGCACATGAGTGCCAGCAGTCACAACAACAATGCAGGCAGCACATGAGTGCCAGCAGTCACAACAACAATGCAGGCAGCACATGAGTGTTAGCAGTCACAACAACAATGCAGGCAGCACATGAGTGACAGCAGTTGTCACAACACTGCAGGCAGCACATGAGTGCCAGCAGTCGCAACAACAATGCAGGCAGCACACGAGTGACAGCAGTTGCCACAACACTGCAGGCAGCACATGAGTGCCAGCAGTCGCAACAACAATGCAGGCAGCACATGAGTGACAGCAGTTGCCACAACATTGCAGGCAGCACATGAGTGCCAGCAGTCGCAACAACAATGCAGGCAGCACATGAGTGCCAGCAGCTGCCACAACACTGCAGGCAGCACATGAGTGCCAGCAGTCGCAACAACAATGCAGGCAGCACATGAGTGACAGCAGTTGCCACAACACTGCAGGCAGCACATGAGTGCCAGCAGTCGCAACAACAATGCAGGCAGCACACGAGTGACAGCAGTTGCCACAACACTGCAGGCAGCACATGAGTGCCAGCAGTCGCAACAACAATGCAGGCAGCACATGAGTGACAGCAGTTGCCACAACATTGCAGGCAGCACATGAGTGCCAGCAGTCGCAACAACAATGCAGGCAGCACATGAGTGCCAGCAGCTGCCACAACACTGCAGGCAGCACATGAGTGCCAGCAGTCGCAACAACAATGCAGGCAGCACATGAGTGACAGCAGTTGCCACAACATTGCAGGCAGCACATGAGTGCCAGCAGTCGCAACAACAATGCAGGCAGTACATGAGTGCCAGCAGCTGCCACAACACTGCAGGCAGCACATGAGTGCCAGCAGTCGCAACAACAATGCAGGCAGCACATGAGTGACAGCAGTTGCCACAACACTGCAGGCAGCACATGAGTGCCAGCAGTTGCCACAACACTGCAGGCAGCACATGAGTGCCAGCAGTCGCAACAACAATGCAGGCAGCACATGAGTGCCAGCAGCTGCCACAACACTGCAGGCAGCACATTAGTGCCAGCGGTCGCAACAACAATGCAGGCAGCACATGAGTGCCAGCAGTCGCAACAACAATGCAGGCAGCACATGAGTGCCAGCAGTCGCAACAACAATGCAGGCAGCACATGAGTGCCAGCAGTCGCAACAACAATGCAGGCAGCACATGAGTGCCAGCAGTTGCCACAACACTGCAGGCAGCACATGAGTGACAGCAGTTGCCACAACACTGCAGGCAGCACATGAGTGCCAGCAGTTGCCACAACACTGCAGGCAGCACATGAGTGCCAGCAGTCGCAACAACAATGCAGGCAGCACATGAGTGCCAGCAGTCGCAACAACAATGCAGGCAGCACATGAGTGCCAGCAGTTGCCACAACACTGCAGGCAGCACATGAGTGACAGCAGTTGCCACAACACTGCAGGCAGCACATGAGTGCCAGCAGTTGCCACAACACTGCAGGCAGCACATGAGTGCCAGCAGTTGCCATGACACTGCAGGCAGCACATGAGTGCCAGCAGTTGCCATGACACTGCAGGCAGCACATGAGTGCCAGCAGTTGCCATGACACTGCAGGCAGCACATGAGTGCCAGCAGTTGCCACAACACTGCAGGCAGCACATGAGTGCCAGCAGTTGCCACAACACTGCAGGCAGCACATGAGTGCCAGCAGTTGCCATGGCACTGAAGAAGATATTAAGCCCAGTCATGGCACTGTGCTGAGAATATTCCCAGAAGATTAATTTGCTTGAGTACTCACTCCATCAAAGGAGCGAAAATGCTTCAACTTTATCATGTATCTTAACACAAGACCAAGTTCTGCAGTATGAAATACGGAGCAGGAATATTAGTTTTATTGTCATTTTCTAAAAGCTTCCTGAAATTCAACAGAAATTTGAATGGTATTTTCGTGGCATATTGAGGTTTATGAACTTTATTATTTGGGAGAAAACTTCCATCAATTTCATATTGTGTGCAAAATGTCCCAGCATCTTATCGTATTTTGTCTGAAGTGTACCCAGTCCCACAATACTGCAAATATCAACACGATATGTACAATTCATATTTTATTGTACCATGATCCATCATCTGACTGCCTCCCAAATGTGTATCGGAAAATGTTCGAAACGCCGAATATTATCCACATGATTAGCTCGCAAATCCATAACATCCCTGCTCACGAATTGATGATTGCTCGCAACTACAGCACAAGTTGGATGATCTACGCATAACATAAATTTACGCCTAATATGGCACCCGGAACGACTGGGAGACTTATGGAGTTATCTCATTTATTTATGGGCGCTAATTGCGAGCAGGAAACAAGTTGTGACTAAAACTTCCTCCATAAACAAGCAGTGAGGCATTACCTGTACTTTTCGCCATAAATTCAAACGCGTAAATATGCTACGTCTAATGAAGAATCAGTATTTTTGAGTCAAGACTTATTAATAATTCTCAGACTGACCGCTTTCTGCAATTGGAAAATGATGAAGTATTGTTTTGGAGGGAGACGCACAGGTCATCACGCTCACACTCGTAACATGTCTTTGCTGTGCCACACTGGTGTTGTGTCAGTGTGTCATGTTTTTGCTGTGCCACACTAGTGATGTGTCAGTGTGTCATGCCTTTGCAGTGCCACACTAGTGATGTGTCAGTGTGTCATGCCTTTGCTGTGCCACACTAGTGATGTGTCAGTGTGTCATGCCTTTGCTGTGCAATACTGGTGTTGTGTCAGTGTGTCATGCCTTTGCTGTGCCACGCTAGCGTTGAGTCAGTATATCACGTTTTGTATCATGTCACTAAGTCAGTGTATCACGTCACTGTGTCAGTGTGTCACGTCACTGTGTCAGTGTATCACGTCACTGTGCCAGTGAGTCACGTCAGTGCAGAATGGCAGCGACCAAGCCCGCGGTGAAGGCACGCTGAACAGCTCAGTGTATCACCGACCAAATAAACCATTGACCCGCTGCAGCGCTGAGTTCGGTCTACAGCCGCTCACATAGCGGCATTATGCCTCCAAATGCAGGTGTGCGCTAGTAAAAAGGCTTAGTAAGTGCAATTTTATTGATACATCGGAGTGAAGAAACTCATAATCGCTAGCAGATTTGACAATATTGAAGCCGCACGCTAATGTTTCTTATTGACTGAGAAGTAAAATAGATCAGGGGTGTCGGTAAAGAGTTCGAATCTTCGCTTTGTGTTGTCGTCACTGTTAGTGGCGTCAGTGTTATCTATACTATACAGTATACATAGATATGCTATACGTGCCATCATAAATATACTGTGCATACTATCATAAATACACTATACACACATATACTACCCATACTGTCCTTCCTATTTACTTTAGGAACCTAGAATAAACGGGAAAAATGTTAAAAAAATAGAGTTTCTTTCCTTTTCAAGCAAGCTTCATAAATAGGTGTCATTTCGAAAGAAATTCACTGGTAGCAATGGAATTCTTTGTGATAATTTTTGCGTTATCTGTTGTTACTTGAATAGAGCAAATGGTTTGTGATGAAGAAAACTTGGCGGCAATTTTAAAGGGTATGTTGACCGCGATTTGGTTGATTTCGAAAGGTCGACGCAGAAGTGAACATATGCATCATTATAGTACACCGGAAATGAACAGAAGGATATCTAAGGTAATCTCAATATCTTTAAGAAGCCTAAATTTTTGAATCATAAAACTTATGTGTCAGGCGGTCGTGAGCGAAGAATTATTAGCGCGTACGACACGAGCATATTCATAAGTGCAGCTTTGAAAGTGTGCACTTGTACGCAACCTCGTGTGCAATTATGTGAAGAGTGAAGCTGTTTATCACAAATGCGTAACCTACTCTAGCTCTATGATTTTTTCTGACAGTTTTGACAACGATTTTTTCAAGTTAGTTGTGCATTAGCCACACTCTTGAAATAGCTTATCTGAGCATTTATTGTAAAGCTTCATCCACGTTTGCCACCTTGCAAGTATGAATATTTTTTTACGCAGACACCTGATTTTGATCTGTTAGAAAACTGTTTTTTCTTGTTGTGACTCCGGCAACCCTAAAGCGAGGCACATTGCGGCAAGATCAACCGAACATCAGAGCCCATACACTGATCAATAACCTGTTGTTGTCTTGTGAGTCCCCGACTTGCTAAGTAATACGCGCTGTTGTCAAAGAAAAAACTGCTTGTATTGGCCACAAACTCTTGGTGCAAATTAGTTAATACGTTCTATTTCAGTGAAAGAACGAACTTACTGGTGCAGTCCACAAACTCATGGTGCCCTAATCAATTAATACGTTCTGTTTCAAAGACGGCACAAACCTATATACTGGTGCGGCCCACAAACTCTTGGTACCGTAATTAATTGATATGTTCTGTTTCAAAGAAAGAACAAACCTATATACTGGTGCGGCCCACAAACTCTTGGTACAGTAATTAATTGATACGTTCTGTTTCAAAGAAGGAACAAACCTATATACTGGTGTGGTCCACTAACTCTTGGTGCCCTAATTAAAACGCGCTGTTCTCAAACAAGAAACAAATCCATTGTTGCGGATGTGCGTGCTGTTCATACGAGCATGAAGAGAGAGAAGTCTGCACAGTCACGTGATCTGTGCATCCGTCACGAGGCTTACGGACGCAAAACAAATATTTTAGTTCCTCACTCTGCGGTTAGTGAGGCTGAATATTTCTTGGTTTGATTTTGTCGTGTTGAAAGTCAACAATTTTCAAAATATACATCATTAAGTTGTAAGTGGATCAACAGAAGTTCAATGTCTTTAGTTCCACATTAGCAGTAGTAGTGTAAATATCAGGCTCTGCTTGTATATTTTTACAAAGCGTTATTTAAAAAAGGTAATGAAAATTTTAAAATAAATTTAATGTTGTTATGATGCATTGTTGAGGACTTACTTCGTTTTCTTGACTTTCTAAAACAAGGGTAAGAATATTAATGGTGCATATGTTTCAAGGTCAGCTAACCTACATTAAAATTGTGTTCTTAGTTCTCGTACTAGCTACTTTTTATTAGTGTACTTGCACCATCAAACTTAATGGCAAAATTTTGCCTTGTATTAACCTTCCTTCCGACACTTTTTTCAGCATTAATGAGAACCTTTAACTGAACTTCAATTCATCATAAAAAAACTCTAATAGAAAACATTATTTCGCACACATTATGTAGAGTTCAGGTACCCACTTCACGGAGAGTTACAGATGACAGAGACTACGAACAAAATCGGTTATATTTAGGTCATGGTGCACATGAACTGCGCTGACAAGGAATTCATGGCCTAAGCCGGGCATGAACTATTCGCATGACAGAAGTCGATTTACTTGAAGGTTCTCTAATATCCAGTGAAATCCAGTAGGTAGGACTTTGTAGGACTTATTTATTCTTTACCTTTAGGAGAAGTGAGATAGTTGTTTGGGAGAAAAATATTTTCATTAAAAAAATTTTAATAACCCTGTTCTAAATAACACTTTCACGTTGATGCAAATTCTAATGTGACCGCGATCGAGCGAATCTAGCGCTTGTAAAGCTCAAAATGTATCTCCCTATTCACTGCGCACGAAATCTTTCAACATCTGATGAAAATTGAAATGATATTCGAGAACTTTGTCAATTGTAAATCACTGGTGAACGTGTTCAGGACTCGGACGGACGTCTCAGGAGTCACAGGAAGCCTTCATTTGGGCCGCTCTGTCAGGCTTGCGGTGCATGGCTCTCAGTCAGGCTTTGATGGTACGGGCACTACCGTCTTGAATGTGCAAATCAAGTGCTCACTATTGGCTTAGTTACTGAGGTGGTTACTACTGGTTTAGAGCTGTCACTATAAGCGTAGGCGCTGTTGATTTAGCTCTGCAGCTCTTGGAGTTATTACTAGTTTTGCCGGGGCACCTTAGCAGTTACTACTGGTTTTGATGTGGCACTGACGCAGTTACTACTGGTTTTGATGGGGCACTGACGCAGTTACTACTGGTTTTGATGTGGCACTGACGCAGTTACTACTGGTTTTGATGTGGCACTGACGCAGTTACTACTGGTTTTGATGTGGCACTGACGCAGTTACTACTGGTTTTGATGTGGCACTGACGCAGTTTCTACTGGTTTAGTAGCAACACTGACGCAGTTACTAGTGGCTTAGCAGCATCACTAAAGTAATGATGCTGCAACCAATAAGCAGAGTTGCTAACTCAGAACAAGCTTTGTCTCGTCAAACACGCAGTCACAAAGGCTTAAATGATTATTGATTTACAGACGCCGTCTCTTTTCTCCACGTCTCAATATTTCGATGAAATGTGATTATTCTGTCAACTCATTTTTGCCACCAAAAATTTAATAATTCAGGTGTTCTAATGCGAAGTGCATTCAGCTGAGCTTGGCCAAGCATTTTGACATTAGGAATATTACGGACTTTATTTTTACCATTCCCGGATTGGTGTAAGGATTTACCTGACTTGTTGAGGAAGTGATTTCTTATTTCTGTTTGTCTTTGATCGATGGTCTCAATGTTTTTGGTCAGGAAAAACAACAGGTAAAAATGTGCGTGATCATGCAAAATTTGGCGAATTAAACTCAGTTTTTCCATTTCGTGAGCTCATGCTTGAAGAAAATGCCATAATTTTGAACGCATCCCTTGCCAGTGTCAACGATGATTGAAAGATGTGAACTGTATCACCTGTAAAATATACTGAGCAAGAGGGGCCAGATATTCGTTAAATTTACGTCGTCGTAACAGTACAGCTGGTAGTGTGACTCTATTTAATTAAGTCAACTTGAAAAAAATGCTGCTGATGGCCCAGCTACGACAACGTATGTTGTTTGACAATCAGCTCCCTATGGAACAACACTGGGCTCTAACTACAGTACTACACCTAACGCTACTACAACAGTACTACACCCAACTCTGCAACAACATTACTGCACCTAACACTTCTACAACACTACAAAACCCAACTCTATTACATAGCTACCAAACCGAACGTACAATACTAAAAAATAGCTACATAATTGACTAAGATTAGACCTCAGAATGAGTTATTTACCCAGAGAATACTGTACCAACACGCTTGGCGTACTGGGAACACATCGTTCACATTTACGATAGGACTGCGATTTAAAAACATTTTTGAGTCTAAGGCTAAACCAAGCAAGCAGTGGTGAAGCAATCTCAATATTTTGAATGTTTGTAAAAGGGAGAGGCTTCAAGATCAGGTTGCACTCTCACAATTATCGCTAACGTGACCATTATTATTTCCTAAGCGACAAATATTCACGCTAATGGATGGAGAACAGGAACTGAGGACTTGGATTTGAACTGCATTCTACTACTGGAAATGAAACGCAAGCAAAGCTTCTCGACGATTTATACATTTATGCATGTAATAGCCCTAATTGTTGGCCTTCACGGCTGAATTATTGCAGTCAAATTACTGCTGTGTGAATAAAACGGTAATTAAAAAAGTTGTTGACTACCATTTTGCTACCAAGTGCAATAATTTGACGATTTTGCTTGAAATTCGCTATTAATTGGAAAATCTTGATTCAAAGAGCCTCGTGACGTCATCAAGGTTCTTTTTTTGCCGTGCACATTCCCAATCCATCAGCAAAATTGAGGGGTAATAGGAATACCGGAGAAAAAGTGAAAGCCAGAATCCTCGATCCAATATCGCCGACGGGATTGCGTCTCCATTCTATAAAAGAATGAGTCAAAACTTTACAAGGAATTATTCGGTCTATTTACAAACCTGTTTTAAGAGGAACTATTCACGAAGATTTCCACCCTAATTCTGGATATCTTTGTGAGTACTGCGCTCTACACGAGGGATTTTAATATAATTAACAGTCTTCTATTTTAAAGACGATGCCATGCTAAAAAAATAAAATAATTTAGAGACATGAGTATTTACAATTAAAAGCACTGAGGTTAAAACTCAAATCATCGTCAACTCGTACTTATTATATTAGTTTTCATCAGTCTAATACACATAGCTTTTTCGTCTTTCGTCTACTTTTCAGTGAAATCCAGCCATCATGGCTCACAATAGTCATTAACCATCTAGTTGCATTGTTCATTTTTTTGCATTAGAATCTGGTGTCTAAGCCCATGTTAATTTTTGTTTCCATGCCCAGACTCAATTCATTGCATTTGTACCCTCGTAAGCGACTAATTTTAAGCAATCCTAATCTCGTCAGGCCTGCTGAATAAAAAAATCCCCGTTGGTGTGTGCATTTTTGTTCCTGTTATTTCACGTGCAGTTCTAGAATTCAAGATTAATACGTTAGAATTTTAAATCCCCTGCGTTTAACATTTGACTGGAGTTGTTCAGCGAATCCTTTTTTTCCCGATAATCGCGTTTCTGCGAGTTTTTTCAGTCGTTCGGACCGATGCGTCAAATCTTTCATGTCGAGCTGACGTTTATCAGAGCCCTGCAGGCTCAGTGTGTCAGTTCAACTGAACAAATTAAAGACTTGTCTCCGATGACTCCTAGCATCGACTCACTTTTTGCTGCCTTCGTTCGCTTTAAGAGCAAACTTAAAATTCTACCCGGAGTTTTCGCGGCTCCAGCATCATTCGACAGTTTTTTTGTTGATATCAAATGTGCGTTTCGTTCTGTCAGCTGTCACGAGGCCATATTTGACAGCTGCTGCTCGGGATAAAGTCGAACGTTCACTTCTTATGAAAGTAAATTCCCGATGTGTCAGAAATAACTTGGATTATTGCTGCCCTTCCCAGCATTTAGTGCTCAGTGACTTCGTTTTCACAAGATCAGAACATGATTATTTTTTTACACGTTTCTTTATTTTGAGTGAAATGCTTCCACTCTGTATTTGTCCAGTATTTCAGGGGTGTTTTGCCATTTTTTTCCATTATTAACTCATTTCTGATATATTTGCTTCCTTTTCTGAAGAGCATATCTTGTTTATTAGTTATACATGACCTTAGAAATAAACTATGGCATAATTATGGCAAGCAAATGTTTATTTGCATTTTTTCGACCATGAAGGTTTGAAAGTAAGATTAAAAGGCAGTAAAATGACATCGTAGAACTAAAAATCGCTACATGTAGATCTACAAATTGCCTAAGACATTTTAACCTATATTCAACACTCCTTCACTTAGCACAATGGATGTGCAAAATAATACGTTTTTGAACTTTCAATTTTTTGTGAGAATTATTCCGATATTGTCAGTATATTGTAATTAATCTTTTCGTAAAGATTACAGCAGCGCAGTTTAAACATGTTTTATTTGCTCTCTGTTTACCTCTGAATTGTGGATGATCGAAATTTTGGGTATAATGGACTAGTTTCACTCAGACCTAAATCAACCAGCAATTTGTTCATTAATTCTGAGTTATTACATGTTTTTCAAACGCGCATCATTCTTGCCAATTTAGATTTATTGTTATCCTCTTAAATGACACTTCTATGAATAAAAATTTCTCTTACAAACACATCTCAAATTCAGATGAAAATCTTTTATTCACTGCACACCAAAAACCAATGATATACATTCTTAATTCTTGCAATCCACTTCAGTTCAAAGGGAAGTTCAATTCCGGGGCGACTGAATTTATCGCGATGCAAAAGGCAAAAACATTGGCGACTCATTGGATAAATTGCCGTGCAAAGACCCATCATAAATACTGCGCAGTGCTCTCGGGAAATTATGTATTTTTCAGCTCTGCGGAACTATACTTTTGACATTTTTACTCAATTTTTGTTAAGTGAATTTTTAAGTGGCCGCATAAAAACAACGAAATCTTTCAGCATTTCAACCAACGATCAATCAATGATCAAACGATAGATAAAATTGTGCTGCTAGCCTCAGGTCTGCAGTGGAAGGTAACATTGCACTGCGCTGTGTGCCACGGACACGGTAATGGAAACAAGGTAGGCTCAAACAAGTCTTTTTTTTTCGTTGACTGTGAGGGTTTGCTGACGTCATCGCAACGAACCAATGGCAGCGTTCATATTGCTTCTGCCCGAACAAGAAAAAGAAACTCCCACAGAGAAATGACCCTACCTTGTTTCCTCTACCGTGGCCACGGATGAGCCTTACGATGTGTGTTTCTATGATACTGTCCATTTATTCTCATGCGATCTGAAATCAACCCATACTTTAAATGAATCAATTTCTTTAGGATTCCTTTTTTTAATTGCTAATTAATTTCTGAATTTAATTGCTATTTTCACATTCAAACCCTCGAAATCAATTTTACAAATTTTCAGTTATAAGCAACTACCTATTTTTTCTCGAAAGTTTTTCTTGGTGTTTGCTATGATTTTACGATGCCAAATTATTCTCACATCCCGCAGCACGTTACTACTTCCCCTCGAAAACGGCAAAAAAATCCTCTAATTAGAACTTTTCTTTGTGACCTGCGCACCATTAGTTTGCTGTATTATGTTTCAGCTAAATATCTTCCGTGCATTATTTGAGAGATATAACTACTCAGTTGCTAATAAATGGCAGCCAGTGACGGAATCTCTTCATCCCTCAAGATTACCTCCAGCTACATCATTTTCGCAAATTCCCGACAACTCTTTACTACTCAACATTACCTACAGCATTATCTCCATAAATTACCTGCAAAACACAGAAATCACGCATGCATAGGAATCAGCCTTGAACTTTTACCGAGTTTAATAAGGTTCACAAGTCCCCGGAGTCGCCAGGTTTAACAATTAGGGGGGACCCAGACTGCGAACGTCTTCGTACAGGACGTGAGACGCGCAACTGAGGCGGAGGCGGACATGGCATGATCTCTCCCGCTGCTGTGCTCTAATTATTCCGCGCTCCCAGCTTTGATGTGGCGATAACTCGTGCCTCACGACACCGGCACCCCGCTGGGCTCCATCGGGACCAGGGTCGCTAAACTTTTTTTTCTTATGGCCAAAGTGCTCAAATTTGGGATTTTAAATGAGAATTATTCGCAAGGAGGACTCAGTGTCTGACAACTCGCTGATTTTGAGCGCGATTCGCAGTGCTGCTAGAAAATGAATGGTCTCTATAGGGAGTTTTTTTTCAGTAAACGAGTCAAATTTGATGAGTTCGGCCAGGGTAAAAGCCAATCTGGCAACACTGCTTGGGGTAGTCATTCCAGCACTTTTTTTATCACGAACGCGCTTATGGTGAGAGTCATCAAATGATGGAAAAATGAATACTTTTGTTCAACAATTGTTTTTGAATAATGAGGCTTGCGTACTTCAGTTGGAAAGTGATAGAAAATTTCAATCTCTGCGCTTGTAATGAATTCAACCCCGAATGGGCAAATGTATTTTACCGTTCTGAGAAATTTAGCGTGCTATTAATTTAGTGAATGCAAAATTTCCCAATTTGAAATACGCTTTCTACGCACGGAGAAATAATCCTCTTTTATGCTTGGTAAATATCTTTACATTCAAAACGTGAATAATTGGATTGCATTATTTATTGTTTCGTGCCCAAATCCGCCCAGCTCTGTTAATTGCAGCATCTGACCTCCTGAATATTGAACGCTGCGCAGATGCAGAGCGCTTGCTTGCTGCCTACACATTGGATGTATTTTTTAACACAGTTTTTTATTACTTAAAATACGGTGAAGTACGAGAGGTAAATAGTTGTCATTGCGGAAGAACATTTCTACCGCAGCGTCAGTCGTGAAATTAATTTTAGACTTCCATTTCATTAAATTCATCTGTTGGTTGTTAGTACTGAGAGAAATTTTTCAAGCTAATACTAAAAATTGTCGCAAAAATGCATACATCTCAACGTTGAGCTCCGAGCCTTTCCTCTGAAATTAAAGCGTTTTTGCCGATATTTCTCTCGTGGGACGTCATCTGTGGCGAGTGTGCGTCTGTTTCAAGCTTAATAGTCTATTGGGCCACTTTTGACATTGATAACAGCTTTCATTTTATTCGGCATAGATTTTAAAAGATCTTACAAATACGTGTAATCTAAACGAATGCTTAGTCCTGAGTGAAGCTAATTCTAATAAAGATCTTTCAGCGAGGCAGGAATAGGTTTTGACGGGCGCATGTCTCTCTCCAGAAAGTCTCACACATTTTTGCGACGGCTGAGGTAAGGAGATCGTAGAAGCCATTCCATATGAGGAAATAAAAAGTTCCTCGTGATAGCTGAACCAATCTTGTACATCATGAGAACGGTGGATGCAAGCGATGTCATCTTGAAGAATACCGGAACCTTCAGGAAACTGAAAATCAACAGACGAGAGTACTTGGTCACTTTTGATGTTCAGATTAGCCAGAGATTTTACCTCGTTGCTGCATAAAGTTGTCAAACCTAATGTTCTTGTAAATTAACCCCGTTCACTGCACCGTCTCCTGAAGCCAGTACCGTCAGACCAAAGCATGAAGCATCCAAAGCTCATGGGTTTCTTGCCTCCCTCTAATTCTGCTGTCTTTCTGGAACATTGATTCGTGTGACCCAAAGACGTGTTTCCATTGCTTGGCAGTCCAGGCGACGTGGTATTCGAACATTAGAATCGCTTCGTTCGATAGCTTTACAGGCGAATGGTTTCTTGGCGGCAGCAAAACTTCTATAACCTTATATCGTCCAGTTCTTTGCGCTTAGTGCGTGCAAAAATTTGCATACGACTTTCATTGAACATGATAGTCAAGTGCTGAGCACTTAGCCGCCAGTTTACTCTCGTCAATCACTTCAGAGAACGCGAGCATTGAGAGGTTTAGCTCTCACACTATTACCACTGAATGACCACTTCGTCACTTATTTTGCTCTGAACAAGTGCTTGTTTCATAGACTTAAGTCCTAGGCCCATTATTTGAGACGCTTCTCTAGCGGAGTTTCTAGCCCGATGTAAACCTTGACCTTGTCCTTTGTCCAAGACATAGTATTTTTTTGTGGGCTATCTTACATCAGTATTATTCGCGCTTACTGCCGGAGAGAAAGCAGATGCAGCACTGACAACAAGTGACATTGAACGCGACTGTTGTTACCAAATTCGTTTTCTTCAAATTTGCTGTGAGAAAACCTGTAAAAGTTGTTAGTCATTCCATTTTTTCACAAGGGTGTGATCAACATATTGTAGTGTATTAACACACTCCCTGACACTCCTTAGCTCCTCAGGAGAGCACCGCGAACTTCTCATTCGAATAAGACACCGGACGAGCTGTGAAGGAAGCAGTCAGCGACGTCAAATAGCCGTGAGCAGGATTTTAATCGCCCTTATCGTTTAGGATCGCCGCGGCAAGTCTTGGATCGATGAAGGACTTTCATTTGCCTTTTTTGCGCCTGAAGACCGCAATAAATTTCAGGTCAAGGGCAAGAGTTGCACACAAACTGCGACGCCTTATCGGCTGCATCGCGGCGCTGATAAAGACATAAAACATCGCTGTTTGAGAGCGCCCATTACAGCGGCAAAAACACGGGGGTTGAGTTCCGCCCGCACCACTCTTCAGTTTGCCTTGGTACCAACGGGGGCACTCGCCAAATATAGTGGAGCTCACTTTGTGGAATGCTTCTTGGGCCTCACACTGGGGCGCTGTTGTTACTGCATGTTGACTGTGCATTATATCGACTGTGAAAATGATGGGTAGAAAAACTTGCTCTCACTTTTGAATAAATGAGCGACTCATGGTTAGCAAACAATTTCAGAAATGTGGGCTCGTCGATATTTATTTGGCTTCTTCGGAGCCTAAAACTTAATTTTCTAATTTGCATCGAAAATTTCACTCGTGAGCGGTATGCTATTGTACTATTAAAAATTCAACTTTATTTTCATTATTATAGTTATAAATCAGCACAATGTGTTAGTAATTATCTGTGAATGTTCGCTTAATGTATCTCCGTATACAGTATTGAAAATCATGAACGAAGCTCACGCTGATTCCTTCTCTTGTTAATTAATTTCGGTAGAAAATCCTCCTTTCGAGGCCTCAAATTTTCCGAGCGATTTATTAATTCTTTGGGGGATTCGTCGGGGACTTTTCTCGGGCTATTTGGCTAGACTACCCTGCAGGGATCCTAATTTTTAAAACTCTTTCATAATCATCTATAATCCATTACCTCCGGAGCACCCAATGATTTAGAAGCTTTTCGCTCACTGACTCCAGTTTGATGTTGCTTCTTTCGAGTCCAGTTTGGACTACATCGATAGCCACTGGCCTTCTGGCCATCCCAGGGGCGACGGAATGTTTGATCGTGTGTACGATAACAGCAAAAATTTCTGCTGTACTAAATATTCCTGCCATCCCAAGGGCGACGAGATGTCCGATCGTTGGTAGCAATGAAAATTTATGCCACATTAAAAATTAATGCCCTCCCAAGAGTGATGGGATGTTGGATCGTGTGTACAATTACTGTACGTTATACATTTTCGCCATTTTATTGTAAGTTATCTCAAAAAACACAACTTCACAGAGCAATAACATCTTTATAGCTACAAATTTAAAAATAATCATTTCATATTGGTCTGAATTGTCAGAGTAAACAATAGTCACAACAGAATTTTTGTTGCACATACTTCTGAAGTTACCAAATATGGTATGGTCAGAATCATGAAGACTTTAAATTTTGGCGTAACTTCATAGATTTGTTATATTTGAGCTGAGTGAGCTTCTGTTGCCTGTAATCTGTGAGTGACCATAGCAGAACAAAGTGAAGAGTGGACGAAGGACCGCGAAAATATTCTACTCCAATGGGTTTTTGCTCTAATACAAAGAAAGGAAAAGAGAGAAAGAAAGAAACACAGTTTATTCAAAATAAAGATGGTACAAAAAATCATCCTTGGTGTTTAAAATGTCTTTACATAACGATCCTCAGTTGATATACACACAGGTATCGTAGGACCCATGCCAATAGTCGAAACAAATGATTGAATGAAAAGCAGAATTGTAAAGTGAAGAGTAGAGGTGCAGAAGAGTACTACTCTTTTCCACTCGGACATCGTATAGAGTCGGAGAGGCGAAATTTTGAAAGAGTAAAGAAGCGTAGATGTGGTTTGGTTATTTAGAATATATTATGTAGTAATATAACCTCCGCATAAAGTTTACATTCCTCCCATTTTATTTCGTTATGTTCCACATTTATGCAAATTTTCAATTCTAAATATATTGAGTCAAAGCACTCACAATTTCTCGAAAGTACCCGTGGTTGTTGCATTCATTATGCATGATTCGTCGTTTATAATTTCTCACTCCTCACGTGTAACTGCTTTTTAATACCAGTTCAATGTAGCAATTATGATTATAGCAAGAGTTGGAGTGCGGTGCATTGCGTGACAAAGTATTTCGGTGTGTGTAGTGCAAATTCTTTGACCTTTCAACTTTTACTTTTTAGCTTAGCAAGTGGCGACTGTTCTTCAATTCATGATCAGTGTCCTGTACTCTTAAGTCCTCGACGTGTTCGTTTCCTGTAGCTTTCGTTTCAAGTATCATAGATCTAAACTTTATTTTCGCAGAAGTGTGAACTATGTACTTATGTTTCAGTTGCACCCTCGAAAATGACTTTTTAAATAAATACGTTTTGTTTCATCCGCCATTCGAAAACCGAGATTTCATACCCTTCAGCTGTATGAACAAATGCTATAATTCTGACCCGGGACATGTTAATTGAAGCGGATATTATTCTAATTTTTTTTCCGTATTTTATACATCATGTCTAATATTTTCCATCAGAACTTCAGAACGCTTTCTTACATAATTTTCTAAGCTGCACATTTAGCATTCCAACCAACAAATTTACCATTAGTTCATGAATAAATTATGGAGATAATTTTTTTCTGCGTCCTTTACATTTATGCCGGCAGTACGGTAATGCATGCACAGTGCATTTCAGCCAATGATTGATTTTTATAATGATGATAATCGAACAATCAGAAACAGCAATCCTTAAAATTCAAAATCAATAATTATTAATGAAAATAAAAAACGCTTACTAACTAGTTAAACTCAGATTTCAGTCATTTAGCATTACTTATACTACTTTTGTAATTGTGTAGTTCAATGACGCGCTCTTTCTTCTTTTGATGCAGTGTTTGAAGTTATTACATGAACATTAAAACTCACTTCCTGAAACTGATAATATTCATGACAACATTCAATGATCAAGTGTTTGGAATTAGTGAATGAATATTAACATATACAGGGTTTGTGCTAATGGCCAGCTTTTTAGATTACGTCGAGCTGAAGTCAAACGCTCGTTACTAGTACCATTAATCCTAGACCTTCAACTCTAAAACTCAAACCATATGACCGGTGTAACACCATCACCAACCCTGAATAGTTTTACTCGGTTTTTAGAAAATAAGAAACGTAGCTTTAAAGTAGATACATTGAAAGTTCAAAACTGCATAACACTCCTCGGCTTCCTTTTCTCTTTATACAAAGATAATTAAGCCATAACAGAATACTTCTTGGGTGACTTTATTTATCAAATCTAAAAAATACTGAAAAACATGATTTAGGTTAACATTAAATTAGAATAACCTTGACGATCTGTAAGGAATTGCGTTCTAGAAATCAGTCAGTAATTCCTTCGTATTAATTCCGCTATTTTTTGCATTTTCATCTCTACTGCATTAAACAGTCACGTGTTCAATGTACCAAGTAATTTGCGTTAAGAAATATAACATTCCCGAGATTTGGGGTCATCTACTTATCAATTTTACTCGTTTTATAAGAATCGGATAAGTTCTTCTAGCTAATTCCAACCTTGAATATGTTTTATGGCGCTCCTAGCTTCAATTTCTTTCAAACTAAGTAAATCTTGCATTTTTCATTTCTGGATTTTCTTCCTGAGATTTTTCTTGGGTAAGTCTTGGAATTTCACACGCTAAATGTAAGCTGAAATACCACCCCGTGATATTAAAATTCTGTGAAATTTTAATAACTTCTAGGCAACTTACATGCACCATAATATCACACTCAGATTAAAAAAATGCTCAAGATTACGTAGAAACAAAGCACTGAACGTAAAATAATCTTAATAAGACATAGATCACCTAGTTAATTCAACTCGAAAAAAATTTCATTAAGTAATCTCTTTCCATTAAATAAGGTTTCCTGTCAGTGTATGTCTACTCGTACTCGTGCTAAAGTGTTTGCTCTAGGAATGTTGAAATTTCTGTTAGAAAATGTAAGTCATTGATCCTATAAGAACATGGAATGTACAATCCTTTCCACGCACAAAAAAAAAAAGATTTTGCAACCCTTAAGTCAAGCACACAAAGTACATATTTCTTAGGCAACAATGTTCATCCAAAACGCATCATGTGACGCTATCAGTTCCCGGAGCATTTCGTAGCCGCATTTATATTCGACGTGCATCATTCAATCGCTAGAATTTCAGATGCATTTTAAAGTCGTTTCCATTCCACGAGAGTCTTGTGATCGCTTCCATAATAAATGCCTCCAGCGATAGAGTGAACCCGGCGCTCAGAATTCAGCACGAGACCCTTAGATTCCCGTATGCGCAGGGCGTGCGTGCATGCGACCCATTACGGCTCAGCCTCACATTAATTCTTACCTCGGGCCCGTGACACCGCAGTTGCATGATGCTCGGGAATAACATCGCATGGTCACATCGTTTCCATGCTCACTGAGTGATGCGCGTCTAGGTCCCCGGCCGTTTGTTCAGCTAGAGTGGACGAAGGCAGATTGCTCTCAACTAATACGTGCAACATTGCAAATGTCTACTGCAAACATAAAGGCTGTTCTTACGGAAAACATGAGGGATTCTCTTCAAGAAATCCTGTACAAATGTCTTTGTTTCGCCGGCACGTGTCTTGTTATATTTCAAATAATTTTTTGACAACTCATAAAATGAAATTTGTGTTTGAGATTTCATTTCACAGTTCCTTGGCTTTTAAAGTTGGAAGACTGCTCCTCAGATTTGCGACTGAATTTTGTATCCTCAGGCCCATGTAGGAAAAACTGGTGCAGCGTGTTCCCATCACCGATGGAAGTTAAAGGTCATGATTTAGATCTTGGTTTTTCCTTAGAAGGTAATTCACTTTTAAGTTCATTTACAACACGACGACCCTCATGATATGCGACCATGTTGTACAAAATGTTCGAATGTTATATTATCTCCTAAACTAAATCATGCTGGGGAGCGTGGAATAAGTACGATGGATTATTTGATAAACCTAGACAAGAATTGAACTAACTCGATGCGAACGTATATTTAAAAGAAAGAATACAAATTTCTCGTTTATTAAACAATTTCTGAGAATTAGCACATCACCAATCAATAGCGGATGTCCATTTTTTCTTTTGTTTTCAATGCCACACCACATTTAATAATTGAATAACCTACAACTTTTCATTTCCTTTATTATAAGCCCACTGAGTTAGAAAAATTATGTTAACTTTTAACATCGCACGTCAGACATTTAGATCATTGAGCTAGAGAAATTATTGAATTGTGGAACGGACGAAGAAGAAAGCACAAGATACGAGCGCAACTCAGCTTGGGCAACTGAAGCTTGGTCTCAGTTGACGCTGGTGAGAGTACCTGCGGCACTCCTCAAGTATTTTACAGAACTTGACCTCAGACAAATTAAGTAAAATATTCTCTGCCCCTTTTGTGAAGGCAAAGTATGAGACGCAAAAAGAAGAAGAAGGGAAGCATTACACACACACAAACAAGAGTCATACAATATATTCAGCTCGGGAGGGCAGTCAATAGGGATAATATTCCACCAAATGTGCTGATATTCATGCATAAAAAGTAACTAAATATGAGCTCTATTGTTCAAAATTATCTTACCATCGATCGCAGTGTTAGTGACTCGTCAAGTTAAATCGATAAATTGACTCCTGCAAACACCGAAGTCACTAAAATTCTTTTTACTTCTTTTGTTTGGGAGACTGTAAGTAGAAGTGTTGTCAGTCTGGCCCTCAACGGAGTCAAAGAGTTAATCAATGTCATTGCGAATAAAACTTGTTCATCTCACGGCTACACTGTGTTATCTTTCTTTTTTTTTTTGCACAACATACTAGGTCTATTTGTTCCGCTGCAGTTTTGTGCTCCACAATGTTACTGCACATTTTTTTCCTTTCGAAGCAATGAGGCAATTAGCGGTGACGTCTTTATTTTCGTGCAGGCAATATTTCTCATGGCGAAACATTTGTCCCTGTCGAGGCAAATTCAATTCGTAGCAAAAGTTACATAAGTGTACCTAGCATTTAAAGAGAGTCTTAGATGTTATTTCTCATGTAGATATTGACGAAGAACGCTGTCAATAGTGAATTGTCTTCTCTCCAATAGGCAATTAAGAGTGATTGACACAATCTTCTGAAGTCCAGCGAATCATAAAGCTATATTTTAGAGCATAAAATTTTTCTTGGAATTATTATGACGAAAGTTTAAAAGTGAACAGGAGAAGTTAGACTAAACTAAAATTAGCAATCAAAATGGAGCTGAGGTTTTATAAGAAAGCATGTTTTGAATCTGGTGATACATTTCATTTTCATTTTGTGGTGATTCAAGTTTTGTAGCAATTCTTTAAAATAAATGCTACGGGAGACATCAGAATAATATTGAAATAAGATACCCTAAGAGTTTCTGATCTTATTTTGGTCTGTAAGCAGTTACAGTATATTTTCAACCTGTCCTTTGTAGTAGAAATGATTTAATCAATGCACCGCTAGCAGAAGAATTGATTGCCCGATCTGCAGTGTTCGCAACTGCGTTATTTCAAACAATTAAAAATTGTGTTCTTGAGAGGCAGATAATAAATACCATGTGTTTTTAAGATGAGTACAATTTTATATTAGTAATAATTGGCTAATAAAGACCGATAATTTATTTTTTTTTATAATTTTACGACAATTTATAAGTAAATGTATTAATATTATCATTCAATAAATGTCAGAGTGCAGTATCTCAAATCACAACCATCGTCTTGAACACCGTGTTCAAGGTGTTCATATAAACTCTGTTGAAGAGTCGTACTTCTTGAGCAGTTTATTCCTTATTTTGCTTCTTGCGCTATGAATAAAAACTTCATCATTCCTCGTTGAAAAAACGCGCTCAAAAATAGCCGCTGAAGTGAACAGCTTAAACTCAAAGAAATCCGAATACCTTGGAAGAGATAGATTGATGAAGGACATATCTTGATGGGGTTATGTCGAAACTGCCTACAATTTTGCGACAAACTTGCGAACCTTCTCGATAAGCGGAAGCTTGTAAACATCTGCCATAACTCCTTACAGGCTTAATTCAAGAAGCAGCTATTAAAAAAAACACGTTCAGCCCAGAAGATCGATCCGCTACTCGACGCACAAGTTTGAAGAAATTCTTCAAAGTTGAGCTTTTTATTTTGGTCTCATAAAAACGGTGTTCTGTCGACGGAAGCGCTAACGGCTTAAAAACACATCGCGGAACCCGTTCGTCATGAATTAATTCTTTACCAGATTCAACTAACACGACAGTGATAAATGCAGGAGTTTAAGCTAAAGATGGATGAAAAAAAAGTTAAAAGCGATCCAGTTTAACTGAGAGTGAATATGTATGCATTCTCAGGGCTGAGAATGGAGAATCTAGTTTTATTGAGTATTAATATGCATACATTCCCAGTAAAATTGTTTATGAAGTATCACATATCTCGTAGGCAAATGGTTATTCTGAACTACTCATCGTCCACCTGTTAAACATTACTACTTTAACATGAGAAATGATGTATCAGAAAAGAGACATTCATTTTTGCAGACATCATGGTGCGTTAGAAACGGGTCAAATTGGAAGGGATGTGTTAATTGTGTATAAATTTTATGAACAAAGAATATGAAATTGAACATGTCTGGGCTCGTTCTCGAGTGACCTTACTTAAACCTGTTCAGATTTCCTAGACATAAAATTATGGGAGACAAAGAGTGAAAAATTGATCTCTGGCTGGGTTGCTTGAAACAGTTCAGTGAACTGTAGCTTGAGACGAGTCACTTCTTGGGAAGAAGTTCGAGTTCGCCTCGAGGGTGGCTGCGACAGCTTCCACTACAAGCTGGAAAAATATTTTTTACTGTTGAAAAAGAGGAATTCTGCACAGTATTTTTGCGCAACAGAGAAGACTTCATTTGCCGTGTATTACCTGAGTCATTTTAAGCATCTGCCTCTGACGACCTGTGGGTAACTACGCAGGTAATGATGGTGTCTGTGTTTCTATCGCGCTGCTTTGAATGAGTTTAGAAGTTCTTCATAAGCCTCAAATTCCCCCATGAGTGCAATTACAGCTGATTTCTGTGCTTTATTATTTATGAAGAGCACTATGATATATTACTATTACACAGCACACTGTGCTATGTAAATCATAGCGATCGGAATTTTAGAAAAAAAATTAGTGCACGTACATTTTTCGTCCAATCGGCAAACAGAGATGAAGTCAGCGATAGTTGAGTGGTATAAAATACTGTAATTTTAATAGCAATAGACATGATTTGTATGAATTTTGAAGTAAACTTGAACACGTTATGAAACAAGAGATTACAGGCTAATTACGTGTAGACTGCATGTGCTTTAATGGGCCTCGCAGTTTGTACGTATGAACCACAAACTCGCTCCAACGTACTGCTGTGTATTTTTAATATAACAGTGAATAATGAGCAAAAATATCACAAGAATAATTGAAAAAATAAATTAAGGGGAACAACAATTATTTTCCAGGAAAATGGCAGCAGGTCACTAATCGAAAAACTAAAAGAGTGGAACAAAATAATTTTCAATGAAAACAGGCTCACATGTTAACTTTCTTTTACAGCTGTGTAATTGACAATTTGTTGGAAGAGTCAACCGCTTTTTTATTGCTATTAATGATGACTAATTCTATGTTAGGAATAGGAACCAGAGGTAGTAATGGAGCAGGGTGGTGTCGGCATGAGCGTGCGGAGCAGGCAGAGGATGCTTCGCTTTTGGACTCAGGTCTCCAAAATTGAGCGTTTATTTCAATGAAGAAATTGAACAAATGCCATTGAAGGTAATGCTGTCATCAACGGGAAAGTTTGAGAAGAAAATTCTAATAAGTTACAGGACATCAGGGTGATAAATGAAGTAACACACGACTCAGGTCAAGAGGTCGTTAGCACGGGTTTCTGCCGGAAAACTTGAATTCTCACTGCGACGCCAGAGAGACATGACGGTATATAGAGATGCCGGCATTTAAAAACTCCATGTCAAAAAAAGAAAAGACAAATAAAACCTATCCAGTATCTGGGGAGGACGGAAGATAAGCAATAATAGCAGTAAATTAGCTTGCTTCGCATAACTGGGAACTTATGTTTCGTAATGTGCGCGTGTGGCATTTCTTTTAATGCAAGGCCGGGGAACAATACAAACCAGCGTTCTTCCATTAAAAGCTGAACTTATACAATAGCAAACAGGCACAAATGACAGTGAAAAATATTAGGAGGATAAGAAATGGTTGTGTACCGGGTGGCGTTCAGCGCACGGGAGATCTGGGCATAAAACTTTAAGTGCTGCCCCTTGTAAAATTGGTAACCAAGGAAAAAACACACACAGCCTCCATGTTTTTTGCTGCCTCACACCGACAGCGTTATCTCGTCGACCTAAGCAGCTCCGTTCGGGCAAACAATTTTGAGTACGTAGGATTCAAATTTGAAAGATTCAAGAAACGTTCTTGAACATTTGAGTTTAAGATCATGTTCATTTTTGAATTTTATTAAATTCATGCACTCCTTGGATCTCTTTTATGCTTCATGAATTTTACAGGAAATAAATATTTGATGTTCAAGATGGTGCAGCGTACTCATATTCTAGGAATTTAATGTATTAGGCTGATGCTCGAGTGTTCTAAAAATACTAAATTATTTCTTTTATAAATACTGCTTGACGAGGGAAGTCAGCAACTTGGGCTTATGTGCCATTTCTTCGTGGCAGATTAATATGATTCTTTTAATGAGACATGCAATTATTACACAATATTATATGCATGATGCCATGGAGGCATATTTTGGTGGGTAAGCTGATAAATTGGTATTTCGTTTACCTTAAAACTCTATTTATTACCAATTCGATTGAGAGATATGCGCTTCACTTATGTTGGAGTAAATGTTTGTTTCCTCTGTAAACCGGGATTGATTTATTTAATAAAGTGTAGTTAAGTTTAAAGTGCTTATGAGGTAGGCCGAACTTTTTCTCTTTTCCAAATGACGGGTAAAACAAATCAAAAAACTATTCAGTTTTATTTGGTAAAAATCGTGTCGACCAAATTTCATTTTGTCGCGCATGTAAGCATTACAGAACATATTTATAAACAGCGGCGTCGATATTTGGGCTTTCATGATGAACAACTGCATGGGCAACTGAACCTCTCTGTCCAGTTTACCTATGAGCGATTTTCTGAAGAAATGGTCAATGGTAAGTAAGAATAGGGAGTAGTTTAATCTTAAACCGGGAGTGGAACAGAGAGTAGAACAGGGAGTAGAACAGGGAGTAGAACAGGGAGTAGAAGAGGGAGTAGAACAGGGAGTAGAACAGGAAGTAGAACAGGGAGTAGAACAGGGAGTAGAACAGGGAGTAGAACAGGGAGCAGAACAGGGAGTAGAACAGGGAGTAGAACAGGGAGTAGTAAAAACCAAGGGTAGTAACCGAATTCATAAAAGCTCAAAATAAATAAAACACAGAACAAACTCTAATAATAGTGGTTGTAATCCGTTAACTCCAGAAAAATAGGGGACTCTTCGAAGTTTTGGTGAGCTGGAGGAAGAATAAGGCGCTCGACTTCCGACAATTTTTTCACTTCCCGTTGCCTGGATGGTAAAACTAAATCATAATGTCAGTGTAAATTTGTCGAGAACATAATTGTAAATATGCGCAACGCCAGTTGTGAGATTTAGGTGTGCATTTAAGAAAGTCACACGCTTTAGAAATACTCTGAAGTAAGTAACGAGTTTCTCATCTTATGGTAAGCGTGGGCCGATATTAAGCTCAATCCACATCACCATAATCAATCAGTTAACGCCAGGCTTTTAGATTGACAAAAGTATAAAATTTAAACGGTTGACATTTGCGCAGTAAAAAATGTTGAGTGATTTTTTTTTTATTTTAACACGGGGAGAACTTGAAATATTTCGTTGCATTGAGACGTTGGAAAATAAATTGTCAGGCTTACCTGCAGCTAATCTCTGCAGGGCGACTGTACGGGCCTGGTGAGCGTCGTTTTTATTCATATTGCATGAAGCACACTAAGGGGAAAACTGCTTAAGATGTACGCGCTGATGTAGAGATGCATACAGTAGCTGGAATCCCGCAACACGCCTGTCCTGGTTTACCCGCATTGTCCTGGTTTACCCAAACTTCGAACACGATCGTAACGATCTTAGGCTGCCCTCATACCACGATTTCAGAACCTGAAATCACGGTATGACCAAACTGGTCCCGAACTATGGTTGAAATCTCAGGTTTCGTGGCGCTGGATATACCGAGTGATACCGCTGACTGTAGACGATTATGACGAAAAACTACCAATTGGCCTACAAGTGACGGCGGCCGTCACAGAGCACCTCAAAATGTACGATGGACAGAAGGGATGCTGGCAGGACAAACACTTACAGCGTGTGAAGAATTATTGCAAAACCTTTAGCACATCGATACGACGTAGTAGCAAATTTTAAAACTAGATGAGAACGGGCTCTGGCTATGGTGTACTGCTGATAGCACCGGAGGTAATCAAGAGAGTCCAGTTGTCCGAGGATGAAGACACAAACGTCGTCATGTTCTGGTGCTCAGCTATCGTCTTCTTCTTTGACTGAAAAAGGGTCTTTAATACTATGTACAGGGAACATTGTCAAAAGTGCTGGTCTAGAATACTACCCTTAAAATAGGTGCAAAATATTGGTATGTATTGAGCAGCATTACCTCTTTTACGCTATTCTGCTTGTTTGTTTCACTCAATGTCCTTGCTGGGAACCTCGGAGTGCTAATCCAGCTAGAGTGAGATGCACACGTAGTGAACTTCGAGAGACGTGGGACGAACGTCGTTCTACAATGTATGGCGTGTCTCCCCCGAGCAAGAACCATCGCCTCTACTTGCTCTAATCGCCTCTAACCATCGCCTCTACCTCTACTCAGGTGCTTTTCCTGATCAGGAGGTCGACGGGCTTGCATTCTCTACTGGCCTGAAGTTATTGATTATTTCGGCCATGACAGCCCTGCCACGAGTGCGTCTACTGAGTTGGAAACAGCATTCTACTACTGAAAATTCACACTGACATGGAATTTTCACTGCATGCATTAATACTACTTGTTTTCAGCTATAAATTTCAAACATGAGTGATGTATCAAGGGAAACATCTGTTATGGCATATTTGTTTATCCCTCCATTATTACAATCGATTTGTGTAAATTTTTTTAAGTTTCCTAACCTTTCACTGTATGAATTATTTTCAGAAATAGAAAAAAAGCAATGTCAGCACTCGTCTGTAATGGAGTTCAAAATAACTCTGCCGCTGGAGGGGTGTGTCGAATATGTTTCATTAGCTTTTATTTTTTGTAGAGTATTCTTATTAGCGGTACAAACCGCAGAAATGCATTTGTTTTAATCAATTATTCATACACACAGCAAAATTCAGCTTGTGTCATATTCGACACACTATGCAGTGAAGGGTTAAGCTAAGGAGGAGTGCATAAGTGAAGAACAAGCTCAGTGAGTGAAATTGTTTCTCTCTAACTTCTTTCACTCACTATCTGCGTGTATGCTGTATCTATAAACACCAGATGATGTAAGCATCATTGTACCGAAATGGTATTCGGTGGACAAAACGCGTGGTCGAGATTTTTTTAAATAGCACTGTATTTCTCTGGAAATATTGCGAATCAGATATCAGCAAGTAAACATTCTAGTCGGTGGGGTACCGTAATGTTCTATGAGCATTTGTGCTCGCAGAACATAGAAATTTATAATTCATTTTTCACAATCTTTTTTTAGGGTTTGGAATTCATAATTGGGAATTCGTGCTTTTAAGGCATCATTCACCTCCCTTGCTGTGAATCTCCGGTAATTTCCAGCATTGCGCTTTTTCATTATGAGTTTATAATTTCCCTTTATATCTTTTTATTAAGGTTTTTTTTCTAAGGATTTTGTAAAGAACTTCGTGGTTCTTTGGATGCGTATTGGGTATTTGAAAAAGCACAGGCTTATCCAAACGGTTTCTGTAACAATATAATCGATACAAACACACTTTTTAGCTTTAAAAAAAATTTCATTGCACTTCAATTCCACAAATTTTCCCTATAATGCCTTTTAATAAACCAAACATACACAATCAACGAAATCACTTAAACCTATCACATACACAAAAAGAATTTAGGGATTCTTGCACGTTATAAAATAGTTTATGACGCAATAACAAAAATATTTAAACCGTACCGAATTATTAACTCCTTTCGACATGCACTTCCGTGTTTAAACAACGAGTGAAACGACTCGAGCTCACACAGATTTTAGCGTGCTATAGATCAAGATAAAGCTCAGACTAAATGTACCTACCGCACACGCATGAGCTTCGCTAGCAGATTCGGATGCCTTTTGTAAGAATCTCCGATTTTCGTCAATTTACTTTGAAGTTTGTAGGTACCCATTACATGCGCTCCAAAGTATCTCGCAGTTTGTAAGCAACAAAAACATTCGCTCTAATATATTTTGCAGTTTGTACGCAACAAGCACATGTACTCTAATGTACCTCGCAGTTTGTACTCAACAACCGCTTGTACTCTAACGTACCTCAAAGCTTGTGCTCAACAATGCACTCCAGTAAACGGGACAGTTTGTCTCATACGTATGCCCCAGCGCCAAGAATAAATACAACGAATAAATTGAATAGTGCGCCATAAACACCGTTTACCGTGTCACCGGCCTGCAAAATGGCCCGCATGAAGAGGCAGGGACCGCCGCTACAAAGTTTGATTATTAACGCCGTGCATAAAAGGGAGGAAGTTTTCCCTCGCTGCGCCAGAAAGCGCTGCGAAATGGAGACCCTATTGCTTCAATATGTTCAAAGAATAAAAAAGCACTGTACGAAGCCTATTCCTTCCTGGTGAGCACGGCGAAAGAATCTTGCTACACTTTTCCTTCCATTTTCTGAGACTGTCGCGCCTTCAATGGGTATTTTGTCAGTGTTGGGCCTCCCGTCACACTAATTATCCAGCATGAGAGTCGAAGAAACCGTAAACTCGTTAGCAAGGAAATAGTAAACTCGAGCTAGAAAGAAAATTTTGCGCGCGTTGGAAAAAATAAACTTCCAAAAACTAGAGCTCTGAAGTTTCTTCGAGTTGTCTAACTCCTCTTTTTGAGCTGTCAACAATGTTTTATACTTCTAACTCGTTCCTAATTCTTGTCCTGCACTCAAATATTTGGTACAAAAACATCCGTGGGTATCAAAAGAGAAAGTCCGAGGCAAAAAGGCTTCTGGTAAACAGAGAGGATATGAACGATCACTAAAATAACTTTTTGTATTGTAGCGCTGAACGAAGTCCAGTAAAACAATAAGACTCACGAAGCACTTTACTGCATGTTCGTCGCACTGTAATTCAAAAGCAACTCTTTTTTGAGAGATATTCTAAAAAGCATTTTTAATTTTTTCGAAAACTTCTTAGGTCCAGTTAAACGGTTGAGTTTTAAGCATAATTGAATCTTTTCAGGAAAGAAGCACATCAAATGTAACTGCGTTGTTATGCTTAATGAAAGTTTTTCACGATAGCGTTCTTGAAAAGAAAGACAGCGTTGACGTGCGCGCAGTATTAGATGATCAGTGACGAGCACTTAGGCACGTACAGAAGTGGCACGCCCACGTCACGGCTCAAAACCTAATGTGCTATGATGCAAAAGGCTGTGCAACCGCTCGCAATTGTAGAGCACGGCGTAAAATTGATTGTGTTATCATGCAAAAGGCTGTGCAATCATGATGTTCACAACTGTACAGCAAAGTTCAAAACCAAATGCGAAATAATACGAAAGGCTTTGGTATCATTATGTATGATATACACATCTGTACTGCCGTGCTGTAGAGTACTGTGTAATGCTGAGTTAGGAATCTGTTTGTGGTTCTGAATGAATCTTGATATTTATATAATCGATGTTCAAAAACATGTTTAAGTGCACTTGTCTAGAAATGTAATACAGTTAAATGATGTATTTTTAAATTTAATCGTCTCAAAGGTTTTGGAGATAATTTTTAAACAATTTTAAGCAATTTGAACAATTTATTTACCACAAGCGATACAGAAGTAGATTATTTCTTAAGTCTAGTACAATTGTCAAATTTGAGTATAGCTACCAGTGGCTCGAATAAATTCAGTGACTTCTGGGGCATCCTACTGTCAACGTTGTTTTAGGGTGTACAATAATGTTTAACTAAATTCACTTAACCTTGTGTTACGCATTAGACTGATCAATGAATTAGTCAACTCGATACGGGGTTTCATTAGACAAAATAGTTAACGGAATAATGAAGGGAATCACGGAAACAATTGGAAACGATTGTACAAGTACAAACACATTACACACTTTTTTCCGGCGACTTCTTCATATTATATTGCAGCATCATTCAATTGCATCATCCAGTATCATCTTTTCCATCCAGCATCATTCAATTGCATAAAAAGCGAAAATAAAGAAAACATAAAGGATTTTCTTGGCACTGCTTACAAAAATACGATGGTGAATAATCTGCATTTTATAAAAGAACTAAGTACACGAGTAAGAATTTTCAGCATTTATCAGCTGATAATCAAACCGATGAAAATGATATATCATTCATGTAAAAAAATTATTTTGTTAGTCTCCACGTAACTTAAATATGGAGCCTTTACCCATCGATCACATTTGAGGCACTGTCAATTTACTGGTGCAGGCGTGCAGGCTATAATGGTTGGTACGAAAGCACCATAGCAGCACTACAGATCGCTGTCTCCGCAACATGGTCATTATTTTGCCCACCTCGGCCCTAACCGTACCCAAACAACTAAGCCCAAACGTATGCGTATTGACTGTATCGAACCTCTGGTAGGTGCGGAAGACTGCTTAGCTTATGTAGAGTTTCTGGTACGACCTTTCAAACATATCGTCTAAAGAGTAAAATGAGCTACGAGCTGACTAGCTGAATTAAAAAAAATGGAGGTGAAGAATTTGGGGGGATCATCTCTCGAAGTTTGTAATGATTCATTTTTGTATGTCTATCCCTACCACATGAGAGGAGGCGACCAGGATAGGTACTTTTATTCAAACTACTCCAAATTACGAGCTTATGTAAGAGCGCTTGAAACTATGCTGTCGCGATACGTGAAAAGGGTTACTAATCACGCACGCAGGGGGAGTCTCAACCCCCAAACATTTTAAAATATTGTCCATAATGCTTGCGTACACCTGATGCATACCAGACATGGAGAATAAAAGAGTTATTAAGATTTACATGAATTTATTTGGAAACACGTGGATTTGAATATGACACACAAAATATTTCCATGCAATGATTAAAGCACAGGGAAATGTTATAGCAACAAGCGCATGAATTTAACGACATGACAATCCCACACGACACAATGAGGAAACCACATCTTGGCTGTCTAGGCCGATGACTGCCATAAATTGTGCTTTGCCGACGCTTCGTGGCGGCATAACTGGGCCAACCTGAGCACCAAATGAACGCACTAACATGAGCAACGTAATGAGCCACACAAAGAACGAGAAATCTACTCTCCTTATTACAATGAACGCTAGCACAACAATTTCCGGGTTACGACAAAAAACTTTCCGCACTGTGCAAAAATCAGGAAACATAGTCGATGAATGGGCTAGCATGAATACGAAACATTTGGAAATAATGCAATATAAAATCAAGGAGCTTTAATTACCACAATGTGTTCAAATACAACATACCTCGCATCTTGCACAACACAGAATTCGAACATGAGCCAATTTTCTGCATGACACAAATTACATTTGATTGCTCGCCGCTCGGAGCGCACTATTACACTTTGAAGCACTGTTCCAAATACTCTATCTGACGACATTAAACTTTTCTGTGATGCGCGATCGCTGAATGTTCGGTGAAGAATCTTTCCAACTTCGCGGGCTTTTCAACAGAGAAAGTTCCATCGCTGCGGCGGAAATCTTCAGGCTCTATCGGGAAGGTGTTACTGTTCTCCATTCTTCGCACATCTGAGTTTTGGCTGCGTTGAAAGGCTGGCTAACTGTATATCTTTTCTTGCTTCCTTCCGCATTGTTGGTGAACGCGCACTCCAGATTTAATACTGCGGTTATTGTGAGCTTATGATAAGCGTAGAGATTCTCCTTGGGTGTTTCTCTTCACGCTGGATTGTTGATGTGCTCAGGCCGTAATTCTTCGAGCAGATTTCGTTGCCGGTTAAAGCTTCGACGATACGCCCGAAGTCTCCTTGAGCTTTCGTAGAGATTATCAGCATGTACTTCGAGCAGGTGCTTGTTGCCCAATCTTGTCGTTCTTGAAGAAGTTAAACATCAGTGTCAATTTTTTTCAATGGAGTTTAATTTTGAATTGTAAAAAAGGACCGGGGAGCCCCGGCATCGCCGGCTTTTCGTTGTGGCGCTCACTTTTATGCGTCTCTCTTGTCACGAGTCCGAGAGAAAAAATCCTCACGAGGCTTCATCTACCCTCCTTATAAGCATTTCGCTTCCTTGTTTCGAGATTGTTCTCGACGCTTCCATTCTACAGAGGCAGCATCTGCATCCTGATTGGCGGAATTCTTGTTTGTTCTGACGTCTGGGACTCCCATTGGTGTGTTCTCAGACACACCTTCTTGCGTCATTCCTTTCACGAGCGGTGATTGGCTCAGGTTGTGTGGGCCTCTGTTCATACGTCACGTCAGCCTCCTTGCCCTCCAAAGCCTCGGCTTGTGTGCGCTTGTGTTGTATGGACGCCTGAACCGTAGAAGTTTGGACGAAGCGCCAACCGCCTTGTGGCACCTTGATATATGACATCCTGTTTCAAGCACTTGAGAGCGCTGCACAAAGAGCCGACCCTCGCCGACACGACACACAACACATTACAATGTTTGTAGCCCCGCAGAATGTTTACCCTTCTTTAAATGTTATAGCTTCACGTAATTTAGCCCAAAAATAAAATGTGGTGTGATTTTGCCAAATATATATGCCTAATTTATTCTATTTCACCACATGCGATTGCAGTAGTAGTATTAATATTTAAGCATCACAAGTCTTTAATCTTAGTAAGAAATTTATATGGGTCTCAGGAGTTCATTGTATTGCAACAATCTCAAGAAATTGACCTGAAAGAGAATTACCTCATTCCCTTACGTCAGGAAGGAGCTTGTGTACTACAAATTCATTAAACTTCCTCTTACCAACGCAGAAACAAGAAACTGAATTTTCTGTCTGACACGCCACGTCTTAGTTACTCAAAGTCACTCGAATGTCGCAGAGAACAGGACGAGGGTTGAAGGGACTATAGGAGTCAATTACACGCTGTAGTGTCGCGAGGGTATCCTTCATTCCTTGTTCTGGCGTGCACGTCTTTCGCAGATTTTGAGAGTTGCTCTAGAGCATTTCATGTGAACTTTGACCCACGTACCCGGTTTTTTTTCCATTCATCAAATGACAACCATTTGCTTGAATTTATTAAAAATTTTCAAGAACCTCCCTCTAAATATACATGAATTAAAACTGAATTGAAATTCAGAGAGTGTCAGCTGTGTACAGGATGCATGTGTTGTGTCTGTACCTCAGTTCAAAAAGTGATAAGCCTTCTTAAACTGACTCAACAAATGTTCAGCTCCTCATTTTTTCTGGAGAGAGCTTACATGAAAGAAATCATGCTTAGAAACTGTAATTGAATTTGACAACTTTGGTTTTCCCAAATGCTTTATTTTTTTATCTTTATTTTCTCTTTATATTCGTCCAAGCCAAGCTTGACCTAGGAATAGAATATGTATATAGCAACAAGTCAAAGCAGCGTACCCTATTCTTGCGCTGTATATCGCCATCCAGCAAGAAACACGCCCAGGCATCAATGCAAAAATATTGGAGAAATAACAATAACATTGATCAACATTCATGTAAAAGTACCAGTACATTTTTCTAACGTAAAGTAATATAGAGTGTCTGTTTTTTTTGTGTTTTCAGAATCAGTTGAACCGTTACATCTTTTTGGCTGTAGTAGTACGTCAGGTGTATTTTGGATGTGACTCTACCAAGTGTATCACAATTATTGGAATTTTGATTGTACGCAGCTAAATTACGCGTAAAATATATTTTTCATACCTCTTTTGAACACTGATCGATTCAGTACTTTAGAATATAAAGGATGTGTTACCTATTCCCTTTATACCTTTAAAGTTAAGACGATTTTTAGAAGTGTTCTGTTTGCCAGCAGAGACGATGCTTTTTTCTTCAGCTCGTTTAAATTCTGAGAGTTTTAACTGGCAAGAAGCTTTGGGCCTGAAGCGTCCCAAACATATTCATGTCAACTTCTGGCATTATTTCTATAACTGACGTTCCCTATCGTCATCGTCGATACGTCCTTCTAAGCTCATATATTTGAAGTCATAAAGATTTTGTAGGTCTCGATTACTTGAAATCGCAGCCTGATTTGTTTACAAGAAATCAGTTCAAGCGGCTGACGACACCTTTCGGATCTGAGAACATGCAGTTCTGTATTTTTCGTCTTCTTGCATTTAATTTTCTGCATTTTATGGATATTGCTATACGTCTGGGGACTAAAGTCGCCCAGAGTTTCCAAATGTGGTCAGACGAGGGCCTCATGGAGGGGCTGGATCACGTTCTTGGACAGGTAGTCGTAGTTCATTTCTATGTCAGTAGGGTGGTGGTGTCTAGTGTATGCAATTTACAGCCACCTCTCAATCTTTAAACTAAAAAAATTCTCTTTCCCTAGTTATGTTCCTTTCTTTATCACTTATCACGTTCTGACATAAAATATATTTATTTCTTAAAGGGCCACAAAATTCCACCATTTAGAAGGATAGGATCACGTTGCACCTCAATGGCACCAAATTACACGTGCGCTGCTCACAGGCTGCCACGAGTGGCATCATGGCAATTCGCTCCTCTCACCCCTGTAATTTGGCCTCCGTTAGCGACCGCCGCAACACCTGGCCTAAATTAGTACTATACTTCTCTTCCGACCGAGTGAGAAAAGTGTCAGCTCCGTTGGAGGTATAATAATATTTCAAAAGTATTTTCATTTAAAGTCAGAATTTCGATGAATATAAAGCTAAAATCTCGTTTCTACATGTAAAACGAGAGAGGACATGTTCTCATATGCAGAGCTAATTTTTTTGTAACACTATCAGAATAAATCAAGCAAGTTTAAATTAAAAGGTGTTAGTAAACTTACTATTTAATATTTATTCTTACAACCTTGATTTATGGAAAAGTGCCCAAAAAAAGGTAATGAAATTGCATCATGTGTTACTATGCCTGAAAATTTTCTCAATTCGTTGACATAAATCAAATTTTGATGTGAAAATTCTTTCGATTTTTTACTATTAATACATTTCTAAAAGAAATATTGCGTATCTTTAAAACAGTTGCTCTGCATTTTTAAGGGGCTTATTGCATATATGCTAGAGACATTATATGCTAGAAATGTAATTTGTCTTTCCTAGAGACATGTTGCATATATGCTAGAAACATTGTTTGTGTGAGACATATTGCATATATGCTAGTGACATATTCGTGTATTTGATAGAGTGTATTCGTATATTTGATCACTTAAAATAAATTTCACATATGTAAAAGACATATTGCAAATATATTATAAACAGATTACACACTTAATAGAGACATATGACAAACTCGCAAGAAACAGGTTCAACGCTTGATAAGAAACACCCAGGTAAAGGTAAAGTATAACAACTGCGACTATCATTTAGAGTGTACATGTGAGAAAGGAGCCAGTGTGCGAGAGACTTATCAATATGCATGCTCGTCACACCACGTCACCGAGCTGAGAGGATAATTGAACTGTGTCAGCCGATAATCTGTGACGGCTCAAGCAACTGAGGCCTTGGCACTGCTACAACGCCTTGCTTTCCCTCCAGTACTTTTGTTACCCACGAAATAAATCTAAATAAGCGCAGAGAACACACTGCATCTGTGAGGCAAGGAGCGAGGTAGCCGGATTGGTGTTTGTTTCGCCTAAATTATCAGATTAGCATTATTTTGAGGAACGATTGACAATGAAGAACGCTTATCATCTGGTAACACAGAGATTCCCAGATGATGAGTATCTTGTTTTAGTCACTTTTATTTGAACTTATTATTAGCGGAACTCTTTATCTGATATGAGGCTAATTTCAAAATTTTAATCAGAAAAAGGTTAGTCCCTGATAATTATTTGGGAACCAAAAAAACTTCGATTATCTCTGAATCTACGTAACAATCAAAGATGCGAGCAATGAGACGTGTGAAATTAAAGCTATTTGAAATTAAAGCTATACTTTCTATCCATCAAATGTTTCAACACACGCAATTTGACTACTGAAACAAAAACACCAAAAGTGTAGTGCGTTTTTCATTCGTACAAATATATTTCAAAAGTTTAAAAATAGGTTTTAAAAATTCACACACGTCACCCAACCTGTTTAGCTTTATAAGTATAGTTATGTTAGCCATTTTGCGATGAAATTACAACCAATTTTATTAAAATTAGTAACTGCTGAATATTTCCCGTAGAATAATTCTAAGTAGCAATACAAATTCAGGATTACCATGGTTCAGGGCAGAAGTAATTACAAAAATGAAACGTAGTTGCAGAAGAAATGACGCATTTATATATTGCGTCTTCCAATAGGAGCACATCACTAAATGTTAACAAAATTTATAGCCTTATAACGAAGATATTTGCAAAATAGCTCCGTTACAAAAGGTAATATTGTAGGAGCTCTAGCCACGATATCACATAAATTTTATCCTGCTGTAGTCATGAATAACAATTGTAGACAATTTCAGTTGTAGCTCTTATCCTTAAACATTTATTTCAATTATTGAAGCTAAGTTTTTGTTCCCGTGTCCTAAAAGTGTTTTTTTCCTATTTTCGATGCCTTATTAAAACCTAAATTAACACCTGCAATGCTCAAGGAGCTTGAGTGCCTCAAGTTACATTTATAGAGAGACTTTTTGGACTTTACGTACCACATGACCGATTTGGATATTACAGTTCCGTTATTTGGTTTCTTTCTGAGAAAAAATAGAAGCCATAAGGAATACTTTCATCCCATGTCCCTGCAGCTGGTCGCTACTAGCTTACAATAACTCGTTTGCACGACTTTTTCGTTATCTTTTCCAGTGGTATTTTGCTTAGTGAAATATTCTACTCGTCGGCCTGTGAATTTCCAATTAAAGTTTTAGCTGAAGTAAACGTTCAGTGAAAACTCTTTTGTTGCTTTGCATCAGTTCTTCCCGCCCTCTAAAGAGTGATTCTTCTTCGTTAAAATTCTCACAGTTTTGTAAAAACTGGAAGATTTTCATGAAGAAAATACGATAAATTCTACGACGCAAAAATATGAAACTTGAAAGATATGTAGAAGGATATCACGGAAGTCCATGCAATAATGCTTGTGACACACAGATACGGGTACGCCTAGCTTCATTTTGAGCTGCCTTGAGTAAAATTTTACTATACTATCACCAACGTGATGGTAAAGACATCATTGACCTGTTTAGACGCAAAACGTTTTGACGGCATTTTGGGGAGGTTATGAATAAATTTTGTCAAACTCAGTCAGATGCAAATCATGATTCGAGGATCTGCCACTTTCCCACAAAATGCCTCAGCGTTCAAACTTTGTCGCATTCAATGCAAATTTTTTTCATGTTAGCCATGATGTCAAAACGGGAATCCTAAATGTGAACTCTTTAGCTTAAAAGTTGCTCAATTCTGCGTGAAGTTACCACACGAAGACAAAAAATACATGAAAATATTACGGTGAAAAGTTGCTACATCCTCCGATGTATAAGCAATGATGCTAAATTCGATGCTACTTGCTGTGATAATTCCAGACTTCTTGTGATTCCCTTAAATACACTTGGCGCCTAAACTATGTTATTCCATAAGCGTTCTAAGTACAAAAACAACAGACTAGAACGATAAGTAAGCACACAAACGGGATTAAAAGTTAAAGATGGTAGAAACACCGCAGACACAAAAAAATGTATTTCCCACGTTTCTCATGACCTTCTGTCGCAGTTGCAGAGCGAAAATAGCAATAATTTGGCCACACATGGCGAACAAGTTCTCGAGCTCACATTGGGGCCGAGCGAACTCGTTACATTCTCTGAAGTTTCCACAACATTATAGGGCGCTTTGTACAGCAATACTTTCTATCTTCTAAAATAAAGCACCTTCTACCATACTTACTTGGCTTTTAACCCGTGCTCATAAAGATTTTAGAAGTCAATTGAACTGAAAACTGCAAGGAAAACGCAAAATATCTCCTCACGAATCAAGGAAAGAAAGAGAGAGACTCGCAGCAAAACTAAGGAGGTCCGTGTACACGAAGTAAAGCATTTGGCCCGCATTGCTTAGCCCTGATCGCGTGCAAGGCCAGGGAGCCACTGAGGTCGGGTAATGGCATGCAAACATCGTAGATAGTTTGCAGGGCGTATGCGCACAGCGTCTTCTCTTGGTTCGATGCGCACGTGAATGGACACTGTTCTAACGGAGATGCCGCAATGAAAATACTGTAGCTGCACATTAGTCTTTCCCCAAAGCCAACACTAGAAGCGCTTGATAGCCTTCAACTGAGAATAGAGAATTTTTCCAAGTATATTGAAGAGAAGTTTTGATTCTAAAATGCACGTAGAAAGTACTCGTAAAATTATTCCCGTATATGCAGATGAGTTTTGTTATGTTTTAATATCTACACATATCCCAGAAGTCGTGCGCCATCCAGATTTTTGTAAAAATTCAAATGTATATCAATTTTTTCGGTCATTGAACTCTTGAACCATTGATCAATAATCATTGAACACTGACCAATTGAACTTTTTCTTGTACTGTTAGTGTCACCCATATCAGATCTAATCTGAAACATAAAAACTGAATTCCAAATTATTGTGTGGTGCGCGACCTTCTGAGACACCATGTATTATGACAAATAACATGAATTTTCTTCTTTATTTTAATTAATTTTGGGTGTTAGGTCGCAATTTACTTAAAATATCCATCACTTGCACGCACACACAGTGTTCCAATTTATACTACGGCATTTCAAAATTAAATTTAACGTTACTGGTAGTGGATGTAACAACTACTGCTCAATTTAGATTTACATATTGAAGATAATATTGTATTATTACATTATTGAAGCAACAATTCATGATCGCATGCTTGAAACACAATAAATGAAAGCATACTAATCGT
The DNA here is from genome assembly GCA_030386875.1 of Morinoia aosen. Classification (NCBI taxonomy): domain Eukaryota; kingdom Metazoa; phylum Arthropoda; class Malacostraca; order Amphipoda; family Talitridae; genus Morinoia; species Morinoia aosen. The sequence continues at coordinate 9,889,776 of CM059562.1, forward strand.
AACAAAAACCAAAGTATGTTTAACCAGGTGTTTCTCACGGCGCGAAAAGCGTTGACATTCCTCCCCAATGTTATTTGAAAGTGGTTTCGTACAGAAGATGGAGATTTTAAATGGTGTCCTTTAAAGTTACGTTCCCAGTACAGTGTCAGCACATGAAGACTGAGCTTGTCCGCGGCACTAGAAGACAGAGCACGACATTCAGACACGAGATTGCAAATTGTGGTCTCGTTTGCCACTGCTTTGCCTCCCTGCTATCTAGGAGGTCCTCTTTCGAATATTACTGTGGTAGCTAATAGTTCGTGTAATGAAGTCTATATTGAATAGAAGTAATAGAGCCTTACTCGTGAATGAAGTTCAGAATAATGACATTTCACGAAGTGGACTGATACTGATACAAAAATATACTCTCTGTTGAATGCACGGATTTAAAACTTTCTCGACTCTGAACAGTTTCCAAGAATTATAAGCAATGCTTTACGGTTACAGCACGTTATAAATTTTTTCCCTTCTCTTAAAATACATAATTTTTAAATGAATAGGATGATAGTTTGTAAGTTAAAGCTCTCAGCCGTTTGTTTTTAATTCTAGCTTACATTTTTTTAGCTTGCCCGTTCAGCTAATAGTCTGGGAAAAAAGCGAAAAGAGTTGCTTGAGGCACACAAACGCAGCCATTCAGCGCTGATACTAATTGGAATTGCTGGAGTACCGCAGCGAAGTTATGCTGGCAATATTGTAGCCTCCAGTTCATTCAATTACATCTATTTTTCGAGCATTTCCTCCAGCGCACATTGCAGAGAAATTTTATTTCGTCGTTGTCCCTTCTCAAGATGTGGCTCGTGTAGGGACGCAAGTATGCTTCAGAGAGAGGGGCTCTTTTTTGTGTTCCATCTTTTGAGTCTTTTCAGGCGAGATTTTACCTCTGTCTCTAAAGAATCTGACTGATCCGAAACCTGCTTGCATATGTTACAAAATGAAAGGACCCTAAAAAGTATTAGACTAAATTAAAATTACAAACATATAGTCGTCTTCTGTAAATTTGAGCTTTAAATTCACTGCTCACGCACTCTAGCATTCCTTTTTTTTGCAGATTAGTGAAGCATGCAGGGATTCGAGCTCTTGAAAGCCTTTGGAAATGGGCATGAGTGTTGGCTTTGCAGGAATTGTGCATAACCCGAAGAACCTGAAATTTAAAATTAATTCGTTCACTCATAGTGATTTGCTAATCTCATGTGATTGTGGTGTCGAGTGAGAAACTAAAGCAAAAGTCAAATACAGAAAACAGATCAAAAATTGGAGGAGCAAGGCATCGAAGAATGTTACGGTAGCGCGGAGGAACGCCAAAAATTGCTGATGTGTATTCAAGTCGGTCGGGTCCACAACAGAAACACGACCACGTCGCTCTTTCTCATTGCCATGAAATGAAGTGACGATTTATTGTTGGATAAACTATTTTATGTGGAAAAAAATGAATAACTATTCATATGTTTGGGTTTTAGTTGCTTGAAACTGCAACATGCCGATCTACTGATGGCATAAAACATCATTGTGCATCACCAAGCCTTGAGCAGAACTACTGGGTTTCGACGCCTTTTGTCATGGCGGGAAGCAGGCTTCTCTGGCTGGTTTTGTTAGCAGGTGAGTTTCTTTTCTCGTCAAGTTCTGATATTACCTTCTTATGGAATGTAAAATACTGTGTTTTTTGAACTAAAATTATATTTTCTTTTACACAATATTGGTATCATGTGTTATGAAGATCTTTAAGGCTCCAGATAACATGTTTTTATTTTATTAGTGTACTTTACGCGCAAAGATGATGGCTAAGGTCACCCTTCCCACTGCTACGACTTTTAAAGTGTAAACGAAGACATGTTTTCATACGACTATGAGATACTGAACAAAAATTTCGAGCGGTAATTTAAAAGTTTTCAACTTTACAAAACCATTCCAGTTAACACTTGATGAACTACTTTAACACGGAATGAACTGGAATGATAAATTCGAAGCTACATTACTTAATAATCATATGCGCGTGCAAATCCATTAGCAGTGCGTTGGAGTCTGTGCCTATTGAACGATACCAACAAGAATTTAAGACTTCTATCACGAAAATAAATTTCAATTTGCTGTTTCGAGAGTCTCTTGAAGAAAGCAATCATCCAGCAATTCAATCAGAATTTCTAATTCGGTTTACCGCCATCTCTTGCGCTCTATATTTGGCACGGCGGTCGATCACGCAGACCTTGTGGTATTCTACAACGCTGGAGACAGGAATTACTGTACAGAGCGACAACGGCGTTAGAAAACGATGTTAGGAAGGAAAAACATAGACGCAATCCTCACAGTGTTGCTAAAGACAAGTGTACGTAGCCCACAACCTGTAAAGAAGAGTCTGTTCGTAGAGCAGCAGCAAGAAAGTACCGATGTCGTAACAGCACTTTGTCATACAGCTGTGGAAGTAAACGCATGTAGAAAAAGATGATAACTATTAGAAGAGTGTAGTATAGGTATATGGTAAAAAGAATAGACCGAGTGGTCTATTCCCGCGATCCTACCCTAGTCCTGTGCCGTCGGACTCTAATCAATCTTCAGTCGCAAGTACCAGTGCACATTAATTTTAAGGTTAGAAAACAGCAGCTCTTACGTAAACTAATACTTGAGGAAACATGGTTTTTGAGGAGGTGAACGTTATTCACCGTCAAAGTAAGAGTCTAGGTCAATGGAAACTATTCTCCATATGATATAGCCAATAATTTTATTGTGATTCGAATAATGAAAGTTCTTTCTATTTCTAAATCTAGGACTAGGCATTTTTCAGGGCCTACACTCAACGAACAGAGAATGCGTCCACAACTCAAAAAAGGAAAGAGTGAACACTGAACACCATGAGGCTTCGAAAGTGGGAAAAAATGTTCCGCACTTTTTATGTTTAGAACATAAAACAAATCGTAAAGGAATACGTGGATAACACTATCGGCAAAGAACTGCTAAAAAATAAAAATTAACCTACAGTGTACACACTCTCATTGTGGCTGTAGCGACATTTAAAAAATTAAAAAAACTCAGCGAAAAAGCTACGTTAATAGCATGGCTTTTTAAAAAAAAGAAAAAAAAAGAAAAACAGTATATATCCAATATAGATGGTACAAAAGTACCATCATTGATTTTTAAAATCTCTTAAAATTAATACACTTAGATGATACACACACACGAGTATTGTAAAACTCGTGTCACTAGTCGAAAAGAAATGATTGAGGGCAATGTACTCCTAATCTTGCTTAATCTACATTTGATAATACATGTAATGATAATTATAAGAGACAACACAATTTCATGGACGATGCATTTTCATTGTGAGGTGAAAACACTTTTGACAGTTTACATGTGCATGACATGAAACTCCGCAATTCTTGACGCCAGGAAATAATACATGAATCGCATGTTTCGGCCAATGTTCAAAAGTGTCATTTTAAGGAAGCATGAAAAAAAATATATATATAAATATGCATCCGTATATATATACATATATATATTCATGCATATATATACATGTACATATACACACATACATATACATGTATACACGTACACATAAGCATGAGGACCAAGAAGATTGTAAGTTTTGTATTTCTAATCCAACAATTTTAACATAGCGGTCATTAGTTAATAAGCATTTTGGTTAAACAAAAGGTGGATGATCGCACAACAAATGTATAGTTTTTACATGAATGCTTTACAATAATAAAGAGATGACGAGTTAGGTAATGTTACAAGTTGAGAGTGAACAGAAAAAAGACCATTATCTCTAGTAAAATGCTAGTTGTCAGTCTAGTACACACATGTGTGCACATATACACGCAATTATATACACATACACATGCACGCACATACTTACACCAAACTCATAAGGATACACAGATGCATTTCTATGCATCGAGGCAATACATACGCATTCTATTTAGTGTCATACGCATAGCGTGCACACGTACGCATATATACAAGTAAGCATGTGCGCGAATATCAGCGTAAACCAGTCAGTATAAACCAGAAATTCCAATCGAGGGAAACGGAGAAAATATCTTTTATTATCGCATGAATTTTATAAAATTTCGTACTAAAAATAGTGGCACAAAACAGTCTACCTAAGTCTGAAACATGAAAACGATTGTGGGACGTGAATAAGAAAGAACACATTAATGTCCTATAAAGGTTTCATATTAGAAAAAAAATCACATTATCTTTGAAATATGGCGCAAATTGTCGGCAATTGATAAACAAACATAAGGATCACATTATTATAAGCATGTAACTATAAGCGCAATACTGCAGTATAAATGGATGATCACACAACGAATTTATTGCTTTTTTTACATGGATGCTTTACAATTTCATATTAGAAAGAAAATCACATTATCTTTGTAATATGGTGCAGAATGTCTGCAATTGATAAACACACACACACACATAGGTACCATGACGGTCTAGTTTGATGCTTGCACAGAAATGGAGAGGAATGACATAAAATGCAACCTTTGACTGGTTTATCTACTCTAGTGCACACATTTGTACGTGGACATATGCACACCCATATGCCCACATACACCTATATACGTACACACATATTCAAGTAAGCATGTTTGCAAATGGCAGCGTATAGGCAATCAAATCACAATACCTACGCATACTTTAAAATGGTTGTGTGATATCTTGTATCATAAAACAATAAGCGAGGGAGTTTTTTGAGCAATGGAGATACCAGGCAAATGAGATTCGACAGTACTTATTTTGTGTGTTCTGTAACTAAGAATTATCCTTGAGACACAAGATGACGAGTTATTTTGGCTTTAAATTCTCTCGGTCTTTGAGGGACTTTAATACTCAGGAGAAGTTTGTTCCACAGTAAGGCGCCTGATATGGACAGAGCCTTCTGCCCTAAGTGATATGAACGATAGTTGACTAAGACATTATTGTTTCTATTCGGTTTTTGATTGGTTACAGTGGGTGGATGGAAACGCACTATCTCAGCATTGCTCTGAGGAAGATATAACGAGGAGAATACGTATTGGGCCTTCTGCATGAGGAGCCTTTCTTGGATAGGAATCCAGCCGAGTTTATTGAGGAGAGGGGTTACGTGATCACTTCTTTTGAAATTACAGTTGCATACCACCTTCGCTGCAAAATTCATGCACTTTTGAAAGTCTCTTTGAAGGTATTGAGGTAAGTCTCCCCATACTGGGCTGCAGTAGTCAATGCGCGATAACACAAGGGATTGAATTGCTAATAATCTGGATTTTTCGTCTAGCATACTTTTAACTCTACTAGCATACTGGAACCCTGCTTTTACGTTAAGAAATAAATTTATCGTTTAATTATTGAACCTATCGGCAGGTTAATGAAAACACGCCAGCAAGACAGCTCGGCAGGCTACGCTCAATTATGCAAGTTAACCTCTCTGAAAAATATTGACGTTGATGCTCAGTGACGTTAATTTTTTTCCATTCATCAACCAGCTGAAAGTCGACGCTGTGGCTCTAATTGTTCCCTTCAGTTAGGCGCTGTAAAACACTTTCAACACTTTAACCATAATTAGTTACCCTGGAGTTCAACATTCAACTCAAATTTACATCAATGGGAGTAAGCAATTTTGAAAATAGCAAACGTTAACTGGATCGTGCCTTTATTTAGCTTTAATTACGTATTTATGAAAATTGAGTTTGTGACTTGTAGTTGGTCAGCAGCATTATGAAAATTTTATCCGTGGCCACCGGTGAAGCACGTTGCAGTCAAAGGGTTAAGTCGATTCAGGGCAGTGCATCGCGGCAATAGTTACGGTTACAGCAGAAATGGATTACAGCAACTAGATAATTTGTGCGTTGGAAACAACGTTCGCTGCAGCAGTGCATACTGGCAGACGACAACATTAATGGGTTAGAATTGGATATTGTTGCACACTCGTCTCGTGTGGTTCTTTCCCGATCAGAAAAAAAGAAAAACAATTTATTTCCGTTACAGATGATGTGAAAAACTTCGTTATTTTTAAAATGTTTTAACATAACATCTGTAAAAGCAGACATGACGTCTATCGCTGCATCATGTTTTGACTGAGCCGAGTTTCTGAAGACTCACGATAACTTTTAATTAATGTGGGATGCCTTCATTATAAATCTCATCAATTTAAACGTTCTCTAGTTCTGAATTTGAGTTATGGTGAAATCATTTATGGATATATTGAGCATGACATATTGAAATATGCACATGTTTAATTTATTGGTACTCAAACACAGGCATCAGGAAAACATTATTTGATGACTATCACTGCCGTAAGTTAGTGAAATTACGAGTAGAATATAAACATATACGTAGCAAACGTGTCAAACTAGCAAATAACTTGTATTTGTTTTCCTGTATTTTAGTACGGAGCTGAGCTTTGTCACAACTGCCAAAATCATGAGACGCAAAATAAGAATACCCAGAAGTTGAACTCTATAGAAAATCTCTTACATTGGTAAATTTCTCTTCTGACACAGGTACCGCGTTCGGGATATGAGCGTGAGGGAAAATGCTATTTTATCTCACTCAAGGTCAACGAGCTCAAAACTAAGAATTAGCAAACATATATTGTATGAGATATATGCACATATTTCCGAACTATTTTGAAAAATGAAACATAGAACATCGAGCGAATTATTCCATTGATCAGTCTTATGCGTATCTAGGTTATGTAAGTGAATTTGGTTAAACGTTATTGTACATCTCAGAATAACGTTGATGGTAGTCGCTGAATTTATTCGGGCCCACAGGTAGCTATACTCAAATTTGACCATTGTACTAGACTTAAGAAACAATCTACTACTGTATCACTTGTGGTAAATAAAATCTCCGTGATGGCAACTCGCTGAGTTAGATGCTGTTGGGAGCAACAGGTGCTTTAGGCTGGGTGAGTTAATTATTTAGGTCTATCGTTGTGAGGTGCGTGCTGCATTGTCAACGGATCAAGTGTTATTTTCAACGGAGATCCTCAAAATAGTCCTGAAAATTTTTCCCAGACGCTTGCAAACTATTGCTAGCCTCTGAATTTATGCAAATTCTCGTCCTTAAGAGATTCGCATGCCGGCAAAAAGCTTCATGAATTTGACATAAATGTTTTCTTCCATTTAAAAACGTACCGTTTATTTTACCTTATTGAAATATCTGTTGTTATAATCGTGCACAATAAATGATGTAAACGAAAATTCCTTGCCATTCATGTTCTTAACCTAAATGTTTCATGTTGAAAGCGTAAATATCTCAAGTTCTTTAACAATTACTTAATCGCTTTTGGAAAATATTTTAAATCTGTATTTTCAAAGTTATTGCAAGTCGACTGAACGCCAGCAGTCGCACGCACAAGTCGCATGCTGCGTGGCCGCTGTGGCACTCAGGAAATGATTAAAACATCGAGAGAAGAAATCAAATATATTGATGTGTACGATACAACGCGCATGTTAAGAGCTCGTCAGATGTGTACGTTACAAACACGTCAGATCTATACGTTATAAGCACATCTGACGTGTACGTTATATACACGTCAGATGTGTACTTTATAAACACGTCAGATGTGTACGTTATATGCACGTCAGATGTGTACTGTATAAGCACGTCAGATGTGTACGTTATAAGCACGTCAGATGTGTACGTTATAAGCACGTCAGATGAGTACTTTATAAGCACGTCGGATGTGTACGTTATATGCACGTCAGATGTGTACTTTATAAACACGTCAGATGTGTACGTTATAAGCACGTCAGATTCGTGCGTTATAAGCACGTCAGATTTGTGCGTTATAAGCTCGTCAGATGTGTACTTTATAAACACGTCAGATGTGTACGTTATAAGCACGTCAGATTCGTGCGTTATAAGCACGTCAGATTTGTGCGTTATAAGCTCGTCAGATGTGTACGTTATAAGCACGTCAGATGTGTACGTTATAAGCACGTCAGATTCGTGCGTTATAAGCACGTCAGATTTGTGCGTTATAAGCTCGTCAGATGTGTACGTTATAAGCACGTCAGATGTGTACGTTATAAGCACGTCAGATGTGTACATTATAAGCACGTCAGATGCGTACATTATAAGCACGTCAGATGTGTACATTATAAGTACGTCAGATGTGTACGTTATAAGCACGTCAGATGTAATCGTCTCAAGCTCTTCAGGTATGTACTTTTCATACTATTAAAAATACACGCTCCTCCACATTCCTTCAACGTCCTTCCTATCTAGATCTCGAATTATTTAAGAGAAAATACAACTTTGCGTTCTATTTTGTGTAAACGATTTGACAAAAATACACGCAAGTAAAAAACTGTGACAGAGTAGCAATTACGCAGATTGTCCACGAAGTTTTCAAGCTCACGATAGAAATGTAGAGGGAATTTTTCTTCACGGAACAAGAACATTTCAGGTTTCGCTTGAATTTGCAGCGACATTTCTAGTCTGAATTCTTGCTATGGTTCATCCAACATGGCTCCTCCAGCCATGTGTTGTGGTCTCAAGCGCGCACACACCCACACATACACACAACAGTCACGCATAGATAAAGAAAGAAGAAGAAAAAAGAAAGATAAACCGTTCATTTCCTGAAAAGTGGACACATAAGATACACGACAACATATTGGCTTTTAAAAATTTTTTAATATAAGACGTCCTTAGACTAGATTATCCTTAGATTTACGATTATGTAAGCACCCACACGCAGGCAGAGACATGCGTACACACCCACGCGCATACCCACGAGAATGTATACACACACACACTACGTATGGAGTGTAAACAAAAGTATTGGATAGATTTTCATAAAAAAATATTAAGCTAAAAAGTGTTAAGCCTACCATTTTATTCTGGCTAAAGCACATAATTGTTCAGAAAAGTGTGGCCTTTACTATTTTTTCACATTTTTACGATTATCAGGAGCATATTTAAAAATTAGCTTACGTGTAGCTGTTTGTGAGCTAAGTACATGCAAATATCACAATGTAAAACAAAATTAGGAATTGCTAAATTGCAAAAGGCATTACAATTTACGGTTAATCGTGATCTGTATGTATTCGGTAGCCTCAGAGCTGCCGAAATTCAGTCTCAAAGTTGTCGCTCAGTAAAATTTCCCGTACCCACAGCGAGTTTCAAAACCATTAAATCAAAGGTCAAGCGAAATAAAAAGAGGTCCGTGCAAAAGTTACTCACAGAAATAGATGTGAGTGAAAATCCATGAAGAGTGGAGCCGGAAATGGTTGGAAATTTTCACTCTTCCAGATGCAGAGGCGTCATCAGTGCACGGACCTCTATATGGTACGACAGCAGGCTGGCGAGTGTAATAGCTTTCCTGAACAAGTTCAAAGAGAAAGCGTTCACAGATGACACCGTGGTTTTACTTGAGAAACTTTTCGATGTAAAGAGAATTTTTAAACTGGGAAACTCACATTTACTGTATACATGCCACTCTCGCAAAGAGTGTTTGCCGTATGACCAAAATCTGCCTCGGGCATTGTGTGGGCTGTCTTTTTTAAAGCACGAAATTCTCTCAATTATGTCATAATTAAAGAGTCAAATTAAGGACAAATTCGCTCATTGTGTGATTTTGAATTTTCATCATACTCAAGTACCCTAACAATCATTTCAAAAACATGACGTTCATCTTCTGACAATACGGCGCACACTCGCACGTGTCAAAGAAGACACGACAGTTGTGTAAGAACCATTTCCCAAGAGTTTGCAGCGAAGAAATGTAGCTCTCCTCATTCGTGATCTTGATCCTATGAATTTTTCTGTTTCATTCCTTCTAGATTTTGCTTCCATTATGCTTCCTTCAACACAAATTATTGAAGTTCTGAAGCGTTCCCTAAAAAAATCATGGAGGAAAATTTTTCAAGACATTCTGCGTAATGCGCGCAGTTTTTGAGGCAGACTCCTACTCGAAATTCGAGGGCATTTTGAATTGAAATATGGTAACTTGCAATTTGAAGTCCTAATTAAAATTTTTAAGAAATTATTTGAATTTTTAAACAAAATAAATAAAATTATCAAGGTATCAGTAAAAGGAAATTGCCTCTACCGATATTCATGTAAATTATTATGCTTACATTTTCGTATGTAATATACATGCAACTTATAATTATTCTGTAATAAATGGAAAAAATAAATTGACACGCACATGAAAAATTTGAGGCTTCAGTACGTACTGTGTGCTCGTGAATAATTGAAAATAATAAGTTCTTGAAGAAGCATATGGATTAGTATTTAGCATTGCGATCAGTCGCAATAAAATTAATTTCTCTTAACTAGAAAATGAAACAGAGTATGTTCTCGCCTGTTGCGGTGATGAAAATGATGCCCGGTAAAATGGGTGAACAAATTTTTTGTTTCCAATTATGCCAACTAGACAGAGGACCCCTCCAGTTCTGAAGAGCCATGGGATGCTACAATTGAATTAGACCGTTACACTGAACTATGGGGTTAGTCAATTGCGAACGGAAGAATATCACTTTGAAGCTTTATAGAATGTTACTTTATCAGTTTTCAAGTTTTTAATTTTTAGTATACACTGAATAAAACACTTATTGTAGTCCGCAATTTTTCAGTTGAATTCTCAAGAACAGCTTTAAAAGTGTGGCGTATTATTCATTGGTACCAATTTTCCCAAATAGTTAAACAAAATATGGAGGAAATGCGTTTCCACACAGCGCTTGTGAAAGGAACTCAACGAGCATGGCCTTTTATACGCTGATAGCTCATGCGCAATACTTTACAAAGATGCTTAGACATTATACGAGAGCATTGCACATGGTAGACTCATACTAACTGCACGACTCTAGACCCTTCCAGTCTCAGTCAACTGTCTACTCATGCTTATTGTGCAATCTTCACGAAACGTTATGCGGTTTTAACAATTTGTGATAATAATTTTGTCAAATAACATCACAGCCTATAATACTGCAGTTCGTTCATCATCTCAGAGGTCGTTCATTTCGAAAATATTGCGCAATCCTTCTTAAACGCAAATATCTACCTTGAACTTTACGTCATTATTTTCCCCCTTGAAAGCTTGGGTGCAAGTACTATATTTAGTAAAAATATCCAAAACGTTCTTCAGTTACAGTATCGTGCTACACCATTGAAATTCAGCACTAGCTTAGTAATATGTCCAGAGCGAGTTTAGTTTACAATAACGTCGTTAAACCACCCCCAGTTTCGTGCAATTTGTGACGCATTCTCGAGCTTATGAGCTTCAAGAGAAGTTTCCACGGCGTCGTAGGTTCCCAAAGCATCCAGCTGCCATGTAGTAACGATGCTTTTAACCTCTCTCGCAATTCTCAGCCTCCGTTAAAAAAGAGGCTCTGCTTACTTTTGCAAGCAAGAAGTGAAATGCCGTACATTCCTATCGTGTATGTTTTGCATCATTTTAAAGCGTATTGAATGTTTTACATTACTGACGAGCGTAATATGCTCAAAGCAAATGTTTGATGTATTTGAAAAAAATGTTTCGTCATTCATGATGTCATGCTTTTTTAATATGAATATTTGACATTGCTTAAAAATTACATTCCCAACAAGAAATAGCATGCATCGTTGAAATTAGCATCTTTCATCGAAAAACGCTGCTTCCTTTTGCATCGTTGACGGAGACAACTTCTCCAAAACAGGGGTCAGATTTTCGACCACCGTAAAAGCCATCGCTGCGTTACAACTAAATCATGGCGTAAGACCTTCAAAGGCCGCTACGCTACGTGCTGTAGCACGTAGTTTAATCGATTTTGAGTAACATACGCTGACAGCTTCAACGCCACGACGAAGTTAATTGACTGAAAATACAGCCTTAATTGAGCTCTTGTACATCGCGAGGGAAAAGCAGAAGGGCATCTTGACCGATGTTTGAACTCCTCAATATTCCGTTGAAGCCTTCCATCACCTTTAAATGCAGCGCAAGATGCCAGCATATCCATAATTCCTTGCTGTTTTTTGACAAGATATCATTGAGTAAAATTAAAATTTACTGTTCTGGAATAATTTGGCATGGAATAAAGGGGCTGGTTCAAGCAGTTTTTCATTTCATCAAATGCAATGCAGTCAAGTTGCTCATTCTTTTTCTTATTTTAATTTTTTTTTAAAGTGAATGTTGAGAATATTATTGTCTTGTACGGAACTATATTGCGGTATAATCTTGTTGTGTCCGTGTGGTTTAAAAATCCATAAAGGACATAGAATATTCAACAAAAAAATAAAAGTGTTCTCAAATATGTTTTCAAAAAAATGTTTTGTTCATATCATTGAGCAAACTCGATTTCACTCCATACAAGAGGCTTTAATTTGCTATTTTATCGAGCCAAAGGTATGGAAAAAACTTAGTACATCAAATATGGGGTTCTAGTCACCTTCAAAATATGTGAATTTGCACTCGTAGACATTTTATCCATAACAACAAGTGAGTTTTCAGCCGCGATGAAATTAAAATAAAGAACCTGTCTAAGAAAATCGGTCTTAATTTTAACCTGTTTTATCTAGAGAGGTGATTCCCTGGTATCGGAAATTCCTTTCATTCCAGAAGTATTCCAATGATGTTCTACAACAGCACGACGTTTGAAAGCGATCTTTTCACAAGCTTACAGCACCATTAACTCCAAAGTCGAGAATTTGCTCCCATCAACCAATTCTCCCTCCTTTTATGGCTTTAAGCCAGCATGAACCAACGGTGCTGCCCCCTCCCTCTGATTGCAGCAAAATGCTTGGGATTGGTCGCCCTCAGCATAAAATGTCAATACTCAGGAGTGGACGACAAAATTCAAATTCATGTGCTCGATGCCCCGGCGAAATTATTCCATACGTTTCCTAGATAGCCTGATCGGAGGTCAGCCTGGGCGTCCTGAGCAAACTGAAGAAATCAGAGGGCAAACAAAGTCGAGAATAGTGCGAAATTTATTGGGCATTTGCCTATCGCTTCGCCCGGTGCATTTTTTGGACCGAGAGCCGAGAGTCGCTCGCTCTGAAGAGGCTGACGAGCTGCAGTAAAACGGCCCGAGCCGCAGGAAATATAGCCACTTTGCTTTAAGGTTTGACCGCAAAAACTTTCTTCTCAGAGAAACGTTGGTCATTGCCAAGCCCTTGGAGAGCGTTGTTCAATTTTGCCGAGAGAAAACGGTAGGGGTAAATGAGGCTCAAAATACACATTTAACAACGTTGGAGAGAGTTTCCTCTCATTTTTATAAAAAGGGAGCATTCGTAGCCGTGTAAAACCATTGAAAATTGGACGAGTAAGCACTTTTTCATGGACTGTGAAATTAGAGTCTTTCAGCCGTGTCACCTTTTACGAATAAATGCCCAAGCATTTCTTTCAGGTGCTTTTTGTCACAGAAAATAATCTTCAAAAACGTCCTTTATGAGAATTTGAATTAAAATTTACAAAGCCAAAATTTAGATCTCTACTCGATTGCTCTGCATTTGAAGACTCATTTATAAAAATTTAGGCTTGTTATAGAGGCAATCAAATGAAATCAAACTTTTTAACAAAATGAAAGTCAATATTGTTTCGGAACGAACTAATCATCAATTCCCAGCGCTTTTAACTGACTATTATATTTTTGGGATCTTCTTAAAAATTATAAGAATGAATATAACAAAAATAGTAAGATGTTACAGTGAAGAATTAAGTGCTGCTCAACCTCATACGTGAAAAAAAATATTTTTTACCTTTCATCAGAACAATATATTCCTTTTTTCCTGAGTAGTTTGAACGTGTTTTACGGTAGGCGACTTCATTAAGTTCAAAGTTCACTATGAGTGTAGTTCGAGAACAATGCACCACATAATCCAATACTTACGAACAGTCTTCTAAGAGAGTAGGAACTTAATCACACGTGAAGTCGAGCAGACCCGAACGAAACAATCGTCTTCGCGTCGCTCATGCGAACTTAAATTCTCAATCACACTGCTGAGGACGAAGTTGAAAGGCAACTACTGGTTCTCGTCGCAACTTGGTATCGTGCTCAGTTAATTAAGGCACTCGAGGCCAATAACGGAGAAACCAATGAGTCTTTACCAGTAGTTTAATAGAACATTGCCTGCATTAACTTGGAACACTTCCAGTGCAGAGTTGCGAGAAGTTGGCGGTTCATCCAGCGGCGGCGACCGCGAATACCCAGTAATACCCGACCGGCCTTGTCGTCCAATTCGCGCTGAACTATGATGAGCTCTCATGCCGCTTCTTGATATGTTCACAGAACTTTCGTCGAAGTTCGAAACACCAATGCATTTTCGATAGCAATTCTGAACTCATTTCAAGTTTAAGTTGTAGCAATTTGTGAGCAATAAGACATAATAGCGAACAACTGAAATCGGGGTTTCTTTTCGGACGGTCGATGCATATTAAAAGTTATACAAATTGGTTCGCTCTGATTGATAACTTTAGGTTCAGAGCCTTGCCCGATGATGGAATTTGATTTGCGTTTTATGAGGAGTGGTGAGCACATATTATTGTTGTATTTATGCACGTCATGAACTTGTGCCGATGGAATACCTCGATGATTTATGCTGCGGGCTCATGATTTGTGCGGCTGCCTAATTAGACGCTCGGGAAATGTTTAAAATTCGAGTGTGAGAGTCAAACTTTGTCTCGGTCTCGTCACGGAAGTACTGAGGTGAATTAGCTAGGTTAAAAACTTCAATGAAAAATTTCAAAGATGACTTCTTTAAACGCGTCCACTCCTGCCTTTCTGCATCGCAACCACTTCAACTAAATTATGGATTCCTTTAGACTTGAATTGTTTAATTTAGCGGCATTTTTATTTGTGTTCTGACTACACTCACCTGTGAAAGAATTTATCTTGTGTGGAAATTTACTTCTTTCACGCTAACTTTTAAAATACTTTATCTCAACGCTTTGAAAATTACGATAGGTAAAAATAAAAGCCAATACTGAAATTATGTTGTAAATAATAGACCTGTATACTTGACCATAGAGCGGTGCACATGAGAGCAGTCGAAAGCTATGAATTAAAGATCTAACAATCAACCATTCTAGAACGCGTGCAAAAAAAATGACAATTTCTATCTGGACTAAATCATTTCATTATTTCAAAATTACTAGAGCATCAGATTGAAATTCACTAATTTTGAGTTTCCAAAAGATAGTGAAAAAACATGTAGTCGAGATGATGTTTTCTCGTTCCTCACAGAAATATGGATTTGAATGTAACATTTAACGGATTATTCAAAGTAAATGAACAAGAGAGGTACTTTTAAATTAAAATTGAACATTAAAATTAAATAGATAACTACATGATAAAGTAACAGTTGTAGCTCTACTAATTGTCAATTTAGAAGTTTTTTTAAATATTCTTTACTAACGAACTCAAACTGTTTTCATCAAAAAGTGCTCATTTTTAAAAATAGTTGATCATAAATACTTCTCACTGATTCCATTTCTTGTCTGCAACACTGTTTTTGCGCTGCATTTATGCCTCACTTAATATATGAGCTTAGATTCAAAGTCTATTATTTAAATATCGCATAAACATTTCCAGCAATCCCTTTTAAAACACTTCTTTGCAGAAGCATCGTCAATGAGAAGAAATAGCTCAAGGTTTACATAAATCTTCTCCGACAAAAACTCAGAGAAAATAACATCAACTTTTGTTTCAGATTTCCAGACACAACTTTCTGACGGGAGAACAATTTGAAGACAATTATTTGCAATTTTATCTCATTCTCGGAGCCATCAGTTGCAGCTGCTCGCCAGCAGGTCTCTGTTCGCTACAGCCAGAGCTGGGGACCGGACCATCGGATTCCTTTGCCTTATTTTCAACGGTGTATGAACTTGAAAAACTGCTCTCTCATCTCAGATGCCTGGCGCGCTTTCGAACTGTTGTGAAAGCAATGCGGAAGTCGTGTGGGGCTCGTCATTGGGATTGGAGAGTGCAATAAACACAACTCGTTTGTTGTTAGAATAGGCTTCACGAAACAGTGGCTAAAGGCCAAAATAAACGTATTAATCAATGTGACAATATCCTATTAAATACATCTATCTAAATATATTTATTCATTGTTTCGTTCACTAGTATATTTTACCCTATTTCGACAACCAAAATTGCTTAAATTTCGTTTTATTAGCCGCCCTATGTATGTGCATAATTTGTGTTTCACTTTTTATCCTGTTTCTTAATAGGCCGTCTGCATACATTTGCAATCGTGTTCATCACTGACACTTATATTTTGACATAAGCTGGCATATATCAATTTTGGTTTTCCTTTAGTAGGTTAGAATGCATTCATGCCTTTGACAGACTGATGTCATGGCAGGTCTCTAGTCCTTGCATTTTCTCTAGTCGGGTATCATCTTTTAACAGGCATCAATTTGCTTCTTTAATTAGCATATGTCGATTTAGCCATTCTCGGAATAATTTAGATCATTTTACTTTTTTACTTTGCTGGTTTTAATTTATACATTTCCTAGTTAAATTTTGAAAACTTTATGAAGTAAGAAGTTTAATCTTACATTTCTGGAACAATTAATTAGATGCAATGTCGCCATTCAAAATACTTAGCTCGCAAGAAAAAAATCTCTTAAACAAAAATAGTTAATCACGTCCAGAGGGAGTGCATACGATGTTTCTAGTGATCAGGTAAAAAAAACATTTACAAATTCAGTAAACAACCAACGATAATGACTCACAAAACGTGTTGTATTTATTTTGATGCAAAATAATGAAGATTTATGCCTATTATCTTAGGTATTAACATTGTTTCATGAGAAATTACTCATTATGAGCAATCCGAAACGGCCTTTCAAAATTTGTTTGATTTATCGTGGTTTTGAGATATTATTCCTTTTGTTTTTGCAATGAAATTTTTTGAATTAAATTCTCTAAAATAGGAAGGATTGAGAGTACTAAATGTTGGCACTCTCGCCTGATGAATACTAACCACTACTGATTCGTGTCAGAATTGAATATTTCGAATCTCTAGACAACAAGCCATTTGCGGTAGCGTTCCGAATCCAGCTCCTGAGCACTTATACATTTAACACTTTGACTGCGACGACTAAATATTAAATTCAACACCAAACTCTAATTTAATGGCAATTGTAAACTACTTGGAAAATACCAAACATGATGTGGATCGTGCCTTCATTTAGCTTCGATTAAATATTTATGAATTAGGTTTACGACTACGGGCTGGTCAGCAGCATTGTGAAAATTACCTCCGTGTACCAACGGAAGCCCATGCACGTAGCAGTCAAAGTATTAATTGCTGATTTTGATAGAGGTCCACGTCACTGTTATTCTGACTTCATTATTATTCACAATGGAGTGATGAAAAATGATGTTACACTTTTTTCATTCTAAGTAACCTTATTCAAACACCAGTCGTTTTGTTAGTTAGTTTTGAAATATCATGATTTGGTAAATTTTGTCATGATTTTTGAAATGCATCGTGGGGACCCCTGCATTTTGGAAATGTCGTCATGATAATGGAAATTTTATGATTTTGATTATGTCGTCATGATCTCGGCAGGTCTACGCGGCTGCGCTGCGGAGGTGCGCATCAACCCGATTCTAAGCAGCGAGGACGAGAACACAACCCGAGTTACGACCCCCGCCATCTCCAGGGAACCCCACTTCGCCCCCGACTCCCCCCGGGAGGTGGTAGCAGCCGTGGGGGCCCCTGCTCACATCCCCTGCAAGGCACGAAGTCTGGGAGCAAAATCCGTGAGTTTGTTTCTCTCCAGACAAACGCTGACCACGGAACGTATTGTAACTGTGAGTGATGCTATTCTTATTTTCATTTCATTCTCACACGCAATAGATTTGTGCGCAGTGCATACTTTGTGCCCAATGTTTCATGCAGTTAGGTACTCATTTTGTCGCGTCAGTAAACTACTGCTCAAACAAGTTGTAATTGTGGGTCATACTATTTTTATTTTCACCCTAATCTCACACGCAATAGATTTGTGCACGCACTCTGTGAACTGTGTTTCATCAATCTAGCTACTCATTTTGTGGCGTCAGTGAACTACTGCTCTTTAAATTCACTTGCGATGTACGAACTAATGAAAATAACTTCAGTCTAGTTAAGTGAATACTTTTGTCTTCTCTCAATCTTAGCCTACACTAAGCTCCATGAGAAACTGCCTTGAAATTTCGGTACGAGAATTAGTTTACTCAGCCGTGATGATATTGGGTTTGAGGTCAATAATGGCTCCACAGCTGCACAGGACGTACGTGGATTTCCAAAAAAGTTTTCTGAAATTTTCAACATCTACAGTCGCATGAATGTATTCTATCGTTCTGAACTGGATCTGACTCTGTATCTCACGCTAGCAATGTATCTATTAACATCGTATGGGAATTTGCGGTACGGAACTATGTCTCAATTGAAGTGGAGAGATAATAAAATCAACGTTATTTTGCTGCCTCACATCTCATCGAGAGGACGAACTTCACTGCCCAAATTCATTTCTATTTTCTCTTTAATCCTATTAAGCTAAGACGATCGTTTTGAATCAAGGCAGAAAACCCAGCCGCGTAATCGCATTTCTGTCAGCGCTAGCAAATTTTTAATTAAGAAATAAAACGTTTTCCGAGCCTAGGAAAGACCGTCCAATAAATGTTGAGCCACGCTGGAAGCAAAGTTAAAATTGCTCATTTAGAGCGCATGCTTTCAAAGAATTGCTGTTCAGCATTTTAGAGGCATTACAAAGAAAAGTTTTAACCTTGAAGATGTGTTTCTGCGTTTATTCTCGGCAAGCCTATACTTGCTCGCTCAGTAATGCGTGATATATTTTTACTGAGTGTTTTTGAGGCGGAAGACATTTCATGCCGTTGTTACCGTCACTTTCTGGTATTTATATAATGGAAACCTTCACAAAACGTTCAACAATTATTTAAGTTTACGGACCCAGAGTTGCTATTTCAAACCAGGATTAGCAAAACATTTGAGAAGGTCGCAGTAGTTTGAAACAATTTTAGTAACAGAGCTTGTAACGCCCTGCAAGTCGTTAAATTAAACTTTGGCGAAAATTTGGATTTCCTTTACATTTACGAACGGAACTTGCCTGCGGGAATAATTTATTTTGGTGAAAATAAAAACTATTGATCAATTGTTTGCTACGGATTCGTTTCTTGAATTTAAATAATATTGCTATGAATTTGATACACTCAGTATCAACCTACACATTTAAAAGAATGTTTCGGATAAATCTATCAACATCTGAAAAACGGAGAACCTTGATCACTTTGTAACAAATATACAGTAAATGAAACTACACAGGTTTACGGATTATCAAGGCGAAACACAAAGAAACAAACTGAACGTGCTATTGTGTGTTGGCTTACCCTTTAAAAGTATGTAAAGTTTCCTAAAATGCATGCATCAGGAAAGCTCCACCTGCCCTGAAATATAAATCCTAACACCGGTGATTTTTTAATCCCAGTTGAATGCGTGAATGCGAATGGCAGAATGAGGAGACTGCCTGAGCGTTGCACTTGTACAATAGCCGACTCCCCTGTGCTCCGCGGTCTTTTGTCACTGGGTGCAGCCCTGCGTACTTCGATGCACTCGGCACACAACTATATTCATGAGCAGATATCATCGCATTGAAAAACTTTTCTCGAAATCCTGAAAAGAATTTGATATTGAATTTGTTTCCAAGAATAAGAAGCAAAGAAATATTGAGGTACAATTGCACAAAAAAATTTAATTTTTTAGTTCTTCTCGGAAAATGTAAACATGGAAAACAATGTTAAATTTAACGTGATGGACAAAGGTAGCAGGGATACTAATGAGTTTTTCGCGCAGGTGAAAGATTTCCAAGCAAACTGCTTTACCTTGAAATCAAGTGAAACTAGCAGGTAGTCATTGTCAACAAAATTATTTAAGGATTTCAAACTCATAATACATCAAAAATAAAAAATTAATAAATAGTTTAAAGGTATAAAAACTAAAAACTCAATCATAATCTAAATAAGGTGGCTTCTGTATTTGAAATCTATCTTTCTCTGTAATGAATGAAGGCAGACACGTTAGTATCGATAGGACACTAATCTTGGAATTTCAATTTTCGCCTTCAATATATTATTTAATTCGCAAAAAATATAAGATGTACTTGAAGCAATATCAGGCTTTGCATCAAGCCCACTAGAGAATTTATGTATGGGAAATTGTCGCAAGATTACTTTTCCAAAGGGAAGAAACACCGGTTTCTCCAATAGTTTAAGCTCTCGGTATTCCAGAAGAAAGATAAGCGTTCTTACAATGAAGCAGCCGTGTCTTAAAATCTACAAAATAGTGTAACTCGGCAGATTTTTTGGGAAGTTGTTCTTCACTTCTCTATGATAACGTCGAAAATTTGTCCAGCGTATCAGAAGACCTCACATTGTTGAACTATAATTGCCCTCCTTTGCTCTGACAGCATTGCAACATTCAAGCCTAGCATCCGACGCGCTTCATGAGCGCAAAAATTAACCTTCCTAGCCTTGCCCATCCAGTGTGCTGTTCGTAATGCGGAGCAAAATTGTTACGACGCATGCGCCAAAAACAATGAGGTAGATGCTGGTGTTCCAGCTCTATAATTTAGAAGAGGCGTTACCTGCACGAAATCAGTGGCTCAGCGTGGGCAGAATTACTCATAAAATATTATGAGAGACCTTCAGCTCGCTGGAATAACAAAGATTAATACGAGAACTGCGGGAGACGACCTGTAATTCCGCAGCCTGGAACGTGAGCCTGTTGTTCTTATGGCATTCGAGAGCATCATTTGGGTTTGGTGTTGACGACGAGTTGTTAGAACCAGGCTTCCATGGTTAACGAGTGCGTTAACATTAGCAATAAAATCAGTGAAGCGAAACTCAGCATCAGAAATCCAACAATGGAGAGCTGCGACTGTAGGGATTATATGAAAGCTTCTAATGAATGAATAAAAATAATGAAGGTAGGATTATTTCAGTTAACCACTAATTTACCATAGGAGTAAGAACCCTTGACGACTAAACATAACATTGAGCGATGAAAATACATGAATTGAAGGTAATTTAAAATAGCATTTTTAAATTAAACGAATATTTTTTGACATAATAGTTGGTGATTTTCAGATACCAATAACAATACTGGTTTTAGAACAGTACATTTTGGAACCACACGTTGGTGAAAAAAAGATAAGCAGGCTGAATATCCTTCAAAATCGTCACGTCTCAAGAATTTAAATTAATAACCATTTAAAAAGTTTTAAAACAGGACACTGAGATGTCATCCAAAAAATTAAAACAAAGTATAAAAAGATAAAGATAAGTCATAAAAATGAATTTTTAACTTGTTATGTACGAAAATGGCCAAATACATTTCACGTCTCTCTACTTAGGCTTGACCTCACGAAACGTCAACATGAGTGTAACCGAGCATACCATGCAGAGCGTCTGTGTGAGGTTCCAGCTTGCATTCGCTTTCAAACGAACTTTATAGTATCAAACTTCGAAGTGTGGTCCAGTTTCTATTTGAATTATTTTAGGTTTATGATGTGAAGGTCTGTTCCTATAAAGTTTATAATTCAATGGTTACTTTGCTCTTCACAATTTAAACCAAAGCTCATTGATATTTTGTACCCCTCCCCACAAAAAATTTCATGCATGTAATTAACTACACACATTTTCCTACCTACATTTAACTTTGTTTTTTTCAAGTTGAAAAGAATCTTTTACGCTGAAGTGATCAATGTCTTGATGCATATTTTGTTTAATTTTTTCTTATGGTTAATGAAAAATGCTGCCCTTTGTAAATAGTAACTTTTAGTATGGGTTTGTTTTGGCCGCTGAACCATAAACTGCGGAAGAAAGATAAAAACCACACGTTACACGCCCAAGTTGATCCAATTTTCAACTGTATTCCTAAACACAGAAATTTAATATTACATTCGTGTCGAACCTTTCCAGCCTCACAGCGCTGGTTATGTCGATGCGAGTATGATTTGGCCAAAGCAGAGTTGCCAGATTAGAAGATTAGATTTTTCTGGCTAAGATTTTCAACTTTGGCTTTTCGAAGAAAACCCAGCCATAAAGAACACTCAGCATCTGTTAACACAAAAGAGTTGCCGGAAGCTAAGTGTTCTTTTAATGGCAAGTTACCGTTTAAAAAGGGAACATTATGAGAATTTGGTAGAGAAAGAAGACAATCTTACAATCCTTAAACAAAGAGTGATGGAAGGGGAAGCCACACACGAAGCGAGTCTCCAAAGCCAGAATTTTCAGTATAAATATTTTGCAAAGAAATTTTTGTGACGAGAACTGAATTCTTCAAACGAAAATTTAATTCAACAGCTAAACGAAATGTACTAAAAAAAGCTCATTGAAGTACTTCCCCTCTTCTGATTACAGTTTAATAATTAGTGGAAATAAATCATGCATTAATGTACTTTTTGAAAATCACTTAGTAAGTGACTCTACTACCTTGTGCAGTATAATGAGTTTGCCTGTATTTCATGATACCCTTTAATATGACTCCAAATTATACCTGCGCAGGTTCTCTTGATGCATATGGTAATCTTCTTTTTGTGATAAAAGGGAATGTTATCATATATTCCATGACGAATCGAAGAAATTTTTTAAGCGGAAAAATTTCCCCACAAATTCAATTAGTTTTCTTTCATTTTTTAACCTACGACAGAAACGTGCTCTGGAGTTCGTGTGCTCAGGAGTTAGAACTAATAGCAAAGTTTTTTCCCTTTCAGAAGCTTTTTTGCTGTGACAAGGCCGAGAGCACAATCAAAGTGTTCGAAGCTTATTTTTTTCAGCGTTGTTTTTTCTCTCTAACTCATACATATTTCCTATATGATTTAATTTATACGAACTTGTTTAAATATTTGTAAAAACTTTGGAGTCACGTCGAGCTCACTTTATCAGAAGTTTCTCTCAGCAACAAAGTTGTCACAAAAAACCACAGCTATTTAACGGAACACGTCCTTGTTTTTAGCGCTTTTAGCTGGTGAAGCTGTCAAGGCTGTGTTTGAATTTGGTTGTGTGATCTGTTTGCTTTGTGGCTGGTGGATTTAGCTGCTTTTGGCGGATAGCTTTGTTTTCTTTTGGTTGGTAAATCTATCTGCTCCCCAATAGGTCGATCTGTCTGCTCTAGAGGCTGAATCTGCCTCGTGCATGCTGGAGATCCAGTCAGATTTTACAGGGTGAATCTGTCTGTTCCGCAGCTATTATACCATATTGTAAGCTCGGAACTCGTCGGCTTCTAGCTTCTGGATGCGTCTTTTGACTACGCAAACGCACTACAATTTTCGCAGGTGTCATGGATCCGACACCGAGACCTGCATATGCTGACGGTGGGAGCGTTTTCCTTCACAAACGACGACCGCTTCACAGCCCACCGGGACCCGTCATCAGGCGACTGGGTGCTGGTCATCCGCAGACCGGAGCCTGCGGACACCGGCCTGTACGAGTGCAGCATCTCCACCAAGCCCGTCATCACGCACACCGTCAAGCTCAGCGTAGTCGGTTCGTCTTCTTTTGGAATAATGCGATCCTAACTGTTGCCCGTTCTTGCAGTTTAGGTATGGCCAAGAATATGGGAAATTTTCGTCGTTTGAGTAATGTTATCTAAAATAATGACGGTTTTTGTTGATTATATTGAATTATTTAATTTGTATTATAATTAAATTTATTAAATTATTATTGAATATCGCAATTTTCGGTAGTTCAATCAGTAACATCTTGATTGGTGTATGTTTTTATAGTTTAGAAACATGATCCTGAACATGGGTGATTTTCGTGGTTTAAATGACATTATCTTAAATCGTAGGCTCTCATTTTCAAAATATTATTTCAATCATTGTAGGTAATCGCTGTTTGCATAATATTCTCGTACCGATTAACGGTTTACGGTTGCATGATGTTATAGCAATAATTCTAGGTTTCCAGAAATTAATTGATCTTCACTACGTTTTATAAGTCTCCACCTATGCAAAATTATATGTTTCCATAAGAGATTACTCCTATGTAGAATTTCATAAGTCTTTATAGTTAAGTAGTTGGTTTATAACGCTTATGAACAGTAATATAATTTGGAATAAGGACCTGGGAAAAGTTAACCGAATTCAGTCCAGGTTTCCGAAAAGGCTTTATGATATGTTCTAAAAAGCTAAATGGCTATTCTGCACAGTAAAATCTCCTTTCAAAAATGAAAAAAAATTCTAACAATTTAATGTCATTATTATTCACTGAATTTCCTTGATTTCTTCAATTTGCCCACCGTGGATATATAATTACAGCACATGTTTCCAAACTGCACTTTCGTGCAGGTGTCCGGTGTAGTTATTTTGCTACGTCATATCTTGACTCTATTTATGCAGTTTCTGAATTTTTACGATGCTCTGACAATGTACTGATGCCCAGATAACGACAATCATTACGCAATATCGAAAACACAAAAATGTCCTCGGTCCCTGAGAAAATTGGAATGTTTGTCGACCAAATGGGAAGTTTAGGGAGAACTTTTATTCAATGCAAATATCACCTTTGACGGTTTACTGGTGCTGATAACTCTTGGATGTGGCATAGTTAAAAAATAAACTATACAATTATTAAAATATTGGTCAAACGATTTTTTTACTTTCTTATAACAGTAAAGGTTCCTAAAAGTTATGAAATATGAAACATAGATTCTTCTAGATAATGTACGGATATTCTGATAATATTGGAAATAATTGATAAACGTGTAGCTATTGTTGGACTACGTACTACGAGCAAATAAGACGACATCAGAAATTGCCGATTACCAAAAATGCTAAAAACGCATTTTGCGTTGATTCGATAAAATCAAAATCACCGACCATCATCCCGAACATGGCATGCCTTTAATTTTTCGGCAAAATTAATAAAACCATCAAAGGAAGAGTCAGACAAAACCCAAAGAGATCAATGCGGAATTTAGCCAAAAAGGTGATTGAGAGCGGAAAAGTCGTGGGGAACATAGTCAATAGCATTAAAAACGACATTTTTCAAGTAATGAAGACGTGAATCTCTAACAGACGTCAAAAGAAAACGCGACTGACTCGAAAAACGGTTATGAAAACTAAAGTAATGGAAGGTATTCTCATAGATAATTTTTTATACGTGCAGAGAGAAACCTTTGATTGGTGAGAACATGTTCAAATATCAGAATGACATTGTACTGATAAATTCTCCTGCTAATATCTGGACTCCTAATAACAGTTTTCGGAAGCAAAAATGAGCCTTCGTCATGATGTTAACTAGCTTTTTAAAAGCGTGGGAACTTCTATTATTTCTTCTACAAGATGTTGAAAGGAAGACAAAATTGTATGTAGTACATACAGCAGTTTTCCTCCTTTGCTTGAGGAAGCTGATAAGAATTTCAAAATGAAATAAGCCATTCACTTACCAGCAAGACAGTGCACCCTGTCACACATCGAATAGCGTACAAAATGAGTTTCTGAAATATTCACGGAGATTTTGAAACAAGAATATGTAACGTTCTCCTCACCTGATCTGAATCCAAAGAATTTTCTGTTTGGTCCTTTTCATGCGGAGTCCGAAGCATGTTTTTGCTCTCCGACACTCACTGGAATCGTGAACTGTTGAGAAAAAAAAATTGCTTTGCTTAAAAAAATTTTTTAAACCTGATGATAATGAGTCTCACATGTTTTGGGAGAAAAAAGATCGCAGAGCAAACGACTCAAACAGAATCTATCCTACTTAAAATAAATGATGTAATGTTGTTAGCTAATGGCATAAATAGCTAAAATGTGCAGGAATGAACACTTAGCAGGATCCACGTGCCCACATGCACCACGAAACTGCAAACATTTCCATTTTTCACTTAGCACAAAATAATTTTTGTTGTCACTATAGAAACTCATCATTCGCATGTTTCACGGGGTCGTTTTGGCATCATGCAAGAATACAAATGTTCCATGAGACTCAAATTCTGGAAGCACGTCGTAATGGCGACTTCGTACGACGGCGGCAACTCATAAAACCGCGCTGGGGAACTTCTAGGTGACCAACTTCTACTTCTCGACTTTAAATTGAGCGCTCTCTGCTCGTCAACTAGAATTAAAAACGCATGCAGACTTTGCAGACTTTGACGCTGTTTACTCGCGGGAAATTTGTTGACTTATCGTGGTATCCTTCACGAGAGAGAACGAATTGTTTCCTTTGTTATTTATTATTTTTTACCGACCAATTAATGATGTAATGGTTGTTATTGTAGCAACATTGCCACACCTCGATGAGAGGTGACTTCTTAATGGCATTTCCTGTCTTAATCAATTACGGAGATAGGAAATGTCTCAGAAAAATCGTTTCAATTTTTTTTTTCAAGACGACTAAACAAAATGTTAATTTGGGTTCATGCTTCCAGCTGTATAACTTCCAAACGCCATTTGGACATGAGGTTTATTTTTTCAACCCTACAAGGTGGTCTGTGCAAATCTTCAATACGGTAAATAATTATTTGTCCTCAAAATTAAAACAAGTAGAAATTTTCATTGATAATGAAGATCCACTACACCAATCATGAGCTTAACCAAAATTTAGTCAATTGATGAAAATTTGTTAGTTCACACTTTTTATTGACTACTCATCGAGAAGAAAGCGTAGCTATTACTTTCTTTTATAAACCTCTTATGACGTAATATATCATAGCTGTTGTACCTCAAGTTCATATTCTGTTTTGAAATTACACCTCACACCACAGCCTCTTTGATTTTAAAGTGAGTTTTTCACCCCGGGTTCCATTTCAAAACTAAAATTTTTATTTTTCAATATTCATTCTTTTTTCTGTATTGATGCCATTGATAAATAGTTTATCGTAATTGAACTGAGGGCATTTGTCATTGAAATTGATGTAAATAGACGTAAATATCAAAATCGTCTCATATTTTGTGGCTCAAGGATTCAACTTTATTTTGACATGCAGTGTACATACATACTGTAATTTCCACGCAATCTCATTCGTACAAAACCACAATTAAATTAAAATATTTATCCGCATTAATTTCTCAAGTTTTCCTAGATTTTGAGAGCGATATTCTGGTATGGATGTTTATGTAGGAAATATTCCGGAATAACCACTCCATAAATCAACATTTTCAAGGTTGAAAATTTGTGTTGCACGATTGGAAAACATCCTGGAAGTGAGGGAACACATTCTAAAACTGTTTTATCGTACATAATGATGCTAAAATTAAAGTTATTAATGAACATTGTGTGTATGGCGTAATCAAAGTTTACTCCTACTATATTCCCAAATGGAAGAAAGGGAATGATAGAATTCTTGAAAAAAAGGAAAAATTAAATAACATAATAAAAAACATTCCTTATCGTGATCTTTTGCAACGGGTGATTGTTTCTGAGCTTGGCTCCTGAGAAGTAAATATCTTTAGGTATCTTCCTATGGGCCTGTCATTAAATCCATCGGTATAGCTCACAAAAACACACTACAACTCGGAAAAACCTCACTTTTTTCTTCTAGTCGAATGATTCATGTTCTGAGATAGTCGGAATTGCTTAAATTGAGTCTTTCCTCATTTTTTTATGTAATTATAATGACGAAATTTGCAATGCGAAATTTTGAATCGCAGAATGGTCATCATGACCATTTTTACCGAAAATAATATCATTTTTCTTATGTCTCAACAATATTAACATTATCATCATTGCATCATTGATGTTAACATAAACACACCACTATGTTCAAGAGACTACTTTCCTTCTTCCAATTACTAATTCTTGTATGACCTTAGTACATAGCACTACAGCAGTGCCTGTGGCAGATTTAAAAAAATATATACCCACTGCATAAATACGCTATGCCTGTTGACGGCACAGACCTCCGGTAATCAAATACTAATTCATGAATGACCTTGGTACATTGCACAACCGCTTATTTTGCACCACCGCTGGAAGCAGACCTGAAGCAAACATAAACCCGTTGCATCATTTCATAAGTACACTGCTCATGTTCGTTCATGTTTATCCAATACAAATGCATGTCTGACCCTGGTGTGTTGCACCACCACAGTGCCGGCGGCAGAGCTGCTGGGCGGAAGCGAAGTGTTCCTGGACAACGGCAGCGCCCTGAACCTGACCTGCGTGGTGCGGCACAGCCCCGTGCCGCCTGAGTTTGTTCTCTGGTACCACAGGGACGAGGTGGGTCTGCTGCAGCGACTGTATTATGTATACTTGTGTTATATTATTCTATAGGACGTTTTACTACGTATACTATAGAGAATAGAGTATGTAGAGTCTCTCATATATACTATAGGAGTCTCTCCTATGTATTATGGGAGAGACTATATATATAGCGAGATGAAATAAAGCAACTTTTGTAATTCATGTAACTCGTCTTGAATGTTTCAGACCGATTGAAAATATGATAGGATGCGGTCAACAGGAAGGGAAATTTAAAAGCAGTGCTGGACTTGATTTTTGGAAATGGTTTCGAAAGTATTCGTAAATCTCTCCCAAATCATGTTTTTGAGCTGATTTTCTCGTTTTTTCATGCTGGAATTGTGTTTTCTATCACTTTTTCCGAATACTCCTTTCAGATAACGGATAAACATAGAGGTATAGAAAAGTTTACCACTATTACACGAGAAAAAAATTTGACTGTCAATCACATATTCGAAAGGCTTCAACCGATTAAATTTTAAATTGATCAACCGATCAAAATTTCAGCAACTTCAAAGCTCAGGCGCTGAAAGACACAAAGAGGAATAGTCAATACGACGTAGGCTAGTAAAGCATGAATCACTGATCGTTAAGGGGATCAGATTATAAGAAAATTGCCTCGAGTAACCCAATGGCTCGCCACAGCGGGCATAAATCGTGAGATTCATGACCCGTAAAATTTTTTCCCGTCAGTACACACAGCTAAAAGACGTTTACATTATGCAGGACTGTTTGAAAGAGGACCCATCAAGAAACCAACGACCATAAAAGAAAATTAACGTAATGTGGTAAAATGGAAGTATTTTCTCAGGACGACTACGTAATGAAATTCGGTTGAGTGGAGTGACGCATCAAAGTGTGATGTGTTTGGCTGGGATGGTTAATTTGTGATAACTCGTCTGCAACGAGATTTGAATTCGAGCGCCAAACTTACATTCTGACGCTAAGTCTTCGTTTTTGTGCCCAAGGGGTTTTTGTGATGGGCTCTCTATGTTTATTTACCACCCAGTGAAATAGTGTCAGAATGAAGAGGGGTAATTTAATGACTACGATATACTCTTATGCTAGAAGAAAACTCGGCAAAAATTTTATTTTTCAGCATGGTAGAGATCTAAAGACCATATCATTCCAAGTAAAACTGTGGTACTGACGCCTAAGACAAATGTGTTCATTTTTTGTTGTTGTTGACTTATCATTTGGCATTGAGTGATACACATAAAAATCACTATTACATACACAAAGAGGCGTTCATAGGTTATCATAAACACACGTTAATGAATATTTGCTGCCATTTATTATCCTTACTCGAAAATAAAATTGATTTAAAATGTTTAGGACGAGTGCCTTTGAAAAATCTTATATATTCGAAATTATGCTCATAAATTTAAAACTGAATTTAGACTGACTTGAAAGCTTTTAATCCGCACTAATGTAGTTACTCTGCGCAGCTGTGCGAACTTTGTTTCCTTTCTTTTGTTGTAAGGAAAAACTTATCGTGGCGGGAAGATGTCATTTTAAGTAACTATTGGTATACCAGTAGAGCCATTTTTCCTCTATGCCAGTTAGAACGAATTCTTAAAGAAAGTGACCGGCATCGAATGATAGAACAATAAAGACTAGCATTGACGTTAAGACTATACGTTATTCTGAAGACGATGAGCAACGTTGAAGAAATAATTTCACTGGCCAACGTTTTAAAGTACCCTGATTATTTTGATGCAGTGATTTGGAAAGCTAAACGTAAGTGAAGGAGACTTGAAAGAAAAAAAGCGATCAGAAAAAAATAGGGGAGAAATTAAAAAATGACGTCTGTTTATACCTTGCAACCAAAGTACTAATTAATTTATAATTTTCGAGTGTTCTCTTGTGAGCTTGTACCTCTCAAACTGTTACTCTCAACTTTCACTGAATTTCAACTCCTAAGACTTAATCTGTAACATTTTTAAACAAAAAAAATGTTTGCTTCGTACCTTGGTTCTAGTTTGTATCTTGTGACAACAATGAAAACGACAGTGTCAACCCCGGCAGCCGACATTCATTTTCCCGCGCTTAACCACGGGTGTACCTTGACATTAAGAGTATACCTTGCAATTCGATAACTCCACTAAAAATCAAAGTAAAGTTCACCGTCTTACGACTACCATATTTTATGACGTCTTTATCGTGCTTCTTCATAGCTCTGAGGCGCCGCATTCCTTCCTCTTTACGGACGACCACGCATGGATTTTAATTAAATTAATTGCATTCAGGATGTCTGGCGCACAGCAAAGGTAGCCCGCCATTCCGTTCTCCTGCAGTCTAATTCGGTTCCCGCACACGACCAAGCGAGAGAATCAAAAACCATAAATGCTTGCAGCTCTCCTGCAGTTATTGATCTGAAACAGTAAAAAGTATTTTGGTTGAGATTGAAAACCAAGAAATCAGTCTTGATCATTAACTAAAGTGATCCAGGAATTAAGTAAACATGTATTTGTTTGCGTGAGGTAAAGTTACGAAACATATGGACAATTTCACTGCGTTGCGTACTTGGAGCAAGCACGTTGCAATTATTTCATACTGGTGAGATTTGTGGTTCCTTGTGAGCAGCCCAGAGTATCTAAGATGAAATTTCATGAAACAATGACGGAATTTTTATGGGTGTATGCGGCTATCGTTCAGAAAAATATTTGAATAGAACACACATGCGTGAACCCGTCCGTTGTTTGAGCATGATTTAGGGAATGGCGACTGTGCCATGCCCGTGCGAAGACTGAGCCATTTCCTTACACATCTTTTTTCCAAATTTATATGTTTACCATTCAACCGTCTTTACTTTTGACACACCCATACAAAATATCCGTAGTTCGAATGTATTTTTTTTAATTATCTAAATTGCTTTGTTCAAGTTTCTACCGCTATCTTGGAGTACATCTTCAATCAGTAGTGTCAAAATTCAGCTCAGCATCTTTTGGTAATGATTTTCCTCTAAATTTTGATAATCGTAGCAGAGAGTAAAATAGTTCTATAGTAACCGCTACACGATTTTACAATCAGGTAAGGCCAAACCCTGAACATTTTGAATGCGATATGTTAAACTGAAGTTCAATATCCAACTCAAATTTAAATTCAAAAGTTGTTGAAAATTTCATAAATAGCAAACATTAACTGGGTAAAATAAATACCATTAATTTAAAAAGACTGTTTCAAAATTTCCAAGCACTCCATCGATGGGTCGTTTTGCAGCTATAAAAACTTAAGCACGACCCACCGGTGGGTCATACCGTAATGAATGTGTTAATCTGATAAATATGCTACATTGGTAATGCCTTTATGCTGGTGAATTTCAAGCTCGACTGCGCCATGCATCACTCGACCTGCACACATTTATGTAAGCAGAATGCTGGATGAATACTCATATTATTTTTCTTCAAATTTTCAAAGCAATTTTCTCATTAAGAGATCATTGCTCTTAACGAAACAGAACAAGTATAAAGTTTTCCTAATAAAGTTATTGATAAATGAAGGATTCTTCTGGATAAGGGTGCATTTTCTGGATAAGGCTGCACCATAGTCATGAAAAATTTCCTTAATAATGTAAAAGTGCTGAAATTGGTATAGTATTCGGTATTATTTCAATAACAAATCGTACAGATTTCTATTTTATAATTTTTAAAAATGCATCAAAGTTCTCACAAAAAAAAAACAGAAAATATCAACGAATATTAGAATATAGCAGCACAAAAACGAGATAGTGCCAGTTTTTCCATCCAGACATTTCATGAATCTCATTAAACGAGAATAAGCCATAAAAAAAACTGTAAATGAAATCCTGAGGCCCAAAGTATTCGACTTTGGATTATTTGAAAATCGTTAACAAATCGTTAAATCGTTAACATATTTCGAAATCGTTAACAGACATAGGAATTAAACACACCTTAGCCAAGTGTCAGCTGCTGAGATGAGAGAAGTTAGTCTAATGTCGACACCGTTCATCGTATTTGGTGGTCATCTGCTTGATCTGATGTGAAAATTCTAAATGAAATCGAAATGCAAAGACGGAAAATCATGAAAGACTATATACAATATTAACGCGAGAAATTTAAGTTTCGTATGATAAAGACTATGTAAATCTTAAAATTAAAACGATCTTTTTTAAATTCACCTCAAAAATTATTTCTGAAAAAAATATTTCAACAGTTCTGAGTAACGAAGCCTGAAGGAACTCAAATGACTCTCACGTTGATTAGCTTGAGAGATCAAAATTTTGATGCAATTTTTTTCGAATTTTGAAGTTTAAAATTAGCCACAAAAAGTAGTTGTTCTTCAAAAAATGAAATTATTGAGCTCCTCGCTCGTAGAATCGACTTGCATCTTAATCATTCTATTAATTTTTAACGACTGAGCAAACTGTCAATTTAATTTTGTGTCTGAGAGCATCAGTACGCGATAGATCAATTAGCAGCATCTAAAGTTTTATTGACTCATCAGATTCATTCAGTTCCACCCAGTTTTTTTTAAATACTCTAACCTCTCTACTGCTATCAAAGTTTGATCAAAAGTAATCGACCAAGCAACGAATTTTAAACGTACAGAAAAGGCAACGCGGTACATTTGGATCCTCGAACTGAAATTAACTGCCTCGCCTCGCCCTATCAGGTTCCTACATCGCTGTTCTGGATGTCAAGAATAATTTGATCTCCACAGAGATAGAGGCTTTCAGTTGAGTTTAATTGCCTACAGAGCTTCTGACCCAACGTCACGCGTCCTACCCAAGCCTCCCTAAAAATGTAAAACTTCCAGGCATGCCTTCAACATTCTACGTTAAAGGAATGGTGGCGTGTGTTTTTCGATTTCGGCTCACTATATTTTCAGTGAGTGGTTAATTATTTACCCTCTCGATAGGTTTCAAATAAATTTCTACAAACAGCTCAAATGTTTCCCTCTTCTTCGTGAATTGGTATTTTGATGCGTTTTTTTTGAGTTTAGAGGCAAGTGACAGTTCCTGAGGCTGGTGACAACTTGATGTCAGGGCCAGTCCTTTCACTGAGATGGTAATAACGGTGCATAAAGTAAAACAGACAGCAAGTAGAAGATTCATATGAATGTTGCTTTACAATTAAGAACGTTATAATAATATGTCCTTAAATTTAGAATGACTAATAGGGAACAACATTAGCCATAGAGTGGTAATCCCAAAATATGAACTGTAGTTTGAGGCGGGATGAATTCGCAGATCCGTATTAAAGAAACTAAAGTAAACCTATGAAATACTGGAATCGAAGGAAATATTGTTAGCAATTCGATTTTTTTATAGTGTCCATCAACTTTCCCTTTGAGCTATATAAGTGCCATCGCTACATCATTGATTTACCAATCTCACCCGTACTGGCTCTATACTATCTAATAAAATGTGTCTTTGGTCAATCTGTCAACCTTTCGTCAAATAAATTCGTAGATCCGCAAGTAGCATACACAGTAACTTATCTTCATTAGTCCCTCCTCCATGTTTCCCCATCATGTTGCCCACCTATCCTGACCTATTCCTAAACAGAATGCGTTTCCCACACTATTGTCCATCCCTTCTCTAGATTTCCTTTCATTTTCCATCCGTCACCTGTCGCTCAGCTTGCGGAACCATCCCGGGCTGGGGGGCAATAATTTTTCAAAGTTTAAAGTCGGCGGCTTATCAGTTGGTGAACTACGGAGGGCGAGGGCACGGTGTGGAAGTCGAGACTTCTCACTCGGGCGCCACCACGCGGTCGTCTCTGCTGGTCGCCAACGCTACACACAAGGACTCTGGCAAGTATTCCTGCAAGCCTGCCAACGCCGGCAACGCGTCGGTCGTCGTCCATGTTTTGAAAAGTGAGTCTTGAGCTACGTATGTGTCACAAAATAACTGAGGAAAAACCGGGTTTCAAAAAATTCTATTTTTATTTTGTAGAAAATGTGTATGTTTAACGCGGAGGATGTTCTATTAATTTGATTATATGAGAGATGTTTTGTCTTAGGATAGACTTAAAGAGTTTTGTGCACTTGATGGAGAAAAATATTAAAT
Source organism: Morinoia aosen (assembly GCA_030386875.1). Taxonomy (NCBI): domain Eukaryota; kingdom Metazoa; phylum Arthropoda; class Malacostraca; order Amphipoda; family Talitridae; genus Morinoia; species Morinoia aosen. The sequence goes on from CM059562.1 coordinate 9,924,018, forward strand.
ACTCTTAGCGCGAAAGAAATTTCATGATCTTTGAGGAACGGCTGAGATGTATACCGATTTAAAGTGGTCTTTTCTTCGCGTATACGCTATGCAAAGTGCACTCCCTTTCAATCACAAAAAAATTTTAAAATTTGACGTTTCAGAAAATAAGACTCGCTTTCATTAAACCGTCTCCTCAGCGACTTTTGATCTGCTCCGCCTTTTTGAAATCAATCGCTGAGTATTTGAATGAACGAGTAGAACTTTGCTTTCCGCTGCTATTCCGTGCGATTGAACTTATGAACCTCTTGGCGAACGGATCTCGAGTAGACTGTGTTCTGCAGAAGCTAATTTGGCTTTCTTATAACTCTTGGAGCAAAGCGTCATGGTTTTAGGGATGCAGTTTCTTCGCTAAGGCTGTAGTTAACAAATTGGAAGATATTTCACAGCTAGATTTAGGCTTTTTTTGCGCACGAGTGAATGCTTTTTGAGAGCAAATATTACCAAAACCTTACGAATTCTGCTTTACCGGACATCACAAATTCATTAAAAAAGTTCTGGAGTTCCAGCGATAGCTAAACAAGCTACCGCTATTCATGGCTTTTCCAACATATTTGATAAGAGAAAATACAGCGCAAAAATGCACTCACAATTGCTCTGAAATGAACGTATCATATTAAAGCTTTTTACAACAGGAAAACGCATAACAAATAATTCGACACCCTCCCTTTACGGAACTAAAGCAATGATATATTCAAGTGGAACTCAAATCTCAAAGTCCTATAACGTATTTCTTCACTGTATTTAAAATTTAATTGTGGCTAAAATTTTTATTTTTTCATTATATAGGCCTATAGATTAAAAAAACGGGTGCTGTAAAAATGAACGTTCATTTCTTAAACAAGTGAAGTATCGAGTCACTAAATAATTAGAGCACTCTTGCTACTGCACTCTATATTGAACCTAAAAACGATTATTCTTGCATAATTTCAGTGAGATTTTTTGTAAAGACACTTCTCCGTACTAACTGCGATTTTATAGAAAAACGTCCATGTATGTTTGCCTAGTCAGCTTGCAATTCTGTACATCATGAACAATTACGATAGACGAACGTATTTTTACACCAGGCATTACTGAAATGGACATTGATATGTGATAACGAATCTTAATATACAGAACTGCATGCTTAGATGAAATTCGTCTCTATCGACCTGGAGAAAGAAAAAATTACTAGAAGACATAAAATGGTTCCCTTATCTCAATAAATACTTAATTTATAACGCCAGTACTAGCAATCTTGGAAGCCCAGCTTATCTTTCACTCACTTAGACCAAGAATAAAAGCTAAACGAGCGAGCGGCTGATGGTTTGAGAAGGCAAAACTGCGATGTAGTTGGGACTAAATTACCATCACGCTGCACAAGCCGGCCGCTCCCTCAGCGCAAGGAAAGTAATTTATTCTGCGCTCAAAGGGTTTCAAACTCATTGGCTTAACAAAAGAAAGACTTTTGAAAAGAGCGGAAAAAATTGTTCATTCATATTTGATCGGAGCGAACATTTGCCCTCAGCAGTGACACAAACTAAAAGCGTGTGATGTTAATAGGCGAGCTATTCGCCGCAAATCATAAGTTAGTGCAAGTTTATCAAGTAGCTGCTTAAAGTTCTCGGATAAATCTGGTGTGTGGGAGTGATACAATCTACAATTCATGCGTTGATGGAAATTTTCTCTTTGATGAATGCCTTATCAGCATTTGGTTCAGTTAAAATACATGTTTCTATCGCGATTATTCATTTATTGGCCAAGCATTAAGAAAAAAGCAAAGCAGAATTTCAACTTTTAAAAAGTATCCACATTTGAGAGATTGAATTAGTGCTGTTGCGGATTAGACTTACTTGAAAAGCCGGTCAAATTTTCCTATCTATAAATAGCATTTACCATAAGGCAGCATTTTTTTTCAATTATGCTTAACAACAAACACTCTGTTCCAACAATTTAGGTGAAACGCCAGCGGCGATGCAGACGACGAACAACAGCTCACAGGGTGGCACCACCACCAAGGGCTGCCTGTCGCTCATCATACTGCCAGCCCTGGCGACGGCCCTGCACTGCTTCCTCTTGCTGCCTGTCCTGCCGTCCGTCACCAGCGACGCCTCCAAGCTGCGGGGCAGACACGATATCGTCAGGGGTGTGGACAGATGAGGTGCTCCAGCCACTTCGGTTGGAATCTTTGCAGGGAGCAAAGCGCAAAAGAACTTTGCTGTATAAAATACTGTACTTAGTAAGGAAGATTCTCGTCAGCACCGTTTCAAAATACAATTTAACACATAAAGAATGGAATTACGCATGAATTTGTAGAGAGATGGGAGTTTGTATAAATATATTTATGCTCGGGAGAGTTGAATATTTTTTAAAGGTGAGAATTCTCATCTCATTCGAGTGCTGAGTTTCAACTACCAAACATTGTAGTTACGCTGAGTATTTATAAGAATGCTGAGGAAGGCTGTTCTAATTGAAGAACATATTTAGACATTGGAAATCTTCCGAAATGTATGATACATGTCCCCGAGTGTTGCACTGAACTATGCTTGTACATTTGCACAGACCTCGAATAGCAAGTGGTAGTTTTTTGAGAATCTAGTTGTGGTTTAGGAAGTGACAGCTCATACTTCCAACTCATCATGTCAATGTTAGCCGTTCCCAAGACTTAGTGAAACCCGTACAGACATATCTGGCAAGCAATCGAAACTCACCGCGGTATGTGAATAATTTTGAAAGTTTTAATTGTCATATTCAAGAAAGTTGTAATACGAAACAATGACATAAATATGAATTAGCATTTTAGTTTTTTCATATAAACATAAAATTTTATGTATTTCATAGTAATAAATGCTGAGTTATGGGATATGTATTGTTTGAAAATGACACAACGAATTACATATTTATCACTGGACCAATTCCAATATACGTCAATGTTTTTTTGTAGAAGGTATATTAAAGACATATTGACACAGTTAGAATTAAAGATAATTCAAGTGATTGAGAATTTTGTTTTGATCATAAATGCCCACTGAAATTCTCGTTAAACACTTACATAGTTTATTTTCTTTTCAATTTGTGACGTTCATCATGCCTCATAACTAACAAGTGTACTTCTTATGTCATTCAGAGTACATGAAATAGGTACAACAAGAGCGAAGAATAATAATGCATTCGTTCATGTATGACCCGACCCTCCGATATCAAACCTTACCTGTGCTTGCTGTGATCTCCATCGAGAGAGCAAGTGTAATCTCTCATTTCCACCTCGACTCACCGCAAAAATTCATCAACTTTTGGAATTTCTCACACTTTTAGATCATGAGCGCACCAAAAATCACGTTTTTTGACAGATTTAGTTAATGTTGATCGTATCCCGTTTCAGTTTTTTGAAGGATGTTTGCTGTTACTGACGTAGTGTACAATATTAAAATGTTATTTGTTTTGAGATGGACTGTTTCAAAACTATTATAATCAGATCGGTTATTTTAATTCATGATATATTTGATAACAGATGTTTGAGTCGTGATACATGTATGTATAAATGCTAAATAGAGTAAACAATAAAAATGATAAATGTGTTTCGAGTTTTTTTTGTGAACTGTGACAATAAATACAGAGAAAAATTTTCGTAAGTGGTTTTTAAGTCGTTTGTTAGGAAGTGAAATTGAGCAAATGAAAAATTAGTATGTCATATCAATGCTATTCACAAGGCACCAAATGATGATTAAATCAAGTTGTCTCAACGAATTTTCATAAAGTTTTTTTTTAATTCTTATCATTGTCATAAAACATTTATTAAAACGAACATTTAATATGAAGGAACATTAACTAACAAACGACAAAGAAGGACCTGAAATGGAGCCCAATCATGAACAATTTTCTTTTATAACCAGCGCAGCCGTCGCAATCTTTCCTGTTGATAGGGCCTATACAAGCGTGGTATTTTAACTTTAAACTTCACTTTTTTAAACTTCACCTTTCCGAAGTTCAACGTGGGATAAAACATTTACCATTGATCGTACTTTGTGAGATGAAATATAGCAGCACAAAATGAACTTTTATCAGAATTTCGCTCGTAAACTTTCACAACACTAACGGTTAGTTCTCGACCAAACCGTACTTTAAAAAATGTTTTATGTGTGCTTCGTCAGCTGTAGTGAAAGTACCAGGGCTGAACAAAGGCCGTTGTTCAATAATGTTCAATAATGAAGTGTTCAGAAACTAAAGCAATTCATCCAGTGATAATTCTTATTATTAATACTAATGTCCATAGTAAGAATACCTACAGTAATTGTAGCCATTCAAACTTCTCCCTGATATTAGTTATCATCCACAATAAATATCCTAACCCAGTATTCTCACATGTATTCTTACACATAGTTGAGATCAGCCATATGCCCTTTTTTGATAAGTTAATATCCAATTACATACTCTCCCGCAGGCCTGTATGACATGTATCGAAAAAGGACTTTCAGTGAAAATTAATCCAGCGGTCAGAAATTTTTTCTAATGAAGGAATGCCAACCGAAAAATTCGATGCTTATCACCTGATATACTCGTACCTGTTCTGGGCTTATATGCTATGTGTAGTGCGCAAATAATGAATGAAAGCGTCGGGACCCCATTAATTTACCTCAGTTTTCATGCCTTTAAAATTACCATGAGCGATGTCTCTTCACATCAACATGGGAGCTCAAATTCTGGAAACAAAAAAAAAATAGTTTATGAGCGAACTACCCACTTAAACTGAAAGAATTTAGCACAATACCTTCTACTTTATATTGAGGTAAAAACTTATAAGTTGAGTACTGCAGACTAATTTTAATATAATACAATGTACAAGAAACTAGAAATGTCAACGAAGAATAACATGAAGTTCAAACAAGGCGCGTCGAAACATCAGTGCCGGCGACCTACAGTACCAAGGAACGCTCCCCTGAGCTCAACCAGACGTGTGATTCGACACGAAGTTCAATTGAAAAAGTTTCTTTGTGTTGCATCTTCGTTCTCTAGAAGAAGAAGAAAGAGAACTTTTGAGCTCGAAAAATGAATTCACGCTGGTATTTCTCTAACTTATCGCTTTTGAACACGTCTGTCGAAATGTGAACCACCGGTGTACACGAAAGGAATTTCCATGACGCTGCACACCGACTAGCAGTCACGAACTCAATTTTCATCCATGCTTAATAAAAGCAAAATTAGCGCATGATCAAGTTAATGTTGTCAACTTTCAACATTCTTCACTACAATTTACTAAATTTGAGCTATCACTGAACTGGAGTTTAACTAATCGCGACCACGATGTTTAGATACAGAATATATGTCGACATATGTAGTTTTAGAACTGCAGTTTTTCAATTCAGATTCGGCCAGAGTTCATGTCTCCATCATAATTACAAGATGGCACCAAATGGTGGAACGCTACAAGTTTGTCACGCGTTCGTCGAGAACTTCAGCAGTTTTTTGTTTTAAATAAGTCCCAACTCCCGCACTTTCCGGCTAGCGGTGATCTACTGTACTAATGAAGGTTACTAACCAAAAATGCTAAAAGTTTGAATTATTCATGAATATTACCTCAGTATTTTTCCCTTGCGAAATACAAAATGTTTCTCTAAAAATGGACGAAACGCTGAAAAGAACATTCCGTTTTTATCAAAGTCAAATTGTCTTAGAGGTATAAGTTATTAGGCAAATAAAATTGAGACCACCTCATAAAAGAGTGTTTTCCATTAAGAAAAGGGAGAATGAATTATTCTTCCCTGAGAATAAAGAAGATCATAGGGCAAAAGCTAATTAAATAAAAGAGATAATCGATTTACCGGCGTTCACAGAATGTCGTAAACTATTATAACTGTAGATCAACATAAAATTTGAGAGAAAGTAAAAATCTCATTCTTTCCTAGGACGAAGTTTCACAAGAAAACTATAAGTTTTCCAAAAATACTATTATCAGGGACTCGAATTATATTTAGTGTTAGTTCTTCTCACCAGGGCTCGCAAAATACTAAATTTCATTTTACACGTAATGGAAAGTTAAAATATAATAAATATAATTCTTGTTAAAATATAATTCTTGTACCTTACATTTGAATAAGCATATTATTCCTGAGCATACTTCATGCCGTCCAGAACCAAAACTGAGCAAAATTGAACACACAGCACTTTTCTTAATGAAGGCTGAACCGAAACTAAGGTGAGTGCCAGTCGTAATTTTCAGCTGTATTAATACAGTAACTGTCAGTGTTCCTGCACTTGTTTATTAACTCTTTATTGTACGAGAGGCTCGGAAATGTTTTCAAGAGATCAGTGCTTATCAAACTATCCGACGTGACCAATCGGTGATTTTTTCTTCGCTGTACAGATACTATGAAAGTATTAATTTATAACTCGAACAATACATTTAATGATAAAAAAAAACAAAAATTTTAGCAATATTTGGAAAAAATAGTTAACTTTTCGTTATTGTCAGTATTAGATTTTTTCACAGATACAGGAAGTCGTTTTAAAAAGCAGTTACTCACAAAATATTCAAGTTTTTAAATCTTCTGACAACTCGCTAAGTTCCGACTGTAGAGAGTTTTACAGGCCACTCTTCAGGAAGCTTTGCTCGTAGTCACAGTATAATTTATTTTACGATTTCATATCCACAAGTACATGAATATTTTAGTCAAAAACAGACAGGTTTATTAATGCTACGAATCAGCATTCCTTTTATGATAGGAAAACGTGTGGCATTCAAATAATAACCTATTAAAGTCAACGTTAGCAATTTTCATTATTAAAATTATTTCCCCAAATATTATTTCAACTTCAACTCGTCCCAAAAAAACGAGCAGTGAACACTGCACTGACAATAACTCGTTTATCTGTCACATTCCTTTTCATGCAAGTCATTTCATAGCAGAAAATGATCATTTATAGATGAACATTTTTCAAAATACCATAATTTTTGTTTGGTATCACTTACAACAAGCAACAAAATGCGCTCTAGAATACGGCAGCCCTGTTTACGCTGACGCACATCGTTCAGCACGAACCTTACCATTTTTTTTTCAACAGTGCGTCATGCGGAAATTTCGAGCTTGCTTCAAATGAGAAGTTTTCAGTAACTCATTTAACTGACCAATCTTTGCTCTGTTATTTCGTTCAGGTATCAAGCAATTATCAAGTGTTGGGACTCGACCCAAACCCGCTACTTCAGAGCGCTCAAATTTCCCGATGGTTGTTGAGCTAACAATTTTCATATCTCTTTTAACTATAGACCTGACTTTCTTATCTCTGCAATGATCTAATGCATTCAATGTCTATTCAAGATTGAGAATAAATATTATGCAGCCGTCCCGTGTTGTCCAAAGAAGAAGTTGTATGTTCCAAAAGAGAAAACAAAATGTCTTTGCAAAATTTTCTAATGACAAATGTTAGTTTTCAGAAATATACCTTATCAATGTTTTTCATCGACTGTTACATAATTTTTTTCACGTAGCGCTAATCTTTCCTGTTTTTACTGCAACGCTCGCTATAATATCGATCTGAGAGTAAACAATTCGAACTTTAAGAGGAAATTAACTCCATGTAAATAATCGAAGTACTCACTTTAATTACTTTTTGCAGCATTTAATGACGTTGGTCAATAGCCAAGAGCGACTTTTCATCATAACATTTTTTTAACAGAAACCATAATACAGTTTTATATATGATTTTTCATTCATGTATTTAATGGAAATGCATGAGGATTATTAACTGAGGTCTCTAATCGAATCAGCATTCTTAAAAGAAAGCTCATATCCTAGTCGTGCATAAAAAATTATATATCTCTCAATCGCAATTACTTGAAAGTTTTACAAGTCTCATTTTTATGAAGTTTTTCTTTTATTATAATAACTTCTATGTGTTTTTAATCCAGCGATGAAAATGTCATGAAATTTGAACCAAGCTCCCATTAAAAAGATTCTATAGGTTGTATCTTTGAAGACAGAGTTCTTACTTCTGTTGCAACTGATATAAAAACCGATTGAGCCAGTTACGCGGACATCATGTGCTTAACATGACGTGGTTGTCCGTTAGTCGATTATCCACCCAAATGAGTTTTATAACAGATTGATTGATCGTAAAACCCTTTCTTGTAACATTCGCGGATTTTGATTCGAACAATTTACATAGAACATCCTATATTCGATCAGCCTGTTGTAAATTATATGAAACTAAACCTGTTCTCTTTAAAAAGCAAGAGGTTCTCGCTTAATTTCTAATTGTAAAGCTCTCAATTTTCTCTCGAAATGCAGCCAGTTTGCATGCGAGCTCTCAAGTTCCGCACAGGATAGGAAAGTTCGTGTACCAAAAGATCGGACAGCAAGGAATTGCGGAGATCTGGGGGGAAATCAGAGGAGCTTGTGCAGCAGACGGAGCTATTCGAGACTTCAATTTGCTTCCTTATAAACAGCTTGCCACTGTGAGCTGAAATTAGAGGCATCTTCACCAGGATCTCTGGATGCAACTCAAGAGACGTCGCTGTGTTGCATAACAAGTAGGAGAGTAACGAAAATTTCTGATAGAATTTGTGCTTTACATGTATAACTGAAGTGTGATACTTTACAGTTGAGAGAGAGAGAGGTTTAACTTGAGTTCAGCATTGGATTCAGGCATCAGTACCTGGAAAAAAATGAGTTTCAGTTAGTTAGATTGAACTCTCTAAAGTAAGTACATCATGAAAAATATGGTAAAAAGTCATATAAACATTTAAGCTACTTCTTTTTAACTGAATATTATGAGAGATTATTAGATAAAGATCTGTATTTCATCTAAGTACCGCCCATGATAAAAAGTCATCACTGCAATATTAAACACCGTCTTGTGCTTAAAATGAATGCTGAAGTTCAGTCAACATTCTTCTTCTCTACCCAACAACCTAATTTCTTCAATTAAAGGGAATAGCGCATGAATCATTATACAGTTTTAAAACAATATGAGATGGAGCTAAAACAAATTGAACCTACATGTATCAATGTGTGTCCTATTTTCATCAGCCTAAAGGATTTTTCCATGGTAAATTCATCTCGATTGCATTCATTAAAAGCATGACCTTTGACCTTTTTTTAAGCTGTGCTCTACCTAGGATGTAGGTAGAGTCCAACAGCAATGAAAATCGTACAGATCGCACTACGTCATATATTACAAAAAGTCATATCTGAATAATTCTGTGCAATTCGAATCATTGTTCCGGCTTTGCCATAATTTGTGGAAAGAACAGAGTCATGTTTTGATGCTCAAAGTCATGAGAAACGTACGCTCGAAGAGCAATCGCTTCGAGTTGAGGAAATTTCATAGAAGAGCCCACAATCTGCCGGAGCTCATGACTGATGTGTCCCGGTGCTAAACCGCTTGGTCTGTCCTAAGTTTTCGCAAAAGTTTACCCACATTCTTCCTAGTCTGTTTTTGAAGGTTTTTGCAGAGCTGAGTTGTTCCCAAGTCCCGTTCAGATCGACTAGTATTGAGAAACGGGAACTTCTCGTTGGAAGTCCGATTGCTTGTTGTAAACCTTCCTGAAATACTTCGGCGGTAAATCTAGCAAGAATACTGTCGTACACTGAGATGGACATTCATTTTGTTCTCCAGCGCAATTAGTTTCCATGGGTGAATCGTACAATGGATTCTTTTAATTTCAGCGTTCTAAGCTCCATTTTTAACATAAGAATTTTTTTAAAGATAATCTACTCATCATCGTATTCATTGAACATTGAATTATGATTGTAGAAAATTTAATCAAATTTTTTTGAGTATTGATGAAGATAGTCAGTTTGTTGACTGTCTTACATTTGACGGGATATTTATAGAGCAATGTTGACAGTACCCTTTTTTAATAGGACTATAGAGTATCATGATGATCGTGCACACTCAACGTATAATTGAATATTCTTCTCTGCGTCTATTCTTACGGAATTTTGCAGCCAAGTACTTTACCGTTCCTCAGCAAATTGGATTTAATCTTAGTTGAAAATCAGAATCAAAACTCAATTAAAATTCATAGCATACAGTTAAAAGATCTGTTTTTTCCTAATTTATTCAATTTGTATAGATTACGGGATTCATGAATTTGGTGAAAGTGTTCACTCTTGGGGAAAGGAGAAGGTGGATATGAACATTTACCCAAATGGAAATTTTGATTACATATACACAAGTAGGATAGTTCGTCATTAATTAGAAAATTAATTAAGCAGTTAACATAATGAAGGCTAATGAAAATGAAATATTTGAGTTATATTCTTATTTTTGATCAGTAAAATAGCAGGCATGAACACACTGCAAGCCTGAACGCTTTTCGAAGTCTGAAGTTCACACTTCCTCTCCTTGCGACACCTTATTTGAGGCCAAGTAGACTTGAAACTAACTCATCCGCTCTTTCGCTACACAATGTTCAGCTTGCTCAGTGTGGCGACCCTAATATCTTTCCCAGATACAGTAAATTATCACAAGGCGGTTCTTGTCAGTGGTGCGTTATTGCGCTGTATTCGCAGTGTATTTACCCAGTCCTCAGAGACCGTGCAGCATGGAGCCAATTAAGGGAGTACTCCACAACCTTGGATGCTTGTTGCGTGACTTTATGAGCTATGGATCACGCTGCTTTTGGCTAATGAAAATGATAACTTTAAGACACGTCAGGCGAGGAAGTCTTCATTTTGGAGGTTCAAAATCGAGTATTCAAATTTTAAAATTTTCAAATGATCATTTTGGAAAAATGACTACCTCGTTAATGGAATAAAATACGTTTAAAGTTGTCTCCGAATTAAATATTGATAGATGTTTTAATCTGGTTGGCAGACACACGCAACGGTTTGCAGAACAGAGAATCACGATACTCAATTCAGTAAGAGTGATATTTTCATTTCTGAACCTGTATATAAACATAAAAATAATCATTTGTGCATTAGTGTACGAGTTTTACAATGCGAACATTTGAATGAAATTCAAACAAATTCAGTTTATTTAGAACTAAATTTTTTTTCTCTTCTGCATTATTTTTATCCTTTCGAGATAAACTTGTTGGAGTTCGCGCTGGACTAGAGAGGGGTCTGTCGAATATTATTTCTGGTCAGTTGAGATTCATTTGTAAAAGAAAAAATACAAAAAACAAATTTCATGAAAATTGAATGACAAACTACTAAACAGGTAAGGAAAAAATGACTTAGCAGCAGGTCGCAAAAAGCTAAGTTGAAATGATCCTCACTGATCAATTTTTGTCAGCACGATACCGGAAACTCCCAACCAATAGATAGTGAATAGACGTTTTTGGTTGTTTTTGAAAGTCGTTGAACGAAATGAAATATGATTTAAGCTCATGAAACTCACACCATTTCCTTTCACTTCGAAATGCGTACACCTCTAGATTATACTCTTAATGAATAGTTTTAAAATTAACGGGGATGAAATTGTCACCTCGTTTTACTGCAACAAACTCTGTGTGCTCCGAAAACATAGGAGAAACACAAAATTCTGTACCACTAGTTAACAGCAGCTAGAATCGCACTGATTTTGTTACCGATATTTCTAACTGACTCGCAAATGCCATCATTTCTATGATAAAAGGTGTGTTATTTATGAAAATAATTCTTAGTAAATATTAGTGAGTAATATGCTCAAATAATGTGAGTGTAAATACATTAACCTAGCTGCCATGACTAAACTCAGGACCTGCTGCTGCAAACGGCATTTATTACGTGGTGCAAACTTCCTGACCTTGCATGTCAGTTTCCACGGACGAGTTAAAACCTGCTCGATGGATTACAATCACACAAACTCCTCGACTAACGCAAATAAAGAAAAATCAAAAACCTTATCGTTCAAAACTTTCATTGCTGGGATATAAAGCTACCAAAAAGTAAAACAGCAACTTGTTCTGTAAAACTGCACCCGACAAAAGGCTAACAAACCGAGCGAGCTATCAACGCTGACAATTATTGCACAATCGTCGTGCGGTGCAAGAAGACACCGATGGTAACAAACCTCTCTCTTGACGCCTTGCCGACCAACTGCAGTAAGCAGCCAATACACTATCTGCCTTCGTGGGCTTGGGGCAGTCGAAGCATTTATGACGGGCTACTATCAGGACGAAATAATTGCTACCAAATGAAAATTCATCACCGCTCATTAATTACGTTTCTCTTGTGCGGTAAACTGCACTCTGATGCAGGCCGGGATACTTCACAAACAAGTAGTACACTTCGAGCAATGTTCATATTATGAGATACAAATCTTCAACATCCATGACTTTATTTATTTAACGACAGCTGTGTACTGATTGGATCGTGAAATGAGATGATTAAACGAACAACCGACGTTGACAAACAACAGTCGTCTTGTAATGTTACATGCTAGAAAGTAAGCCATTTTTTCTCTCTCTTTCTTTCCTGTGGATACCTCGACTTCAACTGACAGCATGCGCTGGTGAATTAAACTCATCATGCAATGTAAGGATAAATTTAAAGGGTCACGTAAATCAACTATCAAAATAATAACAGCAACATTTAGCCCAGAAACCGATAATGAAAAATTGTTTTATTAGCACGATTTCTGCTGTTTGATTCGCACTAAAAACTAATAATGACGTCTAGAGCTACTTGTCAATTCAAACTTCGAAGTTTAATCTACCGTCTATCCTAACAAACTGCATGAGTTTCATGCAAAATTTAATCTAAAGGCCTACACTTCCACACTTCATACCTTGCACGGTTCAAACGGCTAGATTTAATCTAAGATCATACACTCACACAAAGAGATTCATTTGCAATGTAAACTGCAAGACTTGCACTAAAAACCCTGACACAGTGCGTGCATGCTGCAAGAATCGGAATAAGAGCCCATGCTGACACACAGCACGCTTCACGTGTCGCCGGGTAAACAGTGAGGCAACCAACCAAGTTTTTGTCCAGGGCCATTACCTCTCCAATCCCATTCCGTGCGAGGAAGCAGAAGCTGGAAATTCCAAGGTTCCTGAAAGCGAACCAGAGAGGCCCATCTAGTTTGGATTTCTGCGCTCTATTTGCAAACATTATTCCAGGAATATGTTGGATCACACGTTGTGACTTCAGAACTAATAGCTCCGGTCTTATATACCAAAATCTCACTTCCATGCGTTGACCTGCTTTTGAGAATTTTGCCACTTTGATCATTCTGCCTTGAAGTTTGCAATTTAGATTCCAGCGCAGGCGAATAAACTTATGCTTTCTCTCGTTTATTTGTCAGTAGCTATTTGTAAGATTAATTTGAGTGCCTATTCTCAAAGAGTCTAGTTCTCTTAAGACAAGATAGAATTTATAAGAAGGCTTTTCTTTCATAATACTTCTGATTTTTAAACGCAATATACATTAAATTTCTCGATCGAGTGACAATTCGGTGTTATTGTTCACTATCTTGATTACCTGAACTTAAAATGGAAATAAAATTTATATTCTCTTTACCGAATAACCATACTGAAACATATAAAATTGTAGCGTTTAATTACGTAATGGATGAATCTCATATTTCATTTACGTTGCTTTAATTAACAAAATGAACACATTTAATTCATTGAAAAAATAGAATTTGATTAATCTATTCCATTGCTGATGAACTTTTGATGATGTTATTTAATTAACTTTTTGCAAAACGTGTGTGAATTCATTTGTTTTTCTCAATCCACACTCAGTCCCGGAAATATTTCCCAATGGGGACCAGATATAAAATTAAATCACGCAAACCTCACCGTTCCATTAAAGTTTTTAACCTACATTAGATAGTTCGATGAAATACGTAACTGACAAATTTTCATGTTTATATAAAACGCATAACTTACTTACACGGTATAGTTGCGAATGGGACAAATCAAAAATTACGTACAAAATTACGCTCTGGGACATGTTCGCTACGAACAATACAAAAATTTTCTTGAAAGAAAATTTGGGCATCTCAGTCATCTTGGCCACGTTATGGAGGAATAGTCATTAAAGTAGCAAACGGTAGTAAGGGCAAACATGTTGTCATTCTCTGATCCTGAGGATGAACTTTCACACTACTGTGTGGGAAAACTGAAACTAGAGATTTGATTGGAAGCATTCTCTTTGCAAGCTTTTCTAATGGTGCATGGTATCATGATGAGTCGAATTTATATACGTATTAGCGCAAATCATATAGAGTGTATAATAAGTCTTGCACAACCATTTTTTATGACATCCTATAATTTCACAAGCTCACTGCAACACTCATATAGAATTACAGAAAACAATTTCAACTCCTGGTATTTTTGGGGTATTACAAATAAAAGACCGTTACAAACACAATACGGCAGACATCACAGCATCACACAACTGTCAGGGCTCAAATACTTTCCTTTCATGCCCCGAAAAAATACACGGCAATTATTTTATAGAAATAAATTGTACATGATAACGTGAGCTGATAATTAACTGATGCTCTTAATGCGGTCAATTTTACATCGTGTATGCCATTAACGTCACTCATTACCTGAGTCTCGATATGATGCATTAGCTGTGAGAGAAAAGAACTTCATTGGGGATATTTATTTCAAGTTCCTGAAATAAATCATTATACATATTTTAAATGTGGGAAAGTTCATTTAAGCTATTGGAGCCACAGCGAATCGTTCAATAGGCTCTTCCGGCAGGCAGGTCTCGATGCTGAAAGGCTTGATTCCTTACAGATACATGAGCTAATTAGTAACTAACAAGGCAAAGCCAACGTGATGAACAGAAATATAGAACTCATCATTAATATCATAACCAACAATTTGTTTTTTGCTCTTTGATATGTTTCCGAATCACGCAGTGTGACGCGTTATAAATAAAGAGCGTCATGAAGGTGAGGCGAAATAAGGAGGTTATAACGTAGAGCTGCCATTGAAATGTTACAATAAATGGCTACAGTTTTACAATAAATGGCTAGAGTTTTATAATAAATGGCTACAGTTTTACAATAAATGGCTAGAGTTTTAAAATAAATGGCTAGAGTTTTACAATAAATGGCTACAGTTTTACAATAAATGTCTACAGTTTTATAATAAATGGCTACAGTTTTACAATAAATGGCTACAGTTTTACAATAAATAGCTACAGTTTTACAATAAATGGCTACAGTTTTACAATAAATGGCTAAAGTCTTACAATAAATGGCTAGAGTTTTACAATAAATGGCTAGAGTTTTACAGTAAATGTCTACAGTTTTACAATAAATGGCTAGATTTTTACAATAAATGGCTAGAGTTTTGCAATAAATGGCTACAGTTTCACAATAAATGGCTAAAGTTTTACAATAAATGGCTACAGTTTCACAATAAATGGCTATAGTTTTACAATAAGTGGCTATGGTTTTGAAGGTTCAAAATTTCGACTTAGCTTTGATTTCGGCTTAACTCGATTTTGGTTCTGGGAACCAACACAACAAAATATGACGCACAAACGTCACTTGGTTACAGAAGACTACGACTGGTATGATTAGAGTGGATAATTTTGGGACAGCTTGGAGCACAGAAGACTACGGTCACATTGGTCCTACAAGCGTTAAATGTCAGGTTTAGAATTTCGATCAAAATGTCTTAACGTTTCAGACTACAATACTTCGATTGCAGAAGTTGTCAGCACTGAAATACTTTTTCGGTAAAAAAATTTGATCATTGTTTTATTTTTTTTCTGTTGTATTTTGTGTTTAGATCAATCTTTCAAGGTAATAGAAATTTGAAGTTACTGAAAACATACGTTATTTTCGATTACAGACGAATTCTTTCCTTAAATATTCCCAGCCAGAGAAGCGTGCGAAGACTGAAGATCGCAACGTGGGTAATTAGAGTAGAACTAACAGAGCTGGTGAAGTTGTTAGAGTTATTCCCCGTTAAATTCATATCTACTTTCCTCAAAGGGAACTTGTCAAAAGAAGAATCACGTAGTCGAATTTCTTGAGAAATTTTGCTCAGTTTACTCTTCACTGAAAAATATCAAGTTCCTGAAATTAGGATTGCAATGGAGCAGTACACAAGTTTGGAAAATGACTACTCAGCATCCAATGGATAATGTAGTATTAAATAACCGTACATTAATTTAAATGGTCACAGTGGAAATGAAGTGGAAATGCTGCTTAGTGCATACCATTCAAACAACCTCATCAAGATCCTTATATTTTTCTTAAAGCCTATCTTGTCCATAAATATAGCTCAATATTCAAATAAAAGTTAGCATGCAGATTAGCCCAGCGCGATCTATTTCCCTAAAATAACTTTGTTCGTGAATGTCTATTAATTTTCACATAAAAATCAACATCCATATTGGCACTGAGCACAGTTCAGTTTTGCCGCATATTTGTAAGGGGACACGGCTGCATAATCGAGTCATGATCCTCGCCCGTTCATTACCAGCGCTCTGGCGCACTGAAGGATTAGCGGAAAATTCCCATACGCTCGTACCTGATAAATCCCGGGACGTCAATGGGCAGGAACCAAAAAATCGCCATTGAGTTCAGTTTTCCAACTGGTGAACAGTCATTTCTTATCAGACTTATGAAGAAAAAATTGCCAACTGTGTCTCTCAGTAGTGGCCATGTTTTTTACAATCTTTTACCGCCGTTTGCCTGTCCTAAAAAATACAGCGTTTCAAAGGGATTGCGATAATATTGCATCGGATCTATGAAGAAAAAAGCATTGCTAGGGTCTGTCAGAATTGGTCAGATTTCGAAGGAAATTTTGACTGTCGTCTATCTTTTTTCACAATACTTGAATAAAGCGGGCATATTTTATTCCCAGGTCATTTTGAAGCTCAATAACTTTGACGACGAAGACACGCTTCGAGCTCTGAATTTCATTTCATCCACACCACTGAATTTTAGTTTCAAACAAAAATGAAGATAGGAATCTAAGATGATTGTGTCCAGTTAAAGTCCATGTGATCTCTTTTATTTTATCTCAAACCACTTCACCGAAACTATACAGATCGCTCAGTTATCTGTAAGTCTAAAAAGTAAGTCCTACTAAGTATATTGCTAATTTTAACTCACCTGAAGAAGGTCAAAAACGCCCTAAAAATTTCATATACTGTAAGCAAAAGTGCCCCTCCCTCATACCTGGACATCTGTGCATGAGTTGTTTTATACCGGAATATGTTTTTGCTAATGTGCCCATTTAAATTACTGAACAGTTCTTCATGAGCATACCTATACTTTCAGTTGAGATATAGAAGATTTTATAGTATTCCTCGAACAAAGATTTTTCATTCATTATTTGTCATAAACATACGAACAATTCGAGGCTCGAAAATTTCCTCACTCGTTCATTTTTAATGTATTCCATGCCAGCCTTCATCGAAAATAAGCCGATGCCTAACTGAGGATAAACTTTTCCAAGTTCTTGCACAACTTTTCATTTATGAATCAAAAATAATATTCACTTGTTCTCATTTGCTAACTTTCATTGCCAACTTTTAGACTTCCTG
Organism: Morinoia aosen; assembly: GCA_030386875.1. Classification (NCBI taxonomy): domain Eukaryota; kingdom Metazoa; phylum Arthropoda; class Malacostraca; order Amphipoda; family Talitridae; genus Morinoia; species Morinoia aosen. The sequence goes on from CM059562.1 coordinate 9,941,498, forward strand.
GTTAACTGTCAACATTGTGCAGTTTTAGAACTCTACCCAACTTTAAAACTTCCATATTTTACCAATCAAATTCGGTTATTTATTCGTGAGCTAAGACCTGTTCGTTGAATTCTTCAATAAAATTCGTTGTCTTCGACGCATTGAGTAAATTCTCACACGTTCGTAAATAATTCAGTGAAGATGATATTTGCTAACAAGGAAAGTAATTTAAAGTGAGACCGAAACTAATTTTGGCAGAACCTTCATTCTCTGCGTTCATTCGGTGTACAGAATATCGATCTGGTGGATCGATATGATAAGTTATGGAAACTCTTCTTATTTGACTTTAAACGAACAGAACGGAATATTTTTCTGTCAAATTTCGTTACCTTTCGATGTCCTGACAATTAGAGCCCTTCGTAACTATGAAACTTTATTCCATCCCAGAACGACACTCATCAGCAACGCTATCAATTTTATCACCAATATTTCAGATGTTTCCACAGTCTGATGAAAAACTGCAAAAATTTTGATACGTATTTAAATTGTGCCTGATCTGAGTTTTTCAAACATTTTCCTAACTTTCACACACATATGGATTTACCGTCATTACTTTGCTTCCTCTTCTACAAGAATCTATCATGACAAGTTGCAAAATTGAAGCTTCGTTAGGTCGGCTGTCAAAACTGAATCCCTCATCATCCCGTCGTCTCTCCAAACCTCCCCTCGAGCTACCAATCAATCAACACGACTCCACACCTCACCAACCTATCCATCAATACGATTCCATGCAACTTCCAGACTATGCCATTCCATGCCTTGTTAAACGATCGAACACCTCGCCTCAGCACTCATCATAGCACTCAATACATCGCCTCAGCACTCATCATAGTACTCAATACCTCGCCTCAGCACTCATCATAGTACTCAATACCTCGCCTCAGCACTCATCATAGCACTCAATACCTCGCCTCAGCACTCATCATAGCACTCAATACCACGCCTCGGCACTCATCATAGCACTCAATACCTCGCCTCAGCACTCAATACCACAAAACACCGCACGAGACCATGGATTGTACAATACCAAACTTTTCCAAGCAGCACCACGCCATACCACTCATCACAAGATGCCCAACTTTTCCATATAATACCACAACCAATATCACAAAAGAGCAAACATTGTCAAACACCACCACAACATACCACACATCACAAAGTACCAAACCCTGCAAAACAAAACCACACCATAACCAACATCACAAAATACCAAACATTGCCAAGCAACACTACGCTTTCTCGAAGCACTTTATATCTCGTGGCATGAAAATATCCAATTAAAACGTGGGTAAATGTGCAAAAAACATCCGAGCAATTCTCGTGGTTATTTCTGAAAACATGAGCGTATTCTGCTCATTTTGCAATTTCCATTACAAAGCTAGAGCACTTCTAACCAACAAAGAAACCTTACCCCAATAACTCCCCTGGCTCGATAGCAATGAACGCATCTGCCTTTGATGTTCAGTGTAAATACTTAAAATAGCTCTGCTCCAAAACAGCGAAAAGGTCTAGGCACGAAAACCTCTCCCACTAACTCTATACATCTAAATTTTACTGCTGAAATTATATCTTCGTTTTCTCGGCTCCATTGAAAGGCCTGGACTTCCCTGAGCATCGTTACGCCCGATGAATAAACCATGATCTAGGCCAGGCAGCTACTGAATTTGCCGCTTCTATTCAAAAGTGCATCAAAAAATAAAGGACCTTAGTGTTGCTCAATTAGTTCGATTATAACGAATTATCTCTCTTTGCTGCTGGGGCCTAGCCTTGATCAACAGTTAGATAGATGACTCACCTCACAGAGAAGTAACGCTTTTGCTAAGAATCGATGCGGACCCATTTCTGTTTAAATTAACGATGCAAATTTTTCTCGCGCACTCGCGTAATGCATTGTTCAGCTTCCCCTGTAAGCTCGCTGGCTTCCGCTCGAGTGAAACTAGTGTTCAGAAATAAATTTTTCGCACTGACAGTCAATTTTCTCGGTAATATCTCTTTCAGTCTCGCAGTTATTATCAGGTTTCTCGTACCATTTAAGTTTTATGGAACACTTTATCGTTGACTATCGAAGTTGGCTCTTAGCTCTGGCCGAACTCGTAAGCTTACACGCTACGGGGTCCACCCACCACATACACCGAAGCTAAAACCTGCCATTTGCCACGCCAGCTGGAAACTAGCCATTTTCTCATTGTTTTCTATCATAAAACTTTTTTCAAATGCTGTGTAAAATGCAATGAACTCTATAAGGAAATGCACATGCATGAATTATTTCACTGGCGTCATTTCTTAAATTAGAACAGGTGTAAATAACAACTCCCTTTATTATCAATACAGTTTATGAAGCATTCTTGAATTCTTCCCAGTTCGAACCCATTGTTCCGATTCCAATAGCGAAATGTACCCAAGCTACGGAGATCATCACAAATTCACGGACTTGAGGGTCGTTCGAAAATCAACTCTACACAAGTGTATTTCAACTTGGATGAGGATCGTTTAGCGAATCGAAGTTTTATTAAAATTCTCATACTCCTAACAGTTAAATCACCAGTCTTTTTAAGCCGCATGCCAACGTAAATATGGATTTGAAAATATTTCAAACCGCAGCCCTGTTGGGCATTGAAAGTTGAATTATGTTGTCACATTTCAAAGCGCTTATGTATGAGTACAACGGCATGATGAGGTAATGTGCAAGGAATATTCAAGTCTGAAAATTAGCTAAAGCATGGTATTAAAAACTCTTCTCTTTTAAAGCGTAACAAAATCGATAAAGAATATTAATTATTCTCGAAAAAGTTCCGAAACACATTACTTCAACGAAATATCAAACTAGGGACTCATTCAAGGCCCTCAGTCATATATTTCTAACAAATCCATCACGGAGTATCGTTGCTTAAATGGTACGGGGCTGTGCTGGACAGACGATGTCACAGGAACTGGTGTGATTCCTGAATCTCTTACAACTTGCACGTAACCTTTTTCTCTTTCCGTCATTCCCTAAGAATATCTTTAAAGGTCCCTTCGTAGTTGAATGCCTCTTTTTACATTCAATATCATAGTTACAGTTGTCGAGTGCGCTCTAAATGGTCTCCTGAGAGACCTGAAAATCATATTATTATTATTACTTGAGAAATCGACAGCACTCGTGGAAGATTTACAGTTGAGAATTCGTCGATAAATTCTCAAGACAGACATCCTGAGTCAATTAAGCTATTCATTGGCTGAGGCTGAGCTACAATTTCAGATTCTCCAGTCAGAACGAGATCGACAGATCTCTCGGCTGCGCTTCACTAATTCTGTAATCAGATCAACCTTGATTGGCAGCGAGAAAATGACGTTATGGTAGAAGGATGAGCTGAATCCCGTCTTAGTCCCTATTACCCATGAAAGAAAATGAAAATAAGAAAATATCATTGTAACGGTCGACCACACTGTCGGGTGCGGAGTCAGACTCATTTTCATTTTGTCTTAGAAGTCATTTGCGTTGTATAACGCGAACCATAAGGTATGATGAAGACAACCACATCAGAATAAATGCCTGGGATTTCAGTAGAAAAATATCTTTTGATGAGTCAATTGGAACTGAACTGCCAGAGCTCACACTGTGGACTGGATTCTCAATCCACAGACCAGATTTACTGCACTGATAAACCGATTTACGAAGACCTCAATCGCAGCCGTCAACTTCGACACTATAAATTCTGAAGTTGAATTCTGACAAATTATAAATTCACTCATTTCTATCATTTTTTCTATTCATAATGTCTATTATTTTTGTTTGATAAACATAGCTTTTGAAAACATTTTTTACTCACTTTAGTACAACGTTGACAATAATTTCGATGAGTTATCGTCGTAATTGTATAAAGCTTTTTGCTAAAAATATAGAGATAAATTAATCAAATTCTTCAAATATTAAAACGCACGATGGAGCGAGTGAGTGCATATCTGAATTAATGCGAACTCGAAACACTGGTTAGTAATTAAGCTACGAAACGCTCATTAAAATTCAGACCTGAGCATGTGAAATTACGATGATTAATACCGATATCGATGCTCTATATTTCTTGGACAGCAACTACTCCCTGCATTTGAGAAACTTTCGCGTCGATGCCTTAAATAAGTTCTTTTTGTTCTACTTGGTGCTTGGGTATCTCATGAATAGAAGAGGATGCGTCGAACAGTGAATATTTAATCGCAGAAGAGAAAAATAAAACACGGTTTTGAGATTGAAAACTGTACGTCGTGGAATCGAAGTATTAATTTCAATAAAATGTGAAAAAAATTATCTTTGTTGAATACAAAAAGTTCATAAAGCACCAGTAAAAAACATCAAAGCGAGCAACTTCTGAAAATACACTCTATGAAAGTAAGATGGTTGCGGTTGCGGAAATGTTGGTTGCGGTTGTGTTGGAAATCCGATGTCCGTTCAACAGAAATAGCTTTGACCACAAGTTTGTAAGAAAATGTCTCCTGAAAACCTTATTCACTAGGAATATGAATACTAGAAATTTTGTGCACTGCCTGAACGTAAAGAAAATTTTTTCTTTAAATGTTGCAGAAAGAGGTGTACGAATTTTAAATTTTTTCGTCACAGTCCTAGAACACAAATCTATCCCACATATTCATGCTATACTGATTTACAAGCAAAAGAATGATTCATTGGTTCCTTTTTTAATAATTTTGTCAATCTGTAATAGAGCTTTTAGCCAAAAATTCCTCACGGCGATATTTTCAATCATTATTAATAACGCTTGTACTATCAAAGAAAGTTGTGCATTCCATAAGTAATATTTTTTGAACTGGTGTCACCGGAATGATGTGTAGGGTTACTTAACAGTGATGACGCTGAAACGAATGTGTTAGCAGGAATCATGATGATAAGCCGTAGATCTCTATTTTCATAATAACTTTTAATCAACGCTCTCACTGAAAAGTGACTATCCCATCAAAGTCTTTTATTTTAATTTTGTTGTTATTTCCCCTATAGTTACAGTAAACCATTTTTAGAGAGCGCATTTAGAGCGCACGGCCGTCCGTCTCTTTATTATACATATTAATCCCACACAAATCTAGGATCGCCTCTCCATTTCTAGCTCGCCACATATTTCGCTGGATGATTCAATTAGGCCAGAAGTTTGAACATAACAGTTGAGCACAACGGGACGGCCAAGCCCCGATGTGTGACTGTGAGCAGCCGCGCTCAGAAATGTCAGGGACGAGCACGGTGTTCGACGCGGCAGGAATCTCTCTGGCAGATCGTTTCACCGGATCAAGTGGAGATTGCTCCTGGATTTTCCAAATGAAACTCCTCGCTGAATGTCCCGAGCTACCGAGGGACAATCGTAATGGGATTTTCCCGTTTCTTTTTCTCGACATTCAACGTAAAAAAGTTGAAAATTATTAAACTGCATTAATAATGTTGGAGTTGTGCTCCTTAGTTATTGCCTTACATGTGTAGTGCTTCATCAATAATGTCCACTGTCGCTTAATCTTGAGAGACACATTTCTTTGAGTTACAAAAACACTTCGAAGTTTACAGAAATAAAAATTTAATTTAATGTCAGATTTTACAGCATCGTTAACTTCTCTTAGAGGGTTTTAATTTTCACATTTTTGCGAGTTTTTTCAACCTGTAAATAAATCAAAAAGTGTATGCACTGCTGGAAAATCTTTTCTCTTTGATAAAAAATCAGTGCACAATTTTCATTTTGTTTTCCAGCATTATTATTATACTTCACCTCCGATGACGCTACAAAGGCGTTTCATTGGTGGGTTCGATGTTCTCCAGTTCGTCATTTCTATACACAGGGTGGATATCATTTCTTATATCGCCGTGGAGGCAGCCATTGTTTTCCAGCAATAACGTCAACAGTGATATTGTAGGTGTTCTTTTCTCTCATGCTCCATTCGGTCAGGAGTTGTATAGCTACCACACCAACTACAGAAGATTTTTCTTCCAAAGTCACAAGTTTGTCTCCCCCACATAGAAAAAAATAAAATCTCATTGATTGAGTACTCCAGAGCAAGCCGGTATAAAGTTAAAGACACTACGTACTCTCAGTTAGTGTCATGTGCAGCCAATTGCTTCTAACTGTAAAAACGTTGGATATTTAGGAAAAATTATTTTAATAAATTGAGCATTTGGAGCCTTCGTTCATAATGCAAACAAAAAGTTTTCATAGAACATTATTTCTTATTGAGAAACTTGTTTTATTCAACTGGAAAACCCCAGGTACAATTTGAAAGACTATCTCAATAATTCCGAATATTCTTTGTCCAATATTAATTTGAAAAAACTTGAGTGATGTTACAGCATCTGAAGAACGTTACATAAGCTGGATACTGGAAATTAATGAGGCAAACTTTGACATTAGATACAAAAATTTATGGGTAAATGAAATTCCTACAACCCATCGCCTTCGAGACATGGAATTGTAAAAGTTGTAGGTCTCAAGAAAAATTTCTTACTTACTGTATTTTCTTAGATCCTCAAGTGCGGGCAACATTTTTTCACCTCAATGGTCGTCCTTTATCAGTAAACATTGTAAAATGCCTCCGTCAATAGGGATCGCATTATGAATTCTGATGTAGGAGATATGCGCATGATTTATAGATCAGCGAATAGCCATGCTAGATTGTGTGGAGAGTAGTCCCCCTATCGATATTGGTCAAACATTGTGTAATGGCAGAGATATGCGCATGATTTATAGATCATGATTTATAATTTTCATGCTAGATTGGCTGATAGATTGTGTGGAGAGCAGTTCTCCAACCAGTATTCGCTTGATCAAATTGTGGAATGGTAGAGATGGAATGTGGAACAGCGACTGGTCATGCTAGATTGGCTCCTAGATTGTGTTGAGAGCAGTTCTCCAACCAGTATACGCTTGATCAAATTCTGAAATGGCAGAGAAGGAATATAGAGCAGCGAATGGTAATGCTGGTTTAGCTGCTTAACCGCGAGCAAAGCACTTCCCCAACCGACACCTGCATGAACATCGCTTGTTTCGAAGGTGGCATCAGCGGCTGCGGGACAGGCTGGCATCAGGCAAACAGAAAAGAAGAAGGTGCTCTTTTTGTGCCAGTTAACGCTGTGGGCAAAGAGCGGAGGATTCTGTCTTTGAATAGTTTCTGTGTGAATACCAGATTCATTTTGATGAACCAGCCGAGAGTTTATATTTGCTACCTTATGCTGCTTCCTGTTGCTACCTAAGATTTACTATACTCTCGTAGTTAATGAGTTAAACTCATGAATATTAATACCTTAATTATTTTCCAAACTTTTAAAGGCTTATTGCTTACCATTTCTCGTCCCCATCACTTCTGAAAAGTCATTAAACAATTTCGGTGAGGCATTTTCTGCGGTTGAAAACAATCTCGCTGTTCCATTTGACTAATTTTTAGTTTATAGCCAATATCTCGTGAAATAAAAAATGGGCTATAAAATAACACAATTGAACAGTAATTTTTTTAGCACATGAGTAGCCTCATAGGTATTTAATTCTAAAATTTGTTTGAATCTTGAATCATTTTGTATCATGTATTACTTCATTAAACACATTGGAAGATATCATCTTCATACGTTTCTACACCTAATTTTAGGGTGTCATATTTGTCTTCGTTCGACTTATGATCGCCTCAGTTATTGTGAGTGTATAACATATGTCAAAATAATTTTATGTTATGTTTGTTAACAAACGTTTAACTTTAATAAATTTAAATAATTTTGAAACAGGTGGAAAATCTTCGTAAAGGCAGTACCATTTATGAAAACTTCGTGTTTTCAGTAATCTGGACAAAAATATCAGCAGCGTGTCAAAGGTACTGCCTTAATAGATAGTGAAAGTAACATAAGCATTGAAACTCCCGATTTATTTAAAACGTGTCGTATTAACTTGTACCTGCAACTTCAATTTCATAGTAAGTAACTGTACTAATAACGCATTGTATTTAATGATATATATTTTACTTTTACAAGTTCGATAATCCTATTTATGCACATGAAATTCAATAGATAAAATTAATATAGGATTTTATAAGATAAAAATGTGTAATTGTACATGAGAGTAATTTAAATGTTAAGACTAATTTCCGTAGACTATTTTGTGAAGTACTCGCACAGAGCTGAATTACTAAGGAGCCTTCATGAGTTCTTTACCCTCAAATCAGGTATCAATTGTAGAAATTTGTGTAGCTACTCTTGAAAAACACTCGTTATATTTTATTATTATTTTATTTATGTTATGTTATTCCGGTAGGAGACAGACTTGTGACTGAAGATAGCGCATATACAGGAATTGTACCACATTTAAAATAGTCTACGGAAAACCCGTCGAATATTTCAATTACTTTCTGATCTATTTTGTCCTCAGTATCAGAACTCAAACATTTTGTGCTATGGGTAATTTTCTGTAATACTTGATGTAACTAGGAGTTCTTAAAGTGATGTATTGTTTGTGAATATATTGAGGATATTTTTCTTCATTTTGAAATTAGGAACTAATGTTCATGCAATTATAGTCAAACTATATCCTGTAGAGATGCATTAAAATTGACATGTGGGCCAGGGCCACGAGTTTTCTTGCCAAGGGCTGGAACCAGGCGTGATCACTGAGATGTCATCAACACAGCGACCATAAACACAGTTTACTTAATCCTCAAACTCATGATGCAAACGACTTTTTTAATTAAATTATTATAACTAATTAGGAAATTATAGCGTATTATTATAGGGAACTATTTACCACGAAATAAAATTATTTAGGACATTATTTAGTGTGAGAACTCACCACGAAAATTTTTGGAGAAATTTTACCCAATGAATCTTAAAATTTTTTAATTTTATTCTAAAATAGAAGCATCCTCAGAATCTTATTAAAGAGACTAACCACTATTTCAATAGAGTTCAACTCCAAAGTCCAACGAAGAATACAAATTACTGAAATTCTTTTTCAAAAGTATTCCCTGATGTTTTACTTTTCAATAATAGACACGTTGAAATAATCAAATTCGCTTCACATTTTACTGAACATTATAGCTACTGTTAGGCAAAGAGAATTTTACATTTCCTAATGAAAGGAGAGCGAATTGACACTTGTCTGAGAATTCCACTAAGCAACAGGCTTTTACTTCGAATTGTCCGACTGCCCAAGCCTTCCCTGTCATGCCATGCCCTCTTTGATGAAGAGTTTGCTGTCTACTTAGGCGCAGAGCTGGGGCCTGAGCCTCTCATTAGCATCGTGTGGTGCCCCCACTGCAGTGCGATGCCCACTGCAACGCCAGCTGTGATGTGACCAGTCCTGGCTCCTGTGACGTCAAATGTGGTGCTGTCTCTAGTGAAACTGCCGCTCTAACTGTGATAGGTCATATGATGCAACCTGTGATACGGCTGTGAGGGCGATCGCTAAAGATTTTAAAAACAGAAATAAACTGTTGTCAAAAACTCTGGAACGTTTTTAAATTGAATGTTAACATCAGAGAGGTATCGTAACAGGCAACTACTTTTATCTTTGCCAAAATGGATGTGCGATGTTTTTGGTACAAACAATTGCAATCGAAAATGAATTCAGGTAATCATAACGCCCCAAAACCGTTCCGTTTACAGGATGGTCGTGAAATAGTTCGGATGATGGGCTTAATAATCCACTACCTAAAATACAACGAAATGGCCTAGTATCTCAGGTAAAACAACTAAGGAAAAATCTTTAGAAATAATTCGTTATCAATATCCAGTAGTACTGCAGAAATATAGGAATCTCTTTCTCGTCTTTATTTGATTTTCTTCATTTTTAAATAAATGGTTGAGTCAAGTACTCTTATTTATTATTTTTTCTCTAAGCACGCTGAAATTTTCCTTCAGTAAATTGTTCAGAATTTTCTGCTACAAGTAATTTAAGATACCGTGCTTATTAAATACTGGCAACGCTTCAAACTATATAGCAGGATAAGAGAACAATAACCGAGTTGTCATAAACATTATCAACACCAACAGCAATAACAATTTGCAATTTACATTACAGTCATTGACATGAGCGTCTGCAACCAAAATTTCCAATTCTTCTGACCATGAACATCAGCAGCAACAAGGACTGAGGAAACTATTATATCAACACTGCAAATGTTGTAGAATAGCAGTTTGTTCTTCGAGAATCAACCCCGTTAGATTTCCTCTGCTTGACTGTCTAGAATTAGCCTAACGGATTACTGCAGTTTAATAGCCACGAATGAAGTGCAGCGGCTTACTGTACTTTAATAGCCAAGAATGAAGCCTAACGGATTACTTCGGTTTATTGCCAAGAACAAAACGTAACGGATTACTCCTATTTATTTAACAACCAAGCACGTCGCCTGGTGGATCACCTCTGTCTTATGACCACGATTGAAGCACAGCATATTACTTCTTTTTCCTGGCCAAGAATGAAGCATGTCGGACAACTACTGTTTAATATGCAAGAATGAAGCCGAATGGATTACTGCAGTTTAACAGACTAGAAGGATATATACTGAATTACTTTTAGTTTTCTTATACTGGATTACTTTTACTCTTCAGCCTCACGTGTTTCGATTGACCATCGGAGCGCTGCTGAGTGCACTTAGTAGAATTAGAGGAATTTGTGTCGTGTATTTTTAGAAACACTTAGCCTGCTTATTTCTCTGTTCACGTTACCGTTCTGCTATTGACACATCACGAGGAATTCAAAGCATGTTGATAAAAATACTGTCTTAGTTCTTTACACGAATATTTTCCTTTTTTATGTTTTGCAATCAAAGATGATAAATGAATGAAGGGAATTCTACACAATACTGAGAGATCAGCGTAAACTTACATAGATCGTGAAGTGCAGACATTGCAGTGAATTTTTGCTCAAGATATCACCAATACAATCGAAAATCAACCGTACAAATAATGTATCATAACAAAACTGAATAACTCACCTCTTCTGGTTGCATAATAACATCAGAGGGCATGAGAAATAGGCCCTTACGAGAAAATTCTCATTGTGCTCTTCACTTTCTAGATTTTTACACCATAACTGACTACTGTACATTGAACACGTGTACCTGTACCTTCGCACATCTGTCTATTTTACTTTAACTTTCACTAATAGCGCAGTATTCTATTCAACATTTCTATCGAACAAAGATTTCAGAACCATGTATCAAAACTACATAAATTTGATTACCAAATGAATTAAAGAGGTTAAGATGAAATGAGATATTGAGTAGTGAAGACTCCCTGCCACCTAACTAGAAACTACTAATACTAGCAAGCCATTCTTTCGTCATTATTTATGAAGTCTTGGCATATTGAGGGTGTGAATTCCCTTGCACTGAAGCGTCTCGCTTAGACTCTCACTTTCTGTGCCCTTACTTAATTTAACATCTACAACTTTTTTCTAGTTTGGCAAAAAAACACGAACTCAATGCTATTTATTTCGAACGTAAGAATCTGGTGAATGATCCAAACCTTCTCAGTCCATGTGTGGTTTAAGAGTAGCAGAATCATGCTTGTGAAGATATTCTTGGTGCTTTGCCGATATTGCTTGAAATCACTATAGAAACGATATCCTTTAGCGGGTTCTCTTTGACTGTGACAGGTTTCTTCCCTACTAGCTGAACTGTGAGGTGTGCTTTAACGTTATTTATGAAGTCTTAGCATATTTATGAGAGTTCTATATGAGCTTGCTAATACAAAATCACTATTCTCAAAACGAGCCTATACGTAAATGTCTATTTTTGTACGACCTGCGATCATTTTATTATTTTATTCTTTAAATTACTTGACATTCATCAAAAAAGATTTTAGTTTGAGAAGTTGATATTTCTGAGTAATAATTCATCCGTGAAAGTTATTATTTATGATCATTTATTCGTACAAATAAATCTGCCTAGGCAAAACATGCTACATTGCGAAACACCGTTTGTAATTGCAGAATTTTTCCGACAGTGTTCTCGCTTGGATGGCTTCTACTACAGCAATTACAAAATTATGTTTTATTTTTTGCACATTGAGTCGTAGGTTAATGGTCAAAAACCCATAACTTCCTTCGAATTCGAGACCCCCATGAGACCTAAAAACATGTATGAAATACCCGTTGGAATCACTTAACAAAAATAGTTAAAATGGATTAGCAAGTTTATGTGAACCTTTCTAAAATACGCTAAGATTTTATGTAAAACGCTAGAGCACATCATCCAATTATCTCCAGCGTTGGTTTGCAACAGTCAGGGAAAAACCGAGAGTGGAAGTCGCTTCAATAGCTTTCCTAAAATGAAGCAGCAACCCACCTCCCTGTGTCTTCCCACACTGTGCAGTGAAGTCCACCTCCCTACGTCTCTCCACATAACCACATATTTTCTCCGCCCATACACACCTCAGCGTAAATTGTAGAAGTCGCGTCATATAAAACTTTGATGGGAGCTTCTAAGGCTATTGCCGCCAGCTCGCGTCGATGCGATCGTCGACAAAGCGTGAACAAGGCGACATTCAGAGAGATACGTGCTACTCTTGTGACGCTGCCAGTTAATGTGACCAGAACAACATCAGTGATACCTCTTCTGGGTTGACCTAAGTCTCATGGTAGCTCAACCAGAAACACTGATATTTAATTTTAAGCTACGCAGTCATTTGAAGTACTCGTTAAGATTAGATGCGGCGAGTTTAGGAGATTTTCATCTATTTTTGTCTTGGAATTATCGAAAGTCTAACTAAAAATGTCAATATTTGGTTCTTTAACGTCATGATACACTTAAATACAATGATTTCCAAAATTGCTGCCTTAAATTTAAAAGGATTAGTTCCTTTAGGTTAGTTTACCTACCTGTTGCAGCAAAATTCACATTTTCAATGTTGTACATGAAATATTGTACGAGGAATCCAAGTTATATTATTAAATACCTCCTTTCTTTGCAATTACTGTCCACGGAGTATGATTGGGAGCGGCACTGATAATAAAATAGCATTAATAACAACAGTTCTTGAAAAACAACCTTGTTTATAAAACGTTTCATGCTGAAAGCATCATCTTAGAAATTCCGGCCTCTGTCAACCCAGTAATAGATCAGCCCTGCGAAAAAAATTTCCTTCGCTACTACGGGGATAAACGCAAGTTCGTTCCTGAATACACTGAAAGCAGGACGCTCGCTACAAAAGTGAATAACCTTTTGAAGCACAGCGGCACATACTAGCGCTTATGCACAGTGGTTCTCGAAAATGTGTCTCCATAATTTTTCGCGACCTGTTAACGGTGATCATAACAAAATTATTTTTCTTGTTTCTCTACGATTTCTCGTTTTCATGGCAGGTAACAACGGTATTTTTCTTAATATTCAATATTATTCGATGCCCAAAATTATTCAATACTGAAAACATATTCTATTTTTGTCTTTAAAATAAAACAGCGTTAAAAATTTAACTTCCGCGCACTCATTAACGAATTAGCTTTCTAGCCGTTATCTAATGTGATAAAGAATCGGCCAAAAGATGAAATAACATGCGCTAAAGCAAGAATATTTTAAAGTCCACGATCTCCTAAATTTTTCTGAAATCTTTCTCATCTCCCAGAACCAAATTTCAATCTTTTTCCGTATCCTGCAGTAGCTGATGAGTAGGCTACGATCATGGAGTGCGGACATCCCTTGGAGGAAATGTCAAGCAGAGTAACTGAATTACTCTAAGAGAAAATTAAAATAAATGGAAAGAAACCAATTTGTCTCGGGCTCCGGTTCAATTGCTACCGGAAAATTTGCTACTCATTTCCGGACGTAAACGCGTTATCTGCTCTGCCTGCGAGATTACTTCCAGCCGCGGCGTGGCCTCCGACTCACAGGCTTCTCCTGCGGGGAGGTGGGCCATTTTGTGGAGCAGGGTTTTGAGATGCTGTCAAATGGAGTCAAATTGGAAAGTATTTTGAGAGCAGCTGAAAGACAACACGTTAAGATAGGATCTTAATGAACTTCATCGAAGCTGTTATTGAGTTTGAGTGGAGGAAGCTGTTCGATAGATCCACTGAGAAAATGAGAGCGCTTTAGCGTCAGTCTCACTTTTTCTGGATGCGAGGGATGCGAGGCACGCAGAAATGGGGAACCAAAATTCATTGCCCTCAATTACTGGGAATGCTGAATTAATTTAATTTATTTACTGCCCGAACTCTTTGATTAATTAATCCACAATTTACTCTTAAAACACATGCGTTACTAATTGTTGACAGCTTAGCGGGTAAAGAAACGATTTCATAGGAATCTTGTCTTAAATTAGTTGTTATTTTATCCGGCTATATGAAGTAAAATGCGAGACGTAGCAGCTCGTATTTCCGAAATCCTGCTATTGTTCAAAAACAGACCAATGAAATCAATTACGAAGCAGTTTTGATGGAGTACAGGATCTCCATAAAGTCTTCTTATCAATTCAAAGATTTATTACTAATGTAAAAATAAGATATTTCATTTAGATTTGTTCTAATGTAATTAGCGTTTATTGAAGTTTTTTTACCTCGCGCAAAAATCTTTCTCCACGAGCTCCATTAGCTGCACTAAGTACATCAAGACTGTACTGCATTCCTTGCCGTGTTCGCTGTAGCATAGCCTCATCAATTGGTTCATTTTTAATGAACGAGACATCAATTACTGCAAATTTTTACCTTGACCTTTTAACTGGAATGTGGCACCACAACTGAATCACCATCAACCAACCACCATTTTTCAGCAATATGGCGCCCCGCCACGTTGTGGACTGCATGTTCGTGGGTTCCTCAATCAAACAGTTCCAGACCGGGAGATTGGAAGGGATGGGCCAATTTTTGTTCTTGGCCACCACTTTCACCAGTTATGACACTCCCGGACAGCTTTCTATGGAGTTGTCTTGAATATATCGTGTACCGATATAAGATACGGGACATAACTGATCTAAAGCAAAGGATTACTGGTGCCATTGCCACAATTAATGACGCTATGCTACAGCGAACGTGGATAGAAATCGAGAACCGTCTTGTTGAACTTCGTGCATCTAATGGCGCCCATGTAGAAGTCTATTACACGAGGAAAAAATTTTAAAGAACTTTGAATACAATCGAACAAATCCGAATATCCTATCAACTGCATTTGATATCAATTTTTGAAATAATCAAGAGACCAAGAGACTTTTTGGACGCCCTGTATGTTTAGTTATTGTTGTAAGCTGTTATTGCTGGTCATTTGAATTACGAATTATTATTACTGAGACTGATGTTGATAATGTTTCTGAGAATTTGGTCGTTGTTCTGTTGTCTCACTACATAGTTTGAAGCGTTATCAGTATTTATTAAACAGGGTATTCTGTATGGTTAACAGTCGGAAAATTTCTGTTTTCCTAGAAGTAGGACTATTTCGCTCAGGAATTTATTTAGAAAAACTAGAAAATCAGACAATGACGAAAAAAGAGTGTAATATTACTGAGCTACTACTCCAATTATTTCGTTGATTATAATGATTTTTAAAATTTTCGCACTTCTTCTACGTAAGAGACTGAGCAATTTCTCTATATTTCAAGTACTTAAATATTAAGCACATCATCGGAGCAATTTTAGGATCACACTGTAAACGAAACGATTTTGGGGTATTATAAGCGCCAGCATTCGTTGTCGACTGTTCATTCGTTGCACAAAAAATTTCACTCATCCATTTTCGCAGAGATAAAAAGTAGTTGCCTGTTGCGATACCTCTCTGATGTAAACATTCACTTTAATAACGTTCCAGAGTTTTTGGCAATATTTTTTTCTGTTTCTCAAATCTTTTAGCAATCGGCCTTACAACCGTATCACAGGTAGCATCACATGGCGTATCACTATTAGAGCGACAGTTGCATTTGAGACAGCACCACATTTGACATCACAGAAACCAGGACTTGTCTCATCACAGCTTGCGTTGAAGTGGGCATCGCACTGCAGTGGGTGCACCACACGATGCTAATGAGAGGCTCAGGCCCCAGCTCTGCGCTTAAGTAGAGAGCCAACTCTTCATCAAAGAGGACATGGATTGACAGGGAAGGCTTGGGCAGTCGGACAATCCGACGTAAAAGCCTGTTGCTTTGTGAAATTCTCTGACAAATGTTATTTCGCTGTCCTTTGATTTTTTAAATGTAAATTTCACTCGATCTATTGCTAGCTATAATTTTCAGCAAAAATATACTGCAAATTTAATCATTTCGACGTGTCTGTTATTGAAAAGTGAAACTTCAGGGAATACTATTTTTAATAGAACTTCAGTAATTTTTGTGATTAGTTATGCTTTATTGGCCCTCAAAATTGAACTTTCTCTGAAACAGTTTAAATTCCTTAAATAAGATTTCGGCGATGTTTTTATGTTAGACTTAAATTAAATGATTAAACCCAGCATAATGCAATATTTTCCTGAAAATATTCGAGGTGAATTCTGATAATTAACTATATTTCATTTAAAAATAATTGTTTTCTTCTTGAGTTAGGAGAATAAGTAAATTGTGTTTGTTGTCGCTATGTTGATGACATCTCCATGATCACGCTGGGTTTCAACCCTTGGCTTAAAGCTTGGGATGCTGGCATACATGACCATTATTGATGTATCTCTTCAAGATATTATTTGACTTTAAATTACGCGAACAATAATTCCTTACACAATTACGTATACTGTATTAGTATTACTAAAAAAAGGGAAGTTAAAACGAATACTTTTATTCTGAAGATTAATATCCTCAACACACTCGCGGTTAAATTAGTAATTGGATCGCATCCGGGCAAGTGATGTGAATTATGATACAGAGCAGCTTGTATTTCTGATGTTTAAATATTGCTCAACGATTTACTCAGACCAATAAAACTATTCACAAAGTATTCATGGTAAATATATTTAGAAAAATTCTTTGAACGCATGCTCTGCTCCGTGCTGCCGCTTGCAATGATCAACTATGCCAACTTTTAACAAGATTCTTCAAGCGAATGGCTTCTCCGAGATCAAAACGTTTGCAGGAGCTATTGCCTATTAGTTTGTGGGAAATGGTTTTGAAATGCTTAAAAAGTTTTGTCGAAAGAAGGGCTGAGGATACATGTGGTATGGAAGAAAAATTTTGTTCCATCATCTCGTGTTACCCGGAATACATATTTGTGCTTATATCCAGTCAATTTTGCAGATGATAAAAAAAAGGCTCTGTGATTGGTTGCTATAAAATACCAGAGGATATATCATAAGCTCTTTACGTTGGATTGCTTCATATTTTGCTTATCTTACACAATATTTTTTCAATTTATCGCAACACCGCTATCATAACCGATTAATTTGCGTAGAAGCACAAAAATGTCACATCTAAGGACTACTGAGTCGTAAAGTAAAGCAAATCACAGAGATTCCCCCAAAGAACTTGTGAAAAATATACTATTGATCCTTCCATATCAACTACTTTTTGAGCAACTTGCTGCATATTAAAAATCCGAATATTTATTTATACATACATATACATTTATTTTAAAACCGTAAATTTTAATTTAGCGCTTCAAAAAATTATAGAAAAATTTACGATACACAACACGAAGCAACATCTATTGTGAGTAGCACTCAATTGCACTCATTATTTCAGTATCAAACATCACTCAAATACAATATTTTTCAACTGATGATTAAATAACAGTTTAATTTTCTCCTGAATGATACTGACGCTAGTTTTCAATTATGTTCTTTCCGTTCGTATTATTCAACAGTAAAAATTTCAATATTTCGAGTTAGATTAATTTCGCATTACGAAAGGTACACACAAATTTCAATATTCAATAAATTTCAAAATTCAATCAATTGATATGGGCCACTTCCTGCTTGAAATGCCCAGTATTACAGCGTTGTTGAACTAGCTAGTGAACCTAAATTTCTATCTCATATTTTCTGTTTTGAGCGACAAGCTCACTAAAAAGATATAAGGCCTGCACACAAGAACACTGAGTTGGTGAGTGAATCACGTGTTGAAAATGCTTCGCATAAGATTTTAGATGAAATCATTATTTCCTAATGCCAACGCTTAAAAAACGAGTAGAACGTGAGGAAAATTAAGAGTTGAGCCAATTTCAAAGAAACCGAAAGCACCTGCTTATTATTATAGGTGTGGAACATGCGCTTCTAAGCGCTTAAAGGTGGTGAGCGAGTAATTTGGCTGGAACCGTGCGAAGAAATGTGGCAACTGGCGCAAGAACTTTTAAACTGTGAGAACAGTACCGTGAAATGTGCAATAACCGTTCCAAAGCGCATAAACGTTCCATTCAAGTGATGTATTTTCAGTCGTGACAGTGCAATTGACGGTGTATGAATTATTATCCGCCACCAATGAGTCCTCTGTAAAAATGGTGTCTCCTTTGCCTAATCTTTCTTCTCTCTTTCACCTCATGTCTACACCGTACAAAAATGTTACCAAGTCTTACTGTTGGCCGTATTTCCCAAGTATTATTAAGATCGCAAGCGATTTTGACAAACGTCTTTTTATTGTACGAAAAATCATGCGTTCTTCTTTGGGCATCTCTAGTATTACACAGTAGAATAACTCCTAACAATGCGAGACGCAACTTTAGCATATTTCTTGGGGATTTAAGCTCTGTGATTTTCAGCCAAAACTTCCAGAACTGAAAGTTATAATTGAATTACGGTATGGTAATTGAAATACTTTTCTTCTATAAAAACGACCTTAGGTGAACTGTTTAAATAATAAGCGATGAAAGTCGTAAAAAATGAGAGCAAGTAAACATCCACTTCATACAAATTTTTGATGGAAGTCGTAAAAAATGAGAGCAAGTGAACGTCCACTTCATAAAACATTTGAATTGTCTTCACATGCTTGGCATCAGAACGAACCACTTCGATTACATCCACATTCGATGGATATGAATTAGAAGACAACGCTTTATTTCTTTATTTCTACAAGCGTTAAATCAGAAAGCAAAGCTTAGATTATTTCCACATGCGTTTTACAGTTTCTAGATGTGTATAATAGGGATGTAACCCTTAGACTGTTGTCCACATGCGTTGGAGATGGTGACAATAGGTTGGTTTCCCTACGCGTAAGATTATGTGTCACCGAGATGCTGTGCGAAGAAGTGTTCTCCTAAGCGAAATCTTGTAGGCGCTCATTTCATTTCAATAATGGCTTGAATTGCCGTCATCTCGGTACCAACACTGCACCACTCCTGGCCTCGATCTGAGGTGATCACGTACCGGCGAGGAACTAAAAATTCCAGGCCGGCGAGGAGTTAAATTTCCCGGTTTGTCAATTGTTCTGTAGTAGTTTTCTATGTCATATTCGAGTACATAATCAAGTTACCATTTTTACATTTTGCATAAAGTAAGTGTAAACTAAAGTGTCAGGTGTAAGTGTAAAATAAAGTAGGGGTAAGTAGGCTCGTAAAATAAAAGTAATTCATGATAATTAATTTTTTTTTTGCTTTAGATGCAAATCAAACTTCAAGCAACGCCATAAAGACCTAATCGCGGGCCATGAATAAGGCAATTTCCCCGACCTCCGCCCTCAGACGCGCCACAATGACCGTGTTTTAACTCAAAAATAAGGAATTCGTCAGCATACGCTCAAAATAATTCCTCCCCTCGGGAAATCTTTCTGCGCGAAACGAATTTATGTGCCTTGCGAACGAGTAAAACTTGCCCACTGCAATTACCCCCGCACGTCTGCCCGCTACCTGTGCAGTCTTGCTGGAAAGAATCACCTGAGTACCTGAGGAAATTGTGCCTGAATAAATTGATCCCCTCGGTGTGAGAGCACGAAGTGATGCTACGTAAATGTGAAACATCGTCCTTGATATTTGCATGAAAATTTTAAGCACGGTGATTTTCAGGAGATTACAAACGGGCACTGAAACGCAGACATGAAATTCAGAATTTCTTGTTATCGTATTAGGCATGTATAATAATGGTAATATTAGTTTTACATTGTATGAGCATACTAAAGCAGCGACAACGGAAAAAATGAAGACGTTTTTCTTTAAGTAAGAGCTAGTCATTAGGGGAAACTCTCGTAAAATGAACAGTTTATAACAAATAGAGGAATAAAGGAAATCTGAGATGTGTTTTTGCTGATCTAATTTCAACTAAATTATAAAAGCCGAAAATTGTTTGTTTACATCTTCAGAAAATTGAAAGTTTCGGATGTTGAAGTCATTTTCAATTCATGAAAAATCACATGTTTCTCAGCGATCGGAGTTGAACTATGATAAAACATAAAAAAGTACAAAATAACAATGATAAACTGGGGAACCATAAAATCTGCACTTTTGCCCGAAGGCAAACCAAATAAGAATCATTTAAACTATTTTTCTAGTAAAAAATATACTTAGATCATGAATTACTCAAACATGAAGCACAAGAGGCGGGAGCGATGATCTGGGAATCCTTCCCACACCAGCGATCTGGCTGGACAGATCACTTTTCTCTGCATTGGTACTTTTACTTCAAAAATCTGCAGCAAATAAGTGAAAGCATCGTACGAAGGCACAGTACGCACGAGAATATAGTTTGAAGACACTAGCAGTAGCTCGCCAAGGCACGGCCACGGTTAAGGAAACAAGGTAGGTTCAAACCATTCTTTTTTTCGTTGACATTGTGGTTTTGCTGACGTCACGGCAACGACCCAATAGCAGCGCTCATATTGCATCTGGTAGCACTGCTACCCCAATTCTGCGTCCACTATTGACCTAAAGACATGGCCTTTTGGAAACGTCATAAAGTTTGTTTGAAATAAAGCCTTTCTATTGGCTAGCCGAACAAAAGGAGGTGTATATTCTCCCATAGAAATGACCCTACCTTGTTTCATCTACCGTGGGCACTGAAGACTCACATGTTAAAATTACAGAATAACGTCAGAGGACATGAGAAATAGGCACATGGGAGATTATTCTCATTGTGTGCTGCACTTCCTACATTTCTGGACAGGGTAAGACTCCCTGGAGCATTGAGTCAACTTCACAGAGTTTGTTACAAGCCACAACGAAAATCAAAGAAACCAAGAATTGATTTTTAGTATTCGTATTCGAACGATGAGTACATTATGAATGATTTCAAAAAAATTAGTTTTCGACGAATGTAGAACAAAAATTGTTGCCCAGATAATGAAGGTAGAGAATACAGGATTCACCTCTGTAGATTTTCCCTCACTTTAGAATTCAGTAACCCTGCTCATATTTTTGTTCTCTTTTGGAATAGTTCACAACACACTCACACAGTGTTCTCTGTTATACGTAGAAGCAAAGGAACAATGCAATAACGCAATAACGCATGGACTTTTGAATACAAGAAACTACTTCAGTTGTTGTTCGGATCAGCTCGGTCTCATGTGGTCAGATTTCGTTTTAATCTTTTTAGAGATGGGATTTAAATGTATCGTGATGTTTCTTATTCCCATCAGTTGTCCATGTTTGTTTGGATTATTCCGTTGTTCGAAACCTTATGTGTTTTGTTTCAGAAGAAAGGAGTTTCCTTTCATTCCTCCCATCGTGTTCTAGGGTGAATACTAAAAGTATAAAAAATAAAAATCAGGGAATTCTATTATCAAGATTTAAAATGACATTTGAGATGCCCAACTACACAATGGATATCAGAGCTTGCTTCGTTAAGGAAAGTAATTTTTGAATCACTCGCTTTCCCTTTCTCCGTCTCTCTCTCTCTCTCCCTCCCTTTTTATTTCTCCCTCTCTCTCTCTCTCTCCCTTTCTTCTAATTTAATTTGGCTGAGGTGCTTGGCCATAGTTGGCAGAAACAATGGTACAAAAATGTAATAAATAGTGCATGATTCGTGCGAACAGTTTTTCTAGTAAGATCTTCGTCGAGACATTTCCGTCAGGGAATATTTTATTTCAAGGAATTTCTCACTAGTTTTCACATTTTTTTATTTCTTCCGAGCTTCAAACATTTCCATTAGTGAGTTGCACATTTCGAATCAATAACAGGAACGACAATAACACAAGGCTGGTAACATGACAACAACATAATGAAACTACACAACATAACACCAGCTGACGTTGTTATAGTTTCACCCGCGAGTGAGAGAAGCAGTGGCAATGTTCACAATTTCTCACAGAAATTATATCCAAGTACAGTAATTCTTTGCAAGCCCTCGCGCATTACCATACTTTATTTCAGGAGGAATAATGAATACTTCCAAGAAATAAGTTTTCAAAAATTATCATATTCAAGTGATTCTTCTATACATCCCCGTGCCTGTCCTATTGCAGAAGAAATGAAGAATCATTCATGAAGAAAAAATTTTTCTCCGAAATTAAAACCAAGCAACTTTCACAAGCCCGTGTGTACCGCCGAAAAGTTTCATTTCCCAGTACATGCCGTAAATTACAGGAGGCCCTAATTACCGTATGATTATGCACAAACTTTTGCCGATGTTGCCACGTCAGCCTCACGGGCTGGAAACTCCGATAAACTCTTCTCCTGACCTCCTCTTGTCCGAACGCATTAGCGTGAGTGATGTGCAATAGAAAACATCTCCGTATTACAAATGTAGAGGCAAATTCCCAGCGACGTCAGAGAGAGAAGAAGAATAAATTTTAATTGTATTACATTTCAATCAGAACTGTGTTTCAATTTCAAACAGCTAGATAATTTTAACCAATAAAAGTTGGAAAAATCCTTCCGTCACCAGGAGAAGTGCACTCCATTGAGCAACCAAGGGAAAAATAAATAGATAAAAATTTGAAATACCGATTAGTGACAAATCAGTTTTCATTTTACAAGAATAGCGGATAAAAAGTATGAGTATCCTTCATTGAAAGGATTTGAGTACAAATAGTTCATGAGCGTGAGCTTCGAACAATAGAAACTACAGTTTCATTACTACGCTATGAATCTTTGATTATTGAATTAAGTGTTAATAAAGATTGTGATTTAATATACACCTCAGAGAAATTCAGTCAAGTTCAGTGTGATGTCGTACTGTTCCTATGTTGTGCTGTTGTAGTCATGTTGCCAGTGGTGTGTTGTTGCAGTCATGTTGCCAGTGGTGTGTTGTTGCAGTCATGTTGCCAGCGGTGTGTTGTTGTAGTCATGTTGCCAGTGGTGTGTTATTGTAGTCATGTTGCCAGTGGTGTGTTGTTGCAGTCATGTTGCCAGTGGTGTGTTGTTGTAGTCATGTTGCCAGTGGTGTGTTGTTGTAGTCATGTTGCCAGTGGTGTGTTGTTGTAGTCATGTTGCCAGTGGTGTGTTGTTGTAGTCATGTTGCCAGTGGTGTGTTGTTGCAGTCATGTTGCCAGTGGTGTGTTGTTGCAGTCATGTTGCCAGTGGTGTGTTGTTGTAGTCATGTTGCCAGTGGTGTGTTGTTGTAGTCATGTTGCCAGTGGTGTGTTGTTGCAGTCATGTTGCCAGTGGTGTGCTGTTGTAGTCATGTTGCCAGTGGTGTGTTGTTGTAGTCATGTTGCCAGTGGTGTGCTGTTGTAGTCATGTTGCCAGTGGTGTGTTGTTGCAGTCATGTTGCCAGTGGTGTGTTGTTGTAGTCATGTTGCCAGTGGTGTGTTGTTGCAGTCATGTTGCCAGTGGTGTGTTGTTGTAGTCATGTTGTCAGTTGTGTGTAGTTGTAGTCATGTTGCCAGTGGTGTGTTGTTGTAGTCATGTTGCCAGTGGTGTGTTGTTGTAGTCATGTTGCCAGTGCTGAGTTGTTGTAGTCATGTTGCCAGTGGTGTGTTGTTGTAGTCATGTTGCCAGCGGTGTGTTGTTGTAGTCATGTTGCCAGTGGTGTGTTTTTGTAGTCATGTTGCCAGTGGTGTGTAGTTGTAGTCATGTTGCCAGTGGTGTGTTGTTGTAGTCATGTTGCCAGTGGTGTGTTGTTGTAGTCATGTTGCCAGTGGTGTGTTGTTGTAGTCATGTTGCCAGCGGTGTGTTGTTGTAGTCGTGTTGCCAGTGGTGTGTTGTTGTAGTCATGTTGCCAGTGGTGTGTTGTTGTAGTCATGTTGCCAGTGGTGTGTTGTTGTAGTCATGTTGCCAGCGGTGTGTTGTTGTAGTCGTGTTGCCAGTGGTGTGTTGTTGTAGTCATGTTGCCAGTGGTGTGTTGTTGTAGTCATGTTGCCAGTGGTGTGTTGTTGTAGTCATGTTGCCAGTGGTGTGTTGTTGTAGTCATGTTGCCAGTGGTGTGTTGTTGTAGTCATGTTGCCAGTGGTGTGTTGTTGTAGTCATGTTGCCAGCGGTGTGTTGTTGTAGTCATGTTGCCAGCGGTGTGTTGTTGTAGTCATGTTGCCAGTGGTGTGTTGTTGTAGTCATGTTGCCAGTGGTGTGTTGTTGTAGTCATGTTGCCAGTGGTGTGTTGTTGTAGTCATGTTGCCAGCGGTGTGTTGTTGTAGTCATGTTGCCAGCGGTGTGTTGTTGTAGTCATGTTGCCAGCGGTGTGTTGTTGTAGTCATGTTGCCAGTGGTGTGTTGTTGTAGTCATGTTGCCAGCGGTGTGTTGTTGTAGTCATGTTGCCAGTGGTGTGTTGTTGTAGTCATGTTGCCAGTGGTGCGTTGTTGTAGTCATGTTGCCAGCGGTGTGTTGTTGTAGTCATGTTGCCAGTGGTGTGTTGTTGTAGTCATGTTGCCAAAATAATTTAATATGTTAGGTTTCTTTTCTCTATTTACACTCGACCAGTTAGCCTAAAATTCAACCAAAAACGCACCGGTAAATTTGCTCTATTTAACCATTGCATAATTAGAATTGCTGCTCCAGTCAAGTGTAAAACTCGTTAATCCCTTCTCACTTAACTAATGTTATCGACAAACTAACGAGCTAAAATATTTGAGAATCATTCCCTTAGTATGGGTTTAAGCCCATCATCCATGTGATCCCAAAAGCTTTCGGCCGATGACTTCAACTCGAACATAAACAAAAATCAAGTTCCACATCCATTGCTGACGTCATGCTAGTGTTTGTCATAACATCTGCTTTCAAAACGAAGTTACTAGTAGCATAACTATATACTGGCGGAATGAGATCAAAAACTTCCGAAAATGATGCATTTTACAGCAGCCAAGCCTAAGGCAATTAATAAATCCAACTGCGACGGACGTTATTATGAGACGGACGTATATTATTATTCTTATAATCAGAACGCGGTCGTGATGTTGAGGTCTATGATTCATTCCGCGTAAGAAGCAAACTCACAAAAACCAAACCAAACCCATCGGCTGTGAAAACCCAACCCAGAAAAACCAAACCAAGCCCGTCAGCTGTAAAAACCAAACCCAAAAAAACCAACCCAAACCCGTCGGCTGTAAAAACTAAACCCAGCCTGTCAGCTGAAAAATCATACCCAAAAACCCAGAAAGAGTAACCAAACCCGTCGGCTGTAAAAACTAAACCCAGAAGCCTCAGCCAACGTCTCCATGTGACGGGGAGATGCGAGCACCAGAGATCACGGTCACGGTCAGCGAGACATATTGTTGTCCCCACCACGGCGCCAAAAGGATGAAGAGCTCAGTGCTAACTCCTCCTCGTCTCTGGTAAGCTGCCTGTTGAAGCAGCCATCTCAACTGTCGATATCTGCTGGTCAACTGGGGGATTGCAGGCGACCAGGGGGATTGCAGACCACAAGACAGATTGCAGGTAACCAGGTGGATTCCAAACAACACTCAGATTTCAGGCCATCAGAAAGATTGCAGGCCGCTGAGAGAGGATTGCTGATCTTAAAGTAGGTTGCAGGTCACACTGCAAATTACAGACCCACAAGCGGATTGCTGACTATTAAAGTGAATTGCACGCGACGAGGTGAATTAGAAGCTCCTGGGATTGCAAGTCACCAGAGTAATTAGTAGTAATTGCTGGCCACTAGGAGGATTGCTAAGCGGATAGCATGCCGGTACTACCCGACAAGAGAACATCTTGTCTGTTTAATTGTGAACAGGAGTCAAGCGGCAACCTGCAGACGACTTCTGATATACACACAAACAGCAGCTAACTTCGACCCACACAAGAGCATTTCAAACGCGAAACTCTGCTGCTGACCTTCTCCTGAGCCGTGGCCTGATCGTATCGCACGGCACATCCACAACCTGTTCTGACAAAACTGAGTCTTTGGACGGCCACGGCACTGACTAGACCGATTTGTTTGCAACAGTGCGGCCAGGCAGGCACGACGGAATGGCGTGGGTCAGTTTCCACTAATTCTGTCAGAAGTTTCTCTATCTCTGTTTTCCTCATTTCATTTTTTTAATACTCAGTTTTTTCCTATAAGTTTAAGGATGTCAGATGCAAAGGATTACATCTGTGATAAATATACTATGTTGTAGATGTACTGGAAGGACCACGATAACCGGAACTCGAGCATCAATTGGTAAGAAGTCGATAAATAATTAAAATAAATAATATTCGAAAGCTTGAAATTGTTGAAAAGAAGAGTGTATCAGTGATAACAGTGATAACTCCAAGGGTTTTCGTTCCCTAACCTGTACAACAGCAGCACAAATAATCAGAGAGCCTTTACTCATTTTGAAACAGAAAATTGCAGAAGCAGGTAGTCTTGTATTTTTTATTGAACGATCGCGAGATAAAAAATAACTCCTGCAACAATGCTAATGATTGCGAATTCTTCTCCTCAAAATGCTTTTAAAATACCGTAGATCTAATATAGTGATAGTATTCTGAAACATTGCGAAAATCTATGTTCTTAAACACTCATAAATTTTTCTTGGTATTATTCAAAAGCTGCGAGAAAGTATTTGAGAAAATCTAATTTAAGTGTCACTTCGATCCCTTAATTAAGCCCCGAAAAGAAGAATTCCTGGGCTATAAATACGCATAACTTGAACATCAGCTGATTACGAGCAAAATGGATCTGGAACGAATTTCACACATTTTCATTTATTGTGACGTACTTCTAACCTCAGAATAATTCGACCCTGTATTTAATTATTGTGACGTTTAATTATTATTGTGACGTACTTCTAAACTCAGAATAATTCAAACCAGAAAATATTAAATTAGGTTGAATATTCAACGATTCATGTAATTTTTCATTCAAAATTAGGAGGCATGAAAAATCCAAACCCTGGTACATAAACTATATATTCGTTACGTATTTCACACAATATCTTGTCTAGGTTCCCTCTTCAAGAGCAAAGGCTGAAAGTCAAGCAAGTCGAAGGTGAACTACCTGACGATGCTCAAAGAAAACGCAAACTAAAAACATTATCTGCTGAACACTACATAGTTCAGCAATTTTTGAAAATAGGTTATCAGGAACATTAGCCTTTAGTTGCTGATACCTTGGCTAACTTACCCACTACGGTAGGTTCATCGTAAACTGCAGTAGCCTAGGCTTTTTGATACAGCATGGTTCGCTAAGATTTACACTGCGCTCCCTTCATTTTCCAAACAATTAAAGTCTAGTGAGTTACATTAAATATTCCTCACTGAACTCAGTACTTCATTGCACAGGGAATACGGTCGATAGTCACTTCTAAATACCCTGATAGCTTTTAACTTATCGTCAGCACTTGTGCATCGGTGCAAGTACCTCTTCCTCAGCACGGGCACCTCTACAAATTTCTGTGCCCGCATCCTCAAATTTGTTCAAAGTATTTTTATTCCAGTACCAGTATCTGAGCCTTCACCTCCGTCTCCCTACCCATCATTATCAGGACTATTATATTAATGTCAAATCGCAGCTAGTTATTGCAGAATATTGAACTCATTAAATAATTATGATAGGAAAAGATCTCGAGTTATGCCTGCGAATCCGAGAGATAAAACAGTTATGTATAGGACACAAAGAATAATGAGAAATGAATAAAAAATTTTCTTCTTATCAATGCTGTTAGAAATGCAGTAAAGTATCGTGAATATGTTTCAATGTTGAATATGTGTATAGGTTGCATATGAATATTTCTCAAGTTAAGCAAAAAGAATTCACTTGAAACCAAATTCAAATTTTTCTAGTCAGACCTACTGGTGAATTTTTTTAAAGTAAAGTTACAGCATCATTATTTTTTCAGTTTCTTTCGTACCCTGTTCAAGTTATTCATCCTATTTTTGGCATCCAAAATAATGTTTATTTGCTTTGTATTCTTCTCCTCTCCTTCGTATTTTTAGTCAAATTTTTCTCACGATATGTCTGCAGTAGAAATCGTTCGATGACCCTTGAACATGACGTCAACGAATTTGCAATAAAACTCTTGCAACTTACAAACATCTTAGACCAATAGTAACATTTGACCTAAAATGACTCTGGGTAGCATGTTCCTAAAGTGAACTTTAAGTTTCATCTTTATATTAAAACCGAGAAAAATTTCGCTAAATTTAGGAAACAGTTCAAGAACTGCCTCACTCACAATTCTGAGCAGTGCCCCGAGACAGCAGGTGCCTCAGATGCCCTAGAAGCGTTCTTCCGCTCCCTTCAGTCTAGCGACAAGCCCTAATGAAGCCAATATTTCCTGAGGGCGGCGCGCACCAATCGAATGAAACGCAAAAACATTAAAAATAAAAATAGATGCGATTTTCTGCGACATTAATTGAAATATGTTCGAAAGTGAGCACTTTTTTGACGTTCATAGTTGACGTTTTGAGACCAGCGTCCGTGACAGGTCGTAGAGATACACATTATTATTGATATTTCTAACAAGCTCTGTTGTTCGATGGGTCACTGGAAGCATTTTTTTACGTAAAAAAATCACTTTTGGTTTTATTTGCACGCGTCCAATGGGGCACGGCATTTTTATGAAGGAGATGATATATCATTGAATAATTTATTTCGAATAATGAACTGTTGCATTTACTGGCACTAAAAAGGCCCATCATTTCCACGCAAATTTCGATTTTTACATTCTTCGATAATAATAATAAGTCATTGGAGACTTCAGAAAAGAAAATCGCTTTTTGATGATGAGAGCTTTGCATAATTCAGTTTGAGGCCGGCCACCTCCTATAAAGATTCAATGACCATGAGCTTCTCGCATAGAGTGCTCGGATGATATCGATTTAATTATCTAAAAACTCTCCCCAAGCACTGCCTGCCATTGCACTCGTGACATTTTTAAAGAGTTTCTGAGCTGGGATTAGCTATTTTGATTCGTTTGTATCGATACTTAATACAAACGTTCATATTTTATGTTCCTTCCAATCAACACTGAACTTTTCTTGTTTAAACCTGCGCTGCACTTTAACGTTCATATGATATTTGGGAAATGTGACTTTTTAGTGTACGATAGATTATTCTCATTTGTACGAAACATTTAATTAAATTCTTTTTATTAGTCTGGGCAAATTATCATTCTCCTACTGTTTTTGTCTCCAGCTTAACATAAAATCTATACTATAATAAGAGTCGCGTCCGTCCGACCGTCTGTCCGTCACACCCACCAGCAGAAGGTGTGTGATGAGCGTATCTGTGATACAAGCTTCATCAACTCCACAATTCTCGGTATATTAATCCATCGGACTTGGAGTCTGAATGAATATCAGGAGTATTGTCAGGAAATTTGAACGTGTGTCAGGGGATTTTTCGAATATTATTTTACATTTTGGAGAACATTATTACACATTTTTATGAGCATTAGTGAACATAATATAAGACCCTCAAAAAGATAAAAATGAGCATGCCACCGCTCTACCAGAACATGTGCAAAGAACATTTGAAGCCCACACCAGCTGGTCGACCATTCTTACCACTGATTTAGTTTTGAGTGCGTGATCAGTTTTGAATAATAATTAAGAATGACATGGAAAAAGGATTGGAGGTCATTTAAACTAAGCCTAGCAAGTTTTAGTTGGGAACGTTAACATGTTGCGGCTGTAATTCATGAACTTACAGCACATTGAACGTAGAAAGTACAAGCAATCCTCGAGTTATACGTCATCTTGAGCCAACCTGAAATTATAAGGTTCTAAATTAGTCTCAGATATTCAACTGTTACGATGCTCGATTTGAGTTGTAAACAAGATCCCCTTAGTGTCCGACGCCACGGGACCTGGGGGCGACCTGAGGACGTACCACTCGGTTCGTTTTGTTGCCATGCATTTGCCATTCTATTTCAAGCGAGATTGATCAGGTCTAATTTTTATCTGCATGTTTTGAAGTTCTCAAAATATTATTTCGTACAACTAACTCTGAGATTAACTGCTAGCATAAGCTACACATGTATGGAATTTCATTCCATCCACGTACTGTACATTTACTATTTTGACACATTCTCGGACTCGTGTAGGAACTGATTCGGTATTGACATTCTCTTCAAAACAGTGCGGTATAACGATTCTGCTCGAGGTTAGTAGGCGATTGCTGGCTAGACCAGCAGTCAAAATTAGTCTCTCAGTCTAATGCAGCGGTTCTTATTCTGTGGGGAATTCCTCACTGTTGGGGAATCTCGTGAATTTGTTTCCACCCATAAGAATCGGTAGTATTTTAAAATCTAAAACATTACACCCAAATGTTGACTTACTTTAAAAATCAAAACCATTTACAATTTTTTTTAACAACATAAACAACCATAATGAGGTGTGGTAAAAGTGACAGCACTGCTAGGCTAGAAATGTCACAGATAATTAAAAGGAAGATGCTGTGGTGGGGAACGCTCCATTCTCCACTGATCTTGTGGTGGGGAATGGAGAGTTGGCTCACTAACTAAAAACTTGTGAATTGGAGAAAAAGATTAAGAAACACCAGTCTAAAGTGAAGACTCATGTTTATCTCTGATGCTTATGAGCACTTGAGCTGGAATACCTTCAACTGTCAGTGGAATTTTTCTTGTGAAATTATTTGTAGCATGGCGGACGGTTGTTTTCGGTCATCCCAAAACGCTTTGAATTCTGAAGTAGATTTATTTTTCGTTTCC
Source organism: Morinoia aosen (assembly GCA_030386875.1). Lineage (NCBI taxonomy): Eukaryota > Metazoa > Arthropoda > Malacostraca > Amphipoda > Talitridae > Morinoia > Morinoia aosen. Next base: position 9,972,327 of record CM059562.1, read on the forward strand.
GGTCAATGTCCGACGTGAGAAAAATTTTACTCACACCGAGAAAGTAACACTGAGCTCACTGTGACGCACATACTCTTAAATTAATTTATGCCTAAACCTGTTTATCACACAAAAACAAAGTTTACCACAAGGTCGAACACGGTTGTATACCAACGGCATTTTAACAAACACTCTCTTCACAACAAACTGAGACACCAGGTAAAATTGTGAACGATCCCTTGCCCCCAGCGCCATTTGTCCAAAAATTAAAAATTACTATCAGACACTCCAGATAATCTGAAGAATATAATATTTCTCCAACTATTTTTTTCGTACAGTTATTGAAAGTTATTGGGAGTTCGAATTACGCACAACTGGACTACAACACGACTATTTTAAAACTGATTAATCATAATAGATGAACTGTGTCCCTCACTTGCAAAACCTTCATGCTGAAGTAATTTTTATGAGTACATCACGAATGCACGAAAAGTGTGCATCAAATAATTAGGTTCCAATAAACTTCACATCTACCGAACACATTTGTTCACACTTGCCGGATACACCCGCAAAAATCTACCGAATACACTTGTTAAGACTTGCCGGATACACCCGCAAAAATCTACCGAATACACTTGTTAAGACTTGCCGGATACACCCACAAAAATCTAACGAATACACTTGTTAAGACATGCCGGATACACCCGCAAAAATCTACCGAATACACTTGTTAAGACTTGCCGGATACACCCGCAAAAATCTAACGAATACACTTGTTAAGACATGCCGGATACACCCGCAAAAATCTACCGAATACGCTTGTTAAGACTTGCCGGATACACCCGTAAAAATCTACCGAATACACTTGTTAAGACTTGCCGGATACACCCGCAAAAATCTACCGAATACCCTTGTTACGATTTGCCGGGGACACCCGCAAGAACCTGCCAAATACAATTGCTAATACCTGCCTTACACACATTCTAACACTTGTCGAATACTCTTAATTTGTTAATACATGCCGAACACGCTTTCAAACACCTGCCGAACACACTTTCTAACACCTTTCGAACTCACTTTCTAACACCTGTCAGATACATTTGATCAGTGAAGGCAGAAAATGAACAGATACTGCGACGTGAAAGGCCACCCTTCAAAGGGCGGACAAACAGTTGTATTTTTCAGCTCGAAAACAATATAATGGAAAATTTTTCGTTGTATAAAATTTACCAGGGCAGATGGCAACGCATGTGAGAATTTACAATGGTTTCCAAACCGAAAAAATAAATCTCGATAGATTTTTCGGTAACTGCTAGGGTCTATATATTTGAGAAAAAATTAGGTGCAGAAAAATTATTTAAAGCGATTGTCAGGAGATCAACGATCTTTTGATGTATGTTAGTTCAGAGACTTCGTAAATAATATCCAAAGAGACTGGAAGAGCATTTTTAAAATGCGTCCATCAGTTCCTACGCAAGAAAACCACGTTTTCCAAAACGCTCCCACCGATATTTTTCCTCTACATCATTTTTGATACACCTCCGAAAAACAACCGATACAAAGAGGAGGATTACGCAGGCGAAACGCGATCGTTTGCGCTTTCGTCGAAAAGAAAATCCTTGTCTCGATTGAAAAGCAGCCGTCGTTTCGAGGAAAATTTCAGAGTCTGTTTAAAAATGTACCTGGAGTGTGAGTGAAAACAGAAGAAACTTCGTACGTTCAGGCGAACGAAAGGAAAATCTGAGCCCTGACAGGAAAATCTTTAAATTGATTACAGAGGAGCTGAGCTGCAGTAATGAGCTCCGAGCTCGGGTGCGCTCTGTAGTCTTCATCTCGATGAAAAACTTCCGAACACAAAATAAAATTCGTTCTCGTTTGAGCCCGGTGTCTTTTTCAGCGAGCCGAATAACGATGAAAGAAATGCTTTTGCAAGGTGGTAGAACGCGTTGAAGAGTTGTGTCAATGTTTTAATTGCTCTTAAAATAAGTTGAATGGTTGTTTCAGGTGTGTAATTGGGCTTAAAATGTGATGAAGAGTTGTGCCAATTTTATAATTGTGTATAAAATGTGTAGAAAAGTTGTGCCCGCAGTATAATTGTGCATTAAATGTGTAGAAAAGTTGTGCAAATGATATAATTGATCAAAAATGTGTTGAAACGCTTACGAGAATTCTAAATGATGAATGAAATTCAGCATTTAGAATGAATGTTCGATCTAATCTACAGGCAATCTCTCATAAATCGCAAATTTTATCCCTCCAAATGGTTCGCTACACAAAAGAGCAGCAGCGAAATTCGAAAAGCTTTACTTACAGTGTAATGGAGCTATTATTCCAGTGCTGATAAATCCCAGGAGCATTTTTGGTGATCGAAGAATACATCCTGATAAAAACAGCGTGAAAGTTACGGTCTCTAAAATTAAAGAACCCGATCAGCAACAGACGAATAACGCGATGGTAAACCGAGAACCGTTCGAAATAATGTCGCAATTCAGCTTATTTCGAGGAGTGATGCTGCGAGATAAGTTAGTGATGCTGCTTAGCATATAACTCTGACTTGCAAACGTCTAGCTCGGCTAACAATGTCCTGAACGTCCCGTAATCTAAAAACATTGAAGTATTTTCCTAATCCTCAAACAGAAAAAAAAGACCATGACTTTAATAAAATCGTTTCCTCACCGATCAGCTTTGCTTTATATGGTAACGTACGTGTCATGGCCTCCTCGATCTCCAGATTTGAATGTTCGGAATTTTTTGTACTGAAAAAATGTAAAATAAAAAGCTCACATCTCTAAACTAGAAATAATACAAGAATAAAAACAGCCTCTTTAACATATTTCAAGAAAAGAAATTAACTGCACACCGCATTACTCTTAAAGCTTTGAGAATTATAATGAGCATTGTCTTTAAAAAGTCGCGTTTGTTCGAGCAATAATGGTTGTTTAATGAATAAATTTCCCCTACATACTTAAAACTTAAAAAAAATTCCAACTCTTCTGCTTCATTTTGAATGGCCACAAATTCTTCATGGTGCAGGTTTTTTCTAATTCATTTTTGAAAAGAATGAGCGTTTTTTGAAGCACCATTTACTTTTTTCTTTCACATTTCCTTACAATTAAGCGGGGAAATAATGACAGTTCCTCTTGGTCGGGCAAATACCCAATTTAAACACCTGCGCTGTTAAGGGAACTGCAAATAACTGTCTCCCTTTTCCTAACGGGAAGAAACACCGGGCTCGCAGTGCAGGGTTTTGAGCCTTTAACTGGAAGAAAGTCTAAATACCAGGTCACGGGGCCACTGCAAAGGTGCTTCAGCCTAGTCAAGCAGGCATCAAAATCTTCGTTCGTTGATTAATTATTTACTTTGATTAATTACTTCGATTAATTATTTGATTAATTTACTAGTTACTACTTTGACTAATGATTTCATTATTTATGCGATGTTTTGTATAAAGCGTGTTCCATCTACTAATCCCATCGACTAGTTATTAATTAATTGACTAATTATTTCCATAATAATGAGATATATAAAACGTATTTCATCTACTACACACTTTGACTAATTAGTTCATTAATTACGAGATGTATGGAGGGCCGAAGCGTGTTATACAAATTAAGGTGAAGTGTAAGATTTTTGCTGCTCTGGCCCTCCACTCCCAGGCGACAAGGGCATTTTCATCTCGTACGGCCACAAAAATATGATAGACACAACGTGCGTTTTTATGTTACGTCACACATTGTGATAACTATAAGTTACATACAGTGCATATAAGACGATTTAATTTATTTGCTGGTAGATTTTCCTAATTGGAGCATTTTACAATACTTTATTGAATTTGTGCTCAAAATTTTGTTACATTTCTTCTCTACATTTTATTAGAATGATTAGCGTGAAGCCCTTCTTCAGTATTTATTATCGTAAATTCCCCATGCTAGGTATCAGGTCACTAATTTATTGAATATAATTTTCTCTAATTAATAAATTTCTTCCGATTTCATAATTTATCCAAAATTTCAAAATCGGTTTTGCAAATGAAATTTTTTAAGTTTATCACAATGCCAGTTCCGTCCATGTTCCTTAAAAAAAAGATAGGATCAATTACGAGATGTTGTCCAATCACTTTACTCAATCATCAACTCAGCAATAACGTCTATTCTTCTCATCCAACTTGAGTGAAATTGATCGATCGATAAATCCTCAACTTATTTTTCCTTTAAAAAGTCGGTCATCAATACCCTCTTCAAAAGACTGTATGATGTATTTCTCAATCCCTGCAGTGTTATTACAACAGAAATTCAAATTACATTTTTTGAGAATCTGTGGACATATTGGTCAATACTTTTCCGTTGCTATCCCTACTCTTGTATCCGAAAGTACAGAAGACTTCGACGAATTGACTATCAACCAAAAGAACACAACGAACCTCCATTTTATGTTTTTGAAGTGAAATACTGAGAGCAACTCTTTTATAAAAATAGTTGTTTGAATTTCAGATATTTAACAAGACTTACAAATCACCCTGGTCTGTTTTACTTTATTGAGCTCGACCATTGTTATTAACAAATCTCATCTATATTGACATTACGCAAATTCTAACACCAAGCTCATGTCCTGAGTTTGGTTTTGAATAATACATGATACAAATTCAATTATCACCACTCTGTTTTTCACTTGTTTTGAACATTCTGCAACTTAAACTTATCCAGTAAGATCAAAGCACCACAGCCTCCACACGACAGTCACCAAGACAATGTAACCACCGCCACAGCAGGCACTACAAAGCCAGTGTGTCGCTCCTAGTCCAGCTTCGACTCCTGAGAAATCACTGGCGCACTTTACGGCCGATTGATAGCAATTAGGCCCGTCAATTGCCGCCAAATTACCCTATAAAAGTTCCCACTGTCGATGGGTCACGTTGATTTGAGTTTAGTACCCGGCCAGCATCGGAATTGTGCTCAACGAGAGCGAGAGAGAGAGGAGTAGAGAGAGAAAACGATTATTTTCACGATCGTCCTGTAATCTCATGTGTTATACTTTCTTAAAACTTCAGAACAAGCTATGTGATTAGTTCCCTTCTGTACAGTGAATGTTTTGGTTGTTGTTGTATATTTCGCTAGCAAAACTGCTCCTTTACGTGAGAGGAGATATGATTGCATTGAAGAGAACAGGCTTATGGACACGGCAAGACATGAACGTCGGATGTAATTCACATGACCACGAAAAAATTCGTTTGTCGAAATAACCAAGAAACGCAAAAGAGAAATGCTTGAGCCCGACTCGAATCATTGCAAATAAATTCTTAATTGAATTGAATTTGTTCTCCTGGCTTTATCTGTAGTTAATAACCTCTCAAAAGGGGAAACACTGAATCATGTACAAAGAAAAAATTCCATGAAAATATAGTTGTCACCTGTAACCCTTCCACAAATACAGAAGGTTTCGGCCTTGCTCAGTCATGTTTACATATTTTACAGAATTTTACGTCAATTATAAAAGGTTGTAACGCAAACTCCCAGAGTTATTCGCAGCGGAATGAAGAATGTTGCTCAACACCGATTGTTGAAAAACTGACACTGGTCAATTCCCGACCGAAACATTCTTGAGCACAATTGAATAGCTATGCCTTTTCAGTAATGGAAGAAATAATTCGTACGACTTAAAACGCATAAAACAAATCATACTAAACACCATAAACGCTTAGGCGAGTTTTTCAAAATAATCTATTCTCTAAGTAACACGGCAGTTGGATGAAAGGGTTCCACCAGTTGATCATATGATCAAATCCAAGTTTCGTGGAGCTTTCCTCCTTTTCTCTGAGCTTTCTAAAGGAACTTTCTTCGTAATGAATAGAAAATTTCTGAAATGCTCGACTCTGTGTGAGCCAAGGTCGGGTGCTCTCAAGTGCACATGAAGATCCGCCGTGAAATGATAGATATACTCTCGCCCTCTGAAAGTGGTTACTCTTGTTGGAACTCTGACATTGAAGACACTGCCGGGACAGCCATCATCTGCTCAAAATGTGCTACGTACGGAACAGCGTGAAAGTTCTATGCATCACAATCCGAAAGAACACATGTTCAATAGCTCCGAGCTTTCTTTCATTATTTTGTATTTTCATCAATTTACCAATGAAATCATACCTGCATCAAAAATTCACAACTAATAGGAATACAGTAATTAAATAGTAAAATCCCAAAACAATCACCGTATCTGCATTCTCATTTGGAATCGTTTGATATTTTTGTACCTAAAATTCACTCTCTCTGAAATTATTTCATTCGCTTACGATATGGTGGAAAAAAAAGCTTTTCATCGAATAAAATTTATTCGAAGCTATGACAAGTTAAACAAACTCACCTCTAAATTGCAGGAAGGGTTTCTTGAATTCACTTGGTACAAAGGTTTGTCTTTCCCGAAATTTCTTCTGATTTTGCTCTTTAACTACGTTATGATATTTTCGAATTTCTAGACTCACAGACTTTTGTGAGAACATTTATACCACTAGTTTGTTTCGACCAGATCATATTCCAGGGTAACCGATGCATGCTGTTTTCTGCGAAGGGAATGCAGTGGACGGTCATGTAACGTTCGCACAATCTGACATCTGACATCTCTATGGGTAAAAGTTGAATAAAATCATGAATTTCGAGCATGAAATGTAGTTATTATATGCCGAATTTCTAGTTGAAATAGTGAATGTTTTACTCATCGTTTTTTATACGTAGAACGAATTCATTTTAATAGAAAAACACCCTCGGTGAAAAACTGTCCAAAATTTTTAAAATAAAACAACAAACCTACGCACTATGAACACTGCCCGTAACAATGATTGGAATACTAATCTGATTCCCAATGTGTTTTAACTGAGATATAGTAAAGCCATTATAAATGTTACTCTCTATCTGCATTTTTTAATGTAAATTTCGAATATTTTTTCTGTCCGTCTTTGCCGGCATTATCATAACAATATTGGACACGAGTGATCGTACTCAAAACTACTACTAAAAAGCAAAAAATTATGTCATCAAGCAATATTATGCAGGAATAATACTAGACAAGCAGCAATGCTAAAAAGAAAAATACCACAAAGGGACATCGCTAAAGTGAAACAAATCAGAATGGAATCGTTCTTTGGAGAGATGAAACTATGATTACATGAAACGATACCCCAGAAATACATAAACTTTAGCATAGAAAAGTAAAGCTTGATAGCGTGCGAAAAGACGCTGTGCGCCATCCAATCACCACATTTTTATCGAAATCCAGATTTACGGCGGAAGTAATCAGTGTTCTCTCGGTTTTTTAAGTCGCAATGAAATGGAAATAACTCGGTTTCTCGGAAGGTCGTGGAAAATTAATTAGCTATACTGTCAATGATTTTTTTGTGGTTCATGATAGAAACAGGAACGCAGTGATGATATGCATTCATGTTAAAATTGTTTCAAACTACCGTGGTAATATTTTTTTGGACTGGATTTTCAAACACCACTCCCACATAATTACTCTTGCCTTCGGTTTCAAAGATTTGACTTTGAGTGTGAGCGTACATATTGTACAGACTCATTAGAGTGTATGGACTACAATTAATTGAGTATGAACCTAAAAATAAAAAAAAATTTTCATTGAGTATTTGGAAAATTGCCCGATTTCTTCTCCTGGTTATAGATAATAAGTAAGGTTGATGTTTACTAAGCAACTGGTGAGTTCAGCCGTGGTGATGGAAAGGGACCGGCGAGTAGAGCCCTGATATTGCGGCAGTCGTCGTACCAGACTAAAAGGATGCATGGCAGTTGATCAATAATATTACAGAAAGTTGAATCCTTTTTAGCAAAAACGAGGTAGTTTACCGTTAATCAAAAAAATTTCAGTCAACAAAAAACAGTGCTGGGATTTCGAAAGCTACAACAAAACATTAACTCTCCGATGTATGCTGTGCTTCTTCTAATCTTTTAGTCTCTATATAACGAAAAAATACATATCTTAGTGTCCAGTTATAAGCCATCTTAGTAACTAGTTATAAGCCATCTTAGTAACTAGTTTTAAGACATCATCGTGTTCAGTTATAAGCCTATTGGAATCACATTCCATACGCTGAAATGAGTGAGATTGGTAAATTTAAGTTTATCGAAAAAGGCATTTTGGTAGATTGGATTCTTACTGTGTTCATTTTAAGTTTGAAAAATTTTGTGGAAATTCAAATATTTTGACTTGTTTTTAGAGCAAGCCTAATACAAATTTCCCTCTCTCATATTTTCCTTTATTGTTTTGAAGAACATTAACGAGCGAATCCTGAAAATCAAAGTGATTCAAGTTCAGTATCTTTACTCGCCATGCAGCACGGCACTCACCAACCCACCTTGCAGCCCAAACGATGTTTTGAAGTTTTATGTACCGATTCAAAACTTATCGTTGTTGCAAAGGGGAAAGTGAGGGAAGTTTCCCTCTTTAGTTCGAGCACCCATGGGAAATCCCGCTCAAGGAAACTTTTTGATGCCCTTGTAAGAACTCAGGACGACGCACCTCCAGCAACTTGCTTAAATTGTGGCACCAGGGACGCAGCAGAAGCGGGAGAGCTCGTCCACAAAAAATCGCTGCAAAATTGTGTCCTCAACCAAAAATTCTCCTTATTTTCGCCGTCGGTTCGCGTGAATAAAAATGCTGTAGATCTTGTCACCGGTAGCATCCACTTTGCGCTCTTCAAAAGAGGCAAATATTTTCCTCATCCTACAAGGTAAAAGGAGAACTTATGCAAAAATTGAATTTTTTTACATCCATAACTAATGTATGATGGCCTTGAAATGATAATTATTGAGGCCATTATTGATTTTTTATTACTTAGGATTTTTTATCGTAGTAACATGGAGGTGAATGAAGTGACTGAAGGTTCCGTAGTTCAAGAAGCTTTTTGATCGATTTTCATAGTGATGGCCTAAAGTTATCTCAATGATTTATAATTTCATATCTCATTGAATGTTCAGCAACAGACGGTACCACGATTCCAATCAAAATCATGTTCACATGAGTGAAGGTGATACGCATTTTCAAGGAGAAGTTTTCATTCAAGTAAAACATTCAAATTTTTACAATATCTCTAAAATAGAACTGAAATTTACCCCTTCAGCATCTCATTTATAATGCGTATATACTTGTATTTCTTAGCTTTATCTCCATGTTAGAGCGGAAATACGGTATATTTCTGCAGCAACTGTTGAATAAAGCAGAAACAGAATACATCTCTGCTGCACTGATTAAATAAAACGGAAATAGAACATATCTCTACTGCACCTATCGAGCAGAGTGAAAACTAATTATATCTTTGCAGCAACTATTCAATAGCACGGAAATAAAATATATTTCTGGAACAACTATTAAATAAAGGGGAAACGAAATATATCTCATCAGCATTTCTGAAAGAGAGCAAAAATAGAGCATATCTCTGCGGTAACAGTAAAATAGAAAATTGAGCTTCAACAGAATTTATTTCCATAGCATCTCTGAAACCAAGCAGAAATAGATCTCGGCAGCAACACTAAAACAAAAAATGAATTGGAAATAGAGTACATCTCAGCAGCAGCTCTAAAATTGAGCAGATTTAAATATTTGTAGCCTCCGTAAAAGTAGATCTCTAAACGTTGAGAAATACTCTAACAGTGATGAAGTATTTCCAGTTTGAATAACGAGATAAAATTCAGAAACATAAACTCTACATCGAGCGCGAAAAATAAAATAATTTTTGAAATGTGTCCCATGTAAATAGTCTCTGCTGTGGCAAGATTTATGGGCTAGCCTTCAAACTAACATTTCAAGAATTATGTGAGCTTTTTGTGTGAGTTTTTATTAATTAGGTTTATTCTTAGATTCATTTAGTATGGGCGAACTCAAAATATATCTTAAGATGAAAAAAAATAGACGCAACGAAGTTCAATTTCATCTTGTCAAGTTCCGAGCATAAAATTGATTTCTCGCTTTTATTTTCAGTAATTATCTTCTCTATGATAAATTCATCACCAGGTTTTTATTTAGTTTGAAAAACAACTCGGGAACTACTCATCCATCCGATAATAATCTCCAAGGGGGCTTGTGTTATTTGTTTAATATAAGTACTATTAAAGTAATTATTTTTTATGTTGATTCTCGACAATATTGTTCCCCACCTGATTGTAAAATTCAAGAAGTGCATAAATGCATTTCACTCTTTGGTAAAATTCAGCATTTTTATCGGAACAAGGCTTGATGATGTCAGTTGTACGCGTAACTATGTAAAGGCCAACAATTGTAAGATCGTCGCAACTACACAGAATAGAATTTCTCACTCCAGCATTTCATCAACAGATCATATGAAATGAAACTTCCATACTCCTAAAATCAACCAAATCTAAAATAGTGTAAAATAAAATTCAAGTCATCTGATCAAGACCTTGCAGAAAATATTTCTAAGATTTAGTATCAGCCTACACCTGAGTTGGAACGACTGTTGGTGTCAACAGCGACTGGCTTGATACTGTACATTGTGAGATTCCATTTACTGTGATGTAGATTTGCTATTTTACTTGAAAGTTAACTAATGGTTTTGGCTGTCTTACACTGCATCAAGGCGGCGCAGCGCTAAAGTGTGAGTGACATTTATGGTCTAAAATTGCAGATGCTTGTAACATAACGTAGATTTATCGACCTAAGAATTGACAGAACTTAGGGCGGACTATGTTGTGGACCCGAGCATATTTCAACAAGCTATACTTTATAAAATACCAACGGCTAAATTACGACACTGCGGGCGTAAACGCTTGCATTTCATCGAGCAAACGGTGCAAGATAAAAATTCAGATGTACAACGGCTGTGCAAAGCACGATATATACTGTACTTTTAAGTGTTAACTGCTAAAAACCATTGCAACCGTCAATATAATACTTTCTGCGGGAGATGTTGGATTTTTTTTTTTTGTATCCCTAATCTATTTATTGTGTATATCATCACACCAGGGACGAATTAAATATGATATCGGAAGCAAAAATCAAAAAGCGCAGTAACACAATATCACAATCAATGTCAATGACTTGTTTTAACCCAAATGGACTGATTCAGAAATTTTGTTGTTGAGCAACACTTAATATGCAACATACTGCGCTTTATTATTACTCAGTCGTTCAAAAATCCCAGAACTTTCATAGTATTTTACTGCAGCAATGCAAAAATAAAGCTGAGATTATGAGAGATGACGATTCTAGTAGATGCAGGATACTAAGAGCATGCACGAGATCTTTGATGACTTGATGAGTCTGATCGCAGTTTTCTGATTAAACAGGACGGAATGCTTCAGCAGTGTAGCCAATCATTGAAATGAGGGTAACACAAGTCTATCAATTAGATGCCTCAGAAATGTCCCGCTAAATTTGCCTTAAACAATCAAATCATAAAATTCATTGATAGTAAAACTAAGGCGGGTAAAAAAATCTTCTATAAAAATCTCACGACGTATTTTAAAAATAGAGCTTTCGAGCATATCCATTCTCATCTTCAACATCTGGAAAATTAAATTGAAACATGGTAAACACAGTACATGAATACAAATTGCTATTGGAAATTAAATGAAAAAATTAGGATAAGATATTTAGAGGCGCAGAAGATGACATATCATTGAGACTTGGCATAAATTGATGAATTATGACACTTTCTAATAACTTAAGGCTATGTTTATCACAAGTTGAGACTATTTTTAAATTATCAGTGTGAATTAGACGGACAGATTCTAATGCGTGATCTCTCATACTGCTGTGCAATGGGTTTGACACTCGATTTCCCGCACGGACCGACACCCCCTTGTACTCAGCTATGCGTGTTGCAAAATGGCGAGCAGTCTCACCATAATAAGTGGCCCCACACTTGCCACACGTACATCCATAAACCACGCTGCTACGCAACAAAGCTCGAAAGCTCTATTTTTAAAATACATCTTGAGATTTTTATGAAAGATGTTTTCACCCGTCTTAGTTTTACTATTTTTGTCTAAATTACGCTTTCCATAGAATAAGCCTAGCATTCATTGAAGAACGGAATGCTCGTCTTGATTCAGTATTTCGTATTACTTTTTCGCAAGAATGATGCAATTTCCCTTGAATGTTCGGATGAGAATTTATCTCTGAACAAAACTAGTCAAACGCTGCGAGACTGCTCGTGGACTCTCGCAAAATGTTTACTTTGACTTCATTTAGTCTACAAAGCGCTCTGAATGGTTGCTCCTGCAGCAGTCACCGCTCCGGTGTGCCTGATACCGCTTTGAAGTGTGGTCAGGTGATTCGTCGTGTGTGAGCTCAAACAAAACATCTGGCGCTCAAGAGACTGAGTTACACGCATTGTGCACACGCTAAATTGCGAATCTCGAATGTATTTACGTGAATTCTGGTCTCAACGGTCCGTATTTGCATCGTCCCAGAGAAGCGCACCGTTTGTAGCTCAATGCTTGAAAACGTGCGTCGTTGAACCGTGAAAGAATGAAGCAGTTGATATGTCAGCGCAAGTTACCCTGCGCTTACAAAATTAATTTAAATTTATTGTTTTTTAACCGCATATTGTCCGAGAAATGAGAAAATTTCTTCAATTCTTGTAGCCCGTTAAAGAGAAGTGATGAATTACAACCCTATATTTCAACAACGATAATGACGCATTTTTGGGAAAACGTGACACTTTTGCCACATTACTTCAATTCTTTAGACTCATGAGGTTTTCAATTACTGTTTTCATACACTGATGACTTCCAATGCAATTTGAGCCTGAATAATCGTCTTAGCCTTTCAGCTGCAGTGGTCATTTGCACATGATGAATATCTTGGTGTTTCACCTGCAATGAATAAGTGATCCTGACCTTTGTCTCTCCCCTGCAATGACTACATGAAGCCAATTATGTAAATGCCCTTGTGTCTCGGTTACATTGATCGTTCAAAACTAATGAACAACAGTAACGGCCTCTCTGCAACCAAGAATATATGAAATTTATTAATTATCTTGACCTCTCAGTTATATCGATCACATGAAACTGATTCACAACCAAAATGACTTCTCTGCTGCAATGAATAAATGAAACTGATTAATTGTCTTGGCCTCTCAGTTATATTGATCACATGCAACTGATTCATAAGCATAATGGCTTTTCAGTGGCAATGATCGTTTAAATCTGATCGACAGCCTTTCCTTTCTAGCTTCCTGAGCTCCGGCGTGCCTTGTGAAGCAGTTGCCCTCAACGACAGCTCTGGCACCAGCCCTCTCCTGTTGGCTGCCGTCGTCACGGTAGAGTCCAGCAATTTGGCACGGCTGAGGGATCATCTCGTCACCGCGTCATCGTCAGAGAGAGCAGCAGCAGCAGCAGCAGCGGCGGCGATGGTCTGTAATTGGAGCTGGAAGTGAGATGCAGGACAGTAGTCGAAAAAGATACAATAGTCATTATTGAAAAATTTGCAGAAATTTATTTGGTTCCATCTTTCCCTCCTTTCCTTTCTTCCTCCCTTCATTCTTTCCATCCTGTTGTGTTTCCTTCCTTCCTTCCTTCCTTCCTTTCTTCCATTCCTCCTTCCTCCTTTTCCATCCTTCCTCCTTCCATCCATCCTTCCTTCCTTCTTTTCTTCTTTTCTTCCTTCCTTCCTTCCTTCTTTTCTTCATATCTTCCTTCCTTCCTTTCTTCTTTTCTTCAATCGCAGGGCGTTTGTTGGATAGAGCATGACTTTTTCTATATCCTCTGAAGTCATTTTACTTATCCTTTCTTTTTTATAATTGAAAGGCTTCCTTTTTTGCAACATTGTGGTCGTTTTCTGCGCTAAATCTTGAATTGTTCATATCTAAGCACTGGAATATTTTCGTCATAAATTATTAAATATAATGGTATGAAAATCCATGAACCTGTGAAAAATTTCACTGTACCGGAATACACATGGTGCATTTTAACTTTAAAGATTAATTTATTCCCTGAAGTTTGAAGAGACATAAAGCAATTCGCAAGAGTGGAAGATGGAATAAATTCTCAACGTTAGGCAAAATTGATGCAGTTTATAGGAGAGGAGCAAATTAGAATTATTGTGTTAATTTTTAAATCATAGTTATTATGGTAGTTGTGAAAGTCACAGTAGAAGAGTGAGTTGAGCTAGTCACTACGACTCACTGCTACACAGGGAGTTAAGGTATTATCTACTGCTGTATTACCTACATAGAACAGCGTATTATTGCTCATATAACCTGTCGCCGTACAGCTCTGTGGTAAGGTATTGATGTAAACATGTGATCAAATCCCCTACTACCTTATGGCATGGTGTAAGAGCATACAAATAACCAAATGCTGTATTACCACCGTTGGATGGTATAAAAAACCACAGGCTCATAACTTTTTCTCAGGAGCAGGGAATGTAATTTCTTCTGCTATTATTCCTGAATGCCAAATAGGGAAATTATGAGTATCAAACAGTAATCATCTATATATATATATTTTCTCAATTGGTGCCTGAATGTCGAAGAACTGCTCACTTTGGTCATGTTGTGTAGTCCCCGATACTCGTATTCGAGAAACTTCCCGCGGGTTCATCCATCATAAATGAGAGTCTATGTGATATGGTTCTGAACACGCAAGTGTCGAGAAAATTAGATTTGTAAACTTTACCGAATAGTTCTCTCATGTTTCACTTGTGCCGTATTTTTTGTTCCATGTTCTTTAACGCTTTTTTTCATCCTGTTCTGCTCACAAGTTTTTTCCACTTATACCAATTAGCAATGCACAAGTTTAAAGTCACAATTTCTCGTAACAATTTCACAATTTCTGGGATCTCTCATCTCAAAACTTATGCTTCACATTTCCTCGTTGCTCAGTCGCTCATTTCCCTAATTTGGTGACAATTTTTGACGACCGAAGAGGTAAAGAATTTAGACTTTCAACTCCCGTGATAATTCCCGCATGAAACAAGAGCTAATTTTTGATACCCGAAAGTTAGCGCGCAGTCGAAGTTTCCTGAAGAGACTCGGCCGTTTTTCCACAAAGAGTTTCCTCGTGTTTGATGTTAGTTTTAGATGATCTCCGAGGGCCGTTTGTTACATCCTTTAAGAAGCCATTGCTACAAGAACTGTTTATGGCCTTCATGACATGAATTTCGTCCTCAACTTCCCTCTTCGAGGGAAGAAGTAATACATGTTACTGGTGCGTCCGTCGTTCGTGTTGAGCGATTACATCGGAGCTTAATTAAGCCTCGTTCTATGGGCTCTTAATGGTTCTAAAAGGTACTTCTTTCGGCACTACACAGACATGCTGGGATTGTGGATGATTTTTTAAATTTCTGCTGAGGAAGTCACGACGGTTGAATTAAGCAAAATTACCGTGGGTTCTAGTATGCAAAGATTTGTCTCTAGCTCGGTGTAATTGCGTCAGAATTAGAGAAAATTGCTTTTAAGTAGTCGTGAAGTGGGAGTTGGGGAGTAGGTCTGATTTAGCCTCTCGAATTTATGAGCCTCCAGAACGAGCCAGCATTAATCTTTTCTCCATTTGTACTGTTTTCTATAAGCATTGCAACAGAAGTTTGCTATTTTAAAAGTCCAGAGTCGAAGTCTTTCAGAGACAGGGTAGTTTTGAAGGGAGTTCAATAAACGTACCATGCAGCTGGGCTTGTTATTCTTCCAATCTTTTTACATTTCAGTTACCCAGAAAAAAATGGCCAGCTACTAGAACAATATATGACGAAGCAACAAACAAAAGTAACTCACTACTACCCTGAAGAAGACCGTTGCATCACGCCAGCTGTCAGACGTGGACCAGATGTGAAAATTGTTGACGCTCTTCTCGGGAGAGAATTACCTGATCATCGGCCCAGAAAAGGAAGCTGAAGCTCAATGCTATGAAATTTACTCTGCAAAATGAATTCCATGCCTTGCTCTTACACAGTGCGAAGCAGGCAGGAGAACACTGAGCGAAAGCGTGAGTCATTTTCTGCGAGTGGGAAGTTTCTTTGACGACATCCGTGTAATTTCGAAGAAAACTTTTCTGGCATGCTGTGTCCGAAGAAGAGAGACAGTGTTTCGTCCAACTTCAGAAATAGCGCCAAATTAATCAGGAATAGTAGGAGTGATGGGCCAAAAATAAGTTAATTAGCAGAACCTTTAGAGAGTTGGTCCAATTTTTATCCATTTTTTAATAGAATAATCAGTGTGGCATTATTTTGGAATTACCCTGAAAAAAATTTAGTTTATAGCGAATAAAGTCGGTACCATTCCTAAAATTTCAGCTTTATAAATATCCTCCATAACTTGCTTGTAAAGTAAAAATATTGGTTTAGGTGCTTTTTCTACCCTGGTTTTTTCTACCTAGTTACATTTTACACTAAGGCTGTAAAAACCTGTGAGTTCTCATGCTTGTTTTCCTTTCGATGAAGGGATTGCGATCGCTCGCTGCTGCAGGCCAGGGAATGGTATTACTGAAGGAGCAAAAAGCGATTCGGGATTGTAGCATGGCAAGAAAGAGGTGGCGTAATATATAGAGGAAACCTCATGTATTCACTGCGTTTCAGGAGATAACATAAGAGTGTCAAAGAAAAAAGTGTTGGTTTAACACACATCGAAAGAAATGGAGTAAATTCTTCACCATATAAAAGATGTATTGACCCACGTGACGAGGCCAGTCCTTCAAAGTTCAAAGTGAAATAAAAACCAAAAGTGCGGACAGATGCAGGAAACTAAAAAGCGAGTGTATAATGAAAGAGTTCTCATATAAGAACAATATTGGTTCTTAAGATTTTTGCGGCACGATAACTCTTAATTGTCACTGTTAACTGAACACTGAGTTATAGTTTTGCGCTCCAATATAAAAATAATTATATTATTACTTATAGATTTCGAAGAAACAACACATTGAACATTGTTGCTTAGAGAACGCATAGGATTTTGCTCTCGTTAGGATGTGTTTCAAATTGATTAGCACCGTTCGAAGGCTTTTTTTCTCTTTCAAAATCATCAAAAATCTGTCTTCAGATCAACAAGTTGAGTTTCGTCTGATTTTCGGAAAATCCTCCTAGTGATCAGCAGTAGTAATGCTGCTATCAAAAATTTCGTGAGTCACTAGTTACAAAGCAATTTTTAAAAAATAATTATACTATGGTGTTAGAAATTGCGTCGCGGGATACCGTAACAGCATGATTCCTCGCGTCTCTTTTGTTTCCGTCGAAATTTATATTGAACGTGAAATTTTTTTGCTCAGATTTTGTTATGATGAGCATTCGTTTCGGTTTGTGTACGCCTCGCGTGAATTTTGAATATCATTATTTTTGTGTTTCCTTCAATTTAACTGTGCTGGTTTATAGCAAAACCATTCAGAGTTTAATAACATAATTCGTGTTGTGGTTCACACAACCTCCGACGTCATTAACTGTAGACAACATACGTGCATGTGCATCTTAATTCAGCCCTGCAAAAGTACACTGGCATCATAAACACCAAATGTTTCTGATCCCTAATATTTTCAGCTGTCGATCATCAGTTAGGCTACGTTACTTTGGGCTTTTCTCAGATGGAAGCAAGAAAATTTCACGATGAAATACATTCATCTTCCTTACTCGCATTTAATTTTCCGTCAAGCCAACATTAGTTAATCTCTGCCTCTAGTCCCACTCGAACCAGGTGCTCCTGCAAAGTTTCACCCAAAATTTTCCTCGCAAGAGGGTTGAGAAATTGCTGCGTTGTATCTAAGCTTTGGAGGTCAAAAACTCCAAAAGAGCTCGATGGGCTCAAAATTCGGCGCAGATGAAGCACTAAAGCGCCTTCCAGACAACACTTTAGCTCAGACCAGCCTCTCGGCCGGAGCCTCAATCTCATTCACCCTCGTCTTTGTGACATTTTTGAGAACAGTTCTCCGTTAACCGACCGCTATTTTTCCTGAGAGACCACGGCAAAATGATTTAAGCAGAAGCAAGGGCAGGCTGCAGCCGAAATTTACTAGGATTTAGTTCGCCGCTCGCGTCGGTCTGAATGGTTGTGAGCTGGAGATATTGACGGAGCGTTCGTGTAGATGCAACAAGAAAGTTTCTGGCGAAAAATTATTAGTGTAACTTCAATGTATATTAACGTCGCTCTGCTTACAGCAGACAAACAGCAGTACAAAACATAACTGCAGTGGCAAAACAGTAGTGCACTTTAAGCTTTCATACAGGTCTTTCATTAATCATTAATTTAACACTGAAAAAAGTCTGAAAGGAATCGGCGACCGTCCTATTGATTTGACAGTCTTGTCGATGCTGCGGATGACACGAAGCTGTTCAGTTATTTCTTTCGTTTGATAATTGCTCGTCATAGAACAAACCGCTTTCGTCTTATCATAAAAAATACACCAATTTCAATCAATTTTGTACGTTTATCGTTAGGAGGATGAGTTAATTGTCTCGCAAAATATTGTACGAGACTTACAGTATTTTCTTTGAAATATGCATCAAATTTTATCCCTTAATTTTGTTCAACAAAATGTTCTCTGTATTGTGAGTCGTATAACATGAAACTTGTCCCACATGATAGTGATTCCCAGTCTTTCCCTGACATAAATACCTCTTCAAGTCGACTTGTTTTGTTGCGGATGGCAAAGACTTGTTTTGATAATGCTAGTTTTGTCAGGGCCAATGTCGTGAAATATCCCAGGGAATTTTAATTAGGGGATGCACAACCTGACTTCCCAACTGACCAGGATCTTCAGGTAATGAGACGAAGCTCTAAATCTAATTTATGAACGATGGGAAAAAACTTATATTAAAATAACCCGGTTGTTAAAGAAGGGAACATTGCAGAGGCGGACCAGATTAATGCAGGGGAATAGCTACTGAAAGGGCCAAGCGTAGCAAAAAGCTTCACAAGTGACGAAAACGAGATGTGGCAATACCCAGTGCCAATAGCGCAAGCGTGGCTTCGTCGGAACTAGGACGACTGCGGGTGCAACACAAATGAAATACTTCTAGCGGGAGGCTTCTGTCAAGAAGGGAAAAAGAAAAAAAGGAAATTCACAGAGCGAGTACAGTTCACTTAGCAAGACCATGGATATCGCCCGAATGTAACACAGGGGCACACTGTACACAGGGGCAACACAACACAGGGGCAACATAACACAGGGGCAACACAATACAGGGGCAACACAACACAGGGGCAACACAACACAGGGGCACTTGCCTCACAAAATTATTCCTGTGAAAGAAAGTGGTGAAGTTCATTTTGATGCGTAAAAGTGCCTTCAGCGAAAATTAAAAAAAGGACTAGCAATTTTGCATTAAAAACGCTCAGAAAGGGGTTCAGTCTTTGGCTAAAATTATCTTCACATGATGGCATTATGATGCCGTCGCGCTCCGACCTTTAGAAAGAGCGTAATGGTCACCAGGGGTCCTAGGGCCCGTCTTAAGAATCGTCGGTCAACGCAAACAATACCGGGACTCCTAAGAACGAAGCCTGGAGGGAATGAAAGAAGGAAGATATGAGGCGGAATCTCCCGTGTTTGTCAGCCACATTCGTCACGGCCAAGTTCAATATTCTTGATGTCCACCCTGACATCCATCGCACATCATTATAGCAAGACTCAAGAATAATGATCCTGAGGAGTCACAGTAGTCCGACTGTTGTGCGGGTGTGCTGTGTCTGTGGTCACCAATGTGAGTCATTCTCGCAATCGATGAGGCAGAATGTGATTGGTGCGTTGGGATGGGGAAGAGCACAGTAGTTGAGACTGTGGTAGAGAAAACGTATTAGGAATTCAAAGTTCAGCGTTGAAAGAACTGATAGTCGCACGACGAAGCGCTGGGAATTCATTCCACAGAGCAGAATAGAAAAGTATTGAAGTACAATGCTCTAGTTAGTGAAGAATATCATGTTTAGAATTTGAGAAATAAGGAGCAGTGGTCAATGCAAGAAGAAACATTCTGGAATGGTTACATAAGTTGTTTTTGGGTTCATGTTGCTGGAAGGGTTTTTAGTGTAATGTGCTTTTGATCAAATAAAGCTAAATATTCTTATAAAGCTAAACACTTAACGAAAGGCTCTGAATGACATCACACAGTTCAGTTTGAGTTAAAAGATTCGAAAGGAACTTTGAGAGTACTTCATTTCACTAATGCTCATGCTTTTCTTGCACAATACACCAACTGATTCCACTCTAAACGCTAATCAGAACTTAGACTTTCCCCACCGTTTGACTTCAACTGAGAAAAAAATCATCAGCTTGAGTTCAATTTTTCTTAACGCGAGCAGTCAGTGAGGAACAATGCAAGAGAGTAGTTGCATATCTTAAAAGCATAATTTATATAATCACGCACTTTTTTCACACGGTAATTTCAGGGCTGTTTGTCATTTCTGTCATTAGCTGGACTGAACATTCTAGCGCTATAACAGCATGTGCATCATTGAAACGATGTTCGAGGAGAAGTAACGATAGAAAGAGAATAAACAGGGAACTAGATTAGGTTAAAGTGAACAACATAATTCAAAAATCCAATTAAAATTCTTAAGCAAGCTACTCAACCCAGCAGTTTTACAGGAAACCGTTTTACTGGAGAAACGGTTTTCCTGAAAGATCAAAATTGTTGAAGTACTTTTTCAACGTTCACTCCTGTGGGTAATAGCTGAATTGGATTTCAAAATTAAAGACGTAGCCACACTTACCTTCTCTCACATCCATGAGATTTGGTGCCGAGCCAGGGTGCTCAGGGTGCTCAGGGTGCTCAGGGTGCTCAGGGTGCTCATGAACTGCTAAAATGACTACGTACGGCTCATACCTTCAGCGTGCAACTCTTGCAGATAACGCTCATGAGAGGCGTCTTGTCTTACTGGTATGCTCTAACGATTTGCGCCTTGTCGGTTAAACCCTGATGATAGGCGTCTTACTGTTAAAGCCCTGATGATATGCGCCTTGTCGGTTAAACCCTGATGATAGGCGTCTTACTGTTAAAGCCCTGATGATATGCGCCTTGTCGGTTAAACCCTGATGATAGGCGTCTTACTGTTAAAGCCCTGATGATATACGCCTTGTCGGTTAAACCCTGATGATAGGCGTCTTACTGTTAAAGCCCTAATGATATGCGCCTTGTCGGTTAAACCCTGATGATAGGCGTCTTACTGTTGAACCCTGATGATATGCGCCTTGTCGGTTAAACCCTGATGATAGGCGTCTTACTGTTAGAGCCCTGATGATATGCGCCTTATCAGTTAAACCCTGATGATAGGCGCCTTACTGTTAAAGCCCTGATGATATGCGCCTTGTCGGTTAAACCCTGATGATAGGCGTCTTACTGTTAAAGCCCTGATGATATGCGCCTTGTCGGTTAAACCCTGATGATAGGCGTCTTACTGTTAAAGCCCTGATGATATACGCCTTGTCGGTTAAACCCTGATGATAGGCGTCTTACTGTTAAAGCCCTAATGATATGCGCCTTGTCGGTTAAACCCTGATGAAAGGCGTCTTACTGTTGAACCCTGATGATATGCGCCTTGTCGGTTAAACCCTGATGATAGGCGTCTTACTGTTAGAGCCCTGATGATATGCGCCTTATCAGTTAAACCCTGATGATAGGCGCCTTACTGTTAAAGCCCTGATGATATGCGCCTTGTCGGTTAAACCCTGATGATAGGCGTCTTACTGTTAAAGCCCTGATGATATGCGCCTTGTCGGTTAAACCCTGATGATAGGCGCCTTACTGTTAAAACCCTGATGATATGCGCCTTGTCGGTTAAACCCTGATGATAGGCGCCTTACTGTTAAAGCCCTGATGATATGCGCCTTGTCGGTTAAACCCTGATGATAGGCGCCTTACTGTTAAAACCCTGATGATATGCGCCTTGTCGGTTAAACCCTGATGATAGGCGTCTTACTGTTAAAACCCTGATGATATGCGCCTTGTCGGTTAAACCCTGATGATAGGCGCCTTACTGTTAAAGCCCTGATGATATGCGCCTTGTCGGTTAAACCCTGATGATAGGCGTCTTACTGTTAAAGCCCTGATGATATGCGCCTTGTCGGTTAAACCCTGATGATAGGCGTCTTACTGTTAAAGCCCTGATGATATACGCCTTGTCGGTTAAACCCTGATGATAGGCGTCTTACTGTTAAAGCCCTAATGATATGCGCCTTGTCGGTTAAAGCCTGATGAAAGGCGTCTTACTGTTGAACCCTGATGATATGCGCCTTGTCGGTTAAACCCTGATGATAGGCGTATTACTGTTAGAGCCCTGATGATATGCGCCTTATCAGTTAAACCCTGATGATAGGCGCCTTACTGTTAAAGCCCTGATGATATGCGCCTTGTCGGTTAAACCCTGATGATAGGCGTCTTACTGTTAAAGCCCTGATGATATGCGCCTTGTCGGTTAAACCCTGATGATAGGCGTCTTACTGTTAAAGCCCTGATGATATGCGCCTTGTCGGTTAAACCCTGATGATAGGCGTCTTACTGTTAAAGCCCTGATAATATGCGCCTTGTCGGTTAAACCCTGATGATAGGCGTCTTACTGTTAAAACCCTGATGATATGCGCCTTGTCGGTTAAACCCTGATGATAGGCGACTTACTGTTAAAGCTTTGATGATATGCGCCTTGTCGGTTAAACCCTGATGATAGGCGCCTTACTGTTAAAGCTTTGATGATATGCGCCTTGTCGGTTAAACCCTGATGATAGGCGTCTTACTGTTAAAGCCCTGATGATATGCGCCTTGTCGGTTAAACCCTGATGATAGGCGCCTTACTGTTAAAGCCCTGATGATATGCGCCTTGTCGGTTAAACCCTGATGATAGGCGCCTTACTGTTAAAGCTTTGATGATATGCGCCTTGCCGGTAGAACCTTACGACAGCTTTAGTTCACGTGTAAAATCAATCAAGGAAACAAAATCTTCATTGATTTTTATTCTGAGCTCAAAAGCTCAACAGAAAGGGAATTAAAGAAATTTCGAAAAGAGAATGAGCTGTTTAGTAGTGTGAGTAATCACTTCAAAAAAATAAGAATTTAAAAGTACATGAGAAGTACAAGTTCAAGACCAATTATTAATATTTTTAAGCGTAAAAGATATTTTTTTAATGACAGTTTTAAATCCTTTTCTGATGAATAAACGAAAAACACGCGAGAATGAAGGCAATGTTCAGAACTTCCGACATTTCTGTCAGAGTACGTGCTACAGTTAGCAGGCTGGACAGATTACGTTCATATCACATACCCAGAACAGGAAATCATTTGTCATTGCGGTGTCGAGAACACAGGGCCAGGTGTAGACACGTCATGTACAACAAACACGACCATTTTTTTCGCTGGAAGTTAACACTTTGACTGCGACGTGAGCCATATTTTGTCCCTGAGGAAATTTTCAATATGCTACTGACCAAACAGTAGGCACAAACTTAATTTAAAAACCACTTAACCAAAACTAAATGAAAACATGATCCATGTTTGTCATTTTGAGCTTTGCTGACTACAATTGACTTTAATTTTAAATTGATTATTAAACTTCAGGTATACGTAGCTGACTCAATCAAAGTGTTAAAGCGTTTCAATATAGCAACAACGGTGAAGTCGTACCATGCTGTCGCATTTTGCATTCAGTTGAATGGATCACGTGAGACTTTATAATTGGGACTATGCAATTTAAAAGTATTCCACCGACTCGGAAATGAGTCACGGTATGAGGTGGAAGAAAGTTTGAACCTTGTATCAACTCTAGGTCAGGGTAATGATTTATTTTACTATAATTGTCTGAGGCTACTGGATTATACTCGTAAAAAGATGTGCATCTTTCTATTAAAAATGACTACAGTGATAATAATAATAATGATGACTTAGAGAAACAACCTTGAGTTATGATATGTACACTGTCCGGTCAAAAAGTTTCCTGACTAGGTCTAATACATTTTTTATGCTCACCATCGCTACTAAATGTATTATCATCGCTACTAAATGTACACCATCGATAACTCCAACCTCATTCAAAGCAGTCTCCCTACAAATCTATACTACGGGGTTAGCGCTCTTTCCATACCTGAAAAACGCCTAACAATCATATTCCTGAATGTGAGAAGGATTTGGCGCATTTTTTTCTGAATGTTTTCTACTGTGTAGAAACAGTTATCTCTCAGGTTATTTTTGTTTTCGGGAACAGAAAAAAGTCGCTAGAGATTAAACCTCGGGATTATGGAAGGTGTGGGACGACGACCGTTTTGTTCCTGGTCAAACACTGGAGATGTTTTCATTGAAGCATGAGCAAGTTCTGTGCCGCAGTGCAACAGCCAATTTAGTATTTCTACAATTTAACACGTTTCCACGGCTGTTAACGGTTGTTTAGAGTAGATTGTAAGTAGCAGAATAGAGAAATCGATTTTCCACCTATATTAAATTCAAATTCATCCTAATGAATATGAAAAATACAATTGCGCGATAACATTTCACCTCGTATGATGACAATTCTTTTTTTAAGATATCGCAAAACAGATGAAATGTCGTGGATTCATACCGACACGTAAATGGGCAATTCACATGTCGGTACACATGTGGCCCCACTGGCGGGAAACGTGTTAAGCTTTTCTAGTCGCACATTTTTCTGAGCTTACTCAAAACTTTACCAAAATAATCGGAGTTCACAGCAGCACCAGCTGGTACGAAATGGCAATGAGTTATACCTTGGACGACCAAAAACTGTCGTATGAAATCATAAAATTCTTAAATGAACGTCAACCCATGATTTCAATACACAACCCGTAGACCGAGCAAAAACTCATAATGCATCGAAACTTAAAAAATTGAATTATTAAGTATTGTGCAATCATACGCTGGCGCGCCAGTTTGGGTGGCCCAACAGGTTTGACCAGTCCAGTCAGGGAACTTTGTGATGGCACCCCTTGATGCATTTTTCTAACTTTTTAATTGATAAATACGAAGGCTTTCAGAAAGTAAAGAACATTTTGCAACTAAAAAAACGAAGTACGTAGGAATAATTTATTAAATGCATCTGAAAGGGTGACTAAGATTCTACTTTTCTACATAGCCATCTAACAAATTGAGACATAGAATGCCCGCGATCTCAGCCACTAAGTGACGGGCACTCGAAGCTCCTCTTCGTCGTCAGAGAGCTATGTAGCTAGCCAGTTCTTCATTCTTGGAAACATGCGAAAATCACTAGGTGCAAGATCGGAACTATCGGGCGGATGAGGGAAAACCTCCCATTTCATCCCGTAAAACAATAAACAGCTAATATCTCAAAAACCGGAATATTGTTTCGGAAAATTTCATGGAAGGAAAGTGTTTATTTGGCCATTTTCTACTTAGTGTGCAATTTTGCGCCTCTTGTCCTGAAACACTCTGTATGCAATGAATATATACACCATCTATCGAAATACTGAAGCGGTACAAGGTCAGAGAATGGTTGGGAGCCCCCAAATAGGGCAATTCATGGCACAATGTAAAGCTGCCTTTGAATCATGCAATAAAGCATTTATAACAAAATTAACTGTGTGGTAAGAATGCAGGACTGTTTTTGTATTACAAATGCACAGTGCGGCCAGAGTGACGGGATGATTTGTCTCATACAATAGGGCAGTTTATGGCCCGACGTACAGTGTAACAGTACAGTGAACAGTCAGTACCATACAACAGTCGGGTAAGATGTACAGCGGATATTCGTGATATTTTGTACTCAATGATCAAGGAGAATGGCTGAGGGAAGGTAACCCTGGCGAAATTTTTAATTCACTCAAAGGAAACGCCTCTAAAATTTATAATACACATAATGGCTGAGTGTCCACAATTTTTAAAATACATTAGGGCATCGTTTTCCTAATTTGGAATACGCACAAAAGTAGCGCTTTCACAAAATGAAATTCGCATAATAATTCGCAGTAAAGGCCGCCTTCGTCCGATTCGTAATGCATGATAACGGTAACCTGCATGTGTTCATTCATGCTTAAATCGCCTTCAATGTAACGTGGACGCCAAAGACAGTCAGCTTTTCTATGCAGAATTTAAATTACATAGAAAAGCAACAATGTCGAGATACAACGCTTGACGAGAGCCAAATTGAAATCTACGGGTGAAGTAGATAATTAATTATCTCTGAGGGAGTGAAGCAAAATTCTAAATTCTCATGTTCATTCGCCTCACTGGATGCTCCTAGATCTCTAATAATGACGGTCAAGTTTTTCCGTGAATGATAAATGATAATACACAGAATTAATCAGATTTCAATCTACTCACTCGTGGATGAAAAGCTGAGAGGGAATATGGGGAAATCCCTGTTTCCAAAACTTAAGGAATTTTCAATGACTAATCCTCACTGCCAATTGCTCTCTCACTCTCAGGTGTGCGGAAACTGAAGGATGCAATATAGCCCTCTAATTAGGGCTTACTCTTTTAATTAGACACTTCACACACCACCTGTTCCCGGTTTCCGATTGCGTGAAGTCCATTTAAGCGTCTCAATGGGGTCAAATTATCAAAAACCTGTCATTTAGAAGCTGTGAAGATGAAGTTCCCGTACATCAAGTCAGTACACAGGAAACTGCGACATGCGCGGTTAAAAAGCAGGGGAAATTAGTAATTTAATATAATGAAGAGAATGAACATCCATCAGTTCCAAACACACCACTGAATGATTTTAATTTTAAGTAAGCGGAGTTTAGTGGTGGTGACCATCCATCAGTTCCAAACACACCACTGAATGATAATTTTAAGTAAGCGGAGTTTAGTGGTGGTGACCATCCATCTGCCCCAAACACACCACTGAATGATTTTAATTTTAAGTAAGCGGAGCTTAGTGGTGGTGACCATCCATCTGCCCCAACCACACCACTGAATGATTTTAATTGTAAACAAGCGGAGTTTAATGGTGGTGACCATCCATCTGCCCCAAACACAATACTGAATAGTTTTTATCGTTAGCAACCGCAATTTAGCGGTAGCAGCACGCCCACCGTTGAGTCTCGAGCTGCACCGAGAGCATTTCAGGAGCTCTCAACTCTCCAGTTTGCGCACCTGAGTGGAGAGCTACTCGGCAAATTTAATGAATTGTTGGAGTATGTGACGCGACTTTGTGGCAACAGCACCCCTGGGTTTGTGAGAGCTCTCTGGGGCTGGTGACCGCCTGATTATTTTGTTGCCATGCTCAGGTCGTGTGACAAGCCCCAGGCATTGTAACAGCCCTCAGGTCTTGTAGCAGGGCTTTGTAAGAAGGCTTAGGCCGTGTAACAGGCCTCCGGCCTTGTACCAGGGCTTAGGCCGTGTAACAGGGCTCAGACAATGTAACAGAGTTCAAACATTCTAACGAGGCTCATGCATTGTAACAGAGTTTAGACCTTATTAAAGGGCGCAGGCCTCGTAACAGGGCTTAGGCATGTAACAATGCTCAGGCTTTGTAACAGAGCTTGTGACACAGCTCTAAGTTTGGTTTCAATGCTCAGAGGCTAATAAAAAAGCTTGTCACACCGCTTCTACATTTGTTTGTAGGGGCTCAATCCTTGTAACAGGACTTGTAACAGCACTTGTAACAGCGCTTGTTGAGTGTCCTTGTTTTTTCACGAGTTAGGAGTTCTGAAAGAGCTTTTCAAATTGCTCTTGATTTGTTTGAAAACTCAGCTGCCTGTGACAGATGTGCAACAGCATCTCTGGGATCAGCGCAGACCTGCAAGAAAACAATGCACTTCTCATGTCACGTCAAGACGTAAGAAGCCCAAACTAATGCCCGTATATTGACTCGGCCGGGAGAATTATTAGATAATGTTACGGGCGGATAAATCTTGGTGACAAATGATCGTGAAGGCAACAGTAGCTCTGATGCTGCCCAAAATATGTTTCTGGATTGAGAATATATTAGCAGTTTGGCCTGAGGGATGTCCCCCAGTGTGCTCTACATTAGGAAGCTGCGCGTGCGCTTTAGATTACAAGTCATGCTATGCTCAATGAAAATGTTTATGTCTCATAGCAATGATATTTTATTTCAATCAGGTTGATCCGTGTCATGTGATACATTGTTTTTACATGGATTATATTCAAAGTGAACACGCAACACTTGGACGTATCGAATGCTCACTTAATGGTAGCTCAGGGATCTGACTCTTAAATATTTTTAGCCGTCGCAGCGGAACATCCCTAACCGAAAATTTTATATGTCGACTTAGCTTCATCAAGATATGAGTATTTCTGCACAAAATGCTGAAAATTTCACCTGCAAAAGCTCTGGTAGGCGATAGTTCTGCAGGCTTCCTAGATGCTAAAGGCTTAAATTTCGATTGGAAAATTCCTAAAATTTGAGCAATTGGGTTTGAAACACAACTCGTACTAACCCAAATAAGCAAAAGAACTTTCGCAGTCTGCTGTATCGCTACGGAGATGTCAATTGTTTTTCAGTAAGTAATTGAGGATCCTCCCCTTGCCAAGGCCTGAAGTAACTCACTCTGCCCTGCCTCCGCCGTGCGACGACTTGGGCGCGTAAACGGGGATAATTTATCTCCGCGACGGAGACTCGGGGAATTTATGTCCGCGGCTTAGAGTACAAGAATTTGTGTCCTTGACTTGGACTGCGGAAATTATGTATTTTGGAATGAAGGAATTTGTTTCCGTGACGTAGAATGTCGGTATTTGTGTCTGCGACTTGGACTGTGGGAATTTGAACCGGGACTTGGACTGTAGGAATTTGAACCGGGACTTGAACTGTGGGAATTTTAACCGGGACTTGGACTGTGAAAATTTGAACCGGGACTTGAACTGTGGGAATTTGAACTGGGACTTGGAGTGTGGGAATATGTATCTGTGACTTAGAATGAAGGTATTTGTGTCTGACTTGGACTGAGCCAGTTAATTTCTATGCAGTGACGTGGACTTTTAGATTTAGCCTTCTAATCAAAGACAGAGAATTTATCGCTGTGGTTGCAAGACTGAAAATTCTTCCCATTCTGTGGTGTGAAAATTTGTAATTTACGTAAGTGATGAAACTACGAGCGCAAAAATTTATCCACACGTTGACTTTGACTTGAATTTTTCTCGTTTTGTGTGGCCTACAATGATTCAATCCTTAATATTTTGAACAAAATCCATTTCACAATAATGTATTGTATTACAAGAATAAACTTGATTGAAATAAAACGTCGTTGCCCGTATACATAAACACCATCATTACGTAAATTGTCAGTGTTCCCAAAACGCACATAGACAAAACATACCTTTCTCTAAACGCTTGTTAACCGATACTCACAAAAACTTCAAAATACAGCATGCAAAATTGAAATAAAATTATTTATAATATTAGTTATGTATTTACAAGCGCTCAAAATTGCATGTAATTGTTCAAGTTCATGAATAATGCAGCGGTGAGAGTTGTTGATACTCAACGGTCTCTCACCCAACGCAGAAACTGCCTCTTGAGCAGCTTGGATGTGTAATGTACTTCATGCCCTTTGCGGCTCTCATGAGTGCGTTTTATTCCCATTGTATCACTTCTTCCTGCGTTTTGTCTCCGTTGCATCACTCTTATTTAAATCCGCGACGTAGGAAAACGTTTCAGAAAACAATTCATGTTAACTTTCTGGATGCAGTGAGGCAGATCAGTGAAAACTGAATTATTAAAAACGTTTTCGCTTATGTCGCACTAAAAGCGGTTCAAGAGTTGCTCCGTGTTTTGGACCAATCGTACCACCACTCTAATTCGAACCATTGAACCACTTTCCAGAAGATACATTAGCATTAGGTGAGTCAGCACTTAACCCATGTCTCTGTCATGAAGCTTCGCTTTTCGACTTAATGTTAAGGATAAGAATACATAGCGAGTTTAATAGTTTAAGAATATTCCCTATATTAATACCTTATGTGAAATATAGATATAATAATATATATATATGATATAATATAAATAAAATTTTATTTTTTATGAAAATTTGATTGAATATTTTTTATCATCGTGAGGTAGTAAAGCCCGTATCAAAGGAACGTTCGACATGCATTCTCAGCTATTCTGGATGAAAGTTTAGATAGTTTCACAGAAAAATTAAAATCACTATTATAAAAAGAGCTGCGTCCATCCGTCCGTGTGTCACACCCACCAGCCTGCAGTTGAGCGATGAAGCGTATACAAGCTTCATCAACTCCACAATTTTCGGTGCCTTAACCCAGCAGATTGGGAGTCGGAATGAATATCACGTGTATTGGAAGGTGAGATTAGGTTGTATAGAATATCAGCGGTTGAGACTTGGGAAAGTATTGGAAAGCCATAGAATTGCATGGGAAATCACGAAATCATGGGAAAGCCATGCTGAAGCTCAATTGGTCCTATATCTAACCCTGTCATTTTTTGACGGGCCGTGTGCACACGTTTGTATAAATGGACGACGGCTATTATTGTACATCAATTCGTTTCTATTCTTTTTTGCTCGAGGAATTTTAATTTACAGCTTAACTGAGAACATCATCACTATTATAAAAGGAGCCGCGTCCGTCCGTCCCTCAGCCCGTCTGTGTGACTCCCTCTTGATTATGGTATCCACAATACGCAATCGGCTTATTTTTACTAATAGAGATTTTCTATGGAACTTTCTCTGTTGAAATTCATAATTTCCCTTTGCTATTTATAATTGATAATGCGAAAAGAAATTTTCAAATTCGTTTGACCAGTAACCTGGCTACCACTTGGTATAAAGCCCAAGATTTTCTAATTTGAGTTATCGATTTCGAAATTGTGATTATCTCGAAAAGCTCCGAAGAGATAATAGACAACATTTCAATATAAAATTCCGGCAAAAGAGGCCACCAAGGATAGAAATGTGTCCAACCGCAAGAGAGAAGTAGCAAGACTACGACAGCAAGAAAAACGCCGAAGACGGTCGGATGAACAACGCGAAATGGCAAGACGAAGCAATGCTGCTCGCCAACGAGAAGCTAGAGCTAAATTGACCCTTGACCGGCGTTTAGAAATTCTACGGAATAATGCAGAGCAACACCGAGTAGCTAGAGAGAGTTTAACACATGAAAGAAGCGAGGAAATTCTTCTGCATAACGCTGGACAACGTTGAGTGGCACGAGAGAATTTAACTCAAGAAAGAAGGGATGAAATTCTTCAGATTAATGCCGACCAGCACGTGTGCACAAGTACTATTGAATTAAATAAACCAACCGTGAAACAAAATAAAGTATCCGCTGTCTGAATATTATGTATTTAGAACTAATTATGAATTTGTTTTTGCTCGCGCAGGAAGTTTTGCAAGATGAAGATGATTTTATTGGTTCTCTGCTTCCATTATAGAAACCGAAAACTTGCGAACCTATCGGAAACATTTAACAGTAAATAAGGAAGTGAACTATGGATAACTGAATCGAATATAATTACTAAGTAACTTCATTCCAACTAGATATACTTGTCAAAACGTTCAAGGATTGTTGCATTCCAAAACTATACTGAAATTCATTCTTTAAAAAACTGAAGCTCGCAACGGAACGAAGAGTTTTCGTCATCGCGGCTTCTACGCAAGTTAACCCAATCCATCGGCCAGCGCACAAATGCGCGGGTGTAGAGCAGCTCAGGGACATGTTCGGAAGTCTCCTGAACGAGCATCGTCCTGTTAGAGTGGAATGGTTTCCATTTCTGTTCATTCACAAATAACCATTAAATTTTGTTCACCTTAATTATACGTGAATATTTTTGGGGGGTTTTCGGTTATTCTTGTTCGTTTTACGCACGAACAATGGTTTCCATTTCAGTTTATGTTCAAATAATTACGTAATTTTACTCCTTGAACCTATACGTGAAAATTGTTTTTTGAGTTTTTCGGTTACACTCGCTAGTTTTTCGCGCAAAGTAATAGACTTGTTGGAACATCGAAAATGTTTTCCCTGGTATAAAATGGGAACAATTATTTGATTCGAAAAAACATAAACAATTTGAATCGAATGATTACGCTAGGGTTTATACTCTTTTTTGTGTCACTTCGCGCAATGTTATTATTATTAACGATTTTCTGAAGTTAATTTAACAACAATGAAATAACGTAGGCAAGTTCATATTTCGGTTCCTTATTTGGCTTTTCACACTACTGGAGATATTTTATAAATATTTGCACTAATTATATTTCATTTTAATGAGCATTGTACAAGATCACGCTCAGTTCACTTCTCCAGTTTCAATTATTTCTATGATAATTTCATGTATTTATCAGCAAATATTTTGCGAGTAAAACTCCAGCGTGTTCTGAATAACGTAAAACCGTTAATGAACATTCCCTGAAACTAAACTAAATTCCCTAAATGAAACCAACTAATTTCATTTCTAAAGACGTATTGTTCTGTAAAACTTACATTCTAACCCTGAACCGTTCCTTCTTAGAACGATTCAATTTATGAACAACTGTGAAGCTCAATTTAGCACTGGGGCACCATCATGTCTTACCTTGCGTCTATACCAAAATATTCCATATCTACATAACATCGAAGCCCTTCTCGTCTTCCACCCGTTTCCGTCCCTTCTACAGCTTATATATTTAATATTCATTTGAATTATGCTCGAGTTAGTTTTCTCGCTGCACAAACGTAAAGCAATTAGTGGGAGACGGTCTCCTCTCTTCTGCAGTCCCAAGGTCTGCACTGATCCCTGACTGTATGCTCCCATTTGTTGCCTAATGTCTGCACTGATCCCTGACTGTCTCCTCCCATTCGTTGCCTAATGTCTGCACTGATCCCTGACTGTATCCTCTTATTTGTTGCCTAATGTCTGCACTGATCCTAGACTGTATCCTCACATTTGGTGCCCAAGGTCTGCACTGGTCCTTGACTGTATCCTCCCATTTGTTGCCCAAGGTCTGCACTGGTCCTTGACTGTATCCTCCCATTTGTTGCCTAATGTCTGCACTGATCCCTGACTGTACCTTCCCATTTGTTGCCTAATGTCTGCACAGATCCCTGACTGTACCTTCCCATTTGTTGCCTAATGTCTGCACTGATCCTAGACTGTATCCTCCCATTTGTCGCCAAATGTCTGCACTGATCCCTGACTGTCTCCTCCCATTTGTTGCCTAATGTCTGCGCTGATCCCTGACTGTACCTTCCCATTTGTTGCCTAATGTCTGCACAGATCCCTGACTGTACCTTCCCATTTGTTGCCTAATGTCTGCACTGATCCTAGACTGTATCCTCCCATTTGTCGCCAAATGTCTGCACTAATCCCTGACTGTCTCCTCCCATTTGTTGCCTAATGTCTGCGCTGATCCCTGACTGTCTCCTCCCATTTGTTGCCTAATGTCTGCACTGATCCCTGACTGTACCTTCCCATTTGTTGCCTAATGTCTGCACAGATCCCTGACTGTACCTTCCCATTTGTTGCCTAATGTCTGCACTGATGCTAGACTGTATCCTCCCATTTGTCGCCAAATGTCTGCACTGATCCCTGACTGTCTCCTCCCATTTGTTGCCTAATGTCTGCGCTGATCCCTGACTGTCTCCCCCCATTTGTTGCCTAATGTCTGCGCTGATCCCTGACTGTATCTTCCCATTTGGTCAATACCCTGATGTGTCTAGCCTAACGAAAGGCGGTAAAGAAGTGGTCTCTGTCTTAATAAAATACTTCGATTCAGTGATGACAAAATTTAATAGCGATATTGAAAAAATGCAAAATGAAATAAGCCACCTTAAAACGCTATTTGGAACAAAAGAAGCGGAACACAAAAAAATTCTCGATGAACAGAACAAGAAAATGGATAGCTTAACCTCCCGCCTCGACCAGTTGGAAAAAAATAATCAACGCCGAGACATTGAAGACAAAAAATGTACTCTCGTCATTTCTGGAAGGGAAATACCGCAATCTCACGCAAACGAAATCTGTAAGGATACAGTCTGCAAACTCCTGAAGGACAAGATCAACATTGACCTCTCCGACACTGATATGACGTCAGCTACAAGAATGGGGAAAAAACCAGTAACTGGGAACGTAGACCAAAGAAACATTGCATTTGAACTAAAAGATTACAACAAAAAACGTGAAATTCTCAACGCCTGCCGAGAAAAGAAACCAAAGTTCTTCTTCATAAATGAATACCTCATACCTTCACGAGCTAACGCCATGTACATTCTGAGGATGGCCAAAAGGAAATTCCCGGATAAAGTTGGAACCCCAAAAACACAGGATGGAAACATTTTCATATTTAACCCCGGAAACCCAGATTCAAGACGCCGCGAGATCAACACGCCAGATGACCTCGAGCAATACCTGATGCAACAACTCAATATGACATCAAAACAAGTCATGGGTGACTAGACTAGGTGATCTCCTCAATTTGATTGTCAGTTTTCGTGCTAGTTTAACCTCAATTAGATATCATATCAGCTTATCCTCAACTTGATGTTAGCTTAACCTGAATCTATACAAATGTTTAACAGATGTGTTTGTAAACATTTATGATAGGTGTATGTGAACTTTTGCAACAACGCAATCAGCAATTTTTACCTCCCAATATTACTGTGATTTTTTTCATTTTTTACCACTAAAGTTTTTTTGTTACGCGTAAACCATATTAGCTGATTATATCATTGTCATTAGGTGATCCCCTAAATTCCCTAGACTAGGTGATCCCCTAAATTAGTCAATTTCATTTTCATCCCCTAAATATGTCAATTTCGTATTAATTTAACCTCAATTAGGTATCATGTCAGTAAACCTCAACTTGATGCTCGTTCAACCTGAATCTATACAAGTGTATAACAGATGTGCTTGTAAACATTTATGACAGCTGTGTGTGAACTTTTGAAACAACGCAATCAGCAATTTTTTACCTCCCAATGTGACTGTGAATTTTTTCTCTTCTTAACCACTTAAGTATTATTACGCGTAAACCATATTAGCTGATTATATCATTGTCGTTGTAATCTTCTTATAATCTGATAATCGCTTCTGCCCTCCACTGCCATCGTACAACCATATTAGCTGATTTTATCATTGTCGTTGTAATCTTCTTATAATCTGATTATATCATTGTCGTTGTAATCTTCTTATAATCTGATTATATCATTGTCATTATAATCTATCAGCAATTTTTCACTTACCAATACTACTGTGAATTCTTCCTTATTTACCACTACAGTTATTATTACGCGTAAACCATATTAGCTGATTGTATCATTGTCATCATAATCTTTAAAACTTATTCCCTCTTGTATGTGAACTTATGAAAACGCCCTGAGCAATCTGTTTGCACCAATGTAGTGATATCGAACTCCAATATTATAACAAATAAATAATAGATGTGTGTGTAAACATCTATGACAACTGTGTGTCACATTTTGTAACATCGCAATTAGTAATTTTTCACCAACCAATGTTACTGTGAATTCTTCTCTATTTACCACTACAGTTATTATTACGCGTAAACCATATTAGCTGATTGTATCATTGTCGTCATAATCTTTAGAAATTTATTACCTGTTGTATGTGAACTTGCGAAAACGCCCTTAGCAATCTGTTTGCACCAATGTTGTGATATTGAACTCCATTATCACTCGCTCATGGACTGAGTTTGTGTGTACTCACGAAATCGCGCTAGATTTTTCTTTTTTACTCTATTCTCTCTTACTTAATAAGCTACTTTTTAGACTGAAATATCCCTTTAAGCTTGACTCTGTATTTCGTCTTAAGCTCTATAGTACCTAATTCTTACTTTTACTTATTTTAAATGACTGATCACCCTGTAATATTTGAGGAAATCGATCCAGATTTCAATCATTTGAACAGAATATATCCAAACCTAAACGACTCTCAAGAGTGTAGGTATACTAATATATCAGAATTCAACGAAACTATACGAATAACTGACCGAGATTTCTCACTCCTGTGTTGGAACTGTAGGTCACTCTATCCAAAATTGGAAGAGATACAATGTACTATTACTGAACTTAAATATAACCTAGACGTGATTAGCTTCACCGAAAGCTGGCTAGATGACTCGACTAAAGACATGATTCGATTTGAAAATTATCATAGTTACCATTCGCTAAGAAAAAACCAGCGGGGCGGAGGCATCAGCACATATATATCTAACCACATAGACTCGAGAACCATAGCAAGTGCAACCATGAATCAGGATCATATAGAATCACTCTTCGTAGAACTTTTTAGAGATGGTAAACGCATTGTGCTTGGAACGGTGTATAGGCCTCCTACAGCCTGTCCTATATCCTTCCTGAATGAATTGAATCGTATTATTTCTCAGTTCAACAGGCCCTTATACAATGACATAATAATATGCGGTGACTTCAATTATGATCTACTGAAACATGAAAGCCATGAACCAATCTCTAATTTCCTAACTACCTTTCAGTCTCAATCCTTCCTTCCGATCATTACAAAGCCTACACGAATAACCTCAGAGTGTGCTACGCTGCTTGACAATATCTTTATGACAGACCCTAGTGATTTTCTTGCTGGAATAATTACTTCTGACTTATCAGATCACTTCCCAGTTTTTCTTATTAAGAAAAATATCTATATTGCTTGCACCAAGGCACGGGCTGAAACTTACTCATATCGTAAAATAAACGAATCAAATCTTGAAGAAATGCGCACCGTTCTAGAAGAATCAATGCCTACATTGCACATCTCTCAACAAAACAATAATACTACGAGCATTGATGAAGCAGTAGTAAAGTTGACTGAAACTATAATGACCGCATACAATCAGTGTTGCCCAATTGTAACTCGTACAGTTACCCCGAAAAATAAACATAAGCCCTGGATTACCAGAGACATCGTGATAAATATAAAGAAACGTCAAGCGTACCTAGCCCTCCTTTGCGAAGGACGAATATCTAGAGAAACATATAACCGATTTAGAAACTATGTAACAAACCAGATAAGAACATCAAAAAAGAACTACTTTACGCTCAAGTTTACTCAATTCAAAACTGACGTTAAAAAGATTTGGCATCTCCTTAACTCCTGCTGTAAACCGAATAATGCCGATAAAAAGAAAATTGAATATGTTGTTCAAGATAATGTAAAATATCATGAGAAGATAGAAATTGCTAATCTCTTTAACAACTTCTTCGTAAACGTAGGGAAAACAATAGCTAATGGTATTCCAAGTGAACCTACTGATCACCTGGAATTTATGGATCATATTCGAGAACCCAACTCCTTTTTCTTTACGCCTACAAACTCCTCCGATGTAATTACGTGCATAAACAACATGAAAAATAAATCGAGTGGGTTACAAACGTTTCCGACTAAAGTACTTAAAGTTATTGCTGACATTGTAGCCCCACTGATATCAAATATTATTAACCAGTCTCTCTTACTAGGCACTTTCCCGAACTCCCTCAAAGTTGCTAGAGTAACCCCTATCTTTAAAAGTGGTGAAAAAACCTGTGTAAACAATTATCGACCTATCTCCATTCTACCAATTATTAGCAAAGTATTCGAAAAGATTGTGTATAAAAAAGTGTACTCTTATTTTGAACAAAAATCATTTCTTTACGATAAACAATACGGTTTTCGCTCTAAAAAATCAACAACACAGGCTATATTAAATCATTTACAATTCCTCTATTCTAATATAGATGAAGGAAAGCCTGTCTTCTCTGTATTTCTTGACTTCCGAAAAGCATTTGATTGTGTGGACCATAAAATACTATTATCGAAACTACACTGTTATGGCATTCGAGGGATTGCCCATGATTGGTTCAGATCATACCTAACAAATCGGAAGCAATACGTTGTCATTGACGACGCAAAATCAGACCCACAGACAATTAGCCATGGAGTTCCACAAGGATCTGTTCTCGGGCCTCTCTTGTTTCTGATTTTTATCAATGATATTGTAAAATCTACATCATTCTTCAAATTCATACTTTTTGCCGATGACAGTACGCTTTCTGCGGTCCTTCCGAACCAAAATCCTGCTATGATTGTGGAGAGTATAAATACTGAACTTCACAAGGTTTCATCGTGGCTCAAAGCTAATAAAATAAGCCTAAATATCGATAAAACAAATTATATTACTTTCTCATACAAGAAAGATGTATCTCTCCCATGCATTAAAATTGGCGAAGGTGAAATCGAAGAAACCAACTCATGTAAGTTTCTGGGCATCATAATAGATAAACATCTGACCTTCAAAGAGCACATCACTCATATTAGTTCTAAATTATCAAAATCCATCGGAATCCTAAATAAAGTTAAAAATTTTCTGCCTGAAACAGCTTTACAAATGCTCTACCGTACGCTCATTTCCCCATACTTGCAATACGGAATAGAAGCATGGCACGGAACTGATAAAAATAAAACCAACAAAATTTTTACTCTGCAGAAAAGGGCTGTCAGAGCGGTAAAGAACCTAGAATATAATGCTCACACAAATGATTCTTTCAAAAATTTACAAATACTTAAACTTTCGGATCTCTACAAAATCTCCATCTGTAATTTCATTTACAAAACATTAAGAAATGATGGCGACAATAGCCTAAAACAATTACTGACTGCGCAAACTGGTCATCACGACCATTTAACCCGAAATAGAAGTAAGTTCATGCTTCCTTATTATTCAAAGGCCAGGTCGCAACACAGTATTCTCTTCGTTGGAACCAAAACTTGGAACTCTATACCTGCAGAGATCAGTGAATGTAATTCGTACAAAGTATTCAAAAGACATCTTGAGTCTCACTTCCTATCAGAATACTAGTAGTGTAAGATCACCGTGTCGAAATCTTGCCTCCTACATGTAACTAATGATAATGTCATAATGTAACTTGCCTTGTGTACCATAACCAATCTTCTCTCTGCTCTTGAATCGTTTTATCGAACATACTGTTAAATATAGCCGACTTGTAAAATATCGAGTTAATTATCTCAATGATCAGTCTAATGCGAAACTAGGTTAAGTGAACTAGGTTAAACTTTTGTACACCCTAGAATAGCGTGATGGTAGGATGCCCTAGAAGTCGCTGAACTTATTCGGGCCCACAGGTAGCTATATTCAAACTTGTCCATTGTACTAGACTTAAGAAACATTCTACCTCTGTATCTCCTGTGGTAAAAAAATTGTTTAAATTGTTTAAATTGTTTAAATTGTTTAAATTTGTTGTCTAATGTCTGCGCTGATCCCTGACTGTCTCCTCCCATTTGTTGCCTAATGTCTGCACTGATCCCTGACTGTCTCCTCCCATTTGTTGCCTAATGTCTGCGCTGATCCCTGACTGTATCCTCCCATTTGTTGCCTAATGTCTGCGCTGATCCCTGACTGTCTCCTCCCATTTGTTGCCTAATGTCTGCACTGATCCCTGACTGTCTCCTCCCATTTGTTGCCTAATGTCTGCTCTGATCCCTGACTGTATCCTCCCATTTGTTGCCTAATGTCTGCGCTGATCCCCGACTGTTTCCTCCCATTTGTTGCCTAATGTCTGCACTGATCCCTGACTGTCTCCTCCCATTTGTTGCCTAATGTCTGCACTGATCCCTGACTGTATACTCCCATTTGTCGCCAAATGTCTGCACTGATCCCTGACTGTCTCCTCCCATTTGTTGCCTAATGTCTGCGCTGATCCCTGACTGTATCCTCCCATTTGTTGCCTAATGTCTGCACTGATCCCTGACTGTCTCTTCCCATTTGTTGCCTAATGTCTGCGCTGATCCCTGACTGTCTCCTCCCATTTGTTGCCTAATGTCTGCGCTGATCCCTGACTGTATCCTCCCATTTGTTGCCTAATGTCTGAGTTGATCCCTGACTGTCTCCTCCCATTCGTTGCCTAATGTCTGCACTGATCCCTGACTGTATCCTCCCATTCGTTGCCTAATGTCCGCGCTGATCCCTGACTGTATCCTCCCATTTGTTGCCTAATGTCTGCGCTGATCCCTGACTGTCTCCTCCCATTTGTCGCCAAATGTCTGCACTGATACCTGACTGTATCCTCCCATTTGTTGCCTAATGTCTGCGCTGATCCCTGACTGTATCCTCCCATTTGTTGCCTAATGTCTGCGCTGATCCCTGACTGTCTCCTCCCATTTGTTGCCTAATGTCTGCACTGATCCCTGACTGTCTCCTCCCATTTGTTGCCTAATGTCTGCTCTGATCCCTGACTGTATCCTCCCATTTGTTGCCTAATGTCTGCGCTGATCCCTGACTGTCTCATCCCATTTGTCGCCAAATGTTTGCACTGATCCCTGACTGTATCCTCCCATTTGTTGCCTAATGTCTGCACTGATCCCTGACTGTATCCTCCCATTTGTCGCCAAATATCTGCACTGATCCCTGACTGTCTCCTCCCATTTGTTGCCTAATGTCTGCGCTGATCCCTGACTGTACCCTCTCATTTGTTGCCTAATGTCTGCACTGATCCCTGACTGTCTCTTCCCATTTGTTGCCTAATGTCTGCGCTGATCCCTGACTGTCTCCTCCCATTTGTTGCCTAATGTCTGCGCTGATCCCTGACTGTATCCTCCCATTTGTTGCCTAATGTCTGCGCTGATCCCTGACTGTCTCCTCCCATTCGTTGCCTAATGTCTGCACTGATCCCTGACTGTATCCTCCCATTCGTTGCCTAATGTCTGCGCTGATCCCTGACTGTATCCTCCCATTTGTTGCCTAATGTCTGCGCTGATCCCTGACTGTCTCCTCCCATTTGTCGCCAAATGTCTGCACTGATCCCTGACTGTATCCTCCCATTTGTTGCCTAATGTCTGCACTGATCCCTGACTGTATCCTCCCATTTGTCGCCAAATGTCTGCACTGATCCCTGACTGTCTCCTCCCATTTGTTGCCTAATGTCTGCGCTGATCCCTGACTGTATCCTCCCATTTGTTGCCTAATGTCTGCACTGATCCCTGACTGCACCTCACATTTGTTGTCTAATGTCTGCACTGATCCCTGACTGTACCATCCTATTTGTTGCCTAATGTCTGCTCTGATCCCTGACTGTAACCTCCCATTTGTTTCCTAATGTCTGCACTGATCCCTGACTGTAACCTCCCATTTGTTTCCTAATGTCTGCACTGATCTCTGACAGTACCTTCTTATTAATTTCCTAATGTCTGCACTAGTCACCGACTGCACCTTCCTATTTTTTGTCTAATATCTGCACTGATTCCTAACTGTTTCCTATCATTTATTGTGAAATGTCTGCACTGATCTCTGACTGTACCTTCCCATTATTTACCCATGTTTGCACTGATTTAAAACTCTCATTTATAATAATAAATGGTCACCAGAATCATTGCCTGGTAATGGTTCGATTCTGGGATCGAACTTTAAATCTTTAACGTCTGTAAGAAAATCTATTTTTCGTACAACTTGAAAATTTTATACGCAATTTAATCTTTCAAGCTCAGTATCTTTATTCTGATCACTAATACGAGAAGCTTAAGCTCTTAAAAAGTTATTCTAACAATATATAAAACACTTAATAAGTGCTTTTGTCATCCATACAAGTACACAGAACATAGTTCTTTTTTTAGTTTTCCTAATCAATAAATGAATTGAGTCATCATATATTTTACTACGTTTCTATTTGCGCGAAGCCACCCGTTTTTTGGTAATTCAGCATATAGCATATGTGTATTTGTTCCTTTAAATGGCCCAGTAAAGTTAAACTGCCTTACGCTCGGAAATAAGAGCCAACGCATGATGTACATTTGTTCATTAAATAAGATATCAGCGCGCTACTTCAATAAACGTCTAACGTAACTGAACTTCGATCAAACATAGCGCACTTTCCATAATACTAATGCGTAATTTCCATAGTAATAGTTTGCTGCAGATATTCAACGCCAGACTTATAATAGCATTATCGGCTTCAAACACCAGCCTAAAAAGATTGTTTGAAGGTTCATCTTTATCATGATACTAACTCGACGCAGTTCAGCATTTCCCGAAGGCCAAACACATTCTTTGCTTCTCCCTCAATTATAGCACCGTTTTAAAACAGTTTCAGAGGCATGAGTATCGATTAATTGTCAACGAAGGAATTTTTAATCTGATACGAGCAGCTTCATCGGAACGCCAAGTTAAATTCTAATGAAGCGTGGATATTAAGTTTTCCCCCTCAATCTGAATAAATTTCACTTGCATGAGTAGGAAGGCTCGTAAAATAATCATCTCTCTTGTTTTCTTTTCTTTGCCTGAGTGGTTGACCCAGAAAATTAAGCTTTCTGAGCACACCGTTCTGTCCGATCAGTGTCCAATTTTCAGCGAAATATGTAGCTATGTATCCTATGCAAAACAAGTGGCGCTATAATGGAAGCAGAGAAAACAAATGGAGCGCAAATAAATGCCGTAGGAAAGCTAAGTTTTCTTCTTCAGCATTTTCGGAACAAATTTTCTAACAGTGGAAGCTTGACAGTCATTTGCCAAAAATGTCAAGGTATGTTACCAGAGAGTGTCAGGCAATTAATTACTTCATTTTTATTAATTGCTGAACAAGAACGACTTCACCAGATGGTTTCGTAATTGGAAATTTGGCAGGCATCCAATTCTATGTTAATAAAATTACTTATAGAGGTAAAACACAAGACGATGATTAAAAACAATAATTCTTTTTGTTACCAGCCTAGAATATCAAAACTTATCACTACCGAACATAAGCTATTCGGAACGTAATTTCAATAGATCCAGTGCGCAAAATCGTAGGCTTAGTTAAATTTTTCCCGAATATCACCCCAATTATGGTGCGCGATTACTAACAAAATGAAATATACATCACATTGCATAGCTTTTGATATCACAGATCATTGTGGTACTTCATGCTAATGTAAAATGATGCAAAAACCTTTGAGGTCGTCGCGCTGGACTTTATTAAAATACCAGTTGTTGATAAAAGTTGAAGATTACTATAGTTCTACTCGGAAATTTTTCTCTGCGCTGCAACGTACCAGCAAAAACAATCATGCAATCCTGGGTGCGAGAACGCAGTAATTGAAACGACGCATTGGCAACTCCCGCACTTCAATTTTGATCCCGTTTATAGCTGTGAATAATCCCATCAGAACTGCTAAGTATGAGAACTCTCACTTGAGAAGAGCAATGCGACTATCAGCACTGAATTTCCACGTCCTGTAGCCACAGACGAAACAAATAACCTGATGCCCGGCCGCATCTTGCGTTTGCACCGAACACCTTCACCGAGAGCGTTCCTGAACGCTCGCATTTGGCGGTGCCGCTGAGAATATTACCTCGATCACGCCTCACCTCTTCGGTAGACACAGACACTGGAACATTTAGGAAGCCTCGCAGCTTGTCGAGCTGCAGAAATGGATCACCGCGCCTCGGTCTGCTGGATGCAGGTCTTTTATCCAGACACAAAGACGATCCTGTGGGCATAACTGAATTACCTCTACTCAGACACAGGTCTAAATAACTCCTCTGGAAATTGGATCTTCTCTGTGCGGCTTGAGGGCTCTCCGAAATGAGCGGTTTTTTACTACGTGTTGAGGTGAAAATGATCTCTGTGAGCTCATATTGAAATGGAATTATTTCCGGTAGTCGATTGACGCAATATGGGTGCGCTAAACTTTTGCCTTCTTACAGGCTATAATTATTGATTTAGAGCGATAAGTTGATGACGGGGAACGAACCTTAATGAATAAATGAAAAACACTCGTAGGTGGCGAAATTTAGATTTGAGTTAAGTTTTAGAGGGACGGGAGGGATGAATAATTATTGCAAATTATTCGTTGGTCGTTATTAAGTGATCCTCAACCGAAACTTTCGCCACTTTGTTTGAACAAAAAAGCTAACGATTACTCTCCGTCAGACTTTACTCTTTATATTAATAATCCCCTCAAGTTTTCTGACAAAGGCCCGTGTTCCTACACAAAATTTCTAAACCATTCAATTGTTGGGTAATTTCTTCTCATGCAGTTCTCTTTATTTAAGGTTACTCCAAAATTTCCTCTGTGAAAAATACTCTTGCATCTGCAGTGAGAGTATTTGCTGTACTTAGGCATATTAACTTGAACTTCTAACCAAGAATCTCTATTCTTTAAGCATTTTAACATTGGTTCTCGAAGCGATGAAAAATTTATTTCTGGACAACAAATTTAGTTCATAATTTATTGATCACAAAGCGCTGCTCAATTACGTTGTTTTGAATAATTCTAGCGAATAATTTATATCAGCTAAATTGTTCCCATGTTGAGCATCGGATGACATAGAGGAGTATCTGTGTACAATTTTACTCAATGCTGAGCTTTTCTTTCGTTCCTTAGCGTTATTTTGGCAACGATAAACTGCTGTCAATAAATTCAAGCTAGAGCAATTTCAGCTTGCAATTCAAAGATAACACGCTCACACTTTACAAAAATTGGCATACCAAAAGAGTTAAATTCGTGAAGCAAGTAAATATAAGCAGAATAGGGTAACAGTAACATCATGGGCTCGCCAGAGCTCAGGGAGATTGATGGTACCCGTCTGCAGGTGTGGAAGTCTCTCTACGGTACACAACCAAAACAAAGAAACTTACAAAAATTGACCGCGCGCAGCTGAAACGAAATTCCAAGAGAAGCTCTGGGAAGATGGCGGCAAAATTCTGTGGTAACGTTAGGAAGAAAAGAGAGGACATAGAAGTGCAGAAAGTGTCAGTATCTGAGAGTGTGAAGAAAATTTTATTTTTGAAGCGTCGAAGAAAAACGTTTGCAAGACGAAGGACGCAACTGAAACCTCTCCGTAGAAACATGATAAG
Source organism: Morinoia aosen (assembly GCA_030386875.1). NCBI lineage: Eukaryota > Metazoa > Arthropoda > Malacostraca > Amphipoda > Talitridae > Morinoia > Morinoia aosen. The sequence continues at coordinate 10,016,946 of CM059562.1, forward strand.
ACTCGTTTCATAGAAGAATGATAATTCGTTTTCTGTTGTACTACGTTCAGAAATACCTAAAATGAACAGTCTTATATTCGAGATAAAATCGAAGCTTTTTTGAAACATAGCACAACCTTCAGACACAAAACTCTATATCCTCAAAAAATTTAGGCTGAATCCTTGGTGAAATGCTCGTCAAAACTATTCAAAATATTTATTCCATGGAGTGCAAAAGGGGTTCATATGAGTTTATTTGGGTAAATTTCCAGATCATCAAATTCATCTACATTGAGAGCTAAAATGTTTCAACTCAGAAAACCAATCCCAAATGTACCGTTGCAACAGAGTGATACTGGTTCCCAATCCGCAGCGGCTTTCAAAAATTATAGTTGTGCAATTCCCGTTATTCTGATGTCATGAATTTGAGCTCCGTCTTCATCAGTCTCGCGGGCATTCAATTTTGATATTTTATGGCGAGGATTACATCTGTTTCACTCGAATTTAATTGCAGTGAAGTGCTCGTTATTAATATATTAGCTGGATATTACACAGCGCTTCGAGTGGCAGGGGAGACAACGTTAGTCAGAAGCCTCGTCTCCTCAATTGAGATACAGAAGTGGCGTCTCTCAGATCGAAGTTCTTCACATTAAAATCCCTTGATTATTGTAATCCCTACACGTCATGTTTCTTTAATGAAATAAAATAAGTCGGAAAAGATTTGAGACTACTCGAATTGTAAGCAGAATATTATCTGCCTACGTTTCCTTTCCGCGTTTTCCAGTTCAGGAAATAAAAATAGGACCATCAAGTGCTCGATGAGAGCGACAGCCTTGTGGGATGTGAACGGAGGCAGTGATTAGTTGATTGATTATAAGCTAGTTTTTACCTCCCTAGCCTCAACAAAGATGTTCAAAGAAAGTAAATATGCATGAAGGTACCATTTAGTATGGACTTGAGGGAACGCAGAATCTATGCACAGGACCCCCCGTGCATAGAATGAGTTGAGGAGGAAGGTTGGGGAAGAAGATGGAAGTTGAAGATGAAAATTAAAGGTCCTCAAGAACAGAGCAGCAATGAACCGAAAAAAGGCTCTAAACAGAGCAAAAGATTATTTATTTAAACAAAAAAAGAACGCCTGCCTAACTTTCAGCTCGGGACTTAACATTTTCCTCTTATAGAGGGCTAAATGCCATAGATACAATAGTTGTACACACTGAGAGGAGCAAAGGCAGTCTAGAAATACCGACTAAATAATCATTTCTCTGCAAAAGCTCCATAATTGGCAGTATTGCAGAATGTCTTTACGTCTTTGCAAAGAATTCCTGAAAAAAAGCATTTTTTCTCTGCAGGCGCATCACCATTAGAGAAGATTTGTTTGCAATTCTTCAGACACCAAAGACGCATAATGACGCTCGCGTGGCGATGATAAATAAATGAGAGAAATGAACGCAATGTCGCCTGGGTCAAAAGCGCAGCTGTTTGTAGTAACATCCCGGCTTGAGTCTTGGTTGTCTGTACATCAATAGAAATTCCTGTTACGTTAACTTGAGGTCGCGGAAGAGGGGCTCTAAAATATAGGCAATGCTGTTTATTTCAGAATTGCATTCGAATTTATCGCATTTTTGCTAAGGGAAAGGGAATTCAAATTAGGCAATCAGTTTACGAATTAATTGTTTACATACGCACTGTGTCACTCAATAGTGAAATTCAACTGTCTTCGGAAATTCATTTTTAATGCTTTCGGTAGTTTTCTTTGAGTGAAATTCGGGATTGAGTTTTATTTTAGTGCTGTAACTCAGTGGTAACTAAGTAACTGTAACTAAGTGCGATGTATTTAGGTGAATGCTCGAAAACAAATAGGGAACAGTTATGGATCACCTACGCGTTTAAATTGATTTATTTATGTTGGTAGTAATAATTCATATCTTCAAAAATATTATTCCTTCCTAACTGCTGCTATGGCAACCTGAGTCCTAGTCTGCTCTGTAAAGTCCCTATTGATGACAAATTGATAACATGACAATTGATAACATGTCGCTTCTAGTAATGGCACAATTTCTAAAGGTAAAGCACAGAAATTGAGTGTTCGGTCGTACTTAATTCACAAATTTCTAAGAAACTCGCCTTAGCCTATTTGTTTTCTTAAAGAAAGCGTTGAGATTTTCAGAGACATGGAAAACATCCCTTTCTTCTTCAGAATTACGATGCTCCTCGATATTTTCTAATTAATTCCAACGAATTTTTTGACTGAAAATCAGCCGTCAAGAAGTGGCTATCAAAAGTTTAATGCTCCCGTCAGTGAAGAGCTGCAATAATTCTCAAGTTGTTACACCAGGTCTTGATATCGGGCTGAGACTTTTTGTTCTCTTAAGATTTTCAAAAAATCAAAATGCCACCATTTCGCATTGAAAGCAACCCAGTTTATTGCCAGCAATCTTATGCAGTCTAAAAGAGGGGTGATTAAACATTTTTGTGTGTCACGTCGCATTAAGGAGAACAGAAATTCATTCCTCAAGCTGAGGAGGTTTACAGACTGGAAAAGTCCCATGAGGAATTTAAGCTATTTCGTAAAATGGCAGATCTTCAAAAAGGCATTTTCTCATCTTCAAAGTGCGAACGAAGTTTTTTATCGGCTGTGAAATTGAGAGTAAAAATAATCAATTTAAAGCCTTCACGATGTCAGTATAGCTGTCATATTTTTCATGCTTTAGAATTTGCTCACGATAAAGGATTACGTGCGTAAGTTGTGACTGTATCAATAAATAGGATTTTAAAGCGCCATTAGGATTGTGATCCCCTATAATTTTTAGGATCTTTAAGAAAATAGATTTTGCAGCCACACACACAAATGAGATGCATTTGACAAGCTTGATTATTTATGCGTGATGTGTCCCATGTGCTCTCGGAATAATTATTGCAGATAACACTGACACAAATGATGGAAATTCAAATGAGCGACTCTGTTGCATGTGTGCGCGTTGAAGAGAATTTTGGTCGGAACAGAGGCCTAGACTGCCGTCATCCATCGCTTTGACGTTCAAATTCAAGCCTTAGTTTATTTTCAAGATCACAATAAAAGTTTTTAGATACGTAAATTGCAGAACGAACGAAGATACTCCCTTTGCTAGAAGTGACACTACTAAGAACGATTCCAATATTTTACCTATAAAATTTCAATATTCCACCTCGGAAATTAGTCGTTTGTAAAACCATGCTGGAATTTGAAGGCCCGTTCCAGGGTTCAAAGGATTTCAATTCGAATGGCGAATTTTTGAAAACACTCAATGACAACATTTCCTTCAAATGCATCTCATCGAAATGCATAGAGTACTTTACTCAGAAGCAAACAATTGTTTGCCTCGGTCGAGCTGCAGTCATGAACTAAGTTTCTTCATAACTCTAATCTTTGATCCATGACCATCTCGCAGCACCTGCACGGTAGAAAAAATTATGTAGAGTGAGTGCTTAAATAGAAATATTTCGCCAAGTTATAATTTTTTAGCTTTATAAATATCAAGTACCCTCTTTCATTTAAAAATGATTAATTAATCCGTCAGCTGTGAACAAGTTTGAAAAAAAATAGCTGCAGGCACAATTATTATCACTGAAAAACTTGTATTTCTTATTAATTTCCTCTTTCAACTACGAAAAACACGGAAATCCAGCAATAAATTCACTGTCGTGCAAGAGGTAGCAAAATTGCAGCTATGGGACACTTACGTTTACGTACAAGGTGTCGCGCGAGTACACTCTAAAATAAGACATAACAATACGAGTGAACTTGGATGAACAACTTAAGATGCGGCCGTGTTAGTAGATCTCCATCATTCGTATACATAGATGTCAGTAGACCCATACCACTAAGTAATTATGTGGTAGACCCATACCTCCAAGTGTTATGTGGTAGACCTATACCTCCAGGTGTAATTATGCAGTAGACCCATACTCCAAGTGTAATTATGTGGTAGACCCATACCTACAAGTGTAATTATGTGGTAGACCCATACCTCCAAGTGTATTTATGCGGTAGACCCATACCTCCAAGTGTAATTATGTGGTACACCCATAACTCCAAGTGTAACTATGTGGTAGACCCATACCTCCAAGTGTAATTATGTGGTAGACCCATACCTCCAAGTGTAATTATGTGGGAGACCCATACCTCCAAGTGTAATTATGTGGTAGACCCATACCTCCAAGTGTAATTATGTGGTAGACCCATACCTTCAAGTGTAATTATGCGGTAGACCCATACCCCCAAGTGTAATTATGTGGTAGACCCATACCTCCAAGTGTAATTATGTGGTAGACCCATACCTCCAAGTGTAATTATGTGGTAGACCAAGTGTAATTATGGGGTAGACCCATACCTCCAAGTGTAATTATGCGGTATAACCATACCTCCAAGTGTAATTATGCGGTAGACCCATACCCCCAAGTGTAATTATGTGGTAGACCCATACCTCCAAGTGTAATTATGTGGTAGACCCATACCTCCAAGTGTAATTCTGTGGTAGACCCATATCTCCAAGTGCAATTATGCAGTAGACCCATACCTCCAAGTGTAATTATGCAGTAGACCCATACCTCCAAGTGTAGTTATGCAGTAGACCCATACCTCCAAGTGTAATTATGCAGTAGATCCATACCTCCAAGTGTAATTATGCATTAGACCCATACCTCCAAGTGTAAATATGCAGTAGACCCATACCTCCAAGTGTAATTATGCGGTTGTCCCATACCTCCAAGTGTAATTATGCAGTAGACCCATACCTCCAAGTGTAATTATGTGGTAGACCCATACCTCCAAGTAAAATTATGTGGTAGACCCATACCTCCAAGTGTAATTATGTGGTAGACCCATACCCTCAAGTGTAATTATGTGGTAGACCCATACCTCCAAGTGTAATTATGTGGTAGACCCATACCTCCAAGTAAAATTATGTGGTAGACCCATACCTCCAAGTGTAATTATGTGGTAGACCCATACCTCCAAGTGTAATTATGTGGTAGACCCATACCTCCAAGTGTAATTATGTGGTAGACCCATACCTCCAAGTGTAATTATGTGGTAGACCCATACCTCCAAGTGTAATTATGTGGTAGACCCATACCTCCAAGTGTAATTATGTGGTAGACCCATACCTCCAAGTGTAATTATGTGGTAGACCCATACCTCCAAGTGTAATTATGTGGTAGACCCATACCTCCAAGTGTAATTATGTGGTAGACCCATACCTCCAAGTGTAATTATGTGGTAGACCCATACCTCGAAGGGTAGTTATGCGGTAGACCCATACCGCTAAGTGTAGTTATGCAGGTAAACCATCATTCTTGGTGTAGATTTGCAGGTAAACCATCATTCTTGGTGTAGATTTGCAGGTAGACCCATCCCTCTTGGAGTGGTTGAGCAGGTAGACCCATTCCTTATAGGGTAGGTGTCCAGGTAGACTAAACTTAAGTCCAAATTGATGCGCTAGGCAGCGCTGTAGGTCACAATCTGTAGCGGCGCCAATTGTCCGTCAGCGGAAAACGGTCGATGAATCTTTTAACCAAGCAGCGCATTCCTCACTGCAGAAATGCACACCTACTTGTACAGTTGCATCTCCTCAACAGGTGGATCTTGGAAGTGACTCGCCATTTGCAGATCTGGAGTCACATTTTAATCACACGCGTCTTTCGCCTTTAACGTCGCTTGCTTAAGATCATTTCCAACATTCCAATGGAAATTATGTTCTCGGATCACGAATTATGCGAGTCGCAAGCAGGCTTATTCATAACTTCGCCCTTCACTTCTGCAGATTCCGTGACTTAAATTACCGCTTGACCAAGCGCTTTCTCTTTAATCCTGGGACCCAACTTAATGCATTGTTCCAGTACATCGTCTTAATTATTACTGGGCTAAATGATATTGTCAGAGGTGCATGGGCCACGATGTGCCGCCTTTTGTTAGTGCAAGCTCGAAATTTCTGAGTCAGCCTTGCGACTCAATGTTCTAAAACAGGGCTTCTCAACCGGGGGTACATGTACCTCTTGGGGTACATTTAACATACTTCAAATGTAAAAATGTATTATATAAATATATATATATATATCTACACACAACCTTATGAGTATAAACAATTATTAAACATTAAGTGTATTATTATAGTTTCTTGAACCTTAACCGTGATTGGGGAACAAGAAGAAACATCATTAAGCTAAGGGGGTACACGACAATAGAAAGGTTGAGAAGCACTGTTCTAAAATGTAAGGAGCCTCGTGTTTAATTCAACGATGTTAGCGCAACAAAGCAAGTCCGTCGCAAATGAACATTTCGATTCATGAAAGATGCCGCTTGTGCTGCTTGTTTCATTCATGAATGCTACTATACAATATACATATCGTTTTGTTTTTCCGTGTCTCCTGAAGATAATCAGTCGCATTTTTTGCCACATCAACTTCGTGTTGCGAACTTCATGTGTTATTTTTTTTGGGCGTGCTCCGATCTGTTTCATTTGTTTTTCAAATTGTGCATTTGAATTTCCAGAGCGAATAAAAATAATTTCTCCTCCGCGATGACGATTCCCCACAATATCTCTCAGTCATTCTAATGGAATTTTGTATAATGAATTGTTCTTACACACTGACTTGGACAGCTGCGTTCTGTTTGCTGGAGTGATGAGTCGATTCTATTTTGCAAACCTTCATTTTCCACGGGAGTGTAGAGACCGTGACGTACAAAATTGAAATGGAAAACAAATCGCAAACAGATAACAGTCAGAAAGAGCTGTCGACCACGTGTTTCGCACATCCTCATTATTGTAGCGGTCCATTTTTGCAAACAGCATTTTGATCATCTAAATGTGGTCTGAGCGCAGCGTGGGACGATCAATGTTAATTTAAATTTGCAAGAAGAAAATACATTGGGCTCAAGAACAAATGAAAACATACGTACTGATTACTGACTCAAAAAGTACAGATACACGTAAAATACCGGCGATCTATGAGTCATTTAAATCTAGAGACGAGCATGACTGGCGTTGGGGAAAGACTAAAATGCTATTTTTAATAGAATGAAGTACTAATAATTAGTTAGCCATAACTAGCAGAATGTTTTTTGAGTGAATATCTGTCCAGGTTTCTTGAATAAACGAAAACATTTTGTACCCCGACTCCGGAAAACGAAATTCACGCGTTTGAACGTTTACGTAAATCGATGTTTGCAGTAAATACACAGCACTCATACACTGTACCGCAAATTCAAATCCGAAATATTGTTGTCCAACAAATTTTACAAAAAATTGCATTACCTTACACGATCAGAATTAAATTTACAATTGAAATCTACTGTGGAACTCTTGCATAGCACGCGACTTCCAGTCATCACAGAACGTGTTGACATCTTCTGCGTCCCATTCTCGATGAGCGAGACATTTTGATCACATTCTTGATGAACGATCTGAACACATTATTGCTTCTCATGCCATGGAAATTATCAGTATACTTGAAAGGTTATAAACGTCATAATGACGATATTTTCTGACGGACAGAGAAAGCCTTTCTCTTCTAATTGAAGTGACTCGCTTTAGTGTTGTGTAGTTGCCATTCGCATGCCCTGCCAAATGCAGATCTAATTATTTCAGGATGATGAGGTACTTTTCACCGACATTTTTGCCATCGCAAATCTGATTAACTTCTGAATGGCGCCGCGATGTAACTTATGAATAAATGAGCAGCAGCAGCAAACATTCGCGGACGCATGCGTCAATGGCAAATGATGGTGACGAGCGCATATGTTTCTTCTTATAATAGTCGTCGTTGTACCGATGTATCATGGCGGCGTGAGTTTTTCGGTCGATATGGCTATGCAGCGTGCTATTTTGTCTAGTTAAAATGCTCAAATTTTAGCGCTTACAATAAAATTTGAATATTGAGTGCTCAAGTGCCCTCTACCTTTCTCTGATTATGTTGCTATACGCACGCATTCATCCCTTTTTAACTTGTTCACATTCTCCAGTCTTAGATTTTGGGACGGTATTGTGTTCTGTTTTTTAGTCTGCCAAGCTAAAAGTGTAGCCTGTGTCGAAAAGATAATTTTCACAAGAACTGTTACACTATTACCGAGTCAACAAGAGAAGTTAGTGCCTACCTATCGAAACAGATGACATCAAATATGAAAGAAAAAATCTCAACAAGCACGTCACTGCAAAGTCAATGAACCTCAACTGAACCATCTTATTTATCATTTCACAACGAAACAATGCAATCCATCGCGAGGCATAAATTAAATGTATCAGTTTACTCTCGGGTACATCACCTGTACAGGAGCACTGAAGGCAACACGAGGGTGAAAACAATGGCAAGACGTAAGAAAGAAGCCTAGTGGACTGATGAGAGAGAGCTACAAAGCTTGGAACTATTAAATGAAGGCCCAGAAATGTGAGGAAAAAGAAACAATGAAGGTTGTCATCTCTTCAAGCGGCCTCTGATTCTGAGACTCGTAATTTAAAAACCCTCCATCATTTTATGTGAGAAGAGACGGGCCAGACAATGGCAGTTGAGCTCTGGTGATCTCGTAATGGACAAGGTATGTAACATAATGAACAAGCACGTTATTTGTTATCATAGGGTAGAAAAAATGAGTTGTCTTTCGTTATCAAATTGTAAAAATGCTTTACGAGTGGAAACGTCTCTCTGTACGTTTTCTTAATCTTTTATATTCGCGGACTCTCCAAAAGCACGATTAATTGGGAAATGTTGTTGTCATTAAACCCTTAACAACAGATCAAGCTGATAGTTTTAATTGCACCCAATACATAGCAGTCCGGCAAGCCCTGCTCTCAAAACTCACAGTAAAACTTTGCAGTGAGAGCTTAGAATTAAACTTAACCGTTAGAATTTACGATTTAAATGAGCAGTTATAGCTTAAAATCACCCATTAATAATTACAATTAAGCTTAACCTTTAGAGCTTATAGTTTAAATTATCAGTCAGAGCTTACGATCAAACTTAGCAGTCAGAGCTTACAATTGAACGGGGCAGTCAGAACCTACACTCAAACTTAGCAGCCAGAGCTTACGAATTAACCTAGCGGTCAGAGCTTACAGTCAAACTTAGCAGTCAGAGCTTACAATTGAACGGGGCAGTCAGAACCTACACTCAAACTTAGCAGCCAGAGCTTACGAATTAACCTAGCGGTCAGAACTTACAGTCAAACTTAGCAGTCACAGTTTACAATTGAACCTGGGAGCCAGAGCTCACAGCTAAACTCGTCTGAGAAATGATCGGTTCGCTCGTCACAGATGAGTCTCGTCTGCCCGTAGCGTCAACTCAGAGATAGCCTCACGAGGTGATCCCTGCAGTCTGGCCTGGGAACAAGCACCAAATGGTAAGATCTGGCAGATAATGTCGTGTGAAAAATGGCGGGCAGTGCACTTTTAATCGATCACAGGTATGTCATTTTGGCCAAACAACATATGTAGAGTACAGTGGAAACCTTAAAACATGCAGATGATCTTCAGTAAACTTCAAGTAACTCAATTTTTGTAGTTACAATGCCAAAGTTGCAATGACAAAGTTACCTTGCTGTAAACGAATTTGCGTAAGCGAAGTTTTTCATGTAGTCTTGTAATTTTACATTGATTGAAATTAAATCTGATTGATTTTACACCCAGTCAATTTTTACGATGATATATTTCAGTTTAAGCTTAAGTAAATTAGATCGTTCTAATTTACTGAATAGAATAGATCGTTCATATTTTTGCTGTACATTTTCCGAATTTCTCACTCAATTGTCTTTACAACAAGTTTTCTTCTACATTAATAGAAGATGAGTTAAAATAGCAGAGATGATAGAGATGAGTTAATATAGCAGAGCAGTCAGACCCAAATCAACTAAATAAAACAGTTGACGAGAAGGAAGTAGCTTGCTGCAATGCACCCTTTATACTGTTGCTATTTCAGTTACACTTCAGTTACTGTTGCTATTTCAGTTTCATCTTTCATTTCTGAAACAGTATTCAATTTTTTAGTATGATTAGTTCCTGCTGAACAGAATCATCACTGAGTACGAAAGGATGGATGTTCTGGAAAGTCTCCTAAAGATTTTCGGTGAACCTGTCTAAACTGGCAATTAAGCTCCCACTTGCTACCTTTATCAAGTAAAGAATTAAAATTTCTCAAGCAATTTCTGATGCATTATATTTCATTAGGAAATTCAAAGTGCTTTAATAAGGTTTCTTCTTTGATGATCTGTTTTCAGCTTCGAGCGCCGAGAGCAAAACACAGTCCCTTCGTACGTTTTCCCGGAGAAAACCATCCTTCGGACTTACCCACTTCACGGAATACATGCAAGTGCATAATATGTGTTCCGACGCGCTTAAATTGCTCCCCTCCCGAAATACGGAACTCAGCTCGGACAAATTCCAATCGTCGATTGCGCGACCAACTTTGACAAATACCTCTGATTAAATTCCCAACCCGAATCGGCCGGCCCCTTTGTTCTAAGGAGGCTCTCGTTTTGGCTTTTCATTAAATTCAATGAATTCCAGCATTTGCGCAAATAACGCTGTTCAACAATGAAAAAATCACCGAAATGAGAATATCCGTCCTTTAATTGTAGATTTCGGTTCACTGGACACGAGAATAACTCTTTAAATTGCCTGGTGACCCAGGTTTTCGAGTTACTTTATTATTTGCATTTAACATACAACGCTATGGGAACACAATTGTGCGAATAGCAGTAAGCAAACTGTGCTTTTATACACGCCGATTTTTGGCCTGTCGCTTGCGGTGGACGTCCGGAGCATCTCTGGGGATCATCCAGCGAAAATCTGCTCGCACGGAAACTGACCACTTTTCTATATAACGCTGCTTCGTTGCTGAAATGTCCTCATGGAATCGCTTTTCTTGTTCGTCACTGAAAGCTCCACAATTCCCGTGGAAAACGTCCATGTGTGAATGTACGAGTATGAAGCGCTGTCTTAATGACATGTTGCATCCCATTTTCTCAATGGCAGATATAAGTTTTTCCATTAGGTTTTAGTAATTTTCAGCACGAAAGTTGCCCAGGAATTGTGTGCTAATATTCTGGAAACATTGCTATGCTTCTAGCTCATTGGAATTGAGAATTGATCCAAACTGTTTGTCTTGCAATAGCTTACGTGTCTAGGGATCTACAACTACCGCCTGTTTAACCTTTACTGCACTCAGGCGTGTAAATTTTTGGCATAAGTATTCAAATGCACGAGCATTTGTGTTAAAGGCCTTCGCAAATTTTCTCATAAATCCCAGTTTTAAGTGCAACGGTGGTAGAAAAATACTGTAAGGGTTCACTGGAGGTTCGCACATAAGGTTTTTACTGCCAGGCTACAAATCTGTTCGTACAGGCCATTCTTTCTGTTTGTGATGGGCATGCCTCGCTAGGCTATATCCCACTCACATATTTAGCAACATTATTTTGTGCACCCCCTTGTAGACCTAGCACAATAGCTATTATTTTGAAATCCCCACATATCAACCACTTGTGCTGATTGTAGTTTATACGATTCAGATGGCGTTCACACATAGAACAACTTTCTTTACCTAGGGCTGCATAAGCAGCGGAGATTGATGAATATTTCATTACTGTTAAGCAAAAGCACAGCCTTTCGGCTTGTTTTCGAGTAGTCTATAAGCAGTCTCCAATCGTCTGACATGTACTGAATTTTTATTTTCAGAATCAAACCTTCAATATCATTGCAAGTTATTAAGTCATCGTCACAGCTAAAAGTTATGGAAAGTTCTTTTTAACGATGGCGAAGAATAGATATTTTAACTTTATCCTCCAGGAGGTTCCACTATTCCAATCTGGATGCTAAGAGTTCAGCTTTAATCTTTGGAAGTTCTAAATCCCTAAGCAGGTCATAAAGTTCGCCTTTTGTGGTTCTGTATGCGTTATAGAAGGTAGTTGTCGGTTCAAATGATGTATCAGCATCATTGGTGCCTGGAACACTTTCTAACATAGCAAGTTCAGTTCCACCATCCTCCATATCACGGTCCGTCGGAATGTTAACGGGGCATTGGAGACTGATAATTCGTCTTTATGGGTTACAGTGCGAATGACGGATGGTCTCACAGGGTATTCAATGTTCCTCTTCTTCTGCGTATCAATCCTCTTCTTCAAGCATAATGTCATGCAGAATAGCAATCGGTGGTATGGTTTGTTGGTTCACGCCAAACGACGGGCACTTCAGAACGCATTTTCTCATGTATCCTATTCATTCAGGATTGGTGAACACTTCATACAACAAACGTAGGGGGACCAATTTTTCTCCTGGTTTCTGATACGACACTCAAAATATAATATATATGCCTTTTTCACTGCAGCAATCAATACACGTTTTCGGAAACCACCAATCACGCCAGTGCCGACGTAGCAAAAGTGGTCCGGTGAATTGACACGGGAGCGGGGAATTGTTGAGCACTCAGAGGACAACGAAATTTATGTACAGTTTACCAAGTTACTCACGCAGTAAGTCAATGTTGAACAAAACAGTCAATAAAATTACAGAACGCACGACGAGATAAAGTTATTCGCTCTCTTGCATGTACAAGACTGAAGCCGTTTTCGCCTGGAAACGCATTTTACCGCAGGATCTTGTGATTTATGTGATTTATGACACGAACGGGATCTTGTGGGATTATGGGATCTTGTGATTTATGACACAAACGACGACAGAAATGAACGGTGACGAGTTTACTTATTTAATTTCCTTATTTTTTCGTCTGTCACGAATACTTGACCTTTCGTTATGATAATGCCCCATAGCGTTATGTACAAAATATTAAATTTGAAATTACTCCATACGCTAGACCAGGAGAGAATTTTACAATTTATTTTTGTGTTCAGGGACCCAAAATTTATGAAAGACAGCTATTTTCATTTCAGTGAAAAAAATTAGAATTTAATAAACAGTGTAATACCGTTAAATTAAACTGGTCGGGTGCAAAACTTTTGCAGGTAAAAGTCACGAGCCCGAGAGTCGAAAAAACTTTGGTGGAGTCAAGGGCCTCAAGAAACTACACACTTTGTAGTGTCGATTCGCACTTGTCTATTCCCCGCGAATGCTTATTTTCATGCTTGTAATGATTTCGTTCATGCACCATCCATGAATGTACTTATATTTAATTATTCTAAGTTTAGATATTTAGAAAGTAAATTCTTTCACACTCCTCATTCGAAATTCATTCTTTAGAAAGCAAATTCATTTATCCGTTTCCTTTATAGTTTTCTTCTTGAGATATGAATTTAACTTTGCAACTGAATTTGACATGAGTGGAATTCAGTTACAAGATGATCTTTTGGTCTTCAAAAAGCAAGTTCATCCCTCCACCGCCTTGTGTTTTTTTTTTTTTTTTTTTGATGCTACATTTCTTGATGACAGTGGGAAATCCATCTCGCTCACACCGTTCAATTGTGATCCACTGGGCATGGGGGAACATTTAATCACGTTGAGTAGCTCTCACAATCTCACGATCCGAACCTGATTATGCAGTTTTTCATTTTTATATAAAACGAGTTTGTGGGGAACTATTGTATTAGCATCATCGTATCGTTCGCAAAAAAATTCTGGATTAAATCCAACTGTAGCAACAATTGCGGGTAACATTGATGGTAAAATCTCTACAAAACTTTGGGCCATCAGCAACACGTATGATGGTTGCTTGAATTTGCTCAAAAAATGAAATAAATAATTTGTAAACTATGTGTATAGAAAAATTTATGAAATGCTTTTTGACAATATTTTCGAAACAGAATATTTTTGCTACAGTAGTTTATGAGTTAAAGTCCTGACCGTCTCTACAATTAATCGCATCGCGTTTCAAACAGCAGAATGAGACTACTGATTCAAATGTAGAAACGCATACGAGTATGCATCGAAGCTCCTGCTTGGTTCTCAACGAAGGCAACGATCCTCTTTGAAACTCGAAGATTTTTCTTCGTCCAAATATCCCAAAAACAGCTAACACAAAATACGCAGCCAGTAAAATATTCTAAACATAGCCGAAGGGAATATCGAACTCTATGATCCCGTTCTTTGAATTGAGATGCCAAAAAAAAACTTCTAAAATTCTTCACAGTGACTGGCTCTTACAACAAAAACTGATCCAAAAGTCAGTGCGTCATGCATAAAAAATGAAAAGCATCGCGCAATTTCAGAGATGTTGGTTCTCACTCATTTATCCAAACAGGAAATAACGAAGGTTTCTCCACAGCGAAATGAGCCACGTTTGATTGCCTCCGCCCACAGGCGCAACGGCCCTACACAAATATTTTTCTAGAATTTCAAGCCTGTTTGCTTCTCGAGAACGTCGGAATGGTGTCCTCGACATTCCCTGTATTCTGCATCACGACCGATTTGGAATCAGTGACTTAAAATGCCCCGAGCATTTCCTAAAATTTGAGGCGCAGGATTGAGGACAGTACGTGGGACAGATTGCCCGCACCGCTGCGCAAATTCAAATTTCTGAACAAACTGAAATTCTTATCGTTTAATGGATTTGACGTGGAGATATTGAATCATTCCTGCCAGTAAAATAGTTATGAAATTTAGGAAAGTAGGGATTTTGATCAATCTTGAAACACAACTTTTTCGGACACTGAATTCTCCAAACTGCTGCAAAAATTTGTGAAAGTTATAAACCTCCAATGAAAATGCGACCGCTCTATAATTGATCAATTGTATTTAATGCAAAAACGAAGTAGCATTCAGGTCCATTCGACTGCTAAGAATTCAAAATTACTTGAGTCCATCATGATACCTTATTTTCTTTTGGCTTTTGGCCACTATAGATTCTCATTTATAAATATGTTGTAAACAGAAAAAACGCTACTGCATTTCACATTCGAATAATTCAGTAACTATTACATTTTTAATTTTTTACCAATCATCGCTTCGTGTATGTACACAATTCTTCTATATTCGTTAAAGGTTACTAAAATATCCTAGTAATTTTTATGTCATTCAACCCATTTAGTAATAATGATAAAAATTGCCCTCTCTCTATCATTACCACGATGAACCCATGTTTATGGGACTGCATTTTGCTCAATAATAAATGGTAACGAATTATGTGGTACATTTTATTATTTTTGTTCATGCTCCCACTACAATGTCATCATATCAATTTGCTGAAAACAAACTCGTTAAATTAATATTTAAAAGCATTTTTTAAGCCGAACTTCCAATATTATTATTGTGCTACTGCGCTATTGCACATAGTTCAACTGGACGTATGAAGCAGACCGTTCGAAGAATAGCGACCGTATAAAAATTTGGACACAAAAAATAACGTCTTAAGCTGCATGGCGACTGGCGACGAATCTAATCATGTTCAAAACAGCTCCTCCAAGATGCGCACATTGAATTTCAATGTACGTTTCTGTACTGTGGTCTTCACAGTAAGGTAGAAGCAGGTAGCCTCCAATGTTAACCTTGGCATCGCCATAGTTCGCTTTTTGGCTTCCTCTCTCTTCCTCTTTCTCTCTCTTTCTCTCTCTCTTTCTATTTCTCTCGAATCAAATTATACAAAACTCTATTTTGTTTAATAAAGACAAAAAAATGTTTAACATCCCACGAGCTTTCGCAATTTCCTTCAGTCTCAGACACGTAACTTCAAGATACAAGGCAGCTCTTTCTCCCACCTTTCCCTTAATTTCGTTCAGAGTGAAGTATGTATACCATCTCCTTTATTACTTCCTTTGCTTTATACCTAGACTTCATTAGTTTATCCTTTTCTGAAATACAAACCATCGATACGTTTTGTAAGGAACTGCATCGCAAAACCTGGCAATTTTGACACCTTTTTATTCTCACTCTTTCAAGCCAGGTCATCTCCACCATCCTTCATCTTCTTCAAGGGGACTCTAGTCCTTAATTGGTTGCGAGCATGCTCTGCCGCCAGTCAAATTATCTGGAAAAAGTTGGAGATGATACTTTCCTCTTGGCTTTACAAAAACAAACACGTAATTACGTGTAGGTTGTCAATCCAGGCTTTCACAGGTCAAACGCGTTCTCTTGTGTTTTGAAGTTAAGGAAACTCCAGCTTCGTTGAGGAACGAGAAACTTTTCAGACTCTCCAGGTGAGTTGGTCTCACCAAGTGTTATTGTAATGTGTGTGTTCATGAAGGTGTTCGTTTTGAAATATAATACATGACAAAACCTGTTTTCACCTATCTCCAGAGTAACTCATGTCATTTGAATATCAAACACATCTTAAAACTCAGAGAATATCAGGCCTCACGCTATAAGAAAGAGAAAACCTTCGGTATTTCAGACAAATTTACAGTCACGCAAATATTAGAGATGGGTGATGCCAGTATACACTATACAAAACTTCGCAAATCGCAGTGACCATAATAATTCCCATAGATACAGCAACAGTAATAATAATTATAATTCGAGAATGTTTACGGTACCCATATATACTTAAACTTGAAGAATGTTGAAACCTATAATAATATTCTTCTGGATACAGCAGCAATAATATGAGTAATAAGTATAGTGCGAGAATGTTCACGGTACCTCAACCCACGTATAGTTAAGCCCGAAGAATGTTGCCCACATTTTTTCGTGGTCCGATCTCGGGAGCGATTCCCGTTTTCGAAAGCAAATTACTTTGAAACTCCATCTTAAATTCCGTAGAAATTTGAAATTCCTTGTGTCGGCGCCCTGGCTCCTCACGCCGCTGTTCCTCAGACCAGCGCTGGCAGTTCATGTAGAATTCTAATTTTAAGGAAAGAAAGCGTTATCCCATTCAAAATTATGCATGATATTTAAAATGAGATACATCAAGCATTTATCTGAATAACCACGTGATTTGTAAATAAATCTATAGTTGAACCGTGAGATCAGAAGCTGGGCACACCCTATATGTTACATATATCAATAAATATCATCCCATAGATATCAAAGTTGCTACCTTTAACTCATGCTCATAACTCATGCTACGTTTTAAGGAATGAAAATATTAAGAAATAGAAAATCTTCAGTTCTCTTTTTTCTCGGTCAATGAGCTGGAGCTAAAATAAAATTTGGAGCTCCTCAAATCGCTCAGTAGAACAATTCTGGGATTCAGCAATTATGGTCGCCATGAAAAACAGTGCAACGCTTGAGCGACTAATTAAAAGTTAGTCAAAATGTTCAAAACCTCACTTCCCTGGATCAAGTTTATTATAAAATTACCTAAACCAACAACTGAAATTCATATTCAGTTTTTATAGATGTAATTTTCTACAGGAACATTTACAGTATAGGTTCGAAGGGGCAAGAAAAGTAATAAAAAATTCACTTCCATGCCTCAAATCCTATATTTCGAGCATTAAACATTATTTCTGCCATACTTTTGAGAGAAACGTAGGAATAAGATAGAGCATGAAAAACCTGGACACCTATTTTCCTAAGTCGAAAGCTTCACGAGAAAATATATTGCGATAGCCTCGTAGTGGCTAGTCTATAGTTGAGTCACCCCTCGATGACGAAGCCTTCGTGGCCCTTATAACTTGAATAACAAGCAAGATGGATAATACATAGTTATTGTTTGTTTATAACTCCTTTATATGTATTTATAACTCATTTATGTATGTCAAGCTTCGATGTTACTCCAGTGTTTGTCTTAAATATTTGAATATTGAGTAATAGCAAAACAGGATTTTTTACTTGAGTTACCTCTTAAAGCTCTATTTGTGTTGCGCGTATGCTCAGTATTTTTGAGATACACTATGATACTTATGCAAAGAAACGTTCCGGCTAAAACTTAAAAATTCGCCTTATTGAACCTCGAAATAAATGTGAGACTCCAACTGGTTGTAAAGAAGAGACTTACATCTGGTGACCCCAGCTGAAGCGAACGCATCTCCTGCGCTGATACATTGAAGAGTTCAGCTACTCCCTTGACTCCTCCGACGCCAGAAAGCAGAGAACTACAGCATGGGAGATCAAGCTAATCAAGCAGACGAAATCGCCTCTCCTACGGTATCCGCTGTCGCAATGAAACTTCCGCAATTCTGGACGTACAACCCATCAGCATGGTTCGCATACGCGGAATCGATGTTCAATCTTCGCCAGATTTCAGCAAGCCGCACCAAGTTCGACTACGTTATTACGTCGCTCCCTTGCGAACTAATCACAGAAACCAGCGATATCATCACTTCTCCCTCCGACGAAGACCCTTACAAATGTCTGAAAGACGCCCTGATCACCCGAACTTCTATTTCTGAACATGAGCGTCTCCGCCAACTACTATCAAAAGAAGATCTAGGCGACAGAAAACCGAGCCAACTCCTGAGACACATGAAAAATTTACTTGACGGGAGAATTCACTTCGAAGATAAGCTGTTACGTGAACTATTCACACAGCGTTTACCGTCTAACGTCCAAGCAGTTATTGCCGCCACCCCAACGGAAACATCTATAGACGCACTGGCAGTAATAGCAGACAGAGTTATGGAAGTAGATACGCGCGAAAGCATCTACGCAGCGAGTTTCAAGAACAAGACCGATAACAGTTCGGCGTCCTCAGAGAAGATTCAAGATATTGAAATGAAAGTGACTGATCTCTCCAAACAAGTCGCCCACTTGACTAAGCTCGTTGAACAACTTACTCGTAATCGTTCGCGATCTCGCACGCCTTCCCGCAATCACCAGTTCAATCACAACCAGGAAAACGGCGATATGTGTTTCTATCACCGCAAGTACGGTTCCAGGGCGCGTAACTGCAAATCTCCTTGCAAATATTCGGAAAACGAGACTCGCGAGTGTTGACGACGACCACCACTCGCTGCGCGAAGGTACTTAAGTTGAAAGATCGTTATTCGAAACTCTCTTTCCTCATCGACACCAGAGCAGAAGTCAGCATCATCCCTGCTACAAGTACCTACCGCCGCACACAGATACAAAGATATCTACAAGCTGCTAACGGCACAAACATCCCTGTCTACGGTGAAAAGTCGATTACGATCGATTTCGACCTTCGACGAAACTTTCGCTGGGTGTTTCTCGTCGCACTTGTTCAACAACCAATAATCAGTGCCGATTTTCTCTCACATTTCAATTTATTGGTTGACCTCGACAAGCGATGCCTCATCGATAAAGTGACTAACCTGAACGCTCCAGGCTTTTTCGCGGCAGCTAAAGTCGACACGTCAATCTCCCTCGTCGATTCCAAAACGAAGTACGACAAGCTCTTTAAACAGTATCCTGCCTTACTGAAACCTCTCAACACCGACCTACCACTGAAACACTCAGTTACTCATCATATTGAAACAACAGGTCCACCAGTATTCACGAAACCGCGACGCCTCGCTCCACAACGGTTCCAAGCAGCTAAACAAGAGTTCGAACACATGTGTGAAATGGGAATTGTCCGTCGCTCACTAAGCAACTGGTCATCTGCCTTACACATGGTCCCCAAGAAAAATGGCGACTGGCGCCCCTGTGGTGACTACCGAGCACTCAACGCTCACACAGTCCCTGATAGGTACCCGTTACCGTTCATACAGGACATCGCCTCGTCACTATCGGGCTGCACCGTCTTCAGTAAGATCGACCTCGTACGTGCATACAACCAAATACCAATCAACGAAGCCGATATACCAAAAACTGCCATCGCCACGCCATTTGGTATGTTTGAGTTCATACGCATGCCTTTCGGTTTGCGGAACGCGGCTCAGACCTTTCAACGGTTTATCGACGAAGTCCTTAGAGATCTTCCTTTCGCTCACCCATACCTCGACGATGTTCTCGTCGCAAGCACAAGCGAAGAAGAGCACCTTCACCACCTGCGACAGGTATTTCAGCGCTTCACAGACTATGGCCTAACCATCAATAAAGACAAATGCGTCTTCGGCTGTTCCTCAATCGAATTCCTAGGACACAACATTAGTGCAGAAGGTATCTCGGCCTACAAAGAGAAATGTGACGTCATACGTACCTATCCTCTCCCAGGCGATCAAAAAACAGCTCAGAAGATTTTTAGGTATGATCAACTATTACCGCCGTTTTATTCCAAACTGCGCCAAGATACTCGCGCCACTCCACGCAATGCTCACTCCATCTAAAAGAGGCGTTTCAGCTAAGCTATCTTGGTCAGCGACACAACTGCAAGCATTTGAAACTTCGAAAGAAGCACTCAAGAACTCCCGAACTCTAGCGCATCCTCACCCATCAGCGGAGCTAAATCTCGCCGTCGACGCATCAGACACAGCAATAGGTGGAGTTCTCCAGCAACGCGTTAATAACAACTGGCAACCAATCTCCTTTTTCAGCCACAAATTAACTCCGTCGGAGACTAAATATAGCGCGTTCGGCCGAGAACTACTAGCCATTTATAAAGCCATCCAGCATTTTCAGTTTTTCCTCGAGGGCAGAACATTCCACGTGCTAACGGATCACAAGCCAATTACTTTTGTTTTTAAATCCATCAAAGCGACTCACAATCCTAGAGTCATTCGCCAGCTCGAGTACATATCCCAGTTTACTACTGATGTCAGGCACATCAAAGGAGTCGATAATACTCCTGCCGACGCTCTCTCACGGATAAATTCAGTAGCAACTCCAAAGCTGCTTGAAGAAATAGCAGCAGCTCAAGAAGATTGCCCAGATTTTGAAACAGCGAGTGACAACGCATCCCTCCAACTCCGCAAAATCCATCTCCCCGGCTTACCGACAAAAATATGGTGCGATACCGCCACTACGAAAGTACGACCATATGTTCCTCGAAGCCTACGAAGAAAAGTATTTGAAGCCATGCATTTTCTTTCGCACCCGGGTATCAGAGCATCACAAAAACTGATTGTAGACCGATTTGTCTGGCCAGCAATAAATCGCGATGTACGCACCTGGTCTCGCTCCTGCCAAGAATGTCAAAAATCGAAGATACAGCGACACACGAAATCTCCAATACAAGCTTTCGAACTCCCATCCGCTCGCTTCGACCGCATTCACATCGACATCGTCGGTCCCCTACCTGTGTGTCAAGGTTACCGTTACCTCCTTACTTGTATCGACCGCTTTACCAAGTGGGTGGAAGCCATTCCAATAACGGATATCACTTCACAGACTGTTGCAACCGCTTTCCTCCATGGCTGGATCGGTCGATTTGGAGTACCGTCATCCATCACAACAGACCGCGGACGACAATTCGAGTCTTCGTTATGGAAAGAACTACAACGCTTCCTCGGATCACAACACATTCACACCACTGCATATCATCCTCAATCTAATGGAATCATTGAAAGATTCCACAGGCAGTTAAAGGCTTCAATCATGGCCAGTGCAGATTCTTCAAATTGGATCGACGCACTACCACTCATTTTACTCGGTTGCCGCTCTGCATTCAAGACTGATCTCCAATCCACTTCTGCAGAAATGGTCTACGGCACAACATTACGTCTACCAGGCGAGCTCTTCGTGCCTGCCAAGACGCCAATAGACCCGCATGAATTCGTCGGTAAACTTCGCAGCACTATGACTCAACTTCGTCCATCAAACACCCGAGTGCAACGCAATCAACACAGCTTTGTCTCAGAAGATCTTGCAACCTGCACTCACATATTTCTGAGACGCGATTGCGTTCGCCCTCCGCTAGTACAACCTTACGACGGTCCCTTCCTCGTGCTTAAACGATCGAGAAAGTACTATACGATTCAACAACACCATAGCATAGTCACTGTGTCAATCGACCGTCTGAAACCTGCATATTTTGAAGAAGAAAAAGCATCATCTCCAACTACCGGATACAGAACTAAATCAGGACGTTTAGTACGCAAGAAAGTTTCGTTCGAAAATTTTTTCTCTCTTGGGGGAGGGTAATTGTAGTGGCTAGTCTATAGTTGAGTCACCCCTCGATGGCGAAGCCTTCGTGGCCCTTATAACTTGAATAACAAGCAAGATGGATAATAAATAGTTATTGCTTGTTTATAACTCCTTTATATGTATTTATAACTCATTTATGTATGTCAAGCTTCGATGTTACTCCAGTGTTTGTCTTAAATATTTGAATATTGAGTAATAGCAAAACAGGATTTTTTACTTGAGTTACCCCTCAAAGCTCTATTTTTGTTGCGCATATGCTCAGTATTTTTGAGATACACTATGATACTTCTGCAAATAAACGTTCCGGCTTAAACTTAAAAATTCGCCTTATTGAAGCTCCGAATTAATGTAAGACTCCAGCTGATTGTAAAAAAGAGACTTACAGCCTTAATTAAGCACATGTTCTGTAAAATGTCCTACATTCATAAGATTTGTGATATTAAGGCAAGGGCGTTTCATTTTCTTTCATGCTCGCGCGAATATTCGATCTGAAAATTAATTTCACTTTACTGTGAGGAAAAGACCTCCTATGCAGCTTCTTTCATTTTACTCCAGACGTCATTAATGAAACTAGAAATAAGACCACTTGAAACAATCCTATTTTATCAGACAAAAAAAATAATAATGAAAGCTCTCTCATTCAAACGCATAAAAACAAGGAAAGAGAACAAAAACACCTCTTGATGCGCTTACCATTCAATTCGAGTTTTCTAATTCGCTCCCCAACAATTGACCATCGAATTTTTTGTAAAGCTAGACTCCACAACTCGATGAAGTTCGTGCAAAAATATTTGCGGGGAATATCGTTAATGAACATGCCTCGGAATATTGTGTTATTTTGCGACAGCTCCAACCGGCGGAGAGTGTTCAGGAATAAAAACAAACGAGCGAGACGAGATGCGGGCGTCAACATAGTTAACGATATTTGCCGGCACGACGTCGCTTCAGCGGTGCAGCTCGCGAATTGTAGCGCTGAGTTCGGTGGGCAAATTTGATTGTTCTTGTAATTCAATGGTCTCGAATGGCATCATCGTATTTACGGGGCGTATCACGTGATAGGAAGTGTTTGTCAAGTTTAAATGTTTTGTTGCTCAGTGATCAGCTTCTAGCTTTTAAATGTCAGGATTTTCGTACTTATATTACCGTTTTTGCAACCACCATGATTAAGCTAGTACTGGAATCAGGTAGTCACAAACGTCAGGATGAGAAAGGAAATCTCACTGAGCAGCGAACTGCAAACTCATTAGGGAACAAATTTGAAAAGAAACACAAATATAGAGGCTATTTCAATAAAGACCCTACATTTATAAGTGTTAAATGAGTTTGCAAAGCTGTATGAAAAAGATTCCATTCATCAATTTCATAAATCAACCATTGGAATAATCATGCAACGTTTATTACGAAAGACACTGAAGATCAGCATTGAAATTTGAATTGAAAATTTTACTAAAAACGAAACAATAAATTGGTAGAATCTCACTTGTGAGGTAGAAGGAGTCGCATCAGTTTTTGGCAACGTTACTCGAATGTACATCGCATTCAGGACATTAGGCACTCGTATTTTATTTATGCCCACATCCAATATATTCAGAGCATTTAGCAATCTCAACAGATTAAATACAAACACTATTCAGTGCATTCAGCACTTTGAGAGTATCCAATACATAAAAACATGCACTACAGACATTCGGAGCCCTCAATTTGCTCAGTTCACACGGCATAGCACCGAGTACACTCAGCACACAACGCTTACAATACATTCCCACCCAGCAGAACACCGAGTACACTCAGCACACAACAACAACACTTACAATACATGTCAAATGAAATTCGTATTCAGCTGGAAATTTATTATTTTCGGTCGAGCTTTCGAAATTTTAAACAAATTTCGTTTTCAGGACAAGAGATTGAAGTTTTTGGAAGCAAAGTTATGGCCAAAACAGGTATCCTGGATACAAGGGAAAGATATTACATATAAGATAAACGAAAGCGGACATCGGTGGAACATGCAGGAGTCACAGTAATTATTTCAAAAGTGGTTTATAAACATCTGGAATTTAGAGATATCTATTGTAGGAGTTTGGATTAGTTGTCGAATAGAATGCTTCTAAGTATCTTCTTTGTTTCTTGTTGGAATTTTGAGATATAATTTAATAATTTTGAAAATCTATTTAGTGGCCCGTATCCCGAACATGTTAGTAAACTAAAGAATTAATTTGCTATTTTTCCACATTTTGGCAATGTTCATTGACACGGATTTTTAAATTCCTGCAAGTTTCACCGATATACACTTATTAACAATTTTTACAACCTAATTTGTACACTACATCGCAACGGTCTCCAGGTGCTTGTTTGTCTTTAATTTTTGATAAATTTCTTCCTATCAGGTTAATTGACTTCTTTGCTATTTGCACATTGAATGGCCGGAGTATCCTGTTGACACGTTCAGATGTGTCTTTTACATAAGGGGCACTAAAATAGCTAATTTTTGGGTTCTAATTTTGGCTAATATTTTATCGCGGATTTTTTAGTTTTCTGATTGATTGTTTAATCATTTTTTCTTGGTATCCGTTTTTTTGTAGCTACTATTTAATAAATTTTAGTTCATTTTCGACTTAATCATTACTACACAATTGTAAGGCTCTACTAACTAGGGAATCAACAACGCTACGTTTTTATTGATTAGGATGGTTTGAAGAGAAATCGAGGTATCGTCCGGTATGGGTTGGTTTTCTGTAAATTCCAAAACTGAGGGAGTTGTCTTCCATTCTAAGTCCAAAAAGGCGATGGAATTATTTTGTTCCTTTTCGATCGTGAATTGAATGTTAGCGTTAATTTAGTTTAGCTAGTTGTTTAAATCATCGACGGTGTTTTTGGGAACTATTGCAAACACATCGTCAACGTATCTTTTCCAAAACATAATTTAGCTACTGCAGTGCTCAAAGATCTCATTTTCAATGTTTTACATTGTAGCCTCGGCAATTGCTACGGACACGCTACTTCCCATTGGGGTGCCTTTAATTTGTTTATAAATTTTTCCATTTTGCTAGAAGACTGTCGACGATAAACATTTGAACTAAACTTTATATATCATCTTTGGACAATTAGGTGTTGTTTTTCCACTCATCAGTTTCGTTGAGAAGTCGTTCCACGCTTGTTAGGGCCAATTCTTGAGGGATGGAGGTAAAGAGAGCTTTCACGTCGAAAGAAACCATCATGCAATGTTCAGGGACGATGAGGTCTTAGGCTGCTTCCTTCATTTGTAAGGAATTTTTTAACTTTTGCTCAGCTCTGTTTGTTAATGGATTTATAATTGAAGATAAAAATTTAGATAGCTCATGTGTGGGTGATGCACAAAAAGATACAATGGGTCTAATGGGATATCCCTCCTTATGCAGCTTGATCAGGCCATAAAATCGAGGGATTGTTGCTGAGCTGGAGTAAAGTTTCCGGTATAGTTCGGGAGAAATTTTTTCCTTATCTTTGAGGAGTTTTAGTTTTTAATTTACTTGGTTTTTTAGTTGCTGAATTGGGTTGCTCTAAATTTCCACGTACGTTAGATTGTCGGAGAGATGATTTTAGATTTTTTATTAATAGTCTTCTTTATCTAAAACCACTGTGGTTCGACCTTTGTCAGCTGACACAATCACTATGGATGAATCAGTTTACAGATTTTTTATTGCTTGTTTTTCTCCCGCTAATAGATTTTTCACTTCTTAAGCACTTTTTATTGCAGATACGACTTAGTTGCGGATGTCTTATTTATGTTCAAAAGTGATATTTTTGAGGTCATCGATTACAGATTCCGTAGTTGCCAGAAGTTTTAATTTGTCTTACTTCGTATGGTTTAATCCAAAGTTTAATCCTTTTGAGAGTAATATCAATTCATCGTTGTTTAGATTTCGAGAGGACAAGTTCTCTACCCATTGAGAATTATACCGTTGAGTATTCCGGCTGCTTGACAATTAATTATATTTGAAGATAAGTTTCTGTTTAGTTTCGTCCTGCTTGCGGTTAAATTTTTAGGTAACAGTTTCACTCAGTTGCTACCACAGAACCTGTGGCAATTGGAGCGATAAAATATTTTTCAATTCATTCACTATAGATTAATATTTATTGATTCGGTAATGGTCATCTGTGATAAAACATTTCAAGTATTTTCTTCCTGATTCTTGTGCAATGCAATAAGCTTCTTGAGTTTTAATCGGTGGATTAAATCTGAGAGACTTTGGTAAAACATTGTTTTTCTTACATCGAAGATTAAACATCAGTTATTCTCTCGCGGTCAGTAGTCCTTGCGACGCCGAGCACAGTTACTTTGCTTTCCGGTAAACTTCTTCTCCATGGTTTCTTATTAGTTGAAATAGCGGACATCCAGGTTCCATTGTTGTCAAATGAAATTCGTATTCAGCTGGAAATTTATTATTTTCGGTCGAGCTTTTGAAATTTTAAACAAATTTCGTTTTCAGGACAAGAGATTGAAGTTTTTGGAAGCAAAGTTATGGCCAAAACAGGTATCCTGGATACAAGGGAAAGATATTACATATAAGATAAACGAAAGCGGACATCGGTGGAACATGCAGGAGTCACAGTAATTATTTCAAAAGTGGTTTATAAACATCTGGAATTTAGAGATATCTATTGTAGGAGTTTGGATTAGTTGTCGAATAGAATGCTTCTAAGTATCTTTTATCTTCTAAGTATCTGTTGATTCTATCTGTTATCTGTAAATATCTGTTGATTCCCTAGTTAGTAGAGCCTTACAATTGTGTAGTAATGATTAAGTCGAAAATGAACTAAAATTTATTAAATAGTAGCTACAAAAAAACGGATACCAAGAAAAAATGATTAAACAATCAATCAGAAAACTAAAAAATCCGCGATAAAATATTAGCCAAAATTAGAACCCAAAAATTAGCTATTTTAGTGCCCCTTATGTAAAAGACACATCTGAACGTGTCAACAGGATACTCCGGCCATTCAATGTGCAAATAGCAAAGAAGTCAATTAACCTGATAGGAAGAAATTTATCAAAAATTAAAGACAAACAAGCACCTGGAGACCGTTGCGATGTAGTGTACAAATTAGGTTGTAAAAATTGTTAATAAGTGTATATCGGTGAAACTTGCAGGAATTTAAAAATCCGTATCAATGAACATTGCCAAAATGTGGAAAAATAGCAAATTAATTCTTTAGTTTACTAACATGTTCGGGATACGGGCCACTAAATAGATTTTCAAAATTATTAAATTATATCTCAAAATTCCAACAAGAAACAAAGAAGATACTTAGAAGCATTCTATTCGACAACTAATCCAAACTCCTACAATAGATATCTCTAAATTCCAGATGTTTATAAACCACTTTTGAAATAATTACTGTGACTCCTGCATGTTCCACCGATGTCCGCTTTCGTTTACCTTATATGTAATATCTTTTATTGAAAAAACCGAGTGGGCAAAGTATAACATTTTAATTTATTCAATTTATTTCGTAACCTGTATAAATAAAGGTAATTCGTTACGGGTGAAATTACATTAACGAATACAGCAAAGAAGTTGAGTGAGGTTTGCTGATAAGCCAGGAGATTTAGGGGTTCGTAAAAGAGCCGGCGGATTTAGCATGCAGAGACGCAACACGCCGGGCGCGGCGCTTCCGGCGGTAGCCCACATACGGCTTCCACAATAGCAGCCATCTGAAAATTACAAAAACGTAAGAAAGAATTCAATTTTAAGTTATAGGTTAGAGTTTTAACGAGCAAGCTCAAGTTTAAGTTTAAGTTTAACGAGCAAGCTCAAGTTTAAGTTTAAGTTTAACGAGCAAGCTCAAGTTTAAGTTTAAGTTTAACGAGCAAGCTCAAGTTTAAGTTTAAGTTTATGTTTAACGAGCAAGCTCAAGTTTAAGTTTAAGGTTCACGAGCAAGCTCAAGTTTAAGTTTAAGGTTCACGAGCAAGCTCAAGTTTAAGTTTAAGGTTCACGAGCAAGCTCAAGTTTAAGTTTAAGGTTAACGAGCAAGCTCAAGTTTAAGTTTAAGGTTAACGAGCAAGCTCAAGTTTAAGTTTAAGGTTAACGAGCAAGCTAAAATATAAGTAGAATTGACGAACAAGTTCCAATATAAATGGAATTAACGGAACAAGTTGTTCAAGTATAAGAAATTCAGTTAGGCTGCGTTGATTTGATACTAGGACCGAGAAGCGGGACGTTTACCAAGGCAGAGTGCCTTGGACCTACGGACAAGGGTGTCTGACGAAAGCGCCCCTACCGACAGCACACTTACCGCGTCCGATACATCCCTTGGGCTCGCATGTAGAGCAGCGGAGCGTCGACGTCCCAGGTGCCGGAGAAAAGCTTCCCGAAGACATGGCGAGATGCCGACGACCGGCTCCAGCGCCCTCCAGCGAACGCTCCCCCCAGCCGGCGAGGCACTTAGGGAAACTAGCAACACATGCCTGGTTGGCACTTCATGGTTCCACGGATGAGGTTGTACGTCATGGTGGCGATGACAGGCTGAATGGTATAAAAGAGCTGAGCCGTGTGAGCACGGTCGGGTTAGCGAGGTGTCTGACGACCATTGAACAGTGCGAGCCGACTACACTTTGGTCTCGCTATTATAGGTTGCGACAAGTATGCTATCGACAGAACGCAATCAGACACCCAAGTCTTATTTACTTACATTACTTTTAGGAAATTCATATTTTTAATAGGATATTTTATACATCTTTCCCTTGTATCCAGGATACCTGTTTTGGCCATAACTTTGCTTCCAAAAACTTCAATCTCTTGTCCTGAAAACGAAATTTGTTTAAAATTTCGAAAGCTCGACCGAAAATAATAAATTTCCAGCTGAATACGAATTTCATTTGACAACAATGGAACCTGGATGTCCGCTATTTCAACTAACTTACAATACATTCACACCCAGCAGAACACCGAGTACACTCAGCACACAACACTTACAATACATTCACACCCAGCAGAACACCGAGTACACTCAGCACACAGCACCTTCAATACATTCCCACCCAGCAGAAAACCGAGTACACTCAGCACACAACACTTAAAATACATTCCCACCCAACAGAACACCGAGTACACTCAGCACACAGCACCTTCAATACATTCCCACCCAGCAGAACACCGAGTACACTCAGCACACAGCACCTTCAATACATTCCCACCCAGCAGAAAACCGAGTACACTCAGCACACAACACTTAAAATACATTCCCACCCAGCAGAACACCGAGTACACTCAGCACACAGCACCTTCAATACATTCCCACCCAGCAGAACACCGAGTACACTCAGCACACAGCACCTTCAATACATTCCCACCCAGCAGAAAACCGAGTACACTCAGCACACAACACTTAAAATACATTCCCACCCAGCAGAACACCGAGTACACTCATCACGTAGCACTTGCAATACATTCAGCACGGGAGCTACGCTGGCGCTGCGCAACTGTCTCCGTGTGCTGCACAACCCTCTCGGACAGCAGTTAGCCGAATCCTGACACTAAACCCGTCAGCAAGAGATGAAAGTATGCATTGATTTGTTCATTAGAGACTAATTTGTACCATGAACGTCAAATATCTGAGTTCAAATACGAGTAAATGTTTTTGCGTGTGAATATGTTAAAACTTGCATAGGTGTGTTTGTTTTGGACAAACTCAAATTGTTCATTTTAAATTTACTCTATCAAATACTAGTCATTTATTATCATTGTAAAAATGAATAAGCTTGCGTTGATTTCTTTGCTTTGGACAAATTCATACCATGATCGTAAAATACCACCTTTGGCTAATAACACACACGCAGTTAAACTACAGTTTTCCTAAACGATTCTGCTCATGATCATTGCCGCATGAGTTCGAAGTCTTTGGATTATTTAGGCGCTGTTGAATGAACTTTCCTTTTACAGTGATGTAATCTGTAAACAGTGGTTTAATATGACAAGTATCTGTAAATATAATTAATATGTAAGATTAATGGGATTTTTATGCAGGATGAATAATTTGCATAAAGGACTAATGCCTTACACGGCAAAATATGGTTTCACCAATTTTCTGCTAATTAAATCAGAAGATAATATTTCTCCATTCCAATTGATGAAGTCATGTTTTTTTCTCAAACCCATATCAACTGCAAGAATCTTAAGAATCGGTGAAAATATTTTTTTGTTCTTCATGAGGCATGAAACCAGTTTGATTTACGTACCTTTTGATTCATTAACTAAACATTTGCAAGCATACGAAAAAAAAATTTGCTGTTAGCAGCCCAAGTTCTACTGAGAAATTAGCAGCAGGCGAAATCTTTTCGTCTTGTAGCGCTCCAGACTGAGAATTGCATTTCTTTCGAGCCCTGCTATATTTACAAAAGAAATGCGCTGGAAAATTAAGGTTCTTTCCCAGTTGAAAATATCAACTAATATGTAATTTTAAGGAACTTGCAGTTTTCACGTAAGATCATTGACAAAATTCAATAACTTATTTGTTTCATACTAAGATAAAGTTAAAATCCAGATTTTTGGCGAAAAGTTGTTACAAACTTGCTCACGAACTGATCCGGCTTACCCGAGGCGCTGAGCAGCCGCTGCACCGCCGAACACCGGCTCAACATAGTCCGCTTTTCAGCGTTGTTTGGAATCAGAGGGGAGTTGCTGAATTTTTACGCCCATATTATTGCATTCGCTTAGATCACGGCTTTCAAAATCGTACTGAAAACTTTCCTGGTTTCATAACCGCGGTAGAAAACCTGTCTGAGCAGTAGCTTTACATATATGAAGAAATGAAGGTAGTGACTATGAAAACTTCTCTATTTGTATGATTCGTATTTACCCCATTAACTTAAAGATTCAAATTTAAACCATTCGATTCATTTTTCGCAATATCTTCTCGACTTTTATCAGTTGAAAGTACCGACTCAACGAACCCTGAGCATGGAGACTCTTCGTATAATTTTGAAAGATCCATGAAAGATAAATGCCGTGCAGATATTTGAGCGTGAACTGTTGCGTTAAAATAGCATGAAACACTCAGAGAACGCAATGACCAGCATATCATCTCAACGCTAACTCTCCCTACAGGATGCTATGAGTATTCTTCGTTCATGTAACCAGCAAGTACCCGTGTGTTGTTTGTGCAACAGCAAAGCAGTGGTTTCGTGCAAAGAGCAAATACCCGCATGCTGTTTTGTGCAAAAGCAAAACAGTGGTTGCAAATAAACAGCAAGTGTCCGTGTGTTGTTCGCACAAAATAACTGTGTTCATGCGCTGTGGGAGATTTTATTCGCATTGAATGTTTACGCAGCATTTTACTGAAGCGACACTGCAAGGTGAAGCTATACAAAACCCGCAACAGCAGGTATAAATACCTTGAACAATTGCATCAAATACCTTCGACACATGGTACAAATAACTCCAACTGTGGGCAGAAAAATCTTCAATAATTAACGGTGATACCTTCAAGAGCAGCTAAAAATATCCTCAACGGATTCCAAGAACGCCATAAACAGCTCGCAGAAATTTGGTCATCAGACGGCAGAAATGCGAGTACAAGTTCTGAAACAGAAAAACTACCTTACGATATTACTTCGTCAGATAGGAAAATTAATATTTAATAGCTAACACGAATTCTATTAACGGTCTAAAATAAGTTCTTTATATCATATGTAGCTGATAGATATGTAAGATATCTCACTGCTCTCACAAACACTATTCAGCAGCTGATACAAAGACTATGCTACAACCTGCTCAAACACAGTACACCAGTCGACACAAACACTGCACAACAGCTGGCAAAAACACTGGACAACAGCTGACACAAACACTGCACACCAGCTGATACAAACACTGCACACCAGCTGACACAAACACCGCACAACAGCTGACACAAACACTGCACACCAGCTGACACAAACACTGCACACCAGCTGACACAAACACTGCACACCAGCTGACACAAACACTGCACACCAGCTGACACAAACACTGCACACCAGCTGACACAAACACTGCACACCAGCTGACACAAACACCGCACAACAGCTGACACAAACACTGCACACCAGCTGACACAAACACCGCACAACAGCTGACACAAACACCGCACAACGACTGATACAAACACTGCACACCAGCTGACACAAACACCGCACAACAGCTGACACAAACACTGCACACCAGCTGACACAAACACTGCACACCAGCTGACACAAACACCGCACAGCAGCTGACACAAACACTGCACAACGACTGACACAAACACCATCCGACAGCAGGCCAGCTCAAAGCCAACGCAATTCTCAAATTGACGCCAACAAACAAAAATTCGACGACGTTCGGAGTTACATTCCTTGGCAGGTGTCAAGAGCTGGGAGGATTTGCTGAGAAAGCTGGGAGGTTTTGAGGGCTTGGAGCTTTTGCTGGGAGACCCTCATGTCTGTCTTCCTTCGCATGTAGGCACTCAAAATCACTTTTTTGGCTATAAAACGCCGGCCAAACTGGAGATCACGGAGCGAATATGTCATTCTTCTGTTGGCGTTGGCTGTACATGTTTGACTTGCATTTGTAACTTGAAGGCAATGATTGTAAACCGAAAATTTTGTATCTACATTCGATTTTTGAGGTGTGACACCATCTCAATTACACGGACGAAAATAAGTTCCAGTTGCTGAACCAATGTGATGCTAGATTCATTTTATGAATAAGTGAAAGAAAATGAAGTAATTTTTTTTGTTTAAAATTAAGGGTCGCGTGCGATGATGTTTATACACATCTCGAGGATCGAAAGTACCGAACTATCAGATGACTCTGTCACTCAACCAATCAGATCAACATTGCAAATGACAAAACTTTGTGAGCTCTGGAGGCGGACGAAGCTGAGGTTTGTGTTGAGGTAATCATTTCCTTATTAACTGCTTATGAAGAAATTTACTTTTATGCTAACAAAGTGAATTCTTGCGTACTTTTAGTACAAGGATACCAGCGCTCAAAGAAAACCTCAATTACTCAGCGCAAAGAGTAGGGCGGGTATTGTTTTAAATAACCTTAACCGAGTAGTGTCCAGCCCCGGTTGTTCGAAACCAGTATTTACCACAAAAAAATCTTTACCACGGTCATACTTGAAAGCAACAACCTTTTTTGAAGAAACTCGTTATTTCAAAGTGCTGTTGAGATGTTGCTTTTACGGTGGTTGCTGTATATTAAGCTTTTGTAGTTTTGAAATATATCGAGAATACTTTCTTTATCTCGTTGGCACGGCGATAAAGATAGTTTGGGCTCGTGACAAATAGTCTAACATCGTTTGAAATTTTTTCCTGTCCATTTTCTGTATGGGAGAACAGTGTAAAACGGACGTTCAAATTTCGAAATATTTGTTATTTTCATTCAAAAGAAGTATTATTTTGTAAACAAAATTGTCTACGCTGCGGATAAAAATGAAATTGATTACAAATTTTATAACATGGGGCGTAGAAGTGTTGTGTAATAATAATAATTTTACTAGAATGTTAACCTGGGAGATTATAAGCAACAAGTAAGAAAACAGTGAATACGAAATCGACCAGTTAACTAAAACGTTTTCAGAAACAGACGCACGAATAAAACCCAAATTTTAGATAAATAACTCTACAAGTTATAGAAATGAACGCGAAGACACCAAACGGGTGCCTACATTCAAGAGAAGCATTCAGAGAATATTCTTTACAGCAAAAAGAATCAGAAAAAACGAGCAAACAAAAAACGGGAGCAAACAATGCAAGGAAGAAATCCAGGGAGAC
The DNA here is from genome assembly GCA_030386875.1 of Morinoia aosen. Taxonomy (NCBI): domain Eukaryota; kingdom Metazoa; phylum Arthropoda; class Malacostraca; order Amphipoda; family Talitridae; genus Morinoia; species Morinoia aosen. The sequence goes on from CM059562.1 coordinate 10,050,544, forward strand.
AAACAGGAGATGAATTAAGCAAACAAGGGGCGAGGGGAGCAACTTTAACATTTAAGAAGCCTGTCTTGTGAGTACAAAGTTAGTGGCAGAGTTGAATGTCACTCGTAAATTAACGCGGACCAACTTTTACTTTCGCTTTTCGTGTATTTTCCTCAAAATTCTGACGAGCAACAAAATAGATGTGGATTTTGTTGATGAGTTTTCTTCATTTGTTCAAGAAAAGAAACCATTTAACTTTCAGTTTGACTCATGAAGCAACAACATATAAATTTTGTGGAGATTTTCGAGGTTTGGTTTGCAGGAAAAGTTACAGCGGTTAGGTTGTCGCAAGTGAAGTGCTGTAGGTAGCGGGCTTTGGATTCCCTTCCTGAAGTGTGTTTGTACAGTTGAGAACTCTGCCTACGAGGAGCTTTTAAAAACAAATGGCACGTTGAAGTATGAACCCGAATAATAATCGAGCTATTGACATTCACAAAAGCCCGTACTATTTCAGTTATGAAGAAACACAAGGCCATCATCCTCTATCAATACAAGCTCAATTATAGTCCTTTTGTTTTTGCGGCTTGTTATCAAAATTAAAAAGTACGCTCCACTAAAATCCTCCTGATATTCTCACTGCCGTCCTTCGTTACGAAAAAGTAAAACATCATGAGAACTAAGCGCAGCTTTCCGACAACAACATCTGGGGACAATAAATTCCTGGTCTTTGAAGATGTGTTGTAATCGACAAATGTGGCCTCAACTACAGTACAGCCATCAATTCTTTTCACTAACAATTCGACAGCGGCTCAAGTTATTATAGAAATACAAGGCACACCAAACCGCGGACAGGTGTGAGGAAGGCTGGATCTTTTACAAAGAAACGAATTCCAAGGATTTCCAAGACGACGATTTATTTTCCAAGGAATTTACCAGCAGAAAGGCAAAAAAACGCATTTAATTTTTGAAAACCCTTGGGAGCGACGGACATACCACGGAAAATTTTTTAATAACGAAATGAAAAAAATAACAAAATTTGTATCAAACTGCTAAAACTTTCACTTAATTTTTTTCTTGATCTAAAAAGCATTTGGCTTCCATCTGTAAAGTTATCATTCAAATATTGGGAATCGATCGCAGCCTTTCTTTATCACAACTAACTTTAACGAGAAATTTATGATGCAACTAGACCTCTCATTTGACTGCCTAAATTCAGGACTACAGCAATAACACTTTCTCAACAGGTGGCACACAAGAGTGTGGGTGTAAATCAAGAGTGTGGCATACAAGAGTGGCATACAAGAGTGTGGGTGTAAATCAAGAGTGTGGTATACAAGAGTGGCATACAAGAGTGTGGGTGTAAATCAAGAGTGTGGCATACAAGAGTGGCATACAAGAGTGTGGGTGTATATCAAGAGTGTGGCATACAAGAGTGGCATACAAGAGTGTGGGTGTAAATCAAGAGTGTGCCATACAAGAGTGGCATACAAGAGTGTGGGTGTAAATCAAGAGTGTGGCATACAAGAGTGGCATACAAGAGTGTGGGTGTGAATCAACGAGCGATATTACCTCCTAAACTTCAGAGAGAAGTCATTCGCTTCACAAATTCGACCCTGTATTTAAATGCACGCTTACACTGTGACGTGATCAAGCGAAACTTATATGACCGCGTTTACATGTTAGTTGAGGGCGGGTCAAACTGAAATTCAATATCCAACTTAAATTAAACTCAAATCCAGTTTTTAACAATAAGCTGTGCAAAAGACTAATTGGAACGTGCCTGGAATTGATTTCCAGTTTGAATGTGCGCCAATTCAGTTTGTGATCCGATGAGTCAAACACCATTTAGAAATAAGCTCAGTGACCCAAATACCTTACTCAGAGAAGAAATGAACGAAGTTTTCCGACCGATTTTCTTGCCATCCTGTGACGTTACGACCAAGCACGAATGTCGTTCATTAACACCAGGTTCACGAACGCCTTTGTTTCGATATCGTCAGCACTGTAATTTAGGAAGCCAGAAATTAGACCTCAGCAGTAGCGCTTGGCCTCCCCGCCCAGTGCTCCAATATGCAGAATGGATGGGAGCGAGTAAATTGCTGAGAGGGGACGTGAGAGCTTCTGAGTGCTATGCTAATTGCGCATTCTTAAGGACCTCTCAAATTAATAAGGCGGAATGAAAGCTGGAAACATAACGTCATAGAACGACCAAATAAATTCTCTAATTGCCTGCTTCTTGAACCCCGAATTCAGATCTTTCCAGCAGTCCTGTTTAGGCTGGCTCCAGAGAAGGGCAAGTCACACTTGGAGTTAAGCAGCAGGGCAGTGAGAGAGTGTGAACTCAATGTTGTTATGTAAGAATTATGATAAATCAACAAATTACGTCGGACTCCGAATGTAGCAAACCATAAAGTACATGGCAATAAAAATCACTTAATTTTTTCAGCTTAGAAATGTGTCTGAATCCGGCTAAAACGTTCAATCTACAATAAATTTCGACGGTTAAGAAAAAAGTGCCATCAGAAAACACACCATGTGTTTAAAATGGGTATAAGTTGTAATTTTTGCTATTGCACACCTTCTTAGTTGCTCGTTTTTTGTTAAATTTTTGTTGTCTGAAGGCTACTTCTCACACGCTGCTGAATTGTTCTCTTGATCTATCTTGAATTCAAATCAAAATTCAGCATCTATTACTCTTAATAACCGTTTGATTTATAAGAAATCTCCCTCATGTGATCAAGAGATAAACCAAGTGTATGTGAACTAAAGTGCACCTACTTTTTTTAAATTTGAACATCCTTTTTTGTGCCAGTAAAACGTGGTAAAAAACCGTTAGAGACTACTCTTCCCTTCACCAAATTTTACAGAACTGATCTCGAAAATTTAATGTCCCAAACTTTGGCTTTGAAAATGATTACTTATACGTTGGTGTTATCTTAAAATTCAACTTAAGATAATTACTGGCAAAGTTATTTCAGCCCTCAAAAGTTTTGCTCCACTAAACCTTTTATTCACTTTGCAGTAACGCACTCACTGACATCATAACAGCCTTCAGAACGGCACGACATGCTAGGAATCATTGTCCATTTTCTATAAAAATATTCGTAGTTTGATATCGTCGTGAAAATATTCAAGTCATGGGCAGGCAGAGTTGAGCATTCGAGTGCCCGTCTCATATTCCATTGTTGCTGCGTGAGTTCACGGCTTGGAAAATTTAATATAACTATAAACAACATCATTTTGTACTTATTAGCTACAGGAATTGATGTTTCTGTGTGTTTGGCTGCTCAATGAAATTCATTCCACAATAATGTGCTTTTTCTCCTTCCAAATTTATTATCTATTTTCTCATTCGTTTCCTCCACTCCCTGGCAGATACGCTTTTAACTTTGTTCAGAGTATTGCAAAATTTGTTAGATCTAGTTTCAACAATTAATCTTCAAATAATGCACGCTTTTCCATGTTAAAAATATGTGTGAAAGCTACGAACAAGAGACTGAAGATTTCATGAGCGAATTTTATTCCGTTTATTCCGATCTATCAGTTCTAATATGACACAATCGTGGCAGAAAATGCGGTTGACATGAAATGTTTTCTACCCAAATGATCCGTGGAACTATGGACATTTCGGGGATATTTTGGTGACCAATATTTGCGGTCATTATGCAGGTCTGTCAACGGGCACCTGAGGTCAACTGAACGATCGGCTGCACTTAAGCGACCCTGAACGTACACAAAATTGAACTCATAAGCGATGGTATAGGATGAAGAAAATTGATTAGACGATTTCTGTCTGATCAATTTCATTAGAAAAATAAAGTTTAGTACAGAGCTGTAAGTCAGCTGTTAAAGACAAGTAATACTCGGTCGCTTCATGGTCTGAATGTAAATAAATTCATGTATTTTACCTTAGTTAGAGGTTGTTGCTTACGGTTCAAAAGCATCACTGTGAACAAATCAGCAAACTGTCTTCTTTTCAACGCGGTCTGATCGGTGAGCTCCATAACACTTTGACTGCGACTACTAAATATTAAGTTCGACACCAAACTCGAATTTAATGTCAATTGTCATGAGCTATTTGGAAAATAACAAACATGAACTGGATCTTTCGTTCATTTAGCTTTGATTAAATATCTATTAAAATTGAGTTTGCGACTTCTGGCCGGTCTGCAGCACTATGAAAATGACCTCCGTGTACCACCGGTGGCGCACGTCGCAGTCAAAGTGATAAGCAAGGTTTGTCTCAGAAAACAACCTTAGCCAAGGATAAACGAAATAAATAATGGTTTGCAGTACTCTGAGTGGCCCTAAATTTTATGGAGTAGTGAAATCGAACATGTGGGATGAAAAAAAATCCCTAAAATTTACTAGGACAGTCGGAAAAGTTGTTCGTTGAAGAGAAGATATTTGAGACAGATAGCAAATAAACTGGGATCGCAAATACAAAGGATCAAAGAAAAGGACCCTCTCAGAAATCTATTTGCTTCTGCAAGCAAGTTATCCAGAACTATGATTGAGTTGGAGCTTTGCGCTTGGCGGCAATTGATGCGAGTTGGGGGCAGGCTACACTGGCAGCCACCTCACTGCCCAGGCCAGCCGCTCGCCGCTCCTTCCTCGAGTCTCCAAGCTGGAAACAAGAAATGATAATTAGCATACATGCACTTGATCCTTAATTTACTGGAAAAAGAATTAACGTAATTAATTTTCATTTGTTTGAAGAGCCACCATCAAACGCGACCCATCAATATATTGCTCAGAATGAATGATAATGGTTCGAGTCCTAAAGAAATCTCCATAATATAAATGGCAGGGGTTCGGAAGCTTTAGGGGTTTGGTAAGTCCGGCAAGCTTCTTCACCTCAAGGCAGAACGCCACGAAGTGTAGATCCCCTGGTAGTGGATTTACGTTCGCCTGTCCCCAGTCTGGTAAGTGGAACAGCGTGGAAGTCGAGCGCCTCCAGCAGGTAAGTATGCAGCAACGTGGAAGTCGAGCGCCTTCAGCAGGTAAGTACGCAGCAGCGTGGAAGTCAAGCGCCACCAGCAGGTAAGTACGCAGCAGCGTGGAAGTCGAGCGCCTCCAGCAGGTAAGTACGCAGCAGCGTGGAAGTCGAGCGCCTCCAGCAGGTAAGTACGCAGCAGCGTGGAAGTCAAGCGCCACCAGCAGGTAAGTACGCAGCAGCGTGGAAGTCGAGCGCCTCCAGCAGGTAAGTACGCAGCAACGTGGAAGTCGAGCGCCTCCAGCAGGTAAGTACGCAGCAGCGTGGAAGTCGAGCGCCACCAGCAGGTAAGTACGCAGCAGCGTGGAAGTCGAGCGCCTCCAGCAGGTAAGTACGCAGCAGCGTGGAAGTCGAGCGTCTCCAGCAGGGTAAGTACGCAGCAGCGTGGAAGTCGAGCGCCTACAGCAGGTAAGTACGGAGCAGAGTGGAAGTCGAGCGCCTCCAGCAGGTAAGTACGGAGCAGAGTGGAAGTAGAGCGCCTCCAGCAGGCAAGTAATACCTATGGTGCTCCCAGTAAATAACGCAGAATAAATGATTAAAATATGCAGTTGACGCCGATGGTTGTACAAGGTTGGAGAGCTGCGAAAAGTCTGGTTATTCGGTGCAAACGCACGCTAGAGTATACTTCCCATCAATCGTCAGTCGTTAAGAAGAACGGAAACTGCCGGGCCAAGAAATTGTTTCCTTCATCCTGCCCTTTATATCATGAAAATAAAGTAACTAACCTGATTTTCTTAAATCTAGCTTGAATCTAATAGGTGAGCTGGCAGAATAAAATAAACAAGGCAGCCCGCCGAAATAAGGCTAGAAATTCGTACAACAGACTAAGGCAGTCATGAATATCCATTGCAGTCCATTGACCATGCTGTTAAAAAATGCGCGTAAGGATTATGTCTGTTTTTACATCATAAAAGTTGGCTGTTTGAACTTTACCAAGAAACGAAAATCATGAGACGTTAAAAATTTGGTGAGAATTTTGTTTTCTGATGATAAAAAATTTACTTAGAGGGTCCTAATGGCTTCCAACTTAACAAATAGGAGAAACGGTTGCCCCTTGAAACGTTTTCTACGCTGCACAATCGGTGAGATTCCGTAATGAGGTGGGGTGCGTTTCTCTCGAGAGGCGCAATGAAACTTCAGGTTGTGCAAGGACATCGAAAAGCTGTCAATTTTTGAGGTTATCAATATAAAGGGACTTATGACTTATTAATATGTCCCTATTTTGTAAACTTCAACTTCGGTGTGAAAAATTTTGCACTTTTTTGATTAACTAAATTTAATTTTCTTTCAGTTTGCTAGCAGTTCAGGTACTTAAAGCGAGATTTTTCTAACTAAATTAAACAGACTGAAGCTGTTTTCCTTTATCGCCCATTATCTTTACAGATGAGTAAACTTAAGTTGGGAAATTCTCAAAGCCTATTTAGGCGAAATATATTGTTTCAGTCTTTCGATTAGCAAAAATTTATGATCAAGGGTCTATGTTTCATTAATTTTGCACACTTTTAGGGCAGCATTGTAAAAGGTTTTCGCAAGTAGAGACATCTTGGAAATAGCATGAGGAATGAAGAGCGCCTGTTTCAATATATATTGGCGATACTCAGTTGTATTATTGCCGGTGCCTGTTGCAAATAATGGCAACACCCGTTGCAGTATTTCCGGCGTGTATTGCGTTTTTACAGCACCTGTAGCATCTTCATCGGCGCCTGCAGCATTGTTGGTGTCGTCTGATATATTTTGGACGACGCCGGTTGCATCGTTGGAGGCGCTTGTTGCTAAACCTGAGCCTAAACCTGAGGTCAATGATGCCTGTTGCATCATTGACTGCGCCTTTGCATTATCAGAGACCCCTATTTTATAATTGGTTGTACGTGTTGCATTATTGGCAGTGCCTGTTGCATTACTGGTGGTGAATCTTGCTTTGTTGGTAGTGCCTGTTGCAGTATTGGTGGACAATCTTGCTTTGTTGGCAGTGCCTGTTGCATTATTGGTGGACAATCTTGCTTTGTTGGCAGTGCCTGTTGCATTACTGGTGGACAATCTTGCTTTGTTGGTAGTGTCTGTTGCATTATTGGTGGACAATCTTGCTTTGTTGGTAGTGTCTGTTGCATTATTGGTGGACAATCTTGCTTTGTTGGCAGTGCCTGTTGCATTATTGGTGGACAATCTTGCTTTGTTGGTAGTGTCTGTTGCATTATTGGTGGACAATCTTGCTTTGTTGGTAGTGTCTGTTGCATTATTGGTGGACAATCTTGCTTTGTTGGTAGTGTCTGTTGCATTATTGGTGGACAATCTTGCTTTGTTGGTAGTGTCTGTTGCATTATTGGTGGACAATCTTGCTTTGTTGGTAGTGTCTGTTGCATTATTGGTGGACAATCTTGCTTTGTTGGTAGTGTCTGTTGCATTATTGGTGGACAATCTTGCTTTGTTGGTAGTGTCTGTTGCATTATTGGTGGACAATCTTGCTTTGTTGGTAGTGTCTGTTGCATTATTGGTGGACAATCTTGCTTTGTTGGTAGTGTCTGTTGCATTATTGGTGGACAATCTTGCTTTGTTGGCAGTGCCTGTTGCATTATTGGTGGACAATCTTGCTTTGTTGGCAGTGCCTGTTGCATTATTGGTGGACAATCTTGCTTTGTTGGTAGTGTCTGTTGCATTATTGGTGGACGATCTTGCTTTGTTGGCAGTGCCTGTTGCATTATTGTGGACAATCTTGCCTTGTTGGCAGTGCCTGTTGCATTATTGGTGGACAATCTTGCTTTGTTGGCAGTGCCTGTTGCATTATTGGTGGTAAATCTTGCTTTGTTAGCAATGCCTGCTGTTTTTGTGGGTGCCTGTTGCGTCAGTTATGAAAACGTGTGAATATTGTTAAATAAAAATTTAAACGTGTGAATTTTACTGATAGTATTTTTCAGTATGGTTGCCAATTAGGAAAAAAATTAATTTTTCTAACGAACGGTAAGCAAGTACACTAACTGAGAATAAATTAACTTGGAAAAACTTGACCGGTAACTTACGAACACTTGTTATTAACAGAAAAACTTTGTGTCAGAATGTTCAGGGGAAGAATGGGTAGGGCTGCCGTTTGTTTACTTAAGGGGACAGTCTGAGTAAAAATTGTATTTCAGGCGTAAACTTTATATTTTACCCAGACTGTCCCCTTAAGCTATAAAGAACTGTTGTCGCGGGAACCCTCGCCCTATAAGAACTTATCACCGTCGGGAAAAGGCGAGAGAAATTAGTTTGTTTTACCACAGTAACACGAGCTTTCGAGATGGACTATGAAACGTCTCGTAGATTTGGCAACATCCTTGGCGAATAGGTCTACTTGAATGTCCATATTTTAATAAGAATGAGTCTGAGTGCGAAGGTTAGGAGATCGAGTAGAACATTTTCAAAATAAACATTTTCAATTGCTCGTTTTTAGGTCAAAGACTGAGAGAAAAAACATTTGAATGTCTGACGCTAGGAATAAAATTAGGAACCCACGAGCCTGGAGGAGCTAGAAGGGGTATAAAAAATTTTGAAGATTGATTAGTTTCAGCGGCGAACTTTAAAACGATCCTCGATCTGCGACGTGAGTTTGATAATAATTTAGCATTGAGTCAAGCAAATAGGAGTGATAATTTGCTTAGGGCAAACTTTGTGTTCAACTAAAGTAGCTCTACGGCAAAATTAAAGGATGAACTGCCGGCAACAACAATTGGAAGCAAAAATTTGTGTTGTGAAAACAGGACCGTTACCAATTTGTTAAAGACAAATTGAGAAAAACTATCTCATCCCAAAGTCAGAATTCTAAATTTGTACCAAAGAAATTGTCAGAAAATTTAAAAATTTTATTTAAACCTTAGGAAACAATTTTCATGAACACAAATACGAGTATCTGAATCTGTTTCACAGAATAAGCTCGTCAAGGAGTTGGAGAAAGTCACCGTCTTGGAATGGGTTTGGCTTAGACTGAAGGCTAATCATTGAATTAATGTCCTCTTGATTAGGTTCACTCACTCAGATGATTCTCTAAAATAATTCAGCCTAGTTTTTATAACGCGTAATATTTTACCACTTTTCAAGCGTTTCAAAACGTGCGATGCTCACGCCGATGTTATTTACGTACATTTTAGGTTCACTGGAGCGTGTGTGTGATGTGTAGAGCAAGCGATCTCTGGCTATAACCATGTCTAAAAATAGCTCAACTTCATGAAGTTCAACAAACGCAACAAACTACAATTCCACGAAAGAAATCAGCAGCCTTGAGTAAGAGGAAGCATACCTTAATAAAGAGCATAACCTGCAGAAAGCACTGCAGAAGTGAAACCTTTTTCTCAAATTACTTAATAAATTGAGACAAAGAGGGCCAATTACCATTGACTCAAATGAATGGGCGGTCACCCTTTCATTTGTTTGACCCATCGTTGTTCCAGGCAGGAAGACCGTTTCTCAAGACCTCGTACAGCACTGCCTGGTAAAACAGCCCAGTCTTACTTTTTTGACGCCTGCATGCATGTTTTTCGCCGCCTAAGCGTTTGAAGCAATTAAATCTCTTAGGCGACGAAAAACATGCATGCAGGCAGCGAAGAAGTTTGACTGGGAGTGCGATGCTCCGTTGCACTGAAGTGTAATGCTGAAATAGGGATTGGGAGCTGTCAATCTCTGATTTTTCCATTATTCCAGTATTTTTTCAACTGAAATGTTTATGTGGGAAGCAAGCACGCGAATGGGCATGTTTAGTGCGTGGGATATCGGACTCGCTGCATGTTAATTATTATCCAAGCTATGCCGTCTTCATCGCACCTTTATTTGTTTTCAGCGTATTAAATGATATGAGGTATGAATACGACGCAAAAACCCTTAAATTATAGCGGTAGTTAACTACGCGCGTTCATTTAGTAATTTATGCTATCGCCTGAATCGACGGGCCATAAGAAAGACTCTAACTAAAAAAAATGGGTTGCTTCTATGCCAATAGAATTCAAATTCTGGAGCAAAATACTCGCAAAGGGACATTTACTTAATTAGTGAAAATAAAATGTCAAAACTTATACGAGGTAACAATAAAATTCGATGGAGATAACTATGTTTTCATAAGAGCAAGATGCAGTTGATTCTGAATTCTCCACATCATCTGTCACGTTCCCAAATTTAATTTGTGGAACCCTATGTATTTATGAACCCTAGATGTGCGCATAACATTTATGCGCACACAAATAAACATAAGTGGTGGTAAATTTCAAGCTAAAATTACTTTTAACAGCGTAAATAGCGTACATATTGGAAGTTCGCAATCTTTTTTTCTGAATTTATTTTGATAAATTTTCTAACTGTCGGCTACATCAATTCCGCGTCAGCATTGCTGCTAATTAATTTTTAAGCGACCTGTACCTCAAGCGTACACAGTGACTGGCACTTTTTTTGAACCAACTTTAACCTAAGATTAGGATCGTTGAAATAAACACTCTTTACTCATTAACAGTGAGGTCAAAAATGCTTCTTCAACAGACCCCTTATCACTATCTTCAACTTCGGCATAACGAATTCGAAAAAGGATGTTGTTCGATAGTATTTCCTTGTTTTATGTATTCCTCTCACCAACTCTGAAACATATTCATGGGTGTCATAGATCCTTCTTTCAATGGTGAAATGAGTGTTTCGTCGTGTCTTGATTGTTTGTTGTAATTATGAGTGGAAGAAAAACTGAGATAGAAAATGGAGGACATTGATTAAAAAATATTTGTTGAAATAATAATACCAATTAGTACTGATTCATCGAAGTGAAGCGAATGTTGCTGATATTGCCGGCACGCTTGCCTAGGAACTGCTTAGTTACAATGAACCTTAATGATATTTAATTGTAATATAATTAATTTACTGTGCTAAACCAGGGGTAGCAGCGAAAATCTTATTGAACTACTACCTGAGAGAAACGTGAGTCAAGTCGTGGAAAGAAATGAATGAAAAACAAAGCAGAGAAGGACACATTTCATGCCTTAGCTCATGGATGAAATGACGTTAAAATACACTAGTGAATAAAATTCGATGTCACTGCAAGGGTATTAATAAAAAACTCGGAATATAGCGATCATAACATAACTTCACGGCACATTTCTATGTCGCACAGAAGAGCCTAAGTAGACCCTATCAGTCAAGAGCAGATTATTATTTCAAGCTGAAATTGTTGCAGGATTACACATTTCTAATTAACGAGCAGCGTCTAAAATCCGAATGTAAGCTCAAGTAGTTTCCTGTGTGCTCTTAAAACTTGAGCGATATAAAAGAGCTCATGATTAAAGGCTTCCCTCCGCAGCTCATATAAAGGAGTCAGACCGGTAGACATCAGGGACGGTGGTCTGATGAATGTTTCAGAGACGCCATGAAAAAGAGGAAACTAGGATTTTTCAGTCGCTATAATGATGCATCCAAATTTACCAATGATGATTGAGGTAACTAAATAGCTCAAAGAGTAACTAAAACTTTCATAAAGCAAATTATTTCTAAGCGCAAGTCATGTTTGTAAACATTACAGCACGTATTGTAGTTATTGTCAGGTCTTTGGCCAGAAAAATGATCACGGATGATTTGCAAACAATGGGTATTTTCGATGGGCTCAATAGAGTGTCATGTAGTAGACTAGAGGTCGAAAATAAGTGAGGTATGGTCAAAACAAGGCCTTGCAATGAGCTTGCAGTAGGGAACTATTTCTACCCAAACTGAAATACAAAGCACGATACTAACTGTTGAGACACTGGCTTCACTGAGAGGGTGAGCTTAGAGAGAACTGACTTCAAAACATTCATCGTAGGCTCTGTTGAGCTGCAGATATCTTGCGTGTGCCACAAACACGAGCTGATTTTCTTGCATGCAATTAGACTTCACCGCGCATCAGCTAAGCTTGTACGCGCAACACTTGTAGAAAACAAAAAAAAACTACCGGCGGAATGGAGCATTTTTGCAGAACTTTAAACAAAGTGCTCAGCGACTCACACTCACAACGTAAACTTGTTTGACCACTCGTAAAACATGTGTCAAATATACATTTTATTTAAATATTTTCAGCATAAAAGCAGTCAAATCATACTCTGAATCATGGCGCCGCCAATACAAGTTGACACCGCCTCCAGTCAGCACGAAACTATAGCGCCCTCACACAAGTTCTCAGGGAAGACCTTGCCAGCTCCAGAGCGTCATCCTCTCGCTCATGAATGCAGCATTACTCGCTAGAATTGAATTTCGCGGAGCCGGCCTTTACCCGGAAAAAATGACAGTGCTTGTCCGTGAGATTGGGGACCGGGAGATGGGGTAAGCCATGCGGACATGATGGCTTCTAGACCTTGATGAGAACAGCACAAAACTTCCTCAATTTCACAAACACTCGGCGTTTTCTGGTCCGACACAGCAGAAAATGACGAGGCGAGACGCTCAGGTGTAAAATGATCACCCATAATCGGGTCTGGGAAACTTCCTGTTGGTGATAGAGTTCTGTGAACGAGTTCGGAGAACACGAGGACTTTTCAAATTATCTTCGCAGGAATTTGGACTGAGACACTATTTCATTTACCTCTCACAATACACACCGAACAGGACAAAAAACAATTGAAATTATCAGAAATTCAGCAAGGAGAGATGATCCTTCTAAAAATACTGTAAAGGGGTCAAAGTCATGAATAATTAAAATAAAATGAGCTTTGAAATTAGATTAAAAAATAGAAGCCCAACGAGGCGATAGCAAAGACGCTTTTCTCCCAGTTAGCGAAATTTCAAATCTTGGCTGACTTTCCTGGATTGAAAAAATTGCAGGTTGAGATCACAAAGTTCCGCGACCTGAATTTAGCAGCGCCTGCGTCTATCTTTTAAGCTTGGATTCTCAAACGAAAACTAGCCTTTAATTCTTTTTCTTCTCCTAATTATTCTTCCCGCTCAACGAAAAGTTTCATACAGTGAATGAAAATTGTGAATGGCAGTGATGGAAGTTCCTTTTATTGGATAGAGCACAAAAGTCGTGGGATTTTGATGTACACATTCGTGTTCTATTAATTAGCTGAAAAACTGTTTAGGGGAGAGGATCTAGGAAATGGGTCTACCTTGGGTACTCCAACCTCTATTTTTATCATGAAATAATCATCAATAAAACTGTATGACTTTGTTTTAAAATTCAATAACATTATTTTTTTGAACATGTACAATTATCTTGATTAATTTAGCCATCAGCGAATAGTGTTGGTGGGAAACCCCGGTCTTAAATACTTTAAAAAATATTGTATTGGCCTATCTACGGTGGCTAAATAGGTAATACTATTTAGCCACCTTATAATATGCCTTAATTATTTCCTCCTTTAACTTAAACATTGTAATCCACACACTAATGGGGCTGTAGATTATGGCCCTGTGTGGACTGTGTTCACCGTGTGGACTGTGTTCACAGTGTGGACTGTGTTCACAGTGTGGGCTGTGTTCATAGTGTGGGCTGTGTTCACCGTATGGACTGTGTTCACAGTGTGGGCTGTGTTCACCGTGTGGACTGTGTTCACCGTGTGGACTGTGTTCATAGTGTGGACTGTGTTCACCGTGTGGACTGTGTTCACCGTGTGGACTGTGTCCACAGTGTGGACTGTGTTCACAGTGTGGGCTGTGTTCACCGTGTGGACTGTGTTCATAGTGTGGACTGTGTTCACAGTGTGGGTTGTGTTCACCGTGTGGGCTGTGTTCATAGTGTGGACTGTGTTCACCGTGTGGACTGTGTTCACCGTGTGGGCTGTGTTCACAGTGTGGACTGTGTTCACCGTGTGGACTGGGTTCACAGTGTGGGCTGTGTTCATAGTGTAGACTGTGTTCACCGTGTGGACTGTGTTCACAGAGTGGACTGTGTTCACAGTGTGGGCTGTGTTCACCGTGTGGACTGTGTTCACAGTGTGGGCTGTATTCATAGTGTGGACTGTGTTCACCGTGTGGACTGTGTTCACCGTGTGGGCTGTGTTCACCGTGTGGACTGTGTTCACCGTGTGGGCTGTGTTCACAGTGTGGACTGTGTTCACAGTGTGGGCTGTGTTCACAGTGTGGGATGTGTTCACAGTGTGGGCTGTGTTCACAATGAGGGCTGTGTTCACAGTGTGGGCTGTGTTCATAGTGTGGGCTGTGTTCACAGTGTGGGCTGTGTTCACAGTGTGGGCTGTGTTCACAGTGTGGGCTGTGTTCACAGTATGGGCTGTGTTCACAGTGTGGGCTGTGTTCATAGTGTGGGCTGTGTTCACAGTGTGGGCTGTGTTCACAGTGTGGGCTGTGTTCACAGTGTGGGCTGTGTTCACAGTGTGGGCTGTGTTCATAGTGTGGACTGTGTTCACCGTGTGGACTGTGTTCACCGCGTGGGCTGTGTTCACAGTGTGGGCTGTGTTCACAGTGTGGGCTGTGTTCACAGTGTGGGCTGTGTTCATAGTGTGGGCTGTGTTCACAGTGTGGGCTGTGTTCACAGTGTAGGCTGTGTTCACAGTGTGGGCTGTTTTCACAGTGTGGGCTGTGTTCAGCAAAAGCCTGCAGTTCACGCCACAGCTCTCATAACATTACGAATTTTAGAATTTTTTCATCCCCAGAGCACACTTGTTGCAAACGACAGAAGACATCGTGGTGTCCATTGCAACACCTCAGACTTAGCGATCTCGGCACATCATGTTCTTACCTCTGCCGCTTCATCATTTCCTTGAGATGGAAACATGTTCGTAGCATCAAGTGCGGGAAATTCCCAAATAAGTGTGGGGAATTTTTCATAAATAAGTTGTGAATTTTCAATAAAAAGTGGTGAATTTTTATTAAATAAGTGGTGAATTTTTAACAAATGAGTGGTGATTTTTCAATAAATATGTGGTGAATATTTAATAAATAAGTGGTGAACTTTTTTTTTCACACACGCTCCTATCTTCACTTTAGCAGTACCGAATTCTGTGCAGTAAAGAACGGCTTGGTTTCTCTCAGCTAGTTTGGAAATTATGTTGTTTGTAGTTTGCAATTGTCTCGTGCGAACAGCTCATTCATGTCGTGAGGGAGTAACGTTGCCGTTCACGACGAAATGTGCTGTTTAAAATCCTCTAAGTTCCAATAAATAATCCCATTCATAGAATAACTCAACCACATAAATGGCGCGATCGCTTCAAAGCTGACCGGATCCCCCGCCACCTGTGCTTGCGCTCAACAGAACAAGCCTAACCCAGTCTAACTTTTTCGCCGCCTGCATGCATCTTTTCTGCCACCTAAGCGATTTAATCGCTCATATCGTTTGGGCGGCGAAAAAAATGCATGCAGGCGGCGAAAAAGTTAGTCTGGGAAATAATTTGTTTCTAGGGCCCAAGGGCACACACATGATCGTTCGTCTGCTTGTGGGTAACTTTTTCAATAATGTTTCCCGCTAACTTAATTCCGGACAATGTTCGTCGAATTCCATATGGTTTGTGAGGGGAATCTATATCTTATTTACGATAAACACATTGGCCTGAGCACAGTTAGTCATCTTCATAACTATGACACTGAAATAAGCCCTGATTGTTCAGCCATAATAGATTTTCCACAGAACGTACAGTAGTATTTGTCGTTTGTGTTCATGTAAAAAAAAATGCTCATGCTTAAACTGATGTCGCTTATGAAGGCAATCGAAAATATTCAAGATTGACACACACAGAAAAGCTATCAAATAAGCGTACCATTAACATGAAAAAATATCAACACACAGTCACTCTTGAGATACAGAAACGTGCACAAGAGTTTGTTTCCGTCAAGAATAACAAGATCAGTTGTGTTATCAATTTGTAAGTATTAATCAACCTATTATACTACAACCCTATAGATTCGTAGCTTATCCATCGTGTTAATCCTTGTATAATCAAGAGGAAATCGAGTGCATAGCTACCGAGCTGATCGCAGGCAGCATGTTGGGGATGAAATGGAATCATGCTCTAATGAAGCGTTGAACTGCATCTCAAATTGATGGATTTATGCTCGGGTCGTCCGGCACTGCCTGCACTGCCTGCACTGCCTGCATTACCTGCATTGCCTGCATTGCCTGCACTGCCTGCACTGCCTACATCGCCTGCACTGCCTGCACTGCCTGCACTGCCTGCATCGCCTGCACTGCCTGCATCGCCTGCACTGCCTGCACTGCCTGCATTACCTGCATTACCAGCACTGCCTGCATTACCTGCATTGCCTGCACTGCCTGCACTTCCTGCACTGCCTGCATTACCTGCATTACCTGCACTGCCTGCATTACCTGCATTGTCTGCACTGCCTGCATTACCTGCATTGCCTGCACTGCCTGCATTGCCTGCAAATTCCGCGTTGAAAGCTATGTAATGCTGCTCAGAATTATGAGTTTACTTTCAAAGCACTATTTTGGGCAGAATTTACGTATCACCTCAGAGATATGCCGACGATATTGTATTTCCACACATTTACTTCCCATTCATGGAGCCTACTCCTCTCACGTCTTTTTTTTCCTGTCCACTTGCTTTTTTCCTAGGTCCAGCTTCTCCTCATACACTCCCCACTTCCTCTCTTTCTCCTACAACTTTTCTTCAGCTTCTTCTCTTCCACAACCTCCCTTTTTCTTAGATTTTCTCTGTGAAGGATAATCTCTTTCCTCTTAGATTCTCTTTTCCTTATCAATTTGAGTTTATAGGTAGATGAAGATCAAGAAAAGGTTAAAAAAAATATATTCGAATCACTTCAAAGTTAAAAAATATCTCTATGTTCTCAAAAGAGCGAAACATTACAACCATTTATGTCTGTAATACGTTAACCAATTGAAAAAAATAAACAAGATTAGCATGATATTTCATTAAGTTTGAGGCCTTTCGTACACAGTAGTATTTTTATCCTTCATAGAGATTCATTTTACCGATAAACCTCAATTCTCTTCACCCGTGCGATACATATACTGATGTGTCTATGAACGATCTCTATAAACTAAATAAAGTCTTAATATCTGTTTCTTTCGATAGGACACCTGATATAATTTAAGGACCTGATAAAAGGACCTGTTTCTTTCAAATTCACCTGATAAGGTGAATAATGACATTTAGCTGGCATCACAACGAAGGTCCTGATGTACAGTGACAGCATCATCAAGCTATGAATCCGAAATTCAGAGGAGAGGTGAATGGCTCTGAAACTACGGAAAACTCACCAAATAAGAACATTTTTCGTAGTTGACTTTTTTAGCAGAGCTGAGCTACGGCACGTCAGTAACATAATGAGCGACATGCCCTAGGAACGAACATAAAGTTAGAAATGGAAAGTTCAGTTAAAACAAGCGCATTTAATTCAGTTGTGAACTAAAATCAACCCTCAGATAATGCGTGTGTGTGTGTTGGCAAGCGGCGCAGGTTTCTTGTTGCAATGTTTGGCAGCAAATCTCAGAGTTTTGTGGGGCTTTTTGCCCTGTCAGGCCCAAGCATCAGTCGAATAACTTTCAAGAGGAAGAGGCAAACACGCTCCTAATCCAGACCATCGCCTAAAACTTTCCGATAAAATGAGAAGTTCTCTTCTTCAAATTGCCGAGCGGGAGTGTCCTCTGCAGCTGCTTCTGTATTTTACGGATGGATGGAGTTCTGCAATCAAATACAGTATTAATTCGAGCATTTCATGCGGGCCCATAGCGGCACCTTAGTTTGTAAATAAAAGAAACATATTCTTATGGCAGGAACTAATTTCTCCTTTTTTTTATTTACTGAGTACAAGTACGAAATATCTGATGATAATAAAGATTATTTGTGACCATGATTTGCACTTTTTGATCTAGGCTTGATTGCCGGTAGGAAAGATAATCAGTATAATTCTTTGTGATGTGTCATAGTTTCAAAATCTCCAGCGCTTGCAATATGAATAAAAATTCAATGATCTTTTAGGAGAAATGTAACTTAAAACAAATGAACAATGAGTGCATTGTTGACAGGACTTTTGAATCGAAATATTGAACATTATTCCCAATTGAAGAGGCGATAATAAATCTTTCATTTTATCATAAATTATTCTTTTCAGCTCTACATGTTGAAGAACACTTTGTACCATTGAAATTTGAGTTAATTGGTGACATTTATTTTTCAAATGAACTGATTCTTCTCATTAAATCACACTCCCATCTAGCATGGTAACTACAGCAGGAGTTTTTAGCATTTCTAGTCCAAGAGAACGATACGATCCTTTTCTAAAAAACAACTCTTATACCCATGGTAGGTATATGATATTAATATTTGTCGAAATGGTAAACTAAGGAGTTTCATGAAGTTCACTGTCGTGAGACAGTTCCTTCCTCATGTTGATGTCGGTGACAAAACAACCTGATGTCAATGGAAGTTAAATACCAGTTTTTGAAACAACGGTAGTGTGAGGAGGAAATTCAAACAGAACAGAGTTAATTTAATAGAAACAGTAGTTGATGAGCAAGTGTCAGTTTCCTCTTCACTTGATGAGTTTATCAGATCCAAATCGCTAACGTCTTCGTCTCAGCTCATTATTCTTCCTAGGAACCATAACACTTCTCTTTACTCTCAAAAACACTCTCCCACACAACATTCCTCTCAATGAACGGCCTCACTCTCCTACACAACACTCCCTCACGGCACACTGCCTGAAAGCTCCCCTCAAATCACGTACCTCACAACACTCCCAAGGCCCGCTGCCTTACAACGCACACACCTCCAGAATGTCACTCGAGCCCGGCGTGAAGTGCCGTCCTCATTCCGCTAATTTATTCGAGGAAGGCAGGACACTCCTGAGCTGCACTGCAGGGCTGGAATATCAAAAGCGGCGCCAGCAAGTGACCCGCGCGACGTGATCCGGCCGATTAAATTAGTGAGACCGCGGTGGTGAGAGAACGAGGTAAAGTTCCGTTTCATGTGCGGTGTTCAGGGCTTGTTGTATAGGTCGTGCGAGACTGGCCACGGAATATGCCTTAACATTTTGACAGCAACGCACGACAGCGGTGGCCACGGAAGGGATTTCATTTACTGCTGACCGACTAGTAGTCAAATATTCAATTTTTATAAATACTTAATTTAAGAGAAATAATTGGCCTATTCAGATAATGTTTGCTATTTTCATATTTTCAAAATTGCTTGCTGCAATTGCTTTTAAGTTTTTGCCTGATATTGAACTTCGCTTTGAACAATTGCTGTCAAAGGGTTAGGAGCTGAAAAGCAAGACAGCTTTGTTTAGACCTGGAATGGAAAACATGGTTAACGCGTGGTGGACCAGGATGGAATAAACTGAAATTCAATATTCAACTCAAATTTGAAATTTCTTGCAGTGAGCAACTTCGATAATTGTAAACATTAACTGGATCGTGCCTTATTTAACTTTGATTTGGGGCTTATAAAAAAAAAGTTTGTGACTGCAGGTCGGTCAGAAGCATTTTGAAAATTTCCTTCGTGTACACCGGCGGCTCATATCGCGGCGAACGTGTCAAGTTACCATGACGTATGTAGAGGTGTAACAAATCTGAAAGTGAATCTTGTGAATAGCTTTATATTAAATTTAATTCCCTAATTGATTCAGCTGCAAATAACAAGTTAACAATTAAATACACTTACTCGCGGATAATCTCGTTCTAGCATTCGATTGTTGAGCGGACAGCATTTTTAAATAAGAGACACCGTTTTCATATCCTAAATTAGAAAATAGTAAATTATTCACCTATTCAAATACCATATTTAGCTATATTAAATGGATTCTGATAAATATCACCTATAATTCATAATTAAATGTTAAAAGATCAGATATATTTTACACGATTAAATGATAAAAGAAAGTAAAATTTTTAAAGTCTGTGTTAGCGTTATACCTTCTTGAGGCATTCAGAAATGTAGGCCTCAGCAGGGGCCATGGACACCATTGAAATATTTTTATCAGAGCCTCAGCATTTCACCATTGAAATATTTTTATCAGAGCCTCAGCATTTCACCATTGAAATATTTTCATCAGAGCCTCAGCATTTCACCATTGAAATATTTTTATCAGAGCCTCAGCATTTCACCATTGAAATATTTTTATCAGAGCCTCAGCATTTCACCATTGAAATATTTTTATCAGAGCCTCAGCATTTCACCATTGAAATATTTTTATCACGATGTGTGGATGAGAACTGTAAGCACATTGAGTGTGAGCTCCAAAACTCGTACCGAGAAGCTTTTGTTCCTATGCGCGAGTGCTAATTACGCTAGCTTGAAATTTTTAAAAATTTGATAAAATGTTCGCTTGGAAATTTCACAGAACAGGGTGATTAGCGAAACGCACGAGCTGTCGGTTAAGATTCGAAAAATTTTCACTGTTTTATTAAAAAAAATCAAATTTTATTCATTTTAAAATTTTAAATTTTTTTTTTAAATTAAACATTTTCACTGTCAAAGTTTCAAAAAATGCAAGCATATAAGCGTTCGGGACCGTGCTGCAGTGGTAATCTGGCATAAATGTTCTCACCGGTCATATTCGAAGCTTTAAAACTTGCTTGAAGTGATAGAATAGTTTTATTTCGATGAGAAGCAATAATCTGACCTAACGACTGAAATGGGAAGCGTAAAATTTACTTTCCGGGATATTTTAATTATAAGACAATTGAATACCTCAAAAAGTGTTTATAGTGGAATTGAAATGCGACTTTGACCAATGAATTCTAAGAATCATTTGGAGCAATGATGAATGTTTGAATATCAAACAGTCCCACCTTGCTTTGTGTGTCTTAACGAACTTAGGGTTCGAACATTTGCTTCAACGATCTTCAACTTGTAATTTATACATCATTTTTAGACACGTCTCATAATAAAGTCCCCGACAACGAATGACACTGTAAGTGTAACTTCCTCTACATCCCGTTAATTTTGCGTAAAGTTCTCAATGTGATGTAACTCACAACAGATAGCAATGTGGCTGTAACCTCTCTCGCACTCAGTGATTTCTCATTATAGACATTATAGAGTCGTAGAGAAAGGACTATACTGTAGCTGTACAACTTTCCACTCATCGTAAATTTCTCATTAGAAGGCCAGAAAGAAAGGGTAACACAATTGCTACAACGTCTCCGCACTCCGTAAATTTCTCATTAGAAGGTCAGAAAGAAAGGATAACATAATTGCTACAATGCCTCCGCACTCCGTAAATTTCTCACTATAAGGTCACAGGGAAAGGATTACACCGTAGCCGTAACACCTCCCTCACTCCGTAAATTTCTCATTATAAGGTCACAGGGAAAGGATTACTGTAGCCCCTGGCGCGCCCCACAAATTCTTCAAGTGAGGAGAGCGAGTGCAGAGCAGAGTCGCTTAACAAATGACCAAGCGCTAAGCTGAGATTTAGCGGGAATTTTCTCAGCACTAAAGTCAATTAGGAACGCAGTGGAGCTGGCGCTGCCCCTCAAGGGTGCCGGCCAGCGTAGTCCATTACAGTAATTGGCGAGTGTAAATGTACGTGCAATAGCGGAGTCGGCTCGACTATTCCTGCGATGCTTTGACTGCGAAAAATTCTCGGTCCAGGACGCATTCCAGGACCATGGTTATTTCTTCACTTCTTTGCCTAGACCGTTGAAGTGCATTTAAGCTCTGGTGTCGTGGAATGGCTGGTCAATAGTCATTTTCGTTTCAATTTTACATTGTAGTTGGTAACATCACGGGAATTTTGCAAAAACTTGACAGTCATGCTTATTGAATTGGGGCTTACACTTTGGCTATTGTGCTTGTTTAAAATTTTTTCTTTCAGAGTAAACTGCATTCCGCCTTCGCCGCAAGAAGATCCTTCTAAATTCTAGCTTTAGTTCTTCTATCAGAAATGCCCTCAAAATATCGCATTTCTTCTGAATTTTATCCTAACAAAAGTAATATGTTGGCGGGCAACCTGCCGAAAGCTTAGGAATTTTTTCTCTTCTTAGACACTTTGACAGCTCTGTGTAGGAACTCGTGAGACAAATTGCAAGAATAGAACTGGGCTCTCACAGTACTTTGTTCGGAAACATAATACTCCATCTTTCAATAAGAAGCAGTTTTAAATTTTATTTGCATTTGTTCTAGACTTTCCCCTTCCATCTATCTTTCAATATCTCTCTCGCTCAACTCCACCTACTCTTTTCTAATACACACGGGATTTAACGATGATGCGATTACTCTGAAACTCACACACACAGTTTTTTCAGGGTGAATTTTTCAGGCGCACGACTCCCAGGCCTACAACAAAAAGTAATGTAGTTCTCACCGACCGAGAATTTACCCTCGCACTCCTCGAAGGTCACATTTCATGTTGCTGTGCTTTACAGCCGTTTGAGCGCCGGCCGAGCTCAAGACGGCGGGATTAATGCATTTTCTTTGAACCCAAGGCGCCTCTCAGAAGCCTTTTGAGGGCCCGCGTTTCAGCGCCTTCAGAAGTTGACTTCGTATCGCTCAGAAAAGCGCCTTAAACTTCTGACTTGCTTTGAGCATATATCCAACAAAAACTTGCTAATTTCATTGCCTGATGGATGAGAAATCGGCGAAACGAACACGACTTTTAGGTTCGTTTTAGGGTCACGGTCAGGCAAGGAGGGAAGCTGAAGCTGTTGCCATGCTACAAGAGAGCGCTGTCCATAGCAGCTGTGGTCTACTTTCTATGGCTCCTCAGATTTGTGATGTGTTCTTGCGATTTGAAGCTGAAGATTCATCATTCTTCGTCACCTACACTGCGTTGAGATAGTTCATGCGTCCCATATTCTCGAATATTTTATGGAATACAGCAATTAAGATTATTAGGGGATTCATTGATAGTCTCATGTTTTAAAGATATTCTATTGTTTTCAACTAATTTTGAAATACTTGAAAAATTACCAGTTTCAGTAAAGTAGATACTTAGTAAAGATCCTACCTGTGTAAATAAGGTGAGCTAATGTGCTGGCGCTTTTTGAAATTTCACTTATCTTATTTTGTTTTTCAAAATTTGAAAAGTTTAACCAAAACTAGTATGAGTTAAAAACGTGGAATAAAGTTCATTTATTCCCTCATTCAACTGGAAACTATAGTTCGATTTTGCATCGAACAAAATATTTCGCTGATTATCGTTACAGAAAAAAAATCAACTGAGTATTTGGTAAAGGGTTCACAGGAAACCTGAATATAATTCAACTTCGTTTCGTCTTTTTATTCTTAATTTATGCCAATTTTCCTCCTTTCTTTATCCTTTAACACAACAAAACAGTGTTTAACAATAAACTTTTTAAAAACCTACTGTCATACTTATTAAAGAGTGTGTCTTTTGAAGAATTCATCAATGAAAAGTTAGCTGATCATCCAGCGAAACAGCATTTATTCTCGATAACAAAGTTCAGATATATTTTAACGCTCTTATATTCAAAAACTGTCTAAAATCTAAGAACATATCTTCATTGATAGGAACCTACCATTTATTCTGATCGATTAGAGCGCGATTTGTCGCTCCGGTGCTGTTCTTCTTTGAGTTTATTATAAGCTCTGCTCGCTGATACCTCGGCGAGCTAAAGTTATGCGTTATCATTGAAAGAAAGTGTAAATTGTTATTTTAAAAATAATGAACGAGTTAGAATGAATAAATAGTGAAGGAAACAATATTCGAATATTGTTAACATAACATAACATTCGAGTGAATGTTATGTCAGTTGTAGTTCAGGGCTTAAAGAAACGCTCAGGCTTTTGCTTCAATCATTGTGTGTAGTGAGATTTAATAACACGATTATGAAATGAGATTGTTCTAGTTTCTGATACTATGACTATTGAAAATCAAAGATAGTGAATTGAAATCAAAACTTCAAAAAATTTTAGGAAAATGAGCAGGTGCTAGCAGTGACGAGCTGGCTAATCGTTTTCTGGCGAGTGGAGAGGTCAGTCTTTGCTACGTCTAAATAAATATTCGACGTGTGTTGGAAAAGTCAACAGAAATGGTGATCTTTGCAAACAATCATCATAGAACCATCACTGCAGAGATTCATGTAGTTGAAGTATCACAAGACTCTGTTATCGGTGTGAAACTGAACAGAGAATTGCACGAAACTCATTTTCAGTTCCTCGAACCTGAGCTATTCATTCTGCACGGAAACTTGCCCACACATCGCCAATGTCTTCACTGAAATGCTCCTTGAAAATGACGAGGAAATGTTTCCTCGGCCACTATACAGGCCTGACAAGAGTCCATCAGCCTTTGCATGTTACAGGAGTCTAAATAATTCACAGAAGATGTCATGTTATTTGTTGTCGCTAAAATGTTCTGTTTTCTTATTCATTAATTATCAAGGGAAAATTCAATGCTAATTGTCACTGGCCCTCAAACGTGATAGTGTTAACTAGATTTCTAATTAAACCTTCAATTCAGTAACATCATTCTATTTTCTTGAGAAATTCCTTGTTATTAATGTTAACACAAAAATGTAATACTGGACGACATTCTAACGCAAGGAACTATATAGTAGCTTTGGATTGCTAACTATTGAAGATTTTTGTGCGTTGCTTCTCTCGGGGGTGAAAATAATTTGACATTCTGGTATCGAGAATCAGGGGCTCTAAAAGTGTGCCGAATGCTCAACTTGACCTTACGAATTACTGCCAATTGTATTCAACCGACAATTTGTATGGCACAAGACAAAATTCAATTTAACGAAAAATTACATCGCAGCAAGTCAGCAAAAACGTTTCATCATGACCCAATGACGGCAGTACAAGAATCTCTTCAGCAGCTCTAACAAAGCACTCCCTGAAGTAGAGTTTCATTCCTCACACCTGCAAAGTGATAAACAATACTTACTGTGTCTTCATATCTTTGTGTCTCTCAGAAACGGGCGGTACCAAGCTTACTAAGGGCAAATCGATGCAATTAGGAGCTGCTGAGCTGACTGGTTAGATAGCTCACAAGTTTTACGTCCTTTAAATGTCACTCCAATAAGTGTCTTGGTGACACATGGACAATAGGCTACACATTGGATGCGATGCACCCGAGTTCGAGCTACGTTCAAGGCACAGTGCGTTTGCTGTAGCGAACAGCTTTACTGGTGATATAAAAAACTGTAAAGTAGAGTTAGAGCAAGAAGAAGAATAGCTTTCTGTTCGATGAGCTTGCATTTCACTCCCTTGTTCTTCAATTATGAGTTGGAAATTCTGTTGTGAACAGAATTCGATAGTAAACTTAAGCGATCAGTAAAGTCTCCTAATTTCACATTTCTTTATTCTCAATGCACTACCACATTTATACATCCGAAAAAATACGTCAAATGGTTTTCAGTTCCTCATAATCTCTACGTAATATTAGTTAGTAAGCGAAGTATAAACCCCTCCAAACACTGTAGAGATTGAATTCATCAAGTCACTAGTTTTCTTCCCATGGTCCTTTCAATACACCAAAAATGGTCAACATTGTTGCGGGGAAAAAATTTGTTGACAAGTTTCCTGATATTAAGCTGTCGATTACCACGCCTAGAAATGAATTCACCAGCACCACTAGCTCATATCAATTTCGATTTTAACTCGATCTGGCTCAAAATCAGCTTAAAATGTAAAATTATAGGCTTTTTCATTCTTGGATATTAGCTGAAACATGTACGTTGATCAGAGCAGAGTATTGATTTATACACGCAGAGCAATTTAAGAACATAGATCATATCGAATTTCACAAAGTATGAGAGTTCACCAAATTGCAGCACCAGCTCGCCGCAGGGAAAGTGGAAGGCCTATTGTCAGGTTGTCAGGTCAGGCACTCGCACATCCCACGCTCACCTGAGTAACTCATGGCGGCACTTAGGAGCTCTGAATAGTTAACGTTGTTTAATGGTCAAAGTCCCACCGCTGAATCTGGTCAACTTCCATCACTTCGAGCCACCAACTCACCTGGAGGCAGCTGCGCAATGTGAAGGTAAGACTAAGTGCGAGACTAGGCCTGGCCGGGGCAAAAGTCTTTCTGTTACGGTGCGTTAACTTTGTAACTGTAAGGCTGTTTTGACGATTTGCACTCTTTTATAACATACGTGATTTTCTCGATCTACCCATCCATAGTTAACACCACATCCCAGTTTTCATTTCCCCTGCATTTTCATCCGACGGCCATCGTTCATCAACTCCACTCAATTGAAACACGAGTGCTCTTTTTGCTCGGCTCTCTCTTTAATTGTTATCACCACAATATTCTGTTTTTAAGCCACATCACGTCTTGCATCACGATATAGAAATCCGCCGTTATTTCCGTCGGTGAACCTGGCATCAGCGTTTTTGCAAATGCGAGAAATAAGGAAAATGCTTAAATTAAAAAGGAAAATAAGGAATGATCAAATCTAAAAATGAGAACACTTTTGAGTCTCTCAGCAATGTTATCTAGAGAGACGAACAAAAAAAGAGAAGCTGATTCTTTTCCTAAGTCAACTGTGATCTTTGCACAATCATAATAAGCAAAACTGAGGAAGTTCTTGGGCTTTACTGAGAAAATTCCCTCTGATCTTTCGATCAAAGAAAGAATGAGCACCGCCCCCTCAAGTCAGAGAAGCTTCTTTGGCCTCTGTTTTGGAGGCCAGTCAATAAATAGTCCTTTCCTGGTTTGATTTTCACAAAAAAAACCGTACAAGGGATGCGACGTTTTTTGCTTAGCATTATTCAAATAAGGCAGTAGAGACTTTGATATAGTTATTCTGTAGTATACATGATATTTGGTGAATTTGTAGTAATGATGGCGTAAGTGAACAGAAACGTGTAGAAATAGAGAATAAGCAATATGGAATAAAATTTTCGATTTGATTTCTACCAATTTTTTGAATGAAAATTTGACGAGCTCACAACTTGACATGCATAGTTTCTCTCACTTGTTGAGTAACTCGAAAGTTTATTTTAATTCAACAAATTTTTAAGCTAAGTGAGCAGATATTGCAAAGAGAAAAAAAACAGTGCTTAAGAGAGGAGTCAATTTTAAAATTTGGCCTGAAAATTATTCAACAGGAAATTAGAAAATTTAAATTTCGAGATGCGAGGGTTGGTGAGCAGAAAAGATTCGTTGCTCGTAGTTTGGACAACAGTTTTTGATACATCAGTTTTTCATATATTTTGAATAGCTTCGCAGTCAACAATAAAGCCCGTCGCTGTTGATGTTAAGCATTTTACTTAGGGAAAACTTTACTGAAAAAAATACCATGAGCTTCCAAATAGATATGCAATATTGTGCGCAAAATTGAAAAAAATCGAATAAATACTAAAAACAACAATTCCCTTTCGATCCGAAACACTCCTGGTCAAAGTTGAAATTTACCGATGTTTCTTCTGCAAATCTCTAATTGCAAAAGTCGAGCGTGTGAGCCCGTGGCAGGCACTCCAGCGCTGATTGAAAGTGTTCCAATAAAAGCCGGGGCAGGAAAGCTGAGGCCGAATGATTTACCCAGCGTGAAAAAATATCGCTGATAGCTTCATTGAGGCTCATCTTAAGGAATTAGTTTCCTTTTTCGAGCCGTGAATCACTACTCCATTGAGGGAAATAAAGGCAACGCTATTTATAAACAATCTTGAAAGCGTTCGAGGTCAGGCAATGCAGCATGGGCGGCCAACCACACCCCGGCGCGGTCGATGCGCGATCATTTCCTTTTGTTCTTAACTGCCTTCAATCATTGGAAAACTCTAGCTCGAGCTGCTGCTTTCATTTTTGAGCCCCGCCGCTCGAGGGCCTTCAGGTTTGTGTGCGGCCTGCCCAAGCGTCCAAAAGTCATAAGTATTTGTTCGTGACTGGCCGACACATCGTGCTCTATTTGCAATAAGAAACGATAAAATGTTGCTAGTTTTTTTATTTCAAAAGAGGCATCGTATCCAATTGCACGAGGTGTGCACCGATGAGGCGTGAACTTCGTTTCCATTCGCGACTCAAACTTTTTTAACCTTTTTAACCAGTCAGTTTAATTTTTCAGAATATGCGTTAGCATGATGCCATTACACGGAAATCCTCTATATCATGTTTATGGCCACGGTTAAAGCATCTTTCTTGAGTTAAATTTCGTATATACAGAATCCTTTTCAAGTAAAATTCATTTTCGTCGATGGCGAGTGTTTCTGGAGGCCTGTGTTTATGTAAGACCAGCATTTCCTCAGCCAATGTTGCCGTGATTTTTATTCGCATGCAGCCAACGTCCGCGCACGCCTGATGCACGGAAATGGCTTGTCTAAAGTTCAGGGATGTCAAGATTTGCTCGCGCCTTGTAGAAGCTTCGAATTCCATTTGAACAAAAACGATTTGAAAATGTGAGTGGAACTGCCGAAGTGTTATGACTTTTCCTTCCAAGCAAACTTTCCGGCTACAATACGATAAAGAAAACATTTATTTTCAGTGCGGTAGAGAGCCTTCCAAGCTGAGGTGTGTTGGATACCTGAAGACAAGGAAGAAACAAGAAAAGGCCATAAAGGCAGACAAATATTTATTGAAATGAGTTTAAGTAGTTTGTGATATCATTGTTATTCTTGGAATAAATATTGGGATTATTTTTAGAGTCGATGACAGTGAAGCGTTTCATGTGAACAGAAATATTATTATTCAGTTATATTATTCGAAAAATGCGGCCAAGTGAATATTACAGAAGTAAAGAATGATACTAACATATTAGCATTGTGAATGTAGTAAATAGTTGATAGAAATAAGTGCAGCATATCCAATTTTTACTAACATATTTACAGCGTATGCGAAGCATAGTATAGTTCCTCAATATCAAAGCGAATCCCAACTGAAAATTTTGTCATGATGAATTTATGCTATTTTACAAAGGAAACGGTTTTGAAAATAGTTTTCTTGTAATTCTTTTCGAAAGAATTTCCCCTGTTTTCTTTCCATTAAGAGCAATTTCTTTATTGATCACTTGTCATTTTTTCTGTACATTTGTACACCATCAGCAGAAACCAAAATCGCAAATGCTTACTTTCATTAAGCTCTAAGCACGCATTCATGAAAGTTATTCCTATCTCTTGATACACTTTCTGTGTCGTGTGTTGCTATTAATAAAAAACAAAAAAATACAAGGGAACAAAAAAGTGAACTCCTCTTTACGCTGTATTTTTTTCTCGTCAAAGATGAAAACGATATGACGGAAAACAAGAGCATCCCCAACAATTAAGAGGTCTTGTGTTCAACGTAACTTGTTCCAACACGTTCAAACTGCGCTCGTCATGTGCTAATGCAAGTTCAACCCTCACAATAATACGTGTTCAACCCTCACAATAATGCGTGTTCAACCCTCACAATATTACGTGTTCAACCCTCACAAAAATGCGTATTCAACCCTCACAATAACGCGCTCTAGTGCGAGCTCTACCCTCCCAATAATGCTAGTTCGTCCCTTACAATATGCGAGTTGATGCGAGCTCATGATAAAACAAGTCCAAGACTACACACAAAAAGTAAAACGACCAGCTCGGAGAACTTAGATGACTTCACTCGCTGCCACACCGCTCGTAAATTCAAAATCGCGCAAAGTTGCTTGATTGCTGCAGTCGCAGTTAACCCACGAGTTCTGCGTGTCTTATGCGTGTCTTAGGAGATACGTGCACCATGTGAGTCGGTCCCGTCCTGCACGGTATGGGAATGCCAATCAGCTTGGACCTAGTGGGCATGGTCAATGTGGGATGATTGGCATAAGGAATAATGGGTAGATACTTAGGCCAGACGCAGGCTTCTCCTCATTACTATGGTGTTAATCCTGTATAATGTGGTAGGATTAATACCAATTTTAGGAGGAAAAAAAATGCGTCTGGCCTAAGTATCTACCCATTATTCCTCAAGAAGATCTTCAACACAGACTCTTAAGAGGTATGTCCCCTAAGTATTAAAATATCTGTGCCCCCTGTGTAATACCAAAATATCTGCACAACCTATACAATATTAAAGTGTGTACGATGACAAAGTATCTGTGTGATCTCCAAGTATCCGTACGACCAGCGCTATAATTATTCAGAAAATTTCTCAGGTCATGAATATTAAATAAGAGGAACGCCGGCACCGCAGTTCTCGTTCGTCCCACAAATGCAGACGATGCACCAGTTATCGATGCCGATCGAACACCCACTCTCACTCTCTTTCTAAACACGCCTCCCTTCTCTGCCAACTATCAGGCCGCGTCGGATTGCTACATCACTTCGGAAATTATATTTGTGTACTCTGTTCTTAAATCATCCAGAAGTTCACTCAATTTATATAGATTGAGTGCATGAGTTTTTCTGAATTATCTTATAAAAATTATGGATATATTTATGTCAGTTTATTCGCGCTTGCCGTGTTTGTTCTCCGTCTCATCGAGACATTTCGATTTGATAAAGGATTTAATCAGGGGGAGCTGTTATCAAATCAACTCACTTGAAGTTACTTTCAGAGATCACCATCAATTTAATTGATGTTCTCATACGTTTTTGGCATGGATATACGTCAGTGAAACTGAGCATGTTTGGCTCTAGCACTACTGTGCAGTGTAATTCTTTATAATAGTTTCGAGGCTGCGAACATACTCACCTAGATCGCATGTTCTTACGTTGTTTTTATTTATATAATCAGCCTCCCCATCTTCATACCATCGAAGTAGATCTGAAATTAGTTTAGTGCGTTTTGCCAGCATTACCGTTTTCTGATCATGCTTCCCTCTCAAAAGCATTGTAACACAGTTTCGTGTTCCATCGCTCGTCAATTTCAATACTGAAATGAGTATTATTTTTGACTTCAATTTGTTTCATAAGTTAGCAAGAAAGACCGTAAAATGAGGGTAGAATGAACAGAAAGATGGGAGCAATGAAATAAAATTTTGGAATCGAACTTGCAAAAATAAATGATTGCCTTGGTAATAGGGAAATTTTGTTGTATTCGATACCCAATTTTGTTGTATTCGATACCCTCACCCAATTGAACAATTGAACAATTGGATCATGTTCATCTTGAAATCAATTCTATATATAATTATAATTATTTATTTAAATTATAGTAATAATAAGATTCATATCGTAATTTTCTAATTATATTTAATTTAATTACTACCTATTTACCAGCATTTTATATTTAATTTAACGCGATAGCTTATACTAGTATCCCTTTAAAAAGATTCATAAAAGAACGTAATTCGAGTCGTGGAAATAGACAAGAAACATCTGATGTTACGAGGAGAAGAGGAGGCACATCGCAGTAGGACCGCAAAAACGTCCAGGAGAAACATATGACCTAATTGTAGTCACATAACATTTGTTGTAACATCAGTGGAAAAATAATAGAGATAAACTTGCAATTCATGACGTTTAATGGCCGAATCAGTGAAATTAAAATCATCAAAATAAGCAATTTTAACTCCATATCAATTGAAGCTGGACAATCATGTAAAAAATTTGCTTGCTCTTTTACTCCTTCCAGTCGCTCAAGCTTGATAAAGAAGAGTTTGAAGCTAAACTTTTTATTCTGGAACTTACATTCTGGACACATTTGGATTTTTGATCAACGAATATCTAAACTCAATTGCAGTCACTTAATTTAATAATGAAAATGGCAAATAGTGTGCATGTAAATAGGGCCAAACGTTCAGATTAAAGGATTGTACGCATAATCGTTGCGTGAATTTTAATATTCGCTGCAGTGTCATGGGTTCTAGGAACGACCTCGTGACAGAGGATCGTATGAGACTTGGTGTTGAGCTGCTGGGGCAAAAAAAAATTCTTTGAAGGTTCCTTCGATATGACAACAACTAGCCTAGTTGGACAAATACAGCTACGAAAAATTAGCTTTACAAAACGTTTGTGCCGCAGTCCAATCGCTGAAGCTGGGCAAAAGGCTATAACGTCATTTTTCCCAAAGGTTTATTCCTGAATCTCTATATATGCAGTGAGATTCCCACCTCCTAAATTGCATAGCTTAAACAGTAATGCTTTTTAATTTAAGAAATTCTTTGGTATTTCACCACGTATGGGAAGAGTTCGGCGTTTAAATATGAGTAAAAGATTTGAAAGGAATTACTACCAGACAAACTTACTTTAATAAATCAGTCAAATAAACGTCTTTATTCATTATCAGTATTGAATAGATTTACAACCATGTTAAAATTGTGTAAATTCCATTAAAGATGTTGCTCAATGCTCAGGTTACAATCCGGACAAGAGCGAAACAAACTACACGGAGCTAGAGCCAGCGAAGTGTAGCACTATACGCTTGACTCCAACAAAGCTTGGGCTCCCCCTAGAAAAACTATGCCTGTAATCCACGGAGGCCAGAAAATGCAGCCTTGACTTCATCTGTTCCATCGAAAAAAAGACTTTCTGCGCGATTGTATTAGAACCGCAAAAACGACGCACTTCGAAGAAAACTTGAGGCGGCGTCCGCCGCGAGCTTCCCCTTATCTTGATCCCTCGAAAAACAGAGCGAGGAAACAATGCGAGCGATAACGAAGAGCTTGCAAAAATGACCAGCTTGTTTGGAGAATTATGTTCGCTCTACAAATTACGGATGGTTAAGAACAAAGAGCAAACGATAACGGGAGAGGCAGAGATACGTCAACATTGTCTCTGCAGATTATCCAGCTTATCAATTTTTTACTGACGGACGATCGGGAAGTGAAAGGAAGAGAATACAATTTAATACAAGGCGTGGAGTTTGCGTACTTCTAACCTTGTTGATTTGGGCATAGAAGCTTTCAGTAATCGTATCAAAAGGTTTTCCTAGTGATCAAATTCTGGATAAAGCAATTAGTTTCATTTTTAGAATCTAAGCTACAAGATCGACGATTCAATACTTTTATTAGCGAGCCTGAAAATTACGTTTCGCT
Source organism: Morinoia aosen (assembly GCA_030386875.1). Lineage (NCBI taxonomy): Eukaryota > Metazoa > Arthropoda > Malacostraca > Amphipoda > Talitridae > Morinoia > Morinoia aosen. The sequence continues at coordinate 10,083,264 of CM059562.1, forward strand.
GCTCAGTCTCATGAATACGTCTAATACAGTCTTTTTCAAATACTTGAAACCACGTTGGGGGAAATTGATATTACCTCTTGATCATTTGTTTTCATAAAGCGTTTTTGGGGCGTCCACATGCATGCACGTATACAGATTTGTCATAACCCAGGTATTCCTAATATTTTTGGCTAAGGAACATTCCTACAATCGCCTCAAATCACAAGAAAACTTGAGCAAACTTCAACGTTAGACCATATAACTGCCACTCTACCTATAGACCTGTTTTCTTTGAATCGATGACGGCTGAACCTTTGCTTTCCGGCAGACAACCGGTAAAGTTCGATAGCATCGGAAGAGTTTTGATGATATGATGGGTGAATTGTATTGCGACGCGTTTAGATATACTGTACATAGCAATTACGCCCATGCACTTGAGGAATTTTTTTTTCCAATGCCATCTCGAGAATATGATGTTTAGCTCTGCCTTGCCTCCAAAACAAGACCGCCTGCTCACAGTAACATCTCGATTACTCCCAAAAGAGTGACAAGGTGTTGAAAAAAATCTTGAACGGCGTAAACACAACCGTTGAGTAAAATTTAACATTTGCTGTAATATTCGCGAATTCATAAAGTTTTACACTTCGCTAGGGTTTTGTAGAATAAAAGTATATGAAATCCTTGCGATGGAAATGAATGGAAACTCATCACATAGTATTTCAGCTTAGTCTTCTCGATAAATCTGCATAGCAAATCTTTTCTCTGTAAAGAAATTGCGCAGTTTCTGGTGGGCTTTTTAAGTGATACATAGCGATTTGGCACTTCACAGCTCAGAGTCATCCTCTTTATTGCGTGAAGTTCTTATGAGTTACTCCATTAGCAAAATCATTGCGCAATTCTAATGAGTGTCTTCGAGCCGAACAAAAAGCAATTGCTTTCAAAGAATTACTCACATTTGATCCATTAGTTTTACAACATCATTCGGAATCAACCTCAACTTATGCGGATTAAAATAAGTGCCAGTTGTTCATCTAATGCGTTGCTTGATTTAAAGTATAAATAACTGGGGCTAACTTTCATTCGAACCGATAAATATTTGTATTAAACAAAGTTGCATAACTCGAGGATCGACTGCAGCCACTTGTATAGGACTGTTGAGAGGTGAACACTTGATATGCTGTGATAAAGATATCCAACACGCACCACCGTCACAATGTCGCACAAGTCTGTGCTAGACATCATCATAAGCTAGATATCGAACGCCAAATAAAAATGAGAAGCTCTTTTTCTTCCACGTTTTATACCGCATCATTCATATGCATGTTCGGATCTGGAAGGAAATAAGTAAGATATATTTTAACTGCTGCAATAAATTCTCACTGCTACTGGGATATAAATGTATCAAGCCTAAAACAAAGCAAAAGCCGAGTGCATCAGTTTGAACTGAATAACTGATTAACGAGGTTTCGACCCTAAGCACTCACTCTATCAGACTAAAATGTTGATATTCTGTGTTCTACTGAAATCTCTGTCGGCTCTTCCTGCAACAAATGAAAGGTAAAATAAAATGAAAGTAATGTTGGTTTCAGCTTTCTGTGGGGTCTAATTTCTATAAATTTATGCAAATGAATTACGCATCTTTTCTCCAATGGCAGTAATGCGCGGCTCAATGATGTGTTATTTGCTTGGATACAAATACTCATCGCATAATGCGTCCAATTTGGAGAGAACTGTGATGACAACCTCGAGACCCTCCAAGTATTGGTTTTCTTCGGAATGATTCAAGCAAAGTGAACCATGTCGCCGTAGTGAATTTTGGGAGTCGTTTCTCGGCGATTAAAACAAAATTTAAAATTATCGAAAGGTGTTAAGTTAAAGTTTGCTGGGTCCTCTCCGGTCACTTTTGTTAACAACACGTTTAATATTTAGGCCCTTTTTCATTGTTTTTTTCACGCTAATTGACAGCTGAGAAGGTTTCTAAATCGCGTTTTTTGCTTCTATTACTACTGTTTTGATACATTGCATTTACTGGTTACATTCTGAAAAATACAAATTAGGTGAAGACGAGCCTCTTCGTCCTTGCCAGGGAAGAGGACAACTGGAAGAAGGTAATAAAAATTTACTGGAGTCTGTGTAACTTTTTACTAATATGATTTAAAATTTATTCAGCAAGCGAGTACGAAATCATGTAAAGTTCGTGAACGCATGCATTCAGATAAGCCTAGAAGGCCCAAGAATATGTACAAAAAACAACAAATTAAAGCCGTTCAAATTTTGTTCGACTCTGGTTGACTCAACTAATTATCGATATTCAACGAATTTAGTCTCAAATACCGAACGGCGGGAACTTTTGTTTCCTCCTTATATGCTATTATTTGCGGGGAAAGGCCGCCTAATACGTTCATATACAAAAAAATACAAGCGCTTTTTTCATCCGGAAAAATAGCTCAGAGCGTCGTAGCCCGCAGACAGTGCTGAGAATCTTATGAAAAGTTTAGCATTATTTGACGGTGCACGAGACTTACATGAATAAAACCTACAGCGAGAGGATATTAATAACAGAGGCCCCATATTACACCATGGTGATAGATTTTTGTAATTTCTTCATGTGAAATTACCCTAACTTCCACATGTCAGATGCAAGTGCTGCATCTGATTCGATCCACTACACTACTATCAATCAAAAGTTTATCAAATTTGCAAGCTTTGTTTCTCACATCAGTAGAGAAATTTGGCCAACAAATTAACAAGTCAGAATCTCCCTCTAACCACTCGTGCGCTGTATGCGAGAAGGCTTAACTCAGTGGCTTTAGAGACTTCTGTTTTTGATCACCTAAGACTCCCTGTAAGACTCAATTAATTGTACAAGCACATGAAATGTTATCGTGCAAATACATGAGATGTTGACGCTGCACCCTTTCATTCCTAGCAGATTTCTTGAACCTAAATTGAAGAGCGCTTTCAAATGACTAAATGACTAAATTGGGATTCCACAAATTTACTTTCAGGATGTGGTTCAGCAAGGCGCAAGCGATCTCATTATTATGTGAAAATAATTATCATTCGCTTTGATTGCGCACGACAAAGTTTTTAAAATTTAATTGATATTAGCGAAGGAAATTATTTCCTGCACGACTCAGCTCATGTGACGTTAATTTCTCGCTTTGCAGCCGAGGTTACTGTCATGCTCTATCATTCATGAAGGCTTGGCAAGATTATTTTTAACAAATATGTTTGCATTGAAAAAAACATTTTAGATTTAAAAAGTTGACGACTTGAACGTTAACTTTCATCAATCCAGCACCACAAATTTTTTCGCTTCAGAATCAACTTTTCTTAAACATTTCACTTCGGAATATTGAGTCCTTCCTTCCTTTCGCTTGTGGCTGCAATAATGTCATGAAGCAGCAATGACTTTTGCTTTCTCATATCATCAAGAATGATAAAAAATAAATTTTCCAAGCTGCAAATACCTCGCCCCAAAACATAACACTTTCCATTCCAACAGGTAAATGAAGGCATTATATTAACCATGCTAAAATTTTCCATGTAAAGTAGAATAAAAATTCAAATGAACATCAATCAATCAACGGCTTTCCCATATTATATGGCCATTGAAATCATTAGATTCGACGATCTCGTCTTTTGGAGTTTCTGTAGCGGGTAAATACACTTCACGGCTAGCGCTCTGGTCTGCAAGGCCTGTACGAGCCACAGCTCGCAGGCCGGTGCTATTCGCAGGCGTTCCCTCAGGGGACGTCAAATTGTCGTTGTTGGGGTCCTGTGCCAGTTGTGCCGGCTGCGCAGAAATCCTTCACAAACTCGCATGACCGTCGCTTTTGAAACTGACGGTCGTCAGTTACCCTTACTGACGAAACTGATGGTCGTCAGTTACCCTTACTGACGAAACTGACGGTCGTCAGTTACCCTTACTGACGAAACTGATGGTCTTCAGTTACCCTTACTGACGAAACTGACGGTCGTCAGTTACCCTTACTGACGAAACTGATGGTCGTCAGTTACCCTTACTGACGAAACTGACGGTCGTCAGTTACCCTTACTGACGAAACTGATGGTCTTCAGTTACCCTTACTGACGAAACTGATGGTCTTCAGTTACCCTTACTGACGAAACTGATGGTCGTCAGTTACCCTTACTGACGAAACTGACGGTCGTCAGTTACCCTTACTGACGAAACTGATGGTCATCAGTTACATTTACTGACGAAACTGATGATCGTCAGTTACCCTTTCTGATGAAACTGATGATCGTTAGTTATTTTTACCGGCGAAATTTATGGTCTTCAGTTACCCTTATTAACGAAACTGATGGTCTTCAGTTACCCTAAGTCGGCGCTGAAGTCCGTCTTGTACGAACCCTCCAAGGAATGCCTAAATCTCCGCTTAATACGTTCACCGCGATGGGTTAAACTAAAGTTCAATATTCAACTCAAATTCAAAGTCAATTGTAGTTAGCAATTTATATAAAAAGGCAAACATTAACTGGATTGTGCCTCCATTTAGCATTTGGTTCATTTAGCTTTGGAAATTTCATCATTTGAATATTTCATTCGACAGAAAACTTTTTTAAGATTGGAGTTTGAGCTCCTTTTTAAAAACAAGTTTCACACAAGATGAATTTGCATCAATGCTCTTAAAATTGGAAGCAATTTTTATTTATACAAGCACTAATCAAGTGATAAGCTGAGGAACTGGCACTAGTTCTTTATTGTACATCGGAACTTGAATGCAAATAAATGAAGATAAGGATGTTCCAGCAAAGCCAGAAATATCACACTTCCTTGCGAAGACAACTATCACAAAATACGTTATTTCTTAGATGTTGGCGACTCATCAAGAGCTTCATTAGAAACAATAAATGGCGGAAAATTCTCGAATATCGTGAACCATAACCCAAATCTGAATTATGCTCTTGGTTTTCACCTTGTAGATTTGACGCACAAAATTTAGCGGTTGAGGGAATCGTCAATAGAACGAGAACCCAAAATGCAGGAGCAGATTTTACGCCAGGAAAATTACCTAGCGGATACTTTTTTATTAAGAACAAAACTTCCTAACAGATCGTCTCTCATTAGGACTTGGATCAAACGTAGCCATTTCTAAGCCGTCGAAAGAAGTAAGCTCATATCTTCGGGTTTCTCCGAATCTTCAGAAGAGAACCTTCAATAGTCAGTAAAATTCTAATCCATCCATTACAAAGGCCGCTCATCTGTTTTCTGAGAAAAACCATCAGAAAAGAGAGATCCCTTTTTCTTCAAGAAACTTGCAAAGCGAGTGGTGCTAATTGGCGGCCGCGGTGAAGGCGCCTCGCCATTTAAATCGGACCGAGTCCATTACCTGCGCATGGTAGGGCTTCCGGAGGTGAGGTGTCTTGTTGCGGAACACTTTCACTGCGTTTTCGCGGTTGCTACGGTCGGTTTTCTTAGGTTGGAAGAGGTAGAGTTGAAAAGCCATCGTTACTGCTCCATTACAACCTTTTCCTTTCTAACAAGCGGGGGGAAATGCCATTGCACGATAGTATTTTAACTCGTACGCCAACATCTAACTTAAATATAAGTAGTGAAATCAATGTAATGGTATAGCCATTGTTACTGGAATATAAATTAGCAATCAATTAAGTGGTACATATATGTTCCAGTATGTAGAGAACGTGTTAAACAGGACACAATTTTTTACTTACAGGAAAGAAAATGCAGCTTTAACGGATCATGTATTTTGTTTTTTATAGCATGTGAGCGTCCTGCTGTGTTGAGGAGTCTTGTGCAATCCAGGCTAAGTCCTTAACTTGTGTGTTGAAGCACTGCGCTCCTGGTATTTCTATGGTAGGTGAGCCCGACTCCTCCCTCTAACCAACGATTATTCTGTAACTTGAGTCACGCAGTCAATACTCATCATTTCTGACGTATGCAGCTTTGAAAACAAAAATGGAAAAATTAGCACTTTTAGCAGTCAAAATTTACACGGTTTAAGGTTTAAAAATTATTTCACAATGATTTTTCGAAATATGGCCATGTGCACCTTCGAGTTTGCGCCATATTAAATCTAAGAATTTGATTTCCACCTTGAAGAACGAGATTAAAAGTTGCACAATAAGAGTGGTGGCAGAACAATTTATGATCGCTTGTACAAGGAGGATGTTACAAGGGTGCAATACAGCAGAGTTGTTGCTTATTGTTGAACAATAGTAGCGAAGGATGTTCGTACAACCAGATGACGGCAACGAATACTACAAACCAGAACACTACATCACACCCAAAATATCGAGATTTAATCTATCATTGAACTACATAACCAACTGGCAACTCAATCATTTCCCAGTGGGTAGTTAATTCAGTCAAAGCTGAATTGAGATGCTGCAATTTTTATCTAATTTCAAACCAAACAGACACAAATACAGTAAATATAGAAGTATTTGCATACGTGAAATTTTACGTTCATTAGCACTATTACTGCGATGTGAGGCACAAGTGGTCACTGGAATATTTTCATTATGCTGCTGACTGACCTATAATCACAAACTGAGTTTTCCGAAATACTTAATCAAAACTAAATGCAGGCAAGAACCATGTTTACTTTTTTCAACATTGCTAAGTACAATTGACTTCAAATTTGAGCTGAATACTAAACTTCAGTTTTACCTGCCGCAGTCAAAGTGTTCAACTGCTAGTATACTAACATACACGGAACTCAGACAGATTAGAGTCCTCAAAGTTTATTTCAAATGTGTAAATTAGAACATAATTTTTCATGCTCACAACTTCATGCGCTTCAAAATCATGAATGGTTCATGAAAAAATGTTTTCAACTAAAAATTTTGGTGCACAATATTTCGTTGCAGTTCAAATTAGTCCATCTTTATAACTGCTCGGAGACGGTTTCCATGTGATGAAATAATGCGTTGTTTAGTTTATTACGTTATGTTCGCCTACCATTCAACTCTGACTTTTTCAGCACTGCAAAATTCTACGAGCTTCATTGCTTGATCAGATTCGTACGTTTTCCCAAAAACTTTCATTCATCACATGACATCACATTAGTGGTCCGATATTTCAAGTCACTTGTGATGAATTGATGGGCCGAAATTGAGTCAGCTCCAATCAATCATTGTGTCGTGCTCCTGCCTGATTTTGTTCATATTTTTTTACTAATCCCGTTTAATCCGTCACTAATTCATTATAATGGGTTTCCAATAATTTTCTGCCTTAATTAAATACCCAAGGTGCAAAGAAACAATAAGTTGAGAACGAAGTTCATGAAACAAGATAAAATTTGAAGAAGATAGTAGTTGCTGGAAAACAGGACAGTTGTGAACCGAAAAAAGGTGATCCTTAACAAATCAAACATTTTATTTCAACAAAAAGAAAGCCTACCTAGCTCTCAGATTGGGGCCTCTCACATACCCCCTGGGTGTGCTAATTCCCTTTGATACAATAGTTGTATCATTCTGAGGGGCCGGGATGTTTGGAAAAAGTGCATTTTGTTAAATATCTAACAGCGAGGTACAGGAAGTTGTTCCCTACGTACGTCGTTGTTCCCGTGAGATTGAAAAACCTAATTCTATTCTAGAAGATAAAAGTATAAAGTGTGTTCGATTACGGAAGAATTCACTTTTCAAGAACTATATCGTAGTCAAGAATAACTTACGGTTACGTATCAAATATACAAAGCATCAAGCTATAGAACGAAGCACAACATTACAATCACTATAAGCTTAGACCTAATTGTAGCCGTTAAATTTTCCTATGAGAATACAGTTGTCAAATTCATGCAACCCAACGTGTGTCAAAAGTCTGGATTCTGAATTATCTGCTTCAAACAAAATGTATGTCAGACCTTTGTACGTAAAACTCTGTTTATATTTTATTACTTTTCAATGTTTCTTGATAACAATGCGCCACTACTCAAACATTCTTACTGGAAATTTTCTCATATTCAACAGATCTTCGATATAATCTCAACAGTGAAACGACTGAAGTTCAGAATGAAGGCCTGAATTTGCCCGGTTAAATTCTCATAATTTTCCCACAAGCAGTAATTCTCACTTTAGAGCTACACAAAGCCGAATGTGCAACAAAACCGTATGTAAAACGTAAATATGTATTAAATATTATTTTATACACAATCCCGAGGTATTGCCAATGGTAATATCACTGGCGAATTCACAGATGCTACAATTTGTTTCATCATTAGTATTATTATTTGCAAGTATTTCTGCTCAGTTGAGAGTTGGAAACGAGTAAGTGAGGGAAGTGTGAAGCAGCGTGCTGTGCAGCAGCCTCCATAATTAATATGGCACGCTGCTCGAGGTGGAGAAATGTAGAAATGAAATATCGCTCGCTGCGCCCTCGGCCCACACACGCAAGCGCAGAATTAAATTCAAAATTACACGTGCAGAAATTTCGTTTTGATACGTTGATGTCGGGAATACAAATTCCATCAAAGGTCATTGAAACGAAATGTGTTGTCTCGTTTGCTAACACTTGAGACCGAGCAGCCGTGAGAACGAGAGAGCGCAATAAAACTCGGACGGTGCCGTTCCCATTCATTTCTTCTCCACAGCGTGATCCGCCGCTGTGTTTAGGAGTCGCGCAGCGCGCGCGAATTGCGCAGTGGAGGTCGTTACATCACTCGTTCCAATGACAAAAGCTGGCTTTTCGCAATACCTCCGTAGAATTCATGAATGCCATCAGAATTGGGCTAGTGAAGCGGGTGTCGTGATGCTGCGAGCATCGTGACAGCTTCATGGCACGCAAATTGGAAGCGGAGCGATTAACGCCTTTCTCTCGTGTCTAAAACATCCATAAAAGTGAATGAATAGTTACACTGAACTTAAATATTTTAGATCTAAGAATGGTCATGCAAGGACTTTAAATTTAGAAGAAATGGTTCGCAAAAAAAAGACAAAATTGACAAAAAAGCACAGTATGTTGCGTCAATGCAAGTAGAAATTGTTTCCACACCCGGCTCTTCAAAATCATTTGAGGTTAAACTCATTATGATTCCTGAGTTCTTTAGTTTGTTTTCTAATACCATGAAAAATTATATCAAATACGATTCATTCGACTGGCATTCAAGTTTGGAGAAAACGTCTATTGTTGTGGCATCCAACAAGGCATGCCTGCATGCAAGGCGAAGGAATAATGGAATAGAAAGATCATATACCCAAAGGCTAAGAAGGCTTTATAAATTCCTTCAAACAGGCTAATTTAACGAACGTGCTGGTTGATATCACTTATAATCTCATCGAGAACAAAATTCCATGCTGTGCAGGGGATCCAGTGCAGTAAGAGACGGACGGTGTGCATGTCACGTGACTCTCTTCCTCCGACCGACGGAATATTCTGGAAATTTTGACAGCTGAAAGCCACTGTCGTGAGTTTCTGCGCAGCTGTTCTAAGATCTCAGAAGCGAAAGACCTGAGAATCATCTTTTTTCAGTATGCAATAGATTCCTCATCTTAAAACATTTGCTGCTGTGTGTTACACTGAATTTCAACATTTTAAACTGAACTTAGACTTACTTTTAATTTTTAACATCAAAATAAACTGAAGTTTAATAAATGAATAAACTGAAATAAAGGAGCTTTCATATGAATATCACCAAGGCACCCGAATTACGGAACTCCCCACAGTGACCACCGATAAGACACCAAACAGTCAACGAGTTAAACATCGAATTTCCATGTCGACCTAGCAAAGTTTCATAGCGTTTTCTTGATAATGTTACAAGTAATTCTTCTGCTTGTAAAAAAATGGATGATAATGATCATCGCACCAATGTTTACGGCAAAATATTTTCTTGGCGCTTTTAGTTATTCAAAAGTACCGCATGGTGGGACTGAATGTGTTCCCGGTAAAATCATTCAACTTGATAATCACTGCAGCCAATTGACAGTTTTAATTCTTCTTTACTGCAGTCTCGTAGAGGCTAACAAACACAGGATATTCACGCGCTATTTGTTCAATATACACTTGTATATTGAGTTTCATTTCCAAATGACCTACGTGAAATAATAAACCCCTTTGTTGTTTTCCTACCACAGCAGCATGCATCGGCCTCATACAGGCATAGTACTCGTGTCTGTAGAAACAGCAGCAAGCCACACGATACTCCAGCTGTTGTCCAATACCCCAATAGGTTTTTTCAGGGTGAGTCATAGTATTGTCTTACCTCGTTGTGCAGACCCGAAGGGGTGAACTGATCCCTGCGTGGCGCAGCCAGTGAGGATCGACTGCCACCTTTAGATAACTTTCTCCCGGATGCGTTCGGTGTAATGCAAGTAGTGCTGGCAGACTGAAAATTCTGGGTGCTCCTAGCGACATGTACGAGTATATCTATTTGCTTTGCAGCATTATCAGGCTAGCAGTAGATGGTTTGGGCAATTGAGTTACTTGTTATTGGATTTTTCTTGTGAATCTAATATGCCAAGTGCCATGTGTTCTGCTTCCCACTACTGAACACCGCTGAGAAAATTGCTGATGCAGTAGAAGACGGAGCTAAAATTCCCAGACGAAATATTATTTACATATGCACTATTTTTAAAATTTGGTATAAGTAGTGCCAAATTAAAAATAAACCGAATTGAACTATACAATTTCATCTCTGTTTCATTTATTTTTATTCTTTATTTGATAGGGAATCCGCTGGAAAAATCGACTTCATTAGCCACAGCGTAAATCACGGCTTGCAAATTTTACCAACGCCTCCATTACCTCCGGACCTGCTGACAGTTATTCTGACATTGCACTAGTGGACCGATATTTCAGGTCATTTGTGATGAATTGAAGGGCCGAAATAAAGTCTGATCCAATCTGCCATTTTTCCGTGCTCGTGCCGAATTTTTTCCACATTTTTTATTTCACTAATCCCGTTAAATCCGTCACTATTTCATTGTCATCGATTTCTAATAAATTTCTGCCCATGCAGTGCTTCTAGTTTTTATTTCCTATAATCTCCTCACGTTCAGATATTTCCAACATGATCGTCCTCCCAAAGGATTTGAGTCAAAAGTTAGCAATAATAGCGTTTCATCAGCTCGATAATCGGTAATTAATATAAAAATTTATAAAACAAACTATCGTGAGTTATTTCAAGTCGTCTTAGTTTGTATGAGGTTTGAAGTTAAACGATTCGTTAAAAGAATGTAATAATTCAATATATATATCTTCTGAGAGTTTGATAAATGAATCCTTACATCTAGAACGAGGGCTAATCGTTTGCTAATGAAGTATTAGAGACAAACTTTGTCATTAAAAGATGAAAAGAGGCACATGCAATTACGAGATAGAAGAACAAATAGAGATTCTCCACTAGTTAATGTACAACGATGATAATTTCTACAGCAGGGTGTACAATTTTACGTTTAAATGTATTTCTAATCTGGCAATGTTCAATACGTCAGCAGTTCTTATATTAATTATTGGCTTCTTAAGAATGAAGCAGAGAATACAACAAATCTTCACAGGTATACTGTAGATATGCCTCATCCAGCTGTAAGGCTATACGCTCACTATGCCAACTGAATCCTAAAATACTCTAAGTCAAAACATCAGCATCTCAAGAATCATCCGGAGACTCTGCCGAAAGGAAGTTTCCTTCACAATGAAGCTCATCTCCGTCTACCAAGCCCTCACGCAGCCCGTCTGCAGGGAAATTGCGCTGGTGTCCGATACTGCAAGGAAAGGCACTACTGCGAAATGAGAGGATCCTACTCTTGTTGCCATTCTGATCGATATACATACGTCTTGATCGTCCTTTTACTAGGTCAATATCTATATACATCTGTTAAGAAGAGTATGGTCACCGCGCGATTTATTTCTATATCTTTGCATGTGATTATGTAATGGCGTTACTTTCATGCAGCTTGTTATATTAGTTTGTTCGTTTCAAAAGGTACGTCATCTTTCTTGTCGTGCCTTTCTTTTCGTTGGAGGAGGACCTCAGGCTTTGGTTTGTTGTCCAGCGCAGGCAAGGACGGCGAGACCGAGGCACCTGCTAGGCAGGTTGGTAAATAAATACAAAAGAACATGTCTCCGTATCATGCCCATGTTTTCTTTTCATTAATACGTAATTTATCTCAACAGATGTCTCAAGTTCACATTAAAAAATGAGATGAAAGGGATTTTAATATGCGTTTACGGGGTCGATGGTAATGTGTAATTTGTCGAAACTGTTTTTCTTTTCCTCAGTGGGTGTCCCTTTCTTCGAATGGCGCTATATTTTTTAAATGGAACTCTCGTATAACATTTGATTCTCCATGAAGCGGAGCCAAACAAGCTTTGGAAAATCTAAAGAGACATGAAGTGCAATTTCTAGTGTCAAGTGAATGTATAAACATTCAGTTTTTTATAGTTATTTCTGGAACAACATAATCAAGTTTAGCTGATGTCCTTTAGGCCCAACGTTGGCAAGCCCTATCTGATAAAATAATTTACTCAAGGGAAATCTTGCACTCAGGCAATAACTGCAAAGGTATCTTTCAATTTCAGCTAAGAATTTTATCATTAGGACAAAATGAGTTACATAAGGAAAGGCTAATTCACAGGATTTTACTTTTTACCCTGATCTGATAAAGCAAAAAACCGTCAGTTACAACATAAGTCTCGTTTCAACAAACCATAGGGAAAAACCCTAAAAATTTGATAATATAACTTTGAACACCGCCATACCTACAATTCATTCTTTAAAGCGCTGCAAAACTGCACATGAAGATTTTAATTCCATCATTTAAACGTACATAAGTAAAAAATCACGCATTGTAAAAACTTATAGTCTATTTTGAGATCCTACACATCTTTTTACATAAGATATGTACTTTATGATCACTCACACACAACATGACTGTACTTCTGAAGGCAAATGTACTGAGAAACGTATATTGTATTCTAAGGTATTTAAAATTGCATTGCAGTGTGTCGCGTTTAAGATCAGACCTAGAGGTATAGGAGACATTGCTTTTACCAAGGGTCGCCGTATTGCATCATATATTCAGTCCAATTGCTTGGAAAAAGCACTAATTCATTCCGCGGATCGCCACTCTTTCCCAGTCTAACTTTTTCGCTGCTTGCATGCATGCTTTTCGTCGCCTAAGCGATTTAGTCGCCTAAATCGCTAACATTGGGTAGTGGTGAGTTCCCTTTACACTACACATGGTAGATGTCTAACCCGCTCACATCGGGCGAAGGAGAGTGTAAGTATTCGCCAGCTGGACAGCCAAATTACGGCGTGGAATTCGCCGTAGAAGAGTAAAAACAAGAAGGTATAATTCACCGGCGGTGTTTACGAGCGCGCCAGGGATTGTTTTCGCAGCGGTGACGTTCTAAGAACGCAATTCTCTATTAGCAACTAACGCAACTAGGATAAATGGTGCCAGGTGCCTGCGTTTCACATTTCAGCGCAATGCATACGCCCAGGTAGTCTTGCGGCTAAATATATTTTACCTCCAGCCAACAGATTAAAATGGACCTGTATAATTTATTATGATTCTAGCCCACAAGCCGTATCAAAACTGACGCCAATCAACAATGTTTGGAAGCAATGAATATAGCCTAATTTGGACGGTAGTGGGACATATAAACGCTGCTGTGATTACATGAACAACGGAAATTGAGAGATGAGCGTATTTATGAAGCAACCTTTACTTCAGCTCAAAAAATCTCTAAAATAATCCCTTGGTTGACAGCGTAATAAACTGTATTTTTGCCTACAAACCCGTGATTTGAAACTCATATTCAACCTTCGAAGAAAGGGAACCGATGCGTATCTACACCGATGCGAGTATTTCAGTATTAATTATGAAAGGAAGTATTTTTAACAAGTTCCACTCAGAAATCCCCGGTTACAGACAGAAATAAGTTTCTATGCATAGATAAAATACAGAACGGCTGTTTTACTTATTATTCTAGAATCTATATAGATAAAATAAAATCTCGGTCGGAGATGCAGGTTATATACAAGCGTCATAGCTGTTCTGTTTACGCATGTACACCGAGCAGTTATAAACTGAGTTGCTGTGTAAAACCGAGAAATCTAAAGTGAGAGCCAGGCTTGTGTTCTTCAATCGCGCTTTTTCTTCTTGTGAAAGGTCTACATACATACATACATACATACAAATCGTCAGCACCTTTCGTGTTCGGATTGAGTTGAAAACGTCGGCACAAAAGATAACGTATTTATTGAAATGTTATCAGCCGGTTAATCATTTACCCTTTTTTGAACATGTTGCGCTGCGGAAATTTTTTAGGACAGAATAAATATTTTCATTTTTGGACAGATTTTATACAAATCTGAATGGAAAAAATCAATGCCGATGTATTTATATCCAATGGAAGACTAGTGAACTTTTTTCAGTAGCAGCGTTTTTATTTATGTAGAATACAAACTTTAGAAGCTCACATAAGTTCGAAAATACGTTCTGGAGATATATTGGTAACAACTGACATATTTGTTTACATGACCAGCGCACTCAGACTCACAAATTTTAATTTATGGTGTCCCTTTCTGTGCTGTGGGTAATTGATGTAAATTATAGAGGGTTTATTTAACAACTTTTCTCCTCAATCATACAGCTCAATGTTTTTTATTCTTGCTGTCTTTTCTTATTGAAGGAGGCTTGGATCCTTTCCGCATGGTGGCTTAGAAATTCAAACAACGCAAAAATAATTTGTTATCTCGAAAGCTTAACCATCTCTACTTTCATACACAAAAATATAGTGATTATATGCCCAGTTATATTGCCAGTTGATCTGAAGATACTTTTAATAATTCAATTTTTAAATTCAAACAAAACTGCTCCTTGTCAGCACAGTTCTGCTCTTGCAGCACATCGAGACAGTATTTTTGGTCTACGAATAATTTTGCGTTGAAACGACAGCAACGAGAGTTATGAGGTAATGCGTATATTTCTAATAGATGGAAAAAATTAACAATTTTCATGAGTATGAGGATCAAGCAATAGTATGGCATTGTTAGCTAGTTACTTCCTCCATTAGTCAACAGAATCTGGTCTGCTCGTGTATCTTGTTTTTGATTAGATAAGTATATTCTGTAACATAACATTACGCAGTTTGGTGTTTGCTTGCATGCTTCTTTTTGTTTGTTTGCTTGCTTGGACAAGAATCCCAATTCTGGAAATTAAGTGCCCTAACTAAAGATGAATGACAAATGGATAAATGACAAAAACTCCATTGACTGTTTTCACGTTTCACATCTGTAAAACGACTTTCTAAAATTTTCGAAAAAAGGTACAAATTTCGTTTTAAAAAGCAATTTATTGATTTTGGAAAATTTGTTTTGTAACAGCAATTGAGAGCTTAGCGCAAGGGAAATTGAAGAGGTATCGCATTTACGCTCATTGTGCATGTTAAAATATTTTAGGGGTCAGAAAGTTATTAATGCTATTATAAATTTACCAATGTACAGCAGGTGAATGATGAACCTCTCATTCAACAAAATTAGACTCAATAATGCGGTGCTAGCCGTCAATTTTGACGGTAAAACTACAGTTTGCACTAGCCGTTAATTTTTTTTCGAATTTGCTAACTCTTTTTACACAAAAATACAAATATTTTGAAATAGACACTATCGTTAATTCTCTAAAAACATTTAATCTGATGTAAAACTCTTTAAAACGTTTCTTTAGAGAGAACCCTTCACCCTTTCACGAATATTATTATGCAAAGCTTGAAAATACCCCATTGTCCGTGACTTGCCTGTAATCAGAAGATACATCAAGTTATGCGCCATAAACCTCAAAAAATGTGAGTTGGATGCCCTTAAAGCGAATTTTTCAGCACCAAATTCCCCATCTAATACCAGGGAAAATCGGTGAAGACAACCAAGCGCGGCATGTAGTTCAGAAACGCTCGAATATATTCTCGTGTGTAGCCCGAGGCTTGCGGTAGACTGCTTCTAAATTAACAGGTATTAGCGACCTGCGTAAAGAGGCTGCGTAAGCTTCAGTTTTAATTAGAAGTCCCAGAAAAACGGAGTTTTGCGCTCCACAGAGTTTGCTCTCAGCACCCGATTTGCAAATTTTATACGAAATGAGAAATTAGAGCGCGCAGTTGTTTACATGCTTGCCTTATTTAGCCAAAAGCTTTAGTGCATTCGTTCCAAATATTCAAACAATTACTAGGCTCTACTTAATTTTAAAGTTACTGGTGTACGCGGAAGCGTTTCTTTGTTACGTAAATTAGGTGGAACCTTCCGAGCTCTTTCTGAAAATAAAAACAGGAATAAAAGCGAGCACAGGATATTGAAATGGAAGGCTTTGGGTTTCTACTCCTCATTAGACGAAGCAGAACATCGTCAACAAGTTTTTCAATGTTAAGTTTTACAGCGGAAGCGATGAACAAAAAGCAAGGGAAACAAGATTAAAAGATAAGATGAAAAATACAGGAACATAACAGCATGCAGATAAACTCAAATGACTGATCATTGAGTGTTCAGTTTAAAAAATTAACAAAGCCTAATTTTTTAAGATTTAAGCGATTCTATTTATACCACACGATTGTGAAGTAACAAGAGATTTATTAGAAGAAACTCTTTGATCCCTATATTGTATTAACTTTAATTGGGCACTTGTATGAACCCTGCCCAATTATGGAGCCGTACTCAGTGCTGGAGTACGCCTGTCCCATCCTGACATGCTCTGAAGCAAAACATACATTAATGTTCAAACAATAACGAATAATGAAAGAAAAACAGTCTATTCCAATAAAGTTGATACATGATATGTATAACTATTGCTTTCAAAATGTCCTTAACATTAAGATCCTTAGTTTATTTTCACACATGGGTATCGTAATACCCATGTCAATTGTTGAAACAAATGATTTGGAAAGAAGCACGAAAAAACGAAGCAATAAAACCTTTTTCTGTCAGTTGAAAGAAGAAGGGCAGCTCATTCGTTAGAGTGAAACAAAAAATTCAATTATAGTTTTTGTTTTGTGTGATTACCCCTACTCTTTAAATAAAAACATATTCTTGTTGGAAGTCTCGTACCAAATTATAAATACGGCTTTGCAAGAAAAACTGAGCCCAAAGGAACATTAAACCTTCCTTTTTTTCAATAGGAACAAGTGTTTTTGAAAAATACATCCTGATAGGATTTGAGAACTTGAAATTAACTGCTGGTTTCTCTGCGAGTAATATGTTTGAATTTTGAAGCACTTCATCTGAAACAAAGGGAACTCAAACACGATAATCACGAGATGATCTGAGCATTTATTTCATCTACATAATTTCTAGGGAAAATCTCGGCCATGCGCGTCATCGGTAAGTATCGCCTTGCTCAAGTTAGTTGATAATTTTATTCTTTAGTTCGCAAAATATGTCCCCGTTTATTTTTTTTGTCACAATACCACCGTACAATTGTTCAATATCATTCATGTGAGTGATGTGAGCCTCCAATCATTCCTCCGAGCAAAATAAGTAACTTTGTGACTGTGATTCGTCTGTTGTGCTCGAGAGAAACATTTACGTATGTTAAACTATGCTTTATCTTGCCGCGCTAAAACACAAAATATGGTTGCATCGACAGGTTTGCGAAGCAGTTTGTGAAACCATTAATTGATCCGCATGTAATTTTTCCTACAACCTGTTCCGACTGGTCTCTCTACTGCTAAAACGTCATAATTTCGCTAAATTTACTGTTCAGCATGTCTAATTGTTGCAATGATTTAAAATAAATTAAGGCTTGCAAAAAGTTCTGATTTTCTTAGAAAAATTTTGAACCACATTAGCGAGAGTCTTGAAGCTCAAGCAACAAAATTTAGTCATTTAAAAGAATCTATTTCCTACGTAGCAGTAAACAAGGTCAGGGAGAAAATACCCTCTCTCTAAATATCCTCGATACTTAAATTTGCTCACTCAACGCTTGTGTTGCACTTGTAAAATTCGTAATAACCTTACTGCTGCTGCATTTCTAACATTTTTAAGCAGTCAAATCAATATTCAGCCTGCAGGAAACAATTAATGCTGAGAGAAGAATATCAGAAATTTTTACTTTCCTCAAAGCCTTGGAAGGCTAGCATTCTCAGGGGACGCTTGCTTGACGTTGTATATTGTGTGATGTTATCTAAATTATCAAAAGCAATTCTTTAAAGTTTTTGAATATTCCTTTGTTTTGCACTGGGAATATGGAATTTCGATGATTGAATTGTGCACCTTAAATATGAATAATAGATGTGACTATTTCTCGAGGAAAAACGTTTTCGATGTGAGTTCTTTTTGCAGGCATGAAATGTTGAGCAAGTGGATTTACTTAAAGCACTGCGAGCGAGAGCGCACTGCTAGAACAAATTTAAATTACGCTTTCTATATGGAAGCCGCAGAAATCAAAACAATGCAGCCGAAGGCTAATTAGATTTGCCTAATTTATTTCATATGAAGGAATGATGTTTTTTTTCACTTTGTGCGCAAAAAAATTCGTGAATAATTAATTCAAGTGTTTAGTACTTGAACCTAGCCAGTGAAGATTATTGTCATCGTGTCATTTAAAACTCAATTATAGCATTACGGTGACACAAATTGAAAGAAAAATGATTACATCAACTCATTCAATACAATGGTTTATCTCGGTTCTGATTTCCTACTCCGTCTTCCTGAACAAATTCTGGCCAGAATCATGCACCAAATCACAACTTTACAGTGTTTCTGGCAAAACACAAATGCTCAAATTACCGTAGAAACTCAGACTATTTTGAATAGATATGCTCCAAACTGGGCTATCATCATTAATAAAACAAGACAAAATGTCAGAGATGACGTTGGAGAAAATTACTTTTCAAGATAATGTCCTGTACAATGAAGTACCTGTGAACTCTTTCCCCTTCATGGGAATTCCAAAATCTGCTTCTATGTGCTTTAATTTATTCTATTTTGCATTGAATTTCTACTCTGATGTGTTATTCGAAATTCACAACCGAGTGCCTGTTGCGCCATTATTCTGCTGTGGGTGACAGCCTGATGCAAACCATACTTACAAAGCTAAAACGAAAACGCACCGGATGTTAAAAAAATATCGTAAAAAATAGAAATTAACTCAGTTTTTTGCAGCTGAACAAACCTAAAACTTTTACTGCGCTTGAACAAAAAATATTGAACTTGGTATAGAAGCAAGGGGCGCTGTATCGAGTCGAGTACCAAGTATATGGGCGCTGTATCGAGTCGAGTACCAAGTATCTGGGCGCTGTATCGAGTCGAGTACCAAGTATCTGGGCGCTGTATCGAGTCGAGTACCAAGTATCTGGGCGCTGTATCGAGTCGAGTACCAAGTACCTGGGCGCTGTATCGAGTCGAGTACCAAGTATCTGGGCGCTGTATCGAGTCGAGTACCAAGTATCTGGGCGCTGTATCGAGTCGAGTACCAAGTATCTGGGCGCTGTATCGAGTCGAGGACCAAGTATCTGGGCGCTGTATCGAGTCGAGTACCAAGTATCTGGGCGCTGTATCGAGTCGAGTACCAAGTATCTGGGCGCTGTATCGAGTCGAGTACCAAGTATCTGGGCGCTGTATCGAGCAAAAAACAACGAATCCAAAAGTTTTCTCTGGGTCCCAGAAAAAATTTATTGTTTCACATTCATAGCAGTCAGAGAGTAACTAAATTTAAATGAAAATATTGTCTATTTCACTTTCAATAGTTTCCTTGTTGGCGCATCATTTATGTAAAATATTTTATTGTTTTCTCCGATCTCGAAAACTTCTAAGTTAATAATTCAAATATTAATTTTGAGAGGGAAGAGCGAAACAATGAACTCGAAATATGAAAAAAAATTCCCCCATGAAGCTTTTAATAATATTAAAACTTTCATCCTAAGATTAAAACAGAATCAACTTATCGTGATTTATTAGGATTTTCAAAAGATTTAAATTTGGTTTTCAATTTGTAGAAAACGAAAGTCATACAAACTCGTGTGAATACCCATACATCAATTAACTCATTCATAAATGAAAGTTAGTAAATCTTGCGGCATACATCCTTACATAAATTATCTCGGCTAACCGTAAAAGGGATGCCTGCCGATACTTTTCCGAAACCCCTGCCGGTAAAATGATCCCTCGTGAATAATGCTTTCATTTTCAGCGCGAATTGGCCACATGCTCTTGATTTACGACTCGATTGTCACTTGAGAGAGCCAAGGCCTCGGGAATGACAAGCCGTGCGACAGGCGCCGTCGTCGGCAGAATTTCGGAAATGCTCCAATTAAAATAGCGGAGACTGTAAGCGCTGTTGCGAGAGTAGCGAGCTGCAGAAACTCTACCGAATGTTTCAAAAACCCGTCCAACCAAAGCTGGTCAATAAATTTTAGCTGATTTTTTGATCTAAACGAAGGCAAGGAAAGAGAATCAGTTTTGAGGGGGGGAAAAGTTTAGCTAAAATAGAACCTGTGAAGAATGTTGCAGCCCTGGTACAGGACATAATTGTTATTCTCTCGAATTGTCTAACCCTCGATCTCAATCGCACTAAATTCGAGCATTTATAATCAGAATCGAATATAAGGAGTTGCTTTACCGAAAGTCGAAAACAGAATCAAAGCACAGCACAAGACGATAAATATTATAGACTTGGCCACCATTTCTACGGGCACTCCCACATATTTCAGCAGAGTTATCTTGGACATTAAATACTTGCGTAATTGAATGAATGAGGGGATCATGAGCGGGCTACAATAATTTTATAGTTTGACCGTGCAATTCGGTTGAAAAACAGAAATTCTATTCTATTTCTATTCTTTAGGAAAATTGTTTGAAAAGCATGCTAATTTTTTAGACAATAATACTCACTACAGATATTCTACTTTAAATATTGATGTAAAGCTGCACAAATATTTGAATATTTTTAAACAATCTAGATGTTTGTGAAGGAAAAGACACGGCGGTCTGCATTCAAAGGATGTTCACCCGACGGGACCATGTGAGGTCGTATCATTAATTCGTCGTCCAAGAATCTCATCCAGGTTAAGCAAAGCATTTTACCCTTTGTTTGAGTCGGCGTTTTGAAGAACAAAGGGAAGGAAGAGCTCAAAAGAGCTGCACGATTTAAAAAAACCCAAAAAGTCAAAAGGAGAAATGAAATGAACCAGTAAAAACAAGAGTGGTAGAGCCATAGCAATGCAATTTTTCGAGTTAAAATTAAATTCCTAAGACCGTCTGGCGAACGATTTTAGCACAGGATTGCATGTGAGGTTTAAACGTTAGAAAACTTACAAAAACACGCAAAAATCATTGAAATTAGAGCAAAGTGGCAGTCCTAAAACAGCCTACGGATCACAATTTTCGGTTTAGTATTAAGGTCTTCGAAACCTAAAAATGACTATGAAGTTTCTGAAACGAATAAAAGCTGTGATTTCATGACTTTTAAACTTTTTTAAAACCCAAGTATTTAGGTTGGGAAAGCAGAAGGTTCAAATTAGAACTCGAATATTTCGTCGCAATATCTGGTGTTCATAAGAATTGATGATGAGATACGGAATCGTTTAACAAATTCGAAAGGCATATTGTGCTATAAATATACTTCAATAAATGTTAAAAATAAACAAATGTCGCACAAATGCTCTCGTAAATTAGTTTTCCCCTAATTTGCTTGTACTTATGCTCCGTACCCAGGTTTTGCGAAGTACTGCAACTTAATTGGTAATCTCAAACAATAAATTCTCTAACTTAACAGGCGATTTCAATCGTCAAATACTACTGATTAACAGACAATCTCATGCATTAAATACTCCTACTTAAGTGGTGATCTCAGTCATCAAATACTACTTTCTGCTCAACAGGTAACCTGATACATTAAATACTTATTCTAAACAAACTATCTCACACATAAGATACTAACACCCACAATGGCGTACTTTTGATGTTCTTTATCGTAAGCCCCATATTCTCAAACGTACTTATCACATTTATCTAAAACAAATTTAGCCGATTTTCGACGTGCTCGTACGTTCTGTGTACTCGTCCTTACCATGCGCTTTTACTAGGTTATTCTCACCGCACCTACCATTGTCTCCAAACCTACGATGTTGCCGTACCTACAATGTTTCTATACCTGCAATGTTTCCATACCTGCGATGTTTCCATACCTGCGATGTTTCCATCCCTGCGATGTTTCCATACCTGCGATGTTTCCATACCTACAATGTTTCCATACCTACAATGTTTCCATACCTGCGATGTTTCCATACCTACGATGTTTCCATACCTACGATGTTTCCATACCTACGATGTTTCCATACCTACGATGTTTCCATACCTACAATGTTTCCATCCCTGCGATGTTTCCATACCTGCGATGTTTCCATACCTGCGATGTTTCCATACCTACGATGTTTCCATACCTACGATGTTTCCATACCTACAATGTTTCCATCCCTGCGATGTTTCCATACCTGCGATGTTTCCATACCTACAATGTTTCCATCCCTGCGATGTTTCCATACCTACGATGTTTCCATACCTACGATGTTTCCATACCTGCGATGTTTCCATACCTACGATGTTTCCATCCCTGCGATGTTTCCATACCTACGATGTTTCCATACCTGCAATGTTTCCATACCTACAATGTTTCCATACCTGCGATGTTTCCATACCTACAATGTTTCCATACCTACGATGTTTCCATACCTGCGATGTTTCCATACCTACAATGTTTCCATACCTGCGATGTTTCCATACCTGCGATGTTTCCATACCTACAATGTTTCCATACCTACGATGTTTCCATACCTGCGATGTTTCCATACCTACAATGTTTCCATACCTACGATGTTTCCATACCTGCGATGTTTCCATACCTACAATGTTTCCATACCTGCGATGTTTCCATACCTGCGATGTTTCCATAGCTACGATGTCGCCGTACCTACGAGGTTGCCGGAGCTACAATGTTTCATATCTACGACGTTGCAATACTTACGATGTTTCCCATGCCAAGAATATTGTCATACCTTCAATTTTGTCCTGCCAACTATGTTAACAACCCTGCCATGTTGCCATACCTACGATGTTGCCATATATACTCATGATGTTTCCATACCCACAATATTTCTATACCTACAATTTTGCTATGTCTGCGATGTTGCCATATATACTCATGATGTTTCCATACCCACAATATTTCTATACCTACAATTTTGCTATGCCTGCGATGTTTCCATATATACTCATGATGTTTCTATATCCACGATATTTCCATACCTTCAATTTTACAATACCTGCGATGTTTGCACACCTGCGAAACATCCACACCTGAGGCTTTTTCATGCTAACGACATCTTCACACTTGTGATATATTCGTACCAACGATTAACTCGTGCGTGCGATATGCTACGTCTCCGTGATATACACGAGCGTACCTACTGTACAGCATTCTCGTACTAAGGATATGATCGTACGTACGATGCATTCGATGATACCTGGAATACTATTCGATGATACCTGCGATACTATTCAAGTATATTTACAATGTAGTTCGATGATACCTGTTGTACTGTTTGATGATACGTGTGATATTATCCAATGATACCTGGGATAATATTCACTCATATCTGCGATACGATGCACTATTTTCCTGAAATGATCACCAATTTTTGAATACGAACTCAAATTAAACCGTGAACTAAAAAAAGTGTTTTCTTTAGTTCTGCGTGAGGCAAATCAAATAAATGTATTTGTTATTATGAAGAATTTCCTAAACGTTTATGAAAATAAAATTTTCGAAGATCTAAAAAAATTTCTGAGGAGTTAGAAGGTGTTGTAGAATAACAACTGCACATGCGTCATTTCTATTTCAAAATGCAATCCAGTAAAAAACCGCTTGTGAAAATGACAGCTCAGTATTAAATAATTACCGAGAGGACTGAACGGCGTAACAAACGGGGGAGGCAAATGCTGTCTTTTTCTGTAAAACGTAACAAAACACTAAAAAAAATTTGTAATCATTCGTAATCGAATTATTGAGAGGCACACTGCATATGAGAGAGGAAGACATGTCGCTTCCAGCTGAATTGTTTTCTATTTTTAGATGAATATATTTTTTTGTAAGGTTAATACTCGAGCAATAGTAGGAATGAAATCACAGAGTTAAAAATAAACTCATTTTATTGCAACTGATAAGCTAAAAAAAATTAAGTTAAGACAAAGCAATGATTATAGTAAACACCCTCCCACTCCCCCATTCCATACGGGATTCTTTTTAAACCTCAAAATTAAAGTAGCATACTCGTATTGTAAAGTCGATTCAGCCACATTCATAAGCTGTCTGAATATGAATTTCAATTATCCCGCAGAGTCCATATCGCGTTGCGTGAAGCCGAGCTGTAGGGGATGGAGAGGATAAAGGCAGCGTTGCGCACAGTATCGCGTTGCGTGAAGCCGAGCTGTAGGGGATGGAGAGGATAAGGGCAGCGTTGCGCACAGTATCGCGTTGCGTGAAGCCGAGCTGTAGGGGATGGAGAGGATAAGGGCAGTGCTGCGCACAGTATCGCGTTGCGTGAAGCCGAGCTGTAGGGGATGGAGAGGATAAGGGCAGTGCTGCGCACAGTATCGCGTTGCGTGAAGCCGAGCTGTAGGGGATGGAGAGGATAAGGGCAGCGTTGCGCACAGTATCGCGTTGCGTGAAGCCGAGCTGTAGGGGATGGAGAGGATAAGGGCAGCGTTGCGCACAGTATCGCGTTGCGTGAAGCCGAGCTGTAGGGGATGGAGAGGATAAGGGCAGTGCTGCGCACAGTATCGCGTTGCGTGAAGCCGAGCTGTAGGGGATGGAGAGGATAAGGGCAGCGTTGCGCACAGTATCGCGTTGCGTGAAGCAGAGCTGTAGGGGATGGAGAGGATAAAGGCTGCGTTGCGCACAGTATCGCGTTGCGTGAAGCCGAGCTGTAGGGGATGGAGAGGATAAGGGCAGTGCTGCGCACAGTATCGCGTTGCGTGAAGCCGAGCTGTAGGGGATGGAGAGGATAAAGGCAGCGTTGCGCACAGTATCGCGTTGCGTGAAGCCGAGCTGTAGGGGATGGAGAGGATAAGGGCAGCGTTGCGCACAGTATCGCGTTGCGTGAAGCAGAGCTGTAGGGGATGGAGAGGATAAAGGCTGCGTTGCGCACAGTATCGCGTTGCGTGAAGCCGAGCTGTAGGGGATGGAGAGGATAAGGGCAGCGTTGCGCACAGTATCGCGTTGCGTGAAGCAGAGCTGTAGGGGATGTAGAGGATAAGGGCAGTGCTGCGCACAGTATCGCGTTGCGTGAAGCCGAGCTGTAGGGGATGGAGAGGATAAGGGCAGTGCTGCGCACAGTATCGCGTTGCGTGAAGCCGAGCTGTAGGGGATGGAGAGGATAAAGGCAGTGCTGCGCAGAGTATCGCGTTGCGTGAAGCCGAGCTGTAGGGGATGGAGAGGATAAGGGCAGTGCTGCGCACAGTATCGCGTTGCGTGAAGCCGAGCTGTAGGGGATGGAGAGGATAAGGGCAGTGCTGCGCAGAGTATCGCGTTGCGTGAAGCCGAGCTGTAGGGGATGGAGAGGATAAGGGCAGTGCTGCGCACAGTATCGCGTTGCGTGAAGCCGAGCTGTAGGGGATGGAGAGGATAAAGGCAGCGTTGCGCACAGTATCGCGTTGCGTGAAGCCGAGCTGTAGGGGATGGAGAGGATAAGGGCAGCGTTGCGCACAGTATCGCGTTGCGTGAAGCCGAGCTGTAGGGGATGGAGAGGATAAAGGCAGCGTTGCGCACAGTATCGCGTTGCGTGAAGCCGAGCTGTAGGGGATGGAGAGGATAAGGGCAGCGTTGCGCACAGTATCGCGTTGCGTGAAGCCGAGCTGTAGGGGATGGAGAGGATAAGGGCAGCGTTGCGCACAGTATCGCGTTGCGTGAAGCAGAGCTGTAGGGGATGGAGAGGATAAAGGCTGCGTTGCGCACAGTATCGCGTTGCGTGAAGCCGAGCTGTAGGGGATGGAGAGGATAAGGGCAGCGTTGCGCACAGTATCGCGTTGCGTGAAGCAGAGCTGTAGGGGATGGAGAGGATAAAGGCTGCGTTGCGCACAGTATCGCGTTGCGTGAAGCCGAGCTGTAGGGGATGGAGAGGATAAGGGCAGCGTTGCGCACAGTATCGCGTTGCGTGAAGCAGAGCTGTAGGGGATGGAGAGGATAAAGGCTGCGTTGCGCACAGTATCGCGTTGCGTGAAGCCGAGCTGTAGGGGATGGAGAGGATAAAGGCAGCGTTGCGCAGAGTACGGATGCCCTGCAAGAATGATCTCGTGAAACCAAAGTCGCGATATTAAATTTCGAAAACGAGTCCGTTGAAAGAGAGAGGACGGGGAAGGCGTCGATATATCGGACAGGAAACACTCACGGCATCTCCCCAATCGCCCTTCTAGAAAGACGGACGAGTTTTCCACTTTTTTGCGAGGTTCTTGTACGACCCCAAATATTTCTTCAGGTGGTGCAACCTGTGAAAATTGGACCGGAGAACCTCTAGCAGATTTTTTATGTTCCGGCGGGAGGACAATTTATCCCTAGGAAAAACTTCATTCCTCGCCACTGCCAGGTGTGCTTTCCGGAATTATATTTTTCTTAGGAAGGAAGTGATATGGCTTCACATCAGGTCAGAATTCCGTCCTATATCGGCGTATTGATTCGGATAAACCGCTGGAAATACTCTGCGCCGAATCTTCAAAAAAAAGAAAAAAATATAATGTAATTCCATTATTTATTTTTTCATTTCTTGGTCTCAATCAAGCTCTCGGCTATTCGTAGCACACTCTTTTCAACATTTTTTTGTATCCTGAGTTCCATTTTTCGACGATCAGTCACTTGCGTTTCTCATAAAAACGCGCTGCCGGTTCTCGAAATCTTCACCTCGGCTCCCGCGCGATCTTCTCGGGAGCCTCATTATGCCGTTCCAATCTGGGCTTCTGAAATGAGGCTAAAGACGGGGCGCGAGATTGTGTGCCTCATCACACGTCATCAGAAGCTGTTTTCTTTTCTTTACATTCAAAGTTTGCTCGCGTTAGGGTATTCGCAAGACCAAACCCTGCCTCCCGTCCACCACCACCACCACTAGACCTGTGGAGCGAACGCTCGCACTGGAGACTCTGTAGCACTTGGAGCTGGGGCCAGGTTGGGTACTTTGTAGCCTGGTACTAAGGTATTTTTTCAGGACAGAAATTAGAAGATTAAAATTCAAGTAATTTAATTAACGTTAGTTGAAATTTACTCCTAAATAAATATTCTTCAAGAATCTAAATAGTATCTTGGCAAAAATGCATGACAATTCTTTAAATTCAAAAGTTGTTGACTTAAATTTTGTTACAAACTGTAATTTATTTGATGAGAAACATTTTCACCGAACGTTATTTCTACGAGTTAGGAACTCACAAAAACATACGTGATGAAACACACTTCATCTACCTTCTACCACATCAAGATGATACATCGAGGAGTAGCTCGCGTAGACTTCAATGATCCACAAAATTTGAACTGGTTCATCTACGGCTTAGGGATTTCAATTCACATCATTGGAAGAATCGAATTGAAAATGACATGTTGGAGTCCAGTCTCTCTTGAGGCAGCAGCTGTGATCACCGCAGCTACAAGCAGCGGTGAGCGCTTTTCAGTGAGCTAACTCACATTGAAGTTCTATGCTTCAATAAAAATCAATCCACCTATCCATCTTACGATGAATAGAAAAATCAAAATAATACTCAAGCAGCCTCTTTCAAATAAGAAAAACATGAGCAGTGGAACATTTTAATAGAAAGATCCAAATAATACTTAAAAGAAACTCTCTCAAATAGTAAAAATTGAGCAGTGGAACATTTTGTCGCTGCGTTTGCAAACTGATACGAATGTTCAGCACGAAATTATTATGAGCGTAAAGCTAGGCTTCCATGCCACCTAGCACTCAATCAGCCCTGAGGTCAGAAGCTCTAGCGGTACCGAGGTAAAATATCAAGTATATTGTTGTTTGTTTTACGGATCCGGGCCGGGGTGATTAGATACACATCTCCTCACTAAGGTGAGCTGTAGCCAATATCCGAAACATAAAACCACATTTCTCAAGACCGCTACGGAACACCAACCTGCACAGTAGTCATAAGTCAGGTATGGACATTTATATGTATAAATTTTTATTATAGACGTGTAATCGATCTTAAGGGGCCTTCTAGTAAAAGAGGAACTGGAATTAAGAGCGTTAATAATAAATTTGAAATTTTTCATCCAGACTATATTTAACCAAACCAGTTTGTTTAGCCTCATGTTAACTGACTAGCACTTTCATTGCTGAAAATTAACAACAAAAGGTACCTAAGGTGGTCTTAAGAGTATATGAATATAGCAACTTTTTACATAGTTTTTTTCTCGTGATTTTTTTGGCAATTTATACTGCAAAATGTCGGTAAAACAGCCCCCGAATTGCTGAAAAAATAATTACGCACATGTCAGTAGGTGTTGGTTATAGTATGTGTTGACTCCCACTCGATTTCATTCGGTTGATACAAGTCTTATAGTAGAATTAATTTTTATTCTTTTAAAACTGCGTTCATAAATTTTTTCTTTTGTGGTTTTTTGTGAGTGCGAGAATGAGATATTAAATGACTGTATTTCCAGTTCCTGAAATATTGTTCATTATCACAATGTAGTAGTGTGATACTACTTTTGAATCCTTATTATTATTTTCTTGTCTGTTTGTAGTTGCGTCTTGGATAGTCCGGAAAGTAACATCCACGTGCAACCTGTGACGCGTAATAGCGAGAGCACGTGGAGGGTTGCCAACGATGGGCTAAGAGTCGGTGTTTTGAATCAGTAGAGGTCGGCTTGGTTCCTGGTACTCCTCTGTGTATACTTTCGCCAGTACCTACGTTGCGCGTGATATGGTGAGTCTGAGCAAGGACAAGTTAATAAAAGCTAACGTCCGGTGCTAGAGGACTCCGCCATAATATAGTTGCCGATGTATGTAGGAGGAGCGGTTAGTTGCCCGTAATGTATCCTTGCCGACCGGTTTTATCGTAAGGAGTATGTTTTCAAGTGTATTATCCTGAACGTGAATCAGTAAAAGTAAGCTTCGTATTTCTGTTGTTTCCCTTGAGAGTAGGCTCGGAAATCGTGCCACGAGATGATTTGAAAATTACTGGTTACTGGTGCAGGTTTATCGGAAGGAGTTCGGTCGTAAGTTGAGCTTAGGTGCGATTTAGTAACTCTGTTTGGTCAGTGACTGTACCGAAGCTTGGGACGTTCATGAAGTTTGTTGGCCGAGTTGGGCTGTGAAAGCTCTCGAGATAGGTCAGTAAGGTCGGCTGGAACTTGGAGTACATTGGTGGATAAGATAGCAGTGCTACACCCGTGCTTTTCCGTTGGTTAGACTGGTTGAGGCGGGAGTCGCGCAGCCCGGTTGAATACAATTCCGCGACCGCCGAGGCCAGGACTACCACATTGGTGGCCAGTATGGGGATTTGAGACGAAGTTCTGGAGCTTTAAAGGGGCTGATACAGAGCTCGGAACGGTCTCGAAATTTGAGAACTATTAGGTGTTAGAAGCGGGTGGTGAGCAGTCTGCGAGGTCACTAGTGTGCTTTTTGATCCAATTTGTGAAGTATGGCATCGGCAGCAGATATGTCGGATGTAATGTTACAGCTGGTGCAGGCTATAGGGAGACTTGGAAAAGAAGTACCGGAGCCCAGTATTTTCAAAGGGGGAATTGGTAATGGGAAAGAATTGGACTCGTGGCTACAGTGTTTTGAGAAATATTGTAATGTGCAATATGGGAGCGATACGGGAACATGGCGGGCTGGTTTACTCAAATATTTACAGGGAGAGGCTAAAGAAATTGTGGAAGCTTGTGGTCCTGGTGCGAAGTATGAGGTTGTGAAGGAGAGATTAGTGCAGGAGTTTGGTGCGAAATTATCATTAACGGATACGGAGTTTGGGGCGTTCTTTTCCGCAGAACGTAGAATGGGCGAAAGTTTATTGTGTTATTCCATTCGCTTGGAGAGACTGATACGGGAAATGTTGCAGGAAGTTAACGAAGTCAAAAGGGAAGAAATAGTTAAGAGCAAATTAATTAGTTCACTGCGAAAGGAGCTTGTGAATCGATTACGGGTGCATCTGGGGCATTGGACTGGTGTGACCTTAAGGCAAGTGGTTAGTCTTGCTACCGTGTTGGAGGAGCAGGAGGAATGGTTAAGGAAAGAATTTGTGTGTGTGAGTGAGGAGAGACGAGTGCGAGAGGATGTGCGAAAGGATGGGAACGAACAGTGGCGAACGAAGAGCGCGTGTTTCTATTGCCATGAGAGTGGGCATTTTGCGAGAGCCTGCCCTCGGAAAACGGAGGAGAGAAGTGCTCGCGCAAGAACGGAAGTATGTGCGTATTGTGGACGAATGGGACATTTTATGTCAGCATGTGTTCGGTTCAAGAGTGAAGTGTGTGCATGTGTATGGTGTGGGGAGAGTAGCCATAAGAGTTTTCGATGTCCAGAGAAGCCAGGAAGTCTTGTGGAGGTAGTTCCTGAACAAGGGGCACAATCGGTTGCCGCATTGGAATGTTTGGGCGGGGTACATTTTAACCCTATCAAGCTGTCTCAAGATTATGGGAAGCAATCTGTCAATGTGGTTGTGGCTTCGGGAACTAAAAAGTGTAGTATGTTGGGAGCTGGTTTACCGACTATTGCTGCAGGCCAGGACGCTGACCCAATTCTCGTTAATGTGAAGGAAAGTTTACGAACAGGACAGGCTAATTTGCACTTGGGAGCCTATAAGAAATTGTTTAAACGACTGTGCTTGCGGGATGGAGCAGTGTGCATAAGGAAAGGGAATCCTCGGGGAAAACCTGTTCCGGTTGTTCCAGAGAGGGACTTGCCAGCATTAGTGAAGGAGTATCATGAACATCTAGCTCATGTGGGAAGAGATAAACTCTGGAATGCTTTCAGGAGAAGTTATTTCGGACTTAACCTGGGAGTTGTGGTGCAAAAGACGGTGCGGGAATGTGTAGTTTGTCAGCAGCACAAGGGAGATGTTGTTAAGGATTTTCCGTTGCATCGGCTGGATAAGAATGTGACGCGGCCGTATGAGGTGTATGCAGTGGATCTGTTGGAACTTCCCCGGAGTAAGAGAGGTTATGTAGGAGTCATGGTCGGCATTGATCTGTATAGCAAATTCGGTCATGCGGTACCGATCCGCTCAAAGCAGGCCAGGGCTGTAGTGGGAGCCTTGGAGCGAAGCATTTTCGCGAGCCTACCCAGGACGCCGGTAACAATCAGATCAGATAATGGGCCAGAGTTCACCTCACGGGCATTTCAGTCGCTGTTGAGTAGTTACGGAATCCGACATCAGACCATCGTACCTTATGCTGCCCACATGAATGGAGCTGTGGAAAGATTGAACAGGACCATTAGAGACAGGTTAGCGGCTACCTGTGCGAAAGTTCCGGGAGATTGGGATTTGGTCCTGTCAAGGGTCATGATGCAGTACAATCGGCTAATTCATCGAGAGACCGGAAAAGCGCCTGGTGAGTTTTTTGTGTCTGAAGAGGTTACGCCAGATTTGCCCAGGGTGACTGAGAAAGAGAAACTCTGGCGACCTGAAGGTTCCCGCTTCCGGCATTTTGATGTGGGCGAGTACGTCTTGCGGAGGATCGTGCATTTGCCCGGGGCTGAACGCCACAAGCTCGCGCCCCGTTTCGAAGGACCCTACCAAGTGGTGCGATGTTACCCGGATGGAGTGAGCTATCAGCTGAGGATAGAAGGGTCTCGAGCTCGGTATTTGCGGGCTCATATAGG
This sequence comes from Morinoia aosen, assembly GCA_030386875.1. NCBI lineage: Eukaryota > Metazoa > Arthropoda > Malacostraca > Amphipoda > Talitridae > Morinoia > Morinoia aosen. Next base: position 10,115,023 of record CM059562.1, read on the forward strand.
GCAGTTGAAGCAGTTCCATGGGAAACCGGAGATGGGTCCGAATGTGTCCGTACCAGCAAAGGCGCCGCCCTGTCAGGATGCGGCGCCGGCGCGGGGACGCCGGCCGCAGGAGAGGGACCAACATCTCGTCCTCGGGATCGACTGGGAGCTCTTACGAGGAATCCGGGCCGGCACAGTGAGGACTCCTAGTACAGAGAAGGAGAAGGACGCCTCCTCTTCGGACGGAGTGCAGCCCGAGTTTTCGGACGGTATGGGGTCCCACATGGAACCGAGCAGCCCTGACAGCTTGATGAGTGGACCTGGGGAGGTAAGTTATCCTGCGTCCGCTTCGAGCTCCGCAGGTATTTCGGATTTCCTGCACCAATACGATGCGGCGCTGGTTCCGAGAACGTCAACACCTGGTGAGAAAAGTAGTAAGATTAAGCCGGACCAAGTTGTTAAGAAATATCCGCTCCGAGTGAGACCCAAAGTAAATTACAAAGTATGACTGTGTGGGAAAATGGTTCGTTTGAGTGCCGAACTGGTGCGCTCTAGATCATGCTGATTTGGGTCAGGTAGCGAACTGATGTATGTTTTAATAGCAATTTTACTAATAACGTGTCATAATATTGTTCAGTTATGGGCAAGAGATTGTCCTCTTTTAAAAAAGATTTGACCATTATGTAAATTTTGAATAAAGATAACAGGTAGGAGAAGCCTGGCTTTTGAAACTGGCACAAAATAAGGAGAGCCCAACGATAATGAGCGATGTACTAATACCCCCCTGTCCTCAGAGTCGGGTGTTGCTACTGGTGGGGGACTCCCGTGCCAGGGATGCGACCTTGGCTGCCCCTCCTGGTTGGAGGCTCCGTTTGTGTGTGTGTCCTGGAGCTACCTTGTCCCGGCTAGCGGAAGCCGCGCAGAACGAGCTGCGCGCTGGGGAACGGCCGGATGCGCTGGTTATGGTGGGTCTCCACTGTGACCTGACGTATCTGGCCACCTACGGCGTTGCGGCGGCTCGAGGCCTTATGAGATTGGCGGAGCCGGCCCCGCTACCGGAGATCCGGTTGGCAGTAACCTCGGCGGACCACGTGCTTCGCCATTACTACGGGATCCCGGTCCTGTGGTGTCTGCCGGCTACCCCCGACTTCGCCCGCTTCAACACGTTACAGGGCGTATGGTCACGGCGCTGGTCTGAGTTACCCGAGTTCCTCTGTCAGGAAGCGGAGTGGTCGGCCACCCGGTACAGATCAACGGTGCGGGAACTGGAAGGGTATTTCCAGCGGCAAGGGGTCCATACGATCATGATGGATCGCCATTTGGGGTTGCATCGATACTTGGATAGTCAGGACGGGGTGCACCCCACACCAGAAGTGGGGGCCGGCGTGTGGAGGAGATTGCTGGGGGAAGCGGTGGCCCGCTGTCCCGAGATCGGCCCGTCCATAGTCCGCGGCCGAGTGTTGTCTCTGGCGGAACGGTTTCGTCGCAGAGAGCGACGCAGGCGGCAGAGCCGGTCGCGACGGCTGAGGGCCGCGCTGCGGTCGGTGGATCTCAGTGCCGTGGACCGGTGGCCGGGCTACCCCTTTTTGCGGCGGTCGCCGAACGGAGGGCGTCGTCAGTAGTGTGACAATTTGTTCTATTTGTGTTGGGTTTTCCTGTTTTGTTCACCCGAGTTGTTATTTAAGGGGGGAGGAGTGTAGTAGTGTGATACTACTTTTGAATCCTTATTATTATTTTCTTGTCTGTTTGTAGTTGCGTCTTGGATAGTCCGGAAAGTAACATCCACGTGCAACCTGTGACGCGTAATAGCGAGAGCACGTGGAGGGTTGCCAACGATGGGCTAAGAGTCGGTGTTTTGAATCAGTAGAGGTCGGCTTGGTTCCTGGTACTCCTCTGTGTATACTTTCGCCAGTACCTACGTTGCGCGTGATATGGTGAGTCTGAGCAAGGACAAGTTAATAAAAGCTAACGTCCGGTGCTAGAGGACTCCGCCATAATATAGTTGCCGATGTATGTAGGAGGAGCGGTTAGTTGCCCGTAATGTATCCTTGCCGACCGGTTTTATCGTAAGGAGTATGTTTTTAAGTGTATTATCCTGAACGTGAATCAGTAAAAGTAAGCTTCGTATTTCTGTTGTTTCCCTTGAGAGTAGGCTCGGAAATCGTGCCACGAGATGATTTGAAAATTACTGGTTACTGGTGCAGGTTTATCGGAAGGAGTTCGGTCGTAAGTTGAGCTTAGGTGCGATTTAGTAACTCTGTTTGGTCAGTGACTGTACCGAAGCTTGGGACGTTCATGAAGTTTGTTGGCCGAGTTGGGCTGTGAAAGCTCTCGAGATAGGTCAGTAAGGTCGGCTGGAACTTGGAGTACATTGGTGGATAAGATAGCAGTGCTACACCCGTGCTTTTCCGTTGGTTAGACTGGTTGAGGCGGGAGTCGCGCAGCCCGGTTGAATACAATTCCGCGACCGCCGAGGCCAGGACTACCACAACAAAGTGTGTTCAATAATACATATCATACTCCTGAAATTCACATCCTGCAGTTCACGTCAGAAGTAATGACGAAAGATTTCAACCGGTAGAAATAAAACGGGCTTATGAAAATGAAATAGTGAATGGTATGTTACAAATTCTTTTTTATCGCAGTGCTAATAAAAGTTCCAAATATTACCTCGAAAACGGATGTGTGAAATGCTACTTGGTTAAGATTAGTAAAACACTGTTATCACAACTACTTGCGGAACACTAATAACACTGAGGTGTTATTACTGTAGCTCATACGACTGTAGTACGCCAACTGGAGAAGCTGAAAAATGAGCATCTGGAGCGGGGCTCCTGCAAATAAGTGACTTAGCAGAACCTGACACCGCGTGTTGTCAGCACTGAGTTTTATCTCAGACATTCAATTTTATGTTTTATGCTGATATTTAATTTTTATCAATGTTGTCAGCCCTGAGTCATCAATTTCACGAGACCTTGAAGCATTTCTTTTGGGAACTTGTCGTTTGCAATGGAAACTGCTTCAATTACGACAATTTTATTCATTCTGCGGAAGATCAATCGACAAAACGATCACCAACAGAGCGAACTTCGTCAAGAGAAAAGCGCGTAGCGTGTGGAGATGAAAAACTATACCCAATAAAACTTTAGGTTTTCTCACAAGTTTTGTTTATCTTCTTCCTTTGAAAAGTATTTCAGCCAGACAGCAACCCTCCTCTTTCAACAGAAAAGTGTTTTCTTTCACCGAGATGTTGTCCGTCTTCGTAAAATTCAATTAACTCAATTTCTCTACCACTGGTTGGGAAATATTGCTTTACTGCCCGCAGCAGTCGGCATGACTATTTCTGACTATTACTCAAACGATTCAAAATGTTTATTTGTCGAATGCCTGTACATTGTTGCGAGTGAGACACAAGTATGCTGGCTTGGTGGGGAAGGCAATGAAATACATTAGGCTGAACTCTACCCAAGATCACAATGAAACACAATGAGCCAAACTCTACCCACGAACACAATAAAACACATGGAGCTGAACTTGACCCAAGAACACAATGAAACACATGGAGCTGAACTTAACCCAAGAACACAATGAAACACATTGGGTCGAACTCCATCGAAAAACACAACGAAACACATGGAGCTGAACTTAACCCAAGAACACAATGAAATACAATGAGCCGAACTCTACCCACGAACTCAATGAAAAGTAACGCGTGCCTCTCTGAAACCATCGCTAGGCTGGCACCGAGCAAGTACACCAGATCATGCTCACAAGAATCACCTACTCTCAAGATGACATCGTTTGGCTGAACCCAAAATCGACTCCTGCTCTAGCTTCGGCCGTCGCCCGGATTTGAAGGGAGCGAAGTTGGCTCTTTGCTCTGGTCTGAGTTAGAAAATTATCGGCCCTCCTGCGCTCGTTATCCGCCCAACGACGTGACGCAGATTCGGAAACACATTCTACATAAGACGCCTAACTTTTTAAACTCGTTTTTTCTCACTGAATGAAGAAGAATTCTTGGACCATAACTTGGCCCAAGTTTTTGAGAGGAGGCTTTTGAGTTCCTCAGCAAGACGAGGAAGGCAACACGTGACAAAATCTGTGTTATGGAAAGCTGCTCATCGTAATTTTTCTCGCTGGCTCGCTGAAATAACGTAGCACAGCCATTATATTTTGGCAAGCAATTAACGTCAGAAATTTCCTACAACATTTTCTCATAAGTGTTTTCGTCACAATAGTTCCTTTAATTTTATGACTACCTGGCATGTTTGCGCTTCATTTTCACTTGTCCTTTACATTCAGAGAATTTAGTGAATATCATCGTTTCTTACAAACTGTGACCTCAATTTACCGTCGCATAGTAGTTTCATCGACGTTATAAAGTAAGCTGAGCTCTAACATAACAAACCCATGCGTAAGCCTGCCTATTGTACTAAAACAGCTCACTTTCTCGTTAAAACCGAGTCGATAGTGGGTAGATACTTCGAAAATCTTCTGCCAGGGTAAAGAATCCGCTTCTGGGTTCAGAGAAAATTCATCCAGTGGGGCATTAAAAACGACTGCATTAATTTTTATCTGCGGGAAAGGAACAGAGGGCAGCAAATTGGGGTTTTGTGATCGTCGGTACATATCCCAGATTGCTGCGTGCCTTCCATCCTGAGCGAGGCTTTGCTGTTTCCACCCAAAACAAATGCTGATTTTTAACTTGAAACTGCAAAAAAACGTTACATTACTGTCAGCCCTGTACGAGCAGATTGTCCGCATTAGAAAATTAGTCAGCAATAATGGAATAAATCGTTTTCGAAAGGCGAATGAAATCATAAAAAACTCTATGGTTTTGAAAGCCGTTATACGGGAATGAAATATACTTTTCGGTGCTGAAAACCACACAATTGAAACCTTCATAGTACGAAATGCCTGCGGTTACAGCCATTAGTGATTGTTAAATTTAAATTAAGGCAATGCTATCGTGAATGTCAGGGCGCCATTCATTGGCAGCCCGAGCCAAAACACAGCATTTCAATGAAGAATTTATAATTTTATTTCTACGGGTCAAACTGTTAGCATGCAGATCAGCGTACTCTTTTATTTACAGATTCATACCGATAATTCGCATAATTACTAATTACAGTATTTAAAGTTTCTCGATTAAATTTTCTTGCATTAGTGTTTATAAGTTATGCTAGCTCTATAAATATTCTAATTTTTCCACTGAAGTCACTTTTACAGTTGAAAACTTCACTGCAGCACTAAAAAATTATATTTCTGCTGTACGTTGGAAGCGACGCGAATGTATCTTGAGTTGTCAGCTACCATAACAAAAATAATTGTTAATGAGCAACTTGTGACTCAAACTTATGACATGACAGACCAGTTTGAATTAGGACGTTTTCGCTCATAAAATATTCATTACTAGCTCAACTCACCATCAAAAATTGCTGTTTTTACTATTCATCATCCTTAAAAACTGACTGGGAACAAATATTTTCAATAGGGTGTTTTTTTTTGCAATTCCACCCATTTTGTACTAAGGAATTATCAAAATAAAATTCAATTATCACAAATGAATTGCAATCAAACACCGATAATTTGCAGTCGTTACGGACGCACGTGTGTAACGTTCTGGTCTTTAGTTTGAAGGTAAACTGAGCTAGAATAGAAACGGAAACTGAACCAAGAAGACCAGTAAGGGAGCTACCACCAAATTCTGTTATTAAAAGGAGGGGATTATTGTAAGTGAGCCAATTTGTAATGAGGTCATTGTGCTCAAATTCTAACTATATATGAATGTCAAGTCACAGAACTTTTTATAATTCGTCTCGTAGATGAAATAAAAAAAGCCAAGTACTGTAAGCTGACGTGTACGATAAATCGGATCACGTAAACTGAAACAAATGCAAATCAGTCGAGGCGAATTCGTACGGGCATTTATCTTAAGCAATGTCGCTTGAATAAACTTGAAAACCATAAGCTTGGATGGAATTTTCCCTCGCTGCTCACCCACCCGTTTGTTAAGTATGCGCCTTCATACACGGTCCTGAAATGCAACGATTTAGCACAAAGTAAACAGCTGTGCTCGGGCAGTTTTACCTGTTTCAGAAATTTAGTTAGAACAGCTTTCATTATTGAATTTTCTTTTTGGAATTATGAAATTCGATTTTCTTAGAACGCTATGTATTTTTACAAATACAATGCTGGTAATTCATTTCTACCCAACCGATTTTAAATTCGTGCCCGGCGTACGAGACAACACAATAGATGTAATGAAAATAACCTTTTTCTCGAAAAGTTTTACCAGGGTGAATAATGTTATGATACGTGAGATGTTATTTCCGTAGACCGGATGTTAAAAGCCACAGGCGTTTATAAATTAGTTTACAATATTAAAGTTCCAGCGGCCAGCATCTGCCGACGTATAACAAATTATTCAACGTTTCCATGGACAAAATCGGAGGATTTCTCTCTTCACATCAATGAATAATTCAGTAATTCAATGTCAAAGTTCAATTATTCAATGGATGAATGAGTTCCCTGAAAAGACTGTCTGAAATTATGAACGAGAGAGTAATTGTTCATAATTTCAGACAGTCTTTCTAGTGACTATAGAGAATATGTTTTATACTGTAAGCTTCCCCTGTAGCTCGTAACAGTGGACTGTGCTATCGTAAGAGAATGCTAGCGGCCACTTAGTAAATCTCACTTGAAGTCTTGCACTACGTACTAACGTAGGCAGATGGCAGGCAAGTCCGTACTAACGTAGGCAGATGGCAGGCAAGTCCGTACCAACGTACGAAAACGACAGGCAAGTCCGTACTAAAGCAGCCAAGTAACACATGCAATGCCTTGATATGCAAATGACAAGCACATATGAGATTTGTCCAGCCTTAGCTTCGAGCTGACAAGCTGTGAAGAGATACGCCTGGTAGTGCCTAACAAAGCTACCCAGACGAACAATAGGGAGTTAGTTATATAAAAAATTGTTATACTTCAACCTGCATGACCATACCTCTGAAAGCAAACCCTACTAATATTAGCCTCGTCTAGTCATCTAGCACTGCCAAGCTCTATCATGTGTACCCAGGTTCTGTTTCGGCACGACTTGTAAAGCCCTATCTCGCCAAGCCCTTCTCTTCAAAGCCCTCTCATGTCACGCCCTGCCCTGCTAATCCTTGCCTTGCCTAGTGCTGCCTCGCCCCGCTAAGCCTTGCCTGGCCAAGTGCTGCCCTGCCCTGCTAAGCCTTGCCTGGCCAAGTGCTGCCTCGCCCCGCTAAGCCTTGCCTTGCCAAGTACTGCCTCGCCCCGCTAAGCCTTGCCTGGCCAAGTGCTGCCTCGCCCCGCTAAGCCTTGCGTGGCCAAGTGCTGCCCTGCACTGCTAAGCCTTGCCTGGCCAAGTGCTGCCTTGCCCTGCTAAGCCTTGCCTTGCCAAGTGCTGCCTCGCCCCGCTAAGCCTTGCCTTGCCAAGTGCTGCCTCGCCCCGCTAAGCCTTGCCTGGCCAAGTGCTGCCTCGCCCCGCTAAGCCTTGCCTTGCCAAGTGCTGCCTCGCCCCGCTAAGCCTTGCCTTGCCAAGTGCTGCCTCGCCCCGCTAAGCCTTGCCTTGCCTAGTGCTGCCTCGCCCCGCTAAGCCTTGCGTGGCCAAGTGCTGCCCTGCACTGCTAAGCCTTGCCTGGCCAAGTGCTGCCTTGCCCTGCTAAGCCTTGCCTTGCCAAGTGCTGCCTCGCCCCGCTAAGCCTTGCCTTGCCAAGTGCTGCCTCGCTCCGCTAAGCCTTGCCTGGCCAAGTGCTGCCCTGCCAAGAGGTTGGGGGCTGTGCTGCAAATCCACGTCAAATCTACGCCAAAATTCGCGCGGCCGCGGCGTGATTGATCGCCGGTCTGGAATCACCGCTGAGCTGCAAGGCTCCTGCAAGAGATGGTCAAAGAAGCCACCGTTTTAACGGTATGTCTTAATACCCGCATTGCTGCCACTGGCTTCTCGTATTTTTGATATTTTTTTTTTTTTGTAACCGCGAGTCCCAAAAAACTTTAAATCCGCTCCGAAATATCTCCTTTCTATCAATTGTAAACATGATTCCATGTAATTTCTTTATCGCTTTGCATATGCAATTTTTTCATGGTTCCATTTTAAAAACAAACAACTAGTGTTTACACTTTAAATTTCGAGCATTGTTTTAAAAATCAATAAATATTAATCAAAGAAGAATAAAAATGAATAATACCAGAAGCCCTGTATCCAGAGAGACAATCAAAGATCGTCTTGGTTGCCATTAGCAGCGACGGAGCTGCAGCGACACAAAGAGGACGAGGATGTTTTGCACATCTACAATACGAGCGAGAATGAATAGCTTTGTCAGGTTTCTGAATCTGGGACACATTCCTTATGAAATTATTTCGGAAAATAAGGTTTCCTGACTTCCACTAATGCATCCATTCTCTGGAAAATGTTTATTCCAATAGATGACTTCCGATCAGAAATATTCATCTCATGAGAACATTAAACTGTTTTCCGCTTTCTGTTGCAAAGTTCTGCAATGCTCTTAAAGAGGTATTTGTGATAATTTTAGAGAAAATCTAACTTAAAAACTATGCACACGTCTGACTCAACTTAAGCCTGACAAATCATGCAAACAATACCCTCGCCACAGGTGAAGAAACCACATCTTCAGCGTTGTGTTCGGCGAAGTGCGAACAGGACTGACTTACAGAAGGTAAATCGTCGCCGAACAGGAAGCGCATGCGTGCGAGTGTCCCTGAACCCAAATTTGCGAGTACAAGTAGTTCAGTTCACCTGAAGTTACGACCACACCTTATGGCTTGACCTCACATTATGATCACATCTCATGGTTCGAAAGCACATCCCGACCACATCTTATGGTTCGAATGCACATCTTCTGGTTCAAACGCACCTCACGACCACACCTTATGGCTTGACCTCACATTACGATCACATCTTATGGTTCGAAAGCACATCCCGACCACATCTTATGGTTCGAATGCACATCTTCTGGTTCAAACGCACCTCACGACCACACCTTATGGCTTGACCTCACATTATGATCACATCTCATGGTTCGAAAGCACATCCTGACCACATCTTATGGTTCGAATGCATATCTTCTGGTTCAAACGCACCTCACGACCACACCTTATGGCTTGACCTCACATTACGATCACATCTTATGGTTCGAAAGCACATCCCGACCACATCTTATGGTTCCAATGCACATCTCACAAGCACCTTCTGTTTCAAACGCACATCATGACCACACCTTACCTTTTGGCGTCGCCTCGTTTCTCCGCACAAGTTCAACCGCACCGCACCCACACACTTCGCGAAGCGAAAGTTTTCAACTGCAGCAAGGCTGCAAAAAGTATTTTCTGGTTTCAAAATTATGTTGTCATCTCCGTAAATGATCAAGTAAATGTTAAACTCCTCGAATGACTATATATAAATGTGAAAGCTTATGGTATTGTGAATGCGCCGTCGTACGTTATCCATGATTCATTGTGGTGCTAAAAATATGATCAGAATCAGATTCACTGTGATGTGAATATGATTTTATGAGTTATTTAAAATCAAATATGATGTTGGAAACATGACCGCGCGTGTGTTTTAGGCTAAAATTATAATAAGCGTAGATAAAAGTCCAAAGGGAAAAATTAACAACGACAATACTGATTCAGCCCTCCAGCATCGCTTATCCCTTTGGAAAGACGACCGTGTGTGAGCATCGTTCCTGTAAAAACAACACAATCTTAAAACTGATGATTTGAAAAATCAATCTGTAGGATGAACAAAGCAATCAATGTAGAAGTTATCAGAAAAAGTTCCTCCGATGGAAACAATGGGAATAATAAAGTTCTCTGCCGTGAATATTTATTTATTCCAGTTCTGTATTTCTGTGTCTAAATATAAGAGAGACTCGCTATGCACGTACTCACTCGCGCATCATGCGTAATATTTCCATCACGAGAACCCAATTTTTGCGTCACAACAACAACCCACAGGGCGCAGTGTTTCCATCACGAGAACCCAATTCTTGTGTCACAACAACAACCCACAGGGCGCAGTGTTTCCATCACGAGAACCCAATTCTTGCGTCACAACAACAACCCACAGGGCGCAGTGTTTCCATCACGAGAACCCAATTCTTGTGTCACAACAACAACCCACAGGGCGCAGTGTTTCCATCACGAGAACCCAATTCTTGTGTCACAACAACAACCCACAGGGCGCAGTGTTTCCATCACGAGAACCCAATTCTTGTGTCACAACAACAACCCACAGGGCGCAGTGTTTCCATCACGAGAACCCAATTCTTGCGTCACAACAACAACCCACAGGGCGCAGTGTTTCCATCACGAGAACCCAATTCTTGCGTCACAACAACAACCCACATGGCGCAGTGTTTCCATCACGAGAACCCAATTCTTGCGTCACAACAACAACCCACATGGCGCAGTGTTTCCATCACGAGAACCCAATTCTTGTGTCACAACAACAACCCACAGGGCGCAGTGTTTTTTTCACGATAACCCAATTCTTGTGTCACAACAACAACCCACAGGGCGCAGTGTTTCCATCACGAGAACCCAATTCTTGCGTCACATCAACAACCCACAAGGCGCAGTGTTTCCATCACGAGAACCCAATTCTTGTGTCACAACAACAACCCACATGGCGCAGTGTTTCCATCACGAGAACCCAATTCTTGCGTCACAACAACAACCCACAAGGCGCAGTGTTTCCATCACGAGAACCCAATTCTTGCGTCACATCAACAACCCACAGGGCGCAGTGTTTCCATCACGAGAACCCAATTCTTGCGTCACATCAACAACCCACAGGGCGCAGTGTTTCCATCACGAGAACCCAATTCTTGCGTCACAACAACAACCCACAGGGCGCAGTGTTTCCATCACGAGAACCCAATTCTTGCGTCACATCAACAACCCACAGGGCGCAGTGTTTCCATCACGAGAACCCAATTCTTGCGTCACAACAACAACCCACAGGGCGCAGTGTTTCCATCACGAGAACCCAATTCTTGCGTCACATCAACAACCCACAGGGCGCAGTGTTTCCATCACGAGAACCCAATTCTTGCGTCACAACAACAACCCACAGGGCGCAGTGTTTCCATCACGAGAACCCAATTCTTGCGTCACATCAACAACCCACAGGGCGCAGTGTTTCCATCACGAGAACCCAATTCTTGCGTCACATCAAAAACTCACAGGGCGCAGTGTTTCCATCACGAGAACCCAATTCTTGCGTCACATCAACAACCCACAGGGCGCAGTGTTTCCATCACGAGAACCCAATTCTTGCGTCACATCAACAACCCACAGGGCGCAGTGTTTCCATCACGAGAACCCAATTCTTGCGTCACATCAAAAACTCACAGGGCGCAGTGTTTCCATCACGAGAACCCAATTCTTGCGTCACAACAACAACCCACAGGGCGCAGTGTTTCCATCACGAGAACCCAATTCTTGCGTCACATCAAAAACTCACAGGGCGCAGTGTTTCCATCACAAGAACCCAATTCTTGCGTTACAACAACAACCCACAGGGCGCAGTGTTTCCATCACGAAAACCCAATTCTTGCGTCACAACAACAACCCCCAGGGCGCAGTGTTTCCATCACGAGAACCCAATTCTTGCGTCACATCAACAACCCACAGGGCGCAGTGTTTCCATCACGAGAACCCAATTCTTGCGTCACATCAACAACCCACAGGGCGCAGTGTTTCCATCACGAGAACCCAATTCTTGCGTCACATCAACAACCCACAGGGCGCAGTGTTTCCATCACGAGAACCCAATTCTTGCGTCACATCAACAACCCACAGGGCGCAGTGTTTCCATCACGGGAACCCAATTCTTGCGTCACAATAACAACCAAGAGGCCCATGAAGAAGTCACCTTTACCGAAAATGAATGAAGCTTCGACGCAGTGAAGCGTGACGGCAGCAATCACACGCCTGGCTTCACAACAGCACCTGCCGACAGCAGCGTCAGTCTTCGTCGCCGTCATTGATTGTCGCGCTCGGAGGTGATCGTAACCATCAAGTGGTGCTAATGAGAGGAACATCAAGTGGTGCTAATGAGAGGAACATCAAGTGGTGCTAATGAGAGCAGCATCAAGTGGTGCTAATGAGAGGAACATCAAGTGGTGCTAATGAGAGCAGCATCAAGTGGTGCTAATGAGAGGAGCATTGAATGGTGCTAATGAGAGGGACATCAAATGATGCTAATGAGAGGAACATCAAATGGTGCTAATGAGAGGAACATCAAGTGGTGCTAATGAGAGGAACATCAAATGATGCTAATGAGAGGAACATCAAATGGTGCTAATGAGAGGAATATCAAATGATGCTAATGAGAGGAACATAAAATGGTGCTAATGAGAGGAACATCAAGTGGTGCTAATGAGAGGAACATCAAATGATGCTAATGAGAGAAACATCAAGTGGTGCTAATGAGAGGAACAGCAAATGGTGCTAATGAGAGGGAACGTTAAATGGTGCTAATGAGAGGAACATTAAATAGTGCTTATGAGAGGGAAAATCAAATGGTGCTAATGAGAGAAACATCAAATGAGGCTAATGAGAGGAACATCAAATGCTGCTAATGAGAGGGAACATCAAATCCTGCTAATGAGAGGGAACATCTAATTGTGCTATTGAGGGGAACATCAAATGGTGCCAATGAGAAGGAACATCAATTGGTGCTAATGAGAAGGAACATTGAATGCTGCTAATGAGAGGGAACATCAAATCGTGCTAATGAGAGTAAAAATCTAATGGGGCTGATGAGAGTAAACATCTAATGGGGCTGATGAGAGTGAAAATCAAATAATGCTAATGAGAGTTTACATCAAATAATGCTAATGAGAGTTTACATCAAATAATGCTAATGAGAGTTTACATCAAATAATGCTAATGAGAGTTTACATCAAATGGTGCTAAATAGCAAAAATAGAACTTTGCTAATGACAGTGGAAATACAAAGTGGCAAATGACAGGGGAAATAAAATGGGGCAAATAAGAGAAAATCAGAGGGTGCTAACAAGGTTAAAATTAAAAGGGTATGAAAAGAGAAGAAACCAAGTGCTGCTAATAAGAGGGGAATACAAATGGTGTTATTGAGAAGGAAAATTGAATGGTGCTAAAGAAAGAAAAATCAAATGGTGCTGCAGAGAGGACAAATTAAATGGTGCTAATCAAAGGAGAAAACAAATGGTGCTAATGAGATGAAATAATTCATGGTGCTAATGAGAGGAGAAAGCCTAAGGTGCTAATGAGAGAGGAAAGCAAATGACACGAGATGGAAAATCAAAGATGCTAATTCGAAACGTGAATCTGTAAATCTAATGCAATGAAAAATTAACCCGTGTTGAAGAAAGGGAATATCAAAGGGAATGTATCCCTTATAAAATTATTTTGTGATGATGAAAGGAGAAGTTAAGCGATGCAAATAAAAAAGAAAATTGATTGGCACTAATTAGAAGGAAAATTGAGCGGTTCTAATGAGAAGGAATGTCAAACAGTACTTGAACAAAGAACGAAGAGTACGATGACTGCCTCCAGAATATTGAAATAACACATCTTACACTCTGATTCTCGTACGTATTTTGTAAATTACAGTATACTTTAATTATGACACATACTCATCATACAAAGGATGAGAATCAGATACTAACGAGGTAAATTTCACAAATTTCCTTCGCGATGGGATGCTCGTAAATGTAAAACTTTAAGGCAATTAAAACAAAATTCGTCTAAAGGATGCTAAGAAATCCCAACACAAAAGAATTATACATAGGATACAAATGAAATCGTATTTTTATATAGTGTCCTTTATTTTCTTAACACCGTTCCATTTTCATTATTGTTTGTCGATGCTCGTCAGAAACGATAACATTTCGGACATCGTACGCATATGATGATTCATTGGCAGAAAAACTGTATGTTAATTGTTAAATCAAGTTACCAGGGGAATTAAAAACAGGTAACCTATTTGTGTCTGATAAAAAGAAAGTTGTAGTTTAGTAACTATATTCAATTCCTATTTAAAACAAAGAATAACCACTCGTACTACCATAAAATATTTCTTCTTCTTGAAACTGTAACACATTTCACATATCTCATTTGAATATAATTTGTAACAAGCGAATTTGAATATGATTTGTAACATTGTTAACTAAACGTTGTACACCTAAAATGGCTTAGTCTTGTCCTTTAAATAAGCAATAAGATCACGATTAGTATCATGACATAACCTTGAAATAAGCATTAAGATCACGATTAGTTTTATGACGTGTCTTTCAAATCAGCCATAAGATCACGATTAGTTTCATGACGTAATCTTAAAATAAGCAATAAGATCACGATTAGTTTTATGACGTGTCCTTCGAATCAGTACCAAGAACACGATTAGTTTCACGAGTTATCCTTCAAATCGGCAATAAGATCACTATTAGTTTCATGACGTATCCTTCGAATCAGCAACAAGAACACGATTAGTTTCATGGCGTGTCCTTCAAATCAGCAATAACACAATTTATGTTGAACAAGAAGAAGATTAGCTTCACGACGGGCTAATTTGCTGTCACCATAACCACAGTCATGGCGCTTGACTTCATGGCTCGTCACCAAGACGTGCCCGAACAACGCGCTGTGTTAGGCCACCCAGGGTCCGGTCCGGCAGAGCGTAGCGGTGAGCATCGTCCTTCATTTGAATATCCATGAAGTTTCGCTCCTCTCGAGGCTTTGGCTGTCCAATTTATTGCCGTTAGAATAGCGTATCGTAGAATTTATTTGGCAGCCAAAGCTTGCTCGGTTTATCAAGCACTTTCACGGTACTAAAGTGTTCCGTACTCGAGTCTTCCAACTTTGTTCTCAGGAGTAGCGTCAGATGGACCTCATAGTTTAGCCAAGGCCGCTCGGCAGGAAGTGGGTCTTTCAAAAGAATATCTTATTGAAAAGGTCGGCTAGAAGACCGTGCTAAAAGGGACAGGTGAAGTTGACGTCATCTTAAATTTGGGGAGTTTTAATAATAACCGAAGCTTAAAAATTATCAGGAATCAAAGCTCGCTTTAAAAATTGCGAATGTTTCGTAACGTATAATTGGACGCTAATTTTATTTAATCCTTTTTAGGAAATAATTTTTCCTTCGCGATCACTCTCGAGAGTTAAATTTATTTACGAAGAGCGTGCAATTTACTCAGTAATATTCCCATATATCTAATACAATTATCTACGTTTGCGGCATAAATTTAACACCGTAGAAATTCATCTCTATTGTCAATCTTTTTAGTCTTTTACGAGGGAGTGTAATATTAGGCCGCTGGAGTGAGAGTCAACAAATTTGCATCCCATTATATTTTAATAAAAAAAGAAAGAAAGAAAGAAAGAAAGAAAGAAAACCGTTTATTTCCAAGTTGCCACATGAGATACATGCCAACATATTGGCTTTCAAAAATTTCTTAATATAAGACGTCCTAAAACAAAAGTTCCATACGAGGAATACTAATTGACAAACCATCCGAGGTGTACAAATAGATAAGCCATACGAATCATATTAATAGACAGAATATACGAGGCGTACTAATAGACAAACCATATACGTGGCGTGCTATAGTCTAACTCTGTCAAGGGATAGTTGAATAAAAAATGAAAAATATTATCTCTTGGATATTTTATATTCCAAGAGATGGCTAACAACTTATGAATAATTCGAATACTACTAAAGAATTCTTCGGAACTCCCAAGTTATTAGTTGAAATTATCGAAGTAAGAAAAAGACAAAAACGCTATACCGGAGCAGATTGAAGCACCATCGTAAATGACAATCAAGTATGGAGAAGAGGTTAGTCACTAAGTAATTAATAAAGAACATCGCGCAACACAGCACGCACATCTAGAAATGCGTAAACAAACTTACACTCAAAAATGAAATGCATGGCTGGTTCGGCATACAAATATAGAGATAATTTTTGCACGAGCGCTTTAGTTCATTTGTCTGTTTATACTTTTTAATTTTTTCTATTAATAGAAATGCCCTTCGGGGCCGTGATAGATCGAATTATGAATCATTAAGCAAGCGCAATCAATTTGTTTATTTCTGGAATTTTTTTCAGTGTTAACTGATCGCAGAGGTGTGGGTAAACTGTAATGTGTCTTGAGATTTTGCTTTTTATGCAAAAAAAAAGAAATGGAAACATATATATGCACATGTGTGTATTTATATGTACGAACGAACGTGTGCATGTGCACACAGATACATAGACATTCATATTTGCGTGCGCACACACACACACACATGCACGCACTTACACACACATATTCATATACATACGTATTGAAAATGAGTATAAGAAAAATGCTAATTAACATAAAAAATAATCTTGCTCTTTCTACATTTAAAATGACAGCCAAAGCTCTGTGTAGTCGTTAGAAATAACCTGAGGAAAAATAAGGAATAGAAAAAGGACTTCGAAAAACGTATAAGTGAAATGGTTTTTGAATTTCCGAAAAATAATTTTAAGAAAACTCAAGTTACCGTCGAGGAACAACAACAGCAACAAAAAAAACATATTTCATATCTTCTCGATATTCTCTGCAACATCATGCGGACATGGGTACATGGGACAAAATGGAGATACAGTGTAAGCCGGTTACCACTCATGATTGACAAATACCTACAAAATTTTGGCCGAAATGCGTTAACAAACATATACTCAACATCAAAATTCATAGTTTGTACTTTGAACTTCGATTAATATGACATGTGTGCCAATTTATATAAAAACATCATTTCTCATCCCCAGAGTCAAAGAAATTTAAAATACTTAAATGAAAAGCCTCTCCAAAACGTAAAACCTGCCGAACAAAAAGCGTCGGCGAAAATCGCGATTAAAGTTTGAGTGAGGGGAATTTCGCTGAAACTTTTAAATGCAAAGCTACTAAAAAAGTGTTTAATGCTACGCCTCTATGGGCCCTCGAATCTAAAGGAAGAAAAAAATGCGCTGGAGTATAGTAGGATTTGCTTGATCGCTCAATGGCTGCAGTTTTGAGCCTTTTCTAAAACTTGGATGCTTCAGGTTAAGTGACATAAAAGGGGCTTAGGCTCCCTCCAGGGGAGCTGTAATCACTGGCGAAGTTAGCAGTAACTCTGCACCAAAACTTTCAGTGATTTACCGCAGTTATTACTGTTATTAGAGCTACATTGGATTGACTTTCAACCAAACTCGGAGATCAGTACAGCGCTCGTTAAGCTTGTGGTTTCCTTGTAACTTTTATTTATGAGAATCACTGTGTTACGATTGGTGCGTCAGTATATCTCTTTGTGTGCCTTAGCCAATTGAAAAATTTTTACTTCCTTTAGCACTTTTGCAAACACCCGTAACATATTCTCATAAAAGCAAGATGTATGACATTTGCTAGCAAAACATATTTTGCGTGTTTATCGTGAACAATAAAGCTAGACATTATAAATGTATTCTATAACAAATAAAATCAAAATAAATCACAAAGTCTACCCAAATTGAGCAAAGAATGCAACCTGAAGAGGAGACGTTCCTCTGAGCTAAAATATTTCATTTATCCTTAGGATGGAGACGTGATTCAAATCAAGTCCCTCGAAGGTTATGGGCATTATTTAAAGTCTCTGTGAGTTCAATTTGCATCCGGCGAGCAGTAAGGGAACTGCCCTCAGTTACAGAGGCGCAGGAGCCGGAGCAACACCAGCAACAGGGAGGGAATTAGCTGCCGTTGAAGAAGTGCAGGGAGCGGAGTAACGCTAACGAGCTGCAACGCTATATGCATTCGGAAACGACTTCCATTCCTGATGATGCCCTCTGGCGAGTGCCTCTGCCTGCCTCAAACGAACCTGAAATTCACCCACTTTGAAGTAGAGCTCAAATAAATAAAAACGAAGATGAAATGAAGTTTATAATTTCCCCACTATCATAAAATAAATTTCTAAATGATGGGATAAATTGGGAAATGTTGGGATAAATTTCTGAATGATGTAGAAAGAACTTCATGACTCTTTGGGTGCGTAAAGGTTGTTAATAACCAAAATAAATAAATTAAACAAAAATATTAAAACCTATGATATACATGAAATTAATTTAGGAATTATTGCGCGATATGAAATTGTTTTTGAAATACTAACAGGAAACACAAAAACTAAACCGAATTATTAGCCTCTTTCGTACATACCCTTCCGTGTATTAACAGCAAACAAAACACCTAGAGCACACACCGATCTTAACGTGCTTAGACCAAAGTTTTCCTACCACGAACGCAGGAGCTTCGCCAACATGAGGTAATGAAGGAAATTAACGATACAGGAATACTATAGTACATAATAAAACAAAGAAACAACAGGCACTAAAATTAAGATTGTACTCTAAGATGGTAAAATGAACACGGGTCACAAGTTCATCGGCTTTTCGAGCCAGAATGCTTGGAATGAAATAAACAAGATCTAATCTTGATTATTGGATGCTACGGTACCAATGAGAGATGGTAAATGCATTCTAACCTACTTGCATTTGCGCATGATGCTTTATCCTAAGCCGTGGAATCTGACCAACACACATAGTACTACACGATCTAGCCATGGAGTCTGACCTACATATAGTCCAACAAGATCTAACCATGGAGTCTGACCTACATAGTACTACACGATCTAACCATGGAGTCTGACCTACATAGTACAACAAGATCTAACCATGGAGTCTGAGCACGTCAAGGCGCATTAGCTTCGACCGCCCGAGAAAAACACTCGAGGTTCATTTGAAACTTTCCATGAGCGAATTTTTAGCTGCTCATGACTGAAAGAAGTAACGTCGTCTAGCACAGGCGAACGCATGTGAAAACGAAGTACAATGAATTGATATTTCATTTCATTAATACGGATTTCTAAATAAAAGAAACACTCGAGAAGGAAAAGCATTAAACCTAATGGAGAAATCTTGAAGCTTCTCACTTCGGAAATTTCTAATTCCACCTAATTTCTAAGAGAGGAGTGTGAAGTCTCTGCGCCCAAAGAAGGTTGATGTTCACGACAGTATTAAGCGGAAGTTCAAGTCTTAGTCCATCATTAACTGACTGACGCCTCTGAGTACGAATTTCAGGCACCACTAGGACACCACCGAAACGATGTGGAAAATTATTATCACTATTTTATTATTATTAACCCTATGAAATTTACTATGGTCATTATATTCTATAATCACTGCAAAAATTATCTCATTATTAAGCCTTCCTGCCATTTGGATCATGATTTTGATAACGAAACTTCATCTTCGAAAAATATTCCATATTATGGTCCAAGAGCAAGTCTTCGGAAAAAAACAATTGTCTTTTGACAAAAAAAACAATTGGAACAATTGTCTCATACTTTTGCAATTTCTCAATACTCTGATCGTTTAATTTTTTCCTGCTTTCTGCAACTCACGTGAAGTCGTCGTCGGGCCATATATGCGTGCCAGATTTGCAAGCAATTTACTTATTTGTGATGGTACAGCTTGTGGCAAAAGTTTCCCTCATGATTTGGCTACGCAAAATTTTTTTGGCCAAGATCTTCAAATTTATTCTTTTTGATTTGGGAAAATGATCATTGATCATATAGCCACCACGAAGAGTTAGCCACCACAGGCCCAACACTTCTATTATACTATTTAAGATTATTTTTACCCAAGAAAAACACATGTTGGGATGCCAAGTCAACAAAAAACTTTTTCTGCCAGCTGTACCCTACAAGGACATGAACTACTTGCAAATGACCGAAGAAAAACACATGTTGGGATGCCAAGTCGACAAAATAACTTCAGCTCCCAGCTGTACGGCTACTAAGACATAAACTGTTTGCAAATTACCCAAGACGCCAAGTCAACAAAAAACCTTCAGTTCCCAGCTGTACGGCTACAAGGGTATAAACTGCTTGCCAATTCTCCACTCGGGTGTCCATGAGACAGATCGCAGGGACGACTCTCGCAGCAGCACCGCGCAGAGCGAGACCCACTTCAGCAAATTGGTTCACCAGTCCACGCTCGATGCCATCAGCGAGACGCATCACATCCTCCATAAAACGTCCCTGAGCGTCTGTGTTCCCCCTGTGATGAGCTCGTCTCGTCTCGGTCTAACGCTTGGGTACGCGCACTGCTGGAGCGACATGCAAAAACATAAGAAAATTTGCGCCACTTGAAATGTACGCACAATTAATCTTTACGAGGTTTTGTTTTAAAATGCATGCAAATCCATGAAGTGGTGATAAAGTTGCACGCACATCAAGAAATAGGTTTCGAGTATCTCTGACAAGCTTAAATAAATTGAAGTTCCTCGTCTCTGTAAAAGTGATTCTATTGTGAAGCAGTCTATCTTCCTCTCTGTAAAAGTGTTTCTATTTGAAGCTATCCCCAATCTAGCCTTGGAGTAAGAATAATTTGTAAGAACTGCAATCGCTCAAACTCCTCATCTCCAGTTATTCTTTGATTTGGAAGTAAAACATCACGGTGACCTTCCAGTTGAATGTCGTTCTTGATCGCATCATTCTTTGATTTGGAAGTAAAACAACACGGTGACCTTCCAGTTGAATGTCGTTCTTGATCGCATCATTCTTTGATTTGGAAGTAAAACAACACGGTGACCTTCCAGTTGAATGTCGTTTTTGATCTCATCATTCTTTGATTTGGAAGTAAAACAACACGTAAGATGTCGTTCTTTGATCGCAAGCGCCCAGCTGAAACCATTTCTTTCAGCCATGACTAAAAAAAAAATTTGCTCAACGAGGGTCTCAAATGAACCTCGAATGTTTCACACACCCGCCAAAGTTTACATGCCTTGACTCGGACTCGATGGGTAGATTGTAAACTAATAAATCAAGCTCTATGGCTAAATTGTGTATTGACCGGAAAAGAAAGCACGAAATTTACCAAACAAGCCAAAAACTGCTTATTATTATCTGCGGCGATAGAGGGAATAATATCAAGAAATGAAACTGTAACTTGCCGTCAAAGACTGATGCGTTTTTCTGCATGAGTCGCTCAACGAGATTTTGCTCGCTACACTGAAGCAACAGTCGGGTTTAGTGCTGTATGGAGCGGCTTAGAGTTCATTGCAGCTTGTACACTTGCTAAGTTCATGCTACACGTTTATCAAAGCACGAAAAAAAGTATGTTAAAGTAAATAAATAAGGAATACAATGTTAAGGACAAAAATAGAGGATGTTTTGGGTAATGCGTTTCAATTGCTTGCTTGCTTTTGGACTCAACGAAACCGAAATTTTTATTATATTCTAGGTTTCGGCAAGATTTACCCCGGTAAGAATATTTAGGTTCTTTTTCGGGGTTTGTGGTATCTATGATCGGCCGTGTTGCAAATAATTAACAGTATTTAAGTCAAATTGGAGTATTGATGGTTAATTTTCGCAGTTTCAACGATGAACTCTACATCGACCGTAATCAAAATTTTTACAGGACTACAGCATCAGTAAATAATTCAACAAAATGTACCACAAAGTTGGCCCGTCGTATACTGGTATTGGATAGACATGAAGCCAACGCAAGCCCTCGACAATTTATTCTAAATTTGACTAAAATTACAAGCAAATCCACAGGAACAATGAGGGAGAAAAACTCCATGTAAATTAGCTAGCTCCCACCAAGGGGTTCAGATCTGTGTTCATTAGAGTGGATTCCATTTTAAATCTGATATTTAAACGTTGGCTCCCAATACGATAACATTTCGGGTGTGTATCTATATGATATTTTTTTCCGTAAATGCTGCGCGATGATGAAGGGCCAAAAACCAAAATTGAAAATGAAAAAAAGCACTCTGCATGTGTGGGAGTATATTATGATAAATTCTCGCTGCATATAAAGTCAGAATCTCACGAACATTTCAAGGCACATCAATGTCTGCACACCAGCTCAGCGAGGTGTGCAAAGCTCACATCATTCAGCACAATGGCTCTCTTTATGGAGAAGAATGCAAGTTTTCCTCATTGGGTCAGAGTGCAGCATTGTTTTCTAAAATTCTACAGCTCCCCAAAGGTTTCGCAGATCATGTACTAACTAGTTCATAACATAATTTTGTTCAGCTTAAAATAAAAAACAGCAGAAATTTTACTGACTTTATTTAAACCGTAAGCTGGTGGCATGTTTCTCAGGTCTGATCATAATCTCATGCAAAGCCTCTGTGGCAAAGCCTCTGTACAAAATTCAGTCTTAGGAGATCGTTTTCAGCTGATTTGGCGTTTATTTCTCCGCCTCTTTAATATAAATCTTCTCCTGTCAGTAAGATATCCTGTCTGAGCTTTCGAGTTCGCTAGAAGGGATTACTCTCCAGTTCATTTTTAGGGCTGAGCTACCATCGGTTTGAGGTAAAAGTTTCGAGCTCCCTATATGTTTTCATGCGAGCTGTTTCTATAATCACCCTGAAGACAAATCTTCTCAGATGCGACCCGATGAAGAACGGAGATTCATCAATGTGTGTTACAGGGGGCAATTTCTGTTACAGGGAGTCCGAAATTCTGAAGTCTCACCCTTTATTTTCTTAATTTTATTTCTCTTCCCATGGGAGAGATCGGTTAGCAGCAGGTCTCTTACTCACTGTCTCCAATACATCAGGTGTTGCGCTTGTGCTGCATTGCATTAACTCGTTCGTTGAAGTTCTTGAAAGAAACTATTTGCCCAACCGCTTTGCAGGAAACACAACGTTATCCACAATACATATCACTTCGTTTTGATGAACTAACCTCAACTCAATGAACTTTCATAACGCTTTCGAAGAGTTTTTGGACTAACTTTACTCACATGTGGACACCATGTTAGTATTTGAGTGTCTCTTGTTAGATTGGAAGTAAATTTCAACTCTGACCTTAATCATGTTGTGAGAATTCTACTTCAATTTTTTTTCCTTAATGCTTCGTGAACATCAGAATTAAACAAGCAACTAATCGTAATGACAGACTAAACAATACATCTGAATCACAATGACTGAAATCTAGTGAGGTTTAATATTTCCAATGCATCCCAGGGAATTTGGGCTAATTTCCCTAGTTCCTCTTTTTCAGCCTCTTTCGATGATAGAAGAACATTCTGTGAGTATTTCTGGTGTCACCTCGCAAAACGGGAATACAGATAAAACTTTATCAATGGAGCACTTCAAGGCTTAGTGCAAATTTATTGTATTCGAGCAAGATGTGCCCCATCATTTCAGCAACGCCTGAGGCATCAATGTAATACAACAGCAGAGCAGAATTTAACAAGATCCCGTATGAAGATTAATACGTAAATAAATAATCAGGTGGCTTAGAGATGCTAGCAAACCGATGCACGGCGCGTTTAAATTGCTTGACGCTCCCGAGATTTTGAACTTAATGGTTTTCTGCAGACGCAGTGATCAATCGTAAACAACCATCGAGAATTTACTTTTTTTAAATAGAAGCTAATGTGGCTTTTGGCACAATCAGTCGTGTTCGAATTCCCCTATCGTGGCACTCGATATAATTAATCGTACACCTCGTTCATACATATCGTGGAGCTCTGTTCCTTCTGTTATGCAATTTATTGTGGTAATCAATGGCACCAGATTTTTGGTTACTTGAACAACCAAAGTAATAAGCATTAAATTTACTTTTCTCACCATTAAATCAACAGTTGAAATTTCACTTATTAGCGAACAGAAAATGGATGACAAATTTCTGAAAAAAGTGCTAATAAGCTCAAGAATAAAACCTATTTTTCGTTTAATGGCTGCAATACACAATCGTCGCCTACAAAAGCCAGATGTCAGCCATTCTCGTAAATGAACCCTTATTTTAGGAGAAATTAATATTATCCAAATTTGAAGTTCGGTGTGAAACAAATGAATTATAAAGGAGTCCTGGTATAAAGGATGCATGCATGATATTTCATTGAAAGAATGCTCATTTATATACTTTGCTTCATTCATTATTGTGAATTATTAATATTTGTATTTTTGATTAGATTAAATGTATACGGACAAAGCAAGAGGCAATCATGTATACAAATTTTGAAATTCAAATTAGCAGATTTACTTGCCATCCACCTGTGCCCGCTCGAGAAGAAACATTTCATTTCAGTTTGCGGCAACCTGAAATTGTTGAAATTTCTAATGGAGTGAAAACCTTACAATCTCCTCTCGCAGCAGTAAGTAATTATTGCAAGAAGTGAGGCTAATTGTTCAACTTATTATCAAGAAACTCATGTGCAACAACTCACAAAAGCAGAACGCAGTCACGTAGATGCTGTTCGTAAGTTAAGACGTTAGAAGCAGCTTTTTATTCGATAGCTGTCAGCTTTAGATTTATTGAAGCAGCTACTTTCATTTCGAAACTGCTTTCGTATTTAACTAAAGAGTGTTGAAGAAAGAAGATTACAGAATACGAAAATATAAGCTGGTAGTTTTTTATTCTTCTTTAACTTAGCAGCATTGAAACACTGCGACAATAATAACAGAATTTTCAAATGAAAAATTCTGGTGAATAAACGGGTATTTATAAGTTTGAAAGATTCGAGTCTCGGTAATTCTGTTTCCAATATTTGATGACAACGAAGGAGTGTTTGACCAATTCAATTCAAATGGAGCAAAAAATTTAAATGTCAGGAGTCACAAATTTACGGCAATTTTTCCTGCTGCCATGCTGAAAGTATGTCATCAAAGAAAGTGATTCAATTTGGAAATGTACTACACGCTAAATAAGGATTAAAAATTTACTGATAATCATTTTTGGTTAGAGCAAAAATTTTTGGACAAAATTCTAAGTGCAATTTGAAAATTGCTCCGTGGATATTTGCGTATCGCTAATGCGGGCCTGTAAGAAAGAAAAAATTAAGAAATTAGCTAGTTTAACGAGTCCGACGTGCTCGATTAGCATATAACAAACGAGAAAATGTTCTGTAAGTAGAGGCCAAATACCACAATCCGCACGTACAAAAACCACTGCCACAGATGCAAAAAAAAAATATTTCTAGATATTTAGCTCTCCCTGAATATGTTACGTATACCTCAAGAAGTGATGAATAAACTTTGCTAAGCTAGTAAACTTACTCTGCTAAGCTTTATCGATTTATTATCAAAAATAAATATTAAGCTCTCTTTTCCGTTAAAGTTATAGCCCAATTTTTGTACATTTCGTCTTGAAATTCTACTGTTCAACCAGAGGTAAAACCAATCGTTTAATTTTGAGTGTGAAGTGAATAACACAACTTCCACATTCTATCAACCGATCACGTAAGTAGTAAGATCAGAGATTACCAGTACCAGAAAAATAGAATAATACAACGCTGGTAGAGCAACACTCGATGCCTGGGCAGCAGCGTTAAAACAACATGTCCACTTTACGCTGCTCGAAGGTGCAACTACACACATAGACCCAGCCAAAGCAAGAGCTGCTTCAGAGAAGCCTGGCCCTAGACAGGCAAGGGTGTGCGCGAGACAAAGCCTTCAGAGGCTGTATAAGAGGCGGCTCTCTAGGGCAGCATCGACGGAGCGCTCCTGCATCAGTCAATATCCGGGAGGCAAATGAAGACTGAACATCCTCGCATAATTACCAAAAAATGCCTGCGAATTTTAGTCCCAGTATTTTGACGACAGTGATG
Organism: Morinoia aosen; assembly: GCA_030386875.1. Taxonomy (NCBI): domain Eukaryota; kingdom Metazoa; phylum Arthropoda; class Malacostraca; order Amphipoda; family Talitridae; genus Morinoia; species Morinoia aosen. The sequence continues at coordinate 10,140,642 of CM059562.1, forward strand.
AGAACGACTGGAAATATTTTGACATCAAACGGTGTGAATTTCTGTGTATAAATTCCATACTAAGCGCAACGTCATGGGACGTTTAAAAATTCGGATTCGCCTGCTAAGAAAATAGCAAAAACTAGATTTTTGAGTTTGCCAAAACGAGATCGTGCCATTCACGTTATAGAGCGTGAAGTTAGGATGCATGCATAATCGAACAGTTTTTCAGTTGTGATAACAGTGCACATGGAATGTATTGTCTCTATTCATTCTTGGCTTACTTATATTTTATCAAAATTTAGCATTACAAGCACCCGCCTCTTCTCTAGAACCGTGCTGCATTAGAGGCCGTGAATTAAATTAACCGCGAATTTAATTTACTTTGCGAAAGGACGAAAATATTTTTGCATAAAATGTTATTTAATACTCTCTACTAATCGCATCCAATTACCCGGAATTAAATGAATTTTTGCTTTTAACATTTATAGAGGACCTTTCTTCCAATCAGCGGATCAGGTAGTGGCAGTTATTGCATGCAGCAGTATGGTGCTTCCTACAGCATGCAGCAGTATGGTGCTTCCTACAGCATGCAGCAGTATGGTGCTTCCTACAGCATGCAGCAGTATGGTGCTTCCTACAGCATGCAGCAGTATGGTGCTTCCTTCAGCATGCAGCAGTATGGTCCTTACTACAGCATGCATCAGTATGGTGCTTCCTACAGCATGAAGCAGTATGGTGCTTCCTACAGCATGCAGCAGTATGGTGCTTCCTACAGCATGAAGCAGTATGGTGCTTCCTACAGCATGCAGCAGTATGGTGCTTCCTTCAGCATGCAGCAGTATGGTCCTTACTACAGCATGCATCAGTATGGTGCTTCCTACAGCATGAAGCAGTATGGTGCTTCCTACAGCATGCAGCAGTATGGTGCTTCCTACAGCATGAAGCAGTATGGTACTTCCTACAGCATGCAGCAGTATGGTCCTTCCTACAGCATGCATCAGTATGGTGCTTCCTACAGCATGCAGCAGTATGGTGCTTCCTACAGCATGAAGCAGTATGGTGCTTCCTACAGCATGAAGCAGTAAGGGGCTTCTTACAGCATGAAGCAGTATGGTGCTTCCTACAGCATGCAGCAGTACGGGGCTTCTTACAGCATGAAGCAGTATGGTGCTTCGTACAGCATGCAGCAGTATGGCGCTTCCTACAGCATGAAGCAGTATGGTGCTTCGTACAGCATGCAGCAGTATGGTGCTTCCTACAGCATTAAGCAATACTGTGCATCCCACAGTTTACTCGAAAAAAATAAGATTCACGAACTCAGGTGCGTAAACTAATGAAATACAACCCTCATGACAGAAAAAAATAGTAATGAGGGTTAAATTTAGCGTTCACTAAATAGAAAGAAAAGGAAGCCTCTAAAATACATCTTCGTTCTTTCTCAAGCAAATAATTGCGTTTAATTATGTGATTCTCAGGTTCCTCATTATAAATGTTCGACTGAACTCTCGCTGACTGACGAGTTCAGAATCTTCACTTCGCTTCATGGAGTTTCTAAATAAGGCCTCGTTACTGTGTGTAGCACTGAGGAATTAACCAAACTGATCTGGGGATACAAACCAAAAGAAAATGCTTTAAATAATGATGAGCATCTTTACTTTAATTAGCGTCCGATTATATTTGCTGCCTTGCGTCAGCGAACAATGAAGCAAGGTTGCTGTAATAAGAGGTACGCATCCTTTAAATGAAGCATGGTTTCTGTAGTAAGAGGTAGGCATCCTTTAAATGAAGCATGGTTGCTGTAATAAGAGGTACGCATCCTTTAAATGAAGCATGGTTGCTGTAATAGGAGGAGCACATCCATTAAATGAAGCATGGTTGCTGTAATAAGAGGTGCACATCCATTACATGGAACATCATTATGAGATCAATTACTCCGAGATCAGATTCCACAAACTCTGCGCAAAGATAGCTACTTTGTGTACAATAATCTAATCGAGTGTTGGATGCACCATAACTTCTGACATTAGGAAGACAGTATTCCCGCCAGAATTGTGCACATTACAAAGCTATAGCTGTCACCGTGTTCTGTGTTCATGAATTAAATGCAACAAGTCATAAAAATTTACAAGTAGCAACGCTAAACAAAGCACCCATAGGCAAAAAATTTAAAGGCTAAACAAAGCACCCTGGATAAAAAAAAATTATACGATGTCTGCCCGTCCAGTGGCATCATTTTGAGGCCCCGACAGCTTACATTTAATCCACCCATTTCCCAATTTGTTGATAGGAGTGTGTAGACTCGTTCGAGAGAATAAACTTTTCAGTTTTCTCGCCCTGGTCCTCTCCAAAGCCACTCCTGTTGCCTGTAAAGCCACTCCAAAAATAGGCAACAATTCTGAGTGATAAAATACAGAGTGCATATTTACTCCAGCATCTCTCGGTCGTGCGTGTTTGTTCGTGGAATTTCTGAAGATCGATTGTTTGAGAACTCTTTTAGGACAAGGACAAAATTTGAGCTATAATGTTAATAACAGCACGTACAATGAACCTGGGTGGACAATAACACAGTACGATAAAATTTAGGTAGTTGCAAAAATGTTCCTGACACCGAGCTGTCTATGGAAATATTGAAATCCGAGGTTACTTAAAACATCATCCAATAACTGGTTGAATTAGCTCTTTAAAAATCAAACAAAGCAATAAAATGCATTGATAACGAAATGAAAACTCACAGTCCCAGAGACTGAAATCTCAGACTCCATCTAAAATTTTTTCAAGACTTTTTAAAATCTGCAAAACCATCTCAGCTGGATTTGAATCAACCGTTTCTAAGGAATGACTTTTATTCTTTAAAGTAATTGAAAGTATTTACGAGTATGTATCTTAGAAGCACAAATTTTTTCCTGCCTGTATTCATTTCAAAAACAATCATTCATTTAATTAAGAGTGTTCAGTGAGCATGAGCCAGAATTTTACAGAGACATCAAGATAACCCATAAATTATTTTGTCCTCGATGCGATTAGAAGTGTCAACATTTTTCTTGCATCTTAACTCCTAATAAATTGCGTGGCTTGATGGACCGTATCGACAAACTTACGTTGACTAATGAGATGAGAATGAGAACAGGCTTCCAGATCTTCAATTGTTTTCACGAAATTATTGTAGCAACGGACTCAGCGGCGTAATTGAAGGAATTGCGCAGTTTGTTGAAATTTCATTGCTCGTGAAGAAAAACTTTACGGTGTTGAGAGAGTAAAGAACAAAGGTTGAACGTTTGATTCGAAATATAGAGAAGAAAAAGAAGTGAGATAAAACGCTTACGTCTAAGTCATGACGTAGACACGAATAATAATAATAATAATATAGGCTAATTTTGTTGTGAATTTTAAAACATTTGAAGCAAGTTTTCATACATTTAAAGCAAGATCTCATTAGTTCAGCGCAAATCTTACACAAATTCTACTCCCAATTTGAGCACGTTTCCCACATCGAGTTCTTTGAGTAGAATAAACTCCGTATGATTCCGAATTGTTCGAGGAGAAAACATCGAACACGTCCAAACTGGCTTAGCATTTGCTAGAATATATCGAAAGTAAGCCTGTAATCTGTTGAGTACATAAAGCCGTGGTTCCTTTTAATAAATGTCGGAAATCTGGAAAACTTTCCTGTGCAAATTTTAAGTCTAGCAAAGCTCACTCGGCAGCTCGAGTCGGAAATATTTCTGGTCTCCAGTAACTCGGGCGGCAAGTCAGCAATGGACGTCAAAATTATAGGGGCAGACCTCAGGAGGGCGCCAATTCGAACGATTCGGCGGACGTCCATTTATCGGCGGCGCGGAGACGCCAGTTGACCAATGGCCTACCCAGCCCAACTCGGCCGGCCAGCTTGCGTAGGTCGTTCGGCAGGAGGCGACGCTGCTAATAAATTCCACTGGGGGATTGCAAGAGCGATAAATTTGGTGATGCGCTGATGTGTGGTGTTGCTGCAGTGGTGCAGAGCTGCAGCATCACTGCACTGTTGCGTTGGTGTATGGTGCTGCTGCAGTGGTGCGGTGCTACAGCATCACTGCACTGTTGCGCTGGTTATAGTGCTGCTGCAGTGGTGCAGTGCTACAGCATCACTGCTGTGTTGCGCTGGTGTATAGTGCTGCTGCAGTGGTGCGGTGCTACAGCATCACTGTTGTGTTGCGCTGGTGTATGGTGCTGCTGCAGTGGTGCGGTGCTACAGCATCACTGCTGTGTTGCGCTGGTGTATAATGCTGCTGCAGTGGTGTAATGCTACAGCATCACTGCACCGTTGCGCTGGTGTATGGTGCTGCTGCAGTGGTGCGGTGCTACAGCATCACTGCACTGTTGCGCTGGTGTATGGTGCTGCTGCAGTGGTGCGGTGCTACAGCTTCACTGCACCGTTGCGCTGGTGTATAGTGCTGCTGCAGTGGTGCAGTGCTACAGCATCAATGCACCGTTGCGCTGGTGTATAGTGCTGCTGCAGTGGTGCAGTGCTACAGCATCAATGCACCGTTGCGCTGGTGTATGGTGCTGCTGCAGTGGTGCGGTGCTACAGCATCACTGCACTGTTGCGCTGGTGTATGGTGCTGCTGCAGTGGTGCGGTGCTACAGCATCACTGAACTGTTGCGCTGGTGTATAGTGCTGCTGCAGTGGTGCGGTGCTACAGCATCACTGCACCGTTGCGCTGGTGTATAGGGCTGCTGCAGTGGTGCAGTGCTACAGCATCACTGCACTGTTGCGCTGGTGTATAGTGCTGCTGCAGTGGTGCGGTGCTACAGCTTCACAACACCGTTGCGCTGGTGTAAAGTGCTGCTGCAGTGGTGCAGTGCTACAGCATCAATGCACCGTTGCACTGGTGTATAGTGCTGCTGCAGTGGTGCAGTGCTACAGCATCACTGCACTGTTGCGCTGGTGTATGGTGCTGCTGCAGTGGTGCGGTGCTACAGCATCACTGAACTGTTGCGCTGGTGTATAGTGCTGCTGCAGTGGTGCGGTGCTACAGCATCACTGCACCGTTGCGCTGGTGTATAGGGCTGCTGCAGTGGTGCAGTGCTACAGCATCACTGCACTGTTGCGCTGGTGTATAGTGCTGCTGCAGTGGTGCGGTGCTACAGCTTCACAGCACCGTTGCGCTGGTGTAAAGTGCTGCTGCAGTGGTGCAGTGCTACAGCATCAACGCACCGTTGCACTGGTGTATAGTGCTGCTGCAGTGGTGCAGTGCTACAGCATCACTGAACTGTTGCGCTGGTGTATAGTGCTGCTGCAGTGGTGCAGTGCTACAGCATCACTGCACTGTTGCGCTGGTGTATGGTGCTGCTGCAGTGGTGCGGTGCTACAGCATCACTGAACTGTTGCGCTGGTGTATAGGGCTGCTGCAGTGGTGCGGTGCTACAGCTTCACTGCACCGTTGCGCTAGTGTAAAGTGCTGCTGCAGTGGTGCAGTGCTACAGCATCACTGCAGGAGTCATGCTGCAGAGCTATAAAGTTACGCAATGCATTAGTTCACCCTCTAGCGCAAGAATACTGGCAGTTCATTTACAACAGTATATAATAATGCAAATAATATCTGATCAACTTTGCTGTCAAATACGGATAGTCATGGAAAATATGATATATTTCATTTTAAATCCTTCTTCAATTTTAGCAATAGTACATTTAATAATTCATTGGTTTCTTGAACAGCCCACAGTGTTTGATGAGTGGATCTGCGATACAGGCTTCACTCCACTACCTGTCTAATTCTTCTTACATTACTCCCCAGATTCAATGTCAGATTCAATTCAATAGTAGCAGGAACTACTTATCGTAGAATTTATAGGACCCGTGAAAAAAGTTCCGCTAATTTTTTAACTTGAAAAGCAAACCAACCCTATCCCATCCTCGCCTTACCTATCCTCTCTTAAACTAGCCTTACCTAAGCTATGCTACCGTAACTTTTCCTAGTCTTTCCTCACCTATCCCAATCAAACCTACCTACCTATCCTTCACTAGCCATGAATTTTCTGTTTACCCTTACTACAGTAGATTGTGTAACAATCTACTCGAGCTCATCCAACTAGCCCATTTTAAATTAACCAATTACATTTCCACAAGATTATCAATCTCTGAAAATAGCCTATTGTTACGACAATGTGCAAAAACAATTTACTCACAAAAAGTAATCTGCTTTCGTAAAATGTACGTAGCCTGTTTTGTCTCTAGTAAATTTCTGAACAACCATTGCTTGTAAATACAAAAATAGTAAGCAAGTGAAACAGACAAACTTTGTTCCCAAAGGATGCATGAACCAGTGAAATTATATCGGTCCGCCCACACCTGACTGCCCAAAGTTAACGTCAAAAACATTTTTGCTGAAAGCATCAAGGTCGACGTATCAATTGCCGCCTCTTTTCGGAACAGCTGACTTAACAATTGCCAGATCGCCATCCGATCTAATTAACGGATCATTCGACTCACCAGTTTTCCACGAATTAATTCGAATTTCAGCCACTCGTCGAAAGTAAAATATCTGCAGCGCAGCTCCATGCCTGCGACGTCGGACGTTATTTGACCTCGGTTCAATTTGGCACAACCGACAGCGTTCGCTGGCCACAACCTCGCTCGTCTACAGCTCACTTTGAAGGCATTATTCAGACTGAAGCCTTTACCGTCAAAATGGATTTCAAAATTCACTATCATAAAGAGCTCTAATACATTTTATTCCTTGTGAATTGTGTGCCCTAATGTGCTCTTTTAAGTTCATTGTCGAGTGGCAGTCACTTCTTCGTTGTGATGCCTGTGACTACGAGATGCCGGTGCCAGTTTAATGATTGTGGTTGTGATACCAGCAATATGAGCACAAAATGCGACGTTGAAGTGTTAAGCCTTAGTTTTACTGCGACTCGGAAAGACCAGTTACTATACCGGTTCCTATTTCTGTGAACATCAACGTACAAATTTCAGAGGATCTGAGTTTTAAATTAAGCACACGTTTTGCGAGCCAAAAAAAGAAAGAAGAAAAAAGAAAGAAAAACATTTTATTTCCAATAGAGATGGAACAGAAGAACCATCATTGGTTTTTAAAATATCTTAAAGTTAATACACTTAGGTGATACACACACACGAGTATTGTAATACTCATGTCACTAGTCGAAAAGAATTGATTGAGGGCTATGTACTTCTAATCTTGCTTAATCTACATTTGACAATACACATAATGATAATTATAAGAGACAACACAATTTCATATACGATGCATTTTCATTGTTGGTTGAGAACACCTTTGAGAATTTAAGTATACATGATATGAAACTTCGCAATTCTTGACGCCAGGAAATATTAGAATTGTTTGTTTCGGAAGATGTTCAAAAATGTCAGTTTAAGGAAGCACGAAAAAAATATACATATATATAAAAGCATTGGGACCACGAAAATTACAAGATTTGTATTTCTAATTAAGCAATTTTAACATAACGGTCATTAGTTGATAAGCATTTTATTTAAATATAAATGGATGATCTCACAACAAATGTATAGTTTTTTTATGTGAACGCTTTACAATAGTAAAGAGATGACGAGTTAGGTGATGTTACAAGTTGAGAGTGAACAGAAAAAAAAACATTATCTCTAGTTAAAAATGCCAGTTGTCAGTTTAGTACCCACATATGTGCATATATACATGTAAATATATACACACATACATGCACATACATACCTACGCACATACATACACCTAACACGTAAACATACACAAATACATTTATATTCATCGAGGCAATCACAATATATGCGCGTTCTATAAAAATGCTGTGCGATGTTCTGAAATATAGGATAATGAGCAAAGGAAATTCGTGACAACTCTTTCAGTATGTGTTGCTGCTTACAATTTCTAATGAAATATTGTAAGGATGTTCTATTAAATATTGTATCGAACGGATCATTGGTTGATAAGCGTCTTATTTATCATATGTGGGTGATCGCGCAACAAATATATTTCCGTACTAAAAATATTGGCACAAAACAGTCTACCTTAGTCAGAAACATGAAAACGATTGTTCTACAACGGTTCCCAGGTACAGAATATTTCCAGAAGTACGCGAGGCTTAGGTGCGGTTGTTTTAATATACTCTAGAGCGTAAGAGATAATATGATAATTTGCAATGTCTACATTGATAAACATACATAGGTATTACATTTTACATGTACAAGACATTTAAGCTTTGGATTGCGTTACAATAATAAAATAAAATGAAATGATGCGTTGGGTAGTGTTAGAAGTTGGGAGTGAGAAAAAAGTCTGGTATTTATAGTTTATATACCAGTTGCTAGTCAAGTGCACACAGGTGTATTGTGCACTCATTCACACCCATATACGTACACACATATACAAATAAGCATGCTTGAAAATCCCAGCGTATAGGCGATCAAATCATAATACCTACGCATACTTTGAGACTGTTGTGTGATGTCTTGAATTATAAAGAAAATGAGCAAGGGAGAGTATTAAGCAATGGAGATACCAGGCAAAAATGAGATTCGTCAATACGTGTTCAGTGTGTTCTGTAACTAAGAATTATCGTTGAGACGAAAGACGACGAATTATTTTGGGTTTAAATTCTCTCGGTCTTTGAAGGATTTTAATGCTCAGGGGAAGTTTGTTCCACAGTAAGGCGCCTGATGTGGACAGAGCTTTCTGCCCTATGTGAGATGAACGATAGTTGACTAAGACATTATTGTTTCTGTTCGGCTTTTGGTTTGTTACAGTGGGTGGGTGGATGGAAACGCACTATCTCAGCATTTTTCTGATGAAGATACAACGAGGAGAATACGTATTGGGCCCTCTGCATGAGGAGCCTTTCTTGAATAGGAATCCAGCCGAGTTTATTAAGGAGAGGGGTTACGTGATCGCTTCTTTTCAAATTACCGTTGCATACCACCTTGGGTGCAAAGTTTACGCATTTTTTTAAATCCCTCTGAAGGTATTGAGGTAAGTCTCCCCATACTAGGCTGCAGTAGTCAATGCGCGATAACACAAGGGATTGAATGTCTAATAATCTGGATTTTTCGTCTAGCATACTTTTTATACGATGAAAAAACATTAAAGTTCCGTATATTTTGTTGCAAGTAGTCTCAACGTGAAATTTGAAGGACATATTTCAATCGAACCAGATACCTAGATTTTTAACTTTTTCTGCTGCATTAATTTTATGATTTCCAACTGCGACCAAAAGCTATATCCACCATGTGTTTTCATATCTCCACCGCACAAACTACCTCAAACTAACCTTGACTCGTGAATGGGTACCATTTTCTTCATGGGTTCACAGTGAATGTAGTAATACTTGATAAGCAGTTGTATACAATATATAATGTGTTTCAGAACAAGAAAGACAAAATTGCACACCAAGTTGATGTGAACAAATAAACACTTTTTCTTCTTTGAAATCTTCCAATAAAAATTCGAGCTTTTGAGATACTAGCTGTTAATTGTTTTAAGGATGAAATTCAATTACACAATTACCGCAATTTATTATTTTGAATTTACTTTACAAAAATTGTTCAAAATGTGTTCCACCTACATCAGTACAGTTTTCAAATCTTAGCCTTAACGACTGTTTGATATTAGGAAACACGGCTGGCATTTCAGAAACCTCACCAGCAGCCACGGCAATTCTGGCAATGAGATCTTCCTCAGATTCAATGGATGTACATAAACAAGGCACTTCATGTATCTATTTGTCCACATATCACTTAAACTAAATATTATTATTGTAAGCTCTCATAGATTGGAAGTGTTTGTAACGTAAATTCAAAATAAATATTGCGAGTAATTGTGTAATTAAATTTCATCCTTTAAAACAATAAACAGTTAATAAGTCAAAAACCCGAATTTTTCTCGGAAAATTTCATAGGTCAAAAAGTGTTCATTTGCCCATTTTTTACTTGGTGTGCAATTTCGTACCTCTTGTTCTGAAACACCCCGTATAGTGGATCACTTTTCATAGCTGTGACAAATACAACTGCCTTTCTCTTTTAATGTCAGGAATAGAATCTAACTAAATTCGCGACTTTAACGAATCTAATTATGTTAATCCATCTTAATAATCGGTCACGAATCTGACAGAAGCAATTCAAGCAATCATCTTTCTGCCTTAACGGTGTTTCTTACTGCAAATCGTTCAACCACAGCAACCGCTGAAAAATATCTTATTTTTCACTAAGAGACGAGATTATGGCTTCGTCATTTTTCCTAATCAATTTTGGTTCATGTTTTTCGGGACTGTTGAGAGAAACAGTTCGAAGGAACAAATGAATTCCTTATTATTACGAATGATTATTATTTTCGTTGTGATTAACGAGGGACTCAACCGAATAGGTCTCACTCAGTTTTTGAAAATATAGTAAAATATAGTCAAACCTTGAAAAACAAAAATGAATGGAGCCAAACTTGCACTGAATTGAGGTACACCAAATGAATTTTTGCAGAAATTTTCCTGATGGAAATTTGGAATTGATGAAAATTTCGGTAATTGTTATCGAAATTCTCCAAGACCTCACAAGAAGGGACCGCACATACATTAGAGATTTATCAGTAAAACGTACTAACCTCAACCAGATCCACCAGTTTTTTATTTACATCAGTCCTCCTGAATGCTACACAATCGTCATCGTTAAGTTAATACCTAAATAAAACGCGTCTAAATTCCTCGAATTTCTAGAATAGTATAAGCATTTAGTAAATAGCAGTTCCTTTTTGAGAGCTGCTCAGAGGTTCAGTGAAGTCCATTGTTCGCGAGACAAAACATGGGCTCCATGTCCGGTGCGAAAATACAGAGGAGAAAAGCGTTTTTTTGCTCGTTCGTCGATTTCAAAGTTGCTGAACATCTAAAAATATACCAGAAAATTTAGCTACCAGTCGCTTTCTGCTACAGGTTGTTTCTTCTGTTGTTTTAGCTTGAATTTGAGTGTTAAATCTAAGCGCAGTCACATTCAGTTGCGATAAGAATTGTAGCAAGCATTGCTTTCCATAACAGAAAGCAATGCTTGCGTTCTTCCTGTGCATTGTTTCCAGCCTTAAATTCGTTCAAAAAACAACAATGTTTCCTGCAGTACAACGCAGCCATTTCCTGGAGTAGAATTTGTTTTCTGTAACATTGAGAGGCAATTGGCTATGAACAACGTCCTTGGACATGCACTAAAAAATGTTGCAGTCATTTGAGTTAAGTTGCACGTAAAAATGTTACCAAGACTTTACTCAATTACTAAGAGCAAAGTATCTCAATTTAAATCGCTCACATTCACCGGCAGTGTTGCATTTCCAGCCCGTACAAATCGCTTTCCATGAGGTAGTCTATCAGGAAAAACGAGCCAAATGAATTTGTCCTAGAGCCACGTTCCCTTTGAATTCTATCTGAAGAATTTAAAACGTCCATCAGGAATTGTCATCAAAGAATTTTCGAGCTATTTCTGCCGTTATAATAGTTAATTCAATGGACCATGAGTCAATAGAGATGAATTGCTGCACAAGACGGGATCGGCTCCAATAAATGTAAGTGGACCCGTTGTTCCAAGTCCTTCGGCTCTCATAACTGCGTCGGGCGCAAGAATGGAGCGCCCATCGAAATTCCCCCGACACCCTAAGCGAAATAAACGAAATAGTGATAGGCGGTCCTCAGCTCGGTAGTTTAACACGATGACTGCGATGGACTAAACGGAAGTTCAATATTCAAGTTACTTTACAAGTTAATTTTACTTACTTTTTATTTAATTCGGGGGAATTAATTTATTTTTATTTTATTCGATGTTTCAAGTTAATTTTAGAGATTAATTTCGCAAATAAGGAACATTTTATTAATTGCGTCTCCATTAAATTTTCATCAAGTATTTATGGAAATTGAGTTTGTGACTGTTTGTCGGTCAGCAGCATTATGAAAATCTCCTCAGTGACCACCGGTGGGTCGCACTGCAGTCAAAATGTTAAGAAATGTCAACATTATTCTAACAGATACTTATGCGGTAAAACCTGTTGTTGATTTTGAACCAAGAAAATGGGTCATTTTTACACTCCGATCACGAATGAAGATTTTTTGAGTAGGGTTAACATGAGTGACATGTTACACTACAATCGTACTTGATGCCAAAACTGATAGCATTATTATGCGTCCTTGTTGCAAAATAGCGCTGCCCTTTATTTGCTGATCCCTAACTCTTGACTCACTTGAAGTTTTTTCTAATTCCTGATCACCAATTTGGAATGTTGTGCACCTGGGACTATATTATCAAAAATTTTGAGTGGAAACCGCTGGCAGCGTAAATTTTTCCATCTCGACATCGTTACGCAACGTGCAACAGCTAAAACGTTTCAACTGTAATTTTCATCAGAACAATTATAAAAAAAATACGGTTTCAAACGCTTTGATTCTCGCAAGTATCGTTGCTTAGATGACTTAGAACTTACGCTGCAGCTGTCCGCTCGACGACTTGAAATGTTTCGACAAGTCGAAAGTAGGGGAGAAAATACTTAGAAGAGCCATTCAATCACACAAGCCACATTAATTTACTAGTGTACTCGACCCGTCAAAAGTGACGGGGTTCACTAGTTTCCTTAAATAAGTCTCAAGATATTTATGACAAACAAATTGATCCATCCCAATAATACCCGCGATTAAAATACTCTTGTACTTGTGGAACTGGGGAAACCCTTATCACAGATACGGTCATTAAGCATCCTTTAAGAGCTTGACAGAAAGACGGACCAACCAGCCACGCAACAACTGCGCTCAATGAGGTTCCCATTGTAATAATAATGGAAAAATTAACGCAAAAAAAATATTTACATTGATTTATTTATTAACTTAAGGGGACACCTGGTGCTTTATTATATGGTATTGATTAGACTTGAACTCTGTTTGAAGAATATCGAGAACACCCACTCCCACGTCTCTGGTTGAACTCGCCACAACGTGCAGGAAATGCTGCATACCAATTACTGATATTTTTAATCCTTCATTGACATCGAATTACCAGGATTTTCCCCTTTGTAAAACATGGTCGATGAATTTCGAACTTAGCCATTACTCCACGTGTCATTCTTATAAAAATTTGAGGCAGTTTCTCTGCACCCCTACTTCAATGAGATTACTCATGCTCTGCCTTGTAGTAACCTAGTACTCAAGATTCATGGATTCCATGCAAATGCATGCTTGACAACCTCTCGAGCGCCTCAAGCTCACTCTTGCATCCTGCCGCTCCTTTGATGCCGCCCGCACTGCAGAAACCGCTTCTTCTGCGCCAAAATGGGGCTCCCTTCGTTCCTAAAATTATATAGTTCTTTTCCTTCTTAGTCCATTACAGTCCAGGGGACTTTCAAAATGATACTGCGTTCGTTCATAAAATTATAGTTCCTTTCCTTCTTAGTCCATTTCAGTACAGGGGACTTTCAAAATGATACTGCGTTCGTTCATAAAATTATATAGTTCCTTTCCTTCGTAGTCGATTGCCGTCCAACTGAATTTTAAAATGATAATCTGTTCATTCCTGAAATTATATAGTTCCTTTCCCTCTTAATCCATTACAGTAAAGGGGAATTTCAAAATCTATTTCGATGATAATATTTCCGATGTATTCGACTGACCTCAAATTTGTGTCTTTTTTTAATTTCGCTCTCGAGTGGCTGTTTCGTCCACGTTGTTACGTCGGTGACAAAATGATGACTGTGTTGCCTGCAATGACGTTTGAACGAGCAAAAATTTTGAATTGGAAAAAATTAATTTAAGAATCAATGTACATTGCGTCCCCCTGTTAGTGTTTTTTTAATGAATCTACAAACGCATTTTACGCGTCTACAAATGTTCATTGTCCTTCTTTGACCAGCAGTGTTCATTTGTTTTCTCCGGTACTTAAACCCTCCAACATATACCCAATAACATATCAACATATACCCAATAATCTCCCGCCTGATATCGCTTGTGTTTTCGAAATGGATTTAATTTTGTTTTCCAATCTCACGATGGAAATGGAGAATTTGACTCTCAAAACCTTACAGCCGACCAGCAGTAACGTAGCCTTGCAGTCAGCACTTTCTAGCACATTGATGTATTCACTTTAGAAGTCGCACTTACCGAGATTCGGCGTTGTGCAGATCAATAAATGAAAACAGTTTGAAAATTGTCAAGATTTGACTTCGCTTGGCCTTATTTGAACAATTTGAGTTACATGCGAGACGTATGTTTTCATTACATGCTCGGCTTTCTTGTTATCGTTAATAGTTCTTCTGTACATTGAAATTTTCATGGCAAAAACAAAAATGCAATGACGGCGGACTTGACTGAGTGTGTATGTCCACATTATTGCCAAGTTTTGCTAGCTGGTGATTTAAATTTTAGTTACTCTACTAGTAATGGAAGTTGATCTCGGAAATATATCAGTCACATCCCAATATTAAGAGTTAGATTATTACTTTACGTTATATTCATGCCTAAAATTAGTCATGAACTCGTACCAGGCGTGCACTGTTCGAAATTAGTCTTGATGAAACTAAAACATAAGTTGTGATCATTATACATGATACCGCTAGGTAAAATAAACGAATCTCAATGCTATTAAGGCCAATCAAAGTCATTGATCTCAATACGCCTCACAATCGAATCTATTTCCTTTACAGCCCTGTTGAGAGCCAGTGATCATTGCGTTGCAATTCTAGGAAGCTTCTATCTTCCCTGGTCTTAAAAAATAAAACAACCTAAGATATCTCACAAATTTTGTGTCCCTGATTTGAGAAAAAATTGTGAATTATTCCGTAGTTTACTTTCCTATTTGCTGTCATGTTTTACCCGCTTGTAACTTGCATGAAAACAAAGACATACGGTAGTAAATAGCGTCTACGTCTAAAAAAATGAAAAACAGACACTTCAACTTCTTACGATCATTTCTATTAACAATATATCAAAGAATTCAATTTCGTGACGTATGGATACCACCATAGGAACAATTGAAGACTAATAAAGTTTAGGTCTCTCAACTAACAAGTGGTGAAAAACGAAAAAAAATCACAAGGCAATTATATGAGGTAAATTATTCGTTATTTCTACGAGTAATGAGGTCAGCAGGTGTTCAAAACAGAGTTGAAATTGATTCTTTACATGCACTATACTAATCATTGTTAGTGAGAGACTCTGTTTTGATGATATGGAAGAACGACGGTTTGAAACAGAGATATAGCTATTTTTTGAAAGGGGCTCGGGGAACAGAAATTTTCACCTAGTAAAATTTTTAGAAACTACAAAAACGCTCTTACACTTACAGGACAAATGCTATACCTACCATTTACATCGGTCTCACATCGATGCAATGCATGTAACTCTTAACTTGTAGCAGATAGTTGTTATATATGTTTTATAGTAAGATTCCAATTGTTAATATAAGGCCGTAAAAGTATTGAATTTTTTCAATATCCGAGGCTTTGCACGACCTGAAGTAAATTAAGGGGAGGCTAAGCAACTTCAACCATAGGTTTTGGCTACAAACAATCTAAACAGAGCTCATTAATAGAATATTTGAGAAGGACCGTTCTCTTTCAGAGTCAAGACACTCCTTCGTTTAGAAACTATTTCATTTACCTACGATCATGCAACTGTCTTGGTGACACACTGAAATCGCTCTTTGGAAACCATTAAAAAATTTCAAAAATTTGGAACACCAAATTTAGTTTGTGCCCTTTGAAAACGATCATGAAAGAAACACAAGCCTACGTTAAAGAAATAGCATTTCCGTGCGCAACAACGTGTAGCCTGTTTTTTTTCACGGTAAAATCTTGAAAGGAACTCCACGTACTGGTAAACAAATAGGTTAAGAGCCTGAGGTTCCCTAATAAGAGGAGAGGAAGGGATGTTTCGGAAGCTCTGGGGCCGAGGCCGTTTTGGGGAAGGTTGCCTGGAGTTCTCGCAGAGAGTGCACTGGCAGCGCAACTTAACATTCTAATCGAATGGCAGACCACGCAAAAAACTTCAAGAGTTTGGAATAATTCGCGTCTTGTAGGAGGGTTCGTTCGGCAGCCCATTTCAATTCCAAGGCTCTATGTGAGGCTTCAAGATTCAAATTTTAAACTCTCACCGAAGTTGAGAGAAAAAAGTTTTCTCAGGCATACTAAGGCCCTAGAAATTCTCGAAGGAGTTGCTTGCAGCCGCAAGAACCCCACGGAAAGACGCACACTTTGTTGAGCTAAGATTTGCATTGAAGACGTATCGGCCGGCAACTAGAGATGCCGTGGAGAGCTTAGCTCCAAAACAAATCCCGGTTTTCTTTAAATTATTTACACTTCGGGGACTCACTGCGGAAAAGCGCGGCACCCCTTCAGGGAGAGAGCCAATTTGAGGCACAGAGTCTTGGTGTTATGGCCTAGCGTCGTGACCAACCGCATCCTGCTCTGCAAATGACGAACTAAACATAGTCCTTGTTTGTAACTTATCAGCACTTTGTGACTTAACTTAGTAAGCTTTTGTAAATATTGTTGATTGTATATATAGTTGAACAGGTTAGGTTGGCAATGGAATGCTGACGTACTCAGATGCGCAACGTGCACAAAGGTACTTATACACCAAAGAAGACTGGGGGAGAGGAGGTAATTTATCCTTGACGTTGGATGCCAAGTGGAACTATTATCAATACATAGATGCTTAGGAAATTAAATTACGATGTTCTAACAGAAAACAAGCGGATGTCCTAAAAGCGATTAACTGTGAATTCAAATGCAATTGGTATTCAACATAAGTAGCTTAAGTACACAGACGATTCAATGGATGAAGAAGTTTGTGAGACCATTTTAATTTTAAATTGATCATCCAATGGTAATCAGGTATTCATTTCATTTATGTTTAGATCCTTTACGTTTCTTCACTTGTTTATTAAAAGCGCTGAACAAAATATAAACTGCACAAAATGTAACGACATAACAAGATTTACCACCATTTATTTCCGTAAAAATGCACGACCACGACAATACAATGAATATCCATAAATATTACGGTACACTCATTTTACCACAGGTTGAGGAACACGTTTCCCTATTTCGAGACCATGGCATTTTCTGCGCACAGCAGCAGTGAGCTCTGGATTATGCAACATGAGATGCAAATACCCTGTCATTTCCATCCAAGCTCTAATAAAGTATTAAAAGGATTAAGCAGCGGCGCTTTGGCAGCAAAAAATTGTTCACAAGTACCCTCACGCGAGTAAATCTTTTGTACTTCGATATAAAACTGACTGAAAAATAAAAATAAAAGAAGTATGAAAATTCGGATGAAGCGGAACAACATAAAAAGACCAAAGGAACATGCGAAAATTTGAATAAATGATTCAGAGTTGGTTACCTGAAAATAATATTTTCAGTAAAATGTCAAATGATGCATTGAATTTACGTGTAAGATATGAAAATATATCTCTACCAAGCCATCAACGAGTAAAACAAGTATAATATCAAAATACAAATATTCTAAGAGTAGAAAATGGAAAAACTTCCATCTACGCTGTCAAGCATTATGAAAAAATTATGACAAATAGTCAAATAAGTGTTTTACGGGAAATATTTTAGAACTGTCTGACACCATGTGTTCAGGTAAATTGTAAATTTGTACTCTAAACAGCGAACATAAATATCATTTTATGATTCTCACGACAACGCACCCAACAAATTGCTACAAACTATCAGAGGACAGGTGTTATCTAAGTTAACACTTGACCGCATCGTGCGCCACCGGTGGCCACGGAGAGGATTTTTATGATGCTGCTGACCGATCAGTGGTCATAAACTCAAGTTTCGAAATTGTTTAAGTAAAGCTAAATGGTTGCATGATCCAGTTAATGTTTGCTATTTTCAATATTGCTTACTACTATCTAGTTTAAATTTGAGTGGAACATCGAACGTCATTTCCACTAATTGCGGCCGAAGTGATAGTAATTCGCTTCCACATGACCTACAACAATATTGAGACAGAGAAACAGACACGATGTCCGGAGATCTGTTATGCACCCCCTGGAGAAGCCGATCATCTGAGTAGCTCGTTGCTTTCTTTGTCATCCGATGTGTTTCTAGCGCGCGTGGTGCTGGCTTGTCCTCGATTAAAGTTAAGCACTTAATGGCATTGGAAGTATTTCATTACCGACTAATGTATTTACTGTAACGAATTTACATTAATGAATTTATTAGCTTGGCAAGTAAGTTACATTGCTCGAGTATCTTACTGGCGAATATTTGGTCTCACAGTGCTAGGCGGAGGAATATATTTTCGTGTTGTTTCACTACCGACCCACACTGTTCATTTTCTTAGTGGAAAACTGTTTGCATTTCACATTAGACTTTTATTAGACTGCATTCATGAATAGCGCCAACATCCAATCAGGGAATACATCATATCAAAATTTTAACTCAACATGATTTGTAAATTATTCATACGAAAATTTGTTTGTCAGACTCTTACTCCAAAATTGAGTTTTCGATAACGTTTAGGTATGCGCTTAGCAAAAAGCAGAAACGTTTTCAGAAACGTTTAATCGTCCATTGAGTTTTTGAATTAGTTTAAATATTTCAAAGTCTTTATATAAAACAATGTTATGTGACCCAACTTCTTGAAGCAAACAACAACAGCCAATAATATTTTCATAATCTTATCATCTATTGCCTGACGTTTAAATATTTGAAGAGAATTACTGCAACTTTCCTTTCCTTCAAATCGGGTAACGCTACAGCAAGCAAGATACTCTACAAGACGCTCTCCGCAATCTCGTAATCAAGCCACGCGAAACGCCGTGCTTTTTGAGTACTCTGCGCCAGTCGTTCAATCTTGTAGTCAAACTGTCTCCGCAAAGCAAGCCCTTCCGGACCGCGCAAGATGGTCTCGTTCGTAATCATGCCTGGCGCGCAACTCGCGACATTCCTTCAGATCTCACATCGAGACAAGTCCCGTTGAATCGCTATC
Source organism: Morinoia aosen (assembly GCA_030386875.1). Taxonomy (NCBI): domain Eukaryota; kingdom Metazoa; phylum Arthropoda; class Malacostraca; order Amphipoda; family Talitridae; genus Morinoia; species Morinoia aosen. The sequence goes on from CM059562.1 coordinate 10,159,584, forward strand.
GAAATGACATGCATTGCTTAGGTCCCAGGAGTATGAGAACAGAGCTGAACTCAACGAGATTCTTGCTTGCGGTTTCCATTATGATGGCCCCCAGAAGACCCCCTACGGGCGCAAAACAAGCCACTGCTCAGATGGGCCTCGACAAAAGAAATACTCGGAATCTTCGCCCACGTAGCAAAAAAACAGTACAATCTAAAGATCCTGATAATTTTGGACTTTGATCTTATGTTTCGCTCCCATTCAATGGCTTTAACAAGGGTTAAATGAACTGATTAGTTTTAACTTCTCATGGTTCAGCATTGCATTTTAATTTTATAGTAAAAAATTATAGTGTACATTAACCAAAATCTTACTACCGGAAGAGATACGCCATGTCCTCCCTAATAGTAATTTTGATCCCATAAAACCGAATCGATATTTTTCGTAGTGCTAGGCTTTAAAATATAAAAGTTTCATCAAAAATTTGGCAGCACTCCACTAATACCTGACGCAACAAGCCTTAGCTCTTATAGGCTGCTGGTGTCTTCTTCAGGAGAACAGATTTCCTTGGATGGGCTTACTTTGGCCGGAAGTAACGCCCCGCTTAAATTGGCTTGAAAAACATTACTCTAGAATCCATAAAATGGAAACTCTTCTGAATCACTTAATGTTATTAGATGAGAATTTCAAATTACTGTAAGAAGAGATATTTTCAGATTTATGCACCGTCTTCACGCGTATGATATGTCATACACCTTATAATTAAATAAATACAGGTCATTCAATTTGGAGTAAAAGAAAGCATGTAATGTCAAAGTATCAAAACAAAAGGTATAAAAAGCTGTTTAAAAATATATCAAATCTTTTTATCTAAAATTATCTTTGACATATATGACATGGCTGTTACGTGAGAGTAATATGTTCGGTGTTTAGCGCAAATGTAAGAACCAAACATCTTCAAATGAACTAATAAAAACAATCTCTTCTTTTGTCATCCCTTCCCGTACCCTCTCCTCTTCATTCTTCAAGAATGATCTAAATGATGCATGCGGGGCTCAAAATGCAACGTGAACACTAGTTCATTTCCCATAAATTCCAAAGCGCGAGAGCTAGATCTCGAGATTTTATGAACACTCGGGGTCAAGTATCATCGCTCCGAGTGGGAGGACGAGGACGTGGGTCGGCCCTGTAGTAGGGCGGGGCACTGAGCTTCGGGTGCGCTGACAGGGAATATTGAAGTGCAGATTCTTGGCATCAATGTGAAAAAAGTTATAACGTTTGCTTGTTTTCTGCGTCTGATGTGGAGGAAGAATTTCAGGGACAGAATAAATGAGATCACGTGCTGAACCTGAAGAGCAGGAGTGAGATACTACCGATTTTGTCAAGAAAACATATACTCAAGCATACAGCTTGGGTATATGTTTTCTTGACAAAATGTTTTCTTTAGGAATTGTTTTCTTGAGGATTTGTTTTCTTGAGGATATGTGTAAAAGATATGCGTGAGGATATGTTTTTGAACTGGTATTTGGCCAAGGGAAATGCACATTCAGAAAATGGCCTTCAAATGCCTGGTGAGAAATAAACAGCAGGTCAGACTTCGATAGAATTTGTTGAAAGAGCCAGAAAACTAGGCCAGAAGCCTACTAAAGAAAATAAAGAGTTGAATAATATGTTGTGCCACTAGGCAATGATAATGCATGAGACGATGTAGGACAAAATTCTTCATCTACAAATTCCCTAACTTGACTATCGAAAAAGGATGGACAATAACCATTCGTAAAAAAACATAAACATTAATCTTTCATAAAGTAAAGCGTATTTTGAACAAATCCTACAGGTACATGAAAGGAAGGTTATGCGGTTGAATTTTTGAGAAAAAAAGGAAATTGCAGTAAAAACAAGTACCCGAGCTAAAAAAACATAAGAATTACATCTATAGAAAACCTATTTCTGCCTTGGGCTTTAGTTTTTCAGTTTACACTTCTAAATTCAAATTCAACTACGTAAACACCTAACTTTTTACGTGCTTGTAGGATATTTACTCCATGATAATCAACGTTTCTGAAAACTATTTTTGCTATGGACGTTTTTTGTTCCTCTATTTCCGCAAGTCGTGTTAAAACATTTTTAGATAAGAATAACAAATCTCCTACCCTGTCTCTAGCATTACCATCTTCCCCTTACCAAATTTATTTGTCATTTCTTTATCTTGGACTACACTCAGAAATATTACATTCGAATTATTGCAACTGATGTATCATCAAACGTATATTACACAACAAAGGGAATGCATTGCCCTCAATCATTTGTTTCGACTAGTGACATGGGTACTACGATACCCATGTGTGTGTATCAACTAAGGATCCTTGCTTTAAGATGTTTTAAAAACCAATGATGTTTTTTGTATCATTTTATTACAAATGAGCATTTTTTTCTACTTTCTTTCTTTCTATACAGTTGGTTCCTTTCTTAAACTTCAAATAGAAATTACCACTGCTAGCCCAGTCTTCTTCGGTAAATGAAAAGAGTTGTATACGTTGTGTATCGGAGCATATTCGTATAGCTAAACGTGATCCTCAGACTATAGTGTCTGAGCACACGGAAATCAGTATCCGTGCAGATGTCTAATTAACCTGTCCATCCCTTTCCGCAGTGAGAAACCCAGCAATGTCTTGTGATACATAACCGAATTCCTGTCTGTTTTCAAAACTTAGGCACGTTTCGAATAATTTAAACAACAAAATTTTAGAGTCTTTGATCACCTTAGATACCAAACCGTCCCTCAATCATTTGCCAAGTTTTTATCACCAAAACAATGTTGGGTCATAGCATTCTTTCTTCTGACATACGTTCTTTCGAAATGCATCCTGACTTTCGTTTTTGTAAAAGCCTAGCGTCGTAAATTTGGAAAATTTTCGAAATTTCTCTAGTCTGATGATTGGTGATACTCTGAAATGTTCTTTTTTTCTAATTTGGATGGTGAACTAGTTTATTCTGGTCTTTCTTTTTGTTTTAATGATAGTATAGTCCTTCCTCCTACAACCCAAGGCTTCTGACAGAAGAATATTGCTTCAGCTCGGGCATGAACGCGCGAATTCTTGCACGTTCCCACCCACCAAGAAAAAACGTAATGTCAGTATATGGCCTCTTTTGAGCTGACTTTTATGTTTTACTCGTATTTACTTATTATACCGATGCTTGAAATCATTGGAATTAAAAAATGTAACTTCTGTAACGTAGAGTATTCCCGGAATTGTAAAGAGACGTTAAAAAAGAGCCGTTGCGTTTTATCTCACTAAAAAACTCCTTAAATATCTTAGACTGCTTTCAGAGCCCGTAGGGAACAGTAAAACACGTCAAGCTCGCAATTTTTGCGAGAAGCTGTGCGTAGCAACAACATCTCAGTCGCATGTCAATGAATAGCTCTGTTGGCGCAACTTTACGCTTGGGTGATTTTGATGAAGTCTGCGGAGGAGTTTGCCAGGCGCAGCACCGCCTTCATGACTGCGGGGGCGTTACACAGCTAACTTCTCAAATTGCTCATCGGGCGCGCCTACCTCGCACCGTTACCTTAGTTGCTGCTGGTTACCGCCACCCTTCAAAGCTTCATGGCACGAGCTTAGGATTCTTGTCTGGGAACTCACGCTCTGATGAACATCGACATATATAATAAAAACGAAGTATGGGCGCGTGTTACTAGGCCTTATACTGGACCCGCTCTGGTGAGCAGGGCATAGAATAACTTAATAAAAAGAAAGTATGGGAGCGTGTGACTAGCGCTTTTCCTGAATCATGCACATATGCGTGAAAATGTTGGTGTTTACGTAAAGTAAAAAGCTAGTCCAAAAAACTTTATGAAAGCTTTGAGATTGTGTTGCAGACGGTGTTCAGCATTTTATGAGCAAAATTTAGCAAACGAACGCTTAACGATGACGAAATTATTCTGATTGGAAGGTGAAAACTTATTGAACAGAGCAGTGAGAAAAAATTACGCATACACATATGTATATTTGTTTATAAATATAACCTAGAATGTGCACAGGAGTCAAAGATGACATTCTTTCACGTTATCGCATGTGTGCGAAGCATTGCTTTTCAGCTAGTATTTTAGCCTTAGCTTTAGTATTTGAAAATTAATCAATCATAATAATTACTTGCAATTGAATGCAGTTCGTTTCCTGCTTGAGTAACTTCTTAAGCCATTGATCAGGCATTGAGGCATGAAAAACATGAATATATGGCCCACAGTGCAATATTTTGTTTAATTCATTCAATACTGCACAGCACCAAGTTTCACTAGACTAAAAACATTTTATGCAGTACCCGAAGCTACGAGGCTAATACATAAAATGCTGGAGAATTATTGCAGATGAAACTTTAGCGTTGTAAAAACATATGTTCAATTGAGAATCGCTATTCTTCAAGATACCCAGAGCGTCTGAAAAAGATGGCGAGAGAACCAGGTGAAGGAACGAGTAAGTAGTAGTTGAATTTCGTTACAACAAAGTATAAGTTTTTTGCTACAAACTTATCTGAGAAAAACGGGCATAATGAAATAGTTACACAATTGAAGTTTATGAAACGTTGTCCAAATGATGATTCATTTCTAGTTTCGACGTAACGCTGATATATTGGAAAAGAACAGTGCTTCTAAGTTAACATTGTTCTTGCTTCTGAAAATTTGAGTTCTGTTTCTGCCATGTTGTGGACGTACACGACCCATCTTTTAATCAAACATAACAACATAAATCAAGCAACAACTTCCCAGCCACAACTTAACAACTTCCCATAACAACTTCCCAGCCACAGTCGCTTGAGAGTAAATGTTCTGCGTAAAATGGCTAAGTTTGACATGGCTTTTACCCCCATTCAACGCGCTGAGTTCATTTGCCGGCAAGCGGACGTTACTGTACTGTGCTGCTGTTGCTTGCTAATTAGCGCAGATGCCATCTCCGACTTTTATTGGGTACTCTACTACGGTTATTCACGAAATACTGTATTTCCATGCCACACCGGTCTCATGATTGTCTCATATTAAAAATAAAATTGATCGTTACAAGGTTACTAATTTTTTATACAAATCCAATCTTGCTTGCAAATACAAGAACTAAATTGTTCTAGGAAGCCGATTTCCCGAAATTCTCAGGAGAATTTGGTTCGATCCTGGAATGGAATGCCTTGTTTTTACTAGCTGAATAGTGCATGGAAATGAACTTCATTGCTGCCCTGCCAATGCGAGGTGGCCTTTTTTGCCTCGCTCTCTCAATGCCTCGCTCTCGCAGCAATATTTTATGTGTTGGTACGTTCTCAGGCGCTTTTGGTAGCAGAAGTGCTCATACACATATTTAATGTTGGTAAAGATTCAGTTGTTATTTATAAGTTGTGTGTCGGAACGCCGCCGAGACTTACTCTCAAGCAGAAAAAACATTGCATCATCTTCAGGTAGAATTTAATTTTATTCAGAGTAACTTTCACTATTTCAAGGTTTTATTATCCTAAGACAACCCAAAACAACGAAAATTTAATCAATAAAAAATATGGCTCGTAAGGACAAGTTCATGAGATACGTATTCCGTTGAATGTTACGGAAAATAGTTTCGATAATTGGCATTAAATAACTGGAAGGAAATACAACGATGTTGAACTCCCAGCCAGCAGCCAAAGAACGAACTTCTCAAGAGACACCAGCATGAATTATTTCAGCTTGTTAAATTCTTCCAGCAACACCAGGCACGGGACTTTCAAGCCTCCCGGGCCACTAGTCAAAACTTTTAGTTGTCAGACCAAACTTTGTACTCATCTAAATTATTACAAATGTCAAGCCCCTTCAAAACTTGGGCGGTGTCCTGACATTCAAACAGTCAGTCTACTCATAATATTGGCCCACGGAGCGTACGCAAGAATCCTTAAAAACTTTGCACCCATCATCGTCCCGCCTGCTCGCGTCTGTGAACATGAACCTTTTACCAGAATAAGTCAGGAGAGAAGAAAACTTGCTTGCAGCCGACAAATCGTAATGAGGCTTAAGCGTGATGTCAGTTGGAGAAATTTTGCGAGCAGGAGTTTATGCCACGAAAAGACAATTTCATCGGAGTTTGCGAACCGGGGTATGTCTTTCAATATGTTAAGAAAAAAATATACTATGAGTTTTAACATTAAAGCAACATAGCACTGTGACTGTATTTTTAATCCTGTAGTTTAAGTTTTAAGTAATAAGAGAAAATAAAGGGAAATTTAATAGACTTGATGGAACATTATCAACATTACTTGGGTATTATGTGATTGAAATTATGATGAAAATCAAACCACAGCATATAGCAATAGAGGGCCATATACATTAACTACCTTATTCATATGCACTTAATAGTTAAAAACTAAATTTGCCCGGAAATCAAATGAGCTACGATAATGATCGAATACGGAAAGAATTTAAGACAAATTTTCATGCTTAGAAGTAAAACCGAACGGTTTTTACTACAGCAAGACTTTCATCATCTTGCTGGCGCTCGCAGCGCCCTAAATCACAGAACACTTGGTGCTTGTGTTTGATGCTCTCAGCCTCGAGCTCCGACTCAATCAGTTCTCACTCGTCACCGAGCACACCAAGAGCCTCAAAGCAAAACTGATCCAAAGGCACCGGATCCCTCCGGATCTCTCATGTCCTCGCAGATCTGCAAGCGCCTCAGTAATGACTACAGACTGAGACACGTACGTCAAGGCCAGAGAGTCTTCTCTGCCATGACAGTGTCTTTTCCTCCATGACAGTTTCTTCTCTGCCATGACAGTATCTTCTCTGCCATGACAGTATCTTCTCTGCCATGACAGTGTCTTCTCTGCCATGACAGTGTCTTCTCTGCCATGACAGTATCTTCTCTGCCATGACAGTGTCTTCTCTGCCATGACAGTACCTTCTCTGCCTTTACAGTATCTTCTCTGCCATGACAGTTTATTCTGTGTCATGACAGTGTCTTCTCTGCCATGACAGTGTATTCTGTGCTATGAAAGTGTCTTCTCTGCCTTCACAGTATCTTTTCTATCATGATAGTGTCTTTTCTGCCATGACAGTGTCATCTATGCCGTGACAGTGTTTTTTCTGTCATGACAGTGTCTTCTCTTCCATGACAGTGTCTTTTCTGTCTTCTACCAAGGTGACCTACCTTGTAAAATAAACTACGTTGGTTTTTACTCTTTTCACCATCAAGAGCAATTTTTAAAAAATGTGAGGAAACATAAATTACTGAAATGAGTTCTGACTTCCGGCATGTCCACTTCAGTTGGACCAGAAAATTGGAAGGAATCCAAAATACGAGTCAATCCTTAGCACGGACTTGTTTTATTAGAGCAACAACATCTCCAGCATGCTGCTCAAAATAACAATTAAGAAGCTTCAAGCACTGAATCCAATGTCATCAATTTTAGCGGAACCCGCCCAGAAAAAGTTTGTCTCAGAAAGACGCTCAAATCTTATTGGACGCCTGTCGTCTCACTGCTTGGAAAGTTTTCAGTATTTTTTAATTGCTTTGGGGATTTGAGAGAGTACCTCATCACGAGACTGAAAGGTTGCAATGGCATTTAGCTGAAGTTGCTTAATGCAGCACCAGCACGTGGGGCATTTTAGTTGCTTTCTCAGACCGGAACCCATTCCTACGCAATAATCTCGTTCAGCGGAAGGCGTTAAAATTAAGGCTGCCAGGTTGGCCTTTTTCTGACAAAGAAATTAAAGTTTTACTATTTTCCAAATAAGTTTTTGTCCAAAGATTATTTAACTCCTGCTAACAGTACGAGATTGTCATATCAGATGCTGATTACTTTATGCGATCAATTATTTTTTTCTAACTCAAAATTTGAGGATTTGGCATAAATAAAAGTTAATCCGGCCACAGCATTTAGAATGACTTTCAAAGTGACGTGAATAAAAGGGAGGAGTCGCGTGGACTAATGCCGTGCTGCTGTGCTCTTCCAGTGTCTGTTCATCAGTGAAAGATGGAAAAAAATCCGTTTTTTAAGTTTTCCTAGCCACTGATCATCAATCAGTACTGATTTTTCTGCGACTCTTACTTGAGAGAGCGCTAAGGAAATAATTTTCAATTTATGCATGCGATCTCGTATCTTCAACATAACTACTCCTCGCAACACCGCGTCAACTATTTCAGCTCTAAACTATACTAAGACCGGGTTTTTTTCTTCTCAAGTCTAAGAGTAAATCTGAAGAATTGATCAAGGGTTAAATACCTTGGTATTTTTCAGTATGTTTTTTTGTGAATTTACTTCAATCAAGTAGAGCTGCAGAAATTTACAGTCATGGAAATATTCCTCAGCACTAATTCTTATCTTTAGTCCATTTTTACTTCATTTATCATTATAGTATAAGCATCTCATTCATAATGTTTCACATTATTTTAAAAATTATTCTTACTTTGAAAGATGTGCCAAGGCCTTAGACTTTTGCCTTCAAATACGTGATCTATTCAAACAGCCTGTAAGACCGTAAAAATCTCCACACTTCAATTTTGATCCTCGAAGTCAGTGCTGCAGCTACGATCGGCAATTAAAGTTCACAACTTCTTCAGCTCTCAAACTTCCGACGGTAACTTTCATGGAATACAATAGCGAATGATTAGTCAAGCACATTCCGATTTGAAGCGTTTTTGAAGGTCCCGGGCTCCGGACGCGGAGTTTTGGACACATGACAAGACCTGTGTCGTAAAAACTTACAAATCATGCACGGTTTGGTAGGTCGGTACAAGCCAAACCCTGAACTAATGTCGAGCAAACCAGCTCTGGTCTAGACTTGAGACTAATTTTGGTCAGATTCTAGCTAACATTTGCCGGAAGATGGTAAATACAGGGTGGGGCTAAAGGTATGAACCGGATATAAAGGAATGTGAAAGGAGAACCATTCAACTTGCAGTATTTATTTATATATTGTTTAATGCAGTACAAAATCTAGTTTTTTATCTTAAGTTTTAAAGATGATATCCCGTAGGTGCTGGCCGTCAGCCGCGATGCACTCCTGAAGACGAGTTCTGATGATTTGAACCGCTCTTCTGCACATTTCGATGGGTATTGCCGCAAGTTCCTCTCTGATTCTGTCCTTAAGTTCTGTCCTCTCTCATTCTGTCCTAGCCTAACGTAGGATTGCATTACCGCCAGGAACGTTTCCTCCAACAGGGATATTGAAGTGCAGTCGAAAGGCTCTCTGCGTGGCGATCACAGAACGGCGATTTTCGAAAAACGTAACAACAGCAAACCCGCGATGCTCTCCCTTCCATACCATGGCTGCTACTGAAAACTAGACTCTCACGCAGCAACAACGAAACCCCTCCCGTTTCTCCACCTCCCCCACAGGCCGAGTGGCAGCCCATCAAAACTCGTTCATACCTTTAGCCCCACCCTTTATACCACCTCGACAAGATTTTCGCGCTCTATTTTCACTCAGTAACACGATGGAATTATGAGGCTCTATTTAAGTTCTAATGGATACTTTAAGAAGACACTTTCATTCTGCAAGGAGAAATGACAGAGTCATTCCAGGCACATCTCACCGTTTCCTCATGCAACCTTGTATGAATTAAGAGTTACAAACATTTAGCAATTGCAAACAACGCCTTCAGGCAGACGAGTTCAGTTACAGGTAAGTAAGCGCGAGTAACCAGCAAGTAGCAGACACGCAGACGTCTAGATGTCTAGTTGCGTGATAAATGAGTATGATGGAAAACTTTGCGGGCTTACCAGTTTATAAAACAGTGGAGACATGGAAAAATACATTAAATTTCAAGATTAAATTTCAAGGCTGTGTCAAAATTACGATAAAACAAAGAAAAACATAGAGTGACTGAATTTCTACCCAATGCAGAATAAATTTGATTGACAACTTATTTCCTACGATAATTATTCTTCAAAGGACGCATACTTGCGGAGGAACACAAAATTAACAGCGGTGTAGAGGTCCAGCATTTCAAAGCAACTTTTGATTAGTTCCCCTGGCTGTTAGAGCACTTGCTTCTCCATTGGATCTGAACGCTTAAGAGATCATTTTTATCAGGAGGAAGGGGACTGTCAAAAAGGACACACTACTGTGAGGCCATGTATAACATCATAAATATATGCAAATTAGATCATTTCCTATAACATAGTTGCTAATGACACTTCCAAGAAACTATTTAAGCAATATTTGTTCTTTTATTCTGGGGTTTGCGTAGCAAATTATACACATAAAACGGATGAAAAAAACGAGATGCGATAAACAAATTATTCTCACACAGCTAAGAGACAGGCTTGGCCTTGCGTCAACGGCGGATATATTTCAAGAGGATTTTGCTGCTAGAAAGGAGATGAGTTTTGGCTTCTTCCTTGATGTACAAAATCATCGGCGCTATATGCGTTAATTGAAACTTTTTGCAAGGTCGGTAAGTAATTATTATGATAATAATATTTAGTGAAATTAACTGGAAGCAGTCGCTTGCCACGTGGAAATGGAGGTGTGACCAAGTAATAAAGTTAAACGGGGCACAATAGTCGCTTGATAATGTGAATTGTTACGCTAAAATATTCAATAAGTAAAAACAAAAAATATGAACGGTATTTTGTGGCAAAATCCACTGACGTCAGAAACTTATAAAAATGTAGACAGAAATTATTATTATAACAATGGTCATATGGTTATTATCATGGGTTATTATTATAACAATGTTCATAGGGTTATTATCATGAGTTATTGTCATACAAATTCCTGGGAGATCAGAGCGAATAAAAAGTGCTTACTGTTGCCACACCAAAAACAACAGTAAATTGTTTTCTTAATTGTGTCTCGGTGAAAATTTAAGCCAACAACTTCATCTTATTTTTATATAAATTCATTTTGCAAATACTCGTACGTCTATAAATCACATCCTTCAGCAATTCTCGCTGACATATGAGTAAATATAATTTTCCCTCAGAGATAATTATAATCAACTTAACAGTTATTATTATAAATTTAAATACATACGCTCTCATCTCGAAGTCCACCTTTCCCCACTGATATTTTAAAAAGTCCACTTCTTCTACACCGTTGAAATTTACGCAGTTACTTTCCATCAAATTATTCTGCTTTCACGCCATTCGCGATACTGCGTCACTTGGTTCAACAAAAGATTTTATTTTCCTTCGATTTTGAAAATAAATTGTCTCCTGAGTAAGTTTTTCCTTATTTTCTCAGGCTGATAATCTATTTCGATTCTTTTTAGCAAGACTACCACTAAAAAATGTTTGAAATCTGGGCTAAATATAAGGTTCTTATTTTGCGTCAGGTAGAATAATTAAACCTCAAAACTATAACTTAGATTTATTCTACACAAAAATTACAGTGAGGACAAAATATTTTAAAATAATAGCAGTTTATAATTTTTTAATGATTGCCGAATAATATGAGGCAGAACTCATGTCTGATAAGATGAGAACACCTTGCATGAAATATTTACGACACAATACTTCGATTGTCAAAATCTGGAGGACCCTCGTAGACCGTCGTGCTACCGCAGCCTCTGGGACCAGATCGGTTGCCTCATAACAACAAGAGGCTTATTTTCAGGGACATCAAAATTGAAGCCAAGAGCCCAACTGGTTCTTGTGTTCGATGTATAGATTGCAAGGCTTCTTCTTTCCTAACTTGGATCTTAAGCGCTCGGCTGGAGAGTCGAAAATAAAATTCTAGAAGCACGAAGGAAAAGACTTCTCTTGAATCCCTTTTGAAACAAGTCTCGGTAAAGCTTCGAATTTGTCTGCTCGCAGATCCAACTGCGATTTCTAAATCGGACAAATTTTTCGTACCCGAGCTCTTTGGTAAGAAAGTTGGTCGTTTTTAAAATGGTTGAACGTATCATACATCGCTCATTCGAAGTTCGTGTAACTTTTGAAAATAAGGTAAATTCACAATTCTTAAGATGTATTTTCGTAAATAAATTCGTAAACTACACTTAAAATAAACCTCATACATAGCCTGATGCGAGACGAATGTACTGAAGCATCCAGATTGAGCACAGAAAGCTTGTATCTTTCCATTAAACGAACACTGACATTTTGTATAACGAATAAAGAAATACTCGCATCGAGCTGAAAATTTTGCAAGTGAAGACGTTGAGCGCGATGCTTGTCAGTCAAATAGTTTAGTTTCTGTGTTATTTTACGACGGAATTTTTATACAAGTGATAGAATTTAACATCTTGCGTTCGCATTCATGAACAGTTGCTCCTCGTATGTACAGAGTTAACTTAAAACTGGAAAATGCTTTATTTGAGTAGGATTCCTAGCATCAAAAAGACAGGAGGATGATCATCGTTAGAACTGACAAAGTTTCTCTTGCATTGATGGTGATGCATATCTTTGACTTTCAATACGGGGTACAAATTTGAACACGATCACCATTGCGACAGCTGCAGTACGAACTATATTTTTTGCATCACTTAGGAACGACTAACATTTATTTCTTCAGCAGAAGAACGTGAGAGCGATCAACTATAACGAGTTGAAAAATCTCAGTATTTAGTTGTAGATATTTGCTTGTTCTGTTCATTGTAAATATTTTGTTAAAACTCGTGTTCATGTTATCAGGCATCAGTTCTGTCACATACCATTCGGAATAATTTGGACATTTTCTCTAGGCACTTAAGGCACTGATGAAAAGTCGACCTACACAATCGCATGAGATGAGCACCAAGCGCACATGAATATGGACTTATAGTGCTACTCTCTTGATCAGGGAAGAAAAGTTAATGGTGTGGTACATGCAACACTATGTGTTATACAACTATTTTTGCACAGAAATTTCTTGTAGTGGCTGAGCGTACAACTTTGCAGCAGGTCCAAAATTGCCCATTTGTGCGTCGTTAAAGTTTTACCAAAAATTTTTTCCGTGGTACATCATTGGTATTTAAATTCTAATCCATAAATTTACCAGTATTTTTAGGCTATGTGCAATCGCTATTCATGAAAATTTGTGGCCTGGGAAAGTTGATGCGTCACACTCACACCAGCCGACGGCCCGTTTCTAGAAGTGATCATTTTAACTTCGGATTAAATGAAAGGTTGCAATGGGCCGAGATAACGGGTGTGACTTTCACATATTCTTGCAAATCTTTCAATTTCAATGACACGCAACTAGTGTAATATTTATAATTTTAGTCCTAATTGAACATTTTTATACTGACCAAAATATAAAAATAAAGAAAATAATTAGAGAAGTCGATGAGAAAAAAGTTCGTAAAATAATTGCGTTCCTTTGACTTAATGATACCTATTATTTAGGTGACATTAACCTATTTTGTATGTTTTCTAGGTACTGTCGGATATTTCTAATAAAGCAATTATATCGTAAACTGCCAGATCGACATCAACATAAAACTAAAGCTTCTGAAACCTGAACGCTTAGAGCGACCGAGCACGTAAATACTATGTATATGTTTTGTAAATTAAAGCTAAGTGTTGAAACAGTCAACAATTAAATGAACGGGGAATACCAGTTTCAATTGCCTTTCAATATTGAGAATTTCGATTCGCTTTTTCAACTGCAGATTAGAACGATTATAAATGTACCGGCGAGAACAGTTTTATGCTAAAGCAAAACACACATCCATGAAGAAATGTAACCAATTCTTTTCTTATTATCCAACGTTTGAAGATGTGAGGAAGATCTAAGCATTCGTGACTCATAATTAATAACTTTTACCACCCCTCCCACACAACGACTGCGAAGTGGCTACTCAAAACTCGATAAAGTAACAATGATCTGAACTGAACCTCAGTAACCATGATTCCCAAAAGCGAAAACACGTGCACGTTTCTCTGAAAGTCAACGTGACACTCAGTAGAGGACATGAGTGCACATTAACGAATACACCGTCGTTAATCATAATCATAATCATAACGATACCTCGTTTATTTCAAGCAAATTGAAATAAGTGCTACGCAACTGTTCTCATTCACCCTCAAACTTAGTTTTCAAAATTGTTATCCCATAACTATTTCAGGATTCATTTGTTATAAGACCAAGCCTAGATGTTGTACACTGATCCCTTGATTGCTGTACACTATCATGTGAGTATGCTAGTATTATTAAAGTCATTGTAAGTCGTACATGAACTTAATTACAGGTTCTGAAACTCTTACCAGTGAGGTACAAATTCCCTAACAATAATTACTCTGATCATTTATCGCCATCTGCCCCTGTTAAATTATCTAAATATATATCATCTACATATTCAGTGATAAACCATGTCAAATGGATTTTGTAAATATTTAAGTTTAGTAAATCGTCTTTTACACATCTCTTCCACTTAATTTATATTTACGAACAAATAACGGATTGACATAACTCTTTTCAAACTCCCAGAATGATGATATCGTAATAGGTTATACATCAACAAAAGCTTAACAATAGAATGCTAAAGCATTTTTTTCATTCTTGAAACGGATTTGGCACAATTTTAAAGTATTGTGCCTCATTACTTACCGCTTTATTACTATAGGTAGTATTTCGTAATTTAGAAGCTGCTATAATTTCCAACGCTGTTCATCCCCATTTTTTATTCTCTTCACTGCTTCGCCGGTAGACCTGTATCCCCATGTAGTCCCCCCGAAGCTTCTCGGCCCACTTTATCCTCGTTCTAAGTTTCGTTTAATGGCTTCCAATTTAAAGAGAGCGCAGCATTTTTTCCGTATTCCAGCACTAACTGACGCGACTCTTCTCACGTCACGACTTCATTTGGCTTAGACGTGGCTGATGTCCGCAGTAAATTATACTAATGAGGAGGAGGGCCTTTTATACAACGCATGCAAATGAACAAAGCCCTGAAATTCAAGTCGACCTTTTATAAATTCCCCCAAAGACGCCCGGCTTGCCTCAAGCCAAGGAAAGTGCTGGGTGCTTTGCGATAAATCAAATTTTAAACAATTTTGAGAAGAAATTACATTTTATCTTTAAGGCATAACATTTTCCAGTTCACTGATGCGATTAACGAAAACAACTTCGAACAGAATCACTCATTATGGGTGTAAAGAATAAATTGCATAAACGTCTTTTTTCCACAAAATTTTTCTCAATTTTAAATTTCTCATCGCATTTTATGAATCATTTTTTCACAGGCTCTTTGAGAGTGTGTTTCACTCCTGCGCTCTAGCTACGTACGCTAACCTTGGTAGCTGAGAAAGTTAGCGTCCGCGACCAGCGCTACTGTAATTTTCATCTTACGATATCCTTTCAATATTCATCCTCAGTATTTGTCAGGTAATATTTTCACGTTCAAAAAACTAGCATTACTGCTCAATTGTTTTCTTATGTCGAGAGGAAATTACTCTTCAGCCCATTTTGAGATGAATTTACTGGTCTCCAACACAGGATAACTCATAAAAAAACCTCACAGACGGCGTCGCATATAATGTCGACAGCGTAATAGAATAATATTCTACTACAATTATACTACAACCCCCTATCCCCATTCCCCACCCCCCTAACACTGACGCTCAGCACTGAAGGCGCCAGGCTTCTATTCGAAACATTAAATTTGAACGACAATTTTTAGCAGATTTTTCTCACACACGGCCGATGTAATTAAACGTGACGTATCTTGGTATATGAAATGTTTATGATCAAATTCACGGTTTTTCTTTAAATAGAATCCGAACCTTCCCCGGGACACCAGTATATCATAGGAACTGATGATCAAACGTTTAAACTGTGTTGCAATATCATGATAAAATAACCGTCTTGCAAAAAATATTTGAAAGTATTTAAAGTTTTTTATTTTAAACCCGTTCACACTCTAACGCTATGCTATATTCGAGGCATCGTAAAAACATCAACTCCGTAAAAATTTTCCTGTCTCGATTGCTTGCTAGAAAAAAATGAAAATATCAGTGAGCGGCTTATGAGATTAAAATCCTTCGTGGAATAGAAAATTGAATCCCAAAAAAGTAAAGCCCTCAAAAGAAGAAACTTGTTTCGGTATGCACAAATACGCAAAGTTTTGTCGCAAAGCGCAGGCAGGGAATTTTGCGGAGTTGTGGTGCTGAGCAAAAAGGTCACGTCATGCCGCAGAGTTCGGCAACCTGCAGTGCAAATTTGCACCCCAGGCCCTGCATAAACTGCAACTCGTTCTCGTACTTGCCACTAATTAATCTAACG
This sequence comes from Morinoia aosen, assembly GCA_030386875.1. Lineage (NCBI taxonomy): Eukaryota > Metazoa > Arthropoda > Malacostraca > Amphipoda > Talitridae > Morinoia > Morinoia aosen. The sequence continues at coordinate 10,175,722 of CM059562.1, forward strand.
ATAAAATAGAGCATATTTTAACACTCAATAATAATTTACCAGAGAATTTCTTCAGAAATAAAATATATGAGGACGGAATGTGGGTAGAAACAGAAATGCAACTTTTCAGCGATGCTTGAACTAATTAGAAGGATATCTCGAAAACTTTCATCATTAATCAAGTGTACAATAGACGAGTCTTTCATTTAGCGAATGGTGACGACGACGTAACTTTTAATGCTCATTGAAGGATAATGCAAGTTGAAAATGTGTCAGCTCTACTGTAAAAATAGCAATTCAATTGAATGAGGGTAATTCCTAGTCAAATTCCTGTGCTTATTAATCCATTCTTGTCTCACCCGTGTACTGATCGTCGAAGCTCGGTAAAAGATTTTCTTTAAAACATATTAATCGGAAAGCTCCATTTTTCCGAGCCAAAAAAACAACGAGTCTTAGGAAGCTACATCGAGCTGTACTTGCCTGCAGAGAAAGAAATCCTGCGCAACTGACTTTTTTCGCCACAGTGTTCAGTTCTTTAATCTCATTGAATTAAATTCTTACCTGAAATACTTCCAATACAGAAGCTAAAAAAGTTGTTACGACTCATTTAATGGGATGAGATAAGGAAATGTTAGGTATTCCCCAACACATATTTGCCTTGTGTTCGAGATAATAATAACCTCGCAGTCACTGCTAAATGTTACAGAAACACAAATGACATATTTTTCTCAGTGAACAGCGCAAAGCTCCTGCAAACGGGAGACTACACCTCGAATCGTGTCTCAGAGTCATCAACACAGAGAGATGTGGAGGGCAACGTCAAGCCGAGCTCCTGCTTGTGACCCGACCGTCAATGCAAATAGAGGATTTGCAGTGGCAAGCGAATATGTTAGGTTAAGTGCGGCCACATATGTATGGGTCCTATGGGGCAAAATACACGACGCAATAATGGAACAAACATGCAAGGGAATGTAAGCGCAACAAAATATGTGACGGCAGATGAGCATAAGCCGGCAAAAAAGAACCTTATCTAGGATCAAGTCAGTATATTTACGTGCGGTTGAAATTGCGTGTGAGGACTCGAATGCAAGGGTATTTAGGAGAATAATAGATGAGGGTATAAATGGACAGAATTTGCAAGGTTTTTACTAGCAAAATGTGCGAGAGGATGAGAATAACGAAGTAAAAACTTGAACTGAACCTTGATTCAGCTGAAACTTATTAAGTGATGTTTGCTAAGTAAAGAAAACACGATGGAAAAAGGAAGACAGTTTCTCCTGTAACTTCTCATGTAATAAATCACTTGAAATTAACTTGTAAAGAAGAGTCAAGTGGGCTTAAGATTGCGCCACTGTGATGAACAAGCATATCAGTGGGTCCTAGAGAAATTTTTTTATTAAAATCATGTTAGACACCGAACCCAAACAACTCCAATGCTGCCACTCACAAAATAGCCAAACTGAAACTATAACTATTTGTAGTAATTTTAAGGGGAATGATAAACGAGTCAAAATTAACCTAGAAATTTAAAACAATAAATTACTTCAATGCCTTAAAACGATCAATTGTGTGTAATTATGAAGATGAGGCAGAATTAAACCTTCCGTCAATTTTTTAAGATCAGTATTTTGTAAACAGTCAAAGAGGCACAAAGTTGTATATCTTGACCTAATTAAGCTATTAAGATTATCAAAATTATTTCTAGGTGGGAATCTTCTACATTTTCTCATGTAGGAGGAGCATATATATAAACAAATTTGGAGACATGTTTTCTTTTAATAACTTACAACTATAATCAAAGCAATGTGTCTTAACGTTTGCTACCGGCTTTTCTTACCACCTGTTTCTTGCCAGAATAAATTCAGTTTCGGACCAAATGATTTCTCTTTAATAGCACCATTAATGATGAAAATGCAAAATTCAAGTAACTTCCTTTCGTATAATTAACTACAAAAGTCAAACAATGTTCAACTTAACTTGTAATTAATCTTTCAGAAGCACAAAGATAAATATTTATCAGTCATTCCCAAACCCACCCTAAATCCCCTTCTTCTTCAGTGGCGATAAACTGTCACCTTTGATCTAAATTGTCTAAATTTTATGACTTTATTTTACTAATTACACTTTGGGTCTAAGTTTGCTCGTATTTCAGTGCATCGTATGGCTTTATTTTATCTCCTTTGATATTGAAACATTTGAGTCATGAATGGCTCCAAATAAAGTCCACGGTTTCTGCTCCTGAGATTTAAGTTACTTTACAGAGCCCTGAATTTTCCCTACCGCAGTGAATTTTTTCTGGACACTCGTCCATTGAGGACAAAAAATGGTAAGGAATGTGACAGCCTCAGTATACGAGCAGCTTAATAAAACTTCTGACTTAGCCTCTAGACCTCGGGAAATAGCAAGCAGACATATTCATTTAGAAGAAAGCTGCCATAAAAGATTATGTGCGCCCTAAAAGAAAATCGTACTTATTTTCCCTACACACATCTGATTAAAACAGACTGAAAAATAATGGATGTGAAAACCTTCAAAAAATTTTATCTTGTATTCGTAGTTTATCATGCAAGTTTCAAGTATAATTTTGACAAGATGATAAAGAAGCCTTAGATTGCTTTTCAAGTACGAATTCAATACGACAATTTTCTCATTGTTACCTGACCCTTTCTTCATCGAAATATTTTCCGTAGAGGAAGTTAAAACTAAACACTATTAAGTGTGTAGTTAAGTTAAGTAAGTTAAGTAGTAAGTTAAGTGTTAAAACTATACACTATAACTACACACACTAAAAAAATTTTCCTAAGTCATTCAAATATTGTTCATTCACTCTCGTAGCTACTTCATGAGTGTTCATGAGTGATGCAGCTACTGGTATAATTAAGCACGAGCTAAAAACATATCTTGTTAATTTATCAACTTAATGAGCTATGATAGACACTGTATTTTTCATTCTTTTTCTTGTCTGTTTCGTATCTAAATCAGACTAATTTCATTCGATATTAATTATATTTATTAATTTTCTTTCAAGACGGTTAAATTCCAACCCTAGATATTCTTTTAAAAAACTCACACTCCATGTCCATTATTTATGTCTACAGAAACTCGACTTATATTGGTTATGAAATGAATTATTTCAATTGTGTTTATCAGGGACATTTCAAGTCTTGCATAAATAGTTTTCATGCCCTTTCATAGTTTTAGTTATAGCTATAATTATAGTGAGTAGTTATTTCATAGTTATTCATAATGCACATCGTATTTCTAGTACTTTTCAAATGCTCAACCTCGAAATTTAATTTATTAGGAAATTATTCATTAACAATAAGTTCCCTAAATTTATCATCGACAATTCTATTCGAAAATTTCTAACAAAAAAAAATCTGCTTCCGTCTTGAGCGTAGCAAAGCAGACTTTGAACATAGAACTACCATTTTTGGGTTATTTGAACACAGAACTAAAAAGTGAAGTCGTATCTCTGGTCATGTAAGGTTTTTTACTTCAGTCGAAATCAGAGTGATTTATGGAAATAGTTCTAAAACAGGTTCATTTTTAGGAGAAAGGAACGACTGAGGGAGTGTCTATGGAATTGTGTTACTGCTATTTCTATCAGTGTGACTGCTGCACGCAAACTTATATTGGCCGTACCAAACTTCAACAATTCATTAGACACAGCCAGCATTCAGAAATTTTCCATAGAACCGGTCCCACACTCTCCTCTCCAATCAGCAATTCGAGATCATTGTCACCATTTCAGTCATCCTTTCGGTAAAAAATATATTTCTCTGTTCTTTGTGCTGGAAATAATGAAAAAGATCTTCAGATTTCTTAATTCATATCCCCCCAAAAGCCTTATCTTAATAAAGATTTAAGTGCAGTCAAACTGTACATAGGTTCAACCCCCTGACATTTTTCTGTGTGTAAATGTGTGTGTGCGTGTGCGCGCCTGTGCATGTGAGGATGTTTCCATGAGTAAATGTGAGGCTGTATGTGCTTGTACGTGGTTTTGAAAGTAAACGAGTGAGGGTACGGGTCTGTTGTATTCGTGTGTGAATGAGATTTAGAATCTATATTTTCGTAGATGTAGGGTTGTTTATTTTATTATCTTTACTCGATGTTCTAAATTTGAATTTCTTCTTTTTGAATGTTTCAGCACTGAGGATGGAATTCTAATATTCCAAAATGTTTGCAACAATCAATGCACATTTTAACATTGGTTCTACTTTTCATTTGATGTATGCCCAGTCTAACTTTTTGCCGCCAGCATGCATGTTTTCTGCCGCCAAAGTAATTGAATCGCTTAGGCGGCGAAAAACATGCATGCTCCGGTGAAAAAGTTAGACTGGGTGATTGCTGAGCGTAACATCTGTCGGCAAGTTATCCTCATCTCTCGCGATCTTCAAAGCAAATAATGTTCGAAGTCAATAGTCATTGAAACAGAATGTTAAATTTTGAAAAGAGAGGGAAATATTCTAGAGACATTGAATGTCAGAAGTTAAGGTCATGACGTTATGCTATCGACTTCTGCTTACGTTAGTGCCGCATCTGGACGAGTTCTTGCCTGGCTGCTGAGTTAATTTGTGATGTCCAAACATCGAAACGTCACAATTTCCGAACACCACAATAAGAAAATGCGTTTTGCTGCCAAATGAAAGATGACTTTATGAACTCCTTTTCCCAGGGCTTAGAACTCTTATTGTTATTTTTTATAATCATTGTATGCATTCCTAATTTAACCACTGCAGTCATACCAGACGATCTCATCAGTGTTCTACAGTTTAGCTTTGATGAATTTTACACCAAGTCTGTTTTAAAATTTGCTTTCACAGAATAACAAATTGGCGAGATGCCATTTTTTCTTGGATGGTCTAAATGGTTCAACAATTTATTCATTGTTACACCTGTCGACTATCAGTCTCGTTGAATCATCATATACAGTAAATTCAGGTTTGGGGACATGCATAGAGAACGATACCAAACATAAAAATTGGAATTCAATCACTTTATTTCAACCCGTTTGACAGATTCATTACGGATTTGGAATTCTACAACTTAAAAAAGTAAAAAACTTGTAATTAGAGGACGTTGCTTCTTGAAATTTATAATTTCTCTGAGTTTCCAAGCCTGCTGTTTGCGTATCACTAAGAGTTTGGTGATATAATTGATTCACCCCGAAAGTTGTAGATGTAAACTTCTCCAGGTCCTCAGTGACTGAGCAGCTGAGCAGCACAAGCTCCTTCCAAAGTTCATCAGGTTAGGAACTGCTTGTCAGGGGCCATTTGCATTGTTCGGGGAAAGAGGATGATCGTTTGTCATGGATTCTTGATGTCTCATTACTGACGTGCTTACTAAACCTCTACATATTTGTTAACATCTAATAAGTATGTGTAGAGCTAGTTGTGCGCCGAGGACATCGTTCAGAAGTTTTAAATTAGTTCAACTTTCTTCTGAAAAAACAGGAATATTTATTGAGAGCCTATGACCTCTGGGTGGGCCCTTTTTCAATGAACATGTGGGTCTTTATTATATGAACGTATGAGAAGTAGATGAACGAGCTAAATGAATATCATAATGATTTATCAAAGCTTGTATAATTCATATGTATTTAGTTAAAGCATACAATCGCCTTATAGTTGTTCAGCGAACCTTTGCAACATCTCATGGCCGTGTTTTCTATGAGAAGCACAGCACTGCATTATTTCAGAGCACTTGAATGCACAAAAATGCACAATTTCACCAACATTGCCGCTCCACATAACATGCAGAGCGCTTTGCCGCCGTCGCTTCCACTGATGTTATGCGATGCACATCATCGTTCGAGGCACTCATAATAAGCTTTTCCTTCCTTCGCAAGTCCCGTATTTTAAAGAAAGACTCGAGCTGCCGGCCTGTCTTGCGCGTCAGTCTCCGAAACTCCAACATTTTTCGCTCTAACAGCTTCACAAATATAAAGAAAACAACACCGAGCAAACATAAAGGATAAGGTTCGCCTCATGCATCATACAGCCTCCTGACAAGCCGGAAAAATGTAACTTTGACAAAACATAATACTTCGTACGAAATAAACACGTTATAATTTCAAATTTGATGGTAGTAAATATTTTCCTCGAAGATTGTTTTTTCTTGAGTACGGGCTTTTAATTCGCAGAATTGTAGCAGCAATTTTTCCTTACTGCACAGTCGCCAGCATAGCATCGTCTTTACAAATAATAATTATCCAACTCATTTAGCTTCTGTCTTACCTTTTTATGTACTTCAATATTTCACAAGAAATGTACAAAATTGTGGATTTAGTCTCGCGCGCAAACATTTGTGATGGAACTTTTGAAGAGAAATTTTCATGTCACTCTATTTAGTGCGGCCTGCTCTTTTCAAGCCTTTGTTTAAACGCAAACACGCTGCTGGCGATAACATCAGAAGCTCTTGAAAAGACGCTATCAAGCTTTTCAAAATTGTTGACAATTCGTTATTTTTATACATGGTAAACTTTTCAATTTCGTAATTCTTTCTTTTCAGTGGAACTGGGAGCAACTTTTTTCCAATATTTGAGTACAATTCCAAACATCCTGTACGAAATACTTCAGTACACGAAACTTGAGAGATTTCTTCAGCTCGAATATGTTTTGAGCAGAAATGAATTACTTGAACAAATATTGCAACGCCATCAGTTTCACCTGAAGATTTTTTGAGCAGAAGTCAAGACCAATAAACAACAAGTGCCTCATATTAAAACCAAGCCTCATATTGCTTGAAATTAAATCCATTTTTCCAACTGCCTTTTACCGAACCTCGCACGGATTCGTTAAAGCTTTCGGATTTTCTTGCTGTGAAAAGATATTCTTCGTAAATAAATCCTAGCATTGACTTTAACTGAGTGATTCAGTACTTAATAGAGGTACCTAAAGAAGGTACCTAATGCAGTGCTGCGCCAGGACGCTGTATGTAAATACATCAGTGACCGATATCGGTAGCCGCGCGAACTGGCTCCTCTGCGCCTCACTCATTTGTAACCTTGTTCACAGCTCAGGTGGTCATCTTACGCACGAGCCAAATGTTATTTTGTATTCAGCCCAAAATACATCTGGCCTCTAGCTCATGGCATACTTTGAATTTTGTATGCATTGTTCGAGTTTGCATGATCTTGACGAGAGGGAAATTTTCGATTGTTCCTTGATGTTAGTTTTATTTCTTTTTTTTAATCTTGGTTATTCAATTTGTCATATTGAATGTTAGTTTGTAGAAATGTCTTGATAAAGTGTTCTCATTCTGATTTTAAGTACACTGAAAATTCATTTGAAGTTTAAAACAATTATTGTTAGGTTAGGAAAACGTGTTCGAAGAGAAAAAATATTTTCAATTGTGAATTTCTGTAAACTAAAATGCTTTAATTTTTCACAATCGTTAATACTCACCCGATATGGTTGCCGTAGAGCCTAACTAATAAAAGTTTTTTCACTACTCTTGTTACTGAAAAATCGAGTGTTCATGAGTATGGTTTGATACAAATCGGGCCATTTTTCAAGTTGAAGAATAAATATTTGAAACTAAAATCAAACTCATTTTGATGATATACTTTCTTTTGAGTTATAGACTTTGATTTTTTAAATGTCAGTTCACAGTAAAAAATAGTCACCTGCAGCTAATATGTTGTAGGACCTCCAAAGGCACAAATAACGGCGGCAATTCTGGGCGGAATTGAGCCTACCAGTGTCTTAATTTACATCTGGTAGATTTCAAACCCCACTTGCATCAACTGATCTCGTAGTACAGCTGCAGTAAGTGGTCAATCTTCTCGACGTTTAACATGTCTTTCTAATGGCTCCTACAAATTTTTAGAGAGTTCATTCCTGGGACACAGCTGACCAATATAAATGGCTCACATATGCTCAATGACTATATACGGCAATTGATTACAGATCTAACAAAATGCACCACGCATTTGCCATTCTGAAAGGTAGGCAAAGCAACATGCCTTCCTCCATTCAGATATGGTTCAAATGACAAAACTTGACTATCTAGCAGCTCAATGTAGCTGGTTCATTTTGACGAATACTTCAACTAAATAACCCATTTCTGAGCAGTTCAAACAACCTAGAACATAACAGACCCCATTCCTTGTATCGCCCCTCGCACAGGCTTCATGAGGTCTTCGATGAACAAAACGGTGAGCATCATTACTATCCAGACAGAATCGTGATTTATCTGACCACTTGACACTACTTCACTCCTCTATGCTTCCATGTACGTGTGTTTCGGCCCAATTCAAGTGAGTGAGATTGTGGGCTGGAATTTACATCGGCCGTCTACAAGCCACTCTGCTTCATGTATCCATTGCATGGGATTCCCTGCAAAAACTTCGCTCAGCAACAGCAGGAGAAGACCCATCATTGAGGTTTCGCAGTAATTCCACCCTTTGATGTAGAGCAATTCCGGTCAACAATGCGGACATATGGCGGCGGTCCCTATTCGTTGGAATTTTCGTCCGACCGCAAATTTTTGCGTCTGATTGCCGTGTGCGCCGGCTTGTTTCCATTGTCGATAACTTAACAATGCTTAACAATGCGACATAAAAAAAGTCTGAAAATTCTACTTTTTCCTTTACAAGATGTCCCTGAACCTTACTAAATGCAATAGCCTTTTTTTTGTCATTCCGAGACGTCTTGTTTTCGTTTCATCATAATGAAGCAACTAAGAAACAAGTCTACACTTTGCCAGCTCTGGATGGAGTCTGTTGCCTGTCCAGTACTAGCATAATCCTTAAGCAGCGGGATCTGCGTTAAACAACGATTAACGAACGTGGTAAATAAGTGGAGCTTGAAAAAATGGAGAACTAATTTTTTGTCCAGGGAGTTTATAGCTTATTCTTTAGCTTTGTTAAACTTGTCTTTTAGAATGGAATTTACTTGATGACATTTATTCTAATTCTCTCGCATGAAACAAATTCTCCAACTAAATGAACAAACAAGCGGTGATGGGAAAGGACAGCAGGCATTTTATGTATTTCCGTACCTATTTAAAGACGAATTGCAGAACCATCCAAAGCTTTCCAATTAGTGCTGGAGGTCGTTCCAATAGAGCATTTCAACAAACATTCTTGAAAGGATTCTCAGACCTGTTGGATGTTCATTAGACAGAGTATCACTGGCCGGAGGAGCTCCATAACGAAGACTTTTGAGGTTGGTCAACTGAACGGAATGACTCTGAAACTGATGAGGGTGGTGAATGAAAATATAACGCACAGTCGAGTAATGAAATGAACGCATTATCCTACAGTTTATATAAAAACTAGGGATGTTTTTCACTTTTGGCTACGTTTAGAATGGAGAACTGACACTTATTTTTTACAAGTTATAAACTTTCGATAGCAAAAGCCAGAATAGCTTTTGTTCTTAATCTCTGGATTTTAACGATTATCTACAGTCCAGAGCTTTCTATAATTAGATCTACCCAGAATATCGAATTTTAATCATTGCAGAAAAAATATTCAAATTGCTTCATCAGTTGTCACTTTTCGCTTATAACAATGATAGATTTGATGTCTACGATCGCTTTTGTTGATGCCAGAGCGTGAATCTTTTCGGTAAGTCAACATTTCTACAAACTTTCAGTCAATCGATGCGTGTAAAAATATCTGTGTAAACGTATAGCAGTAATGACGTTGCCTTCATTAAAAGTGGAGTCAAACATTTCGCTTGATATAAACGTCAATAGAATAAATCTCCTACGTACGTGAATGGTATTCTGTACGATGCTGGAAACGCTCGTTCTCTTAGAAATGTTTTCGAAATTTCAATATTTAAATGAACCAATTGAGATTGTCAAAGGAATTTCTCAAATAAAAAATAACTGAAAAGCGTAAAAAAATAACTTAGAATTCAAATGTAGATTTACGCAAACAATCTTTTGGGCTTAGTTTACCTAAATTATTCACTTATCGTTAATGAAATTCACAACATCGTAAAAGAGCGTTTGTTGTAAATATTTCCCTTCCGTTTAAAGTGGGCAACCACTTCCGACTGCAATGATGAGTTATGACTGTAAAGATGAGTTACGACTGCAGTGATGAGTTTCGACTGTAATGATGAGTTACGACTGCAGTGATGAGTTACGACTGTAATGATGAGTTACGACTGTAATGATGAGTAACGACTGTAATGATGAGTTACGACTGGGATGATAAGTTACAACTGCATTGATGAGACAGGTAGGTGCGCCTGGGCAGAGGATTGCCTCAGTCTCAGGCACAAACCAACGCTTTACTTAGTGAATTATCAGCTTCTAAATAACACAAATTCTAAGTTTATTCGAAAGTTAAACTCGATCACTTTTGATATTATCATAACCACTGACGATCTTAAGAATCATCAATGTTCTGTGAGTCAACGACGGATCAATTATCTTCTTCCTCATTCATTGGTTAAAAAATAAATTAATTTAGTCAATCGTTTTGCAAGTTTTTTCTTTTTTTGGTTGTTGTTCTTTATTGAAATTATGTCTGGGGGACAAATGGAAATAACTTCTCTATAAAAACAATATGCACCGAAAATCTTCTTGACTGCGAAAACCACACGTAAAGCTACGATTTCCTACAACCTTAACACATCTAAAGTTAGTTCTCCGTCAGAACTCACAGTAACCAACAACAACAAAAAACATTCATTGAATAGGGTGCCACCATTTTCAAATGATGGTTCATCATTTTTAGAAAATGGTTTATCATTTTTAGATGATGGTTCATCATTTTTAGATGATGGTTCATCATTTTTAGATGATGGTTCATCATTTTTAGATGATGGTTCATCATTTTTAGATGATGGTTCATCATTTTGAAAGTATGAACCAACAAAAAATTAAAAATGCGCTTAACGCGCTTAAAACGACGACTAAATATTTTCTGAATGCATTAATTTTTTATTTTACTCCTCAACTTTGCAGGGGAACCTTGAGATCACATTATTCCATAGTTACATCTAGTAACTATTATTCGCTGGCATTTATTCAGGAACACCAGTTGAAATTCACGAGATAAATCATAGTGCAACTCGAATAATAGAAACTCTTGGTTGGCTGGTCGGTTGAGGAATATCACATCTATTTAGCAATGAACGAAGAATTTTACTTCTAAATACAAGTAGAACATCGGCACGCGTCTTGTCTGGCGATGGAATTGAACGCAACTCAACAGCATTATTACTGGGGGAGAATGAACGGCTTTATGTCGCGGAAATTACTCAGAGACGCAGAGCGGCCGCCGGCCGGGGGCGCGTGCGTGGCAGAAAAGTAAACAATAGCACCGAGCGCGGTAGCTGCGCCCAATTACTGCACGCCTGCGTGACGTGCCGAGTTCGTGTTCTTAAAATGCTCTCACTGCGGAAATTTGCATTAATATTCATACGAATGCATTGCGAGCTCTGGTATCGTACTTTAAAGGAGTATTATTGTATGTATTTATATATTTTCATTTTGAAACTTTGATGAGAGCTCCGGTATCGTACGTTAAAGGAGTATTATTGTTTTTATTTATATATATTTTATATGGAATCTTTAGAAATTTATATAAATTCAGATATAATAACGCATAAGAATTTTTCCTTTATGAAGAGCTACCGTCTTCAAAGCCTCATTTGCTCAAAGCATGTACCTTAATAGGATGCGTAGATTTATAGCTTTCGATGCAGTAAATGGATGATATGTTTCAGTGTAAATTTAGTACAGCTTTGGCTGCGCTATTTTAATGGGCATTTGAGTAAAATAATACATGGGACCATGCAACTCATGAAGCTTCGTTCTCAAGAACAGTGCATACGAAGCAAATTAACTATCAGAGAATTCGAAGAATTTACAAGCATTTCTAAGACGGCTGCAATTAAAATTACTTATTACTCAAGAGACGTGACGAAGTGAGAGTCGTAGTACCATAATCAAATATTAAAACTGAGATTAAAGCCAGTGAAATTATCGATAGCCTCTGCTACTTACCTTTATGCAAAATAGGGAGAAAGGATATATCCACAGCCTAAAGATCTCATACATCTCTTCCACTAATTCTATATGAACTAATATCTGGAGCCTTTGCTCCTGAATATTCAGTGGGATCTCTAGCAACGCTAAGAATACTTCTTGCCAAACACAGTTGGCTTTAGAAGTGTATCCTTGGATGAGCATCAAGGAAATGGTCTTGACTCGAACGGCAGTTTATGCTTCTAGGGGAGCGTTTCTAAGCATCTTAGTATTTCTCAAACGTCTGCCCGTTTGAATTAAGTACTTGGTTGCTAAAATTGCTTGCAGAAGTTAATTGTAACAGTTGATTGCCACAGCTTCCTGCAACAGTTGAGCATAGCAGTTGGTCGCAACAATTGATTGTAATAGCTAATTACATAATTTGATTGCAACAGTTGATTACAGAAGCTGCTCCGAAATCTTCCTGCAAGATTTGCCCACAAAATTTTATTACAACAGTTCCTTGCTATACTGAATAAGTTCAGAGCGAAGGTGACGCAGCACACACACGTCTAACGATAAACCAGCTCGCTCTGCAAAGCTGGTCGATTTGCGTCGTTCACTGCTCAAAGTAAGCGCAAATAAATATTTATGTTATTTTGTTGGTTAAAGACCTTACAACAATTAAGCCAGCTCAACATTTTGCGCATTCTGTTTTTTCGCCTTTTAATTTGCGTTGATTTCGACTCAAGTAAAAGAAAAATTCTAGGGATGAAAATAAAAATTTAAATGAGAGCGCGATACTATACCTGACCTCTTACGCGCTTAAGGGGGAATGTTTTCTTCTATTTTTCGAGAAGGTAGTAGAACAAAACTTATGGGTTAGTAAACTAGGCAGAGAAAAATTGTACGGGACAATTGTACATTTTTTACGATCCTAACTTTTAACTCTATAATTATAATTTTCTGTGCTGCGTTCAACTTTCAGGATGACTATGATTGCGCGAAAAGTCACACACTGCATTATATTTCACACTTGGCACTGATGTGAATTTGCACGTGAAGTAAAATGAGTTTGATTCCTAAAACACAGAGGAGTAAGTGTAATAACATCAAACGTTCGTGCGTACCACTAGAGCTCATCCTCGAGGTGGTTCATGTGCCTAGTTCCCATCACATCTGTTATTGTATTGCACTGAATTTGTAGCTGTCGAAGCGTCAACAGGATTTCCAAATGTTTTCAAGGAATCTATAGATAAAATTAATATGAATTGACTTGAATTATTTTCCCTGAATTTGAGCATTTAAAAAAGAACGTTGTAGTATGAGGCACAAAGTACTACACATAGGAGGAAATTTAATATGTTTTATAAATTTAGTAAATGTACAATAAAAAATGATCGATGGTTTGAAAGGTGTTTATTGACACTCATAAAAATACAATTTTTAAAACTGCAAAAAAAGTGTTTGCACATTTTTCAGAACATACAGTTCATCAGAGCCTTTATTTGCATGCTTGTTAAATGGTCTGCAGTTTGGGTGCACAATTCATAAATGAGTTTCACTTCGATTAGGAGCGCATTCACCAAAATTCAGCGCACACAGAAACTGACACACAAAAAGCAGAGGAAACATAAAATTGACACACCTTAACTCCCGCTCCTGAAGCGGGAGTCGTCCAACTGTTAATTTCCACGAACATTTATCCACTTTAATGGATAATTCCGCTGTCAAGTCCGAGAAAAGGACCGTCCAAATGTCGGTGCCTGGGGAAATTTTACCCGGACGGACCCTCAGCTCATGAGCGTAAAGGCTTGAGCTGAGCAGATCAAAACGTGAACATACCAAAGTCAGCTGCGAAATGAATTTTGAGCGATTTAATGGCTTTATTTGTACGTTGAGATAATGACGATTTAAAAAGAAGGAATCTTAACGAGAATCAAGCACACATCAACATCGCAGCAGTGATAACAACGAAAGCTTTGTGAAAAGTTCAATTACAAATGAGCTCAGATTGTGACAAATGACTATAAAAGATGTAGGATTGGAGGATTTAACATGAATGGTGATCCAAGCTTCTGTGAGAACTCGAACAAATTGGTCAAAATATGTTTAAATTAGCGTCATCGTTCCTCAGAATGAACTTTCTATTGATAGGAAAGGAAAAATGAAAGAAAAGGCATTCTGGTAACGTTAAAATAATGTCGCAAACTAGAAATTATAAATTCCATCCCGGAAACTATTCTGTATAAGTTGAAATGCTATACTCAGTAAGAGAATGTTCAATGCAACGTGATATCTCAGTTACAAAAATCTTTTATGCATGAAATTTAAAAAATTAGTCGAAACAATTTCACTCATAAAGGCCTTAAAAATTAAGAATGTGTAATGCGTGTAATTGGAAATTCGGAGTAAAATTTAATTTTCTGAATGATGAGGGAAGTCTCGTAATATTTATGTGACGGAAGAGGACATCACAGGAATTTCTTCTCGAATTCAAATCCTTTATTAACCGTCGGCAAACGTTAATGCAAATCTGTAATTTCTTTTAAAAAAAGAAAAACTCTCGAAAATTGTTGAGAAATACATTCCACTTTCGATCGTGTATAATAATATTTAATACAATTTTCCAGTAATCCTTAGGCAGCGCATACCGCATGTGCGAATGTGGTGAAAAAGATAAACGCAGTTACGATTTTTTTCTGTTTTGACAACATCAGTCTTGAAATCAATCAAAACGACTCGGTATCCATTTGCAACATTCGCTTATGTGTGTTATTTTTGCTGGCTTAAGTTTCACGAGCTCAAATTTAGCATCAATATTTTGTTAATTAATCATGTAAAAGTTCAGCCCCGTGAAAATTCTGAAGTTCTTGTTCAGTGCGGTTGTTTTAAAAGTTTTTAGTCCATCAAGTATAGTTCTGAGAAAACCTGTGAGAGTTTTGTTCTTTCCTTTTCTTCCTTAACAAAGAAACCTGACGCGCATAACATCAGTTCGTACCTTGCGGGAAATGCTTTGAAGAACTGAATTTGAAGGTACCTCCAATTTATGCTGGCAAGAGTCTTAAGGGTTTTACAGGAGCAATATTGTGCAGTCAAGAAAGCTTCCTAAATAGTTTAACATGAAATTATACTTTCGAAACATACGCATACACAAATTCATCTCACGCTTAAGACTCATCTCACTTCTATTCGAATTGTGCGGAACGGAGGGTTAAAAATTCTTGGTAACTTTTAAGGTATCAATGAAATGGGCGGACGATTATTTAAAAATGTGTTTCTGATGCCTTGAAACTTTAGTACTCCTCTTTATTTCTGTTTAAGACAAGAAGCAACATATGTCCTCGCGCGTTTTTACAAATATCATGAACGTACGTCGAACATTTAAATTTCGAATCTTTCAGAGTTTTCCACTATGCTTCAAATGATTCACAATAACACATTTATATGTAAATTTTGAGCTGTTTAAAATCAAGCTGTTATGTTTGTTGCGTATGTATTTTATTGATTCGTCTCCTGATATTTTGTCTCCACGGCAGGAAAACGGCGGCGTGGTTTGTGGAGGTATAACGAGTGGAACTGTGAAGGGAAAGGAAGCCTTCATCACGCCGTGTAAGTTGTGGGCGAAAGTTCTGTCCTTCCCTACCAATCATAAAACGAATTTGTTGGCGCTTTCCATCGCAGTGTGAAAGTTCTCAATTATGACCGTTGCCAAAAATATGACCAGCTCTTTTTTCGTCTTATCAATAAACAACTGTGACAGGAAAATGTAAGAAATATGTGGTGAGTTTGTGAATATTTTTTCCTATGCTGTTGGTGCAACGGGGTTTTGTAGAACATCAAATTTATCCTGAATTGTATATTTGCAAAAATTTAATAATAGCACTCAGAATATAAATTAAAGGAATAAAACTTGATCAGGAATGAAGTACATCGTTTGATAAACTCAGACAATATGTTGTTATTGAATGAGTCACGCTTGCTTTAATACATCGCAATGTATTACTTCAAATTTAATGCTTATAACATTTATTTAAAATTTCAGTCATAGTATTTCACTGTATGATACGCCGC
The DNA here is from genome assembly GCA_030386875.1 of Morinoia aosen. NCBI lineage: Eukaryota > Metazoa > Arthropoda > Malacostraca > Amphipoda > Talitridae > Morinoia > Morinoia aosen. Next base: position 10,191,712 of record CM059562.1, read on the forward strand.
TCGTCTCTATGTGCGCTAATTATCGGTAGCATTAGTGAATTGGGACCAATGGTGTCCGTCAAGGAACCTCTTTAGGAGCAGAATACCAAACCTTGAACTTTGATTGCTTCTGCCATGAGCAAGCGAAAGCAGAGACCGCTGCGTGTTCCATTCACCAGTTTGAATAGATACGAGAGTTACAAGGCTGGTTCATTGTCATTGAATCCATTCACAGTGTCGTAATAAGGATATCGAGTGAAGCCAAGCGCAACTCCAACATTCCAGAGCTCCTCTGCCCCCTAGAGCCCAGAGATGCTCTCACCGCGTTCATTGGAAAGATGAGATGCCCCGCCAAGGCGTGTGAAATTCAAAATAGAGTTTGTTATACCTTTTTACGACATCTTCTAATGCAAACCTTCACTTCAACGGAGGAAAATTAGTCAGAGGGATTTAATTAATACAGTAGTTTATTCAAGTTATGAATAAGCGTGAATTACTGGAACTAATGCTTATTCGTGTAGGTTAAAGTTTGCCAAAGGAAATGTTCATCGCAAGGATAGATAAATTTCATGTTTCATGAATAAATTTTTCCGGGTACGGGTACTGGTAGTTCGTACTCGTACTAGCATCTCTCTGAATTCGATTAAAAACGGCAGCTTACAGAAACAATAAGTTAACTGTGTTTTTCAAAAACGTCCTACAAAAATAATTTTGTCAAAAAAATTAATGTAAACAGCTGGTTATGTAATCTCAGTCTGATGCTCTTTGAACAAAGTAGTTCTTTGTAAAAACTATCCCCACGTATAACTATTGAAAATGTTATCCTTATTCCCTAATTTTTTAGCTGGAATCTCAAAAGCTAACACTTCCTTAATGGAGGTTTGTGTCTCAGGTGAGAAATCACAGCAGAACAAATTTGGCTTCAGAAGTTACGTCACGTGCTTATTGCTTATACACAAGTGTTGCATCGACCTCCTCGCGAGTGTGAATGTGCCACCATTATTTTACTTCCTGCTAATTTATTCAACTTGTCTTTCATCTTGAGCTTATATGGAAGTAATTCCAAACATTATTATAATTTATCCCTGCACTTTAGAACAAATTTTTTGCGTTAAGCCACAAAATTTTCCTGGACTCTTAATTTAAACTTTAGTATGCAAGCCTTCCAAACTGAAGCGCCCCGCCCAAATCAAGTGCTTGCTGCAGTTTGAACGCTGAGAAACCTTGTTTCTAAACAAAAACAAAAGCTCAGGGCATGAAATCAGCGCTCAAGTTTTCTGCTGCAGTTGTGCAACTTTTTCCGTAGCAGATTGTCTCTTGTTGAGGAGACGCTAGCTAAAGACATGCTCTTTTAGGGGAATTTGAAAGACTCGCCGGGATTTGAGGAGGTCCTTAGAGTGAACACTTCTTTTTCAGACACTTTCTTCACTTGAAAAACTCTGCGCGCCCACACTAGGGAAATAGAGGGTCAGTTTGAATTTAGACGGTGTTTTCCGCGGATTGAACGTTTGTGCTGCGGTGTGCCTGATTTTCTGAACTCTTCTTAGCAGGCAAGGGAATAGAGCAACTTACGAGTAGCAGTGGGAAAGAGAGTTTCCTTTAAGACTTTTGAGAGAACAGGCATTTCTGTTTACAAAATGGTGTGTTCAAATTAGCATGTTAATTTATGATCATCGAATTACTGAAATGTTAGAGTAGTGACTTACCCTTACAACGGTCAACGGTAAAAGTGCGCGCTTTTTGCACGAATATTTTGTGTCGGCTCGCCACTGAATTCAGTCCAATTGCTGAGCGCTTAGATTCTAGCCCGGCACTTCCTGTGTTGTCCCAACAACGACACGAGTGTAAGCTCCTCGTAAAAATACCGTACACCAAGGAGACACCTCCTAACTTGCCAATAGCGTGTCAGACTGCGCATCCTGTGCTTCCGAACAGAGGCCTTTATAGCAAGCACTCTGCCTAGCAGTAACGTCATATGCGCAAAGAGCATCTTTGATTCCCACATTTTTACTTTTCAATTTCGCTTCTTTTCTTCCCGACACACTCTGTGTCAAACTCTCTTTCTGAATTTCCAATAAGCATCGTTCATCATCTTCAGTAGCTTTACTTTTCACTTTTCGAAGCAGCAGCGCAAGACAAGACTCTTCACCCTGCTTTCACTCTACAGTCCTAAATCTGTCTTAGCCTAGGACTCAGAGCAAGCAGCGAGATCTCATAGCCGTCTCGATAACCTAAACCACGAACAACTCCTTAAGCGTTATAGTTGATTATATTCTAGAGAACACGAGTCCTGTTTCATTGTTCCTTTCCTTACCTGTCTCAGTATAGCGTCTTACTTCCTGAGACACTAAGTTCGGTTCATTGGTCTGTGCAAATATTTACCGACAGATGTTGCCTCCACAGCTCATCAGCATGATATTACCACCTCTTCAGGGGTATTTGATGAGGATGAAAATGAATTCATTTTGTAACCATTGTATTAGAAGTTGACAACCAATTTTGAAAACTCATATTTTTACACAAGCCCATGATAACTGGTTTTGACGGAGGATTAATTGACTTCTGATAAATAAAAAGTGAATTGGACTATTTTAATAACACTGTATAGCGATTAAATCGTACTTGTTAATTCAGAGGCTGTATTGCTTGACTACCGTATATTTTAATTCAACACTTTAATGATATCAATTTAATCTTGAACCCTTTCAAAGTGTGACTCGTAAAATGCGGGCCAAAAAAATAAGGTCAAAAACGAGTTTAGCAAGGTAATTTCACCGAATTTACGTTTCAATATATTCACAGTCCGCAGTTGAAGGCAAAACCTGATGACTTAGAGCTCTGTAGTTTTAACAAAGCAACGAAAGATCACCGACTTAAGAGGGCGTTTGTTGCAGATGCCCTCACTTTCTGCTCCGGTGCTCACATTGCTGAAAAACACAACTATATGAGAACAGAGGCTGCTTGATTGCCTCTTTAAGGGATAAGTTTAACCAACAACCGCTAAAACATCTTGCAGTAATAGTAGTAAATTTTTCAAGCAGTAATGGAATGAATTATTAAAATTAACCGTTTGCGACTGTAAACTTCTCAAATTCATGTCAGCTTGATTTTCTTTAAGTTTTTTTTCGAAAATTAAAACAATGTGTCCATGCGAGCAATAAGTTATGTAACAATATGAGCTGTGAATGGAAATATTCAATTTGTTAGATGATTCAAATATTGGGTAAAGTTATCAAAGACGTTTAATTTTATTATTGATATATGATTTAGTGTACATTTTGAGCCTTAAATTCTGTATTTTCGGAACAGTATATGCTTTAAACTTGAAGTGCCGTAAGCTTCGTTTTCGAACGAGAATTTATTCTCAATAATTCTACCTGGAGCTTGTAACAAATAAGTTTTACTTAAACTCATCAAATTTTCAAACTACTCCAAAAAGGCCAACAGTTCCATAAAGAAAACAGTTAAAAAATGAAAGATGACAGATATTGAATTAAATACCCTGAACAAAAACTTATACTAGGTCAACACGCTTGAACTTGTACACATCGCTTCCGCGATTTTAATGTCCTTATAAAGCCGATGTAAGCGAGAATAAATGCAAAAACATCCAACGCGAAATTCTGCCGCTAATTCTGTGTTCCCCACCAGCTGTAGAGGCCATATTTCCGCGTAGATGTTTTAAAATAAAGCTCAGTCCCATAATGGGTCAAGAAAATCTTAATGCGCTTAGTAAAGCGGGATCTCATTTGCAAAGCAAACAGGGTCTCCTGTTTCGAGTCAACAGCAGCAGAGGGAACCAACAGGCGCTGAAATTAATTTGAACCTAAAGCGAGCTCTGCACGGTGTTTACTTTAGGAACTGGTTTATTTCGACCTGTTTTCCGGGAAATAAATGTAGTTAAACGCAATAAAAAGCAATCAGATCACTGGCGAGACCTTAATGGTGCTTACACTGCAGCCCGTTTGATGTGGAGTAATATTTACACGAGAGAATGTCACTGTGTGATGCTAATAACCATGGCAACGCAGCCCCTGTTTTATTTTCAGAATTGAAATGGTTTTTGATGCGCATTAAAGACAACACTTTCGACTTGCATAAGCTGTTGTCGTTGCAAACATTCCTATTCAGTCTGATGCCAATTTTGTCATCGCATCAAGATGGGTTGTTAAGAAAAGCTTGGTACATTTGAATAAAATCATACTCATGATCATACCTCTAAAATGAATGGAAATCCCCTCAGGGGGATACAGCTATTGAATCTATGGGAATTAGCGCTCCCAGGGGGAAAATGTGAGGTCCTGAGCTGAGAGTAAGGTAGGCCTTCTTTTTGTTGAGATAAAATGTTAATTTTTGTTTTGTTTTGTTAAGAACCATCTTTTTTCGGTCCACTGCTGTCCTGTTTTTCAGCACCTCTGACTTTCTTTGTTCATCTTTTATCGTGTTTCAGGACCTTCCTTCTTATCTTGCTGTTTCAATGCTCACGGGAACACCCTTTGTGCACAGATTCCACGTTTCCTTAACTTTATATGAAATGATTCCTTCATCCTTCCTCTCTTTGGACATCTTTTTTTGTGGTAAAGAGAGGCAAAAGCTAATTTATAATCATTCAACCATGAAGTGAAAATGCTATACCAGTAAAATTATCATAGCAAATGCAATAACTGAACTAATTTAAATGTTGGAGATAGAATCTAAATTGTTAAACGTACACTGGAACTTCAAAAGCTACTATTTGAATACGGGTTGTTGTATAATTGGGTGACTAACCAAAAACAAGTATGATTGCTCTAACTGCAACACTCAACATGCTGGCCTGAAAATTTCAGTATGTTGTGCTAGTAGAAGGTGGCATGATGCACCCACAACTAATATGCTCAATGCATCCCCTTGCTTTTACGTAGACGCAATTTCTCATAATGTATTCTCTTTGAAATATATTTAGCAGCGTTAGCGTTTTTCTTATATACATTTTGCAAGATTTATCTCCATCGAATATACTTTTCACACGTTTTTTTGAAAAACTTTACGTTACTCAATAACTTCCAAACTATTAAATTTACAGTAACTCGTCCGAAGACTCGTTCATTTCACGAAAATATGAACCAACGCCTGGAACTTGAACACGATACTTTTAAAAAAATGAAAAGAAACCTCGGTAGAAATGGTATCCATCATGGGGCGTGGACCTTAAGGTATCTTTTCAGTATTTCGAGTCTTATTGTTAAGCTTCGGAAATTTTGCCAAGAAATTCTCACACTATTTTTAGATGACCAGCGCTCATTTTTCTGGCCCAATCTAGAAGCACATTTCCAGTCTAAATTTTTCGCCGAGCATCTATAATTTCAGCTCATCATTGCAGAGGTTAGACTTTGGCATCTAAAGTCTTAGTTGCTCCAGAGACAAAAGTTAATATGGGTTCATTTTTATACATTTTGTTCAGCGTCTAAATTGCACAAGCACGTAAATAGACAAGAAGAAGCGTTATTAAGCATGCATTCAACAGAAAGCTACTTGCACTTTTGGAGACGTAATAAATTTATGAAGACAATTATAGAAGTAGTTTACCTTTAAAACAATTCCAGAACGCTTCAATTAAAATTTAAGTCTTCTCGGAGAGAGTAAAATGCAATTTTTCTTTCATCAAAATATTTTACCTCAGCCAAGAGCTTGCTTCGAGCAGTCTCGTAAAATGAAAGGTCACACGCATTGGATTTTCTTCAGTTGATTTTATAGTTCTGATGAGTTACAATTTGTGTTTCTATTCGCTTTGATAATTAAATGAGCGTTTCTACGTTTTATGATAAGAATAAAATGATTTGACTTTATTTTCACTCGCAAGTCAAGTGTACTGTAAATTCGAACTGGAATTGCATAGTATTAGGAGATTTTATTTCTTGTATTACTTGGCAGAAAGCTCTTCTCACATGAACGAAAAAAAAAGACTTAACTCAACATTTTAATGAATTGGCATTTAAATTCTTACATGAAACTTTTAGCACGCTACTGGAAAACATGCAGACCTTTCTGAAGCAAATGTGTTCCGAATAACGTCCCTATGCCACGAAGTGATTACGATCAGCCGTATCGCAACCAGTTTCATCCACTGCATTTTAGGAGCAAATATGAGCGTCTCGAACGCAAGAAGCAGTAGAAGATATTGAAAGCAGCCCGGATAAAGAGTACGCAATATTGAATCTATTCTATCTGCAGCATGAAAAGTTTTCTTTGCTGAGCAGATATGCATCCAATTCGCTGATGTCAGATCAATGAAGAAAAGGAGAAGGCATCCATCAGAATGATTGGCCGCAGCTGCGTCATTATTGCTTTTTGCCCGGCCTATTTGTAGGCAGACTTTTACTTTACTTTCGGGATGAGATATTCCTAATACTTTTTTATGCAAAGCAGTCTGAAGAATCTCAATTTTCACATCGATGCTTTGCAGAATTCATGTAATTCTTTGCACGTGGGATAAATTTTGCTTTAAGTTGATGATTTTACTCCTAAAAATGAGTTTTATAATGTTGTAACATTTATATTGCTGGTTTTAATTTTAATATATTTATATCTTTCATAGTCAGAAACTTATACATATGATGCGAACTTTGAATGAATAAGATCAGCTATTTTTTTCATCCCTTAGCTCCCTCTTTCACGCGCTCCTTGAATTCTTGTTAAGCACCAAATAAATCTCATGAGATAAGTTTTGTAGTTTGAAAAATTATAGTATTTGTACCTAAACGATTCATTTTCACGCACAAGAATTTCAGCTATAAAGTAAAGATGCAAATGAGGAATTCTAGAACCTGCTCTACCTCTTGCTCTGCTCTTTGCAATGAACGTATAATCCCTTCAGCGTTGCCATAGTTGTGAGAAATGCCGAGTCTCTGGCCACAAGCGTCGGCTGTGGGTGAACTGCAGCACTTGGTTTTCGAAGCACAACAAATTCGCTATAAAATTTTATTAGTACATTCTTCAGGACCCGGATTTCAAACAATTTACGCTGTCTGAACAGTTTATAGAACAGGAAAATTTCTTCCGTCAATTTAACTACGTATTGTATTTTCCAGCCAAAATCCTCAAGTTTGAGCTTTTTCAAATAAAATCTAATCATAGAAAAATTGACGTTTGGTCGCTCTCAGTGCTCGTATCTTATAGCAGCAGCCAGAATTTTTTATTTTGCACGTTTTAGCAAAGGAATTTCAGAATAATAATCCCTTGCAAGAAATATTTCGCCAGGTCAGAAAACCGAGTTCAGCGAACCTTCGAAAGGAAAAGAAAGCGCCTGAAGCAACTCAGATGTCCCCAGTTTTTCTTAGGCCAGAATACTTCAACACTTGCTCGACCCTGAACAGTTTCCGTTCGAGCTGAGCAATTTATTGGAGAGCTTTTTTGAGCCGCACCCATACGCCACCGAGCCGGGCGCTCTCGCCACCTGCTCTGCCTGCCTCGGCAGCGGAGGGCCGCCACCTGCTCTGCCTGCCTCGGCAGCGGAGGGCCGCCACCTGCTCTGCCTGCCTCGGCAGCGGAGGGCCGCCACCTGCTCTGCCTGCCTCGGCAGCGGAGGGCATCACTGCGGGGCACTGGGGGGAAGAATACAATTTGATGCAAAGTGCCTTGGGATGAAAAGTGAAACGGGATATGTATAGAAGCATGAAAATGAGGCGAATGTAATTTACACTAATTTCATTTGTGCATAATTACATTTATACATTAACATACAGCAGCCTTACATTGTGTTAGGCAGTGAAATGACCACCAAGCGAAGTGACTTTTTTGGGGAGTATCGTTCGTTCTATTAGGCGTTTTTGTACTTATGTAAAAGTGCTCTTACAACAGTGACGAGCGAGAGATGTTCGGCTCGGTGTGTTAATTAATTTAATCAGCCTGTTTTTTGGCAGGCTTCTCTCACAAACGCTTCCATATCTGATGTACGGACTTATTTGATGCTTAATTCCGCCATCAAAGCCTGTAATGCATACACTTAATTGGTGTACGGCTCCGACTCTGTTGACTCCCATTCGCCTCTAGTGCACTTCAGTGCGTGATTATACGCTCTCCAGACTTTCAGTTGACTGAATCAAACCTTCGACGCATTTCAGATTCCGTTAACTGAATTATGTATCTGATATCCGTGAACAGATACCCCAGTGCGTTTGACATTGTAAGCAACATTTCATATGATAAAGACTTTTCATCGAGCACTCTATTGATTGCCCTCTTTAATTACTGGCGTATTAACGCTTATAGAGATAGTGTCTTTTGATAAGACTCGACCCGACTTGCTGAATAATAACCAATGCTATATTTAAATAACTCATTTTACACTCCTCTTGATTTATTACTCAATCCACTACCTGATTTTCCCTCACGAAATATTAGCATTCAATTATTACATTCAGGAAATTCTAAGTAGAAATTCACACATATTTTGGTGCCGTGCAACTCAGTTCCACCAACTTAAAAGCTTTTCATGAGAACATTCAGCACATGCAACAACATTGCTGCTTACAAGGTATCGCAGAAAGAATTATACGCTTATACTAAATTAGAGACCACCAATTATACACTTTTACTAGATTAGAGACCACTAATTATACACTTTTCCCAGATTAGAATATAGGCCAAAATACTTGAATTTCTATTCTATGAGTTTGTCCACAGTCGTACGCGCACTTCTGTCCCCGATTTATAGAGTCAAGTGAAATCTTCATTTAATTGCATAATATTTTCCCTCATTTTGACGACTAAAATCACCTGACGTTGAATTAATCATCTGACGTTTATAGATAATAATAATAATCCTACTTTCCTGATGGTAAACAATTTGCAAGTATTGGATTACAAATGAATACCGACAGTCAATAGTAAATAGCATTGAGATATTGTTTTATCTGCGTGAGGTTAGTTTCATCGTTCTTTTCGTGCTGTAGAATATTTCGGTTAGATTTGTGAGGGAATCTCTATCCCGCTTCTGAATTTATGGACTTTTTATCTGAGTGATATTTATTCAGAAAGTATCATAAATTTATTGTGAGGTGAGGCATGTTCTGCTTAATAGTTACTTGGTACCATATACTTGAAATGTGTGTGACAAAAAACTGGTTTCGTATTTCAGCCATGCAAAATAATTTACTACCCCCATTATACATTCAACATTCTTGAATGATATCTTAAGAACCTAAGCTGATATGTCAATGCAAATGGCGGCTAAAAATCTTTTTCATCAATGTGTCAATGTCCTTTTTTGCTTCTATTACAAGTGACGTTAAACTCAGAATAAGGCAGCCAAGAGTCTAAATTATTATGCTTTTCTCTCAGTTTTTTGCGTAGTCAATGGCATGGTTATAATGATACCCATGTATATCTACCCAAAAAGGAATTTCAATGTTAAGACACATTAGATACTAATGTTAAGGATTTTTGTATCAATTTTTTTGAAAAATTGTTTTTTCCCTTTCGTTCTTTTTTTCATTTCCTTTGTTTGGTTCGTTAGCTGCCAAGAATACAAGGCAAGGGGCATCTAAAACGAAATGTAATCAAAGTGTCCGCGATTTCAACTCCGGAATCATCAAAAGTTAAAAATCAAAACAGCTTCGTGTGCTTTCTGATACTGTGTTTAGTATTCGTAAATGTTAAACTGATACAGCGATCTCCAACAAGCCTAATTTCAGATGAAAGCTTTGTTCGTACAGAACAGGTTGTGAAAGCGGACAAGAAATGAGTTTTACGAAATCCCTGCAGAAGCGCATGAAAAACAGCTTGAGAATTTGATATTTCGAGCTCATTTATGCACAGAGTTCTTATACATAATTTGTGCAACATTCCCTTCATAGACTCGTTCTCTTCACAGACTTTGATGTGAGAGAGCGCAACGTCTGTTAGATACGCATGCACCTCAAAAAGACTTCGTGCCTTCAGTTATGGGCATTTGTTCTGCGCAGGCACGCCGCAGTCACATCAGTTGTTTAGCTCAGTCCGGGCTACCCACGTTTGAACGGCCAACTGCAACTAGTGATGGTAAGATCGTTATTTCTACGGCGTGAAGAGTCACGATGAACTCCAGTAGGAGCGGCTTACACATGCAGCGAGTGATCTCAACAATTTCTGAGACCCTAGACAGGAAAATTGCACGAGGAAGAATATTCTACCCGCCATGCAGAACGAAGCTGTGGAATAAACTCCTGCGGAGCCAATCGCAACGTTCTCTGAACAACCGCCTTCGTCCGAAAATTCCGGTGCACGAATATTGCGGACATTGGAGAGACTGAGGACTCATAAAAATATACCAAAATGTTGATCAAGAGGACTGAAAAATAAACTTTACAAACCATTACTTTAGTTACAGTAATATGAGTTAAAAGATTGCTTAAACTTCATTATTTTTCAAACAAAACTTAAAATTATGATTAGACGCTAGTTCTATCTCGAGCGTTTTGTGACAAAATTCAACTAGGATTTATTTAAACTGCTCTAATTAGTTGCAATTTGTGTTTTGTACATTTTTGATAATGGAAAGATCGCTGCTACATTGCATGAATAGAGCAAAGTTTATTTTTACTGAGAAGCCTATAGATTATATAACCTTGAAGTGTAACATAATCACCTAAAAGCCCTCATTTCCCAAGTTACTTTGCAGAAATACTAGAATGTACATAAACCTTACTTCTAATCACTAAGTTCATAGTATATCAAAGTCTATATTAGTTTATAAGCATAAGCTACAGCTACAACTCTCGTGTTATGAAAACTTTAAGCCAATATTTTTCTTTTTATTTGTTATTTATGTTAATAATTTACGAGTTTTTTAATTTAATTTTAATTTTTTACGTATTTTTTACGAACGTTAATCAAAATTTTCATCCTCCTCCCTCACACTCACTTTCAGCTCCTATTCATATGAAGCTGCTTTCATAGTCTAGCAGCAGAAACAAATGCGTTTCAGAGTTACCCTTGACAGCACTGGACTTGGACCAGTAGGCAAGACACTGCATGCAATGAGAGGGTCTACTGTTAGACCATCACAACAGTACGGTTTTCAAACTAGAATTTCTTAACGTTAAAATTTTCAAAAACGGCCATTTTAAAATCAGAAAGAGGGAAGTCGTTGAATTTGATTGAACTTTAAAATTTTGGCGAGGAAAACCGATCTCGCTACAATGTTCAACAGTCTCTGGTCGCACGCCATACGTCTCGATCCGGCCGTGATGTGACCGTAGCGTTTAGTTCTCATCATCGGCTGACGCATAGGCGTGCAGTCTGAAATAACTGAACTACGTTATGAACTCGTCGCTGACGGCCATTCTTCGACACTAAATTTTTTTCCTTCTATTTCCTAAGTTTTGCTATGCTATTACAGAAGGATATTCGGTCAGTACCCCAGATTTTTCTCAGGGGTTGTTGCAGTTGAGTGAAACAATCACGCACAATGAAGATGCATGCGCTGCAAAACATATCAAATCCACTAGAACACATTTCCTGCATTTTTTCGTATTGAAGTGTGATATTTATTTCAGGGTCTTGAACTGTTTTGCCAGTTCGTGTAGCGTGCACCTTCATCACGCATCGGCAGGGTTTTATGTACAACTGTTTGGGCGTACTACAGTAGCACTATGCGCAGTGGTTCTGTAACGAAACTTAAACAGGAGCTTTCTGGTACGATATCTGCGTGCAGCGCTATAATCATTGCAATTCACTGCATTAATTTCCTCATCTGTTGCTCAAGGCAGCTGCGATGCCATAATTTCCTGTGCAAGGACTACCGCCCGCTTTCGCTCCGCCCACTTTGCTGTTTAGGGCCGGTTATCTCAACCCCAACGCCAACGTTTAACAATCTATACGTGTGATACATAACCAAATCTATTTCTTTTTCCAATTTGTTAAACGTTAAAACACAGAGGATAGGGTCAGGTTGGGTTAGTTTAGGTTAGAATTGAAGGGTTACCGCTTGGTTTATTTAAATGAAAAAATAATGACTGAAATTATGAAGTATACCTATACTCTAATTACTCTTTAATCATAGGGAGTGAAACTGGAGTAATTGATTCTAATCACCCTTATGAAATACTAATATCGTGTCGTTAGTCGAGCGCAAAATAAGCCTCTGCAGAGCCACGCGCAGCTATAACAGACCCTAAACTGCGCTGACTGCAACACGCTACAGCGAAGCAATGAAGACACTGCACCGGTTTTTAGCCGAGCTACACGGCACAGCCCGCGACATTCCCCAGCACTCCGTCGCAGCGCATGTTGCAGAACACGAGCACAATCAAGGGAGCATTTCTGAGTCGGTCTGCCGCATCTCCGTCCGTCTCCAGCAGCTGTTGGCTGTCATCCACAGAGCACCGTAATTCCATGTTAACATCTTTATTCTGAAATGAGAAACTACGACGAAGTGATATTCTGTTTACTCTGCAGCCGTCATTGCTCTAAGTTTGAAGTAGCGAGGCTCGGTTGCTTTAGTTTTCAGCGAATTTTTTGCAACCTGAAGCAAAATAGTTCACTCACGGGATTTTCTTTTCATTTGGAAACAAAACATCAAGAACGTAAATAGGCTTTTCTCTTCTGGTTCGAGTTCTATTTCTAGCATGATTTTAATAATCTGTCACGCATATTACATTTTTTTTATAAATATTTCAAAGCATATTTGAATTAGTAAAAAGAAACTCCATTACAGGGAATCTTTTAGAAATCCTCGGTTGGAATCTTAAGGGTGTTTTTCTGCTTAATGTCAAATTAAGGGTCTCTAGACATGAAAAGTGCTACTAAATATGGTGCTGACTGGCGCTCAGTTATTATTATTATTGACACTCGCCCTTACACTGCTGCTTGGACCATTTCTTGCTGATCCAAATACGTTTCCGTACCCAAGCTGTTATGGATGATTGCGTGCGCGTGATCGTAGTGTAAGCTCAAGTCCGTCATCCTTACTCATTTTTTCTTGCTATTTACCCGCCTAACTGTACCTGGTGCTAATTGACTGAGACACAATGTCAGTCATATCATTTATCATTCATCATTTTTGTCTATCTATTTGCCAGGCATGAAATATTGCTATATATAGATATATATATACACGCAGTTATTGGCACGGTTTTGAAAATTTTCTGCTTGTGTGTAGTAACTCCACCTTTACCCGAGTCTTTCTGTATTTTTTCATTATTTTTCACTGCGTCAAGTTTTCAGTGAAATAGTTTTTTAGAAGCTTTGATTTGCTGATAGTAAACTTAGAACTTTTTTAATTTTCCACATTGGAAATAATTTCCCTTGTGATCCAGGACTATTGCTCGTTTTTTTGGCTTCACACTACGAGTTGCAGTTGTACAGCTTCTTTCAGATGTATTATTTGAAGGATTTACCTGATCAGTGATAAATTTATTGAGATTGTGCGCCGTATTATCATTATTTTATTGCTGCTCAAGTTTGAAATAGAAGGGCCGATCCAATTTTTTATCTAGTCTACCTTGATTTCAGTTGACTATATTTTCAATTTTGACAATTTTGAGAATCTCCAATTTTAATAGAAGATTGAAATTGAAAAAATTTGCGATAAAAATGTTAAATCGGGTGCAGAAATTGATTCCTGACCGATGTCAGTCTTTTGATGTGAATTCAAACTTGGAATGGTGGCTTCTGAGTCTTTTTCTGTCATAATTTTTAACAAAAATTAATTAATGTCTTTTCGACACGTCATGAGAAAATTGAATATTTTTCGGAATACTAAACATTGCGATGCAAGTTGAAACTTACGAACTATGTTTAAAAAAAAACAATTCAGGGAAAAGTTGCCTGTCAAACTGTCCTAGAATTCTTCATTCTTATGCTGTCAACTCAAACTGTTAACTGGTAGACTATTTTGAGAGGTGATAACATTAGGAGAGGTCCACAGAAACATAATTCATCTTTACCATGTACATTACGGTGGCCGACTGGCTGTGTTTTAAGGAGATATAAGTCTATTGCACTCTCTGGTAGATGAAAAGGGTTGACTTAAGCAAGCTTACGTTACCAAGTGCGTAGATGGTCCATCTCAAAAGTAGATGGTCAATACGAATGACCTAAAATATCCCCAGACTCTGCAATCGAGTAATCAATGCACTAGCAAAACAAACCCCTCATGGCTTGAGCAGATCTATAAACCTCATGACTGGCACCGATGGGCATATATAACACATTGAGACACCGAGTAGTGGACAGAACTCAGAACTTTTTAGGACAGACCTAGATAGGAAGTTGAGGGCAAGAAGTTGCAAGAGGAATACAATGCGGGCAAGATGTACGAAAAAACGCGCGTACCGTCAAGAATAACTGCACACAGCACCGTCGTGTGATTCCGTAGAGCGCACTTATAATAAGAAATGTGATAATTAAAATCAATTACACCATGTGATTCCGTAGAGCGCACTTATAATAAGAAATGTGATAATTAAAATCAATTACACCATGTGATTCCGTAGAGTGCACTTATAATGAGAAAAGTGACAATTAAAATCAATTACACTACATATCGTGAATAGAGTACTGACAAAGTATCGATCACTACAGCTGAAATCAGGAAAGTAAGCTCAAAAAAAATGTAGAATTTAATAATTAGCTTGAGATAGGTTAATAGGCATTTGAAATTGTTTTTCTTTAAATTTTAAAGTTAGGGGTGAAATATATGCAAATATCGGAGACAATTTGAGAACGCTATTAACATCTTCAAAATTTTTGGGTCATAAATAGAGGCATTCAATTTCTTGACCGATCAAGTCTAATCAAAATAATGTGATTACGTGAAGGAGAACGATGTAAAATTTGGAAAGACCAAAACAGTTCATTGGGAAGAATTGAGTTAAAGAAACAAAAAAATGCATTACCAGATCAGTATTGTTGATGATTGATTAGACAAAATACCTCATACTACCCTAAGTAGGAATTGGAATAAAAAATCAGTGAAAATATTCGACTGGCAAAAGTAAGAATGTTGAGCAGCGCATTGTTTTTCACGCAGATAAAAGGATCATTAAAGAGTTCAATTTAACACACTATAGAACAAACGCAGCTACGAGCAGCAGAAGTGAGCTAAAATCCCGTAGGAATTCACGGTTGTTCAACATTGAGAATATAACGATACACCTCTCACGCACGAACTGACCGCGAATATATAACTGAAGAAATAAATATGCAAGAATGTGCTCTACGAAAAAGTGTAAAGTGAAACGAAATGGTAGAAAACTTTTTATGAGAGTTTGGTCAGAGAGTCACGTTCCAAATTTACTTTGAATGAAATTAGTTGTGCGCCAATTGTGCAGCTTAATATTTATTTTCGTAAGTAATTGTTCGACACCATAGTTGTTTCAAGCACATGGTTTGATGAACATTCATAGCTAGTTTGACGTTAAGAAGTGAACGGTTATTTTTGTATTTTATTTTGGAGTGAGGGGCTCATTTAATCGATCAAATTGAGCGCTTGATGAGTAACGTTGTCAGTAAACTCTATATTTGTACACGGTTGTAGTTTTTTACTGGAAGTCTTTTTGAGTGTATGTGATGGAAAATATGGAAATTCTCAAAAAGAAAAAGTTTAAAAAATCTAATGATCCTGGAGTTCAAGTAATAAGTATGCGGACTAACTCCCCAGTTTAAATTTTTCGCCGGAGCATGCATGTTTTTCGCCGCCCATGTGATTTAATTACTTGGGCGGCGAAAAACATGCATGCTGGCGGCGAAAAAATTAGACTGGGTCGATGAGTTCCACAAATCGTTTTAGTAACAAACTCTTTACTGCATGTTCGTGTGCAAATTCCAAGGTCTCTTTTTTTACCGTTTTGATTATTTGTACATTTTACCAGCGGAGGTAAGCGAGCCCCTCCATACGTAGGTGGCTGAACGCGTGCCCAAGTCCCGTGACAGTTCATTAGTCACGTACATAAAGAAGAAGACAGTTTGTAGCCTCCAACTAACACTGTAAACGTAAGTGTACAACTGCCGTCCACCCAATTTTCAGAAAAATATCTACCTGCAAACATGCAGAAGGAAGACACAGCAGTTCTGTTTGCATGCACATCTGCTACATATATAGGCAACACATAGTCACAAACTACTTACGCAGTAAGATTACAAGTTTGATTACGCACTTATTTCCTGCAAGGTTTTACCAAAACCCCTCATTCCTATTGCTCTCACAAATAACTAGATACATTCAGTGGAAATTGGACTCTCATTGTAACCAAGGTCATCACAGGCACAGGTGCGCAAAAGACAGTAGACACACTTTTTTAACGATGCGCAGTGCTCTCTTAATGCATTTATTTATGGTAACTTTCATTGGAAATAGAAATTTAATGACAGAAACACGCATCCAACCCACACGCCGTCAAACACCAATTACGCAGAGAGAGCAGAGTACGAGTAGAGACGAAATAATGACTAACAAAGCATTCATTTTCCAATACGCACTCTATCAAGAAAGTTTTGTACGAATCACGGCAGTGGTAGGAATTTAATATTAATTATCGAATACTCTGAGATTGACTCGCTTCCTCTTAACAAAAAGTTTCCTCAAGATTCGATGCAGACGGAGCTTTGTGTTCGTTAACTGGCATCAATCAACTGATGCGCGACTGTATCCAGCAACTTCCCGCATCTAATTCAATAACATCAGCAGACCATTTCCCCAACTGCTTTTTGTGTCGGCCGCTTCCGCCACTTGAAGCCGAACAAACACTTCAGAATTTTTCCTGCTCATATCTTGATCACCGGCTTCGCCCGTCAATTACGAGCCAGAGATGTTAAGAATTAACTCAAAAGTGATGAATAGTGTCATCAAACTCGCTCACGAGCTGCCTTTTGATTACAGTCCGTCACGTGTAAGATCTACTTCATTAGCGCGAACGCAACCCAACTCCTAGACGACCATGCAAGGCTTCTCACTCAGTTAAAGCCAAACTTCCGTAAATTGGGACGGTTAGACGATGGACTGTATGTTCTGCTCCTTCTTGACCTTCAATACTCATGTTGCGTTACAGAATAGTAATGGAAACGGTGCGGTTCAAGATTCAGTATAGTGTGTGGTTTTAGGGTTGCTATGCAAAAAAGTGGCCGCAAAAATATTCGCGTCCAGTGGGAGAGCTATGAAAGTCGCAGTATTTTATCCTACTGAATGCATCATTTGATAAATTCAGGGTGACTTACAGAACGAGAGGAAAGTCAAGAATTAAATTTTTAAGGCACACCTGCAAATTAAAGCGTTTAAAATAAATCTACTTGAACGAGATTGCTCTAATTGAGATTCGTATACCAAGCTCGGTTATACCGCATGAAAGTTTGAATAAATTAACTAGATACGGAGATCGTTTTGGGAAAATCTTCGAATAGGAAGAGTTTTTTAAAATATTGCAGGAACAGTAGACTCCAGATCCCCCTACTCTCGTGAGGAAATGTTAAACAACTACTCATACTTCCCAAATCTCGAACCTGGTCTGGGATCTACAGTACGTGCAAAGCTCGAGCACTTGCATGTGCGCGCAGTAACAGGCTCAGGTTTCAAGGCAGTCTTATGAATCAATCCATAAATCTAAGCTGTGACTTACGTTCAAATCATCCATTCAGGCCTCTCAGGTGAATAATTAATTATATGTATAATTTGTATGCCTACAGTGATTAAACTTAATTTACACTGAGAAAATGTGCTTGTTCTAATTGTGCGCAATTAAATCATTTTTTATAAATTCGAAAATGCTTGAGCACGCTAATACTATTTTTTAATTATATGGCACCAATTCTCTCTCCTATTCTGTTTATGTGTCTTTGTACCAATAACCACAATTTTTTAATTTCCGGTAAAGAATTATGGAAAAAATTGGACGAGGAATCGATAAATTATGGGAGCGAATAAACTTACGTTTTAGCAATAATAAAGCTAACGATATCAATTTCATCACAGAATTATTATTGGCTTACATCAAGTGCCGTAAAGAACTTCGTTGAAGCCCAGGTAGAGCTCAGTAAAAGTTAGACGTCAGTAAATTCCCGCATCACTCAGAGTAATAAAGGTAGGGGAAAGTTAGCACAACTCGAGGTAAACTCGAGTATCCACATCACTTGGAACTTTGAACCCAAATAAATGCATCAAAGGGCGAGCTGATGTGATGAAACATGTTTGTGGGGCTAATGTAATTTTTTTACAGGTATATGCCCCTAGCGGTGGGATTAGTCGTACACCAACCAATGCTCAGCGCTCTAAAAGTTTGAACTCGTCGCAGGGTATCAAAAAGCATTCAAGAATCGAAACATGGAGGCCGTTGAGGAAAGGCGCCGTCTCTCAATAGGGAATGTTTAAAATTTATTGAAAAATTTGAAAACCTTGATAGCTCTGAAAATAGCTACCAAATTGAATCAGCATGCTGTATACAATTAATATTTTTAACGTATTCTATTGTTCACCCAGAGCAAATTTGTTACAAACTTTTTCACGTCTTCCTGAAATTGGTTAAATTGAATCATGTGCTCTTATTGTAGAATTTTAAATTATTTTTCATGCTTTTAATATTGCATACAAAATTTTGGCCCATACGACCAATAAAATCTAAGAAATTTTAAATGCTGAACATTGGTGGGTGAACGAACAACTTCGTTGCTGACTGTATGCAAGTAAATATAGAATTAAATGAAATAATTAAACACTTATTTCCCAACTCATGGGTTACTAGAATCATTAATCAGAACTATTACAACGGACAGGTTGAGATACTTGTGGGCCCAAGTTCAGTGACTCCTAGGGCATCCTATAAAACATTCTACTTTTACAAATCTATTAAATTAAGACATTTAACTTAAACGAGCACCAGATCTGTCGCATAATTGCTTAAAATTAAAAAATAAAAAATTATATCAGTTTACCATATTATGTAACCATTCAAACTAGAGCCTCATGTTCAAGAAAATATTAGGATTAGTTTCATTCCAGAACAATTGAACATTCAATATGAACAATCAAATAGAGAAAAGACAGTTCTTTCTCATCAGGGAAATCAATCAACTCAAATAGAATAGAAAATATATTAAGACTTTTTAAAAGCTCTGTAACAGTTTGTATAAAGGATGTAAGATGTTATTAAATTTAAACCGTAATTCCAAGCTGGAACTCTATTTAGTAATCAAATGCGATACAAATAGATACAAGTGAGCTATAGACACAAATACACAAATGCGATACAAATAAATACAAGTGAGCTATAGACACAAATACAAAAATGCGATACAAATAGATTCAAGTGAGCTATAGGCACAAATACACAAATGCGATGCAAATAGATACAAGTGAGCTATAGACACAAGTTCACAAATGCGATACAAATAGACACAAGTGAGCTATAGACACAAATACACAAACGCGATACAAATAGACACACGTGACAACTGCATAAGGATGGATGACCGCATACTATACACAGAGTCATAGTTTCGATTCGTTCGAAATCCACTTCACTCAGTTTGATTTCTCTCCCTCAATTCCGCGGAGTGAAAAATGTACGAACTATTCATTCCTCCCAGAGAAAGCGAAGTCTCCTCTAGGACAATCATACTGGGGTGGGATTGTGTGATGCTGTTCAGTATCAGATGAAAATGGAAGATTTTTGACAGAAATGCAAGATTTCAAACATAAATGAAATCATGAAACTGTTGCGTGGTATCAGACAGAGAATTTCCCTTTCCCAAGTTTTAATGGTACATTTATTTTGCTAAAGTTGAGCGAATGCTCGAAACGTTCAATTTTATTATTTTACTCGCAATTTTTAATTCGAGTAAATGTTTTATACGGTATTTTTAGTTCACTCATTTTACTTAGAGATAAAAGAATTAAAGAAAAAAATGTTGTCGAAGCAATTGAAGCCTAATTCCGTTGGTTGATTTGGTAGAATTATCTGATGGGAAAAGTGTTTCGTCATTTTAAATCCCTTCACTGTTCAAGATGAAAAGCACAAATGATGTAAGTTTAATAATACGCTCACTGTGTTATAGGTCCAGCCTCTGAGCGTAGTTAACACTATGATACCCAGTGGAAATTAGGAAGAGGCGATGGGGTGCAGGCTTTATTGGTATATTTGAATAAAATTGGAAAAACTAATTAAACAAAGTCCGATAAGTGAGCCTGAAAAACAAAAATCAAACAAAAATTTACACACGCTCAATATCTTGTTACAAAAAATGCAGAAGAATTTATTATTACATTTACACAGAGAACCTTAAGTCATAGACAATAGAACTCTGTCTATTGATTTACCCCTGAGTAACACTGTTCTGTAGTAGCAGTAGCAACCACAATAAAAGATAGACTTAAAGAAAAACATTTCACTTTCACCAAAGCTACCGTGAATCCATAGAGCTCTACAAATATTTATGATTGAAACAGTAGACTGCAATTTAGAAAAACAAAAACTTATACACTGGATAATCTGAAGTCTCGTATTTAAGTGTGCGGATTGGTAAGTCTTTAATAATTACTGAGCTAACTAACACTAAGAAATATCAAAAATAATAACATTTACCCCTACAATAACACTTTCCTTAATTGCTACAAATTATCACACGGTCATATAGCCGCCCGAGAAGCACCGCACAACCGCACACAGAGACAACCCACAACAGATTAATAGGGTGTGGTGGCAGGCCTCCGTACGTAACCGCCGAGGCGGCTACTCAGTTCGCATAAACAGATACTTTAATAGCAACTAAAATTAATATTTCGTAAAAAATATGACAAACAATAACACATATAAGAAACTATACGAAAGAAATGAATGATAAATTATAGGAACAAAGACATAATTAAAGTTCTTAACCCAATGTGCATCGCAAGCATTTACAAGAGACAGGCTGGAAAAATCAGCTCTATTACAACTGTATGTGTAGATGGTACGATTTTTGAGCTTTTATTTTGCATATATCAGAATATTTACGTTTTTAATGATCAACCTGAACTTATTTCAAAAGTGCGACCCTAATTAGATGGAGCAAAGAAAAGCATTTGTGATAGTGAGATTTGGGCTCGTGACTTAGAATTATCAGCAGGACCATTATTTTGCGAAGCTTGTTTTTCTTTACATCGGTATCGATCTCCACTTAAAGCTAGTTCTTTCCAATACTCACTAATGCTAGTTCTTTCCAATACTAAGTGCATATTTATTTAGTTGTAACTATATCTACAATGCATTTAATATTTTAACGTCAAACTCCTCAAAAAAATACTCTTAGTTTTCAAATGTACAACGAATTTGAAACCATTGTAGCTTGGAAGTTTGCATCGGTAATTGAAAAGCTGGAAAATTTTCAGGTGCATATGAGCTGATATTTTTTACTGTAGAGAGTAGCAGGAAGAACTTAATTTTATAATGAACTGAGAATTTTCAAAAGACAAAGTTTCCTGGTCACTTGCATCCAGAGCATCATAATCGAGTTACTACTCTGTACGCAAATTACAAGTAAGCTATCAAGTTCCTCACCCTCGATGGGCTACTAAAAACCACTGAGAGTCCATTAAAACTAAATTATTTGTTATAATCGTTTGTTGCATTCAACAAAAAGCTTAAATTCGCCACTAAAAATTATTTAAAAAATATTTTAAAAACATTTTAGAATTGCGATTCCAACGTTCCAACACCAATCCATCTCGCAATGAAATCATGATTGTATTCTTATATTAAAATAATTGATAAATTGCAATATAATTGCGCTAGATTTTTTTATCCTCATTTATTACTATGAATCTCCTCGTCACATCAAAAATTATTTATTATAAAACTTTACAGAGAACTCTGCTGGTCGATACCCAAATGTCAATTCAGAAACAATTTGCTTTTTTTTACTAGTTAATTTATCCCAATATCCTAGCACAATTGTTTAATAAAGTCACATGCTTCTTTCTAGCCAAACTCCAAGGAGTAAGAATCTCTGTCATTTCATATAATACTCCACCTCTGTTCTGCTTCGGATAACAGGAGCAGCAATCTTTTCCAGGGACAAATAACGACGATGTTGCTTGAATTTTTTTTTCACTTTGAGAATGAGCAAAACTCTAGTGGACTCATTTCAGGATTTTAGGGTGCGCGGTGCTGCTACCCTACCGCATTCTATTCAGTCAGAAGTACAGGTGCAGCATGAGGGATGTGAGGGTGAGCGTTGCCGTGAGGAACTTGTTTTACTGAGGTCCATTTTTTTGGCACTTATGAGTTTAATTTGTGAATAAATTTACGAGAATACCGTCCAGTGGAGCTACGCTGTAATATAACCGTCTGTGCCATGATGGTTCGACATGTGTGTGTTGATGTTTTCACGCTTTCAGTCTTCTGTCAAACTGTTTCGTTTTGTTAAAGAAATATGTATCATCATCAAGATTTATTCTTTTTCTGACACAGCAGCAGGCACATTCCTCGTACTATATTGCATGATTTTAAAAAATTCAAAAATTTTGCTTCGCTTCCCTTTCGAAATTCTGCTTCAAGTTTGTCGCAATGCATTGGAGTGTTTATATAATTGTTAAAGACCGTTATGCGAAGACATTAATTCAGTTCTATCGATACCATAATTATGGGAAATTTTCATGAGTGATGTATTGACGAAAAATATAAATAAGGAATAGTATAAATGAGGAAATTTTAGTTATATTCACTCTGTTATTCCTCTAGTTGTTACCGTCGTTTTTATTTTCATGACTAGTACTGATAAAGTTATTTTCATTACTTTTTTAACCATATGATGCTTCTCTTTCTCCCAGATAACAGAAGACGATTTTCAAAGCAACGTCATTTTGGTAGTTCTTTGCGTATTGAAAATAAAGTCTCCTGTTTTTAATAATCAAAGCGCCTTTGATGTTTGTTATTGGTTACCAGTCATTCATCACGAGAGAGCAGATGCAATGAGCATATCCTGGATATGTTTATTGTTCAGTGTTCCTCAAAATCGAATTTTAGAATGATAAAATTGCACTCTCAATCAATAGTGACTTAGTATTGATGAGCAAGTCCATAGCCCCACAACTTCTTCGGTATGGAAGTACTCACTAGAGCTATCACCAGCGACAACTTCGTATCCCTGCCCAGGCAGAGCCAAGTCAACGGTCGCAATCTTAAGAAAGTCTCATTCACTCCTCAAATAACGTCACGTATTCTCAATTGCCCTTCATCTGGTCGTGCATGGTTTGTATTTGCAGCTTTTATCTTTGTAAAAAACTTTTGATCATCAACATGATTTGTCTAAATTATCTCTTCTCCGCAAAAGAAACGGAAAATTTGTTTGATTCCTTCAATTGCACTACCCATTCATTTTTGAGGAACTTGATTTTGTAACGCTTTACTGGGCGCTAATTTGTTATCTCACAGTCAATAAATTGAACTTATAATATATTGAAAATTAAGTAATCTTATGATTTTAGGCGTGGAGATCTCAACCTCTATGGGAAAAAAGCGTGAGAATAACTCATTTATGACAACTGGTAACGATGTGCGGTGTGATGAAGACAAAGATACAACCGAAACCATTTGATATTAAAAAATTTGAACATGCTGATATAAAATATGAGGACATTTTTCTGCGCACATCTACGTACCTTGACTTTCATATAAATCCATATTTAAAAAGTGCAGTTTTAATTTTACTGAAATCATTTACACGGTGCACCACATTGCACTAGTTTCGAGGTCTAAATGTTTTGCAGCGGCGCTGTCAAATCTCCCGCTCCTTTTATGCGTCCAATAAAATGTAGAAAATATTCCACTGCCGGCGCACCCACCTCTCCAACGTACCGTCCAGTGCCCTGAATCTTGCAGTCACATTTATTTAAGTCGGATTATTCTGGAGACATTGCCAACAAATAAAGCTCTTCTCTTTTAAAATGCACAGAAACTTGGGCTCTTACTACCAAAAATCTTGGCCCAAACGGGGAGCTTCTTTGAATTTTATGAAGCGCTGGTGAGCGAGGAGGCTTTCCTCAGGCCCCATCTTACTTTTAGAAAAATTTGAATATTTTCACCGACCATCTTTTTGAACCAAAGAATGGGCATTAGAAAGACACTGACTGTGAAATACCATCCGAGAAATGGAGCAGACTTCTTGGTCTGTATATGCAATAAACTTAGCTCAATCACACCCTGACAAAAAGACTCGAGACTGAAATACTTATATCCGCATCCGCACTCAAAAATACTCTCGAAAAAGCGGTAGCCCAGGTTAACCATTGCTTTATTGTTTTTGAATCGATTGAGCGGTTACGACGCATATTTTTTACCGATATCTGACCCGCAAGAAATGAATAGGCTTCAATTTGCCCGTGAATTAACGAATGAAAATTCAATATCCAGTAATTTTACTTTTAGTAAAAATCATCATAACTAAAAAAAACACAGACCTGCAGAGAGTGAGGCGTACTGCACACATGCAGGGAGTGAGGCGTGCTGCACACATGCAGGGAGTGAGGTGTGCTGCACACCTGCTGGGAGTGAGGCGTACTGCACACATGCAGGAAGTGAAGCGTGCTGCACTCCTGCAGTGAGTGAGGCGTGCTGCACACCTGCAGGGAGTGAGGCGTGCTGCACACATGCAGGGAGTGAGGCGTGATGCACACCTACAGGGAGTGAGGCGTACTGCACACATGCAGGGAGTGAGGCGTACTGCACACATGCAGGAAGTGAAGCGTGCTGCACACCTGCAGTGAGTGAGGCGTGCTGCACACCTGCAGGGAGTGAGGCGTGCTGCACACATGCAGGGAGTGAGGCGTGATGCACACCTACAGGGAGTGAGGCGTACTGCACACATGCAGCGAGTGAGGCGTGCTGCACACATGAAGGGAGTGAGGCGTGCTGCACACATGCAGGGAGTGAGGCGTGCTGCACACCTGCAGAAAGTGAGGCGTGCTGCAAACCTGCAGGGAGTGAGGCGTAGTGCACACATGCAGGGAGTGAGGCGTGATGCACACCTACAGAAAGTGAGGCGTGCTGCACACCTGCAGGGAGTGAGGCGTACTGCACACATGCAGGAAGTGAGGCGTGCTGCACACCTGCAAGGAGTGAGGCGTACTGCACACATGCAGGAAGTGAGGCGTGCTGCACACCTGCAGTGAGTGAGGCGTGCTGCACACCTGCAGGGAGTGAGGCGTGCTGCACACATGCAGGGAGTGAGGCGTGATGCACACCTACAGGGAGTGAGGCGTACTGCACACATGCAGGGAGTGAGGCGTGCTGCACACATGCAGGGAGTGAGGCGTGCTGCACACATGCAGGGAGTGAGGCGTGCTGCACACCTGCAGGAAGTGAGGCGTGCTGCACACCTGCAGGGAGTGAGGCGTAGTGCACACATGCAGGGAGTGAGGCGTGATGCACACCTACAGAGAGTGAGGCGTGCTGCACACCTGCAGGGAGTGAGGCGTGCTGCACACATGCAGGGAGTGAGGCGTAGTGCACACCTGCAGGGAGTGAGGCGTGCTGCACACATGCAGGGAGTGAAGCGTGATGCACACCTACAGGGAGTGAGGCGTGCTGCACACCTGCAGGGAGTGAGGCGTGCTGCACACCTGCAGGGAGTGAGGCGTAGTGCACACCTGCAGGGAGTGAGGCGTGCTGCACACCTGCAGGGAGTGAGGCGTGCTGCACACATGCAGGGAGTGAGGCGTGATACACACCTGCAGGGAGTGAGGCGTGCTGCACACATTCAGGGAGTGAGGCGTGATGCACACCTACAGGGAGTGAGGCGTGCTGCACACCTGCAGCGAGTGAGGCGTGCTGCACACCTGCAGGGAGTGAGGCGTGCTGCACACATGCAGGGAGTGAGGCGTGATGCAAACCTAAAGGGAGTGAGGCGTGATACACACCTGCAGGGAGTGAGGCGTGATGCACACCTACAGGGAGTGAGGCGTGCTGCACACCTGCAGGGAGTGAGGCGTGCTGCACACATGCAGGGAGTGAAGCGTGCTGCACACCTGCAGGGAGTGAGGCGTGCTGCACACATTCAGGGAGTGAGGCGTGCTGCACACCTGCAGGGAGTGAGGCGTGCTGCACACCTACAGCGAGTGAGGCGTGCTTCACACCTGCAGGGAGTGAGGCGTGCTGCACACATGCAGGGAGTGAGGCGTGATGCAAACCTACAGGGAGTGAGGCGTGATACACACCTACAGGGAGTGAGGCGTGATGCACACCTACAGGGAGTGAGGCGTGCTGCACACCTGCAGGGAGTGAGGCGTGCTGCACACATGCAGGGAGTGAGGCGTGATGCAAACCTACAGGGAGTGAGGCGTGATACACACCTGCAGGGAGTGAGGCGTGCTGCACACCTACAGCGAGTGAGGCGTGCTTCACACCTGCAGGGAGTGAGGCGTGCTGCACACATGCAGGGAGTGAGGCGTGATGCAAACCTACAGGGAGTGAGGCGTGATGCACACCTACAGGGAGTGAGGCGTGATGCACACCTACAGGGAGTGAGGCGTGATACACACCTGCAGGGAGTGAGACGTGATACACACCTGCAGGGAGTGAGGCGTGCTGCACACCTGCAGAAAGCAAGTATCTATAGTCACCACTACCTCCTCACAGCGAGTCACATTTCCGTTAGCCTGTCAACATTTTTTTCGTCTCTCCAATATTACAATCGAGGTATTCAAATAGTTTCTCGCAATTTCAATTCAATGAGAGAAGAGACTGTGCTTGGAAGAATAGCGGAAAGATCTTACCACGTCTGTTAATCTTCAGTTTACATGCTCTATGAGTAGAGTGCTGCTAAATGAGTGAAAAATTCCCATGCTAATTTCTTCTACCCTCCATATCCGTTAGCTTTTTTCCCTGAGAGGCTGTACAGACTCTGGTAAAAATGCATCGAGGGCCGATGTGGGAGAGAACCATTGGTTTATTATCGAAAGTGTAACACGTTATTCATTGCGCTACGGAAATGGAACGGTAAAATGACTTCCCTATATCAGTTTCACAATTGAGTTACAATTTTTTAAACGAATTGTGCAACAGTTGCTGATGAGATGACTTGAAATATTTTTGGAAACAGATCGTATTACGCAATATATTCAGGCTTATTTCGCTCAATGTTTTTGCCGGAAGTTAAGTGTCGGATTTTTCACCATTTTTTCACTGAAAGCCGAGTATGGATGATGAATAGCAATCCAACAAGACCATGAGAGTTCCATAAGTACATTTACGTAAGCACGTATGTAGATTTACGTCAATGAAGTCAATAGCACCCCATGTTTCTAAATATCCAAATGGCGAAAACTTATATCATTCCTGAAACGAAATGTTTCTTCAAATCTAATTTACATGGTAGATTAATGTGTGTTGGTGCAAATTTGCTACAGTTTTGTATGCAGAAATTTAATTAACGTTTAAGAGTATTTGCATTACCTAAAACAAACCAAACTAAACTAAAAACTATCAATTTAGCAAAATTTCTGACGATGGATATTTCTTCCATAAACCTTGTTTACTTCAGATCGCTCGGTCACTTTTCGATATAGTTTCATTTCCTGTAGAACTCAATGTCGTGAAGAAACACTCAACAATTTGAATCACTTTATTCTTAAACTTTTTGTCACTTGAAAACTTTCAGGCTTCAAGCGCCCTCCACGCGAGATGTGAGTGGGAGCTGCCACTCCCAACAACGGCCGGCAGTTCTGCACCGGAAAGACCTGAGGGTTAGCAGTATTAGCTTATCTATGCAGGTTTAGCAGTATTAGCTTATCTATGCAGGTTTAGCAGTATTAGCTTATCTATGCAGGGTTAGCAGTATTAGCTTATCTATGCAGGTTTAGCAGTATTAGCTTATCTATGCAGGGTTAGCAGTATTAGCTTATCTATGCAGGTTTAGCAGTATTAGCTTATCTATGCAGGGTTAGCAGTATTAGCTTATCTATGCAGGGTTAGCAGTATTAGCTTATCTATGCAGGTTTAGCAGTATTAGCTTATCTATGCAGGGTTAGCAGTATTAGCTTATCTATGCAGGGTTAGCAGTATTAGCTTATCTATGCAGGGTTAGCAGTATTAGCTTATCTATGCAGGGTTAGCAGTATTAGCTTATCTATGCAGGGTTAGCAGTATTAGCTTATCTATGCAGGGTTTGCAGTATTAGCTTATCTATGCAGAGTTTGCAGTATTAGCTTATCTATGCAGGGTTTGCAGTATTAGCTTATCTATGCAGGGTTTGCAGTATTAACTTATATATGCAGAGTTTGCAGTATTAGCTTATCTATGCAGGTTTAGCAGTATTAGCTTATCTATGCAGAGTTTGCAGTATTAGCTTATCTATGCAGGGTTTGCAGTATTAGCTTATCTATGCAGAGTTTGCAGTATTAGCTTATCTATGCAGGGTTTGCAGTATTAGCTTATCTATGCAGGGTTTGCAGTATTAACTTATATATGCAGAGTTTGCAGTATTAGCTTATTTATGCAGAGTTTGCAGTATTAGCTTATATATGCAGAGTTTGCAGTATTAGCTTATCTATGCAGAGTTTGCAGTATTAGCTTATCTATGCAGAGTTTGCAGTATTAGCTTATCTATGCAGGGTTTGCAGTATTAGCTTATCTATGCAGAGTTTGTAGTATTAGCTTATCTGTGCAGGGTTAACAGTATTAGCGGCCAATCTTTCACAGTACCGAAAATTATAACTTGAAATTCCAATTCAGGCAATCCTCGTACGCAGTCATTAGAATGGCCTCAAACTGCACAAACCTTTGTAGTTTCTCCCGCCGCCCAAAGCCACAGCTTTTACGTCACCTGTCGCCGTAGCAAACCAAGCTCGTTGTCTGTAAAGCTCAGCGCAAAAGACAATTCATTACGAGGGTAACGAATTCTTATGGACAATTGCACGCTCTATAAGCGTACATTTGTGACCTGCGCTTGAACATATTTTGCGACTTTGCAGGCGTACAGAATATCAACCTAGGCCTTGCCTGTGCTTGGAAAAGTAGCGGGAAAATGTTACCACGGCTGTGAATCTTCAATTTACAAGCCCGTCAGTGTTTCGAGGCCGCATTTTCCAGCGAGGCAATCCTATTTTGCTTATGTTCGTCAGGTTTAAGCAAGGAAGAAATGAAGTATTCTGCTTCAGTGTTCAGAGCTGAGGCCGAGAATCGAGTTCTTACAGGCAGCATCCCGCCTGATTTACATGAGAGGCGTACACATCGTTCACGTTCATTTAGTGAAGCCTCAGGAGCGACAGCATTCATTTTGAGACTTAGCGAGAAATTTTCTCGGAGCAACGAAACGAGTCGTGATGAGATCTTATCCTACTTTTCCTCGCCGAGCTTGCAAGGCTGCAATTCCCCAGCACAAGAGATGCTCCTGCGAAACCTTCAAAGTCAAGATTTACTTGGGTGGATCATCAAGAGCCTTACTTCTTGCCGTATCAAGTGAACAAGTACAAGAGTCAGGAAATGAGACTGGAATGTCTGATGAATGCTGTACAATTGAGTTTGCTTTGGCAACAGTTTTCCAGTTTTTCACTTGCGAAAAAAAAAATGTAAAAACTCAGTGACTAAACAAGTATCGAAAAGGAAATCAAAAGTTCTTCACTGTAAGCCCCAATGTAAACAGTGGGAACAATTTATCAATTCCTTTCCTTTCGTATCAACAAATTGTTCACTACTCTGGAACTCTATAGATATTATGATGCTATATTCTTTTAAAATTTGCTACATAGTTAAGCAGTAAGCTGAAACCTGCTCTGTCAGATACATATGGAAGATTTATGAGGTCTTCACTATCCAAAATAGCAAGACGATGTAAAGCCTCAAAAACATCAGGCGCCAAAACATAAGTTGAAGTATAT
The DNA here is from genome assembly GCA_030386875.1 of Morinoia aosen. Lineage (NCBI taxonomy): Eukaryota > Metazoa > Arthropoda > Malacostraca > Amphipoda > Talitridae > Morinoia > Morinoia aosen. The sequence continues at coordinate 10,221,491 of CM059562.1, forward strand.
AATAAACCCAATACGAATTTTTTTCTGCGCGTACTCTCCGAAGTATTCGTAGGTCATCCAAGGCTCAGCGTACTATTTGACTTAATGTCAGACAACTTAACCCTAAGGAAATTCCTTGAAATATGAAGTTTGAAAAATTTCATTTAACATTACATTGCGACTTAGTGTAGAGACTGAGATGCTTGTATTTTCATCAAGCACATCCGCATTTTTTTACTTTGAAATAACCTGAAGTCACACTTGCCATTAAGGTGCAGAAAGGCGTTCCATACTATTATTATTAATGGAGTGTGCGTCCTTCCGCTTCAATTAATCGTACAACACAAGTTCGTTATGAACTTTTTCGCGTTCGGTTGAGGTAATTTCTAAATTGCACTGAACAAAAATATCAGACATGAAAAATAAAATATTGCGTTTATATAACTAAAAAATAGTTGCTGATTTCTGTTATACAATTACATAGGAAAACATGCTTCAAACTCTGATCTCCAACTTTTCAGGCTGCACAGGCCATAGAACAAAGTTTGATGTTCGCTGTGCTAATAGGGATATTTACGATCCTGTGTTCTTCATAACGGAGCATTCAGAGTGAGAGTAACTCGCTAAAAATAACACTCATTGGTTCACATTATATATGAATTTCTAAAATCATAAAAAATTGCAAATATTTCCGTACGAAAAATCGTTCTTCATAATGTAATGATAAATTCAAATGTTCATGTTTTGCTTCCTGCAATTTGATTTTGAGATCACTCTTTTGACCGTCCAGCTTCACGTTGGATGCTCTCCATACAACTACCATGGAAAATTGTACCATGATTTATTCGGGTTGAGGTGATGAGAGATCTTTCTAAAACATACGTAGCTTATATAACACTGAAGTCCCTTCAAATATGTCAGCTGAGAATACGTTAAATGATAAGTTTTAGCCTTTGTAAATTATGGATCCTCCCTAAATATAATATGTGACAGTGAGAAACATTAAAGTTTTGAAGAAAAAATGTTAGCAAGAAACAGTAATTTAGAAAGGATAAGTTTATTCATTGGGATATTAATGAGAATAATGAGAACTTTAGAGTTCGATTTAAGATTCGAAAAGAAAGTCGATCAAAAATGAGCTGATGATACTTGGAACTGAAAATTAGAAAATACCGCACCCACATTTATGACTGAACGAATGAGTAACTAAGAACAACACCACATTTTACGTTAATTTGAAACGAATGCACCAATTAACTGAGCTTAGATGTGAAACAATGAGTCATTACTCCTTACGAAATGTTCTGCGTGAAGTCGTATTTTTGAAGAGCAATTAGATAAACGTACGTTGAGAACGTAGGTTGGTTTGAGCTCGAGGACGGTATTTGATCTTAAAAAACAGCACTCCCTCAAAGACGAAGAGACGGAGAGTGTGAGGTATGAATGCAAATTGAGCTCCGCATTCTCCTTATGAGCTCCACGTCATGTGCCTCGCGCTCTGAGACACAAAGTTGTTGCGAGATTAACTTTGCAGCCCTGCGCTGTGCGGCGTAATGAAGGCGGGAATTAGGTGGTCTAGGTGGCAGGAGGCGAGAGTTGGAGTTGCCACACATGAAGAAAGTCTTCAAATGAACGCACTAGTGTCTGTAAAGACTGGAGAAGTATGTCAGCTCTGCTATGCAAGAGTTAGACCTAGCACGAACCCAAAAACTGGACCTAAATTTGAACGGTTCAATGTGTTTGGCGGGTTCATCAACTCGTTGGTGACATTTTAGAACTTCCCTCGTGGATTTAACATGTGGTGCTTTTGAAGATTCATTCCTTAGTATCGTGACATGGACAAGCTTAAATCAGGAGACACAAATTTAATAAGCCCTCACAGGCATTGTCCTCCATGAAGGATACCTGATGTTGCAGTGCAGGTTTAATGAAACCTCTCCGACTTCATTACTCAGACATAACCTGAACGTGTAAAGTGCAAAGTTTAGATTTCAAACGGCAAGTAACTGTTCAATGAACAGATTTACCCGCAAATAATTCGTCTGCTTAACGGCAAAAACTGGAGCTGAAGCTATGTTAACGAGCCCTGCCATTCATTTTTGTAAGATTACAATCTATCGAAAAGCATTACAATGTTTTGTCAAATTTGAATTCCTCATTCAAGTCAAAAAATTTAAGTATATCTATCTAAGAAACTAAGATATCCAATACAGTTGTTCTGTATCAGAGAAAAATGTCCTGTCAAATTCCACGAAGTTATAAATGTAGTCAGGCTAGAGAGGTTTGCGGAGAAACCTCTTCCCTTTGTTTAGCCGCATTATCCGCATTCTTAAACTTCAAGTACTGTAAATATTTAATAGAATTTGAAAGGGGAGACTCTTCCTGGTGGATTCTCTCAAAGTCTGCGGCAATGCTCAAAGACTTCTCGTGAATAAATAGAAACACGGTTCCCTCGCTTCCCAACGAACACACGCTCTATAACGAGATGCTACATTGGTATGCACGGCAAGAGATCCATCATACATAACCAACGAGCTCTACAAGAATCAAACTCTGCTATGGCTTCAGATATACATTCATGTTTCCTTTTCGTAATGTGGTAGAATAATGAATATTTAAAATTTTACACGCGTATATATATAACCTTCGATACATTTATGTAACTCTTTATTTATACTAGCAAACAAAGCAATTTTTGGATCTGGGTTCTCAAAATTTACTGTTTAGCCACCTTCATTTGTTTTAAATATACATGTTGTTGAAAGGTGTAAAAGACTACAACAGTGTAGAAGGCAAACCAACGGAACGCGCGAAAGTTACAAATTTTAAAGAGGGATTTCTGACTATGATGCATGCGCAGCTGTCAAAGAGCATTGCACTCTTCTTGTTCATGTTGTCTCAAGCGGTGAATAGGCTGTGCCGCATAGGTGCTGTTTTCCAGTCAATGGATCAGTTCATCAAGTTTAGGCCGCACATTTTTTCTGTCTCGATGTCTAGCAGAGCTTTATTTTCCTCTACCTGCGACAAAAGAACGCCCCAAGAAAGCGTGTCCTTGTTATCACACAGAATATCAAACTTTAACGCTATCCTATCCGCAGTGTTGGCTTGATGCTGAATTGATGCACTGGCCTCTTTTCTGGTCAAAATTCTTAGGATTAACCTTATTGGAAGTGAAATTAGACCATAAATACTTTTACATTACATTTTTATGGAATCTTTTTACTTGAAGAAAGCGTAACCTTGGATACTTGAACAACAAAGTACGCTTGTCTTGTAACGGAACTTTCAGGCTCTCGCTGCCGCCTAAATATTGACGTCCAATCCCACTTCAGCAGCTAAAGAGATGCACTGCTTTGAACGCACAGAATTGCTGCGGCATTGCAGCGCACACACTACTTTTAGTGGCATGGGACTTTTGGTAGCGACTTTTAGTGGCATGGGACTTTTGGTAGCGACTTTTAGTGGCGTGGGACTTTTGGTAGCGACTTTTAGTGGCATGGGACTTTTGGTAGCGACTTTTAATGGCATGGGACTTTTGGTCGCGACTTTCAGTGGCATCAAGGTAACCACTCTTATTTTGCATGAGCCGGCGCTGTTTCCATCTCCCTATGCTCTGCGTCATTTGTTCTGCGAGTCAAAGAAGTTAAAACATAATGAACAGTTCTTATTTTCTGGGTTTGTGTTTTGCTCAACTCTGCCAATCCAGAAGTTTCGTTTTTAATTAAACCAATAAAATTACCTTGCAATTCCATTAGTTTCCTCCAATCTTATGGGAATAATAATTTTCTCGTGATTTTCACACTTTGTAACGTTTCTTACACTTTTGACATTTTCAGAAACAAAATATATTCTTTAAACTCAGTGAATGATTGATAATTATGGAAATATGGATAATTAGGGATATAACTCTACGTAAATAACAGCGCGTACTGAAACCTAAATTTAAAAATTCTATTTACACCCTGCAACGATAAGGTAGGGAAATGTTAGCACTCTGGCGTCATCAACAGGAAGACTGTCTCACAATTGCTAACTTTCTCATTTACTTCATATTCTCACTTTCTGTTTCTCAATATGGATTCCTGCTCAGCTAGTCTCCAAAATGATTCTTCTTTCATTTTTTTTTTTTGAAGCAAATAAAATAATTTTTTCTAAATCAATTTTTTTACAAAGTTGAAACATTTGTTTTGCGAATATTTTGAAGTCCGATATTAGACGATTTCTTAAGGTTCTTGGGCAAAATTCTGTATTCCGTTATGTCCTTTTTGTCCTGTGCTTCACACGCCTCGAACATAATTATTGGCAGACTCGAATTAACTCGTTATATCAACCAATAACTATTCCAGAGCAATTAAATATGATTTACCATTTATTATGAAGAAACATAATTAAAAAATGCGATTAAGGTTCAATGGTTTACTAATTGCTGAAAAAAATAATGGTTTAATTGGCATCTGAAAAGATCAATAACCTCAGCTTCATGCTTTCTTCATCGTATATGTAGCTTTCGTCTAGTCTACTAATTAGTTTTTTACGTGTTTGCTGTATTTCTTAATATAAACATGTAAGTACCTTTTAGTCAGAGTGAATGCTTTTTCAGAGCATTAAATGCTTTCAATATGGAACCGGGTCTAAATAAAAACTCATTGAATTTGCTAGAAATGCTCTAAATTGTTGGGTTACATTTTTTTTAATCCCCAAAAATCATCCGGTCCTTGAATGTAGTACCGACCTTGAAACTCGTTTCACCGATTTTGAAAGTAAGTAGACAAAGTGTAAATAAAAACAAATGTACTTTATTCATGTGACTGAAACAGTCCCGACAATTGTATGTTTACGAGCGAGTAGTGTATGGTGGACACTAGCACGCACAGAATAGAATTTATAGAAAATTTTTACACAATCGAGTACAGGCAAATTCCTTTGAAACATGATGTCCGATAACTAAACGTTGAAACAATATCAACTTCTGATATTATAAAGCACCTTCAGACATTAAACTTTACAGTATACATTCAACCCCCTGAAAAACACACATATTGAGATAACATATAAAAGTGCACAGGTCTCTTGCAAAAACAGAACATCAGGATATTACTCGAAATATGCTGACTTAAAGGCATACTCTATTTCGAGAAGTGATGCTTCAGGACAGAAATTTAAACCGACTCCGGTGCATCACCCATTAATCCTGCTGGAGGTCTGCAGCGCCAAATTACTTATGCATAGATCTGTGATCCGGGACACTCTGCTTGGAATAGCCTCCATGTGTCCGGGATCGGAACGCACCAGAAAAAGTTTGTCTTCGAGTCCCGCTGCAATAGCCGGATGTCATCGTCGATGGCCAACAGTTACAGGAAATCTTCTCCCATGTCCGGCTTCGAGATCCTGTCGCAGTGGAATCACGATCTGGCTTGGCGCAGTCGGAAAAGGTATTTCTCACTAAAGTTGAACTTCTGCTCCGAGACCGGCAATTATTCCTTTGACTTTGAGAACGGTTCTTGTTTGATAACTCTTCATTAGCTTCGTTTACACGGCCAACGTTTGAGATACAGCCGATATCAAGCATTTGAGTCTTGACGGCCCTTCAATGGCAGACAAGATCGCCCATCTGTAGTCTGGCCATCTTCAGACAAGAGTGAACTGAGGCTCTTGTTGCGCTTCAAGCTTTTGCCCGTTTCTTTTTTGGTCTTGATTTTCATGGCACTCGACTGAGTACTTTTAAACAAGGAACTCCCAGGTCTCTTGTTCGACAACGGAATTCGCACTGTCGTCAACGAAGGCACTTTACGAGGGGAGGCAGTGCTCCTCTGATGGTGCGGAGGTTGTGAATCGTTATTGAATTCTCTTGAGATTTTCTTTCCAACGGGCGATTTGAGCAAATTACTTGAAGTTCCTCCGTCGGGCTTCAGAGGTTCATGTTTCTCTCCATGCTGAGCTACAACGCAATTCTGTCGTTTGTTCTTGATCGCTTTTGAAGCATCGCTGTACTTTTTGTTGTTTATGCCCGCATGAAAATGCTGAGAATTGATTTCACTCTCCTGCCGAGGACACTGATTGACTAATTTATTTGTGTCCCACAATTTTCTAACCAGTTGACTATGATCTAAAGGATTTTCTTCTTTCTGAGAAATTGGTATGTTTAATTCTTTCGACTCAGAGTTTTGAGATATTTGAGTTGAGTCGAAACGCGCACCATCATCGAAAAAAAGATTTTCCTTTGCCTTATTCAAGGTTTCTTCAAAAATCCTTAACTTGTTTTTAACTTCGGTTAAAGTTTCCTCCATAAGTTCTAACCTCCCCCTGGTGTAATAACGCTGATCATTTACTGAATTCATTTCGACGATTTCACTTGGTGCGTGGCCTGCTAATGCTTGAGCGCTTTGTAAACTCTCCAAAATAACTCCATTACTTACAAGAATTTTGAATTGTCGTTCTTTCAGTAACTGAGAATCTCTTCTCGTCGTCCTCACAGCTGAAGAGTCGCACTTTTCGTTTTGTCCTGGAAGTTGAGACTCGACGGGTAAAAAATGGCTTGGTTTCTTACAGCTGTTAGAAAAAGATTCTGCGTCACAGTGTTCATTTTCGGGAATGGAGTCTCTTTTGCTCTGCGCATTCGGATCATTCTGTGCCGTTGCATTTTTGGCATGCACTTTTAATTCAGCCTCAGAGTGATCTTGGACATTATTTTCCTGGGGGAGAACATATTCCTCAGCTAACGGTGAATTGAGTTTTGAGGAGCCATGAGATGAAATCTTAACAGACTCATTCTTTTCTTGATCCAAGTTCTCGAAATCAAACACTCTGCTCTTCATTTCATTTTTATGCCTTGGAGAGGAGATGGCAGAAGGAGGACTGCTCATTATTCTATTAAAATCATGTATCTCAGTGAGCTTTAGACCAGGAAATTTTTCAAGCAACTTGATTTCCACCTCTTCGCGCCTGAACTGATGAGGGCAGAGGGAGTTGAGGAGCGTGTTGTACTTGGAACATCTGTGTGCCTTATATCTTTGCATCTTACCGTCTTTTCTCCTCACCCTGCTCCTCATAGTCAGGTTCACAAAGTAGTGATCGTTTACCATGACTTGCGACGACTGGAAAAGCCACCTCGCCTCAGCATCGTCAACCTCGATGGCAACCCTGACTTCGTGTGGCGTCTCGACACCGTCTTCACTGTGACGTCGAAAAGTGTATGAAAATTGATCGTCCCAGAGCATCATTGGGGAGCCCTCGGTCGTTAAGTTAACCTCCTGAAGGGCTCCGTAGTAATTGCTCCTACTAAGCAGGAGCCTCGTTCTGCTTCTCTCGGCATATCTGGCGTGATCGATGAGGTAAATGTGAGGCCCGAACTCCCTGAAGGTACTCCCCCACTCGCACACAAAACTCACGTTGCCCTCCGAATTGTGGCCGTTGGAGCAGCCGGTGTAGTACCAAAGCACCTACAGGAAATATATGAAAGGCTTTTAGTACTAGAATGAAAAGCAAAAATAAGGAAATCGTATTAAGAAAAGAAAATATAAACGATGGGATACAAATCGCAAATGAAAACTCAAAGCGATTGAGAATTGGGAAACAATTTTAAGAAATCGATAACAAAGATAATAAGGTGCGCGATAAAAATTCACTAGAAGCAAAACATGACTTTGATTAATTTATTAGCAATGTATGGTGGCACATTTTTAGATAACAGAAAGACACCTTTTACAATTATATGACAAATATTTCACCACCAAAATTATTCAAAGTTCTTGGCACCTGAAATGTGGCCTGAAGCCGTACATGTATCAGGCCTGAAGATAGTCTTTATACATGCTATTTAAGATAAAATTTAAAATTACTTCCCATGGAGAGATGAACGAGTTTGACAAGGCGACTTAAAAGCTTTATGTTCACTAGCTGATTTTCAGGCGGAAAAACTTGTAAGAAATGTTCAATAATGTGTTACTTTTTTTCAAGTCAATTTTCTCCTGAAATTAGAAAATTAAGAATCTGCTAAATAAATTCCCAATTACTCAGATTAACAAATAAACTTGATTTGCGTTCGAGGTTATTGTTCCACGCTGCTGTTTTTTGACTACTGAATTGGCTAAAATCTACGGCACACATTCTCCTGGGGGCTGTAGGCAGCATGTGTAACATTTATGAGGTAACTCAAATTCACCGAAGAAAAACTTCAAATTCAATCATCCTTAAACAAATAAGAATAAACAACCAATATAGCATTCAAATTTTAATAAAATTCTACGCATATTTGCACATTTTTCTGATTACATAATTATCAACAACTCATGTAAGAGGAAACGATCGATCCGAGTAGAACGCCTCAGATCCCTACACCCCCGCTCCCTCTCCGTCCCATGTCACTCTGTGCCAACCTGCAATTTGCGATGACAGTGAAAAATATTCCTTGGCTGCGTTAAAAGCAAGCGCAAGTATCCTAAGACGCTCCTAACCTACAGTATACCAGTATTCTGCCATCGAGACAGCAATCATGTACGGGACTTAATGCCGGCGTATGTAACGAATTTGCCTTCAATAAAATGCTGAAGAAAATGTGGTCACTAAACGAAAAGGACATGCTCAATTAACGAACTACTCCTCATGAGATAAGATTCAACTATATTTTTGTGAACGGTTTAATCAATTTAGTCATCACCTAAATAAAAAACAGACACAAAACTAAATGCCCATTTTGAAACTCAACAAAATCGAATGGCAGTTGAATGAAAACGAGGAATTTCATTGTGCATCGACTGTCAGTTCAGCCTGATATTTTTGCTTAGAGACATATTAATTCATTTATAAAATGCGCTCCACTGCATTAACACAAAACTCTTTAGAAACAATTAAGCTTAAATCTTCAAAGCGTATATCTCCCGTTATCTCGTTTGCCAATAAGAACACGAGTATAAAGAAGGAAATTGAACTTTGTTGTATGGCCGACTGCAGTTGTTGAGAATGCTTTATAGGCGCAGTTTGTCGAATATCGACTTCCCATTATTGGTCCCGCTGTGAAGCCTTAAGTGTTGTATTTCTTCTAGAAAACGTTCAGCAAAGAAGTGATACAAACTGTGAAGAAAACTGCAGTTACAAAAAGAGGAAGCAAACGCAGCAAACGTTCTCCACATCATAAAGAACACGTAAGCTGGGTTCTTATAAAAAAAAGACTACTATTGAGCGTATAGTTGACGAGAAAATGACAGTTCATAGTAGTACTTCGCTGAGAGAAATATTGGAGAAGCTGTACGAACATATCCTCGTACATCACAATCGACCCTTCACTGCCCAACATTTATTAATCTGCCAGGCCTCTATTTTCAGAAGATAAAAGCGACATTGTATGTACCATCTTACACTTGCCGCCAATAAGAACTCAATATTCGTAGTTTAGGATTAAACACTGAATATGAGCAAAAAAGAAATATGTGCAAAATATTGGTCAATACTTGAAAAATTTATACTAAATATTGGTGTGGTAACTAAAAAATATATACCAAATATTAGTATTGTAACGGAAGAGGTATGGTCACGGGAGAAAAATGTATCAAATATTCGTGTGGTAGCGGAAGAAATGTATAGCAAATATCGGGGGGGTAAGAGAAATGAAATTGATGTCATTAATGCAGATCCTTATAATTAAGCCACGACTTGAAAACGCTTCTCCATACTAACACTTCCAGTATTAGCTTACGTTTAGCCAATGCTTTGACACACTTCTACTTCCAGCATTAGCTTACGTGCACTAATGCCTTGATGTATTTCCTCTTCCAGCATTAGCTAACGTTTAGCCAATGCTGTGACACACTTCTACTTCCAGCATTAGCTTACGTGTATACTAATGCCTTGATATATTTCCACTTCCAGCATTAGCTTACGTGTACTAATGCCTTGATATATTTCCACTTCCAGCATTAGCTTACGTGTAGCCAATGCTGTGATATACTTCTACTTCCAGCATTAGCTTACGTGTACTAATGTCTTGATATATTTCCACTTCCAGCATTATCTAACGTGTAGCCAATGCTGTGATATACTTCTACTTCCAGCATTAGCGTACGTGTACTAATGCCTTGATATATTTCCCCTTCCAGTATTAGCTAACGAGTAGCCAATGCTTTGACACACTTCTACATCCAGCATTAGCTAATGTGTAGCTAAACTTCTACATACCTTCACGTCTAGTAATGGTTAATTTTTTCATAAGATATGGAGAATTTGTTCATCTCAAATTAAATTTACAAATCCTTCGTCCGTTTCACCATCTCTAATTTACTGCTGATGGTAGTGTGTGACAGAACATGACGTTGAATTTTGCGTGTAGAATCGTAATTTGCATTCCCATTGATTAAAAATCATAAGCATTAAACAGCATCGTTTGAAGGAATCTACCCCATTTATTAGTTCCAGGCATCTTCTGAAAGAACTTCCAAATCAGGATTTAAGGTCTCTCTCTACCCAACATAAGGGTGAGCAGGAAAAGAGCTGATGAGCTGCATAGGTATGCACGAGGACATCCAGCGACGCGACACGTCGTAGAAACTTTAAATTTCACAGGAATATTTTTCTTTCAATTCCATCGCGTAGAATCTGAAAACAGCCTTATCAGTTTCAACGGAATCTGATGTCGATAGCATCCCTAATATCTTGTTCTGAATGCATAGTTATTAACGTTCTTCCATCTTAATCGTACAAATCATTACGGAATAGTATTTAATGCTTCGAAAAATTCATTGCGGTTCATACTAGTCCCACATGATATTGCACATTGACACCACGCAAAAGCATTTGCAATGATAAACAACTATTCAGAGTTAAAACATGCTGCGAAACCTAAATAAAGTCTTGCATAAAACCGCATGCTATGTAAAGGATTTGTTCTAAGGAATATTTCCTAAATTTTCTCACCCACCTTGCCCCTCACGAATGCAGAACAATCCGTAACTCGAGTGGAGACGAAACTTTTCTCTCGAAGCGCTTCGAGGGCTTCATCGAGGTGGAGGCAGAGCGACACGTGCGAGAACAGTGAGTACTGGACACCCGCCACAGGTCCGGCCGCGACTTGGGTGTCGTTGCGGCGCATTCCCTCGGTCTCTGGACAAATGCACATCAAGACTTGTTGACTCATTGAGCTAGTTGGAAATCTGCGGCTCGTTTACTAATACAGAGAGCGTGAAAAAATGACATAGGCGGATATAGTGTTATTAGCGCAACTGAAAAGCTTTTATTTAGTATATTTATTCTACAGTAGCATATTGATGCTAAAATTGAACAAGCCTAAATGAAAGCGTTCAACTCTACACTAAACTTCCACCCAATTTCGTTGTTACCTAATTCTCATACCTAGAACAAACTTAGGAGCGGCATTAGATCGATTCCCTCCTTAATTTGTTAATTATGACATTATTTTTTAAAATGCCAAGGTTTTTCGTAAAAGCGTCGACGGTTGACAAAATGTCCTCAAGGAGAGGCATTGACCAGCACATTATCAATGACAAATTATCGGTAAAATAAACTTGAATTCAAGCTCCGTTGCAACCAACAGCTGTGCACCGAACTTGACAAAAGTCACTAAACAATTAAGTGAAGTGCTTGCTTAGATTGTTCTCCCTTGCTCCGGACACCAAAAGAGTGACGAAAGACAGTCTCGGACCTCAATTCGGTTTCGTCGGCGGTAATCATGTGTATTCTGAAACAAGGCAAGACTTAAGGAAATCCGGTACAATTTGAGAAATCTTTATCTATAATATTGAATTTACTAGCTACAAAATGAGTTACGTCAGGAAACAAAGAAATCTAAGATTAGTTGAACGAGAACTAATCCTGACTTTACTTTCAAGCAAAATGTACAACAGCACTAACAGTATTTTATGAAATATTTCCCATTGAGTAGACTGGACGTACATTCACATGTAAATAATCACAGTAGAATTCTGACAGAGGCACTCTTCGCTGGAGCAGTTGACGGAGCATTCAGGGTGAGTAATCTGCTTGCAGAGGGGATCTAGAGGTGCAGCACGCGTACATCAATTTTTACGCTCGCTAATTGGGCGGAATGTACTAATACTTGGGCAAAATGTATGGGCTAATACTAATCTCTTACAAAAAGAAACCCGAATAATATATTTCAGCCTGAAAAAATTACGGATAATCACATATCAAAATAAGGAGAAATATGCTTTTAAATATAATTATAAAGTTTTTCAATCATTATTAACCATTCGGTAATAAGCGTTGATTATATTCTGCATGTGGTCGACTGGAATATTTTTCCCCTTGTCATGTTAGCAATTATACGATCAGTTGTCAGGAATTTCACTACATAGCAGTAAGTTATATTATGAGTTAAAAGATTCTTCACTAATGCGTTCTGTCTTGACCACCCAGTATTTTATGATTTTCTCGTTCATTTCAAAACAGAACTGAATGAATAACTGAAATATTAGTGAAATAAAACCTAATGCATCGGGTTTAATTCCGTACGGTCATGAAGAAAAATCTCTCATTTCCAGCACGTTAAAAACATAGCACTTTGAAAATGCACCTAGTTGCTCAACGTCATCATTGCTCTCAACACTGTCGTGTAAGACTTGAATGACATACGCAGTATTGTGTTCGCACTGCACTCAAGAAGACCCTAACGACACCAGAGCTGCTCTTTTTTTTATTCAAAATAAAAAATATAATTCCACAGTTGTATGAAACATATATTAAATGCAGCGTCACTTTCTTTTGAAACTTAAATTTTGAATAGTTTAAGCTAACGCTTAAACTATTCAAAAACTTATGCCCAATGATTGGGTACAGCAGGGCTTTCAAACCTGGGGTGAGCGCACCCCCTGAAAGTACGAGACGATATTCCAAGGGGTGCAAGAAAAATCAGGTAAATAATAGGGAATTACTTATATGTTGGCATTTTCATCGTAGGGGGTGCGAGGTGTGAATAAAATTTCTCAAGTTGCGAGGCGTAAAAAGGTTGGGAACCGCTGGGGTAGAGAATGGATGATGTTTAGGACGTGAGCAGATCTTTTTCCCTTCACAAAGGAAACAGTAGAGCTGTATCGACAGTTTCTTTTTTTATTGCTCTGAATAATGGAACTAAATAACTTAATTTTTAATTGAATGTTCATTACGAGAAATTTATTCGATTTGGTGAAATAGACTTCAATTATTTTTAGTTCGAGAATCAGTAGTTGAGAACAGGGTATTTTTCATCAAACTACAAACGAGTAAACGAAATATGTTGTTCACCAAGAGCATCAGGTTGTAATATTAAACTCCTTCAAGTGTCACCCACAGTAGACTTCAGAATTATTACGGTTTTTACTGAACATCATGAAAATGAGTATCGAATTTTACTGACGCCCTAAGTAACATTGGCAAATCTCAGTACGGTTTCGAGTTATAATGAGGAATATTCAAGTTCACTCGAGTATTCGTCAGCTTCGTATATGCAATGCTAATTTAAGCTATTCTTTCTCTTCGTCTGCTCTGCAAGTCACATTTAATCGTTTCGATTAATATACCTCAGCTCAGTTCTTCATTTCCTTGCCTCAGCATTCTTTCACTTGTTGCATTCATGTGTTTGCTGTGAGGCTCGTGAAATAAGTGCAGCTCGTTAGCGCTTTCGGCTTCTGCTGCACATTATGAAACATTCTTCTGATTTAATGCGAATGCTAGAAAATTTTCTTTCAATCACGCTTCTGATGATATTTTTACTCAAAGTTCACTAGCATAATATCTCGAGTCAGCAAATGACGATATGAGCTAAAAAAAGTACTTATATCTTATTCAAATGAATTGATCACAAATCCATGATCCACGAAATCTCTAAGTTACTCGTCCTGCTGAAAGTGCTAAGGTGAGGTTTTTTAAGCGCACGGGATGCGGGGAATTTAATATGTCTCAAAAAACTTCGTATCACAGTAAATTGCCCATGAGGATCGACAGTATCGGGTTCCTGTAGTTACCCTGTCGGTGTGCTCGACTAAGCTGCAAAAGAAGCAGTCCCTTAGCTTTGGAAACCTGACTCTCCACCCTTGCCAAAGTGAAAAATCCTTTTTCCACCACACGCAGGTAAATACAGAAGTCTTGCGTAATACAATAACCTTCCAGGATTTCTCTGCGTGCTTCACAGGCTCTCAGCTCCTCATTAGACAAAACTTGGATGCAGACTTCATTGTTGATGCTACGTTCAAGAAATTATTAATTTCAACATAAGCTCCTTCGTATCAGTAAGGCTCCTGCATTAATTGAAACTTAACACAGAGTATCGGGAAGTTTTGATGAAGAAGATTAGATAAACAACTCGAACAAATTCAAAATCTGTCAACCCAAAGTTCGCTGAACTTCGCAACGGTTCCGACGTTATTTTAGCCAGATTTCGTTTTCTCGACAGTCTTGAGCGTCTGAATTATCGAGCTTGCCTTTCACTTGGGTGGAGGCCTGGAAGTATCTCTTGTTGTCGTTTTCTTGCTGCAGATTAAAAATTTCCGAATAATATTGACTTTTATCGTCTGCTAATGGAGATGAGGTTGTTGTAGCACTTTTAATAATTGTATCATTATTGGGATCATCATTACTTGCATTATTTGTATACTTCATCGCCGTAAATTTCACATTAGAATTTATATTTTTGTATTCTATTCTTGTTTCAACAGGACAATTAAAAACAACACTAAGATAATCACGTCTTTGGAAGAATTTGAAAATTTCGTTTCGACCTAAACTGAAATCAAATTCTCCTCTCTGTATAAAACGCACAGCAGAAGGTGCCCAACTCATCTAAATAAGTGATGAGGCTATGCGTTTTAAAAGCATTTTAGTGAGCTCGCTCAGCGTGCGTGTAATGTGATTTGAATAGAAAGAAAAATTCAATTTAAGACCTCAAATACTGTTCAAAATTAAATTATTCTTCGACAATTCTTAATTAATATTTTACAGCCGCTGTGTTAAGACCTAATATTCACTCCTCGTGCACCGTTGCTGGTAATATTAACAAGCATCGATAAATATATTCATGTACCACTTATGTAGGAAATTTTTGTTATTGCTATTAACCCACTCTGTAGTTCTGTTCTTAACGACGAATTTTTCTCAAAAAATTTCTTGGAAGATCCCTAAAATAATGAAAAATATTCTACGCATATATTTCAATAAACTGCAGGCATTTTATGAGTTTACTCACTTAAAAATATTTAATCAAAATGATTCAAAATGTTATCTACTCTGCCAAGTTATTCATGCTATAAATAATTTCATTACTTATTTTATTTATTAAAAAATTACGTTAATAAAACCTCGCGTACTGAAGGATGGAGACTTTCATGCAGGCTTGCAAGCACAACTTATGTTGAAATACGCTCGAGTTGTACCACTGCAACGTTATAAATTTTGTGAGGTGTTTCCTGATCTTGGACATTTCAGAATATTTATATATTAGGTATTTTTTACGAAATCAATCCTCGAAAGAAAATGTAACGAAGATTTTTATTTGTGGGAAAAGAAGCTGTTTTGCATCATTTAATATACCGCTTCCTTCATTTTCAAGCCTTAAAAGACTTCGAAAGTTTCCTACTCTTTTCACAAATTAGTGCATCAGACTTTAATTAAAAGTATCAGCCTACATATGATAATCCAAAATTTAAAAATCGCTTGTTTTTTCTTGAGCCACCTTCGTTCTCTTCCAGGATGACCACTTCCTCTTACGATAAATGTTTCACTCGACACATGTTTTTCATTCTTCCTGTAAATTTTGAAATAAAAAGAGAAAAGAAGTTAATTTTCGATTAAATTGATGCGTAAAGTGTAAAGCACAACGACTTTTATAAGCGCGTTAAGAAAAAATGCTCTGTTGCTAAATGCACCGTAGTTGGCATCATCATGGCCATGTCCTTGGTTGAACAAAGGATTAAGAGATTATACATTAATTAATTCTGGAAGTTAAACTATTTTATGGTTGAGAAGGCTCGTAAATACAGGTGAAAAAAAGACGGTGACACAATAACATAAAACGCTTAGGAGACAGTTAATTGACGTACGAAACATTTCTTTCAAACCGTTTTGTACCCTATGATTTATGCAACCCAAATTAATTATAATCATTTGATACAGGAAAAAATCCGCATGAAAACCTCGAATTAAAAACAGCGTGGTACACGCAACCACACTTAGTATGACCAAATAGACTTAGTATAACTTATAATATCTGTTGTACAGATTCGACAAGATAAATTGTTTCACACTCCGGCCTCTTGTCACGCCTAACCTAGTTTACAGTCGAGGGTTTGTCTACAAATTGTCGAATTCGACAATTCGACAGTCTATTGGACAATTTGTAGACAAACCCTCGATTGTAGACTAGGTTAGGCGTGACAAGAGGCCGGAGTGTGAAACAATTTACCTCGTCGAAGCTCTACAGCAGATATTATAAGTTATACTAAGTCTATTTGGTCATGCTAAGTGTGGTTGCGTGCACCATAGCCATGTGAATTTGAATAACTTACAAAGCCACCTGTACCGTTATGACATCGTAAATTGTTTCAAAATCTGGCGCGAGGACATTCCCAGGGTTATCTCTGCAACTTCGAAATAAAACAATCTCGTAGAAATTCTTCCTTGTTTAGCGCTAAAAAATATTGGGATAGGTTACAACAATTGTTCATATTAGTCGTCAAAAACCTCAGTATGCTATGTACGGTGTGATTACTATCAGATATCACCACTGAACACAGTGAATGTTTTAAAACAGTCAGTGGTTTTGAACTAAGATACAATGAGATTTACTAAAAATTGCAAATTCAATTTCTCAATAATTTTTCGAAGGAATGACAAAAACGGAGCAAGATCGGGAATTGCGTCTCCACACCGGCGTGACGGCACACTGTGCAAGACAGCGGAGAGCCGCGAGTTGTGTCGTCAGAGCGCAACTGTGCAAACAGCCGCCACTTGTATGCGGGTACCGACCTGCGCCGCTCCGGCTATTTACAGCTCTTCTGCCCTGTAATGTTCAAACAAACCGAATCCCAAAGTATTTTTCCGATGAGCCGATTTGAGGTTAAATGAAGCCTACAGCGTCACTCGTAAAATCAATAGTTAACTGAAGGCTTTCGTGAAATGTTGCACACTCAAATTATTCTCCGACTAAGGCTTACGTTTAAGCTTCTTTCATTGGTCAATACCGCTTGCGTTAGCGCTCTCTCCAGCAGTAAAGAATTAAGATGAGCTGTGAGCCGCCCGCTGTTTTGCGAAGCACGTCTGAGGCTCCAGCATGGCAGCTGAAATAACCTTAGGACGCATTCCACTTATTTTATGCGAGCAGAGCGTAGTATTTCAGTCCCTTCATTTCTGTTCCCAACGTTTTTTGAGACATAGAACTCGCCAATGCGGGCGTTAAGTGGGAAATACAACGAGAAAAATACTTTCAATAGATCAAATATGCGCTTAATAAAATATTGCTCAGACTGTCGCAGTTGTAAGATGCGGCTGACTGATGTCCTGTACTCAAATTTATTTTCTAATGAACCAATACTATTTCACCTTTTACTCTCCGTCAAAAGTAGGCCTAGTTGTCATAAAAATCTCTATTGTTACAGGAGAATTTTGAGCCAGTTATAAGCATTAACATATGTCCAAAATAAATGAACAACGTACTGAATAATCACTTCTCTTTTTTCTTTTCGATCATGCATCTTCCTCTGATGTCAAAGTCAATCGTCTATTTTCTTCTCATCTTTTGCTTAACTTTTACCAGAAATTTTTGTCATCGATATGAAATGCGCTTAAATTCGGCGGGGTAGTTGACAGCTAATTAACTTCATGATTAGAGAGAAACATATCTGCAAGCGTGGGAGAAACGCAACCACTCATCAGATGCATTGTGCAACATCGGATCAGTGCAGGAGCTCAGTTCCGCGCATTAACTTCATTAAAAATAAAAAATACGTATACATGCATTTCGGCATATGTATGCATCATTTTTTTTATTTTTAAGACATATAAAATTCATTTAAAATACAAGTGTATGGTCAACTTACCCTTGATAAGTGCAATGGTGTAGTGCTTCTCGATAGACATGCCTTCGTTGATAAAATGAAGATAATTTTAGCCAGTACGTTTAAATTTATTTCTTGCGACTATGACAGGCTAAGGTATGAACTTTGTGGCTAGAGTGAGAGTTATTCGTTTTACAGAGAGATTATTCTAACGTGGCGGGCTGAATGAGCAAGGGAAAAAGTTACTTGAAACACGGTGATCCAAACTACCTCACATGCAGTATGTAAAGTTTACTTGAAATTCATGCAGGCGGGTTCCACTTAGACCAATATTTTGTCACTGTTGCCACGTACAAATACTAAGTTGTCTAATACTAAGTTGTCTGAGAACTTGGTGGATTTGGTTTCAGGCCATTTGCGTTACGTCTATTCAGTAAGAGACACTTTTTCAGTAAGAGAAACTGAAATAACAAACTTGAGAAATTACCGCTACTTTTTAGCCAACAACGGTGTCACACCCTTGTTTACAAACATCTGTCAACATTACCTTATCGAAACTGCTTGTCGATGCCTGATTCTTATCGGGGATCTAACAAAAAAATTCAAATCTTTATAGAAACTTTCTACTAAAGATTTCATTTCTTTTTAATATTTAAATGTATAAGTAAATAAATGGTGTTCCGACGGGTGGTTGCGTTTCTCCCACGCTTGCAGATATGTTTCTCTCTTATCATGAAGTTAATTAGCTAACAACTTCCCCGCCGAATTTAAGCGCATTTCATATCGCTGCTGTGTAGACGATACATTTCTATCGTTCAGATCGGAATTCCATGTGGCTCAACTTATCAATTTACTCAATGCATAGCACAAATGTATTTCCTTTGCCCAAAAAAAAGCAAAAAGCTGCTTGCAATTTGTAAATGTAAACACAACAGAGAATGAAAGTTCTTTCCTCAAAAGTCTGTGCTAAAAATCTGCTTATGTATGTCACAGGGTCAAATTTAACAGTGCAATTTCACTTGCAGATAAAATTTGCTTCATCAACTGTTCACTTAGCCAGGGCATACCATATTTTTTCGAACTATATGTTTTTCTTTTTTTACGGAGTTAGATTTTCTTGAGTGATTCCCCTAACGTTATACCCTACACAGTTAATGACCTATGCCGAAACTGCCCTGTTACGTCTTGTGTTCTTAAAAATGATTCATTTTAATCTGCCATTTGTAATTCTGAGACTTCATGATGCAATCATTTTACGATTACGAGTCATTAACGAATACTGCCCTCAATTTAACGAAACTACTTTCTGTAATACTCTCAATAAAGGACGTTCGTTCAGGGAAAAGTTCGTTCAGGCACCAGTTCATAGGAACACGGTGCACTGGTGCCAGTGTAGCCTATGTGAGGTGGCCTGTTGTTGCGAGACGCGTCACCTCCACACTCGCGCTGCTGAGCTCCGGCGTGTGCGCTCCCGCACCGCCAGCCGTGGCGCGAGAATATTCTGCAGTGACATGAGGGTCATGCCGGTAGTGGTGCCACCTTGTGGGCCAGGCCGGCCATAAAGTTTCCGCTCGGTGCTGCCCTGTTGGGTTGAAGTTGTCCGAAAGTATTTTAATTCAAGTCAACCCTTCATAGCCATGATATGCGTCAGCAGTTTCATTTATTTTTAGTTAGGTTACCGGTTTTCACGAACAGTTTGTTCATTCTAGACGAATCTGTTTATCTAGGGTTTGTAGTTTTCGAAAAATTTAGTGTTTAGTTTTGTTATTGCCACATTCTATCCACTATTTTACAGGGTGATTTTTACATATGGGATCCTGAAAGAATCTTTAAAGACTCCCGAAATAAATGACGGACTTTTAAAAACCAAAGCAGTCATGCAACTATGAAAAACAGTAGTTTCGTTTTGGTAACTTTTCGAGTACAATATTCTTCATGTGCCGCCATCCCCCCTTCCTGAGCACAGATGAGAAAATCGGCGCGATTACGCAAGCGGTTCATTACGACGCTGACGAGATCTGGTCCAATTTGTTGGATTTCTACCTTGATGGGTACCTTGATTTGGAGTAGTCTTGTAGACTTTTTTACGCTGGATTCTTCCTTTTAGGTATCTCCAGAGAAAAACACCAACTCAAGGCATCCATCGAGGCATAAATTTAAGGAATTGAACCAGAGCTCGCCAGCGACGTAATGAACAGCCTGTGTAATCTTGTATGCATTCAGCGGGGAGGGGGAGGGGCTGTTGAGATGACAAATGTTAATATTGTGTTTAAAACATTAAAAAAATAAAAAATACTTCTCAGAGTTTTATGATCGAGTGGTATTTTTTTAAACTCCATCCGATATTGTGAGAGTTCTTGAAAATTCTTTGAGAACCCATATTTAAAAATCAATAAGTGTATTTATTCCCTTCAAATTCCATCATTCGTTTCACTTGCCACCTAATTTGAGATAAATGTTTTTTTCGCAGTTCCTACAGGTGATAAACAATGTGAGGCTCGAAAGCCTGAAAATAAAGTGTCGAATGTAAAACTCAAAACCGGTCAGTTTTTCTTTGTTTTATTATACGCATTTTAAATAGGCTTCGCTTCCCAAAATATAAATATGTTGGTTGAATAACACAATTGATAAATAAATATATAAACACTTATGGAAACTGAGAAACATTTCCGTTTTTTAGTAACGTTAGCTTTATTTCACAGACATTTTTTATCGCATGCCCTGCCGATCCGACACCAAAGGAGCGCACAATGCTCAAATTTTGTCCATCTCTTCTGGTCGTATTCAACCATAAAAGCTTGGCACTCAGGTGAATATTTTTCACAACGGCACAGCACCCTAATGTGTGTTGTTCTAAAATGACACAGCATTACTGGCCACAGAGAATGGAATTTTATGTTATCAGGGAATACGACCTAAAATCGGAAGTGGTCAAGAAATATCTTTTATAACACATTTCATCTCTTCTGTTATGCAAGAGGACATAGAACAGATACTTTTCGGAACTACCTATTTTTGAAATTCTTTGAGCTTTCATATTCACTCCCTTAAATGGAATCACATCCTTTTGAACCACGCACTGCGACAGAAAAATTCAGGAAGGTTCACTAATACAATTAAAACAAGTTTGAAATCAACCCGCACTGTCCGCCAGAGCGCACCTGACGCATTACTGATGCGGTTTACTCTTCTGTTAAAACACTAATTTGATTGAACGGCTATCTGCACCAAACGATTTCCATTTTAGGAAAGTCGGCTTTCCTATCGGGGAATGCAGGCGCATTCGACGTCAGCCAGCGGGCAAGTGTTGCTGCATTTTTCCCTTTAGTATAAGTGAGCGAGGCTACAGAGCGAGTGTGAGCTTAGGGCCGATTGCTTTTGTGCGCAGTCGACGAATGGCTGCGAGGATTTTTGGTAATTTATTCACCACAGCGTGGTAGTCAGCTGAAAGTAATACAAAAGCCGAGCATCAGAGATGCATTTCAAGCTAACTCTTGATTTCTATTAATTAAATTTACCTCAGTGTGGACCGTTGCAATATCGACTTTCAACTTCGCATTTTAATAAATGATATTGCTGAGCTCAAAGTTATTTCAAGCGAAGTCAGTAGTGTTGGTTTTCGTCACGCTTTGATAAACTAAGTTTCGAGAGACAGAAACTCCGAATACCACAGGAGCTGGTGTTTCAATTTTTCGTTGTTTTAATTGTAAAAAAGCGTTCAAATTATAAATATTTATTCATTTTTTTGTTGGTTGGACGAGCTTCAGTTCACAAGGTCAGTTGCAAAACCCTTTTCCGTATGAAAGAGATCAAATTTTTTACTTTTGACCGGGTAACTGTCATTGCGTCCTGGTGTTAGTAATAAGGCATTTGATAAAATAACGAATAAAATTATATGTATAAGGCTTGATAGGGATAAAACATCCATTTTTATAAATGTCAGCAAGAAAGGTTCAACGCAGCTTTCAAATTCTTAATCAAGTTTTAACATTAGTTCTAGATTCACGATGTATTTTACAATCAACAATGGATCGATTATTGCATGCGTTAAAGTTAAGGTACTACGTCAACTTTGAGCTTTTTGTGTGGCTGCTCAGCAGTTTCCACTCACTCGGCGGGTAATAATTGTTTTCTTAAAAACGCTTACGTTAGCAGTGGATTAAAAAATCTCTAACGGTTACCTCAAGATCGAAAGCGAAGCGCTTCGGGTTAAAAAATATACAATACTCGTACATGTTTACCCTATTATTCTACGATCTCATAGCTCTAAAACCGCTCTGAATTATATTTCTTTTTGTCCTTTATATTAGAATCACTTTACACTTCAGTGATAGCTAGTTACAAATAGCGCAGACAACACGTTCCTCCTCATTATAGCGAATTGCAATGAGTAGGTGACATTTATTATAGTATCTATGACAATTAATGCTCCCGATATGGAAATCTGAGGCCCAAACTGAAAGCTACAAAAAATGTTTGACCTTTTGCCCTCCATTTTCACTAAATTTTTTCTAAAATGATTCCATTAGTTTTTTCTAATTATAAAAATTTTCCTGAAGTTGGAAAATTATAATCGATTGATTGAAAATAACAATTATTGAAATAGCCCGCAGACGTTACGGTGATGTTCCATGTGACCTTACCTCGCTAACAATTTGTTTTAAATGGTTTAATCTATCATCATATGCTGGGTTTGATTAGGTTAGGTTCAGTTAGATCAGGTAAGCTTGTCTTATTAGTTCATGTCGAGTCACTATTAAGAAATTATAACCAGTTTGATTTTGAGCCCCCAATACCTAAAGCAAGGTTCAAATTTCTGAAGCCTCCGAAGGGGCAATTTCCACAAAATGCAAAGTATAAATACTGTATACAAAACTAAGCCACCTGCTACCGGCTGAATTGAGCACTGTAGCCAATTTTGGGAATTATTATCGTTACATTTCAATTTGTAGCTGCCCTATATACGCGACCACGAGGACAAGTTTTAAATTTTGTCATGTCATTTCTTAAAATGAGTATTTGTGACAGATATACCTGCAAAACTGCGTGTTCCAATTTGGAATTCTACCTTGTACTGTCATCATCTATTAAATAAAGCAGGGCTTTAAATTAGGACCGATACTCTTATGTTAGCACTGAAGGGAGCGCGAGGACGGTGACTTACAGCATGTTCCCCTTAGGGGTCAGGTTGGCTGTGCGACTGATTTTCGAAACGCTAGATATTTCTGAAAATTCTCCAAAATACTTTTTTGAAAACCAGTCGTGAAGGAATTAAGAATTTCGTCCTATGGTATTAGTAAAATCAGGGTGCTTGAGTGGGTCTCATTTTATTAATGAAAGGAAATTGTTAACTTTTGCCTTGTGTTAGACTGAAAGTTCGTAAATGGTGACAAATAAACAACAAAACGTACAAACCAAAATATCTAAGCTTTATTTGCAGCCTAGACCATCAGTCGGGATATACTGTATGGATCATAAAAGAGTAAACCAAACTTTAAATGTTAATAACTTTGGGTTAAGATATTTCAGTTTCATTCCTTGCATTATCCTGACTACAAAGCAATTGGTTTAGGTCAGTATGAACAAGGTCCAAATCGTCTGAAAATATAACTTTATATTTAAATTTTCAAGGGACTAAGCCCATCGTTATTCAACTAACAAAGGAGCAACGCATTTTCATTAACAACGTCTACACGTCTACGCAGGAACAAAGAGTTTCAATTGGAAGTTCGAAATAATTTTGAACAGAGGTTTCCTGAAAGAAGCTCTCGTTATAACTCGTTTATTAGAATAATTTTACAATGACCCTTCAAATTTTGTATCATTTATGCCATTAAAATGTCACGTGCGACTCACATTTTTACAACTATTATTTATCTCATTATTGATACAACGAATTTTAATGTTGCAATATTCTGAGGGAAAACATTTATTTCCACCTAATAAAAAAAATAGAATTAAATTATCTTCATTCACCGTGAAGTCTTTAATATTTAAAGTTTGGTTTAATTTTCATGGTCCATACGGTATTGTTATTATAAATAACTCTGAATCCTGAAATTTGTTGTTGACCCACTTTTTACGAAGGTGAATAATTAATTTTGAATTGGAAACCCTTTAAAAGATACTCACTGGAGAAATAATAGAAAATATCGGGCATGAAATAGGTAATTGTGACACGCTGTATTCACGATGCATCAGCTTGGATTAATAAGTTAAGTTGGAGCAAGAAGACTGAATTTTTTCATAAGCGCAATAGTGAAAAACGAATTTTCTGCAATAGAAGAACGAAATTAAGTCCTCCTCAAGTCTTATTACTGAAAGTAGGGTGTTGAATTTTGCACCATGACGATAACGATGAAGCATACACTCACAAACATAAACAAACAAGACTATCAGAGTTTTATAAGTGAGTCGATCAATAAATATACGCAAAATGAATACCTGAAACAGTTCGTACCCACAGAACAGCGTAAGAGAAGTGTGATTCGACCTTATGTTTTCACATAAGAAGGGGGCTGAATTTTGCCTCATGTTATTACTGAAAACAGAGCTCGACCTCACCAGGTGTCCTCTGCACAACTTCGGATGGAAATAACCCATCAAGAGAACGGACATTCCAGTGGAATACGCCAAGTGGATTTTCTTGCAGATATAACGTATTCTAGATGGATTAACGAAGAAAGGTTACGCCAGTAATGAGTTATATTGCGCGTAGAAATGGTTCCCATTATTACGATTACGTGTACCTAAGCTTCAGATTAATTTATGGTGTATCATTCATTTATCCGGTCAGAATACCTCCCACAAACCAGCCCACTTGCAAAGCAATGGTTTGCATCGATTGATGACGGCTCTCAGTCAAAATAAATAAACCGGTCAAATTTTCTGCAGAGTGATAATGCTCCTCATGTATACCGACCGAGTCATCGAAGTGCATTTCATCACAGTGTTGCTCCTAGCAAACTTCCCCCGCAATTACGCGATCTCGCGTCGCCTGCGCACACTGTGATATACACGGACGGCGTGGGAAATTAGAGCAAGATTGATTTACACGCTCTGCAACTTTGCCTTGCTGAAGTTTACGTCATCAATTATCCGCCAATCCTGTTTGATTTGCTTCCTCATTTGATAAATTCGAACTCGCATTATTTTTCAGTGAGCGCTTCACAATTTGACGCTAATGATGTTTGCGCTGCAATCAGTTCGTATTAAAGGCTATACAGTGGGATCAAAAGACAGGAAATTGTAGCCGTGATGGTCAAGTTTTTATTTTTATGACTGCTACGCTGTTGCATGAGAAATAAGTTCTTAGTGTTTTCGGCAATGCTTTGCTCAAAAATTATGATGTGTATGATCAATCGAAGGCATTTTCATCTGACGGAAATTTCGTATTTGCTCAGTTAATTACTTAAATTTGATATTTTGTGTCACTAATTTATATTCAGATGATGATTTAATCAGTAATATTCAATGGTCCATGAAAATGGAAAATAGGAAAAAAGGCCAATAATTGTTCCCAACAGTAGTATCGTCAACCCTGATTTTCATATACAGATACAATAATGAAATTTCACTAACAAACTTTCTTAAACCTTTGTGAAGCTTTATCTTGTTTTAACGAAGGAACTTCAGCTGTTCTTCAGCTGTGGGAAATGTCCCAATTGATGGCATATATACCTTTGGATTTCCTCTGATGGCCGATACTGCTATACAGAGGGGTGACCGTGGACTGTTTGTGTCTCTCTAACCGAACGAACCCCACGCTATTTGTAACACAGTTGCGCTTCCTGGCTTGCAAAATGATGGTTCTCAAGGCATGATAAGCGCAGGACATCTAGGGCTGCGTTCAAAACTGGTAAACCCAAAGTTGATCTTAGCCGATTGAAAATTTTTGGTGACCGTATAACGATTCATTCATAATTTTCAAGTGCAGTCACTGAGCAACAAGTATGTGTAGTAGGGATTAAAATCATAAAGTTTTTTAAAATCATTAAAATCGTAGGGATTATATGAGAGGGTCTGGAATCACAGCTTTTAATCTAACTTGGGATGCTTATCATAGACCTAGGCTTATCTTGCCTTCTTTTAGCAAGATAACTAAAGCACACACGCTACGCTCTCTCAATTCCATCCATCGGCTCATTAAGATGAGCAAGGTCAGAACGGACGAACTTAGTACACTACCCAACCAATAAGTTTGTAAGACCCTAGAGAAATATGGATTTGATGATCACCATCATGCTCAATAGTTTATTCAGCCTCCTTCAACATTGATTACACCTTTTATTCTATTAGTCATATATTCTTCCCCGTTTTGCTGATAATCTAAAAGTTCGCGCAAACGTTGAGAAAAAACTTCCATCGAAGAAGGTAGAAATGCTGACCGCACGTTGCTGAGTGCGAAAAAGATTAAAATGAGTGTTATTTTGTGTTTTCAGTATTCTCTAACTTGAATGAGTTTTTACGAAACAAATGCATGCAACAGATCAACATATTTGTATCGATATCATTACAGCGAATAGCTTACGTTTAATAATGTCCTCTAAAGTTGCTATATTAGCGTTGGAGTCACCCTAAAAGACAGTGAAGTTGGAAATTCTCCACTCCAAACAGCTCAAACTTGATTACTATCGTGGGGCTTATCATCCCGAGCATATCTTTCCATAAAGCGTAATAACATAATCAAACTCGAGCCCTGCATTCAAACCCTGGTGTCAATTTTTATTCCATTTCGGTGAGTCAATAGTTTATCATACGAGAAATTATTCCTTGCAGACATGTTGTAACTGTTTCTTGCCTCCTAAATTCAATCTGATGGCGTCTCTCTGACTCACGCGTTATGGCTCCATACTATACAGGTCAAATCACAGAAAGCCGTGACCAAAAACTTACAACGTTCTTCGCTCTGCCCTTAACTAATCGTATGTACTGCTGCGATTCACTTTCTTGTGCTAAGCTTCCCATTCACAATCTAATTCATTGTTAGAACTTAACGTTACGTGTTTGTTTTCACGATAGTATACTTAGATTCGGCATGTAAAGTTTTCAATTTCTTTTTGTAAAACAGCTTTCAGTCATAAAAACCGTGATAATGCGTACTGGTGTCTAAGTGGTGGAAGCATCAACTTGGCACTTAGCAAGCGAGCTCACCAGCTGCTCCTGTAATTAATTTGCGCATTAAATTTCATTAGAAGTATTCAGTTGAAGCAATTGCTGGGAATTAGCGCAGGCTTCAAGGCTCAGGACGAGTTCAGCAAGTTAATCATATTGATTGAATTTTAATTCCAAACTAAGTATACTTGAGTCGTTAAACCGAAAAAAAACCCTGATTGTTGCATGAAATCTAGAATCATGACATTATTCGAGAACTTATTAATGCTCAAATGAACAGCTTTCCTCCTGTGCTTAACTCATTAAGACGGTTGAACTGCTGTCTATTTTTCTTTCGTTGAGGGTGCCGTGCCTCTTACATCGGGCTCTGAGACCTAATACATTAAATTACTTTCTTCGAATGACCTCAATACTTTTCTGGTCGCAGCTACAGGAATTGTGTCGGAATTATCCACTTGACAACCTCGACACTAATTTCTCTCTACACGCTCACTGTGTTTCCGTTGTCGTAAGTGATTGGTTTCGTTAGGTTGTAGGATTAGCAAAATAGGGAAATTGACCTCAATGCTCGAATACAATCCTTCCTCCCTAAAAAACCTAACATCAAATTGCCCGGTACATTTCACCTGGTACGATAACAGTTATTTTTTCAAGAGGTCGCGAAACAAATGAAATGTCATTCATTTATGCTGTTACGTGAATGAGGAATTTACCGATTGGTACACATATAGCCCAATGCTCGAGGAACGTGTTAAAATAAATTCCAAATGTAAGTTACTCGTTATAATAACTGGGTTCCGATCCCTGTTGCCTTTTACTAGCATTTTCATAAACTGTTTACAAGAGTGGGACAGTGATTCATACTTAAGGAAGTCCTTCATCAAGTATTTCTTAACAATTAATTCCGAGTTCTGATTTAAAATTTCTGTTGAGGTATTCTTTCTGGAATATTTCTACAAAATTCTATGCAATTTCTATTTGAATAAAATTTCGATAGGAATAAGTTTACTTTGTCCCAAGTGAAGAGAATGTTGTGGTCACGTTGGTGTTTATGAATTGAAGACATTTCCTCAGCTCTACATCTCGGCAACTTCCCAAAATTGGAAACACCTGTTGGGTACCTGTTTGTCTTATATTTAAAGCACTGATTGAAGCGTAATGCTTTCATTCTTTACTTCGTTCGTCTTTGTTAAAAAGAAATCTATGAAGCATTTGACACACCGCAGTGGACTACGATTTCATAGATATTTTTTTCAGGGTAATTTTTTCCCCTTCTGTTCAAGATTTTCCAGGCATAATAAGTCAATAAAATCTAAATCGAAAATTTTCCATGCAATGTCATATAATTTTTTGTGATAACTAACTCGGTAGCTGACAAGACTCAAACTAGGGAATTTTGATGCAATTTACGGTATATTTCTCCAAGTTACGTTCTGATTGACTTCTTGTTAAAATTAAGTGCAAAAAAGGGGTAATTGCCTTTCTTTCAAAATAAACACGACCTTTTTAGATAGCATGTTAGTCGAGAAATTTAAACTTTCCCTGGATTTGTACAAAAAAATAACGTGAGTACAAATTGTATAATTATACGTTTTAATTTATTTCGTCGAAGCTTGAAATGATGAGACAATTTATCCTTGCTGAGGATCGTAAATTCTATTTATCGTGTTCATTTTATTTGTAAGTCAGGATACGTCGTAGCTTTTTAAAACATCTTACTGCCTTAATTACTTATGTCAAGAATCTGTAAAGAACGATCAATTTTGCGAATTAAAAATGAAAATTTAGGAAAAGTTTGATCAAAATCTTGTAATTGTGTGTAACGAATTTTGTGCGCATTTATTGTTTGCTTGAACAAAAATTGTGAGTTTATAAAACTGTGGTCAGGCGCATTCCAATGCTACAAGTTGCTTGCTCTAACATTAGTGTAGGCCTGAATGTTTACATTCAACATAGAGTGATGTGGCTTGTAAGCGAAGCAGGCACTCGAGCTGGGTTAGTGTTGTGCTTGGTAAGCAAACCTCGAGAGCTCGAACAAAGAGTGCGGTGTAGTGTTACCACAAAAGGCAAAATTTGTTGACCATAGGCAGGCCAAGGGTAGGGGTAGTAGAGGGTAGAGGCGTGAGAAAGCTTACTCGCCAACGGGCTTAGACTTCAAGAATGAACGCACAAAATAGAAGCGAAAAATGCGTGTTCGGCTCACAGCGAATAGGGAGCGTACAACCTCGGGAGCAGCCAATAGGACAAAGCAGGCGAAGGTTTGGAAGTGCATGAGTGGTGCCATTGGTCAAGATGGGAAAGAGGGTAGCCCCCAAAAGAACACTTTGACTAGCACGAAAAGACGAGAGTCAGTGAGAGTTTGTGCGCATCTCGATAAGGTTCGTCGTGGCTAGGCATTATTATACCTAAAGTGTTATACTCTGCGTCGGGAATAGGTGTCAAATTAAATGTTATACTCTGGAATGAGATATATTTTTCTTGAATCAAATAATTAAAAGTTACATTTTTGCTTGTGCAGAGGGAAGAAGATCCCATGCCGGGGAGGTTGTTTTAAAGGAAAAGTTTTATAACGGCGTCAGGGCGGGTAAGGCTCGTGCTTTTGTTACGATAGATACCGCTGGAAACGATAGGTTCATACAACATATAAGAAAATTGGAGCAGTTGAATTAAATGTGGAATATGTGCATATATATGTATGAGAAAATTGTAGAATTAAAGTAATCGTCCAAATTTTTGTTGCCCTACAGGAGGGCGGTTTCTTGTCTCCTATTGATTGCAAGTACGACTTCTTCATAAGAACGTCCAAAGACAGTATATGCACTGTGTAAGAAACAGGGAATGAATTGAAGCTGCTCTGGGATGACAGAACTTGTAATCCGAGGCTAAATGACAATCCATTGTGACGTTGGAATGCGCCGACCCATCAGTTAGGCATTATTTCATTGTATGTGTTCCGTGTGTAATTTACTTGAGGGAATTGACCGGTCAATTAGGCAGAGTAGTATTTGTCAATATGTGTGACTTACAGTTCCAGTAATTTACGGCTAATGCTTTGTACCAGGGTTATCAATTATAAAGTTTCTTCAGCATTTAATGGAGTTTAAAAACCCCGTTAAACGCTAGCAACACAGCTCACCGAGGCAAAATAGCGCGCAGAATCGCGCGGATGTAAGTCGTGTATCAACGCATCGGTGAGTACCGCTCTAAATTTAGTATATAATAATTGTGTGTCTCTTCTTAATGACTGTGTTCTTCATACATTCTCGCATTTTTTTTGTGTGTTAGGTATGCACCTGGAGGTGTGCCATTCCTCTATTCCGAGAACCTGATCTTCTTGTTAATGAAATGTTAACAAGGAGGTGAAGGGACCCGTTCTTCTCGTGACACTTAATTATTTGCACCTTTTGCACACACAAATTTCTAAAAAAAAAATTTGAACAGTAATATGTTAAGTTGGGAAAAAGTGACAAGGAAAAGTGTAAAATAGGCGGAACACAACAATTTCAGTAAGAGTACTTCGATGTTTCTCCCTACCAGCACGCCGCCACTGATGTGAGCAGTTCTGCTGATGAGACGCTGAATTCCTTCCCCTCAGTAGACTGGTGTTTCCATCAAGATCAAAAATATGAGCTCACTTACTTCTACACTGTTGACTTTTTCGCTGATATTTAATGTAGAAAATTGTTTTAAAATACACTTATAATACTAATAATATTGAAAGTTCTAAAACAGATTAAAACGAGATTGAAATTATAATTCATTAGCACTCATTAGTAATATTCAAGATTTGATTCTGTCCGAAATTACATTCACATTATCAGACGCTTCATTCTAACATAAGTAAATAGGTAGCAGCTCACACCTTAATCGGAATGACGTTTAAGATGAAGGAAAAATGACGGTATGGAGAACTTTTTTACAGAAATACGTAACGCCATATTATGAACCAAATGTGTACAGTATGTGTTGCAAATGGAAAAATAGTCGTGAAGTGCCCAGAATTACCGCAAGCGTCCTCTGAGTTGCCTAACTTGGTTTGACTTTCGAGCGACGAAGTTGTGAGAGCAGAGCAACTTTCTCCTTAATGGACTCGCATCTCCGGCGTGCAATAAAAATAATCGCCTAGTGAAGGGGAAATAAGTGTCGGCTTGTGTGTCCTTTATTTCGGTAGGTAGAAAATGAAACACCCGCTCAAAAATCTAGTGCGTTCGCTTGTGTAGACGAAATAAGCGCGCTACTTTTGATCAAAATAACTCAAGAACAATTTCAAGAGATCTATTATCGTCTTCAGAAGCCTGCGAGTAAAATGCTTTTAGACTAAGTGATGAGAGTAAGAGAATTGGACTTCATTAATGTCCATTTAAACTAACATACACATTCCCATCTGCAATTTTCCTTTGTCCCAGAGTTTTCCAATATTTTAGAGTTTAATATAGTAGAAATGTAAGCTTACTTCTTGAGGGGAGAAAGGCTGCCACATATAGAAATGATCATCACGCCAGTTGTCTGTTGTGTCAACGTTCCTTAGAGCAATATTAATAAATTTATCTCGTGATATACTTACAGTGTGAAAAATTTTTAGCAATACGGATTGGGTCCCACTAAACACAACAGGGTTGGCGTGCAGCTTTCATAAAGAGTTGCAAGAAAAGTCAATTCGCATTCTACTATTAGAGTCAATTTCAGCATTTCAGTGCTACAATTCTCAGTATTAACGATCACTTGGGAATTATTTATCAACGACATCATTCAGCTGTGTGTCTCAAATCTTGAAGTTGACTCTTGAAGTATTTACCTAGATCTACCCCTGCATGAGTGATAGCACGATTATTATGACAAAGTTCACATAACTCTGGTATCTGTAATACTGCTTTGATATGCTGTTCATGCAATAATGACGCACAATATTGAAACTATTAGATGATACGAAATTCAAGAAGCCCATCCTACAAAACATTAAGTTCAGCTAGTTCTCGTCGATCACAAGTAGACTAGTCTGCCGTGCACTCCTTCATTGAATGCATGAAAGGGAGGATGCTTCAATCCATGAGAAATATTTACAAGTTTTGAAAGTCCGCTTTGAACTCAGTTTCAAAAAATGAAACTATGGCAGAGAAAAATATAAATTTTAAAAAACTTCTCTTTTGAGAAAGCAGAAAATGCAGCCTAAGCGAATTGCACTGGTCGTTTCACACAATTATGAGGTCGAAACATCGATTTTTTATATTCGGGGAAAACTGAAAAAGGAAATGCATCAGAAAGGATCTCTAAAAAGCAGTTCCCGGAAACTGAAGGAACCGTGGCAGCTCACAAAAGAACAGCCGAGGAAAGCACAACAATGAAGTCATTACGGTGAGAGTGGAGGAACTGTGCGTAGGGAGGAATAACATGACAGACAGCACAAACGATTTTTCTTGAAAATGTCCGCTCCCAGGACGGGATGATGTTAAGAATTCAAAAGTAAATTAAAATACACATAATGGCAGCCCGGAACTAAACTAGAGAATCCCAAATATGTATTAATTATTCAGATGTGAAAAAATTGACGAGTCGAAAAAACGAAAAAGAGTTTTTAAATTAATTTCGGAAACCATCATCGTCTTTCAAGAATCATTAAACTAATGGAATACCAAGGAGAGTTCACAGCTGCCTCTGAAGAGGCGCATTTTATATAACAAAAACATGAAAACAAAGCCTGGGTCAAATGTCAAAAGAGACTGGAGGAAAAAACATTGTGCCTTTAGATGAAACTATTTTCTTCCAAAAACATTTCGAATCATTTTCTGCTCGTTTCTTAATTTATCGCAAATTTAAAGAATTTTAGCATAGATAATACAAGTAAATAATAGATAAAAATTGAACATAATCTCTCGCTGAAAAATTGGTCTCCAAGCAAAATAAAAAAATTTATAACCTTAAATTTCCGTTGCCTCCTACAACATATTGTTATCAGAACGTAAAAATTATACGTCAAATAATTGATCATTTTAGCTGGGGACTCTTGCCCGACACATCATTTGCCACTTTCAACGACGAGGTGCATGTAACAGTGAATGTTTTTAAAGGAAACACCGCCAGAGAATGAGCTCGACGCAGTCTCCGTCTTGCCACGGTCAGAGAGCTGTCATCTCCGCTCATAATCGAAGCCAAGGAGGTTTAATAAACACATTCAACCTTCTTGATCGAAGTTTTCCGAGCAATCGTCCCGCAATGAGAACACAGCACCCGAGTTCGTCCTTGGCTAATCTAAATTCTAAAGGGCTTACTCCAGGGCTCGGGAGTCTGAATTGCCATCCAGAGCTTTGATTTATGTTTGAAGCATGAAGAATATTTTGCATGGTGATACGATATGATATGTAACTTGTACTGACAAAGAAATACGCAATTATTTTCCAAGTGTTCAAGAATTTTTTGTTTTTTGTTTTATGTGAAGTTCTACAATTTGTTATTAGTCAATTTCTGCCGTCAGTCGCAACACTTTGAAGCTGATCGGAAGTTTTTACCGTCGTTGATAAAAATACACTACATTCTGACTACTCCATTCGTCCGATTGTTTTAACACTAAAATGACGCGCGTTTACTGGCATTTGTTAGATGCTCTTTTACGCATTTTGATTACTTCCTAATTTCTTGCTCCAGTATTTCTTTATCAGTGATACAACTGTTGCAGACAAGGCTTTGATTATGCCATTCTTCAGTTTCCTGAAATTAACTGATATTTACTTTAGTCTAACAATAGATGGCTGGGAGCACCGAAAGTACTCCAATCTCCGTAGGAAAAGAAAGCAACTGCAGGAGTTACCTGCACAAAGTCCCCTGAGAGAACTCAGTCGCCTCATTTCAAACCTCTTGCACTCGCAATTACGTTAATTAAAATTTCTATGCTACATGCAAAGTTGTGGTGAGTACAGCGGGTACATATTGAATAAGTCTAAATAGGAGCGCGGCACAGCTAAATGCTGCAATTACTGAATGGGACACGGAGCATTGGTCGTACGGAAAACGCTTGGTTTACGCTTTTGAAGTTCTTTCTTAAGAAAGAGGTGTTAATTACTTTTCACTTATTAATTAATTCAGCGATAATCCCTTGACATCATAGTAAAATAAAAACCGACCATAAAGAAACAGCTTCTCTTCACAACTGTGTGCACAGAAACTGCAAAAACCAATGTTTGATCATTCCCCTGGGATAATCCCGTTTCAGTGTACTGCAAATTTACCAAATAAAATATTTTCTGTTTTTATGGCTGTGAAACCAATGATTTTTCATGCTTTAGCTTGCTATTGGAGTGCAATCGTTGAATTTATTCATGCAATCACCTGACTTTTGTGTTGCGTGAGTATCGCAAAGGAGAAATATATTTTATGACTTTTATTTGCGGGAGTATTGCGTGCAAGTTCTAACTCTTTACAAATTTAATATAAGGTCACTCCGCAGAGAATCTCAACAGCTTATTTTTTTCTTAGATGTTGTGAAGTAATGAGAATTTTAAATGTTTTCTACAATTTTCAGGAAGTTACAAACAAGTAAATATGAATTTTCTTCCGGTTATTAGATTAATAATACACATTTCAAAACGTTTCATCGAAATAAGGATAAGCTACACAAATGTAGTTACTGTAGGCGTGGGGTAAAATTCTGAAATTACATCATTTATCTATTAAACTCTCTTGTTGTTTTCTACAGGAAAATTCAAGGTGATGACAAAGTGTTTGACCCAAAATATAAGTTCCTGAAATGTTTTTTTTGTTGTTGTTGTTGTTTGATTTCGATGAAACAAGCAAAATAACTGTTGTGGCATTTAATTAGGACAATAATATACATCAGGAATATTGCTATTTAAAAACAAATTCTTGCAGGAAGGAGCTCCCATCTGTTTCAAAAACTCTCTGCCACAGAACGCAAAATGTCTTGAGAAATGTTCCCATTGTTTTCAGAAGGAGCGCCTCAGGGCTTCGGAGGCATGGAAGGAAGCGCAAGATTCAGACTCCACAAAGAACCAAAGAAAAAAATATTGGATCGAAATCACCCAAGGACGGGCGCACATTCCCTTGCGCCAAAAATTTGGAAAATGTTCCCGACTCTACTGACGCGTTCTGTTGACGTGAGGGAGAGTGCGCTGTGCTCTGAAAATGAACAGCTTGCTTTTGAAATGCTTTTAACGTATCTAAGCGCAGGAAAAAAACTTTCACTACGAACGAACTTGTTTTTAGTTTCACTCACTGTTCAACAAAATAAGAGGATATTTTTGTACTTCGAAAGTGGCAGACCACACCGATACTGAAACGCATTTTGGATGTCTTTTTTCAAGAGTTTGTGATTTTTACTTGAAAGTTTCCTAGCACTCTATCAATCTAGTGATTGAATTTCGTTTCAGCAGTGATAAAATTCTCATCTAAAACACAACTTCATCCGTCAGTGCACTCTCCTTCACCTTAAATCAGTAGAACCTCTGCCGCAACCCGTGTTTTTCTTTTATGTCGGTGAGTTGTTGCCGCTTTTGAATCTTGAATAGTTAAGAGTTCAGATCTTCTTTGACCACGTTTTCAGATTTTTCCCCTCCATTGGTTTTTCCTGTTAACTTCTGCATTGGCCTCTTCTGACTTCTTGATCTTGCGTCTTTAACTTTAATGATCATGACCGAGGGAGTAAGCTCAACAGCAGGACGTCTACGGTGGGCCTTCGCCGAACCATAACAGAGCGTGACGAACGCAGATTTTGGCGCATGCAGGCAGTTAGTAATCAATAATACAGTCTTGCCATTTACCCACAGCTTAACAAAAGTTGTATTTTTACAACTCGATGTGATGTATGTGAAATTAAACATTAGTCAATGCTTTTATTATGGAATTCCATATGGAGAGTTTAAAAAGATCCAAAAGCTAAAGTTTTATCAAAATTATGGATTAATCATTCGTGTGGGCATTATAGTATAATTTTTCACCAGTTTAATGACTAATTTGGCCTGCAGATAGCAAATTGTTTTTATTTTTATCCATTCAATTCATAACGTTTCGCTCTTTCAAAGGCAAGAAAAACAAGTCCTGCCGACAACATTCGACACAACCTACCGTTACAGTCTCCCAACAACAAAACTCTTTAAACCAAGTCCTACACAGGAATAACATTTTTCCCACGAAGAAGAATGGAATTAAAAGCCGACTCCCAGGACAATTCACGAGCGACATTTGGCGGTGGTGACTGAAACTAAAGCTTTTGTATTTCAGGGCTGCACTAATGCACAAAATAATAAGACTTGAGTCTCGCTCGACTTTCATTTGTTGAAAAGTGTCGGTGGTAGAGGGAGGAAAAAAGTAGTTTGGGACTGGAGGAAGCGAGCTATGCCGACTGAAACTGCCGCTACGTTTTCTCCAACCTGCGCCAATAAGAGAGCCGAGTCGTCCTTTTGTTCGCCGTACTAAATTGCTTGAGATCGAGTCCACGAAAAACACAGTAAGTATTAAAATGCGGGATGCCGCTCGAATACAATGGAAATGCAGTTGCTCTTAGGATTATCTGGGAACACTGAGATTCTGAAGAGCGGCTGCATTTCACTGCATGGGCGTTTTGAGCGCTGCGCGATGTGGAGTTGTGGGCGCATTTTGAGGCGCAACGAATAATTCTACAGTAACGTTACGGGGTTCGAATGAAAAATATTTCAATATGAACTGAGGCAACTCTATTATTTCAATTCAATTTTCTCGCAAATTAAAGATGAAAGCGAGTTTTGGGAATGATTTAGGGCTCTTGTGAGTTTAACACTGTAAATATTTTTTAACTCGAGGTTATTGATGCCGTGTAACAGTAAGCAGAAGTTTCAGAATAAGATTTTGAACGGTAGGCTAATTTATGACCATTAATTTTACTCTCCCGATAATAGCTCTTTTACTCTGTAGTCCCCTCTCACTTTGTCAGTTCTGGTTTTGTAATATTTGTTCCAAATGTATGATGGACGTGTTGCTACATTAAAATAAGATTGTGAAATCGAATTTAAGCAATTGATAAGAAATGAAACATACGTGTCAATAGCCGGTACACGTTCCGAAGTTACCAGTTGTTGATTAGCTACCGTTTGTTTCAAAATGGTCTAAAATAATTCTAAAACCTTCCATCCCAGCATTTTTAGTGACACCTATTAACTGTCAGACTATGTAGATGCACTTTCGATTCCCGTTTCAGACATCGAGCTTTTAATCATCAAAAATTTCACAATTGAATAATGAAATGGTTATTTATACACTTTCTGATGGAACACAAAAAGAAAGCATTTTCTTTTGTACTAACTTCAGCGTCCACAACCAGGTAAGTTTTTCGAAACAATAACTAAATAAAAACTATAACTATAACCTTTACGCACCAGAGTTGAGCCTGTCACTATAATCCAATGAAAGCAAGGCGAGATTGAGTTCTCAGCAAAAAATAAAAAACTCAGAAATTTACATTTGTGCCCCACATTCTTACGTAACTGAGAAAGAGATGCGGGAGTACAAGCATTGAGCAATTTCCTCGGTCTCAGTCACGCAGAACTGACGTCTCGTAACGCTTAGCGCAGCCAGAATGGGTCTCTCTTAACAATAAATATTTGTATTCAGCGTACTGATTGTTTTGAAAGGACCAGTGGCCCATAGCACGTTTTTCATACGCGATTTAACCGTGTGACTCTGCCTGTGCGATTAAATCCCACGTTGATTTGCAGTTCACATCCCATGGAAAATATGAAAATTAATACCTGGTATCCTTTTTCATTATGATAATTTTCATTATTTATATTTACCTTAAATGTAATTTGACCAGCAAAGACACTACCTTGTCATTTCAGCAGTGGATTAACGGTTTATCATTTCATCTTCGATTTTTAATAATCATATACGGTTTTTATTTTGTACAGTCTGATCTGATCACAGCTCTTGTTATCACGGTTTATGTTGGGTATATTAAGAAGAAACTTCATATCCCATGTTCGCAATGGAGATCAGATAATCACGTACGAGGATCAAGTAATAATGTTTCACGGGATAAAATTATGGGAGGTGGCGTACGCTGTCATGAGACACAAGTCCGCAAAAAAATGTAACCAGAGAGGGCTGGAAGTTATCAAGCTACTTGCAGCGGTATAGATGCAGGCAGCCCATCACCAGCAGCAACCAGCTTAGATCCTAGTAATAAAATCGTGAGGGAAAATCAAACACAAAAGGAGTAGAGAAAATTTTAAGTGGATACTATTTACAGTTTAGCTCCTCGAAGAACAGCTCTCAAGAAGTACAAGACTTAAGCTACCAACCCAAAAGCTGGACACTAACGCAAAACACACGGGCTCACATCTATCAAATTACGGAATCGTTATAATTTAGTTAAAAATTAGTCATCTCCTTCTAGAAACTCACAAGATTTCTTTGATTCTCTACGTAAGTAGTAGGAATTCAAATTAATCATACAATAAAACGTGCGTTGCTAATAATAAAACCAAAATGATTTGAAAATGAAGCAGTCTCAAATGGAACAATACATACACAACACAGTTCCTGGATGACGTCCAAACTCATGTACTCCCACACCCATTGAAATCTAGCACAATTTATAGGAAACGAATGCCAAAAATAATTGCATGTTTCGTGGTATAACCCAAACTTCTATACGCATGAATCTTCAACTATCACCATTCAATGTATAAGTATCTACGACAAAACCTCACGAACGAAAACAAAACTTGACTCTAAAATACAGACTAAACAGCAGTACAAAACGATCATATTTTTGAGCTCCACTGCACTAACATTCGGGAGAGTATTGTGAGATGGCACCCGCCAACCTGCAGCTGGACATTACATCCAAGGTCACAGCGGAACTTCGTGAAGCGTTTCTAGTTTTCGTGGGGAGACTTCTGAACAGCTTGCGTCAGAAAATTTTTATGCTTGAAAGTCCATTAAAAACTAAAGTCATGAGAGTGATTAAATTTAAATTGCTGAACTTTCTTTCCTTGCCTGACTACCTCACGAGAAGAAGCGAAGAAGTAGAATGTTAGCTAAAAATTTCCCCACCAGCAAACCTGAGACAGTTACAGCTATAGCGATGAGAAGCTTGAGGCGTGTTGATGATACGTCTGACTCCCCAACACACAAAAGAGAACAGACACTCGGTATCCTGATCACTCGAGAGGAGCATAGAAATCCTATGCAATCGGAGAAGTGTAAAGTCCCATTCACCAAAAAAAAATTGCTTAGTGCCACTAGTTTGTTCCTATTCCGGAAGAAACTATCAAGTCACATGGTAGCTAGGCCTAACTAAATTAAAATGAAGTGAGCACCAAAACTTTGCAAGCAAGAAAAAACACAAGAACGTGTAAAATATTGGCTGAAAAAAATGAGCTGTCTTCAAATTACTACCAATGACCAATCTTACGCTTTTGTACATAAATCGAAAATTTTTCAGTTGATGGTTTCAAAATTCGGAGCTGACATATTCATAAAAATTTCAAATAAACTACAAAATTACGCAACACGGGCTCTAAAACAATTTTAAAACTTAAATAAATTGACCAGAAACATTCATGATTGCAAAACAAAAAAGCTGCGTTCCGATTAATTCCACTCCAAAAGTGAAGGAAAACAAGAATAATCAATAAGAGAATACTAACTTAAATAGACAAAGATGTACACTCAAACCACGTCCTCTCCCGGACACAAGGGGATGCCAACTGCTGTCCCTGCGGCAGGTTGACAGCGGACTCAGTTCAAGTCGTGTTTCTCGGACGAAGGCTTCAAAAATTTACGAAAACACAGCAGTAAATGCAAAGCGGATGCTTCAATTTCAATTTCAATCAATTCAATTTTAGATGCGATGACCGTCATGTTCAGCGACCTCCTACAGTGCCGTCTAGCTTAACTACGTCCGAAGTCATCCCGGTTTGCCGTATCGTTTGCTGCCTCTAATGGCGTTTTCCACTATCATCAAGCACAAATCTATTCCTAACACATAAATTATAGTAAATGTCCTCCAGGCATCACCAACTTGAGATTTGAGAAAAACAGACGTCGAACAATAATTATTGTTCGACACGATCATATCGAACAATAATTATTGTTCGACACGGAGCACTCTATATCAGTAAGAACGATTATAATCGTTCTTACTGATCGCGGGTACGAAATTTATGCATGTTAAACGTTGAAATTTGATAAAACTTAATTTTAACGTAATCATTTCCAAGACCCGCACACTACTGCGAAAAATCCGATTAAGTTCAGTAACAGCGCTACTCAAATAAATCGATTACGTGAGCATCCGAAGTTACTGTAATTTATATCAGTAACGGTCATTAGCGAACCATTTCTGCGGTAGCTTCAACTCAAAATGGTCTCAAAGATAACGCGACGAAAAGATAAAAGTAAAGCCCCAACGCACAAAAACCAGTAGACAAAATATCCAGTAGACTAAATATGAATCTCGTGAGTAAACAAAGCGTTTTCACAAGAGAATCCCTAGCTTCCATTCCATCCCAGTTCAAAAACTTGAGCGGGGTGTTGAACTCTAACTGGAAGCCCAACCACCAAATTTCCAGGTCACCACACACGTAATTCATTAAACCATTATTTTAATACCGAACATGATTCCGTTCCCCGTAACAAGTTGGGAATTGAAAAAATATTTATATATATCACGTCCAAACGAAAACTACTGCATCATAATAAATTCATTTCAGCAACACAAATCATAAAACCTCGGAGTAATAACTGGAAACTTATGACGTCGTGTGATACTAGAAGGCCTAACGAAGCCTCGGAAAAACAGCTAAACATTACACCTTCACGCATGTCGACAACACAAACTTCTCAAGAAATTATTCTGTCGAGTTTAAAGTGTTTTCTCGAAAGCACTTTTTTTACTGAAATGAAGCAATCTTTTGGCATGCTAGATTTATCCTCTGCAATTTATTTTATCCAAAGAAACTTTTTACATGTCAAAAACAATTTTCTGCTAAATATAAAGTGTGCAAGACAATTTTAGCAAAGTAAGCCCCCACAACAACTATTCACGAGAACACATCAAGGGCACGACCACTAGGACATAAATATTAATTTATCATTCTACAAGACCAAAAAAGCATGTGTGCGAAGTAGAGAATAAATAAAAGTGATGCCAAGATGGCACGTTTAGTTGGCAGTGTTGAGGTTTGCCCGAGACAGACTCAGGGTTCGTTGCTTGTTGCACGGTAGGCTTCAGTTAAAACCCTTCACTTACAGCTCTTTAGTAACAGCTCTTCAGTTACAACAGCTACACAGGAGACGATGCTCCCTGGATGCTTCTGTTCCATATCATTAGTGCGTAGCTTGTGTTCTCCGTAAAGCAAGCGGGTGCGAATACTTGCCGCTCCGCACCTGTACGCCGCATAACCTCGAGCTCTAATTGTAACAAGATGGACACTATTTTCATCACAAGATGGACACTATTTACTTTTATTACTTTTACTTTTGTTCTATAGTCGTAACTTTAAAATAACTCACTCCTAAAGTCTCTCAACGAAGTTTTTTTTAATACTGTACTTTCTCGAGCGTAGATGAAAAAGCATCAGTAACTGAGCATTGTGAAGGTTTTGAGCCTACAGGCAGAGTAATCGAGGAATAAAGACGCACTCTCAAACGCAATACTGAAGTTTCTGTCTATGCTTCATGTACACTACAATGAGACGAGCAACAGTCATGCGAATTTGTAGCCATATTTTCAGGAGAAAAAATTAAAGTGTTTTCACTATATCTAAAATCAGTAAGAAAAACACATTAAAAAATTTCCGTTGTATTGTCAGACGTTCAACTTTCAACATTTTTTGCTGCTATTACAACAGAAAATAGAATCAACTGAAGTAATTACTCCTATGTCTGTTCCTCAACCCATTAATGACGAGCGGTTCCATTTGGAACCAAGTGATATTTTTTCTTCTATTACTAAAAATAAATATTTGGAAATAAGAATACCGTGTGCAAGCTTGCACAAGCACCTTTAGCGCTATCCCCCATTATAGTCTAAGACCTTCTGTTCACAGTATCATAGTAACGTCCTTAACTGGGCTATCTGGCCTTGAACCGTATACGCGATCTTCGTTTTACTATGCTTCCATAAGTCTCACAGATATTTGCCTCATGGTAAGGAAATATTTGAACATATGTTTGGTATATTACCATCACAAGTGAGATATTTTAATGGAAAAAACCAAAAAAGTCTAGAAAATAGTTCTCGTCATTAATGGGTTAACTGTTCCGAGGCTCCTGACAGTGGATGTAACACTGTAATTAACAGCATCGCAGAGTATGAAAAAAAATTTATCCTCTTCACAGCGTTAATTTTCACCTGGAAAGAAGAAATAACGACAAATGAACATAATTAAAGCATCTCTCGGACTGAAGGACTCATTTAAAATGAGAAAATTATAATTTTGAATTAATGGTGATAAATTTAAACTACTTCGTTAGAAATAAACTCGATCGAAACGTGGGTCAGTCAATATTTAATTCGTCACTAAGCTAATAGAACTCGATATAAACCCTTAAACTTTGAATAAACGAACCATCTAGTAAAAAATGTCACACGGAACGCATGATATTCATTTTTTGAAGCTTAATTGACGGATGTGAAGACGAGCACTCTCCTTCAAAAATGAAAAGTTGAGTAGTATAAAATTGGTTTTACCTTGACGACTTCACTAAGCCTACGTTCAGCCGAGGCTCCGTGTGTTAGAGTGACATTGCCTTGTACAGTTCATGAAGCTCTCGTAAATCTAGTGATTACCTGACCATGGTCAACCAAATTTTCTTAGGAATGGGTACATTTAAATCTCCATATCAGTAGTATCTCGCGCAGCTAGAGTCTGCGCAGGACTGTTAGCAAGAGTTACACATCAAATCTTATGTTTCTCTCCAATCTAATAAAAACGATTCAACAATAATTATTTTATACGAAATAGACGTACAGTTACAGTCGCCAAAGGAAAAGAATAAATCAATTCTCATTTGACGGCGAAAAAAACAGAGTCATGTCAAGAATAGAGTCGAAGAAGCAGTAGAACACTTAGAGCAGGTATGCAGTTCCTTTTGAAGCTACAGGAAATGTTTGGCAAACGCTCTAAGAACTCGAGTCTCACGACACACAATAACACAAGAAGCGACAGTGGAATACTTTGTTGGAAAGTACGCTAACAAATGAAGACGACACCAAGAACGTGATCCATGTAGCTCAACATAAGAGCGAGTTCAAAGTGGTTCAGTCAAAATCTTGAAACAAAAATGATGTAACTTAGGTGGTGAGTTGCAAAGACAGCCTCCGGCTTTAAAACTCACAAGATGCAACAAACGGCGTCCAAACGGAATAAGCTTCCACTACTTCGTCAGTGACGATTAGATGGCAACAAATTTAATTCGCATTAAAGATTCTAAGCCGTTCGTTATTATCGCACTTGACAGTTCGTAGAACCGTGAGAGGACATCGCAACTCGACAGAGAGAATGCGCTTGTCTTAGTTTCGAGGCTTGACTCTAGAGTACGCCAGGAGAACGCAAATTCGAACGTGCTACACACATTTTCAACTCCAATTTTTTAAATAACTTACACAGCTTAGCACTTTCATTGCCTCAAGGGAAAGACTTTTCCACTTACAGGGCACTAATAAAAGACTATCAAATTGAAATGTACAGCTGTTATTCAAAGAATAATTAGCACGCCATACAAACGACATATGAGCATTACAAATTCAGCGTCGTTTTCTACTCAACTGCAGTACGAACGATAAAAAAGTACACGAGAGAAGCATCTGACGTGTTCGTAGTTCTAAAATAGACGAGGACACGGACACTTTAATCTTCAAATAAATTAATTCTCATAGCAAAGAATATTGTAAATTTCAAAAACTGGCCAATACAGTCATCATAGCTAAAAGCAAAAAAAAAAAAACAATCGAAAAATGATATATAAGCAATTAGAACAGGCGATATAATATAAAA
The DNA here is from genome assembly GCA_030386875.1 of Morinoia aosen. Classification (NCBI taxonomy): domain Eukaryota; kingdom Metazoa; phylum Arthropoda; class Malacostraca; order Amphipoda; family Talitridae; genus Morinoia; species Morinoia aosen. The sequence goes on from CM059562.1 coordinate 10,265,562, forward strand.
AATGTCAAATTACTTGGAATAAACTTCAATAAATATATATATGGAAACTACATACTTTGTACACAGCCGAAATACGAACATACTGTGTTTTGATCTTGGATGATGAATGCAAAACATGACTAATTCATAAAATAAAAAAAATTCATTTATTTTAATGCAAATCAAAGTAAGCGAGAGACGTGGAGTGAACACGGAACTCAGGTGCCACCATGAACAGTTAAAGACAGTACATGAAGTCCTCAATGTAAGTATAAAGTAGGCCTGAGACTGCACCTGAATGCTCACTAAAGTGAAGTTAATTAATGTTCACACAGAGCGTAAACGAAATATGACCATGCATTCCTTTCGTAGTATAAAAAACATAAAAAGCCTCTTTCGTAAAATGAAGGAAAGCGTAACCTGCATCACTGATACGAGAAAAACTGTTCTCCATTCGTTTTTGACCCAAGAAGAATGAGCATACTTCCTCTTCGAAAAGTCGTGACTACATCCGTTCTTAAACATGGTCTAATCATCGTTTTAAAAATTAGTACCGTTCAGTGCAGCCTTAACTGAGAGCACACCAGAAGCATTCTGAATTCCTTTGGGAAGAAAGGTAAAATTTGAAACGAGATATAATACCTATTCAACTCCGTGCGTCATTTTAAACCACACTAAACGCAATATATTCAAATGCAACAAGTAAACACGCTCAATCTCTCACATCCAAATATCATGTGACATCACCTCGCAATATGTACCAACATCAGCGTACCTCATGAAGTAATTCACGGCCTGGTCAGAACAGAAGACAGCGCCTGTTACGACGGAGTCTCTGGTGACACAAACCAGCTCCTACAACTAGTACAGCAACGTCAGTCGCGTTTTGCTCCGCAGAAAAACGTGCGAGTTTCTAAATTAAAAACAAGTCAATGTCATTTATTCACATAAAATATCAGAAACTTTCAGTTTTCCAAAAGCAAATATACAGGACAAAACATCGCCTTTCCATGTCCCTAGTGACGTACCTCAGCAATGAAGAATACCAAAACTCGAAATCTAAATTCATTCGTAAAAAATCTAGCTGCACGGCGTCCAATTCAGCTTACATTGAGTAAAAGTGAAAAATTAATTTCAAATTCATCAACAACACGGAAAGAATCCGCTTGACACGTCACGTAAAAAATCTCAAGACTCGTAATAACTTATTAAATAATTTTGAACGCGAGTTGCAATTGACGAAGACCGAGTGTGAGAGCAGTGTTGCCACATCACTCGTCCTCTTCGTCGCGGGAGAGGCGGTAGTAGGGCGAGGAGCGCATGAAGGCGGGCGGGTAGCCGAAGCCGACGGTGCAGTTGCGCGCCTTCCGCCCGATGCGGATGATGCGGACTGCACGCGGCACCGGTAGTGAGATGCGACACAAGCGGGGAGAGCAACGCAACCAGGGAGAGCAACGCAACCAGGGACAGCACACAAACGAGTCATTAGGGAGAGAGAAACCCATGGCAGACATGGAACATGAGGATAGCACAGAATCGAGCCAGTGGGCACATCACATTGAGCACCAGACGCAACACAAGCACGGTGTGGCAGACACGTTCCAGGTGATGCCCGGCCCCCAGTGGAGGAAGTCCAATGCACGGGCACGGCGGGAGAAGTCCAAGTTGAGGCAGACGGCAGATCATCATCGCGTCCGGAGTAGGAGAAAATGTTATGGAAAAAAAAGAAAATCATTACAATGAGAATTGGAGTCAAAGTCTTGACCAAAAATTATTCATTGCAAGAAAGAATTTTTCATCAAAATGAAAACTACAGTATGTATTAATTCAGACAAATAGATTTCATGTACTTGATATCCTAACCATTACCAAGCTTAAACATTCTACACAAAGAAGAGAGATGCAATATTTGCTGAGGTAGTATAGAGCATTCATCAAAAATTTATCAGCACAGTAAATAATATTAAGCTAAGAAGTAGTATATTAAATTAACTTCAAAGTTTATAATTATGACCCTCATTCACAGAGTAAAAACCAGTGAGCTTCACCACCATACTCTACACATCGCGACACTCCATTCTCTGGCTAAGTTAATACGATGGATTATGGTTAATAACTACGGTCAAGCAATTAATGAGGTGAGAACACAGAACTGCAAATTTGATTATTTTATAAATTAGCGAGATTGCATGAGAAAACAGACAACGGAACACTAAGCAGATGTGGAGCTATCCACCTAAGGTGGGCCAGTTCCAAGATACTGTAAGAAGCGACATTCATACAAAGTAGCGTACAATAAATGTCACTTGCTTTTGATGATTGAGAAAACACATTTCATCCAAACCATACTGACACTGAGCACTAAAAAATCAATGGTGAGAAAAATTTACATTATACTAATGAACCCCTGAATTGAGTTTAGAAACGAGCCTAACATTTGGAAAAATTGAAAGATAAATTTTCGACGTTCGTTCCAACACTTAGCAAGAATTTTAATGAACTACCGAGAATAAAATTTCTTTGCTAATAGTTTCTAGATTTCATTACATTGACTTGGTCGCACGCTCATCTGTTGAAACGCGGCACGGACACAAGCATTGGTACCGCGCTAGAGCGATTCTTGACATTAATTGATTATTTGAAAGCTTCCATCTTTAGTCTGATGAGCATTGCTACGTTGAAAAACACAATTCAACACTCACACTTCGGAAACTGGCCATTGAAGAACAAGTTATGCTATCTTAAACAGATTAATTTACCTAGGGAAAATAGGTTAGTCTACGTACAGAAAGAACACACAGCTGGTACAGGTGGTTGTGAGGTGGTTGGTTACTCGCTGTTGACTCCAGCACGCATCTTGCGCACTGTGCACGGTCGGCGTGACACAGCAGCGCGTTACAGGGGTGCAACACACGGCAGCAACGACACACACGGCGCACAACCCAGAACACCACACGAGGAAGAGAGCAAGAAAGTTTTGATTAGTTAAGAATTCGTTTAAGCAATGCCATCCCTTCGGAAGGAAGTTCGTTATAAAAAGTTATGGGTTAAAACACGATGATAAACTTCCACACAGATGCTTGGTTTTAGCTACTACTGGACGAACTAGCTTAATAACGGCACACTGTTGGTTAGGCGACACACAATTACGTAAAAAAAATTGTCACATTTTTTCAGCCGGGTACATCGTTTTGGGCTGGAGTCTATGATGTTATGACTGCCGCAAGCTAATTAAAAGTAGATGATGCAAGCGATCTATGATACTGTACGGTTCGTCTTGTAGAAACGCGAAATTGAAACTGCATCACAATGCTGCAAAAGAAGCAGAGTTAAGATGGGTGCACAGATTATACCTACAGTTGAAAACAGAACATTATAAATTTAATAGCACATTAAACAAGAAATCCTGCACAAAATATTTATAGTGTGAGTCATCAGCAAAATTACGCCAGTGTTTAGCTCACGAGCTTTAGCAACATCATCAAAAAGAAGTACCAGGATATGTTGAAGAAACAGTTGCAAGAAAACGTGATACTTCAGAGCATAACGAATAACAATATTATTATAGAACTCGTAGAAAGCGTTTCGAAACAGGGTCGATGAGTTGAAAGAATACCTAAATAAGTGGTTTGAGTCCATTCAAACAGGTATAGCACTCGAAGGTTAGGTTACACGCTACATGTCCTGAGTTAGCCACGACGCACTTATTTATACAGCACACAAGGCGACCCAATAGGCGTCATTTAATTGCACGGTTTATTACGTTCATTTGCCAAGCAAACTGAGGAGAATTTTTAAAAAGACGTATTCTCGCCCCTTCTGATTGCACCAGGTTTTTCAAGTCACTGAGAGCTACGCAAAACTGCTTCAAAATGAAGAGTGATGAAGCATTTTCACTGTAGGGTCTCAAATACAAGAAACACTATCGCTAGACCAAAAATAGTCGAATGATTGAGACAAGAGAAGATCAATAAAATGAACGAAAAGGTAAAAATAAAACCGCACAACGAAGACAATGAAAAACGATGTAACTTGCGCCACAGTTTATATGAACTTTGTTAGAGCAAACACACGTTAAAGGTTGCAGTGGAATTTCACAGTCGCTACAAGGATGTAGATAATCAAGTCTGATGATCAAACCTGAAAGAAATGCAACAAACAGGTGTTAATAACAAACGCTGGTTAATAATTATAAACGAAGCATTTTAATCACACTGAACAAAACTAACACTATTCCCACACTTAAAATGAACTACATGTCATATTTACCACTAAAAAAGATGAGGAATATTAAACTGTAAAATTGAGGAGTCGTATTACACATGAAAAATTCATTCTGAAGTATTTGTACGAGATAAGCCCTTGAGGCAGCTCTCGAGACTTTGTCGTATTTCTTACTTAAAACGAGAATCGATGTTCATTTCATGAACGCGAAATAAAGCATTGAAGTGAACCGTCAACATAGAGAACGTTCACCAATTGGCCTGCGGGCACGCTTTTGCTGCAGAGATCTGGACGGCGGAAGGCTGGTCTCGAGTCAAAAGGAAAACAAGGATGCGGTAAACAACGGCGAAAGAAAAAGCAAAAATTAAGCTGGGTATTTTGCCATGCACATTGAAATGTACAAACATGTGCATAAATTTTTGCAGAACAAATAAAAAAGGAAAATGAAATTGTCTTCATTCTATGATGCCAGTGCCTGACAAAGTAAACCACAAACTTTATATAGGTTTATAAAATTAGCTTATTATCATATTAGTTCGTTTTTGATACTCCCTAATACACAACAAAGACGATCTAAAAGAGTGAAGCTTAGGGACCATAACGTATGTATTGTAGAAAACAAGGAATCTATACACAAAGTGTGTTCTCACACGAGGTACAGAAACAGTTATTTAAAGAAGAAGAGGAAATAAATACAGATTAGATTATAGATTATAAGTTAGTTTAAGCCTCCCTAGCCGCTGCAAAAATAGAGCGTATCGAAGAGAGGAAGGAGGAAGGCACCATTTAGTATGGAGATAAGAAAATGAGGAATCTATGCAGAAAGGGCATAGAAACAGTACGATGGGAAAGAAGTTCATGAAATAAGATAAAAGTTGAAGAAAGTCAGAGGTGCTGAAAAACAGGACAGTAGTGAACCGGAAAAAGGTGGTCCTTAACATAACAAAAAACATTTTATTTCAACAAAAATAAGGCCTACCTAACTCTCAGCTCGGGCCCTCAAATTTTTCCCTTGGGAGCGCTAATTCCCATAGATACAATAGTTGTATCCCCCTGAGGGGAGGAAATAAATACAAAGAAGAAATAGCGAGGAAGGTATGAAAAAGGAAAGAAGCTAAGTGGGCACGAAAAATGTCTCGAAGGCCCACCTATGTAAGGCCCACCTGAGGTAACCTAACAGTATTCCCCTGAACGCCAGCCCTCACAGCATAGGACAGACAAACTCGACTAACCTAAACCTATGTTATTATTCTATGCTCCTCGAAGTGTACATGAAATCTGCTTCAAATACAGTAGCTAGACGCACAGTGCAGGCAACTTTAAAAGTAACAGTGTTCATCCATTAACTATTTTTACAATTGCAAACACTACAGCGGCTGTAGTTGCAAACACAACATATTTTATAAATTGTTATATTATTTGGCTGCGACTTCTGATGACAAGACTATCAATATTGCGCTAGGAGCTGCAGTAACAGAAATTTAGGAATATTACTTCCAGAAGGTACTATAATACGCAGCGTCTATTCATATCATAACCCTCTGCCCATAAAAATAACAAATTCAACAACAAATATTGCAGGCTAACGAAGAAATTTAGTCACAATCAAAGAGGTGATTAACATTTTTTTCAAATTATAAGTACTAAAAGTGATAAATCTAAAATCAACGAAACGCAATACTCTGAGCGAAATTAGAATGTGAGCAACAAGGTTTCGCGCACATAAAAAAGACCTAACTGGTGAACAAAGACTGGTATAACTACAAAATAAATTTCAGAGCAAATTGGACAGGTAACTGCTGGTGAACCAGCTAACATGGTTTGATAAATAAATGCAGTATTTGAGTAACACGTAATCCTACCATCTTGACGACAAACATGATCAGAACAATTTAAATATTAGGGGCCAGAATCACTCCTTGAGATGGCAGCGGAATCGAACTAAATATTTTTTTAAAGAAATAGACATAATGCTGATTCGACGATATGAAGCTAGGATGCCGTTACCCGAACAAGAAGAGAAAGGGAAAAGACTACTAATATCTTAGACAAGAACTCCAAAGAAAATTCACTAGAGCCCAAAGAATCTGTTCTTCAGACCATGTCAAGTGCTTGTGCCTCTACATAGATCTTAACGTCATTGCATCTGTTAAATGTCAAGTCACAAATGTCCCAACCCCCCTCGCAAACTATCTAAACTATCTCCCATTCAATTTTGAGGTAATTCAGTGCAGAGAATTTAATGTAATCGAAAATGAGTACAGAAATAAATTATCTCAAGAAACACGGACCACGTTGAAGACTGCAATCACGGGCACTAAAAAGTGGCGCTGAGTAACAACCGGACATTAAGGGTAGGGAGAAGAGGGTAAGAAGAAGCAGCGTATGCCTGAGAATTAATTCTGGTCCGACCGACTTATCTGAAATCCATACGCTCACTTTCCACACCGTCTACCAGGAAGGAAAACCAACGAAAATATCGAGTAATTACAAAAATTATGCTCCGTAGGTTAATTGAAAAACTCACAACATAATTGAACATCGTTAAACTAGGAAATATTAGTGAAGGATTACAAATGTTTAGAAAGTAGGAGAAGCGATATTAGCTGAATTGTAGGTTAGGTGAGGTAGAGATTAACAACACACAGCAGTAACTCGCAAATAATAAAGTAAGCAAGCAAAAGGCAAGCCAAGGGACCCAAGCAAACACTAAAGAAAACCTTTATTTGGGTTCAACGCATTGACGACATTTACGGGCCCCTGCCTCAGGCAGCCACACCGCACACTCATCTCATAAAGCCAAAGAATGTGGACAAGTCGACATAAAACTAGAGCAACAACTATCACCCTTCATCAAAGTAATTAGGAACGTTCGAGCTTGTTCACCAAAATATGCCAAGACAACGCAAGTGACAGGCTGTCACACACATCAATTCGAGGCTTAACATTAGCTATTCACAAAGCAAAGGCAGGCATGAGTAAAAATTTAAATGCATTTAATCCGTAATTTATGCGTAAACCATACGTCTCTTTAGAAACCACAAATTTACGGCAACTAATTAGATCCACTCCTGTGAGCGAAAAAAAGTTAATTTATAAACAAAAACGAAGGTTTATAAAAATAAAAAGGGCTAACTTTGTGAGCGGAATTTATTTAAGAAAGGCTAACGCCGTGAGTTTAGCGAAATTAAAACTCTGGGAGACTAGCAAACTTCACAACGCTCGCCGCAGGCAGACTAGAGATGCTCCATAAGTCGAGGAAGTGGGCGTACCTCTCCAACACACAACTGACAGACGGCCATCAATTGTTTCCATCTCCTAAAGGCTATTTCCACTGAGGCCGCTTCTTTTCCCATTTCCCACGGGGCTTTCAAAACTTCACAAAACTCCTAATCATAAGCTTTAACGGAAGGTGGAGACGCTTCAAATGTCTTAACAAATTCATATCGTTCACAGTTCACTGTTGCTAACTTTTCTTTCACTCTTCACTATTCAAACGTTTGCCACCGTTTCTGAAATTTCATGAAGCCCAGGACACGTGCTATGGAAACGTCGCACATCTTTCACAAAATATATACACTCCCTGTGGATTTAGAGCAGCAACTGCTCCCAATATTCTCGTGCTTAAGTTGAGCATTTTTTCTAGAAAAACACCGACTACTCTGCTAAAGTCGCAATGACTCTAGTCATTCGTACAAAATATATAGACACTTTTATCTACCAGGCTAAATGAGGAAACAAAGAGTGACCGGAACACTGAACACAACACACATCGAAGTCCATTATGTAAACTGCTGCGGAGTTAAAGAGATGGCACGGTTACCGTCTTCTACAGCTTCAAACCCCGAATTTGAAGCATGGCCAAGGTCAGCGAGAAGGAATGAGGAGCAGCTAAAAGTGGCAGAAATAATCCACGTTTGTAAAATATTCTTGCAGGAAATTTCCTTCTGTATTCACTTCACTGTCACAGAGAAGCTCAGCTGGTAAATTAATGTCATTTTCAGCCTGATATTGCAGAATGATCTTTGGCATCTAAGAAACACTGACAATGGTGGTGAGCTACAGCTTTGATATATTAGTGTGCTTTTTTAATGAAAAACTGCACCAATAAATGAGGATTTTCCAATTTTTAAAAACCGTCTTCAATATTTTATCTCTTGGCCTTCGTAAAAAAATTCCGTTGGCAGGTATGGTACTCACTGATTTTCAAATTTGCAGACATAACTCATTTTTCAAGGAAAATCAGACAGACAGACAAGGGTGACATGGTAGATAGATTGAGCGGCCGACGAGCATCAAGCCTCAAGGCGCAGCCTCTTCATCAGACGAGAAGTCGTCATCGTCAGAAGAGATGGTGGAGTCGGAGTCGATGTCTTCCATAGGCGTGCCGGCAGGTAGCAGCGCAGCTTTCACCTTGGCGGGGACGGTCAAGCTTAAGCTGGCGCCCTCCGTCGACACCACAGGGCGGGGTCTCCTCTTCTTCAGTCCCAGTCGGACTGGTGAGCCGTGCATGAGCAAAAGCAGGGCATGGTGGTGGTCGGGAACTCGAGTTGTGACGGAGAGTATCGATGAATCGAAATCAGAATGATGGAAAAGTCGCGAGTCAGAGATTGTAATGTCGTGGTGATGATCAAGAGCATCAAATTGTGGCAGCAGCAACGGTGAGTACAAAGTTGGTGCATAAACATTAAATGATGTCACATATTGTAGTGTCGGAAATGATAATTTTTCCGTCATGTTATGATTTCAGGTAGCAATGCTCTCAAGGAGCAGTAGATGACCAGCAAAGAATTTAGAAAATGGGCCCGACATTCACGCACCGCACGAAGCAAGACGTGGTGTGGCCATCACAAGAATGTGAGCGATATGGCAGCAATTAAGAATCGTGTAATGTGCATAAAAATGTTAGTGGCGTTGAATTATGTAATAATGTAGGTAGTAAAAAGTTCGGCACATTTAAGATGGAAGCGCACGGGTGATTATCAAACATGTTCATGAGAATGCTTGCACAGGATTTATTTGCAAGGGACATTTTCCAAACGCATCAACCGAGCACACCATTTCCAAATCACGTCGGGAGAGTCGATAAGTCGATGGATGGGCAGAGCAGATCGTTGAGTTCAGCGTCCATACCAAGATGGGAAGCAAGAAGTTCATTTTGTGCAGGTCCATGTTGACAGAAGTCGTTTGTGACTCGAAGTTAAGATAAATATCCGGTGTCGTGAAAATAGCAGTAAGACAGGGCAGGAAGTGTTTTTTTGTGGAGAGAGTGAAGAAAATATGTCTCTCGGTGCACACCCAAGAGTAAACCGTCAAAATGTTTAGAAATTGAAATATAGATTTATTATTTAGAAATATCAAATGATCATGGAATTGTCGAAAGTTTAAAATAATTTGAAGTTAATTGGAAGTGTAAATAATGAAAGAACGTGAAGTTGACGAAGGAGAAGCAGCGAGGTAGTCGGAGGTTCCCAGGGACAGAGAACGAAGAAGAGAGAACAGATGTAGAAGCAAGAAACACTGGCTTTCATAAATATGCAAATTATCAAACATAGTAGGCAAATAATCAAACATAATGATCTCCGCAAAACAATACTGAAATATACCACCTAAATTCACTCACTGAGAATACCATTAGTTTATAAAAGAACTTCCCTGATTCGTATAACATAAAAAATGAGTAACAAAATTTAAAATTAAAACAAGCAGAAAAGGAAACAAAAGAAAAGGACATCAGAAAACGAAAAAAAAAAGAAGAAAGAACCCTCAACTACAAAACAAGATCAAGCGAGATTCGGCGAACACGGTCAAACTTCGGACACTGAGATAAAACTGATGTGAACAACTTTCCGTGACACGTGCGAAGTTATCAGTAATCAGTGAACCGACCAGATCATTTCAGCGAGGGAAAAACTTCGACCAAACCTAACAGGTGACGAGGGATTCACAGTTTGTGAGGGCGCGCTAGAAGAATGGATGAGTGACATTTGACAAGAGATAGAATGAATCTCCTGCTAGAATCCTGAAGCTGCCACTGCAACATAACACAAATAGCACGAGCACATTGTCCACGAATAAAGCGACATTTCCGTAGCAGTGTAACCGCAACTGCTACGAGTCAGTCAAGTAGCGCAAGTCTGCTCCTACTGCAACGCAAGTCATCTCAATAAGCGAGAGCAGAACGGTATTCTTGATATTAGCACAACAATAAACTATAACAAAGACATAGAAGGTAAACTGAGTACACATACGAAAAAGTACCAGACAGAAATCGAAATAACGTAACAGAAAGAATAGCACGAGGACTGATCCACAAGTCGGGGCAACTAGAAAGTGAAATGATAGAAAATCAGAGAAAAAGCAAGAAGTCTGTCAGTCCATTAATCAAGCTAGCGTGGTAATGAGTAAAATAAAGACCAACACGGCTGCCAGCACACGAGCTAAATCAACTGGAGAAAGAAGTTACAGAAAATCAAAGAAATAAAAGCAAAACACGACTTTCAGTACGCGTACCATCCCGTGGAGGGTGAAGTACTGTAATGAAAAGTGAAAGAAAAGTTAACCAGCCAGTACACACGTCAGATGAGCTGGAGGATGAAGTAACAGAAGAAAGAACAAGAACCAATCCACAAGTAGAGCCAAGCGTGACGAAGCTCAGACGATGGTAAGCGCCTTACACAACGTTAAGATAAAGCAGTTATCCACGGAACCAGGCCTCTGCTAATTCACCACACTGCTAAGCCGAAACAAACCCGTTGCTTAGTTATAGCTAATTAGCTCTCAAAATAACATTCATTTATTATATGCACAAAAAGCAGACTTAACACGATAACATCTTTGTTACACCTCGTGAGCATATAAAATCCAGGTTGTTCGAGTCAGTTGAGACAACGAAGAGAAGAAAATATCAAATGTTAGGAAGCAGCCACAGTGTGCAGCACTAGTAACACGCAAATACTCTGGCAGCAGCGCGACAGTGAGAGGCAGCTGTTTAAAGGTGTTGTTACTTCTTCTGTATTTAAAGGTGTTACTTCCTTTGCATTGATGAGAGAATTGATAACGGGCAAGATCCCAAAACCTGCGGACTGTTGCATCAAAATGTCCTGTCAATGAACTTGAGACGTTCTTCATCGCTAGTGCACAGAAACGAAAACAGCGAATGCGATATTGCGAGTAAAACCAGAGAGAACAATTTACAGATAATGAATTTGAATTCATTCATGACAAACGAAATTTAGTTATCGAAAGTTTCGGATTTATGTGTTGCGCACTTCATCGTGGTGAATGAACCCAAGTGATAGTGATAATAGCCGAATATACTGCCATTGACGAATGATTAATTGGCGTATGATTTATATTTTTATCGAGAAACGAAAAATGTACCACAAACGCGCTCAAGTGAAGGTAAAAAGCATAGATCATGAGAACATGACAATGGTTGTGTTTGGGGAGATAACGAGAACTGTGTTGGTTGAGATTTAATTCTTGGTACCAAGACAAGCAAGCCGTAGCTGATCATACACGGCTGTTGTCCTAACCACATTACAGAGCAAATACAGTGCTCAAAACAACAATCCCATCGTCATTAAAACTCTACACAGGATTAACACCGGCGCTATAAAAGCTAAAACTAAAAATTAGAGCATAGAAAACCTTATTTACTCAAGTTTATTGACCGCCGCACCTTCTGGGAAGTTCCAATGCGTAGGAAAATTTACGCGTATCAAGTACAGCATCAGAACCGAACTGGGATAAATCAATTCCCTCAGCTATTGTGAGTAGAGAGCAGAGCGAGGCGAGAAGATGTAGTTCGAACGAAAGAAAAACCATAGAAGCAACGAGGAAAAGCAGGCGAGAACGGCGGTATGCACAGCGGACTTTACCTCCACACAATCGCTGCAAGGACGCTCTCACTTGTGAAGGTATTTACACAGGACGCAGGACAACTTCAATCTTCGTTCACAAAACTAACTTAAATAGGAAGTCATTTAAAGCTAGGAAATAAAGAAAAAATAATAATCTAAGAGTGGAGAGGAAAGTCCTATTTGTCTTTGGACCCCCTCCTCCGCACGAGGTCGATGCCTTTTCTTATGAGGACCATAGCCCTATTGTGGCGCCGGGGCTTGCTGCCGGTGCGGACTGCGGGAGGCAACGGGCCGTTAGGCGGGCAAGCGCTCTCACACAAACCTCAAATCCTTCCATTTGCACAGAGAAAATATTACTTTGCTTCAGCGTAATGTGCAGTGAAAGCTTGAAATCGTGATAAAATTGTGAAATCCTGAAGTGAAACCCTCAGATCCTTCCATTCTTACAGAGAAAACATTTCTTTGCTGCAGCGTAATGTGCATTGAAAGCTTGAAATCGTGACGTTGTACTCTCAAATCCTTTCATTCTTAAAGAGAAAATGCTTCTTTGTTACAGAATAACGTAGAGCTAAACCTCAATAACGCTACAAAACTGTGAAATAGCAACGTGAAATGAAATCGAGAAATCCTTTCATTCTTACATAGAAATAACTGCTTTGTTACAGCGTAACCAATTGTCCAACATTCAGCATATGCTCTGTCGAGTTACAGTCACGAAACACAGACAAGAACCATAAAAATAAGCTGCAGCTGTTGAACAATCTTCTGCACGATATTCTATTTAACACCTCACTAAGGAACACTTGACCTGAAGTTCACAGAAGCTCAACACGGTGAGACTCTGAACTAGATGTACCTTGCGTGCATAGGTATGTGCAACAAATGCAGTCGATAAGTAACTTAGCTAACAAAGCTGAATTGGTGCAATGAATCGATTGACCTGAAGAAATTAAAACTGTGTGAAATGGGCCAATTTTATTGAATAACTCAAAACTAATCGAGTAAGCCTTAGGGAATGTGCATCGAACAACGAAACAAAAAATCCATAAATTCGGAGGCTAACTATGTATGGAATACGATATTCCGGTAAAGAACATTCCTCAATGCTAGAATCCGCGACAATAAATAAAATTAGACGCAGTGGAACGAATTTCCGAGAAGGACAATTTTAAAATAATCTTTATTCGAGACCATGATCCGTAAAATACCCGAGTAGGGCGACGCAACGAACGGGGAAAAAGACATACAATAATTCAAAAGTACACCATAAGTGACACGTCATACCAGAAATTCAGAGAAGCATTCTCAAAAATAACTTGAATAAGCTGCTGGTCTCAAAATCGCAATGTCAAAAATAAATAAAAGTCAATCCAACTGGCCACACGAAAGTAATATATTTTTACCTATTTTAATTAATGGGATGACTTTTGAGATAGCTTAAGCATCGATTTACATCCAAAACGAGAATAGCCATACTTGACCATCTGAGGTTATTAATGAGTTCGAAGTGGACATTGATATAAGCGATGCACCCAAGTTCAGTCGAAGAGACGCTTGCTATGACAAAACCTTTCTTCAATAACGCAACACCGGTGCAGTAAAACGACCGACAGACACCAGCCGATCATGTGGTGTCAGGCGAAGCATACGAGGCTACTCATGACAGCTTCAGTTGAGCAGGAAGTAGCATGAAAATTTGCGGTAGGGAAATTGAGTAAAGAAATGAGGTAAGGTCTGTCTAGTCTTCCCATGGAACGCCTCAAAATGTATCATTCATGTAGAACATTATCGGGCAAGTGATAATCACGAATAAAACTCGAGTGAGACTTCCGGTACCTTGTTCACTGAACTATTTTGAACGTTGGTTTATAATCCTAGAAACGAAGTTGGAATGTTTTGAAACACCAGAGCTTACACGCTTTCCAGAACAGTACTTAATTAGCAAGTTCGATTATTGATACCCCATTCAGAAAGGGAGATACATTATAATGAAATATTAAAACAATTCTGGTATCATAACGAAAATGTTACTGAGTGAATTCTATTGTATCATGCAAAGAATTGAGAAATTACTCAAGACATATAACTAGAAAGTGTTGACTAAACATCAATGCCGCGGTATTTCAACTGACTGCACCAAACTGGAGGCACAGGAATACGAAACGTACAAGTATTTCACTCAGAAAAAGATACATACTGAGCCCCAATATCATCTAATAGCAGTTTGAGCTCAACAGGAGCACGACCTAGGGTGTCGGCTAGCATATAGTATATTTAATAATAGTGCAAGAATTTTACGTGAAGGTTGTCTGCAATAGGATTATATTTGAATCCTTACTCGTCTGAGACGTTAAACATGACTACGATCCATAATAGGACTTGTCTATCCACTCAATAGAACGGCAAGACAGTGCTATATGAGGCGTCTATATTCAGCCAAGCGTATCACATGCAGTATTAGAATGAACGCTTTGAACAGAGATGACTGATTCACTATCGCTTAAGAGAGTCAATCAAGCACGGCACATATAATTGATTGATTATAAGAAAGTTTTAGCCTCCCCTTACCACAACAAAGATGTTCACAGAGAGACATTCAGCATTCTTAAGGGTAGTAATAGGGATTTTTTTAGAATCACTTTTCCCAACGACACATGACGGCACCGCAATGCTAAGGCAAATGAACTAAGATCTGCTCGTCATGACCCTAGGAAGCGACCAGGTTTGCAATTTCCTAACAACTTCCGATATCGCGGTACTACAGTTGGCAGCGTACGTTTATCGAATTACACTTTGCTACGCTACATCCTAACGCATTAAAATCACTAAAGCACGACCACCTTGACATGAAGTCAACATGAAACACCAGTTCTGAGAACATATAGATTAGATTAGATTATTAGTTAAAGCCTCCCCATCCGCAACAAAGGCGATCCAAAGAGAGGAAAGAAGAAGGCACCATTTAGTATGGAGTTAAGGGAACGTGGAATCTATGCAGAAAGGGCACAGAAACAGTAAGATGAGAAAGAAGTTCATGAAACAAGATCAAAGTTGAAGAAGAAAGTAGGAGGTGCTGAAAAACAGGATAGCAGTGAACCGAAAAAAGATGGTCCGTAACAAAATAAAAACCTAGTCTATTTCAACAAAAATAAAGCCTACCTAACCTTCAGCTCAGGCCCTTGCATAGTCCTCCTGGGAGCGCTAATTCCCATAGATACAATACTTGTATCCCCCTGAGGGGTCTAAGAACATATATCAGGCACAAAAATGTTTCAAACAAAAGGAATAAGCTTACTTAAATGCGAACGAATGCCAGATAAATAAGGTTAAATTGAGATAAAATAATCAGACCAAAAGACAAGAGTGTAGGCCGCAAGATAATTAGTTGAAGTGCGATGCTACAGGAACTTGAAAAAAATTTAGTTCATATCAACTTTCAACCATTGCTGAAATTCCTCACTAGAGAACTTCCAGATCTTACTACCATAATAGAGATAGTAGACAAGTTGTGCTAGAGCATATTAATAGCGTATCAAATTTTAATTTTAAATTGTTTTCCACAACTTACATACTTCAAAAACGTCTCAGAAATTTGAACCACAGAGCCCACAGCTTTTAAGTAACAGAAATAACAGATAATGGGATCGCTAATAGAAGAAACACAAAGAAACCAAAGTGAACGTAATGAACATGATGCCGCCATAAAGTGAGAGAACCAAACACAAAAATAAAATTATTGCATTTATGAAAGCGACATGAAACTGTGAACTCGAAAGCTACTTGAAGCGAGGCAAAATGATTAAAAAGGAAAAACGGCATTTCCCCCGGTCGCTCAAAAAAGGAAGGCACAAAAAATGCATACGATATCAATCGCAAAAACTAACACAAAAAAGTTCGGTTACGACTAAGAAACGTTTGGCCAGGACTTAGAATTCGCAGGTCGATATCACAAAAAAAAAAACTAAAAGCCTTTCGCAATCGTACCGGAGTACAAAGGCTGAAAAAGAAGTCCAGTAAACACGATAAAACAATCAAAACATGAAAAAGCGCTGAAAATTTCGTCGTCGTACAAAAAACGTGAACTGATCACGGAAAAAAATACGGCTTTCATTCGCATGGAGGAGAGCGAATCATGAGAGGCAGAATGAACACCGAGAGAAAATAAACCTTCCTTTCAGGAAACACGACCGCTTCACAATGTACTGTCGAACCTTGTGAACCAACGAGAAAACAAATTCAATCCATGAGAAATTCAATAGAAGAAGAGAAAATAAAAAAAACACGAAATAAAAGAAGAAAAGCAACTGAGGACATAGCAAAATAATAAATCATTTCAACAGCCTAAATTGAGCATAACCTAAGAACAAAATGAACATATAATCCAGAATTTTCAAACTAATTGACAATTTACATCAATCAATAAACTAGAAAATATATCTCGCCACACGCTTGCGCAAATAAATCACTGGCATGAAACAAATATATTCTGCAAAACGTAAACATAAAATAAAACGAGAGCACTGTCAATAAAATGTTAGCGAGGCACACACACTGGAGGCGAGGGGTTAGTAGACATTGAATCAGGAACCTATTTCAACTATCGACAGCGGGGTTACTGTGTACGCAACATAAGAGGAATGTAAAAATAGTGGAGTGAATTATAATGCACACAGTAAAAAAGGCGCTGGAAAAAAAATGATAACACAAAAAAGGAGTAAGTCTGGAAATGTTTTGAACCGTACGAAGACGAGCAGTTACAAGAAAACGGGATTTTCGGTAATTGACTCGCGATTAAACTAATGCTCGCTTCACTCAACTCACGAGCCAAAATGAAACATGTGAATGGAAGTTTGTGGCGAAATTTTGTTCTGTGATATGAACAACAATTTAGTAGAGTTGAGTTCTATACACATGAACGAAATTACATAATTTTTAAATGGTTATAAATAATAACTTTCATCCTTCTGTGAAGAACGCCCGAAAAAATTAAAGAACAGAACATTTCCAAAATACGGAGAATTCGATGGTCATTAGAACTACACAGAAAGAATGGAAAATGAAGTGGTAAAGTATCACAACCATAATAAATTTCAGAATACGTTGATACAGCGAAGGAAAGCGAGTGATAGTGTAAGGACTACATGTAGAGACGGAGAGGGTGTGTGGCACCAGAGTTCAACAGAACGCGGCCGTTGCATCTGATCGAATGAAATGCACAGAAATCAGCGGCAAGCTAACCAAAAAAGGAACATGAAGCAGCGAAGCGGAATGTAAGAAAATGAAATGGGATAATTTTTAGGAAATCCAAATCGGTTTTTTCATCATGATATTCTTAGCAACATTGGTTTTTTTATCCTAAAAGAGATGTGAAGAGCTACCGTAGCAGAAAGTGCTGCGTGCGAGGTCCCTTCAATGGACGCAGGGAAATAGTAGCAATGGGAGTACCTATGGTTCACTGCGAAGTGACGAAAAAGAAATTCATAAACTAGCTGAGAATCATAAAAATGAGACAAATATTTGAACTTAAATTTCAACGTATAAAAAATAATGGGAGTAATAAATAGCTTTAGCAAAGCTAAATAAATTTGGATGAAAACCAATTAAAATGAATTAAATTTAGAGAAGCTGAAAAAGATCCGAAATTGAAGTAAAATAAAAACAGAACCCCAACTTGGCCAATTGACAGGGTACAAAACTGCCTCCAGAAGCCGGAGTCCCCCACATTACAATGACAAACGCGAGACCCAACGCTATCGTTTTGCGGGCAAAAATGAAAATATCCCACTAGCCCAACACTAGGTACGGGAGAGAAGGAACTAAAGAGAGTGGGGAGCATGAGGAGCAGACCAGAATGGCAGGGGAGGGAGGGCAACACCAGATGAGGGAGACTCTCAGACCAACCTTCCGCCAAAACTACGCCAGCCAACGAAGCGGCGCGACACAGTCAGTGTAGGTGAGACAGTCAGTGAAAAAAAGAGAGCAAACGGCATCAGCAATGAAGCGCTGCACTCAAATGGTCATGCCAATACACGCACCTTCGACACACCTGCGCTTTGCTATCGCACCACCTCTGAGTCTCAAGTTGTTGCAGTACTGGGACGTAAATGAAAACTTAAGCTTTCGAACACAACTAGCACTCAGATTTTATGACCACTCTTAAAAATCATATGCCCAACAGCAAATTTAGCAAACTACAAGCCAATGGAAGGCCAGGCAAACATGCCATTTAAAGCAAGTCGTCTGAGGATGAAGCATAAATCTTCCACTTGGGCTCGGAACTGTGAAAAAATTATTTGTATCGAAAGATCGATTGAACCGTGCGGTCTGAAGGCATGTCCGGCTTCATCCAACGTAGGAATAAAGTGTTAACTAGCAAAATCTAAAAAAAAAATTAAAAATTCACTTTTACGCTGAAAGCAAGGTCATTTCACAGACCATCCGCAGCGAAATGTATATTCGAGAACAAAGGAGTGCGATTTGAAAAAGCGGCGATGCTGGTCAGCACAGGGAGCGTCAAGGAGCGGAGTATAGGCACGAACACTTCACCGTGGGAGTGCCTCGGTAACCGGCAATAAAACTAAAGGAAAGTATTTTAAAAATCACAAAAGTAATTCAATAAGAGTAAACTGAAATTAAACAGGCAATAAATTACAGCTAATCTGAAACTAAAGTAAAGCTCAGAAATATCATCAAGCACATGCAAACTGAAGCATTTTAACACATCGAACAACGTGAATATTCCAGGCATACGTTAAAATTTCCTTTACAAATAAAAATCCCCTTTACAAAGTATATAAGATATTTCCAGCTTATATCCACTGAACATTAAAATAAGACGTACATTTTTCAACGCTCGGCACCCAAGCAATGAGCTATGACGGAGACAATATTAAATACCAAGAGTAACCAAGTGGGTGTTTCTTAATCTACTGATGTTTGTGGATGGTAACATGGATGGTCCACACGGAATGAACGTCAACGAGGATGTTACAACACACTGCTGCTAGCTGCCCCTGCGTGTACTATAGTTAAAAGAGCGTATTTTGGTGCTCATTACCCCACTTATTATCCATACTCTACAGATATATTTTCATGTCATTTTTCTCAGCAAAATGAGAAGCCTGTCAGGAACAGTGCTCCACATCAGAAGTATTGGCAAGAGGAGGGTACTAGCACCAAGAAACGTCGCATAGAAAAAGCATAACGGACATTTCCTTACGGTCTGACCGCGTGAGTCGGTCGACTATGGGTTTAAGAAAAACATTTTTATTAAGCAAGTACTAACAAGATCTCCCGAAAATGGAGATACTCCATTCATTACTACAATCCAAAAAAGATACACTGAGAGCATGGCGCCTAAAAAGAAGCGATGCTAAATGTTCCTCTTTGATTGCTTAGTTCATATTGAGAGACGTGCAATAGCAATTACACTTCAAACAATTAAACGACAATGAAAATGTAAAAACGAGGAGTCTGACCTAGCCTGAAGAGCGTTACATTCAGCGCCTGCATCCAGTGTCTATAACCGGGACGCAGAGCAGCAGCCGGGCCAGGCCGTTCGAACAAGATAGAGGTGGGACGTGGTAGACGGTAACACGAGTACACAGGGATTGGTGGTAATTTACTTTTGAAATGAAATAATGCGTTCTTAAAACGATACATTATCGAAATAAACCCCAGGAATTCCTACTGATTGAATTCGAATATTCAGGGCAAGAAAATTGCACAGATAAACTCGTTTAGACTACCAAAAAGAAAGCGCGATGCTAAAAAAAAAGCTAATGACCTAATTCAAAGGTAAAACGGGCAAACGAATCCGTAAAAAAATTGTTTCATTCGCCAAAAATATGACTTTCATCCACTTTCATGTGGTTCTACACACCACTACTTGAAAACACGAAATTTTCAAATTTAGGCATTTCTCAATATTGATTAAAATTCACAAAATAGTGAATTTGTGACCTACATAACCCAAAAACCTCAAATTCTCAGTAATGATAAGCTGTACAAGAACAAAAAAAGTGGTCGACGGATCACGACGGAGGAGAGAACAAGGCAAGAGAAGCAGGGAAGAGCACAGCAGCGAGGGAACTGGACACAACAGGGAGACGAGAGGCCCGCTACACAAGGACACCGGCCACAACACGAGCAACACCCCCGCAGCGCGGCAGGGCTACCAGATTAGCATTCCTCTAACCAAAATTCTTAGTGTTTCTTATCGAATTAAGAGTCGCCTTTGTGCTTCTCATCAAATTAAGCTTGACTACAAAGACTCGGCATCTGTCAGCCTACAGGTGATAGATGCTGATCAGTCGTTGAAGTCAAATCCTATTTTAAAAAGCCTAAACCTAAAAATCTTGACCGGAAAAAGGTGAATCTCCCAACCCTTGCGCATATGGAGGACACACAGCAACAGTAGGACTGAGGCGCTAGACATACTATGATGTGGTTGTGAATTCAGTACTTGATCTGAGATGAAAGGAATACAAGAACAATTCGTGTTTCAGAATACGTAGTTCTATGTCCTTAATCTATTGAACTTCACCAATTGAACCTGCAGAGAAATAATCACGTAGAATACTACTGAAGCCCTCACTGTACACTCACTATATAGTAATGTAATCTCCACATCTACGCATTCATCCTCCAACCCTGGATTTCGGGTCATTTTGCATGCCTGAGTTAGCTCATAAAAACAGAGCAATATTGCTCAGTAAATCGCTCTGGAATTGAAGTTACTTGCCGAGAAGAACTTTCAACTTCGCAAAAATTTCGCATAACAAAACCTAGACAAGTGACCCCTCAAGGGAGAGAAAAGGAATCCCAGGAGTACGAGCAATAAAAGATAAGCGTGTTCAGTGCATGAAAGTTCACGAGTTACACAAGCAACCTTGAATTTGCGTCAACGCCATCTTTCTCATAGTAACAGGCTAGGGATTTCAGAATTCTTCACTTTTAGATTGGGATTAAAAAATTGAAAGTGCTCTTCTAGTTCATTTTAAAGTGAGACTACACTCGTGGCGTCCAGTGATAGGCAGAGCTTGCTCACTATCCGAACAAGTCAGAAGCCATGAACTTTTATTTACTTATGGTCTACAACAAAACCCGGCGTTACCAACAGTGAAACAAAACAAAAATTCTCCCTATCATCTCATTTTCCCGAAACATTGCACGATTGAGAATACAACTTTCGTCCCAACGAAACTTAGAACCTCATTTAGGCCACAGGCTGAACCGAAACATAGATTTCAAATCTCCGATAGCTTTACTTTCAGACTTTCAATTTGATAAAATACTAAAAAATATAGAAATTAACGGGCATAGTTCCCTTCATAATTGGTCGTATTGCACTCACGTGAGTCGGTATCGTAACTCTTCAATAGAAATAGTGCAGCAAAAAGGAAAAATCTACAGTATAAAAATAGAGCAAAATGCATCCATCCAGAACAGCCACAGCAATAAGACAAATAACACAACATTCGCTTGACAGAGCAATCAAGACGCATCGGAACTGCACGCGTGCGCTTCAGTTTCATGCTATGAGTACACTACACGCTAGCGAACCTGAACACTGACTATAAGGCGACAGTTATAACGTGTACTTCAATCCGTCATACAACTCCATGGAACGCAAATTTCCAATTGAAATTTTCCCTATCGACCCACACCAGCACATGACAACGTTCGGTCCCAGCAAAACCCTAGTACTTCCCATGCTGTTTTACACGCCCTGCCAAAATGAGCACGACAACGACCCGTACGCAGAGCAAGAGCGAACTAGAGCAATACTCACAGGTATCGAGGTTCTTCTGGAGCTGTCTCGACACTCTGTTCCTGGCGTCGTTGAACTCGAAGTGGATGCCGACACGCAGCAGGGTGGAGTTATCCTCGATGAGGCTGGTCAGCTGCATCTCGATCTTGTTGCCCAGCACAGATTGTTGCTGCAATGAATGTGACAATTGCACGGCATTCATACATGTCACAAATTTATGGGTGAAATTTCTATTTTCATCCTTTAGTTTAAAAACTAGGTTGACGTAACTGAATTTGCTGATCAGCATTTCCAAAGGAACGAACGCGTCTGCAATTTGCAGAAGGGTACTCATTCCGAGCTTTTTCATCTTAACAGCACAGTTCAAAACTACTATTTAATGATGTGAGTGTAATTTTTCGCTCAATACGCTGAGGAGCTGGAAAATTAAATGGTCATATTATATAGGTATGAGGTAGAGAAAAAAAATGGAAAAGCTCAATTATAGTGAGATAATCTCACTATAATTGAGCTTTTCCATTTTTTTCTGTACCTCATACCTATATAATATGACCATTGTACGACTAGTTTTACCTGCCCGGACCCCCACACCAGGTGGCCACGAGACCCACACACCTGGTTGGCGAGCCTGACTTCCTCAACGGAGTGCATCTTGTTCAGAGATTCCATGACCCGCACCACCCCAGTTGGCGTGATGTTGTTGGTCTCCAAACTGCAAAAGTAATGGACACAATGACATGAAACTTTAGGTAACCCATCGCCTTCCCGTTCTTAGGATACCAACCGACGAAGCTCCTGAATTGTTAATAAAAGACCCTCGGCAGCATCCTTTACTAGTTAGTGAGAAGCAAATAGTATTAAATATCAGCGAATTTAGGCCATTCTGACCATAGCAGAAGCCTTCCAAAGAGAGAAAGAATGAAGGTACCACTATGCATGGAGTTGAGAGAACGGGGAATATACGCACAAGGTGTTCCACACAAAATCTCTAGCGCATAGAAACAGTGAGTTAGGAATGAAGTTCATGAAACAAAATAGGTTAAGAAAATAAATGGATAGGTCCTGAAAAACAGGACAGTAATGAACTGAAAAAAGATGGTCTGTAACAAAACAAAAAACGTATTCTATTCCAACATTTCAAAACGCCTACCTAGCCCTCAGTTAAGGACTTCACATTTTCACTCCTGGGAGCATTAATTCCCAGAGGTACAATAGTTGTATCCCCCTGAGTGATTTGCAAGGACCATCAAAAGACGGTTCTATACAGTTTCCAGGCCCTATAGAGAACGAGATGTGTATGAATAAGAAATGTCCCCACACACTGCACACAGAAATAGCCAGATTGAAATAAGTTGATGAAACACAAAATGAAAGTCGAAGAAAAAAGTAACGAGTGATGGAAAAAAGAAAGCAGTGCACTGAAAAAAATAGTCCGTAACAAAACAAAAACCTACTCTATTTCAAGAAAATAAAGACGTACCAAACCTTCATATCGGGACCTCATGTCTTCCCCCTAGGAACACTAATTCCCATAGATACAACATTTGTATCGCTCTGAGGGCTTCGCCGACGACGGGTAGCGCACAACGATTGGTAGGCGACGGAAATGAGAAAAAACTCGAAAGACTGTGGGGTCGCAGACTTCATTTGAGCTCACACGACTCTTTCATTGTGGACTTGTTTTCCCATCGAATGACAACAGATGAAAAACATGAACTGTGAACTAAAATTTAGTTCTAAATTTCAAGACCAGCTATCTAATTCTAAAGACACATGAAAAAAATACAGTCTAACCTAAAATCTTTTAAAAAACAGACCAGCTTATTAATTTTAAAAATTCACGTAAAAACTACATTCTGACCTAAAATCTTTAAAAAAATAATGAGATTTCAACAGCAGTAGAATCAGACCTACAGACGAAAGTTCAACAGTGGGGAGTCCATAATCAGGTAACCGGCCCACAAACAGGGTCAGCCAGACGGCGCTCACTTGAGTGTGCGCAGTGTGTTGTTCTGCGAAAGCGCGGAGGTGATGGCGTCCAGGTGTCTGTCACACAGCCCTGTGTTGGCCATGCTCAGCGTCTCCAGCTGGTTGTTCGTCTCCAGCGCCCCGAACAGTCTGCCGAGCTGCTCGTCTGACATTTTCTGAAAAAAGAGTTGCATTGCAGTAAAGTAAACCTAACACAAGAATTGGTAATTCTAAGACAGGCGTTGGTAAACCTAACCCAAGCGTTGGTAAACTTCAAACAAGCCTATGGTAAATCTAACACAAGAAGGTCGTTTTATGAAAAAGCGTTTCAGAGCACAGTGATAAGCCTGGCACAATTTCAACATATCGGAATGTTTAGAGAAAACTTCAGACCATTCAGGAATCACCTAAATGCAATTCTACATAAGCATTTCAAAGAAATGTGTCAAAAACTTAGTTTTTCCACTTTTCCAACAATCTTAGAGCAGAATAGATGTAATAAGATGCTATTTATCTTCTATACTTCCTCTCCACAAAGCAAGAGAGGAAGTTCCTATAACACGAGACCAGACTGTCCACCATTGGGTATCCTTGTAACTCGCACATTCCAGTTCACACTCAAAAGAAGAATTCAGGCACAGGATTTCCCAGTTCCGCGTATAAGTGGATCCAGAGAAATATAACAATTATTGATGAACCAGCTCTTATCTCCACTGCCAGAATTGATGTATGATGCAAAGAGGCAGGGAAAAACAGCAAAAAAACAGCTCATTTAGAGAAATGAAACGAAGAATAGACTCCTAGTTGAACAATTTAATAAACTAAATAATGCATTTCTAAACTGAGGAAGATTGAGATCCCTACCGGCTGTCACTTCAACCTCAGTGCTGAGATAACAATTAGATGTTGAAGTGCAATATTGAACTCGTGATCTCTATGACGAAATCACAAACTTGCCCAAACGATGTAACGAAGTTCCTACACCACGACCCTGATAATCTGGCAATCTAATGAATTTAATTTCTGAAGCGACACCTGTTTAAAAGAGCACGGCAACCACAGACCTGCCAATCGTTAGCAGTCATTGCTCACTCTGATACTGTGCTCACTCCATCTCATTACCAGGCATTGCTCACTACGATATCGTGCTTACTCTGATATTGTTAAGGTTGAGTTCTTTGAACTTAGGGTCGTCATTCTTGAGTCGCTTGATGCTCTCCTCAGGGTCGGTGTCGTTGGGAGGCTCAGCGGGCAGAGGTTTGAACTTTGTGGCTTTGGTGATGCCGCCCCAGCCAACCCCCACAGGCCGCTCTTTGTTGAGCAGCGACGCGTGGTACTGGTCTTGGTTCATCATCGAGTGGAAGCCCAGGATGGCTGTCGAAATAAGGCACTTGTCACAGTTTTGCTGCAGTATCGAACTCAAAATTTCTGTGGGTACAATGTAATCGGTCCTCTAGTTTTTAGTGTTAGTTGAACAGCAGGGACTATTTCTTTCCGCACAAGTTAAGGTCGTAGAAGATCAGAAAATAATGTATAATTGAACGATCGACCGTATTTGATTGAAGAGTAGAACTCGTCTCATTTGACCATGGCACTCGTGACATCCAGTTGGTTGTATAGTTAATTAGATTAGTCGTTAGTTTTAGCCTCCCTACCTGCAGCAACAAATGCAATGCAAAGAGAGGAAGGAAGAAGGCACCATTTAGTATGGAGTTAAGGAAACGCGGAATCTACGCAGAATGAGCATAGAAACAGAAAGTTGTGAAAGAAAATTATGAAACAAGACCAAAGTTGAAGAAGGAAGTAGTAGATGCTGAAAAACAAGACAGCAGTGAACCGAAAAAAGATGGTCTTTAACATAACAAAAACAGTTTATTTCATCAAAAAAGAAAGCCTACCTAACTCTCAGCTTAGGCTCTCACGTTGTCCCCCTGGGGTACTAATTCCCATAGATACAATAATTGTATTCCCCTGAGGGGGTTGTATAGTTAACGGTTCAGTTCCAAATTAAGGTTTGCCAAGGACTGAAGAGAACATTCTATTGAAAGAGTTCGTCCCAATGGAACATAAAACTAGGAATGATTGGAGATGATAGCTAAATAATAATTTTTAAATT
Source organism: Morinoia aosen (assembly GCA_030386875.1). NCBI lineage: Eukaryota > Metazoa > Arthropoda > Malacostraca > Amphipoda > Talitridae > Morinoia > Morinoia aosen. Next base: position 10,291,486 of record CM059562.1, read on the forward strand.
GAATATATACTTGATACCCAGACAGTCAACCGCGACATCACCAAAAAATCGTAGGGAACGGAAGATGCAATAATTTAAATACATACTTTGATCCGTTACCAAACAGATGAGGAAAAATTCGGCGTCAGCGAATTGATAAAAGTCGCACGCAATATATTACAGCGAGCAGAATACTATGATGACAGAACACACGATACATCATAAAACTAAACTAAACAAAAAGTTAAAAACTCATCACTTAATAGAGGACATGGCTCTTCAAATAAGCCCCATAATCTAAAGAGACAGGTGCTCCACGCACAAATCTTTTTCTGAGTTCGAAGTCGACCTAATTAGCTGTATAAAGAATCCCAAATCAATGCTCGGCTGCAAAAATGGGGTCAAAATAGAAACCCCAAAATCGCTTACTTTTTTCACACAAGTTGTTAGCCGGTTATGGAATGTGAAGGCAGGATTGTGCGCTATGATCGAGTAGCTAACTACGCGAGATGGGTACATCTTCCATTAGGCAATGACACCCAGCACCACATCACCGGATCCCAACAGTATTTCCCACACGTAAAGCGTAGCCTTCGGAACTGTGATCAACAACATTCAGTGCTTAATTTGTTTGTACTACGAAGCGTTACTGAAAACTGAGGCTCCAGCTCGTGTTAGCGTGGACAATGCAATTTTTCGTGGAACCTAATAAGCTCACTTTCATAACGCCTAACTTCGCTCAAATTCCTGACCTGCAAGATCGACAATTTCATCCTCGGAGGCAATCTCGAGTACGGAGTTGAATTCCTCGTCGAGGTCGACCTCGACTTGGTTTGCTGTGGGGTCTTCTGGATCCTCTGGCTCGGGGGGCGGCGGTGGGACCCACTGCGGCACGAGAACCACGTCAGATAGTGTTATTCCTACCGGCAACAATCAGGATCCCAGAAATTTTACCCCACCCTTTGGGCGTACACTAAAACGAATGCCAGCTCGTTAACTAGGATGGCTTTCAGATGCTTCACGACACGCACCCTACACTCTAAAACCTAGGCAGTGAAACTCATAAATTTCTATACAAGACGCGGCAACTCTCAACTAACTTGGAGGAAATCGAGGTCTTGTCTTGCGTTACATTTGTTACAACTGCAGCTCCTGACGGTAGGAACTAAACAGCTCCCCGAGCCCAAAAGTTATTTCCCCACCGCATAACCCACCAACGGCTATAACTATAGCACTATAACTGATGGTACTTATAATATATTTGGGGTAGTACATTTTGGAAGTGCTACAGCTGATAGTACTTCCCAAATGTGGAGTCTTGTTCACCTCAACCCACCAGAAAGGATCATAAAGCCGAGTAGAAATGTGACTATTATCACGTTAAACAATTTAAGGACTCTGATTTTACCAACAGACATTTGTGCTTGCTACAGACCGAAGAGAGTGAAGGCTCGAGTAAAAGATTGTAAATGAATTTCATCCCAAAAAGCAACGCCATTCTCACCTCGGCGTAGCAACATACGAACTCAAAAATTTGGATTTGACTATAAGAGATCGAGGTCACGTCATGCCCGCACCTAACGAACGCAACGTCCGGCAACAATCGTGTTTCCTATTTCCTCTTCAGCACAGCTTCCTCACAAGCCGCAAAACTCTGGCTTTAAGAATGTCCTTGCAGAAATCATTAGAAATTTAGAACGTAAAACAAAAAGAATTCTCAAAGAACTACTGTAAGCAGTTGTTCCTTTCTAAACCCTTCTAAGTAGAATTCCTAAAGTGCTGCGCATTATCTTCGTTCATAAACATTATTATAAAAATTCTGAAAGGACTCAATTTACTTCCTTTTCATGAACATTCTTATGACGAACTCTCAGAGTACTCAGCACATCATCTCTTAACACGTTCACTGCCGATGTAGCACTAGGTAAATCGCTCATTCAAGTATCGGTGTGAATGAACAGCATTTCAATTATTTAAACATGGCTTTTAGAAGAGATTTAAGCATACTAGGTAAAGTATCAAGCTTTGCACTTTCACACTTCTTAGGAAAGATACAACTTTTTTTCTTAGCAGTAAAGCCGTTTTTTAAACTCGGCTTCTTACAACCTGATTCAACACGAGACCTGACTTAGGTCTCACAGCCTGACTTAGCATGAGGGCAGCGAACGTGTTAACAAGCATTTCCAGGCAAAACTTCAAGCACTCAGCGCGTCTGCCCATGACATGCAACGTGTGACTGCAGGAGGCATGTAGCGACCTTCTTGCCCCTGACTGTGCCGGCGACGTAAGGCACAAGCTCGGGCCGGTCGGGCTCGTTGATGGCCTGATCGTTGATGTGATCGATGAGCTGCTTTCTGTCGAGGGGACCCGTGCTCTCCTTCTCGCACTTGTAGCCGCAGCGCTCGCTCGGCGGCACCAGCGAGTCCTGGGGACAGCCATGTCGTGTTTCAAATCAACTTTACTTCAGGAGAACAGAAATAAAGTGTGCTATATCTTTATTCAAAGAGAACACATTTAACATAAAATAATGTCGCACTTGTAGCCGCAGCGCTCGCTCGGCGGCACCAGCGAGTCCTGGGGACAGCCATGTTGTGAGCTCAGTTGAGATCAACTTTACTTGAGCAGGACAGAACTGAGGTTTGCTCTATTTTTATTCAAGGTGAACACACCTCATTCAAGGTGAACACAAATAATTTGTGTTTTATCAATTGTGGAACGAGGCGGAATAAAAAATGAGATGTACTTGAATTCAAGTGAATAGAAATAAGGTGTACTTAAATTGAGAACAGAAATAAGGTATACTTTAATTGAGAACATAAATGAGGTGTGCTTCATTTGAGGTGAATAGATATGAGGAAAACGGGTAGCACTGACAAGGCGGCACCATAAAATCCAGTGAATTTCTGTGTACACTAACAAGACTCAAAATAGCTCCTGGTCTTCAGCTGCCCAGACTACCACAGTTGAGCACCCCGCAGACACACTGGTGATGAGGCTGATATCCTCGATACGATTAACTGACTCAGCAGCAGTTCCCCAGACTCCACAGTAGCTTAACGAATCCCAAAGCAGCTCGACAGACCCTCCCAAAGAGCTCGGAGATCTCAATACACCTCACAAACTTGGCTACAGACTCAACCAGGCATGACAGACCCGATTATAGCAAGCCTCCAAATCTTATTATGGGTTCTACACACACAACTCTAGGTTTCACACATTCTGTAAGACCCCACACACATCTTTATTGGCCCCACGCACCCTATCATAGGCTTCATCCCCCTATTATAAGCCCTACACACCAAAGCACAGACCCTACACACACCCTATAATAACCCCCACACACCATAGCACAGATCCCACACGCCCTATCAAGAGGTCCTTCACATGCACCAGCGCACATGAGCCCCGCAACTCACGTCAGGGTCGACATCGCCGGCGAGCAGCTCGAGCTCCTCAGGCGAGAGCTGCTCCAGCAGCTCGTCCACGTCCACCTCGTCGTACTCGGACAGGTCCTTGCCGAACAGCTTCCCGGAGCTCATCTCCTGCACATTGATGCTGCCATCAGTACGGGCTAGGTTAGGTGTAGCCACACGGCCAGTTGTCGCGTGCTCTGTTTATTGTTCTGGTGTCATACGGTCAGTTATTGAGCGGGTGAAGTCAATTGTGTGGCCACACGGCCAGTTGTTGCATGCTCTGTTTATTGTTATGGTGTCATATGGTCAGTTATTGAGCGGGTGAAGTCAATTGAGTAGCCACATCGCGTTACCCTGAGTCAATTACACTCAGTGTCAATCACGCACTAAGCAATCAACGCGAGGACGGACACACAGCCCATCATACGCTTGCTAGCCAGTCATCTTGTCACTAAACAACGTAAAGGCCAAGTTAATGACCAATTTGAGTAAGCGCTGCTGTCCCTCATTCGTTTGTATTATTCACATGGGGACTGATGAGAACATGACTTTATCACCTGCATGTAAAGCTATGCGGGACTGTGAACAGCTTCCATCTTGCATGTTGAATGTGAAATAACGAGCATTGCTTTGCGTGAATTAGATGAAAAAAAAAATCAAGTTCATCAGTGGGGCATTAATGAACATGTACGCATATATACGTTAAAATAAAACCCTAACATAACAGAGAATGTTCACACGGCGCCCGCCAACACGAAGCAATTTCCAGTGACTGCAAAAAATAATTTTAACATAACACAGCAAAGACCGAAATTCAGGCAACAGCCGGACAGACAACGAGGTCAACGCTCGGTGCCGCGACGAGCAGGGAAACTGGTCTTCAGGGTGTGGAGTGTATTGACGTTTCCGTGGCGGGTGCTGCCGTGGTGTGTGTAGAACCCACGCTTGTGGTACGCAAACGAGGGTGTGCGAGTCGTGATAATTACGCATACAACGCGTGAGTACTGAATAACGTATACTCTTGTACAAGAGGACTTAAATTACGCATAAAATGCGCAAGTATTGACTAACGTGAACTCCTGTACGGGAAACTTGAATTACGCATACAATGCGCAAGTACTGAATAACATACACTCAAGTACATGAGATTTCAATTACGCATAGAATGCGTAAGTACTGTTAGTACTGTACGTAATACGTAGTAGATACGTATATACGTAGTAAGTATCTATACTCCTGTACGTAAGAGCTTGAATTACATACACATGCGCGTGGATGCTGAATCATGCATAGTTCCCAAAGCTGAATCATGAATTTATTTAGGAAAGCCTGAATTGTGCATACACTTCTTAAGTACTGAATTGCAATAACCGTTAGTAAGGATTTCATCATTCAGTTCACCTTAGTCGTTGCACTGGAAATATCTCAGTCGATCGGGGCATATTCCACAATATGAAGGTAAAACTCGAACTAACACTTCATCGGGTGCAGCATAAATGCTTAATGAGAGCAGTATTTCCATAATAAAAAACCTAATTGAGAAACTTTTGCAATAGACACGCTGAATTTTGCACATTGAAAAGTATTATTATACCAACTCCCGCAATTCGCGAGTTGAACTATCTTCCACAACGGTACTTTGGAATTGTTGGAGAAACGACTAAACTTATCTCACAAAAGAAACAAATTTAGCCAAGAGCTCACTCAGTGAATATCAGTCCTAGACGAATATCATTCACGATCACAACATACCATCGGAAAAATAAAAATTAAAGCATAAGATGAAAACCTTAAAAGAATCAGATCATAAGACAGAAAATAAATAGCAACACATTAGTAGTCAGCCAACAGCTGCAACAAGACCGTGACTAGATGTAACTGCCGGGCGATGTGTAATAAGTAACCAACACCTGAAGGTGGCAATACATGAGTGAAATGAAAACAAAACCATATATTTTAAGCGTAGGAAAAAGCGATCACAGTCATCGGAAACCAGATATTCCCATATTCTACGTCGTCAGTGCGGTATAGCTAGCAGAGTCAAATTCAATTCTCTACCTACGTCCTTTAGCACGTGACATACAAATCACTAACTTCCGCAGGTCGCGCTGCGAAGTTCACTTAGACTTTACGCTGCCCGTTGAACAGCTATAATGATGAAAATTATTAGAAAAATCCGGCCACAGAACAACAAAGTGTTGACTCGAGGTGGACAACTGGAGAGCGCGCCGCGGCCAGCTATGGGTGCAGCATCGCCATGGCAACTAAGGGAAAGCGGAAAACTAATCAATGCGGACAAAGCTCAACGAATTCCCTCATACAGCGTCGACGAATCAAACATCACAAGAAGCTCATGTTCATGATTCACTTAATATGTGTCTTCGAGTTGTACAATTGAGTTGATCTATTGTGCAGTAAAGCGTGAGTGTGCTTCAGTAATCAATAGGCAAAGCCTTTGATATCAATGTCGGGGCAAGGCCGTTGATATCAATGGTAGGGGAAAACTCACGCTTTAGGAAAATTCCTGTCCTATATCTATAATATAGAAGGGGAGATGGGAAAAATTCATATCCTATATCTACAATACAGAAGGGTAGAGGAGTTAGACACCCCCGTGCGCAAGGGACCGAGCAAGACACGGCTCAGAGAGCTGGCCATTTCCGTGTGGAGGAGAGCTCGCAGCTCAGAGCAGCGACCCGGCCGTGATCCCGGGGTCGGCACCGCCACTCCGTTGTGTCCTTCCGTGTCAACTTTCCAAGCCAGAAAGATATAATGCTCCTTCGTCTGTCTTTGCAAAATCTCGAATAAAATATTCAACCCGTGTGTGGTCACATTTTATCTGGAATGAATAAAAACTATAAGGATTCATTGCAAACAAGTTTTGAGTTGCGTTCAAGAACTAGTAGAGTACACGAAGTTCGCTCCACGACCACTTTTCAAGAGGGTCCGTTTCACTGCTCAAGTCCGCAAAGTGATAAGCGCCATAAGGTTTTCGGTCCTATATTTTCTGCACGAGCCAGTAGAATTGGCCTCTTCATCATGTGTGATTGGAACAATAAACGCAAAAATATTAGGACTATAAACATTATACGGAATTGAACTATAAATCATTCATTAGGACGCTAAGTGACATTTAGTTGAAGCTACACGCAGGCGCCGGCTAAATTACGTCGTTTATCGTCTCAGTTTCAAAATAGATAGCAAAACGGGAAACCGGCACATCACTTAAATGTATTTTAAAATGAGAAGTTGAAATAGACTGAATACATAAAGCGCCTTATGCTGAAACTTTGTACAACGACGAATATCCCAGTTCTAGAGAGCTTTCCTGCTGACTGGTCTTTTATGCACTCAACATAAGACACGCAGCGTAATATGAAGTCCGACAATTTTATTCATTCACCGAATGAGAAGCTGCGACAATTAAAGAATGCACATCGCATATTTCGAGAATTTAAAAAAAAAGAACGCTGCATCAGACTAATACATGAAAACTATACGAATTCTAAAGAAGAGTTGCTCATATTGACGGCGAAAAGGTCGAGAAAAATCGAACTTCAAAGAACGCGTGCCTATTGATGATGAACATCAGAAACGAGATAAATATCACCACGGAATTGACGGTCATAGACAAAAACGCAACCTATATATGCTTAATAAGCGGTTTATATCAACGAACGTCGATGAATGACTTTTATTCTTTTATGGAATATTTTATAAATTGTAACGATATATTCAACAAAAGTTATATATATACGTAGAGAGGATAGGCGCGACAACCGGCAGGTCGACGCTAGGCATACCGAGAGGCATAGGAAGGTGTGACGTACGTACGTACGTACATCAGGAGCAAGGAGGAGTACGTATAGGGGGTAGAGGCTGGATTGAAAAGCTAGTGCGCTAAATTGCACACAGAATAAGACGAGGGCAACTTAAATACATAGCACAGGAAATAGTGGGTTTGAAATTTAAGTGCCTACGTGTCAGGAAATCAAAGGTTTTCTGGGTTAATTTTAGAGATATATGCGTAGCAATATTGTGAAGTAAGGGACACGTCAGTATAGTGAGGTGACGCTTAAGAACGAACCAATTACAGGGCGAGGATTTTCGCGCGCATTCCGCTTAGCCGATGCGCGTCCCTTGTTCGAGGGGACCATAAATACGCAGGGAGTTTGCGAGCCGGTCTATTTCGCCGATTTACTGACTCAGTGCAGGATGTAGGGATACGAGTTCTTCAATGGGGAGGTGAGATATTGTTCTTTGTTATCTGCTAGAAAAGTAAAGGGAGTCACAATATCGAGTAACGTCAGCAGTTTAATGCAACATTAGTTCTTTGGGTTTTCACTTTTAGAATGTTCTCAAACAGGGAGTGTTTAGAGTTTCACTTGAGATTTGGGTAGAAGTTCGAGGACGTGATTATTTCTCATAGGGAAATCAAATATATTCGTGTTTTTTATTATTGAAGTGCAGGCTTGATGGTTGTCATGTAACTTATTCCGAAACAGAGTGCTTTGTGATTTGTTATGTAAAGCGGGGTAAAATAATCCAATTATTCTCAGAGGGAAAATGAATATTTTATGATTGTTTTTGAGATTAAAGGGGAGTAAAAATTAGTTCAATCAATTTGAAATAGGTGCATCACAGGGAATAAAGACTTAAATTAAACTAGTTACTCAATGTGCTCCTTGTTCCCAGGAGGGGTCGGGTGTTTGAGTATGGAGCGGCTTGGAATTCTTGACGATGTGGGCCAAGCAACTCCGGGCTGCAGCGCAGCCTTACAAAAATGGCGTTCACCAAGCTGAGGCGTCATGGCCTATACCGCAAATTCTTCACACTGTAAGGGAAGTGTCACACAAGGAACTAAACGTAGCAGGTTGGCAGGCTAAAAGAAATTTAAGAAGAGCTCGGGTCATTCCATTGAAATGCTTCGTTCGGAATGGTTAAGAGGAATCATGGATTATAGGCCATAGGTAACGATGCCTTTCCGTGCGCGCTGCGATCGCCTAGAATTGTGTGGGATATGTTTCTTGCTAGTGTGTTGTGTTGGCGTTACAAGGTACGCGCTATTACGCTAACTTTCGCTAATATTGTGTGTCGCAAATTTCTTTGCCTGCCGAGAATGCCTCATGCCAATCACGTGTTCATTAGTTAACTTGAAATTAAGTAATCAATAATGTACCATTAACTGAGTGTTTCATTTTCCCATGTTGAACTGAGGTATTGTTGTGGGAGAGCAGATCAGTAGTTACTTTCTCTATTTTTCCAACTGTTCTACCATTTCCTCTTTCTGTGTTTTCCGCTCTGTCTTTTCATCTTTCCCCTCTTACTAAGGAGGTTTCGAGTCCTCCATTCGAACTAACACAGTGGAGGCGCCTGATCAGCGCCATGCGCAACACTGTGCCTTAGTTTCGTGACAAAATACTGAGAATACAAACAAATTTTATAATGAAAAACACTCATTAATCGAATATGGTGCGTGGTCCTAGGACAAGTACGACAACTCCACACTGAGCAAGAAGAACTGTTTTGTGTTTACTAAGACGTGATAAAATTAAAACTAAAACTTGTTCTAAACCATCACAGACAAAATTGCACTCCGGTGACGAAAATGCTATTAAAACTGATGATTTACTTGACGAAGTTTTACCTAGAGAAGAAATGCTACTGCCCAGCCAAAACAGAGAGAGAGCCATGTGCCCATGACATGGAGGTCAGAGAACGGTTCACAACAGATATTTTACAGCCAGCGGTGGAGCTATGTGCAGTTACCGACAAAATTATTCGTGTTCCAATCAAGATTCGATGTTTTTATTCCGAGTTCATCAAATGTAACACTCGCATAAACCTGACATTTCCTTTGTTATCCTATGGAAAATCTACATCAGGAATTAAGAGGTGCGAGTAAATCGTCGGATTCAAACGAAAATTAGTACGATGAAATATCGAAGAATGGAACAATATTCTAGCATCTATCAGAAGCTCTGACAAATCCCAAAAAAATAATAAAACAGAATCGGTTTAAGTTGATCCAAGTAGTAAGGTATTGTGAGGACGGTTACCATTTTAATTCCGTTCAACTTGCCCATTAACCTGACCATCTTCGTTGAAGTTTTTATTATATATATTCACTGAATTTAGTCATATTCATCTGAAAAGACATATATATGCATGTGTACGTACTTTAAAACATCGAAAAAGAGAGGCATCTAACAAACATACAAGTCTATGAAATAAATAAAAATAAGGGTGAAGACTCGCACACGATTTTGTTAATTGGACACGTCAACATCTGTCTAAGGTATCGTCACAAGTACCGATCAAATTGAGTTTCAAACTAACATCGCGTGCCATATTGAAACGAAGCCCGTAACAGATGTCAGCTACAAGTTCAACAGCGGTCCAGCTGACTCTCACAAATGCGAGATTTTTTTTTAAAAACCTTCACTTCAATCCAAAATACTATCAATTTCGATATTATCACTGCACTTCCGGTATTGTTGCCACACGATAACTTACGAAAAACATTTTTTAATGGGAAACAAAGTTGAATTGAGCAAGCCGTTCGTGTCACACTACGAAAATAAATTGGGTAACTAACAACAGTTGTGAAGTGCTGTACGGAATACCATTGCCAGCGTACACCCAGAATGGCTAGTATTAATATCGTGCGACATTGTGTAAACCGCAAAATCTCTCTAGTTATCAAAACAAACATGAAAATCGTCTTAGAGATTCTTAGAAGCAATCTTCAGGAAAAACACAAATGAAAAATAGTTTAAAACCCCATTCTGGCCATGAAAATACTTTAACCTAACTGATTTTAGATTATAAGTTAGTTCAAGCATTCGATCATAAATTAGTTTGAGCCTCCCTAACCACAACAAAGGTGTTCCCATGAGAGGAGAGGGGAAGGCACCATTTAGTAAATAATTAAGGAAATAGATGCACAATGTGAATCCTTGTACCAGGTGCATATGAACAAGATTGAAAGAAATTCATGAAACAAAACCTAAGTTGAAGCCGAGAGTAATCGGGTCAAGTGCTGAAAAAACGAACAGCATTAAACCGAAAACAATGGTTCGTACCTAAAGAAAAAAATACATTTTAAGAGAAAAACAAAACAAACCAAGCTTCAGTTTGAGACTTCGCGTCTTCCTTATGGGAGCTCTAATTCTCATTAACACAATCAAATTTTCGTGAGGCTAGCTGATATTATTAGAGCACTCAGCCCCGCACAATATTTACAACGACTCTAGTTTCTTCAACTTTCCTAGGTGACAGCTAAAATCAAACACAAACGCAAAATAAATTAGCGACAGTAAACAATCAATCTAAACTCAACATGTCCGCAAAAGACGAGGGATTCCTGCGTTACGGAAACTAAGAACATCTTTTCTCGAGACAGGAAGTCCAACAATGAAATGTAGCAGTAGGAGGAAGTGCACCCCCGACACTACCTGAGTGGGGAACCAAAGCATCAGGATGTGGTGCACGCGTACAAGTGTAGAATACGCCCTGCACGGCACCGCAGCTCGTACTACGACCATAACATTCAGGGCTCTACACTTTCTGTTCGACAGCGGCGAGCATGGAAAATTTGTAGTATGGATAGCTAGGAAATTTTCAAGCAAAACTATCATAAACAGAATGAAAGATAATAAAAACAAGAATCCGACGTAAACGGCATGGCAACGTTGTTTCTGCTGTAACGGGTATCACTAACCCGAAGACAAATTATTACACGGTTATCAACAAGCGACGTCTCCTCCTCCACCTCTGAGCCCACTTCAGAACTCCTAAATATGAGCTCCACGTACCCAAACAGCTTGAAGGACAATTACCTTTAGAACAACTAAGTATGAGGCCATGGCTGTTATAATTTTAAATACTTAAATTATCGCTGATATTCACAGCCAAATCCTTTCGTGTACATTTCTCTGATCAGTATCTTAATCACTTTGGAATACCAAGCATCACCGATCCTTGAGTTATACGCTGAGAGGTTAAGTTTTTCATTCGGGAAGAAGTTTGAGTTTGTTTTTTCGTACTCGTGTTTATTAACAGTAATTATTAGTGTGCACTTATACAGTTACATACACTAATTGTAGCCGGTTAGGCCTTCTCAGACTGTTATTTAACTATAAACCGATGTCCGAAACTTCCGCACTGCATCACTGAGCCAGACAATGCCAGGCACTAAACAAGCAATACAAACTTCTCGTCCGTGGACAAAATTAGCGCCTTCAAACTTTTCCTCACTGCACAGCAATATTTACTTCTGGTTCCGCCTGAAATGAAGGGAGAAAAAGAACTCGATGTTATCAGAGTGCAGCGACCAGCCTTGGCTAGGGCGGAAGGAGGTTGGACGGCAGGCACGGGAGTAGCTACACAGCTACGTAGTGAACAGTGCATGAAGGCTCTTTTGCTATTAAAGCAAGCCTCTGTTTGCTCCCATTAAAACAAGCCACTCAGCATTCAAATGGAACTTTTGAGTAGCAAGATTCGTAACCTGACTCCCCTGCAAACTCGCCTGCAGCAAGAGCAATAGAACGTAGACCTCTCCGTGACAACGCGATATGGCAAATTCGAAGCCATCTATTTACGAATAAATAAACCCCACGAGTCAAAATTACGCACAAAAGTATACATAAATTTATTTATATTTAGGGAGACGCTTGGCGTTTTATTACATAAGTCTGATAATTTAAAGCAACTACACGCGCTCATCAAGGCTGGTAGGTGCATCTCGACAGTTCGGGTGTGAGTAACCTTGGCGCAAGTAGAGGGGTCACACAGCGTAGATGCGAGCGCTACAACAGCGGTACGTCTACAGCTCGTGTGTAACGGCGCCCCACCTGGCACCAGGAAGTCGCCAGGCTGGAATGAGGAACGGCACATCAGCAAATCTCAACTGGCTCACAGCGTAACCAGCGAACCGTGCAACTGATCCTCAGCGAACTCTATAATTAGTCGTCCGTGATGAGCGAAGGCCCCAAAACGAAAAACATTAATGGAGGTTGGAGCGACTAGTGGAAGCAGATGAGACCTGAGGTACTTCAGTGCCAAGACAACCACATCCAGATTATAAGATAATAAGTTAGTTTAAGCCTCCCTAACCGCTACAAAAAAGAGCGTATCAAAGAGAGGGAGGAGGTAGGCACCATTTAGTATAGAGACAAGAGAATGAGGAATCTATGCAGAAAGGGCATAGAAACAGTAAGTTGAGAAAGAAGTTCATGAAACAAGACCAAATTTGAAGAAGAAAGTGGTAGATGCTGAAAAGCAGGACAGCAGTGAACCGGAAAAAGCTGGTCCTTAACATAAAAAATCATTTTATTGCAACAAAAAGGAGGCCTACCTAACTCTCAGCTCAGGCCCTCACAGATTTTCCTCTGGGGCCGCTAATTCGCATAGATACAATTGTATCCTCCTGAGGGGGAGAACCACATCCATGTTAACGTTTTAATTAACACGAGCGGTTCATGTTACAGCTCAAAATGACCATTTGATGGGGCAACACCATTCATTGAGAAATTTATGGAATACCGTTATTATTTTCAACGCTAAATATTATTTTGCACAATTATACTCAAGTGAATTGCAAAAAATTTACATAACTTTATGAGAATTTCATGAGTTCTCTTTTAGGGGCTAATTTCAGAATTTCGTTTTCCTCGCTTGTATTCCTAGTGAAATATGGATTAAAAAACAATCTCCCTTGTGGATTAGAATAGATGATAAGTTGGTTTCAGCCTTCCTAACTACAACGAAGGTGTTTCAAAGAGAGGAAGGATGAAGGCCTAATTTTAGGATAGAGCTAAGGGACCGCAAAATCTATGCAGAAGGTGCATAGAAATAGTGTAAGTTGAGAAAGAAGTTTATGGAACTTCTATGGAGATAAAAGATGAATAAGAAAGTAGCAGGTGCTGAAAAATTTGACAGCGCTGAATTTAAAAACAATGATCCTTCACAAAGTAACAACAAAAAAACTTTGTTTTTCAACCAATGAATGCATACTTAACTCTCAGCACGAGACCTCACATTTTCCCCTGGGAGTAATAATTGCCATGGAAAAATAGTTGCATCCTCCTGAGAGATCTTAGTCATCAGTTGACCACGCAAGTTCAAAGTCCGTCCACAAAGCTTGTTTAGCAGACGAAACAGCTGTTACACTCACCAGACACGCGTAAGAGGAATGAGGAAGAGTTTGATGAAATCCACAAGTGCATCCTGCGCACGTACTTAATCCTCCTCGTAACTAATCTGTTTAGTGTTTGCTTCATGACCATCTGTGATATGGAAGCTACATCTCCCAGCAATAATGAACAATTAAGTGAGCAGGAAACATCCTCCGCTCTATTGAAACATTCATATTCTGACGCACAGACTAAATTGCGAGATGTCGAGGCCCACGCTTCGCTTAATAATCTGGTCACTCGTGCTCTCCTCACTAAACTCAGATGGTCATACCGATCTGGAAACGTCACAAAATGAATGCTGTGAGATTTTGGCATGGCAACACCACTAATGAACCATCGCAGGATCAGTCCACCACGCATTAATAATTCCAATTAATTCATATTTTACAACAATATAGTTAGGAAGGTAAGGAGAACAAGAGATAGTGCGTTAAGTGATATTGTGTTGGCATAAATGGATGCTTGGATGTAAAAATTGTTTATTGTAAATAACTTTCGTGTATATATGTGAATGTTTTTCGTTCAAACAATAACAATACGAGCAGTGCACAGGAAAACCCTCTCACAGAATTAAAGTCGGCTAACTTCGCATCACCTCGACCTGAGTACGGCCAAGCGATCGTGATCGTGATATAAAGTGGAGCTTGAGGACAACCACAGCACATACATGCGATTCACAGTTAAGCAAATTCGTGAGTTGAGTACAGTATAAAAAACATAAATTTACACGTACAATGGACCTCATTGTGCTGAACCACGCAAAGAACAGAACACAGAGCAGTTTCTGTGTCAAGGTTTAACGCAAACGCGGACTGCGGGAGAGCGGGCAGTAATCGCTGTATGAGTGTAAACAGCAACTCCGAGCACTCGGTGACAGCATTCATTGTCATAGAATGTGAGGCAGCAAGTCCTGGAGCGATACTCCGGAAATACTCCACACAATCCCGACAACAGAAAACACAACGCAACAAGTCCTCCCAGACTGGAGACACAGCCGTCCGGATGCGAGCGAGAGCGTTACCATGGAAATTCCCGCAGAAAAGCAGCCTTTCACCTGCTGTCGCTCACCATTGTACAGAACTAAGCAAAAACATTAACAGAAATTTTCGCACGCTGGAATAACTTTGAAAACGCCGATACCAACTACACGTTGATATTATACCTACATCACCGCCTATAAGAACAAGTATATCTCCAAATATTTAAAAACTAACTCGCTGAACTGTTGAATGGAAAGCTCTGTAAAATTTTTCTGTTCTAGTCTCGGAGTGAAACATGTTGACAGTCAATCTTTAACACAGAGAAATTGATGTTGCGGCACAGCTCCTTGCGCAGCTCCACGTCAAGAAAACTAGAAATGTTCACCCGAGTCCAACTCGTCAGCCCTTCCAGGAGACACACCCAGCCATGAATGTCAATCGAACTCAGTTACCTTCTCGTGTTACCTTAACTCAAGAGAATACGTAACGAAAGTTGGATGATGACGATTGGATTAGACTAGATCATCCTATCACATTAAATGTTTCCAGTGAAGAAATGAGGAAAGATATAATTTTGAATGGAATCGATGCACAAGTGCGTTTCCACACCAGATTCTAAACGGACAGACGGATCAAGAAGGAAACGAGTTAGGGAAATAAGATAAACAGTTAAATAATTAGAAAGTAACAGTTGCTGGAGAAAAGACCGCAATCAACCGAAAAAGGGATCCATAATAATATAAAAAAAACTTCTATTCCATGAAAAAGGTCTCTATAACTATCAGCTCGGGACCTCGTATCTTTCTCTTGGAAGCGCTCAGTGCCACAGATACACTAGTATTCCTCCTAGGAGAACGCAATCGTACAATACAAGGCGAAGTCAGGAAAGCTTGCGCAACACTTCGGGGTCACAAAAAGACATGTGGTGCGACGCAATGGAAAGAATGCGGATCAACATGAATGGTGAGCTAGAGCCTAATCTGCCGCTCGAGTAGATAATAACGCGGTCGATCAACTTCAGAATCAAATTCTCTCCTACTAGGTTGTCATAGAAGCCTCGCAGCTCATTGGTCCACATTACTGATGTTGTAGGTCGTTAGATACTAAGATAATTCTGATGTCCTATTTGCAACAAGGTGGAAACTAAATCAGTAAGTGAACAATAAATCAATTCCTCGAAAACGGACTCACACGTCCCCTGGAGCCTGCCCCCAGTCAAATACATCAGCTCATGAACATCTTATCTGGCAGGCGTTAAGCCTGGTAAACATGAAGAGCCGCTAGCGTAATAATTTGTCACGGATGCAAATTATTACGCCACACAGCAACCGATCCGAGGCGGACAATAGCTATCTCTACTTCAGTCATTGCTTATCAAGTCAATTTGTGTCGTAAGACTGAGCTGTCAGTACAGAATTGACATTCCTGTAGCTCAGAGTTTCTAAGCCAAGATAAGCTAGCGAACACAAGTGATAAATCATTGACCAATAAATAACACTCGTATCATGGTTTTTCAAATGACCCCATTATTGTATTGAATTAAAATGACAACTACGTAGCTTTCGGTGACAGCGAAAAAAAATTTCAGAGCCTCTGTAAGTACAGCCAGGTAAGCCGGCAGAATAATATGACGTAAGCAGACAACACAAACAAAAACGCACACCGAGAAAAAATCACAACAATGAGAAGATTCACGTTACACAGGAAGATCAGTTTGCGCTGTGCTCTTTTCCTCTCCGTGAACTGTAATGGAAGGAAATAAAATCGACCTTTATAACCAAACTAGACTACAAGGTCCATCAGAAAACATACGCGTGATTAATTGCAAAATGTAGCAGTTTTTCTGTTTTTATTCAATATTAAACACGCCGTTTATCCGTTTCAGCATTAGCATTGCTATTTTCCGTGCAATTTTTGTTATTATATAAAACAAAAATAGCTCCAGAATCAATGGATGAGACGACCAGCACCCACCACCAGCAGAAACCCCATAGACCTCAGTTGGGCGGACCTTGTAGGGGAAGGCATGTGAAGTCCAATACACGTCAATGGAATCTTTGAAGCGAGCTCTGAAGCGAGTAATACAGAAAACTTCCAAGAGCGGTTTGACCGCTCCATTCAAGTCAAGCCAGTGGCGACCGTCGTGAAGATTGCCAACCACATTCTGAACAAAACTTTATACACTTTCTGACGATATTTACATTGTTACGATTGAACAATCTATTGCAAATTTATGATTTTTTCGTGCGATAGCGTTTTCGGTGAACCCAGAGTACACACACAATATCCCCAGTAGCGGTAAACACTGAGGGTGCTGGTGCTGTGCATGGGGGAGTCAGGCACCCATTGCGCATACATCTCATGGACGTGGTGGACATCAAGTTACGCGCACCTCATGACACAACACCACCACCACGGTACCACAGGGCACAACACCACCACCCCCACAGGACACAACACCACCTACCACACACCACCACCACACCCCCACACCGGCTGGGAGCGGTAAGTGCCCCCACGGCGGCTGCCAACTTGCACAACTGCAGTCAAGGTCGTCGGCCAGGCGCAGATTTAACTCATTCACCAGCGCCCGTCGGATATTTTGGCCCGATAGAAGTGAAGATGCGCGCACAGCAACCTCTCTAGTGAATTTCTCAAGCAGCGAACCGAAGCGTCGCAACCCGACTTCTTTATCTATATTGTTTAGGCGCGTGCATTATATTTTGAAAATTTTTTGAACTGTGTACGCACTACTATGATCCCTAGGGAGATTCTATGCTTTAATTATTACCAGAAAACAATACTGAAACATTCCCCGTGAGACAGCAGTCGAGCTTCGCCAACACCTAAACTCTGCACAAGGCTGAACGAGTGCAGAAACAAACAGCAGATATGGGAGCGAACTATGTATGTCTAATATCCGATCATTGAAGGTCATCAAATTAGTTTCGAAAGCAAATTATGACTTGGGAAATGTAACTTCAATTCTGTTTCTGATTCAATACATGAAATAAAACAGGACACGCTCGGTATTACGGAACCAATACTACAGAGAAGTTTTTCAGCTCGTTTCAGCAAGGACACAGCTTCTCAGAAGGGTTTTCAGGGTGTCTTTATCTGGCTGATAAACACACATTTAGGCATCTCCAAATAAAGTTTAGCCATGTAGAATAAACACGAAAGTTTTGCCCAGAAAAAGGCCAGTCAGATAATACTGCTTCCCAGCTGACATTCGCAGCAACGCTCAACTCAGCCAAATGGTGTACACGAAACATGCAACTTTCCGGCTTCTACTTTGAGAGTTAAAATCCTGATCCTAAAAACTCATCCCAAGCCAATTGGTTTCAAAATGCTTGAATAACCAGGAAGTGCAGGGTTTGAAAAATTTCAAATGGAATGAACTCCCCAAAAAAGGAAAATTGTTTGTTTCAATTCAGCTTGAAAAATTGTGTTCTATCAATACGCAACGGTCGTTCCTCATGAACTCGGCAATCGATTGATGCAGCTTTTAATTATAACAATAAAGTTTGAGGCTCACCAGCTACATGGAAGTCGATCTCAAAAGTGCAAAGAGAAGGAACCATTAAGTGTGGACTGTAGAATACGAGTATTCTATACATAAGATGTATTGAAGAACTTGCGCTGGTGGGAATCGCTGGTAGAAACTCCTCTTCAAAGCTTGTAGTATTTAGGAAGACAACCAGGTGAAGCTGTAAGCATTATGCCCTTCAGGGAATCTGAAATTGGAACAATTCTTTCACTTTTACTTTACCTAAATAAGAATTATAAACTAATAACGTATGGAGCTACCACTTCTTGAAAAAATCGGCACATATCCATGTACAACGTAGTAATTTTAGCACAATTCAAATGATTAGAATTGTTTTCATTGTCATGGTAACAATGTGAGGCTTTTTTTACTTTTATTTCTATACAGATAAATTATAAATATTTTTCCCACTTGCTAAATAACGTTTGTGCCGACAAAATAATAGCTACAAAATTCTAAACGACCAAACAGATGGTGGGGACTAAACCACCACCGAAATTTGAATTTAGTTGACACAAATTTACCCATCAGATAGCGAGGCAGACATTTCCTTGACGCAATAAAACCATTTCAACGTTGCAGTACATTAAACAATCAGGTGGCCCGCCAAGAATGCTTCAACAGCCCGCACTTCTTGACTCGGTGATGAACTCATTACACGCGCGCTGCTCTGTAACGCAACGACACAAGTCTGTTTACCAATAATAAAATGTTCACGAGGGGAATGAAATGCATCATTTTCAACGCGAGTCCAATTGAGAAAAGATTAGGATTATAAGTTAGTTTAAGCCTCCCTAATCGCTACAAAAAAGCGTATCAAAGAGAGGAAGGATGAAAGCACCATTTAGTATGGAGATAAGAGAATGAGGAATCTATGCAGAAGGGGCATAGCAACAGTAAGATGAGAAAGAAGTTCATGAAACAAGATCAAAGTTGAAAAAGAAAGTAGTAAGTGCTGAAAGAACAGGACAGCAGTGAACCGAAAAAATATGGTTCTTAACATAACAAACGCATTCTATTTCAACCAAAAGAAGGCCTACCAAACTCTCAGCTCGGGCTCCAATTGAGAAAAATGTTCCCTTCAAACCGCTCTACTCCACAGGCAATATGACATTCAGGGATTCACTGAGAACTGCCCTTAACGCGGCAAAGTCAGAAGCGGGAGAGATGGAAGCCAAAAGTATACGCAAAATATATCAACACTAGCAATAATTTCACATAAGCTAGGCTCTTAGAAAAATGTCCTGTTTTTCCAACTTAATGGGTTTTTAATTCATAGGTGACCCATGTCGGCGGCAAGGAAAAAAGTGACATCACGCTCCCGCATCCACAGAAATAGGTGCATCTGTCAGCTTATTAAGAAAACCTAAGAAAAAACAGGTGTTCAGCACAACCAGGAAGCGATCGAAACAAAAGTTCGAAAAGAACTAGCTCATTAGAGCCGCGGTATCACCGGTGAATGATAAAAAAACATCACAAATAATGAAAAACACCAGCAAATAATAAAAAAGAGGACACGGGCTAAGGAGACCTGCAGGCTTCACAGAAAGCGATGACCTAACGTGAACAAGCCACGAATAGCTCTCGGACAATAGGGTTGCCAGTTGGCTTCTCCTCGTCAAAATCATCCAATTGATTTCCTTTTCGTCCGATAAAATTCAGTGAGGAAAAACAATCGGTACCTGGCAACCCTGTAGACTAGAACATCCAAACGCTGAGCGTTTTTTAAGGCTAAATATTAAAAAAAAACTAATTGGAATCTATGTAGAAAGGGCATAGAAATAGTAAGGTTCGAAAGAAGTTTATGAAATAAGATAAAAGTTGAAGAAGAAAGTAGTAGGTGCCGAAAAACCGGACAGCAGCGAACCGAAAAAAGGTGTTACCCAACATAATACAAATATTTCACTTGAACAAAAAGAAGGCCTACCTAACTCAGCTCGGGCCCTCACACATTTTCCCCCTGGGAGTGCTAAATGCCATAGATACAATAATTTGTATCCGCTGAGGCACTCCAACGAAACAGAGTGGACCTTTCTTTGCTTCTTTTCGTGCACACAAAATATACAAATAACCATAAATTATTTTTTCTTATCCCGTACTCATTGTTACAAAACATCCAGGAAGAAATAACAAATATGCATATTTCCGAGTCCAGTGTTACACAATGAAAAAAACAATACTTCGCAATATACACGCGCTTTATCCAATGAAGAAATATAGTTACGTATTTTGGTAGTGAACACTTTATAAAGAAAAGTGAGGCATAAGTGAAGTGTGGCGAGGGAGCTCAGTTGTAACAACAAAAGGAAATGAACAGAGAATCATAAGCTTCCACATGAGCAGCGATGGCATGCGAGGGCTGAACAGAGCGCCAATAATGAAGATGCTGCCGAGTGATAAACGAACATCAATGCCAAACTATGCACCTGAAATAGCTCACCGTGACATGATCTCGAGGAGCAATAAAGCCAAGATTTGATCTCCGCTGAAATGCAAAGTGCAGCTGCACGCGAAATATAAAAGCAAATACCACTTTTCAAGATGCCCAATGCATTCATTCTCATTCATCTTTCATTCATTTAGTCATTCCTTAGCACATCGAGCGAATATTCTAAAATTACGAGAAAGTATAACGAACTGAAAGTAACAGCTTGAACTACGAGTCGACTCGCAAGTTCTTTTCTCCCATTTACTGAACATTCTTGAATGGAAATCAAGAGACCAACACAAGCTGCAAGTCTCGTGAAAAGTCAGCGAACACGACGATAATCCAGCGCCCATAGAATGATTGGAGAAAACGGGCGAGGAATGGCAAGAACTGCGTGAAATGAGGACCGTGACAATGCAAAATGAGGACTGAAGTTTGTGGAAATGTGGGCACACATTGCAATGAATATTACAGAAAGGCATGACGGAGCACATCACATGCTGAAAAGACTGGAAAAAAAACTCAATGCGAAGCGAGTTAGTGTTATAATTCAGAATAGAACATAACGCGTACTAGTACAAAAATTGAGCAAGCGAGTATGTGCATCCAAAAAAGTAAGAAAGAGCAGAGTAGCTAGCAACATGTACACCATCAAAAGCTATGAATATGTGGGTATTGGTATGAATGCAAATAAGCTTATTACCACCAGGAGAAAGCTCATATTTTAACCACTACAAGAAACATTGCATGTGACGAACAATCGGCAATGTTACGGAAGGGAGACACCGCATTTCTCGCACCCACACAGCGTGACGCAAGTGCGGAAGTAGAAGTGGGTTCATTTCATCAGTCATGAAAGCGTCGCGTTTGCAAAGAGTACTTCAGTCGATTTTAGACGCGTCGTCTCAAGCGAAACTCAACCTATAAACACCAATTTGATCTCAGTCATTCATGACATGAATCAAATATCTTTCAGTGAATAACTTGATCTAATTTTAGTCCATATGTGTAAGTTAAGGTACGTGGAAGATAACTGGAGGATAGACTGTACTTATTCATAATGCAGACAGCTTCGATTGGCTCACAAAGCAACGCACCGCGCGAGTCACACCACCAAACTCAGGCGATGGTCACCTAGCGTTTTATACGAGTTATCATTACGATGTTCGACGAAGAAATCCAAGCCAACATATTTACGTTACAGAGACAAAGTTGGAATTGGCTTGTCACTAGAACATCACTATTTGAGCGTTCGCTTGAAAAACAACGTTAACTAAGGCTTTGAAATCCCCAAAATAATTAAGAGAATTTAAATAAATTATCCCTATATAGACATATTGAAATTGACATTACTGAAAGAAAAGAATAAAACAGAGGTAATTCGTCGATATAAAGAAAACAGGAAGAACCAGCCATTTTTTCCTGTCTGATAGGAACAATAATAACCAACAGTTCAATCAAGAGGGAAAATTATTATAAACTTCAGTTTCTTCTATGTATAATTCAACGCATCTCCCAGGAATTACACCAACATGATAATACTAGAGAACAAATTTACCGATTGGACTCACTTGAAACATAATAAAGCGACAATATTTTCCACAGCAATTTATTTCGTCGAAGCTTTTGCGTACTACGCAAGTGACTAATCGTATGGCTCAGCTCGCACGGCACGCTGGTACTCGCAAGCTCGCAAAACTTGTCTCCAACTTTCTCTTGACGAAGAGAAAAAGGAAAACAGGCACACTTGAGTACGAGAGAGAAGTGCAGGACTCTGCTGGAGGTCAGTAAAGACATCACTTGGGAAAATGGGAATGTTAGACACTATGTAACTGCAGCCCCTTCCGCCTCACTGTCTCTCAGGACACGAGACACCCTCACCTAAACAAATTAAATTAAAAATAGAGGAAGGAAGATTAGATTATATCTTAGTTAAAGCCTCTCTAGCAACAACAAAAACGTTTCCAAGGGAGGAAGGAAGATGGCACCATTAAGTATGGAGTTAAAGGGAACGCGGAATCTACGCACACGGTGCATAGAAAGTTTAGAAACAGAAAGTTGAGAAAGTAGTTCATGAAACAAGATAAAAGGTGAAGAAGAAAGTAGTAGGTGTTGAAAACCAGGACAGTAGTAAACAAAACAAAAAACATTTCATTTCACAAAAAAATGGCCTAACTCGCAGCTCGGGACCTCACAGGCCCCAGGGAACCCCACCTAAACAACGCCGTAGATTTCAAATTAGGCTTACCGAGACTGCCTCAGTATTCAGGAAACAATCTACATATCAATGCATGCATGCAGCCAAAATACCACCGCCACCAACACAATTCAAAGCAGAACTGAATTGATAAAAAAAAAACACGAGGCAGCACGTGAATGCAACAGATCACGTCTTAAATACAAGTGGCATTCCGTCTCAAATGCTAGCAGTGGCTTTTAATTTTATGGCTTTTTTAGGGGCTAGTGCAAGCCAAGAAAAATAGAAAGCCTCATAGAATGGCACACCAAGAAATGTGGCTTGAAATGTTGACAAAGAAATATACTTCACAATAAAAACACTCGACTAAGCTCGCACGACAACAAGGATTGCAGAATGCAACAAAAGCGAGTTGGCCTGCGTGTACTCGTCTAAAATTGAGGAATAAAAATGGCATACAGAAAGAAAACCACAAAACAATTACCTCAAGTATTCATTTTTCATTACACTAACCCGAAATTGCTTCACTGATATTTTTTCGCAGTAATGACATGAATGAATAAATATTCAATAGCGTCCCCTACCGTATAAAAAGTCGCCCTTCAAAGCGCAAGAGCTCTAAGGATTTCCATCAGTTTTCCTTCACACAAGTCCCACGGCTTGTGGAAACATCAGTACACCGCTACTTCTTTCTAACAACGTAATGATACCAGAAAAGAAAACTCAATTTGAAAATATGGGACCTCTGCAGAACAGCTCACTTGACTATAAAACAATACAACTGCGGGGAAGCAAACCTCTAAAGTTAGGAGCACAAAATACCAATTGATGTTCTGTGACCTGAATAACATAAGCTAAGACTAGTAATATAAAGAAAACTGTTTGTTTTCGAAATTAAAAGGGAAAAAATACCCCCAGCAAGATACACAGAGCGAGAAAGAACCTCGCGTGCTGACTAATTTAAAAACACCACAACCAAAGTCCCGGCCGCCGAAAAAAAACACAAGAAAAGGTGAAAACACAATTTAAGCAGATACAGTACATCGCCAAGTACAGCCGTTTAGATAGGAAATAGATGGAAGCCCAAGATATAGCACTAAAGTGACGAGTGCCACACGAGTTATAAACTTTGGAACGCGCAAAATTAACCTATTTCTCGTAGGGTTTGAGATTTCTGAAAGCTATTCCACGACGAGACTTTCCACGGGAGACAGGTTCGCCACACGCGCACGGTCTCCCAGAGAAGGAAGTCGAAGCGAGCGCTGCAGCTATGGAGGTCAGGGACGGTGCATGAAAGAAATTCCCACCAGTGAGCAAACCACGGAACGCCGCTGTCTTGACCATTATCTGGCGCGGTTCTTGAAGTGGTCAACCTAGTCTTATCATGACAAGCAGTGTTGTCAGGTCCAAGCTCAAGTGTCGTCGATATGCGGTAGTAAGCGCTGTTGGCAACCTAAATTTTACGATCATGTATAAGTTCATACACCGCCACCTAAATGAAATGTGTTACGTCGTTAACAAAAATTTTTACAACAGTTAACAAACGTTGGCGCTCTACCCGCTGCTAAAAATTTCGATTTGAACTGAACGTTTCTAAATCAAACCATGAGGAACCTCAAACAAGCGGGACAAGCTCCATCTCTATGCGTATGCGCACCCGCAGTTTATTCATTTATGCCTAGAAATTCGACACAAGTTAAAAAAAACACAAGGCAAATAGTTAAGAAAATGTAGAAAGATTAAGAATGCTTGACTACAGGGACAAGAACACTCATGACAAAGTTTACCAACAGAAGCTAACCAACTTTGGAGTCAATGCTTTATATTTTAGAACCACATTTTTTCAAATTTACTACAAACAAATTGCGCAAAGCGGTAAGGTTATACAAACATTTACGACAAAAATCTGATTGTAAGGAAGTTTTTCCGGGGACGCAGGCAAGCATATCAGGCTTGTTCGTACGGACATTAATATATTAGTTTAGGACTTCTTAGCCACAAAAAAAACGCAATTACAAGAAGGTGATCAGAACTTCAGAAGTAACCATTTAGTGCGGGCTATTGCAAACTGGGAATCCATCCACAAGGTGTGTTCCCCACACAGGATACTCTGCGCATAGAAATAGCAGGCAATAAAGAAAGATGAAGAAAAGACAAGGAAGAAATAAAGAAAGCATAAAACTGAAAGAAGCAAGGTGACATGAAAGAAAGGATTCGGAAAGGCCTATTAATAGCTGGAGTAACCGGGGCACCATCTCTATAGCTCAGGATAGACCAACGTAACTAGCCTAAACCTATCGCCTACGCTATGCCTCTCGACTTGAGGGGAATTTGACGGACATTTATTTATTTTTTTAACTGATTCCTCACTGCGAATAATACCATTTTGGTAACTAACAAAATAAGCAGGCACAGCAATTGACGAAACCAGACGCTCGCAATCCGCTAAATAGACCGCGCAAGGAACAAGCTTCACGGCTTACGAGCCGTGAAATAACTCTTAGAAGGCCGCTTCTGTCAAAAATGGTAAGGCCTAAGACAACGTTCAATTTCGCCCTTTCAGTAAAAGTAAAATAACCATGTCTCATCAGTATCATATGATCCGTAAAATTAACAGGTCCCTCACACGTTGACTTCAAATAACAACGGATGTTTACGAGTACACGCATTTAGAACAGAGATGTCACGAGCAGTAGGGACTACTACAACCTAACGAAAAGTAAGCAACGTAGTAAATGCAGCATCCTGCCGCAAGATAGAGCACGCAACAACCTTATCCAACATTCCGTACGCCCTCACAAACTGCACAGAGATAGAAGAAGATGACAGCAGATTAGATTGGATGTTAGTTTAAACCTCCATAACCGCAACAAAGTCTTTCCAAAGACAGGAAGAAGACACTCTAGTATGAAGATAAAGAAACGCGGAACCTATGCAGAAGGGGCATAAAAACTAAGTTTAGGAATAAGTGTATGAAACAAAATAAAATTTGAAGTAGTAGGTGCTGAAAAACATGACAGCAGTGAACCAAAAAACGTTATCCTTAACAAAAATAAAAATATTTCATTTCTGTATGTAAAAAGCCTCCCTAACTCTCAGCTCGAGACCTCACATCTCCCCTGAGAAGGATGACAGCATCACTGCACAGTACATCAGCAAAGCGCCACAGCACCACCACCACCTCGCGTCGTCAGGCGGTCATGGAGAAAGTCGCGGGAAATGCGAACACGTAAGCAAAAAATTTAATCTCTCGACTTTCCAATAGAGAAGTGAAATAATTCTGCATTAAATATTACTCACTACGAATTTACGATAAAGCTATTCCTCCTTTACTGCCATGTAACGTTGAGGAAGTTATAAAAATAATGGTGGAAGACAGAAGTACGGATGAAATGAAGCCACAAAACAATGGGAGACTGCAAGAAAAAAACTGAACTGCAGTGCATAATGAACTTCCAACAAAATTTATCACTGTTCAACAAATATATACACCCACATTTTTTAGAAACCAAATCATATTATTATTATATAAGAAAGTTTTAGCCTCCCTTAACCACGACAAAGATGTTCCAAGAGAGGAAAGAGGAAGGCACCATTTAGTATGGAGTTGAGGGAACGCGGAATCTATGCACGAGGTGCACAGAAACAGTAAGCTAGGAAAGAAGTTCATGAAACAAGAAAAAAGTGGAAGAAGAAAGTAGTAGGCGCTGAAAAACAGGACTGCAGTGGACCGAAAAAAAGATGGTCCGTAACAAAACAAAAACCTATTTTATTACAACAAAAAGGAAGCCTACCTAACCTTTAGCTCTGGCCCTCACATAGTCCCCCTGGGAGCGCTAATTCCCATTGATACAATACCTGTATCCCCCTGAGGGGAAAACCAAATCATATCACCGACATGATTTCCGTGCGCAAGATACAGTAGTAACACTTTTGCATATAAATTTCTTCAAAACGCCAGCAAAACCGGGCACGGGCACAACAGCAGAAAAACTACACCCATCACGCGTCAGTTCTGTTTCTACATAATCGAATGCACCTTATATTCGTTGTTTCAATACGCGAGGAGTGCTGGAATTTTTCCACGAGGAAGGAAACAATATCTGATATTTTCCCTTAGGAAGGAAACTATAACTCAAAAGACTATACACATATCAACAAATGTGCCGATGTCAGGAGATCAATCCTAACAATTTCAGGATTAATTCAGGATACCATGATAGACCAAGTGCATGTGAGACATTAATAAACCCTGGGAAAAAATGAAATATCACAAATGATTGCCATGTCACACAGCCTACCAGACAGCCGACTGCTCAATTCTTGATAAAATGCTAGGGTAAAAACGCCTTATTGCAGTAGTAGATTAGACAAGATTAGAGAACTTAGTTTAAGCCTCCTTAACCGCAACAAAGGCATCCAAAAAGAGGAAGGCACCAGTTAGGATGGAGTTAGGGAACGCGAAATCTATACGCAAAGTAAATAGAAACAGTAGGTTGAGAAAGAAGTTTATGAAACAAGCTAAAAGTTAAAGAAGATAGTGGATGCTGAAAAACAGGACAGCAGCGAACCAAAAAACGATGGCTCATAAAAAACTTTTCGATTTCAACAGAGGAAGTCTTCCCAATCGTTAGCTAAAGACCTTACATATTCTTCCTGGGAGCGTTCATTCCGATACATTGAATAATTGTAACTCCTTGGAGGGAATTATCGCGATACTATAAAATGTAACCACTGCAGGGTTACCGCCTGATCCTGTATTGGTAGACTGACACCTGCAATGAAACTAACATTAGGATAACTGATATTTGGTAAAAATTGCTTAAAATATCAAAATAACATAGGCTTTTTTATATGGAAATAATGGATAAAATTGGAATTATAGGAACAATCGTTCGCACCGTAAACGCTATAGAAAACATCCAATACTGATGTTTCAATGAATCATCAGAGCCGAGTACGGTATACATGTATAAATTGTACTCAACATATTGAAGTGAATAGGAGTACATGCTAACCTCTACATGAAAACGCACATCAAGTCTACTCGAACGTAGAACAAAACACAGTAAACTTACCGACTTCATTCCTAATTCCTTCAATACGTGTCAATTACGCGAAATAATCGCAGGTAGACGTTTAAAAATACTACGTTAGAAGCCGCTTAAGATGGTTTGAATTAAAGACGACATTGCATATCCTCGCGATCCCAGCCTAAAATGACCCAGTCAGGCGCTAAATAAAGATATCCTCGCCTGGGTAGAATGAGCTGACCTTGACAGCGCCGTGAAGTTTGCTGGCACGATCTGCACAACATAAGCAGAACAATCGGTGGTTTTATTTATCTCGTAGCCTCCTGGCGGAGCGTGCAGTGATGCACAGCTGATATCTGATATCGGCTCGCTGATATCTGATATCAGCTCGCTAATGTCTTATATCGGCACGCTAATGTCTGATATCGGCTCGCTAATGTCTGATATCGGCACGCTGATGTCTGATATCGGCACGCTAATGTCTGATATCGGCACGCTAATGTCTGATATCGGCACGCTAATGTCTGATATCGGCACGCTAATGTCTGATATCGGCTCGCTAATGTCTGATATCGGCTCGCTAATGTCTGATATCGGCTCGCTAATGTCTGATATCGGCTCGCTAATGTCTGATATCGGCTCGCTAATGTCTGATATCGGCTCGCTAATGTCTGATATCGGCTCGCTAATGTCTGATATCGGGCTCGCTAATGTCTGATATCGGCTCGCTAATGTCTGATATCGGCTCGCTAATGTCTGATATCGGCTCGCTAATGTCTGATATCGGCTCGCTAATGTCTGATATCGGCTCGCTAATGTCTGATATCGGCTCGCTAATGTCTGATATCGGCTCGCTAATGTCTGATATCGGCTCGCTAATGTCTGATATCGGCTCGCTAATGTCTGATATCGGCTCGCTAATGTCTGATATCGGCTCGCTAATGTCTGATATCGGCTCGCTAATGTCTGATATCGGCTCGCTAATGTCTGATATCGGCTCGCCAATGTCCGATATCGGCTCGCTAATGTCTGATATCGTGTCGCTAATATCTGATATCGGCTCGCTAATGTCTGATATCGGCTCGCTAATGTCTGATATCGGCTCGCTAATGTCTGATATCGGCTCGCTAATGTCTGATATCGGCTCGCTAATGTCTGATATCGGCTCGCTAATGTCTGATATCGGCTCGCTAATGTCTGATATCGGCTCGCTAATGTCTGATATCGGCTCGCTAATGTCTGATATCGGCTCGCCAATGTCCGATATCGGCTCGCTAATGTCTGATATCGTGTCGCTAATATCTGATATCGGCTCGCTAATGTCTGATATCGTGTCGCTAATGTCTGATATCGGCTCGCTAATGTCTGATATCGTGTCGCTAATATCTGATACCGTCTCGCTGATTAAATTTGCGATTCCACTCGCGCAATTTCCTGAATGCAAGCCGGCCTGTCCCAACACTGACCGCGGCTCATCATGAATCTATCAGACAATGCTAGAGCGTTTTGTAAAGCGTGTACACAATGGGCTAGGAGAGCAAACAGAGATGAGTGTGAACACGTGTGTCCGTGATTTCACTCGTAACTGAATGAGGTCGCATGTTTCCATCCTCTTGTCAACGCGACATAACATCGTGCAGCAAAGCGCACCTGATTAGTAGTAGCGTGGTAGTTAAAGGCTACGTTTCCATTGTTTAGATGTTTTCACACAGGAAAGAGAAGCGGCCTTTCACTATACACTAAGGATAACCAATCCATACGCAAGGTGCGTTCCCACACACGTTACTACCTTGCGCATAGGCACCGTAAGGTAGGAAGGAAGAGGAAAAAACCCAAAGAAGATATGAAAACTAAAAGAAGCACGGTGAGCACGCAAGGTAAAAACCCTGAAGGCCTATATATAGCTGAGGAAACCTAAGAGGATGTGTACGAGATTATATCACAATAATTACCCCTTTTCAACCAGAAGTTCGTTCAAGTCTATCGGATTATTATTATTATTATTATTATTATTATTATTATTATTATTATTATTATTACTATTATATAAGAAAGTTTTAGCCCCCCTTAACCACGACAAAGATGTTCTAAGAAAGGAAAGAGGAAGGCACCATCTAGTATGGAGTTGAGGGAACGCGGAATCTATGCACAAAATGCACAGAAACAGGAAGCTAAGAAAGAAGTTCATGAAACGAGAAAAAAGTTGAAGAAGAAAGTAGTAGGTGCTGAAAAGCAGGACAGCAGTGAACCGAAAAAAGATGGTCCGTAACAAAACAAAACCTATTCTATTTCAACAAAAAGGAAGCCTACCTAACCTTTAGCTCGGGCCCTCCGAAAGTTCCCCTGGGAGCGCTAATTCCCATAGATACAATAGCTGTACCCCCCTGAGGGGTCAAGTTTATCGGAAAAATATGGCTGGTCTACTCCATAAAACCAAAATTTTGAAATTTTATCCTGTGGACTTGGTTTCCACTAATGCAGGCAAACAGTTGGTACGCCAATTGTCTAAGAAAATGTTATTTTTCATGATAATTTTTATTATTAATATTACGATCATAACTTGACGATTTCTTCGAACATCCCTCAAATTTACATGGTTTGCAGCGGTTAATTCCAGTCCTAGAAAGAGGAGCGCGATGCTCCCTGGACCATCTCCCAGCGTACGCACACGGTGCACGCTAGAAAGCGCACCACAGCTCTCGCTGGGACGATAAGCGAGGTGCATAGCAGACGCGGCCACATTTTTGGCAGCACAACAGGCATGCGAGCATCCCTGTGAACTAGGCAGGTTGGCGCAGCGTGTAGGTGTGAGCCTGCCAAATTTCCTTTTATGCAATGTTGCTAGCATTCATTTATAATATAATTGTAGCGGTGAAATTTTACAAAGTAATACTCACCGGAAGATTGCACAAAAAAATTAACTAACATTTTTCAACATGAAAAATTCAAATGAACAAGTACGTCCAAAAGATGGTACCATTGGCATACACATAAAAAGAGCCGCAATCATAATACACTAATGATTTTTGCATAAAAAATCTTTAAATTGACATCCTTGTATACTAAGTCTTACCCCAACGACGAAGGATCATCTTATTCCCATTTTTAACACAAGAGGTAATCCCAAAATACTTTCGTTTTTTATGTAACAAAGGAAAATGCAACAAAATCATTAACGTATCAACATGAAGGTAGATGGGGAGTTCAAAATATGAACAAAAGCAATCAAAGGTCAGAGCTTAGCTCGCTACATGCAAAACGTTATGAAGAACAGCGAAGATCGTTACAAAGACAACCACGTACTACCGAGACAACATACTTCGTCCGTTGTTTGTTGCTCATATGAGGAAACAAGTCTTGCAAAATGAATCAATAATCATCGAATGTACAAATAAATAATTAATCAAATCAGTGATTCCTTTATCACATCTGAGAATACGATATTATCCCTTTTTTCAACTATTAAATGCACAATCTCGTACTTTTTTGTTTTGTAGAATAAGAAGACGCCCATTCACAAGATGATAGGACATCAGTCAACGCCAGGCTCTAGCGCTAGTTCGCGTAATTACAGGCTTAAAGCTTACTGCTCACAAGTGTGCTGCTTCTTCTACAACCAAGAAATGAAATCTTCTACTCACAAGGTCGCTACAATGATACGCGTACACTTACTGACCCCAATCAGTTGAAGTAATTGTATGTTTAATAACCCTGATCGATGACCTAGAGTTAAGCTAGTCGAACAAACTCAATGCAAAAGAGATGTAGCTACAACAACGCTGGACCAAGTAGTGAAAGTTGTGGAGTAGTGCATGCTAACTTTTCTCCGGAAGAACAAGAATAAATCTATTCATGAGTTAAAAAGAGTTTCAAGATTCGTTCGCTCTACACGCACCGCCCTCGAATCGCAACCAACCCAGCACTGGGTCTGGGTGAGTGACGTCGTCTTCATGAGGGATCAAACTTCCATACACATCAACCATCGAAATTGTTAACTCGCAAGGAAACTAAATCCGTAAGAATACAACAGTGATATTCCATGATAACGCCGTTAGGTACCATTGCAAACTCTGAAGATACTACAACCTTTTTCCAAATTAATCCTAAAGTAATAAGGATATTAACGATACAGGGTAGAAGAGATATATCATCGAACAGCTCTATAACAGTTCTAATAAAAATATAACCATAACAAACGTTGTTGCAAATGACTTCATTCTTATTCGTGACATGCGATACTGTAGCTCCCCCCAAAAATATTAGCAAATAAATCCTTTTCTTCTCAGAGTGATAAAAAATGACTATCAGTTCTACCGCTGTTGCAGTTTCTAGGGCGTCTTTTTAACCCTTCAGCTCGTCCAAACACCCTCCGGTGGTCTCTGCCTCATTCCTCAGACGTGACACTATGCATCAGATTGAGCGCGTATTTTTACTCTCTCTGTAATCGGTTCTGATGCGAGGCTAAGTGATTAGGTCCAATAAAAATAAAAGATGAAGAATTACGACATAACTGACGCTCAATGCACCTATTTTAAAGAACTCAAAAACAGGTAGCAAAATGTTTGCATACAATAGAGACAGCTTTTCGCGTAGAAACCACTAGACTTCATGACTGGTTTAGAGCGTCATAACATTAATTCAAGAAGTTATTATTAGAGATGCTGGCATGCCGTATCTAGGTTGAGTTGCCGCACTCAGTGCGTTTAGTTTACGCACAGCCCAGGCCTCATAACACGCTGATGTCACCTCTTAGCTCCTCGGAGTTTTTCTGTACAGCGGTCGACAAGGCTTTCTTTGTGCGCCGTGTTGGTGGTGCACATCACGGCGTCTTGAGCTCGCACCAGCTCTCTGACCCGTGAGGCAACAAATATGACCGAGCTTCGATCACGATTTCAGCTTCAGTACGTCACCCATCAGATCCGCCAAAAGCAAAGGTCATACCGAGAGTCCCTCGGCAGAAAGACCTGTAATACATGCACCGCAGCGCTTGATGATGTAACCCATCCTACGACCTGCAGCCACATGTTATCATAAGGACGCCTTGCATAATGCGTGCGGCCGTCACTGAGTCCCCTACTTCATAACAGATCTTCTTAGAAGTAACGACTCATTCTGGTATTATGACTGTTATTCCACCGAGGCATTCACGTACATGTGCGCACACAACCAGCAGGGATCGAAAAATTAAGCCATTTTACTCCCATCAAGTTCACATTCTTTACTGCATTGACTATTCAAATGCATAAGAACTTGAGCCAGACGCAATGACGGTTGCTTTCGTTAGACCTGGTACCCATCCCAAAAGGAGAATTAAGGGTAACTAAGGAAGGGTTTTAAGGGTGGCTTTCTTCCATTTTTCTCAAGAACAAAAAGCACTAAGCTATGCAGGATTTCGACCCCTAACCCTCTAACAAAATCTCTTAGTCGCCGCAACAAGCGTAAAAAGGCTGCTCATACTCGACCAGCGAGCCTTGCATACTACAAAGAGCAGCTGTTAACACTTCTGTGTACATCCATAGGCGTGATTATGGAGACCACACACCTTATAACGTATAACACCTCGATGTGATCTGGCATGTCAGATTCTCCATAACAGGAATTTTTCAGATCTTCCTTGCAGAAAAATAGTAGTGTTTGCTCATTCTTTTACAGCAACATTAAGATCCCATTTACACTCCCAACAGTTGATCTTATTCAACTTAAACCAAAATCAATTCTCATAACCATTTCAATTTCAATATTCATCTTAAAAACCAACATTGAAATTGAATCAAAGACTAAAATAACTACTCAAAGCACCAACAATATGTAACAAGAATGGTGGGCTTTAAGACGACCTTAGACAAAAACAACCGAAAGTTGAGTTAACCAAATTGAGACTTGTGTTAAAGTTCCTACGATTGGCAGAGCAAATTTTCAAATGGATAGATATGTGTGAGCATTCTTTGTGAAAATCCAAATTAACAGAGAAACAAATGCCATCCGCATATCTGACGGATGTAGCAGAAAATATTCTAGTGGCACAAAGTCTTGAAATAAGAGCTTTAGAACCATGAACATCATATATTGTTACCGACTGGGAAGAAATAATATAAAGTTCAAGTTATCCAGCATATGTCATTTTTACTGTGCACCAGTGTCAAATGATCACTGAAAATTTTACCCACACCTATAAAACCTGATCAGCTTTTCCAGGATACATGCTGAAGTACTCCTCTACAGCCTATGAAAAACCTACAGCAACTATCCTGTAAGTGTCTAGACCTACAACCCCAAGCTGTTTACATTCTTTCTTTAGACAAGCAATGGGTGACGTGTCATCCATTGAAGAAGAAATAAAAATTCTAGAGCTAGAACCCCTAGGTACCATGAAAAAGCTTGGAACTTTGCCTAACCAGACAATTGCACCTAGAAAAATTGTCCAGAAGCTTATAGATTAGATTAAATGCTAGTTTAAGCCTCTTGGCATTTCAAAGACAGGAAGGAGGGAGGGAGGCACCATTTAGTATGGACTTAAGGGAATGCAGAATTCATGTACAAGGTGCATAGAAACAGAAAGTAGAGAAAGATGTTTATGAAACAAGATGAAAATTAAAGAAGAAAGTAGTAGATACTGAAAAACAGGATAGCAGTGAACCAAAAAGTTATGATTCCTAAAGAAATAAAGACATATTTCAACATAAAGAAAGCCTACAAAACTCCAGCTCAAGACCTCACATTTTCCTCCTGGAAGTGCATATTCCCATAGATGCAATAGTTGTATCTCCTTGAGAAGTCCTGAAGATCCAAACTAAACATACCATAGCAAAATTATGAGGCTCACTCTCACTTGCACTGAAGCAGCAATGAAGTGTGCATTCAGTGTAACAAGACACTGAGTATAAAGGAGAAAATATACGAACTGAACACAAAATTGACCTATAAAAACAAAGATAGAGTCAAAAATGTTGTCATACTGCAAACAAAAACAGCAGAGAACTTATAGCTAGAATTCTAGAGAATTCAGAAGATAATTTTAGAGTGCTCGTAAAAGTGTTGTCTCTGTAAATATACATAAAATTGAATGAAAAAATAGTTACATAGACTTCATTGTGAGGAGATAATGAAACAAATTATCTACCCAATTTTGTATACACCACATAGGTGTATACAAAAGATTCGAGATATTTGCCTATATTTGAGATATTTCATCTAGATACTTGTTTTTCTGTCCCCTAAATTGTGATTATTTTTATCTAAAGGCTGTTTATTGATATATCATGGAAGACATTTGATCAATTTCATTTCCAATCAAATCCAAGGATAAGAACCATTATTGCTCTCCGATATTATTTCCTATTTTTACTTCAGAATTACAATACCAATCATATAAGAGAAGAAGATTTTAATGTTTGATGCAAATATTTTAGAGCAACAAAAGAGTATTTTTGAAAGCTAATTCATATGTAAGAAAATTACTAGTGTGTGTAATATTTACTATGACAAAGTTAGCATTTTCTCATATTGATTTTGGAAAAAATGTACAATACATTAAAAAGATATGAACACTTGAGATGTAAAAGTACTTTTTGGGCTAATGAATTGACATATCTGCTTTGTAATAAATGTTACTTTATATATTAGCAATGAAATTAAATATAGATTTTTAAACACAACACATTCAAATTATCTGACATAGTCTACACAGTCTACTGGATACAATTTTTTGAGCTTGCTGATCCTCAAACCAAACTCATATCTCAATACTACCCACACATTAGCAACTCTGAGGGTATTTTAGTCTTTTTACACTCATTTTCAGAATGGAAAGAAACATACTTGCATCAACTAGATGAAGCATAGATACATTTATATATTGAGTCCTATTTACTAGAGCACCTTAATGAGAAATCGCAAATCCTGGAAAAGCAGTGGTCTTATAGCAAGGAATATATCTTTTCTCCCCAAAAAAAAAGATTAGATATTAGTTCAAGTCTCCCTAATTGCAATAATCCAAAGAAAAGGCACCATTCACTACAGAGATGAGGGAATGCAAAATCTATCGACAAAGTGCTTAGAAACAGTGGGTTGACAATCATAAAACAAAGATTAAAATTGAAGAAGAAAGTAGGTGCTGAAAAACAGGACAGCAGTTGACCAAAAAAAGATGGCCTTTAACATAACAAGAAACATTTTATTTCAATAAAAAAACCTACCTCTCCATTTGAAACCACATTATTTTCCTCTGGGAGGAGTGCTAATTTCCATAGCTACAATAGTTGTATTCCCCTGAGGGGCCCCCAATATACAACTAAAAATGGAAGTTAAGAAGTGCATCTTGTTATTTTAAATATGAAAGAATTGTTTAAGATCATTTTTTCTCTTTTCCAATAATCAAAAAATCTGACAGATCAAAACAGGAGTTTTGAATTTAAATATTGCCTGCTACATTTTAAGAAAATTCAACATTTTTTAATATCACTGATGGAATACAGAATAATTACTAACACTTATACAACAAAAATGCAACTTTGTTTCTAGAACATGGTATACAAAAAGCAGATTTAAAATAGCATTAGTTTTCTTCATTCCATGATTAATTTGAATTTCACCTTTAAATGTCTTCAGAGTAGCCATTGCTTCCATATTTTGATGTCACAAACAATTTAATATCAGAACTAGCCAAATAATAAAAGCTGCAACAATAGTATAAACAAAAACACTTGGCAAATAAAAAATGGAAGTGACTGGATGTAATTAGGCTAAGTAATTGCAAGGAATTTAAAAATAGCCTATTACAGAAAACATGAACATAAATAGTATAAGAATACCAATAACTTATCTGCAAGCAGATTTCTAAAACAATTTATATAACTGTTTATTATAGCTTAATCTTTGCTTACAAGTAGCCAGCTTCAATCTTGTATAATAGCAATATCAGTATAGAAATTATACTCTTAATGGCCCAAAAACAAGCATTTCACTTGCATATATTTCTTAATTTATTCCTCAGTTGAGAAATTGAAAAAAAAAGTATATATCCGATACAACTGAAATCTTGAGTATAAATAGAAGCAAACAAAAATATTGTCACCTCTTTAAAACAATTTTTCCACCTTAAATAATTTGGGATGAAAAATATACCTAATAAGTCCAATACTCAATAAAGATTAGTGATGCATAAAATTGAGCTATAAAAGATGCATTTTTATACTAGGCCACACGATGGTATGTGCAGGATATTTTAAAATAGCGGAACAATAATTAAAATATTTTTAAATAATTACTAAGATATACAACTGATGAAATTTATTGAAGTTAATCTTAAAATCAAACTTTTGATGTTGCAAGTTATTTATTTCCTAATTACCAAATTTGGTAAATTCTTTCTATAATTTGGTCTACCACTTTCTAACTTATATCCTGTATATAATATTAGAGACAAATATAATAATACTGATAATCTAATAAATACATTTATCAACATTTTAGAATGACATATGAATTTGTTAGCATGAAGAATGAACAAACCCATAGAAAGAATTACAATTTCAATAATTATCAAAAATGTTGCTCAATGTTCTTTCTTTGACAGCTTACAAGTAATTAGAGATATTCAATACCATAAGAAACATAAGTTTAAAAAATGCTTTCAACAGATAAATACTGGCACACTACTCAAGGGTTGCTGCCATGCTCTACTAGCTCCGGGTGTGACCGACAAATGATTCTTAACATGTCAAAGTAAATACTTTCCGACTTTCTCGGTAACATTAGCCTCTAGTAATAAATCCTCAATCATGAAATAACTAAGAAACTCGGTCAGTTCACCGGGAAAAATGTTAATACCAAGAACACTTCATGGGCCACAAGTCCAATTAGTAGCGTCAGGAAGAATTATAATCCAGTGGAAATGGTTTAGCAGAGTGACCATCTGAAAAAAACGAGACTTAGTAACGTGCATTTAAATTATGCAAGCCATATCAAACGGTTCAACATTTAAAACTCACTGTGTTGTAATTATGAGATACCAGCTGATCAGAGCCACGCCTTGCTAAGAATTCAAGAGAATGTATTATCACACCACCTCTCTCAACACAACGTGAATGCAAACTGACGATTGGATCGTGTACAAATAAATGTTGGTATAAAACTCGGATCTGTTCCATAGCTTGTGACAAGAAAAAAACAATTCAATTTATTTTTACCACAGGTGATACAGAGGTAGAATTTTACTTAAGTCTAGTACAATGGTCGAATTTGAGTATAGCTACCTGCATGTGGGCCCGAATAAGTTCAACGACTTCTAGGGCATCCTACCATCACGTTATTCTAGGGTGTACAAAAAAGTTTAACCTAGTTCACTTAACCTAGTTTCGCATTAGACTGATCATTGAGATAATTAACTCGATATTTTATGCTGTATTTTACAATATAGGTCAATTCGGCTATATTTAACAGTATGTTCGATAAAACGATTCAAGAACAGAGAGAAGATTGGTTATGGTACACAAGGCAAGTTACATTATGACATTATCATTAGTTACATGTAGGAGGCAAGATTTCGACACGGTGATCTTACACGACTAGTATTCTGATAGGAAGTGAGACTCAAGATGTCTTTTGAATACTTTGTACGAATTACATTCACGGATCTCTGCAGGTACCTATAGAGTTCCAAGTTTTGGTTCCAACGAAGAGAATACTGTGTTGCGACCTGGCCTTTGAATAATAAGGAAGCATGAATTTACTTCTATTTCGGGTTAAATGGTCGTGATGACCAGTTTGCGCAGTCAATAATTGTCTTAGGCTATTGTCGCCATCATTTCTTAATGTTTTGTAAATGAAATTACAGATGGAGATTTTGTAGAGATCCGAAAGTTTAAGTATTTGTAAATTTTTGAAAGAATCATTTGTGTGAGCATTATATTCTAGGTTCTTTACCGCTCTGACAGCCCTTTTCTGCAGAGTAAAAATTTTGTTGGTTTTATTTTTATCAGTTCCGTGCCATGCTTCTATTCCGTATTGCAAGTGTGGAGAAATGAGCGTTCGGTAGAGCATTTGTAAAGCTGTTTCAGGCAGAAAATTTTTAACTTTATTTAGGATTCCGATGGATTTTGATAATTTAGAACTAATATGAGTGATGTGCTCTTTGAAGGTCAGATGTTTATCTATTATGATGCCCAGAAACT
Source organism: Morinoia aosen (assembly GCA_030386875.1). Lineage (NCBI taxonomy): Eukaryota > Metazoa > Arthropoda > Malacostraca > Amphipoda > Talitridae > Morinoia > Morinoia aosen. The sequence continues at coordinate 10,330,436 of CM059562.1, forward strand.
TACATGAGTTGGTTTCTTCGATTTCACCTTCGCCAATTTTAATGCATGGGAGAGATACATCTTTCTTGTATGAGAAAGTAATATAATTTGTTTTATCGATATTTAGGCTTATTTTATTAGCTTTGAGCCACGATGAAACCTTGTGAAGTTCAGTATTTATACTCTCCACAATTATAGCAGGATTTTGGTTCGGAAGGACCGCAGAAAGCGTACTGTCATCGGCAAAAAGTATGAATTTGAAGAATGATGTAGATTTTACAATATCATTGATAAAAATCAGAAACATGAGAGGCCCGAGAACAGATCCTTGTGGAACTCCATGGATAATTGTCTGTGGGTCTGATTTTGCGTCGTCAATGACAACGTATTGCTTCCGATTTGTTAGGTATGATCTGAACCAATCATGGGCAATCCCTCGAATGCCATAACAGTGTAGTTTCGATAATAGTATTTTATGGTCCACACCATCAAATGCTTTTCGGAAGTCAAGAAATACAGAGAAGACAGGCTTTCCTTCATCTATATTAGAATAGAGGAATTGTAAATGATTTAATATAGCCTGTGTTGTTGATTTTTTAGAGCGAAAACCGTATTGTTTATCGTAAAGAAATGATTTTTGTTCAAAATAAGAGTACACTTTTTTATACACAATCTTTTCGAATACTTTGCTAATAATTGGTAGAATGGAGATAGGTCGATAATTGTTTACACAGGTTTTTTCACCACTTTTAAAGATAGGGGTTACTCTAGCAACTTTGAGGGAGTTCGGGAAAGTGCCTAGTAAGAGAGACTGGTTAATAATATTTGATATCAGTGGGGCTACAATGTCAGCAATAACTTTAAGTACTTTAGTCGGAAACGTTTGTAACCCACTCGATTTATTTTTCATGTTGTTTATGCACGTAATTACATCGGAGGAGTTTGTAGGCGTAAAGAAAAAGGAGTTGGGTTCTCGAATATGATCCATAAATTCCAGGTGATCAGTAGGTTCACTTGGAATACCATCAGCTATTGTTTTCCCTACGTTTACGAAGAAGTTGTTAAAGAGATTAGCAATTTCTTTCTTCTCATGATATTTTACATTATCTTGAACAACATATTCAATTTTCTTTTTATCGGCATTATTCGGTTTACAGCAGGAGTTAAGGAGATGCCAAGTCTTTTTAACGTCAGTTTTGAATTGAGTAAACTTGAGCGTAAAGTAGTTCTTTTTTGATGTTCTTATCTGGTTTGTTACATAGTTTCTAAATCGGTTATATGTTTCTCTAGATATTCGTCCTTCGCAAAGGAGGGCTAGGTACGCTTGACGTTTCTTTATATTTATCACGATGTCTCTAGTAATCCAGGGCTTTTGTTTATTTTTCGGGGTAACTGTACGAGTTACAATTGGGCAACACTGATTGTATGCGGTCATTATAGTTTCAGTCAACTTTACTACTGCTTCATCAATGCTCGTAGTATTATTGTTTTGTTGAGAGATGTGCAATGTAGGCATTGATTCTTCTAGAACGGTGCGCATTTCTTCAAGATTTGATTCGTTTATTTTACGATATGAGTAAGTTTCAGCCCGTGCCTTGGTGCAAGCAATATAGACATTTTTCTTAATAAGAAAAACTGGGAAGTGATCTGATAAGTCAGAAGTAATTATTCCAGCAAGAAAATCACTAGGGTCTGTCATAAAGATATTGTCAAGCAGCGTAGCACACTCTGAGGTTATTCGTGTAGGCTTTGTAATGATCGGAAGGAAGGATTGAGACTGAAAGGTAGTTAGGAAATTAGAGATTGGTTCATGGCTTTCATGTTTCAGTAGATCATAATTGAAGTCACCGCATATTATTATGTCATTGTATATGGGCCTGTTGAACTGAGAAATAATACGATTCAATTCATTCAGGAAGGATATAGGACAGGCTGTAGGAGGCCTATACACCGTTCCAAGCACAATGCGTTTACCATCTCTAAAAAGTTCTACGAAGAGTGATTCTATATGATCCTGATTCATTGTTGCACTTGCTATGGTTCTCGAGTCTATGTGGTTAGATATATATGTGCTGATGCCTCCGCACCGCTGGTTTTTTCTTAGCGAATGGTAACTATGATAATTTTCAAATCGAATCATGTCTTTAGTCGAGTCATCTAGCCAGCTTTCGGTGAAGCTAATCACGTCTAGGTTATATTTAAGTTCAGTAATAGGACATTGTATCTCTTCCAATTTTGGATAGAGTGACCTACAGTTCCAACACAGGAGTGAGAAATCTCGGTCAGTTATTCGTATAGTTTCGTTGAATTCTGATATATTAGTATACCTACACTCTTGAGAGTCGCTTAGGTTTGGATATATTCTGTTCAAATGATTGAAATCTGGATCGATTTCCTCAAATATATCAGGGTGATCAGTCATTTAAAATAAGTAAAAGTAAGAATTAGGTACTATAGAGCTTAAAACGAAATACAGAGACAAGCTTAAAGGGATATTCCATTCTAAAAAGTAGCTTATTAAGTAAGAGAGAATAGAGTAAAAAAGAAAAATCTAGCGCGATTTCGTGAGTACACACAAACTCAGTCCATGAGCGAGTGATAATGGAGTTCAATGTCACAACATTGGTGCAAACAGATTGCTAAGGGCGTTTTCACAAGTTCACATACAACATACAACATACAACATACAATACTATTCGAAATCTAGATAAGGTTTACTTTCTTTAATGACTGCCATATGCATTTAGAGCTTTTTATATTTTTCTAATATAAATATAATTCGGTGCTGAAAGACTTCGTTATACTCCTCATTCAAGCATCAAGCTGTTTCATTAAATCACAAAGTTATCAAAACATCAGTCAAAGAAAAAGAAAGTCGTAAAAAAAGCTATATTACCCTTGATTATTTACAATTAAAGCAGAGAATTGAAAAAAATTTGCTTTTATTGTTGATGTTGTGTGACGAGATGATTTTCAACAGAGAAAAAGATTCACATTATTTGATAAATAAAATTAGAAGTAACCACTCAACTTAATATCAAGGAAATTTGGATGTAGGTAATTATTAGCGGTTCTCCCTTGATATTGCGGACTTCAAGTAATGTTGAACAACCCGATTACAGTAATTATTCGAATCTTGCATTGAGGTTCGTTCGTTTAATTCGTCTAGACTAAGATTGGAATTATAATACTGAACTCATATATGTATAGTGAACACCAAAATTACTAAGCATGTGGCATATCTACTTCAAAAATTAATTACTTTTACCTAAGATAAATAGTTTCATTCTTTTATAACGTTTTCTAGAATTAATATTTACCATTGGTTGATCTATTTGAGTAAAAAAATAATTTTCAAAAGATACTGTATACATTTCGTTATGCCATTTTTAAACGAAGTATCTTTCGTGGAACCTTATGAACATAACCTAAATTAATGGAACATTTTCCTACTCGTCTGCCAGTAGTGTTTTAGTTTATTATTTGTGTTCTTTAATTTGAAGCAAACTAAGAAAATGCATTTATACCTTTCCGTTCTTACTCGATTCAACCATTGTCATAGATTTCATAATACTTTTTGAAGGACTTTTGAATTGAAAAAATTCAAAACCAAACATAGGAGTTTTTGGCGTGAACTTTTTTACGAGTATGGTATACATCTTTTTCTTATTTTTATACGCGAAAAGTTGGTTTCAAATTCCTGAGCAGTCGACTTCATTCTCTTTATCTGTCTGCAAAAGTTTCTGTTTCTTCTGTTCAATGAAACATACATGAAATTTCCCAACATCGGGTAATAACTCAGAAAAGTAAAGCTTATATATGCGTCACTGTGAATGAAAACTATGCCTTCCAAGGCTTGCGTCTCGACATGCATTTCACCTCCCTCCTATCTGAGTTAACCTTATTTTCTTAGCGTATCATAAATGAAATGCCTCAAATTAAAGTGTCCGGGCCAATTATAACTGATTGAAACATCGATCGTTCACCGTGCGGAAAACAATACCTTGTCAGTTGTTTCCCACAAAAATTGTAAAGTAAAGCAATATTAATTTAACTGAAAGAGGCTTAAGAATTGCTATAGTGGTCAACAAAGTTCACTTACTTTGTTTCTGTGCCAGTTTCACTCACTGGGGTCGTTATGTTTTTTTTAATGAGCCTCAAAGTGAATCAAAATCTATGTTTAAAAACGCATCAAGCAGTTTTAGCAACTGAAGTAGTAAATTATTTGCAGGTATTATGTTATTCAGATTATAAATAACTCCTCTTGGTGCAGAATATTGCAGATAACTAAATAAAAATCAGGTACTTCAATTACACTCCATTATACACATTAGCGTCCATAAATATACCAAACACTATGCCAACTTGATCTCGAGATATAGGGGCAATTAAACAAGGAACATAAACGCACACGATGAATAAAAACACCATATGTTACAATTTTTATTTTAACTTTTCTCCAACGCGTATAAGTAAAGCTAAGGTCATGCAGAGTCCAAACATCAGTAATATCGTTTTCGCACGATTTCTGGCTGTGAGACCTGAGAGCTTGGAAATATCCGCAGCTTCTGGGAACACGAGTTCCGAGTGATGCAGCCATCTCAGACTGACTCATTCCTGTGTCCTGCTGATGAAGTCCGGTGCCGTATTGGCCGAAAGGTGCCGTGCGGGAGACCCGGGATCGAATCTCGGCGCTGGCAGTGGCGATTTTCTCTGTTGGGTATAGGAGAAAAATTCCAAGCACAATACCCCCTCTCTACCCAGGTGTCTGAAACGGGTACCGGTCTCGACCGGGGGAAAGCGTCATGGCGTCCTGGCGTTAGTTATAAGGCATTTGAAAATCCAATGCACAAGGTGATATGTTTTAGGCTTGATTGGAAATAAAGCATCCGTAGATACCTTCATTATTATTATTATTATTATTATTGTTATTATAAAGGCTCATCGCATTTTTTTTACTAAATTGTTCATTAACTACAACCGCAACGACAAATAGGCTCTTGAAGTAGTTTGACCATTTTTCTCATATTCTAATATAAGCAAACTGCATTTCATTTGGATATATGCCATAGATTGTATAATCTAATTTTTTAAATTATTCAAATAAGCGATTGCTTATACTTATGGTTCTACACAATCATAAAAATTGTTGTTCTCCACAAAAAAAAAACATTTCTAATGATATAAGAACACCAAAATCAACCACGATGAAAACCGTGCAAAACGCAGATTTCTCAATTTCCAGTGTTAGTCTGAATGAACGAATTGAAACACTTGAACTTCAATGAACAAAAAATGAAGAAAAATCGATTGTCAATTATTTAAAAATATATGCTTTTGCTTTTAAGAATTTTTAAGCTTGTTAATATATTGTTTTTCTTTTGTATAAATTTTTAGGAATTAAAAATATTGACTGTGCCACATAATTGCCAGGAAACGTTATCCCTTCCGCGTAACGACTCTAGCGATTGCGAGAAAGGAAAGAAATCACATCGCTGTCAGGTAATTGTTTCAACTTTAGCTTAATCAAATGATTTTTTTATTATTGTGCAAGATAATGAGCAAGTAAATAGATGAAAATTTACATTAAATTCAAAATTGGCCAGCGAGGAAATGCATTCAAAAAACTTCATCAATCCTATGCCTGGTTAGACTAGCCACTCGTCACACCTTCGCGAGCTTATGATCGCATCGGATTCGGCAATTTTTCATAGCTTTGTGTAATAGTTTTTTCTTGAACTAATTCACTGATTTAAAAAAGAGAATCGAAAGAACATGCAAGACTGCAAATTTAAATTTGTTATTGTATAAAATCTTTCAAAAAGGACTTAGGGCTTAAGTCTCGCTGAGCGACGAAGCCGCTCAGCGAGAATGAAAATATCGATTATTACTGGAATTTGATGCTGATTCCGAATATGCAATTTGTTTTGACCGCTCTCGATTTTTTCGATTTTTTTTTTGGAAAGGCGGCTAGCAACAACTGAGGTGGTGCCCAAAGAATGCCATGTCCCTACAGGTTGGGTAGAACCCGGCCCTATCCGGTACTCAGGTCTTCAAGGCACGGTCTAACCATGTTGGGTCGAGAATGGCAGAGTTCGGATCATGAGGTGGTGCAGGCCAAAGTATGCCAAGTCCGACCAGGTTGGGTCGAGAATGGCAGAGTTCGGATCATGAGGTGGTGCAGGCCAAAAAAAAACATTAAAAATGTATAAAAATTCAAAATTAAAAAAAAAATCACAATAAATCGAAAAAATCGAGATCGGTCAAAATAAATTGCAGATTCGGAATCAGCATCAAATTCCAGTTATAATCGATATTTTATTCTCGCTGAGCGGCTTTGCCGCTCAGCGAGACTTGTTCCGGACTTAGAATTACAGTTGATACCTAGGAACTTCAAAGTTTCTTCATTACTTCTATTATCTTATCCTGAAGCAACACTAGACTCGTACCATTTCTGTCGTGTCTACCTCAGGAAATAAATGATGTGAACAACAATTTTTGGTTGATGTTGAGGATTAACCAGTAATCGATTTTCCATTTTTCGGTGCCTAAACATTGTTAATTAGATCGAAATAAACAAGTTTTTGCCTATGCACTTTCCGTCGTAAATAAGTATTTTACGAGTTATAGCGGTAAATTAGTTACTGCAACTCAAGTGTTTGAAGCGGGAAGTAATTCATCGAGCGTGTCATATGGCAACACTGCAATGGATGCTCACCACGACGGAAAGTGCATAGACGAAAACTTGTTTACTTCGATCTAATTAACTATGTTTAGGCACCGAAAAGTGGAAAATCGATTACTGGTTAATCCTCAACATTTACCCAATTTTTTCAAACTCTTTTCTTAAGCATAATTGATTTGGAAAGTCGAATCAGACAGTTTTTACTGATAAATCGAGGTTGTCAAGTGATTGAACAGCGTCAACGTTCTCGCTGTCACCTTCTACGTATGGCAACGCTGATAACCAGATTGACTGCCCCTGTTCGTGGATATTTGATGATATCATTTGCTAGGAAAATGTAAAAAAAGAGTACGTTGTAGGTGAAAATTTACGAGGTCTGCAAGCATCAAAAACAGCAATCGCTTGTTCTGCTTTATTGTACTTTGATGTTGTGAATTCTGGGTCTGAGTGAGTTATATTCTAACTGTATTAGCATGGAAAGACTATTAAGCATTGCAAGTTATAGAAAAATTGTGTCTCGTAGCTCTAGAGAGACACTTTAGCTCCAGATGAAGTGTGTTCACTGCTAATCCACAGAATTTTATTACTGCTCTTCCATAGGTTTCCAAAGACAATTCCAGAATTTTAATTTCGTGTGGTGTTGATGATGGCTCGAAGTTATCAAGCCAAAGCCTCTGGCTAAAATAAATTAATGTTCTAGATAAGTATCTGAATACCTATACCTGTTGGCATTGATGATTTCTCATATATTTCGGCTTGTTAAGCTAATTTATTCTACTGTTAAGTTTTGTGGAACAAAAGTTATGATTAGGTTTAGTTCGTAAAGACAAATGGATATTTTATTATTGGATTCTAATTTCAAAAGGTACAACCTTAGATTTTTTCTCTTTCAAGATGCATGCCTTCTCATTATCTTAATTTGAAAATCGTAAGTTTTCATCAAAATCATTTTGAAGTGTTGAATCTGAGACCTAACTTGCTACTGACCTTGACATCGATGTTGGTGCTGAAGAGTAATTTTACCCTCCATGTTTGTTGTGACGCAAGTATATTCGAGTAAAGGGCCGTTTACACCAGGGGACATTTTGGCCGTGAGGCGCGACACGTGTATACGAGGCTCACCACAGAGTCTCATATTTGAGTGTTTTTATACGAAGTTCCCTAATCGCCACGGTAGTTTCGAGGCTCATGAGTGTCGCACATTACGAATTCGATTAGAGCGAATCGAGAACCTCGTATAAACACACTCAAATGTGAGCTTCAGTAGTGTGCCTCGTATACACGTGTCGCGCCTCACGGCCGAAATGTCCCCTAGTGTAAACGGCCCTACAGTCTCCTTAACGCTTTGGTTGCGACGTGAGCCATGTTCAGCCACTGAGGGAGTTTTCATTATGCTGCTGACCAACCAGTAGTCACAAACTCGATTTTAAAAATATTCAAAACTAAATTAAAACACGATCCAGTTAATGTTTGGTATTTTCAGCGGTCAATATTGAGATTGATGTTGTCAACGATTTTCATAATTTCGTTGCGAAATCTATATAATTGGAGAGATTTTAAGATGTTTCACACGAATGACATTGTGCTCGCAAATGCTTAGTTTTCGAGATGTAGCATAAAAAACGTTCAGGTAAGAATAGCATTAATGGCAGCTTCGATACGGCTCTCCCGGTGTTTCGCGGACGCGGACCACGTACAGTTTTTTGGCGGGAGTCATCGGCCTCGGAATGGTGAAGTTAAAGTAAGTTATTTTAGGTTTACTTAGGTTATTTTATTTAACTAAACTAACTTTACCTAAGCTAACCTCACCTATTGTTACGTCAAAACCGTATTTCTGCTTATTTACGTCTCCATTGTTTCAATTTTATAAACGACGTTCCTATAACTTCAAAGTTAAATATCTCGAAAACTAAGCATTTGCGAGCACAATGTCATTCGTGTAAAACGTCTTCAATTGTACCATATTACCCAAAGGTGGCAACGAAATAAGTGAAATCGTTGACAACATTAAATTCAATATTGACTTTTTCAGCATTGCTTACAATTGACTTTAAATTTAAATTGAATATTAAACTTCAGTGTAACCTGCTGCAGCCAAAGTGTTAATATATGAACTTAAAAACAATTGTACGTAACTTTCAGTACAGGCATAATTAGTGCAAAGATACAATCTTATTAAAGCACATACGCCACATACTGATAGCTTTAGAAATTTTCGACCGAAAGGGGAGAATTTCGTCTCCTTTTAATGTCCGCGTTAATATTTTTCCATACGGTGAGAGTAGCAAGTTTGTGTATACGTGATGCATGCATCAAAACATGTCTGTGAATAAATAAAGTGTACCATTGACTTCAAAAGAGCAGTTTACTAAATTTTATGCTATATTTAATCTAGGTGACAAATCTTGACAGCTTGCTTTTTTGTTTTGCTCATGTTTCCTGAGTCAAAACTTATACACGTTAACCGAGGTGTGAGCCACCGGTGGTACACAGAAGGAATTTTCATAATGCTGCCGCCTGATCAGTAGTCGCAAACTCAATCTTCGTAAATACTTAATTAAAGCTGAATGAAGCCACGACCCAATTAATGTTGCTATTTTCAAAATTGCTTCGTACAATTGACTTCAAATTTGAGTTGAATATTTTACTTTAGTTTAACCCAAGGCGGTTAACGTGTTGAAAGTTGGGGTAAATGTGGATGGGACAGTAATCGATTTTCCGCTTTTCGGTGCATAAACATAGTTAATTAGATGTAAATAAACAAGTTTTCTTTTATGTACTTTCCGTCTGAAATGAGTATTTACCGAGTTATAGCGGTAAATTACTTACCGCAACTCTGGGGTTTGAAGCGGAAATAAATTGTTCGGAGGGGAAGACTACAATGGACACTCCCTTCCGAAGCGCTCGTATGATCGAGCGCATTCCAGCCATCGAAGACGAAAGTTAGCATACCGCTATAACTCGTTCAATACTCATTTGCAACGGAAAGTGCATAGAAGAAAAATTGTTTATTTTGTTTTAATTAATTATGTTTAGGCAGCGAAAATTGGAAAATCGATTACTGTCCTCTCCTTCACAAATACCAAAGTTGTACTTTATGGTTTTAATTTTGTGTAACATCTTTTGCTACACTGAGCTGATTCTGCGCATTTTTTCCCAACCCACCATGCAAATCGCCACCGCGTGAAAACTGCTCTTGCGATTGCCCATTTATCGACGAAAAATGAGTCGCTTGTACTTGTGAGATTCGTTCTCTTGTCCATCTCTCTTGTCCATCTAGAGCTAGTCCATCTCTTAGTAGCAGCTAGTTAATTTGAAAAATGATAGGGATGAAATTTTTTCATTTAATGTTACAAATCATTCTTTCATCCGTAATTGCAAAACGCGGGAAATAACTACAAAGTTAACACTATTATGAGATGCATGGAATGCTCCGTATTGAAATGAAATATTGATTAGCAAAATGAAATATATAGATTAGCAAAACAATCAATGAAATGTAAGGTAGTCGACGGTAATAATCACCAACTTGTGAATTTTTAGCTGCTTGCTGAATATATCCGCGCTCCTCGTCCATCTATAGAGATATTTAGGGTTGATTTTCTTTGTTCACTTGGTATCACGACTACGATCACTGGTTATTAAAGGATTGTCAGCTAGCGCATTACAACTATGGGGAAAACAACTAATTTGTGATTTTTTTTTAATCAAAGTTCCAAATTCATCGCAACTCTTCCTGGTTGTGCCTGGCACAACTGTGTGGCGCAAATCGCTCTTCATCGTCGAAATTAGGAACTGAAAGGAAGGAAATTAAAATTGAGCATTTGTAAAACCAAGTAACCTATGTTAAAGCTCAGCAGTTGTTATTGTGAAACGCGTTTTCAGCAGTAATCTCTTTTTTCTCTTGTGCTTGATGCTCACCTCTGAATTTTGACTTGAGCAGATTTAGTCCAGAAAGTTTGCCAACCGAAGCTGAAAATGAAGCAAAGTAGCAAGTGCTGCGGCGATCAACCATAATTTTCTGTTCAGGCTACGGGCATTGAAGCTTGAACAGAGGTGTGAAGGAAGCATCGAGTTTTAGTTATTTGATCTTCCAAATGATTTGAAAAATTATTTGCTCCAGTAGAAAATTGTAAATTTTATTGCGGTAAATGAGATGTTGGCAAATGTGGTTTGTGATGGAAAAAACATTACATTACCAAAATGAGAAAAACCAAAATGAAAGGTTTGAAGCCTTAGTGATGAGAAAACAAAACTTGAATGTCGTGATCACAAAGTGAATTGAATTTTGGCGTTCAAAAGCCAACTTTCCAAGAATGTTTCATTTCAGCGCTCCAGTCTAAAAGTCGATGGTTCTCCAAGAATAAGCTACATCCAAAGTACTTTTTTAAGACATGTCATTCTAAACTCAGTAGTCATTTACGATAAAGATATTACAAGTTAGTGCGCCGACCTCGGAACTTATCTAAGATTCTGAAAGTGAAGAAAAGAAGAAAATCCAACCTCGAGTGAGCCTTCAGTTGCCTCACTCCTAATTTCACTCAGCGTGTTAGAATCTTTCAATTTCATCTCGTTTCATGAACTTCTTTCCCATCTATGCGAAGGAGGTTTTGCATGGGAACACACCATGTGCATAGATTCCCCGTTTCCTAAGCTCAATACTCAGATAGAAAAAAGTCATGAGGGCGATTACCCTCACGACTGAGCGGAGTACTGACCGCGCCCGCGTACGTGATGCGGTTGCCTGCCATGCTGCTCCGTCTCTCGGCTGCGGAGCTGCGTCGCCTGCGTGACATGCTGCCGCCCTCTGCGTTGTCCTGCTCTGACACTTCTGTCGTCATCGTACGTGAGTAGTACCAGTATTTTCTGTTCAGTTACTTGCTCAGTCACTCGTTGTTCAAGTGTTCTTCTATTTTCTATTCAATTATTTGCTTAGTCACTCGCTATTTAAGTGTTCTTTTATTTTCTGTTCAATTATTTGCTTAGTCACTCGCTATTTGAGTGTTCTTTCTTTAGGTGTATCACGCTTAGCTTGTCACTCACAGAATTAGCTTTCGCGTGTTTGGGGCGCCAGCGAACTTGAGCGTCTCACCTGAAATTCGGCAAAATTTTTGTCATGCACTCACATTCGATGAGTAATATACTTTAAGCGCTACCGTGCGTGCTCTATATGAATATTTTTTTCTTTGTCTTAGAAATTCCATACAGGTAAGTAGTATAACCTGCTGTTTGACTTTGAAATAATCCACATAATTATTCTGGGTGAATGAACTATTTTTCTTGAGTATATTCAATAGTAACGGAGTAATTTTGGAGACTCAGTACCGCTTTTCGTATACACTGGCAAATGATTGCCTTACCTACATTGTAGAATGATTGGCCTTCTTTACTCTAGAAAATTAAAATAAGAATAGTGAAAGAATATTAGAGACTTTATTAGGCTAATAGCTTTTACTTTTCGTACGTAGAACACCTAATGCCATGAAAAACGGCGTTTATTTTCAGCGCACTGATTTTGCTCTAAATCTTTCATAACGATAATTGCTGTGAAACCAACGCTCGTTTATAAGATCGAGTGCTCTTGTAATTTACAATCATCTCTCTTACGTTCATTTCAAATTCATAGCGCTATATTTATTAAAGCATTTTTTTCTGGAATTTATTTCAATTTCAAACAACCTTTTCGATCATGATAGTTAAAATTCATGATCAGGTTATTTTTAAGACCTATACTGAAAGTGTAATACTGATTTAAAATTTCAGCGTTAAGCTTCCAACGAAGTAATTGCTGAAGCTTTTCGATAGGCGCTACTTTAATAACAAAAACTACCTAATGTATGTATGTGCTTATAGTTCAATAATCATTACATCAACTTGACACTTCCAAAGTGATCGATTAAACCTTGAAGGTAGCTAATATCATTCCCACCACCGACATGCAAGAAACGTTTGTTTAAATTCCTCATGAGATGAAATTCCAAGAAAGTTACCATTCATGCCAGCTAAAACCCTGTTAAACTATAAATACCAAATAAATGTCAGTTTATAAAATGAGACGTTTTAATGTTAGAAATGCAATCAGGTGGACAATAAACAATTTTTTTGTCAAATTTCATAATGTTTGGAAATATCGAAGCATCGCATTCGATAGGCTGATAGTATCAGCACTTTATTGACAGTAATTAAAAATTATTAGTAACGTTCTTAGAATATCGTCTCCCTTGAACAAGGTCGTAGGGGGAAAATTGAAAAAGAAACGCTAGTTTTTTTCAAATTTAGAAGCAGAACTTGAGTTTAACTGATCTACTACAGCTCTATCGTATCACGGGAGGAATGCAAATGAAATGTTCCTATATTTCTGCCTTCGTTACTTCCATAATAACAATGTGCTATTAATACTTGCTCTCCGTTCAGCGAATATTAATCAATTTTCGAATTTGCTAATCTAAATGAAAACTCTAATATACCGAATGTCCCCAATCTCTATTTGAACCCTCAAGTACTTTGAGTATTTTCAATGAGTATTTTCAATTGAATCGTCTTCGTAGCTTTTATACAGGTTAAATGAAAATAATAAAAACAATAGAACTAATATTAATCACACATGCTCTCCGTATGTCTGAACTGAAGTCGTGCTTATGAGCTCCAGCTGCCCCCTTTGGGCTCTGATTCCAACTTGCATTGGTCACACATCTCTGTTTTCTACCGTATCACTGCTACTCTGCCCGTATATTCACCACCAAGTTGATCTACCAGTCCTTTCCCACTTTTCCTTTTTCTAGATACGTCATTTTTCAAACGGGTTTCATAGCTTTTATACTAGCGTTTAGATAGTGGACGATAAATTAAATAAATCCCACGAAGAAAATTGTTTGACAGCTAAAGATAAAAGTTTACGTAGTTTGTGTATTACTTGGATTTATTGACAAAAATTCTGAGCCCTGATGCACACTTTTTCAATTCCAATTTCTTGGAAGTGGGTGAGTACTGCAAAACTGAAATTTTTGCAATGCACTCCGAACGTCTTGCATTCCTCGGTTCCGAGAGGAATGAAAGTCACAACAATTTCCAGATAGCGTATCTTGTTTCACATCTACCGTACACTGAACGGTAGCCGATCTACCCGAGATGGGGACAAGAAAAAACCGTGCGCGTACACCGGACACGAAGATCACACTGGTCAGTCCATCCCTTAGAAAGGGGCAGCTCTCGGCAGCTCGGTGTGTATTTATAAACCATATTCTGAAGTATCTAAGGCACTTCCAACTGTCAATCTGACCACGTCTGCTACCGGCGGCTGCGAGCGCACGTTATCTTTCTGTCCAAATCTATGCCAAATTCATTTATGTGTTGTGAAAGTTCCCAAACTGCGTGCAATAAACCGTCAAACGTAGAGAATTTGTGTCATACGAGCGCGTTATTTACTTAGGGGAGACACCTCTGCAGGACGACGCTGTACGTCCTGTGGAGATAACCTCGAGTGGCGGCCAGAACGGTGGGTTGGTGCCTGCGACTAGCGTGCTGATGCCTGCTCAGCTCGCTACTGCCTTCTAATCATGTTTCGGGTGCCTGAGAGATTTCAACACTTTGACTGCGACGTGAGTCGTATTTGGTTACTGAGCGAGTTTTCCTTATGCTGACGACCAGCCAGTAGTCTCAAACTTGATTCTTAAAAATACTCAATGATGACATGATCTAGCGAATGTTTGGTATTTTCAACATTACTGACAACAATTGGCTTTAAATTTGAATTGAGTGTTAAACTTCAGTTTGCCTGCCGCTGTCAAAAAGTGTTAATATCACTGTGTTCACATTTTGCAAGACGATAGTCTTGAGTGGTGAATGGGTACGCTGAAGACAACTGCCCTTCAATGTATTTTGAGGTCTCAGCGCTGTCGGGAGGTTGTAGGATTCCAGTTATTATCAGGACGTATGCTAGTAGAACCAATGTTTTTCAGCGTGCATTAGAGAAGAAACGCTTCTCATTAGTAATCCTAGCTACCCACCGCAAAATCGACACTTGATGCAAAAAAAAATAACCAACAAAAAAAATTCATTATCAAAAATCCGCAAAATCAATAACCAACTGCTATGGGTTTAGAGTTAAAATGGAAGTTCGTGTGTGGAATTGAAGTATCTTTTTCCTTTTTACTATGATTTCTTCCTCGAAGGGAGGTTGGTGTACTGCGCAACGTCCCCTCTCGGACTGTACATTGAATTGCTTATTCCTATTCCTCAGCCAGTTCTAATTTAGGGATACTGGTGTGTATAATTTTCAAAATTACGATTAGTTCTGATTGGCAAACTGGTGGTCCCCTATGGGGTATAAACTTCATACTGAATGGTGCCTTCATCCTTCCTCTCTTAGTTAAAACATCTTTGTTGTGGTAAGGGAGGCTAAAATTAATTTATAACCAATCAATCAAACAAACTGGAGGTATAAGATGGGCTCTAGGTTTGAGTTAAATTTATCTATCCTATCCGGAATGACATCCCTAGGGGGATACTGTTAGCTCACCTTGGCTGTAAATTGGCCATTGTGACTTATCTGTCGTGCCCACTACGCCTCTTTCAGTTTTCCTCCATGTTTCGCAATCTCTTCTTTGTATTTTCTTCCTCTTTACTTCTAAGTTACTGTTACTATGCTCAGGGTATCCAGTGCGGGAACACACTCTGTGTGTACATCCTGCATTTTTCCAACCATACCTAGCGGCCCCAACTTTCAACTCCGTGAAAACATCTGCAGTGAAAACGGAGCCTTAAACTTACTGCTATACCACTGTGCTCATTGATAAAGGTGTTCTTCGATGATACATAAATGCTGTATTAATGCGAATAAGCGTTCCTAAAACAAAGACAAGAAAGAGGGAGACGCAAGGTCGAGAGCTGAATGTTAGGTAGCTTTTTTTTGTTGGCGTAGTAATAGTTCTTCTCTTCTGATACAGACCATTTTTTGTCAGATCACTGCTGTCGTTTTTAGCACCAAATACTTCCTTCCTCAGCTTCTATCTCAACTCACAAACTGCTGTTGTTATGCGCAAGGAACCCTGCGTTGGAACACACTTGTGCATAAGCCCCTCTTTCCCTTAATTCCGCACTAAATAGCGTTTTCTATTTAATTAACTTGGGAACACATGGTATGGGGTCACTGAGGCTTGAACAAACTCATTATAAAGAGTTAGGAGTAAAAACCAAAGAAGTTCACTTTGTTAAAATTGTGTGTGGTCAATGTTAAAACGAACGTTCCGGGCCTTGACCCATCATCGGCTGTAAATCTGTATATATAAACAAAATTTCATATTCCGACTAGGTAATTGCGCATATTATATATAACTAGAGATGTTTAAACACGGGTTATTGCGAACAGACTGTCATGCCCTGTAAGCCGAACACAGGTAAAGGAGAAGGTGAATGGACGTTCGTTTGAGTATGGACCACATACAGTTTTAACAATGCAGACGTCTTTAGTTTTTGCCCTGAACTTTTTATTGAAGTTGCTGACTTTTTTCTCGTTCCATGAACGTCTTTCTTGGCTTACTGTTTCTGTGCACCTTGTGCATAGATTCCGCGTTCCCTAAACTTATACTAAATGGTGCCTTCCTCCTTCCTCTCTTGGAACATCTTTGTCGTGGTAAAGGGAGGCTAAAACTTTCTTATATATCAATAGTTATATAATAATGAAGTTGCTCACTGAGCTAAATTTTTCGTCTTTTCTGAGAAACTTATTAAATACTCGATTCTGGTGGTTGTGGTGTTGGTGGTGCGGTTGTGGTGGTGGTGGTGGTGGTGGTGGTGGTGGTGGTAGTTGTGGTGCTGATGGTGTTGGTGGTGGTAGTTGTGGTGCTGATGGTGTAAATGTGGTAGTGGTGTAGGTGGTGCTGATGGTGTAGATGTGGTAGTGGTGTAGGGGGTGCTGATGGTGTAGATTTGGTAGTGGTGTAGGTGGTGCTGATGGTGTAGTTGTGGTAGTGGTGTAGGTGGTGCTGATGGTGTAGTTGTGGTAGTGGTGTAGGTGGTGCTGATGGTGTAGATGTGGTAGTGGTGTAGGTGGTGCTGATGGTATAGATGTGGTGGTGGTGTAGGTGATGCTGATGGTGTGGTAGTGGTGTAGGTGGTGCTGATGGTGTAGGTGTGGTAGTGGTGTAGGTAGTGCTGATGGTGTAGGTGGTGCTGATGGTGTAGACGTGGCTGTGGTGCGAGTGGTGGTGTCGTGGTTGTGGTGCAGGTGGTGCGGTCGTGGTTGTGGTGTTGTGTATATATTGTCGCAGCGACTGCCGTTGGCACGGCACCAAGAGCAGCAGGGCAGCAGCTCACGCGAAGCCAATCGAGCCCTGCAATAATTTGCTTGAGAAACCCTATACGCTCTTTATGCCTGCACGCTCGGGTCTGGCGTTCTCTCACACACCCATCATCTGTGGGGGGATGTTTTTGTTCCGAGCCGTGCTCGCATTTATTGTGAACCTCGTAATGGTCAGAGGGGTGCCATGAAGCTGAGGATCCGATGCTGGCAGCACAGCCAATGCTCTTCCGGGTGTCGAGGAGAACAAAGTTATCGAAACGCCAAGCGTCGTAATATCACAATTTGAAAAATTTGATGGAACTATCGAGAGCTTGTCTATCCTCACGTTTGTTGATGTCATGTTAGTAGTATTTCATTTTCATGGTGAAGATTTTTGTTGAATTTTTTCTACGAGTTTTTCGAAATCTATCCCAATGAGCGATTCGACTCTCCTCAGAGAGATACAAATATTGTATCCATAGGAAATTATGCTCCCAGTGGAAAATGTGAGATCCTGAGCTGAAGGTTAGGTAGGCCTTCCTTTTGTTGGTATAGAATAGATTTTTTTTGTTTCGTTACGAGGCATCTTTTTGCTGTTCAGTGCTGCCTTGTTTTTCATTAGCTAATAATTTCTCTCAACTAATATCTTGTGTTCTCATCTTCTTTCTCGACTAGCTGTTTCTATGCACAGGGGACCTTAAGTGGGAACACGCTTGTGCATAGATTTTTCGTTCCTTTTATTTTTTACTAACTGGTGCCACCTTTTTCATTTATTTAGAACATCTTTGGTGTGTTTAGGGAGACTCAAATTGACTTATATTCTAATATAGTATACTCTTCATGTTCTATTTACTGTCGTAGATGGTCCTGCATCATAAAAAATAAATTTGCTTAGATTTTACCCCCTCCATTGAGGCTTAATTAATTCTGTGCTTTCGAGCTCAGAAATTTGAACCCTGCTAATATCATCTTGCTTGTAGCGCATAGTGAACGCAGGAAAATTTTCTTACATTCATTCATTTTTGAAAAATTGAATAATTGTAATTGATGTTGAAAACCGTTTTCGTGTTTAGAAATCATCATTTATGATGTTGACGGAACTTATCCTCACATTATTAGCATTTTACCTCGTATCATTGAGATTACCCCTAGTTCCCACACACGATGACTTTAGTATCCCGTGGGCGCACCTTTATAATGTAAGCAAATAATTTGAATACTAGGGTGGTTGTCCGCTTTTTTGTGGTGCATGCTTATCCCACAGGGAGATGAATTAATTCCAGGAATT
The DNA here is from genome assembly GCA_030386875.1 of Morinoia aosen. Taxonomy (NCBI): domain Eukaryota; kingdom Metazoa; phylum Arthropoda; class Malacostraca; order Amphipoda; family Talitridae; genus Morinoia; species Morinoia aosen. Next base: position 10,348,667 of record CM059562.1, read on the forward strand.
ATTTAGGGTATTAGAAAATAAGAATCCCAAGGGTAAGATGTGAAGTCTCGAGCTGATGGTTGGGTTTGCCCTTCTATTTTCGAATATAAGAAATAAAGTGGTTTTGCTTTGTAACGGACCAACTTTTTTTTTAATTCACTGCCGTCCTGTGTTTCGGCCCCTATTTTCTTTTTCAACTAATATCGCATTTCATAATCTCTGGGCATAGATTCTCAGTTCCTTTAACTCCATACCAAATGGTGCCTTCTTCCGCTTCTAACACAATTGTTGTGATTAGGAAGTTAAGAGGCTTTCAAAACTACTTCGCTAATCTAATCTTGTGCATGCATATTGGGTATGTGATTGAGTCAGTATTCTGCTAGCTGGGTCAAAAGAGCTCGAGTATATTGAGGATAATATTGCACTGTTAAAGTTTCCTACGTGGAAGCTACATTTCAGCCTCTAAAAAAATACTTGCTTGCTACCGCCTGGTATTCACGGCCAAATTCTGTAGACTTCAACAGGAAGTTAATTTATATTTCAACACCCCCTCAGGGAGATACAACTATTGTCTCTAAGGGACTTAGCGCTCCCTGGGGGAAAATGTGTTAAGGCCCCGAGCTGAGAGTTAGATAGGCCTTCTTTTTGTTGAAATAAAATGTTTTTTCTTGGTTACGTTAAGGACCACTTTTTTCGGTTAACTACTATTCTGTTTTTTAGTACCTTATACTTTCTTCAACATTTTTCTTGTTTCATGAACTTCTTTCTCAACCTACTGTTTCTATGCACCTTATATATAGATTCCGCGTTCCCTTTACTCCATACTAAATTGTGCTCCTCTCCTACCTCTCTTTGGAATGCCTTTGTTGCGGTTAGGGAAGCTCAAACCAACATAGCTAATCTAATTTACTTAATTTGCAGTTTATTTGAAAAAAAACAGTACCACCTTCCTCTCGTTCACCAGGGGAGACATCTCTCGTAGATCGATCACCTTGAACCTATGCTAAGCACAATATTTTTACAGGATCAAGTCTATACGAAAAAAACGTGGTACTCAGTGAAAAATCTGTGCAGATCGACATGTTAGGAGGGCAAGTCGCTGCAGTGTCGTAGACCCCGGCCGCGACTGCCGTGTAGTTGCTCAAAATTGCACCGCTTCACGCAGGAAAAAATTTTTTGAAGCCAGTATGTCATATTTAATATTTTTGACAGTATAATTTTGAAGGCGACTACTGCTGTCAAGTGGGCACATTTGTGCAGCCGCATGGCAGCGCCGTCAACCAGCGTGAATGACGCGCTGATTGACGACGGCCTGCCCCGATCACGGCTGTGATTTTTAGTAGAGTATTTGTGCAAGTAGAGGTAGAATGCGGTCTTAAGTCGTTACCGTACGCGGCATGAGTTGCTTCAGTGGAGTGCATGGGGTCTTGGCAGAGCTGCCTGACCAGCCGAGGTCACTGAGTGAGGGGCAAATTACCATCAGGGACATTGCCGAAGATAAAATGGCCTTTCTAACGCGTGCCCATATTGAAAACAGAAGCTCCTCGACAGCGGTGTGAAGTTAATTTACGGCCGTGTAAAAGTTGTGATGAATCTGATACTAGTACTATTGTACTATGATGTGGGGGCTTAACATGCAAGAAAAAGTTGTCTTTGATGGTCAGTAAGGCAAATGTGGGTAGCTTTTAAAATAACGATGATGCCAATTATTCACATGTATTACAATTAAAGCTAGAAGAAATTGGCGATCCTATTATAACGGCACAGCATCAAGATAATTCAATTCTGAGAATACTGCTAGAATATCATAAATACGGTAAATGTAGAAAACATGCTTGCTTTTATTTGGGGATTAAAAATTTGCTACACTCGCTTGAGCTATGGTACCTGTCGTGCATTAGGTTCACCCTTTAACGTGAGCATTTCTGTCCTCATATTACCGTTATTACAAGCACTGTTATCAGTCCTGTCACTGACATCACGTTGTCATGTCGCCCATATCAGAATGCGGTAGGAAATGCCACTCGGCAGCCAACTAAAAAGAAAGCATTAGGGATCCAATTTAACAAGAAATATATTAAGGTTATTTTTGAAAACGGACCGTATAATCCTTTAATACGTTGAAGGGTTAAATACCGAAAAACCTCGCTTGTTTTCGGTACCGAAAACCTCGCTCGAAAAACCTGCTTGTGCTTTATTGCAGAAAATTTACCAGGAGTTCGAATTCCAGACAATTTACGCTTTCGTTGTGGGACGACTACCAGGTCAAGTTCCAAGTTTCCAGGACTTCACTACATGCTGAGTGCTCTTTAATTAGCACGGAGCCAAGCCAAATCAGCTTGAAAGAATTAATGCCGCTAGCTGTCGCGCAACGACAATATGAATTGTTCGGGACTCTTACCTCTTGTTAATTTTGTGTGAAAATCCTAGCTCTGATTGCAAAAAAAAAAATCGTTCGCTGCTGGTACGTTCCTCGAGCAGGGTTAGTCACAAAAGTCCTTTCTTATGATATTTGTATTTCATTTTTATCTATTATCTGCTCATGATATTTGCAATCCCTGCATCAAAGATACGCTCCTCCTAATAAAAGACACTGCACAACAACGATAATAAATAATTTAATAAATTAAAGAGTTATTTCCATTTAAATCTGAGCTCGGGTTTTGTGGCCCATCCTGAGCGTACATTAAAACGTGCGCTGCCAGGCATAACTTTGATGCTGTTCTTTAACAGCGTTGTCAGTGCTCCCGCTGCCAACTTTCCAACCGCGGTTTACAAATGTTGAATGTTGGTATAAGAACTCTTCTTGAAGTAAACGAAAGTATGCACCATGATGTTCTGCTAAAAAGCATTTGTCTCTCAAGCTTTAAGTTTTCTCGATTTTCCTGACGTACGAAAAATTAAATATGAAAACATTGATATTTACACAGATTTGTCTGTTTCTGTCAAATTTGCAGTAAAGAGATCTATTCCTTAAATGTAGGCATCTGCATGGTCAGCCGTGGATGGGAAAAAATATGCAAAATCTTATATAATATAATATATTTTGGACATCGGGGAGAGAGAAAAAATGACGAGAAAATTGCACTCACCTTGAAGCCCGACTCCTTGATGGTAATTTCCGAGGTTCTCCTGGTGACTTTGGTCACCTTCCTCGAAATGGTGGTCTGCGTCACCTCCATCTTCATTCGAGATCGTGCTCAAATAATCACTTTCACGAAACACTTCTACGTCGCTCCTTCACCTTGCACCAATCATTCACCTCGTACACGTAATATTTCACCTCCTGCCCGTATTATTTCACTTTCCACGAATTGTATCACTTCCTGCTTGAATTAATTCACTTCCTGCTCAAAAAAATTCCCTTTTTACATGTATTAATTCACTCCACAGTGCGGCACGTTTTCGGGCCAACAAATCCCGTTCAACACGAAGCAACCCAAAGCAAAATAAGTGTGATCGAAATTAGTTCACCTTCTGCGCCTCCAGCCTGACCCTGAGTTAGATCTGTGGGGCTCCTGCTTTCTATGTATACCTTGGCCGGCACTGTTTGCAGGAATAAACTGTGTGGGAAAAACATAGCCATTATTTATTGATTGCCTTCCGCTCGTTGCTGCTATACCTGCGCCCGTGTTGCAGTCATCAAGGATTTGCTTATTTAAGCAATGGTTTGGACATGTAAATTTTTCGCTCGCGCGACTTGAAGATTCTAGCTCGAGTAAAGTTGAAATTTATTTTTAATGAAGTGAAGAACGTGGCGAATTTGATCATCATGTTATTGTATTTTAAATTTATAAACCGTCTCCAACGTTTGGAAACAATAACCAGTAGCGCATTTTTCTTAATGGAACTGAAACTTGAGGCAGCGCGTTCGACAAGCTCGACTAAAAATTACCATGCATGTGTTCCGATGTTTTTTGTCTGGGTAAAAACGACGGATGTACCATCACCCAGTGTAATTTACCAAACATCTCAAGGGCTTCGAGAGACCATACAAAAGAAAGCGTGTGCTCACGTTCGCTGACACTCTTTTCTATTAAAGAACATGAAGTATACTCCCCTCAGGTGGATGCAACTATTGTATCTATGGAAATTATCGCTCGTAGGGGAATATGTAAAGTCCCGAGCTAAAGGTCAAATAGACCTTCCTTCTGCTAAATAGAAAAGGTTTTTTGTTTTGTTACGGACCCTCTTTTTTCGTTCGGTTCACTGCTGTCTTGTTTATCAGCATTTACTACTTTCTTCTTCAACTTTTATATTGTTTCATATGCTTCGTTCTCAACTCTGTTTCTATGCCCCTTCTGCATAGATTTCGCGTTCCCTCAACTCTATAATAAATGGTGCCTTCCTCCTCTCCCTATTTGGAACGCCTTTGTTGCGGTTAGGGAGGCCTAACCCATCATCTAATCTAATCTTGGTGGCATATTGTGCATCTTCGTTAACTTAAGCTTTTCTATCGTTAACTAGAAGGGTGGACATTCAGAGAACGTTACTCCTGAATAATTGCAGCGTGAATTTAAGAAATTCCTAAAGTAAATTTCGCGCATGCCTCGCCAAGAGTTTTAAATTTAGCAAGGCAAACCCCCTCAGGTGGTATAAGATAGGCTCTAGGTTTACGTTGGTTAGGTTTGCTTATCTAATGCTAAGGGGACTGACTACCTCAGGTGAGATACCGTTGGGTCATCAATCTGGCGAGCCTACTTTGTCCAACTTTCATGACTTCTCCTCCATCACTTCTTTGTCTTTTCATATCCTTTCATCCTCCATCTTCCTAAATTGCTGTTGTACGTGCAAGGTATCCTGCATGAAAACACATCTTGTTCATAGAATCCCCGCTCTTACAGTTCGTTCTAAATGGTCCCTACTCTTCGATCTCTTGAGATCCCCTTTGTTGTTTAGGGAGTCTTAACAAATATAAAACTAAAATAATAATTATAATTAGCACGACATCCGTGGGTATACAGTAAAGCAATCGATGAAATTGTGCAAGATCGCGGGAGATTGCCAAGACGATCGTGTGTGAGTTTGGCAAGCGAGACGATCGTGTGTGAGTTTGGCAAGCGAGACGATCGTGTAGGAGTTTGGCAAGCGAGACGATCGTGTAGGAGTTTGGCAAGCGAGACGATCGTGTGTGAGTTTGGCAAGCGAGACGATCGTGTAGGAGTTTGGCAAGCGAGACGATCGTGTAGGAGTTTGGCAAGCGAGACGATCGTGTGTGAGTTTGGCAAGCGAGACGATCGTGTGTGAGTTTGGCAAGCGAGACAATCGTGTGTGAGTTTGGCAAGCGAGACGATCGTGTGTGAGTTTGGCAAGCGAGACGATCGTGTGTGAGTTTGGCAAGCGAGACGATCGTGTGTGAGTTTGGCAAGCGAGACGATCGTGTGTGAGTTTGGCAAGCGAGACGATCGTGTGTGAGTTTGGCAAGCGAGACGATCGTGTGTGAGTTTGGCAAGCGAGACGATCGTGTGTGAGTTGGGCAAGCGAGACGATCGTGTAGGAGTTTGGCAAGCGAGACGATCGTGTAGGAGTTTGGCAAGCGAGACGATCGTGTAGGAGTTTGGCAAGCGAGACGATCGTGTAGGAGTTTGGCAAGCGAGACGATCGTGTAGGAGTTTGGCAAGCGAGACGATCGTGTAGGAGTTTGGCAAGCGAGACGATCGTGTAGGAGTTTGGCAAGCGAGACGATCGTGTAGGAGTTTGGCAAGCGAGACGATCGTGTAGGAGTTTGGCAAGCGAGACGATCGTGTGTGAGTTTGGCAAGCGAGACGATCGTGTGTGAGTTTGGCAAGCGAGACGATCGTGTGTGAGTTTGGCAAGCGAGACGATCGTGTGTGAGTTTGGCAAGCGAGACGATCGTGTGTGAGTTTGGCAAGCGAGACGATCGTGTGTGAGTTTGGCAAGCGAGACGATCGTGTAGGAGTTTGGCAAGCGAGACGATCGTGTGTGAGTTTGGCAAGCGAGACGATCGTGTAGGAGTTTGGCAAGCGAGACGATCGTGTAGGAGTTTGGCAAGCGAGACGATCGTGTGTGAGTTTGGCAAGCGAGACGATCGTGTGTGAGTTTGGCAAGCGAGACGATCGTGTGTGAGTTTGGCAAGCGAGACGATCGTGTAGGAGTTTGGCAAGCGAGACGATCGTGTGTGAGTTTGGCAAGCGAGACGATCGTGTAGGAGTTTGGCAAGCGAGACGATCGTGTAGGAGTTTGGCAAGCGAGACGATCGTGTGTGAGTTTGGCAAGCGAGACGATCGTGTGTGAGTTTGGCAAGCGAGACGATCGTGTGTGAGTTTGGCAAGCGAGACGATCGTGTAGGAGTTTGGCAAGCGAGACGATCGTGTGTGAGTTTGGCAAGCGAGACGATCGTGTAGGAGTTTGGCAAGCGAGACGATCGTGTAGGAGTTTGGCAAGCGAGACGATCGTGTGTGAGTTTGGCAAGCGAGACGATCGTGTGTGAGTTTGGCAAGCGAGACGATCGTGTAGGAGTTTGGCTGGACGATAGTTTTAATTTTGTAAATTGCTTGCAAATACGCCAATGAAAAACTTTCACCACTGTAAATGGATTTTGCTCTGCTAAAATTTCAAGCCCTACTATTCCATATTATATTAAATTAGCGCTTCCTGGAGAGGATGTGAGATCCCCATCTGAAGGTTAGACATAATTTTTGTTGAAACGGGAAATATTCCTAACAGATTTTCATTATACCTAAATTTTTAGAAAATGTTCATTGTTTTGTTACGGTTAATTCATCAAATTTTGTTGTCTTTATACACGGGGTGTGCGAGCACACTTCGTGCATAGACCGTAATTCAATACTAAATGGTGCCTTTTTCTTCCTTTCTTTGAGACAGCTTTGTGGGGGAGGCTTAAACAAAAGTATAATCTGATCTTATCTCCTCAAGTGGGGAAAGATAAGCTCACTGCCTATGTGGAGCCGCCTCCGTAAATTAAATGGATCACTCCTAAAAATAGACGGGATGATTCTTCGATATGAGCGGGACGATTTCTCGAAATGAGTAAGGCGTTCCTTCAAAATGAGTAAGGCGTTCCTTCAAAATGAGTAAGGCGTTCCTTCAAAATGAGTAAGGTGTTCCTTCAAAATGAGTAAGGCATTCCTTCAAAATGAGTAAGGCGTTCCTCCAAAATGAGTAAGGTGTTCCTTCAAAATGAGTAAGGCATTCCTTCAAAATGAGTAAGGCATTCCTTCAAAATGAGTAAGGCGTTCCTTCAAAATGAGTAAGGTGTTCCTTCAAAATGAGTAAGGCATTCCTTCAAAATGAGTAAGGCATTCCTTCAAAATGAGTAAGGCGTTCCTTCAAAATGAGTAAGGCGTTCCTTCAAAATAAGTAAGGCGTTCCTTCAAAATGAGTAAGGCGTTCCTTCAAAATGAGTAAGGCGTTCCTTCAAAATGAGTAAGGCGTTCCTTCAAAATGAGTAAGGCGTTCCTTCAAAATGAGTAAGGCGTTCCTCCAAAATGAGTAAGGCGTTCCTCCAAAATGAGTAAGGCGTTCCTCCAAAATGAGTAAGGCGTTCCTCCAAAATGAGTAAGGCGTTCCTTCAAAATGAGAGCGAGAGGGCCCTTCAAAATTCGAGCGAGAGGGTCCTTCAAAATTCGAGCGAGAGGGTCCTTCAAAATTAGAGCGAGAGGGTCCTTCAAAATTAGAGCGAGAGGGTCCTTCAAAATTAGAGCGAGAGGGCCCTTCAAAATGAGCGAGAGGGCCCTTCAAAATGAGCGAGAGGGCCCTTCAAAATTCGAGCGAGAGGGCCCTTCAAAATTCGAGCGAGAGGGTCCTTCAAAATTCGAGCGAGAGGGTCCTTCAAAATTCGAGCGAGAGGGTCCTTCAAAATTCGAGCGAGAGGGTCCTTCAAAATTCGAGCGAGAGGGTCCTTCAAAATTAGAGCGAGAGGGTCCTTCAAAATTAGAGCGAGAAGGTCCTTCAAAATGCGAGCGAGAGGGTCCTTCAAAATGAGAGCAAGATAGGCTCTCATTAGTGATGACAAAGTGAGTATGTCTCAAAAAGAGCATTGATGCCCACCAAAGTGTACGGGATGGTTGGTGCAATGTCGAGGAAAGTCTCGCTGCAACCCGCACGAGGCGTCAGCTCCCCGAGTAGGTGTATGGTATCTGCAACAATCGGGGTCCGGGCGGGCAGGGTGCGATTGTGCGATAGGGGCGGAGAGACTGGGAGAACAGACGGAGGCCTCTGCCAAGTCTCCGCACCAATATAACCCGACACTCGCCACTCCATGCACGCTCGTGCCTACACTCACTCCTCCGACTCGTGCCGCACTTCACGGTCTCTCTCTCATGTTGCTGCTCTCTTGCCTCCTTTCGAACCCGTATACACTTTCTCTCTGCTGATATTTCTCTTACCATTTCCTTTCGAACCTCTATGGTCACGGTCTCTCTGTTCATATTTCACGTTTCTTTTCGAACCCCTATACACTTTCTCTCAAGTTATTTGGGTGACATTTGTATTATCGGATTAACCTTTCTCGTAGTTTCATTGTACATGCGTTTGTAGATTAATCTCTGTTTCGTCAGAGCTTTAGGGAATCTAAATTTTGGAATAAAATATTTAACACTTTCGAAGAAGGATCAGTAGATAAGTTAAATGTCCAACTTACCTTTAGTTCACAAGAATTTTGTCATCTGTTGTAAAATTGAAAATAAATTTCCCATTTGATATTGCGAAGTGTATCTCATAGCATAAAATGTTTCTGAAGTTTTTAATAAGTCAACTCGAAATTAAAAATCATTTCCTATTAAAAGTGAAAAAGTTGAATTTCCCGAAATTAGTTTTCCTGCCTCGATATTTCACGCAAAAGTAATTGATCCTTTATGCATCTCTCTCTCGTAGTCGTTTTGTACAGTGGATTTTGAGATTGTGTAGACATTTTAAAGGTTCTTTGACCAATTATGTACAATAAAGCTAGCAAACTTTATGCATTCATAAACATATTGGTAACTTCACGTATTCTCCCTCTTCCTCATTGTGTAAGTTAAATCTTGAAGTGTATTACCGTAGACTTCTTGAACTTGGCAGTCGTTTCGTGGAGTCGGACTGGTCTACTGGTCTACGACATGAAGAATAGTCGTTGTTTGCTCAAAAATGAAAACAAAATAACCTATTCTATAAATATTAAATGACTCTTCTAATTCCCTCCTGTAAATGATATCTACAACGCTTCTTGTAGCCAAGGGGAGTACAAATTTTTAAAACCAATCTTTCATTCATCAGAAAATCACATTCACATGAAACTCACTCCTTTAGACAGGGTTTTACAGTATGAACGGTAGTAAACACTGTGTGCAAGCTTTGTAACACCATCATTAGTAATTATTTGTTCATTGTTCATAATTTTTCTGTGAAGCCTCCTGTGGATAAATGAGTAGCTGGAACCTTTAAGCGCTCTCTGTCGTGGAAATTTTTCCTGATAAATATTCCCTGATGCTTATTCCCGGACGAGTTGCAGCACCCTCTCTGCTCTTTCCTTCTGTTTCGCTTTGCTTTTCAAGGTGATCTATTTGACAAACCAATCAGCAGTTAAATTCTAACCTTTAACCGAAGTTTAACTTATGATATCGTTGCATTTCCATTTGGGGTATCAGTAATTATGACGAGAAGACGGCGTAACAAACATGAAATGAATGATGATACGCTAAAGTTTGATAAAACTCCGCATATAATAATAGTCATAGCAAAAGACGTGAAAATTAGGTATTAATACTCTCCTAATACTCTTCATATCCACAGACTTTCTATGCGTTTCTACAGTTTAATCCGCACGGGCCGTTACACCGATTTTTCGGTAATTTACGAATCTTCCGCTCTACTTCAGTGCCTAATTTTTGGTAGTTTGCCTAGTCCGTGAAAAATTGCTTCATAAACAAAAAATAACCAACCGTCAAACCTCTTCGTTATCTATTGCAAATGTCTGCTTCAGTGTGTTTGAATTGCATGGTTTAACGTTTAACAGTTAATTAAGTTCAGGGCTTCAGGTCTGGTAGAATTGATCAATTACCTAATGCGGTGGCTAGTTCGGTATTTTAGCTTCTGTGCTCCTGACAAGTAAGAAAGCACGAGGATGAATTGTCAATGTAGAAAAACTGTCAATGGCAGTTCGATGAATCCAAATGTCTCTAACAAGTTCAAGGCTTACCCCAACTTCTATTAAACTTCAAGTTGCTGATTTCAAGTTTGCCAGTATACTTAGACGATGTTTACGAAGACGAAAAACTGTTTAGGAGAAGACCTATGGAGAAATCATTGACCTCTGAAGAGAGTTGACGCACTCATGTGCAATGTGCAAAAGTGAATATTTACTTGACGACCAGAATGGAATAGGCTTGTCAAGAGAGCGAATCAAACTTTGCGGTTATGTTCGGATCGGTGTGAGCGAAGTTTGTCAGACGTAAAGCTAGTGCTAGATTTGAATCCGAATACGAATCTCTACTGTGACGCATAACGGTGGCAAAGTTTAGTTTAGTAGGCTTATATTGCACAGTGCCGTAAACATGCTCGTTTCACCGAATACAGGATTTAGAAAATAATAACATAAAACGATCTTTAAAAGGTCGGAAAAATGATTCTAAAAATGAACGAACTTTTTGGCCAACCTATGCTTTTGTATCTATTTGTTCGCATTGGCCGATGCTGCGCGATGCTTTCTTGTGCAGATTCATTATTTACTATTGATTGGAGCTCGAAAAATGCTCCTAAATTTTTTTTCGTATTCTAGATAATGAACGTATTCGGTTATTTTAAATGAATAAATTCGTCTTATATTTTTATTTATCTATTTTATATATATATATAGCATTATAGCGTATAGCATTTTATACATCTATTTTTATATATTTTATATATATATAGCATTTTCATCCTACTTTAACATATAATATAGCTGTGAAATAGTTACAAATTAGATTCAAAAAAAGCTGATATAAAAGCACTCGACCAACTATCGTTTTTCTTTACAGGTAACTTGAGTTTATTGCTGCAAAATTGGTTGGTAAATTGGTTTATTGCTGCACGATCGGTTTTGTGATTTTATAGGGCCTTGGTTTTTTCCTATTTTTTGTATTGCTAATTTGTGAAGAAAATGCTGCGCATCGAAATTTGTTACGTAAAATTGCTGAAAAAGTGAAATAGATAACGTTTTATACCTCAAATAACGTCTGACGTGTTTTATTTCGTTTTCTAAAAATACTGGATCAAAATTATAATCTTCAACTTTTTGTCGTAATAGATTCAGTAGTATACATATAATTAGCTTACAAAAAACTTAAAAACTTACGACTGAACATAATGTAAATTTAGCAAGACAGACACCCTCGTTTTTCCTCATTAACTGCTGCTCTCTCCATTACCCGGAGCCCACATAAGAGAGCAATCGTACAATCGTATTTCGGTGTCGCGACGCCGGGTTCACGGAAGTGCGATATCGGGCGGCGGGCGCACTTACATAAGAGCAAAAAGCGCGAGCAGTTGAAGTTGCGAGCTGAGAGCAATAAAGTCTCTCGTCTACCTCTCGTGAATTTATCGCTCCACCTGCGGCGCTGGCGCTTCCTTCACTGACGTAAGCAATGCCTTACGCCCTGCTTAATTATTTGCGGACGTGTTTCCAAGCGACGAGAGATGAAGTGATGAGGCTTTACGTTTTATCTCGTGATCATCGTGAGGCATGCACTCTCGACTGTGGGCCTTTAGCGATTCCTGCCTTATGCCAAATGTGAGAGGTCTAAAACTTCTAGGGTTTCATTGTATGAGATGAATGTGACGTATTTGTTCTATTATTAACGATCTCATCGAGTCATTTGTGAAAATTTCACTCAATGCCGACACTTCATTCAGGGACTTGAGTTTTTTGCATTGTGCCTAAATTTATATTATAAATGAAGTTCGTAGACCTGTGCAGTTGATAAAATTTTTGTATCTTTGAGAACTAGATCTCCGACGAGGAAGATGGGAGGTCCCCGAGCTGATAGGTAGGGTTACTTTTTATTCAATACAATGTTGTTTATTTGATAACATTTATTTTGAACAACATATTTATTTCTCATTTCGGTTATTTTTTGTAGCATCTATTACTTTCTTCTTCACCTTCTATCTTTTTCATAAACTTTTTTATCTTGTTGTTTCTATGCTCAGAATACCTAGACACACCTTGTGCATAGATTCCCGTTCTCTTAATTCTTTACTACCCAGTTTATCTTTTTCGCCGCCTGTATGCATGTTTTCGCCGTCCGAGTAATTAAATCTCTAAGGCGGCGAAAAACATGAATGCTGTGGCGAAAAGTTAAACTGAGTAAACGGGGCACTTCCTCTCTCAACCTTTGCATCGGCTAAGAAAGCTTTAACTAATTTATGTAAACTCATGAGCCTCGCGAAATATTTAGAAAAAATTTACTTACATTGGCGGAATATTCAATTAAAATGAATTTAGAAAAAATTCACTTATATGTCAGGTATAGTTCACGCTTCAAAAGGCGAAAATATATCTGCTGCTCGTTACTCTAAGCAATTATTTGGGAGAGGTTGTGTAGCAAGAATATTCTAAAGTTTTTGACACACGTACGTTCACTCGACAGTAGCCTTCCATTATAGTCATTTGTGAGATACGACGTAACTGTGTCTGAAGCTCAAACTTCGGCACATCTTTTGTCGGTCTTTTGTAAAACTATTCTAATAAAGCCAGAGACGTCGCTATAAGATATGCTTCAACTATCTTGAGCCGAGTGCAAACATCTAAGTTAGGAGTCTACCTGACCTTGGCCAGTGGCCGTGGTTTCCGTTGCTCAATCAAAAATTTTAAATCCCTCAAGCTGCAGCCTAACTTAGCATGAAACTTTCTTCTTTCGTATGACGACAGATTTTAAGAACTTTTGGCAGCGTTATGCCAAATCAAAATGATCAATGACAGATGTCTTTTTTCCCACCCAGCGACGGGAATACGAAGTTACAAGGCTTGATACTCTCATTATGCAAGTTCGAGTTTTTTTGCTAGGACACAAAAAGTTCGATGTCTAGGAATTTCCTAATGGGTAGCACAGAATAGGCAATAAGAAACTATGGTATAGGAACTGGCGTCTCCATAGCAGGATACTGTTAGGTTACCTTAGCTGTACATAAGCTATCAGGAGTTCTATTTTTCGCGCATTTTGCTTCTTAGAATTTCCATTCCTTCTTCGTTGTATCTTTTGTCATTTTTTCTCTTCTTTCCTAATATGCTGTTTATATGTGCCGGGTATTCTACATAGGAACATACTTTGTGCGTAGATTCTACGTTTTCGTATGTCCACACTAGCTGGTTCATGTTTTTTCTCTGTAAAAAATATTTGGAATGAAGGGAGCCTAATCAATTTTGTGCTCTAGATACTTCCTTTTAATTTTTATTACAAACGTGCTCACGGCTCACTCGTCTTTTAAATTCATTGTCAATTCCCTCTGGAAATACACCTCTTGTTATACCGTTATTTTCCCAAAAGGGATTGTCATTGTAGAATAGATGGGATCGAATGATTGCATCTGAAACTTAACTGGTCTTGAACAAACTATGATGAAAAGTCGTTTTGAGCAGCATTAAAAATTTCGACATAGTTTCGCTGTTAAGGAAGATATACACTACTGGTATCTTCGCTCATTCGACACTTCTCACATTAGTAGGTTTATTTAAGGTAGGTTTTTATTTATTTTATGGGGCTCTCTGCTCTACGCTTCCTCGAGTCCTATTTTTTTAACGAGCAAGCACGGTTCTTATCCTTTCTCAACCCTCGATGCATGCTCGTTGCTTGGCTTTTTGATTCCGCAGAGCCAACATTTCCCAGACAGAAGTTGTGCTAACACAGCCCAGTATTTCACCAACACATCCCAGTGTCCACAAACAAGACGCAACTCCCAAGATGTACGAATGTAGTTTTCTCATTCTTTACATATCTGTTCCTCCAAGTTCTTGTGAAATAATAAGCAACCCCACATCCCGCACGAGCTCTTTGTATGCTGAGAGTACATGTTTACCTATCATTCATTTTCTTCCTCGTTTCCAATGTTGATGGTTGCTATCGATGCTTGTGGACTGCGGGTGCTGTCGTGCTGCTCTATTTATTTTATCTCTGTCTGGATGATGAACGTCGCTGCTGAAATTGTGACGTTACCCGCAATGTAGGCTGAATTTTCTCTTTAACACGCATTGCAAGGCGCTGCATAGTATTCCTTTTGTAGTATCCGTTTGAATATATCCGAGGTAATTTATAATATCGTTTTTGCAGAATTGTTAGCGTTTAAAATTCAAGTGAGATGAATTCAACCATACACTAAGAAATGAAATTATGGCTTTAATAAATTCAGTTATTTCGGGTGAAAATTGACGATTTCCCTTAAGATTTTTAACACGAGTGAATTGATTTATTCCATCATAAAATAACTTGTTTCAGTATGATTTTAATCAGTAGGTAATAACATTTTTTATTTAATATTAATGATCATGGGTATTTTAATTTTAAATTTCACCAATCGTGATCGTTAAGTTTTCCCTTGCGTAAATATGAAAGTAATTTTATTTGTTCTATTTGATGAGTTAGTGAACGCTATTTGACTGGCGTCATTAAATCGGAGCCCTTAAGTTGTCACTGTCATCAGGATGAGGAACTGCCGCTAAACGGTAATGTTCACAGAACACTACAGGTACACATTTGTCACAGAAGATAATGAATTAGAGCTGTTTGTAGAAGTGAATTTTGAAATCCTCCTGGATCACAAAAAAGCTTAAAACGGTAAACTGAACTGGGATAAACAAAATTCAAAGCAAAAAAAGATTGAATATTTAAATCTTCTTAGTTCTCAGATCTTTACGCGATCTACCCTGACGTGTGTGATAGTGAGAGTAGAAATATATTGAAGCTTTTTTATTCACAATTTAAGCTTTGCTCTCAATTTAAGAGCGTTTAATCAAACACGGCTGCCCTGCAAATTACCAACAGGCTTTAAAGCACAAATAGCAAAATCACTTAGCTTGGGGTTAACAAAGCACTAAGAAAATAAAGTCAGAGTATAAAACTGCTCCGAGAGCGCTGGTGAGGCGAGAGCACAGCCAACGCGAAGCTATCGCGTTACCGCCGCTCGCACCACAGCCACCACCGTCACCTCCCAGTAGGCTGACTCCTGCACTAACATCAAAAAGTGGACACACAAAAAGTGTATCCACTGACCGGTATATGTATACATGATGCCTGAAAAATATATCAGACTTGAACTGTTGTATGGTTCTGGTATAATATATTCATTTATCGGTCAGTGGATACATTTTTTGCGAACACCCTGTATAACAATACACAGTCGTTGTTTGCTTGGTTGCTTGGTCCGTGTCTCTGTCACGCACTTGATGTTTAATGTCCAGTGACCGAGTGTCACCAGTGCACAAGTAAAAGAATATTTTAAGCGCGGGTACAATTAGGATGGATATATTTGTTAGTCATCCACATTTGGAAGATTTATTTAAGGAAAATATGGAATCCCGTCACTTTTTACAGACCGTGCGTGTACACTTGTTGTCTCCTGAGAATGGTGAAATTACTCGGTGCTGATCCAATGCTGATGGTGACCCTCCTACGCTGAAATACGTCGTGTAGCGTTCAACATTGCCTGTGCAGCCTTACTTGTCGTTCAATGTATCCCAATCAATATTAAATGGCAAGTGAAAAGGACGAAGACTACGGAATATTTGTGTTGCTAATAAAAATTACCAGTTTTTAAGATTGTGTAAAATTTCAAGTGGTGGAAATTTTATAAATGATGTTGAACCCAACGTGTCTATAATATGAAGCTACTATTTATGAAATGCAAACTATATATACTCACTCTTCATTGGTGGGCTTGCTTCTAATTAAACGTGGCCTAATCTTTAAACGCGCTCGTCTTTCATTTGGAAAGGTCGATGGCGTTTCGGCGTTTCCGTGGTTGGGAATAGTATGAATTCGGCTATAATTTTCACTCGACTAATATAAATGATTTGGGAATTAAGCGCCAATGAGCTTTTGATTCATTTGTCATTTGAAAACCCTGTTCTGACATGTGTAAACTCTATGGGGTTAAAACGTCCCCCCTCATGGGAATGAATGCAACTATTGCATTTATGGGAATTAGCGTACCTAGAAGAAAAGTGTGAGGTCCCGAGCTTTGAGTAAAGTAGGCCTTCTTGTTGTTGAAATGAAGTGCTTTTCGTTTTCTTAATGACCATCTTTATTCGGTTCACTGCTATCTTGTTTTTCAACACCTCTGACTTTCTTCTTCAACTTTTGTATAGTTTCATAACCTTCTTTCCCAACTGAATATTTCTACGCGCAGGGGATCTTCTGCGGGGACACATCTAGAGTATAGAGTCTATGTTCTCTTAATTCTATACTAAATGGTGCTTTCATCCTTTCTCACTTTGAATATCCTTGTTGGGGTAAGGGAGGCTGAAACTAACTTATAAACATTCATTGGGATTAAATATCCTTTAAATTTCAGGTTTGATTTTTGTTAGCTTGCAAATACGCCATTTCTCATTCCCCCTACGGTCAGCAACTCTTTATAGTTTTTTGCTTTTTGCGCTAATTTTTAGCTTATCTCAGGAACATACGGCTCGGCTCCTCTGTTAACATGAAGGATTCCTGAATTTAAATCACTGAATCATTAAGCGTCTTCGATATTTTATGTACTTCGGGAGATAGGCACACATCTTGCTACTACCCGCAATATGTCTACTTTATTACTACAAGCTGCTTTGGGCTTTACACCGTACTATTGTCATCAACTTTCATTTCCATACTTTCTTTTCCTTATATTTCGAAAAGCATCGGACTGATTCATGGTCTGGCATCCCGAGTCATACTTCGATTTATGGTAATATTTTCTGTCTCAGTGAGAACACTCTCAAGCCGATACGGAAATGCGTTTTTGATCACGCTTTACTCGGACAATAATTTCTGCTAAAATCGCTGAAACCCTTTTGAAAACTCGAGCAATGAGTACTGCACTGAATGCTAAGATCTCACAAAGTTAACAAAAATTGTTCCTGTTCCAACCATATATTCCATTTGTGATAAATAGAGATAGGATACATTATTAAAGGTATTCCACATACTGAACGCGAGCATTGACTCCATAAGCACCTCACCGTGACTCAGCAACGGGTGAAAGTAGCGGAGACTCGATATGCTTAACATGTTGGGTTCAGCACACTGACACGGGGCTTTTGTACATCACGTCACATCGGCAACACTCACTTTTAGCGGCAGGTATTCACGTAAAAAACTCCCGTATTTTTCATTTTGGTCATTTCAGACATGCAACTTACATCACGGGTAATGCGAAACATTTGCACATAGGATCATCAGCTCTGAGAGCCAAATATTATTTATCGATAATTCTTTTGACAACTGTATGAGAGCTCCATTCCTTTCGAACGTGTAAGCGCACGTGACATGGGAACTCTCGTGACAGCGGGCATTATATTGTCACATCAGAAGCACCACACGCAACACTTTGGCCGGGCGGCACTGAGCACGGAAGGGCTGTGCCGGTCGCGACAGCGGAATGCGGCGACACTGTGAGGCTCCTCTGCGTGAGGCTTTCCGCGCTTTAGTGAGAGCAGTTAATGGGTGCAGCCCCCACTCCACCCTGCTCCTCTCCTCCCCTCCCTCCCTTCGTGGTGCCACCCACCCACTTTGTTTGGACCCCTCCATTGCAAGAGTCTACTTCTGCGTCCTGCTGTAGGCTCCTTAGTGAACACACGTCCTCGTGATAAAGCCCAATGTCTAAAGGTTATTATCGGATTCCTCCATCACGAGTTAGATGCCAATCTCTCGACTGCTATCTTTGTTTTGCATCGCTATGCCTGTGCTTCACTGTACATTCATATTTTCTCCTCGCTCGCACTCTGCCAGCGCTGTGGCGCACACTCATTGAACATAGAAATTTATTTATTTATTTCGGATGGTGATCTTCCATCGAGTCTAAGCGAATCAGCAGCTTACTTGAGCTGTTATTTCATTGAACACTTGAGAGCGAATGAAATTCAATCATATTCGATCACATTCAATCATATAACCCATGAAAATGTTTCTAAATCCACCATTATCAATTCAGTGGAAATCAGTGCATAAAAAATGCGGTTTGCTCCAGTACGTGGAAACCGAAGAAGGATTTTTTCCAGTTCTCTTCCGTCGAAGTTTTGACGATCACATGTATGAATATTACCTATATATATATATTATAAAAACCGAGGTGTCTCTCGACATGAGTTGAAAGCTACAATGGAAGAGAAAACGTTTAAAAACTCGTTCTCTTGTAGAAATTACGCCGTGCTGACGTATTAAGCTTGTTTTTCAAACTTAATTCGCCTTGTCAATGTCAGAATTCTTCTTTTCAGTCTTCCTTTCATTCATTCATTCAATGGAACAGTCCGTCTTCGTCAGTGAACTTCGGAGACCAAGTACTCGTAAATGCTGTAAAGCTCTAATTTAAAGATTACGGCTAAAACTCAATATTTTCTTTGTTATACCTGCTTTTCAATGACGTAAGAGTTCCTTAAGTCTCCCCGTCTCTCCGGTTTATATTGTGTTTATAACTCTTGAATCAGGTTGTTGTATCGTCTTTATTCGAGCAGTATGTGGCTCTTCAAAACTATACTTTTTCTTTTCACTTTCTGAGTCTCGCTTAAATTTCGGTATCATTACATGCAAGATATATTTCTCAAAGAAGTTGTTTGTACGATAACTATAAACGCTCAGATTCATTTAGAAATGCTGAAATGAATTTTTCTTTTATCTGAGTACACTGGTCTTCGGACGTCTATGTGTGATCAAGTTTGTTATTTATTTCTTTACAGTCACGATGTTACGTTCTCTAATCTTTTCGCACTTGTTTCAACTTCTGTGGAGTTTCAGATTAACGCATTTTGTGAGGTTCAAAAACTGTAAGAAGCTGACGCAGCTGTTATACTTGACATCTGTCTATTTACAACAACTATTTACAACAACTTAATCCTTGCTCTCTTCTTCGCTTCATACTCCTAAAGTCACTCAGCGTAATAGACCCGGTATAAAATATTTCCAGAGCGATTGTATTTTCCATGCAGTTGCACCAACAAGTGCTAAATTTCTTAGTCGTACCCTAAAAAATTGATGCTACAATGAGTTCCAGTACGTTCGGAAGGCGATTGATTACCTCGTTGTTTAAGCGAGAATGACATCGTCCATTTTGAGCTAAAAGAATCGATTCCATCATACTTAACACGCGTTACCCCTCAGGGGGATACAACTATTGTATCTATGGGAATTAGCGCTCCCAGGGGAAAAATGTGAGGGCCCGAGCTGAGAGTTAGGTAGGCCTTCTTTTTGTTGAAATAAAATGTTTTTTGTTATGTTAAGGACCACCTTTTTTCGGTTCACTACTGTCCTGTTTTTCAGCACCTCTGACTTTTTTCTTCAACTTTTATCTTATTTCATGAACTTCTTTCCCATCTTACTGTTTCTATGCCCTTTCTGCATAGATTCCTCATTTTCTTATCTCCATACTAAATGGTGCCTTCCTCCTTCCTCTCTTCGATACGCTCTGTTTTTGCAGCGGTTAGGGAGGCTTAAACTAACTTATAATCTAATCTAACTTAACACGCGTTAAGTTTAATTCAGCTAAAACGAGCTTTATGTACATCTTGCGGTGAAAATACTTGATCTTACCATTTCCAAATGAGATCAACATCTATTTTTCTATTTGGAAGCTTCTGTGTGAAGTCAAATTTAAAATGACAATGGAGATATGAGTAAGTCGAGCATCAGATTTAATCCTGTCCGTCCGTATAACGGTGCAGAGTACTTTGTTTAAGAAGAAATTGCATGAATTTTAAGCTTTTCTATGTCGTTAAAATTTGATTTGCTTCGAAAGGTTTCCGCATTCATTTCGCTACTTGTGTATTTTAGCCACTTATCGCCTTGTGCTGCTATGGCAGTGTGCCTATTTCAACTTATGAGGAGATCGGTTGGGATCATCTCGCTGGTGTAATGAATCTTGTAGGAATATGTTTACGCACAATTACAGCTAGTATTCTGCTTGTACCTTGTGAATCTTTCAGTTAATTGACTTTTTATATTGACCTCAATAAATTCATGAATGTCATTCAATGCGCCAAATGCACACTTTTGATAAGCTATAAATGTTTGTGTCTGTATGATCCAAGTTAGCGATGCGGCACTCAGTTTACGCATTGGCTGGATTATTTTCTCCAACGTTAATGAGAAACACATCCGAGAATTCAATCAAGACACCTATCCCTTGAAACTTCAGGGCCAACCTCTTATAGCGCAATGCACACCACTTTCTATCATGTCAGTGCTCACTGAAACTGCCGCTAAATTATCTGGTAGCTTCAATTTATAAGCGATAGGAAACTGTTGCCGGACGTCATCAAGAGTTCTGCCAAGTTTTCGCTTCTGAATATTTATTATTGCCTTGAAACCGCGAGGATACGTCGCGCGAAATACGATTCCGATTGGCGTGAAAAACATTGAGGAAAATTTCCGCATGAAATGTTCTAAATTCTGATTGAGCAGTCAAGTCGAGGTGCACGAGTGAATAGTTTCCAGCTCGACAAAAAAAAACCTAGAATTACATTATTTTCTCCGAGCGCTTTATTTCCACCCAATAGAGTTAAAGCAGTTTGAAAGCATCAGTAACTCACTCTTGCATTTGGTCAAACTTGGTGGCGCATCTTAAGAATTTATTCCAAGCGCTCAGTGATTTCTCAGAAATTTGTTGTGCATATGTTCATGCATTCATAAAAGTGCGCTTCGAGTGAAGCTGGAATAAAAGAATTATGCCTGGGAGGATTTTTTTCTGACTGTTGAAAATTATAATTGAAATTTGATGGAAATATCACGAAAAAATAAGATACACTTAAGTAAAGGTGTAAAATTAGAGAAATGAGTACCAGTCAGCTTATTTTCTTCCTATCCTGGAACAAGGTTAGCAAAGTTATTGAAAGAACACTGACATCAATGTACTATTAGTTAACCTCAAATTGCGAACTGTATGTTAAATCTCAAGTGTTTTCAGCAGGTGTTATATTCTAGCACGATAACCGCAGTTGCTAGACCTGTATGTTGCTAGAAAGCGTGCTCAAAACTCCAGCGGTAATATCAAAATATTAATATCGTCTGCAGATAGGTGCACACACCTTGGGCTTCGTTAAAAGCTATACTCAACACTCCAAAATCTCGAATTCCTGCCCCTGAATTGCGTATGACTTCAAATCTATAGAGACAAGTTAGCTAAATTTACACCGTCTGAGTTAATTCAGCGCCAGCAACAGTGCTCTGCGTCCTGCTCATACTGACCCCCCTCACTGTGATACAACTATTGTATCTATGGGAAGGAATTTGCACTCCCAAGGGGAAAATGTGAGGTCCCGAGCTGATAGTTCTCTTTGTTGAAATAAAGGATGCATTTCGTTTTGGCAAGGGCTATCTTTTATGGCTCACTGCTGTCCTGCTTTTCAGCACCTCTTACTTTTCAACTTTTATCCTGCTTCCCTACTTTCCTTCTCAACTTGTTGTTTCTATGTGGAGCGAATCCCGTGTGAGAAAACACATCTTTTGCATAGATTCCACGTTTCCTAAACTCGATAATAAATGAGGCCTTCATCCTTCCACTCTTTGAAAATCTTTGTTGGGGTAAGGGAGGCTGAAATTAATCAACCACCCCCTCAGAAGATATAATTATTAGATCTATGGGAATTAGCGCTCCCAGGGAGAAAATGTGAGGTCCTGACCCGAGAGTTAGGTAGGCTTTCATTTTGTTGAAATAAAATGTTTTTGTTTTGTTAAAGATCATCTTTTTCTGTTCACTGCTGTTGTTTTTTTCAGCATGTCTGACTTTCTTCTTCAACTTTTATCTTGTTTCATAACCTTCCTTCTTATCTGTTTCTATGCGCACGGGATCCCTTGCGGGAACACCCTTTGTGCATAGATTCCACGTTTCCTTGTCTCTATACTAAATGATACCTTTATCCTTCCTCTATTTGAACATCTTTGTTGTGGTAAAGGGAGGCTAAAACTAATTTATAATCAATCGATTAACCTCCTGCTCATACTCACTGATACATACTCTCACTCTGCTGTGTCCCTGCCCTCTTATTAAGAAGCACCTGAAGCTCAAACATTACTGCTTGTAAACTTCTTGCTTGCTAAATTCTTACGACTTTCTATCATATAGCTGATTCTAACAAAGGTAGTATAACAGAAGAAACCTTTTCGCTTTCATTTCAACCTCGTATTGATGCAAATTTATCTTTTCGCTACGTCTCTGATCATTTTTTATTTTTTGCAGCAATTAAGAAACGATACCTCAAATACTTCTTGTATGACGAGTTCAAATTCCAAATAATTTACGTCAGGAATTGTAAAGGCACTTGTTGCTTGCGTACGTGTACCTTTCCCCTTTACACTCACTCACTGAGCCAACTACATCGTCCCTTTAGTACCTTCCTCCCTCCGTTGTTGCATTGGGTACAAATGTTTACATTGGGTACAGCGTATGTTTAAAACACAAATTTAAGGACCAGTGTTCGTACCTTGGAAGCCAGTAAAAAGTTTATTCACCTGCAGTTGAAGAAAGGGCAAGCTGTCGCAACTCTTCAAGCTAGTGTAAGCATATTGATGAGCTATTTTACGGTCGCAGCGAAAGACTGCTTCACCTCGACCTCCTGACAGTTCTAGGAACAATTTTTTTTTGCGTCGACTTAAGCTTTTCGATGACAGATGAACCCCACAGCTGGTCGAGCTGCTTGCTTTTAAAATACGCTCTCTAAAGAAAAACAATACACTTAAAGCCACGGGAATTGGAAGACTTTGGGTCCATATTTCACGTAAAAGCAGCCGTATCATACATAGCGTTCTGCGTTATCAATTTTTGCTCCATTTCATGAATATCTGGTGCAAATGCAGTGATAGAAATGACCAGTAAATTGTTTAACGGAAGCTGTCAAAAAATTTGCTTATGAACTTATAAAATTAAAATAATGCCGGTAGAATTTCCCCAAATAGTCCCCATGGACATCATTGCAATATAGACTCCACTCGCTTTGTTTTGGTGTCTTGACGTGGTTCGGCTGTGTTCTTTGATGAATATTAAAATTCTTACATTATAGTTCCAGATTTGAATCTCCCTAACCAGACATGGGCATTAAACTAACATGTGTAGTATAATCTACTCGCGATAGTACATTAAAGCAAACTGAAGAGAAAGTTAGTACGGCGGGGTCTGAAATGAAGCCTCGGTGATCAAGGTATTACTAATTTATCTAGCTGTATACATATAAAACTCTTATAATCTTGTTTCTTTGTATGTTTGTATGTCACCGTACACTCTCTGCATTCGGTAATAACATAATGAAAAAATCAATTTCCGGGCTTCAGTAGTAACACATGCTAAAATTCGCTGCCTTAATTTGGATACTAAGAAAGGGTAAAATATAATTCTCACTAGCGATATCGTAGATACGATCTTTTACAAATGTGCATTTCCAGGGAAATATTTCCCAAGAATGAGTTAAACCAGGACCGGGAAAACGATTTAGCAATTTTTAAAATTAATAAACAACTAATAATGATACAAAAAATCCTCAATAACTGCATGGTATATGTAATGTCATTTTTTTGAGAGCTTTCGAAAGTTTTATCACTAAGGTTACTGTTGCCAACGCCAACGTAATTTTGAAGTCAATTACAATTTGAAGTCAAGTTCGCCTTATTCGAGGGAATCGTATACCATTAGACGTTGACTTGTGAGTTATTGCTACTTATAGATTTTCGGTACTTCGTCCATAAACATGTCGCGGACGATACCAAGTGAATTTCGAGAGGTATGCAATGTTACACTATCTCACGGAAACCACAGCTTCTCAGGATCTGGACCTATAAGCAATTCAACGGGTCTTCGATAAAGCAAACTTTGAAGCATTTCACGGGAACAGGTAGAGATCAGTAATGAGAAACGTTTATTTGCTCGAAAGAAATCCTCACGCTTAAATTTCCCATTGCATGCGAGATGGTAACCGTTGAAAATTACAGCGGTCGTTGGGGCAGTACATGAAAGGTTATTGTCAGATAAGTATCAAAATATCAAGTCGTTAAACATTCTCGATTTAATGGAACAGTGCTTCATTACTGTAGGTCAGAATTACTGGTCTGAGAACGCTCATAATCTGGTTCCGATGTAAAGATGCACTGGTTTCATAATCTTTCTTCCCTAATTCCTCCAAGTATAAATTGCATTCAATGTACAGTGGAGTGGTAATAGATTTTTTTTGCATTACCAGGTTCTTTTTTGATAATTTTTAACGCAGCTGCCTAACCTTCGCTTGACTGCACAAATGACGAGACCCAAGCGGTGGCTTAGTTGACATGTAAAACTTTGATAGTTTGTTTTTTGTAAGCTCATGTCAGTGTTTTGCTCTGCTTTCCGAAGTAACATAGGCAAAATCCTCTTGCTTTTAGATATAAGAATTTTTTTAAATTTTTGCAAACGTGCAGTTTACGAACGCTGTTTCCTTTTGTTTCTTCAGCAAGTTATTTCAGCACAAGTTCATATTTTGTATTGAATAGTTATCAATTTCATAAAGACCGTCATCTTCAACTAACTAGAAGGTTAAAAATTTGTCATGGTAATAATTTTCTTAATGGCGCACTAGTGGTCCAGCAGGAATTAAAACAATGGTGGTAGCAGTTTAATATCTGATGTTTTTTGCAATAGTCAGAGAATTTTAGAAAATGTATTGAACACGAAACCCAAAAACAATTTTTTTTCATGTAATGAGAAGTTCAGCGCAGTTAGTTTCTAAGTCTAGGAATGTATTTCTTCCAAATGTTGGGCCTATTTCTCTTCCAAATGTTAATTAAGTTAAGGACCATCTTTTTTCCAGTTCACTGCTGTCCTGTTTTTCAGCACCTACTATTTTCTTCTTCAAATTTTCTCTCGTTTCATGAACTTCTTTCTCAACTTTGTTTCTATGCCCTTTCTGCATAGATTCCGCGTTCCCTTAACTCCATACTAAATGGTGTCTCCCTTCTTCCTCTCTTTGGATCGCATTTGTTGCGGATAGGGAGACTTAAACTAACTAAAAATCTAATCTTTCCTTCCATATCGTTTTTGTTGCTGCACAGCAAGGGGGAGTAAAGTTATGCATTGACAAATATTGGATATTTTGGATGACGCTACTGGAGTGCTAAGTAAATTATCAATTATTGGGCGAGGGTATTTTAAGTCCTCCGCTATCTGCTATGATCATTCCAACGTGAGCAAAAAAATTGAAATTTTGATACTTTGCGTGCTGTCAAGAGGAGCGCTGTCAAGTTCCCAGTCTGTTTTGACAGCCCTTAATGATCTCTGAGGAATCGTTGATGTGCGTTTTTTAACAAGACTTAAATTATAAACCATTGATGCGCGTCTAATGCGTAAAAATGAAGCGCCCATTTCTCTCAAGGTCAATATATTGGCTGTCAGGGACGACACTGCCGAGCCTGTTGCTCTTGGATCCCACCGTCGCTTTGGCAGGTGTCGGCACTCAAAAACTCGAACTGCTGCGCGCCTTCCCTGCTTCGAGGATGTCCATTAGGCGCTCTGCTGGCGTCGTTAATTCCTTTTATTTATAGAGGCGCTTTTCTCCCGCTAGGAACATTGCAGCAATAATTTCGTGGCGCTCGATTTTGCTACTGCCATTTTGCTGCGGGATTGTAGAGGGAACTGCGAAAAAGAGAAACTTGCCTATTGAAAGCGGGAGGAGCTTTACTGGATTTAAATCTTGAATATCAATGAAATATGATTGGGAGTCTACATGAGTGAAGAATTAAATAAGGTTCAGATGTGTGCTTTGTGCCCTTCGAATGAGTTAGGTTTTTTTTTAATCTGTTGCTCCTTCACAGTGTTTATGCTATTGTTGTGATTCCCTATTTTTATTCTAGATCAATATATTTTTGGTTGGCCGATTTTTCCGAGGCAATTCTTTTCTCTGCATTATTTCTCGTTATTTCCTCGTTGCTTTTATTTTCTTTCGATCAATAGTCGAGACAGAAGGCCTCAATTTTTCTATTTTGTTTGTATTAAAGATCGAGGTAGATTGAGACTTTTCCATGTCATTAGTTACAATTAAATGTAATATTATAGCAAAGCGAATAGGGCCTCAATAAGGAAAGTGACGACACGGTTACAACGTAAATTTCTGTTAAAATAATGACGTCCTTCAAATAGCAATAGATTACATATTCAGACAGTGATTGACTCGCGATGTACATGTCATATTAATGAATTTAGATGATCGTGACACCATCAAATCTCAGAAACTATTCTAAACTATCAGAAAATACAGTTACAGGAGATCGCATCATGATCTCAAAATAAGCAGGTGGAGCCTTCATTACTCGAACATTAATACATTGATAATTACTATAAATACATTTTATATGAGGTGAAGCCTCCGCGGAATCATTTGTCTTGCGAAACACGGAACATTTAACTCATCAATGAATCTAGCGCAATACATTTAAGGCACATAAACTAGACCTATCACACGAAGTAAAGTGGCTTGAATGTATGGAATACGAAAACACTAGAATACTTAGCTCTGTCCTGAATGGCACCTATGAGTCAACACACGACTCCTTGAATAACAAGTGGGTACCCTCACTGCCTGGCTGACTCGCCAGCACAGCGAGGTAGGAGCGCACGAAATAGACACGACCGTGCTTCTCTATAGCTGGGCCGTTAATGTCGGATCGTCGTCTACCAAGCGTAGGAGTCTGCGATGCTGTTCGCATAGAGAATAAACAGGTTCTCTTATAGACAATGCTTTACGTCAGCTGTTCCTATCGGAAACGGCAAGCATCATCATATAATTAGAAGAGAATAGATATACGATTGGATGACAGTTAATTTACCCAGAGTGAATAAGATCCTAAGTCTCTCTAAGGAAGGAAAAGAACATACATTAAGCAAATGGAGGCACCAGGCAGTCCGGTAACCTATCGTTGCCTGCGACGTGGCACTCGTAGAGGGTGCGTTGGTGCGCCTTCAAACGATGATGTTGATGTTGTCGATGTTGGTAGAGCTGAAGGTGACGGTTGACGATGTCTGGGCGAAGTTCGTGGAGACAAGAATATGCAACCTTTATTGACGAGAAGATATTTCTATGGAAGTCAGTCTTTTCGAAGGAATTTCAGTCGCTAGCTAGGCAGACTTTCCTTCTTAACGCCCATTCAAACACAGCGTAGAGTATAGTCACAGCAGAATCATGACACTATAAGAGAAAAGTAAAATTTTGGGCGACTGCTGATTAGTGTTACTTACAATTCAGTTGGTCGTGAAAAAAATCATGTACAGATATGCTTGTCAATTTGAAAAATCTGTTTGCATTGCGAATAGTAAGGACATTTTCATTTTTGTATTTTTTTAATACCATAGTATTACCTAAGGCGGTTCCGAATTTGCGTATTACGCAAATAGGTTGACAATTGAGCAATGGATATCTCCTCTAATCCTCGATTGCACTTCATACAATACATTCCTTCTCGTGCATATTGCAATTCATAAAATCAATGCACTTCATACAATTCCTTCCACAAAATATTGAATGGGGATATGTATTATAACGTGAGTGATCGTCATTTTGTTGGTTTTTGATGTAGCATATGTGAGGTTATTTCACTGCATTCTATTGCATTAAGTACTCACAATTTGTAGTGAATGTGGATCTTAATAGAGGTTAGACTACCATGTAATGACTTGGAGATGAATGTTGAATAGCCTTCAAACTGTGAACGGGCTCGTGCACCAGCTCGACCTGAAGTGAACTTGAACGAAATGCTCAAGATATTGGTTCGTACTCCATTACATCCGCTGAATTAACCTTACAGCGGTGGTTTAAGATCTTAGCTGTTTCAATCATACTGCCAGGTATTGCTGTAAGAAGACTCAAGCTCAGGCGTACGCTGCGCTCGTATTGAATACCATCACTCCCGTCTCTCAGCTACTGTTCTAAGGAAAGTTAATATTCAATTAAATGAATAAATTGGCAAGTCCATCATTAAATCAATAAATAAGCTGTAGTTTGCGCTATTAATTAACTTGCTCTTCACAGGTCGAGCGTTGTTGTTTCTCGTGTTTTTTTATGTGGTTACTAACTTATAATCTAATCTTTTTATGTGGTTGGTGTCTCACTGATATTAGTTTTTCATTTTAGTCAAAACTTGGAGCTAAATGATTTTTTGTAACTTTCTCGTGTGTTAGGCTAAACAAGTCCGAAAATTCAGTAGTCAAGCTCTCAAGGTCAATTTTGTTACTTGAAACGGCATCCCAATATTGCACGAGAATGTTTATATTTTCTCTGTACTCATGTTCTGCAGGTGCATACGAATGTGGAAGAGTCAAAACTAATCGTAGTATATAGTGAGGTCGGCTATACTTGAATTTCACGAACCAAACTAAACAAGCCTTTTTAATTTTTGTAATATTCACCGTATAAAAGTGGAGCTGATCTAAATTCTGTAACAATTCCTGAAAGGACAGTGGAAAATGTTCATTAACCAGAGTAAAAATGACTGCTGTACAAATGTCTTCTGCTGCCAGAAAGCTATTGCTGGTCTATTCCTGAACTCGTGATGGAGAGAGTCTCGCTTAAAACCTTGTGGATGCTACAACGTTGCTAAGAGGAAGGTACGAGTAATTAGCCTGTGCATGCTATTAAGGGCATGTTTTTTCAGCCTTTCCGCGCTTATGAACGTTTTAAAATAGTGGGATTTTTCTTGAACGAAGCTGCTTTCAACAACACATTAATTTGTGACTGGTAGTGATAGTACTGGATAACACAAATTTTGATGCAAAGTAATGCCATAATGACAGCATGGAGTTTCTCAGTTGTCACTCGAATAAAGTGGCTCTTTCTCGACCTCAAATTCTGCCAGTATTTCAAGAATTCCATCTCAAAGGACTGAAGTTTAAAATTGCTCGAGTTGAATTCGTTTTCTCACGATACTTACATTCAAACTCCAGTTAAAGTCAAGCATTTTCCCAACCGAATAAGCTTGTGCAGGATCACTGCTGTTCAAATCTTCTACCTGTAAAAAGTGTGCTTGTCACCTCGAAAATAAAAATGGTCACATTGCGAAGCCATGTCTTTCGGAGCTCGTCATTATGAGTCGTTAAAATTGCAGAGAGTGGTTCTGCGGATGCATTTAAGCCACTACGTGGTTGCTTAGTGTGACCAAATTTTTAACATTACTCTTTTACAATGGTTATTACCGAAGAACTGAACGGTAAATGCGAATATTCTCATTCTGTTATGTTCAAAAAAATATTTTCACGACATTGAACTACTTAGTTTAAAATTTATCGATATAGAATTATAGTACATGTTAGTGACTGAGTACAATGATCGACGTCTAAAAACGCTGTATAGTACGCCAAGATTTAGTTCTAGAGATGCACGTGGGGCAGCTCATGAGAGCGTATCTACTTTTGATTGTCCCTTAAATTGTCCTCTAATCTGATGTGGGCTCACAATTTATCGCTCTAGTATCCACAGCACTTAACTCTATTTCGGCCCTAGAGAATTGCGCACTTGTAAGCTCCTTGAAGATTACCGTTGGCGAGTTCATTTGCCACCGATATTGCTTGAAAATTGACTCGCCCGTGCTCTCTGCCCCAAGGCTATTTGCGGTTTGAGTACAGATATTTTATTACATTCCTCGCTTCATGGGCGAGATTGTCTTGTCAGTTTTTGATGAAGAGGAGCGCTCCAAATAATTGCTTGGACTAGTAAACAAACCTCTCAGGATTCCTTCCCACTAACGTGCTGTACAGTAAAGCTCCCTTGCCAACGCAAATATTTATATTCTCCTCTTAAAAATAAACTTCGCTAAAGAATGCGCCGCAAGCACCGGAGTCGCGCTAATCGAGGAGGACAGCAGGCATAAAGCAAGAGGACGACGACCTCCGGTACATCGGAGGATGTGGGACACAGAATGCAGCGTGCTTTTAAGTGCGGAGCAGTGCGCTCTGCGACCCGCACGGTCATAAGCCTGATATAAGGGTACAGGCAGGCTACAACTCCTGCCAAGTATGTGCCCACCCCTCCTTGTAATGGCGTCAACTATGCCAGTCTTATTACGCTATCTTCAATTCCTCAAACCTCGAATTAATGGCGTGCATTTAAACCCCTCTGTGTAGAACGTAAGACTCTTCGTTAGCCCTCTTCCAGACATGAGACACTGTTTAGGGATCGTCCTCCAGGGTATTGGAGGATCCATAGCGTTTGCCTGGATTTGCGATACAAAGCATTGGTGAAGAGCTATGTTGCGATACAGAGAAGCGGGTGGGTTTAGGACCCCCTTCCCAGACGCTGAGGGACTCTCAACCCCCGCACATGTTGAAGTATTGTCCTTCATGCTTGCGTACACCTGCATACCAGACATGGAGAATAAAAGGATTGAAGATTTACATGAATTTATTTTTGGGAAACACGTTGATAAAGTACACAAGGCATTGGAACGAAATGATTTGAAAGGGCACAACTGCGTTAATGAAAGTATGCACATTTCTACCGTTATGAAACTTTAAACACGACATGGTATAAATGTG
This sequence comes from Morinoia aosen, assembly GCA_030386875.1. Taxonomy (NCBI): domain Eukaryota; kingdom Metazoa; phylum Arthropoda; class Malacostraca; order Amphipoda; family Talitridae; genus Morinoia; species Morinoia aosen. The sequence goes on from CM059562.1 coordinate 10,379,309, forward strand.
ATGCTTACCGATAATTCAAGTTACCAATACTCCTTCGTTGACAACACATTACGCATCCACAAAATCGCGGGCTCCACAGCAACACAAGCATAATATTTACGAGAATGACACATCACGATTTAACCTGTAATTGTGACAAGGTGTCGAATCATATGAAGCGTCGCACCATTCACAACGTGAATTCGATCCTCGACTAAATAAACACAGGAAACCGATTGCCTATAATTTATATGATTTGCGCAACACTTTGAAAAGCACTTTTCTGGGTGCTGTTCTACATCTGAAATTGAACTTTTATCACCACCTAACAGCGCTCTCACACCATAAAACACTCGCCCCTTTGATAATAAGTGGTTCACTGATAGACATTCACTGCCGATGTGCTGTCGCTCACTGCTGATTTTCTTCGTCATTGCTGAGAATATCTGCTGTTCTGGACTGATCTCTCGCTGACGCGCTGCCGCGGTGCCTTCCCCGCTCCAGCTTCATGCTGCCGGCTTCACAACTCGTGTTCGTTAGTAATTGCATGGCTCCAAATCTTGACGCTGAAGTTGCCCGTGAGAGCGGTCCCGATGCAGAGATGTCTGAATGCTCCGTCGCTGACGACATTTACGCTTGCCGATTACCGCTGCCTCGCTGCTGTGCTACGAATGACTCCTGACGCACGTCAGTACTTTGAGGTTTGTTGATACACTGGACGCCTCCTCTCGAAACTTCGATGGTTAACTTTCACTTTAGATGTTGGATTTTGGCTGCTCATGTCGAAAGTGTGCCGGTGGCGCTCTTCACTTGCAGTCAACACCGGACTTGGTATAATGCCGGGTAATACCGGCGTCTGCCGGTATTCCGGCTGCAAAACCCCTCCTTGAGTATGCGTCTCTCTCGTAGCGTCACCGAGCGGAAAATCCCTCTCGAGGCTTCATCCCAACTCCTTATAAGTATTTCCCTTTCTTCCTTCGAGATTGATCTCGAACATTCCATTCTACAGAGGCCGTATCTGCATCCTGATTGGCGGGATCCTTGTTTGTTCTGACGTCTGGGACTCCCATTGGTGTGTGCTCAGACACACCTTCTCGCGTGATCGCTAGGCAAGCGTTCATTGGTGTAGCACAATAGGTTCTCTGCTAACGTATCTGCTTTTCCCCCTCGAAGCAGCCCCGCTTGGCGGCCTAACCGTCAAATTCCAATCCTTGCTGTAACATCTCTCACAAAATAAAGCACAGCATCTTTGAACCATAATGTGAAGTATTTTCCCAAAGAACATTTTACAAGCCTGTTTCCCCAAAAAAAATATTTTACGAGAGTATTTCTCAAAAATTCCCCAAAAACATCTTATGAGAGTAATATTTCCTCACAGCTAAAAGAGTCTAAGGAAGGTTTGTGTGTAGGATTACCTCATTTAGAAACGTTGGAAATAAACGATCGTCAGTGGTATCCCTTTCCATTCTCAGCAGAATTAGCAATGGTTGTTTATGACATCTTCCCAATGTATAGGTGTTAACCCTGGTCAATGCTCCTTACCTAGGCTTCTACGATAGCGTGGGATATCCGATAAGCTTCCTATACTACCCGAGCTCGGGCTGCTAGAAATCTCTAAACGTGCAGCATAGCGTCTTCCGTGGAGCCAAGTGCTGTTGTAGATCAAGAGTAATGTAATAACGTAAAACAGATACTGTCCAATCATAGGCCTGTAGATTCACGCTTAAAAACACAAAACTCTGGATAACCACAAAAATTATCTCCAATATGAAAAACCGACAGGCTTACGTGACGTCATACCGTGAAGGGAAAATTCCTGTTGAAATGAATAGAAAATTCAGGAATTGTTAGCAGCCAAATACTATCAAAACTATTTCACTGCACTGACAAATTTACTTGGTTCAAAAGTTTTGCAAAAATATGTGGTTTCTAGTTCTGTTGACAGCCTGAAAAATAATTCCTAAAAGCGCAGAAAAACTTGTATATGATGCAGGATCTTATAACGATGAGAAAGGCATCCGAGATTTATTTAACACTTTGTTAGAATAGGGAAAAATATCGCTGGAAATTAACAAGCTATTATAGTAGCACACTCGCGACTTGGAGACTTGAACTCAAACCGCTCTTCCTAAATCACCCCAGTTAACACTTCAGAGGTTTTCAACTCCACTGAAGCAATCAAAAACGAATGATGCAGTTAAAATACTTTTTAAATTGAAGTTTTCAAAACGTAGCTCATCCTCAGGGGGGGGGGGGGGAGGGGGGGTCTTGAGCGAGTTAGGTAGGCCTTCTTTTCGTTGAAATAAAATAGGGTTTTTGTTTCGTTACGGACCATCTTTTGGGTCTACTGTTTTATTTTTTGGCATCTACTGCGTTTTTCTTCAAATTTTATTTTGTCCCAAAAACTTATTAACTTACTGTTCTTATACGCAAGGGGTGGAGTCTTGCTCACGTACCAAATCCTTTTCTTTTGGCACCTTTCCTTAGTCATTTAAAGTTCAATCGTCACGAAGCCCACACGTGTGTCATCAGAATCAGCTACGCTGCTCGATAATATCTTCATGATGAATCTAACAGTTTTCCTCGCAGGAATAATAACTTTTGACTTATCTGATCATTTCCCGGTGTCTCGTATTAAGAAAAACGTCTTTATTACTCGTACCAAGCCACCGGCCAAAACTTACTCATATCGTTGCGAAAATGAATCAAATTTGGGGACAATGCGTGCTGTTCTGGAAGAATTAATGTCAACATTCAACATCTATCAGCAGAACATTAATGCGACAAACATTGCTGAAACAATACTGAACTTAACAAAAATTATAACGACTGCAAATAATCAATGTTGTCCGATCATCACTCGAAAAATTACAACGGAAAAAAGAGAAGTCCTGGATTACTGAAGATATCGTGACCAGTATAAATATACGTCAAGCGCACCTAGCTCTACTCTTACGTTAAGAGAACATCTAAAGTAATGTACAGATTCATGGAATTATGTGATAAATCAAATAAGAACCGCTAACAAATCTACGTTAAGCTTAAATTCACTCAATTTAAAACTGATTTTAAAAAAATACCAGAGCCTGCTTAATCATTTCCATGAATAGAATAATGGTGCCACGCAATCAAATGAGCCAATTCTTCAACATGATGTAATAAAATATTACGAGAAAAGACATTGTGACTGGGTTTAACAACGTTTTTATAAACGTAGGAAAAAGCTATTGCTGATGGTATTTCTAGTGAGTCCCTCATGGGAATACAGCTATTGTATCTTTGTATCTATGAGAATCGGCGCTCCCAGTGGAATATGTGAGGTCCAGAGCTAAAGGTTCGGTAGGGATTCCCTTTGTTAAAATAGAATATGTTTTCAGTTTTGTTACGGACCAACTTTTTTGGTTCACTGCTGGTTTTCAGCATTTACTACTTTCTTCAACTTTTATCATCTCTCATAAACTTCTTTCTCAACTTAGTGTTTTTATGCACCTGCTGCGTAAATTCTTCGTTCCCTTAATTCCATACTAAATTGTGCCTTCTTCCTCTCTTTGGAACACTTTTGTTGCGGTTTGGTTAAACCAACATCTAATAATCTTAGTCTCTTTTCTTCGCTCTTTCGAGATCACCTTTGCTGTGGCTAAGGAGTGGAGTCTTCAACTAATAATATTAAAACTTCGCTGTTTTAATGCGTAGTAGATCTTGAGTGGGAACACACATTTACACAGATTCCCCTTTCCATTAATGCCTTAATAAATAATGGGGAGCTAAAGTTATCTACTGTAGCCTATGTGAGAGAAGACCTCCATCCTGGAGTGTTTAGGTTTGATTCAACCCTCAATGATCCTTAAACTCATTACAGTACACATCCTTCATGTCGACGTATTGTTGAAATGTTTTGAGTTTACTTCAACCTTTGCGAGCTGGATCTCGTAATATCCTTTGATTTGTGCGTATGCTGGGGTGCATTGCATCACTAGTGGCACACGCAGGTGCAGTGCGAGGCAGGAGCACCGTTGTATATCTGGCCGAGGCGCTGACTCACTGGCGCTATTTGCGACCGTGGGACCCGCTCAAAAAATACGCCCCACACTGCAGCCCACCACCTTTTCGCCCGTCGCGTCTCTCGTGAGCTCAGCACGTGCCTTTATTTAGCTCTTTCTGCCTGTCTCAACTGCTTTCCTGGTAAATTTACCTCAGTCTCGGAGTGTTCATTATTTCTTCTGGTTTTTGATCTTCCCATTTTATTTCCCTTGATCTCTTTATTGCGTATCTAACCATACGATGCGCGAACATTAATACATAAATTGTTTACTTGTTGTTCCTGTGAGACAGAGAAAAACTATCATTTCAGGCATTGCATTTTGGATATTTATAGCCCGTTAATTCATGGATAATTATAAATATCATGAGATAATACGAGACCCAACTATATCGTCCTCTCAAAAGATTACAACTATGTACTATATTTACAGCATGGCAATTAACGCTCCGAGGAGGAAAATGTTAGGCCTTGAGCTGAAAATTAAGTAGGCCTTTTTTAGTTGAAATAGAAAAGGTCTTTTATGTTGCAGACACCTTTTATTGATTCATTTATGCCTATTTTTCAGAACATGTTACTATCTTTTCCATACACTTCCATCTTTTATATTTTTTCTTATCTTTTTTTAATCTTTTTCATACACTTCCTTCCTAACATCAGGTTTGTTTGCATATGGGACATTTTGTGTTTTGTATTTTTTGCATTGATTTTCTGTTCCTGCACCATACCAAATGGTGCTCCTATTCTTTCTTTCTTCGCAGCACCTTTAATGCGGTTATGGAGATTTAAACTTGCTTATCTATCTTAATTTAACTCAAACGTACAATTTGAAGATTTTGGCTCTCATCTCAGACAAGTTTGAAAAATCATCCACAGAAAAATAAGTTTGTTTGGCCGATAAATAATAAGTGGGAGAACGGCAACTGCTTGTTACTTCACCGTCGCAGTAAGTGGTTGAATCAGACAAAAGGGACTCGGACATTATAAGGCCTTGTATCCTCCCTGGAAGGTAATAAATGTTTTAATGACCTTCACACAAACAAGATTCTATTTCACACAAACAAGATTCTATTTCACACAAACAAGATTCTATTTCACACAAACAAGATTCTATTTCACACAAACAAGATTCTATTTCACACAAACAAGATTCTATTTCACACAAACAAGATTCTATTTCACACAAACAAGATTCTATTTCACACAAACAAGATTCTATTTCACACAAACAAGATTCTATTTCACACAAACAAGATTCTATTTCACACAAACAAGATTCTATTTCACACAAACAAGATTCTATTTCACACAAACAAGATTCTATTCCACACAAACAAGATTCTATTTCACACAAACAAGATTCTATTTCACACAAACAAGATTCTATTTCACACGAACAAGATTCTATTTCACACGAACGAAATTCAATTTCACACGAACGAAATTCAATTTCACACGAACGAAATTCAATTTCACACGAACGAAATTCAATTTCACACGAACGAAATTCAATTTCACACGAACGAAATTCAATTTCACACGAACGAAATTCAATTTCACACGAACGAAATTCAATTTCACACGAACGAAATTCAATTTCACACGAACGAAATTCAATTTCACACGAACGAAATTCAATTTCACACGAACGAAATTCAATTTCACACGAACGAAATTCAATTTCACACGAACGAAATTCAATTTCACACGAACGAAAATCAATTTCACACGAACGAAATTCAATTTCACACGAACGAAATTCAATTTCACACGAACGAAATTCAATTTCACACGAACGAAATTCAATTTCACACGAACGAAATTCAATTTCACACGAACGAAATTCAATTTCACACGAACGAAATTCAATTTCACACGAACGAAATTCAATTTCACACGAACGAAATTCAATTTCACACGAACGAAATTCAATTTCACACGAACGAAATTCAATTTCACACGAACGGAATAACAATTTCATACAAACTAAATTTTATTTCACATTAACGAAACATCCATTCCACACAGCAGTACTATATTGTAGTATTGTGGAACCTATTTCGCCTCTGTATATTTATATTAGATATATAATATATATATATATTATTTTTCGTACATAAATATATATATATATTCTCTTTTCCTTGGTTAAGTCAATATCATTGTAACATTAAATGATTTTTATATAAACTGAAATCAGACCATGGAGTGCCCAGTTGAAACCATGTTATAGAAACTGACATGCTGCCTTATTAGCATGGATACCAAATCCTCCTTTCATTGAAGTTAAAGGAACGGGTTCCCGAAAACCAATGGAAATATGTAAATGGTAATTTTTTCCACACATAATAATTACTAAGCGTATACGTGGAATACATGTTAGAACAAGTGAAAATGTGGTGAGTTTCGCCCCCTCAGGGGGATACAACTATTGTATCCATGGGAATTGGCGCTCCCAGGGGGACTATGTTCGGGCTTGAGCTAAAGGTTAGGTAGGCTTCCTTTTTGTTGTAATAAAATAGGTTTTTGTTTTGTTACGGACCATCTTTTTTCGGTTCACTGCTGTCCTGTTTTTCAGCACCTACTACTTTCTTCTTCAACTTTTTTCTTGTTTCATGAACTTCTTTTCTTAGCTTCCCGTTTCTGTGCACCTTGTGCATAGATTCCGTGTTCCCTCAAGTCCATACCAAATGGTGCCTTCCTTTTTCCTCTTTTGGAACATCTTTGTCGTGGTTAAGGGAGGCTAAAACTTTCTTATATAATAATAATAATAATAATGTGGTGAGTTTCGCTTGAGTTTTTGGCGAGTATTTCTTAGTATGATCGACGATGCAGTTTATAAGTTTTCTGTTTTTTGGTCGTTGATCCTTCCGTTTTTTTTATTCCAACGTGCGCCGTTGCGCACTGCGTGTACTGTACTTCTACACAACAATAGAGAGCATGAATCCGAGAATATAGTAGATTCCATGTGCCGAATAAGCAACAAAGTTACTTTTGATGTAACAAAGTTACTTTTGAGGTAACAAAGTTACTTTTGAGGAAACAAAGTTACTTTTGAGGTAACAAAGTGTCTTTTGAGGTAACAAAGTTACTTTTGAGGTAACAAAGTTACTTTTGAGGTAACAAAGTTACTTTTGAGGTAACAAAGTTACTTTTGAATTAACAAAGTTACTTTTGAATTAACAAAGTTACTTTTGAGGTAGCAGGGCTGCTTTTGAGGTAGCAGGGCTGCTTATGAGGTAGCAGGGCTGCTTATGAGGTAGCAGGGCTGCTTTTGAAGTAGCAGGGCTGCTTTTGAAGTAGCAGGGCTGCTTTTGAAGTAGCAGGGCTACTTTTGAGGGAGCAGGGTTGCTTTTGAGGGAGCTGGGTTGCTTTTGAGGGAACAGGGTTGCTTTGGGGTAGCAGGGTTGCTTTGGGGTAGCAGGGTTGCTTTTGGGGTAGCAGGGTTGCTTTTGGGGTAGCAGGGTTGCTTTTGGGGTAGCAGGGTTGCTTTTGGGGTAGCAGGGCTGCTTTTGGGGTAGCAGGGTTGCTTTTGGGGTAGCAGGGTTGCTTTTGGGGAAGCAGGGCTGCTTTTGGGGTAACAATCAGTTCTTTTTTCGGCAAAAGGACTCTATTCTCGGACTCATGTGCTCTTCTGTTGTGTAGAAGTATAGTTGTGCGCAGTGCGCATCGGCGTACGTGGGAATAACGTCACACAATATTTACGCAAGAGTTGCAGGGCACCACGGAAGAAGTTTTCGCTCCGGTAACTTGCTGACTTGTCTTCCTTATTCAGTACTATACGCAGCCATGCTGAGAAGTGCAGTACAATTATTCGTGATGATTTTGAAGTGATTTTTGGGAGAAAAACAGTTTTAAATAACATGCTTAGGTCATATTCCCTTCTGATGGTCAATGCATAGTTGTCTAAGTTTTCGTCATTTTTGTCTCTTTTTTTGCACTTGATGTTGTTAAATCTGGAATTTTATCGTTCGTGATTACATGCTCGTGTGGCATTGATCATACGTTTTCTTTCGGTAGGTCAAAAAGTTCGTTCGTTTTTTGAATGTCAACTTTCCGACGTTCTGAAGATCGTTTTTAAATTCTAATTCTCTAAATCCTGTTCTCGGTACGATGAGCAAGTTTACGTCAGTAAGTAACATGCCTCCAATTAGCGAAGTTCTAACATTTATGCTTGCATTCGAGCCCTTGAAGTAGTGGACTAAAGAAAGCACTACCGACATCTCACTCTTATTTTACTTCAGAAAATGGAAAGAAAACAACAGAAACTACCCGATATATATAGTATATATTTTTGCAAGTTTCTGATGCTTTCTTTCCTTTTCTGAAGCAAAAACCCATTAACTGGAGGTAGTGTTTTCTTTGGTCCACCATTTCAAGGGCTTAAATACAAGCAAAAATATTAGAAGTTCTTTACTTGGAGGCAAGGTGTTACTCGCCAATGAAAACATGCTCGCTGTCTCGAATGCAGGATTTTGAAAATAAGAATATAAGCGGGATCGTTAGAACGTCGGGAAGATAATATTCAACAAATGAACTTTTTGGCCAACCCAATATTTTAACAGAACTAAAGATGCAGCTGGTCTCTGAAATGTTTTCGATTGTTGTTTATTGTGTTTAATAAAAAGACTAATTTTCTTCGTTTATAAAATTTTACTGAGTTTGCAATGTACGTAAAGTGAATTATAGTTTACATAAATTAAAAACTAACAATAATAATTGTTATATTGATAAAAACAGTAACTAACACGTTAAATACATGTTTTGCATTGCTAGTGCTATCTGAAGCATCGCCGGTGCATTCATCACTGCTCGGGGCCTCACATCCCATGCCAATCGTTGAAACGAGCTCGAATTTAAAATTTCACTGCAATCTTTGCGATCAAAAGGGATTGTTTTGAATAAAATTAAATCAAATACTTTATTTTTTAAATCCGTAATGTTGGTGATGCGTGTACGGAAAAGAATTGAACGAGTGAGAATCTAGAGCAAACTTCTTCTTAGGCGCTTTTATCACTCGCCTGCATCTCCTGCTCTGAATAAAGCTCATGAGAGGCTTCCTTGCAACCTCACTGGCATAAAAACTATTTAGGTTAATGCACCGAGTGCCGTACAGTCCATTCGACTCCACGACCAAGGGCGATGCACTTCGTTTACCATGGACGAAGTTCGCAGAACATTCGCAGTGCGATTTTAACGCGAACACGTAATCAACTTGAAACTGAATGAAATTTTCACCGCATGGTCAAGCCAGCGTCGTCTTGCGTATGGGCACCACAAGTGATTGTAGAAACCGTCTGAAATTATGAAGATTCTGGATTATAACCGTTTTATTTAAAGAAAGTCTTCTGAAGCAAACCGATGTTTTAGACAAAATTGCAGCGAAAATTTTTATGTTATTTCAGTACATGCACGCGAGGCGCATGTAAAGCGTCAGTTTATTTGCGTATACCCATGAAATTTCTGCGGCTTTATCTCTCAACGCCCAAACATAAAAAATTGCACGATATCCAGTTCCTTTTGCGTAAAGGATATTTGGTTCTTCCGAGCGGTATCGCTATTGCCATTTCAATGTAGCCTATCGAGTACATTTTGGTGGTAATGATTTCGCTCGTAACAATCTTTTGCACTTCGGACAAAAACGTTAAATCACTGCAACGTTTTGCGTTCTTGATGCTGTAATTGGTTTTCCATAAGGTGTCACATAAACAGGGTTAGGTACATTCGAATAGATCGAGGAAAAATAAATTATGCTATGTATTATTTGAAAGAATGTAAATGAAACAAAAACAAATTCATAAATATCAGATTTCTTCTAAATGATGGCATTTTACTCTAATGACAGCCCTCGCTCAATTTGCGAAAAGATTCATCCACTGGGACATCCAAAATGTTTAGAACAATTTTGGGCCCCCTCAGGGGGGTCCAACTATTTTATCTAGGGGAATTAGCACTCCCAGGGGGAAATGTGTGAGGGCCCGAGCTGAGAGTTAGGTAGGCCTTCTGTTTTCTGAAATAACATGTTTTTTGTTATGTTAAGGACAACCTTTTTTCGGTTCGCTGCTGTCCTGTTTTTCAGCACGTACTATTTTCTTCAACTTTTATCTTATTTCATGAACTTTTCTGAACTTATTGTTTCTATGCTCTTCTGCATATATTCCGCATTCCCTTATCTTCAAACTATATGGTGCCTTCCTTCTTCCTCTCTTTGATACACGCTTTTTTTGTAGCGGTTAGGGAGACTAGCCTATAATCTAATTTCGATCTTAGGCTAAACTTTAGGGAATCTTAGTAGTAGAATTTCCATAGACTTGGCATTAGTAGTGCAGGCCTTTTTTTCGAGAAGTTACTACACGCAGTAATCAAGAACATTCAAATCAGGATAACTTCGAGGCCTTTTTTCTTTGCTTATGAATGTTGGACGATAGTAACTGCACCCCATGTCAATGATGTTCGCTGTGTATCAGGTTGCACCATCCTGTTGAAAGATCCAATAGCACACAAATTACTTTTTGTTTGTCCTGAGAATGAGACCATCTCTCAATACATCATTTGTACATGCATGCTCATTTTTACATCTATCTTGTTTCATAAACTTCTTCTTTAATTTCGTGCTTTGTACTTCATTTTATAGTTTCCCCGTTCCCTAAACTCTTTACTAAGTAGCGTTTTTCACCTTCCTCTCTATGCAACACCTTTGATGTGGTTAGGGATACACGAACTAATCTTATGACTCTAATCTAATTTAATTCCCCTCAGGGGGAGACAATTCTTTGATGCTATGGGAATTTGCGTTTCCACCTAAGGGGAAGGTGTGAATTCCCAAGCTGAAGGTTAGGCAGTCCTTCCTTTGGTTGAAATAGATTTATTTTCGTTATGGATAATTTTTTTTACTCTAAGCTGGCTGATTTTCCAGCTTTTACGACTTTTTCATTAAACTTTTATATTGGTTTATGAGCTTCTTTCAATCTTGTTTCTATGTGCATGCTGGTGTGAGGACACACCTTGTGGCATAAATTCATTCTCCCTCTGATTACATATGGAATGTTGCCTCTCTCGTTCCTCTCAAAAACACTTTTGTCTTGATTAGGGAAGCTTAAACTAATAGCTCAATTCAATCGATCGTTGGAGTATATTATTTTTGGTTACTGACCATAGATTTCAAGGTTCATTACTCTTTCTCCCCCGTCTATCACACTTATTAGCTTTTTCTCCTACGTCATTAGCTTCTTTCAATCTTGCTGTTTCTATGTGCAAGGAATTCTGAGAGGGACACGCATGCGTGAAGATTTCCTGTTCCCTTTGTGAGGAAATACTACTCTCATAAGATGTTTTGGGAAATACTCTCGTAAAATATTTTTTGGGAATTTTTGGGAAATACTCTCGTAAAATATTTTTTTGGGAATTTTTGAGAAATACTCTCGTAAAATATTTTTTGGGGAAACAGGCTTGCAAAATGTTCTTTGGGAAAATACTTCACTTTATGGTTCAAAGATGCTGTGCTTTATTTAGTGAGAGATGTTACAGCAAGGATTGGAATTTGACGGTTAGGCCGCCAAGCGGGGCTGCTTCGAGGGGGAAAAAGGGGAGACGTAGCAGAGAACCTATTGTGCTGCACCAATGAACGCTTGCCCAGTGATCACGCGAGAAGGTGTGTCTGAGCACACACCAATGGGAGACCCAGACGTCAGAACAAACAAGAATCCCGCCAATCAGGATGCAGATACGGCCTCTGTAGAATGGAATGTTCGAGAACCATCTCGAAGGAAGAAAGGGAAATACTTATAAGGGGTTGGGATGAAGCCTCATGAGGGATTTTCGACTCGGTGACGCTACGAGAGAGACGCATCATCAAGGAGGGGTTTTGCAGCCGGAATAATGGCAGACGCCGGTATTACCCGGCATTATACCAAATCCGGTGTTGACTGCAAGTGAAAGAGCGCCGCCGGCACATTTTCGACATGAGCAGCCAAAATCCAACATCTAAGGTGAAAGTTAACCATCGAAGTTTCGAGAGGAGGCGTCCAGTGTATCAGCAAGCTTCAAAGTACTGACGAGCGTCAGGAGTCATTCGTAGCACAGCAGCGAGGCAGCGGTAAGAGGCAAACGTATATGTAGTCAGCGACGGAGCATTCAAACATCTCTGCATCGGGGACGAACTCACAGGCAACTTCAGCGTCAAGATATGGAGCCATGCAATTACTAACATTGCGAGTATCACCAGTCAAGTTCGTTCACCAACGAGGCGAAGATCAACGCACAAAACTGCAGTGAATTGGCGCACCAACGAAACTCTTAAGCAATTCCTGGCACCAGGGCAACACCAAGATGGAACGGTGGAAGGCACCGCGGCAGTGCGTCAGCGAGAGATCAGTCCAGAACGGCAGATAGTCTCAGCAATGACGACGAAAAATCAGCAGTGAGCGACAGCACATCGGCAGTGAATGTCTATCAGTGAACCACTTATTATCAAAGGGGCGAATGTTTTATGGATTTTGAGAGCTCTGGTAGGTGGTGATAAAAGTTCAATTTCAGATGTAGAACAGCACCCAGAAAAGTGCTTTTCAAAGTGTTGCGCAAAATCATATAAATTATAGGCAATCGGTTTCCTGTGTTTATTTAGTCGAGGATCGAATTCACGTTGTGAATGGTGCGACGCTTCATATGATTCGACACCTTGTCACAATTACAGGTTAAATCGTGATGTGTCATTCTCGTAAATATTATGCTTGTGTTGCTGTGGAGCCCGCGATTTTGTGGATGCGTAATTTGTTGTCAACGAAGGAGTATTGGTAACTTGAATTATCGGTAAGCATCACATTTATCATGTCGTGTTCAAAGCCTTATGACGGTAGATATGTGTGTGCCTTTCTTTAACGCAGTTGTGCTCTCTCATGTCAATTCTGTCTGAATGCCTAGTGCACATATCCACGTGTTCATCTCAAAAATATATGTGTTTTAATCTTTCAAATTCTTTTATTCTCCATGTCTGGTATGCAGGTGTACGCAAGCATGATGGACAATATTTTAAAATGTTTGGGGGTTGAGACTCCCCCTGCGTGCGTGATTAGTAACCCTTTTCACGTATCGCGACACCTTAATTCCGTTCTGAATGTTGCTTGCACCATTTCTTTCTTGCGAACCCTTTTTATCTGGTTAGGGAGGCTTAAATTAATTTATGTTCTAATCTAATTTGTCTTCACATAAGTTGTCATTTCAATGTCCAAGCGTTACACAACGATCAGATATCTTCACCTGAAGTTATATTTAGAGTCCGATGCTTTTTTAATTTTACAAATAATAATTAGTGCAGTTTCAATTGGCCCCAGGGAGGCCAAGGGAGATGCAATAGGTTTAGGTTAGCTATGTTTGGCAATCCTATGCTAAGGTGACTGGTGCTCTCAGAGAAGATACTGACAAGTTACCTCAGCTATAGGTAAGCTTTTGCAACTTCTGTGTTTAGTGCCCACTCTACCTCTTTGAGTTTTCGTAACTTTTCTGCTATCTTTCCCGAGTCATTTTTCCTCCTCCTTCCTAACTTGCTGTTTCTATGAGCAGGGTCCTCTTAGTTGGTACACATCTTGAGCATAGATTCGGTGTTTTCTTTGGCCCATACTAAACTAATCGTTCTTCTTCCCCCGTGAAAACATCTTCGTTATGGAAATAAGCCCATGTACTAGCTACTATTCTACCCAATGGGTTATTTCATACACAGAACTTTTAACAACTCTTGTGCGTCGCCCTTTAGTTCAAAACTCAATGAAACGAATTATACCAAAAGTAGCGCATAATATTGGTGCCAGGGAAAAATGTCCACGAGGAGTATTTTCGAATGAAGCCTTAAAATCATACGGCACCGAGTGCCGCTTTTTGAACACTTCAGAAAACTGTATCAAAGTGTTTGGTGACTTAGAAATCATCGCATCTCATCTACTTATGGAGGTATTCGACATTTTCTAGCTATCTTCCTGTACCTACGTCTAACTCTCCAGACGAAAGAAAATTTTGGGATGACAGCAGTATACATAACTCATTTTCGCTAGATGTATTTGGCGCTTGGTACCGCATGACTCGAGGGGCCTCAAACATGCGTGCAGTGCCATGGACTGCAGACAAAGAAAGCGCCAGCAGCTGTAGGCAGGTGTGCCGGTCGCGAGGGCGGAGTGCAGTGCGCTGTGCAGGCCTAGCCATGTAGCTAACGAGCGGCCGCTGCTGCTGCACCGCGCGCGTCTCAACAAGTGATCATCGACTGCACGGATATAGCCCCCTGTCGATCACCACGCCCGTCTCTACGCTTGTTTGTTTGCGCGCCCGCTGATATTTCCTTCCTTCACTGCACCGCGCCTATTACCCCAAATCTTCGGGCACCGTTTTAGCGTTACCTTGAAGAAGGTACGTACACCTCATGCACTCGAGTACGCCGCTTCCACGGGGACTGATGCCTTTCGACCAAAGGGTCGTAGTTGAGTCTAATTTTTAACTTTTTATGCTCATTTATTAAAATTTTTAAGTAAATCGAAGTAAGAAATGTGTATAATTTCTTATTAGAAACTAAAAATTCCTCGTAATTGTAACAATGTGCTGTGCTGTTCCTGTGCTGTCTACTGGCATTTCTTCGTGTTGGTCAGCTGCCAAGCCCACTCGAGCAATGCTCGGGAACTTACTGCCTTGTTATTGACAGGAATTGTCATAAATTTCTCCAAAAATTCACTGTAAAAATAATTCTTACTCGTACTCAATGCTTTAATTTATATCTGTTTTATTCGACTCCGCTACCAGTAAATGTAAACTTTGTAATTAACATTTCAGAAGAAATTTTGCTAAGGTTGTGGGTGGGTTTTTACCCCAGAGAAGGATACAACTAATGTATCGATGGGAATTAGGACTCCGAGGGGAAAATTTGAGGTCCTGAGCTGTGACCAATTACTATTCTATTTTTTTTATTTGTTGAAATATGATAATTTTTAGGACCATCTTTTTTAAGTTCACAACTATACTGTTTTTCAGCACCTCTAACTTTTATCCTTTTTCAGAACCTTTATTCTCAACTTGCTGTTTCTGTGCGCAAAGTATCTTAGGTGAAACGCACCTTGAGCTTAGATTCCACGTTCCCTTAAGTCTACTAACTAGTGCCTTCATCCTATTTTTCTTTGGAACTCCATTGTCTTGGATATGGAGGCTGAAACTAACTTATAATCTATTAATCTGGTAGGTTTTCATAGGTTATTATAGGTTGTTGTAAGTTGTGTTGTTGGTCAGGCTATAGGTTAGTGCAGGTTGGACTCAGTTCAGTTGGGTTATTAAATTTATGAAAGTGAACCGTGAATTCCTTCACACGTTCAATTTACTTTAGAATATCATGACCCGTAGAATTTCCACGGGTCCTGCTAATGATTATTATTCGAGTGAGCATAATAATTTGCGCTACGTCAAAATATCCGTATGTCCAGCGTTAATGTTCATCAAGATTTACTTAAGATTATAACTCGTGGAATTTACACGGGTTCAAATAATGAATATTAGTCGAGTTAGAATGATAATATAGTTATAGTATAGTTATTGTATAGGAAGTTGTTGAAAATATTTTACTGTTACTCGTCTTAAGAAGAGGTAGATTTTAATTGAACGAATCTTTCTTTTCAAGAGGTTCTTCTAAGATTTCTAGTAATGGTATTTTATCATTTAAAAACTGTTTCATTGAGCAAGTCGTAATGCCGATTACATTAATTTTGCGCTGAATGGAACGTCTTAACTGAACGCAATATTGAGTGAAGGGAGTATCGATAGTGCGAAGATACTCCTGACGAGAATATTCAGCGCCTTCTGTTCAGCTAAATTAGCTGCAGAGCACATTGCTTAAAGTATATTTCATCACTCGTCATCCCGTGTTGTGGTGATGACTTATCTACTCGCATCACTCATGGTTCAGAAGAATTTCACTTGCCTCATGCAGAAATCATTGCAGTACTAGTGTGGAAAACCATTCCTTACTTCCTCCAATAGGAATTATTGTTCCTCAGGTAAGCTGAGGAACAATACAAAACAATAGGAATTATTATTCCTCAGGTAAGCTAGAACGCCTACGACTATCTATCGCGCAATAGTAATTTTATTTCCTTATTCGCTGTATATACTTACGCAATAGCCTTAAGTGTTCAACAAAAGTCAATATTAGAATAAGTGAGGGCGAATTCCTTATGGACTTGCCTGCTTACTTTAACTAGTAAAGCAGGAACCTGAGATCGAGTTCATTGATGTTCAACTGAGTCAATCTTGCTTTTTTTCTTATGAAAAATGTTCGAAAAATACCAAGAATTAATACCGCACTAATGTTCAGGTAAAATTATCTTAGTTCCTCAGGGTGGAAACCACCACGTATAGCCCAAATAAGTTATAACGAGTAAGAAATATATCCATTTTGATTTCATATATACGGCGCTTATATGTTAGCATTTAGCCGATCCCTAACTGCAGTTAATTTGTAAACTTTGTTCGAGTGTTATTTGAATTCTGAAACTTACTATGCACCTTGTGCACAGATTCTGCGTTCCCTCAAGTCCATACTTAATGATGCTTTCGTCCTTCCTCTCTCTGGAATGCCTTTGTTGCGGTAAGTGAGGCTAAAACTAATTTACCACATCTCATATAATCTTTCAAGCTTGCACGGAGCAGTTTTGAAATTTGTTCGCTTGTGATTTGATTATATTATACGTTAGTTCAAGCCTCCCTAGCCATATTAAATACGTCTCCGAAAGAGAAAGGAGCCATTTATTATGGAGTAAAGGGAACTTGGAATCTATGCGATTTCCTACGCAGGATTCCTTGCCCGTAAAAACTACTAGATTGAAAAGACTTCTTCGACACAAAGTAAAAGTTTAAAAAAAAGTAATAGGTGGTTGAAGAAAGGTAGCACTGAACATGAAAACGATAATCTGCAACCAAGCTATATGAAAATCGAATTTTACTTCTACGTAGAGAATTCCTGTTTAACCTTCAACTCAAAGCTTCACTCCTTCCTCTTGGGAGGAACGCTTGATCCCATCCATTCTGGTAATGATACGTTTATCCATAATAGTTAGGATAAAAAGGAAAGCCAACGTGTGCTAAGAAGACCATGATAAAAACAAACGTTTCAGATCATAAAAAATCCATCCTCAGCGTTCTGAAAGACAATAAATCAAAGTGGTAAATATTTCTAAGCTTTAATTTTTCTGAATAAACCGAAAAATAAAACATTGACATTAAAAAGACCATGATAATACAAAAACTATAGAAAATTTTAACTAACAATAGATGCCCTAACACAGCTATTCAACTAACGCAATCCAAAATTTTGAAATTCGTGTCTTTAAAGAAATGGTCGTTATTCAAACAATGTTCTCTTGTAGTGCAGATTTTTACATTGGTAGCACTGGGCTCCAATTATTTGTGATGTGTACACAACACAAGAGTTCTTTCGAACGGGCAATAATCTGACTAAGCCATCTAACTCGTCTATAAGAGAACATTCTATGAAAAACGACCATTTCTTTAAAACCACGAATTATTCGAAATTTGAAGTGCATCATTGTCAAAAAAATTTAAATAAATCTCTCTACACACGTCTCCAGATTTATTTTAAAAAACCAAAAGGATAGGGAAAATATTCTCTAAATCTCGGCGGCGATATTTTCTTGCTCGCTCGTTGCCTTTGTTGAAGAAAATAAATGCTTGATCTTGGCGCATAATTTTAATTTTGTCTCTTAACTTTTGATTGAGATCTCAAGGCGCGTGAAGCGACACCTTGAAAACAGCGGAGAATCGTCCTGTGTAAGCTTTGAATTAAGTGATTTACATTTTAAAAAACCGTCCGTCAATAAATGAATGTGACAAGGCGGTCACACTTTCTATGGTTTGTTCAAATTTTCCATAGTTTTCGTTTTATTATTGTCTTTTTAATGTCGATGTTTTATTTTTCGGTTTATTCAGAAAAATTAAAGTTAGGAAATATTTTTTAATACTTTGACTTATGGTTTTGTAGAGCACTGTAGATATATTTTTTATGATCCGAAACGTTTGTTTTTGTCATGGTATTCTTAGCTACGTTGGCTTTCCTTTTTATCCTAAAAGTTAGATTTCCTAGAAATCGTCCTATTTCTTCCATAATAGTTATCTTCAAAATGTAAAACTTTGGTATTCGTTGCAAGCAAAATCACGGGGCGAAATCGCTTCTGTCAAGATATTGTGCATTTTACAGTATTTATTGTTCATGAGGAGTAATCCATGTGAGCAAGCAAGACAAAGGCATTTATTATGTAGAGCGAAGACCTCGCTCTCAGCGACCAAATCGTTTTCTTTTCACGTCGGGCTCAGCTTTACGAGCAACATTTGACCATTTTCTGTGTGCTCGTCTGAAGCTCAGACGTGTGTATTCATATTCTGTTCCCTCGAGTAGGATGAGGGTTTAGGCTACTAATAAGGTTTGAGTATACCATGCTATGAAGACTAATGGCCGCAGGGGAGATACTGTTAGGTTACCTCAACTACAGACAGGCCTTCGGGACTTCATACCTACTTGCTTCTTCTTTTCTATCATGCCTTCTTCGCTCACTTCTTCATTTGTCATCTTTCGACCTTACTAACTTGCTGTTCCACAAGGTCTCCTGTATGGGAACATAACTTGCGCTTAGTTTCTCTGTTTTCCACTTCAAAATGGTCCTTTCTCTTTGCTCTCTTGTGTTCGACTATGTTATGCATGGCTTGGGAGTCTTAAATTAACAGGTATCCATAGTTTAAACAGTGTTTGTTCTCGTTCAACTGTAAATCAATTTAAAATAATGGACTAAAGTCAATTACCCATGGTGCACATCGCTGCTAAAACAGTTTTAATTCAAACAATTATTTAGATGATTCGGGGGGAACGAGTATTGCCTCTTATCTCTTTCGCATTCTCGTTTGCAAACCTTACGCGTGACGGTTTCTGTATCACTAAGGCACGTCACTTTTCTTAGGCAACCCTGGTAAAAAAATTCAAAGTCGTCCCGTCCAAATATCCAGATGTACAATATTCTCAACTACCCTTACGAGAGTTGGGGCGAAATAATGAAGCAACTTCAAGTGAGTTGACAGAAATACTTAGTTTTACGGTAGGGAAACAACGTTCGAAAAAGATTTCCAAATCTTGAAACATTTCGTCAGTGAAATCTCCAAAATGTAGAGAAACATTATGAAGACGTTGCACAATTTTTGTAACACTATGAGTAACTGAATATTCCTTACACAGGAATTTTTCAATATGAAAAAGAAAATCCATTTTATGAAGAAAATTTTGAACAGAAGTAAATTCAACTTCTATGGCCACATAATTTGAGTTAATATTGTGTACACGATTCAATAAGACCTTGATAGTTCCCTGTGGAGGATACAACTATTGTATCTATGAGAGTTAGCGCTCCCAGGGGGAAAATGTGATGTCCCGGGCAAAGAGTTGTGTAGGCCTTCTTTTTTTAAATAAAAGGTTTTTCTTTTGTTAGAGAAAATCTTTTTTGGTTCACTGCTGTCGTGTTTGCAGCACCTCTGACTTTCTTCTCAACTTTAGTCTCGTTTCCCAAACTTTCTTTTCAACTTACTGTTTCTATGCGCACGGCATCCTGTGCGAGAACACACCTTGTGCATAGATTCCCCATCCCCTTAACTCAACACTAAATGGTGCCTTCATCCTACCTCTCTTTCTTCATCTTTGTTGTGGTAAGGAAGGTTGGAACTAACTGATAATCAACTAGTTTGAAGTTGCAAGCACTGGCTAATCTCAGCCCCAAACCAACAAATGTAGTCTTCCGTAAAGCAGATTAATAAAAAGCATAACCTTTTTAGTTCTTTTCTAATCTAAAAACGAACAATTGTAGTTGTAAATTTCGATGCTGATGATTATGGAAGGGCATTTTGGATTCAAATAGCCTCTGAACATGCGGGTCTGACTGGAATCTCGAAATCATTAAAAAATATCAAAAAATCTATTGTAAAATTTGGGTAAAAAATCTGTGGAGCATTCGGCACACCTTTTCTCCTCCCAATTAATAATTGCTCCTGAAAATATTAACAAGCTTTGACCCAACTGCCTCGCTCGTCTACCTGCCTTTATAGCCAACAGTGCTGCGACCGCATAGTAGAACATAATTTTTCTTTTTCCGGACTGCTTCTAACGATTTTTGCTTCCATATTATAGAATCCCAGTACTTTTCGAAAGAAAAAACTGTCCTCAATAATACTAACAAGTTATGTTCTTCACAAATTTATTAATTTTTTTGCTCTGTTGCATTTTTGAGAATTAACTGATTTTTCATCCTTCTATTATTTCAGACGTATTTAGTGAGAATGAAGTTAGTATTCAAAACTTTTTACCGAATGTATTTATTCTTTGTAGCTATTTAAAATTTATACCTTATCATATTTTAATGAATAGAATTGCAATGCCTACCGCTTTCTTCATCTTCAAGATTTTGTAACACGCGTCGTACAGGAATTAAAAAATGTAAAACAAGTGCCACCTTTCCGCTGTGCACGTACAAGGACAGCGATCAGAGATAAGCAGACGCATTAAATTCGTACTTTCTGCCTCACACTCCGCCGACACCCGCCTGACATCAAAGGGGAACCATTGGGGAACCATTCATTGGGTGTTATTTTTTATTCAACACTCATCATCCCGTGTCACCACCGCCACTGCCTCGAGGCTCCGAACACTTCCGTTAGCTACAGAGATGTCATTTTAGTGCTCAGGGTCGATTTTGTTCAATGTCTTTTCTTAACCAAGCAGATGTTTTTTTATTCAATTTTTAGGGCGAACCATGGTCAGAAAAAATTGGGGTTATTCTAAAGCTAATTTCTTATTTAATACTGCATTGAGTTTCCCTTGCCTGAGGGCAACGGGATCTTTCAGGAACACCATGCTCGCATTCAATGAGCTAGAAATGTTCAAGATTGGGGTATTATAAATCAATGAACATTTGAGCCCATGGTAGTGACACCACAATCTCCTGATTGAAACTCCATTGAAAATTTATGGATTTAGTTTGAGAGGAATATGCGTGACTCTTAGCCCCTTCCTTCAATAGTGACGGATTTGGGGAGCCAGTTACGTTAATGAATTATGGCCAAAAATAAAGTTGCACAGGATCCAGAATCTTGCGCTGTACACTCAACGTCAAGTAGAAAAAATGCTGTAATACAAGGTAAAAGCAGTCGAATCGCTTCTCCATACATTTCTAAACCACGGGACTTGTTTTGGCCGCAAAGTGAATTTTTCAATTTTTATCTTATTTCATGAAATCTTGCCGCTTCTCTGCACTGTAAGTGAGAACACATCTTGTGCATAGAATTCCCATTCACTTAATTCCATGCTAAATGGTACCTTCTTCTTTCCTTTCGTTGGAACACCTTTGTTGGGGTTAAAGTGGCTTTCAACAACTTAAAATTTTATAATTTTTGTCAATACTTCGCACAGTCGATATGTTGTTATTTTTTCAAATATTTCATTTTTCCCCAAGATGAAAGAAAATGTATTTGATTTGATGGAAGTTGTCGGTTGCACTTAGATTTGTTAAGCCTTGCCGCCGAAGAATGTTGCGGACTAGTTAAAATTACCAGGCGGCGAACCTTCCTCTATTCCTACAACGAAACAACTACGAAGAAATTACGGACTTTTGTTGCCACTATCTTTCGAAAATTTGCCCTCATGCCTGATTTAATTAAATCGACAACGCGAGTACAACGACTATCATATATGCCTTAAGTCAGGGTATCCTTTGAAGGTCATTAATGATCTGCAGGGCATCCTTTACATCGGTAGTTGAGAAAAATCTGTGTTCAATCCCGTTTATAAATTGTGATTGGATGAGAGGAAATGTTTTGGAATCTGCTCTTGGTTAATAATTATAATTCGGGAAGCTTTAGCCTGGTTACTGGATCGTCTTAGGTTTTTTTTTCTCTATCATGGCCTTTGGGTAAGCTCACTTGTTTGTGTCTATGGACTGCAGAATTGAAATTTTTCTTATAAAGAATATTTTTAGCCCTATAACACAACATTTGTGGTCTCATTCAAGAATTTTTTCTGATGTTTCAAGCTTAATAACGACAGTTCTATTTGTGAGAGGGACTTTTTTATATCAACATGCGTATAATTTCCTGTATGTTTACCGTAATGAAAGTGGTTTGCGTTTTACAATCAAATAAAAGTGCGGAGGCTCCCCGAAGTTTTTGCAGTGCTGTCACATCCAAAACATATTTTCAACTTGAAACTTTAAAGGCGTGGTCCTATTTTTAATGGTGTATGTTCGGAGTATAAATTAAGAAACAAACATTTGAAATGCATCAGCATCAAAAAATTTTAAATAAATCTCTCTACACACGTCTCCAGACTTTTTTGTAATAAACCAAAGGGTAGTAAATATTTTTTAAGTCTCTGCTACGATATTTTCTTGTTTACTCGTTGCCTTTGTTGAAGAAAATAAATGCTTGATCTTGGTGCATAATTTTAACTTTGGCTCTTAACTTTTGATTGAGATCTCAAGGCGCGTGAAGCGACACCCTGAAAACATCGAGAATCGTCCTGCGTAAGCTTTGATTAAGTGATTTGACGATCGCCGCCTCACACTTTCTTGTAGCCTGCCAAGACTAGAGCCTGAGTAATGGCGGTAACTTTTTTAGTGGCCTTTTTTGCAATTTTCTAAGCGGCCATTCTTGTCTCGCCCTTACATCTCAGAACTATGAATGGTCTCGCTATCGCACGAGATAAAGCGGCAGCTGAACAGGGCTTTTTCATGAAGATGACTCATTCTTCACGCTGTACACTGCAGTAGGTACTCTTGCCTCCTCACTGAACTATCAGTTGCCACGGTTTTTTCCGCAGATTGCGGAAAAAACACAGATTGCGAGCTGTCTAACACAGGCAGGTTATTACCCTGCTGCGTGTTTCGTACTTTAAATAATGAGCGCTCACTGAGCCTAACGATATTCAACTCAAGGAAACTATTTATTTACGTAACGACATTGAATTTGTGCAATTATTATGGTAACCGTGACCTTGAACGGATGAACTTGGCCACCAAGTACCCTCAGGGGGATATAACTGTTGTATCGATGGGAATTAGAACTCCCAGAGGTAAACCCCTCAGGGGGAAACAACTGTTGTATCTTTGGGAATTAGTGCTCCCAAGGGAACCATGTGAGGGCCCGAGCTAAAGGTTAGGTAGGCTTCCTTTTTGTTGAAATAGAATAGGTTTTTGTTTTGTTACGGACCAGCTATTTCGGTTCACTGCTGTCCTGTTTTTTCAGCACCTACTACTTTCTTCTTCAACTTTTTTCTTGTTTCATGAACTTCTTTCTTAGCTTCCCGTTTCTGTGCACCTTGTGCATAGATTCCGTGTTCCCTCAACTCCATACTAAATGGTGCTTTCTTCCTTATTCTCTTAGAACATCTTTGTCGTGATTAAGGGAGGCTAAAACTTTCTTATATAATAATAATAATAATAATAATAATATTAATAATAGTAATAAAGGCACTTGAATCAATGTTACCATTATGCGAGTTCGATCATCCAAGACTTGCCATTTCAATATACCTCTTCATCATTTTTAATATCTGAAAAAATAATCCTTGACATCGCTCATACTTTTATGGCCTTTACATACGACAAACCTGTGTTCAATTTCTCTTCTGAATGTTAGCCGACGAATGATTTATTGTCGGCGTTCATAACCATATTCTTTTATCCTGATGTAAAAGAGAATTTACCGTCTGATATTCGACAGCAAGAGGTCTTCAACCTCAATTATGCATTATATTTTCTATGTTACGTCATGTTTTAAAGCATAATTTTGGTATCGCATTACTATTAGGTTTTTCGAAAAACGATAGTTCATAATCTGCGGCAACTTTAAAGCTCTATGTTTTAGCTGCTTCATATTTCAAGAGAGCAAAATGTGATAACAATTTTACTGTCTTCTTATTCGCAGCTAGCTGAAGTTCTTTCGAATTTCTTGCGACACAAATGTTTCCATGGGCCTTGGCTATGATTAGAAGTTTTCATTGCTCTCATGGGGATACAACTATTGCATCTATGGGAGTTACCGTTCCCAGAGGGAAAATGTGTGGTTCTGACCTTAGGGTTGGGTAGGCCTTCTTTTTGTTGAATTAAAATGTTTTGTTTTGTTACGCACCATCTTTTTTTCAGTTCGCTGCTGTCCTGTTTTTCAGCACCTACTACTTTCATCTTCAACTTTTATCGCATTTCATGAAGTTCTTTATTAGCTTACTGTTTTTATGCACCTTGTGCGTAGATTGCGCGTTCCCTTAACTCCATACTAAATGGTGCCTTCACCTTTCCTCTCTTTGAACATCTTTGTTGTGGTAAAGGGAGGCTAAAACTTTCTTATAATCAACCAATCAATCAACACACCTTGAGCGTAAATTCTGCGTTCCCGAGTTCCCTCAACTCCATACTAAATGATGCTTTATCTTTCTAATCTTTGAATATATTTGTTGTGATGAGTGAGGCTAAAACTAACTTAACATGAATCAATCAAAAGCATTTTATTCAAAATTAATTTACGTTTTAATTCAGGTACTTCATAAAACAGAAAATAAAGCGTAGCTGTGGGTGTTCCTATTTAAACACAGCAATATCACTTTTACTGCTGTAGAAGAGTTTATCTCATTTCTTCAGGTTCGCTTTCTGTTCAGGTCATGAAACACATTTCAGACGACGGTAAATAAATCCAGTTTGGGGAAATCGGAAATGTCGAGAATCTGTTAAGAATAATCAATTTTGCGAATTAAAATGAGGATTTAGGGAAAAATTTTAATTGTGTGTAATAAATTTTTGGCTTACTTAGAAATATCTGAAAAATTTTAATTGTGTGTAATAAATTTTTGGCTTACTTACAAATATCTCAGAAAATCCCAGCAGTACAGGAGGGTCGCTTCAACATGTATGTTTTTATGCCTGTATGTTTTCTTTTAACTCAGCAATGTTAGGAGGCCGCGATAAGGTGCGAGAGCCAAACGATGTATGTTTACAGTGTGTCTTGTTTCTGGAGGGGACTATTTTGTGGTGATAGCAAATTTTTTCATGCGGGCGAGCCCTTGGGAAACTCGAGACGGTCGGAAAAATGCCTACCCATGTGCAAAACAAAGCAGCCTTGTAGCCACATATAAATCGATACTCAGGCCGAGGGAAAGGGCAAACTAACGGTCGACTTCGAAGGCGCTGGAGCGTGGGATACAATGAGGCTAAGAAAAAAATAAATAAAGACGAACTGCGGGACTACCAATGAGAAGAGAGGGGGCGGTCACTGGCAAGGTCTGAGGATTCTTATAGGCCGAAGGTGAGAGTGAACAACCCTCGAAGAAAATACGCCAGGGCTCAAGGATCGGAGGAACATTAGGCAGTTCGACCGGTGAGATCGCGACGCGAAGTATAAAGATAAACCGCGGGTGTGTTCACTGTAACAAACGTGCTCAAAGATATAATGAAAAGTGGTTATTGGATATATTGAAAATCATACTAAGTTTCACGCCAAAATGTGATCATGGCATTCATACATTGTTTCGTTTTTTACTTGCAGAAGAGAGCAAATTAAAACCCCGACCAGCGTGGGAATCATTTAATGGAACATTTAAGTGCAACGTCTTTGGGGAGGGTAAGAGCGAAGCCATTTCTTGGGAAGAGATAATTCTTCGTTATAAAATTTCTGAAATTTATTGGCATACAGTGATGTAAAGATTGAAATGTGTTAAGGGGGCTTAATGGGTGCTATCATAATTAATGGGTTATAAATTGATCTTGCAGGTGGGACGGAGTCATATGTCTGAGGATTGATCAGCTCGACTGAGGGGAAATTACGTGTGAATACTCTGAAGCGGAATAAGCAAAATAACGTCAGCACTAGACATTTTCTGAACAGTGAATAAGATAGGCCTTTGAACTGAAGCGAGTCGCGGACGATTTTGTGGTTGAAGTGACCATTGCTCACTGTACTGCTGGAACAACTGAGATAGAAATAGGACAGGATAGATGAATTCTCATGTGTAACTCTTGCAAACTTAGCGGCGGCCGGCCAGCCAATATTTCTGTGTAATTATGTGATGTAAGTCATTTGACGTATGCTATTTGATTTCATTACTTAATTAACATTATTCCTAACACCATTCATTGTGTGTGCGCTCATTAATGTTTGTATGACGTATAGCTGGAAATTATAAATGTTAAGCATAGTTCATCCTGTGTATCATGCCCCACCATATTAGAAGCGATCAATCGTAATACCACGGAGGGCGCCCAGAAAATGCGCCACGTAAGTGGGTCAGCGATCACCGGTGAGTACCTTTCCTTTTTTAGTATATATACTGTAGTGTCAATTATTTTCCATGAATTTTGTGTCGTATATGCATTCTTTGGAGGTGTGCCATTCCTCAACTCCGAGAGCCGGATCTTCCTGTTAATGAAATGTTAACAAGGAGGTGAAGGGTACACATTTCTCGTGACATCCCAATTTGGTGAGATCAACACGATCGCTTTGTAATATTTTGTGAGTGTAGTATGACAGTTGCATTGTATTTTTTTTGCGTGGTTATTTCATGTGCAAAACGTACAGAAATTCAGTAGAGGTACATGACTCGTAGTGATGATTTTCTGTGTTCCGGTGTGAGAAGTCAGCAAGCACACTGCCATATAGATAAAGAAAGAGAAAGTGTTTATAAAAGTGATGTTTTAGTGAGAAATTTCTGGTGTGTTCACTCGATTAATTTCAAAGTTTCAGTAAAAGTTTTACAGTGAGTAGGTTTAAAAAATTATTTGAGTGATCGCAAAATTTTGAGTTTGGAAAAAGTGAATTGGAGAAGATCGACACTATGCCTGCGCGCGGGAGAAGGAACAACGACCGCAGAAATGCGCCAGCAACGCCACCACAGCCCGAAGAGGAAGTAGTTAACATGCCCGTGGTAACCAGTTGCGTGGGAGCCATAGGGGCCAAATTCCGGAGGGGCGACGATGTAGGGGAACATATGGCAAGGTTGAAGTTTTTGACGGGCAATCTGAATAACAGCGAGCAGGTGAATGCCTTCTTCCTATGCCTAGGTCCACAAGAGGCAAAGGAATGCAATAAAATAATTGGTACACTAACGAACCTGCGAGAAGCAGAAACATGGCTGCGCTCATACGCCGACCAAGTAGAACATCCGACTCAAGCGTTGTTTGAAATAGTTACCAAGAAGCAAACAAGCCGAGAGGGAGTTTCAGAGTACCTGACGCGCCTGGAAAGGCTGTACAACGAGAATTATCTGGAACATCCGGAACGAGTCCTTGTAGATTTGATGTGGCTCGGATTAAGGGAGAACATTACGAGACCTTTTCGAAGTGATGCGCGACCTACGACAGTACAAGAATTGAGGGACATGGCAATCGAAGTGGAAAATCGACGGGTAGTACCAGTACCAAGGGAAACGACAGAGAAGAGGGAACCGGAGAGAGAGAGAGCGCAGCGAAGCGAGAGGAGGCCACAGCATGAGACTGCACGTGTCGGCCATACGATGCGGCATTCACCACAACGGCCTAGAGGGTACCGCCATGAAGTGCCACCCTGGAGAGAAAGGAACAGACATATACGACACTCTCCTTATCATCGAAGAGGAAATTATGAAGCACCCCACTGGAGCGAAAAAGGCAGACTTAGGAGTCATCAGCACCAAATTTACCATGAAAGAGAACCACAGCCGCAACCGGAAGTACCACCTGCACCTGCAGTGGACTTAGCACAGTATAGAGCAGTTCCACCGCCGTGCGTCAACTGTGGAAAATTTGGGCACCTAAGAGCTGATTGCAGAGTACAACATTTTGCAGGACAGCCAAAAAACGGAATAGGAGACCGTTAGCTCCAATAATAAATCCCAGCGTAATACTCCAAGTGAATGGTACGCCTGTTACCGCACTTCTTGACACCGGAGCAAATATATGCTTGGTAAAAGAGCGTGTGGTTGCGGGAATTAAAAATGCTACTGTAAAAGGAACATCGACTGCATTAAAAACATTTGGAGAGGAACCCGTACCGGTGCTGGGAAAGATTAATGTGCCAATTAAAGTTAACGGTCAGAAAATTGTACAGAGATGCTTTGTTGTGAAGGAAAATGCATTCCCAGGAGACCTGCTAATAGGAGTGGAAGTAATGAACAAAGTCAACGCAAAGCTAGACTTCGGAAAACGTAGGGCATCATTCTTTGGTACTCACGTGAACATGTTTTCAGCACCAGGACACGCTTCTCCGAAAATTCTGTGTGTAACGCGGGAAGAAACATCAGTCACTCTGGCTGAGGATATTACAGTGAAGCCTCGTGCGCAAACCATGGTGAAGTGCCGAGCAGATGGCAAGTTTGATGGGAAGGAAGTAATTTTAGAGCCTAGAATTAAGTGGGCGCCTTATGTCGGAGCCACCGCTGCAAAGGTACAAAACGGGTATGTTTTGATGCCTGTACTTAACCCTTTTGCCGAAGAAATCGCTCTGACTGAAGGAGCAATAATTGCAACATGCCACGAAATCTCGAATGAAGATGCAACTGCAGAAGAAAACAATGCGGAAAATAGCGAAGTAGAAAATCGCCGCAGAGAGAAGCGCTTTCAGCAAATTGATGAGCTTGACCTCAGTCACTTGGATGCTGAAAAACAAGGACAAGTCAGAAACCTGCTGAAGGAATATCACAAGACAATTAGTGCAGACGAGATGGATATTGGTCACGTGAAAGGAGTGAAGTACAAAATTTTGCTGAGTGATTACAGGCCAATTCAAACGAAAGGATGGCGTATTCCGTACACCAGCCAAGAAATTATTGATAAAAAGGTCTCGGAGATGATTGAAAGTGGAGTTGTGCAAGAGAGCACAAGTGCTTGGAAGAACCCCCTCGTACTCGTAAAGAAGCCTGGTGGGGGACACAGAATTTGCCTTGATTTGCGAGCTGTAAACATGCGGGTAATAAACGAACATAATCCGATTCCCAATATCATAGGGACACTGGAGGAGGTGGCTGGCAAAGAATACTATTCCATTGTCGATGCAAAATCAGCCTTCCATCAAATTGAGCTCGATGAAGAAAGTAAGCAGTACACGGCATTTCAGACTCGACAAGGCAACTTCGAGTTCTCTAGGCTACCTATGGGACTCAAGTGCTCAACATCAGTGTACCAGAGAGTGATTTGTCATGTTCTGAAAAGGCAACTGGGAACATTCGCCGCCATTTACTTGGACGATGTGTGCGTTAGCTCTATGACTTTTGAGAGTCACCTAGAAAATTTAAGGGAAGTGTTGCACGAGTTTCAATGTGCCGGAGTAAAAATAGGCTTAGACAAGTGCAAATTTGCGCAAAAACAAGTGAAGTACCTAGGATGTTACATCAGTCGTGAGGGACTCGTTCCAGATCCCAAGAACGTGGATGCGATGCAGAATTACCCTAGACCGACGACCGCGCGCAAAGTCCGGTCCTTCGTCGCAGCACTCAACTTCTACCGGCGGTTTTAATGCGCTGACTAAAAAAGGGGCAAGGTTCAAGTGGGAGGAAGAACACGAACAAGCCTTCTGCAAACTTAAGCAGCTCATGATAGTAGCTCCAGTTCTGAAGAAGCCTTCTCTAAATGAGACGTATTACTTGAGCTGTGATGCCTCAAATGAGGGCTCTGGCGCGGTCCTTGCACAGAAATGTAATGGTAAGGAACAACCGATTGGATACTTCAGCAAAAGATTCAATGATGCTGAAAAACGTTATTCAATTACGGAGCGGGAAGGATTAGCAGTGGTCGCCGCTGTAAATCACTTTTCACCTTACCTGTACGGTAATAAATTTGTTGTAATTACTGATCACACGGCTCTCAAATATTTGTTCAAAGGTAAAAACACCAAGAACAATAGAATTATGAGATGGGCCCTAACACTCTCTCAAAATGATTTTGAGGTGATTTACCGGCCAGGAGCTCAGAACGTGGTGCCCGACGCATTGTCGAGAAGCATTGCGAACAACAGCGAAGAAGAAAATCAAGACGACGGAGTCCCCAAAACAGTGTTCGTCACGACGATGCTAGACGAAGCACCCAATGTGCAAGAGGCGAAAATCTGCTTGCAGAAAGAAAATGTGAGAGCAGAACAGTTGAAAGATCCCGTTTGGGGGCCAGTGCTGAGGTATCTTGAAGGTGACAAATCAGGGGACGCACCAAGTCTCGCTCTGAAATCCGAAATCTTCACTGACGGAGGCATCTTGCATTTCAGGAAGACGCAACGAAAGCCTAACAGAACAAGGCACTTGATCGTGGTGCCAGACGCTCTGAGAGAAGCAGCAATAACGTTAGCGCATGATAGCACAATTGGTGCACACCAAGGTCGTGCTAAAACGTGGAAAAAACTCATGGAATTCGGGTACTGGATTAACATGGCGCGTGACGTTAACAAGTACGTCGATTCGTGCATGCAATGTCAGAAACGTAAGATCAACAATCGCATTTGTGTTAGCATGGGTTCATTCCCTGAAATTGACAAGCCTCTGGACAGAATAGGAGTTGATTTAATTGAAATGCCTGTCTCGAACGAGGGACACAAGTACATCCTAACCGTGGTCGATCACTTTAGTAGATATGTTGCAGCGTTTCCGCTCAGAAGCAAGACGACTGAGGAAGTAACGAAAGCGTTAACTCAATTCGTGACTACGTACGGCACAGCCAAGACTCTCATCTCAGACAGGGGCACCGAGTTCACGTCAGCTTTGTTCAGAAATGTGTGTGAAAAATTGAAAATAAAATACTACAACACTTCAGCATATCATCCCCAATCAAACGGAATGACCGAACGGCAAAATCAGAATATCAAGACTGTTTTATCACACCTTGCCGCCAACGATCAATCTTCGTGGCCTGATGCACTTCCTTGGACGTGCCTGGCACTGAACACCAGCTACCAGAGCGTCATTGAAGAAATTCCATTCTATTTATTCTTTGGTAGGGATGCAGAAATTCCTGTTGTTGACTGGTTAAAAACCCCTCGCATGGATTACTCTCTAGGTGAGAATTACAGTGCCGAGGTAAGCTTACGACTCTACGATGCGTTCAACACAGTGAAGGCAAAATCTAAAACCTCACACGATAAATCGGTGCAGTTAAAAGAGCGCGGAGTGAAGAACAGTCAGGTGCAAGTTGGCGATATTGTCTTGCTGCATAATCCAACGGGAAAGGCTGAAGTTGCAAACGCGTGGCCTACAGACTGGATAGGCCCTTTTCGTGTCCTTAAAAGGAATGCCACAAATGCGACCATTAAAGCACTATATAGTAACCGACAAGAAAGGGTTCACTTGGATAGATTGAAAGTTGCTTACCTACGGGGCGAGGCCTTTCCCGGCACGTCGGACGTCGCAGCTGAACCAGGGAATGGAAACGGACATGAAACAGTCGATAGTGAAGACGAAGACCTGAGGACAGAAAACCACGCAAACGAGAGAGCTGCGTTCAAAGAGCGGCGAAGCTACAATCTACGTTCAAGGTGTAGGTGAATCACCACTTAGATACGAACTGCAGTGGACTGAGATCATGCGTCACCTTAACTTTGCGGGATGTGCTCTTGTGTGTTGAATTTCAGAAAACTCTTGCGTAGGAGTGAGTTTTTTTAGCGCTGTACTGCTTTAATCTAAGTGTGTTCTTTAGTAGAATTGTGTTATTCTAGCTGTAATTAAATCTAATCTCACTCACTAGAGTGTGATGCTTCGTTCAATAGGAATATGATCTAGGTTATGTAACTCCAACTTTCTTTGCTCACAAGAAATTTCGTCTGGACGAAAATCTTGAGGAGTGATCTAATCTTATACTATGCTTAATTCTCATTTTTCTCTCTTGCTAAGTAAAGGGAAATTGAGCGTTTATTAGGTTAACTTCGTGTGTTTCTCAAGAGGAGTAATTTGTTTCATGTGTAGCATGCTTATATATTTCCTCGCCAGCATCGCACAAAGCGTACGCGCTTAATACGAAAATAACGCTAGCGAATTAATTAGTTTAATCTGAAAGTTCTTAGGCTGAGGCTATCTCAGGCTTGCTAATTTTATCAATACCGTTAGACCGTTCATTTTCACAACGGGGAAATATGTTCAGCGTCAGATTAAAATTTGCGTATTCTTTTGTTCTGTAGCGTTGAATTTTCTGACTCTGTGTCTTTCTCTTGCCCTGAAAGAATATCGTAAACACGGTATTCCGGAAGGAATTATTCTCCTCTCACTCGGTAGAGTATAGGACATTTCTTTTCAGACTTAAGGAATTAATTTCTTGGTAGATTAGCGTAGTATGTACTTCAGCACAAAACAGGCCAGAACAATTGCATAACACGAATGCGTCTCGTATAAGCAGCAAATTAAGGAAGAGTCACGTGGAATTTAAGTAATTATTTACAAGAACAACGAACAGATAACAACTGTACAAGATAGGGGATACAGCGGACTTGTATTGGAAGTATTTGATTGTAGAACAAACTCAAGCGTTGCATTGGGAAACGACGAAAGATGTATATACGGCTGAAAATTTTGCACCATGTTCAGAAGAATGCGGAGGACACCAGTAATTGCCCAACTCGCCCGTGGTCAGGCTTGCGAAGAGGACATCGTTAGTGAACAGCCGAGCCAGGAAGGATTTCTCGACTCATTAGCAGCACTCAATGCTTCGAAGTGGAAAGCACCACAGAGCGCCGCAGTACCAGGATGAGGAAGGAAGAAGAAGCGAAAAATAATGAAGATAATAGTCTAGGGTACCTCAATGTAATAGCGTTCAAAAATGCTTTTATACAGTGGGCACTCAAATGAAACAATGACAATGCTTTTATATGATTGAGTGTTGATATTTACTTAAGTATTTTGGAATTTGCGTCGTGACATTTATGCCTGGTGAGGCATTCCTGAAATTCGAATGCAAGTGTCCTGTGAATTTTACTAGGCAAATTATCACATTGGAATATTGAAGCCGCATTTTAGGCCTCTCTATTTACACGTGAAATAAAAATTAAAAGAGATTTCGTCGGATAGGCTTTGAGTGAAGCGTACGATCTTCAAAGCATATTAACCCATGGAATTCTCGCATAAGTAAGAGTGGTTACTCAGAGAAAATAAAATATCATTTCGTGTCTAACAGAATTTCTACGTCAATAACAAGGAATACTGAGATGCTACGTCGATATCAAGGAGTACTGAGAGCAATTCAACAGGATACCAGCGTGCACGACGCAGGATTGTGCCTCGGAATTCTTCAGGGTGACATCGTGGGATTCAGGACCTTATTGCGAATGGAAACTGTAGTGAATGCAATTTATTGACGCTTCGACTCGTGTTTTCCGCCAGATCAATATAACTTACTGACGTGACGATTTGCCTGATCAACGAATCGACGTTCATGAGTAATCTGGCGATTAAGAGTTGAGTTGAATAAACGTCATAAAATATATGTGAAACATTGCACTTAACATGATTTGGTGGTAATTTGAATCGTAATAATGATCCATCTTACAGAACGCAATCGTGTAGTAATGTGGTGTATAGAAATTTTATACGAGTCTGCATATTGGGCTCGCAATACTTCCTCCTGAAATTAAGTACTCATCTTCAACGCGCGTGTGAAGCTATTGAAATGCCAGAAGAGAGGCATGGAAGAAAAGCAAATTCGTCAGCTATACCAAAGGAGTCAACATCGAACCGTCAACAACAGCGTCAAGGATTTGGACAACAGAACACGCAAGCGTAAATTGAAAACTACGAGACATAAAGTCATCAATATTGTAGGATGTTTGAGAATGTAGGGGATGTAACCGTAATACTGTGTGAATGCTATTAGGGGTGAAGGCTCAAAAGATTTATGACGTACTTCAATTCGGTGGAATACAACAGAATACATCAGGCCGTGCTAATTGTAATGAATAGGATTATTAATTGTAACGAACCCTGTTTCTGCGGAATTAATTTTAGAATGTAATAGGCTTAAGTAGAAGTTACCATGTGTGTCTTATGTTGGCTTCAAACAGCAGTGATCAATATTCAATAAATAGCTGAAAGCTAATTCAAAAAAAAAATTGTCAGGCCATTTTTTTTTTAACTATAGGACGGCAGATCTGTCGAGAATCTGTTAAGAATAATCAATTTTGCGAATTAAAATGAGGATTTAGGGAAAAATTTTAATTGTGTGTAATAAATTTTTGGCTTACTTAGAAATATCTGAAAAATTTTAATTGTGTGTAATAAATTTTTGGCTTACTTACAAATATCTCAGAAAATCCCAGCAGTACAGGAGGGTCGCTTCAACATGTATGTTTTTATGCCTGTATGTTTTCTTTTAACTCAGCAATGTTAGGAGGCCGCGATAAGGTGCGAGAGCCAAACGATGTATGTTTACAGTGTGTCTTGTTTCTGGAGGGGACTATTTTGTGGTGGTAGCAAATTTTTTCGTGCGGGCGAGCCCTTGGGAAACTCGAGACGGTCGGAAAAATGCCTACCCATGTGCAAAACAAAACAGCCTTGTAGCCACGTATAAATCGATACTCAGGCCGAGGGAAAGGGCAAACTAACGGTCGACTTCGAAGGCGCTGGAGCGTGGGATACAATGAGGCTAAGAAAAAAATAAATAAAGACGAACTGCGGGACTACCAATGAGAAGAGAGGGGGCGGTCACTGGCAAGGTCTGAGGATTCTTATAGGCCGAAGGTGAGAGTGAACAACCCTCGAAGAAAATACGCCAGGGCTCAAGGATCGGAGAAACATTAGGCAGTTCGACCGGTGAGATCGCGACGCGAAGTATAAAGATAAACCGCGGGTGTGTTCACTGTAACAAACGTGCTCAAAGATATAATGAAAAGTGGTTATTGGATATATTGAAAATCATACTAAGTTTCACGCCAAAATGTGATCATGGCATTCATACATTGTTTCGTTTTTTACTTGCAGAAGAGAGCAAATTAAAACCCCGACCAGCGTGGGAATCATTTAATGGAACATTTAAGTGCAACGTCTTAGGGGAGGGTGAGAGCGAAGCCATTTCTTGGGAAGAGATAATTCTTCGTTATAAAATTTCTGAAATTTATTGGCATACAGTGATGTAAAGATTGGAATGTGTTAAGGGGGCTTAATGGGTGCTATCATAATTAATGGGTTATAAATTGATCTTGCAGGTGGGACGGAGTCATATGTCTGAGGATTGATCAGCTCGACTGAGGGGAAATCGACGTGTGAATACTCTGAAGCGGAATAAGCAAAATAACGTCAGCACTAGACATTTTCTGAACAGTGAATAAGATAGGCCTTTGAACTGAAGCGAGTCGCGGACGATTTTGTGGTTGAAGTGACCATTGCTCACTGTACTGCTGGAACAACTGAGATAGAAATAGGACAGGATAGATGAATTCTCATGTGTAACTCTTGCAAACTTAGCGGCGGCCGGCCAGCCAATATTTCTGTGTAATTATGTGATGTAAGTCATTTGACGTATGCTATTTGATTTCATTACTTAATTAGCATTATTCCTAACACCATTCATTGTGTGTGCGCTCATTAATGTTTGTATGACGTATAGCTGGAAATTATAAATGTTAAGCATAGTTCATCCTGTGTATCATGCCCCACCATATTAGAAGCGATCAATCGTAATACCACGGAGGGCGCCCAGAAAATGCGCTACGTAAGGGGGTCAGCGATCACCGGTGAGTACCTTTCCTTTTTTAGTATATATACTGTAGTGTCAATTATTTTCCATGAATTTTGTGTCGTATATGCATTCTTTGGAGGAAGTGGAGGTGTGCCATTCCTCAACTCCGAGAGCCGGATCTTCCTGTTAATGAAATGTTAACAAGGAGGTGAAGGGTACAAATATCTCGTGACAGGAAATGTTTATTTCACAACAGCCATGAAGACATTAACCTGGGCTAAACTCTACGTGTCTTACTTTAATAAGATTTTTTATTTTTACTCTGTGGCGCATCTTACTAAATAAGAAATCATACTTTAAAATCGGCGAGCTCAAAATTCGAGCGTTGCAAACATTTGGGTAGTGAATATGAAATTCCTTTGAAAAATAAATAATATTCTTAAATATCTTGCCTAACAATACCCTTGGTGTGTTTATTTTTCTATGTATTTGCTTGGAGTCCTCTTCTACCGTCTCTCTGTCACGCTCATAAGGATGCTTAATGACGCATCTGTGATATGAGTTCACCAGTGCACAAGACAAGTATATTTTAATCGTGGAATCCCGTCGTTCATGACTGGCCTTGTATACTAGTGAGAATAATATTCAAATCTAGGTAGGTACTTCGATGAAATTAGCGATACCTCCTGTCCTTTATTAGAGATAGTTTCAAATATTATATGGAGCAGCCATTGTTGGTAATGTGAATTGTTACTATTGATCTCAGCATACATAGAAAGAAAAATTTCGCGCATGTAGAAGTTCATGCGAGGTTACGGTTAATTTCATGTGCATACAAAACAGTTGCCCGAAAATTAGTTTTTCAGCCATGATTAAAGTGTTCAAGGGAATGTGCATAACCATCGCACACTGAATAAACTCAGCATTAGAAACAACACCTCAGGAGATCTATTTCAGAGCGATTACATTAGTGCCGTAGTTGCGATTTCCTTTCCTCCGAACCAACGGCAGTATTTGTAAGAAATTCAGTCCCTTAACCCGCGCACTGTAACTGGTCGCCTCATTTACCAGGCTCACTGGTTGCCAGACGTAAGGCATAACCCCAAGTTGTTATACACCAAAATGATCGTCTCAGCGAGTGCTACACAGCTGGAGCCAGAAACCCCCACATTGTGGGGGTTAAGGCAGAGCTCCAACCACTTGGAAGTTGGGAGGGGTAAGCACAGTCAGTGTGGTAAATGAGGCGACCGTGAGAGGGTGTGCGTGCGAACAGTCAGTGGCAGCCTCAGTTACCAGCGAAACTACTCAGGGCCTTATTTCGCCTTATTTCGTAAAAATGGCAAATAAGACAAATCTGAAGTCAGTAGCGTGTAGAGCAGTATTTTATTCATATTGTGTGAAAATTACAAGTTTCGAAACACTATACTTACAGTAATATAACCAGACATGCAAACATGCATTTATGTAGGAACTAAAACGAAGAATGGATAACACCTAGTAGACATGAATGGTCATAACTTTTTTTCTAATTGTTGTAGAGGAAAAATAAAAACATCAGCAGGTTTGGAAGGATTTTCTGCATAAAATAGCAGTGAAAAACATTACATTGTTTCCAAAACACAAAAATGGCCATTGATCTCTTTGAAGCAATGTTGTGCAAAAATCGACGGAGTTTGACTCCATATTACAAAGAAACGGTTCAAGTTATCAAAAATCTGACAACATCAAAGTGTAAAGCAACATTTTTTACTCATTACTTCATATTTTTACATCTCTGCCTATTACGGTAAGTGAACAGGGAACGGCAGAGTAACGCGGGTAAATTGACTACTTTTCTGAGGGATGCGCGACCGTGCGCGGGTTAAATTCACCAGTCAAAAGGTTTTTTTCAAATCATTTATGACTGTTTATAAGAGTTTCATAAATCTAAAATTTCATGTTAACCAAGCCGTGAGTCAATTTTTTTGCGAACTGAAAGTATTGCTTTAATGTTAAACTTAGAGTTTTTGTTACAACTCGCTCACGTTCTTCAAAAAAAAATTAAATTATCATGGACCTGCTAAAACAGTAACTTCTTCTGTAACCAAGGTGAAGTTACAAGTTCATATTGCCTTTTTTCCTTATTTACTGTGTTTTTTACATTAGTTTATCATTTACGTGTGATTGAGTATGAAATATAAATTTCTCATTGCAATCTTTGAGTTGGATTTCTCACATTTCGCTCGTTTTTTTCCAAATGTAGTGCATTTTCATCGATAAATTCCAACGGTTAGAAAGGAACTCGCTATTGAACGCTGCATATGTTCTTCACTGATTCAAATAATTCACTATCAAACCTTTAGCGAGATGAAATGTCGACATCAAGCAACTTCTGTGCCAATTTTATAGCTTTATTTTCTAAACAAGGTTTCCGCTCCAAGGCAATGCGAGTCTTTAATGTGAGTTCTTGTAGCAACAAGCAAGGAGAATAATTATGATTTCTTCAGGGACTAAAGTCAGGGTCGGGATGGTAAGGCTGTTTTCCTGTTCGTCCCCAGAGGAAGCTTAGGTCGAGGTCAGAGAAACCAACAGTAGAGTTACTATTATTTTTATCAACTTGTAAAACATTGAATGTCTTGAATGTGACACCTGTGTATCAAATAAAGTTTGTCAGTCTATAGACTTAGAGCACGCTTGTATGGAATTTTTTACCTCGAGGACATGTCTCTATAAGCTATCTTAATTATGAAGCTCACATGTTCCGTTTAAACTGTAAAAATTGAATTCCTTTTACTTCATTTGTGTATTTTTTTAGTTTTACTTGAGTAATAACATGCAATGCAATGGTTATAGCTGTACATAGTTAGTAAAAACGGAGCGGGACATTTTTAAAGTAGGTTGTATGACACATAGTAAGTATAATCGTGAGAAAATTGTTATAACAATCTTTACAAAAACTTCGTTTGATATTATAATTCTTGGTTAACTGCTTTTGAACATTTGATCTTTCACATACTCGCAGCCATTTACTGAGCTTTAAACGTTAAAAATTCTCACTCGTTTCATATAATATAAATATTTGTACACCCATGCAGACAGTTTTCCGAATAAACTGTCATTGATACGTTTTATTTTTCAGAAATTTTCTAAACAAGTTCTTTACTGGCATTGTTGCTTCGATAGACTCGTTTATCAGAACAATCTTTGACGATTCTTTTACACTGTCGTTCACGTAGCATGGAGTTTTTGTGTTCTCTATAGCTCGAAGGTAAAGCATCAAACTATGGCAAAGATAATGATCAAACGCCAGTAAAAGCATTTCCTAAACTGATTATATAAAACGGAGAAGAATAAAACGAGCTGTAGGCTTTAAACTAACTTATAAACTTCTAATCTTACAGTCTTTTGTCCATTTTCAGTTCACTGCTGTCCTTTTTTCAGAATCTATGACTTCCTTCTTCAGCTTCTATCTTTTTCATAAAAATTTTTCTTGATCTGCCATTTCTTTGTGCAGGGGACCTATTGTGGGAACAAACCGTGTACATAAATTCCCCGTTCTCTTCACTCCATGCTAAGTGTGATACCTCCGTCCTTTCTCTCTTTAGAAAACCTTCGTTTAGGTTAATGAGGCTTAAAACTCACATAATTTAATTCAATCTATGGGAATTTCATGATTCGATCAGGATTTCAAACAGAATTAATATTTACTTGATAAGTGGGCTAAAAAGTTAATCAGTTATTTGGGGTAAATTTGAGTATCCTGTAGCCCCACGTTGCCGAAGGTGGCAGGATCCCTTTACATTTCCCTCCTGTTGGGTGCCGTGCTAGTCCGGGTTCTACACTCTGCGGCAGATGTTAACTCTATGGCCATGATGTTGGTCGCGCTGAGGAAACCCGTCAGGGGGATACAAATATATTGTATCAATGGGAATTAGCCCTCCCAGGGGGATTATATAAGGTCCCGAACAAAAAATTAGGTAGGTCTTCTTTTTGTTCAATAAGAAAAGGTTTTTATTTTGTTGCGGACCTTTTTTCGGTTCACAGCTGTCCTGTTTTTCAGGAACTAGTACTTTATTCTTCAAATTTTATCTTTTTTCATTAATTTTTTCTTATCTCACTGTTTTTATGCTCCTCATGAATAGATTCCGCGTTCCCTTAACTTCATATTAAATGGTGCCTTCATCCTTCCTCTTTTTGAACATCCTTGTTGTGGTAAAGGGAGGCTATAAAACTTTCTTGTAATCAATCAATAATCAATCAATTGCTGAGGAAATTCTCCCTTCCGTAATTATCGCTCAGATCTGTTATAAAGTGGGAAATTTTTGAGAGGCGATACATAGTTGCATGCGACCAACGTTTTTTTTTTTAATTTGCTCTTAACACGGTAAATTTTCAACCCGTATCCTTTCATGAGGAGAAAGCGCAAATTGAATATGGCTGTATGTTATACATAATTAAATTTCAGTGGTTTCGAGATTTCATTATAAACAAAATACGCTCCTAAATGTCTAATAATAATGTTGTTTACGGCGGCAGAGGATGTGAAAAATGAACAAAAGATGTGAAGCGAATTCTTTGAAACGCTTACTACTGCACCCGAAGTGAAAGCTCGATTTACTGGCTCCAAAAATAACTCCTAGGAATTGTAGACATCTTTCGATGCAACGAGTGTAAATACGAGCAACAAAAACGGTAAGCCTCTCGGATCACTAACTTTATTTGCGTGAAACTCTGACATTTGTTCAAATTAAAATTATTTAATGTTTGCGAAAAGTGTTTGAATACACTGCTGTTGCTTAAATTTAGAAGCTGAGACCCATTTTCTTCAGAAAATCCTCTCCACAATTATAATGTTTTCACTCATTCAGGCAAACTTGTCAAGAAAAGAGGAGTGTAGGCTTAGATCCCAAGCTTGTAGTAAGGTCGAAAAATTACTATTTTCATCTTGAAAGTTACCCATTCTACTAATACATACTATATATGTGTGATAAAACTGTCAAAATAGTACACCTACCTCAAAATAAAGTCTACAAAAGTGTTGTTTTTGCAACCAACATTAGACGTCTCACTGCACTTTTTCCAATTTTTCTAGTTGATGGACCTGAACAATATTTTTTCACACCATGTTCATTTTGAATTGCTTTACTCTATGTATTTCTAATGACACTTGCAAACTTGATTCAAGTTAGTTCAGGGTAAATCAACACATAATTATGATGCATAAAAATTACAGCAGGTTTCAAAACAAATATCGTTTACGGGTGAGAATACTCGTATATTGATACATCGTTGGTCCTTTTATGAGGAATGAAAGGTTCATTGTGAACTGGTTTTGACAACATACGTCATTTGTGCGGTATTGAGCTGAAAGTATTAACAGAAATTGGAATCAAGATCAGCCACTTCTTTACAATGAAAGGCATTAAGATGTGTTTTTGTTTTGAAGATGGTGTTCGCTGGAAAATCCAGAACGGCTGTTCATGCATACTAATGCATATACAGTTGCATCTGATTGCGCAACGTCAAGTTGTATCTGATTTGTAATTAGAAAGTAAAGAAATTTTGTTTAAAATATCCACCATTTATTAAAAGCACCATTCCCCTTCTTTTCTTTTTGCTTTAGAGATGTATTGCGGAACGGCATGGTATCTTCCTTCAACTTCAACTCTTTTTCATGGAAGCAGCGCAGTTCAGTGTATAAGATTTACCAAAAGAAACCTGTCCCTGAAAGTTGATGAGCTTGCTAATTGGACTCACGCATTTTTTAAATTTCTGTCTTCTATTGTAAGGCTTCATTATCCACATGTGTTATGGTGAACATGGTAATTATAATCTGTAAATAGATTTTTTTAGATATATATGAAATTTTGGAGTGAAGCTCTCTTAATTTTAGTCTCTGCATTTTAAAGTTCTTATAAATCTAAAAATTTATTCTTTCTAAAAAATTTAGAGTAAATGCCTTCTGAAAATAAAACATTTTTAAATTTCGTATTTAGTCATTATATATGTTACATTAGGTATTCGTTCATTTTTCAGTCTTCCTTGCATTAATTTTACAACTATTTCAAGTGATATGATTAAAATAAATACATTTTTCCATCTTTTTGCAATTTCTAAATACTTGAGTCTGCTTAGCACTCGATCACGTTCTTAGTAACTTTTTTTGGATTCTGTTTTTCTTTAACTTTTCTTGTTGACTTACTTCGCAAGAAAGGTGTTTCTAGTGGAGACTGTTTTCATTATATTATCGTGTTTGTTTTATGGTATGGAAATCATCGTAAGGGGTGCATAACAGAGGTGGGTAGCTGCATTTCAACGCAGTCTAGAGAGAAATAGTACAGCTCTCTTCGTGCATGTTTCGGGATGCCCAGTGTATATCTATCCTATGCGTCTGTTTATACGCCTTCAATTTTTTGACGTACGAGATACCGAAATGTTAACTTTTGGGACGACCTCGATGGGATCACTTATCTAATATGTAGTCCGATTCACACAATGGAAATCACATTTGACTCACGCTACATTTAGCCACGTTCAACAGCATAGATGGTGTGAAGCTTTATTTTTTATGTTAATTTAGCGACCAGCGTTAAATCAGGATGGTAAACAAAGAAAGGCTAGTTGCGACTGTTGGAAAAGTTTACTGATGGACTCATGGCACAAGCTCAGTTACCAGAATTGTCTTTATGAAGTAAGATTAGGTGAATGATACCGGAATTGATGCGCTAAAAATTCAATATCTTTGCTTGAAATCTAACTACTTACGATAAAGTGGTGACTTTTTACTATCGTCATTATCGCTTCACCAAACTGGAGTTGTGACTTGCCTTTACTTTGAACTTCCCGTAGCAATATAGGTGTGGCTTGCCTCTGCTTTGAGCTTCACACGGCAGTATAGGTGTGACTTGCCCGAGCAACGATTTCCTGTATCTCCATTCTCGGGAGCAATTCTGATTAGATAGTTGCGTCGTCTGCTACTTGCAACTGTTCGATGTTAATCTCGTTTTTGAAGGGTGGGAGTAAGGAATATGTAGTTGTAAAGCTAATAGATGGAGTAAGAGTACTTTCTGCCCGATAGGACAGCTTTACTACTTTCAAATTATTAGCACCTTTGGAACTGGGGCATTCATCAAAAGTTGCTGGTATACGTGTCAATTTATGCCAGCACAAGTGTGACTTTTACTATTTGCGAACATTGGTATACAAAGTAAGTCCTGTTTTTCGGAAGACGTTTTTTTTACACGATGTTGTAAGCGCAACAGGGATAAATCAAGCCTAATAGATTCAGTTTCATTATAGAACTAATATTGAATTTCGTCTCCGTCAAGTAATGTCTGTCCTTGAAACATTATTGCAAAACAGTAAAAAAAATTAGCTCATTTTTACTGATAGAAAATGTGAGCACTACATCGTTCTACTTTGTAGTTGCTGCTGCTGCTGCTGATGCTGCTGTGGCGATTTTACCATATGAATACACAAAGATAGCTACTCAATACTGACTATGTGAAGCTTATTAAACACAAAGTCAGCCAGAAACCCCTTGGCTAGCGACGGAAGTATATGGCTGACATTGGAGGTACACTATGAAAGCGTAGCGGAGGCCGTTCTCAGAAATGTGTGAGAAGTCTCGTGCAGCAGCAACACTGCAGCGGTGTCGGAAGTGCTGGCAAACTGCGAGTGCCGCGCGTCTGGCAGGCGGGGCAGCGCTAGAGGGGCTTACCCTCTCCGTGTTTACTGCCTCTAATTATTACTTGCATCTTTACCTCAGTAATGGCATTAGAAGCTGTACTTCCTGCACTGTTTTATTGATGCCTCATCTCATTTGCCGCTTTATCGATATGCACTTGAAGGGATTATTCTCCTGAATACCTTGAATACCCATCGAAGCGCTGCAGCACCGCTGATAAAATAAGGACTTCACAGATGTTTTTGGTGTTTTTAGACTTTGAATTTCAGAATTGTTTCACTATTGGTCATAACATTAACTCCCATGGCTTATTGATGCGTTTCAATCCGGCATTATTGCCGCACGTAGTGTTATTGACATTTTCACTGTACTAAGCGAACGATGGTGTGTTTCTCTTTCATCTCCTGTCACTAATTTAACTAAACTAAGTATTCACTGGCAGTATCGTTGGCCAAGCTCAGGATGCCATTAATTTAAATCATTTGGAAAAAGAGGACTTCGTGGAAGTTATTCGCTTTACGTAATTTGCTTAGTTTAATATTCTTTTCTCGTATTTTTTAAGCATAAGGAGAGGTTTACTCATAACTATAATATTATCGTTTCATTGACATCCAAAGACGCAAATGAAGCTAGTGGCAAACCCCTCAAAAAGATGCAACTAGTGTATCTATGGGAATTAAAACTTTCACTGAGAAAACGTGAAGTCCCGAGCTGACAGGTAGGTCTTCCTTGTGTTGAAATAGAATAAGTTTTTGTTTTGTCCCGAATTATCTTTTTTCGGTTCACTGCTGTCCTGTTTTTCAACACCTACTACTTTCTTCCTCAACTTTTTTCTGGTTTCTTAAACTTCTTTCTTAACTTACTGTTTCTATGCACTTTGTGCATGGATTCCGCGTTCCCTCAACTCCTTACTAAATGATAATTTCATCCTTCCTCTCCTTGAAACTCCTTTGTTGCGGTTAGGTAGGCTTAAATTAACATCTAATATAATCTTTAGTTAATAAAATAAGCAATAAAAAATCACAGGAATTCACACGTGCCTGAGCGACGATTTGATTTTCCTCTATCATTGAATTCCCGTACATATTATTGTACGGTAATTCGCTCAAAAACATTCTTCAACATCATGTACCATACCTTGTAGTGGTATAAGGTATTGGTTTTCTTTGTTTCAGTGGATGGTAGGAATCACGAAAAAGTGTTAAATTACTAAACAGTAAGATGCTTGTTTGCT
The DNA here is from genome assembly GCA_030386875.1 of Morinoia aosen. Classification (NCBI taxonomy): domain Eukaryota; kingdom Metazoa; phylum Arthropoda; class Malacostraca; order Amphipoda; family Talitridae; genus Morinoia; species Morinoia aosen. Next base: position 10,423,894 of record CM059562.1, read on the forward strand.
TTGAGTTAATATGAATTTACGACTTTCAGATCTCTATTTATTAATTAACGCAATAAGCTGGACTCTTTAATACAGGAGTGTTACTTTAGTTAATTTCTTTCCGCTTGAATAAACGGTTTTTCTTTCTTTGTTCCTTTCTTTTTTTTCGTTTTTTTTTCTTTATTTCATTCTTGACAAATTCTAAGTTCACGTGATAACGAAAACAAGGATGCATTCAGCATGAAACTACCATCACAAAGCGGTATCACTGGCGCTTCTTTGTTATGAGTGAAGACTCTTTCTTGAGACGGAGTTGTTGTGTACCCTCACAGCTGGCAGGGTGTGAGGACAGCCTCCCTACCCTCTCTCTCTCCCTCCGCCAGCGCGCGCACACGCAGCTGCTGCTGCTGCTGCTCCCTTATTCGGCCTGGCCCGTGCCCTCCGCATGCAGCTACCCGCACACAGCCCCTACTCTCAGGCGCGCCTCGTGTCGCACACGAGCCTCGCATGTCCAAACTCCGTCCAAACCTTACAAATGCTGCTCTTGCATTGTTAGGTATGAACTTGTATTAATAAAATGACCATACGTACAGCGATTTTCGCCTTACTTTTCATTTTAAAAATCAGACGCATCATTGGGGATTTAATGTTAGAATTTTATTTTGTGTTTTCTTATGTATGTACCTGCTGGGTTTGGTTTGCGTGTGATAGTCGTTGCTACTTGCAGTAATAGCAGCTGCGCATACTCAGAGTGTGTTGTGGGCTCAATATTTGCTCTTAAGTTTTTCTCTCTCGCTCGTGTAGTACGTTTGGCATACGACCCGAGTGGCAGGTGGTGAGTTGCGTGACCCCTGAACTCGAGGTGAGTCTGTATGTACTTAATTGATAGATTTTGTTCAGAACCCGTAGGACACAACTGTATTCAAAGTTATTTTTATAACCTTGCGGAAAAGCAACTATCCTGGTTTGGCTTTAGGAATCTATAGCGATTTTTAATATTCAGAATGCCTTATCTTCTTTGTTTTTTTTCTCTTTATTTCCTTATGTGTGTTTTTGAACAGAAGAAAAAATACTATACCTATCGAAATAATGTTTTTAATTTTCATTGCTTTCGTCACTTGATTTTATACATCTTTAGCTAGTACTTCTCTGAAATGCTACAACAATTTGACCTGTTGGACTGGTACCGAAAGTTCAAGACAGCTTCCGTCAAATACATAGTTTTAGATACATGTCTTTTCTCTCGTTGTTCTGTCTCTGACAGGTATGGCTATTTTTGGCCAAATTTTCAGACACTACGCTAACATAGTATCGACAGTATTACTAATGTTCTCCAACTACGGAAAATTTGTTCCTCTAAGAATGGAGTATGAAAAATATGACGGAGACTGACTGATATTCGAAATACAATTGCAAAATATCTCTACGAATGAGTATCCGTATATTCTGGCCGCAGCAGTTGCTTCATATAATGAACGTAGCAATGAACGATATCAAAAGTGATCATTGGTATTCACCTGACCTTCCGCTCAAGGTGATAACAGTATCATATCTATGGGAATTAGTCCGCCCAAGAGAAAAATGAGAGGTCCCGAGCTGCGCGATAAGTAGGTCTTCCTTTAGCTGAAATAGAATAGGCTCAATGTTTATTTACATACCGTATTTTTTGGGCTCACTGCTATCCTTTTTACATCACATACTACTCCCTCCTTCAATTCTCGTTTTATTTCATAAACTTTCACCAAATCAGTAAAATCACCACCACAGTCGAAGCTGGTGATCTCATTCGTGTTATGAACTTTCAATTTAATAATAATAAAAAGTACATTTTCGATCGCTTGTGGCAAATTTTGTTGAAATTTTTCGTTTTTTTCAACTCATGTTCATAGTTCAGCATTGAGCCACGCAGTTGTTTTCAAAACTATATTTCTCTCCATAAATTTTGTCATCAGTCCTTAATTCGCCGTAAATTAACGTCACTCCAAGGGCTGTCCTTATGCTCTTGAAGGCTCTCGTTGGTTTTTGATTTCTTAGTTTGTGGCAAAAAGATCTATGAGCTTTGTGAGTTCATCTTGCTCACGTAACTATGTCCCCAGGGAGAAGTTAACAGAGAACCTGTTGTTTCTCAGCGCCCATAAACTCCCGAGTGTGTTAGAGTGCTTCTTTTTTTATTAATTATCTCACTGAAAGAATTAGTGTTTTTCAAGTCGTGAACAATCAAAAGCGCCCGCTTCCTACTGTTTTCAGATATCGTACTTTGCTAAGTTTTAGTAGACTCTGAATGAAGAAACAATAATGCAAATGCTATGGTCAGGTTGACTTTCATGGAAACAATTCTGTACTTCATCCATGGTTTTAGTGTCATATTTTCAGCAAAGAAAAATGGATAATGGGTTTTAAACAAGTGAGATCGTTAATATAAATCTGTTTATCACTATCTCTGCATAAATATAACACAAGTGACGGTGGCAACGAAGACCCGAGGCTGACGACACGGTAGTTAAGTTTTACTAGAGCAATCACGAGCAGTTGTCGCCAGCGATGCACGTGCTGTCCATAACTCGAGAGCGTGAGCTCTCCGAGGAGGGCTCGCCTGGCTGCTTTCTCGAGTTGCCGTGTCTGTGTATAGCCAGTTTTACTGGTCACGAGAATGCCGCAGTACGCGTTTATATTTAGCTTTCTGTGAGCTGTCTTTAATCGCATTTTGCGTGGAAGAATTATTCTCAAATTTAGTTTTGTTACCTTCCTAAAAACCGATTTTGTGATACAGATAAAGTAGCACTGTCTATCTAATTTCAACTACGCAGATTTATGAATTGGCGCAGCCTGTTTTAATTACAGAAGAATGTCGCTCAAGGCTCTCAGTGGGGCTCGAAGTGTAGAGCGACCAGAAAAAGCAAGTTTACCACCAAACTCGTCCATGTAGCAGACTGAAATGCGTTTATGATGAGCTCGTCATTTATTATCGACTTCTCATTAGTAGAGATATTCAACTTGGCATGCGAATCGAAACAAAGATAGCGATTTGCTGCTTTTGCCTACTTTCACTCGTAAATATAAACTGCGAATCAAAAATTAAAAGCAATAGGCACAATGACCACATTTTCTGTTGTTAAATAATTCATACACGTAGTTATGTCTTCATTGAGACGTTCTTGGGAAATCCTAATTGGGATCATAACTTGAGAGACAATGATCTGTTAGGGGATCTGTTAGGTTTGACCCGAGCGTTTTTTTAGAAGTTTCTTTCTGTGTGATTTAATTTGCAACCGGCTGATTTGGTTTATTGAGGCTTATTGCAAAACGCGCAGTCTTGAGACAACTTGTCGATTGAAAATAAGGACATTCTCTGAACAAAAGGACGTTGTCATTTGAACAAAACTTTCTTATTTGGAATGCTATGTGATGTGTTCTCCTCTCCTACCTGTGGCTGCAAAAATGACTTAATTGAATTGAGAAGGAGCTTACAAATGTAGTTCAACTAATGATACGCTTTGAAAATTGATGTTGCACTAGTACCGGCGGTCCGTGTACTGAAAATCTACTACGACAATTAAGAGAATTAATTTTTACTTATGTAGTGGGAAACAGTGGAAAACGAAACGTTAGACTTGCACAGGATAAAATTCTCTGAAAAATTATGGTCATGGAGCTCTGGACTCAAAACTGGTCAAGTATCATATGTCAATTCGGTGATTTTTTGAAAACGCATAAACAGTTCATACACGCGTGCGCACATGTGTGTAAGAGTGCCCAAAAAATGTTCAGTAGTATATGTACCACAAAGGCGTCCTACAAGAATACATTTTTTCGGTAGGTTACACGGTATTCCGCGATAGATGTAAAGAAAAAAATATTCGCAGACGCAGACATTCTTGCGCGCACTGAAGAAGACTATCGAACTGTCACTGTAGCGTAGAGTTGTATACAGCACACGGTGCCCAGCAACACTACTAACTCAACAAACGCGACAGGAAAAGCACCTCGACTGTACCACATGTGGCCATGAGCCTTAACTTGGCTGTGATGTCGGCTGTTCGCAGGCGAGCGAGTAACCAAGGAACTTAATACCTCGCAATACGACCCTAAATATTCACCTTTGTACACAAGCAGGTTGACTACCGGTAGAAACATCATAGCGTCAAAATGGTTGCATTCCTAATGATAATCATAATCATAAGGAATATTATTGAACTTGTGAATAGAGGATGTTTCAAACTTTCTTATAGGGAATTGTAGGCTAGAAAAAAACGTGTCTGAGGCTTGTAGAGTTTCAATAGATCTAAATTGAAAAGCGTCTGCAACCTAAATAATCGCGTTCTTCTCCGCATTAAAAACGTTTAAGACCGATTTCAAAACCAAATTTCGCGAGTCTTTATGATGAAAATGTTAGTGAAACTTACGGACCATTTGTAGTTACTCGAGATCCGTACGCAGTACTCGGATCTGGCAGCGTGTTTTAACTTCCCAAACCTAAAACCCAAGACTTGGTGTCCACGATGTCAGGAAACGGGTATTGATACATAAGTCAATTTTCATGGACCTCAATTCAATCAGAAGCTGTGACAGTAGAGTTATTCACCTTCTATTCATTTTTATTCAACTTTGCAGGACACATTGCTCAATTCAAGTACGCTCTCTAACTTCGCTCACCTGAAGTAAATTCTATTTTTGCTGGGTATGGTGTGGAGATTACAATATTTTAAAATACATCAGGAATCGCTTAATTCTTGTCTTCTTCTATTATGAAATCACACTTCGCATTTGTGGGCTAAAAATACATTTAATCATAATTAGAAGCTCAAGCTACAGTGAGACTGCAATATAGCGCTCCAATGGGGAAAATAAGAGGTCCTGAGCTGAGATTTAGGTATGGCATTTTCACCAATGTACATTAGGGTGGCCAGTACTCATAGGGTTTTTTTTCACAGAATTTTCTTGACGGGACCCCTAAAAAGGTGAGGTTAATAGAAAAAATGATACTGGCAAAGTTTCAGACCATTTGAACATCATTACCCCCGTGCCCCAACGGCCTCAAAGTTCTGAAAAATCACGAAAAATGCCATTTTTCAGAACTTTGAGGCCGTTGGGGCACGGGTTAACGATGTTCAAATGGTCTGAAACTTTACCAGTATCATTTTTTCTATCAACCTCACCTTTTTGGGGGGTCCCGTCAAGAAAATTCTGTGAAAAAAATCTACCCTATGAGTACTGGCCACCCTAATGTACATGCATGGGTGAAACAAATCTTTCGAATCTTTCAAAGCTTTCCAACCCTTAAAGATGCGCAAAATATTCCGAAATTAATATAAAATTTTATTTGGCTTAATTAATCTAAGATAACTAGCACAGTCGACATGCAGTGATTGTGAAATATGGAATAAAGTTAAGCAAGTATCGAAAGCGTCCAATATAGAGGAATTGGTTATTCAAGTTAAAACCTCGTAGTACTCCTCGCACAAAGTTTTTTATTTACTTTTCATTTCTTAAATATTTGTAGTAATTGAGCTTGACGATAACAATTCAACGAAATAATATTTATAAGTTACAAGTTATTACTTAGTATGAAAATACGACATTTAAAGTAAAACTGAAAGTCACTGGTGTAACAATTTTGCGCCAAGTCCTGTATACATAAACAATACGTAATAGCATTCAAGAAATCACACCAAGTATTCATACCAGAAAAAATTTGAATCGAAATGACAAGTGATGAAGGGTTATTAAAGGAAGCATTTCGTAACTGCTCTTTCAGTATGTGTACCATACAATTATTGTTGAGACGCAAAATGGCGCGCAATTTTGTCTAATAATTCTTCAATAATGGAGAAATTTTTAAACAGACGAATTTTGCTCCCCAGAAAGACACCTGATGCTGACAGCTTCTGCCAAACGTCGAATGAACGGTCGGCGCTAAAGACATTTCTCTGATATGGCTCATGAGAGTAGGTAGAAAAATTGTACAAAATCCGCATTGCTCTGAGGGATATGTAAAGAGAAGAAAACATGGGAGTTATGAATGAGAAACCTTTCCTGAACTGGAGTCCATCGAGACGCAAATCACACATCGTACTACTGAGAGTAATTTCGTACAGTGATGCTCAGGTAACTAAATATTCACCGCTATTCCTGCAATGCATCTAGCATAGCATGCGGAAAAACGGATCAGATTGTTTTGAAAAGCAAATGAGAATACATAAGAATAAATTTGGAGTATACTCACTGTTATTTTCTTGGTGTTGGAGAGAATGGCAACTCGCTCCTTCACTCCTAGCGGCCGTTCCACGCTGGCGAACATTTTTGCGCGCACACACAAATGCCAAGAAATATTTTCTGCCCTTAAAATTCACTCGAATTTTATTTGTATTCCTTCTATCTACACTGAACTCTTAAGATTGTTCTTTCGTTGCGAGCATTGTATTTTTGTTCACTTCACTTTCAAACGCCGAGATCATGAGCTTGGAATCTATAAATTTATGTTGTTCGTACTTATTATTCTGATTTTGTAAGCCGTTCCATTGAAAAATCTTATGTTTGTGAAATTCTCGTCTTAATCAGTTCCTAAAAGGACTCGCAAAATGTTCTTTCTATGGTCATCAATGAATGAAAATTTCCATTTTGCTCAAAAATGTTTTCAGTCACTTAATACTTGAAATTTACTTTAAGGTTTGTTCGACGATCACAAATATGCAGAAATGTATGTGAGAAATGATTTTATTTTTCTGTCATTTTCAAAATTTGCAGAGCAGTATTATTCAAGTATGAATGTCACGGCTGATTATGCCTTCAACTGAAAAATTGAAAACATACAAGAAATAATTAATCCTTCTACGAAAGCGGAGTCTAAATTATATTAAAACTCCTCTTAAAGAAGAGTGTAAACATCCGATGGGCTGAGAACCTTTGCTTTTGAAACATATCAGGTTGCTTGAGAACCTTTGCTTTTGAAACATATCAGGTTGCTTGAGAACCTTTGCTTTTGAAACATATCAGGTTGCTTGAGAACCTTTGCTTTTGAAACATATCAGGTTGCTTGAGAACCTTTGCTTCTGAAACATATCAGGTTGCTTGAGAACCTTTGCTTTTGAAACATATCAGGTTGCTTGAGAACCTTTGCTTTTGAAACATATCAGGTTGCTTGAGAACCTTTGCTTTTGAAACATATCAGGTTGCTTGAGAACCTTTGCTTTTGAAACATATCAGGTTGCTTGAGAACCTTTGCTTTTGAAACATATCAGGTTGCTTGAGAACCTTTGCTTTTGAAACATATCAGGTTGCTTGAGAACCTTTGCTTTTGAAACATATCAGGTTGCTTGAGAACCTTTGCTTTTGAAACATATCAGGTTGCTTGAGAACCTTTGCTTTTGAAACATATCAGGTTGCTTGAGAACTTTTGCTTTTGAAACATATCAGGTTGCTTGAGAACCTTTGCTTTTGAAACATATCAGGTTGCTTGAGAACCTTTGCTTTTGAAACATATCAGGTTGCTTGAGAACCTTTGCTTTTGAAACATATCAGGTTGCTTGAGAACCTTTGCTTTTGAAACATATCAGGTTGCTTGAGAACCTTTGCTTTTGAAACATATCAGGTTGCTTGAGAACCTTTGCTTTTGAAACATATCAGGTTGCTTGAGAACCTTTGCTTTTGAAACATATCAGGTTGCTTGAGAACCTTTGCTTTTGAAACATATCAGGTTGCTTGAGAACCTTTGCTTTTGAAACATATCAGTTTGCTTGAGAACCTTTGCTTTTGAAACATATCAGGTTGCTTGAGAACCTTTGCTTTTGAAACATATCAGGTTGCTTGAGAACTTTTGCTTTTGAAACATATCAGGTTGCTTGAGAACCTTTGCTTTTGAAACATATCAGGTTGCTTGAGAACCTTTGCTTTTGAAACATATCAGGTTGCTTGAGAACCTTTGCTTTTGAAACATATCAGGTTGCTTGAGAATCTTTGCTTTTGAAACATATCAGGTTGCTTGAGAACCTTTGCTTTTGAAACATATCAGGTTGCTTGAGAACCTTTGCTTTTGAAACATATCAGGTTGCTTGAGAACCTTTGCTTTTGAAACATATCAGGTTGCTTGAGAACCTTTGCTTTTGAAACATATCAGGTTGCTTGAGAACCTTTGCTTTTGAAACATATCAGGTTGCTTGAGAACCTTTGCTTTTGAAACATATCAGTTTGCTTGAGAACCTTTGCTTTTGAAACATATCATGTTGCTTGAGAACCTTTGCTTTTGAAACATATCAGGTTGCTTGAGAACCTTTGCTTTTGAAACATATCAGGTTGCTTGAGAACCTTTGCTTTTGAAACATATCAGGTTGCTTGAGAACCTTTGCTTTTGAAACATCAGGTTGCTTGAGAACCTTTGCTTTTGAAACATATCAGGTTGCTTGAGAACCTTTGCTTTTGAAACATATCAGGTTGCTTGAGAACCTTTGCTTTTGAAACATATCAGGTTGCTTGAGAACCTTTGCTTTTGAAACATATCAGGTTGCTTGAGAACCTTTGCTTTTGAAACATATCAGGTTGCTTGAGAACCTTTGTTTTTGAAACATATCAGGTTGCTTGAGAACCTTTGCTTTTGAAACATCAGGTTGCTTGAGAACCTTTGCTTTTGAAACATATCAGGTTGCTTGAGAACCTTTGCTTTTGAAACATATCAGGTTGCTTGAGAACCTTTGCTTTTGAAACATATCAGGTTGCTTGAGAACCTTAGCTTTTGAAACATATCAGGTTGCTTGAGAACCTTTGCTTTTGAAACATATCAGGTTGCTTGAGAACCTTTGCTTTTGAAACATATCAGGTTGCTTGAGAACCTTTGCTTTTGAAACATATCAGGTTGCTTGACAACCTTTGCTTTTGAAACATATCAGGTTGCTTGAGAACCTTTGCTTTTGAAACATATCAGGTTGCTTGAGAACCTTTGCTTTTGAAACATATCAGGTTGCTTGAGAACCTTTGCTTTTGAAACATATCAGGTTGCTTGAGAACCTTTGCTTTTGAAACATATCAGGTTGCTTGAGAACCTTTGCTTTCGAAACATATCAGGTTGCTTGAGAACCTTTGCTTTTGAAACATATCAGGTTGCTTGAGAACCTTTGCTTTCGAAACAAGGGCTACAAAACCAAAACGAGCGTACGAAAACTGCGTTGCAGAAAACTGGACACGCGAATTGCGCAATATTTGTCCACTCAGTAGAGGCAATCCTACCAAGTTTTTTTACCTAGTCGTGCACATGAGCCATACTTTCTGAACAATGCTATCACGCACGTACAATGCCTCATGTGCTGAAATGAACTTCGATAGACCATGTCTGTGACAGATTTCTTGCTGTACCTTTCAGCAAGAATCAATTTTAATTTAAAGATATAAGTATTAAAATCTTTTTGATTTGAATCGTCCCTTAAAACTGAACCCATGAATTAACTGCACAAACTATAGCACTAGAAATTAAAAAACGTTTAAAACAGTCGTGAAACAAAACGTTGTCAGTGTGTGCTCTTACTCAATCGTTATACTGCTAATACCGTTAACGTTTTGAGATATTTCAGTATTTGATTTGGAAATTTTGTCATTGCCTGTATTGTACGCTTTTGTAACATGACTAGTGAAGACACATCACCAGCGAATGTTTCCTCGCTTGAGGTAAGTAAAAACGGTTAATACAAGGGTAAATAAAATATATACAACGCACTAACAACAGTCAAAAAGATCCATCTATACACCGCAGCCTAAGATAAGTTCCAGAGCTTGAACTAAGGAAAGTTTAAATTCTGAACTGGAGCACTATGAACAACGGCTTTCTATACACATTTCAATTTATAAAACAAAATCATTTCCCTTTTTGAATCAATATTGAAAGCAACTACACAAAAGGAAAATTTCTAACTCCACCTTCCATTTGAAGTGCTATAGTAGGAATTGCATCGGAAAGTGACGATGTCAAGTTATTTGTCTAGTCTTCGAAATGCGTCGTCTCGTGTAGCTCTTTTTTATCGGCGCTGATTTCTGTTCATGTAGCCTTATTGATTCTTCACTGAAACTGCCCAACAGTTGCCTGTCAGTATTTCCAATATCATAAATTTTGCACATTAAGAAGAGAAATTCGTGAATTTTTCGAGGAAATTCTCGTTGTTGAAATCTCCACATTTCTGTTACTGATTTCTTTCTTTTGTCAACTTCACAAATATAAAGATTACTGGGTCTTCTGTAACAGTTTTTCGCAGTTAACTTGCAACTATAAAAATTTTCCTGTGATCGTAGCACAGCTAGTTTTCCAGGTTCACGATAAATTGTCATGTTGAGCAATGCTTATTCTCACACAGGCGCTCCGGTTTTGTCAGAAATATCGTTCGCCTGATTAGCCAGTTACCATGTCTTAGTGTTATCGAAGTCCGGGTGTACTGCACAGCTAAATTATTTGTGTCCAAAGAAAATATAGCTGACGTTAACATCAATAACTGAGCGTTATAATTATCTTACAAAACATGGTATCAATAATCAATAACGCGGCATCCTTAAAAGTAGCGGATGCGAGAAATTCACCATTAACGAATGGATGGAAGTAACGTGTCTGAAGTTTTCGTCTATCGACCAACTGGATGCCAGTGTTGATGCCAGAAACTATTCACTTCCTAGAGCGGATGCCGACAAGCCGGGCGTGTATAGGGAGTGTTAACCTATGGCAAGTGATAGAGGAACTGCAGCAGGTAACTTGCTGTGGGGCGGTGAGCGAGCGTGAGGTAAGCGCCTTCTCTTGGCCACCGCCAATACTCTCTGTCTCTCTTTTTCTATTGCTGCGATCATCAGCTGTACGACTCTCTATTATTATTTATGCCAGGGCTACACACGGCTGATCATGAGCCTAGCAGTCAGGCAAGGAAGGTTTTGAAGCGATCGTTGCTGAGATATTGAGGGAGCACGCCCTGTCTCGACGCTCGCATGTTCATAGTCCGGAGGAACTTCAGACGACGCTTAAGAAGGTTGCCAATTTGCTAAGCTTTGAGTCTCGAACGCTCGGAATAATTCGTGCGGCTATAAGTAGTCTACCTTTATCTCGGCATGTTCAACGAATACTTTTGCAATCAAGTTGTTTATGCATGGTAATGAATTTATTAATTCATACCAAGGGATAACAAAAGTATGTTTTTTACATTCTTGAAATTTTGTACTTGTTGAGCTGTATGGACTGAAAATAAGCTAATTTACACCAAACCCTGCATGGATACAAGTTCTTCATGATTTAACTGTGTAAAATAAATATTATGATTTTTTCATGTATACGAATCGGCATACAACAAAAACATGCATGACACTTGACATAAGTATGCAACGATAATTTTTTTTTTCATTATAAGTTGCGAAGCTTCTACTCGTTATCGCTCGGAAACGGTGTCCATCTGATACAATCAGGCGTTCGAAAGTTTTGTCGTGAGAGATACGTCAATTTTTCACGTATTTTTTTCAACTCCGTGAGATTCTTCGGCCTTCTTTGCTTGATCTGATTCTTCAGTATTCCCAAAAAGTTTTCAATTTGGTTGAGATTCCGTAATTTGCTCAAACGCGGGCAAATTTTGATTTTATATTTATTTTACCATTCGCGTGCCAAATTTGCCGTGCATTTAGAGTCGTTGCTTCGCTTGTACTTCCATATGCGTGTTTTAAATAAACGGTCTGCACTCGGTATGAAATTTTCTCTAAAATGTGCCGGTACATGGCATAATTTTTCTTCACTGATGTAATGTGTTCCAGAGTCATGCGATGAGGAGCAACCACAAATTATTATGCTACTATCTGTGTGTTGCGCACTGGATTCGGTTTTGCAGATTCATAAACTGTCCCCGCCGTCTCTAAGAATGACGAGCAGAATCACATCCAAACAATTCATTACAGATTTCATCAAACCGTAGGGCAGTCTCTAAAATTCATTCATTGTGCTAGAATGTTCTTTGGTAAATTTTTAAATACTTGCAACATGATTACTTGTTAACAGCGAAATTTTGTGAGGTCTATCCATAATTTTTGTTGCTTTTGTTCCAAAGTATTTTTTTTACTGATTCTGTCAAATTTATAACGGATACTTCAATATTAATTTTCATGTCTTTTCGAGAAATCATTGGCTTATTTTTAACCTTTTACATCATGGTTTGATGTGATTAAACAATGATCATCCGTGGTGCGCCTGACCTTGAATATTTGTGGTTGTACCTTATCCTTAACGGATAATTGAACCCAGTGACGCAGCCAGCCGAAAATTTCTTTTAAGGAGGGATCCGTGACAAATAATTTGGGGGGGGAGGCCAGATATTAATTAGCAATCTTTTTATTCTTTCACTTAAAATGGCAACTGAAACTGGCCCCAAGCTCATCATTTTGGGAGCGGGTGGGGGCATGGCAACCGTGCCTCACTCTAGGCTGCGTTACTGATTGAACCTATAGTAGAAGATGGCACATTTAATCGTTCATAAATTGTCCTGCGTGAAATTCTTTCCGTGTTAAGTTGAATGATTTGCTTCGAGGAAATTATAGAACGTCTTTGACCTTAGGCTTGATTTGTTTTGGATGACCTGCAACAGTGACATATTATAACTGTCGAGGTATTTTATACAAAACCTGGTAAATTCTTGCTCAATAGACGTCTAGAATGTATGGAGATATGTTTACATCCAATTGACTCTTAAAAGGTAATAAAAATATTTGTATAATCATTTTAGTAAAACTTTTTAGTAAAATAAAGCACTTTGCTCACTTACCATGATGTTTCTGTTATATAAGAGTCCGTACACTTGAAAAATTTTACCGTTCATGTTTCAGAAACTTCTCTTGTTTAACCGGTAAAAATTACAATTGGTCACTTTCTAACAAGTTGGCTCACTAATAATTTAATAAACGTAAAATCTCATGTGAGCAATTACTCAAATTCTCTCGCTGAATAAATGGTTTATTCAGAGCGTTTTGAAGGATTCACGTCGATTTTCAGCAGAGATCGTGCGACCTTTTTTATAAACATCATGTCGAAGTTGAAAATATTCATCATTTCAGAACACATTTGCGTTCATGAGATCAAATGCCTCACTGAAGAATTTGATCATTGCCATTATTTTTATCAATTAATATTCATCTTTCGGTGTGAAACGTGGGCGGGTCTTGTAAATGCCAGTGTTTTTATATTAAGTTTGAATTTTCACCGTTCACATAACTTACGCGCAAATAGTTTTACTTTCAATACAATAGATGCATGCATGTTTCCTCTTGAAAAATGGTGAAATTCATGAATTTGCATTTAGTAACATAGTAAAATGTTTCTAGTAACAGAATTTTTACTCATTAACTGCTCTTGTCAATGCAATCATTCCTTCTTTTGTGATGTGACTCATGGATTTGTTGGAAGTAATCGATAATAGAAAATTGAAATCTAAGACACGACGAGAGGCAAGGTAGAGAGAACGACATGAGTATTACGTAATTACCCAATGCGCGAAGCTGCACTTAGTTGCTAGAACTTACCATCTGCAGATTGAATTTTGTGGTGTAGAAAGGTTATTTTCAGTGCATGATAGCCCCCTTCAGGAGGATACAACAATTGTATCTATGGTAATTAGCGCTCTCAGAGGGAATATGTGAGATCCCGAGCTAAAAGTTAGGCAGGCCTTCCTTTTGTTAAAATACAATAGGTTTTATTTGTTACGAATCATCTTTTTTCGGTTGACTGCTTTCTTGCTTTTGAGCATCGACTTCTTCCTTCTTCAACTTTTATCTCATTTCATGAACTTCTTTTTTAACCTGCTATTTCTATACACCCTTGTTCATAGATATCGCGTTCCTCTAACTAAACTCTATGCTATATGGTGCCTTCTTTCTCTCTTTGGAGCGCTGTTGTTGCGTTTAGGGAGGCGTCAAATAACATCTAATCTTTCAGTGATAGTTTGTACTCGGTTAAGCAATAAATACGTGAAAGAAATGCATTCAAAGCCTAAAAAAATTAAACCGCAATGCCGCATATTCGTATCCATTTATTTCACATTTATTTTTTTTTTTGTGCTCACACAAGGTAGTGCAGCAACAAATGTTCAAATCAAATTCTCGTCGATTAGAGACGAAGGAGGTACAGAACAATGTAAGAAGAAATAGAATGTGATGGAGAACGAAAACTCTTTATTGTGGCATAAATATTTATTCATTTCAATAAATAGTTAGCAAACAACTACAGCGTGACACAACACATAACTCTGGAAATAAACCACAAGGTGAAGCAGACATCTAAACTCTCAGTGTGGCTTCAACAGACAGCTGGCAATTCACGGACTCGTACACAAGTTTTCCTTATACGTAACTACTACCTGAGCCGTCTATACCTACTATCTATAATTACTTCACGCGTACGAAATAAGTCACTGCAGATGCTTCCTACAGTTAAAGATCCGTGGTTTATGTTTCGGACAAATGCCACTAACGGTCTCCATCCTTTTTGAAAGAATATTTCCAACAAGCAGAAAGAAAAACGATGGTCAATAAGTATTTTGACATAGAACGAAAACTGCAGGTATGGATAATTGGTGAGTATGAACGAGGCGAAAAATTTAAATTCTATTTGCCACTTGAGGGTAAATTATAAATTGGGAATGAAAAACATTAAGCCTACGACGTCTCGAAAAATGAGTGAAATTTTTTCTATTACTAACTTTTAATGGAAAGTTCACCGAATAATTCACAGACCTCATAAAGTGATATATGTTCCGCCAGTAATGAAAGAGATAGTTTGGTAGGTAAAAGGCTACGTTCTTTTTCAATTAATGAAGTTCAGCGGTATTCATAATATCACTACCTGCTACCAAACCCAAATACGCGTAAAAGCAAGTAAATGTCTTTTCTGCAGCTGCAGCATGAAAGGCATGCACTAAAACTAATGCATTAAATCATTCTGTGACCAGTATTGTAACACAGCAACGATTCCAGAAAACATCCCATCAGTGGGTAAGCCTTCAAAAGCTTTTCGATGGAAAAATCAAGGGTTGTTAGTAGCACTATTTGCGGTGGCATATTTTAACGAGCAACGCTACGGAGACCATCGGAACTCTAATGCGAGACTGAGGAGAATAATGAAGGAATTGAAATCCCAATTTTACTGAATGAGCTCCAAGAACAGGTTTTAAAAAGCGTCGTACTGTTGCAACAAGAGGACCTGTAAACCCGCTCACCGCATTATATCGCTAGGTTTACACTCGACGAAAATGGAGCTGTCAAAACGTCGTATTCCTATTGACGTATTATTCCATAAATAACATACGTGATTATGTTCGAACTAATGAAGTGCTAATTATCTATTCTTTAACAATAGCGATTGAGAAATTGCTTATTTCAATTTCTAAAAAGGGATCGCTATAATTAGGACAACACCAAACGGCATGGCGTTACGTCCATGACACAGAACGAGTACCGGACACGTATTTGTATGCAAAATATAAAGTTATTTCAGAATTCTTTTGCACCTTTATTTTGAGACGTAAACTTCTGTTATTCCAAAATACATGAAAGACAACACCCTTATATAAATCTACACACAATTTAGTTAAAAACAATTTTGATAAATTGGTCATTATGAAGTGAATTGCGTTTTTATCCTTTAAATTATCCCGGATAGTAATAACCGAGCACATGCACAACAGCATCGAAATACAAGAACCGATCATTCTAATTACAGTCATCAAATATTTCTAGAGCGAAAGACGTCCCAATTAATTTTCGTTGCTAGCAAATTTATTTCACGAGTATTCGAATTAGTAGCTCAGTAATTTGTATTTAATAAATAATTGAATAAATGAAGTAATATGTTACATTTTTAGCAAAGAAAAGGTATATCTACCGTTTCTTCCGCTACCTTTTCAAAAAATTGATATGGTGGCTCGCTGCCAGTTTAAAACAAGGGTAAACAGCCCTATGGTACCTTCGCTTATCCGCGTTTTATAGCCACCTGAAAAACAATACTTAGCATCCAAAATAATTTGAAACATCTTAAGAAAATACAAAATGATTGTGGATGAAAATCAACGCCTCAGGCAATCCGTCAATGATGATATGAAATGGAAACGGTTCATAAACTAATTCAAAATAGTAATAGTATCAAAGGATGTTGACAAAATCGATATTAAAGAGCAGAGGCAAGTCCTCGACTGCACCGATTCGAAAGTAATGCATAATGAACAAGTGCACAGAAAGATTTCTCAAACTTTGTTTGGGGACGACGAGACGCTGTCAGAAACTTATACAGATGTTTGCCAAGGATTTTGAATGAACGAAGTTTTACTTGGTCCCGAACTCAGAGGGGAAACGTTAGCACGTTTTTTTCATAACAGCCATTGAATTACCATTATAAGGTACGGGCCAACACATTTTTACAAATCTCGTCGGAGTTGGTAAACGAAAGCTTCGACTTATCGTGTCATCCACCCTTAGTTGAATAATAGTAATGAAGTTCAATATCTTATCGCTCGTCAGCGCCCCTGACTTCCAAATCTGAATCCAAATATTACAGTAGGTCCTGCGCTGAAAGTTAGGTAGGCCTTCTTTTTGTTGACTTGAAATGTTCTTCATTTTGTTGAGGACCATCTTTTCTCGGTTCACGGGAGTCCTGTGTTTAGCACAAACTGTCTGTCGTAAACTTTTATCTTATTAACCTTGTGCTAGATTCCGCTTTCCCTTAACTCAACATTAAATGAGGCTTTCATCCTTCTTCTCTTTGAATATTTTACTGTGGTAAAAAGAGTTTGAAATTAATAAATGGATCAATCAAAACCTGATTTTAAGGAGATCATCCCAGTTGGACAACCTTTTTCGTCCGATTCGTTTGAAAATTGGCCATTATATGTCTTTTGTGAAAGTAAACTTTTTTTACTCCTGTCATTTTTTCGATTTATGCCTTAATTTTGCTTTTTGGAAGAAAAATGAGTTTTTTTGGTATATTTTATGTACATTTCAAGACGTATGGACTCATTGAGTTTTGATGCCAGAACAAAACCGAATACAGTTTTAGAATCCTTTAAACATTTCTAACAAACTCAGCAGGGCATTTTTTCAAATTCAAATTTTTTCGATTTTTTTTAATTTTTTGAAATTTCTGAAATGAACAGCAATTTTTTGGGATTAGAGCTATATATATATTTTTTCGAAAAATATATATTTAAAAAAAGCCCTACTGAGTCAGTTAGAAATGTTCCAAGGATTCTAAAACTGTCTTTGGTTTTGTTCTAGCATCAAAACTCGATAAGTCCATACTTCTTGAATGGTAAGAAAGGTAAATTTTTCACTAGAACCCAAATCCGTAGCGCCATAAAATTTTAGGACCAAATAGTCCACCAACTAAGGGTCCTTTCCCAACAAACACATGAGAAATGACCCCCAGAGCGACAGGGGCCTCGGATGATCTTAATATCGCTAAAATAGTGCATTAAAAAGGGATCGCATGTCCCCGATCATAAATACATCAACACTATCAATTTTCACACGTAAGTATTCAAGTTAGAAAAAATAGTATGATAAACATGACGACAAAAAATTCGAATCACTTTGCAACACATGGACTTGAGGCAATGTCGAGGATGAATTATTCGTTTATTCGCTATCATACGTTCGGATAAAGAGTTAGAAAATTTCCAACAAGAAGAATCTGACAACGAATGCCGCTTGCTTAGCTATTGGCAGAACTTGCAGAGAAAGATGGAACAAGTACAAAGATGTATAAATAACACAAGAACAAGTATTTTTTTGCCCTGTTAAACATTTGGACTGCCTTTAACAAACTAATTTTTTCTATCTTTTGCCATTCAATTTTAGGAAAATACTTTTTGTAAAAACGAGAATCTTTACTTCGCATGTGAGAAAAATGTTTGCGAACAGAAAATCTTTCCCAACATTTTTCAACACTTGTTACCATAAAACATAAACGTTATGATGCATGAGAACCAGAGCATCTGCATTTCTCTAGTTTATAAGACTTTTTATGCAAAAGCCCTCCAACCAAAATAAAATTAGATAAGCTAGTTTAGGCCTCTCCATCCACAACAAAGGCGTTCCAAAGAGAGGGAGGGAGAAATTAAGTGTGGAGTTAAATAAAATATAATGCGGAACAGATGCAAAAGGTACCAAGAAGCCGCGAAACCGTAATGAGAAAAAAGTTTATGAAACAAAATAAAAGTTGAGAGAACCGGGACAACAGAACACCAAAAAAAGATGTCCGGTCGCACAAGAAAAACTATTTTTTCAACAAAGAAATTCCTAGCTAACTTTTAGCTCAGGGCCTCAAATATTCCTCCTGAGATTGCTAGTTCCTACAGATTCAATAGTTACATCTCTGGAGGGATCCTTCATTCAAAAATTACCTAATTTCATAGGATAACTTGTGTCTGACTGCATTTTCGAACTCTTACAGCTAAAAAGCAAAAATTTAAGTATTTTATTATTTTACATTTAGAACAAAGACAAGATTATTGATTATAAGTTAGTTTAAGCCTCCCTAACCGCTGCAAAAATAGAGCGTATCGAAGAGAGGAAGGAGGAAGGCACCATTTAGTATGGAGATAAGAAAATGAGTAATCTATGCAGAAAGGGCATAGAAACAGTAAGATGAGAAAGAAGTTCATGAAATAAGATAAAAGTTGAAGAAGAAAGTCAGAGGTGCTGAAAAACAGGAAGTAGTGAACCGAAAAAAGGTGGTCCTTAACATAACAAAAAACATTTTATTTCAACATAAAGATTGCCTACCTAACTCTCAGCTCGGGCCCCCACATTTTTCCCCTGGGAGCGCTAATTCCCATAGATACAATAGTTGTATCCCCCTGAGGGGGAACAAAGACAATGACGTCTCCGTATTCTACACGACCTTTGCCCAAATGGTCCAGTATGGGAACCCCCAGCTACCTGTTGCTATGTGGTATTTCGAAACTACGCAAGAGCAACAAGATACACATAACCGAAGACCCTGACTCAACAAGTTCACTTGTTGATTTTCTCTCAGATTTGTATAGTCTTCACATGTTTTTCAATGTTTGAACACTTTTCCCAATGAATGCATGCATACCCTTTGCACTCCTACTTCCTTTAAATCCATATAACCTTTAAACGAATGAGCGAAATCGATTCTAGAATCAATGGACAAACTCCCTTTGGAACTTCTCTCTCAGAAAACTGGTACTAAAGATCAGCCCCGGATACTGTAGAATATACTCCGTATCCACTGCTATCAATAAATAGTAGAAACATGAAAAATCTCCTAAGCATTTAAATCAGCTTTTGAAATTAATGTATTGCAGTACAGACAACCCTGCAAAATTACCAAAATGATATTTTGCACACTTTCATTAATTCTAATGCTTCAACGTACACAAAGTCAAACATACATCAGAAAACAAATCAGATATACATTTCACTCTACATATAATGTATTCCACGTAGATTTGAAACGAAATCTGTTCGGAGACATCAGCTCCAGGAGTTATAGCTGAAAATTGGTGCCTATGATTTTGGCCGCGGTTTCGCACGTAGCGTTACAACTTTGAACATTTAAAATTAAGCAAATATTTTTCCTCCAGCAAAAAAGTTATGGTTTGCATGAAACCAAAAATGGCCACATGATTTCCTGACAATCCATAGTTCGAATAAAATACCATTTTTTTAACTCGGATCAAATTCACATACTGCATAACACTTCCTTAATCAATGGAGAGTGAACATTCTGTTGATTTATTTCGGCCTCAAATTTATGTTCAATTTTAAACCTTGACGCCAGCGTTGAACTGCTGGATGAGCTAGACATCACTTGCATGAATGAAAAATAACAAAAATTATTCTTATTCATCATATTTTATATTTCATAGGGAACATAAAAAATTTATATTTCCACAACAATTGAAACACCATAAACAAATAATATAACAACTTGAATACTAGCATCAAAGAAAGTAACAAAAACAAATGAAACCCAAGAGTTGAGAAAACTAACAAACACCATTCAAGTCGACACTAACATGAAATACACCAAATATTTTGTATTTCTGGCAGTCAAATTCATCGGCACGAGCAGCTACAAGAAAAATGAAGGATGAAATATGGATAATTTACCGTATTTTTTAAAGAAAATATCACTAAATCACACCTGGGAATCTAATATGTCATAATGCAGGTGACCTCTGTAGAAACGAGCATTGAAATAATCGTCAATTTATTCACGAAACTACTGTTTGTAAACCATGAGTGTTACCATGAGCGATACAAGAAACTACACGTGAAGCCCCTTCCTTCTTCATGGCGTTCGACATTTAATTACTCTGAATTACAAGTACAACAAAATCTACGCATGGAAAAGGATTCTCTAACAATTGAGATCAATATTATAGTCTTTCATGCCCAATCTACGAAGCGCGGAATAAGGAACCCGTATAAATGGATGTGCAACCCTGAAAGCTTGACTAGCTGTCACTAAAGCTAAACAGGTTGCGAAATTTTGTAAATCTTACCCATTCACACAAGTGTCAAACACACGCCGCACCAGCGCAACGTAACCCATCAAATAGATATCATGACTAGAAAACCATCAACAGCAACTAATGTGATAGGTGCACCATTAGCTTCTCACCTCAACGACTAGTACCTGGAAGTTATACTATGAAGGGAACTCACATAATTTACTAACTGAAATTCAACAACTATGCTTATTCATCAACACGATTAAATATGTCCTCTTTCTTATCTATGGCAGGTCACTAGTAACTCATATGATCTGTACTACAGAAGCGTTGCTAGGTCTACAAAAACGCAATTACTAAGCGTATGGATACTGATCAGTCAAGTGACTTTCCAAAAAGCAATATTTTTGTTATGAAAACAGTCGAAATATGTAAGCTCTTTCTTGTCAGCTACATCGTCATTCACTTCCTAAAACATCAAACCATGGCTCCTTCAAAACCTACTTATCACTGTTAACAAACATAACTTACTCACTTCATTTATTGAAAGTTTAACTCAATAATGAATGGAGCGGAATCAACGTCATCATCTGGCATGCGAAAGAGCTGCGCGTGCTGCCACGCATTGTCCCCCTCACCACCAGACAGTACAGCTCTAACGACGAGCTCGCCACTCGATGGACCATCCCGCGGAGAATTATCCAAAGCTCGAGCAGAATTATCTAACATTTGACTACTTATAACGCTTTTGCTTCTGCCATCAATTGAAGAAAATCTGTTATCCGAAGTGTCTTCAGTGGTATGGTTGAACGCATCTCCCGATGCGCTCGCTGATCTCAAACCTTTCGGATTGTTGTTCAAGGCAGTGGGCTTATTGTTGTCTACGGGAGTTGAAAGAGCTTTGACGCCTCCACCTTTAGTTGACTTGACATTACCGCTAGTAGGTCGAACGTCGGTCTTGCTCTTCTCATTATCTGTCCCTTTCCCTCGCGGTGTATTTACTCTAGAATTTGGTGAGGCCGATGAGCGTCGTTGCGAAGCGGTAGCACTACCCACACTGCGCTTGGCTAATTGCATCGGACTGGTTTTGCGAACCTTTGACTCTATACTGCCCTTAGGTGCACTGTTAGAGATAGTAGAGTTGCTGGTAGCAGACGTATTGTTGTTTGCTTTGATGGCATCACGCGACGCGTGAGCAGAGTCAGTACTACTCACCGAGGAAGACTTCGGGTTCACAGCCGCTTTGTTTGCTGCTCTGCTGCACAGGTTCTCCAAGCGCAGCTCACCACCTGGATTTTAATGAAAGAACACTAAATGAACTGCACTGAAATTGGATTTTACTTATCTTAACTTGGAATTTTAATGAATCATACGGGTAAGCATTGTATTCCTGTTTCCTCATCACTCTCGGGGCTAATTTTGCATACGAGTTCAGTCATGCCTCTATTCTGTATTATAAACATGGTTGAACAAGTGTTCGACATTTTTCAAAATTCTTCGGGTAACGTATTTTCGACTCTATTGACGATGCCAAGGGATTTCGGATTTTGATTGTTCAGCACTAATATGCGTAATAAATTTTTGAAAGTCAGATTCTTATCTATACAGAATGTTTCATAAAAATCCAAACCCTCTGTTTGAATGATAACTTAAGAAATCATACGATTCTAGTGTTTTTTTAAGAGATGCAGAAAATTATTTCAAGGCATAACAACAATACAACTCTTATTAACACAAAACTTGGGCTATGGCTACTTGAAACGCGCGAAGTTATCCGAAACACTTTTGGGAACAAATAACCAGAACGATAATCTAATTGAATTTGTTTCATATTATGAATACATACATAATTATCATGCCAAACAAGTCGTAAAATTACGTCCTTTTTAACCCTTAGCTTCCCAACACTCAAATAGTTAAGGAAAAAGTTTTCAAAAATAATTAGTCATTACCCTGACACATCAGCAAAATTGTCCCAGCATGTTTTTTTCTGTATCAGCAGGTGCTTACTTCCTTTTTAAATTGAAAGAAATTATGCTTTAAAAATGTATGCTTCGACGCCAAAAAAAAATAGTAGAAAAATCTGAGAAATAATATCAATATAGTTTTTGCTTGATTGTATCTGTAAATACATGTATGTATGAAAACCTTGTTCAAGTAAAATAAAAAAGGTATTAATGTATTGCATAGACCATGAAGCTTACACTGAGTGGATTTGAATAGCAAATTGCAGGTGTCAAACTTCTGGAATGTCACAGTTGCAGGAATACTATCATTTGCTCTAATTTTGTCATTTAGTTCAAATTATTTCCCTACTAGTTGAATCACCTTGAAATTTTGTCAATTTACCTAAACTAGAAGCACTAGCCATCCGGGAACTGAAGTTCCGTCAGGAGGCAATGTGTTAAAATGTTCGAGATTACCCAAAAATGGGGTTCACAACCAAACAAAGAGTTTTTATCGTCACTGTTCATACTCTAATTAGAAGCTAGAAACTGCTAAAGGGAAGATCTGAAAATAAAAACTTTCCAGGAAGAATATCTTCCCTCAAGATTTTAAGTAATATAGCTAAATTCGAAAATGGACTATTCTAAACCAAAATAACGAAAGCAGAAGATTGAAAACTGCACAGACACAAGATAAAATTATCAGTCTCATAAATTATTCCAGAAGATCTGACTGTCTCCTTCAGGATTGACCACGTTGTCTTTTCTTCTCATTATCAAAAAGGATCTACAATTGCATCCTTATAAAATAGTAACCCAGCAACAACTTACTGATATAGACTAAATTGGCTGCTAGATTTCTGATTCTGTAATTGGGTTTTCAACAAATGTGAATAATTTTTCCGACGATTGGTCGTAACTGATTAGGCGGCTTTCTAATTAAATGGAAAAGTTAACAAGTAGAACTATCTTTCTAATTTTGATGTACGAAAGTAGCATCTGACATATTTGCGAGATTCTTCCTTCATGTTTCGTTTAAGTTTTTTCTTAGACACAAAATCACAGACCTCAAAATTTTTTCGATACACATTTTATACAAGTAATACTGTGTACTTATTTTATTTCACAATTTGTAATATTTGTTATAAATATGACTTCGATGCTTAGAGCATTCTTCGTATCTAAGTTTCTGGCAAATTAAAAGATTACACAACCCTTTTACCCAACAACCGTTTATCCATCCATGATTCGTGACCGAAATGCATGCAGCTTTTCTTACTGTCTTTATGATTTATACATGTACAGGGTGTTGTGTAACTCAATGCACATATTTTAACCATGTATAGAAGAACGCAAAATAAATCGATTCTCACGAGTGGCAAAAACCTCAAAACTCCTATGTTTTCAAGGTTTTTATTATTCATGAAAATCGTATTATTTTACGTTTTTTCTGTACATGGTTAAAATATATCCATCGAATTACACAACACCCTGTATAATTTAATTCTTTAATTT
This sequence comes from Morinoia aosen, assembly GCA_030386875.1. Classification (NCBI taxonomy): domain Eukaryota; kingdom Metazoa; phylum Arthropoda; class Malacostraca; order Amphipoda; family Talitridae; genus Morinoia; species Morinoia aosen. Next base: position 10,447,796 of record CM059562.1, read on the forward strand.
TTTTCAATTACTTGCTCTATAACAGAAGATTAAATATTTCCCTGCACATCGTCCAGCTTGTTGGCAACATTACAAACACAAAGCTGACCAGCGACATCATCGAGAATGCAACACCAGCAGGGAAAGTTACAATTTCATCATCGAATATATTCAATGCAATCAATTGCAGGATCAACGAGTTAAAATATTTTTTACACAGTAGTGAAGTTTGTGCTGTACCGAAATCAAAATATTAACTTCAGTTCGTTGCTTTCACTAATTAAAAGCGCTAAATTATATCAATCACTCAACCAATGTAAATTGAGACGTTTCGTGTAACAGAGTAAATATGGTTAGAATATTTCCTAAATAGCTATTGAAGTACAAAGGAAGAAGGAGTAAAAGTGCATGACACTCACTTTCATCACCAGGATGATGCTCGCCATCGAAGGTGACACCCCAGGTGACGGCAGCGCCGTGGAAGGTGGTGTGTCGCAGCACAACGTACAGCGCGTCCAGACGCACGCGAGAGCTCTCCCATCGCACGCGCCAAGTTACTTCTCCCACCCGAGCCGCCGTCTCGCCCTCTATATAACAATACGCTTGTGCTCAGAATACTTACTACACTTGCTTGATAATAATACTAATACTTATTGCACTTATTTAATAAAACTGTTTTTTCCCCAAAAATTATTCATGATAATGCAGTAAGAATAACATTTTTGACTGACAGTGAAATTCGCCAAAAATGACGCTAACCCAGAAAGCAATAGTTCAACCTCTTTCGTAAAATATCTTGTTTTAGAAAATCGCTATGTACCACACACCGCTTCTTTCAAAATTTAATTGCTCCGACCCGCCGTCGGCACTTTCGTTCATTTCACACCTTACCCAAATCTACATTTTGTAAGTTAAAGGAGTCAACTCGTATTTCTCACTCACATAACGCAAGAAGCCCACATAAGATAAGCACATACGATGCCATGAAATGAAGCATTGTTTAGGTGGACCTCATTCGAAAATTTGCACCATTGAGATCACTACACACGAAATTGCAGTACCGTGGCAACGATAAACTAGATTGTTTATATCTCACAATTAGACTATGAGTCAAATCGGGCTCCTTGACAGCATTCTACTCCACCAATAAATCCACTAGCAGACTTATACTACTGGATCCCATTTTTCAGTTCATATAACAATTCTTTAATGAAACTGTACTTACAAAGCATTACACAAAAAAAAAACTCAATAACAAGCGAATGAACAGACATGCAAATCTGCCCTACAGCAATCACTGACTAATTTTTGCCATTCAATGAACTTTGTCTGCCTTCTTTCATTAGTTGGATACTGATTCACTCATTAGTCCCAGTAATGTTATCTATCCATTTGATTTCGCTGAGCAGAGACGGGTCGTTTGCCCTGAGTCAGGTGAGCAGTCCCCAGCGCGCGCTCACCAGTCCTAGCGATGAAGACGTTGTGCCAGTCGTGCTCCCGCTTGATGGCCAGGTTGGCTGCGGTGTGCACCCCTGACTGCCAGCCTTGTAGCATCGCTGGACCTACCGTGCCCTCACACAGGTATGAGTCTCGCACCGGGTTGTACCTAAAAACACAATTAAATAATGAATATTTTAATCAATATTTTTAATCTGTAAAAACTATTGAGGTAAAATAAAAACATGATACAAGTTTACAAAATTAGGGGGAGAAAGAATTTATTTGGATTCTCTTTCAATGCATTTTGAACTATATTTAGAATGCGCGCTGCTTCTTTCATAAAAAAAAAATTTTCTTCAAGATGGTCAATGGATTTCCCCGAAAATTTTTTTCTGCATCTTCAAAAAAATGGAATAGCCATCAGGTACGCAAATTTAATCCCAGCATTTTACTCATGAAAAACTCCGCCTTCTAAGGCCAATCAATATTTCAATTTACAAAGGGAAAAAAGTGGGTCTGCCGCACAAAAAAAAAGACAAAACAGATTTTTCTAACAGTTCCACAGGCAGTTGAGATATAATTCGTTGCTTCTCACATCGTCGTATCCCCTCAGGGGGATATAATTATTGTATCTATAGGAATTATCGCTTCCAGGGATACAATGTGAGGGCCCGAGCTGAGAGTTAAGTAGGCTTCTTTTTGATGAAATAAAATATTTTTGTTTTGTTAAGGACCACCTTCTTTCGGTTCACTGCTGTCCTGTTTTTCAGCACCTACTATTTTCTTCTTCCACTTTTATCTTGTTTCATGAACTTCTTCGTATCTTACTGTTTCTATGCCCTTTCTGCGTAGATCCCGCGTTTCCTTAATGCCATACTAAATGGTGCCTTCCTCCTTCCTCTCTTTGGATCGCATTTGTTGCTGCGGGTAGGGAGGCTAAAACTAACGACTAATCTAATCTTCTCACATCGTCAAAATGTTAAGAAATTCAAGAAAATAACCCCTGCACCGAGCTGGGTTATTTTCAGATGATTCATTTTCTGTTAAATACTAAAAGAAGTTTTCATCAAAAGGTGAATAGTGATCGATAGCTGTACGATTTATGGGTGTTTAAATACCTATCCCAATTTAACAAATGGAGGAATTGGAATTCTTCAAGAAATAAAAAACAAAACAATCTCGCCATAATAAACGGGAAATAAATGTAAAAATAAGTGGTGGAAAGCCCTAGGCGGGAATTCACGAACAAAACACGAGAGGACCGTCCATGAAGAAATAAAGGGCAACAAATGAAGAAAGCGATCACTAGGAAGACACTGGTCGTGGACGGACTAAGACAGAAGCACAGGAATGAGGAGCACTGACTTGACAGTAAGCGTGGTGATGCGAGCGGTGTGGTGGAGCGTGAAAGTGTGGTGCGAGGTGGTCTGCAGCACGCCCGTCTCGCCCCTGGACACACGCCACCCCAGCGAGCCCGAGCTGCGACCCTCTAGTTCCGCTGTACAGACAGGCATATTCGTCAATGGGGTAATTACACTTGATGCCATGCGAGGATGATGCTTGATGGGTTAACTACAACTTCTTTGGTAAGCTATCGGAACAACACTTGACGGACACAAGAGTTTGAGTAATGCACAACAAAACGAGCAGCAATATTACAACTTCAATTATTTTACGAGGCTTTCAGATTAAGACCTCAATTTTAAGGCCTATTGTAACATGGAATGTTCTTTGATCCAAGATGCCCTTGCAGAAACAATATCTATTACTGAGACAAACGTCACTCATGGGGACCTTTACTTACGAGCCAAAATTTGATAGATATAAGGCGCACAAATTCAATTATATATTTTTTTCCCTCCCGTATAAATGATTTACCCGTAGTCCCAGAGTATGTAAGATATTTTTCTTTCCTACCAACTAACGGTCAATTTCTAAAGCATAATATTAAGATGCGTTTCGAAACCTTTGGTAGGAGTACGAGCTGGTGAGAAGAATGACGCCATCTCCCTGGCCATCCTAAGGTGGAGCTGGTGGCGAGTGTGCTGCTGGTGCTGCTGCTGCAGCTGTACCGTCAGGCCCCACAAATGCTGGCACAGCTCCTCCTCGCTTACTCTGACCGCAATTACCAAATGTTGTGTTAGAAGTTCTGAATATTATTTCTTTACTTTATAAGTACCTTCATTTGTTTATTTTCTTACTAAAAGACGTAAAGCGCACTCATTGTTGGGTTCAATTGAAACTATTGATATCTGAGCGTTAGCAAATTAATTTTTCCCTTTTTTTAAATGCACATAAATTTAAAGAAATACGAATATTACCGAAATCAGGAGGGCAAACAATTCTGATATGTTATGCCTATTTGCTAAGTATTTAAACACACACGAATGTAACATATTTATACAATATTCACAGAGAACAGAGCAAACTTTCCCTTCGTCTAATTCATTGAAAAGAAACTTTCAAGTATTTGCGTCGAATTTTACTACACATTACAACTCATTATTAAATCGGAAAAAATTTGGTATTTTTGCAAACTATCTTTAAGCATGTTAGAAATACTAACGCTGTGGTACAAATTTAGCTTGTTAGATAAAAACAGGCACATAACCTTAAAATATTTTTCCATGCTAACTAAAACTTTGCAGCAAAAGGAGTAAGCACACACAATTCACACTCAAAATTCTACGTTCACCCAGACACAGTACATAAAACTGAGCTGAGAATTTACACGAAGACTCACTTGTCCCTCCGTTTCTTAACCTCGTTAGGTTGAAGCGTGTAACGCCATGTAACGTCTATGACTTCGTCCCTAGAGGCGGCGGTAACGTAGCTCAGGGCCTTGCCCCACCCGCACTCGTACAACAATGGGCAGTCGACGCGACCCTCGCACGGGTCCACATGCACCCAGCGTGACTGTGAGTGTGACCACACCTCCGTCCACGTGTGATCCGTCTCGTCGAACACTTGCCTGCAACAGATAACTTTATCTTGAGTTCAGATATATGCACGTGAAGCCTGACCATAAAGCTTTATGTCCATTTGACATCATACTGGGAAACGAGAGATGACTCGAAGCCAAGGTTTCTTGACTGAGCAGAATTTTATTAAACTAACTGAGGTCAGACAGGCTTCAAATACCTACTTCGGACTATCAAACACTGAATGTAACTGTAAATAATCCCAGCCATGTTTCAAAATTAATTCTCACTAGATTTATTAATTCTTCACTAGTGAGAGACTTTAGTCTAAACTTTTACACGGGATAAGGAAAAGAATTCAACACTGCTTACATAAAGTATACACACAAATATTTTACCATAGCTTGCATTCTAAGGGATTGGTAGCAAGTTACCTTGGCTTTTCTTCTAATATGCACAATTTTAAATAAATTTAAAACGAATTAATACTCGGGGCGATTTCGCATACATATAGAACAGCTCTGACAAATATAAAACATGATTTGGTTTCTTCATAAAAATGTTTATCTTCATAGTTTCCTCCACTATATCCAAGCTGCTATTTTGAAAATGGAGTTAATTTATAAATTCCGTGCACAAATTTTTAAAATTTTGGTTGACTCCAACATGATTAACAGAGAAATTAAATTAGAATTTAGTTTAAGCCTCCCTACCCGCAGAACAAATTAGTTCTGAGAAAGTACGGAAGAAGGAACATGGAATTCATCCACGAGGTGGGTCCTCACACCTCGTTCATGAAACTTGACAGAAGTTGAAGAATCAATTAATCAGTTGAAAAAAGTACAGCAGTGAACTGAAAAAAAATGGTGCATAACAACCAAAACCCTATTCTTTGCAACATAAGAAATGCCCATCTAACTTTTAGCTCAGAACCTCACATTTTACTCTTGGGAATACTAATTACCATTGATATAATTGTTGTGTTTTCGAAAGAGACTTTTAAAGAAAAGATATTGAAACTAATCTGCCTCTAAGTACGGTATTTGTAAGTTCGTAACAATTCATCACAATTGACGTCAAACTAAATAAAGATTATTAACCACATGCAGAACATCATTCTAAGAACTATGCTTACTGGCAAAAATCTATGATCTGTTAAATTTAATGAAAGTGTTGTATTTTCAAGACACACAAGAGCAGAATGTAGACCTTGCATCGAAGCCAAGCGTCCTGCAGCAGAGCGTGAAGCAAGATGCCCACTCGCCACACCGACCTTCCCTCGTCTCCAGCAAGCGGCCCACGTTCAGGTAGCGGGGGAACCGACGGTCTGCACCACACGTCTGCCAATTGTAAAACTCATTCACTTCCTCATTATCAACTGTTAATATGTTCATCGCGTACTAGTGCAAATGTGTAGCACGTGGTAAATTGCTCATTTACGTACGATTTCACAACCTTTATTTAAATTACACTAGGCATACAAGTTAAAATGTTATAGTGTAATCATATTTCTCAAACTTGTTAGAAATTATAAGAATGCAATTGAGCAGGTTTTCAATTTTGCTTCTTAAAACCTAAACAAACCGAGCGTAGCAGCCGCGGAAACGTAATAAACGTATCAATATGAAAATTACGTTTAATAGATAAATTAGATCGCTCCCAGGGGGACTATGTAATGGCCTGAGCTAAAGGTTAGGTAGGCTTTATTTTTGTTGAAATAGAATAGGTTTTTATTTTGTTACGGACCATCTTTTTTTCGGTTCACTGCTGTCCTGTTTTTCAGCACCTACTTCTTTCTTCTTCAACTTTGATCTTGTTTCATGAACTTCTTTCTCATCTTACTGTTTCTGTGCTCTTTCTGCATAGATTCCACGTTCCCCTAACTCCATACTAAATGGTGCCTTCTTCTTTCCTCTCTTTGGATTGCCTTTGTTGCGGATAGGGAGGCTTAAACTAACTAATAATCTAATCCAGATAAATTAGATAAAACTTGGCTTGTCCCTCCAGAACTAAAACAGTGTTCACAATAGATGAAAGAGGAAGGCACCAATAATTATGGAATTAAGGAAACGGAAAATTTATGGACGAGGTGCGTTCCCACGCTCTAGGCATAGAAAGAGCAAAATTTACAGAAGTTTATAAAATGATATATAAGCTGAAGAAGAAAATGATTGATGCTAAAAATGGGTAGAAGCTAATCGGAAAACAAGACTTAATAACAAAACAAATAAATTTACTCTAGTTTAACCAACAAAGGCCGACCTAACCTGCAACTCGGGTCCTCACATCTTATCTTCTATCTATGAACGCTAATATAAATAGAATAATTGTATCCCCCTGTGGAGGAATCAAATTTAATACTAATACTGACTTACTGCCATCAGGGGTATGGGCAAGCTAAATAATAAATACATGCTGTAAAAAATAAAAGAATTTGGCTTCAAAAAATTAAAGCTAAGAAGGCGGGAATGGAAGTGATTGCTATCCTGTAAATTTGGTCACCTGCATGTAGTAACAAATATTTCTATTATTCTGAAATAACGAGAAATAATCGTTCAACCTGACGTTTGTGCCAATGACGACTACTACGCACAGTATTCCTCTCTTGTAAAACAGAGATCCTACAATTTTTTTGCGCTAGTATATTTTGAATAAAAATATAGGTATTATAGCAATTCATCATTTATGATCTGAGAGAGAACCTGAACAAATTGGGAAGTGGTAGAAGTAGTTAACATTGACAGGCAGATTGTAAAAAAACACATTTAATATGGGTTGTGCGCTACTTTTGCCCACCTATATTTTTTCACATCTGCTTGAACGTCCAGAAATACATGAGCGAGTGACAGCTAAAAAATCAGTTAGTTTTACAGTTTCGCCTACACGTCTTGAAGCTTAGAGAATGTGAAGAGAATACATACTTGTAAGTGAGATAGCCCCGATAGAAAGTTTGAAAAATATTTATTTAGGCCCAACGATTAAATCTAATATTGATTAGGGAAGTGCGCAGTTGAAATATATTTATAAACTTCATAAGAACAACGCAAAGTCCTCTATGGAGGCAAGTAAGACAAATACTATCAAAACCATTTCCAAGAAAACATCTCAGGAATTCCATACACTTAAGAAACCTATCTCTTGGGCGGATTAAGACAATCACTTCATTACTTGCATTACTTGCATTACTAACACGCCCTCGCCTCGCCCCTCGTACTTGAAGTAACTAACACTTCCCTTTCATAAGACACGACATAGGCAACTCTCGCAATTCAATTCTGAAGACGTGACCCCCATTTCCCCTCACCTGGCACTGGTAGTACTCGACAGTGTTGGCCTCTCCCTCGAGTTCATGTTTGGTTGGAGGCACAGTGCTCTTGCTGGCCATGTTGCAGCGACACGCAGAGCACCAGCCGCAGTCGAACCAGCGGAAGAAATCGCGTTTGAACCAGCTCGTCAACTCCAGCAAAAGATAGTCCTGTCAATGTAATAGTTGTATCCCAGTGAAACGTATTCATACCAAAAATATTGGAGCTAGTATGCATTTTATTACGGTACTTACAAGTTTGCAACCAAATTATCAGTGTAATTGTACGATTGAAAAATGATAACATTGTAGACTATTAGACAAAGATCATTCTTATATCTTGCTTGTTTTCACCGTAAATATTTGTGGTGAAAAATCTTTAGAACCGAATACACTTTTGAAGCTGAACTAAGAAAATATCAAAATAACTGAAGGGTTAATCCCTCAATAAAAATGAAGTTAATTTTTGAAGAAAGTGTTAACGCAATCGATACATGATTCACAAAAAAATTTTCAACAACATAACCTCATAGCATTCACCAATGCATGCAATCATCTAAGGCTCTATGCAAGGGATAGAGCGATACGACACTCAAACTGAACTCCTTAGGGAAATCAATATATATAAGAATTTAAAATTTTCTTTCATAAATGTGATGAGCAGCTAATGCAAGTGAAATATAGAGTAATGAATTCAAGTTAAATGTTCACGTTTAGCATATAAGTGATATAATTATTGGTTCCTAATTTGTTTGAACCAAATGTACGCTTAATGCTCATTATACATAGCAACTATTTTTATAATTTTAGCCAATGACCAAGGCAGACCGCAGAAAACAAAACCGAAGATCACGATAAGTCAAGAGGTCGCCAGAATGACTCACAGATCACCATCAAGGAAATAAAAAAGGAGAACTGAAAAAAATGCTTATATAACTGTGGACAAAATCCACCGAATCCTAGAAATATGCACAAGTGGACTTGCTGTACGCACATCCCGTAACCTATACAAAATACCATGCCTCTTAGGAGTACTTACTCTAATACACAGGTTCAGTATATTTCCTTGAATGGAGCTTGCTAACTACGATATTCTCACTATACAGTGTTCAATGTCTTCGGATGTTTTGTGGGTGAAGAATAATCCTATTCAGCACATCCCCGGAAAATGCAATGAAGCACAACCAAGTGGATTTCAAATAAATGTTTCTGTTAATAATTACGTCAGGCAAATAATTTTCCGACGCTCATATAAATTCTAATACAGCATCTAATCAAATGAATGAAGCTGAATTTTTGACTCCTCAAGAGAGGCACATGAGAGAAGTGAAGGTAGAACATAATAGAAAACCTTAATCTAGCCACCAATCTTGTGAAACGCGTGATCCAAAACATCAATATTAGATGTTAGTTTAAGCCTCCCTAACCGTAACAACGGCGTTCCAACAAAAAGAAGGAAGAAGGCACCATTTAGTATGGAAAGAAGGAAACGCAGAATCTAAGCACAAGGTGCACAGAGACAGTAAGTTGAGAAAAAAGATGAAAGTTGAAGAAAGTCGTAGGTGCTGAAAAACAGGACAGCAGAATATCGAAAAAAATATTCTAAATATAACAAACATTTTATTTCAACAAAAAGAAGGCCCACTTAACTCTCAACTCGGGACCTCGCATATTCCCCCTGAGTGTACACACAAAGTTCCAGGATACACCAACGTTACAACACAATATAGCAAAATGCTGATACCCTTTTCACAGTATTGCAGTAATCTTCTAACAGTTGTGCAGCGGTTAGTGTACACTCCCCAGCAAAAAAAAAAAAACTCCCCTTCAAATACTCACCTCTGAAGACCAGTGCATAAACTTGCTACGCAACCGAGCAAGATCAAATTAACAACCAATCGTGAAGGGATCCACCACAACTGCCTGAGTTGACGAGTGACCATCGTAGAAAAGCAACACCAAACAAATGAAAAAAAATTATAACAAAAAAAATAGTGGGAGAACACCACCATACCGAATATTTTGAAGCGACTTACGACGCCAAAGCATTTTAATTATTTTCAACAACAAAATACAAATTTCAACTGACATTCTCTCAACATTTCATAAGAAATACAAATATTTACAACTCACATTAAAATCGAATGGCTTTGCAAGTCTTTCAGAAGCGTCCTTTGTCTTCGCATCCCCCTTGAGCTCGTCTTTCCTGGCTTGGGCGTCGGCCTTGAGGGCTGCGCTAGCAGCGCTGTGGAGGCGCGCAATGGGCATGAGGGACCGAGCCTTGGCCTGGTGCTGGTGGTTCTCGTACGTCAGCACGCGCTCCAGGTACCCCCTGAACCTGCTCAGCCAGCGCTGGTGCGGCCGCAACTACCGCAAACAACAAATCCACCATCATCGGGCCGGTCTGGGGCCATGCAATGTTAACGGCAAGCAATTTTCACACCACCAACTTACATTTGCGACAAGCTAACGATCCCATGAACAAGTAAAATCCACTTCTAATAGTAATTTAAACCAAAGAAAAGAAATTTTTTGCATGATTCAAAAGCTTCAAACTTGTAATGAGATGAGAAACGCACCACAATGTATCAACATAAAGTGTGGCATGCCAGTTCAAAATGTCTGAACATAGAAATGACATAAAAGATTAACCTCTAAACGGATTTATTACTGTTACTACTTTACACCTCAGAAGTTGGATTATAAAAGTTGGTTTAATATAAGGAAACTAAAATCTTAGTGTAAGGTGTGTGCCCACACCATGCACCTAGAAACAGAAAGATTGAAAGAAGTTTTTCAAATGAGAAGCAAGTGGAAAGTAGGAAGTGCAAGAAATAAGTAGAAGTAAAAAATGAAAGAAAAAGTAAAAAATGCATAGAAAAAGAGTGCAAAATGAGTGGAAAAGAGTACAAAATGAGTGGAAAAGAGTACAAAATGAGTGGAAAGAGTGTGGAAAGAGTGGAGAGTGTGGAAAGAGTGGAAAGAGTGTGGAAAGAGTGGAAAGAGTACAAAATGAGTGGAAAGAGTACAAAATGAGTGGAAAGAGTACAAAATGAGTGGAAAGAGTACAAAATGAGTGGAAAGAGTACAAAATGAGTGGAAAGAGTACAAAATGAGTGGAAAGAGTACAAAATGAGTGGAAAGAGTACAAAATGAGTGGAAAGAGTACAAAATGAGTGGAAAGAGTACAAAATGAGTGGAAAGAGTACAAAATGAGTGGAAAGAGTACAAAATGAGTGGAAAAAGTACAAAATGAGTGGAAAAGAGTACAAAATGAGTAAAAAGAGTACAAAATGAGTAAAAAGAGTACAAAATTAGTAAAAAAAGTACAAAATGAGTGGAAAAGAGTACAAAATGAGTGGAAAAAAGTACAAAATGAGTGGAAAAGAGTACAAAATGAGTAAAAAGAGTACAAAATGAGTAAAAAGATTACAAAATGAGTGGAAAAGAGTACAAAATGAGTGGAAAAGAGTACAAAAGAGTGGAAAAGAGTACAAAATTAGTTGAAAAAAGTACAAAATGAGTGGAGAAAAGTACAAAATGAGTGGAAAAGAGTACAAAATGAGTGGAAAAGAGTACAAAATGAGTGGAAAAGAGTACAAAATGAGGGGAAAAGAGTACAAAATGAGGGGAAAAGAGTACAAAATGAGTGGAAAAGAGTACAAAATGAGTGGAAAAGAGTACAAAATGAGTGGAAAAGAGTACAAAATGAGTGGAAAAGAGTACAAAATGAGTGGAAAAGAGTACAAAATGAGTGGAAAAGAGTACAAAATGAGTGGAAAAGAGTACAAAATGAGTGGAAAAGAGTACAAAATGAGTGGAAAAGAGTACAAAGTGAGTGGAAAAGAGTACAAAATGAGTGGAAAAGAGTACAAAGTGAGTGGAAAAGAGTACAAAATGAGTGGAAAAGAGTACAAAATGAGTGGAAAAGAGTACAAAGCGACTGGAAAAGAGTACAAAGCGACTGGAAAAGAGTACAAAGTGAGTGGAAAGAGTACAAAATGAGTGGAAAAGAGTACAAAATGAGTGGAGAGTACAAAATGAGTGGAAAAGAGTACAAAATGAGTGGAAAAGAGTACAAAATGAGTGGAAAAGAGTACAAAATGAGTGGAAAAGAGTACAAAATGAGTGGAAAAGAGTACAAAATGAGTGGAAAAGAGTACAAAATGAGTGGAAAAGAGTACAAAATGAGTGGAAAATGAGTGGAAAAGAGTACAAAATGAGTGGAAAAGAGTACAAAATGAGTGGAAAAGAGTACAAAATGAGTGGAAAAGAGTACAAAATGAGTGGAAAGAGTACAAAATGAGTGGAAAGAATACAAAATGCAGAGAAAAAAGCAAAAATGAGGAGGAATGAGCAAAAAAGAGGGCAAAAACAGAAATGGGGGGAATTAACAAAAAACGCGAGGAAAAAAGCAGAAAATGGGGTGAGAAAAATATAGCAAAAAATGCTGAGAAAAAGGAAATAATATAGGGGAAAAAGAAAAGGGGGAAAAAGAAAAGGGGGGAAAAAGAAAAGGGGGAAAAAGAAAAGGGGGAAAAAGAAAAGGGGGAAAAAGAAAAGGGGGAAAAAGAAAAGGGGGAAAAAGAAAAGGGGGAAAAAGAAAAGGGGGAAAAAGAAAAGGGGGAAAAAGAAACGGGGGAGAAAGAAACGGGGGAGAAAATGTCATAGTTCTACTGTAACTGACCCTCACCGTGCTCAAATAAACGTTAAAATGAAGGGTTGTCCGGCCAAACAACCATCTTCTAAAAAGATCCGGCTTTGGATTATGCATTCTCGTCAGTAAGCACAGCATTTCTGAACTCTACGACCTATGCTTCGAGCCAAGCATCACCAACCGCCAGCATCATTCTAAATCAACCAGCGAACCTCGCCCCCCCCCTCTACGAACATCCACCATCGGACTTCGTACCCACTGCTCCGCAACCGTCATCTGTACCGGGGATCATTTCCTGATACCTCCATAATTCTCTTCGTACATTTCAACTCCTTTCTTGTTGACTTGAGATCTTATTCATTCTACATAAATTACTTGTTTATTAATTGTAAAGCTTAATCCATTTTAATTATCTCGCAACACTTGCTATTTCCTATGATATATTAACGTAAAGCTTCGTTACGAAAGAACGTGTTTGTTCTCACTCGCGAGGGAGACGCGCAAGTGCTCTGGGCGGGCGTGCACGAGCGGGATTAAGAGCACAGCCGTGACAGTAGTAAGAGGTGTGATTCTCTCGCCTGCCCTGCGGGCAGGTAGGAGAGGTCTCTTTGCCTAAAGTTCTAATGGCTGACTAAAGTCGTGCATAGACTAACTGAGCGCTTCTCAAGACCGAGCTAAGTACATCTACAATGTGTTCATCCATACTCTCATTTGTGTCTAAGTAGCTTCATGTGTAGACGTAGAGTTATTTCGTTCAATGTGTTAGACGTCCTTTGTTTCTCCGCTAAGTATTCAGCGCCTAGGCTTCACCACATATACGATGTTCATGTCAGACTTCTCAATATATTAGGAGGCTATGTTCGTCTATTGATCAAGTAATAAGGTTCATCCTGCTTATTTAAAGTAATAATTCGAATTCCAATAATTGTGTCATTTGATAGATCAGAATTAACGTAATCACCGAGATATGATGGTATTATTGTCATTTAGATTTTAGAATACGCTATATACATCGTGTGTCATTCCATTTTCCGAATGTGTCATCCTTTCGAATTGAATTGAAAGACGTCATCATTATAACATTAAATTACGTTGCAACTATCTCGTCATTCACCTTAATAAGGCCCTATTTGATTTGATAACAATATTACTATCAATAGTGAAAAACGTTGAAAAGTCTCAGTCTATTTGATCTTTATTAATAACAAAATAAAATAATGGAGACCTTCAGTCTCGACCATCAACCTTAAGAAAATAAAGCAACGAGAAAATAACGATGAATGAAAGAAAAGAACTGCCTCTCAGAAATTGGCCAACGACAGGATTCCACAAGCGACGAGAATATGACAATGATGCGACATCGGTGGGATAAAATATAGGAGTCCATAACAAAAAAAAACAGGGGAGAAAAAAACGGGGGAGAAAAAAACGGGGGAGAAAAAAACGGGGGAGAAAAAAACGGGGGAGAAAAAAACGGGGGAGAAAAAAACGGGGGAGAAAAAAACGGGGGAGAAAAAAACGGGGGAGAAAAAAACGGGGGAGAAAAAAACGGGGGAGAAAAAAACGGGGGAGAAAAAAACGGGGGAGAAAAAAACGGGGGAGAAAAAAACGGGGGAGAAAAAAACGGGGGAGAAAAAAACGGGGGAGAAAAAAACGGGGGAGAAAAAAACGGGGGAGAAAAAAACGGGGGAGAAAAAAACGGGGTAAAAAGAAAAGGGGTAAAAAGAAAAGGGGTAAAAAGAAAAGGGGTAAAAAGAAAAGGGGTAAAAAGAAAAGGGGTAAAAAGAAAAGGGGGAAAAAGAAAAGGGGGAAAAAGAACAGGGGGAAAAAGAAAAGGGGGAAAAAGAAAAGGGGGAAAAGTGAAGGGGGAAAAAGAAAAGGTGGAAAAAGAAAAGGGGAAAAAGAAAAGGGGAAAAAGAAAAGGGGAAAAAGAAAATGGGTAAAAAGAAAAGGGGGAAAAAGAGAAGGGGGAAAAAGAAAAGGGGAAAAAGAAAAGGGGAAAAAGAAAAGGGGAAAAAGAGAAGGGGGAAAAAGAAAAGGGGGAAAAAGAAAAGGGGGAAAAAGAGAAGGGGGAAAAAGAAAAGGGGGAAAAAGAAAAGGGGGAAAAAGAAAAGGGGGAAAAAGAAAAGGGGGAAAAAGAAAAGGGGGAAAATGAGAAGGAGGAAAAAGAAAAGGGGAAAAAGAAAAGGTGGAAAAAGAAAAGGGGGAAAAAGAAAAGGGGGAAAAAGAGAAGGGGGAAAAAGAAAAGGGGGAAAAAGAAAAGGGGGAAAAAGAAAAGGGGAAAAAAGAAAAGGGGGAAAAAGAGAAGGGGGAAAAAGAGAAGGGGGAAAAAGAAAAGGGGGAAAAAGAAAAGGGGGAAAAAGAAAAGGGGGAAAAAGAAAAGGGGGAAAAAGAAAAGGGGGAAAAAGAAAAGGGGGAAAAAGAAAAGGGGCAAAAAGAAAATGGGCAAAAAGAAAATGGGTGAAAAGAAAAGGGGGAAAAGAAAAGGGGGAAAAAGAAAAGGGGGAAAAAGAAAAGGGGGAAAAAGAGAAGGGGGAAAAAGAAAAGGGGGAAAAAGAAAAGGGGGAAAAAGAAAAGGGGAAAAAAGAAAAGGGGGAAAAAGAGAAGGGGGAAAAAGAAAAGGGGGAAAAAGAAAAGGGGGAAAAAGAAAAGGGGGAAAAAGAAAAGGGGGAAAAAGAAAAGGGGGAAAAAGAAAAGGGGGAAAAAGAAAAGGGGCAAAAAGAAAATGGGCAAAAAGAAAATGGGTAAAAAGAAAATGGGTAAAAAGAAAATGGGTAAAAAGAAAATGGGTAAAAAGAAAATGGGTAAAAAGAAAATGGGTAAAAAGAAAATGGGTAAAAAGAAAATGGGTAAAAAGAAAATGGGTAAAAAGAAAAGGGGTAAAAAGAAAAGGGGTAAAAAGAAAAGGGGTAAAAAGAAAAGGGGTAAAAAGAAAAGGGGTAAAAAGAAAAGGGGTAAAAAGAAAAGGGGTAAAAAGAAAAGGGGTAAAAAGAAAAGGGGTAAAAAGAAAAGGGGTAAAAAGAAAAGGGGTAAAAAGAAAAGGGGGAAAAAGAAAAGGGGGAAAAAGAAAAGGGGGAAAAAGAAAAGGGGGAAAAAGAAAAGGGGGAAGAAGAAAAGGGGAAAAAGAAAAGGGGGAAAAAGGAAAGGGGGAAAAAGAAAAGGGGGAAAAAGAAAAGGGGAAAAATAAAAGGGGGAAAAAGTAAAGGGCGCAGAAAAAGTAAAATGTGTGGGGGAAAATGATAAGTGCGGACATGAGATAAAAGTGAAATAAAATAAAAAATAGAAAAAATAAATAAAATAGGAATTGCAGATATGAAGCGGGAAGGGCGAAGATGCAGCGGAAAGTGCAAAAATGAAGCGGAAAGTGCAAAAATGAAGCGGAAAGTGCAAAAATGAAGCGGAAAGTGCAAAAATGAAGCGGAAAGTGCAAAAATGAAGCGGAAAGTGCATAAATGAAGCGGAAAGTGCAAAAATGAAGCGGAAAGTGCAAAAATGAAGCGGAAAGTGCAAAAATGAAGCAGAAAGTGCGAAAATGAAGCAGAAAGTGCGAAAATGAAGCAGAAAGTGTGAAAATGAAGCAGAGAGTCTGAAAATGAAGCAGAAAGTCTGAAAATGAAGCAGAAAATGTGAAAATGAAGCAGAAAATGTGAAAATGAAGCAGAAAGTGTGAAAATGAAGCAGAAAGTGTGAAAATGAAGCAGAAAGTGTGAAAATGAAGCAGAAAGTGTGAAAATGAAGCAGAAAGTGTGAAAATGAAGCAAAAAGTGCAAAAATAAAGTAGAGGGTGCAGAAATGAATTTCGAAGAGCAGAAATAAGGTCAGAAGTGCGGAAATAAGGTCAGAAGTGCGGAAATAAGGTCAGAAGTGCGGAAATAAGGTCAGAAGTGCGGAAATAAGGTCAGAAGTGCGGAAATAAGGTCAGAAGTGCGGAATTAAGGTCAGAAGTGCGGAATTAAGGTCAGAAGTGCGGAATTAAGGTCAGAAGTGCGGAATTAAGGTCAGAAGTGCGGAATTAAGGTCAGAAGTGCGGAATTAAGGTCAGAAGTGCGGAATTAAGGTCAGAAGTGCGGAATTAAGGTCAGAAGTGCGGAAATAAGGTCAGAAGTGCGGAAATAAGGTCAGAAGTGCGGAATTAAGGTCAGAAGTGCGGAATTAAGGTCAGAAGTGCGGAATTAAGGTCAGAAGTGCGGAATTAAGGTCAGAAGTGCGGAATTAAGGTCAGAAGTGCGGAATTAAGGTCAGAAGTGCGGAATTAAGGTCAGAAGTGCGGAAATAAGTTCAGAAGTGCAGAAATAAGGTCAGAAGTGCGAAATTAAGGTCAGAAGTGCGGAAATAAGTTCAGAAGTGCGGAAATAAGGTCAGAAGTGCGGAAATAAGGTCAGAAGTGCGGAAATAAGGTCAGAAATGCGGAAATAAGGTCAGAAGTGCGGAAATAAGGTCAGAAGTGCGGAAATAAAGTAAAAGTGCTGAAAACAACCACGCAAACTCCCATAGATGCATTAATTGCATCCCACTGAGGGGATGTGTCCCTCAGAAATAATTTAGGTCAGAAATACAATATCAGAGAGCTAAAAATGCTGTGGAAATAAATGAGAAAGTGCCAGTTTATCTCTCATATTTCCAATGTAGCTTGAAAACAATTCTGAGAGTAGAGAAATTAGTTAGTAAGCCCTATTTAGCTATTGCAACATGGCACGTGACTAAATTCTGAGGTATTTCGAGGATGCTCACCTACTATGCTATTTTAAAAATTTCTACAATGATAAATAAAAAAATTTCTACAAATGTTTTAAAATGTAGGGCTCCACATTTGGACATATAAATCAACACAAATTGCACTTTTAACGTTGAAACTATTAACTAAAACAGTTCATACGCTACAACCTTGTCACAAATATCTCATGCAATAACTTTGCGGCTCACGTTTGATGGTGTAACTGAACGTCTCCTTGTACTCTTCACAAACACTGTCAACGATCCTCAAGTTATACTGCACATCAACTGATCCAAAAAAAAGGAAGCCCCAGCAATTACACATTGTATGCGTCATGTTATTAGATTGATTCAAACTTATTTTCATCCATATGAGTTGAGGTTTACATGAGATGATGTGGTAGATGCTAAATGCTTCTAAAGCCAGTCATTCTGTTGCTTTGGCTTCAACGTCAGAAGTGCAATCCATGTTGATGCAGCTTGCATAAGGGGACCATTTTATTTCTATGCATTCAAGTCTCTAACACACTTGATTCCAAAATTCCACGCTTAACAACATCATTAGGCAATATGTACAAAACCTTATATGGAGAGAGCTTCTTGCTCGTCGCCCCCGTAGCAGCAGCAGTGACAGTGGAGCCTGAGGTAGTAGAGACACTGCTGACGGGCGTCATGACGGAGGAAGCCATTGAGCTGCTGCCACTACTGCTGCTGCCTCCCGTGCTAACAGAAGCGTGGCTGCTGCTGCTGCTCCGTGAGGCCGTATCAGACGGCTTAGCAGCTCCGTTTTTATTCATAATTGGTTGAAGAGGCACCTTAGGTGCTAGCTGAGAAGGTGGCGTGTTTATTGACTGTTGGAGAACAGAGGGAGTGACTTTGGACGGTGTCTTGACACAAGACAAAGGTTTTTGGGGTGCTGGAGAACGTGAAAATGATGAACTGGTACTTATGCTGCTCCCAGGAGGTAACTTATCAGAGGAGGTTCTAGCGTTTTTCACATTAGCATTTTTCAAAACAGCAGAACCCCCTTCGGTCCCACTTTTAGGTTTATTAGAGTTTAAACTAGGCTTAGGCACGTTTTCAACATTACAAGTATTGCCCAAAGACTGTTGTCGAGGTGATGCAATTTGTACATCCTTCTTTCTCAAGGCTTCCCTTTTACCAGCGGCAGAAGCTGACGTTTCTTCCCTAGTATTGAGCGATCCTGACACATTTTTAGAAGATAGAGAAGCAGCAGTCCCTCTCGATGGGGAACGGCCCGTTTTGCTCCCAACTGAACCTCCACTTGACAATCTCTTTCTGTCTGCAGCTTGGCTGTCTTTGGAAGAGCCAGGACCTCGGGGTGTCGATTTTGGAGTGCTAGAACGCACAGAGGCTGGACTGTGCAGAGATGCAGGACTCAACAGTGCAGCGTCAACAGCGGGTATCGAGGAGCCTCCTAAAAACAATATTCAAACTTGAAACTGCACGAAATTATACAAAAACAGCTGAATAACATTTTTTTCAGTGTATTTAAGGAGTATTAACGTTTTGAAATTTGACAATCAGGGAACAACACAACACTGTACTGCGCATGATCGAAATCTAACACTGTACGGCACATGATTAAAATAGCAATAAAAATTTGCTTCTTGTTTTGATAGAACTAAACCACAACAAGCATTCCACCAACACAAAAGCCAGCATTGCAGGAATTCTCGATTGAGAAACGAAACAGCAGACAAACTTTCCTTTGCTATATTTTCTAAACATTAAGAAATGTTGGGACCAAGGACTCATTTATTCTACAGAGAGCAAGTCAGAGGAGATAATGTAGAGATTCTACAGAAGGCACAAGTCAGAGGATGTAATGCATTACACAGATAGTCTACAAAAAGCAAGTCAAGGATATATAAATGCAGATAATGTTCCGAGAGTAAATCAAAGAATGTGAAGCAGAAAGTCTATCAGAATAGGAGGAATTCAGAGGATGTTTGCATGAGGGATGAATTAACTTACAGTGAAATCGTTATTAGTAAATTATGGAACTTCCAACCTAAACAGCCTAAATTTAATAATGCATCACATTCAAACCAAGATTCCTACAGAATAGATTAGGTAAGCTTTTTTGAGCCTCCCTAACTACATCAAAGGTGTTCCAAAGAGAGGAAGAATGGAGTCAAGGGAATGACTAATCTAAACACAAGGTGTGTTCTCACACAAAATGCCCAATGCAATAAAAAGAACAAGTTTGGAAAATTTTGAAGCCAGATAAAAAAACCTATTCTATTTCAATAAAAGGTATACTTAGCCTTCAGCTTAGGACTTGACATCCTCCGCTCTGGAACTGCTAATTCCCATAAATACCAGAGAGAGCTCCGGTATTATGGGAATTGTACTCCCCTGAGGTTGTACTAGTTGTACTTACCTTAGGAGGCATGATTTCTACAAATAGCCATAAAAGTGGCCTACAAAAATGCTGAAATAAAATATCACAGAAACCTTATTACTTTCAAGGTTGATAGAAGTCTGCATCATAAAACACCATAAAATCTACATCTTGAAACAAAACAACGAATAGCCAAAGTGTAAGTGAAACGCTAGAATGCTTCTTCAGAAAGTAATAATTAACAATGCAATATGTTTAAAAGAAAAATATCTCCAAACAACTCCTACTGATAAGACAAGAAAATTTGTTATATCCCAATCTTAACTAAGGTAAAAAAGGATGTTAAAGTTTAGTAAACCAATGACTGTTTGGTTTATATAACAATATGCTTTTGCAAACATATTTGCTTTCCAAAAACATTATACTGCAGCAATCTTTACCCAGAGGAACAGCAAAGTACTTAACAAATAACAAAATTTCATACTTTTCATTCAGGCTAGAAACCCATTCCTATAAAAAAATTCTGGCATGTTGAGTATTTTCAGATTCAAGGCGTTGAACTTGTCAAAAAAAACATGTCCTCAAAAACTTTAAATAAATATTTCTAAGTGTGATGCTCCCGTAATAATCAAATTTTATATCAAAACTAATTAATTCTAATGGGAAATAAATTGAAAACAAAACAACATTACAAACCATCCAAGGCTAGTGCTTAAAAGCTGAATTCATAATAGGGAAATGCTCATTCCTTGAGACAACCAATACTGGAGTGATACCACTTGAAAGAAAATCCTTCACTAACCATGTTTTACGTTCCCATTAGACATTCCTTCAATAGACAACACAATTCTTTTACTAGATCTGTTTTACGTCCTTTCACCAGACAACACAATTATACAAAAAATAATTCTACATGCATTCAAGCCCCTCACAACTTGAGAAGAGCTAGAATACTAAGCATACCTGAAGAGCTAGAAGTCTTCCAGTTGAGGAGTTGGTGAAGCTGCTGTTGGTACATCTTCACTGTCTCAAGACAAGCATCATCTGGCATCACTAGCCGATCATTCGCCTGCCCAGGCATGAATGGACGTTGCATTGTTTCATGTCAAGTACTGGAACTCAACCAAAGCTACTGCAAAACATCTCAAGTGTAGTCACTTTTAGGACAAAGGAGTTTGCAGTCAACATATTGCTGTAATAGGGAGTAAGTATTGTAGGTTACCTGTTACTACAATTGATAGTTTGCCTATTATTTCTGTGAAAATAAAATTGTTATTATTGACTAACAGAAATATATCCACTAACTTTTTTAGGCATTACATAATTCAACAGCAGAAGCTCTACTACAATCCATGAATGGATTGTAGCACAGTCAATGTATTTAGGAGTCTCAATTAAAATATTATAATTGATAATAATTCATATAAAATATGCTAGCTGTGGCTGAAGTCCAAGAGTAATTTACAAGTAATATAAATGAACTATTATTAATTTAAAGCCAATCATAGAATTTGATGAAAGTTTTCTTTCTTTTAAGAGAAATTTTCAACATGTAAGTTTACATGTTCTTTGAAAATTTGATAAACTATTTCAAGGAAACTCTGGAAAATATTCATATATCACAAATGATATTACATGAAAATTTGTGAAAAATAAATGAAATTATAACTTATTTTTTTCATTGAGATATGGGAGCCTCACCTTATGCATCATATATGCAAAAAATTTATTAATATTTAAAATTGTATAATATTCTTTAGAAAAATTATATCTAAAACAAGGCTATAATAGTTTCAAGCACAAGTTCATCACAAGACAGCAATATCTAAAGTGCTAGCTTCATGAGACTACCAAAGGGTTGAAATTGAAAAAGAAAACCAATACCTTTTGAATAAAATCAAAGCAAGACAAACGTAAAATGAAGACAACTTACCTCTTGGAACCCCATAAAAAAGAGCAACTCAAAGGCACCGTGGGCTGGCAGGAGCGTGAGCTCCATTGCTCTGCTGGCAAGATTCAGGCTCCGCACTCTTTTCTCATTGGGCTGCTGCACAATGCTGCTGCTGATCTGCACTCAAATAGGTAGTTCTCATACTTAATGTAATTCAAACCAAATCATTTATCTAACTAAGACTAAAGTGAATTCCCCCTGCTCGGTGAATGTAAAAATGTCACAGTGAATTCTCCATTACTACAGGCAATGCTGGCATAGCTTTGTCTTTTTTGCGTCCAAGGGGTTAAGCAGCAGAGTTTGGATATGAAAGACTGAGTCAACCTTGATTTGGTACCCACAGCATTTTCCTCTTCCAGCAGCTTCCTGGTATTAATAATAGAATAAAGAAAACAGAAAAAATTCAAGAGAAACTCATCAACCCAATAAGCTTATTCTTCACTTACATTATAGTTACATTTACTTACATATGACCTCTCCTTAGTCTAAGAATCTGAAAAACCATTCGAGAAACTCAGTTTTAATAATGCAATTATCAATGAAAGATGTTTCCTTTTAAAGATGATTGTTATTTACACTTCTTTTTGAAATATTGACCAACATGGACTACAGCTTAACTATATAACAAACTGATATTAGGATGTAATGAATTGCTAGTTCATACATAAGATACTGCAATTACAGTGGAAATTTATCTCAATTAACATTCATTCTACAAGCAGATAAGATGACTATAGGTATTTAGTAGCTTTGTACACATCAATAAGAACATTGTTCTATTCTAAATGAAGATAAAATGCCTTAAGCCATTTCTAGCTGTGAAAACGCATGACTCAAGTCTACCGTCTTTCACAACAAATTTTTAGTGCTACTATAGCATGAGGTCTAGTGCCATATATTGCCTACCCAGGTGCAGTTTGTGATGTATAAATTAAGTTTTTATTGCTATATTAAATGTATGGAAACAAATGTTATCATTTTGGGATGAAAAACTTAAGGCCATTATTGACCTGCAGAGTTTTTAGCGTCAGTTGACTACTAGTGTACACATGAAGCCACGCCCATGAGAGTAACTGCAAGCGCAACTGCAGCCGATGCTTTTATACGGAGCTACCGCTTGCAGTCAACGCAATCAATGTAGTGAAGAGAGCGGCTACAGCATAGACAAACTCTTGTTAGCCACAGATCTATTTTTCAAGAGCTAAGTACTGATGAGAAATTATTCTGAAAGTATATGTGGCTCTAAGTACCTATGTTTCAGCAGCTTCTCCACAAAGTGACAAAAAATTTAGAAATAATGAGAAATTCCTCCCACCAGGAGCTAGATTGGGAAGCTACATTACCGGAAACATCTTTCAAAAAGCTGAGAAGATTGTCAACCATAGTTTTGGTAGTACACGTCGTCAGTTCCAGAACAAAATTTTTCGTATTTGTTCAAGACCATATTTTCAGTTCTAAAGTTTGAATTTTAGATTTTGTTGCTTTCATGTATAATTTGGGAGACGGTCAAAAATTTTCCAATATGCCATCATCTCTAAAGTTTATATTTTTATATTCTTCCAATTTTCCAATTAGAGTCTTTGTACATCTCTATTAATATCACAACATCATCACCTGAGAATACCATCGTGTATACTCGACAATAACTGCCCGTATGGCACTTGCCGCCTTATTACCCCCGGCATCCTTGCAGCTGCAGTCAATAGAATCAAGACATGCTTGATCGCAATGGTTGACTACAGCCAGGTCGTGAGTAGTCAAAAAGTGAGCAAATGGTTGGGCAAATGGGCGGCATTTAGTGTACTTGTAGTCAGTTGACATTGAAAACTCCGCACGTCTATAATGGCCTTTAGCGGTTGACCTCGCAAAATAGTACTAACTAGAACTAGCCCTCACATTATAGCAACATTGATTCTTTTCTATCAAACAAAACAGAGCCAGAGGGCTACCTACAACAGATCTAAAATGCAAAAGTACATATTTACAGAATTATCAGCAAAAAATAGGTTTGAAAATGACACGTCTCATTATTTCAACTAATATAGCAGAAACCTCATCAAGGTTTGAAATGAACCAGCTAAACAATAGCTTATTAGTTATCTGATTATAAGTAATTGATTGTTTTAAAATTTGAAAAGTTATCACCAGCATTACTTGCTACATGGGTCACAATAATCAACTGAAGAAAATCAGTTTAATGTAAAATATAAATAATGTACACAACAAAGTGGCATGAAGAAAACATGAAGTAAGGCAAAACTCATCTTAAAAACTTTGGCCTTAATAAAAGATAACATTGTATCTACTCACCTTGAGAAGTAGAGTAATGGCTTTTTCACAGAGTGTTTCTTCATTTGTTAACAAGAGAGCTACCTCAGGGTCAACAGAAGGAGGAATTATGGCAGATGAATCAGACACTGGTGGACGACTGGCCATATTTAAGAATTTCTCCTATCACTGACAATTTTGAAAATAATCTGAAAATCACAGCCACAATTAGTCAAACACAAGTGAAGCAACACTTTCAACACCAAATCAACATGAGATGCTACAAATTTAATGAAAATACTAGTAAATAAAACTCCCTTTCACTAGAACCTGGAAGCAATCTTAACATAAAATACTTCAACTAATTTCAATTTTTGCATGCATCTCTTGGAAATGAATTCTGGAGAAAAGTCACCAAGGGAGCAAAAACTACATGTGGCAGCCATAATTTTACTGAGCATAGGCGCAAACAGTAAAGATTAATAGGAAACATTAAGTATAGCTTGGCCAGCACGGTCCGCCTCGATGACGTAGCGGTGGGAGCCCAGAGTTTAGCAACGGACCAGCGCGGTAACCCTCCGTACTTCTCCAGCTCACTTCAAGAAGTCTGAGCCAGTACTCGTACCTTTAAGAGAAAAGATAATTTTAATATTGAATTTAACTACCTTGCAGGGAAACTAGACGTCATGCTGAAGCGGCTCAAAAAAGTTTAGGAAAGATTTGAATTAACTTTATTTTACGAGCTTGCAGCAGCTGAACAATATTAGCCCAAAAAAAGGCATTTAGCTAACCAGCTAGACTGGTAGCTAGGCTAAAAAAGAGCTTAAGCTTATTTGAGCCTAAAGTTCATAGTTATGTATGGCTCAGACTAAAAATAAGTTATAGTATCCGTTCGTACTGGCAATTATAAAAAATAATCTATGCACTGAGATGGAAAGAGAACACCGCACTGAAATTGCTTCCCATCTCACCATAAAGGACGTGCTTAGAAGGCCGTTCCTCCGTGCAGTAGAGCTCAAGAGACGTGCACCACCCGAGAAGCGCCGCCGAGCCGCCGCATTGCCCCCACTGCGTGAGGCGAAGACAGAAAGGCGCGGAGTCAATGCTGGAACTTCCCCATGCCACGTCAGGCTCCAAGAGCGCAGAGCTGCCCCAGCTCCAATCTTCTGTTTGAAGCTTCATGAAGAGCTTACATATTCATTAATACAGTAATTTCATGGTTTCAAAATCGTTGACATCAAGTTTCTCTGAAGAATAATAAACAAAAGTAGAATTGTTGAATGAAATGTCTTAGATTAAGGTCCAAGGGTGATGACGATGACGTCCCGAAAAAAACCAAGGAGAGCGGATGAAGCCTACTTTTCTGAGGACCAAGTGCTGAAGCCTCCTGAATTTAGTAATTTGTGGTAGAGCTCATCTGCGTTCTCAATCTGCAGGTGACTCTAAAAGAAGAGCGGAAATCAAGAACAGCAAATGTGTCAGGGTTAGGCTTGTTGGTAGACAAGCCCAGCACAGGCATTAACTTCTTTCCATAGTGCGTTTAAATTTTACTTGTGAAATTAAATTTGCTTCAATTGGAGTCACAAAATTCAAACTTACAATTTGCCTATGGCTCATTTTATTCTACAGCATCTGATAAACCTACAAATACACATAGAAATTTCATTTCTGGAACCTACACTTCCTTGCAATAAAATTTCATGTTACCAACCCTTCACTTAAAGTACTCAATTTTTGATGAGCCCAGATGTACAGTGTTACCATAATTTACTGTATTAGTGAACAACCTTACAGTATTATGGTTTTTAGAACTAGGGTATCAGCCACAAAAACCCTGAAATAATTTTTTACTTTCACTACCAACATCAAGTTGTAATATGCTCTTATTTTCAATACATGACAAATATTACAAACAACATTTGCAGTCCCATTGATAGAAACTCTTACTTTTATGATCTAGCAATAACCTGTTGTTTCCAATGAAAACTTTTTCTTAGTTAAGTTCACTGTTTCAAACGTCAAGCTAAGAAGGGCTGCTTTTTTTCTTCTTTTTTATTCACTTTTAGCCTTAATGTTTTGATTTCATACTTTATATGCTATGGTACAAAAACATGCTACATTTCAGCATTGCCTTTCATGGAAAACATCAGCCCCTGATAATTTTAGTCCAACACTTTGTATGTGACGTGCAACACTGGTGGCCACAAAGGGATTTTCATATTGCTGTTGACCAACCAGCTGTCACCAACTCAATTTTCATGAATAATTAAAGATAAATTATGGCATGAACAAGTTAAAGTTTGCTATTTTCAAAATTGGGTACTATAATTGACTTTAAATTTTAATTGAATATTGAACTTCAGTCTAACCAATTGCCGCCAAAGTGTTAAAAAAGTATTTAATTATTAAAATATAATAGAACATATAGGTAGTTTGACGTGTATTTTATTTTGTGATTTACATAAAATGAGTAGATTTAAACTTTTAAATCTAATTATTATAAAAAATTATCCTATACATCTTGGTTGTCTTTAGTTCTTATGAGAAATTATAGAACAAAATACATTTCCAAACCAAATTAAAATAAATTGAGTTTTTATACAATTTTTCATAGTTTCTCAACAAACACTAGCTAAACAAAAGCCCTTCCAGATGACAACACAGCAAATGAAAATCATAGAGTTGAAAAATAATAGTTTAGGTTAATTGAATCAAAAATTTTCAAGATTACACTTCAAAAATCAATTTGAATTTTTGAACACACACTAGGCAGTTTCTGGAGCAAAATTAAAATGAAAAAATATTTCATTAACTAAAGTTTAATATTTTTAACTCAAATTTATCATAAAGGTAAAACATACTTAAATACCAAATTCATATTTTCCAAATTTGTCATCAAAATTGGGTCAATGTTGGGTTTAATGCTATCACGGAAATTAATAATTCCATTCCCAAGAATCAGTACAGGAGCACATTTAAAAACGTTTTACATGAATGACATTCTGCTCGCTGATGCATTATTTTTGAGTTATTGTGTCACGAGAAGGCTGTCTGCCTCGTCTCTCATTAATTTACACTAATGAGAAGACCGAATGCTCGCTTGAGGGGTTGGCATACCTCAATAAAATGCACAGGAAACACAAGGAAAATTTATGGGCAAGCCCAAAACAAATCAACACTACTACAAAATGTGTATACTAAAATTGGGCAGTACTCACCGATGTACGTTGTACTCGACTTACTCAATGCGCGTTTTTCAGAGCGCATCAATTATGATGAGGGGCTGCTTGCTACTAGATTTGGGGGGGACTTTATACACGTGAAATTCACTTAATTTATAATTTACGGCAATACATCATACAGAACATCGATAAGCGCACGCAATGTATGGCATTAGAACTGGTGTAAATTGAGTAATGGTATGCTAGAAATTTCTAGTGTTAAACAGCTTACATGACAGAATGACAATAAATGCTACCGCTGGCCAGCATATCCCCGTACGTTAATCACACAGGTCCTGATACATGAGCCCTACAACATGTTCATATTCTAACAGTGCTGGAGGTGGTGTCACTTCAAACATACATTCATTAAACAACACAGCTTCAGTTCCAGCTTTTGCCTTTTGCACAGTTCAAAATGTCTATTGCTGATATCACACTGCTCGTCCCGCTTCGTTATCTTGACCCATGATCTCCCTTTCTTCCAAGCCGATGACAAAAACCTCCCCGCCTGCACGATGAAAATTAAATACTCATTACTTCTAGTCGTGCTAATGAAGTTCCCTTAAATATTCCAATCTTCACTTCAACAAAAGGCCACACACTTTTATCATATCTATTTCAAAATATTTTCTCCAAAGGTAATTACATCACTCTTACCCTCCCCACTTAATGTGGCATCTTCAGAATGATTTCCCCGCTTTAGCCAGGTCTGCAATTTACCCTCTGTGGAAAAAATGGAGACTATTTTATTAAGCGAAATTTTTGATAAGTTTAACTCCCTGTGTTGATATCTATGTCACATATTTTCAGGGCAATTTTCAACACCTCCTATTTTTAACACGTACTATATCCGACGATCGCCGACGCAAGACTAAATTTTTCTCATCAGCCCTACCCACTTGTTCGCGAGAAAGCGGTGTTCTAGTTCACGCATGGCCAATCACACACTTCGAAGCTTCTACGTCATGTTCGAATGCCCTTCTTGTTTAGCAGCTAAAGCCTCATTCGTGTTCCTTAGCTTCAACTACTTTCCCACCATATTGATGTCGTGGTATTGGCCTAGAGCCCTCTGACGTAACTCAGCAGCCTCCTCCCTCTCGAGGGTTTGCAGGACCGCCGATCTCAACGTTAGCCTTCCGACTATTTCTGAGAGTTTCCTTTTCACGCTCAAGTGTTTGCCATAAATCTGTCGAGCACTGTGTATGGAGTTTGAGATTGTGCCATTAACCCACACAGCATGCGGTACCCGCCGAGGGCCAGCAGACTGCTTGTATAGCCAGAAATCTTGAGAACATAATATACACAGCTATCGCCTGGACCAAGGCGTCAGCACTTTCGAACGTCTTAGTGCTCAACCGTTGAGATTGTTATTTCTCCCCTATCGATTGAGTTACACACTCCCTGCCTGAAACAACACACCCTTTCTGAAACAACACATCCTTTATGGGCTCACCACACACACCCGTCCAGACATTCTGGCTTGTAACACACACACATGTTGAAGAGACCACACCTCCGCACCGCTGGAATTTTAATCAACAAAAATAAAATTTTATAACACATAATTATAATTTCCCTAAATTCTAAAAACGCAGAGTGAAATCATAATTACCATTTTCCTAAGTTCTCATGTTTTAATTCGTTAATCATTCGCTAAATTGATTATTCTCGACATGACCCCAAAACACAAGAGCACCAATCAGTTAGCACAAAAAAGGACATAAATTAGTTAAATTCCCAAAATTAAATCTTTCCCAACAATTGGACTTTGAAGTTATAGGAGCGTTGCTCATGAAATGGCTTTTGCGCGCCAGAGAGGGCATCCCAACAATGCCGCGAGCACGCCGAGCGGGGGAAAAGTTATTGTTTTTGCAATATATAGCGTAATTCATTATTCACCAACCGTTAAGTCCCCACTAGGCCTTAACATCCTAGTGAGCCTGAGCCCACTTCTAGGATGTTTTAGTTAATAACATAATAGAAGTTATAACTTAAAACTATTACTGGGACTGGAGTAGTGAAGACTTAAATCGATATGCCGTTGAAATCACTTTCAAGATAGCGGCCACCACAGAACATTAGCAAAATCGTAGGGGGTGAACACCGTAGATTTATAATATTATTAAAACGTAATATTTTTTGGTAATAACCTTCTTTGCATTATTAACTAAAACATCCTAGAAGTGGGTTCAGGCTTCACGGGGTTAGCAAATAATACATTAAAATTACTAGTATTATATAAAAAAGTTTTAGCCTCCCTTAACTGCATGACAAAGATGTTTTAAGAGAGGAAGGAGGAAGGCGCCATTTAGAATGGAGTTGAGGGAATTCAGAATCTATGCACAAGGTGCGCAGAAAAAAGGAAGCTAAGAAAGAAGTTCATAAAACAAGAAAAAGTTGAACAAGAAAGTAGCAGGTGCTGAAAAACAGGACAGCAGTGAACCAAAAAAAGATGGTCCGTAACAGAACAAAAACTATTCTTTTTCAACAAAAAGGAAGCCTACCTAACCTTTAGCTCAGTAATACATTAAAAAGTACACAAGCGAACTAATGCTCAATCGCACAACACAACTGCTATGGAAGACAAAAATTTCAAAGTTGAATAACTCAAAAAAAAAACGCATCAGCAAGCAGAATGTTATTCATATAAAACGTTTTTAAATGTGTTCCTGTACTGATTCTTGGAAAAGGAATTATTAATTTACATGATCCCATTAAACGGTCCATATTGAGTTTAGGGATACAAGGAAATTGAAAATTTTATTCCAAAGAATCACTAAAGGAACCCATTTAAGAATGTTTTACATGAATTACATTCTGCTTGCTGATGCGTTATTTTTGAGTTATTCAACTTTGAAGTTGGCTTAAGCGTGCCAAAGGAAGCAAGCGCGCCAAGCGGAACTTAATTAATAACGGAAGCTAACCCTCTGTTACAAACATAAAGAGGTTGTGTAGTGAGGGGGAGCCCCAGTTCTTCTAGTGAAAATTATAAATAAAGGTTTCTATTGACGTCTGTTTACATCAGCTCCAAGATGGCGGCCGCCATTGGAGATGATGTAAACGGCGCGCTTGCTGCGTTGCTGGAACATCCTGTCCTTTGGCGCGTGAAAGACAGTTCATGAATGACGCTCCTATAACTTTAAAGTTGAATAACTCAAAAATAATGCATCAGCGAGCAGAATGTCATTCATGTAAAACATTTTGGGTAAATGTGTAGCGTTGGTCAGTAATTGATTTTCCACTTTTCGATGGCTAGAAATAGGTAATTAGATCTAAATAAACAATTTCTATTCTATACACTTCCCGTCTCAAATGAGTATTTAACGAGTTATGGCGGTAGGTTTAGTTTGGTCTTTGATGACGAATGCGCTCGAATAAACAGCTACTCATCAATTTTTGAAATTTTCTTGCTTCTATCATGGTAACAACATCAAAACCAAAAACTATTCTTCCATACACTTTTTTCGTCAAATGAGTATTTAACGAGGTATAGCGGTAGGTTTGGTTTCATCTTTGATGACGATCGGGCTGGAAGCCAGACGGCATTGCAGTGTTGCCGTCCGACATGCTGCTTGAATTACAGGGTGGGGCAGAAAAACCTATCCGATTTCAAAACGTTATAAAATTAAAACTACTCAATTTGTCAAAAATTTTTTTTATTAGCATATCGAAAATTTTATGCCATTTTTAAATTTAAGTTTTGAGAAGCACATCACTCAAATGTCGTCCTTGGGAGCGGATACACTGATTTAGGCGCTCGCGGTAGCTTTCCATGACTTTCACCGTCATTTCCACAGGAATTTCTTCAATTACCCGAGCAATTTCCCTTCGTAAAGCAAGAAGGGTCCTTGGTCGATGCTGGTAAACCTTCGATTTGAGGTAACCCCAAAGGAAGAAGTCACATGGAGTGAGATCCGGTGAGCGCGGCGGCCAGCCAAGATCACCTCTCAGGGAAATGAGGCGACCGGGAAACAGTTCCCTGAGAATGCCCATTGATCGTCGCGATGTGTGGGCGGTTGCAGCATCCTGTTGAAACCACACATTTTCCACGCCATTTTCTTCCATTTTGGGTCTAAGAAAATTTTCCAGCATGAAACAATAGCGCTCGCTGTTGACCGTTACGATTTGCCCATTTTCTTCAAAAAAGTAAGGCCCCCAGACGCCTAGGCGGGAAAGAGCACACCACACAGTCACTTTTGGGCTATGGAGGGGTTCCTGATGGATTTCTCGAGGATTTTCGTCACTCCAATATCGAAAATTCTGCCTGTTAACGGCACCACAAAGGTGAAAATGGGCTTCGTCCGTGAAGAGCACAACATTGTCGTTTGGGAGTTCTCGGAGATCGCGACACAGGTTCGTACGGGTTTCAAAATCCCTTTCACTTAATTCCTGTGCAACAACCATTTTGTAGGGATGCATTTTGAGGTCCCGGTGCAAAATGCGCCGAATACTGCGGTTGGAAATCGCCAAAGCGAGCGAATGTTTTCGCGCCGAACGACGCGGGGAACGTTCAATCGCGGCTCTCACATTGGCCACGTTTTCAGGTCCTGTTGCTGTCCTGGGACGTCCAGGCGACTTCTTTTTCAATGCTGAACTCGTCTGTCTAAAATTTGACACCCACACTTTAATCGTAGCGTGATGTGGAACAGGATCATGACGCCCGAGTCCAAAATGAATTCAAAAAGCACGTTGTGTAGCAATTATCGAACCGCCGCATTCGATAAACCGCTCAATAACAAAAGCACGATGTTCACCAGACCAAGGCATGTTGACTATTGACAAATGGCATAAAACCGGCTTTCTAACGGTTTTTACCCCACTACCCTACCTGTTTCCTCTTCTGAGAAAAAGGGATTTGAAATCGGATAGGTTTTTCTGCCTCACCCTTTACTTCCCACTTCAAACACTGGAGTTGCGGTCAGTAATTACCGCTATAACTTGTAAAATATTCATTTACGACAGAAAATGCATAGAAGAAAGCTTGTTTATTTTGATCTAATTAACTACGATCAGACACCGAAAAGTGGAAAATCTATTACTGACTATTGCTACACATTTACCAAATTTTTTCTTCTATGCACTTTCCATCATAAATAAGTATTTAAATAGTTATGGCGCTAGGTTTAGTTTTGCCTTTGATGACGAATGCGCTCAAATAAACAGCTATTCATCGATTTTCAAATTTTTGTTGCTTGAATCATGGTAATAACATCAATATGAACAACTTTTCTTCTATACACTTTTTTCATCAAATGAACATTTAACAAGGTATAGCGGTAGGTTTGGTTTCGTCTTTGATGACGATCGCGCTGGAAGCGAGACTTCATTGCAGTGATGCCCTACCACGGGATCGATGAATTTCTTTCCTCTTCAAACACTTGAGTTGCAGTAACTTATTTGCTGCTATAACTCGTAAAGTATTCATTTCTGACGGAAAGTGCATATAAGATAACTTGTTTATTTCGGTCTAATTAACTATGATTAGACATCAAAAATGGAAAATCAATTACTGACCAACGCTTCACATTTACTGACATTTTTAAATGGGTTCCTTTAGTGATCCTTGGGAATGAAATTCCGTATTTCCATGGATACCCTACACTTAAAATTGACCCTGGTTTAAACTTAGAATATTTAACTTTCCATAGGTTCTGAAATATTCATAAGTTCACAAATGATAACAGCATTGCATATCCTAGCAGAGAGTGAAAAATATTATTTGTCAGAAATTATTCTGTGCTGTGATAATAATTTACAAAAAGGAACATTTCAGTTCTAGATATTTCATTCATTTTTAGATAAATAATTAATTTCATTGATTTTATACTTTAATAAATTTTAAAA
Source organism: Morinoia aosen (assembly GCA_030386875.1). NCBI lineage: Eukaryota > Metazoa > Arthropoda > Malacostraca > Amphipoda > Talitridae > Morinoia > Morinoia aosen. The sequence continues at coordinate 10,480,465 of CM059562.1, forward strand.
GGTTCTAGGATGACTAAGTAGCTAAATCTATATCAGTTTAACATGTCACCATCCATGCTTGATTAACTCACTGTGCTTCAGTTTGGCAATCAAGTGTATAGTCTGAAACTATTTGCCCTGCTAAAACTACAAACAGTACAATTTCTATGAGATTTATGCATTTATGTATTTGCACTCCTAAAAAGCACATTCAATGTATTCTAAATTTTTTCAAAAACTATAACTTTCTAAGGTGTAATTCTGGCAAAACACAAACTAAAATGGGTAAATCTGAAGGAGATGACAGTTGTCGATTTTCCACTTTTTGGTGCCTGAACCTAATTAATCAAATCAAAAGAAACAAGTTTTCTTCTATTCTTTTTTCGTCTCAAATGAGTATTTTGCGATTTATAGCGGTAAGTTTAGTTTCGTCATTGATGACGAATGCGCTCGAATAAACAGCTACTCATCGATTTTCGAATTTTTGTTGCTTGAAACATGGTAATAACATCGAAATAAACAACTTTTATTCTATACTTTTTTCGTCAAATGAGTATTTAACGAGGTATAGCGGTAGCTTTGGTTTCGTCTTTCAAGACAGAGCGCTGGAAGCGAGACGCCATTGCAGTATTGCCATACAACTCGATCAAAGAATTTCTTTCCGCTTCAAAGACTGGAGTTGTGGTAAGTCATTTACCGCTATAACTAATAAAATACTCATTTGAGACAAAAAGTGCATGGAAGAAAACTTGTTTATTTCAATCTAATTAACTATGTTAAGGCATCAAAATTTACAAAATCGACAACTGTCATCTCCTTCAGATTTACCCTAAAATGCGCCATTTTCATCTGGCTGCTCAGTGTTTTACATATCCACAGTACAGCACCTACCTTCTGCAGTACAAAGGCATGCATATTTCCTATAAAAAAAAAGTGTAATCAACTAATTGACAATTGAAGTGAGAAACTCCCTTTCAATTTTTTAATATTGATTTAAAAATATATTTTGACAAGTAATTCTAACCACTGATATCTTCAATTCTTAGACAAATTTGTGCACTGTATTCTCAAAAGTGCAACACTGAGTGGCAGATCCTTCTTAATCTGACATAACTAGTGCAAACCTGATACGAAGGCAAGTTTGATAATAATAATTATAATATCAATAGGCACTGATAATTTAACAATTAAGACTTAGACTATGTACCCTGATTAGGATTAGATACTAATGGTCTCGACTCGAGAGGTTGACAACATATTCTAGGCCCAGCCCTTAGGATTTGAAAGCACACATATTTCATAATATCTGTATATGATAGGTATAATCTAAATGTAAATAAATACCTTTACTTTCAAAATTCGCCATCCAAAACCAGGAAGACGCTGATACTCGCAAACCCAGTGGTTCATAAAGCCCTCAAGTCTAACAGCCCAAGTTGCCAACATCGAACGTGACCTAGTAACTACTAACATCGAAATACAAAAACAGACGATTATATTATTCGTTGCATCATTATAGTGAATATATTTGAAACAGCTTCCCTACGAGCCGTAAGTCCTCTTTAGCTAATAGTTTTTAGGATCATTACCGACGAGGGGACAGTTCTAACCGACGAGGTGACGCAACGCCACCTCAACCGCTCACTAGCTGCGAACTTGCAAGTTGCAAACTTGCAATATACACATGACACTGAGGTCCCACGCATGATCGCATCAGAGTGCCTGTGCTAGTGGCACAGAGTGCCACTAGCTAATGGTGCCAAAGTAAGACCACAGTGAGTCCGATCATGCAACACGATTCGTTCATCAAATAACAATACATATTAGGAACTCCTCAAGGACTACGCGTTTTCTGAGTGAAATTAAGTTTTACTGCAGAAGCTCTGATGTTATTTTCGATGTGTATGAGTACAGCGCCTTAATCATTAAAACTTTTGTTGAACTTACATAGTACGAGTAAATTCTACACCCTGGTTTTTATTCCTATTTTTGCATTTTGTGTCTGTTCTTAACTCTTAATGAACATCCTAAAAGATTAATTTATGAAACCCATCAAATTCATCCTATTTTTGGCGAATGAAAAACTCAAATACAGTCGATTCTCGAGATATTAGATGTTCATCAAGAGAGACGTGTAATTATGTCTAACCCACATTTGCGGCGCAACACGTTGTATATGTAGATGTCACGGCATTGCAGTTTCTGCCACCTAGCATGGTTGAAGCTTCTACGGCAAAAATTCATGCATTTTAGCGGTATGGATTTAATTTCAATATTGAGGCTAAAGATCGGTAAATTAATCATAAATATCGTGGGAGCTTCATAAAAAAATTATACAGACGGGAATAACAAACAACACTGTTCTTACGAAGAAACGTCGCCGTTAACACTTTTAACATCCATATCATAATACATCAATTGAATTTTTTCCTCCTATCATAATTCTTTATATTATTGTTATTGGGAATCGTTTTGCTAAATGAAAACTTTTATTCCCATGTGAAAGATATTGGTCATTATTGCATTTCTTTTCCAATATCCCTACATAATTTGCTTTTTCAAATTTTAGATACTTTTGCATGTCTGTAACGACTGAATGTGTAATTCTTTGCCATAAATGCTTTAATGTATTCCATTGTTAGGCATGGTACACCATTCTGGAATAAGGAAACTGCATTAGCTACGGGAAATACTCGTACTTCTATGGTAAAATAACCACATATAGTAACTAGTAGCTTCTTAATATTTTATCTGGCATTTACTCTTTGACATATGAAAATATTCAAGATTCGTTCATCTACATTTTCCTTTCAAGTTTCCGAGTACCCAACATTTCTACTTTAAATTTTAAATTGCACGGAATGTTTAATGACTACAGGAACCTTCCCCCCCCCCCCCCCCCCCCCCTTATTTTCCAAACAGGGCTCCATGAACCCGCCTTAAATCAGCTTTTGAACCTTCTTTGCCATTGAATGACGTGATAGTAACTTATGATTCATTAATTTCGTAACGCCGTGGAAGGTCGGAAATTCCCTTATCAGGACTCGTTATCAGATTTAGCTCTCTTGGGTGTTTTATCGTACACTTAAGGTGATGCAGCCTTCCAGTGGTCACTAATAACTGAGCCTGAGATCTCAATACGGCCTGCGACCGTGAAGAGTAATTCGCTGTCGATTTCTCTCACCACTTTCTTTCGCTGGAAGTCTTACACGTTTAATTAACTGGGTACGTGGTTCCAATGCATCTATGGCCTCAAGACCGTAGAGCAATACAATAGAGGGATCGATGGATTTCAATCAGTTGAAATTCTAAGCGTTGCGCCATATTTAAAGGGTTATCATTATTGATCATGAAGTTTTTCAGGTTTTCACCATGTGTGCCCACGCGAAACACCATTGCTTTGGGGAAGTCGACATCACCTTCACCACGACCGTACACACTCAAGCGAGTTAACCGAAGATAGCAAAGTAGTTTATTTAATCGTTCAAGAAAGAATACATGTGTTTTTTCAGCCTCGAAATTTCAAGCCTCGAAAAACTACTTGGTAGAAAAGTTATGACTTCTCACCTTGAAGTGCTGTATTGCTAATATCCCAGAAGTTTTATACCTAGGAAAATGGTTCAACTGAAGAATATCAATCAATTGACAATTAGCCTAACTCTAAAGTAAATTTTCTGTCTCTCATCTTTTCAGCTTTACTTTGCACTCAAGGTTTAGCTACAGATTGCCGCCAAGTCGAACTTGATATTTTATACGTGCTAAAGCACTCATAAGTTTCCGAGCGCGAGATTTTACGACCAATGATGAATGGGCATTAATGTAAACTGAAACGTAAACTACTCCAGCAAATAAAAACGACTTAATAATAATTATAATAAATCTAACTTGACCATAACAATATTGAAGCGAGGACAGGTAGATAAACAATCAAAATTGGAGTAGAGTTTATTGAAGGTTCCAAGTATTACAGTAATTAGCAGCTAATATGTATATATATTTCACGTTAATGAATTAACGTCTCACAGCCAAACATACAATCCTGAAGAAGAACATGGGCTCTTAACATGAAACTTCTCACTAAATTAAGGGCAGAGGACGCTGCATCATCGATGCCATCGTTTCAAGCGACTAGGATCAACATCGGATGTAAAAATGACTTCAATGGTAACCTGATGTTAAGGAATTTAAACTTACAAGGATCACATAATCACTACAGAGTGGGACAGTGGGTGGAGGTGATGAAGTGATTATAACCAGAGGACGGTGGAGGAGGTGGCGGTGGGAGTTGTATTCATGAGAACGAAAGGCCATTTAGAATGGAAGTTTTCATAATCAACATTAATATGAAGTAGTGGAGCAGAGGTAACGGAAACCAAAATAAGAATGAAGCAGCTGTGACACTCACAATCCTCACCAGGAGGTGACAACGGAGGAGCACAATGGAGGACTGTGAAGTGCCGGAGCGAAGTACAGCTAATACTCACTCCGTCAGCGACGCCTCGCTCCTGAGGGAACAAGGCTTCAAGTTAGTCATTCCGTGGCGGCGTTCACCGGTAAAAAGCAAATGGGTGAACATGCGGGAAAAGATATCAACACGTGGACTGCCATGGGTTAAACTGAAGTTCATTATTCAACTTAAATTTCAAATCACAAGTTGTTGGCAATTTTATAATAGCAAACATTAACTGGGTTCATTAAATACCATTAATTTTGAAAGCTTAAGATTTTTCAAACACCCCATCGATAGGTCGTTTCGCAGCAGGACGAACTCAAGCACGACCCATCGACGGGTCGTATCGTAAGCAACGTGTTAGAACATATGCAACTATGCGACGTGAGTGAGAACAACCAAAGGACATCGACGGTCAAGTCATTAGTCAATTGCATTATTCAGAGCTACACGCTGTGTTCTTAATGAAGTTACATTCCTTCTTACTTAACATTTACAGAATTGCTCCGATTCAAATACAATTAGTTACAAATCTCCAACTGAATCCAGGCATCAAAAAAGCTGGTGCCCCAGAATTGGAAGGCAAATTTGCAGAGTATCTTTTCCGAGTGAAATTAAATTTTGCTACAGAAGCTCAGATATAATTTATGATGAGCATGAGTACAGCGCCTTAATCATTAAAACTTTTGTTGAACTCACATAGTTCGAGTTAATTGACCTCCACAAATCAGAGGTCAAAACTGGAGAGTAGATTAAGTGATGATTTCATCTCATAGCGGCGTAAATGTCTTTCAGGCAGAGTGGCCTAGTTTCTAGTTAGTAACTTGGATAAGAAAAGCCAGTTTGGCAACCCTGCGATGAACACCACGCCTCTAACTTGAGTGTCCTAAAATTCTGCGTTTTGTGGGTTAGGACACTCTGCATATTTGCCCTCCAATTATTCCATGAATTATTCCCAAGAATATTTGTTCGATGTGTGTCGAAAGTCACGTGTTGTCATATGACTGAGTAACCAACTTACGTATAGCTATTGAAAGGAAGCTATCGCATGCAAGGTTATACAAAGATAGTAAAACAAACAACTTGCTAGACTAAATCTCACCCGATGGATAGCCTTCAACTGTCGATGAAGAAACGCCTCGTTTAGTGGCCATGATGGCGAGCATGAAGAGATAAAAAATACGCATTAATACACAATACAGAAGGCAAAAAAGAACGAACTGCCTATTGCCACTAATATTCATAAAACAACTTCTACGACAAAAACGTTAAAAGACAATTGTCATAGGTGAGTTAGTGAAAGGTTAAGCAGGTCCACTCATTTTTCGTTACAATTGCAAAATAATTTCCCTCCCCCTAATTGGCGAAATTCATTTTTCGATGACAGTCGCAATGAAAACAGCGTCTAAATCTCTAATACCAACAAGTAAACCAAGACGATTACTCTCCATCTACTTCTCGTACTTTCTATCCGCAATGGCGAGAAAAAATTTTATACTTGTAAACCCGCGATACTTGTTAACTTCAATTTGCGAAAAATATGAACTGTTAAAAGTTAAGTTCAAGTTAAGAAAAGTTAAAATATGAACTGTTCTATTCAATACCTAATGCGCCTTTTCTTGGTGCTGTATAAACCATAACACGCTAGGACAAGCCAGTACCCATTTGAAACACCTGTGCTAGTAAGGGACTAGTGCTTTCTTCTTTTTTCCCCAAGGAAAGAAACATCAAACTCTCCAACTATTGCGCAAGCGTGCAACATGCCAACAGTCTTTCAAATAATATACGTTGATGATCATCCAACCAATTTTAAATAAGTAGCACTTAGGAACACATTCTAAGCAGCCGCTAATTAGAAATGCCAATGTCTTCTATGTTAGGACAACGGTTTGACTTCGTTCGTTAGTTTTTTTAGCAGTAATACGTCAGGTTAAAAAGCCGGATGATTTCTAATATGAACAATTTTTTATACTCACGCCTCCAATTATTCAAATGTTAATATGTGGTGAAATTTATATTAAACCATGAAGAACACAAATAAGAAAGACAACATTGTAAACTAACATAAACGGAAAAAGAGCAGGTATCCTAAATACATCCTAAAAAATTCGAAAAAGTAACACTACATCATCAAACTGTGAAGTATTATTAAAGGGATTTTGATCAACTCAATGCAGAGAAGTGAAATTTTTCCAAGTTGTTAAGTATGTAGTTGAAACAAATACGTCGAACTTTAACGTATGCCTAAAGTCGCTTCAGAATATAGTCATTCACTGAGGTACCTACTCCTGCAGCTGTGAAACCAGAAGGGTTCGCACCAACTCGCTAACCGGACCCACAATTGTTGCTGTTCCATCATCGACACCAGAACAACCGACGTTTTCCTACATACGCAACTAAGAAGGTTTGATACCACAACAGGCGTCGCTTGTAATGATTTTAACGCTTGTATATTAAATTCTACACGCGGAAATAGAGCGTTTGTTTACAGTGCGCTGAACATGCAGCATACTATTTAACGTCGTGTGAACCAGTAAAAATTTCGTTGCTAGTGAGTTACCATAATCCCGTAATCTCACTGGAAACGGTAATTAAATGCAATGGCTGTTCACTCACGTACATGCCAGAAGAATAAGAAAGGCTTACAGTATCGATTGAAAATTACTGATGAAACTTAAAAGCTGTCAAATTTATTAATAGCAAAGAGAATACTCTTTAAACGCCCCCAAAAAGTGAAAGGAGAATTTTAACGAACTATTTTAAAACAAAGTATTACCCAGTCTATGCGGTTGAAGATACGCAAAGCTCTTATACGGAGCATAGATAAACAGCCAAATATATCAGAGAACGTCTCGGGTAACTAATACTCACCTGCATTCAAGGCGGAGCTGAAAGAAAAAAGGGTGAATAGATGCACACACATATAAGAACTAACACTATCACTGATGATAAACCAAACGGAAATGTTATTCAAATTCCATTCTAAGAAGGGCTTAAACTGAAGTGACGCCCAACAATATTCAATTCATGACCACAATAAAGTATGCACATTTTGAAGAACAACCCTCAATCTATGAAGAAGATTTCAACTTGCTGTGTATGTGAACCGAGTACGGGGAAGCTCACCTGACCACGGAAGTAGAGGCGAGATCCCAGCACTGTGCTCGTGCTCCCCACCCGCCACCGCCTCCCATATCGTCACCGACGTGCCATCCTGCAATGCATCTCGACAGCAGTTAGGAACGCTTGCTTGCCTGGATGATGTCTCGCGACTCAAGGATACGGAAATCTGGCATTGTTTTGCGTCCGTCTTTATCCCACAAGAGAACTACGTTGAGAAGTTCAATGGAAGTAGTTAAGTTTGAAGTATTGATACAGAGAGCAATATAATTGAGGTCGCTCATAAAAAGCAGATCAAGTAGACCGACAACTGAATGCTCAACATTGAAACATTCAGAAGTAGGGTTCTTCTTACGAGGTTAGTCCCTAAAGCGTTACAAGGTGTGTAGTTCCCGCTCTACATAAACCTCGTTAATTCAAAGTTAAAAATACTTAAGAGATTCAATAACGGAATTCGAATCTCCCAGCGAAGTAACGTTTTACAACAAAAGTAAAAAAATAATGAATACAACACATGAACAGTTTCAAAGGTACAAACAAATTACCTCAATCATAATTTAAATAATAATAAACTGGGGAATATCCCAAGCAGTGAAATAAAAATGCAAGACAAAAACTAAAAATATTTCGAAAGGAAATAGATACGACACCAAAAGTGAAAAAAAAAGAAAACATGACAAACTGAAAAAAAGCTCAGTTTTCGCACTGAAACTGATATTACCAAAATAAGTAAATAAAAAAATATCCCTATGAAAACATTCTGCGAAACAAGACGGCTGGGTTCTAACCGAGGTGTTGCGTAAATGGAAAATTATTTCAGCATACATTTCGTTGTTACATACAATTGACAAATCGAAAAAAACAGAACTTCAAACGATGTAGTTAGAGGAGAGAATTCTTCGAGACGTGATGCACGTCATGGCATGTCAAAGCTACACGTCATGACACGCGACGCACGTCGAGGTTGCACGCCACTGCACGTCATGGCACGCGACGCACGTCGAGGTTGCACGTCATATCACGTCCAGTACCACAGCCTCGCGTCGAGCAGAGAACATATCCTTCAATACTCTGCGAGCGAAGACGGCGGGTCGCAGGCACACAGAAGACGCACTGCCAACCACAACCCCAGTGTGGCAGTGAAATTTCACTTTTTTTGTCAGGGAACATACAATAGCACGCTTGACGTAAAGCTTACGTTTCAAAGAATTGAGAATTTTCCCGAGCAAGGTTCAGATATCATTTGAAGTTTTCTATCTGACTGCAAGATCAGAATTACTCTTTACAGTTTTTAGCCAGCCATTGAGTGATGTGACCTCTACTGAAATGTTTACGGGATTGCAAATCATTTGGGGCACAACCTAAAAAATAGAACTGTACCTCAAACGTACACAGAAAGTCCCACGACACGTTCATGCCAGAGGTGACGAAGCAAGAAATGTATAGGACGCGAGTCAAAATCAAATGCAAAAAATTAAAAACAAAGACCACTAACTTGGGACCCTTTTTGAAAAGCGTGATTTGGATAACCTGAGAATGTTGCAATGGGAGACACTAAATTTCCCCTAGAAAATAAAGTTCATTCAAGAGATACAAGGAAATTCAGATATTGAGTCCAGACACAATTAGTACATAATATACATCGGGTATCAAAAGAGGAAAAGTTGAGACCACATTATAGTACAGCATGGCAATATAGTTCACTTGCCATTTAGGAAACCAAAAGTACAGAGTTAAGGATGCTTATGAATTTTTTTTCCATTAAAGATATCAACAGCAGCAGTTGGTCTCGAGATATCGAGAGATATTTCGCTTTCTCAAGACGGGGAACGCACAACAGGCAAACGCACCAAGCGGCGCTCGACTGCCTATTGCCGTACTTGAAGTTTCTATGCATGAGCACTCCGATGAGCCCTAACTTTACATGGCATCACAAAAATATTTCGCACGTAATAACACGTAACAAAATCTATTTACCTCATGATTTGTCTTCAATGCAGATAAAAAAATATGGCATCCTATTTACATTATGTACAAGTACAGACAATACACGGATTCAAAGCCGTGATAATTTGAAGACAGTCACAGCACGTATACCTTAGACAAGCAAGTGAAAAGTAATTTGAAAAAAATGATGCCGCCCACAGCTATAGTAGGACCATAAAACCAAATGACTATCACAAAATTCAAGTACTGTAACTGCCCATCTCAGATACCACGTAGCCAAAAAACTACAACTTCTCAGCACACGGAAATAAACCGTGTGGTCAGCCACATCTAAGCAAATGCATCTCAAATAGAAGCACAGAAGCGAAAAAGCTTTCAAATTTTGCTGGAAACTAATTTAATTCATTCCTTTTCCTCTCGGGTTTGTCCTTTTTACATAGACTTGGAACGAGCATCAAAACAGGCTCAGAGAGCGTGTCGTCTATACATTCACTTGACGATCACAGCCAAAATATAGGAGCGCGGGATTCGCACCGTTGCTATCTCAGCGTTGTGAGAGACGTTCTCATTAACAAGTGAAAATTTACAATACCAAAAAAACAAAGGTAAGAAATCAAGCAAATATCATGTGTGCACCGATGTTACACGTTTTTAAGCGAACGTATTGTGCAAGTGCTATGTTCGTTGAAAAAGTACATGCATAAACGGGTATTGAAATGCACGTGATAAATTATGTGTAGAGTGGGTTTCCTTATATCGCGGCAATATGAATTACACGGGCCATACAATAACAACGTTACAAAAATACGAAAAAGCATACTTGAAATGAGTGAACTGACGCTCACATTACAATTGGAGAATTAAAAAGTGTTCCTGTACCCTCTGAAGTTCAAACCAAGTCTTATAATTTGATTGGTTCACATAGCATGCCCTTTAATTTAGTTTATTTATTTATTAACATAATGGTTTAACCACCGTATCTGTACAAAGAGGGTCTTCGCAGTAGCAGGGAGCTCGTCACTGAAACGTAAATGGGAATAATCGATTGGTCGGAAAGGCAGTTTCCAATGCTAAAAATAAAAGTAGAAAGGGAAAAACGTAACTCCATAATTACTAATCAACGCTACACAAGCCTATTGTTATAGACGGCACAGATCGACGAAGGCAGACGCTTATCAGCGTACCTCTTAAGTGAAGTATTAGAATTCTGAAGATGTTGAAGGACAATTTCCTTTACTGCACCTTCTAGAGGGATCAATCGAGTTCGATGTTCACTTGAAATGTAACGCAGATCAACCGATGAAAAAATATTGAAGCTAGTGCAATGAACAACCGTAACCATTCAAATCCTAAATTAAAATTTCAAATATTTCTAAGAGTAACTCGACATATGGATTGTTAGCCATGATTTTCAGAAAATTCAAAACCTCAGAAAAAATACTGCTTGAAGATGCTCTACAGAATCGCTTGTGATTGGCGTATGTCACAGGACAAATTAATCATAGCGACGGATTTGGGAAATTATTCAGTGACGGATTTAGAGAAACGTCGGGTCATTGAGCTCCTACGACTGCGAAGACGCATGGAAAATGCCAAACGCTTGTTTTAAGAATTTGAAGCACACGCACATCTAAATTGCTTGGCTATTTATTTGCTTTACATTCTTTCCGTGAAATAATGTTGTAGAATGAATAAATCGATTTGAATCTGGCAGAAATGTTAAAAATTTAAGTGGTAGATACTATCTTTCGTCTAGGACGACCTAGTCAGCGCGTATGCGATGTGGGTTAATCTAAGAGTTAGAATTATAGGAAACGGCATTGCCGTCTAGCAGTGCATTTACAGGTGTTCGTAAAGAAGATGCACGCACTCCTCATATCTCAAGAAATAAAAATGAGCAAACCATTCCGGAAGAACACGCGTTAGCAGACAGGAAGTACCACAAAGATTCAATGAAAGAAGCCCAGAAAAACTACGCAGGTGAATTAGACAATCAACACTCGCACCTCTACATCTACGCAAATCAGTAAATAAAAAGAGTAAAACCAGGACCTGAAACCCACGCAACTGCTGTCATTTCAGATACAAAATACAGGCATTTAGCGCTAATCAACCGATGAAGTGCAGTACTGAACTTAACATACGTTGAACAAAGGAAGAGTAACAGAACATACGACTGAGAGCGCTGAGGGGAGTTATGCTATAAAAAATGTAACATAACGCGTGAACAAATTACTTGCAGTTTAAATACGCATGCAAATCAATAAAATAAAACAAATCCAATACAAAATCTTCACGAGGTTTCTTACACGTGTCAGAAGTGACGTTTACACAATTCCCTCACAAAGAATACAACCAAAGATGAACGAACGGTCTGTGTTAGACGAGACCAACGACAGGTGGCTGGTGTTAGTTAAGATCGAGGCGACTAACGGGTTTGCAGCATGCATCACAGCACACAACTTCTTGGAAACGAACTCGGTTATTTTAATTTTAAGTTTTAGCGCTACAAAAATTACCTTTTGCGACCATCTCCAGCTAGATCCACAGTGCCTTCATAGCGCTTCACTATTTTCACCACACACCACCTAGCTCTCCACACTACTTTCTTCCGTATTTTAATAACTACATTCTTTACTCTCACCGCAACCCTCTTCCGTATTTTCATAACTACATTCTTTACTCTCACCACAACCCTCTTCCGTATTTTCATAACTACATTCTTTACTATGACCACAACCCTCTTCCGTATTTTCATAACTACATTCTTTACTCTCACCACAACCCTCTTCCGTATTTTCATAACTACATTCTTTACTCTCACCACAACCCTCTTCCATACTTTCCTCACTACACTTCACCTCATTTACCAAACTACACTCCTTACTCCCCTCACTACATTCTTCCATACTTTCCTCACTGTATTCCTCCCGACAGTCTTCCATACTTTCTTCACTAAGACTAAGCTTCACCTCACTCTCACCACACACTTTTCTCTCTTCACTACACACTTTTCTCTCTTCACTACACACTTTTCTCTCTTCACTACACTCGCTGATTTCCTTGCAACACTCCTTACTATCATCGCTCTCACCCTCTGTCTTTTCACTATACTCTACTTTTTCTTTATTGCATTCTAAGCTCTTTCCAATCACGCTCGTAGTATCCTGAACGCTCCCATGAACTACAGCAATTTCTCCAGGCTTTCCTTCCAGGCCCTGTAAATTTTCACCCGCAGTTGCAACGCCGCTGTTTTGGTTTTCATCTAGCTGTAGGGCAATCGTTCCAATGACACTAGGATTCTCATCATAGTTAGCAACATCAGCTTTGCTGGCATCTTGCATCAAATCAGAACTGCAGCCCACATTGACATTACGGCTGTTCTTGTCAGTCGCAGCACAGTCAGTCTCAGTGACGCACTGACTTACACCACCTGACACACTCTCACCTAACGCACATTCTTCTTCCTCGTCATTTCCACCACTAGAAATATCACGTACCTGGTTTTGGTGACTGGGCTCTTTTCCCTCACCTGCATCAGGGCCATCATCATTGCCAGTCGTTTCTTTAGTTTCATTCATGATACCTAAATTATCAGACACATCTTTGGGTTGAGTACTTGAGACTATAGATGCAGATTTCTTAGGAGCATCAACATCCGAAGAATCGCTTGAAGAGTCAGAATCACTGTCAGAATCAGAACTAGATGAATCCGAATCATCGGAGTCTGAACTGGAATCGTCAGATTCCTCATCATCCGAAGTGGTGCTCACAATTTTTTGCGTAACAAGGGAGTCATCACTGGTTTCAGGAATATTTTCAGTTGTGCTAACTACTGATTTCTCTGTTGTCAACTTACCATTAGTGACGTCCACCGATAACTCTTCAGATGCCGTTGATTTCAGCTGACCAATACTTACCCGTGATGAAACATCCGAGTCGCAACAATCACTTGTATTCAAGCCAAGCATAACTTTGGTTGTAGCATGGTCCACATGCTGAACTGGACTGGAACGAGAGGTATCACTGCTTTTTGCTCCTCCATTGTCCTTATCAGATGACAAATGTCTGTAAGTGCAATTTTCATCATTGCAAGTTCCCAGTAGACCAAATGGGCAAAAAGGATCAGATGTGTCGCTCGTTCGTGGCTTATCGATTTGCTTTGGAGAATTCTGCTGAAGCTTCTGAAGCAGTCGATTACGAAGTTCACTTTCTGACAATGCGTTTACATTGCGCTTAGGAGATGAGTCTGACAAAGAAGGTGACTTGGAAGGTGAGCAAGGAGCACTTGATAAATTCAGAGTTGCATTAGTTCTAGTTGAACGTGCAAGAGGACGATTGTCTAATCTGAAGTTTGAGGCCTTCCGAATCACAGGACGCTCAATACCAATAGTCGAAATTTTGCTCTTGACAACAGCACTCCCAGAAGCAATTGTGTGTCCAGATGCTGACGTCCGCGTCTTAGACAACACAGTCAAATTATTGGACCACTTGGTATTACAACCTGAGGACCGAGTCCAAGTTTTGTGCCGCTTAGCTGGATTGGTCAACTCGTTCCTAGGCAGTCTCTTGACCAACGTACTTCGTCCTTCCAGCTTCCCTGCACTGCCCAAAGCCACGTCGGAACTTTTGTGTTCCAAACTGTAATTGTCACCCACAGCCTGCACGTAGAAATGTGCTACATTACAACCACAAGTAAATGCCGAGCCTTTATCTCTTTTTTAGTAGAGAGTGGCTGAGTATCATTGACATGATACTTCACAGGGAAAGTACATGATAGGGGTTCCCCAGGCCCCTACTCACGCCCGAGCTTTGCTTTAAGGCCTTATTTACCTCTCGTTTAGTGCTCAGGTAACATTCCTTGAGGACAGTGACCACACTGCAGGCAACGACCCTGTTTTGCTGCATCAGCATTTCTTACGCCAACTGCCGCGTACAGGGCTCAAACCCGTGCATGAAGCACAGAACGCAAGCGCTCTGTTCACTCGGCCACTGCAAGGCCTACAAGTACTTTACAACCACAAGTAAAGCAAATAGATGAATACATCACAGAAGTAAATAAATTTATGAAATTCACTAACAGAAATAAACATGCACACTAAATGACTTTCAGGCCCTTGGTGGGAAGAACTGAAGTTATCAGTAGGAGGTTGTGTCGTCTCGCGCGAGAAGCACTTGGAATTACTAGACTGGATTTAACTTCATGGTCGGTAATAATATATTCATGCATTTACTTGTCATTAATTTACTCTCAAACTCGTTTTCACATGTGTCATAAACACAAATTCAAAAATAACAGCACAAACAAGCTTGATTATTTCACACTACAGAATTAAACACGTGATAGACACTGAACTAAGAAGCAATTATTTATTTTTGCTGACACACCAGTTAGATGGGTTGATAGTTACATTCTGAAAGACAGAAATAGGTATAGTTCCGTGGTTCCAAACAAAAAATTTCAACCCGAAAGCACTTAATACAGACTTTGCACTTAGCTACACTTCAACACTTGATTCAACAATCTTAAATTTAAATTAAAATTTGCAAATTGAATTTGCTGCTGTAGCTTTTTTCACAGCTACTGACCTATACTAAAGTACACATTAACACTTTTTAAAACGAAGGTAGGCGCTTGAAAGTACAATTACTCCATCAGTTTTTACATCTGCCCTCAATTTTTACATCTGCCATCAATGACTCCCTCAATTTTTACATCTGCCATCAATGACTCCCTCAATTTTTACATCTGCCATCAATGACTCCCTCAATTTTTACATCTGCCATCAATGACTCCCTCAATTTTTACATCTGCCATCAATGACTCCCTCAATTTTTACATCTGCCATCAATGACTCCCTCAATTTTTACATCTGCCATCAATGACTCCCTCAATTTTTACATCTGCCATCAATGACTCCCTCAATTTTTACATCTGCCATCAATGACTCCCTCAATTTTTACATCTGCCATCAATGACTCCCTCAATTTTTACATCTGCCATCAATGACTCCCTCAATTTTTACATCTGCCATCAACGACTCCCTCAATTTTTACATCTGCCATCAATGACTCCCTCAATTTTTACATCTGCTGTCAACAGCCCCATCAATTTTTACATCTGCTTTAAATGGTCTCTGCCTCAGCCATTAATTTGCATAGAATTTATTGAGGCTCAAAAAAGCAAACCTGTTCTCCAAGCTTCTGAGCTGCAGCGTGCATCTTGGTGAGGGTGAGGGAGTCTGCAGCAGCCTGACCCTGTAGCTCTGTCAGGCGCTGGCTGCTCCTGAAGTGCTCGCCTGACTTTTTCTGTTGAGACACAATAGTGACATACATTCACTGGCATTTCAGTGCTCAGCCTCTCTTGCACTAGAGGTCTCACACCATGATCGACATTTTAACCCTAACATTTTAATGGTCGTGTGATTACTACTAGTAGTAGTGATAACCCTAACATTTTAATGGTCGTGTGATTACTACTAGTAGTAGTGATAAGCGTTGGCTAGCACATTTCAGTCAAATCGTTTATTAATTGATAATGGAATTGATGTGGTGAACTGATGCACAATAGGCATGTGAGGGACACGGTTAACCTTGAGTTTTAATTAACATTACAAGATTCTCATTAAAATGAACAAACCTTTATCAAAACTTAGAAGCATTGTTCAGAACTGAGAAAGACATGGTGGTTACATCTGGCATGTCACTCATGTTGAAATACTTGAAAATTTTTGAGTTACCACTGTAAGTTCAAAAATATATATTTAATATTTTTACATTAAATAATAATACCTGCAAGGTTAGTTGTATAATTCCATACAACCCAAGAGTTTAGCCGAGTAAAAATGGCAGAATATATTTCACCGATAACTACGAATTGGATGAGGACAGTAATCACAAACATGTCATACATTAAATTCAAGGAAAAAACATGAATAAAACAAATTCTATGAAATTGCACCAGATATTTGAGCAAGAAATTGAGAAAGGAACATGAAAATTTTACAACACAAAAAAGTTTAAAAATGATACCCTCAAAACAGGCAAAATTTCATGACGAATTTCTAAGAGTAATAGTAATGAAGCAGTCCTTCTCAACTAGCACCATCTCTTGACCGTGTACAACAAATAGATGAAATGCAGCAGATACTGGAAGAGACAGAATGAACAGTTTAAGCCTCCCTAACTACAACAAAGGCATTCCCAAGAGAAGAAAGAGGAAAACACTATTTATTACAGAATCAAAAGACCATCTGTGTACACTGCATGTTCCCACACTCAGCACATAGAAACAGTAAGATTGAAAGTTTATGAAACTTGTTGAAAGACACAAGAAAAAGTAATGTGCTGAAACAAGTACAGCAGTCAACCATAAAATAAAGCTGCACAACATAACAAAAGACCTATTCCAGTTAAACATAAGGAAGGCCTACCTAATATTCATCTAGGGACATCACATCTTCCTTCTGAGAGCAATAACTTCAGTTGGTTCAATAGTTCTACCTTCTGAAAGGTTTGGGGGTGACTAACCCAGAAACTGATGAAGAGAGGCAATCAAAATTTGACAGCATGAAATATAATGCCCTCACTCACAAGTGGTATATTAGATAGAATAAAAAGAAAATATCTCCATGATGAAATATGGTGAATTTATCACAAATGAAAGGATTGAGCATGCAATAAGACATTACAAGTCTGAGATTTAACAAAAATTCAAAAGATTTTCATAAGAGTAAGAAAATACACAGCTACCTGGTTCAGTATATAAAAAGAGCCTAATTCAAGATCCATCCAACCATGAAAACAATTTTTAGAGCTTAAGGAGGTCAACCCAGGCTGTGGCGGTCCGATGAGCCATTTTCTGTTTGATATTGAAAAAGGACCCTTAGGTGGTGGACTATTTCGCTCCTAAAACTTTATGGCGCTACGGACACTAGATCCAAGGGGAGTGAAAGAGGACCAAAAATCCTGAATTTTTGACCCCACATAAAAAGAAAACAAAACAGGAAATTGAAAATTTGCTACCATACTTGTGTTAAAAATGTTTCAAGGGTTCTTAAACTATCTTTGTATTTGTTCTAGCATAAAAACTCAATGAGTTCTATTCTTTTGAAACATCAATAAAAATGAACTATAAAACCAATATGTCTTATTTATTCAAAACCTAAGGCCTGAATTGAAAAAATGAACAAAAAAAATTGTGCTTATTTTTAAAAGTTACATATTATAGGCAGATTTCATAAGAATCAGACAACAAATATAAAATTTCATAATTTTTATATACATATAAGAGTTTTTATTTTTCATTTCATTTTTTGCCAATAACAACTCACCGTGTGAATATGAAGTTATGCATGGAGATTATCGAAATGAGAATGATAACAGCATTCAATTACATAAATTGTCCATTATATTACACTTCAATAAAAAAATTTTCTTTTGGCTTACACCCAGAACCTCTCATTTTCAACATTCAAAAGAATAGAAGTCAGTGAGCTTTTATGCTATAACAAAACCAAAAACAGTTTTAGAATCCTTGAAGCATTGCAAACAAAGTTACAAGAACAAATTTTCCATTTGAAACTTTCATTTTTTTATATATATATGCAAAAATAAGTTTAAAAATGTATACGTTATTAGTGATCAAATATCGCATATAAACAAAAGAAAAGAGTCAAATGGAAAATTTGTTCCTGTAACTTTGTTTGCAATGCTTCAAAGATTCTAAAACTGTCTTTGATCTTGTTCTAGCATGAAAGCTTAATGACTTCTATTCTTTTGAAAAATCCATAAAATGTACCAAAAAACTAATTTTTTGTATTTTAGAAACAAAGAAGGCCTAAATCGAAGAAGTTACAGGAGTAAAAAAAAGTTTACTATCAACAAATACACATATAGTGGCCAAATTTCAAACAAATCGGATGAAAAAAATTGAAATCTTGGGTTGACCCCTCAAAGTGTTGAAATTTTCAAGCAGTCCTCTTATGATTACAAATGTATTGATGACAGCAGAAAATAACAAAATAAACATTGAATGAGGATATGAAGTTTTTCTATAAATAAAAAAATTAGGCTTCATTTTTGATGGTTTTTAATTTAAGATGCTTGAAATTGGTAAAAAATGTTTTAATTTTTTAATTTACTCCAAGTTCTGAAAGTTTTCAGGCAAAAAAAAATATCAACAAATTTACTTTGTAGTACAAAAATACTATACAGTACATTAACAAACTGCAAAACATACCTCAGAAAAAACACAAATTTCCCCATCCTAACCGTACATTAACAAACTGTAAAATATACCTGAGGAAAACACAAATTTCCCTATCCAAACCCTACTTAAGACAGAAAACATTGGCAGCTAATGCTCCCCAGCACACAAACCTTATACTGAGCCCTGAGGCCCGCCAAAGCTTTTTCAAGCTTTTCCATGTCGTCCCGCATTTGCAGGAGCTCAGAGTCCGCTGTCCGCACCGCTGCTGCCTGCCGCTGCACATCCGCCTGCAGGCTCTGCAGCTTCCCTCTGTTGTACCGATCAGCAAGTACTAGACACGGGCATGTGGCCTAGTTCATTTATTTATGCAATCATGTTTATTGTAGCCTATTGCATTCATTTATGCATTCATATTTATTTTAGCCTACTATACTTATTTATGCAATCATATTTATTGTAGCGTACTATACTAATTTATGCAATCATGTTTATTGTAGCCTATTGCAGTCATATTTATTAAAGTTTATTACATTCATTTATGCATTCATATTTATTGTATCCTTTTGCATTTATTTATGCCTGTGACTGCCTTAACTTAATTAATAACAGTTGAAACTGAGTTATCACCAAGATGACAGGCCAGTGTTGCATAATAGACATTTTCACTAGCCCAATTCTTATGATAACAAGTTAAACTCTGGCTGGTTTAGAACCCCGAGTTGAATCTCTAGTCTTGCAATCAAAGCAATAATTGAATCCTAAGCCTAGCAAGATTAGATTAAATGTTAGTTTAAGCCTTAACTGCAACAAAGACAATCCAAAATGTGGAATGCACCATTTAGCATAGCCTTCAAGGAGCACAGAATCTATGTACAAAGTGCATAGAAACAGAAAGTTGGTAAAGAAGTATATGAAACAAAATAAAAGTTGGAGAAAATAGGTGCTGAAAAGCAGGACAGCAGCGAACCAAGAAAAATGGCATGTAACACAACAATAACCTATTCTATTTCAACAAAATGAAGACTTACTTAACCTTTAGCTTGGGGCCTCACATACTCCTCTTGGGAGTGCTAATTCACATAGATCCTAAGCCTTGCAAAAAGGCCTTTTTATCTACCAAGTTTAACAATAGAGAATTGTGTAGAGCATAAAGAGAAAATTACTACAGTATAAAAATGGCTTACGACAGTTAAGAAAAGATGTCATTATTTACTGATAATGGAAGAAATCAAGATCAGGACATTCACATCATGGACGTTATTTTGAAATAGTTTGGCCCTTAACATTTTTCCTCCACGTTTAGTGCATTATGCAGGACCCACTGTGGGACTAAGTATGCACAGCTTTGGCATAGTAAATTTCATGCCTCTTGCTTCTCTGCATCCCATAAAAATGTAATTACAGTACAACAATTCTGACGCATAATTTGGAAAAATTATGTGAATAAATTTTGCATTTATAATGAAACTAACCTCAAAATCCAACCAATGAAAATAAGGCACAAAATGATTGGAAAGTAATCAAAAATACTCACTTTCGCTCTTGGATGAGATGTTCATATTTCTTAAGCATCAACAGCTTGGCTTGTTTTACCTTGCTGCCACTGCCACCAACACCACTGCCAGACAATGGCTTTTTTGAGGATGCATCACTGGAAGCCGCTGGACCTGTAACCAACGACTTCTCAACTGGAACATTACCTCTCGTTCTTTTTCCAGAAGAGCCAGTTGATTTCCTAGGTTTGTCAGCTAAATCCCTAGACTTACATAGTTTTTCATCTGCACTTCGTTCCTCACATTCAGAGCTCAAATTTTCATGTGTTAGAGTGACACTTGCAGGACTTCCACTAGATGAAAGATTTGCAGGATCCTTTGAGGATGGAAAATGCACCTTGAACTCTGCTGCTGGCACTACTTGGTCTCCATTACTACTTACAAGAGGCTTGTGCTCTGAGTTTGTTGCTGTTGCAATATGACTTTTCTTCTCATCCACAGTTGCATGCTCAGCAGGACTTGACAAAATTAATTCACAGGAAGATGACACTGAAGCACAAACATCAGTGTCACACACATTACTTTCTTTTAATGGAGAGACTGAATTTTCATCTAGTTTTGCAGCTTCTGCACAAGCACCAGCACCTCTGATGGGAGAGAGGGCAGCTTCATTCACCACAATAGCTTCAAAAGAGCCATTCAAATGCTCGTCACTTTCCAAAGCAGGTGTGCAAACAGCATTACTTTCTGGAGGATTTAATTTTGATGCACCAATATTTTGATCCAAATTACCAGCACAGCTTTGTACATCTGCATTAGGAGTTTTGTTCTCAAGAACTTCCTCTTTCTTTTGGATGCATACTCCTTCAAAAGAATGTAAGGCATCTACATTTGCCACAGATGCTTGCACTGTTTCACCACCACCAGTTTGTGATGCGGCCTCCTGTACAGGCCGGTCAATATTTGGGCTACGAGCTGGTGAACTTCCATCATAGGGACCAGTTGTCAGTACAGGCACAGCATCAGCTAAAGTTTCCAGTCCACATACTGGCTCAGCTTTACTTGGATTCATCTCTGTAGAGCAGTTATCAGTTTCCATATTAATATCAGGTACAGAATGGTCTTGATCAAGAGCTACTCCTCTATTCACAGAATTGAATTCATGAAGTTCATCGTCAGTAGTGTGTGATATGAAACTCATCTTCTGTCTTGATAGAATACACTCACTTACACTTGAGTATTTGTCATTATCATCATTCAGTTGAACATTAGATTGCAATGTGTAGTCCCCAGATACTTGCACATGTTTTGATTGGGCAATCTTTGAATTCTGATCAACTGGTGAATTCTCTTTGTTACCCTCAACGTCCGAGTCAGAATTCATCAACTCTGAATCAGTGGAAGAGGAATCTTCAGAACTTGAATCTGATCCACTTGAAAGTGAACTAGATGATGAGCTTTTGCTTTGCTCTTTTACGCAACTTTCATCAATTTTCAAGGTTGAACTTCTTCGTATACTCTTCAGGTAGCAATCAATCTGCTCAGAAATGCTCTGGAAAGCAATGCTATCCACATCAGTAGTTTTTTCTATGGTATCATTCATCAAGTCAGATTTTCTCAATGAAGAATTTGAAAGTACCTCACGAAGATCGCTGCATCGGTCCAAACGTTCAGGGTTTGCAAAATCATTTTGACCATGAGTGGAGTTGACTCGCCTACTGAGTAAAAGATTTCGCAAGTCTTCTTCACTTTCAGATTCAATAGCACAAGCACTGGCTGCATTCTGTTGAAGTGATGGCAGAAACACTCTTTCATCAATGTCAGCGTCTTTGAAAAGCTCGTCAAACTGCGGGCCAACAGAAGTTTGCTGGTGAAGTTTTCCAAGTCTTCCAAATACATTTGCTTCATCAAAGGAGTTCGTATGCGCAACAGACATAGTTTCTTTTTCTGAACTAAGTTTACTCATCTCTTCATCATTTGGCTGCATAGGGATACTCTTCTCTTCTGCTGCATTAGCAAAGCAGCTCTGTTCTGGCTGGCTACAATCATTAGAGGCATCAGATGCTGTTGATACTTGATCTTTGTCAGCCATCAACCTTTTGAGCTTCGCCTGGCGATCACGTCGCCACTTTCTGTCTCGGTAGATTTGCTGCAAGCGTAGCTGCATGCAGTGGTACTCTACCTGAGATGACCGACTCAGATGCTTCATTACCTGAGCCACAATAGAGGATGATGAAACAAAGCATGCTCACAAGCTGAAAAAAATTAATAAGCAGAAAACACGTATTCCTGAGGTCAACTACAGTCAGTAAATTAAATGGTACAAAATAATAGCAATACCATGGCGCACTCAGACTTTAAAGATGTTTGTTGCTAAGATATTACTCTTAGCATGTAAAATTTTTCATTTTGTTCATTGGAACTAAATATGAAACAGTAAACCTAGTATTGAGTCAAACTTAGACATAGTAATGAGTCAAACCAGTGTGTTTGATCATCTATTTTCCATACTAAGAGAGCAGCAGCTTCAATATACAGGGGTTGGACAAAATAAAAACACATAATATTTTGGCTTCATAAGCTTTAAACATGTTTTAAACAATCAAAACACAAAATTTTCAAGTGTCTTATTATTATTCATTTGATATAGTTATTAAAAATGAATTTCTTATATATATATTTTTAAAAATGAGTCATAATTCATAAAAAATGGCATGCCTCTCAGACTTTCAATGAGGCCAAATTGTTGATGCTCATATGGCAGGCACTAGTGTAACAGAAACTGCCCAAATGCCTAGCATTCCAAAAGATACTGCCTTGAAAGTAATGACTGCCTTTGAAAGAGAAGGAAAAATATCCTCAGCAAAGCACAGGTCTGGCCAAAATTCAAAGTTGTTAGAGATCGTCAGACTCTAAATCAAATTGTCAGAGAGCATCACAAGACCACGGCTCCATTCAGACCATTCAGGAGCTGCAAAAATCTGGATTCCATGGAAGAGTTGCTCTCAAAAACAAGGTTTGTCAAGGTGTTTCCATTATTTTGTCCAACCTGTTAGTAACATAATCGATGCAAAATTATGATAAAATCTTTTCATTTTTACCTTCATATGAGCCATGAGATTAGATCAAGAGTTGGGTAAGGCATTCCTAACTTTAGCAAATGAGGAGCATTGATAGAGGAAGGAACCATTGAAGACAGGCACTTAGGAAATGGGAAATCTATGCAAGGTGTGGCCTCACACCCTGCCCTGGGCTATGGAAAAGCCAGATTGAAATAAATTAATAATGCACAATTGAAGGTAAAGAAGAGAAAGTAGTAGGTTCTGGGGAAAATGGAATTGAATTGGAAAAAAAATCCATAGCTAAAAACCTATTTTATAACAACAAAAGGAAGGCTCACTTAACTTTCAGCTAGGAACTTCACATTTTTCCCTCAAGATTCCCATGAATAACTTGTTACCCTCCTAAAAAAACATATTCCACGCAATATGCAAACTCAACTATAACAGCCGCTTCAATTGAACGATTTTTTTAATGATAACAAAATTTATTAGAGATAATGAAAATTTGGAACATGCAACTGAATGAAAGTAAATTGAATACGGAAAATAGATTAGATTATAAGTTAGTTTAAGCCTCTCTAACCGCTGCAAAAATAGAGCGTATCGAAGAGAGGAAGGAGGAAGGCATCATTTAGTATGGAGATAAGAAAATGAGGAATCTATGCAGAAAGGGCATAGAAACAGTAAGATGGGAAAGAAGTTCATGAAATAAGATAAAAGTTGAAGAAGAAAGTCAGAGGTGCTGAAAAACAGGACAGTAGTGAACCGAAAAAAGGTGGTCCTTAACATAACAAAAAACATATTATTTCAACAAAAAGAAGGCCTACCTAACTCTCAGCTCGGGCCCTCACATTTTTCCCCTGGGAGCGCTAATTCTCATAGATACAATAGTTGTATCCCCCTGAGGGGTTGAATACGGAAAATAAATAAGGAACAAATTCTTATAAAGAATTTCCTCATGCATAAAATGTAAGGGCATAAAAAAATTTCAGTAAACATACTTCACATATTTTGAACACACAAGACATACATATCACTATTACACCCAGATAAAAGTGTTAGACCTAAATACAGCATTGCTGGAGTATAGCCTCACTCTATGGTAGCATGTCATTATTATCTCACTGGTTGGTACAAAATAAAATACAAGCTGAAATTCGCCAATGAAAGAAACATTGGTAGAAGCATTACTTAAAGAACTTTATTAAAAATATTGAAGATTCAATTATAATTACCGTTGAACAAGAGCTTTCCATTGCCAATGTTGCATCATTGCCATCTGTTGAACTTCCTTCCAAATGCCTCTCCTTCATGCTCTTCACTAGGTCATCAGTGTTGCCAGGAGAACTAATTCCAGAAGAAGCAGTAGCAGAAGTCAAGTGCAGCTCTGAGTCATCAGAATCCGAATCCTCATCAAGGTTGATAATGATAGGTTTGGGGTATCGAAAACTGTGCTTCACAGGCGCAGCTTCGGCAGCAGAGCTCTTAGCGGGCACATCTTCTCTTACAGGATGGGCATCGTCAGCAGTTTCAGAACTGTTTACCGGAGAACCAGTGATGATTCTATTTGATTGAAGAGGAAGCCTATTATTAGGTCTAGCATGAGCAGAATTGGTTGAACCAATTTTCTGAGCCTTGGCAAGGAGACTAAGAAGAAGTTCATTTCTCAGAGACTGTTCTTCATCTTCAGATTGAACTGCGGGTTGTGAATGGTCTACAGACACAGGAGCCTCTTTGATAGCTACTTTATTATGAATCAAATGATCATTGTTCAATTTATTAGATTTCTTACCCCTTTTTCTCACTTTCTTTGCAGGAGGAGCTTTATTCAACTTAATATGAATGAGATTAGCTTCATTTGATTTTGTTTGTTTGGCAACTGCATTCATGAAAGCCTCCTGATTATGAGCATTGGCTTGGGACAAAGGGCACCCATAAGTGGACAACACATTAATTCCTGATGCACCATCTTCAGTTTGACATGGTTGAAGTACATTCAAGGCCAATGGTATGATGGAGGATGGGCATTGGTTTGGGAACTGAATGGAAGATTCACAAGAATAACTTGTAGCAGGACCAGAATGAAAGCTTTGCGGTGCAATACTTCTATCAGTATGGCAAGATGATCCATACATACCACCAAGGTTGTTCTCTAGAGATGATTCCATTGCTTGTTTACACAAATTTTGTTCATAACTGAAACTTTCGAAGCTATTTAAATCATTTTGCTGGTGAGCAGCAGCAGGAGGTGGTATCATATAAGCCCACTCAATTGGAAATGTGAAGGGCCTACAACTACCCCAAGACTCAGGTTTGCTGTCCATTTCTGCATCAGAGTTACTGATCTCCATGTCTACAGGAGTTTCACAGTCCTTGGATGCAACAGGGTTTAAATCATCGTCAATCACATTATCTTGATTAGCTAGTTCACCAACAGGAGAGAGTACAACTTTAGCCCTGCTCTGATTTTCATTTTCAAGACTTATTACAACAGACTCCAAAGCAAGTTTTCTCAACATCAACTCTTCTTCTTCCACATCACTACCAGAGTGACTGCAATGATCTGTGCCCTCTTTACCAACACCAATGACACAGTCACTGGCAGCTTTTTTTGCAACTCTTTCAGAAAAACGTTCTGGATGATTTTCTTGTAATAGCTCTGCCAATGTGCCAGGGCGAGGCTTTCTGCTCAAGTTAGGTAAAGCAATCTCTTTCTTTGACTTTTTTCTTTGCCTCACACTCTCAATGTCTCTATTTTTTCTTTTTGTTGGTCTAGAATCTCTTTCAAGGTCTTTTTGTTCTTGATGTTTAGTTTTCTCTTTGCCCCCCTGATCAAGCATATGAATTGTAGAAGTTGGAGTTGGATCACTAGTTAACCTCCTTGTTTCAGCTAAGGACTCCATTTGACTCAACTTCTCTTTCAAAGTTATCTGCTCCTTCACAGTTGCAATAACAGAAGAGCCTTTTAGTTCTGGAATTGGAGATGTGACACAGGAAATGACCTTTCCTTCTTCTGCAAGACTTTCATCCTTATTCTCATCCCCACTATCATTCAAAGTAATAACCTCAGGTTCTTTAATAGGAGGCTCAATGATATCAATATCAGTATCACTGCCAGACAATTTCCTATTGTAAGCAAAATTATTTGGTAAAAGATGGTCAGTCCTACTGAGTGCATTGGTTTCTGAAGAGTTCCACCTGTTTTGAGCACCATGGAAAGATGAAGACCTTTCATCCATGTCACCAAAAGGACAATACTGAGGGCTTCTGGAATAATGTTGCTCCTCTGAGTGAGATGAATCATTCAAATGCCACAGTCTAGTAGACTGATAACTGGATGCATTCCTAACCTGCCCATTTGATCCAAAATTATGGTCAAAGACCTCATTACAAGAAGACATTTGCAAAAATTTCTGCACATTTTCCACGCAGTTTTGCACAGCAGGATCAACTGAAGCTCTAGAAAGAGGAGAATCACTTACAAGAGAACCCAAAGATGAGAACCCAACACCAGAGTCCCTTGAAGTTGAGGCAGCAAGATCTTGGCATGATGAGCCAGCCCAAGTAGAGGGCACAGATGTTGCCCACACTGAAGCATTTTTCACGGTCTCCACTTTGTGCTCAGCTTTTGAAATGTTGCACGCACGAGGATTTTCCACGCAGCAGGACGATGGAGAACTGGAAGCTGTGAATAGAAGCAGAAGACTGAATTTAATTTGCAACAGCAATCATGGCTTAAAGTTCAAGCTTTACACATCATTTCCAAATTCACATGTGCCCATTCAGTAGGAGCCAGAATGCACTTGTCTAACACAATACTAGATAACTACCAGGACCCGTGGAAATTCCACGAACAATGCTAACATTAAGCTAGGTGGATCTGTGAAAAAATATTTTCTAGCCTAACCCATCCTCACATTACATATCCTACCTACCATATCCAAAACTATTCTGATAATATGTCAAACAAACAAATGTGGACCCGTACCCTAGCCTAACTTGACCTATCCTAACCCATCTTTACCTCATAAAATGAAAAACGTAGCAAAGCATGTTAAGGCAATCTTCTAATGTAACTCTCAGGATTTTGGCATTCACGATACTGCAAACTCAAACGAAAGCACAACAGATGGACTAAGTAACTAACTAAAGAAGGGGCAACAGTATATTATTTAGACATAAAACAAATTAAAGTAGATGATAGAAATAAAACATTAAATTTGAGACATAATTATGGATTACATCATGAAAAGTAAAATTAAGATGAACTACAAAGCAATAATAGACAATAAGAATAAGAAGTAAAGCATTTTGTCCATTTTTTATTTATGGTTAGCAATACTAGTTTGAGGGGACCGTCTACCCAAAAAAAAATCTTTATTTACGGAGGGAAAGTTTCTCTGAAATAAAGAAAATTTTCTCAAACTTTCACACTAGTTGTGCAATGCTGCAAACATCATTTCATTATTGATGTGTTTTTTTGTATCTGCACTTTTTTTTATTTTTGAAAAATAGTGATTTTCTCCTAAAAACCAAAAATTCGTTTTTATATAGTTCATATACCCACATTTCCGTAAGCAATATGGAATTTTGATAAATTTAATTTTGGAATTTTTTTTTAATTGAACTTTTTTTCTTTTTTTCTTTCATGTCTTTCAATTTTCAAAATATTAATTTTTTAGAAATTTTGTATTGCTTATGGATATAGCTCGCTAAGCCGTATCGAATGGTATATACCCCATTCATGTAACCCTGAAATTGTGAAAGCAGATAGATTCTAAAGAGCCAATTAGCAAGTTTCCAGAAAATGTGTTTTTCTACAAAAAAAATTGTTTTTCTTCCTATTTTTTAGACTAACATTAGGTGTTTTCTACAATGAACTCTTGAGCTTTTGTAGTGCTTTTTGAACATTTTCAATTCATATATTTGACATTGTTGTAGCTTTTGAACTTTGGGAGAAAATCTACATCATAAGTAAAGTGTTCATAACCCCTATTCCTCAAAAAAAAAGTTTTTTATAACCAAACACGTATTTTTTTTAAGTGATCTCCTCTTCTATGTAGCTCTTTTCAAGCTCTCTTGATTGGTATGCTAGCCATAGCCGTATCTATGATACTGCGGCTGTCATCGAGCTATGAATGAAAGCGCATGTAAACAGAAGAAAACAGAACAGCTGGAATCTTAAAATTGTCAAAAACTATTAGTCAGCGTTGGAATGTTTTGTTTGAATATGAAAGCACTTTGAGTAGCGCATGAACAAACTATTGCCATTGCCGCAAAGAAACATGCCCAATTGACCCCCCAATATGAGGGGTAGGAGAGGTCACACTGTGTCAGGGTCATGCCATCCCCTCGCGCTCCCCCCTCTGGGTTGGCCGTACCTATCAGAGTAGACGCAAGCAAGTAGTACAAATGGAAGCGCAAGAAAATCCTCCAAGATGAATTTAAAAAAAAGAAAATCAGCCACTTTTCAAATTTCCACATAGATGGCCTCCTTAAATAGTGATTTTCAGAGATTAGAGAATGATTGGAGTAAAATTTAAATCAATCCCATAAGCACACCTAATGCATATAAATAACAGTATTTTTCAAGATTCTATCAACAGGAAATTTGAAACCTGTTGGACTAATTTATACAGAATGCAATGGTCGATATAGAGTTGAATGGGCTCATGGTAATCATAAATTTGGTTTTCAAGAATTGGTAGAAGAACCCATTTCCAGACGTATCATCTGAATGACATTTTGCTCGCTAACAAATAATTTTTGATATTTGTGAAGGAGAGGCTGGTAATCAATTTTCCAATTTTTGTTGACTAAACATAGTTAATTAGATAGAAATAAACAATTTTTTATCTATGTACTTTCTGAGGCAAATAACTATTTAATGAATTATAGCAGTATGTTAATTTTTATCTTCAATGACTGGAATGTGCTCCTCAAATAAACAGCTACTTACCAATTTTGGAGTTTCTGTTGATTAAATCATGGTAATTTTATCAGAATAAACTACTTTTCTTGGATGCACTTTTTGGGGCAAATGAGGACTCAACGAGTTATGGTGGTATGTTAATTTTTGTTTTAGATGGCTGGAATGCACTCGATCATTCGAGCACGTTGGAAGAGAGAGTCCATTGTGGTCTTTGGTCAATGTTAAGTGTAATGCGATCACAGAAATTAACCATTTTTTTTTCAAAGAATCACTAAAGGAACCCATTTAAGAACGTTTTACATGAAGGACATTTTGCTCGCTGATGCGTTATTTTTGGATTATTCAACTTTGAAGTTGGCTTTTGCAGCGAGCGCACTAAACGGAATTTAATTAACAACGGAAGCCAACCCTCTATTACAAACGTAAACAGGTTGGGTCGTGAGGGGAGCCAGTTCTTCTAGTGAAAATAATAAATAAAGGTTCAAACCAACCCATTGAGGTGATGTCAACAATTGTGGTTTTTGACATCAGCCCCAAGATGGCGGCGGCCACCCAGTACAGCCGCCGCCAACTTGGAGCTGATGTCAACACAATTGCGGACGTAACCCTAAAGAGTGGGTTTGAACCTTTATTTATAATTTTCACTAGAAGAACTGTGGCTCCCCCTCACGGCCCAACCTGTTTACGTTTGTAATAGGATGTTAGCTTCTGTTATTAATTAAATTCTGCTTAGCACGCTCGCTTCCTTTGGCACGCAAAAGCCAACTTCGAAGTTGAATAATTCGAAAATAACGCATCAGTGAGCAGAATGCCATTCTTGTAAAACGTTTTTAAATGGGTTCCTTTAGTGATTCTTTGGAATAAAATTATTGGTCAATGTGAAGTTTAATGCAATCACGGAAAATAAGAATTCCGATCTTAAGAATCACTTAAGGAACCCATTCAAGAACGTTTTACATGAATGACATTCTGCTCGCTGATGCGTTATTTTCGAATAATTGAACTTTGAAGTTGGCCTTTGCGCCAAAGAAAGCGACCGCGTGAAATGGAATTTAATCAACAACGGAAGCTATTACAAACGTAAAGAGGTTGGGTTGTGAGGGGGAGGCACAGTTCTTCTAGTGAAAATTATAAATAAAGCTTCTAACCCACCCATTAGGGTGATGACCGCAATCTTATTGACATCTGGTCCCAGATGGCGGCGCCCATGGTGGTCGCCATCTTAGACCCGATGTAAACAAGATTGCGGTCGTCACCCTAATGGGTGGGTTAGATGCTTTATTTATAATTTTCACTAGAAGAACTGTGCCTCCCCCTCACGACCCAACCTCTTTACGTTTGTAATAGGGGTTAGCTTCCGTTTTTAATTAAATTACGCTTGTTTCCTTTGGCTCGGGAAGGCCAACTTCAAAGTTCAATAATTCGAAAATAAAGCATCAGCAAGCAGAATGTCGTTCTTGAAAAACGTTCTTAAATGGGTGCCTTTAGTGATTGTTTGGAATATAATTATTAATTTCCGTGATTGCATTAAACTTCATATTGACCAAATTATTTCCCGTGATTGCACAACACTTAACATTGACCTAATCTTGCCCTGAGAACAATTGATTTCCGCTTCAAACACTAGAGTTGTGGCGAGTAATTTACCGCTAAAACTCATGGAATACTCATTTTTGACGGAAAGTGCATACAAGAAAAATTGTTTATTTCGATCTAATTAACTATGTTTAGGCCTCAAAAATTGCAAAATTGATTACTGTCCTCTCCTTTAAATTTACCTGATTTTTAAAATATAATAATTACATTCAGGTAGGAATAACATAATCGGTTACTTAGTAGCCTCATTGTTGGAACACACCCACTTTTCTGGCGGGAGAAAACAGCGTCGGTTCGGGTAAGTTAAGGTAAGCTATTTCAGGTCGATTCATATTATTTTAGGTTAGTTCATTTGGTCAATATTGATTTTAGGTGCCTCACAAAAATTAAGAATTCCATTTCAAAAAAATCACTAAATGAACACATTTAAAAACCTTTTACAGGAATGACATTCTGCTCGCTGATGCGATATTTTCCAATTATTTAACTTTGAAGTTGGCTGCCACGTGCCAGGGAAGCGATCACGCCAAGCCTAATTTAATTAATAATGGAAGCTAGCAACCCATTACAAACATATAGAGGTTGGGTCATGAGGGAGAGCCATAGTTATTCTAGTGAAAATTATAAATAAAGGTTTCTAGTGATGTCCGTTTGCATAATCTTCAATGGCGGGTACCGGGTGCCCGCCATTAGAGATGATGTAAACGGATGTAACTAGAAACCTTTATTTATAATTTTCACTAGAATAACTGTGGCTCCCCCCCACAACCCAACATCTTTGAGTTTGTAATATGATGCTAGCCTCCATTTTTAATTGAATTATGCTTGGCGTGATTGCTGCAAAGGCCAACTTCAAAGTTGAATAATTCAAAAATAATGTATCAGCTAGCAGAATGTCATTCCTGTAAAATGTTTTTAAATGTGTTCCTTTAGTGATTCTTTGGAACAGAATTCTTAATTTCTGTTAGGCACCTAAAATCAATAATGACCGTTCATTCGGCTACCACAACATTACCCAAGCCTCACCCTGCCCTTCGTTACATCAATACCGTATTACAACATATTTACGTGTCTGTTCCTATACTTTTATATACGTTCCTATAACTACTAAGGTGGATAACTAGAAAATTACTCATCAGTGAGCAAAATGTCATTCATATAAAACTTTTTAAATGTGCTTCTTTATCTATTATCAATTTCCGTGAGCGCATTAAACTCTATACCGACCAATAAAATCACCAAATTCCTTTCCTACTTGAAGCAAGGATATAGAAACAAATCCAATTTTTGTTAACAGAAAGTACAACTTAAAAACAAAAATATCAATAGTAATATAAAACATATGAATCATAAAAATTGTTACCAAAAATATGCAGCCCATCAAAATATTGAATCCCATGTTAGCCTATTACCTACCTTACTTTTCCATGAACATAATTCAGCACTATAAGTGAGATATACATGAGAATGTTTCAAATTATAGTCATAATAGATTTGCAATACATATAAAATTGAAGAGAATAAGTCAACCTCAACTTCAGGAAAAAGGATGAACATCAAATGGTGTTAGGATTGCTAGAATAATTACATTGAACTGCATCCGTATTTACTGCACTAATACCAAAAGAAATTAAATAAACCAAGTAGGCCTAACCAATTACATTATAGTACCTAATACGTATTTTTACAACAAAAAATTACAGAATTTAGTACGCAAAACAGGAATCCCTAGGCAAAACAAGAATCTTATTCGACCAGCGAACCTTACATACCTATGGCATCTCTTTGTCGAGAGCTTGCTCTGTCAACTTGAAAAAATTCCCTAACAACATCACCAATGCTTTTACTGGTTTTGGAATCCCATAGATTGGACATTCTGATCAGCTTTATTACACTTCATTTACTACTAAGTAAAACACTTCGACGAATTACCTACACAATGACAAGCACATACTACGTCCTTACTAATCGCACACTATACGTGACACATACTCGACTTATCGCAAAATAACGCAGATGCACGAGGGTCAGTTCGTGACGTCACTAATTTTGTAAAAACTAAATTTGAATGGTAATTTTTTCGAATTCCTGGTTAGCATAGGAAAAACGGCAATAATAACTGTTTTTTATTCTTACATCATCTATTTAGGACTTGGAAAATGATGGAATTTAAACAGAAACATGTTAGTTGCGCATCATGATAGGTTAAATAAATTCATATGTATTATTACTCAGATATGATGAAAGCAATGCTACTTCCTAAAAAAAATAAAACTAACGCTACCATACGGAGACCACATGGATATTTTAAACCCCTCGATCGTAGCCTACGGATAACGCATTCCAACGGGCCGGCAGGCCTCAGCCGAGACGGTTCAAGAAACGGTTTGTGAAGAGTACAAGAATTTCTGGAGAATTTCTTGAGTCCTACTCGCGCGACTTTAAACTTTAGTCCACTACTCGTAACTTTTAAAAGAATGCACCTATTGACTTCAAATTACTCTCAAACGAAAGAACAAAACATTCTCTAAAAATATGTAATAAACACATCCAAAAAAGTTTCCTGAAAAATACAGAAATTCTTCGATGAACCTGTGCGACTCACGCGCCGTCGAAAGACCTAAGTCCACTACTAGTAACTTTTGAAAGAATGCACCTATTGACTTCAAATTACTTTGAAATGAAATAGCAAAACCTTCTCTACAAATTTGTAATAAACACATCCAAAAATGTTTTCCAAAAACTACAGAAATTCTTCGATGAACCTGGGCAACTCACGCGTCGTCGAAAGACCTAAGTCCACTACTAGTAACTTTTGAAAGAATGCACCTATTGACTTCAAATTACTCTCAAACAAAAGAGCAAAACATTCTCTAAAAGTGTGTGATAAACACATTCAAAAAAGTTTTCCAAAAACTACAGAAATTCTTCGATGAACCTGGGCAACTCACGCGTCGTCGAAAGACCTAAGTCCACTACTCGTAACTTTTGAAAGAATGCACCTATTGACTTCAAATTACTTTCAAACGAAAGAGCAAAACATTTTCTACAAATTTGTAATAAACACATTCGAAAAAGCATTCCGAAAACTACAGAAATTCTTTGATGAACCTGTACGACTCACGCGCCGTCGAAAGACTCAAGTTGACTCTTTCGCGCTCGCGCGTCGTCAGAACATCAAACTTTCCTGTGTTCTCAGAAACAAAATAATAATATTCTTAACGTTACTTTCAATCAATAGACTATTTCATTTGCATTTGTTGTCAAATTCAATGCAAAATTAAGGTAACCCTTTCGCGCTCGCGCGTGGTCAGAACATTTAACCTTACTCTGTTCTGAAAAATGAAATGATAATATCCTCAACGTTATATTCAATCAACAGGCCATTTCATTTGTATTTTTTTTTTTAATTCAATTCCAAATGTCAAGGCCGGAAACACATCAAACTAGACCGTGACGTATATAACGATGACCATGTAAATTTTCTGAACAAAATCATAGCGGAGGAGCATAAGTTTCATTTCTGAGAATACATTCTTGAAGCAAATCAGGATATCACTATAATTTGATCATATAATTCATCAGTTACAAAAATACAAGAACAACTATTTCTAACCTACAGCTACCAGTTGAAAAAGAATAAATGGAATAAGCCCGTTAATACTCGTATTGACAGTGTTGCTTACAAAGTGAGCGAACCGTAAAAGTTTGTTGACCTGCAATAAAATTTAAAAAAATTATAGAACACTGAAGCATTCTGAAAGAATGTGTTGAGACGTCGAAACAAACACATTCAGAATGACATAACCTCAAAAATAATACATTAGCCTGAACAACAAACTTACAGCGGAAATTGTCCCGTGGGAAAATACATTAACGCATGACCTGTTTCGCCGGAGAAAAAGTAAAAAAGACATACCTCACAAATCTGAAAAAATTATATAATTTACAACGAAATAGTTTAACATAAATATCAATAAACATAATATTAGGATTTGAACAACACCAGCCGAAGTGGACGAATATAGGCATTTCAATGGTTGAACATATAAATAAAAGAATAAGAAATGCAAGGTAACACACAAGCTTATTTTGAGATAATACCCATGAGCAAAAGATAAATACTCAGATTTAGCAAAAAATAGAAAGAAAGACTGAAGGCGTATTCTAGCTTTGAAAAAATTCGTAAGCACTGGGTGAAATCAAATATCAACTAAGGCCTACAGCGGCGCGGGTCGAGTTCTACATAAACTTAAGTAGAACAGGGAAAAATTAAAGCATTTTATTTCAAAGTATGTTGCTGTGGGTAAGGATGTCACTGAGACTAATGATAGAATATTTGCATGAATGACGATTTATACCAAACACACCAAATTTTGGGTTTCGTGCTTCTATATTTCCATAAATGGCCCTAATATATGTTTTGATTTTGTTACCGTGGATAATAAAAGGAAATATCCACGTCGAAAAATTTCTCATGTAATGACTTTAGGAAATACGAAGTGAAGATCAGTATAGCTATCGGTTAGCAGCATTGTTCAGGACTACAGTCGAAAACCGAGAATAAAATTAACCTTGAAGTGAGACAAAGGTCCAGTATTTGAGTGGGTGAAGTGTAATACTCCAAGAAGGAATTTATGAGGGGAGAAATTTATTATTAAGTGCTGTATTTGTGCACTACAATGAAGTATTACAGTATGTAATTGCCACTAGGGACTCATGAAATGCCATGGTGCATGCGACTTGGAGTTTTTCATTGTTTCTGAAATTTTTCGCAAGTTATTACAGAAAAGCGTCGTGAATTTGACAATGATTGAAATAAGTCGTAGGAAAACGAAAACAGTAATAATTAACCTCAGTGTCGTATCCTCAATTGTATGGTCTTTTCTGGTCTTTTTTCTGGTCACTCTACACTTGTAACATTCCCTAACTCGTCATCTCATTATTATCGTAAAGCATTCACGTAAAAACCGTACATTTTTTGTGTGATCTCCATTTATATTTAAATTTAAAGATCACACAAAAAATGTAAGGTTTTTACGTGAATGCTTTACGATAATAATGAGATGACGAGTTAGGGAATGTTACAAGTGTAGAGTGACCAGAAAAAAGACCAGAAAAGACCATACTATTGAGGATACGACACTGAGGTTAATTATTACTGTTTTCGTTTTCCTACGACTTATTTCAATCATTGTCAAATTCACGACGCTTTTCTGTAATAACTTGCGAAAAATTTCAGCAACAATGAAAAAATCCAAGTCGCATGCACCATGGCATTTCATGAGTCCCTAGTGGCAATTACATACTGTAATACTTCATTGTAGTGTACAAATACAGCACTTAATAATAAATTTCTCACCTCATAAATTCCTTCTTGGAGTATTACACTTCATCCACTCAAATACTGGACCTTTGTCTCACTTCAAGGTTAATTTTATTCTCGGTTTTTGACTGTAGTCCTGAACAATGCTGCTAACCGATAGCTATACTGATCTTCACTTCGTATATCCTAAAGTCATTACATGAGAAATTTTTCGACGTGGATATTTCCTTTTATTATCCACGGTAACAAAATCAAAACATATATTAGGGCCATTTATGGAAATATAGAAACACGAAACCCAAAATGTTGTGTGTTTGGTATAAATCGTCATTCATGCAAATATTCTATCATTAGTCTCAGTGTCATCCTTACCCACAGCAACATATTTTGAAATAAAATGCTTTAATTTTTCCCTTTTCTACTTAAGTTTATGTAGAACTCGACCCGAGCCGTTGTAGGCCTTAGTTGATATTTGATTTCACCCAGTGCTTACGAATTTTTTCAAAGCTAGAATATGCTTTCAGTCTTCCTTTCTATTTTTGCTAAATCTGAGTATTTGTCTTTTGCTCATGGGTATTATCTCAAAATAAGCTTGTGTGTTACCTTGCATTTCTCATTCTTTTATTTATATGTTCAACCATTAAAATGCCTATTGGTCCACTTCGGTTGGTGTTGTTCAAATCCTAATAGTATGTTTATTGATATTTATGTTAAACTATTTCGTTGTAAATTATTTAATTTTTTAGGATATGTGAGGTATGTCTTTTTTTACTTTTTCTATCGCCAAACAGGTCATTTATGCGTCAATGTAATTAATGCGTTAATGTTTAATTGTCCACGGGACAATTTCCGCGGCAAGTTTGTTGTACAAGCTAATGTATTATTTTTAGGGTTATGTCATTCTGATTGTGCTTGTTTCGACGTCTCAACACATTCTTTCAGAATGCTTCAGTGCTCTATAATTTTTTTAAATTTTATTGCAGGTCAACAAACTTTTACGGTTCGCTCACTTTGTAAGCAACACTGTCAATACGAGTATTTACGGGCTCATTCCATTTATTCTTTTTCAACTGGTAGCTGTATGTTAGAAATAGTTGTTCTTGTATTTTTGTAACTGATGAATTATATGATGAAATTATATTGATATCCTGATTCGCTTCAAGAATGTATTCTCAGAAATGAAACTTATGCTCCTCCGCTATGATTTTGTTCATAAAATTTACATGGTCATCGTTTTATACGTCACGGTCTAGTTCGATGTGTTTTCGGCCTTGGCATTTGGCATTGAATTTTTAAACAAATACAAATGAAATGGCCTGTTGATTGAATATAGCGTTGAGGATATTATCATTTCATTTTTCAGAACAGAGTAAGGTTAGATATTCTGACCACGCGCGAGCGCGAAAGGGTTACCTTAATTTCGCATTGAATTTGACAACAAATGCAAATGAAATAGTCTATTGATTGAAAGTAACGTTAAGAATATTATTATCTCGTTTCTGAGAACACAGGAAAGTTTGATGTTCTGACGACGCGCGAGCGCGAAAGAGTCAACTTGAGTCTTTCGACGGCGCGTGAGCCGTACAGGTTCATCGAAGAATTTCTGTAGTTTTCGGAAAACTTTTTTGGATGTGTTTATTACAAATTTGTAGAAAATGTTTTTCTCTTTTGTTTGAGAGTAATTTGAAGTCAATAGGTGCATTCTTTTAAAAGTTACGAGTAGTGGACTTAGGTCTTTCGACGGCGCGTGAGTCACACAGGTTCATCGAAGAATTTCTGTAATTTTCAGAAAAAATTTTTGAATGTTTTTATTACACATTTGTAGAAAATGTTTTGTTCTTTCGTTTGAGAGTAACTTGAAGTCAATAGGTGCATTCTTTCAAAAGTTACGAGTAGTGGACTTAGGTCTTTTGACGGCGCGTGAGTCGCACAGGTTCATCGAAGAATTTCTGTAGTTTTCAGGACCATTTTTTAGATGTGTATATTACACTCTTGTAGAAAATGTTTTGCTCTTTCGTTTGAGAGTAATTTGAAGTCAATAGGTGCATTCTTTCAAAAGTTACGAGTAGTGGACTAAAGTTTAAAGTCGCGCGAGTAGGACTCAAGAAATTCTCCAGAAATTCCTGTACTCTTCACAAACCGTTTCTTGAACCGTCTCGGCTGAGGCCTGCCGGTTTCCAACGGTGTGAACTATGAGATCTCAGTATTTTTCTTTTTCATGCCAACTGTCATTTAATGGAAAAACAGATTTTCTCTCACCTAAAAATGTCAAAGACCCTGACATTTCTTATTTCACAAAATAACTTTCCACGTCAACTTATGTTGACAAGATTTTGTGTAATATCAATGAAAGCTCTTTGAATTACTGTAAATGCATGTACAAGGTGGCCAACCAGTTATTTCACCATTTTAAACATTCATCGTGCAAAATTGTAAAATATGAAACGTTTTAATTAAAGGCAACGAAAGAGAAATATTGGGATTTTTTTGTATTTATGATACAGATAACCCATAATAAGACAGGATTGAAATAATAAGGCAGGAGAGAGAAACAGTTGTGAATTGTATTTAAAAAATGCTAATTAATAGTTAGAGCATGGAGTTTTATGAGATTTAACAAGAGTTCATTCAACCCTGTTCTCTTATTTGGTGGTAAAATCCGAAAAGGGGATCAGTTACTAGCAAAGGTCGAACTGGAAGACCGAACACATGCCGTAGTGAGAAAGCTGTTCAGTGTGAGTCTTGGCGTTACTGAAGATTGTGCTACATCCGCCAGAAAACGCAGTATCTGTACTCAATTGGATTACCCCGTACGACACTACAACGTACACGTAAACAGGGTTTAAAATAATCCTCGGGCGAAATTCAGCTGGAACCTCAGCAGTTATATGTTACAGACCATCTGAAAAACTGAGTTCGCACGTTCTATTATGAATGTGACAAATGAAGAGTTGTTCATTTCGCTCTTGGTCATAGGCTGTTGAATATCTCCTTCATCTGAATCGACTCATAAATAAGCAAAACTGTAGATTTTGAGGGGGAGAAAATCTTCAAATTTTTCATGAACCATCTTCACCCACAGAAGGTTACTGTCTGGTGCGAAGTAACTAGTTCTGGAATCATAGCCTTCATGTGACCCTATTTTTAACTGTTACAATCAGAGGATAAATTTAAAGGGAAATGATTGAGAATGACTTGCTGCCACAACTGCAAGAAGAAAGTGAGATTGCTATGACATTGCTATGGCCTTACTGACAGCATTTCAAGGTTAACTAATTTTACGCTTTTGTGACGTCCTTTGGTCCCCTCTATTGCCGGATCTTACATTTCCAGTTTTTTCATCTCTGAACATGTTTAAAGGAATATTCAAAACTCTCTCCAAGAACTAAAATTGAAAGAAAGAAAAAAAATAAAAAAGAAAAAATGTTTATTTCCAAATTGTCACATGAGATACATGCCAACATATTGGCTTTTAAAAGTTTCTTAACTATAGGGCATCTTAAAACAAATGTTCCATACGAGGAGTACTAATTGACAAACCATCCGAGGTGTACAAGTAGATGAGCCATACGAGGCATAATAATAGACAAACTATACGAGGTGTACTAATAGACAAACTGTCAGAGGTGTACAAGTAGATAGACCATACGAGGCATATTAATTGACAAAATATACGAGGCGTACTAATAGACAAACCAGTCGTGGTGTGCTAGTAGTCTAACAAAAGTTCTATACTAGGAGTACTAATTGACAAACCATCCGAGGTGTACAAATAGATAAGCCATACGAGGCATAATAATAATAGGCAAACTATACGAGGTGTACTAATAGACAAGCTATCAGAGGTGTACAAAATAGATAGACCATACGAGGCATATTAATAGACAAAATATACGAGGCGTACTAATAGACAAACCACACGTGGCTTGCCAATAGTCTACCTCTGTCAAGGGAAGTTGAATGAGAAATGAAAAATATGCCCTAAAAATATGCAAAGCCCTATCACCACCAAAAACATATTTCATATCTTCTCGTTATTCACCACATCATGCGGACATGGGTACATGGGATAAAATAGAGATACGTGTAAGCCGGTTACCACTCATGATTGACAAATATCTACAAAATATTGGTAGAAATGGGTAAACAAACATATATTCAATATCAAAATTCATAGGCTGTACAACATACGGACAGAAAGATTATTTTACTACGATTCATATGCTCAAATTGCACTTTATTTCATTAATTATATATGACATTAATCCGATTCACAGAAACGCCCTCTGGGAAAGTGCTAGATCTATTTTTGAATTATTTCGCTATTGCAATAAAATTTATTAACCGAATGGTTTTTGCGTAAAGAAATGAAATAGAAACATGTATATCTATTTATGTAGATACATATATATACCCACACACGTACACACACATATTAATATATATACTTATTGAAAATAGAATATTAGAAAAAAATACATATATAAGATAAAAGAAAGAAGCAACCTACCATCTACTACACAGAAAATGACAGCTGAGCTCACTGTAATCCTAAGAAAATTTTCGCGAAAAATAACTAAAAGGAAGAGAAAACTTCGAAAAACATAAAAATGAGCTGTTTTTTAATTTCTTTACAGAAATTTTTAAGAAAAATCAGGTTATAGTCAAGAAGCAACACAACTCTTCAGCATTATACGGACATGTGTACGTGGGATAAAATGGAGTAACATTGTCGCCGGATATCACATCTGAGTGGAGAATATTCACAAAATTGGCACATATAGGAAGATTAGGCCTTGATCCAAAGTAATAATTTTGATTACAGAAATTTAGAGTTTTTTCCGATTTGAAAGTTCAGTGCTAGTGTGCGCTGAACGCACGAAAAAAAAATAAAAATAAGAAGACTAAATGCAATGCTTAAATTACCCCTTTTCCCCAGCTCAGCCGAAAATCGATTGAAAACATCTTCGAGAATGATTTTGAAATAGCGAGACAACGTTAGCCAAAAATTTAATTCATTATAAACTTTGCACAACCCTCGCATCTATAAACCT
This sequence comes from Morinoia aosen, assembly GCA_030386875.1. Classification (NCBI taxonomy): domain Eukaryota; kingdom Metazoa; phylum Arthropoda; class Malacostraca; order Amphipoda; family Talitridae; genus Morinoia; species Morinoia aosen. The sequence continues at coordinate 10,521,635 of CM059562.1, forward strand.
GTTTATTGGTGTACACACAAAATGTTTTTCATGGTATATTTGTCATACAGACGTTAAATATTAATACAGAAAAGAGAAAGAAATAACAAAATAAAGATGAGGAAATACTCCTAATTATGGAAAGAACGTTCGTTCTGCTGCACTGAACTCACGGCTGTGGTGCTCATTGTTGTCGACAGAAATAAGTAAGATGAATATACGAATCGCTTAGCAAATGTAAAATGAAATAGTTTCTAAATTTCTAACAGAAATTTCAGGAAAAATTAAAATTTCTGATAGATGGGAAGTTCACACCGAGATGCTGCAGGCCCTATGACAGAGATGCAAAATGACGTGACACATTTACTCTAAATTCTTTTCCAGTTTTAGAGTTTTTGATATGCTGGGGAAGCTTGTTCCACAAAAAAGCTCCAGAAACTGAGAGAGCTTTTTGTCCCACGTTAGATGAACGGTAACTGACTAAAACATCGTTCCTCCGGTTTGGTCTTTCGTTTGGGATATTAGATGGAAAAAATTTTACCACCTCTGCATTACTTTGGGGGAGGTACAGAGAGGAGAATACTCGTCGAGCTTTCTGGATCATGAATCTGTTTGGTATTGGGATCCAGTCGAGTTTTCTTAAAAGAGGGGTGACAGGATCGTATTTATTGAAATTTCCTTTGCATACCACTTTGGCGGCGAAGTTTACACATTTTTGCAACTCTTCCTGACGACATTTAGGTAAGTCTCCCCACACAAGACTGCAGTAGTCCAGACGCGATAAAACTAAAGACTGAATCACTGATAATCTAGATTTTTCGTCAAGTGTGTTCTTTATACGATGAAAGAACATTAAGGTTCCGTTGAATATAATCGAAAAGATGTGTAACATTTCAACAGATATTCTATGAAGTGTAATGCAAAATACCCAGCAAAGAGTTCGTTTGGGCCAGGATAATAATAGAAAAATAGTTGAATAAAATTAATTTTATGAAAAAAGCCCAGCATTCTTTTCCCTTTTGCACTTAAAAAGAACTTTACGTATTTTATATTTCTTGCGTAATAAATATTAAAATAATATAATGACTTTTGAGGCATTCTATACTAGTATACGTACTCGTATTGATGTACTTTTGCTCACATCTGTTTTTGCTCAAAATTTGTGCATGTATAAATGATTAGTGAAAAAGACTTAACCATTGAATTTCATTTTTATAGCGCAGTAAACTATTAATCATTTTCAGTATTCTTAGTTCTTTGTACATAGAGACCTAAAGTAAAGATGTAACCTGATCATTCCAAATTCGCTGATTAATTGCATCTGGGAACTTGACGGACCGTGGTCCGTAATAGTCCTTGTAGCTACATGTTCGTATAGGCAGGATTATCTTTCTGTAAGAAGGATTCTATATCATAATTCTCTCAAAGCTTAGGAAGAAATGAAAATCCGACGACTCAAAAAAATTTACTTGTGTAGTAGAGACGAAGTTCTGTCATTCACATCTGCTACTGAAAAACTATCTACGTCAACATTTGAGTTTGTACCCTTCGATGTTGGGCATCACCTTCGACGCCCGACGGCTGGAGGACCGTATGATGTAGATGGTGCGGCGATTGGACCGTTCCCATTATTACCATTTCCATTAACGCCGTTTCCATTAATTCCGTTTCCATTGACATTATTTCCCTTTATACCGTTTCCATTAACGCTATTTCCATTAATTTGACCGTTACTGTTAGTACGTCCATTGCTATATCCATTACTTAGGCTATTTCCATTTCCTTTGATAGAACCGTTCCCATTTTCATTTGAGTAACCATTGCCATTAACTCTTCCGTTTTTCTTAGAGTCACCATTTCGCAGTCCATTTTTATTTCCGTTCCCATTTCCGTTGGAGTATCCATTTTTGTTTGTCTTCCCATTTCCATTTCTGCCGTTGGTATACCCATTTGTCTTTAGACCATTTCCGTTCACGCCTCCATCACCATTAGTGTAAGCGTAACCATTGCCGTTAGCTTCATTTAAATCATTACCGTTACCATTGCGTCCGTTAGAATACCCTTTGCTGCCGCCACCGTTGCCATTTCCGTTTACTCCATTCTTTTTACGCCCGTTTGAATACTTATTACCATTAATTTTATTGCCATTACCATTAATACCGTTACCGTTGAGGCCGTTTGAAAAAGCACCGTTACCATTGACGCCGTTACCGTTGACGCCGTTTCCGTTTACTCCGTTTCCGTTGACACCGTTTGAATAAGCACCGTTACCGTTGACGCCGTTACCGTTGACGCCGTTTCCGTTTACTCCGTTTCCGTTGACACCGTTTGAATAAGCACCGTTACCGTTGACGCCATTTCCGTTGACGCCATTTCCGTTTACTCCGTTTCCGTTGACGCCATTTCCGTTTACTCCGTTTCCGTTGACACCGTTTGAATAAGCACTGTTACCGTTAACGCCCTTTCCGTTTCCGTTTACTCCGTTTCCGTTGCCGACATTTCCGTTGACACCGTTTGAATAGGCACCGTTTCCGTTGACGCCATTTCCGTTGACGCCATTTCCGTTAACACCGTTTGAATAAGCACCGTTACCGTTGACGCCGTTTCCGTTGACACCGTTTGAATAAGCACCGTTACCGTTGACGCCATTGCCGTTTACTCCGTTTCCGTTGACGCCATTTCCGTTTACTCCGTTTCCGTTAACACCGTTTGAATAAGCACCGTTACCGTTGACGCCGTTTGCGTTGACACCGTTTGAATAAGCACCGTTTCCGTTGACGCCATTGCCGTTGACGCCGTTTCCGTTAACACCGTTTGAATAAGCACCGTTTCCGTTGACGCCGTTACCGTTGACGCCGTTCCCGTTGACACCGTTTGAATAAGCACCGTTTCCGTTGACGCCATTGCCGTTGACGCCGTTTCCGTTAACACCGTTTGAATAAGCACCGTTACCGATGACACCGTTCACGTTGACGGCGTTTCCGTTGACGCCGTTTGAATATGCACCGTTTCCGTTGACGCCGTTTTGCCCGTTCAGTTGCTGGCCGAAGTTAGCGTTGAGATAAAAAAACTGAGGTGCATCGGCGCAGTCGAAGTTGTACCACCAGTCACACACGAACACCTGACAGGACAAGAGTTATTAAAAAAGGAAACACCTGTAGTGATCGCTCAATTATTATAACCGTATTGTACAAATTTTTTTCCAAGCTTCTTAGACTAAAAAGATTTTTTACGCCCCAACATGAGTTTTAAAGCGGCACTCGCACTGGGAGAATATACGAGTATGAAGAGCGTGCATTTAATTTCGACGTAGATAGTAGTCAAAAACGATGCAAGTGGAAGATTACATGTCTCCTAAAGCTAATAAAATACGTGCAAAGTTGCAAGAACGCTATTGATAGTTACGTGCCTAAGCCCATGCGTTACTGTACTGATTATTCAATGCTGAGCTTAAAATTGACCTCTACATTAAAGATGTTTACATACAAAAGCCAAACTTGGGCAGTGATGACAAACTTTACAGCGGTTCTCACTCAATCACACTGTGACAGGTCTGCTTGCGAGAATGGGAAACTGAATATTTCAAACAATGTGTCACGAAAATTTTGAATAATGGTTAAATAATGAGAATTGTTTAACAAAGTATGACATAATTTGATGAGTAAGGCCAAGACTCAGAAATGGGTTGGAGTGCCCCTCACCTGCTGGTTGAAGATTGTGCCGTTAGGGCACAGAAAGCCGTCCTGACGTCCGTCCGCCTGGCAGATGTGGAACACCTGCAAAAGGATGTTTTATTCCAATCAAGCCTGGTACACATAATCTTATACACTGGTTTTCAACTGCCTTATAACTAACACCAGAACGCAATGACGGATCCTTGACCTCATAACTAACACCAAACTAAGGTCATATTCGGTACCCATTTCCGACACCTGGATTGTGGCTGAGTTCTCCCTTTTCCAAACAGGGAAAAATCACCGGGGGAGACGTTAATGTAAGCTCTCGTCTTTGCTGAAGAAATTCACATGGATAAAACAGTATCTAGTTTTTGTTTTACCCTAAATAAATAAATTACATTTAAACGCTAAATGAGACGCGATCCCTGCTCTGACAACCCGTAATTTAAGAATTTCTAAAAGCGAAGGGAATTTTTACGCATCTGTATCTAAAGCTGTGGGACATCTGAAACATTATCACACTAAAAAGAAACAGAATGACCATGTTCTCACGAAAAAATTACTTGTCTAATGATGTGTAATGAGTTGAAGTTAACAAGTTCCCTTCTTTTATGAACTTTCCCTTTCTTACGCTTGAGAGCCTGATACTCAGGCACCAAGACACACCAGACCCTGGCAACAAGACACACCTGACACTCCGCCTGTGTGTCGGCATAATACCCAGGCAGCAAACCGTCACACGTGAAGTCAGTGTCGGGCACGGCTGCGTATATTGGGTAGTCGACACCCGGCTCCCCGCCTCCTCCTATGGCGGCCGCCAGAGCTGCCAGGCCTGTCAACCCGCTCCCGTCAACCCCGTTCGCGTATCCGTTCCCGTTGACCCCGTTCCCGTTTACTCCATTGCCGTTGACTCCGTTACCATTGGAATAGCCATTGACGCCATTCCCGTTGACGCCATTTCCGTTTACTCCGTTGCCATTGACTCCGTTGCCATTTACTCCGTTGCCATTGGAATAGCCATTGACGCCATTCCCGTTGACGCCATTTCCGTTAACTCCGTTGCCATTGACTCCGTTGCCATTGGAATAGCCATTGACGCCATTCCCGTTGACGCCATTTCCGTTTACTCCGTTGCCATTGACTCCTTTGCCATTGACTCCGTTGCCATTTCCGTTTACCCCGTTGCCATTGACTCCGTTGCCATTGACTCCGTTGCCATTTACTCCGTTGTCATTGGAATAGCCAGTGACGCCATTCCCGTTGACGCCATTTCCGTTTACTCCGTTGCCATTGACTCCGTTGCCATTGGAATAGCCAGTGACGCCATTCCCATTGACGCCATTTCCGTTTACTCCGTTGCCATTGACTCCGTTGCCATTGACTCCGTTGCCATTGACTCCGTTGCCATTGACTCCGTTGCCATTGACTCCGTTGCCATTGACTCCGTTGCCATTGGAATAGCCAGTGACGCCATTCCCGTTGACGCCATTCCCGTTGACGCCATTTCCGTTTACTCCGTTGCCATTGACTCCGTTGCCATTGACTCCGTTGCCATTTCCGTTTACCCCGTTGCCATTGACTCCGTTGCCATTAACTCCGTTGCCATTGACTCCGTTGCCATTGACTCCGTTGCCATTTACTCCGTTGCCATTGGAATAGCCAGTGACGCCATTCCCGTTGACGCCATTTCCGTTTACTCCGTTGCCATTGACTCCGTTGCCATTGACTCCGTTGCCATTGACTCCGTTGCCATTGGAATAGCCAGTGACGCCATTCCCGTTGACGCCATTTCCGTTTACTCCGTTGCCATTGACTCCGTTGCCATTGACTCCGTTGCCATTGGAATAGCCAGTGACGCCATTCCCGTTGACGCCATTTCCGTTTACTCCGTTGCCATTGACTCCGTTGCCATTGACTCCGTTGCCATTGACTCCGTTGCCATTGGAATAGCCAGTGACGCCATTCCCGTTGACGCCATTTCCGTTTATTCCGTTGCCATTGACTCCGTTGCCATTGACTCCGTTGCCATTGGAATAGCCAGTGACGCCATTCCCGTTGACGCCATTTCCGTTTACTCCGTTGCCATTGACTCCGTTGCCATTGACTCCGTTGCCATTGGAATAGCCAGTGACGCCATTCCTGTTGACGCCATTTCCGTTTACTCCGTTGCCATTGACTCCGTTGCCATTGACTCCGTTGCCATTGGAATAGCCAGTGACGCCATTCCCGTTGACGCCATTTCCGTTTACTCCGTTGCCATTGACTCCGTTGCCATTGACTCCGTTGCCATTGGAATAGCCAGTGACGCCATTCCCGTTGACGCCATTTCCGTTTACTCCGTTGCCATTGACTCCGTTGCCATTGACTCCGTTGCCATTGGAATAGCCATTGACGCCATTCCCGTTCAGTCCATTGCCATTGACTCCGTTGCCGTTGGAATAGCCGTTGTTGCCATTTCCGTTGACTCCGTTCGAGTAACCATTTCCATTTTTCCCATTTCCGTTGATACGCTTTCCGTTAATCCCATTCGCGTACCCATTTCCGTTTCCGTTAATTCCATTAGAGTAACCTTTCCCGTTCTTACCGTTTCCGTTATTTTTTTTTCCATTGATGCCATTTCCATTGGAATAACCATTCTTAATCCCATTGCCGTTGCCATTTCCATTAACTTTTGCACCATTGCCGTTTCCGTTTAGACCAATTCCGTACGAGTAACCGTTGCCGTTGCCATTCGCCCCGTTACCGTTTGCAATTTGACCATTTCCGTTACCGCCGTTCCCGTTGACTCCGTTGCCATTGGAATAGCTGTTTTTGCCATTCCCATTGACACTTATTCCGTTTCCGTTTAGGCTGTTGCCATCGACTCCGTTGCCATTGGAATAGCCGTTGTTGCCATTTCCGTTGACTCCGTTGCCGTTGACAGGCGGTGGACTGTACGAGTACTGCCCCTCTGCCAGTGACAGCAGAGCTGAAAAGAAAAATGACGTAATTTATGTAACGCTTGTAAGTATTTGCTACTTAAATTAAACGTCTTCTTTAGGTCTTTAAAAATCTCAATTGATCTATTTAGTTTGCAATTGCGTTTTGTCTGAAATTATGACGATTTTTTTTAACGTACGTGGAGGGAGGGAAATGAGGGCTCATTGCATGAGGAGGAAGTTCTCTCATGCTCGCTCTGTTACATTCTACTTCAGGTTCTACTGAACTGCAAAAGTTGCATGCTCCGGCAAATGTACCATGTAGATGCAAATTCAAACCAGGGACCTTTTCACCCTGAATGTAACGCTCTGCCTTATACAGCGACAATAAAAATGGCTTCTTTGCGTAACGGTTTAAGTTAATCCCATTCGTGACGCAGAGACATGTGCGTTTGAACGAAAACTAAATGAACGCATCATAGAACTGAGTGCGAGGTATCGTCAGTTCACCTAACGGGCAAATTTTATCAATCGAAACTAAACAACAGAAGGCATTTAATGAAAATGCGACTGTATTTCTGTAGATGTCGTCTTTAATAACTACCTTCTCCCTACCCTCACACAACGCAGTGCTTCTCTCCTTGAAGTGACTCGACAATTATTTACCCACGAGAGCCAAATCATGTAAAAGAAGTCTACAATTCATTGAGGTCTACATTCTTCATAAGCGAGACAAGAAAAAACCTTCAGGGGCATGAGAACTGCGGATCATCCTCTTCCATAACTGTCGTATAAAGACAACACCCTCGCGTGTAGGAGGCCTGCTTGCGTGTAATTGCTGTTATTACACTCCTCCATGATTCATGACAACACACGCAGCGGCGGTAGCCGTGGCATTTCACACAATAATTGTGAGCGTCCTGCTGCTTTCTACATGCAGCTACGCAAGCGTTAGAATATAGTGATTCTTGCGCGACTGTACTGTTTGTAGACAGGTGAAATGTTTCATATTTCTAAATCGCATTTTATGCGTGATATTTGCTGTACATCAGCTGCGGTGTTTAATGACGTTAGTTAATGAGCTTATTTTGGTTTCGTATCGTTGAAATAGGAAGGACACTTTTCGAACAGAAAGTGTTCGCAAGAGAAACTTCTGTATCTTTATGTGTCTGGTTATAGTACTCGTATTCCATATATAAATACAAGTCTAGTAAATCTGAATGTCCCTCATGACCATCATGTTTGCGATCCAGGGTCTATGAATCAGAAAAAACAAAACAAAATTAATTTCAACGATGTCAATTTTTTCGAGAACGTAATTATTGATGTCTCATCACTTTTGTTTCGTTAAATTAATTTACAATAAAGTATTTTTTCCAAAAAGTTGGTAACAAGTTGCACGGAGTAAAACTTTAGGTCCTTTCTTGGAAGCGTAAGTTTGATGTTGCGTTCGAAGGAAACTTTTTGAAAATTTTTACGGAAAGGCAAACGATGTATGAAATCTTTTGATAGTACTTCAGCATTTTGCATTTACTGCTTCTGAAATGAACCAATTTGTGCTCGGCTTGTCATTTTTCCTTCCCAGTTCAGTAAGAGTGGTAATAAATTCTGCACATGTGCTCGTCGAGGGATAAATTCCGAGGAGAAGTGGAGAGCCTCGCGTGCGTAACGACCCACATGCTCAAAAATTATACCTTGCCTCCATTCCGTTGAATGAGGTGGTTTATTATTTTAAATCAGAAGAAAGGAAAAGAAAAATGTTAGGGATTTAAGAAAAAGAGGTCAAGTTAAATGAAGAGAAAGGAAAAAAGAAAGAAAGAGGGAAGAGGAAAGAGCGAGAGAAGACTCAAGGAAACCATGCAAAGAGAAGCCAGTTAGTGGAGGCAAAAAAGTGGGTATTAATTATTAGGAAAAATGAAAGTCAAATGAGAGCATTGACATTGTGAACATGAGTTAAAATATATTAGAGACCGTAAAGCTTTAAAATTTTATTTGTTTAGAAAATGCTTTTCCTTCACATGTCCTTTCAAAGACAAAAGTAAACTAGTCTCAGTACAAGACAATGCCCGAAAATCACCGTCCATTGAGCAGGATTCTGACAATTTACATCACATCAAAAGAACAAATAGGCTTGGAAAATACTTCTCTTCGCCAACTTCAGAATTCCCACAGCGATTATTGGCTTACTCGCATTATTTAATTCAACAATAGAGCATAAAACTTGTCGATTGAGAGTTCAGATAATTCTTTGTGAATGCAGAACACATTCCCATTCAAGGTAAGAGGAAGGCTGGCGTAGCGAAGCTATTCCCAGGCTTTTCTTTAACTAACTGCCGTGACGCAACTTATAGTTTGCTTCTACAAATTGTATGGTAGACGAGTCATTGAAGTAGAGCTAGCGTTGGCCCGCAGAGTAGACAATGGTAAGTTACCTTAAAGAGAGTTGGAAATGATGCAACCATAAACAGGCAGACTGGTCGCACTTAGTAGTTGTGAACGAGTCTTGAAGTGTTGGGCTAGATAAGTACAGTATGTGCAAGGCGTGGGAATTTGCACTCATTTATTGTTTGCTAAAATGATGTAGAGTTCATAGGGCAAAAAAAGAAGCGAAAGAAGATCTCCAGCATTCAGAGCAGTTATTGTACCCACGTGCGTAAGATAAATGACAATTATTTTGCTGTTGCATTTTTATAATTTTTGGTTTTAGGTCCTGACATCGCTATAGATTTGTGTCATATATATCACGTGGCTGATTGATGAGTTTTTTTAATTCTAAATTTTTTACTTAGTATCCGAAGTAGGAAGGAGTGAAGTTACAGTTTTCTAACTCGGAATTGTAACCATTTTTGAGGCAAGCCGTTCTCTTTACACTGGTAAGATTTCAGAGACGCTGGTAGGTCATACATCATTCATTACTTATTTATATTGTAACACAAAAATAAATTCATTACTCATCTGTACTGACGCTTAAAGGTCGGCATTCCCTTATTTGGCAGCATTGTCGTCACACATCAGGTTCTTGGCAACATGCTGCCCACATTTCTTATAAAGAATGATGGTCTCCTGAGACAAATTCTATCCTTATTCAAACGTTAGGTCATTTATGGAGCTTTCACGATGTTTCAAGGTAATTCTGCTGCATTCTAGTTGATTCCAAGTCTCCCGTGACCTGTTGTCGATTTTTCAGGCAATTTCTGTCTTCGCTGTCATTTGCTATAGTGATACACATTCCAATTATACGTGATTTCAGTTCGTAATTCACTGGCGACTAGGGGGATTCTTATACGTTTAGAGAAGCGCTGCATTCAAATGTCTTACGTCAATATCCATCTCAAAAACTGAAGATGAAATGTACTAAAAATTTAGAAGCGTAGAAAATGCAGAGAAAGTTGATCATATTCATTAAGAAAACTTTTCAGGAGCGAATTTCATCATCAGGTCGTTACATGCATGCGCGAAATGAAAACAAACGTGAATAAGAAGCTTGAAAAAATTTCGAGACAAAATTGAACAGGTTTAATTGGCAGGTACTTAATAATTGACTGTTTAGAGAGGAGATGGGCTTTCTGGGTTACCAGGTTAAGTAGTCACTTGAAAATATGTGAAGATTTTAGAACCCTGAGATCATCTCAAAGTGGAAACTGAATCTGCTTTTTCAGAATGACTAAGTACTACTCAATGAGATGGGGGTGCTAGCTGCATGCCAGTGTATGATAGTTCCTACCGCGGAGCTCCGCTACTCATATATGAAAATTTAGACGCGTGCTGCTTAGATGTGCACAAGACAAAACTATAATTGTAAGCCAGAGAGGCTCGCATCTCATTGGGAAGCGTATCCTTGCACCTGGTAAAGGATGAAATCTGGAATTCATCAACAAGCCTGACTCGGAACCAAGAATTCTGGGAACATTTTGCACATAGTAATATATTTTACGAAACAACTTCTCAGATGGTGTTTGAAATACGAAATTGAGTATTACAAAATACTTTCATTGTTTTCTGCAATGGCTTGTTCCGCGTATCGCTTCGACATAAATTTCTTAATATATGAATTGATGACACATATTGGAAACTCAGGTGGAAAAAATAACATAAAAATTCATATTCACAGTGTATATTAATGAAAATAGAACATTTTTCGGGGATGGCTTGGTGTTTGAATGAGATTTATTTTTAAACCAACTGAGCAAAAATTGAATAAGCTGGCGCCTAATGCCGCAAAAGTAGGCTTGCGGTTCTGTACACAGTGCTTGCGGTACTGTGAAGTCTAAAACGAATTATTGTCTCTTGTAATTGAGCAGTATAGGAAGGACAGTATATAGTGTACTTTTCAACTTCCTCTGCATTCTCAATTCATTTATACTTCAGATTAAGGTAGCTCTCAAACTGCTTCACGTTCATTGACTGTCTGAAAAGGACATTTTTCTTAACATAGCAGTAGTAGAACAATTGCTTGAAATAAGGACAATCGTCTTACCGTTTTACTTCATGATAAATAATTAAATACTAAAAGTATTCGCGAGTGTTTGTGCCGATGGAAGTCCCATAGCCAGATCGTTTATTAGTTTGCAAATTTTACCTCCATACTAGTATCTGCCCAATAAGAGTATATTACTGATAATTCAAATGTAGTTACAAACAACTTGTGAGTAAAATCCATAGTGATAAGACGATTGTCGTGATTTCTAGACAGTGTTCTACAATCACTTGGTATGTTTGTTTTATTTAATTTAGACATTAATCTCTTGATAAAATATTTTTGAACCTTCCTAAATCTGAGGCATAAATCAATTCAGCTTAAATTTACAGTAGAAGTTAAGATGAATAATGTTTTGTTCTTGTTAGACTGCTTTATAACATAAGACGATAACAAGGTTCAGACTGCAGTGTCTCGCCAACCCACTTTTACCTGATTAGACTCCAGCTTTCTCATTTTCTGTTTATCAAGTTTCGCAATTAATTGAATCAAGCGCATAACCAGTTTGGGTACAAAATGTGTTTAACTTTTATTAATCTGCACTGTGAGCTTTAATTTTGCATATATTTTTCTCAACTAATGAGTTTTCTTCGGATGTCGCTAATTCGCCAATTGAAATATTCTGTCCAAGCATGATGTTCTGGTTATTGCGAAAAATGTATTGGGTAATATAATATTTATTATACTGCTTTTGGAGCGCCTTGCTAGAAATTGTCTCACCAGTGAAATTACTGGTTAAAAAAAATTTTTCACGATTTTTAGCTAAGCGTCATTTTTTATAACGATTTTAAGGTTTTTACTTTCCGCAAGTAAAGGCTACGCTTCCCATGGAGATGCAAGCCTCTCTGTCGTACAATTATAGCTGCGTGCCGTGCACATCGTCTCACAACGACACGACTTTACGAAAATTAAAATCAGAGCACCAGTACTCCGTGGTAGAAGCTGTCATTCAGAGGTTCAGCTTGTACGCCCGTTTGATTCAGTCGTTATCAAGCATGCTAAAACACGCAGGGTTACAAGATTTAGCATCAACTTCAAATAATATCAGGACTCTAGAATTTTTGCATATTTTACATATTTTTGGGCGAAACTCTACCAGAATAACTTATAGAGCTTAGATGCTATCCAAATGGTCAATAGATAACTACCAATCTAGCGAGCCTGCTCAATTTAATAATTTTTGGTATTTCTTTGATGCTTCTCTTTCACTGCTGAATAATCTTTTGTTTCAGAGCTGTAATGGCTACTACAGAATTGATGAGCAAACTGGACGACGAAACCTATTTCTAGTACATATGATTAATTTTCTTGCGATTGTCTTCACTTTCAAGAATGTAGAAAATTGCAATTCAAACAAACCACTCACCTATTGAGGATAAAAAACTATTATATCCACTTACCGATTATCAAGTATAGTTGCTTGCTCGACATGTCGATCTCGTTTTTACCCCCAGAGAGGCGGTAGTCGATCGTTCGTTGATTCGAGTACGTTTGTACTGAATTCTTGTGCGTTGATTCATTCACTAGAAGCTAGGAAGTTACCATAAGCTAGGTTGAGAAAAGTTGAAGTGAAAGAGCTGATAGCCGTAGGTCAGAAGCTTTTAATTTTGCATCTGAAAAATTACAGAATAGTGGATTAACAGGATTCTTTGTGGGATTTCTTTCGTCTGTTGATTAGAATTTAGCAATAAGTGATCTTCGTGAGTTCAGTACCTAGTGCATTTATTTTTCAGTTTATTGTAAATATCTTCACACCAAATTTGTTAGGAATAATATAATTACCGAAGATTTTAATATACAGTATTCACGTTAAAAGCGCTGGATGCAGAGGTCTACAATGAACAAACTACATTGCCATTGCTTATGCATATCCTGGTTTAGATTTTTAAGATGATAACGGAATAGCATTTGTTCTGCATAATTTTTATTTTAATGAGAGCAAACTGAATTTGTGGCGTGAAAATAAAGTGGAAAAAATAAAGTTTCATGATAAACGATAAAAAAGTACATATTTCAAAAATTTTCAAATCCGTGAAACATATCCGAGTAAAAAATTTGTTCAGATATGATAAATTTCACCAATCATAAACACCTTCCCTATTTTTGCAGATCGATGCAAAAAATATGCCAATAACCGATACACTCAAACATTAGCGGTTTATCTTAGAGTTTTACAACTTCTTATGTAAAATTCTTCCACAGAAAGATATTTTGCAGATTTTTTACAAATAACTGGGGCCAGTTGTTTATAACTTGACTCAAGCATCTCATGAATAGACTAACTGAGACTGATTTTGTTCATATAAGTTGAAGGTTAAATACGATGATGCAAAACTCAAGGATCGACAGCACATGTAAATACAAAAGTTCTTATCCCTCACTTCTCAATTTTACAGCGAAAATAACAAAGGTGTTATTTTCATTGTTCACTCATCAGGGACATAAGCTGTCTCAAAAGTTCTAATGTCAAGCTACTCTCCGGTGTCTTGGGTCGCAATTAGTACTATTACTATTAGGTCTGAGATGAGAATCGAAATAAAGAATAATAACAGCAGAGTATATCCGTGCATGAGCGGCGCTCAAGAGTGAGCAGGAGAGATAATCCAGATATAATCCGACACAAAAGTGAGTCAAACGCAAGCTAAAAGCCAAAGACCATGCAGTATTCGTACATAATGCAGTGCATGTCGTATTGTTCGTCGTGCAGGTGACAGCGTAAAGCAACTGGAACGCACATATGCGTGGTCGCTCTTGTTCTTAAATGCTTATGTAGCTTCTACATGTATGTGGATCGTAAGCCTAAATTGATGTCTACAAGTTGCGAGTTAACGAAACAAAATTGTGTGTATTCGAAAACATTTGAACAGTTGACTGAAAAGTAGAGAATAAGTGAGAAGGTAGAACTCGCTTGGTGAAATTACGAAAAGTTCATTTGATTATTCATATGCCTTCTATTGAAACCACAACCTAATGTTCAGCTTCATGAACTTCACAAGAAATGATGCGGCCGGAGCTGCTGGAAGCGTCACAACCGAACAACGCATCTAAATGATGCCCTGAGTTGGCCGTCCCGCCTTATATACGCTCCTGTGCGGCCGATGACAGAGCTTGAGCGGCCTTAACCGCGTTCTGCTTACCCAAGTGGGGCACCCACCTGTACCTCAAGGTCGTCCTCGATTCAAAACCTATATTTTCCAGTTTTTAATCAGGAACCTTTATTGGATTTATAAAACTCATAAGTATGAACCTGCGCATTATTTGTCCTAAAAATTGACTTGCACATTAATTTTCACACGAAGCCTTAAAAGTTTTCATATCTCTTTAAACTGAAGAAATGAACATGTTGAACACGTGTTTTATCTTGAACTATCCCTTCACTATAACTTAAACATCATAACCAGTTTAAGTTCTTTTTATCTAAATTTACGCAGACTTTAAAGGTCGTAGAATGAATAACTTAACTGAAGCTTTCTTACTAAGTCTAGATCGAAGAGATTTTTCTGTTGAATGTCCAAAACTTTTTTCCAATCATCATTTGAATGTCCCTAGTCGCCAGATCTCAATTCGATGAATATTGTGAGGTCAATTTTAAAAGCCAAGGCGTGTGCTAAGCCCCTCAAAAGTTTGGAGTCCCTGAAGCAATCGCTGCCTGCTGTGTTTATTGCCACATCTATCGCCTGTGTCTATCTAAATGTATTAATACCTATTGGTACTCGTATATGATTGTTTACCACATGTGCTTCTATTAAATTAGGGATTTTCAATGAATATTCGAATAAATGTTTGTACGGGCTACTTTCTTGACACCCCGTTTAGAGGCACTGATTTGGAACCCGCACCACTTTCACCAGAACGCCGTTCTCAGATGATAGCAAACGAAGAAGACTGGTGAAAGAGGCTAGAGGTGATCTCTTTTGCTTATTAAGCTGCACTTCACCAACGCCATCAACATCTCCAGGCCCAATCCTAGAATTGACAGCACAGCAATTACGTTACACTTCTGGTGATAACAGTAGCTCCAGTTTGGAACTAATCGAATGGAAGTGAATGAGTAGCTTCGTATAATTTATCTGAACATCTGTGACAACGTGTGTGAGTGCTCAAAAATTATATTTCTGTTGTATAAATATATAAAGAGTCCAAATATATACTTACGCATTGGATACTACCAGTTGCAGCGAAACAGCGCTTGAAAGCATGGTGCTGTTGTCCATGTAGATTTTAGTAATTAAGTTTAATTTCAAGCATTTCCCGCTGGTCTGTTGAACTATGATATATACTTGCTTTGAAACTGACAGCTTTTGACGACCTTTTGTCATTCAGGATGAAGATGAAAAAGGAACTAGTGGAAAGAAACTCTACCTTACGTTTTTCCTACCCTCCTCTGATAAAATAGTGACGCTGACGTTGATGTAGTGAGAAAATGTATGAGTATATTTTCTTGGCTTAAAAATTTTAATATAATGGCACAGGCTAATGTTGGGCCCAAACAAGTTCTACTACTCCTCAGTTTTTGTTCAATGAAAAATAATTATAAGGAATCGAATTTATTTACAAAACATTAGCCACAAAACGTATCACTGTATATCTCTTAGGATTTCTCAAAGCTTGATCATGCAACCTCCGTTCCTTGAAAAATCAGTAACAAGGCGGAGCTAAATTATTTCGTATTTTCTAATATACACAATTGTGGGCCGAAATTTCTGACCACGACAGAGACGTCACGATTTCTGCGAGCAGACCTGGCGAAACAGATAACATTGACTACACTCACTCCTTCCTCTGAGTTAAGAAGCTGAAACTCATTTGTATAACCCGCTTGTAATGATGGATCTAGATACAAAATTGTTTCATTTGTGCGCCAAGCGCCATCCATGCCCTCTTCCCCCGTGCACCTCAGAGGTCTTATAAGCGGTGAGCTCTTCAGGGCCCGCGCATTTGGTTCGCGTCCCCACCTGTACAGCATCCTACCAGTAAACGCTGCTCTTCTCCATTGTTATCTCTAACCTCTGTCTGCCTGTATATTTGGTGGCCAGAGAGTTGACGGACCCACGAATTCGTGAAGATATATTTGGGAAGTCAAGTAGATATAGTATTCGACGTACAGAAGTTTGAGAAGAAGAAGTTTGAGAAGTACAGAAGTTTGAGAAGAAGATCCAGTGACTTCAGCAAATCAACACGGCGGAGGAGATTACTGATAACTACAGAGAAATTAAGAGAACTACCGAGAAGATCGTCTGGTGACGACAAGAATTATAACTTCTAAGAAGAATCTGAAGAGACAGTCAGAGCAACAAGAAATCGAGAATAAGGACAGCGTCTACAGAGAGCTTCAGAGATCTGCGAGAGGGCGGCTACAGATCTTAAACTACATCTACGAGGTGTGTCAACCGACTACAGCTACGTTATTTTCGTGCTACGGACGAAGCAGTAACGGTGCATCGCTTCCAACGACTGCAGAGACCGCGACATCGTTCGACAACAACGACAACTAAAACTACAATTTAAGATAAGTAACGCAGCAACAATAAATATTTATAATTGTTACAGTTCCGTTGCAGCCTAGATATTTATTGAGCGTGAGGCAGACAGCGTGCAGTGCGCCTCCCTTCATACATTCATCGGCCGAGCCGCGTAAAAGCGCTCGTCAGCAGAAGTAGAGTTTTTGCCAGGCAGTTTTTTTGCATTTGCAGAGTGCAAGCAGTGTGTTCAATGACCCCTAGACATGAGCTGTTTTTAAGATGCTATGAGAGCTGTTTTTTGAAGTGAGTGGCGCAATTTTCTTGAAGTGTTGTTATACGTGATTTAAATAAATTTGTATTGATTTAGTAACTGTTGTAAAAATTTGTTTTTGAGCCATCGTAAGCTCAGTTGAGCAGTAATTGTTATTTGTGTAATACCTAGAAATCGAACTAGCAACGTAACTATGCCTGAAATTCCAGTAACCAACGCGCCTGTAGTGAGTACAATGACTGTCACGAATATTTTTCTAGCGATGAGATGTTGGCGAAAGAGACATAAGTATCCTTAAATGCCTCCTGTAGCCAGTGCAACAGTTAGGTCATGTAATGCTCCCTGTAATTTGAGCGAGGCGGTCAGTTGCAAAATGCTCTTTAAAAGTATCCCTGTTTGTTTGCGGGCAGAAAGGTCATTTTTGGGGTGACTATTTTTTGGACATTTATTGTGTCATTTTGTAAAGATCATATTTGAGTTTTTTTGCTGGTTGCGTCTGATGGGATGCTGCAGGGGGAGGTGCGTTTCCAATTTGCCCAAAGGTAATGCTGAAGACCTTTGTAAAACTCAACGTTCAAGCAGTTAGAGAGTAAGAGGAAAATTGTTTGCAAGAGAATCATTGCATTTTGATTTCAAGGAAGTACTACTGATCAAAGGATCAATTATTGAAGGAACAATTCGCTGTATTAAGATGACAGGAATTAGTTTGAAGATGATGTAAAAGTAGTACAATGCATTGAAATGATGTAATAGTGATGAAATATGTACTGAGAAATGCAATGTGATTTCGAGAATTAAAATGCAATGTGATTTCGAGAATTAAAAATATATTAAAGTTGGAAGATACTCTTTCAAGTGAAGTAAGTAATAATGGATGTTCAGATGATACATTCCTGATGTTATTGCTCTGAGTACGAAAGAAGAAATATGTGAGAAATATGTGAGAAAAATAGAGCTAAAAGAGAAGATACCGCGGCAGAGTGAATGTCCGTGAGAGAATAAATAAAGCGTTGCAGCGCTTGGTTAAGATACCGACAAGTCTGTGGATATATCTGGTAAAATGGTTTAAAGTTACCAGGTAAATTTACCAGCGAGGTCGAGTGATACTGTTGAGTAATTCGCGCAGACAATTAAGTGAATAAGCTTTTGCAGAAGCTGTTACCGTTGATTTTCATTGGGACTCTGATTTTAGTTCATAATTTCATGTGGTGGAAATAATACCATTGATACCATGACGGTCAGAGTTAAGCATTGTAGATTGCGGTTGTCATTGTGCTGGCGAATAATAATGAGAGGCGATAGATGCTCGTTAATTAACCACACGTGGTGGTCTGGTAATAAGTTGAAGAGTAACGAGTATCGAGTATCAAGTATCACTGGTAAAGAGTATCGAGTAAAGTTACCAGTGCAGCTGCACTGCAGCGCACACGAGTGAGTGTGATTTTTTTTTCTTTTTTGCTTGATGCAGAGGCAGATGTTTTTTTTGTACGCCGGCGCAAGGGCGAGAGCTGTGCTCAGCACAGGCTGCACAAGGCATTGAACTCAAGCAAGGCCGTGAGCGCTTTGTTGGCTTTATTTCCTGTGGCTTTGTCTGGCAACAGTTGACAGCTGATATGAATATGACTGGTAAATAGTCACGAATAAGATGTGTTTTGGAGAAATTAAGGAGACCAATTATGAAATTGTGGAGACTAATTAAAAGTAATAAAATTTGATTTATTTCTTAGCTATTTGTTTAACGAGAGTGGCTGTTTTTAATGTTTTTTGAGCACGTATAAACAATCTAGTACGTCATACAGTCATTTTCCAAGCCTACTCGAATTTTATAATAAGTAAATTTGAAATTAAAATAAATAAATTAATGCATTTGAAATTAACCAGACCTTAAATGAATGTAAAATTTATCGTCAAGTCTCCCAAAGTTTCTACGGGATAATTAACAGCGGCTTGAACGATTAAAATTCAGAGTGTTTAACGTCAATATTGATTTTTTACCTTGACAACAAATCGTGTTTTTACCGTAAAAAGTACCTTGTGTATTCAATCGTGTTTTTGAAATGAAATTTAAAATGTTTTAATTCTAAAAGAATGCAATTTATTTTCTTGAATAACAAAATTATCCAATTGACAATTTACAACTGATTGAAAGATTTAAATTGATTGTCAAGCATTTAACGTGAAAATTGATTTTGATTTGATTTTTGAAGTACGTTCTTACGTATGTTTTTTATGTATATACCAAGTATTTTCAGTGCTTTTGCTATGTTTCGTTGTATTCTCGTAAACGTTTTGCTTATAATCTATTTGCTTCTAATTTTGCATTGTAGTGTTCGTTTGCAAAAAGCAGCATGGTGAATCTCTTTGAACTGAAGTAACCTTTCTGGTTATGTTTTTAAATTCTAGGTTTTATTCGGTGAATACGTGCTTGTGAGGAATTTGCTGTTTATGAAATTTGTTCTATTTTTTTTGTTTTTCCTTGCTCACGCCTGTGGATTTTTAATTAGTTCGCAGCTAAAAATAGCTCGTTGCCGGCGAGAGGCATGAGCTGACATGGCTGACGAGTCGATGCGGCGGTGCACTTTTGCTGTCTCAGCAAAATTAAATTAAATTTGAAATCGATTTGAAATCAGCACTCACGTGGCTGGAAATTTACCGAACGAGACTCAAAAATGTAGTTCTCAATTTATAGGTAAATACTTTAGATTAATGGGAGGTGAATGGACTTTGCCTAAACTTATGCTTTAACATTTGGGGTCATGAGTAGACTGTTAACTCAATTAATGAGATTCGTACTTAGTATTATTTACCTGTTTGAATTTTAATTTCTTCATATTTTTAATTGGTTGTTAACTCATGTTGTTGATATCGGGCCATGCTAATTGTTTCTTTGTTTTCGTTTCATTTCAGCTTCGCGTGCTGTGCGAGTGACAGCGGGTACGGGCAAGTACCGCGTGTTAAGCACGTGGCGAGTACACGTGGTTGAGCCGTGCTCCGCTCAGACGGCGTGGTGCCTCAGCGACTTTGTTCTCAAAAACCTAAAACACAAACTTTGACGACAGTAGAGTTTCAGAATTGGAAATTGAGATTGGAAATAATAAGAAAAATTATGAGAAAATTGAAATTGAAATATTGGAAAAAGGAGCTGGAAAATATTACTGGAAAAATTTATGCGCTCGTTGAAAACCGAGTTTATTTGTATTTGAAAATGCGACTAAAATTCGGACTGAAGATGGGAAAGCGTTGTTAAAAATTATGCAAGAATTATGCTTTTGTTTGGATGCGCTTAACTCCGTGAAAATTGGAGGGTAAAATGTAATAAGAAACATGTTGAAAAGTTTTATGCGTTTAAGGGTTTATGCGTTTTAATGTGCTTAATCCGTTTAGATGTTTTATAATCGTATAAGCTATATAATCACTATTTAATCTAGTTCTCGCTATGTAATAACTATTTAATCATGCTAGTGCTGTATGTGTTTTACGCTCACTATGCGATCGAGCGAGTGCAACATGTTTGGAGAAAACGATGGTGTTAACATTTTTAGTTGTGCGGAATTTAAATAATGGATTTGCTTTAATTTTGTTTAGTTATTATTTCGTTATTAATGTTGTTTTTGGACTTATTTGAAATTTCTTTTTATTTTTCATGCACAAGGTTTTGCGAATTCACCTTCGTGAACGGTGAACCATTGATACGGTGAACCATTGACTTTGAACGGTGAACCATTGATACGGTGAACCATTGAATTTAAATACAAAATAACCCAACTTGAAAAAGAGTGCCTATGTTCTACAATGTTACTTTACCATGTTCGTGGTGTTGCCAACGTGGTTTAAGTATATTTAGAAACTTGAAGTAGGTAATTATAAATTCAGTCGTTCAAAATTATGTACTTTGTTTACATTTTATTACTATTGGATTACGATAATTTGAAACGGTTTACCGAATTTCCATATTCATACTTGATGTTTTAAACTAGCGTGTGTTTGATTTTACTACATGTTTTCTTATATCTTACTCCACATTCTATATCCTTATGTATCGATAGAATTAAGTCTTACGAGTCTACGGCACTCTGTTTATTTCGATTATTCTTTTACTAATAGTGGAAAAGTTCTGTTCTAATTGGAGCGATGTTTGGCTTTAATATTATATAAATCAATAACAATAACATAGGCGTATGATAACAATAACATTATCTAACTTCTATTTTTAAGTCTACGGTAACGCAGACGAGGTTTTGAATTTTTCTTTTTGGTGAAAACTTTAATGATGCTTTAATTTGATTTTCAGCTAATTTAATCATCCTTTCTGAATTATTTTTCATTACCTACGAGGTGATAGTTTTGATTCTTATAAAATTTTCCGAAATTGCCTTGCCGGTGAACTCGTGTTTCACGTTGCAGTTAATCTATAACCCCTATAATCCCTAAGTTTATTTTGTTTTTTAATAATAATATTTGTGTTATGCGCGACTTTGTTAACGTCAAGTGGCGATGGTCAATTAATTTGGTGATGATTTCAGTGAAGGAATTTTGTTTTTGACGGTTCTGAAATTATGCATGTGATTACCTGATGTCGAAATTGCTTGTCATTTACATAATTGTTGCGGTATTGAAATATTGTGCGACATTACACCTTTAATTGCGAGGTATCCTTTACTGGGTTTGATCAAATTTAATTGTTTAGTTAATAGATTTACCTTTGAGCATGTGAGGCGGATTTTGTGTTTGAAATTAAAATTTTTGTTGTTATCCGCCCGAATATTATTTTTTTTTTGGATTATAATTGAATACCTATCCGGGTAAAGGGGGGAGGTATGTGCGCCAAGCGCCATCCATGCCCTCTTCCCCCGTGCACCTCAGAGGTCTTATAAGCGGTGAGCTCTTCAGGGCCCGCGCATTTGGTTCGCGTCCCCACCTGTACAGCATCCTACCAGTAAACGCTGCCCTTCTTCATTGTTATCTCTAACCTCTGTCTGCCTGTATACATTTAAAGGATGTTTTACAGCGACAATGAATAAATATTCGCTTCATTTTCTGCAGTTTGAACTAGCGTTGATCAAATAAATCAGTTTTGTACAGTCGAGTGAGCTGATAACCCTAGGAAAAATCCCCAACACGTGAATTTAAAAGAGAGAAGAAGCTGTTGACAGATACTGGTAAAAAACTTGCTTTCCGCTGACTGGTTGCTGGTGTGTTTTTCCTAAGGATAACAATCTCGTGCTCTGCTTGGTTAGATGTTCCATCTGCTAAATAGAGCAATTAGTTTTATTGCTTACGCATTTTTGTAATGTTTTTAACTGTTTTCCTACTAAGCTCATAGAGTAGCAGCTTTTTGAAGGAAAGTTGTCAGAAAAAATGGGTTCTCGTAAGTACTTGCAGAAAAATTAAGTACAACAGTAATAAAAAAATTCAAAATCAATTGCAACGTTGTTTATTGTTGTGTTTTCCTGCGCCTTTCAATTTGTCTCCCTCTGAATGAAAAAAACCCTCTTATTTCATACCGTCAAAATCACTCTAACGCAAGGAAAAATTTTTCAGCGTTGTCCGTATTTAGTCTCTGAGTGCGTCAGAAAAGTCTTGATGATTCCTATATTTTTTAAGCCCTGAAAGTTTTTACTGATAACGGAAGTATTTTGTAATTTTGGTATTCAAGTCAGTGCAGCACGACGGCGCCAGTTCATCGCAATCACGATTATGGCAGCTGGAACGAAGAGTTGGTCTCAACTGCAGCTGGCACGAACTTGGCACAGCGAGAGTGAGTTTGTCTTCAGAGCAGCTGGAACGATATAGTGATGTATAAAGCTAGGACAAACTTGCTCCAGCAACATCAAGGATGATATTGTAACCTCTGTCACTGGGACGAGTTTTTCTACCCACAGAAAGAACGAATTTCACGAGGCAGATTTTCTTTAATCTTCGAAGTATAGAATGGAATTCAGACAGTAGCAAGAACAAACTGGGTGGTTCATGCTTGAGTTACTTCCAAAGTCTCACATCATTCAAGGCTTTCCTGTGAACAGAATTCCACAAAAAGGAAGTTAATTAAAAATTACTTTTTTCGATTACTAGACTGCAACATAACGAAATTCATTGGCTTACACTTCAGAGAATTAGTCATTTTTTCCAGAGTATGGTAACTAAATTGTACCGCATTCGTATGAGCTTTATCTCATGACAGAAACGCAAATGAAATCAGAACAAGACAAAACTTTTCACACATCAGTGACATCAGCTGTCTCAAAAGTTCTAATGCCAAACTACTCTCCGGCGTCTTAGGCCGCAATTAGTACTATTAGGTCTGAGATGAGAATCGAAATAAAGAATAATAATAATAGAGTAGATCCGTGCGTGAGCGGCGCTAAAGTGAGAGCAGGAGATATAATCCAGATATAATCCGGCACAAAAGTGAGTCAAACAGATATAATCGGGAGCTCATCAATACTAGCAAGGACTGATGAGCTCCCGATGCAGGGGTAGGATCACTACCAGAAAGCACCTATTCCTGACCTCATAAGAGCGTCAGAGAGAGGCAGAGGTAATTTGGAGTTCACCGGCAGCGCGAGCATCCGCATCCGGGCACCGCGGCGTGAGGCCAAGGCCGTTTTGAGTTCCTCAGAAGCTATAGAACCTCCTTCCTCAGCTCGTGACGTGCTGGAGCGCTTACTCTTGTTCTCAGGCTGATGCGTTTAGTGACTGAAGACATCATCTGCGATGGCGCATCCGAATTCGAAAAAGATGATCGCTCTCAATCGGTAGAGAACAAAACTATGGCGCTTGTGTACGCATACGCGTACGGCTTGTTTAGACTTTGAGGCATATTACATGGGCTTACCAACCTGTTGGAGGCATACTACATGGGCGTACTTAATTATTTGGAGGCATAATATATGAGCATACCAGTGTGTTGGGGGCATACTATAAGGGCATACCAACGTGTTGGGGGCATTCTATGTGAACATACTAGCATTTTGGGGGAATACCAATGTGTTGGGATATGAGCGCACCAGCTTTTTTACTTACTATGCTCTCGTTGAGCAGGATCCTATTTTGTAATCAAAATGTTTTTTTTTTAAAGTTCTTTATTATTCTTAAAGTACCTGCTGTTTTGCTGAATGTTTCAACGTTGGTAGCTTGATTTTAAGTTATCTTTACTCGTATTCATGAGTTGTGCCCTAACTTTTCCAAAACACATGAGGTGGCAAAATTCTCTCTTGTTTCATTTTTTACGAATTTAGCCGTCATTAAATCAAATCGTATTACCCAATTTTCAACATCTGTCACCTTAGAATTCGATGATAATGCGTTCTAAATATTCCATGGGCTAACTTCAACAGAAATATTATTTTTTTCTTCTTAATTACCTCAGAAAGCAGCAGTACTTGGAAAAAATTTTACATGCTAGTCATGCTGGCATCCAACTAACCTCTAATAGCTACGACTTAGTTTATTTGGGTTCAACAATAACGAAACATTCTCTGTGGTTTTTGTTATTTGAGTTCAATATTAACGAAACATTTTTTATGGTTTTTGTTGATTTAGGTTCAATAATAATGAAACATCTGCTAAGGTTTTGAATAATTCTCTCCCCAGCTCGAAAAATTTAAGCTCCAGGATAAAGGATGTCTTATTCCAATCAAGCCTGATACATATCATCTTGTACATTGTTTTTCAAATGCCTAATAATTACAACCAGAATGTAATGACGGTTACTCCCGGTCAAGCCGGTGCCCATTTCCGACACCTGGGTAGAGTGAGGAATTGTGGCTGAGTTCTCACCCGGTCAAGCCTGTATCCATTTCCGACACCAGGGTAAAGTGGGGAATTGCGGCTGAGTTCTCCTTTTTCCCAACGGGGAGAACTGCAGGTGTAGGCATCCGTTCAATGACGGCACGCAGGAACTGCAGCAGCCACCTCGGCACGAGTCGCGGGAACGATCCTTCATGTATCTCTCAGCATTACAGGAGCCTGAGCCCTAATGAGTTATGGTCCCGTATTGTGAACCGTGCGGCCTCTCGCCGTCGTTGTGGCTTTCCAATCTGGCCCAAAAACCCTGAACAGGAATCAATGCCACAAACGCGATGAGCGTATGATTTGTTCTTGGATTAGAAGCTAAACGGAAACGTTCATTCAAGTTGATCGTAGAAGTAATTTTGATCATTCTAAAATTATGTTTCAGCGTGCGGCCTATAGTCACGAAAGGGAAAAGTGCCCATAGGAATAACTTAATCTTGCGATAAATGAATTTTGTTTCAGAATTAATGATTAATTTGTACAGCATGAAAACAGTGAAGCTAAGTCAGAGAGACGTAATCTGAAGATTAGATAACAATGACTTCGAGTTTATTCTTATAGTTCTACGGGTGTTAAAATACGAAGATAATCACTTATTATTTTTACTGAAATGAACACTCGATTGTTGAAATTCTATAACGGTCAGTTTTCAAAAGGCACCGTTTCGATTTTTCAAACATCATCATCAGGCTGCAAAATACGGAATAAACACTTAGTCACAGTGATAAAACTGCAAATATTAAACCTAAAGTACACCAGATTGAATAAAATATTGCTTAATCACAGCATACGAAGACTAGATAGGACAAATTTTTTGTACAAGACTAAAATAACAGATTGCTAATTGTTATAGTGCACTGCAGAGTTTAGTGAGTGACAAAGTTAGTAGGGACTTTTTATTCACACTCAACCCAGGCGTCCTATTTTTCAATAAATCATTCAAAGGAATTAATCTTACCTGCTTGTATATTTTTTTAAATAATATGTAGCAATATATGTGATGTGGTACTCATTAAACTTTCAATTTATGTTAGCTGAACCGCACGTTAAATTTTCCGCTTAATTTTTTCGCTAAATATGTATTTTCTTAAGAATGTGTACATATATTTTTCACGGGCTGGTAAACATAAGAAGTAAATTGAGCAGAGAATGTACGCCTAATGAGTTTTTCAATTCGTTTATGAAAATCTGAAATGTTCCCCCAACCTCCATAGAGCACCAGAACCACGAGAATATAAGCTTGTTGATTTGCGACATCTAAATGGAATTACAAACAGAGACACAATCGAAACGCACCCGACATATTATATTCACTTTTTGCAAGTCAAGTATTGTTTCACCAAGAACATTTTCTAAAATTTAATTTTTCCACTTGGCCTATGGTGATTTTTGCAATCGAACAATCTGCTCTATTAGTCGAAGTTATTCATTCGCTTACACTTTTTCTATAAAGGCGATTTTCAAGTGAATATTTCCTCGATATTCAATATGTTCGATATTCCTACATATTTGGCGGTTCTTTTCACCGTCGTTTTTTAAATATTTCGACCATAGATATGTGGCATTTATACTTATCATCCCTCATTGGAAACCAACACCTTTAAAAACAAAATCAGACGTGATTAATCTATCGAAATCATCATAGAAATTGTTAATCTAATTGTTTTAAGCGTCTGATCAGTCAAATATCATCAGTGAAACGGCATGCCGGACTAAACATTTCTTGAAAATGTGATACGATAATGATGATCGATTGCTCCACTAGAAACATCATTTACATAAAGTTCATAAAGATCTCCATAGGTCATAATTCATCGAGTTTTCCATGCAGTAATTTATATTTGAACACAACTGCAACGCTTGTTGCCCGTAGTCGAGGTCGTTGGCCACAAGGAGCGACTTACCATAGCAGTCGAACTAAACAGCTGTTTTTCTAAACTCTTCAACTGGCGTGTAAGCAATTTGTCGCCCAAAAATGATATTTTAGGTTCGCTCAGCCAAAGTACTAGCTGTGAACAAGTCGTGTTCTGAAGTGCAAAGTCTGGGAGCCCGTCGTGTCTCGAAATGAGGCTAAAACGATCAGGCACGAGCGTAAAACCAACTGTGCTCTGGAGGGGGAAATCCGTTTGAGAGCGCATCATTTTCTGAAATGAGACTCAAACGTTGAGGCGTGATCTGAAATGCGAATGTGGCATGCGCCAAGTTCTGCTTTGGCGATGGTGGGAGGTGCAGCATCCGCAACAAAATATACTGTGATACTTCTAACTAACCGGTTTTCTATTGGATAAAATGCTCAAAATTATTCCGTTTGTAATTGTTTCCGAAGACTAAGTTTATACTGTTTTTACCACACGTTTTGCTTTGAGAACTGTTTGAACTTTGCTCAGGAAGAGATAGTTCACCCGACTGACCTCTCCTATAGCAACACTACTGTATTTACTGCTATAATCGAAGTAGCGGGAAAGCCGTAAATAGTAGAATAGTAGAAACTGCAGAGGGAGATACTTAATTTCTCGAATCCGGGATTGAAGGCTCCATAATTTTGCACTCATGCATGCTGCAAACCGAAGACGGACTAGAATATAACCGCACTGCACTTGGATGTACGAGCCATGTTCTTTCTCTAACATGCACAGTTATATACTGTATGTTGTGCTCAAAACTCGTGTAATTTTCGAGTTACATATACAAATAAGGTCAACGTATGTGAGTTATGTGCTAGTGAATGAGTAGAGTCGAGAAATTGATCGTTTGAGTAGTATAACCGCAAATTAAATAAAGTCCTTCGAGTATATTTCATGCATCTTCTTCCAGATCGTTTCCAGCTTCTTTAAAATGAAAGAAATATTGGGCTTAAATCAACTCATGGATGTATGGAACATTAAAGGATAAAATGTGAAGTAATACAAGTGAAGTGTGGAGTATCAGTCGGACTCCTGTTCTGAATGCTCAATTGTTTGACGCTACGAGGCTGACAATTAATTGACCCACATAGATTTTATGCATACAAATAATAAATATATAGATGCTACCTTTGGAAGGTTCAAAAATTTATATCGTGAGAAAACTAATTGAAATTTTGAAAATATTTCGAGATTCAAAGTAAACGGCAGAACAATATATGACGAAAACAATTTTTTGTTACATTTTCACTAATTTCTTACCCTTAAATGAACATTCTAAGTAAATTTCACTGATTTGAATGAGCTGTGATGAACAAAATCCAATGAAAGTGTTTCTTATGAAGCGCCTACGTAGGCAACCATCATAGAAAGAATTATGTCGTTCTGCAAAAGAACAGTCACAAATTCTAGAAGGAATTTCACTTTGTGTAACTTTATGAATCATGAGTCACGGTCACGCTTCTCAAATAATTTATGCGCCCGTTATATCACGACTCCTGATTGGAACACTACAGCGATGAAACATCGGAGGCATTCAACAGCTCAGGCCGTGTAAACAATAGAACGATGCTTGGGGTGGTGCCTTACAGGGTGCTCGCAATCGGGTCAGCTATGTAATTGCTTCAAAGACTTCGGAAAGGGAAAGCCTGATCGTGCTCCTGCTGAACTGAACCCGGTTCATCATCCTCAGTAATTTATGTTAACTCGCTGTACTTTAAACCACAGCTCTTGAATTGTGTTTGTTCAACGCGATTGTGCGAACAAAATTGTTGAGTGGAAAGCCGCTCCTCGGTTGCGCCAGTGTTACCTGAGGGTCTACTGAACCGTCACGATAAATCTCTAGTTGACTTCTTTTGCGCT
Source organism: Morinoia aosen (assembly GCA_030386875.1). NCBI lineage: Eukaryota > Metazoa > Arthropoda > Malacostraca > Amphipoda > Talitridae > Morinoia > Morinoia aosen. The sequence goes on from CM059562.1 coordinate 10,549,977, forward strand.
GTCTGAATTTATGGATGGTAATATCCAATCTAATACCCAACCATGTACCATCCAATTCCGCAATTTCAAACGGTCATGTTATTACTACTTTTCAAGTCACCAGGATGCTTTAACGCATGTTTTACCGCACGTAATCAACTGTAGTATTCTTTTAAATTGTGTGCGTAATTACGAATTTGATAAATGCATATATACATAATCTGCTTCATTCTAAATCACATTACCATCTGCTGGTAGCATGAGGGAATTCACTACTTTATGCGTGTCAGCATTTCAGCAACAATTGCGGATTTGTGCTCGGTAAAACTGAGTGTCAAGAGCACGCGGTGTCAAGCCGTTGTAATGACCGTCGCAGCCTTGAGTCGCGTGACCAACCTTGTCTCGTGGTCGCTGGATGCTTGTCTTCTGTCACGGGCAGGTCGTTAGCAGCCCATCATTCCTTGAGCAGCATCACTTAAAGCGTTCAGCTCGAACGCTCTTCAACGTTGTAAACAGTTTTCAATGAATCAAATGGCTACGTTCCGCACTATCAGTGTAAAATTTGAAATGTATAACTGAAAATTAATAAGGGCATTTGAGCATTTATAGGTCAAATGTTTGGTATTATACTCGTGCTTGGAATAATTTTTGTAATATTATATTTTGATGAGTATAAATGATACAAAGTATATCCAGCCCCGACAGAACTTTAAATTAAGAAAATTCCCATCCATGTGGCATCACAGTACTGATTAAGATGACTTCACTGAGTCAACAAAGGCTGTAAATCAACTATCCTAATATGCTAGCCTGAGGCAAGATTTTTCCAAAAGTTTTCTTCCAAGTACACCATGACATTCCCATCAGATAATTTATTTCAAGACCAATAGGCACGGCGTGTCAAAAATAACGGGATTCAATACCTTTCTTGAACAAATTTTCCAGAAGTGGATGGCAAACAAGTATATTCATCCTAACTGTACCCGTGATAAAAAAATATTCTCGTACATGTACACTAGTGAAACTCGAATCACACATGCGGTCATCATAACTATCATTATGAGCGTGACTGAGAAATGGAAGAAGCGGACTCCAAACGAATAAACCAAGGGAATTATTAAGTAGCAGGACCTGTGGAAATTCCACGGACAATGTCATCGTTGAGCTAGGTGGACCCTTTAAAAAATTCCGTCAACATTATCTAACCTATGCTAACATATCTAACCTATCCTAACCTAACCAAACCTATCCAAACCGAACCTATCCTGATAAAACGTCAAACACATCAATGCATGTAAAGGCAATCTTTAAATGTTACAGTGAGGAATTCGGTATCCATGAAACCGCAAACTCTGACGAAGGCGTAACAGATACCAAACAAATAAATATACATCCTATGTTTCTCACGAAGCGGACACCGAACAATTATTTAAATAAATATATAAATAAACACAAAACGGGTACTATTAGGCTGAATAATTAAACTAATCTGGATGATGATTTCTGACTGCTGAGTATTTGCATGTTTTAATGCTGTTTGATTCCCTACTTGATTTACGGCGAAAGAAGCCAAATTAAGAATTATATTTCATTATTTTTCATTTAATCATGAGATGTAATAGCTGCATGCTACACGTTTAGACTGGATTCGAATGGTCTACTCAGATTTCTAAGCGTTTCTGTCGGTCTGTTTAGCGCTAATGAAAGTTTAAGTACGCCAAGAAACTATGCCATCTTTTTCATATTTCCATCCTGCTTGCGTGCACTGCCTGGCGTATTTTAGTAATTTAAAGATCTAAAATTGCATATCTTTAACGGTTTGCGTAATAGTGGGAGAGAAATTCTATAAAACTCTCACCTCCGTTTCATTTCCTGTTTTCTTGGCTACCAGTTAACATAGTTTGAAAACACTCGGTTTTATTTACGTTAGATCAAAGTTATTGGGCAGCTGTTCTGCTAGTGTTTGTTCGTGGGATGCAAGAAATAAAATTTTCTATCAATTTTTTCAGGTGCTAACGTGTCTTGCTTGATATTATTATGAAATCAATGTTCAATGTTTCTGATCACTTACAGTTGTAAGTGAGACCAAGACATGTGTGAAAAATGCCTCTGTTATGCTCTACTAATGCAAGCAGAACAAGACCAAATTGTACCTACTTAACCAACATCCGCCTCAGCGAACCTTAAATTTCAGGCAAGCACTGAACACGTAGATGAAGACTAGGTATGCAGACTCCATTCGCTTTGCCTCGATCTAATTAAACAGTCTTGCTAAAATGAAATACTTTAATAACTGCATTCGATTATATATTTTGTTAGTGGAAATTCTTGTGTACAGTCGTTTGAATAGCAGTCTTACTCTCAGAGGATAAAAAATGAATAGAAAGCATTTGTCATATTATGAGATACGTATAGCGATCGAAACTCATATATTTGAAATAACTAAGTATATTTTAATTTAGCCCTTGCATTACATGTCGCTAAAAAATTGAGCAAAAAAATGACAAGTTTGTTGACCTCTTCTATTCAGGCATTGAGCTGGGGCAAAAAATGGAATTCATTCAAATTGAATCATCGTCAAAAAATATTTCCTAAGAAATACTCTCTCTCTGCATCCCCGTGTCATGAGCAAGATTTGCATCTATTACTTTACACCAAACAGTTCCTATACTTCCATGCAAACACTCTTCGAAATTTTAATTGGAAGATAATTAGCACACACTTAACTCACCGTCAAAATAACTCAATATGCAACAAGATCTTCTAAATAGAATCGGTTCCACGAATCCGAATATTGTCATGTCTCACTCATGCTGCAATGAATTCGGATCAAACTATAATTAATATAAAAAAAACATTATTCTTGGCTAGCTGAGGTAATAAGAGATAATCCCTCCAATGTGCTAAAAAAAGTATTAAGTTATAATACTTTAAGTTAAGTTAAGTTATAAGGTGAGTGTCATAGCTTTTGAGGTAATATGAGACGTCTTGTACGATTTCGTGGCAAAATAAATGTTGAGTTGTTTAGGAAACATTTGAAGATCCAAATCCGATCGCTTTTGTGCTCTTCTAAAAAAAAGACTGCAGTTTTATGCAGGATAATGTTCTTTGTCAAAAAGGGAAAACAGCAAAAAAATTATTTCTTAACGAGAATGTTCATGTAACAAATCTGCTGGCATAAATGAGTGACCTGCATCTAATAAAAACTACCTCGAATATAATTAATAACTGAAGGAGGGAAAGAAATCCAGGAAATTTTAGAGAACTCTGTTGCAAATCGAAAGAATATTGGAGGAAAATGGAGTATCAAAATATGCTTATATCTTTTAATAAATGTATTTTCTAATGAATTTGTGGACTCAAATTCTCTATCTACTGGAAATATCACTAATAACGTTTTCAAACGAAGACAACCAGCCAATACAATCAGAAATAATTAGAACTCACGTTGCCGTTTTTCTGCACTTGAAGTTTGAGTCTTTCAAAAAATTTATGAACGTTGTTATGAATAGAAGATGCAATTTTCTCGGTATCACCTCGATCGTTTCGCCATCATACATTTATGTACCAATGATGAAAATATACCCTCTTAAGTTAGAGTTAAAATAAATGCTCAAATTTTAAATTATCAAGTTACACGTTCAAGTTAGTGTCAGCATTTAAGACTTTTTCTCAAAAATACCAAGTGCCATAGCGTCGTTGCTAGTTTTAATAAGCTTAAAATAAGGTTAATTTGACCCACTAACAATTCTCGAACATTTTAATTTTTAACGTGTTCAACAAGTTCACCAAGGCAGAAAAGGAACACAGAATTGAAATATTGTTGGCAGTGAGTTAGAAAGTGGTCAAATAATCAATTTAAACAACAAACAATTTAAACAATTTATTTACCACAGGTGATACAGAGGTAGAATGTTTCTTAAGTCTAGTACAATGGTCAAATTTGAGTATAGCTACCTGTGGGCCCGAACAAGTTCAGCGACTTCTAGGGCATCCTACCATCACGTTATTCTAGGGTGTATAATACCAAAGTGAGCTTAATATAAAAAAGAAGGTGTGATCAGAAATATGTATTGTTTTTTATTTCATTTACTTTCCAGAATTTATCCGGAGGTAGCAAGCCAACAATAATGCCTAACTCATTGTTTGGAGTCGCAGGTTTGAGTCCTGATTATGGAAAATGTCTACGATAGTGTTGAAGCGCCAGCTTAAGGGCAGTTTAAACTAGGGGACATTTCGGTCATGAGGCGCGACACTTGTATACGAGGCTCACCACTGAGTTTCATATTTGTGTGTGTTTATACGAAGTTCCATATTCGCAGTTTAAGGGCAGTTTAAACTAGGGGACATTTCGGTCATGAGGCGCGACACTTGTCTACGAGGCTCACCACTGAGTTTCATATTTGTGTGTGTTTATACGAAGTTCCCTATTCGCCACGGTAGTTACGAGGCTCTTGAGTGTCGCGGATTACGAATTCAATCAGAGCGAATTGGAAACTTCGTATAAACACACAAATATCAGCCTGAGTGGTGAGCCTCGTATACACGTGTCGCGCCTCACGGCCGAAATGTCCCCTAGTGAAATGTCCCACTAAAAGTCCCCTTTCTTTAGTCGTGGAGACCGAGAACGAGAAGCTGGGATTTTTTTCTCTCTCAACTTCGAATTCAATTCTTTTTTACTTCCTAGTGAGCAGTGCTAAGGTGAATTATATAATTTCATTTGTATGTTATCAACTAGCATCAATGAGTACCTCTAATTCATCACGATTACTGTGAGATGATTTCATTTGCAATTGCATTAATCGAGGTGCTCTCACAATAATTGCAGGCTTCCTTTTTAGGCCGCCATTATGGGTTCTGGCGTACTTGAGATGTGTGAGAGTTACGCTGCCTGTCTCGCTAATGTGCAGCGCTTAGTTCCTGCGACGATGCTGCAGTTGTTGCAGACACTGAAGCCCCTCGTTGTCTCATGTTGTTTTCTGTTGCCGTGCTTGTTGGCTCTACTCCGAGCGCAACTATCAGCTCTAAGTTCTTACGGATGAGTTGTGGCCTTGGAGAACATTTCTACAACCACCGGGCTGGAAAGTCATTATCATTTGATGACACTTAGAGGTATATTAATGAAAAAATAAACATATGCTACTCACGATTCCAGAGGTAAGTTTTACCATTTAAAAGCTGGAACGTTCGCCTAACAAATTGTTCCGGATAAAGAAATGGGGTTTTATGCCAATCAAGCCTGATACATATTATATTGTACGTTGAATAAGGGTTACTCTAACGTTCAAAACTACATCACTCATAAGCTCACTACAATGAACACTTCTAAAGAAATGTAAATATAAGAGTACTACTTTCTTCAATCTAGTACAACAGAATTTAGAACAACATAGAGCACGTCCATAACAAATTGCTAACATCTAAGTTTGAAACTATGTGTCTCTGAACTTTTAGGTACAAACTTACGTGTATCATTCATCAAAGAAGGTTGCAAAATTAAAAAGAAATGAATTCCTAGTTAATATACTGATCTTGGTTTGGAGCGCATCAATTGTAATCGTTGTAGCACAAACTTCGTAAATCATCATTTATGATGACTCCTGAGCAAAAGGGGTCAAAAAAAGCTTGCAGAAACAGCGTGGGAGAAATATCAACATAGATACTGAAATATAAATCCTGTTATGTGAAAGCTATCGTCCTCTGATTGAAACTCTGAGAGCTTTCAATTAAACTAAATTTGATTATTTTTTCGAACTTGTTTCATTTCAGCGAGATCAAACGCACACTACTTAATCGTGCGAGTTAACTATTTATGTCATTGCCCCGTGACAGACAATGCCGTTGCATTTGATGAATCGTACCAAAGTGATGCATCAAGCCAACCCATGTCACGCAATGCAATTGACTGTCACGTAATACCCACAGTGAGAGGAATGTCTTGATTACGACGATTCACCGACTGAACGGAAAGCTTCAGCGTTCTTTTGTTTCAGTTCTAGTTAACCCCTCGATCCCGCGCCATTTAAAATGAGCAATGAAAAAAAATTCTAACAAAAAAAGCTTAAATATGAAGCATTTAATCTATACTATAATAGGAGCCATGTCCGTCCGTCTCTCTGTCTGTCCGAAGCCAGCCGAAAGTGTGAGATGAGCGTATCTGTGATACGGGCCGTGTGTACTCGGCCTCATCAACTTTCGAGAGATTGAATTTTTCTATTTTACGGCCTTTCTTTCGTTTTTCCTTCTTTCTTATTTCAAATAAAAGGGGTGGACTAGTAAAAATAATATACCTATCATTGATGGAAAATATCATCGTAAAAAATTAATAGCGCTATGCATATGGCAGATGGTGACTAGGTGGACTAGTTTGGTAGTTTTCTTCGGTTTGCGCCTTATCTTACTATCAGTGCAGGTACGAAAAGCTACAAAGAAAATATTGCCCACTTCCCAAATCGTGATGAATAAGGTAATGACAACTCTGGGAGTATATAGGATCAGTGTCGAAAGAGAGTCCGTGAATCAATGACGACGTAGTTGATAGGATTGTTTTGAAAATTAATGTGAGGAATACATCAATGTTGCGGAAGGTGTAGATTGAAATTGCCCACTTCGTCCTCTGATGGCTCAATACACCTAATATAAGCATGCTTCTATAGATGAATGCAATAATATAGGCACCAGAAGCATAGGTCCAAGATGCCACGCACTGGAATTTGAGCTCACATGCAGCCTGTTCTGTTTCAACTTGTTCAGAACTTTCAGTGACTATACTTTATATTAGAAGCTCAAGGTATTCTCGACTCGGTACGTATGTAGGCTGCAGTCGATCACTTTCCAAAAGGGGATATAACTATAGCATCTGTAGGAATTAGCACTCTCAGAGAGAAAATGTGAAGTCCCGAACTAAGAGTTTGGTAGGCCATCTTTTCAGTTGTAATAAAATATGTTTTTTGTTTGCCATGGCCCACCATCTTTTTTTTTCGGTTTATTGCTGTCTTGTTCTTAATGTGAGGCTTGAAATCGACGTCCTGAAGTGTAAGGACAATCCCTGAAATTGTCATGTTTGGACGATTCATTCGTGCTCGACTTGACAGTGAGCGTGAGGCTCAATGAGTGTATCGATTTTACACACTCGCCACACCACCAATCTCAAAATACACCAAATATAAATTGGTTACTATAACAACCAAGCTCAAATCACAGAAATTGCTGACAACAGATTAGTGTTTCCAATTGCACGAATGTGGTCTGCCTGTGAACTGATAAACGCTATGTAATCACAACCAATAACCAGTAACCATCTCTACTCTCACTCCAGTTGTATTCTAATCGAAAATTACTAAAATAACTCATGTTGCGACCATATTTTACTAGCTGACAGAATTCACCGAATAAGAATCATCAACTGGTAGTGTTGGCACATGTGCAACAAGGGCATAACAGATGCTTTACCTACGTTTCAGACAACGACAAAATATAATTTTCAGCTCTCAAGGGAGCTTAATTAATGATGATTTTGTTGAATATAACGCATGGTATCTTTGGGGTACACGCTCGGCGCATAGTCGTGTATGCTCGCTAGATCAGTGTGAGAAAGAACACAACACAAAATTAGATCAGTGCACACTGCCTTAATTGATGCAGTGAAGATCCATACTGAAGGATGAGGGGATTGCTAAAAAAATCCCTGGGTGGAATGAACGTTGATTGATCTTGAGTTTATTGATCTTAACCTAGCCATTACTTGGGAGATTTTGGGCGCAAGTTTGATTTTATCTTAGTTTTCTCATGAAATAAAGCTTAGATTTTATTAGTTGCATAGAGCATTCGTCCGATTTAAAAAATAAAAATTACACATAGTACTATAAGATGTAAAATTGCGTCTTCTTGTGCGTTTCAAAATAATCTAGATGGACAAGAAACAATAGAGAAATGAACTAAAATTGCGAAAGTTCGACAGGAAAACAGAGAGAATTGAGCCAAAATTACGAATATATGTTTGGATTTCATCACAAAGACTCATTGCAATGAATCAAAAATGATTTATTTTAATTGTTTTTCTCTTTCACAAACTTCATTAAAAGCATCAAGAACGAACAAATGAGATCGCTAGTAATCAGTTTCAAATGTAACATTATTCGAGGCGATTAATCAGATCGAGAGTCCTCTCTCTCAGTCTACGCGTCATTATAGACGGGAAAACTACAACCTTGAGAAGACCGTGGGAACGATCTTCCGCTACTCACAAAATTTTAATCCGATCTTACAATCTTCCGACCCAGGCGCTCCTTCGACGTCTATTGCATTAAGAGTTACGGAACTTTCGGTTTCTGGGACTTCTAGGATTAGAGATCGTTGTGGATTATGCCATAGAAGTGATCGATGTCAATCACTGGAGCGACACACGGATGCTCTCAGACGTTCGAAGCGCTGTCTCGCGTCAGCGACGGCAAGGTTTACGTTATGGTGGAGAAATATGTGAGCAATTTTGGTGTTTTTCTGTAGCTTAAAGAATTTTTGTTAAATTTTAAATTCGTCGCGCAAGGAAATTTTATTAAAATTGTTTTCAATTATTTTCTACGTAAAAATATAAGAAAAATGGTTTCAGTCAGCTCCTTCTCAAGCATATTTGAATTTGCGTGACTTCTTGTTCTCATTGCATGAAGAAAACGTTTTGTTAGTTTTGGTTTATTGAATCATGTTATTCACTTTTCCAATTCAAGAGTTATTGTTAGGTATCATTCGTGCTTTATACTTCAAAGGTTTCAAAATGGGCAGTACGATTTTATCGGTGGACGACGTATTTCTTTAACTGTTCATAATATCATACTTGGAAAGGGTCACTTTTATGGCTTTAATATTTCAAATGCTTCAGATCAGAACGTTGAAGATAAAAGAAATGAATTTGCTAATATGGAGTTGAAAAAATTATTTCCTCTCAAATTCACCCTGTTCCGGTGAGTTTGTATTCTATACTGTTTGTTCTAAACTTGAAGGATTTAAAAAAATCCTTTTTGGAAATCCTCATGGAATGACTTGTATTGAATAGACTCCTCTAGTATGTGTTCTTCTCCAAGCTTTTAACGTGTGCGTGAAAAACGTATGGAGAAATTTTCTTTTATAACAAGAGATCAGAAATATTTCAAAGATTCTTTGGCTTCTGATTTTTAGCTTTGGATTAAATGGATGATGCTAGCAAAAAAATATGTGCATAAGCCAAGAATTTTGTGAAAATTTTCTGCAAAAGCTCGTTAGTTTGGCTCGAATTTGTGAGGTTGGAACGAAAATTTTCTGCTCTACGTCGCTACTCACTGTATGCCACGGTATATCGTGCTGTATGCGCTGTTTTGTGGAAGCAAAACTTCCCAAGAACGATCGACATCGTTCCGTCCTTATTGCACAAAATGCCAATTTACGTCGTTAACAGCACGCTTCGATACTTGTTTATAAAATAATTTAGTCGAATTATAAATTTGTCAAAACTTCATTGGTATCTAAAAGTTATAGTATAGGAGAGTCGTGTGAAACTTTAGTTTCCTTCAAGTTGCTCAGTTAAATCTGAGCGTCTTTAGGATCAGCATTGGGTTCAGATCCAGCTATTTTTTTCCGATAGCGATGTTTGATCTTTTTATACGTAGTTGTATGATAAAACAAAATTATTTTATCGTACCCTACTCTAGCTGAGCGCTTACTAAAAAGAGAGGTCGTTATGAATTCGTATTCATTGTGTGAGACGGTGCCAAGTGGGTCGAACCATTCAACTTCCATTGAAAATACATTGAGCGCCCATTTTTACCTCAAAAAATATGCAAATTTACCAACAAAGAAAATACCTTGAATAATATCCAACGTTGATGTCGTTGTTGACCGAAATAATCAGATCGAAATTTTCTCGGAAAAATCATCAGTGTTTGTTGACAACGTGACAGTAATGCCTGTCTTAATCTCTGCCGATGAAAGTCAAGAGCTGACGGACAAAGCCTAATCTCTCGCTTGCAGAGACTATTCCCTTGTCAATCTTCTTTTGCGCCCGACATCTAAAAAGCGCTGAATCATTTCTTTTCATTTTGAGCATATACTCGGGTAGGTCAAGTGAAGGAAATAACAGAAAAATATTTTCGCTATTGAGCTAGCTCCCGATCGGGTCTATTTTATTATTCTATTTGACAGTATGAACCGTAGGTATTGCAAACCTGAATGTAAAGTGCTGTAAATAACTCTTAAAAGATTGATCAATTTTGTTCATTCTATCAACAGGCGGTCGTTAGATGTTGCTAAACATAAAAAATGAACTCAAGTATCAATCTTTGTATAATAAAACGCCAGGTGTCTCCTTACATAAATCAATTAATTTATGTGTTTTTCTGTGCTTAATTTTTCCTACGTTATTACAATGGGAATCTCATCGAGAACATTAAATTTGTGGAAAATTTTATGCACTTAGCGGAACCTTAATGTTCTTTCATTGCATTAAGAACACACCTGACGAAAAATCTGAGTTTTTAGTGATTCAGTGTCTAGTATTATCGCGTTGGGATTATTGCAACCTAGTTTAAGGAGAAATACCTCAATTAAAAAAAAAAGAATTGTAAAAATGTTTCAACTTCGCAGCCAAAGTGGTATGCAAAGGCAGTTTTAAGAAACGCGATCTTGCATCCCCTCTTTTAAGAAAACTAGGTTGGACCTCAATACCAGACAGATTCATGATTCGAAAAGCTCGGCAAGTGTTCTCATCTCTATACCTCCCTCAGAGTAATGCAGATGTAAAAATTTCTCTATCCAATATCCCCAACAAAAAACAAACCGGAGGAATGATGTTTTTGTTAGTGACCGTTCATCTGACGTGGGACAAAAAACTCTATTTCTGGAGCTCTTTTGTGGAATACGCTTCCCCAGCATATGAAATATTCTAAAACTGTTACAGAATTCAAGAAAAATGTATCACGTGATTGCATATCTCTGTTATAGGAAATAATGCACTATAAAATTGACCGATTGACTTAAACATACTCATTGCTACTCTGGGGTCAATATTTCGAACTCTGAAGATGGAATGCCAATACGTATTCAAGCTGAATTTTTCCACTTCCCACTCCAAAAATCTCACACTTAGTCTGTGTAGTGCAGTTTATTATGAAATCATAATCAGGTTCATACGTACTCTATGTCTAGAAATTTTGTAGCTATTTGGTACTCATAAGTAATATCAATCCATCACCGTGTCTCTATTTTATTGCATGTAACCATGTCCGTAAGTTATTAAAGAGAATGTCGAAATGATGAGAAATTGAAATCGTTTTTTGTTGTTGCTCTCAAACTGTAAATTGATTGTCCAGAGAATTCTGTTAGAAAATTAGAAATTATCTCTTTTTTAAGTTTGCTAAGTCATTTTAATTTTATATTACTTATTTCTGTCGACTATAATGGGCAACACAGTCGTTAGCTCGATGTAGCAGGACGAAAGGCGTTTTTATTATTACCATTATTTACTCATCATAATTTTCTATTTTCTGTACTTACATTTACCATCCGTATGATGAACAAGCTCTGAAATTCATTGTTGTGTATGTCTGCTTGCATGTTACCGGATGTGAGTGTTCTGCTTTGTTTTTTTTCATAAACCTTGTCTCACTACTTTGAAATCATTTACGACGGATTTTCAGTTGGTTTCGGTGGAGCGTTTTTGTATCTATTCTTCTTTCGCTTTATATTTATAGTGAAGGACTTCCAAGGCACTCTCCAGCAATATTTATTAATTTTCAGTCATCTTACAATGCACGAAATATCCCAAAAATAAATTTTGTTTGTTTCTCCCACTGGCATAATTAACCCCAGACTAGGCTATTGTAATCCTCGTATGGTTTGTTTATCAATTAAGGACCTTTATATTCCGAAAAAAAATTAAAATCCAATGTGTTTTAATACATTTCATGTATCAACTATTTTGGGGGAAATAAGTACTTCTTTTATTCCTTCTTCCTTTCTTTTTTCCTCTGCTTCCAGTTAGCACTGAACTCCAAATCAGAAATAATTCTAAATTTAAGTGAATTAAACAAATATCCTGGCCCATTGTTTAATCTACGCCCAGGTGCAAAAATTTAGCAGACATTTGCTACTCTCAAGTGATATATCCGGCTATCACAGTATCTCCACTTTATCCCATATACCCATGTTCGTATGATGTTGAAGAAAATGCCGAGAAGATGTGAAACCCGAGATGTTTTTTATTGTCGTTCTTAGACTGTAATTTGATTTCCCTAAAAATTCTGTTAGAAAATTGGAAAATAGTCCGTTTTAACGTTTTCTGAAGTATTTTTTATTTCTGTTTATTTACGTTTCAAGTTATTTCTTTCGATTACTCTGATCAAAACAAAGGTCATTGTTATGTAGCAGGAGGAAAGAAAACAGATGAAAAAAATACGAACAGCTTATTTCCAATAGAGTTAAAACATAAAATGTTCAACATTGGTTTTTAAAAAATCTTATTGTTAACATCTTAGTTGATAATTACACATCGGTATCGTAATACCCTTGTAAAATATCGAAAAAAATTAATTGACAGAAAAGCACAACAAAAATGAGTTCTTTTCGTTACGTAATCTGATTTCGACAGTGCATTTAAATAAAAATAACTAAGAAAATATAGTCCTGCACCGCTTAGTTAAAAAACACTTTCGTTAGTGCTCACATGTATTGAAATAAAAGCGAAAAACGCATTCGAATACCTTAACATAGAGATCTTTAATTGCTATTCATACATGGTTATCGTAATACCCATGTAAAGTGTTGAAACAAATGATTTAAATCCTTATTTGCTTTTCATACATGGTTATCAGAATAGCCATGATAATTGTCGAAACATGATTGGGAGAAAAGCATGAAAAAAATGCGTTCCTCTTCGTTGCGGTAGTCGGATTTTGGTAATGCATTTAAATACAAGTGACGAAGAAAACATAATTCATGTGACGGATTGCCGGAAACCCTCTCGTTAGTGCGTACTCATATTGAAATATGAGCATGAGAAGATTATTTAAGGAAGATTATTTATTATTTTTATTGTTTTTTTTCTCATACTCATTTTGTACAGGTATATATGTATATGTGTGCGTGTGGATATGTATATGTGTATGTATATGTATACACACGCATGCATATATATATACATACATGTATGTATATGTTTATCTACACATACATGTTTTTTTGCGTAAAACCAAACCTCACGGCATATAACATTTCACTTGAAGCTCCGCGACCAGTTAACACTGAACCGTTTTTTCAGAAATAACTCAAGTAAATTAAGTAATTGCACTTGCTATCAGTTTCAAAAATAGTTCTATCACTACCCCAGAGGAGCAGACATGAAATAAAGCGCAATTTGAGCAAATGATTCATGAAAATAATTATTTATTTGTCTGTACGGTGATCAAGCTATGAATTACATTTTGCTTGTATGTTTGTTTACGTGTTTCTAGATGTGCGTGTTGCGCGATGTTTTTTATATATCAATTTTCAAGTAACTTTTTATTGTTTTGAAAAATTTTCCTTTGAACAATTCGTTTTTTACCTCTTTTAGAAAATCGATCATTGTAAAGTTGTTACGATACGAGCATGGGCCTGTCGGCTTCTCGTTACCGAAAGAGGAATTCAAACCTCTATAGATGAAGGATAAAGGAAAATTAAGACAGAAATACACAGGGGGAGAATGGGACAGGAAAGAAAGAAATTAAAAATAGTAGTGTTCGCATAGTGCACCACGAGTCTCCCTTAGTCTATCAGCATGGATAATAACGACAACATTAAAAGATTAGACATATTTTTATTCTTGACCGTAGAATGTTGAACACGTGAGTTAAAGGTGATAATTGGCAACAAACACTGACACAAAGTGACACACACCATGAAAAAACGTGCGCTTCGAATCATGATAGGCGCCCGCAACGGTTGCATGTTTTAACGTTACACAAAAATTTTTATGATGACTATCAAAAGAAGATCTACTCACAATAAACCAGAACAAGAAAATAATTAATAGCTGGGCTAGAGTACGCCCTAAATAAAAATGGGGATACTGTAAACAATAAAACCCTTGACTCACACAAGGTGTTAAATGCGGAACACTTAAATTTGCGCTACGCACAATGTGAAGCTCCACACACCACGATAAACAAACAAAATCGAAATCACTCCAGATAGCGCGCCATTTCCAACACTTTCCAATGTGCTGTTTTGTACCTAAGCTTGCACATTTAATCACCGTTCAATTTGTGGAGGTTCGTCCTTCTTGGACGTATTACGTTATTTTCCTTTCAAGTATTTAAGCTCATAAATCCAAGACTTCTCATTTTTCTATCTAATTCATCTTCTTGATAATTAAATTATAATAACGAACCCCAATACCCTCGGCAACGGGCATAAACTTAGCGTGTAAATCCTCGCTAAGCCATAATTTTGTTCGGTGCGCATGCGCTGTTCAAAACAAGCGAGCGTCGGCCAACTGAGCTCCGCGTTGAGGGCTCTATCGGCGAGACTGGCTCGCTGCGCTTCATAAAGGGAGGTCATCAGCCCGGCCTCTCCCTGCCTACTGAAGAAAGGTTCTATGGGACTAATTCTTCGAAGCCTACACTCCATTAACTTAATTTAAGGTGAGGGGTTCGTTAAATTTGTTTTTGTTTCTCTGGAAATCATTTCCAAATTTTCAAATCTATTTAATTATTGCCTATAATGGCACTTCTCAGAGATCACGTCTGGTTTACTGAGCCTTGGCAATGGATGTGGCGCTTAGCGCAACAGTAATCCCTATATTGGGTCATTGTCATTTTCGAAGAATTATTTTATAACCTTTCGTTTTTTGAAACATGTTTGCAACTAGCAAACTTTAAAAAAGTTCATAAAGAAATTTGAGAAGATCTTGGTGGAAAAGCCGGCTAGTTAGTCGGCCGCCATCTTGGATGGAAAGCCGGCAGATGGCTGAGCGTTGTTTCTAGCCTTCATGCTAATTATATTAGCTGCCGTTTATAACTATTGTGCTGCTGGATTAACTCAAATTCTTATTCTTATTTTTTGAATTCTTTGATTAGCTATTTAAAAAAAAAACTTGGTATATTTTTCTTTGTCCTCACCGATAGTGGAGTGGTTTTTAGGTTGGGAGGGCTTGAGTGGCTGGCCTTCCCGAGCGTAGTGAGCAGTCGTTAGGTTAAGCTGCTGATGTGCGCCTTGTTTTGTTTTGTTGGGCTGCTCTTCTTTTTACAGGATTTACCGAATATTTAGGTGCCTGTTCGTTTTGTTGAGCTGACCCCTGGTTTGGGTGCATCTTTAGGCAAGTTAAAATTAAGTATTCTTGAAAATTTTTATTTTGTGAAAAAAAAAAATCCCTTTCTAGAATTAAGGAAATACTGTGCTGCTAATATTAAGATCTAAAATATGTGAAAGATATTATAGAAAATAAAAAATAAATATTCGTTTTTGTAAGTTAAGAGAATACAGTAGTACGGTGAAAGTGTAATCTGTAATAATTTTGATTAGGGGAAATTGTCATTTTGTGTTGGTTCTTACGTCGTACTTATCATGTCGGCGCCTAGAAGTTCTAAAGAGATTGGAAATTGCTTGCGTGGTGTAAAAAAAGAGTATTTCTTCTATAGTTGCTAAGGCGGGGGAAGCTGGGGTTTCTGGTACCTTTCTGCAGGAGGCCCTTGGGCAATTGAGAACTTTGTTACAGCGCTTTAGGGACCTTTCTTCCTTAACTCCTTGTGATGTTGAGACTTTAGCTGAGGATGACCTAACCAGTAGGGCATTATACGAGGTCCAAGTACTCGAACGTATAGCTGAGTTCACAGATAGAATTTCAGAGTTGAAAGCACTAGGTGCCTCTGCAGCTGGTAGTCCTCCAGATAGTTCTCTTGCTGTCGCTGCTGCTCCTATGAGTATCTTCAAGGCCCCTCAGCTGGTTGTCGGCAAATTTGCTGACAATCAAGATAACCCTTTCGCTTTTCTTCATTTTAAGGAAGCTTTTCTCAACTCTGTCGCCGCCTACCCTAATATGACTGGTTTACAGCGATTTATTTATCTTAAAGGTCAATTACACCAGCGAGCCCTTAGCCTAATTGAAGGTATGCCCAATTCTGAGACTAGTTATGAAGCCGCGTGGGGGTTGTTGGAAGAAGAGTTTCTTGATTCTGACAGGCTAGTTATGTTGGCGTTAGACGAAATTCTCCAGTATCCCCAGGTTCATACTTTGGCTGAAATCAGTAAATTTTTGTCTCGGCTTAAGTTTCGTCTTTTGGAACTGAGCAAGCTTGGGGTTGATTACGTGGGCGAGAAGTCGGGAGACTTGCTCATTTCAGCTGTTCTTCGTGGTAAGTTGCCGGAGTATTTTCTTTTGGAACTGCTTCGCTATTCTAGGGCTTCCTTTCTTACTTTGAAGGTGTTAGAAAATGGTCATAAAGTGGTTTCGCTTCTTGAAAATAATCAAAAAACTAGAAATCAGTCTGTGAAGGGTAGGGAAATTGGGCTAGAGCCTCATTCTCACGGTCGTAAAAATATTCAGTCTAATGTAACTAAAGTTTGTAAGTTTTGCAGTATGCAAAATCACTCTTCTCTCATGTGTAGGCGTTTTAATACTTATGATAAACGCGTTAAGCGCATACGCGAGTTAGGTTTGTGCACTAGGTGTATGAGTGGTAAGCATGGCGAGGTTGCGTGTCCGGCTAAGGATGGGCGACTGCAATTTCGCTGTTCAAAGTGTAATTCGAATGCGCATGTAAGTCCTTTGTGTCCTCAACTCTCAGCAATGGCTACTGGTCCCTCTTGACAATTAGGAAAATACTTACAAATGTGTCCTGTAGTTTCTCTTGTTGCCTGCGCCGGTGGTGGCGTGGTACGCTTGAACTTTGTTTTAGATTCGGGTTCCCAATCTACTATAGTCAATCTCAGTTCTTTGAACCTATCGTGTGAAGACGAGGAACTTTGTTCGCGCGCTTTCAATACCGTTGGCAGTGGCGTACTTTTGAGAGGTAAGGAGGTAAATTTACGGTTGACCTTGCCTAATATGGAGAAGCACATTTTCAAAGTCTTTTGTTGTCCGGATCTGTTGCTGGAGTTGGGGATGGGGGGACTGCAGCAAAGAGTACAACGACTTAAAAACGAGCTACCTATCTCAACTTCTTTCCCTGAAGTTAAATCTGACCGCATTCGCATTCACGGTATCTTGGGTGTGGATGTCCTACAAAAATTTTCTGTGTTTGAACTCCAGACTTACGGGGGTGTTAAAGTTATGCGGGTGGCAAATGGGTTACTGCCTTTTGGGGAGTTGAATTGTATGGTCTCGTCGCTTCCGGCGAAGCCAAAGTCTAACGCTGAGGAGGCGAAAAGTAAGGAACCTCCTAATAAAGTGAAGGTTGTACCTAAGAAATCAAAAGTCAAATTTGACAAGCGTAAAATCACCTTAAACTCTAAATTACCTATAAACGTAAATAATAAAGTGCTTGCTTCCTTTCTCGAGCCTTCTTCGGTGTGCACATCCCCTTTAGACATTTTAGATGAAAGTGCGGTTGAAAATGGACTGGAAAAATTAATGAGTTTGGAATCTATCGGTATCCCGCAGCATGAACGGGAAGATGACACGGAGATGCAGGATTTTAAAAACTCGGTTGAGTGTAAAGAAGGGCGTTACTCGGTTAAGTTGCCCTGGAACCGCCAGATTTTAGCTAAAGTGCCCAGTAACTTTACTCTGGCTCGTTACCTCGCTAAGAGAGTGGCTGAGGATGGTGCGAAAAAAGGCATCGAATCCGCTTATAACGCAGTGTTCCAGGAGCAGCTCGACTTGGGTATTATTGAGCCGCTATCTCTTAAACGCATCGATCCGGCTAACCATAAATGGATACCTCATAGGCCTGTAGTGCGTGCGGAAGCCGCTTCCACCAAAATACGTCCAGTTTTCAACTGCTCTTTGAAGATTAGGGGGTACCCGAGCTTAAATGAGGCTTCATATGTAGGAGCAAACCTAATCAATGATTTGTTAGGGCTACTTATCTATTTTAGATCTAACTCTATTGTACTTCTCTCAGACATAGTTAGAGCTTTCCTCCAGATACAATTAAGTGACGAGGAAGATCGAAATAGGTTTAGCTTTGTTCTCTACAGGAACGGAACCTACTCCTACTTTCGCTATACTACTATCTTGTTTGGGTTTATTTCTAGTCCGTACATATTGAATTATATTCTCAAATTACATGCCACTAAAGTTGAAAATCTTACTATAAGAGACATTATGACCAATAAATTATACGTAGATAACTTAATATTTTCTACTAACAATGTTGCTGTAGCTGCCGCCACTTATAGGAGTGCCGTTTCTGAGTTTGAGGCATGTGGTTTTCCTCTCCGGAAATGGGCTTCGAATTGCGATGCTCTGTTAGCGCAGATCCCATCAGATTATCAGAGCGCAGATTCAACGGTGAGCGTGCTGGGTTACGCATTGGACTCAAGGTCTGACCAATTATCGATTATTAAGAAACGCTTAGATGCTTCAGTTAGAACCCGTCGTAGGATTCTTTCAGAGGTTTCTTCTGTCTTTGACCCTGTTGGAATTCTGTCGCCCTTTTCTGTACGTAGTAAGTTTATCCTTAAAAAATTAACACCCTTACGCCTTTCGTGGGATGATCCTATACCGGAGGAAATTGCCGGGGAGTGGCAGTGTTACTGTGATGAGTTTGGGGAACTGGAGGGCTTTACTTTTCCTAGGGAGACTTTGAGAAGCAGCATTCCCACCAAATTGGTGGTCTTCTGTGATGCCAGTAGCCGTGCATATGGCACGTGCATTTATGGTGTACAGGAGGACCGCAGTGCGTTGTTGTTCTCAAAGGTCAAAGTTTCTCCTGAACCTAAGCGCACTCTCCCTTCTTTAGAACTTCTTGCTGTATTTCTTGCCGTGCAGTGTGTGCACTCTTTGGTTAGTGACTCTAACTTTCCTTTTAAGAGTACCGAGGTTAGTTTTCTTACGGACTCACAGGTGTGTTTAGCATGGTTACTAGCCGGTCGTCCTCCCCGTAAGAATGTGTTTGTATCTAATAGGCTGAGGGAGATAGGGGCACTGAAATCCAACTTAGAAAAACGTAATACTCGTGTAACTTTTAGTTTTGTACCATCCTCCTTTAATCTTGCAGATGTTCTAACTAGGGGGCTTAAGGTAAGTAAATTTCTTGAGCTGAAGTTGCTCTGGCTGGAGGGACCTTTGTGGCTGCAGAAGCCCGAGGAGTTCTGGCCGAAAGGCCAGTTGGGTTGTATCCCATCTCAGTACTTGCTAGACAATTGTCTCGCCACTGTAGTTCCGGCTGTTGATTGTTTAGTTAACATCGACCGGTTTTCCTCTTATCAGCGACTGTTGGGGGTGCTTGAGAAGGTCTTCCGCGCCGTAGCGCTGTGGAAGCATCGAGATTCAGGGGATTCGAAGATCCGAGCTTACGAGTACCTAATAGTCTCTATGCAGCGCGAATCTTTTTTTGAGGAGCTAGAGGCCTTGCGGAGCAAGAATCCTCGACCGCCTCAGCTGGTACGCTCCTTTAATCTATTTCTTGACGATCGTGGACTGCTTCGGTCTGGTAGTCGCATATCGGAAGCTGATGACATGGACTACCACGTCAAGTACCCTATTTTATTATCACCTAATCATCATCTTACGAAATTATTAATTACTCATGCTCATATTATTTCTAAGCATCTTGGCTTGGAGTCCACTGTTCAAAAGCTAAAGTTGAGCGGCTATCAGATCCCACGATTTAAACGTTCTGTTAAAACTGTAATTTCCCAGTGCATTACTTGCAAGAAGATAAACGCACGTAGTTTCTCGTATCCTGATCCTCCAGCTTTGCCGGATACTCGTACGTCATTTGTGCGTCCATTTGCCACAACAGGCATGGACTTTACCTCTCATTTTTGGGTTTTGGATCCATTCAATAATAGGTGTAAAATGTATGTTCTTATCTTTGTGTGTTTCCAGACACGTGCTGTCCATCTGGAATTATTACCTTCTATGACGGTTGAGGAATTCATCTTTGCTTTTATTCGTTTTACGAATGCGAAGGGGATTCCGACTACTATCTACTCAGACAATGCGCGTACTTTTACCGCAGCGGCTGATCTTCTGTCTGAAGTTCTTACTTCTTCACAGTACGAAAATAGGTTTCGCTCGTATAATCTTACTTTTAAAACTATTCCTATCTATAGCCCGCAGTTTGGAGCAGTTTGGGAACGGCTTATCAAAGTTATTAAACAATGCTCCTACAAGCTTTTTGGGCGCATGACCTACACCTATTCTTCCTTTTCTACAGCTATTTCTGATATAGCCGTTAACTTGAACAACCGACCTCTTTCTTACACGGAAGTGAATGAAAAAATAATCCCTATTATGCCAAATCAATTCTTACAACTCTATCCTGTAGCGGATTCTCTCGTTTTAACCGACGAGGCGCATGAGGTGGCCGAGCAGGATGAAGAGGATTACCGAGACACATTGGTTTCGGCTTTAGAAAATAGAGATGTGATAATAGCAAAATTTAGATCTCTCTGGTATCAGCAATATTTATTATCTTTAAGAGGCCCCTATCCTATTAAAGCCATGCCTCACCAAAACCCTTTTCTTAAAGTAGGGCAGGTGGTGCTTTTGAAGCATCCTGTCAAAACTAGGCCCTTTTGGGTTTTAGTTCGTATTACTCAACTCTTAGTAGGGCGTGATGATAAAATTCGCGTCGTAAAAATTAGAAAACCTGATGGAGCAGAAACTGCGGTCAATATCTCTCTTCTTTACCCTCTGGAACTGAGTATAACCGATCCGGATCCCGGGGTGGGGAGAGAGAGCGATAGCGAGAGCTCCTATGATTTAGATCAATTAGGTGGCTCCTCTGCAAGTCATTCCCACCAGGGCTCTCTAGACATCGAGAGCGCAGGTGAGGAGGTGCCTCGGGTAAATAATGAATTTGAAGGTATCGTGGCCAGTGCCGATGTTGACGATTCCCGTCCTTCTAGGCGGGCGGCATTGCGCCAAAGAAGAGACCTACGGAGTCTCATCTATAAGGGAGCTTTGTGAAGCTCTTGTTATGAAGCATATGCTAATTATACATAATATATAACCTAATAATTTGTTTAAGCTGGCAACTCAATTGAGCTGCCAGCTTTTCCTGTTGCCGGGAATATGTGGAGGTTCGTCCTTCTTGGACGTATTACGTTATTTTCCTTTCAAGTATTTAAGCTCATAAATCCAAGACTTCTCATTTTTCTATCTAATTCATCTTCTTGATAATTAAATTATAATAACGAACCCCAATACCCTCGGCAACGGGCATAAACTTAGCGTGTAAATCCTCGCTAAGCCATAATTTTGTTCGGTGCGCATGCGCTGTTCAAAACAAGCGAGCGTCGGCCAACTGAGCTCCGCGTTGAGGGCTCTATCGGCGAGACTGGCTCGCTGCGCTTCATAAAGGGAGGTCATCAGCCCGGCCTCTCCCTGCCTACTGAAGAAAGGTTCTATGGGACTAATTCTTCGAAGCCTACACTCCATTAACTTAATTTAAGGTGAGGGGTTCGTTAAATTTGTTTTTGTTTCTCTGGAAATCATTTCCAAATTTTCAAATCTATTTAATTATTGCCTATAATGGCACTTCTCAGAGATCACGTCTGCTTTACTGAGCCTTGGCAATGGATGTGGCGCTTAGCGCAACAGTAATCCCTATATTGGGTCATTGTCACATGGGCCTGTCGGCTTCTCGTTACCGAAAGAGGAATTCAAACCTCTATAGATGAAGGATAAAGGAAAATTAAGACAGAAATACACAGGGGGAGAATGGGACAGGAAAGAAAGAAATTAAAAATAGTAGTGTTCGCATAGTGCACCACGAGTCTCCCTTAGTCTATCAGCATGGATAATAACGACAACATTAAAAGATTAGACATATTTTTATTCTTGACCGTAGAATGTTGAACACGTGAGTTAAAGGTGATAATTGGCAACAAACACTGACACAAAGTGACACACACCATGAAAAAACGTGCGCTTCGAATCATGATAGGCGCCCGCAACGGTTGCATGTTTTAACGTTACACAAAAATTTTTATGATGACTATCAAAAGAAGATCTACTCACAATAAACCAGAACAAGAAAATAATTAATAGCTGGGCTAGAGTACGCCCTAAATAAAAATGGGGATACTGTAAACAATAAAACCCTTGACTCACACAAGGTGTTAAATGCGGAACACTTAAATTTGCGCTACGCACAATGTGAAGCTCCACACACCACGATAAACAAACAAAATCGAAATCACTCCAGATAGCGCGCCATTTCCAACACTTTCCAATGTGCTGTTTTGTACCTAAGCTTGCACATTTAATCACCGTTCAATTTCTCAACTCCACTATGTCACCCTAACTCTTCTGTGATGCGTCGTTGAAGTGAGACGAACTCTGCTTCCACTTATGGCTTGAGGAATGCACGAACGTTCAGTTGATCAGACTAACATCCGCTGATGCCCCAATGCCGGGCGGCCGGCTGGTGCTGCTCCCTGTCTGCAACGCGTTTACCGCTCTTGAGTGCCGAAGGAGCTTGATCATCGTGGCTTGCGCGGGATCGATGTTGTATGACTGCAGCTTTCGTAAATGCGTGGTTCCAAGGGGCATGCTGGGCTTTCGTAAATGCGTGGTTCCAAGGGGCATGCTGGAGTTGCCTGTGAGATTGGAACTGGCGTAGACAAACTGAATGCTTTCGCTGCAGTTGTTGACTCGTTTGCACTTGACGATCATTGCTGTGAAGCTGATGTGCTTCGAGTGGATTTCTGCCGCACGTTGATACTTCGATGGCTGCTGTTTTCCCGACTTTTACTCGCGAGACTTCAATGTTGTCACCTCACACCGATGTTAAAGTTTTGGTACTCTTGTGCGAGGTACGCCGGCAAAGCCGGAGTACTCTGTTTGCGTGCGTGTCCTCACTCTCTCTTTGCTGCGAAACCCCGCGAAAAGAACCTCGATTATTCTTGTCGTATCCTTATATGTGCGTGGCTCGGATCCTTCTCGAATGTTCACGAATGTTCGCAGTTATAATGACAGCATTTTACAGCTGATTGGAGGAATTCTTCCTTGTCCTGACGTCTTGAAATTTCATTGGCTAGGTGCCCGCTTTCTTGTGCCACACCTTCGACGCGCGGCCTGTTCATTGGCCCAGATTTTGTGGCTTTTGCTAAGGCCAACCCTCGTATCGCGCCTTCGTGCGAGGCCTGTTCCCATGCCCAAGCGACGGCCGGCTTAACGGTTTGAACATTCCAACGTCTATCGCAGCTTTTACCTCAAACTGGCCTCGCAACACATCGTATTATATAAGATATAAGATATTTCACTACTAGTATATAAGGTTTGAACATTCCAACGTCTATCGCAGCTTTTACCTCAAACTGGCCTCGCAACACATCGTATTATATGAGATATAAGATATTTCACTACTAGTATATAAGATATTTCATAACAAAGTGGTTATTCAACTGATTTTCAAAAACTTGAATTACTCGATAAAGAAACAAAATTTACTACATTGTAAAAAAAGAGAATTCAAATATGTTTATGTAGAGTGGAGATATAATCAATTAAAAAGTTGGGGACATTTTAGTGGGGGTAAGAAGCTCTGCCAGTCTTCTCACAGCGGCCTCGATATTCATTTTCATATCACGCCGGAAACGCTCCGCCAGCAGTAGTCCTTACAGCCTCTGTACACAGTACAGTCATTCAAACGCCATCCACGCTGCGACTTCACGTCATCTGGCGGTCCTTCAAGCTAGACGACACTGAGTAGGCGTCTCTTGGTGCGTTACAATGTGACAGCAATCTTTTCCCTCGTGTGCCATCATCGTAGTGGATATTCGTAATAGAACTGTAAACTTTAGGTTGATGGCGTAATTCAAGTTTACTTTAGACAGGTCTGAATACTTGCTGAAGGCGGGTCACCAGCGCATCTGGGAATGCGCATTGATTTTCTTTGATTTGCAAGACTCAGAAGGAGTTAAGAATGGGGTTCGGACGCAATATTTCTGGCGTCTATTAATCAAAATCAAGCACTAGAATTTTACCTCGGACTGTACCACTCGGAAGGAGAAGGAAATATGGTTTAATAATCTGGCCTTTTTTTATTGGTGGCTGGCAGATTGGTGTCTTCAGGATGAGCTGATGTTGAGTTCCGATCTTGAATAGGGACTGCAACGGCTCACAGCTGCGCTGGTTATGTGGTGAGTGTATTTGTGGAGAGGTCGTGTACAATGGTACCCAATGGTTAGAGACGGCAAATAGCGTCACTGATAAGTGAGGACGGTAAGGTGCTATTCCTCCAGTTTTGATTGAGTATTGACTTGTAGGTTAAGCAGCAGTTGGGTTAGCTGTAACCAAAAGGGTCTCAATTCGGAGTGAGGTGGATGAGGAATGCGGTACTTGCGCTTGCCGTTCAGTAATTGAGTGTTTAGTACAAAGTAAAAAAAAGAAACCAAGGAAGGAGGCAGTTCTTTTGCCAAGTCTGGCTACCGGGTTATTTTAACCTTTTGATATGATCGGGCAAGGTAGGTGACGTGGCAGTGGAATGTAAAGTGTCTCGTAGCTTCAAATGCCCGCTCTGGGGCCCAAGAACTAAATCGGATGAACACACAACGTGAATGACCAGTCTGCCTGGATGGCTGACTATCGAG
Source organism: Morinoia aosen (assembly GCA_030386875.1). Taxonomy (NCBI): domain Eukaryota; kingdom Metazoa; phylum Arthropoda; class Malacostraca; order Amphipoda; family Talitridae; genus Morinoia; species Morinoia aosen. The sequence goes on from CM059562.1 coordinate 10,574,667, forward strand.
AGCTTGCGAAATGGTTCTACGTGAGAACGCGCTGGAAGTTGATGCTCGAAAAATGTTGAAATATTTCGGGTCAACTTTTAATAGATTTCGGGGTCATGTTGAATGAGAATAGTGATCTAAAATGGTAATAATAATTGCGTTAGCTTTATTTAATTTTTAAAAGGTATTTTTATTAATTTATGAAATTTAGACTGAAGAGCGGCAGAAGGCGTTCACTACAGAACGGCATTTATTCCAGTTGTGTTTTCTTGCCCTGACGGGTTCGTTAGTACCTCAGGCACTCACTTCGAGCATTGAAATTCAAAGTCTGCCCGGAGCGTAAAGTCGCCTGAGGGAGAACACCACATATGTTACATTACTGCAATGATGAAGGGGCCATCAGACAGTACTGTGGAACTCGAGTCGAAAGCCGAGAAAAGTATATCAGCAAGATAGAAAAATTTTTGGATTAACGTTACTCTGTAATTTGGATACCACCATTCATCATAAATACGTTCTTCCTTCAATGCAGTTGGCATTCGATTCATACACAGTTTTATAATAATAAACAATGATAAAAAATTTTTACTTGCAAAATTAACTAGCCTGACGGTTAAATGATGAAAGGGCAGCTTACTAATGATATGTGATATTTTTACAGTTTCGATATTTACGGAACGAAGGATTGATTTTGAGTTTTAGAAAGTAAATATTGCTGAAAGGCCTGATTTTTTTCAATTGCGTGAGATGGACTGTCATTAGTAGTCCGAAAATCTTAAACTACGTTGATCTCTCCGGCAAACCTCATTGAGTTTAGACGAAGTGAAGCTAGGGTGAAGTCTGAGATGAGAAAAGCCAAGCAGTCCTCTTGGAAGAACTTTTGTAGCAACATCACATCCACCACCCCATTGTCCCTGATGTGGAAGCGCCTTAAGCGCATTCACAATCCTTTTCAAAGACAAAATCAGCCTTTTGTGGAAGTTAATTCAATTATTTCCGATTCAGCTGCTAAGTCAAATGCTCTAGCCTTGCATTATGAAAAATTATTGACCACTTCTGCAGCAGCCTTGCCTGTATCTACAATCTTGCCCCTCACCATGGCACTAACTGATGATACTGAATCTCAATTGAATAATCCCATTACCCTAACTGAACTTGATAATTCAATTGCCAATCTGAAGAAAACCTCTGCAGGGTCTGATGAAATTCACAACTCTCATCTTACTCACCTCCCCACTGACTATAAAAAGTGGCTTTTGCAAATTTTCAACCTGAGTTTTGACCAAGGTGAACTTCCCGATGTTTGGAGGAATGCTATCATAATACCAGTACCAAAGCCTTGTAAACCCTTAACATCAATTACCTCCTATCGTCCAATTTCACTTCTCTCTTGTGTGGGGAAATTGTTAGAGAGCATCCTTAATAGAAGACTTTCATTTTTTCTTGAACTAAAAGCTGTCTTTCGCACCTCTCAAGGTGGATTTAGACAGCGAATGTCTGCCCTAGACCAGGTTACCAGACTTGAAGCGGGAATTCGAGAAGCCTTGAGCAGTCAATCAACACTGCTGGTAATTTTTTGTGATTTATCCTCAGCTTTTGACTCGGTCAATCACAGTGGTCTGCTGTATAAGCTGAGTCAATGCGGGGTGAGTGGCCGCATGCTGAGGTGGATCCAAGCGTACCTGTCCCAACGCACATTCAGGGTTTATTTTGAGGGAGAGTACTCAACATTAAGGCCTATTAACTCAGGTGTCCCTCAAGGAGCAATTCTCTCACCATTACTTTTTAATGTGTATTTGAGGGACTTGCCTTCTTCCCCAGATATGGTATCTTGTGAGTATGCAGATGATATTGCATTCTTTGCCTCTCATAAAAATTCTCAAATAGCTTCTGCCCGACTACAAGCTCAATTAACAGCATTTTATGAATGGTGTGGAACATGGGGTCTGAAACTTAACTCCCAAAAAACCAAAGCCATGTTCTTTACCAACTCTAGGAATCTTCCGCCTTCTCTGACTATAAATGGCCAGCAGATTGAATATGTACAGCAATATAGTTACTTAGGTGTTATATTAGACTCACCTAGACTTGGTTGGGAATCTCAAATTTTGTCACTCAAGACTAAAACAATATCCTTTATGAATTTGATGAGCTCAGTATCCCATAGTAGCTGGGGAGTTGACAGAGATTCACTGCTACACATATATAAAGTGTTAATTCGCAGTCGCCTTGATTATGCTGCCCCTTTGTTCTCTAATGCTGCTCCAACTCTTCTGAAAAAATTAAATGTTGTACAGAACAATTGTATTAGAATTGCTACTGGGTGCAGAAAAACCACACCTATTGCATCCCTAGAAGTAGAGGCAAATATTCCTCCTCTGTCAATTCATTTTGATGAATTGCTTTGCAGATATTTAGCAAGACTAGCTCAACTCCCATCCTGTTCTGCAGTCATAGAACTATTTCCCCCTAATGCTAACCCTCCTCTCAGAAATCACAAACCCCCACTTGTAGCTCATGCAAGTTGTGTCTTCAATAACCTTAACCTCACAAAGCCCTATCCTACTTTACCTCCTGCTCTGTCACCTATTCCTCCTTGGTTTGAAGTGAGTAACTATATTTTCACAACCTTTTCATCCCTTACTGTTAATTATTTATCTTCTGAAACTGTTATGCAAGAATATAATCATCTCTTAGATACAAAATTCTCTGGTTATATAATATCCTTTACAGATGGGTCTCATATAAAAGATCCTGTTCCTTCCTCCTCTGCTGCTTTTGTTATCCCTAATAGAAAATTCAGTATGAGTTGGAAATTACGCCCTGAAATAGAAGTAATTGAGTGCGAGTTGTACGCTATTTATGAAGCTCTTGTCTGGGCTGAAACGAATTTGACCAATTCTGAAAAACTATTAATATGTAGTGACTCCTTGAGTGCCTTATACCTTATTATAGATAGGCACCCTAAGCATTACTTGGACATTGTATTTGCTATACAGGAGAAGCTAACTGCTATTTTATCCTCCAGAGATATTAAGCTGCAATTTGTTCCTGCTCATAAGGGCCTACAGGGGAATGAGGAAGCTGACACAGCAGCTAAAAATGCCCACTCTCTCCGTTATAGGACTCTAACCCGTCCTTCTAGAGAGGAAACGGTAAGAAGAGTTAAAGCTGCATGCAAAGCTAGGTGGAACGCAGAATGGCTGGGATCAGTACAAGGTACAGGGAAGGGTAGGTTTTTAACAAAAATCAAGTCAGAAGTGGGACATTGGCCTTGGGCTTGCCATAAAACAAGGCCTTTAGAAACTGCGCTTGCCAAGCTGAGAGTAGGTCATGCAGGTGTACAGCAACACCTGGCTCGCTTTCAGCTGTCAAACACACCCAACTGTGCATGTGGCTCTGCTGAAACCATTGAACACTTTTTAATCAATTGCCCATTGCACAATACGGCTCGGTCCAATCTTCTAGCTGTGTTAGATTCTTTAAGCGTTCCCTTCAATTTGAAGAATATTCTTGGAGGTGGCCCATACATATTGGGAACTCAGAAACAAATCTCTAATGCAGTTGGAGAATATTTGATAGCTACTAGTTCACTCTACCGTCTATAGTACACCATATGTAATTTAGGGCATAGTTATTGTTTATGTAGAATACATGGAACCATATACTATAGACATATTTCATGTTTTTTTTTTTTTTAATTTAGCAGTAATAACCTAATACTGTGGGCACTAACCATTAACCTTCAGACTATCAAACTCTCCCTGGAACACATTATGTTCAAATTTATAATGCAGTAGCACTCTCGGTGATGGTATTTCTTCTGTATAGTAGTTAACAGTGCAGACTGCTCCTGCATTAATACTTCATAAATAGACCCTTTTGAAACTTTCTCCTTAAGAGCCCTGCCCTTAAGAGCTTGCTCTCTAATATTGATTTTCACCTCCTGCCACAGTGCAGATAGTCCAGAGCCTCCAGGTTGAGCGGCGCAGGCTGGAGGCTTGACAATTAATTTAGGGGCTCATAAGCGGCACAGAGTCGGGCATGCCTAGATTTACTAACCCGGGCATTATTTCCATAAAAACTAGTAGATGTTGCTCTAAACCTTATTACTCTTATCTGTCAGTGTGAATAGAACTTGAGATTAATTAGGATATACTGAAATACTGAGCACATACTGGGATAATGAGGATATGGAGAACTTAGCAATGTGAAATATTGAAGTATACTACACTAAATCACAAAACTTATAAATGTAAAATTGTACTATATGTCCTTACAGGTACAACAAGAGTGACCCAACGAGAAAGGTGCAGACAAGGGGCTACATGAGCAAGATTTCAAAGCTCCTATAAACAACGATACAAAAAAAAAAAAAACTACGTTGATCGACACCGTACGGTTGAGAGCTCTACGGATCGGACTAAGTATTAACATTTATTTTCTCAATAATACTAGTGTGAGTGTGTTGTGATAGTGTTTGATTGTTTTGCTCAATTTTTTTTCTCTCTTTCACTAACTTGGGCTTGGAATTGCCGGCCTCATGGGGAGCCCAAAACGGGCTAAACACAAAACTAAGGGAGGGGCCTTCCCAAAGCCCCCTGCCCCATACTCAAGGCCGACCAAAGCCCAAAACGTTACAGTTACCAAAACCTCAAAACTGCCTTCAATCTCTTTAAGTGAAGAAGCTATTACAGCCTCTAGTTACTTCAGCCACATGTGTGGAAGTTATGGATACCCAAAATGAAAGCTCACAACTAAACCAACCAAACATTACGGACCCTTCTCAACCTGGGGCCAAGCGCCCCAGAAGTTCATCACAGTCATCAATACTATGAAATGGGTCTCTCAATTCAGATCCTAACTTTGCGGGTTTTCAAACCTGTCAACTCGAACGAAGCAACTCTGCAGAAACAGTCACTGGTGTGAACAAATCAGATGATAGCCTACCTTCATACCAGCCTCAACCAAATCTCAACCAAGTACAAACTGATGGTGCCCCAATAGCCAATACTTCTGATAGAAACTACAGACAAAAATAGCAATGCAAATAAGTTTTTGTCGATTGAATTTCAATTATCCAAACTTCTTGCCAATTCTCCATTTGGAGCAGCAGGAATTGCTAGCATAGATAAAAATTTCAAACGTAACATCCTGGTACTTGTCATGACTTCCACTGCTGCATCTAAAATATCAACACTGTTAAAAATAACTGAATTAGGCCCATGGCAGATTTTCTGTTGACTGCCTGCTAATCAGTCCCAAACCATTGGTGTCATTGGACCATTTGGGACTGATACTCTGGACTCTGAAATAGAGGAAGCCCTAGCTGAAGCAGGTTATGCAAACCTCAAAGTATCCCAAATTCAAAAACCCAAAAACCAAGGCCCCACTACAATGGTAAAAATAGTTTCTCAAGATTCTTCTCTGCCAGAGTATGTCTATTTCAACTACTAAAGGTTCAAAGTCAACCCGTACATAGGCAAACCCTGGCAGTGTTACCAATGCCAGAGATTTGGGCACAATGCTCAACAGTGTAGAAATCCACCTAGGTGTGTAGCATGTTCAGGCCCTCACCAAGTTAAGGATTGCCCATCAGGTTCCATTCCAAAATGTACAAATTGCTCTGGCTCCCATACAGCAAACTATGGGGGCTGCCCCTTTATGAAACAAGCAAAAACTGTTGAAAAAATTAGAGTACAACATAAACTCTCATATTGAGATGCTTTGGCAGAAGTCAGGCAAAACTCAACACAAATTGTTAGAAGTGACTCCCAGTCTATCTAAACCTCTGTGCCTATCAATAAAACCATGTCAAATTCACCTAAATCATCAATGGAAAACCACTATCAGTAGCCACCCAAACAGAATCTGACTTCACCTCTCCAAGCAGCCTACAGTCAACCTTAATGGAATTAGTTTCACTGCTATCCAAAGTACTTTATTTCTGTCAACCACAGAATTCAACCAATGACCCAGAGCAGTTGAATAGCATTGCAAATGCTGTGATCAACACAGTAGCTCCCCACATTTCTGGCAGCACATGTGACAAACACATTATGAATGCAGATAAAGATCCATCAGTCAACCAGCACACAACAGCAATGAATCTTCCAGTCAAATCTGGATCTACCCAATCAACCTCAACAGCTGTAGCACGTAATATGCCATCCAGTCAGGAAATAGAAGATAACATCTCCCCTTCACCAATAATTGGAGGCAAGTATTTGAATAACCAAATAGCCAAACTCTCTTCTATTGAACCATCGCCAGTATTAGGACGTAGACATGACCACTTGAAGTCCCATCCAAACCAGCACCCCCAAGTACAGATTAAAAAACCCGCAAAATGCCTCCCCAGAAAGAACTAAAAATTCTTCAGTGGAACTGCCACAGCTTACGTAATAAACTCTCACTCCTCAAGCTTCATTTGTACTCAAACCACCCCCATGTAGTCTGCTTGAGTGAAACATGGTTGTCTGAGGATTTTGAACCCACTTTTATCAACTATACTGCTATTTACTCACATCGTCCAAATGGTCAGCAAGGAGGGGGGTTAGCAATCCTAGTACGCAATGACATTCCTTATCTACCAATAAACTTAGTTCATTTCCCTAATGGTAAACTGGAAATCCAAGCTCTGTCCATATCACTTAATCAGTCAAGCTCCCTTGCAATCCTTAATGTCTATAATCCAAACTGTCTTATCACTCTCCAGGAAATTAATCATTATTTCACTTCCCTAGGAACTAGATTCATAATACTAGGAGACTTCAATGCCCATAGCACATTGTGGGAGCCTAACAAGGCCTGCAACCCAAACAGCACAGGGAAAAATATAGAACTGTTCCTTCTTCAACATCCTAACATTGCTCTCCTCACTCCTCCCTCTCTCCCTACCTACTACAATATTTACCATAATCAACACTCCACTCTGGATCTTTCCTTCTCCTCAACTAATCTTCTTCCAAGTGCCATTGTTTGCTCAGGCCCAGACCTTACTAGTGACCATTACACGATAACCACGACTCTCCTGTTGACCCCCCAACTGGTCATGCACCGTACCTTACCTAGGTGGAAATTTGACAAGGGTTCCTGGGAGAGATGGGTGACATCCTTACCACAGAGAGAGTGCCACATTACAAAAGATGTAACCAACAATAATTCAAAAATTACTAACAGCATTCTAACAGCTTCCTTTAAAACCTTTCCCCTGACCAAAGAAACAGTTAACCCTCGTTTTAGTAAATCTTGGTAGAATGAAACTTGCAAAACTTCCTTGGAAAACAAACTTTGCTAAAAAACTTTTTATAAAACAACTGACCCAAATAAATCTCATAGCCTTCAAACGTGCTGAAGCTCAACTAAAAAGGGATATTAAGGAAGCCAAATGCTCCTCATGGAATAAGTTTTGTAACTCCATTACTTCAGATACTCCACCCTCAACACTGTGGAAAAAAATACATAACTTGAGGTCCTCTCCTCGTAAAACCCAGCCTATTGTCACGCCTACTAATATAGTTTCAGACTCCCCAGGAAAAGTAGAACTCCTTGCCACTCATTTTGAAAATATTTTCTCAGCACCAGCACCCCAACCCTATCCCACATTCATTCTGCTACCCCTCTCTATTGCACTACTAAATGAAAACACAATATGGTACAATTCCTCAATTGCAATTCATGAACTAGACCGAGTCATTTCTACATTAAACAATACTTCTCCGGGTCTAGACCAAATTAGTAATCAACATATTAAGCACTTGCCGCCATCCTACAAAGAATGGCTGCTAGACATTTATAACCAAAGCCTTGACGCAGGAGTCATTCCTCAACCATGGAAAAAAGCCCTACTTCTTCCCATCTCAAAACCATCAAAACCTCCTTCTGAAGTTTATTCTTATCATCCTATATCTCTTTTATCATGCATTGGAAAGCTAATGGAAGCCATAATAAAAAACAGGTTAAACTACTTTCTTGAAGAAACGAGTGCATTAAGAACACAACAGGGAGGGTTCAGACAAAGACTATCTGCAGTAGATCAAGTGACAAGGCTGGAATCAGCCATTCGCAATGCACAGCAAAAAAAGCATAACCTAATAGTTGCATTTTGCAACCTTACACAAGCCTTCGACCATGTATGGCACACAGGCCTCCTTTATAAACTCTCAAAATTAGGTATACATGGCAAGCTTCTCTGCTGGATTAGAGAGTACCTAGGGGACCGCAGCTTTCAGGTCTTCTATGAGGGGGAACGGTCAACAGTGAGGAAAATGAAGACTGGGGTTCCTCAAGGAGCGGTCTTATCTCCCTTGCTCTTCAATGTAATGTTGAGCGACCTGCTCTCGATTCCAACAGTACAAACTGCAGAATATGCAGATGACATTGCTTATTTCACATCTCACCAAAGTATAGCTGTAGCCACACAGAATATCCAGAAAGCACTGTCATCTTTTTACAATTGGTCCTCAAAATGGGGCCTTGCTCTGAATCTCGAAAAAACGAAATGTATGCTCTTCACTCAATCTAGAGCCATTCCCCCAACAATAAAGATAGCTGGAACAACTTTAGAATTTGTGACTCAACATCGATACCTGGGAGTAACCCTAGATGCTCCTAAATTAAATTGGTCCTCCCATATTACTTTTCTCAAAACATGTTGCATTCCACTCACGAATCTCTTAAAATCAATCTCTCATCACCATTGGGGTACAGATCGATCCCTCTTACTCAGATTGTATAAGACACTTATCCAAAGTCGCCTAGACTATGCAGCTCCACTATACTCTACAGCCCCAAAATATTTGCTACAAAAGTTAAACATTATACAGAATAACTCACTACGAATTGCACTAGGCTGCCTCAGAACAACCCCTATAAACTCACTAGAAATAGAAGCAAATGTCCCTCCCCTGTCTCTACACAGAACTCACTTGTTACTTGATTATGCACACAAAATTTTGCAACTCTCAGAATTCTTGGAACTACCAAGAATACCCCAGATCAGACTCATGAACAAGACTCTATCTTTCCTTGCACTTGCTACCAAAACTTATGAAAAGTATCAACATTCCTTCCCCCATCCAATGGTTACTACCCTTCATTGCCTATTTCACCCCCTTATAAAAACAAATACCATGTTGTTGCCGAACTTCTCCCAAAATCCTACAACCAAACTTTCTCCAGAATCCATCATCTAGCTCTTTCATGATCTTGTCCAGAGTCAATACAATACACACTTACATGCTTATACAGATGGCTCTCACCTGGGAAACCCTACAGTCTCCACAACAGCTGCAATGGTAATCCCTTCAAAAAATGTATCGCTCAACTGGAAACTTTCACCGTATGTCTCCTCGTTTGAAGCAGAGCTTTTTGCAATTTCAGAGGCCTTGAAATGGGCTCAAAACAACTTACAAGATGGAGAACAATATGTAATCTTCTCTGACTCCTTGTCCTCTATACACCTAATACAATCACCTAAACCAAAGAAATATACCACAATGATATACAATATACAGCAAATCTTGACATCCCTGAACAAAAAGCATGAAGTAAAAATCCAATACATTCCAGCACATAAAGGAATTGCTGGAAATGAAGCTGCTGATGCTCTTGCCAAAGCTGCACACGAAATGCAATATCGTACGTTATCTCCACTGCTTACTGAGGACGTTCAGAATTACCTACTAAAACTTGTAACAGAGGAATGGAAAGAATCCTGGAATGCAGCAGTCCAACAAGGCAAGGGCAGATTCTTGGCTTCAATTAAAAACTCAATAGGAGAGTGGTCTTGGGCCTCTCACTCCAATCGTATGGTTGAGACATCGACAACCAGGCTTAGACTTGGACACGTGAGACTTGCTGCACACCTATACCGCTTTGGACTGTCCGACCACCCAAACTGTGAGTGTGGAGGCACAGAAACAATTGAACATTTTCTTCTGAACTGCCCAAACCACAACACAGCCCGCCGCTCCCTTATCATATTCCTCAACACTATACGAGTGCCCCTAACTTTAAAAAATATACTAGGAGGAGGCCACTTTGAAGAACCTGTGCAGTTCTTGATCCTGAATGCCCTTGCTCAATTCTTACGAGACACAAAAAAATTAGCCACATTGTAAACAATTTACCCAGCTGAAACTAAGTTATATAATCTAACTTAGCAAATTAGTTAAAAGCTCTACGGTCCTATAACAATTATAATAACCAGTATTTTACCCTCCCACTGGCTTGGCCTAACCTACAATCTACCTAAATATTTTCATACCTCTTGAACTTGTATGCAAGACCATTCCTTCTGGATCCCTGCAGTAATAACTGATCTAACTCTGACAGAGTTTGAGGCATCACCCAAGTAATTCAGTAGACATATTTAGTGGTAGTTACTAACACATGCGCTGGGTGATGTCACAAATTCCCCCTAGTATTGCTCCTTGAGAGACTTGCACACAGGCATCTTTCTTTTAAATACTCATGCAATCCTAGAGCCTCCAGGCTGCCCCGCCCAGGCTGGAGCCTCATTTGATCAGCTACTGAGATGCATGTGATGATGCTCAAGTAATTATTCAAGAAATTTTTATTATTTATTATTTGTTTTTTCAGGAAGGAATGGGGTAAACATAACAGGTGACTATATATCTTCTCCTACAACATATATACTTCCACCTTTAACAAATACCCATCCTTGATCATAAAGCCCAAAAAATCTTCCTACTCTGCTCTAGATTATTTTCATGTTCCTCATACCTTCCCCTCCCTCTCTTTCTCACATTTCCTTTCTCTCAATTGCCCTTATCATTCCATGACCCCTATCCACCACACCAGGACAACTTATCAACCTCAAACTAATTTTATATTAGGAGGGAAAGGTGAGTAAATCAAGGAGGGGGGAAACTGCATACATGTACCTATATATTAAAAACTTGATAGATAGTCCTAATCTTCACAGCCGAAAGATAAGCAATTATATTATGTACTATATACAACTTTCTAGTAACAGTGTGAGGATGGGTGTGTGTGTGTGTGTGTGTGTGTTTCTTCTGTTCCAGGTTTCCCACAGGTTCCTTAACAGCTTGGTCAAAAATAGAAAATAGTATAGTGATTAATATTCTGCATCAAAAAGACTCTGAATAACGGTGAGAATTAGTGACTCAAGATTCCTTTCACTCACAGTGGTTAAGACTTGAGGCTGTGTGAGCTTGATCTCAATGCCTCGATAAGCCCCGAGTGAACAACAACAACAACAACAACAATTGCGTGAGATGAAGTTCAGTGCTGAACTACTATAAAATGCTACAGCAAAAACTGAAACAAGTGATTAAGTAATTATTAGTACTGTTAGGACTCCATAGTCATCGTTGACTTCACACGCTTAATTAGCCAATGAGAAAAATAGGGATACCGAATGATTGTTGTGTCGAACCCGCTTTTGGTAAAGTTAGAGGTGGTATATGGTATATAAAAGCGGTGGTAAAAATAAATTTGAGGTCGTGATCGAAAAGATGAATAATGAAACTTCCAAAATTTATGTTTCATTATTAAGATACTGTTGAACATTGCCCAGACTATAGTTGTTATCAACGATTATATTGAAACTTACCTATGCATTGTGTACTTCCACATTCCTCAAGAACTAACTATTCAAAAACCATTTTCTGTAAAGTAACATTTTAACGATTGAGAACTGAAGTGAATTTAAAAAAGTTTTTTGTGTGGGTGTTCTTTATGCCAGTCAGGTAGAGTGGGCTGTAATGACCCAATGTGCCTGGGGATGGTGTTTTGACACACTGGTTGTCCCGGTGATGCCATCCAATGGTGGCTTGTGACAAGGATTGGTAGTTAGATCCTGAGTAGTTTAGTGGACAAGTCTGGTACCAGGCGCTGAACTCTTTGTGTGAAAATTGTGGAGGGAATTGTAGGCTGTTACAAAGGCCCCAACACTGTCGGCCCTCAAGTTCAAGTTCAAGTTCCACGAGTACAAGTGGCATCGACTAGGCCCTATATGATTTGGGCAGCTCATTACCTCCCACGGTTGTAGCGAGAATACACTTGCTGGAAGTCGTGTAGTGTGACTGTGTGAACGATGCCTATCCTAGGTCTGCCGAAAAATGTAAACAAACCCAAATGAACGGTTTTTATTACCCATTCCTCAGATATATTAGGGACCCCAAAGCTGAAAGCTGTTAAGTTAAACCTATTAGGGATAATTCAAGGGGGAGCATTTCCTTGATGAATGCTGAAGGTTGTCTTGAATTATAAGGATAGAATTGATCAAATGTAGAATATAGGGTGGGTGGAGCAAATTTTTTAGTACAATATGAGATGAGTTTGAGATGTTCTATGATGGTAGTTTTGGAAGTCAACTCTTGATTGCTGTGAGATGTAAGTCATTGAGTGTGAACAGACGTATATGAAGGTGGAATGAGAATAATAACAGATTATGTCCGCAGTGTATTAGTGGAGTAGAGGAAACAATTGAGCATTTTGTGCTGGAATGCAGTAAGTATGAGCAGGAGAGAGAAAGTTTCATGAATGTGGTGCTTGAGCAGTATGGAGAGAATGAGTGGTATGCCAGATGTGCTGAAGATGGTTGCCGTATGAGATGTCTTGCTGGATTGGATCAGGAGTGTAATTTGAGTATCATTAAAGCTATGAAAATGTTTCTTGTGCGTGCCTGGAGTAAGAGACAGTAACTGGAATGAGCCAGTCAGGTAGAGTGGTCAGTAATGACCCAATATGCCGGTGGGGACGGTGTTTTGACACACTGGTTATCCCAGTGATGCCGTCCAATGGCAGCTTGTGACAAGGATTGGTAGATCTTGAGTAGTTTAGTGGACAAGTCTGGTACCAGGCGTTGAACTCTTTGTGTGAAAATTGTGGAGGGAATTGTAGGCCGTTACAAAGGCCCCGACGCTGTCGGCCCTCAATTTCAAGTTCAAGTTCATGAGTGGAAGCCTGGGCCCTGGGAAGAAAAATTTACCACAGGGTCTCTTCTCTTGTGATTGCCTTTGTATTGGCTAAGATGTCTCAAACTAATTTAGGACATACTCAAATGATAATACTAATGTAATAAAAATTTATCTGGGCATGCCATGATGCCAGGAAGCAAAATATTCTAAGAATAATTTGTGATAAAGTAAGCAGATCTATGGATTACCAGTTTTGTAGTTGCAATTGAGATAAAATAGTGGGATTGCAAGAAGTAAAAAATAAAATTAAAAAACAGGAGAATGAGAACTAGATACATTGAAAAATAGCATAAGGAAAAATTCTGTGTTTAACGTGGTATGCTAGAAAAATGTTGCAAAGATAGGTACAGTTTAGATGGAATTTTGGAATAAGGCTCTTGTTTGCAGTAAGGTGCAAGAATTTAATGGATGGGTGATCAGGTACATATGGAGATGAAATGAAAAGGTTAAAAGGTGTCATATATGCAGTTTTAGAGGTAAATTGAATTAGATAATTGAATTATTTAGGGTACCTAAATCCAGATTATATGAGAAAATTGTCACTTTTCTATGCAATTGTTTTTCTTTAACTAAAATGAAAACTGTTTTGATAAAGGATCATATATGATCATAGTAACAGGGGCTTGTATATTCAATCTAGTATATTAATCGTCTTTCAGTTCTCTTACATTAGTCAGTGAGGATCTATGGGCTTCAGCTAAAGTGCATTTAGTTATTTTTCTGTGCAGCAGAATGTTCAATTTTATTCATCTGCATGATAATTTATTTTCTCATTTACTTCTCAGACATATGTAAAAAATTCTCTTAGCAAGAGTGTAATGTCACTCTTCAAAACTCAAGACTGGTGGGTTACAGAAGTAGGTGATGGGTCAATTGATGATGACATTTGTAGTGCAGGGTGTCTTTTGACTGCTCGGCTCAATGCCGAAGAACCTGATGAGACCCAAATTGTTGTGGGCTGCCATACTGGAACTCTTCACATCTACTCTCCAAAGGTTTGTTTTTCTGTTTTCAAGAAATTTTTAGTGAGCAGTTTGCTTGAATTTATGTGTGAGCCAGCAGTAAATGCTTTTCAATACAAATTGACTGTAGATCACTACTTTTTCAATTACCATTGATCCTAAAAATTATAGTATGTAATGTTTCTGGTGTAATCTTATTGTGTATTTAGATTTCAACCATCTCTTTTTCACCATAGTATTCTTAGTTCTTTGGCTATGTTTTTACCTTTGATAACAGAAGGACAGATTGATGGTCACATTTTAAACTACTACTCCAGTACTGCCCTTACATCTTGCTAAAGAATCATGCAGCACTGGTTGTGTCATTGTGTTGCAAGTGTAATTTGATGAATGAAAAAATATCTCCTAGTATCTTGATTTTTCTGTTTCCTGGTGGAAGTTAACTTTCAAGCAATTTTTGTACATAATAGGCTTTATAATATTTTTGGTGTATGATTCTTTCTAGAAATTTTTTAGTGACTCAATGCAATTACCTACCTTCCCTGAAAATTTGTGTTGGGCAATCAGTTACTGTAAGAAAAAAGTTGAATTTCATGGAAATTTGCTTCATTAATAAATCATGGTTGATGTTTGTAGTGGATATATTTTTTTCAATAAATGTTGATAACTTATAATACTTATCTACAAAAATACAATAAAGAGTGTTAATTTCCTATGTAATTAGGAACTTATCAGAAATATTTACAACTTCATAAAGATTTTACCTGTATTCAATAATTATTTTACATTATCATTGTAAAATTAATATTTGTCAGCTGTAGCATTTAAAATAACTTTTTAGACTGTAATTAATGGCCATAGCATGTATTTTGGATTTTTCAATTGTCTATTCATTGTTGATTTGTGCAGGTGACAATAACAGAAGATGGAGAGGAGGTGTTTGGTTATAAGCCAGATCATCTGCTCTTGGAAACTTGCCTCAACTACCCTGTGCTCCAGCTGTTGGCTGGATCATTGGTTGGGTGGGTTTTTTTACAAGTTCTTTCTCATGGTGGTGTGACCAATTTAGCGTATTGTTTTACAGTATTTCTACTTATTGGTAACTTTGGCTAGTAGGCAGAAATATTTCAATATCAGTGTTGCATAGGTAATATTTTTTCTTAGGTTTCTTGTACACTTGACATATTTGGAAATTCAAGAAGTATACTAAATGATCAGAGTCTGCATAAATTCCATGATCATACAGTTAATGTCACAAAGGTATCTAGACCAGTAAAAAAATTCATTTTTTTTAAATCTAAATGACAAAAGCTGACCTAACCTAACACATTTTAACTTTAGCCACCTGTTCCAATATTACCTAGAATAACCTTTCTTAACCTAACTTATTCTGACATATCTTAAGTATGACCTAGATTTTTCTCATTGAACTCTCCTATTCTAATCTAGTCAATCCTATTTTTTCACAACTAAGTCTAACTCATAATATTTTTCTAATTTGACCGTTATATGATGCTGCTCAGGGATATACAGCTTTTGTATCTGTGATTTAGTGCTCTCAAGGGGAAATGTGAGGTCCCAATCTAAAGGTTAGGTGAGCCTTCCTTTTGTAGAAATGTTTTTTTGTTTGTTTATTTCAGACCATTCTTTTTCACTTCACTTCTGCCTTTTTTCCCAGCACCTTGTACTTTCTTTCGTAACTTTTACCTTGCTTCATATAGTTCTGCAGAACAAGATGAGTGACCATTAATCAAATGTATTGGAATATCTATGAAGCAGCCCCACAGAAAATTTTCATGGCAACATTCCTTTCTTCTCTATGTAGGGAATCATTAGGCTTTAGCTTCTACATTCAAGTGTGTACAAATATACCTTGAATAAAGTCATTGCTATTCTAGATTCTGAACAAACACGTCTCTGCATTCATGTAGGTCTTTCTTTTTTAATCAACTATCCAACATCTTTATTATAAATAAACATTTTGAAAACATTTCTCATTTTATCTCATAGAATTGTTTTTGCAAATCTGTATTGGAAAAAGTGATTTATATTTTTTCAAGATATATATTTTTAACTCTATCTATTGTAGTAACAATGAATGTAATGAAAAAAGCATTAGGAATGTAATAATGTCATTTGGTTGCATGCCTCATTGTTGAGTGTGGGGACAGGAGTGCATCACCATGTTTTCAGAGCTATTATTTAGCTGCCCAGTACTGACACCCTGTACACTGAGTGTTATTCAGTCTCTTTGTGAAGAAAATGTCTTCTTTCCCCTTAAGTTGCACTCTGATGTGTGTGTGTCACTTTTTGCCTTTGTTGCTGTTGCAAAGAAAGGATAAACCTTTGCTAATGGTAATCCATGCTATGAGATGTGGAAATTCTGGGATGAAATTTTTTTCATGTTTTAGCTACAATTCAATATTATTTCTTTTCTAAGCTATCTTTCTTGGGAAGCTGCATATTACTGAGACAAATCCTTCAACCCTTATGCCCATACTGGAACCCAGGTACTGGAATGGCTTTGGACTGGTTGGTTACAGCTGTTTGAACATTTGTGAGTGTTCCAAAATGTTGACCTCTAAAAATTCATTTATAATTTTGACCAATAAAAAAAATCAAGAGGGCTCAGGTCATGTGTATAAAAAGGTTGCAGCACTAGTGTATTGTTTTCAGTTTACATAATTTGTTTTAACTATTGTACCTTAGAGAATTTGCACTCCCAGGGGGAAATGTGAGGTCCTGAGCTAAGAGTTAGGCAGATCTTTTTATTAAAATAAAAAAATTTTCTTGTTTTGTAAAAAAAAACATCTTTTTTGGTTCACTGCTGCCCTGTTTTTCAGCACCTCTGACTTTCTTCAACTTTTATCTTATTTCATAACCTTTCTTCTTATCTTACTGTTTCTATGTGCATGGGATCCTTTGCAGGAACACCATTTGTGCTTAGATTTGACATTCTCTTAACTCCATACTAAATGGTACCTTCATCCTTTTTCTCTTTGAACATCTTTGTTGCGGTAAAGGGAGGCTAAAACTAATTTCTAATCATAATTAATTCCTAATTCTAAAGAGTCAAGGCACCTCTTCCTCCTGTTAACCTCTTGGCCTGCAGAAGGTTTTTGTTACCAATATTGCACAAAATGTTCTGATTTTCAATTCATTGATGAAAAAATGAAAAATGGAGCGTGAGTCAAATTCTATTCTTCTTCAATGATTCTGGCTGTGACTTAACAGTTTGTTCAATGCACAAAATCCCATGTTCTGTTGACATTATTAGTTCTTGAAGAAGGGATTTTTTACATTGTTCTTTTTTTTATTGGCTCTCTTCCTTCTGAAAATGTTTTGAACCACCAAAAACTTGGGCCCTTAACAAAGAATGTCACTCATTTTCAGGACGATCAATAAAAATCTTTTACCGAGTGAAAATTGCTGCTGGTACCCGACTGACTCTAGCAAAGTCAAACATGTAATGATTTCATATCACATGTTTTTCTTCCAATCTTCCAAGTCCTATCAGTATTGCCAGGTCCAAGACCATGATGCCAGCTTTATCACTTAATATACACTTTTCATTTCATTTGTTTTCTATTTTTACTGATGTAGGGAACAAATATTTGAGGTAATTTATACATACTACAGAGTGCTAATTTAAGTTTGTTGATATGGAGCATTATTTGTTACCTCTTATTTCAGTGACAGCCTGACACCCGTCTGTTGCAGTTCTTCCGTACTGCTCTGATGATACAACTCACTTTTGCTTGTGTGTCTGCTGCACAAACATAACTAGAGCCTTCGTTGCTTCTGCCCACAGCGGCCAGGCAGGGTACCAGCAGCTGTGTGTGCTGCACCCGTCTCGCGTTGTGGTGTACAGCGTGACGGTGTCGGGCGGCCGGGGCCAGAGTGCAGCAGCTAGAGCCACCAGCGCCGGGTCTGCCACACAGGGCCTCCAGGCAAAGCTCGTGCCTGCCTACCAGCACGCATTCAAGAGGAAAGCATACTCAGCTCTTGTTGGTTGGTGTATTGTGAGATGTGATATGTTTATTGAGTTTGGAAAGTTTGAAGTACATGTGTAAGATGTCTTGAAGTCTTTAGTTGGCTCCTAATGAGCTAATTGGGGAGGATTTTATGAGTTGATGAATTACAGGGTGTTTTGGTTGGTTGTAAATCTTCCCATTGGCGTCTTGTGATGAAACCGTGTAAGGAGGCGCAATGAGACATCACTACAAATGTCTTAAAATAAAAATATTGAGTGCAGCTCTCCACAAACAGCATAAATGAAAGCTTGGAGATTAGACTACAAGTTAGTGTGCATTATGTGGAGTAGTTTTTTTGTTGCAATATTTAGTCTTTTCTTGGAAACTCTTACTAAAACGCCAATCTGGCCAGAGAATGTTCAAGCTCTGGTAGGACCAAATATAGCAATGCTACTTTGTTAGCAGGCATTAATTTTTTAAACAAATTTTTAAATTTAAAATTGGTCCAATTTTTCCCTAAAAAATTGCACTATGATTATCATGATAATCTAAATGTTTTAAAAAATAAAAACTTCTCTTCTTTACTTTTCACCTATTGTAATAGGTTTGAATTTTATCGCAGGGCCATTCGGTAATGTGCGTGGGAAGGACTTCCTGTGTGTGCAGTCCCTGGACGGCTGCCTGAGTGTGTACGAGCAGGAGAGCTTTGCCTTCTGTGTGTTCCTGCCTGGCGCTCTGCTGGCCGGACCTCTCGTTTACCTGCCCAAGGCTGATGCTTTTGCCACCATGTCTGCCTCGTGTAACCTGCAGGTCTACAAGTGAGAGATCTTCCATTTAAGTTAGGCACCAGTTGCCCCCATGTCTGCCTTGCGTAACCTGCAGGTCTACAAGTGAGAAATCTGCCATTTGAGTTAGGGCACCAGTTGCCACCATGTCTGCCTCGTGTAACCTCCAGGTCTACAAGTGAGAGATCTTCCATTTAAGTTAGGCACCAGTTGCCCCCATGTCTGCCTTGCGTAACCTGCAGGTCTACAAGTGAGAGATCTTCCATTTAAGTTAGGCACCAGTTGCCACCATGTCTGCCTTGCGTAACCTGCAAGTCTACAAGTGAGAGATCTTCCATTTGAGTTAGGGCACCAGTTGCCACCATGTCTGCCTCGTGTAACCTCCAGGTCTACAAGTGAGAGATCTTCCATTTGAGTTAGGCACAGTTGCCTGATGTTTTTGTACATGTTTGTCTTCAAGTCAGAGATCTGCCGAGTTAAGGCACCAGTTGCCTAATGTTATTGTGTTGTAAATATCACTTGCAGGTCTACAAGTCAGGGATCTCCCTCTTGAGCAAAAGACCAGTAGCCTAATGTATTTGTATTTTCAGTTACTCACTTTGTATTCGACGAATTAGTGCCCCTAAGGGGGAATACAACTACTGTATTTCATCTGTGGGAATTAGCACTCCCAGGGGGAAAATGTGTGAGGGCCCTAGCTAAGAGGTAGGTAGCCCTTCTTTTTGTTCAAAAAATTTTTTTTTATGTTAAAGGACCATCTTTTTTCTGTTCACTGCTTTCCTGTTTTTCAGCACCTCATCCTTTACGGGAGCCCCCTTTGTGCATAGATTCCAAGTTCCCTTAATTCCATATTAAATTATGCCTTTACTCATCCTCTCCGTGAACATCTTTGTTGGAGTAAGGGAGGCTAAAACTTGTTTATAATCATAGTCCTAAGAGAAGGAAACTCTCCCACCCAATAAGATTGTATTTCATTCTCTTTTCCTTAAGTTAAGAACTAAACTACTGTTGCAATGGCAAACAGCACGCGATTATGCAATGGGGGGGACCAGTAAAAATATTTTTTAAAGAGGCTTCAGCATCCATACCTCGTGCAGGTACCAGAATCTCTCTGTATCCCGCTCAACTACTGATGGCGCTGACGACGGTAGCAGCGGCGGCAAACGTCTCTCTTGGGACTGGGAACAGGTGATTAACACTTTTTGATTAAGGCGTGGTGATTAAGGCATGATGATCAATGCGTGATGATCAACGCGTGATGATTAACACTTTGACCGCAACCTGTACCACCGGTGGCCACAGAGGGAATTTTCATAATGCTCTCGACCAACCAGTAGTCGCAATTTAAATTTTCATTAAAATTTTATTAAAATTAATTGAACCCACGATCCAGTTAATGTTTGCTGTTTTCAAAATTGCTAACTACAATTGGCTTTAAATTTGAGTTGAATATTGAACATAAGTTTAACCAATTATGGTAGGAGCCCCAGAACGGGTAGAGCTTTAGCTAAATCATCATTTTCAGCCATTAGGGATAATGCAGAGTAGTGTAATGTAATAGTAAGCAAATCCGATTTTTCAATTGTAAGTTTTTGTGCAAATACATACGACCTTCATGTACTAGAATCTCTTTACATTAAAAAATTGAAACCAGCCCTAAATTCACTGTTGTCATCATTTCAGTTAGAAATAGACTGATTTTCAAAAAATAATTGCAGTATAATCTCTTCATGCCTTTTTTTACCATTAATTTTGAGTTGAATTCTTTTGTCCTTCAATCATTTCGTATTTTCTGTATTTCAATTCGCTTTTACAGGTGTTGATGATGGCTTGAGCTTGAAGCCAAAACGTTCACTGATTAAAATGATTTTTAAATCAGCTATTTTATCTATCATTTTTATTTTAGCTTTGATGATAGATGTAAGAAAATTTTGTTGCGCCATTGCTTTTGAATAACATTCAAAACCATGACAACAAACATTCCCTGAGCGCTGAGTGTAAGCGTGTGAAGGTACAGTGGTGTTTGAGCGGAGCCGTGCCTGCTGTGCAGATAGTGGGAGAGGAGGCCCTGGGGATGCAGGTGGTGGGGGAGGCCCCTCTCGTGACGCTGGTGCTGCTCACCACCCGCGCCCTCTACGCCTACAAGGAGACCGGGGCACTCAAGTTCGTCAAGCGGCTCGAGTACAGCCCTGCCTGCTGCACTTCCTACTTTGTTGGTGTGTGCTCTAGTCTTTCTGTATAGACCTGAGACTTATAAGCGTTAGTACTCTAATCTTTCTGTTTAGTTCTCAAGTTCTTCAATGTTTACCTAAAATACTTTCTTAGTCTATCATGATTGACCTCCCTCAAGTGTTAAAAGACTGAGTACAGGTCTAGGTTAGGTGGGTTTGTCTATGCTGTGGTGACTGACGCCCCCGGGGGGGGCATAATGTTAGGTTATCTCAGCCCCATAAAGAGGCTTTAGGGAGTCTAATTATTCGTGGCCTTTCTGTTTCTTTCAGTTTTCATCCCTTCTTTGGTATTTGATCTTGTTCTTGGTCTTGTCTTCCTCGTCCTTTCTAATTAGATGTTTCTATGCTCATAGTATCCTTGTGGGAACATACCCTGTGCACAGATTACAAAGCTGTATAGTTTATACTAAATAAACTTTTTTCTCTTTGCTGTCTTGTGAATGCCTTTGTTGTGGCTAGGGATTCTAAAACTAACTTAAAAAAATAATCAGTATTTGACTCCAACTTATTTTAAATTTAATGAAGACTAAGGGTTTATCTTTGAAGTACTGTGAATCTTAAAGGAAGACAAGTGATTAGAGTTATCGTAAATATCTTTGAAGTTATATATAATTTTGCCACGGTGTTAATGTATTCATTGAATTATTTAAGTTTTTATTACTTATTTCATTAGTTTGTGTTACTGATGACAATGAATTTAGTAGTGGTGTTAGCAATGAATTTTGTGATGCAGGAGCCGGGCTGTTCAGCCTGGTGGCGTCACACTCTCAGACGCTGCTGCTCTATCACGAGACGGTGCTCAAGTGGGCTGCTCAGCTGCCCTGTCTTCCTGTCGCACTCGCCAGGGTGCATCTCAAGGTCTGTTGCTGCATCGGCCTTGTCTTAACTGCACCAGCATTATTCTTGCTGCACCGGCCTCGTCGTAACTGCACCGGCCTCGTCATAACTGCACCAGTCTTGTCTTAACTGCACCAGCATTATTCTTGCTGCATCGGCCTTGTCGTAACTGCACCGATCTTGTCCTTGCTGTACCAGTCGTGCCGTAACTGCACCATCTGAGGAATCTCAGTAGATCTCCAGGTGAGCCTTGCTTCTGGATATACATCTTTTGTCATCTAAGAAGTCCTTTCTTTTGTTGAAATGGAATAGTTTTTTTCTTACGAATAATCTTTTTCAATTCACTTTCAATCATGGAGTCACCAAAATCACAACGAGGAAATGACTGACACTAGACAATGAACTTTGAAGAACACATTAGGGCACTAATTTCACGAGGAATAAAATTTGTTAGAACTTTGAAATCCACCTTTATGGTAAAAAGGATTGAATTACATTACCTGATTTAATCTGCCTATCGTGTTTGATGATATTGGTATTGATGGTCAGGGCATCCAAGGCGGCGTGGTGCTGGTGACAGGCAGCGGCCGGCTGCAGGTGGTCTACATGGGCACCGACCCGTCGCTCTTCACCGCCCCGCCCATTGAGGCGCGGGAGATCAATTTTGACGAGACTGACAAGGAGCTCTCCAAGCTGCACAGGATCATCAAAGCTTCTTCTAAAGACTCCAGTGAGATGTGTTAAGGAGAAAGTGAAAACTGACCATTTTGAGCTTTCCTTGACCGACTGAGCTTAGGTTGTGTTTTTAGGGACAACCAGCCCTACTTCTCCTCTGATGACCTTGAGCCCCCATATGGATTCTCCTCTGACCACTCCAAGGGTGATGACTGCTGCACCCTTCAATAAAGACAGCGATTCTCACTTGACTGCAGAGAAACTTTCTGAAAACCCAGATGGCCCGAAATATGAAACCCTAGAGCCCTACCGACCAGCTTATAGAGGACGAGGGCGACGAGCCCGGAGACCACGAGTCAACAGCTCCGTCTCCTTCTTCCCGCCTCTGGAGGAACAGAGGCAAGCACCTGAATACAAACGATTCTTCCATATTTCCTCACCTACTGATGTGAACCTGTCTACCATCAACGTTATTAGGGCAAATGACGAGATAGAACGAACTATCGGAGGCCCGCCCAAGAATATTAATGAAGCAAGATCGGGGCAACTGATAGTGGAGGTCTCAAACCAAGCCCAGAGTCGAGCCATTATGAACCTGAAATCTTTGGATTCACACGAGGTGACTGTTGAACCACATAAAACTCTTAACCAAATAAAAGGCACTATTTATTACAGAAATAACCCCAAATTTTCACCTAGTGAAATCCTCGATGGACTCAAGAGACACAAAGTTCTCGAGGTCTACCAAACAAAAAAGAGAGTCACTGGAGTCCTGATCGACCAACCAATTTATATACTAACCTTCGATACATGTCAGCTGCCCGCTGAGGTCTCAATAGGATGGACAAAGTGCTCTGTCAGGCAATATGTGCCCAAGCCCAGGCGGTGTTTTAAATGCCAAAAGTTTGGACATGGAGCTGGGACGTGCAGAAGTGACCTAAGTACCTGTTACCACTGTGCTGGGGAATTACATGAGCTACCTTGCTCCCGACCTGCTTGCTGTTCTAACTGTGAAGGACCTCACCCGGCCTCCTCCTTGAGCTGCCCAACCTACAAGAGGGAAGAAGAGATTATGGCCCTGCAGGTAAAAGATAGACTATCATATGTTGAAGCTAAGCGGAAAGTAGCCGCCCGCTATGTCAAACAGAACACTTCCTTCGCAGACGTTCTCAGGTCTACAAATGTGACTGCGACACACCGAACAGGCCGCTCGGTAACCTCCATAAGTGCTCCCTCCGGTTGGAGACCCCCGAACCCTGCTTCGGAGACTGTGCCTGCTGGTACCCTAGAGAACATTGCTGCCTGTACAGAAGTGAGCCTCTCAACAGAGAGCCAAGACACTCGAGATACCGAGCAGATCCCTACACCAAATCCTCATTACAAAAATACCCCAACTTCGACCAGAGAAGAATCCCCTCTAATACTACCTGATATAAATCCATGGGATGCCAGGAACACTACTGTCGAAGGCCGAAAAACTGAGAAACCCAAGACAATTTCTAACCGAGACAAGCCTCGAATCGCAGCAAAGCCAAATATTACTGCCCCTGATGCAGTTCATCCCACGAGCCAAACCCAAACTCGGAAGCCAGTTGAAATGGAGGTGAGTACAGGAATCCCTCGAAAGCGCCTTCAAAGCGGAACACCACCAAAAGATCTTAGCCACAACAAAATCCCTAAAGGGCAATTGGATTCTAGGCATGAAGAAAAGGCATACTCAATAAGTAGAAGGAACACAACCTCACAGACCCACCTCTCCAGAGATAGTTTTAAAAAGCCCTCGCAGCCTCACTCGCGGAGAATGCATTCTCTAGACAGAGTCACTGAAGTCCCAGCTGACATCAGTGCAGACCTCCTCAAGCAATATCCTCCTCCTCCTAACCTCCCGTCAATGCCCCCGCCTGCTATCCCTATGCAGGTTTGGGGAGAAACCAGAAGAAAGTCAGACAGAGAACGACCTATTCCTACCATTGTAAGCCAACAGATTCGGAATTTAGAAACAAAAAAAGATCCACCAAGAAATCTCCCTTAATGCCGCTCAATGCACAATATCAAACAATGGAATTGCCGTGGTTTTAGACGAAATTATGAAGACTTGCAAGCTATATTACGAGAACACCAACCTGCATGCATATGCCTACAGGAGACCATGCTTGGTAATATCAGACCTGGCAGCCTCCAACAGTACAATGTGGAGACCTCCTCCTCCAATCCTAACCTTGTTCCTGGCTCCGGACTTGCAGTTTTAACCAGGTCTGACGTGCCGCAACTTAAGATAGATATAAATTCACCCTTTCAGACATTGGCAGTTCGAATCAAACTTGGCGCGATCTATCTCACCGTGTGTAACATATATATTCCCCCGAATCTGGCTCTCAATCCTGACGACTTACTCAATCTAACCACGCAGCTACCTCCTCCGTTTCTGCTGGCTGGAGATTTTAACCCTTTCGGTACTAACGGCTACTCCAGTGCCAAGTTGGCTAGTGCTTCCAGTTTAGGGCATCTAACCTAGTTTTAAAGTAATTTAACTAGTGAGGGAATATTTTGGAGTAAATAACAAAATTAGGGAAATTACAAAAATTCTTTAAACTAGTTTTTGAACAATTCCAGAAGCCTGCAAATGTAAATTACCATAGGCTACATTAGGACCCTATAGCATAGGCACGCGTAAGTTCCTGCTACAGGGTCCGTGCATCACATTCAATACCCTTTACAATTAACTTGAGCAAGTTGTTTCTGAACTTTCTTTATTTCTGGTAAATTCCGGCAAAAACTTATAAATAATTTCTTCGTAAATACAAAACTGTATCATCAACATCACAAATTTATGTCGCAAAGCATGGAGCTTCAAAGATTCAAAAAATTTTAAAATTAAAATAAAGAAGTAAGCACTTGCTTAAGCTAAAAGCACCCACACTAGGAAATTTTCACTGATCATTCAGGGTAATGACAAATTTTTTCCCTGGATGTTTTTACCCAAACCATTTGAATTATCGTACCGAAAGGGTTAATGCTAAGCATGCTGCATGGGGCAACTCCATTAGCGATCAGAGAGGAAAAACCATTGAGCGATTGATCTCCACCACAGACATCTGTCTCCTAAACTCAGATGTCATGACTCACATCCACGTCCAAACTGGCTCCTCGTCGGCTATAGACCTCAGCCTCTGCTCACCTGAAATATCCCCAGATATTGAATGGGCCATACTGGAAGATACCCATGGGAGTGACCACTTCCCCATCATAATGACCTTACTGACTCGCCATCTCGTTCTAACGCAGCCGCGCTACAAACTCCACCGTGCTGACTGGAGTACCTTCGAAGCGCTGACTTCCCTCGAGGAAGAGGAAGTCCAAAGCGTGGATGATGCCGCAGAAAGAATCCAAAGAACTATTAATGACGCCGCATCCGTATCCATCCCGCGCTCAAGAGGCGGTTATGTGCAACATCGAGTGCCCTGGTGGAACGACAACTGTGCGCGAGCCAACTATGAACGGAAAAGAGCTCTACGACGCTTCCAACGCAGTCGCACGGTTGCAGATAAAATTCTTTACCAGAGAGCGAGAGCCAGAGCCCAATTCATTAAGAAGGCAGCCAGGAAGCAATCTTGGCAACAATATGTATCCTCGCTGAACACCGACACACACCAACCTCCAAGATATGGCAACGAATTCAGAAAATGAAGGGAAAAGGACGACAAAAACTGCCATCACTTGAAATAAACGGAGAACTGGTATGTGACCTAGATCGCGTAGCCACCCATCTAGCTGAGCACTTTGCGGAAATTAGCAGCGGGAGACATTTTTCGCCTACATTTATCCAACTTAAGCAACGACAAGAGGAAGTGGAACTTGATTTTACTACTGATGAACATTATGCCTACAATGAGCCAATTACATATCTGGAAGTATTTCATGCCCTTCAACAATCCAGAAACACCGCACCAGGACCAGATGGAATATATTATAAAATGCTGAAAAAGATGCACCCTACAGCCATAACATATCTCCTCTCTCTTTACAACAAAGTCTGGGAAACCCACTCCTACCCCTCCGCTTGGCAATTAAGCATAATAATGGCCTTTGCAAAGCCCAACAAACCCCCAACAGAAGCGACAAGTTACCGCTCAATAGCCTTGACAAGCTGCTTGGGAAAGCTTTTAGAGAAAATTGTCAACATTAGACTGATGCGACATTTGGAATCCCAAGACCTCCTCTCCCCTGTTCAATTTGGGTTTCGACCTCTGAGGGGTACTACTGACGCCCTTGTTAGACTTCAAAACCATATTATCAGGCACCGCATCCAAGGTAAACACACTATGTGTATCTTCTTCGACATGCAGAAAGCTTACAACACGACTTGGCGATATGGAATTCTGAAGAGGGTACATGAGCTCGGTATAAGAGGCAACTTGGCTTTTTATCTTCGGGAGTTCCTGAGGCGGCGCTGCTTCAGAGTAAAGATTGGCTCTACTCTTTCCCCACTCATGACTCAAACTGAGGGCGTTCCCCAGGGCAGCATTATAAGCTGTACCTTGTTCTTGTTAGCCATCGACGCTATATCGAATGCCCTGCCAGCCAATATCTCATGTTCGTTGTACGTAGACGACTTCATGATCTATGCCTCCTCGAGATACCTGCCGGCTCTAACCCGTCGTATGCAGGATGCAGTTAATAGAATAAATGCTTGGACTCGGGACCATGGATTCGCCCTCTCCAGTGAAAAAACCGTGATGTTGCACATACAGCCCAGCCGGACCCCACGAACCTACTCCCGAGCTACTCCTACAGGGTAGGCCAATAAGATCTTCTCCTACTGTGACGTTTCTGGGCATGATCTTTGATGACAAACTCTCATGGAAACCTCATATAAAGGCCCTAAAAGGAAACTGTACCCGAAAGCTAAACCTTCTGAAATGCCTCTCTAAGCTGACCTGGGGAGCAGATCGAGTGACCCTGCTGAGAATTTACAGAGCTACCATCAGAGCAAAGCTCGACTACGGATGCATTATTTACCAAACTGCAAATGTCTCCTCCTTATCATTATTAGATCGAGTGCACAACAGTGCTTTGAGGTTATGCACAGGTGCCTTCAGGACATCGTCGGTTCTGAGTTTGCTCGCAGAGAGTGGCGAACCAGCCCTGCAGTACCGTCGAGCGCAATTAACGCTGCAGTACCTCGTGCGGCTTAAGCAGATCCTTACCTCGCCTACTTGGGACAGTGTGGTGGGAGACGCTCAAGCTGATGATGCCTTCCCCTACTTTCTTCCATCAGCCACCGACTACGGGACTTTACTAGGCCTTTCACAACTCCCACCATTTGAGATTTCTCCGGCGCCCAAGGGAGGAGAGCCGACTTGGCGGATCCCAATTGGAACTTTTTGCCCAGCTCTTGACTATCCCAAGAAAAATGATCAAACAAGCGTGCTACTGCGGCACCTGTTTATTGATCACCTACTGCAAAATCATCACGATGCTGTGAAGATATATACGGACGGCTCAAAGACCGACGGTGCCGTCGGTTGTGCCGCGGTCACTGAGGAGCAAACGGTGATGCACAGGTTGCTTCCCAAAACCTCAATCTACTCAGCGGAACTCCTCGCTATCCTCGCCGCCTTACGTATTGTAGAGGAGCGCCAGATCCAGGGACCATACGTAATACTTTCAGACTCTAAGGCAGCCCTCCTAGCCATCCGAAATTATAACTCGAAGAATCCGATTGTTGCTGAAATTGCCTGCAGCCTCGCGCGACTCTCCCGCACTCGGAAGCACGTATGTCTGTGTTGGGTGCCTGGACATGTTGATGTGCGCGGCAACGACAGAGCGGATGAAGCCGCGCGACAAGCCGCGGGCTCTACCATGCCTCCCCGAAATACAGCAGTCCCATGTCGAGATTTCTATCCTCTAATCAAAGCAGCGATTAGTGACATCTGGCAGCAGCAGTGGAACGACATCGATGAGAACAAGCTGCGAAAATACAAGAATACCGTCCGAGCCTGGCCCTCCTCGAGCCATCGTAACCGACGGCTTGAAGTCTTGTTGTGTCGCCTGAGGATCGGGCACACTCGCTTGACGCATAAATACCTCATTGAGCGGAATCCTCAACCCCTCTGCGGCGACTGCTTGGTGCCACTCACGGTGCGCCACCTGCTGGCGGAATGCCCGAGCCTTGCCGACTTCCGTTTGCAATATTACCCTACGTTGCCTAGAGATAACCATGATGCCTTCTTGGAGGGTATGCTGGGAGACCCTCCCCGGGGCGCTTTTAATTTCGATTCATTAATTGCTTTTCTTTCTGATGCCCATCTTATAGACGAGATATAGGATGCTTGATGATATTGTACATCCCTTATGAATTCGTGGCTCCTTGAGCTGAACTTCTCAACATTAGCTTTCCTGACTCGTTGACCTTTTAAACAGTTTTTTGTCTCTCCTACGTGAACTCTCTGGAAACCAACCACTTGATTGGACACTGTGAACATTGAGACCTTCGGCGCGTTATAGTCTTTGTTACTGAAGCGCTAGAAACCCAATTTTACTACTACTACAACTACTACTTGTGTTTTTAGGTCTGGACCACAGGATATAAGATGCAATTATGTGCTTTGCTTTGAGAAAAAATTGTAGCATAGGCACAAATGACTTCATCTTTCCTTGGCTTCTGGTATTTTTTCCCACTGCAATGGTCACTGTAAAATACACCTGCATTGAGGTGATTATTTTTCCTCCCTGTTTAGTAAATGTTCAGGAGAAAGCAGTTCACCCATCGAGCGGCGTCTGGTCAAATATCATAAGGTTGATGCGACAATTGTTGATCAAATTTGATCAGGAAAAGTTGAGATAAAATATTAAAATAGGTTAAATAACTGTAATTCAGAAAATAACCTTAAAGTCTTGCATGGGTGGAATAAAAGCCACCCCTGAGTGTATTAGTAATAAAAAACGAATCATCAATTGACAGAGCACAAGTTGCTGCACTGTCTGAGACATGTTGACGTGCAGGCAGCCTGCTGTCCAGTGAGCGCAGCGAGGCACAGCAGCTCACGATGAACATCACGCTGGGCCAGAAGCTGGAGCCGTGGACAGGCCCCACTGCGGTCCAAGACCCAGACGGTCCCGTGCCCTGCTGCACCGCCGTCGTGCGCCTCACTGCCCTACAGCCAATCAACGGGGTGCGGGTCGCAATCGTTGTGCAGAAGCCGCTCGCTGTGTCACAAAATGTCTTCATGCTCCGGACCATCAGTGAGTGGTCGCGTGCACCTCTCTTTGTGCTGCTTGCTGGGTCAATTTTGTTGGTGCTAAATGATTTGTAGTTGATGCTGGATTATTGATGGATAGTGCATGATAATTTGTAGTGGTTACTGTATCATTTATGGATAGTGCATGATAATTTGTAGTTGTTGCTGTATCATTTATGGGTGGTGGTGGATAATTTGTTGGGGTTGCTTGGTGATAGGCATGTTTATACTAGGAACTGTATAGCTGCTATTTGAAAATTTGAACCCCTCAGGGGGATAGAACTATTGTACCTATGGGAATTAGCGCTCCCAGGGGAACCATGTGTGGGCCCGAGCTAAAGGGTAGGTAGGCTTCCTTTTTGTTGTAATAAAATAGGTTTTTGTTTTGTTACGGACCATCTTATTTTGGTTCACTGCTGTCCTGTTTTTCAGCACCTACTACTTTCTTCTTCAACTTTTTCTTGTTTCATGAACTTCTTTCCTAGCTTACTGTTTCTGTGCACCTTGTGCATAGATTCCGCGTTCCCTCAACTCCATACTAAATGGTGCCTTCCTCTTTCCTCTCTTGGAACATCTTTGTCGTGGTTAAGGGAGGCTAAAACTTTCTTATATAATAATAATTTGAAAATTTGAAGCTGCTCTAGGTTATTTTTAGTTGTTATTAGGTAATGGCTGCTACATATTTCATAGCTGTTGCTAGATAGTTGGTAGTTGCTGCCGAATAATTTGTTGTTGATGTTAGATAGTTTGCACTTGTTTCGGGTAATTTGTAGTTGTTAATTCCTTCAGGAAGTACGAGATATGCTTTAGGTTTAGGTGAGTTAGATTTGTCTATCCTATGCTAGGGGGGCTGGCGCCCCAGAGACGTACTGTTAATTACCTCAGCTATATGTAGATAGGCCCTCGGTACATATATCTTTTGTTCTCTCAGTTTTCATGCTTTCTTTGTTATCTGTTTTTTTATTTCTTTTCTAACTTGCTGTATCTATACCCTGTGTAGGAACACACCTTGCGCATGAATTTCTTTTGTTGTGGCTAAGGAGTCTTGAACTAACTAATATAATGATATTAATAATATTAATGATGTAGTAATGAGAAGTGAATGCTCTCTCAAAGCAAATTCTGCCTTAGACTGACTGATTTCTAGCAAAAAAAATTTGCATGATTTCATTTACTAAAATTTTTCAATTGTGTTTTTGGCTCTAAAAATGTCAAGTAACTTGCTCTCCCCTGTATCTTTCAAAGCAAATTCTGCCTTAGACTGACTGATTTCTAGCAAAAAAAATTTGCATGATTTCTTTTACTAAAATTTTTTAATTATGTTTTTGGCTCTAAAAATGTCAAGTAACTTGCTCTCCCATGTATCTTAGGCAGTATCATGCATGTTTAGAATAGATTTGAACCTTGTACTTTACTCTATCCAATTAAAATATATCCTGTTAACGTGCAATGCGAAGGTTGATTAATTGAACGTTTGTTCAAACAGACGATTGACACGAGTAGTTTAAAACCATGGACGTTCAGAATGCCTTATTGCTGCTTCTTTCTTGACCGAGAAATATCTTATGAACTTCTAGAGTTGGTTGTCCAATAGGCAGTTCACATTCATTCCTAAACGTGTCACTGTGCGGTGTGCCCGAGTGTAGTGTTGGTTCCTGTGCCTACAGGCGACAGCAGCCAGCTCCTCGTGCGCTTCTACCTGTCTGGGGCCTTTGTAGCCAGCTCTCTCACCGCCCTCGTGGTCACCTCCTACACCACCGCCAGGGGCGCTCCTAGGGTACTGCGTTCCCAGGTGGGTCTTGTGCTGACTGAGAGATTGGAGACGGAGAATTTAAAATGTTTTGGGCGTAAGCTATAATTTGCTATTTACAAGAGCCGGTTTGACGATTTTGCCACGACCAGTTTATATATTACTAAGGTATTCATTTGATTTGCTAGATTTTTTATTGTATCCAAAGTATATCTTTTATTTTTCATGCGGATTCTAACCAGTTTATGCCTTGTAAGGTCAACACATGCAGTTTCAAATTTCAAATGACATTTACTCTGCCTGCGTTCGTTTTGAAGCTTTGTGTAACCCTGCAGTTGGAATTGCCGCTGCGCCTCGTGGTGAAGGCAGCTGCTCCCAACAAAGAGGCCGACCACAAGATCACGCTCTCCACGAACAAGTCAGCAGTCAACCTCCCTGAGCTGTTCCCGGAGTTCGGGCTGGACTCGAGCTTGAGCAGTACGGGGGTGGGCCTGCAGCATTACTCCGGGCCGCTGGTCACCGTGCTCTCCTCACGCACCACCCAACGCTACAGGCTGCAGAGCGACAGGTTCAGTGTAGCCCCAGCAGTTATGGGAATCGTGGTGCCGTTTTGGTCTGTGAAGGATAGTTTGGAAGACAACTGATAAATTCAGAACTTTTGCTTTGTTTGTTGTGAGAGTGTTCGTTATTTTCTTTAAAATATCTTTAACAAGGGTGAGTAGATGTTAGCTAACGTGTGGAACCCTGTTTTGTTAACTTCTTTTTGCTGTTTTATAAGAATTCACGAGCTCAAAAATAAATCCTACTACGTAGGTGCTATGAAATGAGCGTGCTCCAGCCAACGTTTAACTTTGACGATCGTCATCCCCTCCCATAGGCGCGTACTAATATGATTGCTTCATTGTTATTTAGTTACTTTCTTTCAGATTCTTAACCTAAATTTCAGTTTCAGTTTCTTAGTGCTTATGATAGTTTATGTGCTTATTTGGCGCTTGCATCTTAATATGGGGATGGGCCACAGAAACCCAAGCTTCTATATTAAACTACACTGTAACACTGATACACTTTTTCTTGCAATAGAAACTGCATGAAAATACTTCAATCGGTTAATGGATTGTTGTCACTCAAATCGGGAGTGTAGCTTTGTGTGACCTACGCTGTAATGGATAGTGAAGGGCAGGAATGAGAAAGTTCATTTTTTAAATTATGGTACGATGTGTGTGTACTAGGAAATTACCTAAAGAAATCATCACTTCAGGAGAATCCATGGCTTCCCTTTCACAACGACGATAATATTTGTTCTCCATCTTATTAAAGTAGATATTGCTTGCAAAAACAATTCTATGTGTTCAGTTTGTTTTTGTATAGTTACAATAGAAAATTTTATGTAAAATTCGGTTTGTTTTCCTGATATTTTATGATGACTATATGAAATTGAGTTTTATTAGATAATAATTGAATTTCATTCTTTCATTTTGCTGATCTGTCATGAGCATACAGTCATATCTTTGTTTATGATTATTGTTACGATACTCGAAATGATACAATTTTCATTGAACGAAAAGATGTCTTTCATTTTAGTTGCCCAATTGTAGAATTTTAATATTAATATTACAGTTTTAATTGTAATATTAATTTGTTACATTACTGTTTTGTTACCTGCATTTTACATATGCGTGATCTTTAAATTTGAGTTTCATAAACTTGCTATGCTTTGGTTTTTCTCATAATGTAGTTAGCAGGAATTTTTTGTTTTTTCTCCAACAATGTATTACTTTGTTCAAACCATGAGTGAATTTAATAATCTGATTTACTGCGCCTCGGGTCAAACATTCGCATGTACAAGTGTTGTTGAAACTGTTATGTATAAGCAAAATAATGCGAAAATTTATATGTGCATGAAAATGTTTAAAAAATTTAAGCATATCGATGTAAATATATAGGTACATGCAAGGGTAATGGTGAAAAAATTTTTTAATATTGGCAAGTCCTTACCTTGTCGTGGTGGGAGGGCTTGCGTGCTGCAATGAAGGTTGAGGCTATACTGCCGGGGCCCTGGTTCTGGTAGGTTCAACCATGGTAGGCTGGCTCAACTGGAGCAGCCTGACAAAAGGGGGACCATGGGTGAGGTTTCCCATGTAAATATAAACCGGGCCCCGGCAGTTACGGGTTATAAAGTCTCTGTTACCTCGGGCGTACTTGGGGACTGCCACGGGCCGGGGTCGACGGTGGGAGGAGGTTTTTACTTCCTAGTGGTCAGCGTGTGCCCGCCTTAAGTGCAGAGATGCACCAGAATGCTGCTGATCGCCCGAGGGGTTCTTTTCCGGCTTGAGCCGGCCTGGATAGGTAGGGAGAAATCCCTATCGAAAGAGAATCCTAAACCTGTGCTTGCTTCTACTACTGAAAATCCCCCTCGATCTCTTGGAAATGACCCGGCGCTCTTAACGGAAACTTCACATGATCGTCCCCCTTCTCCGCCGTTGCAACCTGTATCATCGCAGCTTGCTGCAGTGAGTGACGCTGGACCCTACGTAAAATCTGACGAGACAAATTTAGTACTTCAGCCATATATACCACCTCGAAATCAAAGGCGACCTAGTTTTCGTATTGAAAACTCATCTGGACATCGCCGCCAACGTACCAACCAAAGATATCGCACAGATGTGCCCCTCTATGAGAATACACATCCAGATTATAAGAAATTTTACACCATCAACGCGGGTGATGATTCTAACCTAGCAGAGATGGATGTAATTGTGGCAAATAGAGAACTTGAACGAAAAATTGGTGGTAAACCTTTGAAGATAACAGAGACGCGAACGGGCTCGCTCCTTGTGGAGGTTCGAAATGAACATCAGGCAAAAACTATCCCAAGAATCCAAACCCTTGCTGGGGTGAGCATCACTGTTGCTCCTCATGGAAGGTTGAATGAAACAAAGGGGACTATTTGGTATACAAATAAACCAAATTACGGAGATGAAACTCTACTCGAAGAACTTGCCAGAAGTGGAGTAAAATCTATCTACCGGACCAAAAGAAGACAGAACGGAGCTGAAATACCCACCTCGTTGTACATATTGACCTTCGATTCTACGCGCCTACCTGAGTCCGTGAGTATAGGCTGGACGCGGTGCCCGGTGAGGCAATATATACCCAAGCCGCGTAGATGTTTTAAGTGTCAAAGTTTTGGTCACGGTGCAAGTAGCTGCCGTAAACAAGAAGCTGTCTGTTTTCACTGCTCCCGAGCAGCACATAAACTCCCTTGCACTCTACCACCTAAGTGCTCCAACTGTGAGGGGCCCCACCCCGCCAGTGACCAGTCCTGCCCTATCTATAAATTGGAACAGGAAATAGTTTCTACACAAACTACTGAGCGCGTAAGCTATGGTGAGGCAAAGCGGAAGGTTTCCGGTCGCTACGTGCGCCCTACGCATAGTTATTCATCGGCTGTGCGTCAGCCGCAATTACAGACAGCTGAGTCCGGCGGAACACGCATCAGCGAGGAGATACCGATGAGAGTCGGAGGCGAGTTTGCTCATGCCGTAACACAGACTAGTATAGCAACCCAGACTGACGCTCCAAATGAGGAACATAAAAGACCCCGAAGTTCTTACTCTAGATCCGAAAGACCAGAAAAGTCTTCCGATGGTGACTTACCACGCGCTGCCGGTACTGTGTCAGACCCTTCACCGTCCTGTGCGACTTTGGGTGATGTCTGTGTGGATGCCCGGAGCCATTTTGAAGCTGTGGCTGACCAACCTGGCTGCGATCAATCAATGCAGGTTTCGTCTGTTAGGGAGGAGGGAAAAAAGGAACAGGGCTCTCAGAGCCTGGGGTCAAAAGGAATGGATAAGGGACCTGAATCCCAGAGTAACACCTCCCCTGGAAATCCATCTATCGCAGTTGGTGCCCGAAAGCGCCTGCAAAGCGGCACTCCGTCTCCAATTGGAGGGATGACAGGGCAAGCCCCCAAAAAGCGTCCCACCTTTAAGCATATTGATAATTCAGATGACCCAACGGTTAAACCTCAAGGACTGGAATGTATACCTGTCCAAGTGTCCAGTAAACCTAGAGAGGCTCGAGAGCGAGGACGCGAGGGAAGTAACATCGTGACCCATCGTGTTCGCTCTCTGGAACGTGTTGTTGTGGTACCTGAAAGTATAGCAACTAAAATGAGAAAGAAATTCCCTATGCCAGCAGATATGCCCTCAATGCCCCCGCCTAATGTGCAGCTGCTCCCTTGGAGCTCGAGGCAGGAGAGTGGCAAAAACCCAAAAGATAGTAAACAAACGTCAGAGAAAAAACTGACCCCAACTGAGAGATCTTCACGCCGATAAACATAATGAGTCTTCTGCAATGGAACTGTCGAAGCTACCGCCGCAATTATGGTGATCTGAGGAGGTTGCTGCAAGAGCTTCAGCCGGGCTGTGTATGCCTCCAAGAGACAGTGCTCGGAAGTCTGACACCTACACCACCGGCGAGTTACGTCGTAGAGACCTTCTCCCCTCTACCAAATCCGGTGCCAGGTACGGGCTTAGCTATTTTAGTGAGGCGGGATACGGGCTTCACAAGGCTTGGCCTGAACACTGCACTGCAGACAATGGCGGTACGTCTTGGTATTGGCCCGCGCTTGCTCACAGTTTGTAATTTGTACCTACCTCCAGCTGATCCCATCACTACAGCAGATCTCCTGACCCTTTACGACCAGCTACCCCGACCAGCGCTCATATTGGGGGATTTTAATGGAAAACACATAGCTTGGGGCAATCCCTCCACCGACCAGCGTGGGAGGATCATTGATGGCCTATTCACAAACTCAGACGCATGCTTATTAAATACAGGATTGCCCACCCATTTCCATGTGCAGACGGGCGTGTCATCGGCTATAGACCTCAGCTTGTGCACCCCTGATGTTGTTGCTGATCTGCACTGGAATGTTTGTGATGATCTGTGCGGTAGTGATCATTTCCCTATAGAGATACGGTTCGAGGAAAATCGTCCGACTCCCACCGAAGCCAGCTTTATTTTGAGGCGAGCCGACTGGGGGAGCTTCGAAGCACTCACTCAAATGTGTGATGTTGACGAGATCAGGCCAGTGGAAGACTTATTGGAAGAGTTTGTGGGCTGCCTGCTGATCGCTGCTGGCGTCAGTATCCCTAAGTCGAGGGGGGGTGCCCTCCAGCACAGAGTTCCTTGGTGGACAGATGAATGCACCATCACCAATATTGAAAGAAAACATGCCCTGCGACGCTATCAGAGGACGAAAAGTATGGCAGACAAAATATCCTACAATAGAGCCAGAGCAAGAGCACTACACACAAAGAATGAAGCAAGAAAACGTTCGTGGCAAAAATATGTATCGTCCCTAAATGCTGAAACGCCCATGTCGAAGGTATGGCAGCGAGTGAAGAAGATGTCTGGGAAGCAGAGCTATAGCCCACCCTGCTTGGAGGTCAATGGTGAGAAAACCGCGGACTCACAGCGCGTTGCGACAGCTCTAGCCCAGCACTTCGCTAACGTCAGTAGCGGTGATCATTATTCACCAGCTTTCTTGGCCTTTAAAAGACAGCAGGAGAGTCGAAGTCTGATTTTCAACACAGATGAAAATCTCCCCTATAACGAACCTATTACCATCTTAGAAATTTATAACGCTCTCAAGGAAACTAAAAACACCTCTCCTGGTCCAGACGGCATTCACTATAAAATGTTGAAGAAAATGCACCCTACAGCCCTGAAAGTGCTTTTAGCAATATATAACCAGATCTGGACCACACACCAGTACCCCGATGCCTGGCGTTTTGCCACTGTCCTAGCTTTTTTAAAACCCGGCAAACCTCCTACAAATCCTGGCAGCTATCGCCCTCACGAGCTGTATCGGCAAGGTGCTTGAAAAGATAGTTAATGTTAGGCTGGTGAAGTTTTTGGAAGCTCGTGACCTCCTCTCGCCTGTACAGTACGGCTTTCGCAGAATGCGAGGTACTACGGACGCTTTAGTCCGTCTGCAGAACCACCTAGTTAAATGCAAACGTGAGCGCCGGCATACTATATGTGTGTTTTTTGACATGGCGAATGCCTATGATACTGCCTGGAGGTACGGTATATTGCAAAACCTGCATCGTGATGGGCTGAGGGGAAATATGGCTCTTTACCTGCAGCAATTCTTGAGCAGGAGGACTTTTCGAGTGAAAGTCGGCTCTTCGGAGTCTCCGTGTGAGACGCAGTCTGAAGGAGTCCCTCAAGGAAGCGTCATCAGCTGTACGCTTTTTGCTGTGGCTATTAATGGAATCACGACAGCTGTGCCGCCTGAGATCTGCTCGTCGCTATACGTTGACGATTTTATGGTGTACGCGTCTTCATACTTTTTGCCTGCTCTGGTTCGTAGAATTCAAAACGCTATAAATAATGTAAATGGTTGGGCATCGGAGCATGGGTTCACGTTCTCTACTGAGAAAACTATGGCTCTCCTTATTCCGGGAAACCACAAAATGCGTGACCCTCCACAACTTTTCCTGAAGGGCAGACCAATAGTCTACGCAGCAAATGCTAAATTTCTTGGTATGATTATCGATAGCAAACTTACGTGGAAACCTCACCTTCAGTCACTAAAAGCAGCGTCTATAATGAGATTAAATTTGCTAAAAAGCCTCTCAGGTCAAACGTGGGGCGCCGACCGTGTGACTCTCCTGCGGCTCTATAAGGCCCTCATCAGGTCTAAATTAGACTACGGTAGTGTAATATACCAGTATGCCAAAGAAAGTACTCTCTGTATGCTGGACCCAGTACACCACGCAGCCATTAGGCTCTGCACTGGAGCTTTTCGAAGCTCCCCCGTCACCAGTCTCTGCGTGGAAAGTGGGGAGCCCCCCCTCAAGCTTAGGCGTATGCAACTGTCATTACAGTACTTAGCCCGGCTACAGCAACTCCCTCTCTCTCCGACCTGGATAAGTTTTCGTACCGACGTGGATGAGCGTATACCCACTCCGTATAATTTGCCATCCTCCGTAGATTATGGTGCGCTTATGAATAACGTGCGGTTCCCCCCCATGGAGGTCCTTCCCGCACGGGTTGCAGGTGCACCAACGTGGCGCATCCCAATTACTACTTTTTGTACAGGCTGCAAGATCCCTAAGAAGGACCTGCTGCCGGCCTCGGTTTTGAGGGGTATCTTCTTGGATCATGTACTGGCGGAGCACTCTGATCAACGTAAGATATATACAGATGGTTCTAAAACGAATCAATCTGTTGGCTGTGCTGCTGTGTCTGGCGACTATGTGCGTACTCGAAGGCTCCTGCAGGAAACTTCTGTTTTCTCGGCTGAACTACTTGCAGTTGTCGAGGCTCTAGACCTCGTGGCGCAAATACCCTACTATGATTTTGTAATTTTCACTGACTCGAAGAGTGTCTATGAAGCTGTCCAAGCATACCACAGCAATCACCCAATAATTAGTGACATTGTTGTCCGACTGTCACGCCTTGCCCGGAGCCCGAAGCATGTGCAAGTCTGCTGGGTGCCGGGCCATGTAGGGGTGGCCGGCAATGAGAGAGCTGATGCCGAGGCCCGGCGTGCTGCTGGATCTGATGACCTGCCGAACAACCCAGGTGTCCCCTGTAGGGATTACTTACCCCATTATCAAGTCTACCGTGCGTGATGTGTGGCAACAATGCTGGGACATGGAATTGAATAATAAACTGAGAGTACTTAAGCCTATGGTGGGGGAATGGGCTTCAGCTGAATGTCGTAGCCGGCGTTTGGAGGTGATCCTATGTCGGCTGCGTATCGGGCATTGCCGACTTACCCACAGTCATCTAATGGAGCGTCGCCCACAGCCGCGCTGCAACACCTGTCATGTACCACTAACGGTGCTGCATGTACTTGCCGAATGTCCAAACTTTGCTGCTGCTAGAAGAGAATCCTTCCCTCATCTTCGAGATGCGGACACTTCGTCGCTGCACATTGGGATGCTTCGTGAGCCCCTCCGTGCTCGTTTCAACCTCGGAGCGCTAGCGACCTTTCTTGCACGAAGCGATTTGATAGGTAAAATATAACGAGCTTTTATGCCCAGAAAACGGAAATCCGTGTGCACTCTGCAAGTGCAAACTCATGCCGAAGTTATAACTTGAGGAGAAGAAATGGCCGAGCGTACCGTGCTGCCACTCTTGTCTTTGTGAGGGGGTTCCAGCGTGGGTAAGACGCTCGGCCATAGTGTGGGCGGGTAGCTGGAGCCTCCGATTCGGGGTCCCAGCTGTTCTCGCACTTTTTACCCTGCTAAAATTTTAAAAATCTTTTTTGTTTTGTATCAACTCGCGGTGTATACCGATACGTTTTGCAGGTGCGACCTGTAGAATGGATCCTGCTTATTGAGTGAGAAATCGTAATGTGCTTATGCAAACAAATATAACTGTGTGTGTTGAGGCAATGGAAATTGAGTTGACCACCGAAATAATGTTCTTATAATACTACCTCGGAGGTGATGTAGAATTCAGGTATCTTTACAACCATGAGACCTTCGGCGCGAAATAGTCGGAGCTACTGAAGCGCTAGTAAGCCTATGTTACTACTACTACTACTTAATATTGGCAAGCAAAATCGCAGTACCGAATATGCATGCATTTATTTTAAAATGTAAGCAAAATATGTACGCAAATATGCATGTAAGCATTTTCCTGGAAATGTATCTACAAAATCAATTTTAGCATCACAAAAGTTTTGTAAATACATTTCTATTAGTACAGGTCTTTGTAAGTCCTGTTATATATGAGTTATTTATTTAATTATCATCGCATAAGCCAAAACTTCCGGCGCGATATAGGCTTTGAACCTGAAGCGCTAGTAACCTTCATGCAAACTAATACTAGCAACTTGCCTTACTTCATATGCTCGATGTGTTGGCGTTCTCTGAATTCTGTTTCGTGCTGCAGCCTGCCGGGGCTGTGGGTCGTGTTCAGGGAGATGTGCCGCCGTCTGGAGAGCTACTGGGGCACGGGAGGGCGGCAGGGGCAGGGAGAAGAGGCGCTGTCCCTCTGGGTGTCTTCCATGCTACCC
The DNA here is from genome assembly GCA_030386875.1 of Morinoia aosen. Taxonomy (NCBI): domain Eukaryota; kingdom Metazoa; phylum Arthropoda; class Malacostraca; order Amphipoda; family Talitridae; genus Morinoia; species Morinoia aosen. The sequence goes on from CM059562.1 coordinate 10,615,115, forward strand.
CTCAGTGAGCTCTACGCTCTCATAGACGCTCACTTCCTCAGGAGGAAGAAGCACAACAACCTCAATGTGAGCTAATCTTTTGAAGCCACGCCACTTCCACTCTCTCAAATCCGTTTTTTTTTCTTTGTATAAATGACTCGATTTACCGTGGTACAAATCTTGATCTTGCAATTTCACGTTTTGATTGTCGTTGTGAATTATCTTCCAACTTGGTGGGATAGATATTACGATTTCATTTCATAATTCTACTGTAGCTTCTTTATACTTTTTGGCAGAAGTTACGAAAAGCAGAATGTAGTTAGGCCAATTGGGTGGGTGTGTGTCTCTGCTCCACTGCACTCTCTTTGTGTAGCAGTGACGGTCGTGCCGGGCTTGAATAGCCTCATACTGTTCAAATAATCCCAGTGAGTCCTTCAATAACGTGACCATCACCTGCAGACCTCACGTAGATTATATGTTCTTAAATTTGGCTTGGGAATATTCCTAAGTTGAATTACAAAATTACTCCACACCAGAGCTTGAGTGCAAAGAGTTCCTCACTGCTGAGGCGTCCTCGTGTAACCATCTAAGAAGCTTAAATATTTTGTATTCATTGGCCCAGTTTTTCCCATGTCTTGGGTTGAGTAATCATGTCGATATGAACGCCTTTTGTTGATAGCAGGAGCGCCACCTCCAGTCTTCTTATTCAACAAATTTTTCACACTTGGTACTCTACTAATGAAATGGGTTTACTCTTTATATTGAATACACTAATTCGAATATGCTCTTTTTTAATCACGTTATATAAGATTTTTGTATTACGGTATAGATCTTCATTTGATGGTTTACAACTATGGTCAAGCGGAAATGATTGAAAATAGAACCTTGGTATTTATGGGCGGTTAATCTTGGCCTCAGGATCATCCTGGTCAAGCCAATGTAACATTTATCAAGAGACTTACATTCTCTTCTGTCACACTTAAATTGTTAAATCACATTGGCCCTGTCCAGATCAATAACCTTGGATGCAGACATATTATTTTTCTCTAAGAGGTCACTGATTTTGCGGTTTTTATAATATACACAGACTTTAATTGACGTATCAGGATCTGTTGGCTTGACAAAAGTTTTAATAATGATCTTAAAAACTCGTTGATCAATTTTGTAATTTTTGTGCATTTAGTTTTCATTAAAGATATTAATATTGCGAGAATTCAGTTCAGGATTATTTTTATTGCCCAAGGTTTGATTTAAGAAATTACCAATAGCTCTATCAATGTGAGTATTAGGAAAATTGTTGTTAACCAGCAACCGCTAAACTCTAAGCATTTTTGAATGAAAACTTGACCAGCTGCTACACACCTTATAAGTTCTATTTATTAACGTGTATATAACACCCTGTTTGTACATTTGCGGAGCATCACTGTCATAATTTATAGTTTCACCAGCATGAGGTTGCTTGACGTAAACTGATCTCTGAAAAAGTACCATGAGACGCATCAATCAAAACATCTAAAAATGGTTCTAGAATACACTAATTATTTAGATCGTCATTAATCCTAGAATTGAAAGAATTAAAATCGGGTAATAATTGCTTTGCGTTGTGGAGTTCAATACAAAACGAACAGATTAGCCAATATGTCCATTCAGGGGGATATAACTATTGCATCTATGGCTTGGGAGACTTAAACTGGCTTATAATCTAACCTGGTATTGATGGAACTGTCTGTAATGTAAGACAGTAATGACAGATAACACTGTAATGTAAGAGAGTTACGACAGACAACACTGTAATGTAAGACAGTAACAACAGACAGCACCAGTAACAAGTGCTTTCCCAACAACAGGAGCAGCTGCTGCAGCGCTGCCTGCAGGTGCGCGCGGTGCAGCGGCGGCTGCTCACCAAATTCAAGGACAAGAACCCAACCCCGCTCACAAACCTGGACAACCTCCTCGACGGCATGTATAAGCAGGTCCTCCACATCACCGACCTCATACAGGCAAGTGTTGCCTGAACTGGCGTCAAGAGGGGAGGTAAACTTCCTAATTGTCTTGATGCAGCCACGGAATACAGTGTTGCTTATAGTAGTAAAGAGCTAACCTGCCATCGCCTGGTGTAGGTTCATGTTCTTATATTGGACAGGTTGAGCCGCAAGAATGCAAACCTAAATTTACAATAATTGTATTTTTTCTCATTGAATATGTTAGGTATATTTCTTTGTATTGATGGCATATTTCTTCGTGTGATGAAAACTGCACGGAAATAATTTCATTCCTCAGTCATTCCCGTGTAATATCAGAATTAAAGATATGTGTGTCAGCTTTTGTAAAACAAGTTATTATGGAGAACAATTCCTTCTCAGATTAGTTTTAGATAAATCTAACAGATTGTATGTACGCCTGCATGCTCTATGTGATATGAGAATGAGTTTATTTATATTCTTAACTTGTATGGGTAACTTTAATAACCGCTTTTGTATGGTCGAGTGGCAGTAGTTCTTCATTATGATTGCTATGATAACCTGACTATTTCCAGCTCAATAAGAGTGGTTTTAATAGTGATGAAGAGTTAAAAAAATTTGCTCTGTAAAATAATTTAACAGTGATGAAGACATAAAAATTTTAACGGTAAAGTCATTTAGTAGTCGTGAAGAGTAGAAAAGTTTGTACTGAAAGGTCATTTTTTTTGCATTCAGGACAACACAGGCGCCCTGGAGCTGAGCGGTGCCCACTTGTCTTGCGTGGTGCAGCTCGTGGTGCAGTTGGTGCGCCTGCACTACAATCCTCCGCACCAGCACCTGCTTGCTGCTGCTCTGTCTCCTCCAATGCCGCATCCTCAGCAATCCCAGGTCTGGCATTTGAGTGTGTAGGGCGTATGAGCCTTGTTCGTGTCTTAACATTTTGAACACTTCCCTTCAGCGCGGAATAAGACTTACAGCGTTTTTCTTCGGGGTTGCGTATGAACTGACTCATGTTTCTTGAATACTGAATGACATAACATACTTAATGTGTAACGTTGCTCTTGTCTCTTTGGAAATCAAATATTTAGTGAAGTTAATCAATGTGTTAAGGGGATCAACCCAGGCCCTGTCGGTCAGATGACCCATTTTTTTGTTGTTGTTGAAAAAGGGCCCTTAGGTGGGGGACTATTCGGTCCTAAAATTTTATGGCGCTACGGACACTAGATCTCCTCCCCAGGGGGGTGTAAGGGGACCAAAATCCTGAATTTTCGACCCCATATAAAAAGAAAACAAAACGGGAAATGAAAAATTTGCTACCGTAACTTAGTTTAAAATGTTTCAATATAACTGTCTTTGGTTTTGTTCTAGCGTAAAAACTTTGAGTTCTTTTCTTTTGAAATATCAATAAAAATGAACTAAAAAACCAACATGTCCATTTTTTTAAAAAAAACTAAGGCCTGAATCGGAAAAATGAATAGGAGAAATTGTGTCTCTTTTCAAAAATTACATATAGTAGTCAAATTTCATAAGAATCAGACTACGAATATAAAACTTCCTAATTTAAAAAAAAAACATTTTCTTGTTAATTACAATTAACAGTGTGAATATGAAGTTATGTATGGAGATTATCGAAATAAAAATGAAAACTGCATTCAATTACATAAATTGACTATTATATTTCAGTTTTCAGATAAAAATATATTTATGCCTTATTACTAACAACCCTTATTTTCAACATTCAATAGAATAGAAGTCAGTGAGTTTTCTTGGAACATTTCTAACAAAAGTATAATCCTTTTCTTCCCTATTGTCCCCTCAGGGGGATACAATTATTGTATCTATGGGAACTAGTGCTCCCAGGGGGACAATGTGAGGGCCTGAGCTGAGAGTTAGGTAGGCCTTCTTTTTGTTGAAATAAAATGTTTTTGTTATGTTAAGGACCACCTTTTTTCGGTTCACTGCTGTCGTGTTTTTCAGCACCTACTACTGTCTTCTTCCACTTTGGTCTTGTTTCATAATCTTCTTTCACAACTAACTGTTTCTATGCCTTTCTGCGTAGATTCCGCGTTTCCTTAACTCCATACTAAATGGTGCCTTCCTCCTTCCTCTCTTTGGATCGCAATTGTTGCTGGGTAGGGAGGCTAAAACTAACGACTAATCTAATCTAATCTTCCCTATTGTACAAATGATTTTTTTTTTATCAAGCTCAAAACCCAAAATTAGTGTATATGCTAGTTAGTGATCAAATATCGCATGTAAAAAAACGGAAAGTTTCAAATAAATAATTTTAAATTATACCGTTGTTTGCGATGCTTCAAGGATTCTAAAATTGTCTTTGGTTTTGTTCTAGCATAAAAACTCAACGACTTTTATTCTTTTGAAATATTAGTATAAATGTACCAAATAACTAATATTTCGTATTTAAAAAAAATAAGGCCTAAATCGAAAAATTTACAGGAGTAAAATATGTTTTTTTTCAACAAACACATATACTGGCCAAATTTAAAACAAATCGGATCAAAATTTTAAAATCGCTGGGTTGATCCCCTTCATTTGAGACCACTTTAAGGATTGGGGTCCGTTCGTTTGAAGTCAATTTAATGGTGTGATAAGAGGTTAGGGAATCACTGGTGTAGAGCCACAGGGAATAAGTATGCTGCCAGAAGATTCGAGAAGGCTAATAATTCTGAGAATCTGTAGTGGTGTGGGGCTGAATAGTAAGTACTAATAAAGGTCACTTGATGGATCATCGACTTCATCATAAATTAGTGCATTTTTTTTATCTTTCTTCCTCGACCTTTCTCTTCCTAGTACAGCGAGTGCCTATCGCTCGTCTCGTCTACCTGCGTGCTTTGGGTGCTCTAGTGTGAGTGTATGCATTGCTTTCTTTCTAGTGCGGTGCGAGGAGATTTTGCGACCCATTACGCGTTTAACAATCATATTTGCAGCTGTGTTAACTTGGGAGAGACAGATTTAGTATTTTATATCTTGGAAGGTATTTTATTCAATTTCGAAAACAAAATAATTGATGTATACTTTTGTATGTCAGCGGTGATGACATTCTATAGGCCGTGGGGTACACTTAATAATCTAGTAATTGGAATTATATTTCCATTAGGCCATCTGATTTTATTGGATTATTTTTTCCACGAGGTTAGAACGTCCATGTGAAATTATTTTTCTATATTTTCTGCTCTACTTTACCTGTTTTACAATCAAGGTAAGCAAGTGCTTACATTGCTGCAATTCTCTGTGCTGAATGGGAGGGATTTGCTGATATTTTGTGGTGCAGTTACGGGAGTTGGCTCATTGGACCAACGCTAGTTGGTTGTTACGGGTGTCTTAATTTACCTTACTTAATTGTGTTGGTGAACAATTCTGTTCATTTCCCTGAGCTCAGTTCGGTAATCGGCGTTTTTTGTCAAACGGACAACCCCGTCAGTTTTATAAACTCATAAGTGAAGCAAAGTAGGTTGATTCATAGAATATGATTCATTAGTTGTTTTTTAACCCTTCAAAGTCAGCATTTTTACTATATATTACCGTTATTACAAACACTATTGTTAAGCTGGCACCGGCATTATGTTGTCACCAACATCACAAGGAAGTGACTGCCACTCGACAACGAGCTTGAAAGAACACATTAGTGCACAAATTTCACAAGGAATAAAACATATTAAAGCTGTTTATTAAAGTGTATTTTGAAATCCACTTTGACGGTAAAGGGTTGAAATCATTGACCTACACAGTGTGTGAGTTGCTGTAAACGTTTACCTATTGCTGAAGTTTAGAATCTGTAGCCAGTGGTGTTCGTCAGGGCTGGGAGGAGGTAGTGGGGAGCTGCGTGTCGCACCTGCTGCGCACCGTGTGTGGGGATGACAGTGACCCTGACTACCTCTCTCCTGCCGCGCTCTCCCAGCCGCCCGACACCGCCAAGCTGAAGAAGCTCATCGGCCTCCTTATCGACCGCATGACTAAAGGCGGCGGCAAAAATAACGAGCACATCAAGCCTGGTGAGGCATAGAATAGTGAGGTGTCTTAGCGAGCCATTGAATGTTATGCTTTGCTGATGACAATCACATCTCGCCTGGTAATCTCGGTGAAGCATTGAATGTTATGCTTTGCTGATGATGATTGCATCAAGCCTGGTAATTTTGGTGAAGTATTAACGAAGTGAAGGCTTGGTTTGATGTAGACGTTAAATTCAATGTATAGGTGCTTCAGGTTTAAATCGGTTGATTGAAGGCAAACGCTGTTTCACTAATTGCTGGATTTTATGAAAAAACCTGCACTTGGTAATCATAACAGATTGCGAATAATGCCTGCCGGTGACAATCGTAATAAGCATTGGGAGAAATGTCTTTGAGTGCATCATCAGCATCACTGAATGAGATTTTTTGTGCTTCTACATGAGTCACCTGCACTTTGATTAGATGAAATGAAAACCATCTCACTCTTAAGCTTTTATGTATACTGGATTTGCACTAACTGTTGATGGTTAGCTATAACGATTGCGTGTTAAAATGGCCGTTTGACCTGGTCTATGAACCAAAATATTGTTCCTTTCATGAATTAGGTTTATAGAAATTCTAACATGTGCAGCACAGTTCATACTCTATTGTGCCATATTAGTGTTGCTGGGATCTTTAACACGGATGAGGGAGGTGGTTGTTGGTGCATTTTACGGCTGTTGTGTTACATTTCGGTGTTGAAACCTCAATGTAAGGGAAATGTTCAGGATGTTATAATACCCCCATTATTTAATTTATTTTAAAGACGTGACGTCTTTATGAGGAGCAAGGTGCAATCTATTCTACGGAATGTGTTACATGAATGCCAGAAATAGTAAGATTCGCCGTAAAGTTTGAGCACCGTGTCCTTATTTAGTTAGGCAAACTAACGTCTTATGGTCTGGCAATCACCTTATGAAACTGTGGAACTGAAATTCTGTTTGAATTCGTGCACAAATTTATTTGTTCGTATTATTTTGGAATAATTTTTTTAATGTAGGAACAATTGCATTCGAGATACAAAACCATGATGCTTTAAGTAGTCATGAAACAATTGTCAGATACCGATATGATGAAAAATTTTAAATGTTACATTTCTGTGTTGATTAAAGTCTCATTGTAATTAACCAACCATGAAATTGATATCTTACAAAGAATTAGCAATATGCATGCTGTTTTGAACGGAGGAAACCCTTAGCGCAAGGAAATATCAACTGTATAGTAATGCAGTAAAACCGTACTGGGGCTTCACGCATTGGAATAGAGAAATGTTATTCATTTAGTTGAACATCGTAGAAATGCAAACTTTGCTATTCAATAATGTTCGTGTTCGGGAATTCCATAGAGAAGATAAATACGATTGCACTAGTGTAGCTAGTCCTATTCTGTATAATAATTGTCTCTCTTTATTGAAGGGCTGTATCTGTGGGGATAAGTGCTCAGAAGAGGAAGATGTGACAGCTCAAGCTTTCTTGAGTTTAGATAAGCCTTACATTGAAATGGGTTAGAGGTTTTGTTAGAGACCATCATTTTATGATTCACTGCTGTCTTGTTATTCAGCCCTTATTACGTTCTTTTTCAATTTTATCTTGTTTCATAAACTTTCTTTCTAACTTGTCGTTTCTATGCGCAGGTGGATCTTGTGGAGGAACATTTCTTGTTCTTAGATCGTTTCCTTAATTCAATGCTAAATGAAATCTTCTTCTTGTTGAAACACCTTTTTTGTGGTTAGGGAGGCATAAACTAACACGTCTAATCTGAGCTATTGAAGCGCTTGTCTGTTTCTATCCAAGAAAAAGTTTGGAGGACGGCAGAATTTAATTCGAACATTTTGTATTTATGAGTGACTGGGTAGGCTGAGTGAGTACACAAGTATCTGATCAGTTTTACAAATCTAGTTTAGGAAGTAATGGTGCACGGTATTGTATGAACTTACTCTTACCATTCGTCGCAAATGACTAGCCGTATTCCATGAATATTATAATTTAAAGAAAAATGAACTAAAGAAAACTTATTTTACCATATCTACATTCGACTCTCCAAATTTTAAATTTCTCCGCATTGCCTCCGAGGACACTTGAACATTTTCTTAAATGAAACGCAAAGTTTTTTCCGTCCCCTAACGCAAGATTTGTGTACGCGTTGAACAGATGAGGAAGGGGAGGAGGAACGAGATGACAGCTTGGCTGGTGACCTTGTGGACGTGCCGCTGGGGTCCAAGTTAGGGGAGGACAGAGTGCGCTCTGCCCGCATCAGGTGGGTGGCTGCGTGTCATGGTGGGGGTTGAGGTTGAGTTTTATTTCGGGCACAGACTGTCATCATCCCAACCCTAATTGAACGCCTGTGATTGCGTGTCGTGGTGGTCGAGTTTTATTTCTAGAACAGTCATCATCATTGAACGTAAATAATATTACTTACAAAGTTATTGATGGCAAACGCTTAGATCGGAGGTACAGAGTTTGAGGTTTAACTCTACTTACATTAAAAAAATTTATGGTGAAATAGGCGTAAGGACAGTGCGAGTGTAAGTAGAAAGATTACGAATGATTACATATTTGAAGAAAAGTAGTTGAACTTACATGTGTTAATTGAAATTAAGACTAAAGAGTTGTTTTGCTGTAGACAAATGATTGACCATTTACCGTAGGTATGAAGACAGAGGAGAGTGTGTGATTGTAAGAGCTTAGTTTGGAAAGTAGCGTTTTGAAAATGGGCGATGACGTGTGGGTGCGTACAGGCATTCTGTAAATTTATGCTCGAGGTAGTGAACAAAGAGAAGTATAGAGGTTTAGAATTAGCCCGCATTTAGTAATTTTGAAATAATTCAAATCTAAGTGGGAGATAAAATTTCGGACCGCCTAGAAGAGTGAAGTGACAAGGCCTGAAGCCAGCAAGCAAGTCCAGTAGCCAGTACATAAGTGAATATGAGGAAAATAGTCCTAGATGGATTGAGTGAAAAGAAGGCTATGAGATATGCAGTTTGATGATGTGAAATGAACCTAGACTAATGGCACTACAAAATGGAGCCAGACTAATGGCGCTACAAGAGCACTGTATGGTGGTGTTTGCGAGGCTATAAATGATGAGTGCCAGTGAGTGACAAAACGTTCGACTCGGCCGCTGTGGCTTGACACTTCGTCTTTGCTGCTGATGAACTAAAATTACTGTGGACCACATAGCAGCACGGGTAAGTCAGCAGGCTATATCGTTGTCTTCCTTATCTATACCAGATAGTGGAAGTATCGACTATATTGTCACTCAGCTGTCCTACTGGTTGCAGGCCAATTTTAAATTTGTGCTACTAGATTTAACCTTCTTGTGACCCCCCTTGCCAGCGTTGAACAAGTGAATTATTGGGGAAGAAAATACTGACACAGTTCTGACTACATTGACCAATCTAAACCAAGTATTCCTAGCAAAAGCATTCTATTTTGAGATCTGACAGACTGTTCATTGCAGGTCTGCTCGAGAGCTGTCCTCCAGGGGACGCCGGCTGTCTAGAACTCCGAGCGCACAACCCTCTCATCACGACGAGCAGCCGGAGCAGATCATCGAGGAGACAGAGGAGCAGCCGCCAGATGACGGTCGTGACGACCAAATGCCTACCGTTGAGGAAGAGCCTCCTAGTGGAGAGGAGTCTCCGGATAATGCCAACGATAGCGAAAATGAGGATGACCAACAGCAGCAAGGAGAGGAAAATGAAGAAGGTAAATTATCGTTATAAGGAGCATAAGATAGGTAATAGATTCAGGTCAGTTAGGTTTATTTATCCCAGGCTATGGGCAGTGGTGCTTCCTGAGGGATACTGTTAGGCTACGTCAGCTGTAGATAGGTCCTATATTTCAGCACCTTTACTCTACTTTCTTCTTCAACTTTTATCTTGTTTCATGAACTTTTTTCTCAGCTTACTGTTTCTATGCACCTTGTGCATAGATTCTGTGTTTCCACAAGTCCATACTAAAAGGTGACTTCCTCCTTTCTCTATTAGGAACCCCGTTGTTGCAGTTACGGAGGCTTAAACTAACATCTAATCTAATCTGAGTGTGGGCATAAAACCTGCTGTCGTTATTGAGGCATTTCTGCTGCAGACTGGGCCTCCCATGTAGAATTTTATAAGAAACGTTTTACAAAATTTCTTTATTATTGCGTGAAAATGTGTAGCAATTCTGGCTTTTCTTTGTCAATATCAAAACTCGTTGTGCTGTATCTCTGTACTAGTTTTGCTAGGAATAGCTACACCTCATTTATGTCTTCTCCGTAAATCGGCATGTAGCTGTCATTGTGGCAGTATTGAATTAAATTGACGTTCACCAGCATTAGGTAAGCGTCGCATCAGAACTGCTGGGTGATGGTTATATGTACATGCTTGCAAACCTGACCAATATCAATCTGTAGATTGCCGTGCCAAAATCATTTATCTTCGTTCATTAAGATTAAGTGTTAGATACAAGTAAAGGTTTTGCTTTTTGCAAAGTTTAACAATGAATAAAAGAGCAAAGAAAATTGCTTTAAAGGAAATCATATTTCTTTAAAAAACATGTCAATAAAAAGGAACGTTTCGACCAATTTTTTGGTCATTTTCAACCATCTGAAAAAATACAAAAATACCGAGTTATAACAAGTTCAAAATACATTCATCAGTGACATTATGACATTGAAATATGAAAGAAAATAAAAAGAGACAGAGACTACACTAATTGCAGAGGGAAGGCTGATTGCGTATTGTTCAAAGTAGGTTTATCTTTTAAAATGAACAGGGATTCTAAAATGCAAACTTTAATTGTACCGGATGTAGAAGAAATTATTTTAAAATCGTCTAATCGAATTGGAAGGTCACAACTCTCTGCATGAGAGCGAACAGCAGATTGGTGAGGGGAAGAGAGCAACTGTATAGTTCTAAAACTCCTACCGGCATGCTCAGCCACACGAATATCCAGGGCTCGAATGGTCGAACCCACGTATTCAGACGCACACCGTGCGCAACAATATCTATAAATGACGGAGGAGAGCATGTCTTTAGGTAGTTTGTCCTTGTAATTGAAATGAGACACTATTTTATATGCATTGACCAATACAATTTTGAAGTCAACATTTTTGGATAGTAAAATTACCCGTAAAGATGGCAGTTTTCAAAGCTCTGTTTATCGAAAGCAAACATTCACTGGCCTAGGAATAAGTTTCTTTAGTTTCTGTCCGTTTATATTTAAAAATAACAGTGTCAAAACATTAATCGCTAGGGCCTACAGTGTCTGCTCTTCATTTCATATCATTCATAGCGAATTTGAGTTTTTGAAATGGTTTTTAGTCAAAATGGTTTCCCTTCAGGACTGGTAACTTCGTGTATCAAGAATTTTTTAAATCATAACTTTTATTCCCGCGTACCACTATCTACTGCTCGCAAAAAACAATTTTATTTTTCATTTCCGTTCTTTGGCAAGCAGTCCGAAAAGCTCAAAAAAGATCTTTACTTGTTGCCCTCTAAATACTTTTTACATGTTGACTTCAAAATTGTATTGGTCAATGCATATAAAATAGGGTCTCATTTCAATTACAAGGACAAACTTCCTAAAGGCCTGCTCTCCTCCGTCATTTATAGATACTAGTCCACCCCCCTTAATTTGTAATAAGAAAGAAGGTGAAATGAAAGAAAGGCTATAAAACAAAGAAATTCAATCTCTCGAAAGTTGATGAGGCCGAGTGCACACGGCCCGTATCACAGATACGCTCATCACGCACTTTCGGCTGGCTTCGGACAGACAGACGGACGGACGCGGCTCTTATTATAGTATAGATTGTTGCGCACGGTGTGCGTCTGAATACGTGGGTTCGACCATTCGAGCCCTGGATATTCGTGTGGCTGAGCATGCCGGTAGGAGTTTTCGAACTATACAGTTGCTCTCTTCCCCTCACCAATCTGCTGTTCGCTCTCATGCAGAGAGTTGTGACCTTCCAATTCGGTTAGACGATTTTAAAATAATTTCTTCTACATCCGATACAATTAACCTTCGCATTTTAGAATCCCTGTTCATTTTAAAAGATAAACCTACCTTGAACAATACGCAATTAGCCTTCCCTCTGCAATTAGTGTAGTCTCTGTCTTTTTTTTTTTTCTCTCATATTTTAATGTCATAATGTCACTGATGAATGTATTTTGAACTTGTTAAAACTCGGTATTTTTGTATTTTTTCAGATGGTTGAAAATGACCGAAAAATTGGTCGAAACGTTCCTTTTTATTGACATGTTTTTTAAAGAAATATGATTTCCATTAAAGCGATTTTCTTTGCTCTTTTATTCATTTATTAAGTTTTATCCTCGCGACATTTAGAAGTTGATAACTTCTCAGAGGGGAATAAAACTATTGTTTGGATGGGAATTAACACCACCAGGGGTAAAATGTGAGGTCTATAGCTCAAGGTTAAGCCATACTTTTGTGGAAATCGAACAAGTTTTTATTTTGTTATGGAGCTTCGTTTTTAGGTTCACTGTTCTGTTTTTCAGCACTTAGTACTTCCTTCCCCAGTTTTTACCTTGTTTCAGAACTTTCTTTATCAACTTGCTGTTTCTATGCGCGAACAGCACTTAGTGCATCGATTCCACGTTGTGCTTACTGAATTTACTGAATGGTGCTTTCCTCTCTCTCTCTGGAACGCTTTTGTTGTGATTAGGGATGCGTTAACGTATCTAATCTTGAAAGCTGATGAAGTTTAACCTTGTGGCTGTCACTAGGGTATTTTAGTCCAATAATTCTGCTTTAAGTGCCTAGTGTATGTTAATTTTTCATTACTGTCATTTATTTTGTATGAAGATCTATCAACAAGCTATTATAACTGTTCAGCTAGACTGTTCATGTATCGTGAACCAGCAGTTAGACGATGTTTTATATGCAAGTAGTAAAATTTTTTTTTCAGTTGAACCTGAGAAGATTGACAATACATATGCGTTAACTCCAGGTGACTAACGTTTGAATACAAATCTGATTTTTTGACAGCTGGGGCGACGTATCGCATCGCTACGGATGCTCTGGAGTCACTCAAAGAAAACGAAATTGACGGTAGCGGACAGCCGAACAGCAACACTGATGCCCAAGTGGAGAACAATGAAGAGAATTCTGAAAGAAAAACGGACGAAGAAAAAGTTCGATCCCTCAAGTCAGCCAAAGGAGCAGTGATCGAGAGCCCTGCTGTTGACATCTTCGGTAATCCAGAGCAAGATGACGAGGAAGCTTGGTGATGAAATAGTCTTTTGGCTCCCATCTAGCACATACTATTTAACTCGCGCGTGTAGCATTAAAAGGAAGTCCTTTGTGGTTGAACCTCAATTGAAATTTGTTGTTTCAAATATTACGCATGAACTTACGTGTGTCCGTGTAAAGGTTTTTGAAAATAAAACCACAAGCTCACTCTCGCGCATAATTTACTTAATTATGAAGAATTTGTACAATTATAGGCGCATGGAAGCTTCACCTTGAGCATACTGTTACTAAAGCCTTTATCTTCTTACATTGCCCATGTCCAGCACATGTCTTCTTAATGCCCATTGTGTTCTCACCCACCCTAAGAAATGCATACATGGTTTTTTTTCAATCAAGTTACGATAATGCAACTAGCCACTTTTATCAAGCCATGTTTTGAGCAACTGAGACTCAAGCCATCTTATTCGAGCTCCGATCTCGGGGACGGATATGCCATATTGTATTAGCTTTGCGTGGGGCCGGATTCCGTTAAGGCGCGAAATGATCAAGTGGTACAACTGGCAGCGTAAGTTCCAGTACACTTGGCTACGCCACATGATAGCTCGTAGCGTGGCAAAGCCACGTACTTGAGTTTACCTGAGAAGTGGACTTTTAAGCTCTTACAAAGCCAGATATTCTGTTATATTGTTATTGAAAATCCGGTACCAATTAAATATCGTGTCACAAATGATGGTTGTCGTATGTCAAGTACTCCTGTGTTGTATGTGTTGCGGGCATGAATAATGTTATTTTTTGCATGTTAAAACTATATATTAATTTGAGTAGAGGTCACGTAGTTTCTTGTTGGTTGTGATTTCATCTAGTCAGATATTTTTAATATATGAACATTAAATATTTATGAGCACATGATAGGTTATATTTGGAATAGGATGCATCGATCGTACTTGACGTAATGGAACTATTTTCAATTAAAATGTGGTAGCTCTCTCAGCTCTAAAGTAGCGTCAGATGTCGTGTTTGCTAGCAAGTATTTAATGGAGCGTCAGTGGCATATGAACATCTATCTGAAGGCGAACGATGCTCCTTATGTGGTTAGGGGACCAGTTCTGTGTGAAATCGTCGCATCTGAGCGGGAGTTGCTTCGCAGAAGCGAAAGGGTTCACATTTGGATCATCAAGTTGTTTATTACTTCACCTAAGGGGTTTCTTGCTTCTCTATCGTATCGTTTTAAATGTTTTCAGTGGAAATTTCATCATGGGGAGCAAATATGGGGGATGGAGATATTTGTTCTGTGATAAAATTGACCATCTCGTGAAGCCAGAAAACCGAGAAACTCTTACTGACGCCAAAGCATCAACCACTCCGTCCAATGCACGCTGTGATAATAACGAGGCAGTTATATTGAGTGTGTTGACCATTGTCAAGCTAAGTTGTTTCGTCACTGGTCTGTGACCAATAATTTATGCACCTTACTGATGTTAGGTACTTGTAGTCTTTCAGTTGCGTGCTAATTGATCAAATTTTATATATTCATCACTCTGAATCACGCACTTTATTCGAGACTATCATAATTTGCACGAGCATGAAAACACAGCAAAAGGTATGTTATTCGTACCGCTGCAGTTCTTACATTCCACTTCACTGACAACTATTTCTGTAATCCCGAGAATTACTTTCCTAACATTCATCTAAAATTAGCAAATAGAAATATTGTATCTGAGCGTTACTTGTGCATGTGTCACGCCTCTGTCGTTTTCACCTTTACAAAAAAATATATTCTTCGGTTGTCTTTTTTACCCTAATTTTACCTTAAAACTGGACAGGTGTTGCACTGATGAATGAAGGAATGTAGGATCTCTGTTTTTTATAATTAAGCTTTTATGTGTTCATATTCACCAAGTACGGAGTCACAACACGCCGAACATAAGAAAATGGGTAGAATGAAAGTCCTTCAGAGCAGCAAGAGCTCCTTTATTTCACTTGAACACCTGCCAAACTTGCTGCTCTCACCACTCCCTTGCCCGGCACCGTCATAGGCACACCTCTGCAAGAACAAGCAGTTGTTTCATTTCTAATTTGAGTTAATCTTAACACGTTAACTGCGATGGGTTAAACTGAAGTTCAATATTCAATTCAAATTTAAAGTCAATTGTGGTCATCAACTTTTAAAATAGCGAACAGTAACTATATTTGGCCTTCATTTAGCTTTCATTAACTATTAATAAAAAACGAGTTAGTGACTGCAGCAGCCCTATGAAAATCACCCAAGTGACCACCGGTGGGTCACTTCGCAGGAAATGTGTTAAGACTTACCCATTGGTGGGTTTTGGTGATTTAAATTTAAAGGAAGTGAGGCTCACTAGTTCAAATTTCGAGCCAAATGCAACTTTCAGAATAAATTTCACAGCTAATAGAAACTTTCCAATTTAGGAGACGCTATGGGAAGAGTTAAATGGCATTGAAATAACTTTAGCCCAGCCTTATTAGGCTACGCCTGGCCAAAATGATTTTTGGTTCACGCGCTTACTTCATCATTTTTTAGGCTCGTTTTACAAGCGTATTTAACACTTCAGCTAATAGGAATATTACACATATGAATTCATCCCCTCCCTCAAACCATATTTCAGTCCCCTTTTCAGAATCAAACTGACAAACTAAATTATGCTCAATTAATGAATTCGTTGCGAGTCCGGCATCTCAATGTAATAACTAAAAAAGTTGAACGACTTAATCGTAATCTCTATGCAACAGTTAAAATATTCCAACATTCTTTCTAATAAATTCTTCGTTCATTACTTGAACAAATACCTTGCTACTCGTCCCACTATTCGTGGCAAAATGCCGTTTAGGTTGGAAAATTCTTATTCTCAATGCGTTCATTTGAAGAAAGTTACCTTGTAAAGATTGCCCAATGATACTGTAAACTTCGATTATATTTAAGTGTTTGAAATAATATGGCAAGAACATATGGCTGCATTCATTCAGTATTTGTCAGGTTTATGCTAACAGCTCTTCCTTCCTAGTGAAATTTTAGATTTCTTACAATGAAACGCTTTAGATTTATCGTTAAAAATGTCACACTTAAACCGCAAACCGATTAAATTAAGATCATTCTAAAATTCCACGTCTTCTGATAAAGGATAACAGAACAGACGCTCCTGACAAAGACTAACAGAACGGATTGTGAGGATACAAGAAAGTACAAAACTATACCAAGCGAGTTTGTTTTGCAGATAGCCGATTCTACTCTAATTTTCGTGCTTTTGTACATATGTGTTCCCAAATTAGAAATTGTATTAAATTATATGTTTAAGCTTCCCAGAAATTGTAGGAATCATTCTGGAATACTTCAGTCCCAAAAGTTAATATCGCAGTTAGCATTTCACTTATGACGCGTTCGGTGGAAGAACAACGTAAGCGTTGAAAATTTAAATTTACAGATTTTTGTCACAAAACGCGTAGAATATCAAGAAAAATCTCATCGCTAATTATCATTGCTGAATTCCAAGTATTAATGTGAAAATAGGTGCTTTTACTTAAAATAAACTTGTTGAAATGTGGCTACTTAGGACAAAAGATTTTTCCTAAATTCTGAAGTTCTATGTAGTTTTGATTTTATCAGACTGGTAAATCGACATGCACAAACATCATCGTTGTTCACCGAATTCAAACATCTTAAAAAATTTATTTTGTAAGCACCCTTCTAATATGACTGGAAGACACAGAACAAGAAATGCGGACAAGTGGTAAAGAGAAACAGATATTGTAAGATTATAATACCGCATTTAAATAAGTAATACTAACACTCTTCCATTACACGACTACTAAACCCCATTTAAATACTCAAAGTTCTGTTAATTTTTTTCAAGTAAGTACCTTTACACTCCAAACACTTTACCTCCCATTGTGGAAAAAGTATAAAATGGTGCTTACGTCGTTCTTCCACCAAACGCGTCATATAAGACTGACCACTTCTTTTAGCAGCCTACCATCATGGGTCATTTGTTAAGATGCTTGCTGTTGCTGGACGCACATGTACGTCCAGCGGTCTCATGTCAAGTTACGTTGTAAGTAGCAGAGTATAAAAACTTTACTGCTCGAAAAAAATTTGTATCTTTCATTAGAAGTGTGAAAATGTAATAGCATCATGATATTTTACCCCATGTGCTTAAATCTCTTCTAAAAAGGATGTTGAAATAATTTAAATGCTGTTCATTCGCACAGATACATAAATGAGCAATTTACCTAGTGGTCATTTAGCAGTGAAAGTGTTAATGAGAAAAATGCTCCAGGAAGAATACTCACTTGAAGACAGCGACTCTCTCCCCGTTGGTCTGCAAGTCAGGCGCGCAAGCTTCAAATATCTTCTTCTTGGGGTTGAGCACAGCGTCGGGCTGGCGCGGGTAGCCTTCAAAATCTACGAGGTCTCCGGGAGCGCTGCCTTCTGGTGGCGTCAGAATCTCCACCTGCTCACACAAGCGGGTTGCACCATCATGCTAAATAGTGGAACACTAGTGCACAGTGGGGAAAAAATGAACATGTAAGAAGTTGAACTGGATTCATGAGAGCTTCTGCGCATTTATACGGAAATGTTACGAGATTTACAAAATTAATGAACATACAAATACAACGAACAAACTTTTGATCATAATTGACTTCCACATTTAGAATACTTGACGTTGTTATTCTTCAAAAAGAAAGAAAGAAAGAAAGAAAGGAAGGAAGATTTTCCCCTACGAGAGGAACAGGCAAATGAGCCCAAATCAAGCATAAATAAGGCTTCAAGGTTGCGCATTTTCAGGCGTAAGATAGACTAGACACTGGCCTGCGCAAATCAGGACAGTACCTTTTTGCTCTCGCGGTCGCATTGCATGAGGGAAAAGAACAAAGAAAAACACCAATACCTGAGTTTACTGTGGTTACTTCTAAGAACTCCTACACGCGGCAGTAAAGTAGTTCATACTTACCTAACGTTTGTATTCAGCCCTCTATAACTAAGACCTTGACACTTGTTGACTTTAAAAATTGGACACAACCTAAAAAAAGCACACTACCCCTGAAACAGAAATGAGCGAAAATAGAACCATTGCTATCCTCAAGGCTTTCACAGTTATCCTTGCTTCGGTGGACTAGCCTACAAATCTTAAATTTAAAAAATATATATTCTGAGCACTAACATTTTAAACGAGCTTTCCGCCGTAACTGCAATGTAAATTAAAAAAATAAAACTGCAAACAGAAGCTATTTCAAACAGCTCAAACAAAACAAAATCTGAGCGCCAACATTTAGAAGTGACAGTTCTCAGTACTAAATTGAGAGGTTGAGCTACCTTGTCAGGAGTGGAGGCGCACATGACCATGGCCTGAGAAGTGACGCCCCGCATCTTGGCAGGCTTGAGGTTGCAGAGCACCACCACGAGCCTGTCTTGCATCTGCTCCAGCGGCACGAACTTCACCAGCCCGGACACCACCGTCCGCGGCGCCTCCTCGCCACAGTCTATCTGCGGAGCACATTTCTTGAAAACCTACTGTTTGAAACTTTTGTACTCATTGTACCATTATTGCAACTACTGCAATCAGACTAGCACTGGCACTACGTTCTCACCATCGGTTTGACTATAAATCGGTTTGACTATAAATTTTTCTAGAAATAAAACATAATAAGCTGTGATTCACCTGGTCCTCGAAAATGGAGCACGGGCAAAAATAGGTAAAAGTATAGAACGTCAAGTTGACACGTCTACAGAAAAAGGAAGAATGTGAGACATACTGCCCTTGTAGTTACAATAATAATCATGAACTACACATAGGGAGTCCATTTTTCTAAACTGTACGTAAATAATGACCAAGTTGAACTATTTGGATGGCAGATTGTCAAATTCAGTGAACATTTATTTGGGTCCAACAACCCTATTCACTACACCCTGATCTTAACTGCCTGATAAGCAATTGAGTTCATTAATGATTCGAGCCAACATTTATTTTAGTGATAAGTAAATATCCAGGGTTCACATGTTCAAAATTGACATAAAATTCAATCAGAAGACAGAACAAACCACATGAAAATGCCAAAAAAACACCCCTACTTCATTGCATAAATGCAGCAATTAGGAAAACCTATAAAAGATGTAATAAGTTGAAACAACACGAGTGGCAGTGGAAAAGTTTGGCTCAAAAATTTGAGGTAAATTCGTTGAGTCTAGCAATGTGAGCAATCAAAGAAAACATGGGTGTGTACGCAGATATTTTCTCTCAATGTCAAAGGAATAAAAATAAAAGAATCTTCAACACTGATTCAGTTCTCTCAATGTCAAAGGAATAAAAATAAAATAATCTTTAACTATGATTCAGTATCTATTCCCCTACTCCCTAGGACTCTATATCATATCATGTAATCGTATCAGGCCAAGTCGCTAATTGACACCACACTTCATCAATATGTTACAACAAACTCATGAGTTCCTACGTACAGAGGCATTTTAAACATCAATATTTTTACGAACAGAGAACCTTAAACATTTGAAAAGTCAATACTTGTGCAGAAATAAATTCAAGAGTGTAAACAAGACTATTTGGTAACAATAACTAGTGCAACTATAAAATAAAATCAGCCCTTCATTGCTTTACAATATAGGGGAACTGCAATCAGTCCCACTTCTGCACTGAAAAAAAAATATATATAGTAAAATTTCAAATATTCATACGAGGTAATTTCAAGGAATCAGACTGAAGTTCATTAAGATGATGGACTCCAGTTTATGATGGAAGAAAAATACAGATACTAATACTCTTCACTGGGTAACGCATACTTCACAATACCTCAGCCCACACAATAGAAGATGTTAATGAATCTACAACATCAAGTAACGGTCTGCCACTCAGCAAGGAGTTCTCTCTTCATAAGATACAACCGCATCGCTATTAACGGCCTACCAAGTCTCAGGTAAAATAAAAAATTCGGGTATAAAATTCGTAGTCCTCAAACTATGCTAAAATGAAAACATCTAAAAGAAGGTTTAGGGTACCTGCTTCACTAAAAGGAAGCGTTTACTTGAAGTGTTTTTCACCACTATTACTGTTCTGTTGGGTTTCAGATTATACATGAATATCAGCATTACCAGACGATGCTAAAATGAACATATCTGCAAGCAGGCTGAGGCACCATACCTGCTCCACATAGAGAGACTCTGCATCAGGATGCTTCTCAGCCTTGATGATGCGGCCCACTCTGAAGTCCAAGCGGCGCACATCCACAGGAACGTCGTCCTCACCAGCCTTCTTAGCACTACCTTCGTCTTTCTTGGCTGCCTTCTCTTTCTTTGGCTTCTTCTCCTGCTGAAAGTTGTTTAAAATGAAAAATATGAGCTTGTCTTAGTGTAAGTGTACTGAGCAATTGAACTCAAACTATATCAAACTGAACAAGGAAATAAATCTTCCGCTAAGGAAATAGTACTGTCAAACAACAATAAAAAAAGTGGAAATGTCTAACAAATGGATTAGAAGGCAATACTTGAGTCACTGAAATCACTGAAATCATGCTCAAGAAAAAGCAAATGAAATGGGTGGCTCAAAGCAAATTCTCATTTTTGGGAGTATTTTCTTAAAACGTTCTAGGTGTCCCTTATCTTAGGTGTAATATTATTACACAGCAGGCAAGTACTGTAATTCAAATGAACACAACTATCCTCTAAGCACACAAAAAAAGAAAGTTTGGTTCATACTTTATTTATACTAGACTTTCTCAACCCAAATAACTTTAACTAATAACCTCTAGTTTTATTAAACTAATTATCTACTGATAACCTCAACACATTGAGAAACCACATTGATCAATACTAACCGACAAAAATGCTGTTGCACATACATAGTTTAAGTAAAGTACAGTGTTCCCTCCCCATTTCGCGGATCCACCACTTTGCGGGTTTGGCCTACTCCCACACACATATACAAATAATGTAAAGATAAATACATGCATATTTTGAGATATAAACATATTCTCGTATTTGAGTTTACAACAGCGTAAAAATGGAAACAGAACCAACTGGAAAGGCTATAGATGCACGCATTGTGCACCTGCAAAGGCTACAAGAGATCAGCTTTATGGAGTAGCTGATGAAAGACGGTCAATGACAGGCACCCATTTTGATACCTGGCTTGTGATTGGTGCTTTCAATATTCGTATATGGTGAACCTCTAAGCCTGTCTGAAACAACGTGCTACGCGGTTCAGATCATTTCACACTGTGTCTTTGTGTATGACTTGATATCAGCACTACTGAACAATATCGTAATGGGAGGGTTAAATAGTTGTACGGGGAGGTTTTTCAAAAGTTTGAATGAACTTAAATATACACATAAAAATAGACAATCCTACCTCGCGGAAAATCTCCTTCTGCGAGGGGTTTTGGAACGCATCTACCGCAATACACGAGGGAAAACTGTACAGCATTCTAGGACTAACATGAAAGGAGATCATAATTTGATTCAAACTAAATAAAAAATAATTCATGCTATAGTTACAGTTTTTCAAATTTTTTATGACAACAGTACATAGTTATAATAAGAGTAATTTTAACACCTACTTGAGGTGCTTTAGCAGCTGGTTGGGCAGAAGCAGCAGATGGAGCAGAAGCAGCTGGTTGGGCAGGCGCTGCAGGTTGGGCAGAAGCGGATGGAGGCGCTGAGCCAGAGTTAACTTTGCTGAAGTCATAGTACTGCAGCAGATACAAATTTATGAAAGTAAAAACCTGAACTATTAATTTCATTAAATTTACATCAAAAGAAAATAACTTCTAATGCTGTGAATATTAGGGTGAAATTAGCTAATTGTGAACGTGGATATTCTTTGGTAGGAAATTTCTGATTATCCTCAATTCATTAGTAACGGTGTCAAAAGAAGTGCAAAAACATTGCGCAAACGTTTTATATTTAAGCCATAATATCCACTTCTGCTCAGTTAAGCAATACTTGCAGAAAAGTAGGTGAAGTTCAATTTCAACCAGTACCACAAGGACATAAAGTATAGGTGTCTTGGAAAGCACGGCTTGCTAGGATGGTAAAAAAGGCTTACAAATCTTGACAAGACAAAGGTACTTTAGTATGAGCTTGGTTGCATGATATGCTGGCTTCCCAACAAGAAAGACAGTAAAAAAGAATGAAGAATATGACTGCCAAGCTACATATCTAAACCACAGCAGACTTCTCCAACACATGCACTGCTGATCGTCTCCTGCAAGTGAGATGAACTACTTACCAGCTTTCTCATTTATCAATGATAACTAGTAGGGAAGGAGAATAGAACTCATGGAATTGAAAATTCACAATTGAAAATCTAGTACAAATGTAAAAGTAATAAGTGACATCTCTTGGTGAATCTGTAAAAAGTAAGAGATTCTCTGAAAGTCTTAGGAAACATGAATAAAGATGTGTGGATAGCAGAAAACTGAATTAATAGAACATTGGCAGTTATGAACTAAATTAATAAAAAATGGATGAAAAATGAAGCATAGACTAAAACTAAAAGAAAACATTTCACACTATCTTAACTGGAACCACATAGTGATCAAATTTGAACAAATACAAAATTTGGGCATCAAAAGGTAAAACCAGCAAGAAAATAAACCAATAACAAAACTCAAGAGCATGTAAAGCACTGTAACAACTTGAATAATTACTACTGCATCATAAGGGCAAGGGAACTTGAAAAGAAAACAGTATACAACTAACCAATGACTCACTTGTACTCAATATGAATAAAAGAATTGCAAACTATTCTACAACAGGCTACACTAATCAAAAATTCTTTAATTAAATTCACAGAGCAAACATCATGACACAGAAACTCTTACCATTCAACTAAAATTAAGAAAAATACAGCTAAACCAAAAATAAAATTTGAGAAGTAGTTTAGCCCTTTTAATCCATACCTGCTTTTCTCCCTTAGAATTTTCCAGCTGAATTAACTTCTGTGTGAGCCTGTTGACCTCATCTTTGAGCTGAGCATTCTCTTGTCTCAAGGCATCCTTCTGCTTCTGGGCTGCAGCAGCCTCCAGCTGACACAGCTGATGAAAGAAAAGAAAATAGTCACCATCACCATGCAAGTCTTAACTTCAGTCATTTTCTGAAGATAAGTGTTTGCCTTAACCCTTTAACGCCCAAGTGGACTGTACGGTCCTCTTTCAAAAATAACAATAATACATTTTATTTCTTATTCAATTTGTTCACTAATGTGTCCTTTGAACTTCACTGCCAAGTGGTAGTTCCTTCCCCATCTTGATAACAGTGACTACCTAATGCTAGTGTCGGTTTAGTAATAGTGGTTGTAATAACAGTAATATGGGTATAAAAATGTGGGCGTTAAAGGGTTAATCAACACCCATTACTGTAAAAAAAAGCATTATAAATAAAAATTTGCACCTTAAAACATTATGTTGTGTTGTTTCTGAAGCATTGGACTTCTTTGAAGTAAACGCTGTTAAAAAAAAGTCATGCATTTGACAGTATATTGAGAACTTGAGAAGCATATTTTTGTGGTGCAATTTAATGTACAGAACAGATAGTTTCATATTCATAATACCCAAACCTAAGATAATAGCTTAATATTTATTATAACATGTTAAAAAAAAATTAAAGCTATCTAAATATATATGTTACAAAAATGAGAAAAATATTTTGTCTGAAAGTTTTATCTTCACTAGTCAATGATAGCTCAACAAAATTTTCAGCAGTATTTGACCAATCATGAGTTTAAATAACACATATAATCACAATTAATAGAAGCTAAAAAACATCAAACAATAAGGAATGTATTTATTCCATTTTATCTGCCAATCAATTTTTAAACCTAGCAGGAACACATTCCTAAAGCATCCCATAATGCTGCTTTTGAAGTTGAATGCTGCCTACCTGCAAAAATTTCATAATTTAAAAGAGCCCTTACAAGTTCTATCAGGTTCACTTACAATGAAAATGGAATTGTATACAAATAAATTGTACCTTTCTGAAATTAATGAAACTAGGTAATGTTTCCATGAACACAAATGTTTGCAAAATCAAAGGTTGTATTTTAAGCCAAACGAAAACACAAGATATTCACCTTCAGAACATTTCTGGAAGCATCAAAGAACTCAACTTCACAAACATATCTACTATAAATAAAAACTCTTGAAAGATTCAATACTATGTTAAAACATTTTTAACCCTTTAACGCCCACAATTTATACTCATATTACCGTTATCACAACCACTATCACTAAACCGACACTGGCATTATGTAGTCACTGTCATCAAGATGGGGAAGGAACTGCCACTCGGCAGTGAAGTTCAAAGGACACATTAGTGAACAAATTGAATAAGAAATACAATATATTATTGTTATTTTTGAAAGAGGACCGTACAGTCCACTTGGGCGTTAAAGGGTTAAGACTCTCAAATGAGTGTACTGCTCAATATACATACCTGTTGAGTGAGCTTGGTAATGATTGCATCAGCCTGAGTGGCTCGCTGCTCAAGCTGAGCTAATGTTGGTGCTGCAGCCATTCTCAGCTTAGATAAAATTGAAATCGGCCCTACAAGAGCAAAAAACTTTGAAAACATAGAAAATAAAAGTAAATAAGATGTTCAAAAATATTTCTGATAATATATTTAAATTTTAAATGAACTGGAAGAACCAGAGAAGAGTCCTACAAAAAATAAATTTATTGTTTACTCCTGCTAAATAACAATTAAAACTACACTAATGGGTTAGCCTAACAAAACGAAAACATATTCAGGTGTACAGCAAGGAAAATTTTGAAGACAAGTAGGCTGTAGTGCTCTACCCTAGTTACCCCTCTCAAACCTCAATTCTAGTCTATTTGTGTTCAGTAATACTAATATGTCTGAATGAAAATTTAAATAACAAAGAGTTCACACTCCTCCACTGCGTATCACCGATACTGCCCGCCTGGAGGAGTATAATAGCAAGGCCGCTGCTTCTTGTGCCTCAAACGGTACTCAATGGCCGAAGCAGCAACAACATCATGGCCTTATAATTGGTGACCCCAGAAGATTGCCATCTTACAAGTGGTGACCCCAGCAGCTCCAAAAAACTGATGACCGCAGCAGCCCTCCAGCTACTTCACCGACGGGCTAAAGCGGCCCATAGACGATCAATTTAATTGTCAATATCATTGACTCAATATATTGACGAGATTTTTCTTTGCCCACTAAAGCGGCCCACAGACGATCAATTTTATTGTCAATATAATTGACAATGATGAATATTGACAATTATATTGATCGTCTGTGGGCTTGATTGACGACCGTCAATTAATTGATTCAATGTATTGACGCAATAAAATCAGTTTGAGCCCATAGACGATCAATTTAATTGTCAATATCATTGACTCAATATATTGATGAGATTTTTTGTTGCCCACTTGCGGCGTCAATCTTTGCATCAATGTAATTGATGAAAAACAGTCATTTGCTCTGCGGACGCCGTACGTGATGGACGACGAAGAAATTTCCATTGTATCGCTAGCCTTGGCACTTTCAACTCCAAGAAAATCGCCGCATAAAGACATGGGCCAAAAACTGGTTCAGGGAACGTGGCAGGATATTCGGAATCGACGCATTGCTCAAAGAATTACGTGCAAATGAGCCAGAAGATTTCAAGAACAATCTTCGAATGGACACTACATCATTTGATCAACTTTTCCATCTCTTCACTCAATATATAGAGAAAGAATCAACAAACATGCTAGAACATACAAGAATTCTTACAAGGTATTCAAAAGAAATTTTGAGTATCACTTCCTATCAGAATACTAGTCGTGCAAGATCACCAAGTCAAATCCTGCCTCCTACATGTCTGGTCCTAATAATGCAATTTGCCATGGGTAATATCGCCTATTTTCAGTCGTGAAATCGTTATTGAATAAACTGTTAAATATAGACCATATGACCTATATTGTAATGAAACATCAATATCTAGTTCATTATCCCGTTGATCAGTCTAATGCAAAACTAGGTTAAGTGAATTAGGTTAAACATTATTGTACACCCTAGAATAATGTGATGGTAGGATGCCCTAGAAGTCGCTGAACTTATTCGGACCCACAGATAGCTATACTCAAATTTAACCATTGTATTAGACTTAAAAAACATTCTACCTCTGTATTACCTGTGGTAAATAAATTGTTTAAATTGTTTAAACCGATTTCACCTAGCCAACGGCTGTTGCTCACGCTGAGATATCTGGCGACTGGGGATTGTCAGTCCCTTTAGCAATACAATTATCAATGCTCAGATACTTACATTTCAACAATTGTTTTAAGGCTGTCACAATTCTATCTGCATCACATTTTACTAATTCTGCAATTCCTAAGTTGATTCCCTTTTTCAGATATATTGCTGTAGTATACATATAACTGATACCCCAAGTAGTTTCATGAATTAAATATCATTACTTTCGTCCAATAATAAACTGAATTTATTCTTACCATTATCATTGATCAGTTTTTTGGAATGAGGATACAATACATTTCTGATAATGTTTGTGCATTTTGTTGGAGGCATTTAAACATCATCAATAGGTTTGCAGTTGGAGATGTGATTTATAACCATATGATCACAATTAAAAGTTGCACTATGGTGGCCCAAAAACATGGCAGTAGCTGTCTTGGTCTGCTTCATAATCTGAACATAACGCGTTCTGAACGTGGTAAGTTTGCTATTCAAATAATTTGGTTAAGCAAATCAGCAAATATTATGAGAATGAAGTATTAAATATAACAGCAAATGCATAATATTAATTTGAGTAATATATCATATGCATCGCTCAAGTGTAATTTGCGAAAGATAATATCAAGCAAGCTAAAAAAACTAACTAGATTTTTTTAGCTAATATCTACAATCCAAACTTTACAGCAAGGTTTAAGCAAAAACATATAGATCTAGCTATTAAATATCTAAAATGTCAGGGTGCCAGCACAACAAACGATTTGATGAGAGAAAGCTAGCGAGCTCGAATTGATTAACATGGATTCCTTTGGGAGTGCATACACTGCAAGCAAGCAAGAGAGCGAGCGAGAAAGACTGAAGATTGACTGAAGCGAGAAACTGACTCGAAGATTGTTTCACGCTTGAAATTTGCAGCTAGAAGCTGGCTGCCTGGTAGTGCGCGGTGAGATGTAAATACGGTTGGCGTACTGGTCAATTCCTCCAGCATACTCTGAACTTCTGATACTCAAAGTTAATGCTGTACTTTGCATTTCAAACTCAAAAAATCCAAAGCACAAGGACAGATTACAGTTTCAAAGCAATGGGATGAAATAGGAATGAAATCAACGTTACAAACACATGCTTGTACACATAGACATCTCCCTATGATATTTAGGAGGAAACGGTGTTATTTTGTGTGTGATAGATCCTGCTGACATTTTTTCTCTCTCGCTTGCTTTCTCGCTTTCAGTCTTTTGGTTTGTAAGCACCCTCAGCCCTGGTTGCCATAATTTGCTCTACGTATTTTGTTAAAGGTATCAGATTTAGCTGTATGAAAGTTGCAGATTCCAAGGAAAATGTCTTAAGTTTTTACTTTCCTACATAATGCTAATAAATAGGTTAATAATTATAAATCAAATTAGTTCACTAAATTCAAATGATATTTTTCATAATAAGACATAAGAAGTACCACATATTCGTAGCAGCGCACTCCAGCATGCAAGAAGTAACAGATCTGCGAGTCCACATAAATAAAATTTGAAGTATTTTCAGGTGCATACACAACGACTTCCAGAGCTCAGAGTGAAATATTAACGCAATATATTGACGTGTCCAAATGGACGTTACAATATATTGACGGACCATCAATAAAAAATCAAAATGATTTGATTTCGTCGATACATTGAGTCAATTAATTGACGGTCGTCAATCAAGCCTACACACGATCAATATCATTGTCAATGTTCATCATTGACAATTATATTGACAATGAAATCTATCGTCTACTGGCTCAAACTGATTTTATTGCGTCAATACATTGTGTCAATTAATTGATGGTCGTCAATCAAGCCCACAGACGATCAATTTAATTGTCAATATTCATCATTGTCAATTATATTGACAATAAAATTGATCGTCTATGGGCCGCTTAAGGCTTCAACATCGCTTGCCCCTACATCTAGTGGCCGCAGCAGCTCTTCAGCGGGTCCACCAACGCGCCTAGGCTTCTACATTGCCTGCCCCTGACAACTGGTGACCCAGCAGCTCTCCAGCAGTTTCACCATCGGGTCGATGCTTCAACATTGCCTGCCCACTCCACCTGATGATCTCAGCAGCACCCATCTCTGCTCTCTAACTGCAATCAACGAGCCAGCCTTCATTGCAATTTCCGCTATGTGTTTCAAACACCGCAAGAACGTTTAACAAAGCGCGAAAATGCACAACCGAGCCGCCAAAACGCCTACAGCTAGACTCCATCGCATCCTTTACTTCATCGCACGGCCTTATCGCACGGCCTTATCGCACGGTCTCTTTGCATCGCTCGGCCTCATTGCATCGCTCGGCCTCATTGCATCGCTCGGCCTCATTGCATCGCTCGGCCTCATTGCATCGCTCGGCCTCATTGCATCGCTCGGCCTCATTGCATCGCTCGGCCTCATTGCATCGCTCGGCCTCATTGCATCGCTCGGCCTCATTGCATCGCTCGGCCTCATTGCAGCGCTCGGCCTCATTGCATCGCTCGGCCTCATCGCAGCGCTTGGCCTCATCGCATCGCTCGGCCTCATCGCATCGCTCGGCCTCATCGCATCGCTCGGCCTCATCGCATCGCTCAGCCTCATCGCAACGCTCGACTTCATCGCACGGACGGCCTCAACGCTCGGTTTCATCGCTCAACACCAACGCTCTGCAGCCTCATTTGAATACCAATAATATCATTCGAACTTCTTTCTCTCTAGGGGGAGGGTACTTGTAGTGCTCTACCCTAGTTACCCCCTCAAACCTCAATTCTAGTCTAATTGTGTTGGTAATACTAATATGTCTGAATGAAAATTTAATTAATAAAGAGTTCACACTCCTCCACTGCGTATCACCAATGCTGCCCGCCTGGAGGAGTATAATAGCAAGGCCGCTGCTTCTCTCGCCTCAAACAGAACTCAATGGCGAAGCAGCAACAACATCCAAGGCCTTACAAGGCTAATGTTAGTAACATATAAATTGATAGGAATACCAGAATGCTAAATTATTTTAGTAAATTTAAATGAGAAGCTACTAATCAATTTGTGAGTTGTTGTGGGTTGTATTATGGTAATTAGATCAAAATAAACAACTTTATTCTATGCACTTTTTGAGGGACATGAGTATTTAACAAGTTATAGCCCTGACGTATGTAATGTAACAAAACTGAACTGATTTAACCTAATTCAACCTATTCTAACGTAACCTAAGGTAACCTAACATAACGTAACGTAACTTAACGCAACCTAACGATCATTCGAGAGGGTTAGAAGAGAGTCCATTGTAGTCTTCCCCTCAGAACAATTTCTCCCTCTTGAAAGACTAGAATTGCCGTAAGTAACCTACCACTATAACTTGTTATATACTCATTTCCTAGAAAAAGTGTATCAAGAAAAGTTGTTCATTTTAATGTAATTAACCCAATTCAAGCAATGAAATTTTGTTAATGTGTAGCGTTTGCCAGTAATCGATTTTCAAGTTTTCTGTGCCTAAACACAGTTAGGAACCAGTCTCGCTGAGCGGCGAAGCCGCTCAGCGAGAATGGAAATATCGATTGTAACTGGAATTTGATGCTGATTCCGAATCTGAAATTTGTTTTGACCGCTCTCGATTATTTCGATTTTTTGTGATTTTTTTTAATTTTAAATATTTATACATTTTTAATGTTTTTTTTGGCCTGCACCACCTCATGATCCGAACTCTGCCATTCTCGACCCAACCTGGTTGGACTTGGCATACTTTGGCTTGCACCACCTCATGATCCGAACTCAATCATTCTCGACCCAACCTGGTCGGACTTGGCATACTTTGGCCTGCACCACCTCATGATCCGAACTCTGCCAT
Source organism: Morinoia aosen (assembly GCA_030386875.1). Lineage (NCBI taxonomy): Eukaryota > Metazoa > Arthropoda > Malacostraca > Amphipoda > Talitridae > Morinoia > Morinoia aosen. The sequence goes on from CM059562.1 coordinate 10,645,320, forward strand.
TCTCGACCCAACATGGTCAGACCATGCCTTGAAGACCTGAGTACCGGATAGGGCTGAGTTCCACCCAACCTGTACGGACATGGCATTCTTTGGGCACCACCTCAGTTGTTGCTAGGGTAATTCATCAAATATCGAACTGAACTGATTATCGAACAACTTTGGAAATATGCGCGTAATAAATTTAGTAAGCATCCAAACTTGCTCAGTGCCAGTGATCTTACATCTAAAACTCCTATTTTAGTGATAAAAACTTATTTCTGTGAGCTGCAAACTGCTACCAGCTGTTGCGAACGCATTTTCTGTACGACCCTTACAAATTGGTCGAATTTTTTCACTCGAAAAATCTTACGCACCTCGGGAAAATTGCGACGGTTTAATTGTTGTTGGGTCACCGTCAACCTCCCGTCATAACTAGAGAGTAGTGTTGTCATATGATGTTCTGTTACTGTATATTTTTCTTTTCCGCCAAAAACTTGATAATTATTCCATGTTCGACATTCAGTTCCTTTTTCATGTCAGTATTAAATACTGAACAAAGGTGTTCGAATCAAAATTCCTTAAAAATCATGAATTTATGCCTCGAACAAAGCTTTTCGATTCTTAATTCTTTTAAATAACTGAATCGATCTATTGAACGCCTGTTTTATTTCATTAAAATATTGTATTAACACTTGATAATAACATTGAATAGTTGGAGATGGGAATTCTGGTGAGGGGCTATCAATCATCTGCTGGTGTTCCAAAGCCCTCAAGATCATCAATGATTCGTCTGGCTACATTTACTGATGATCAATCCCTTGCCAAGAAAATTGATGCAAGCATCAATAATAATTCATTGACGAGTGCTTTACACTCTACTCCAAAAAAGGTCACACAGGTTGATGATCACAATGATGGTTCAACTAACACTGCAAATGAAACATCGACATCATATTCAAATTTTGATAACTCTCCATTCAAATGCATCTTGAAAATAAGTAATGAGACAGTTATTTCAAACAAACAAACAAAACAAACATCGGCATCTTTGGGATGCTTTATTTCCAATCAAGCCTGATACAAATGATCTTAAGCATTGGTATTTCAAATGTCTTATAACTAACACTATATATAGGACACCATGACAGTTCCCCCGTAAAGCCGGTACCCATTTCCGACACCTGGGTCGAGTGGGGTATTGTGCTTGAGCTTTCCCTTATACCCAACGGGGAAAATTGCAGCGCCAGCGCCGGGATACGAACCCGCGACTCCAACATACAAGTCCGATCCCTTAACCGATGTGCCACCGCGAGCACTTCCAAGAAAATCCAGTGCACCAAAGAAAAAAAGAATGAAAGAAAAACGTTTATTTTCCAAGTGGCCACATGAGGTGTACAAATAGATAGACCATACGAGGCATATTAATGGACAAAATATACGAGGCGTACTAATAGACACAAACCATACGTGGCGTGCTAATAGTCTAACAAAAGTTCCATACGAAGAGAACTAATTGACAAACCATCCTGTTCGAATCAAAATTCTTGTTCGATTCCTGTTCAATATTGATGAAATTATGTTACTAAAGAATTTGATTTTTAGAACAATAAATACATTTCAATAATCTACGTTGTCTTTCAAGCGACATCACAGAACAAGAAAGCAACTGTTCAAGAATAACCTTGAGGCCCGCAAGAGTTATTCAGAGCAAAAGTTACCGATTTATGAAGGTTGTTTCTAGACACACGTGATTTCTGTTCGATATTTGATGAATTACCCTAGCCGCCTTTCCAAAAAAAAAATAAATAAAAATCGAAAAATTCGAGAGCCGTCAAAACAAATTGCATATTCGGAATCAGCATCAAATTCCAGTTATAATCGATATTTTCATTCTCAAGACTTAAGCCCATAGTTAAATAGATAAAAATAAACAAGTTTTCTTCTATGCACTTTGTCGGAAATTAGTATTTTATGAGTTACAACGGTATGTTAATTTTCGTCTTTGATGTTGAATGCTATTGAATAAGCAGCTACTAATGAGAATTAATAACGGAAGCTAATCTCCTATTACAAGCGTAAACAGCTTGGGTCAAGAGGGGGAGCCACAGTTCTTGTAGTGAAAATCATAAATAAAGGTTCTAACTCACCCATTAGGGTGACGTCCGCAACTGTGTTTACATCAGCTCCGAGATGGCGGCCACTCGGTACGGTCGCCGCCATCTTGGAGCTGATGTACCTAGGCCTAGCTCTAAGCCCAAAAACAATTTTTTGTGATGTAATCATAAAATATCGCTTATCACAAAAAATTTCAAATGTTAAAATTTTCCTTCATTTTCTTGTTACAAATGCTTTAAGGATTCTAAAACTGTCTTTGGTTTTGTTCTAGCATCAAAACTCAATGAGGAGATAGCCTAGCCTAACTACATCTTGAAATATACCTACATAAAAATGTACCAAAAAACTAATTTTTTGTAAAAAAAACTAAGTCCTAAATCAAAAAAGTGACAGGAGTAAAAAAAGTTTACTTTAAAAAATACATATACCTAGCTACCTACTGACAAATTTTCAAACGAATCGGACGAAAAAAGTTGAAAAATTGGGACGATCTCCTTAATGATACGACACCATTGACGACGCATTACCTCCCATCACAGTTTGACGGCCAAACTGAATTGATGAGAGTACAACTGCTAATAAAATAATTGGATCTTTCGTTCCCCCATGCTCTTTATACCTAGCCTGTCAGCCACCAGTTTTCCAGTGAGAATACCGTACGCTGACGGTACACAACTTTGGCACGCATCACAGTGGAGCTCGTGCATGTATCATGAGCATGTATTTTCATCCACCGGCTCTCTTCCACAATAATATCCGTTGTGGAATTTACAGTAGCCTATGTCCCACAAAAACCCAAACCGAGTATTTATTTTCCCGTATCAGTAAAACCATCATAATAAGTAATACTTATACTATAGGTTAATTTTGAAAGAAATAAAATGCTTAGGGTATTCTTATGATGGTATTACTGACACGGGAAAATAATTCAGTACTCGGTTTAGGTTATTGGGGGACATACGATATATTCTTATTTGCAACCAACGATTCTTTCCAAACTTTACGCTGTATTTCAAGTTCATCATGTTAAAGTTAGAAGGAATTCACTTTTCTTTTTTTTATTAAAACATTGTCAATCGGTAAAAAATCAATGTCTCTGTAATCTATGAGAAGTAATGTTTCCATGTACAAAGATTATCTTCAGGTTAAAAATATACGACAATTTTTTCAGTTACATTGATAAAATGCAAATTTATTACTTAAGGTACAAAGAATGAAGCTTAAGGGGGTCTTCCAGGCCTCTGCCAGGCCCCTTTCGGTCCGGTGAGCTTTTTTGTTTTGTTGTTGGAAAATGACCCTTAGGTGGTGGACTATTCGGTCCTAAAATTTTATTTCGCTACGGACGGTAGGCCGTTACAAAGGCCCTGACGCTGTCGGCCCTCAATTTTAAGTTCAAGTTCAAGGACACTAGAACCCCTCCCGGGGGGGGGGGGGGGGTAAGGGGACCAAATCTCCTGAATTTTCGACCCCATATAAAAATAAAAAAAAACGGGAAATAGAAAATTTGAAACTGTGACTTTGTTTACAATGCTTCAAGGATTCTAAAACTGTCTTCGGTGGCACAGTGGTTAAGGGATCGGCCTTGTATGTTGGAGACGAGGGTTCGTATCCCGGCGCTGGCGCGGCGATTTTCCCCGTTGGGTATATGGGAAAGCTCAAGCACAATACCCCACTCAACCCAGGTGTCAGAAATGGTTACCGGCTTTACGGGGGAACCGTCATGGTTGTTAAGATTGGTGGGAATGGTTCAACTTTACGTGAGTTATTAACATCCAATCTTAAACGTTTTCTCGATAGTGCTTTTCGAAGTTGCAAGAAAGGGATAATAAGACACTTTATGGGAAAACTCAGCTTGGGTATTTGTAATATAGCGAGTAGTGTAAGTTCTAGTTAGAGAGACCGAAAGTTGGCAACGCTCGATAGGGCAACACTCGCGAGCCAGTCTGCTATTGGCCTCGGGTTCAACAACAAGTACATGTTGACCGAGTGTGTGTATATAAGTACATACTGTGGTTGGTATCTAACTTCTTAAGTTTTAAACTAATGTACTAATTCTATACTATCCTATTCTATATATTTCCGTCTATCTCCGCTCTACTCTCACTAGTCACAGTACCACCATTTGAGTATAAAGTTAAGGTATCCAAGAGGTGAGTAACTATTTACCTAACTTGCTGTGTCATTGAATTGTATTGTGTTCAGTACTATAACTATGTTGTGTCTATGTGGAACCCTTGCTGTGCTCTAGTGTAGGGCTATCCAATCTATAATACTGGCGACGAGGATGAGGTGAGGACTACAAATTAACAGTCAACAGAGCCACTAGGCTTGATACCTACCCTATACCCAGAGTGGAAGATCTATTTAGCGGGTAGCAGGAGGAGTTATATACTCCAAGCTAGATATGTCTCAGGCATACGCTCAACTACCCTTGGATGAAGACTCCAAGGAACTCACGGTAATAAACACCCACAGAGGTTTATTTGCCTACAACCGTCTCAGTTTTGGAATTGCGTCCGCACCTGGAATCTTTCAGCGTGCCATGGAAGGACTATTGCAGGGCCTCCCAGGAGTGTTTTGCTACCTGGACGACGTCCTGGTGAGTGCCACTAATGAGCAAGAGCACAACAAGCGTCTCTATCAAGTCTTATCTAAACTACAGGAGGCAGGACTAAAACTGAAAATGGATAAATGCCAAATAGGAGTGCCACAGGTATCCTACCTTGGATACCAAATTGACAAGGATGGATTGCACCCCACTGCAGAGAAGGTAGCAGCAATCCAGAATGCACCAGCCCCTACTAATGTAACTCAACTGAGAGCCTACCTTGGGCTGCTAAATTTCTATAGGAAATTTCTAAAATCATCTGCAACTATGCTGGAGCCCCTAAATACCTTACTGAGAGACAAAACCCCTTGGAAATGGGATGCAAGTCAGGAGAGAGCCTTCCAGAAATCTAAACAAGCCCTCCTGGACTCTCAGACTCTAGTCCATTTTGACCCTCAGAAACCCATAGTGGTAGTGGCGGACAGTAGTGCGTATGGTGTGGGAGCGGTGCTGTGTCACCTTATTGATGGGATTGAACGCCCCGCCTATTTTGCCTCCCGAACTCTAACAGCAACAGAACGCAACTACTCTCAAACTGAGAAAGAAGCCCTAGCTATGGTGTTCGCACTTCGAAAATTTCATTGCTACCTGTGGGGACAGGATTTCACTGTGGTTACGGACCACAAACCTTTGTTAGGACTATTTGATCCGGGTAGAAGCATTCCTCCGATGGCATCCGGGCGCATTCAAAGGTGGGCTTTACTACTGCAGTCCTACAAGTTCACCTTGCGTCACCGGTCCGGCGTGCTGTTGGGCACAGCTGATGCTCTCAGTCGTCTACCTTTGACAACTCCCGAGGAAGCCACACCTATTCCTGCGGAATGGACGTCCTTAGTTAATTTCCTTGAGTCAGCTCCAGTCACCAGCACCCACATCCGCGACGGCACCCTAAGGGACCCAGTACTTTCAAAGGTATACAAATACTGCCAAGTAGGCTGGCCTTCGACGGTAATTGGTGACCCTGATCTCGCTCCGTATACTAGGAGGCGAGACGAATTGTCCACACAAAATGGCTGTGTGCTCTGGGGAGCAAGAATCATTGTACCCCAAGCTCTCAGACAAGCCATTGTGGACGAACTGCACTCTGGCCATGCTGGATCATCCAGGATGAAGGAGTTAGCTCGCAGCTATGTATGGTGGCCGCTGCTGGACAAAGATCTAGAAGAAACGACTAAGTCATGCAGCGAGTGCCTGAGCACTCGAGCTGCACCAACGAAAGCTGAACTCCATCCGTGGGAATGGCCTGCGAAGCCTTGGCATCGCATACACATTGACTACGCGGGCCCAATGGATGGAAAATACTATCTAGTGATCGTGGATGCACACTCTAAGTGGGTTGAAATTTTTCCCACATCTACTACAACCTCTAGCGAAACGATCTCGTGCCTGAAACACACTTTTGCGACATTTGGATTTCCAGTAACAATTGTTTCTGACAATGCAACGTGTTTCACATCGGCCGAATTCCAAGAATTTGTGAAGGCATGTGGTATGCGACATATTACGAGCGCACCATACCACCCTTCAACTAATGGACTGGCAGAGCGCATGGTACAAACTTTCAAGAAGAATATACGAAAGTCAACGGAACCCCTACGCCTAGCACTAGACAGGTTTCTGTTCAACTATCGGCTAACACCCCACACGACAACAGGTGTTACGCCCGCCGAACTGATGTTAGGCAGAAAAGTTCGCTCTCGTCTTGATCTGCTTTGGCCGTCAGAAGCAATCGCGTCCAAAGTTGCTCAACGCCAGGACGCTCAGAAAAGATACCACCCAGGGTCTCGAGCGGTTGATATTCCGCCGGAGTCTCCTGTGATGGTCCGTCAATACACGCCGGGTTCCCCAAAATGGACCCCTGCTACCACCATTGAGAAAACAGGCCCGGTATCCTACAAGTGCCAACTGAAGGGGGGAGAGGTCGTTCGTCGACACCAGGACCAAGTTATTACCCGCTCGAATACCATCCCTGAACCCTTGGAACAACCTACGGAGGAAACCGTCGTGTTTCCACAACCTGCTCAAAATTCATACCCACCACCTCCGACCAATGAACCTGACACCGGAACACCTGATTACCCGACTCCCACCCAGGAGGCTAGGATGCACGAGCCTCCAAGTGCTAACATCTCACGCAGGTCTACCCGGGCTCGGAAGCCTGTGGTGAGAATGGACCTTTAGGATTGACTATATTGAATAAGGGGACTGGGGATACAGGGAGGGGTTTCTAATTAAGGAGGGAGGGGTGTAATATAGCGAGTAGTGTAAGTTCTAGTTAGAGAGACCGAAAGTTGGCAACGCTCGATAGGGCAACACTCGCGAGCCAGTCTGCTATTGGCCTCGGGTTCAACAACAAGTATATGTTGACCGAGTGTGTGTATATAAGTACATACTGTGGTTGGTATCTAACTTCTTAAGTTCTAAACTAATGTACTAATTCTATACTATCCTATTCTATATATTTCCGTCTATCTCCGCTCTACTCTCACTAGCCACAGTACCACCATTTGAGTATAAAGTTAAGGTATCCAAGAGGTGAGTAACTATTTACCTAACTTGCTGTGTCATTGAATTGTATTGTGTTCAGTACTATAACTATGTTGTGTCTATGTGGAACCCTTGCTGTGCTCTAGTGTAGGGCTATCCAATCTATAATAGTATTTTATTGAAGGAAGCCGCGATGACCGATGGCGTGCTTGATTTCTGACGATCTTCTCTTAGATGGGAAACTCCGTGCAGGCGAGGTCCGGCGAGCGATGACGTTGGCCAGGTGTAAGTGAGTGTGTTTGTGGAGGTTCACAGTCTGTTTAATTTAAGCGACTGACAGAATATCAATTCTACCCGTGACGTGTGGATGAGTCACTATTTGTGGGTTCAGACGTTAGAATAATTCCACGATGTGAAAAGCAAGTTGTCGTGGTTGAGCGGGTAGATTAGTTAGCTATTAGTTGTAATATACTAGGCTCTACTAGCTCCGAACCGAGTGATTGCAATGTGATATATGACCAAAGGTCAGACCGTCTCACGTCAAAATGGCAATTTACGTGGTGTAACTCGATGGTTTAGTGAGAGATAATATGTCACGTGAATTTACAACTGGTAAAGCTCAAACCCAGGGAATGTGTGTTGTGGCGTTTGGTGCCGTCGAGGATAAGAACGCTGTAACGCACAAGCTAAAGACGCACGAGAGAGTGAGGCTTCAAAACAAAGCGTCCCACGCGGTGTTGCCAATTTCAGAGGCTTCAAACTCGAAAATGTCGACCGTTATTTTATATCTCATGCATTTACACAAAAATTTCAAGGATTACTAATTATAAGTAGAAAATTATTAATAATAATTTAGAGTAAGATTTTCCATGTCAATAATTATGCTATTTAAGTGCTAATGAGAAATTTTAGAATTTTACACTTTGTAGCTAATGCTACATTACCCCCCAAGGCGCAGACCGAAAGGTCCACCCGCTGCAATCATTTGTAGCGGGAAGGAGTTCGAACTACGCGACCATGCCGGGTTTGGCGGTCGGAAAATGTTACTGAGCGGGGAAGCTTCACCAAACGGGTCTGCAAATTTAGATCAGCAAGAGTTCTTGGTACAGGAGTTACTGCAGCGGTCTCGTCTGGTCTCTCCAGACTTGTCGCTGTTTCACTAAGAGAGCTAGAATTAGAGTCTACGATAGGATTTGGGGTAGGGTTTGAAGGTACAGGCACAAAGAAAGGATTACACTCAAGTTGACTAGGCAACAATGCAGCCAACTGAGGAATCTGAGGTGGACGATATGATCGAGTTTCAGTGGAAAGGAAGTTCTGTGGAGAGAATGAAGAGTTAGAAATCACACTATTATCGGAGGTATACGCGACCTTTAATCGATCTATGCTCACAGGGTCGGGTGAACCAGATCTTTCAAGGACGAAATACTTTGGCGTCCGTTTTAGTACTTTGAATGGGCCATCATAAGGGCGTGTGAGAGTTGGTTTGATGCTATCATTACGGACGTACACATGTGTGCACTGTTGCAAGGCAGGATCTAATTTGTCCTTTGAGTGAGGCATTCGTGGAGTAACATACTTGATCTGACGCATGCAATCCTTGAGACAGGTTACATATGCGGAACGGTCAGCAGATGAAAATTCAGGCAACGGTTTTGGGTCAACAATGTCGCCCGGGAGACGAAGCGTCTTCCCATACAACATTTCTGCTGCTGTGCACTGCTGATCCTGCCGATACAAATTCCTAATGCTTAATAATACTACTGGAAGTCTGTCAGTCCAATCGTGACTGCAATTAAGGCAACGCAACGCACTCTTTAAAACTCTGTGGACTCTCTCAATAAGTCCATTCGACTGCGGATGATACGCGGTGGTGTTGGTGTTTGCACAACCTAAGGCGGCGCTAAGCTCACTCCAGAATTTGGAGGTAAATTGTGATCCCCGGTCATGCGTGACACTTAAGGGAACCCCAAATCTGGAAATCCAATTACTCATGACAGCGCGAGCTACAGTCTCAGTTTGGGTATCAGGAAGAGGTACGGTCTCAACCCATCTAGAGAACCTATCAATTATGGTTAACAAATAAGAATGACCACGCGACAAAGGCAACGGACCCACCAAATCTAGGTGTACGGAGTCGAATTTGTGTCCAGCAAATGCACAACTCTGTAGCGCTGCACGATTATGTTTCACAACTTTGCTACTCTGACATGCATGGCAGTTTTGCACAATTTGCTTGACCTCCTTACGCATCGCTGGCCAGACGAAACGATCGGAAATCAAACGCAATGTACGGTTAATACCAGGATGAGAAAAAGAATGATAGTGAAGAATAGCTACTCTGCGGAGAGTCGCAGGAAGATACAAGCGAGAGAGTCGCTCAGCATCACGGTACACTCCGTCAACCAAGGTTAATTTCAAAGAGGTAGTGTTAGTAGGTTTGAGAAGGTCCTGGAGTTTAGGATCCTCCTTCTGAGCATTACTAATATTACCGAAAGTGATTTCACCACCGGGGTTGATATAGTTAATCCTGGACAGACAGTCTGCCACTGTATTCTCCAAACCTTTTATAAAGCGGATGTCAGTGGTAAACTGACTAATGAAAGACAGGTGTCGAGCTTCTCTCGGTGATTGTCGCTCAGAAGGCATTTTTATCGCCGAGGTCAAGGGTTTGTGGTCTGTGTAGATCACGAACTCCCTTGCCTCTAGAGCATAGCGAAAGTGTCTCACAGACAAATAGATAGCAAGGAGTTCCCTACTGAACGCGCTGTAAGCACGCTCAGTGGGCGGTAGCTTTTTGGAAAAGAAGGCAAGAGGAGAGATATTAGTCCCTACTTTTTGTTGCAAAACGGCACCTACGGCAGTACGGGAGGCATCAACCACCAAACTGAAGTCAGCATTGGCAATAGGGTAGGATAATTCAGTCGCGGAAGCTAACTTGTGCTTAATCTCATCATAAGCTTTGCGCGCTGCATCCGTCCACTTGACATCGGTAGATTTACCTTTTCTCTTTGGTTCCAGCAAATCTGACAAGGGGGCTAAGGTTTGAGCGCAATTGCGTATAAAGCGGTGGTAGAAGTTAACAGAACCTAGGAACCTTCTCAGTTCCTTCTGGGTCTGCGGAAGAGGAAAGTTTTTGATCACCTCTACTTTGGAAGGCAAAGGTTTTAGACCTAGGCTAGAGATTTTATGACCTAAGTAAATCAGTGATGGGTTTCCGAGCTCACATTTGGCAGAATTTACCAGGAGTCCATTATCGGACAATCTTTCAAACACGACCCTAAGATGGTCTTTATGTAGCTCCGGGGTTGCGGATGCCACCAAAATGCCATCCAGATACACATAGGCAAAAGTGAGATCCGAGAAGATTTCAGACATGTGTCGTTGGAAGGTCTGAGGTGCATTCCTTAATCCGTACGGCATTTTGAGGAATTCAAAGAGACCAAACGGAGTGATTACCGCGGTCTTAGGTATCGCGCTTTCCTCAAGTGGAATTTGATGGAAGGCGCTTTGTAGATCTATTTGTGAGAAAATTTGTGCTCCCTCTAAATTTGCACTAAAATCATGTAGGTAAGGGATAGGGTAGCGGTCAGGTAGAGTAACGGCATTCAATCTGCGGAAATCCCCGCACGGTCTGAATTCACCGTTAGCCTTGGGTACTAGCAAGAGAGGGCTAGCCCAAGGGCTTTTGGAACTGCGGATGATGCCGCTGTCTAACATCCTAGCAAATTCTTTCTTGGCTAAAGCCAATCGATCAGGCGGTAAGCGTCTAGCTCTGGAGTAAACTGGTGGTCCAGTTGTTTCAATGAAGTGTTTTGTGCTCGTCTGCATATTCTTAGAACCTAAGTTAGAGTTTGTTAATGCAGGGTATTCTGCGAGAACCTGCTCGAACATGCACTCTTTCTTGAAAGCAATAGAGAAGGAATGCAAGACATTAGCTCTAGTTATGCCACGAGCGGGAATTGAGATCTGTGTCTCCTCGTCCCTAATTTTACGGTTTTTAACATCTACAATTATCCCGTACTTTGCCAAGAAATCAACACCGATAATCGGTTCGTTTACTTCCGCTATGAGGAAATTAAACGAGAAGTTTCGCCTCAATCCCAGACTGCACGTGAGTACTCTCTCCCCATAACAAGCTATTGGCGTGCCATTTGCGGCACGTATTGTCGCAAACAAATTATTGTTTTTATCTTTCACCATGGCTGGGATAATTGACACGGATGAACCTGTGTCGATGAGAAATCGATACTTGTTAGTGGGATCGAATATGGTTAAGAGGCGAGTAGTCTGGGAGTTAGGCAACGCAGTACTCGCTACTATGCGTCGCTGCAGCATGTTGGCGTTTCCCGAAGTCATTTCGGTATAGCGAGGACAGAATCGGGACCCGCACTTTCGTGCTTGGTCACCAAACTTGTGATGGTACCAACATAGGTTACTATTAGCATCGCGAGAGTGCGATCTAAAGTGGCGGTTTTGATTTGACCTATCATAAGATCTACCTCTATCGAAACGTTGAGGAGGAGGATAGTCATAGGGATAGTCGTAGGCATGGTAACGTGAGACATTCCTTGGGCCTGGCTGGATATGAGCTACACTATGACCTAACTGGCAATTCTGGAAAGCTTGTTTCAGTTCTGCGATTTCGCGTTGCATTGTATCGATTGCCGCTGAGGATTGATTATTAGCAGTATTTGACGGGCTAAAATTCGCAGCTGATGCGTTCAAGGAAGCTACCTGCGGTGCTTGTGACATGTTTAGATTGCGCATCACTGTCTCAGTGGCCTGAGATAGGGTCTCGAGACTTTCGTTCGGACCGACCATCGACAGGAAAGGCCGCACCGTAGACGGCACTTTGTTCATGTACACTTCTTTGAGAAATCCCTCAGCTACACCAACACCGGCTGCTAGTTTTCTAAGTTCCTTAACTAATGAAATAGGAGAGAAAATGACAGAGACAGGTGGAATTGCCGAGGCATCCACAAGTGTCGCGTCTTACAAGACACGAAAAATTAAAAGAATTTTGACAATTTATTTCGGCAACATTTTGCGGATCCGCGCGGGTTCGCAGGAGTGACGCGGCGTGTTATTTGAATTGAAGTGCTCGTGATACAACAGTGTGTTCCCGGATAATCTTAAGTTTCTGTGTCTTTTAAAAGTGAATTTGTGTTAGATATTTATTTAACTTGAACGTGTTCCATTGTTAGCTACATTTGTCGATCGCCTTAACATATTTGTGTTTAGATAGCGGTGAACAGCCGGCTTCTAGAGCATTCGAGGATGCTTCCGGTGGCAGATGATCCACCCACATTAAGCCAGACTAGCCGTCGTAACGTTTCATAGCGAGTGCGCTGCAGTGTAATGTTTGGAAATGTCAGGTTCCATTTTGGCAGTACTTTAGAAGAGAATGTGTGATTTGACTGATAAACTGATTCCTGTTTTTCCTTTCACTGCTCCAAGTGATTCTGTATTAACGTTCAAATGTTTTCTCTTTCTTTTTGCTCAACAACATTTGCATAATAGTCAAGCCATGTCAGCTATGTTGTCATAGAAAGTAAATATAGCGTTGTAAACAGTGTCACAGGCAGTAAATGTAATATGTAGAGACTGACATTTCAATGCATTTGAATTGACACAGAAGATCTATCTTAAGTTTGTTACATTTCATGGATGAACACAGAGATAATACAATTTCATATTTAATTAAGAATACAAATCAACCACTGCTTCACTATTGAAAGATTTGTGTACTAAAAATAAAAACTATGTGGTGGTTCTTCCATGGATTCGACATCAGTTGTTGATATTGAAAAATTCATGACACATCGCGCCAAACTTGTACCAACTTGGAAACATGATTTTCTTGTCTTTGTGTTGCACTCTCTATAACATTCATTAATAGAAAGATGTGAAACAAAGTAAAATAATTTTAGTCGATTGGCTTCTCACCTATGAGCTATGCTGGGCAAGTTGCGCCAGTCAGTAAGGTGGAAGCCTAAAGTTACGGCCTTCTCAGTAGACTGAGAATAGGCGCAGAAATTTGAGACCACTAGCCCATGTGATTTGTTTTTTCAAAGCGACGTTGATAAACGTGTACTTGCCGCTTTCATTTTTTGATAATAGGATTGGTTGACAATGGCTGATCTGATAACCTAAGTAACTTGCCTCTGCTTTAGAGACCTAATTTTGCTGTCCCTCTTCCACAGATAGGTTAAAGAAAGAGACAGATTAGTCACTTAGTTCATATGCTAAAATGAGCTGTTCCAGGTCTAAAGTGAGGGACCTTTCCCCATCGTCTGTAAGTATTTTAGAGTATCCTCTCTCAACTTGTAACATTACCTAACTCATCATCTCTTTATCATTGTGAAGCGTTCATGTGAAGACTATACATTTGTTGTGCGATCATCCACCTTTGTTTAAATAAAGTGCTTATTAACTAATGACCGCTATGTTAAAATTGTTGGGTTAGAGATACAGAACTTATAGTCTTCTTGGCCCTCATGCTTGTGTGTACGTGTGTACATGTATGTGTGTATGTGTACATGTGTGTATGTGTGTGAATGCATATGCGTGTGTATATATATACGGATATATATTCATATAAATATTTTTTATGCTTCTTTAAAATGACAGTTCGAACACTGGCCGAAACAAGCGATTCATGTATTATTTCCTGGCGTCGGGAATTGTGAAGTTTATGTCATGTACATGTAAACTGTCGAAAGTGTTTTCACCTCACAATGAGAATGCATCGTCCATGAAATTGTGTTGTCTCTCATAATTATCATTACATGTATTATCAAGTGTAGATTGAGCAAGATTAGGAGTACATCGCCCTCAATCATTTCTTTCGACCAGTGACACGAGTCTTACAATACTCGTGTGCGTGTATCATAAACGTGTTCTTTCTAATGTGTTTCCTAGCAGTGTGTCTTTGGCAGGGCGTTCTTGACAATGTGTTCATCGACTAGAGACTTGTTTTCTTCCCTGTCAATGCAACAGAAACCTTTTCTTGTTTCAGGAACTTCTTTCCTAGCTCACTACTCCTGTGCGCCTTGTGCATAGATTCCACGTTCCCTCAACCTCATACTAAATGGTGCCTTCTTCTTTCCTCTCTTGGAACATCTTTGTCGTGGTTAAGGGAGGCTAAAACTTTCCTATATAATGACAATAATTGAGTCATGGAATATCATTGTTGTGCTGCCTTCGCAGCAATTTAGGAAATTTCTATTTTCAAACAGCGGTAGAAAATTTGTGCCTTCGAATATCGAGGGAACCAGTCCGCACGTTCACTCGTTTTCCGGAAACGCTCTCTTCCGGTACATTAGGTATTTAAACTCTGCGAGCTGAGTAGAGGCGGCCAGTTGTGTTGAAGTAGTGTGTAGACTCCAGAGAAGGAAATGAAAATTTATGTACAAATAAATGGCTGCTTAAGACAAGTTTTGCATCATCCGTGGACTTTTCTGAACCTTCCCCTCGTCGATAGAAATTGTTGAGGCAGTCACAATAAATTTTCAACAACATCTCTGCAATGTCTCAAATGGCCAAAAGAAGCTCAAAGAAAACCCTTAAACTAGCTGAAGTTGAAGCCGTAAAGACCTATGACGATCTTTATGAAGCCCTGTCCAGGGAGAGTCCAGGAGAGGATGAGACGTCGGCCATCTTATCCTTCATAGCTGAACTTAAGGTCAAGCGCGATCAGTTCATCACTTCAAGCAGAGCCTTTGAAGGTTCCTTGGAACGAGCAGGACATAAGCAGCGGTACCATGAGCAATTTTTGAAGAGACGTGTGATGCTGGAAGACTGCTTTGGTCGCATCGCGACGCTCAACAAACAGATGGAGAGGCTTGGAGGGGACATGGTTTCCAACCTTGATCCCAAAGACCTGTCTTCTCTGCGTAGTGAGAGAATGAGTAAACTTACCTCCGTAAGAAGAGAAAAAGTTGGACCTTTTTCCACACCACTGTCGGTAGCCTCTGAGGTTTCTACTATCTCAGAAGGAGAGGATGAAGAATATCAAGAGCAGGAAAGCAATCTAGATGATCTGGCAGGGCTGATGGAACACGCTTCCGTGAGCTCTCGCAGGTCGATTCTAGAGCCTAGAGTAGAGGCAAACCATCGACTGAGAGCTCCTAGGCAGGGAAGCACTCTAGATGCAGCTTCTGTTCACCTTATCCGGGCCGAGCTGTTGAAGACCCCTGCCAACCCCTTCAAAGGAGACATCGGATTGTACCATTGCTGGGAATCTGATCTGAAGAATCGACTGCAGGGACTAGCTTTGGGCCCCATCGAAGAGCTTCAAGTTTTGGCGGCCAATACCGCGGGTAAACCCAAGGAGTACGTTCAGAGAACTATGAGGTCAGTCATCGGAAACAATGCAGAGGCAGTGTTGCAGGTGGTATGGAACACCCTTCGTGAGCGTTATGGTTCGGACTGGTTG
The DNA here is from genome assembly GCA_030386875.1 of Morinoia aosen. Taxonomy (NCBI): domain Eukaryota; kingdom Metazoa; phylum Arthropoda; class Malacostraca; order Amphipoda; family Talitridae; genus Morinoia; species Morinoia aosen. The sequence goes on from CM059562.1 coordinate 10,660,949, forward strand.
CTAGCAGAACACACGGCAGACCAACTTCGGAACTTCCCAAACATCCCTCCTGGGGATCTTACCGCTCTCCAGGATTTCTTAGATTCTACGAGTACCGCACTTACCAACGCAGCAAGATCGGACGAGCTGGAGGAGTTTTGCACTACCAGAGGCATGAGGCTCTTGGCACTCAAACTCCCGCCCGATCTGCAACGCAGATGGCATAGGAAAGCATCTGACCTACGAGCCAAGAGTGGGCAGCGCCCAACGTTCTCCTTCTTCAACCAGTTCCTAAGAGACGAAGAAAGAGCGATGAGGGATCCATTTTTCAACCCAGCACTGTCAGGCGGAAGACCCAAGCCCGTTCGGGTCCTGCACACAAGCGCTGACCAGAATACCAAGAAAGAGTCTAGTGAAGGTGATCAGTCCATGTTGGCCTACAACAAACCTGAGTCAAGATATGAGGCGCAAGGACCTCACAACAAAAAACCTCCGGAAACGGACCATAGAATCAACAAATGTATTTTCCACAAGGTCGACGCCCATGGAACCTGGGAGTGCCGGTCCTTTGGAAGACTACCCATCGACCAGAAGAAGAAGCTCATCACCGAGGCGAAGGTATGCTTCCGATGCCTTGGTCCCCATTACATCAGGAACTGCGACAAACAAGTGAAGTGTTCTCACTGTCAAGGCTCACACTTGACGGTCATGCACCGGGCAAGCACTAAACCGGTGACCCCTGGTGAGGTCGCCACCTGCACCAGAACGGGATGCCTCGGTCTCGAGTCCAGGGAATTTTCCAAGACGCTGTTAGTAGATGTCACCTCGACGTCCACCCAGAGAAAAGTGCGTTGTTACGCCATCATTGACGAGCAAAGCTCAAGATGCTTTGCGGACCCTTCTCTGATAGAACAGCTCGATCTTAAGGCCACTCCCTGGAAGTACGCCCTCAGAACACTGAGTGGTCTGTCGTCTGAGGTGGAAGGACACGCCATCACCGGGCTCAAGATAAGGGGTGTGGGTGAGAACCGATGGCATCAGCTACCCACTACATGGACCAACGAAAATATCCCGGACACGACTGACGAAGTAGCCACTCCCGACGTTGTGAAGAAGCTCAGCCACGTTGCGCACCTGGTCAAGCACTTCAATGAGCAGGATCTTTTGGCTCGGCCACTGATACTCATCGGAAGAGATGCCGTGTCGCTCATGGCATCTAGACACTATGGAGTACGAGGTCCTCTTGCCTGCAAGACCGCCCTGGGCTGGGCACTGTTGGGACCATTGAACGGAGGAGCGAGAACCCAGCAGACCACTGCCCTGCGGACGTCATTCGTGAACCACGAGGATCATCACTTCTCGATCAAGATACGTGGGCCCAACCCTGGGAGGCAGACGCTCGACGTCTTTGAGGAGCGAGTCGACGACGAGCTCCAGGGTCTGAGTGTGTTAGACAATAAATTTGTAAGTATTTTGAGAGCTGGTATCGAAGTGAAAGACGATAGGATTGTTGCGCCCCTACCCTTTACTAGAGATCCACCAAATTTGTGTAATAATTACGTGTCTGTATTGGGAAGAACGAACACGACGTTGGGAAAACTGCGTCGAGATCCCTCAAGTGCTACACTAAGTCTCGAGAAAATGCAATCGTACATTGACAATGATCACGTTGAGGAAGTAGTCGCAGGGGAACTTCCTGAGAAAGGCGTGGGATGGTACTTGCCTATCTTCCCGGTAAGGCAAGCCCAAGAAGGGAAAGTTAGGTTGGTGTTCGATGGTTCAGCAAAGCACAAGGGACACTGCCTCAATGATGAGTTGTTGACGGGCCCCGATTTGAACAACAGCCTTCGGGGAATATTGCAGAGATTCCGACTCCACCAGGTAGCCTTTACAATTGATATAAAAAATATGTTCCACAATTTTCGAGTCAAGATTGAAGACAGGGACTATCTGCGTTTCTTTTGGTTCAAAGATAATCGGGTTACTAACGAGATTGTCCCCTACAGAGCTAAGGTCCATGTCTTCGGGTTGCGGAGCTCTCCGGCCGTCGCTGCGTTCGCCCTTCGCCATATCGCCGACCTGGGCGATGCATCCGGACGCCCGAGCCGGGCCACTGACTTTCTCCGTCATGCGACGTACGTTGATGATGGGTCTGCTAGTTTGGACTCCCCAGACGAGGCCAGGGAGCTGCTTGGCGAGGTGCGGTCTCTGTTGCACAAGTATGGGTTGAACATCCACAAAGTTGCCACGTCTGACACTCGGGTAACGGTGGGTCTGCCAGACGAGGAACTAGCCGCACCAAAGACTGTCACTTGGGACGGATCCGTTATCCAACGAACATTGGGGATCCATTGGAACGTCTCCGAAGATCTGTTAATATTCAAGGTCAATATCCCGGACCGACCCTTCACTAGGAGGGGTGTGCTGTCTACTGTGAACTCCTTCTTTGACCCCCTCGGACTAGCTGCGCCTCTTATTTTGGGTGGCAGACTTCTACAAAGAAAGGCGCTGTCGGATAGCACTGCCGAAACTAACCAAAGCTCCACTCTGTGGGACGAACCTCTACCTAAGAAACTGGAAGAGCATTGGGAATCGTGGAAAGACGGGCTGAGAAGATCAAAGGAAATACGCCTCAGTCGGTGCGTGAAGCCGCGCGACTTTGGGGAGGTTTCACGGCACTCGCTTCACGTTTTTTGTGACGCCTCTCAGGAGGCCATTGGCTATGCGATTTATTTGCGGCTGACCAGTACCCGAGAGCAGAAACATTCCACCTTGATCAACGCCAGTTCAAGGGTGGCACCTAGGGCAGCTACCACCATACCACGGTTGGAACTGTGCGCCGCAGTCGAAGCAGTACTGGCAGCAAGAGAGACCCTCAACGACCTCAAGGTGAATGTGCAAGAAGTCAGATACTACACGGACAGTCAAATTGTTCTTGGATACCTGAAAAATGAGGATAATCGCTTCACCAGATATGTGACCCGGAGAATAGAGTTGATTAATAAGCATTGCTCTCCGACTCAGTGGTACTTCGTAGACACGAAAGAGAACCCCGCAGACATGGCTACTCGTCCCACGGATGTAGAGCAGCTCGTACGCAGCCATTGGTTCACCGGCCCTGCCTGGATATTAGAAGATTGCGTCGTCGACGCTCAGCCCCCTTTTGAGGAAGCGCAACTAACAGAATCGTTGCCGGAGACCAAAGCCTTCACGACCTTGACCGGTTCGCCACCTCCATTTCGTACGGTGATGGACCGACTGAGTAGGTGGACCAGGCTGCTCGGGGTTACCCGCACCGTGCACAACCTGGCACATAAGTGGCTGATGCGAGCGAGATCTAACCTCAACACTTCTTCGGAACCGACACTACGTATACTTCAGAACGACCAGGAAGCTGAAATGTACCTCGTTAAGGCCGTCCAACAAGAATCTTACAGCGAAATACTACCCAAGATGGGGAAACCAGGTCCAATGCAGCTACCGGAAGGACATCAACTGACACCACTGGCCCCCTTTGTGGATGAAGAGGGTCTGATCCGTGTAGGAGGCCGCCTAAAGCACAGTGACTTACCAGTGGATCAAAAACACCCTTTGATCCTACCCAGGAACCATCCCTTCACTCAGATAATTATAAGACGGGCACACCAGCTGGTGGCTCACCAGGGCCGTCTCCTCACCCTTGGTAAGGTGCGATCTCTGGGCTTCTTCATCCCGCAAGGTAGAAAGCAAATAGAACGACTCCTGAGGAGCTGTGTGATTTGTAGGAGGCTGAGAGCTCCCTTTGAGCAACAGATGATGGCCGACCTCCCGGAAGATCGTCTCATCCCCACCCCACCTTTCACCCGGGTGGGCTTAGATGTCTTCGGGCCGTTCACTGTACATGACGGACAGAGCACCCGAATCACAAAGGCCACGAAGAAAATGTATGGCCTACTGGTGACCTGCCTTGTGTCCAGGGCAGTTCACGTTGAACCTCTCTGTGGGATGGATACTCCTTCCTTTATGAACGCATTGCGTAGATTCATCGCTGTACGAGGCACCCCCCAGCTGATAAGAAGCGATCGAGGCACCAACTTTACAGGTGCGGTGTCTCAATCTTGCGATTTGAACAAAGTATCAAAGGACATGGAGACTAGGGGATGCGAGTGGAAATTTAATCTCCCTGGAGCGAGTCATCATGGAGGTGTGTGGGAGAGAAAAATTGGAGCGATCAGAAAGGTACTCGACCTGACCTTGGGGAGGTCAGGAAAGGTGACACTCAACCGTGATGATATGCACACCCTCCTGATAGAAGCCGCGGCCATTGTAAACTCTACGCCCCTGTACGCCCCTTCCGAAGACCCCAACGATGTGTTCCCTATCAGTCCCTCCACTTTGCTAACCATGAGGGACGCCTCTCGCACACAGTCGTCAGACTCGTTCACAGATCGCGACCTCCTCGCTTATGGTCCACGAAGATGGCGGCGAGTGCAGCTGTTGGCGGACCAGTTCTGGCAACTATGGAGACAATTCTACCTTCAAGAAATCAGTCGTCGCAGAAAATGGACGACACCAAGGCGTCCCTTGTCCCAGGGGGACATCGTACTGGTACGAGACTCGCAGTCTCCAAGATGTCAGTGGCCCCTGGCTCGGGTAGAGTCGGTGCATCGCTCGGGATCGGACGGACGCGTGCGTGGGGCGACGCTGCGGCGGACGGACAATTCCGGAGGTACCAAAAGTTGTGAGCGATCGATTAAAGATATTGTAGTAATCTTACCTAGCACTGTTGAGAGAGAGGAGTGTGCTGCCTGAGAGGAGTGTGCTGCCTGGGTTAACCAGAAAGTGGATAACGACGGGTACGATACGGTGTGCACGTGCGTCTAATTCTCCGACGAAAATTGTGGTGAATTAAAGTGAAGTTGCTGAAAAACTGGTATAGTTTGTATATTCACGTGAGTACAGTGTGTGACTTTGTATGGAGTGCTCGTGAGAGTAGTTTTTTTTGTTGCGTGAGAGTTGAGACTGAGCATTGGACTTTGGTGTGGTGACTTGCAATTTTTGACTGAGGTGTTTTGACTGGTAAGCTTTCTTTGCATATAAAGAGTATAGTGTGTGACATTGTAGAGAGTGACTGTGAGAGTAGTAGGAAACGTTTTTGTTTCTTTTGGTTTGATAACTTGATTTTCAGTAGATTTGGTGAGTGAAGACTTCTTCTGCCTGTGAAATTTGTACTGAGAGAGAAGTCTGTGTTTGAGGATGGCAAGAAATAGGACTGGTCATAGGAAGGGAGGTGCAAGTGGAATGGATGAGGAGATTGAGTGCATGACTTGTAAAGAGTGGATAGATATGGATGCATGCAAAGGTTTGAGAGAAATGAGTCGGAGAAAGTTGAGTGATCTTGTGTTTACGTGCTGGAAATGTTTGAATGATGAGAGTAAGAAGTTGAAAGAGGAGGTTGAGAGATTGACAATTTTGATGGTTGCTTTAGAGGCTGACTTGAAGGATGAAAGGAAGCTGAACGAAGGAAAGAATGAGAATGGTGCAAATGCAGTGAATGAAGAGGTAAATGGTGGTGCAAGGAGTGCAAATGAAGTGGATGATAATGCAAATGATGGTGCAAGGAGTGTGAATGAAGCAAATGATGGTGCAAATGTGACAGATGAGAGTAGAAGGATGAATGAGCATGATGAAAGAGGTAAAAATGGAAAGAGAGTGAATGAGCCACCTGTTGTGGTGCCACATGAGGTGCAGGAGCCTGTAGTGGAAGCGAATGAAAGGAAGATGAATGGAAAGATTGATCTGAGTGAAAGAAGTGAGCGAAAGAGTAGCATGAAAGGGAGAGTAAGACCTATGATTAGAATATGTGGAGATAGCATGGTGAAGAATGTTGATAGGTTCGTATGTATGAGTGACAGTAGTGGATGTATGAGCATGAGAGGGAAAGGAGTGGAGGAGATTTGTAGGCATGCTGAGAGAGTGATAGATGGAATGGATGAAGGAATGGTTGTACTGCAAGGAGGTGGCAATGGGTTGCTTGAATGTGGGAGAGAACGTACGGTGAATGCAATTATGAAAGTTGTTGATAGGGCGCGGAAGAAGAATGTTAGAGTGGCGGTGACTAGCCTCCTAAGAAGGCCTGCGTGTGATGAGGAATATGAAAGGGTGCGAAAGGAGGTGAATAGAGAGTTGCATGAAAGGATTATGAGTATGAGAGCTGAGAGTGTGAGAAAGCGTGAGCTGGGTTCCAGCTTCCTTGACATGGATAGCGTGATCCAGGATGGGTGTTTTCTTGGAGATGGAGTCCATCTTTCAAAAGAAGGTGAGATGAAACTCTCCAAGAGATATATCCGGTGGATCAGGGCTACTCATGTCATAATGGAAGCTGGAACTGGATGAATGAAAATCCGTCAGAGCAAAAGTGAGGAACGTCTGGAATTGTCCAATTGTGTTGTAAGGTTTGGAAGTATAAATGTGCGTGGATGGAATGCAGGAAAGTTAGATGACCTCGTAGTAGAATTTGAGAATGGAAAATTGGATTGTGTTGGTGTAGTAGAGACCCAAATGCGTGATAGAGTCAGTTTAACATGTAAGGAGAATAAGTATCATATGATAGGAAAAGGGCGTGTAAATTGGCAAAAAAGAGGTGGTGGAGTTGGTTTGATTGTAAAGAATGCTCTAAATTGGAAATTAGAGGAACTTCCTGTTGGAAATGAACCTGAAAGTGAAGATTTGTTAGCAATTAAGTGTGAAAGAATGCATGCCAGAGAATGTATTGTTGTGATTGTATGTTATATGACAACTGATGGGATTTTAGCTCATGAAGAGAATGTAAAAAAGTATGAAATATTAACAAGGATTGTACGAGAACACTGCAGGTGCCCTCTGATTGTGATGGGTGACATGAATGGCCATGTTGGTATACTTGGTGAGCCGGTGAATGCAAATGGACAAAAATTGATAGATTTTTGTGATGAGAATGAACTTGAAAACCTGAATGTAACAATAGGAAATGGCTTGCATACATGGCAAAGCAGGGAATGGAAAACTGCAATTGACTATATGATTGTGAATAGTAGAGCAAGAGAGTGTGTCAATGAAATGTTTGTAGATGAAGATGATTTTGATATTGATAGTGACCATAAAATGCTTGTGCTTGAATATAACTGGGGTAGAAAGGAGTCAATGCAAAAGGTCAGTAGTGTGAAAGAAAGTTGGCAGATAAAAAAGGCAAACTGGGAAGAATTTAAGAATGAATTGAGTAGGTATAACTGGAACAGGTGTGGAAATGTAAATGACCTAAATGGTGAGATTGCAAGAACCTTGTATGATATGGCAGAGCAAAAGATTGGTAGAATAAAATGTAGGAAAGGGACAGGGAATGCCAGGTGGTTTACAAGTGAGATAAAGGAAGAACGAATGAGAAGAAAGACTTTAAATAAGAAACAACGCAGTATGAGGAAAATGTATGAAAGAAACAGAATTACTGAGGATGAATGGCAGAGTGCATGGAATGAGTACAAGGACCAGCAGAAGAAAGTAAGGAGAATGATTAATGAGGCTAGAGTTAAAGAGGAGAGACACCAAGTTGAAAATCTAAGAAAGAAAGGTCCGGATGGAATAAAAGATTGGTATAAGTTTATACAAGGTAATGATAGAAGTAGTGAAGTTCAAGTTGATGAATTAGTAGTTAATGGTTGCAGTGTGCAAGATAGGATGCAACTGGTGAAAGCAGTTGAAGAATACTGGGAGGACATTGGTGGAATGAATGAGCAGGTTACAGATAATGCACCCATAAATTTTCTGATTGATGAACGTGAACTGCAAATGGAAGACGAAATCACTTGTGAAGAGATTGTAAGTTTTTTGAAGAAAGTGAAAAATGGAAAGGCATGTGGCCCTGATAAGATCCCATATGAGTTTTATAAATTTGGAGGAGAGAGTGTGGTCAGTATGTTGAAATGTTTATTTGATGAGATATGGAAGAGTGAAAGAGTACCGGATGACTGGAACAAGTGTAATGTAGTTCTGTTGCATAAGGGTGGACATAAGAGTATGAAAGAACTTAAAAATTACAGACCAATTGCACTAGGTGACACTGTATGTAAGATATTTTGTGGTATTTTGAATGAGAGAATGAAAAATTTAGTTGAGGAATTAGGAGTCCTAGGTGAAGAACAGAATGGTTTTAGGCAAGATAGACGTGGGGAAGATAATCTGTTTGTAGTGAGTGAAATAATTGAGCGAATGAGGAAGGATGATAAGAAGGTTTATTTAGCATTCCTGGATATTGAAAAAGCGTATGACAGAGTGGATCGGGTTAGGCTCTTTGAAGTTTTGAGAAAAGTTGGGTTTAGCAGAAAAATAGTAAAAATTGTACAAAGTCTGTATGAGAACACAAGCGCTATATACAGGTTAGGAAATTTGGAAACGGGGCAAGTGAGGAGTGTTAGAGGAGTGAGACAGGGCTGTACTCTGTCTCCCCTGTTGTTTGGATTGTACACAGAAGAATTAGCAGTTCGACTGAGAAGGAGTGGCTTAGGACTGAAAGTTGGTAATGAGAGACTGAGCTGTTTGTTGTATGCTGATGATGTGGTTGTGGTTAGTGGATGTGGACATGAACTGCAAAGGATGCTTGACATTGTGAACGGATATAGTACAGATTTCAAGATGAACTTCGGTGCTGACAAAAGCAAGGTTATGGTTATAAATAGTGATGAGACTGATAGAGACAGACTGTGGAATATTGGAGAAATCAGAATAGGTAGAACAAAAGAATACAAATATCTAGGTTGTATGATAAGTGAAGATGGATGCACTAGAACTAAGGGTGAGAAAGTGGCAAAAGCTATGCAGTGGAGTGGACGATTAAGTAGCGTGGCCAGATACAGAGCAAACAAGTATGAATGTGTGAGAGGAATGTGGAAGTATGTTGCTGTACCTAGTGTCATGTATGGTATGAGTGCTCTTGCCTGGAATGGAAGTGATCTTGAAAAGCTGGATGTAATACAAAATAAGGTAGGACGGTTAGCATTGGGTGCTCCAAAATGGACAGCTACAGAAGCCATTAGAGGTGACCTTGGGTGGAGCCTATTTTCAGAAAGAATGATGAAGGCGGTGCTGAATTATAAGGTGAGAATTGAAAGAATGCAGAATAGCAGTTGGGTAAAGCGAATTTTTGAATGGAATCTGAGTGTAAGCTATTGGGAGAAAGTGTGTTGGGGGCATGCAAGGAAGCTTAGTATGCAAAAGATTATTCATGTTAGAATTGGGAGACCTGTGGATGACTGGAGTTTAATAAATCCTGGAGGTGTAGGGCCTGAGTGGGACTGCAAGAGGTGGAAGAAAGAGATTGAGAGGAAAACAAAAGAGTATGGATTGAATAAGTGGAGGCTTAGCATGGTGCGGAAGCCTACACTTGAGTGGTATATGAAAAAAGAAGCACCTAAGTTTGAGATGTTCTATGATGGTAGTTTTGGAAGTCAACTCCTGTTTGCTGTGAGATGTAAGTCATTGAGTGTGAACAGACGTACATGGAGGTGGAATGAGAATAATAACAGATTATGTCGGCAGTGTATTAGTGGAGTGGAGGAAACAATTGAGCATTTTGTGCTGGAATGTAGTAAGTATGAGCAAGAGAGAGAAAGTTTTATGAATGTGGTGCTTGAGCAGTATGGAGAGAATGAGTGGTATGCCAGATGTGCTGAAGATGATTGCGGTATGAGCTGTCTTGCTGGATTGGATCAGGAGTGCAATTTGAGTATCATTGAAGCTATGAAATTGTTTCTTGTGCGTGCCTGGAGTAAGAGACAGTGACTGGAATGAGCCAGTCAGGTAGAATGGTCAGTAATGACCCAATATGCCTGGGGATGGTGGTTTGACGCACTGGCTATCCCAGTGACGCCATCCAATGGCAGCTTGTGACAAGGATTGGTAAATCCTGAGTAGTTTAGTGGACAAGTCTGGTACCAGGCGCTGAACTCTTTGTGTGATAACTGTGGAGGGAATTGCAGGCCGTTACAAAGGCCCCGACGCTGTCGGCCCTCAATTTCAAGTTCAAGTTCAAGTTCTTCGCAGCAATTTAGGAAATTTCTATTTTCAAACAGCGGTAGAAAATTTGTGCCTTCGAATATCGAGGGAACCAGTCCGCACGTTCACTCGTTTTCCGGAAACGCTCTCTTCCGGTACATTAGGTATTTAAACTCTGCGAGCTGAGTAGAGGCGGCCAGTTGTGTTGAAGTAGTGTGTAGACTCCAGAGAAGGAAATGAAAATTTATGTACAAATAAATGGCTGCTTAAGACAAGTTTTGCATCATCCGTGGACTTTTCTGAACCTTCCCCTCGTCGATAGAAATTGTTGAGGCAGTCACAATTGTGCTATGTTGTTCCGAGGACTATGCCTCGTGACCACTCTTATCGCCCTTCCGTCATTAGAATATCATGTCTAGTGCTAGAATTATTCAGTTGCCTCCCATGTCTCACTCAGCTACTTCTCATATACTTTCGAGGCATGAATTTCCTTCTTGTTATGTAGTGCTGTATACGTCAACTGGTTAGTCGACTGTGATCCTAGATTAGGAATTATCCTGTCATGCAATCGCTAGTCCGAGTCTGACTATACCTGTCTGTGCAGATTTACGGAACCACGGGATAAGAAATAAAAAACCTGAAGAGACCTCGTTTCCCTTTGGGCGTCCTACCGAGTTCCGTTCGATTGCGTGCCGAAGCGAAAATAGAAATTCCGCTAGCGCACGACAATACAACAAGAGACCTAAACTTGTCCGTGTCGGACAACTGTAATTTTTCGAGGATTTTACTTTTTAAGATCCCGTAAGGGTTTATAGCTGGCGGATTTACTATTAGCTCATTAGAGTCGCTTAACATTTGCGTGGGCACAGCAGCTATTAATGCATGAACCATATCTGAAGAATTGGTGATTCTATTATAGCGAAATATAGCCTCAACTTGGTTGAACCAAGTTTGGCTTTCTGCGGGTATGAAAGGAGGAAGGCTTAGTGCGCGCTGGATCTGCACCATTCTCTGTGTCGGACATACTATCAATTTTTCTTTTGAATGCAAAATTAGGCTATAACGGACCGGAATTTACGTAATCAACGCCTAATAACTTTGGTATTAAAGTGTCAAAGGTTTGCGTTTCTAGTTACCTATTCAATCATTCGAACAAAGTTGAAACGGAAAGAAAGAAAAAAATGGAAACAAAAATTTTACGGTCGTCAGAAATATAAGCGTAAAGCACGGAAATAAGGGAAACAAATTTTCTACCTACTGTGGCACAAAAGACAAAAGACAGAATAGCACTGAGAAAAAAAAATTTTTAGCTGTTCAGAGAACGTTAGCACAGTACATCCATGGGAAATTCTCAAGGAATACTACGACAATGGGAACTTATCATTACAATGATATGCCAACATTATCCTCTCTCACGTTTTCTCAAACACTTATCGAGTTGAATATTTTTGTTTCAAGCTTGAAAGCTGGGGTCACCAGTGTTAAGGTTGGTCTGATTGGTTCAACTTTACGTTAGTTATTAACATCCAATCTTAAACGTTTTCTCGATAGTGTTTTTCGAAGTTGCAAGAGAGGGATAATAAGACACCTCATGGGAAAACTCAGCTTGGATATTTTATTGAAGGAAGCCGTGATGACCGATGGCGTGCTTGACTTCTGACGATCTTCTCTTAGATGAGAAACTCCGTGCAGGCGAGGTCCGGCGAGCGATGACGTTGGCCAGGTGTAAGTGAGTGTATTTGTGGAGGTTCACAGTCTGTTTAATTTAAGCGACTGACAGAATATCAATTCCACCCGTGACGTGTGGATGAGTCACTATTTGTGGGTTCAGACATTAGAATAATTCCACGATGTGAAAAGCAAGTTGTCGTGGTTGAGCGGGTAGATTAGTTAGCTATTAGTTGTAATATACTAGGCTCTACTAGCTCCGAACCGAGTGATTGCAATGTGATATATGACCAAAGGTCAGACCGTCTCACGTCAAAATGGCAATTTACGTGGTGTAACTCGATGGTTTAGTGAGAGATAATATGCCACGTGAATTTACAACTGGTAAAGCTCAAACCCAGGGAATGTGTGTTGTGGCGTTTGGTGCCGTCGAGGATAAGAACGCTGTAACGCACAAGCTAAAGACGCACGAGAGAGTGACGCTTCAAAACAAAGCGTCCCGCGCGGTGTTGCCAATTTCAGAGGCTTCAAACTCGAAAATGTCGACCGTTATTTTATATCTCATGCATTTACACAAAAACTTCAAGGATTACTAATTATAAGTAGAAAATTATTAATAATAATTTAGAGTAAGATTTTCCATGTCAATAATTATGCTATTTAAGTGCTAATGAGAAATTTTAGAATTTTACACTTTGTAGCTAATGCTACATGGTGTCCTATATATAGTGTTAGTTATAAGACATTTGAAAAACCAATGCTAAGATCATATATATCAGGCTTGATTGGAAATAAAGCATCCCAAAGACGTCGATGTTTGTTTGTTTTGTTTGTTTGGTTTTGTTCTAGCATAAACACTCAATGAGTTCTATTCATTTGAAATATCAATAAAAATGAACCAAAAACTAATTTGTCTTATTTTTCGAAAAATAAGGCATAAATTGAAAACGTTACGTGAGTAAAAAACGTTTACTTTCAACAAATACATACACTGACCGAATTTCAAACGAATCGGATGAAAAAAGTTGAAAAATTGGGTTGACCCCCTTAAAGAACTTGAAGAGATTTTGAACTATCGTTACAACTCATCCAGTGTTTGCAACGCGAGTGCAATTTATGTTCGATGCTAATTTTTGGGTATGAGTTTGGTGATATGTCGGAGCTTTGCGCACGCTAGACATTTGATCATGGGTCGTCTTTTACTGCACTGAACATTATTTATTTAATATGATTCGATTTATGTTATTTTTATGCAGTAAACTTAATTTGATAAATTTACCTTTGGATCTTAACTGCACTAAATATTATTATTTTGATGACGTCATTGAGTGATACACAAGAAAGTTGTTTATTGAATAGAAGTGAATTCAAATACCTTTGTTGCACAATACTCGTTTTGATTTTGAGATAGCCCGTCAGTTGTCGCAAATCAAACGTAACGTGAAACATAAGTTGTTAAATCGATACTGACGAACAATGATCGCCAAAATGAAATTTAAGTCTCCCAGTGATGCATATTTTGGATCTCTTGTGTTCGCCAAAACGTGACATAATGCCGAGCGCAACACCAGCAGATAAGAATGTACCTGGCTTAATTTTTCATGCTGTACGTTACCGATACAAGCACGCTTTTAGGGTGATGGGGAAAAAGTTGAAAAAAAGGGTGAAAGGCAATAAAGGATTCTCTCTTTGTCACGAGCTGGCATTTCACTCTCTCTGAGATCAAGAATTGAAAGCTGTAGCAATTGCAATAAAATGCCCTATTTACGTGGAGCGAACGAAAAAATATTTTTAAAATATTTTCAAGAATAAGTTACACAAAGCTGTATTCGTGCAAACGTTAAGCGGCCCATAGACTATCAATGTAATTATCAATTGAATTTTCAATAAATGAAAACTGAAAATTTAATTGATCACCTGTAGGCTTGATTGACGACCGTCAATTAATTGACTCAATATATTGACGCTATCAAATCAGTTCAATTTTTTATAGATGGTTCATCAATATATTGAAACGTCCATTTGGACACGTCAATATTTCATACATCGCCCTGAAAGTCGTAGTGTATAAGGTAAACCTACGAACACTTGGAATTTCATTTTTGTGTACACGCAGATCTATGAAGTACTTTTTGCACACTGGAGTACGTTGCTACAAAAATCTGGTGCTTTTAATGTTTTATTATTACATTTTAAAAAAAAGTAATTTTATTTATGATTGTTCATCTATTTCTTAAATTACCTTAAAAAGTAAAAACTTGGTACTTCTATGGAGTGACCAGATGCAATAGTTCATCAAATGATGCAGTGTTCATTCGAATATAGTTCTTAAAATCTTATGGCTCATTTGCACGTAATTCCTTTAGCAGCGCGTCGGTTTCGAATATTCTGCCGTGTTTCCCGAGCCAGTTTTTGGCCCATGTCTTGCGTTTACACGGGAATTTTCTGGGAGATGACAAGGCTAAGGCAAGCGTTACAATGGTAATTTCTTCGTCGACCATTACGTAAGGCGTCCGCGGAACAAATGACTGTTTTTCATCAATTATATTGATGAAAAGATTGACGCCGTTTGTGGGCAACAAAAAATCTCATGAATATATTGAGTAAATAACATTTACAATTGAATTGATCATCTAAAGGCCCCTTTAGGAAATAGAATGCACGCTCAATATACGCGATATTCCGAAGAAAAAATTTCAAGGAAGTTTCATCGACTAAATTCAGCGTAAAATCAAATTTACGGTATCTTTTAATACTTTACGTAATTGCCAATTTATACTATAAAAAGAGAAGCGTCCGCCTCTTTGTCTGTCTGTATGCCTGTCCGAAGCCAGCTAAGTGTGTGATGAGCGTCTCTGTGATACAAGTGTGTAGTGAATCTCTATTCCGCAAACCAGTCGAAATTTCGAAATTCTCAGAATGATCATCTAAAAATCCAGTAAAATTAGTTCGACCATTAGCATAAAATCACATTACGAAATTCGCTAATCTCTATCCTCAATTCTATTAAAATTGTGTAACAAACAAATTCAATCTCTAAAAATTCACAATTGCTTCTTAACGAAACCTCTCACGCACGCGCGACAGCAACACCGTATGCGATCTAGCGCTCATTGTTCCAAATCATACAGAGCGTGCATATCTAGGTGTTTGGCTGGATGCTACGAGACACCTTACACTCCATTGCCAACATCACCACCTTGCCAAACTTGACAAAGGGCAAAAAGACTACCTCCTTACCTTAGTCCTTTTTATCATTCAATATTCACCCAATTACTGGACGGAAAGTGCAAATACTCATTCCTCATCCACCTCACTCCAAACTTAGACCCTTGTAGTGCAGCTAAACCACTTGCTGCTTCACCTACAGTCTAGGTGCAACTCGAATCTGGAAGGAATCGCACTTAACGACCTCTATGATCAGAGACACCATTGCCGTCTCGAACCATTCTCTACCATTGCACACGGCATTTCCACAATTACATTTTCCACATTGCCGACACAGCTGCGTTCCCGAGGCGGGCCTTACTCAAGATCGGACCTCAACATCAGCGCCGTGAAGATACCAAGCTGCCTGGCATCCCTCGAATAAAGGCCAGAAAATTCGTAACATATCTCCCTTCTTATCCTTTTCGATGGTCCCAGTCCGAGGTACAAAACAAATAAAATAGAGTATTTTGTGTCATGATTAAAGACGCTAGAAATACAGCGTCCGAATAACCTGAAACTCCTTCAGAGTCGGAGGCCGCAATCATTCAATTAGTAAATTAAGTGGGTTTGAAAAATAACCCTGGTGACCCTTTTTATAAGAAAAACATCTTACCTGTCACTTGATAAAATCCTCAATATTCAACCTTTAAAAGTCAAATTCCGTTGGTTCCCCAATTTGGGAGAACTTTACACTGGTGATAACCCAGAGTAGTTTAATCTGATATAAATGCTCACCCGGACCACCATCGGAAGGATTAGGAGCGCATGTCTAGTGCTGTCAACTTCTGTGCATGGTTGACCTTGAAGGAGGTAGTCTCTTTCCCTACTCTCAGTAGCTAAACAGAGTATTTCCTCTCCAAACTCTTCCCTAATAATAAGTTATTGCTACTGCAGCCTATACTAACAAATTCTTCATGTTTATCCATTGCTACTGAAGCCATCTTTTACAAAACTCTTCATGCATTTCCATTGCTACTGAAGCAAAACCATAGGTGATCTGCTAGGATTATTTCAATTGCTACTGAAGCTCTTTACTAATAACCTTCGCAATTTCCATTGCTACTGCAGCACCATTGCTACTGAAGCACAAAAGTAACATAACAACTTATACGAAACAAAAAGCTATTGCAACGCGCGTTATCATTCATTCTTGGGGAACATATTTGAAGCATTATGGCGCCAAACGATGGCAACGAGATTAACGACAGTCAGGTGGTTTCCGTAAAATTAACACCGTTCGCGATACAAAGTTTGGATTCTTGGTTCTTCCAAACCGAAGAACATTTCGAAAGCCTATCCATTGATTCCGAAAAAGTCAAATATTATTCTCTGCTAAGGGCCCTGCCCTCTACTTGCCTAGACGACCTCTCTGAGGTTTGTAACGCTAACTCAGCCGAACCTTATACCACCCTCAAAGAGCATGTTTTAAAATGTTACAGCAAGGATAGAGCCCAGAGAATCCAAGCTTTGACGAGTAATCTTACCACCTACATTAGCCAAACACCTCTAGCGCTACTGAAAGAGATGAGGAAACTGGCGAAGGGCGTTATGGATGACGATACCCTTAAGACATTGTACATCCAACGTTTGCCCTTACGCCTTCAACCATTCCTCCATACACAGGATGCCTCTGTGAAACTGGACGTTCTCGCAGAATTAGCCGAGAAAATTATTGCCTGTGAAAACCAGACTCCGAATACCTCTGTCGCTACTCCAATGGTCAATCAAACCGGCCCAAACGAAACGGAAAGATTATTGCGCGAGTTAGTTCAGCGAGTTGGAGCACTAGAAGTTGCTACCCAGCAAGCCGAACACGCGGATAGAGTTCATGGGGTTGCACACCAAACAGCGGCGTATCAGCAAGCCGATAATCCCACACACACCGCCCCGTTTGATAGGCACAAAAAGCCTAATCGCTCGTTTAAACAACAAGGGACCGGTAGTTCCAATACCGCTCAGGGCCAGGATTCACGAGGCAATCTGGAGGAGGAATGGTGTTGGTATCATAGAAAATACCTACATAAGGCTCGTAAATGTGAGTCGCCGAATTGTCCGCTTTATGTACTCTTGTACCCAAAAAACGGGAACAGCGCGGCGTAAATGCGAGTCAGACGTCAGCGCCAGCTAAATCAAATGCCACTCGCTGCCTATTCCTTTCAGATCCGACTTCCGGTTTTCGATTCTTGATCGATACCGGGAGTTCGGTGAGCCTAATTCCTGCAACTGCCAAAGACAAACGCACCACAGGTATTCCAAACTTGCGTGCTGCTAATGGCACTCCTATACTCTGTTACGGCACGCGATCGTTGTCATGTTCCCTAAATCTCAAACGTACCTTGAGCTTCGAATTCATAGTGGCTGATGTGGACACACCCATCATTGGTGCCGATTTTCTGCAGAGGTTTGCATTGGTGGTGGATGTGAGAAATGGATGCCTTTATGATAGCGAAACCAGAGTGCAAAGACCCCTTAGTGCCGTCGATATGGTGAACGTTACGTCAAGCGTCTCCCCTAACCTAGAGAGTACATGTCCCTACCAACGGGTGTTGCTCGAATTTCCCTCACTCTTTCAACCTAATGTAACGTTGCAAAATAACACGCTGACGCAACACCACATATCGACGAGCGGCCCTCCTGTTTACGCGAAAGTAAGACGTTTGCCCCATGATAGATTGCAAGAAGTAAAAGCCGAGTTTACAAAAATGGTCCAGGAAGGGACAGTTCGCGTCTCGAAAAGTCCCTGGGCCAGTCCCTTGTTGATTGTGCCAAAGAGTAACGGCGAGTTGCGTATTTGCGGCGACTATCGCCAATTAAATTCCGTAACTGTACCCGACAGATTCCCCATTCCCCACCTTCACGATTTTACTGCAAATCTGTCAGGGGCAAAAATCTTTTCCACCGTGGATCTGAAGAGAGCTTTCCATCAGATTCCAATGGAGGAAAGCTCTATTCAGAAGACCGCAGTCTGTACGCCGTTTGGTTTGTACGAGTATCTTCGTATGCCGTATGGCTTGCGAAATGCTCCGCAGACCTTTCAGCGGCACATGACTGAAGTCCTTTCCGACCTCCCGTTTTTGTATTGTTACCTCGATGATGTGCTTGTGGCTTCGGGGACGCCTGAGGAGCACGTGCATCATTTGAGAGAGCTGTGCAAACGACTAGCGTCGCACGCTCTGCTGATTAACCCAGCAAAGTGTGTACTGGGAAAGAAGGAACTGACTTTTCTAGGTCACCACATCTCAGATAAAGGCATTAGGCCACTTCCCGACAAGGTAGAGGCTATCCGAAATTTCCCGAAACCCTCTACACAGAGAGAGTTGCGCAGGTTCTTGGGATCGGTGAATTTTTACCACCGATTTTTAAGGAACTGTGCGGCGACTCTGGCACCACTCTCCTCACTCATTAGAGCGAAGAAACGAGGGAAGTCTGTACTGATCGAGTGGAACAGTGAGGCTGAGGAGGCATTCACAGTAATTAAAGATGAACTTGCGAATGCGACGGAGTTGGCTTACCCACACCCGAACGCAAAACTGAATCTAGTAGTAGATGCGTCAGACCTTGCTGTCGGCGCGGTACTACAGCAGACCGTGGACAACAACACGACCCCTCTGGCGTTTTTCAGCCGGAAGCTCTCTCCCACCGAACAGCGTTATAGCACGTTCGGGAGAGAGCTCCTGGCGATTTACCTTTCAATAAAACACTTCCGATATACCTTGGAAGCACGTCAGTTCACGGTCTTCACCGACCACAAACCTTTGATCAATGCAATAAGAATGCCTCCTGACCGCCACTCCCCTCGTGAAAGTCGGCACCTGAGTTACATAGCACAGTTCACTAACGATCTCAGGCACATTAAGGGGGACGAGAACACGGTCGCCGACTGCTTATCGCGTGTGCACAACGTGGTATTAAACCCGTTGGCGCCCGAGTTCCGACCTTCTGTGCACATGATTTCGTTAGCTGATATCATCACCGAACAGAAAAACGACACGGAGATCCAATCTTTGATTGAGTCTCCTAGCTCGTCGCTAAAACTGTCACTCAGAGAAGGCGTTTACTGTGACGCTGACCGGCCTAACCGATACTACCTACCTACCACCTTGCGTTTGCCCGCCATCAAACACTATCATGCGCTATCTCATCCTGGGACGGAGAGAACTTTCCGCCTAATTGCGGATCGTTTTGTCTGGCCCGGGATGCGTAGGGCCATAAGAGAGTACGTTCGCAATTGCCCAGATTGCCAAGCTAGCAAAGTAACTCGACACAACAAAGCCGCAATTCAACCTTGTGTTTTCTCTGGAGGTAAATTCGATGCAGTCAATATAGATTTGGTAGGCCCGCTTCCAAACTCTCGCGGGTTCTCGTATTTACTCACTATGATCGACCGCTTCTCTAGGTGGGTCGAGGCTGTTCCCATTGCTAACATAACGGCAGAAACCGTAGCCCGAACCTTCGTAGAGACGTGGATCTCCCGTTTCGGGGTCCCTCTGAGCATCACTCATGATCGTGGGGCTCAATTTACCTCCTCCTTGTGGTTAGAAATCTCCAAAATCCTAGGTAGTTCAAACATCACAACCACCTCCTTTCACCCCCAATCAAATGGACTCATTGAGAGAGTCCACCGCGACCTTAAATCGGCACTTCGCTGCCTTAAATGCCACGACGATTGGGCGGACCGATTGCCGGTCGTATTACTTACCCTACGGAACCTGTTCCGGCAGGATCAAAAGTGCACGTCCTCCGAATTGCTGTACGGGAAGTCCTTAAGATTGCCCGGAGATGTTATTGATCCCGTGTACAAAATTGACGACTCTTTCAGTACAATTACTGATTACGCGGCACGTCTCAAACGCGCCATGCGCGAAGTGGTTTACCACCCGCCTCGCCTGCCTTTACCATCCGAAAGCCTTGATCCATTGTTGAACACGTGCACACATGTTTACGTTCGGGTGGACGGTGTAAAAACCCCCTTACGGCGTCCCTATGATGGCCCCTACAGGGTCCTAAAGAGGACGCCGAAATATTTTGTAATTGAGAGGGGCACCAAAAGCGATAGTGTTAGCATAGATCGACTTAAGGCAGCATATGTGTCCTTCCCTGATGATAGTTCTACCAACACTCATGAGCCGCAACCTAGGGTGCAAATTACCCCCAGGTCAACACCTGTCGAGACCACCGGGTTGCACCTTTCTGTCTTGGCTAGGAGCTATCCTCCCACTATGGAGTGTAACGAGTTCGTTGTTCCCTTGAAGACCGTTCAAAGAACGCCGTCGGAACCTCGTAATTCGAGTGCCTCCAATTCGGCTGATGTTTCTGTTGCTGTTGTTCCTCATCACGGAAAAACCTCAGAGACCCGTTCGTTGTCCCAGTTGGGAATCCGAACGTCAACTTTCACAGCTCCACAGCCTAACCCTTCTGTTGCCCCCGAGCGCGTTAGCAGTTTTGGCAGACCTAGTCGTCCGCCAGCTCGCTACGCGCAGACGTAGGGTGGCGATTTCTGTTCTGTCAATATTTTTTTCTTCTATTCTCTCCTGTCAAACCTTCTGTTAGGATTTTCCTTTTATGATCATTTCGGGCATTTACAGGTAACAGCTTCACTGTTACCAGACCTTTCGGTCCACATGCGTTGGGGAGTAGCTGTAGTGAATCTCTATTCCGCAAACCAGTCGAAATTTCGAAATTCTCAGAATGATCATCTAAAAATCCAGTAAAATTAGTTCGACCATTAGCATAAAATCACATTACGAAATTCGCTAATCTCTATCCTCAATTCTATTAAAATTGTGTAACAAACAAATTCAATCTCTAAAAATTCACATTTGCTTCTTAACGAAACCTCTCACGCACGCGCGACAGCAACACCGTATGCGATCTAGCGCTCATTGTTCCAAATCATACAGAGCGTGCATATCTAGGTGTTTGGCTGGATGCTACGAGACACCTTACACTCCATTGCCAACATCACCACCTTGCCAAACTTGACAAAGGGCAAAAAGACTACCTCCTTACCTTAGTCCTTTTTATCATTCAATATTCACCCAATTACTGGACGGAAAGTGCAAATACTCATTCCTCATCCACCTCACTCCAAACTTAGACCCTTGTAGTGCAGCTAAACCACTTGCTGCTTCACCTACAGTCTAGGTGCAACTCGAATCTGGAAGGAATCGCACTTAACGACCTCTATGATCAGAGACACCATTGCCGTCTCGAACCATTCTCTACCATTGCACACGGCATTTCCACAATTACATTTTCCACATTGCCGACACAGCTGCGTTCCCGAGGCGGGCCTTACTCAAGATCGGACCTCAACATCAGCGCCGTGAAGATACCAAGCTGCCTGGCATCCCTCGAATAAAGGCCAGAAAATTCGTAACATATCTCCCTTCTTATCCTTTTCGATTGTCCCAGTCCGAGGTACAAAACAAATAAAATAGAGTATTTTGTGTCATGATTAAAGACGCTAGAAATACAGCGTCCGAATAACCTGAAACTCCTTCAGAGTCGGAGGCCGCAATCATTCAATTAGTAAATTAAGTGGGTTTGAAAAATAACCCTGGTGACCCTTTTTATAAGAAAAACATCTTACCTGTCACTTGATAAAATCCTCAATATTCAACCTTTAAAAGTCAAATTCCGTTGGTTCCCCACTTTGGGAGAACTTTACAAGTGCAGCCTCATCAATTCTCGAGAGATCGAACTTCTTATTTCTTATGGCCTTTCTTTCGTTTCAAATAAAGGGGGTGGACTATTCATGAATAACACAAGACACTGCAACTGGAAATGATCAATCATGCATCATTCTATAGCTGTTTATCAACGAACGAACCTAAAATTTCATCACCAAAAATTTCATTCAAAATTTTATTTCAAAATTTAATTCTAATTAGTCTTTCATATATCATTTTGTCCTCAAATATTTTTCATAAAGATATATTTATGAGAAAGAAATATCTCCTATGAAGAAATGTTTTTAATAAAGAAGTATTATTAATAAAGAAATATTTTTAATAAGGAAATATTTCTAGGAAAGAAATATCTCTAATGAAGAAATATTTCTAATAGTAGTTGTTGAACCTCTCCCTCTGAGCTAAATTGTAAGACCATTTTGTTTGCCGAAAGAAACATTGCGCTCCCGAAAGTTGCTTTGGTGGCTCATCGGAAATACTGCCCAGCTGTGCGAAATGGATGGTTGTTTCCCTAAACTAACTTACTTAATTTTTTACGCACGGCTTAAATATTTGAGAAGTCATTCCAAAAAATAAAAAATACATTAATGAAGCAAATTTAACGCCTTGTTATATTTTCTGTAGATTTGCTTGCATATTATTAACATACTTATTTTCTATAAACTCGTCTAATATTTGATGCTGTTTTCCTAATATTTTGATCTTTTTCTTTCAAATAAATATTTTCCCCTAATTTTTTCATAAAAATATTTGTTCCTCATGTATATGTAACATATCAGTTGACTTATTTATTTCGTTTGCGAAAACAATTTAACAAAAAGAGCACATCAAAGTCTTTTAAAGGATGAGAGCAACCTATTTTACAAAATAGTAAATAGAAATTGCCATAAAGGTTTTCCCATATTTCTTCACAGGAATATTTATATGTAAAAATTATTCGTTTATATTTTATTTTTCGCATGCAATAAAGTATTTGTAGTAGAAAGTATTGGAACATAAGCTTGTGTTTCGGTGCGAGAGTGGCAGAAGCTTCAGTGTAAACTTTATTTACATGTTGAAAAGTGCTAGTGAGTGATGTTCTGCGTTTTGATGGTGGAAATTTTTGATATGTTCTCTCTTAATACTTGGTAAGTGTTTTGAGTGCTAGGTTTTCGTCAGTTAACTAGCCTGCAAAAAATACTCATTTCAGTGGTATGTAAATAAACGATTTCGGACGAAAAGTTTAATGATCCTTTTCTTGAAAAAAAAAAAATGAATTGAGTGATGAAGCCGAGTCCAGAAGTTGTCTGGTTAATCAAGTTCAGTGTTATTGAACTAGGTACATTAGAATGTCAATGCTGTTTGCAAATATATTCAAGTACATCAGGCAGTGCTGGTTCAGTACTGTGAATTATTTCAGTGTTAATATAATTATGAGTAAAGCATTTGTTAGCATTATATCGCTATTGTTTCTCTCCTCTTCATGGCCTAAATTTTTATAAACCTTATTTATTGTTAATTGTGAAATAAAAGAATTAGAGCAAACAGCTTGATGAATTCTAATGTTTTAAATTTTGTTTTATATTTTTTTGTGTTGTTGATATGTTGTTGAATAAAATGTTGATTTTCTAAGTTATTGGTGTCAAGATAAAATTATTGGGTAAATGTTGAGGAGAACAGTCTATTTCATTTTAAAATTTTTGTAGCTTGGGTAAATCTGAAGGATATGTCAGTTATCAATTTTGTAAATTTCAATGCCTTAGCATAGTTAATTAGATCAAAATAAACAAGTTTTCTTCTATGCACATTCCATCTCAAATGAGTATTTTATTAGTTAAAGCGGTAAATGACTTACCGCAGCTCCAGTGATTGAAGCCGCAAGTAATTCAATGAGCACGTCGGACGGCAACACTGCAATGCACACTCGCTTCCAGCACGATCGTCATCAAAGACAAAACTAAACCTACCGCTATACCTTGTTAATTACTCATTTGACAAAAAGGTCAATGTGAAGTTTCATGCAATCACGGAAATTGATAATTATATTCCAAGCAATCACTAAAGGAACCCATTTAAGAATGTTTTTCAGGAACGACATTCTGCTCGCTGATGCGTTATTTTCGAATTATTGAACTTTGAAGTTGGCCGTCGCGCGCTCAAGGAAACGAGCGTAATTTAATTAAAAACGGAAGCTAACCCCCTATTGCAAACGTAAAGAGGTTGGGTCGTGAGGGGTAGCCACAGTTCTTTTAGTGAAAAGTATAAATAAAGCTTCTAACCCACCCATTAGGGTGACGACCGCAATCTTGTTTAAATCGGGTCTAACATGGCGACCACCATGGGCACCGCCATTTTGGACCCGATGTCAACAAGATTGCGGTCGTCACCCTAATGGGTGGGTTAGAAGCTTTATTTATAATTTTCTCTAGAAGAACTGTGCCTCCCCCTCACGACCCAACCTCTTTACGTTTGTAATAGCTTCCGTTATTAATTAAATTCCGTTTCACGCGCTCGCTTCCTTTGGCGCCAAGGCCAACTTCAAAGTTCAATTATTCGAAAATAACGCATCAGCGAGCAGAATGTTATTCGTGTAAAACGTTCTGAAATGTGTTCCTTTAGTGATTCCTGGGATCGGCATTATTATTTTCCGTGATTGCATGAAACTTCACATTGACCGACAAAAAAAGTGTATATAAGAAAATTTGCTAAATCTGAAGGAGATGACAGTTTTTGATTTTCCACTTTTTGGTGCCTGAACCTAATTAATTGAATCAAAATACACAAGTTTTCTTCTATGCACTTTTTGTCTCAAATGAGTATTTTACGATTTATAGCGGTAAGTTTAGTTTCGTCATTGATGACGAATGCGCTCGAATAAACAGCTACTCATCGATTTTCGAATTTTTGTTGCTTGAAACATGGTAATAACATCGAAATAAACAACTTTTCTTCTATACACTTTTTTTGTCAAATGAGTATTTAACGAGGTATAGCGGTAGGTTTGGTTTCGTCTTTCAAGACAGAGCGCTGGAAGCGAGACGCCATTGTAGTATTGCCATACAACTCGGTCAAAGAATTTCTTTCCGCTTCAAAGACTGGAGTTGCGGTAAGTCATTTACCGCTATAACTAATAAAATACTCATTTGAGACAAAAAGTGCATAGAAGAAAACTTGTTCATTTCGATCTAATTAACTATGCTAAGGCATCGAAATTTACAAAATCGACAACTCTCATCTCCTTCAGATTTACCGAAAATTTGTTTATTTCGATGTTATTATCATGATTCAAGCAACAAAAATTAAAAAATCGATGAGTAGCTGGTCATTCGAGCGCATTCGTCATCAAAGACAAAACTAAACCTACCGCTGTAACGGGTAAAATAGTCATTTATGACATTAAGTGCATAGAAGAAAACTTACTTATTTTGATCTAATCGACTATGTTTTGGCACCAAAAATTCAAAAATCGATTATTACCAAATGCTACATATTTACCCAGAATAAACAAGTTGTCTTCTATGCACTTTCAGTCACAAATAAGTATTTAACGAGTTATAGCGGTAGGTCAAGTTTAGTCTTTGATGATGAATACGCTCGGATAAACCTCTACTCATCGATTTTTGAATTTTTGTTGCTTGAATCATGATAATAACATCAAAATAAACTACTTTTTATCCACACACTTTTTGCAGCAAATTAGTATTTTACAAGGTAAAGCGTTAGGTTTCATTTTTTGCGCGATTGAGCTGTTATAGTACGTTTGAATACTTCCTAATTTATTATTAGCTCACCCTGCGGAGCTTGAGGAGCCTGAACCCACTTCTAGGATCTTTGGTCAATATGTATTTTAGGTGCTGGCCTGCATGGAAATTGAAAATTTTGTTACAAATAATCACTAAAGGAACACATTTAAAAACGTTTTACAAGATTCTTATTATTATATAAGAAAGTTTTAGCCTCCCTTAACCATGACAAAGAGTTTCTAAGAGAGGAAAGAGAAAGGCAACATTTAGTATGGAGTTGAGGGAATGCAGAATCTATGCACAAAATGCACAAAAACAGTAAGCTAGGAAAGAAGTTCATGAAGCAAGAATTGAAGAAGAAAGTAGTAGGTGGTGAAAAACAGGACAGCAGTGAACCAAAAAAAGATGGTCCGTAACAAAACAAAAACCTATTTTATTACAATAAAAAGAAATCCTACCTAACCTTTAGCTTGAGCTCTCACATGATTCCCTTGAGAGCGCTAATTCCCATCGATACAGTAGTTGTATCCTCCTGAGGGGACGTTACGTTTTACAAGAATTACATTCTGCTCGCTGATGCGTTATTATCGAATTATTCAACTTTTAAGTTGGCTTTTGCAACGAGCGTGATAAGTGAAATGTTATTAATAACAGAAGCTAACCCTCTATTACAAACGTAAAGAGGTTGGGTTGTGAGGGGTAGACACAGTTGTTCTAGTGAATATTATAAATAAAGGTTTCTAGTGACATCCGTTTACATCATCTCCAATGACGGCCACCCGGTACCCAAGATGCCGGCCGCCATCTTGGAGCCGATGTAAACGGACGTCACTAGAAACCTTTATTTATAATATTCACTAGAACAACTGTGGCTACCCCTCACGACCCAACCTCCTTATGTTTGTAGCAGGGGTTTAGCTTCCGTTGTTGATTAAATTCTGCTTGGCGCGCGAAAGCCAACTACAAAGTCTAATAATTTGAAAATAACGCATCAGCGAGTAGAATGTCATTCATGTAAAACGTTTTCAAATGTGTTCCTTTAGTGATTATTCGTAACAAAATTTTTAATTTCCGTGCTGCACTTGAAATACATATTGACCCAATCTTTATGTTAATAACACAAAAGAAATTATCACCCTAAAATAAAGAATTATAGCATCTTCAGGAGATCATCGCAGGACCCTGCCAGGCCCCTGTTGGTCCGGTGAGCTTTTTTTGTTTTGTTGTTGGAAAAGGACCCTTAGGTGGTGGACTATTTGATCCTAAAATTTTATGGCGCTACGGACAGTAGAATCCCTCCCGTCAGGGGGGGGTAAGGGGACAAAAATCTTAAATTTTCGACCACATTTCAACCCCATATAAAAAGAAAAAACAGGAAATGGATAATAAAAAAAGTACTTTTGTTAGAAAAGTTCCAAGGATTCTAAAACTGTCTTTGGTTTTGTTGTAGCATAAAAACTTAATGAGGAGATTCGGGTTGAAATATCCATAAAAATGAACTAAAAAATCAGTATGTCCAATTTTTTTCAAAAACTGAGGCCTGAATCAAAAAAATGAATAGAAGTAATTGTTTTTCTTTTCAAAAGTTACATATAATAGTCAAATTTCATAGAAATCAAACTGAAAATAAAAAATTTCATAATATTTTGAAAATTGAAATTTTTTTTTGTTTGGAAATCACATTTCAGTGTGAATATGAAGTTACGCATGGAAATTATCAAAATAAAAATTGAAACTGCTTTCAATTACATAAATTGTCCATCATATTACACTTCAACAAAAAATTTTGTTTGTGGCTTATACCCATAACAAATAACTTTCAACATTCAAACCGTATCTCCTCATTGAGGTTTGATGCTAGAACAAAACCAAAAACAGTTTTAGAATCCTTGGAACATTTCTAACAAAAGTAAGTTTGTTTTTTTCAAAATTTGAGAAAAAAATAATAAAGCTTAAAATCCCAAAAATAATATTTTTGTGATGTAATGATAAAATATCACTTATCACAAAAAAATTTCAAAATGTTAAAAATGAAAAACTTTTTGTTAGAAATGCTTCAAGTATTCTAAAACTGTCTTTGGTTTTGTTCTAGCATCAAAACTCAATGGGGAGATACATCTTGAAATATACATAAAAATGTACCAAAAAACTAATTATTCGTAAAAAGAAAATAAGGCCTAAATTGAAAAAGTGATAGGAGTAAAAAAGTTTACTTTCATAAAACACTTTTCAAAATGTTTACTTTCAAATACTGGCCAATTTTCGAACGAATTGGACGAAAAAAGGTTGAAAAACTGAGATGATCTTCAAAAGTAGCTGCATTTACAAAAGTTATTCCTGTATATTTTATAAATTCGTTACCAAAATGGCCATTAGCAGGAAAGGAATAACTGTATCATGTTAAGAGTGGAAATTAAAAATTTAGGTTTGCTACAAGTTTTGGTAACTTTTTAATTAGTAAGTTGCTGCCCCATCTTGTAACTGTTCCATGTTCTGCTAAATATTGCATTGAATTTTAGCATTTTCAAGTGGCCATAAATTCAAAACGTAGAGAAACTCGAAGTATCTATGAGCTTACAAAATCACAATAAAAGTTAACCCTATTGCTCTGACTTTAGCACTATCAGCATTTAGTATATCTTTAAAAATTTCCTGTTTCTTATGATTGATTCATAACTTATCTGACTTAATATCATGTTATTAAAATCATTACAAATGATTTTCAAGCAGGGGACAGTAATTTATAATTATTTTATATTATAAATAACAATTTTAGCAACATATATGTTTGGTGATCTAAAGATGAAATGCTTACATCTAGTATAAATGCTGATCCCAAGAAATTTGCATAAACACGTATATATATAGGTTCATATGGGCATATTCTTGTGTGAGACTGTCTGCCGCACTACTGAATGACAAAGCACAAAAATTGTTACCACTGTACTGCTGGCAACCACTCCTTATGCAGTAGCTTTTATTTGTCCTCTAAAAAACTATTTTAAGAATAAAAATGAACATGAGTATTATAAAAGTATACATGGGATAAAAATAGTGATGTACCGATGTATCGGTATTGGTATCGGCAGTATTGGCCATTTTTAGTGGTATCGGTATCGGCAAAATCCGGCCGATACTTTACCGATACTTTCCAAAAATACGTATTTTATCATTCAAATGAAGGTCATAAATCATGAAAGTAAAAGTATTTAACCTAATAATACCCGTTGTGTGTTTATTTATATATTTATTTGGTGTCCGCGTTGTGTGTGTGAGTTTGCGGTATAATGGATACGGAATTCCTCAGTGTAACATTAAAAGATGGCGTTTCCATGCATTTAAATATTTGACATTTTATCAGGATAGGTTTTGTTAGGATAGGATAG
This sequence comes from Morinoia aosen, assembly GCA_030386875.1. NCBI lineage: Eukaryota > Metazoa > Arthropoda > Malacostraca > Amphipoda > Talitridae > Morinoia > Morinoia aosen. Next base: position 10,689,611 of record CM059562.1, read on the forward strand.
GTTAGCTTAGATTAGGATAGGCTAGGTTAGCGCAGGTTAGGTAATACTGTCAGAATTTTTTCTCGGGTCCGCCTAGCTTAACGATGACATTGTCCATGGAATCTCCGCGGGTCCTGCTACTATCTAATAATACCCTTAGCTTATTTGGAGTCCGCTTCTTCCATTTTCTCTGTCACGCTCATGAGGAGAGTTATAGTGACCGTATCTGTGATACGAGTTTCACCAATGCGTAAGAACAAGAATATTTTTCATCACGAGCGCTGTTAGGATGAATACATTCGTTGGGCATCACATTTGGAAAATTTGTTCAAGAAAGTTAGTGAGTCCCGTAATTGTTGACGGGCTGTGCGTACTTGTAATCAAATAAAGAGCCTGTTCATACCTAGTAAATTAGATAGCTAACTGTTGAATTATAGCGTTCAATCAGGCCCGCTACCTGAATTCACTACTTTGAATTCCCGATGAGTCACACTCATAACTGAAAGCTATGTAAAATGAATAGTTAAACCCTGTAGATACATAAAATTTTTATACTTTTACGACTAAACCTTTATAGTTTGACCTAATATCCATATCTTAAAGTATGTGACAGGCTAACAAAAACCAAACCAATTTAATAAAGTTGAAGGTGCATTTGAAAGTTTTTGTGAATTTAATATAGAAATTGCCGAAAATTCTATTTTAATTTAGCTTGTAAATCGCCAAATATTACGAAGCTAATAATTTATTTTAACTTAGCATGCATATCACCGTTCATTACGAATCTTGCATTTTTCTTCTATGTTAAGATGTTTGAACAATTCACGAACAATCTCATAGTTCAATACATCTGAACGGGTCAGTTGATTGCTTTCATCGCAACTTGATGAATTTAAAAACGAGGAAAATTCCAATGAACTTAATCAGATTTACTAGGAATACGTTTCGGAGTCCAGCTCCATCATCAGTTCGTAAAATTAAAATTCATTACGACTACAATAAAAGAAAAAATAAAATGTTGGATACAGTCATTAAAGAAAATCACGAAAACAAAAAAATATCAAAACATGTCCCAGAGAAAGTAAAATCGACATGATCTACTTCCAATTTACGATGGGTAGGAACTGTCAGAATTGTTGAGGGCCAGTTTTCGTTTAAAAATATGTAGCGACACTGAAATTCTGAGGTCACATGTAGTTGAAGCCGAATCTAAGATTTTGAAGTCCGCAGAGGATATCGGTTCATTGCATTTTACTGCGTGATTACGTACGAATTGTGCGAATTCATTCCCCTTGCGGAAGCTTCAACCCCGATGTTCGGCCATTCTGATATAAAAATTTTGTGCCGTAATGCCGACGTACGATGATGTGCACTGCACACAACTGTAAGAATAAATCAGAAAGGCTCTTTCTCCATCAAAAGCGTATCCGTGTACCGGAATTGTATAATTTTATGGTTGCTTTATTTTTCCGGTACAAGGATACGCTTCCGATTGAGATGCGAACCTAGATCTCTGATTTATTTTTAACAGTTATACAGTTGTGTGCAGTGCATATCATCGTACATCGGCATGACGTCACAAAATTTTTATTACAGAATGGTCGAACATTGGGGTCGAAGCTTCCGCGCGGGGAACTAATTAGCTTACTCCTCACACTCCGCAGTACGTAATCACGCAGTAAAATGCAACTAAATCTTAGATTCGGCTTCAACTGCATGTGACCTCAGAATTTTAGAGTCGCTACATATTTTTAAACGAAAATCGGCCCTCAACAATTCTGATAGTTCCTACCCATAACAAATTGTAACAAAATAGTAACCTTGTCGATTTTAGTTTTTCTGGGACATGATTTAATTTTATTTTTATTTTCTTGATTTCCTTTAATGACTGTATCCAACATTTTGCTTTATCTTTCATTGCAGACATAATGATTTGTAAATTTACGAACTGATGATGGATCTGGACTCCGAAACGTATTCCTAATAGATATGATCAAGTTCCTTGAAATTGTCGTTTTTAAATTCTTCATCGTATAGATGGTTGCGTGTTTGCGGATATTTTCGGTTTTGGAGCTTACCGAATTTTAATATTTTCTTTCGCCAAAGTATGTACTCGTATTTAGTGTGAATAACACGAAAATGACAATCCTTTTTTGGAGAAACCATTGTTTTGGTTCACTTTTGGAGCCAGTTGCTATTATAGATAGTCTACATTACGTTGCAATACGATTAGAAACATATCTATTGAATGGATTTCATTTTGATGTTTTTCTCAACAATATAGTTAACATAGCAAGAGCATTTTATTTTTCACAATCAGAAACTTTTTTGTCAATATTTTTGTATTATTAGATATATATATATAACTCCCATGTAGGAGTTATAATAGTTTTATTTTAATACAAGTGTGCACGGCCCGCCAAAAATGGGATTCAATACTTTTCATGAACGAATTTTCAAGACGTAGATGATAAACAAATACAGTATATCCATCCTAACAGTACCCGTGATGAAAAATATTTTTCGCACCGTTGAAACTCGTATCACAGATACGGCCATTATAACTATCCTTATGAGCGTGAGTGACAAGAGAAATGGAAGAAACAGACACCGAACAAATAAACCAAGGGCAAGGGTATTATTAGGTAGCAGCATGACCCATGGAAATGCCGAGGACAATGTCATCGTTAAGCTAGATGGACCCATAGAAAAATTCCGTCAACATTATTTAACTTATGCTATCCTAATTCTATGTCGTGACTCGCACCGCCGCAAAGCACGTTCACGACGCGAAGGCCTAGCGATCGTCATTACATGGTAGCAACTGCGGTTCTTGTAGACCCTACACCACTAATGCGTTTTCCACTGTTGCCAATACGTAGAACGGAAAGTCGGGTAGGTTTAAAATGTTTATGCCGAACACATATGCACAAGAACACACAAAGCTCTCTTGACTAGGAGTTCCCCTCCGGTGACAAATCACCATTACTCAAAAATGATTACTTCGGGGACAGCTATTCACCAAATTACTATATTTAATTATAATTATTCAATATGGCCTGAAAGCTGCACAAAAGCGACATGGTTAGGAAAATGCGCAAATTACGGCGATCACAACAACCTATCCAATACTACTAACCCGTCCTGATAAAATTTCAAACCTATCATTGCATGTACAGACGATCTTTCAATGTTACACTGAGGAATTCGGTCTCCGTGATACCGCAAACTCAGACATCCTATGTTTCTTAAGAAGCGGTTACCGAACTAATACATAAACTAACATACAACGGGTATTATTAGGTTAGATGATTGTAAAAGTATCGGTATCGGTAGTAGTATCGGTCCAAGTATCGGTATTTTCAAGTATCGGAGTATCGGTATCGGCCAAAAAATGGGTATCGGTATCGGTATCGGCCAAAAAAATGGTATCGGTACATCACTAGATAAAACATCCCATTAGAGGAGTAAAAGAGTTAAGTAAGAACTCATGGAAGTGATCTACCCAGTCTGAATTTTGCTGGTGATACTTCTGTGTGAATGAACCCAAAGGCAGCGCGTTGGAATTTTACTATTGCACATTTAATTTTTTGGGGCTGATGCAACTGATTTTGAAAATTAGCTCTCATATATTCTCTACGAATGTAACTATCATTTAGGTTATGGTCACTCCATTTTGGTTGAAATCAGTTCTTTGTGTTCACACGCTGATGACAATGTGGTACATGTGTGTGCCACTACATTTATTTTTGAGAATTGGCCATTTTGATCAAACAAATATTAATTAATTTTATTTTCCTCTAAAATTTCTCAAATTGATCAAACATTTTGTTGAATTACTTGAAAATCCCCATAAAATAAAATTACCATATATTAATTACAATATAATAATTAGTAAGAGTACTCAACAGTAAGAACACTGTACAGTCAACCCTCGATAAGACGAACTACTAGGGGGGTAGAGTGGTCCAGATTAGCCGATTGTCCGGAATAACCGACATGCCTATATATGTATGTATATACATATATGCCTATATATGTATGTATATACATATATGCCTATATATGCACAAAAAATCACCTTAATAAAGCCTAATATTAAAATATTATGGCGGGAGCGGTGGCGGGAGATGCGCGTGCCATCTATTGGCAACTTTCGTCGCTAACGCCAGTAACTCGGACAACCCCCCTTCATTGCGGACGACGTACGTCTTATCCGATATCCGGATTATCGAGGGTTGATTGACTATATAAGTATGCTAAATGTATTCCTCCACGTCCCCAAGCCAATCTGTCCAACTTCATTGACGTGGTGGGACAATACCGTACCACACACTCGTGGGACGAACATTGTGCCACTATGCCTGCCAGCAATGCTTTCATTAGCTGGTGACGATGTGTACCATACTTTTCCGACACCTTTTCGTATACTAACACGTTCAATATGATAAATAAAGAGCTGCCCATATTTTCTTGCTGCAATGATGTGTGCCAAACTGACCCTAGAATAATTGAAATTTGACATCTGCTATAGAAGTTCAGCCAATAAGCAATCGTTGTCAATGTGTTAATGTAAGACCCTGAAAGTTGCTGTAAGAATTACCCAAAATGCCCTGTGTAGCTGAGTCATAATTATTTATTTGACTTGAATGTAGCCTGGGGATTCTCTGGCTTTCATGTAAAATTGCTTTAAACATTTCTATGGTAATTCAATGAAATCTCAAATTACTATTAATTTCTTCAAGCAAACAATGGTTAGAATGCATTTCATACTCAAAATTTATTTGAACTTTAAGAATAAAATCATTCCCAGTTAGTTCTTAAAGAATTCCATTGCTGATTTATGAGAGAAAATAGTTCATTGCATTTGTTGTATTATGGTAACTAGTGCTTCATATTTTTTTTCTAATTTGCTGAGGGAATGAAATTTTCTGACTAAATTAGGTTGTGTTTCATGTTGCACTTTTCAAAAGTGCACTATATATATACAAATATTCCTGTGGTTAAAGAGAAAAATGGGACTTACAATTGAAGATTTTTATAGTATATTGCTTGTTGTTTATAGTATATTGCTTGTTATTTATAGTATATTGCTATTACACTGGAAGTGAACCACCAAATTGCTGTATATGCAGCAGAATTGGCATACATTTATTACATGGCACCACTTAAACCTCACGGTTTTTCATATTTGTCTAGCAAGTTTTTTTTCTTGTAAGTTTTTTTTCTGGTAAGTTTTTTCTGGCAAGTTTTTTTTCTGGTAAGTTTTTTTCTGTTAAGTTTTTTCTGGTAAGTTTTTTCTGGTAAGTTTTTTTCTGGCTTCAATTTGCATGTAAAGCTTTTAATTCCTAATTGAAAGACTAGAGAATTCATTGTCCTTGCCACTGTGCAGTGAACAAAATTAGTTAACTGTTATTATGAATGTTTCATTTGTAAAAAATGTGGCCTTGTAAAGCTGAATTTTTTCTTTACTTTGATATAGTTTTAAAGGTAAAATAAAAAAGAATATGGTATGATAAGATTTTTATTTAGTGTGTACTATTTAGAACTGAATTTTCTAATCTATTTAGCTCATGACTAAATGCATTTAAAATTGAGTGTGGGTCCATTCTATTGAAGTTTTTATGCAAAGGAAGGAAAGCTGCACTAAATAACACCATCATAACTTTTTTTACTATGAACCTGATTAATAACTCATTTCAAATTTTTTATTTATAAAAGTTTTTGCATTGATAAGTGTTTTATTATATATAAATATAGTTTACTATGAATTACTGCACCTGTACATACAGTTCAAAATTGCTATTATCACCAATGGGTACACTCTTTGGAAATCGAATCTTTAAAAGAAATAAAACTACAAACGATGAAATAAAATTCATATTGATGGGCATTCAGACTAGCGCGCATAGTTTCGAATATTACAATTCATTTTCAATGAATGCCTGAAACAACACAAGAAAGCACATTAAAAAGACTTACAAATTTGCATATTACTTTTGAAATAGAAACTAACACATTAACACATTATAACACAAATGTTATTTATCAATATACGTGCGGAACTTGCAAGAGTTCCTACATTGGGAGTACGCGAAAGCAGTCGAAAATTCGTTTCTGGCAACATTTAGGCCGTTCTTTCAGAACAAATAATCCACTTCAAACTCCACCTCAGTCTGCTCCCAGGAACCATTGTGATCAGACCAATCATAGTTTCTCCCATGCTGATTTCAAAATTATAGATACGTGCAATGAAATAGATATCAGAATTTTAGAATCCATTTATATAAAAAAACTGCAACCTAACCTGAATTTAGACCAATCTGCATATCCATTGAACATTCTCTGAAATCATAATGTGTTAGTTTCTATTTCAAAAGTAATATGCAAATTTGTAAGTCTTTTTAATGTGCTTTCTTGTGTTGTTTCAGGCATTCATTGAAAATGAATTGTAATATTCGAAACTATGCGCGCTAGTCTGAATGCCCATCAATATGAATTTTATTTCATCGTTTGTAGTTTTATTTCTTTTAAAAATTGCTATTGTGTTGGGATATCGTAATGTTACCCGATGGTCTTCCCTGTCACAGGACGTGACAAAATTTAGGTGATACCATTGCACTGCAGGAATTTGTTACTCACTTTAAATGTTAATCATAGCATTTCCATCATTAACATTAATTGTAAACTTAAGTATTAGGTATTCATTCACATACTCAACTAAAAAAAATTTGAGATAATGGATCATTTCCAAAAAGTTGATCCATAAAATGTGTTGAAATTGAAAAAGTTCTAAAAATATCATACCAAAGTTCACAGTTAGTAGCTGAATGGAAAAGTAGTATAAAAGCCATGTTAATGATTACAATAATTAAGAGAAGAAATCTATCTTCTTCATCAATTACTCAAAGTTTAAAAAGATTTATAAATGCTGGTGCTGCTAGTACTGTATTTGACAGTGTATGGGAGTCACTTTTTCCAAAATTTTGGCTCTTATAATTGCTCTGCATCTTATGCACCATAGGTAAAGTTTGAGACCTGTGGGCATAGATCAATCTTTTCTCTCGTGCTCCCTAACCCAGCTTGCACTCAATATTTTTATGTACTGGGAACTCTGTTCATCTTTATTTTATTGCTGGTACTATGTTATTGTATTATTGCTGGTGCATTAAGAATGAATTTATTATTATAAATGCAATCCAATCTAAAATGCGATAACTTGTGTTTATATACATCAGCTGGTTGGTGCTCTGAATCTTTGGCAGAGAATAAAACTAAGCATGATTGTTGCTTTTATTCAGCTATGTTTCTGATTGAGTAATGTGCAGTTAGACTGTTTTCAACCATGCATGCTTGAATCATTCCCCATATATTGAAGCATAAGTGTACCAGTTTCTTTTTTACGTACATCATAGGGTAATCATATGGGAGTTTTCAACAAACAAAATTCAGAACAGGGTATTAAATAAGGTAAAACACAAACATGACTGTTATTGTTTGATATTCTTGCTGCAGAATAAGGATTACGAGATTAAAACATGGTATTTTTTGATGCATGCTTTATAACCATAAGCTGTTAGCATTGAATGCAGTTTACTGATTGTGAAAAATTTCAGATTGGTCCGTGCATCCAACCTCCATCATGTCTGCGTCCACACAGCAGAAGATTATGGTGTTTCGCCCCACGTGGGAGGAATTTAAGAACTTCACAAAGTACATTGACTACATTGAGAGTCAGGGAGCTCACAAGCTTGGCATTGCTAAGGTAAGCTGGATAGATGAAATATTTTCTGTGCGTAATGCGTTTTTTATTGTGGGATTTCAAAGTCAACTCTGAAGGCAAGTCTTGGTTGGTAGTTTCCCAACTTAAGTACTGCAATATTTTAATGAGTTGTATTAAAATATTATTTCATATTTTGGTTGTACTTTTGTATGTAAGGCCCACTCTCATTTTTCATAATTGTGTAGTAAGATAGCCAAAGTGTGTTCCACCTTTTGTTGTTATTTTATTCTTCTTTTCTTGAAAAAGTTATGAATGGCAGCTTTATCATTTTTGCCCAGTTATCAATAGTCTGTTTCAAACCTTGATTAATTCTTGTTGTAAAATTTGCAGTTCAAGTCATTGGATTGGTGTTTCACAGAGCAAATTCTCACTAAGTCTTTTTGGCACACAAATTATCTATATTGCCATTTTGTTATACTTAGTCCAAAATTATTTTATATTGATTCATTTGATCATTTCTATGGATGATGTTAAACGACCGTGTTGATGTTAGTAAACTTTGTCAAGGCCGCTTTTATTCTTTTTTATGCATAACAGGCTAATATTAAAGTTTATTTGCATAAATTTTGTGTGAGTCTGAGTTGACATTTCTCGTGTGAGGTTAAATCTCGAATTTCAACACAGTGATAAACTGTATGTAGTTTCCAGTAGGTTCATCTATGTGCATTTCCTCTGTAATTATTCATTTCTGGAAGCCAGGAACTGTATCCTATGATGTGAATGCCAGAGAGCAACTCTCCTGATTCTCTATCTTCATTTTGCAGATCATCCCTCCTCCAGAGTATGTGCCCCGCAAGTCAGGCTACAATGTTGAGGACCTTGACATCACCATCCCTGCCCCCATCTGCCAGGTGGTCACAGGCAAGCAGGGCATCTACCAGCAGATCAACATCCAGAAGAAGCCCCTCACGGTGCAAGAGTTCAAGAAGCTGGCCGAGAGTGACCGCTACAAGCCTCCCAAACATGATGACCACGAAGATCTCGAGAGAAAATATTGGAAGAATGTGACATATGTGTCACCCATTTACGGTGCTGATGTGTCCGGCACCATCACTGACTCTGATGTGAAAGTGAGTTGCTCCATGATGCTACACACTAACTAAGGCATATGTTGTATGAATGTTACTCATTTCACTGGTTAACTTGAATTCGAAGTTTGTTATTTGATTGAGTGATTCAAAATTTATGTTGCAAAATTTGTGTGTGCCTTGTTCCTTCGCTTTGTATGTCTATAAGTCTAAGTTGAGAGAATAATTGTCATTCTTAATTTTTTATTTCATCAAATTGTCAACTATTACAAGTGATTTGTGGAAGCGTGTTAATGTAATGGTGTACTCTGTGCAGGAGTGGAACATCAACTCCCTAGGCACCATACTGGACTACGTGAATGAAGACTATGGCATCAGCATAGAAGGTGTCAACACAGCCTACCTCTACTTTGGCATGTGGAAAACCACCTTTGCCTGGCACACTGAGGACATGGATCTCTACAGGTAGGAGGCTGCAGATTGTCTCCATTCTCAAGTGGAGCTATGAAAATGTTGGTTTTGATTGATTATTCCGTTTGATTTGCATATGCAGGTGAACTCTAACTTCTAGTTCTCTCTCATTTTTGATGGTCTTTCATTCCATCTTGCTAGAATGGACTATTCTACAGAACTTTATATTGTCCAAAACTTTGACAATTTAAATTTAATAATCAATAATCGTGTCGGCTGAGTTGGTCTGAAACATGCAGTCAAGTGCAGGGTTGGAGTATTGAACAATGTATGTTATGGATGTCGGGAGTAATGGTACACGCAGCTGAACTGCTTTTCATCTCTTGTCACAATGTGTGCTTCAATGTTGAAGGTTTCACTTTGTAAGTTTAATATGCTGAAGTGCATCAATCAATCCGTGAGTCAACAGAACTATGCTCTACAGTAAGGCTTTTCTATTAGAAAGCCAGTAGAGTTTTGAAATTATTAGAACGTGTAAAGAGAATTAATTGGGAATGTATTATAACTTCCAATGTCCAATTTTGGAATTCAGAAAATACATCCTCTCAGGGGCAGAAAGCAATTCAATAAATGAAATGCAATTTTGTTGCATAAATTTAAATGTTACATTAAAGTCGGAGTGTGTTGGATTTGTGTCAAGATTGTGAAGTGCGTTAGGTAACATTCTTGGGCAGTTTTCTAGTTACAACATTGGCTACGAGCGGGTGAACTTGGTGCTGGACTCGGCCTTGAGCCACTAATGTCGGAGTATATATATTTTTTTGCTCATTTTGGAATAATTCTTGATTAAACTGTTCTCCGAGATATCTTCCTACAGTAACTCAGTCTCAGTCTGTCGTTATTTCAGAATGATCATGAGCTAAGGGTTTGTCATTCAATTGAGCCTGGCGAAATTTTTTTGGACGCAAGGTGAGGTAGGTTCTTTCATTCATTTGACTGTGATTAAAACTCCTACTCAGAGATTCAGCGTCTCTTAACTTCGTTTCATGAATAGTGATGGTTCAGTGTGTAAAAACTTGGCATCCTAAGTCGATTTCGATTGGATTTTTGACACGTAAAGTTTCGATTTGAAAGTACAATTGTTAAATCCTCAAACCATCAAACAAGAGACCTCTACAGACGCTATTTATGAATCGTATAAAACACTTCATGCTGTTGATGAAACACAAATCAGTCAACAATACACTAGAGGGTGTTGTCCACCTGTGCATTGTGTATGAAATAGCTCATAGGAATGTGTCTTGGATGAAAGGGAGAAACCCAAAAAGACAAGGAAGAGTTGCTCTTTAAAACTGAGAATGGGCTTCGAGATCTGACGCAGCTGATTAAATAAATTGAAGACGAGCTTGAAATTATCTGTACTGTAATTCTATTCTGTCACATCATTTCTCTGTAATGATGTCAGCTGATGTTTCATGAAATGGTGCTCATAATTTCGTTAGTTTTGGAATCCTATGAGCTCGTTTGCACTTTTTGTGTATGATCTTGTTTACTTCATGGACTAATTTTGTTTTTTAATATTTACTGTGTGATGATGCTCAGAAGTATTATGGCTTGCAGTATTTCATGTTTCTGATTATATTTAAAAAATGAAAATTCCCCCTGTCAACTTGTAGAAGAAATTTGATGTTCTCTTCCAATAATTAATTACCAAGTGTGATTACTCCATTAATTACTCCATTCGATCATTCAAAAATTTAAAAATTTACTCAGTCTACAAGTAGAAATTTGATGCTCACTTCCAATATTGAGTTACCAAATGTGAAAAGCCTGTCTAAGAGGAACCTTCTAAAACTGAAAAATTTGCTCAGTCAACTTGCAGAAATTCAATGCTCTCATCCGATAACCAATTACCAAGTGTGGAAGGCGTCTCCATCTGCTTACGAACGTGTTTATGTGCAGCATAAACCTGCTTCACTTCGGCGCTCCGAAGACCTGGTATGGCATCCCTCCCGAACACGGCCGCCGTCTCGAGAGGCTCGCCAATGGTTACTTCCCGAGCAGCTTCAAGGCTTGTCCTGCGTACCTCAGGCACAAGATGAGCCTCGTGTCTCCTCAGATACTCAAGCAGTACAGCATCCCCTTTGACAAGGTGGGGTGTCAGCCCTGACTCTATGGGCGTTAATTTATTTCTGTTTCTCGTATTTTAGTGCGAGAGCTGTCATATGTAGTGGGTTGTAGCATATAAATACTCGTGTCTCATCGGAGACTCAAGCAGTGCAGTATCCACTTTGACTAGGTGAGGTGTCACTGCTGACTTGATATGCGTTTACTTATTTCTGTTTCTCGTATTTTAGTGCAGGAGCTGCCATCTGTTCTTGGCTGTACCCTGTACCAAAACATGAGTTGCTCTTATATTTTGTTGAATTTGTGTAATGTTCACCAATATGTTTTCCTAACGGTTTTAGAATGTCTCAATTGCTGCCATGTGATGTGACCTTGAACTATTACTATGTGTGGGAACTGTTAGCTTGTTTGCTTCTAGAATGTAGCAATGTCGGGTATTAGTGCTCTTTTGTTGTTACCTCACGCCCATTTTAGAAAATGTGTTCTGCCGTTCTATACTCTGTGGTTTCTGCGCATTATATTGAAGGAAATCTTGTAATATTGGAGCAGTGGCGCAAAAAAAAAATGAACTTGTATTATTTCTCTTCTCTGTTTTGGCTGGATATACTTTTTCAATGAACAATTTCTAGTGAATTGCGTACAGGTGTGATTGAAAACAAGCACATTAGGTTTCATTATGCACATTTACATCAACTGTGGGAAAATGCCAAACACAGTTGGAAGCACAATTTTCATTGATGCAAGTGAAATTCTTATATATAGGTTGTGTAGTAAAATGTAATTTCATGTGAATATTGAAAAAATTTCACGTTTTTTGCCTCGCTTTAATGGAGCTTCAGTAATTCCAGTCCACAAAAAATTCAATAAAGAATTAGATGTGTTTTGTGTAATATAAAACTTCTATTTATTATGTTGATGTATTTCTACTCCCACCACTGTTCCATCTAAATGTGATGCTCTCATTTTTTGCAGTTGTCACCTCACCCTCAGGGTGGTAAAACTAATGTATCTATTTAAATTAGCACTCCTAGGGGTAAGATGCGGGGTCCCAAAATTTAGGTTAGGTTGGCCTTCTTTTGTTGAAATAAGAGGAGGTGTTTTGTGTTGTTACCTATCGTCTTATTGGTTGGTAACCTTTTCATTTTAGAACCTGTCACTTCCTTCTTGAACTTTTACCTTGTTTCATAAACGTCTTTCAATCTTGCTGTTTTCATATAATGCCGCTTTTGGGGAGTACCCCTTGTGCATCGATTACCCATTCTTTTAATTTCATATTAAACGATGCTTTCCTCCTACTTCTCTTTGGGAAACTTTTATTTTGGTCAAGAAACTATAACTAACTTTAATCTGCTGGTGTTTCTAAGCTTGGGTAAAAGTGTGCTAACCAAGTTATAATTAAATATTATCTTTATTTTATTTATAATGTGGGATGCTGCTACTATTTTTATAAGGTGTCTTCTTCACTATTAATTGAATTTAATTCATCATGTTTGATTAATGGACTTCATGAGATCAAAGGTCCATAACGTAAGTTAATTTTTTCTAGTACCTTGGTTCCTAAGGTTTGCGTTGCAGTGCCTTATTGATATCAATACTAATGAGTGCTATAAATAGACACAGTGAACTAAGTGAGAAGAACTTCCTTAGAGTATCTCTAACAAAGCTGTTCCTGCTCGCAGATAACACAAGAGGCGGGAGAGATCATGATCACATTCCCGTACGGCTACCACGCGGGCTTCAATCACGGCTTCAACTGTGCTGAGTCCACCAATTTTGCCATGCCACGCTGGGTTGAGTATGGCAAGCACGCCACCCAATGCCAGTGCAGGTGAGGTCGCTTGTTCTGCCTGTGCTCGTGAGGTCGCTTCTTGTGCGTGTGGGGGCCTGGCATAGCTGAAGCTCAGTTGTGTGGGGATCTCATGCTCACTGTACAAAAACACTCGGATTTTTGTATATTTTTCTGTTTTATTTCTATAAGTTTCAGAAATTCATGGAGGGAATTTTTTAATGAGTTAAAAATATGATGAATACATAAAATTCTGTGCAGAATAATTCACTGTGAAACTTTTAACTTCGTGGATAGTTTTTAGGCGGCTCGCGTTAGTAATACACCACTAGGCATATGCTTACAATGAAGATAGTGTTCCTGGCATGTGTCTATTTTGCAAAATTGTGACATGCATCTTGTCAACTCAATTAAGTTAAAAATTGTAATTTTCTAGTATTGGTTTTCAATTCGTGATGAGACATTGATGGTGAAGCTTTGGTTGTTTAATAATCGGAGGGATGTTTGCAATTTCTTAGTTTAAAGGCTTCTAGCGAGTATTCATGCAAGTTTATTGAATTATGTTGATTACATCAAGGATCTGTCTGTGAACTAGTCTCTTAAGGGAACCAGTTGGGGGCATCTGCAGTCCAAAAGTCGATTCTGCCGATTTTTTTTTATTGCTTTAAATGAGTTTGAGATATGTCCCCGAATGTCTGTAAAACTATCAGGAACGTATCCCAGAGCTTACGGTCCCCCCCCGGGAGGGGGAGAGCATCCCCCTTACGGACCTTTTTTTCATTTTTGAACCTAGAGCAATGAAATTTTGTATACTGATAGGAAATGCAATTTAGAATCATTTATCATTCATGACAAAATGAGATTTTCTTGAAAAGAAAATGGGAAATCATAGAAAACGATATTTTTTTGGGGGGGGGGGGGGGTTTCTAAATGCTTCTTCTCCCACAGTTTTTGAGCTACAGTAATGATTTTGGTATCATTGGATGCAGAATAACGTGGACATTCAAAAAAAAAAAAAATTCTCAAATTTTCAATTTTATTTTATTTATTTTTTTATGTATTTCATCATTCATATTCCTCAAGGTAAGCATCCCCCTTCCGAATATTTTTATTATTATTGAATTTAGAGCAATGAAATTTGGTATACTGATAGGAAATGCAATTTAGAATCATTCATCATTCATGACAAAATGCGATTTTATTGAAAAGAAAAAGGGAAATCATGGAAAACGACATTTTGGGGGGGGGGGGGGTTCTAAATGCTTCTTCTCTGATAGTTTTTGAGCTACAGTAATGATTTTGGTATCATTGGATGCAGAATAACGTGGACATTCCAAAAACTAGAATGCTTTTCCTCAAATTTCCAATATAAAAATTAAAAAAAAAAATCAAAATATTCTCAAGAAAATTCAAATTCATGACGTCATAACTTTGAAACAATAATGAATTTTGAGAAACTTCCTAATCCATTTTTAAGCCCTTGTTTTTCTGCATCCAATGATATTAAAATCATCACTGAAGCTCAAAAACTGTAGGAGGAGAAGCATTTTTTTCTTAAAATAGGTCTTATAAAACAAGTAAGTTTTCAAGACGTTTGTCGTTATAACTCCGACGTTTACAAAGCTAGAGCAGTTTGGTTTGCTGCATTTGGAAGTCTAATGTGTACTCTAAAATTGTTGGCATTTTGATTTTCAAAAATTTGTACGTGAAATTTTTTCCGGACTTTTAACCCTAAATTTAAACTCTGACTATAGCTTTCTCAAAAAAAATTCTATAAATTCAAAATGAGTTCAAATTCAAAACTGGTCGCCGGCATTTTTGGAGCACACGTTGTACTTTCGCATGCAACAAACCGCATTGCTCTAGCTTTCTAAATTTCGGCCCCAATATAACGAATGTTATATATATATATATTTTTATTTATTTATCATGAATAACTCATTTTATATGTCCCAATGCAAAAAAACTTGTACAAGAAAAGTTGTTGGGAATCTAGAGATCTAGTAGTCTGCAAATTTTCATAGACGCAAGTCCGATAGAAAAAAATCTACGGATGGAAATTCGAGTTATGGGCCGACCGGTGAGCATGGTTCCCTTAATATTTTTTAGGCATTTTAGGTATTAATTTTTCATTATAGAATGGAAGTATACTCTATTATACATTCCCTAGTAAAAAAAGAACTTTGTTGTAAAGTTATCTTACTCAAGAACAAAAAGTTCTTTTCTGAGTGTTGGCCCAAATTTTGAGGTCTATAAATTTTAAGAGTGAAAGTGGTAGAAAAATTTAATTCTACTTCTGTGCGACGTTTGTGATGTGCAATGTTTGCGGAGTAGGGCAGCTTTATTACTATTGTGAACAGGAGCGACATGGTCAAGATCAGCATGGACACGTTCGTGAAGCGCTTCCAGCCTGACCGCTATGACCTCTGGATAGCAGGCAAGGACGTGGGCCAGTGTCCTCAAGATCCTTCCCGCAGCACCGCTGCTGTCCAGCCCTCCATATCAGATATACTTTGTAATAAGAAGTGAGTCAACTGCTGTTCACGTTTTGTTATCTATTTTACTATGAATATGTCAATAAAATTTTTAATTACATCATTGGTTGTAAGTTCTGAAATACTGACTGGCCCGCCATCTACGGGCTGCGATCCCCTCGGAACCTTTTCTTACTTGAAATTCATCTCCTTCTTGAAATTTGACTCTCCAACTGAAAATGAGTAACCTCTAGAAAGAAAGTCTCGTCTGCCTCATATGAGGCCCAAACCATCGCCAGCGCGCATGCCTGCAACTAGAAACATGGTCGCTCGTCCGTCAGACCAAAGCTGACACACCACGGCACTAAAACGGGCTTGGGATGGCCGTCATCCCCCTCTAATTCCCATTATAAAACCTGAATGCTGCATCACTATCAAATTACGCTGTGATTTCGTCTGAGTATCGAAAATGGCGGGAAAACCCTAAAATAATAAAATAATAAAACATTGGTTGTGAGTCTGCTCTGCATATCGGACATACTTTGTAATAAAAAGTAAGTCAACTATTGCTTACGTTCTGTAATCTATTTTACCACGAATATATTAATGAAATTTCTGATTACATCATTGGTTGGGAGTTTGCTCTGCATATCGGATATACTTTGTAATTGTAACAAAAAATGAACACGCTGCTGCTCATATTTTATGTTTTACTCTGGCTGGAATGTATCCATAAGAGTTTTGTTATTATATCATCAGCTGTAAATTTTATTTTATTTTGTAATTTGACTCGTATAAGATGTCATTTTGTTTCACTCGTATACCTACTATTGTTCACCATCCCCAAATGCTGAGTTCATATCTCCTCCAGCCTGCTTATTAAAATACATCAATGTCATAGTCGATAACTCCATATTTAACCTCTTATGCCTTGTTAATTGCGTGGGTGTTTTTTTTTACAATTCTCACAACTAAGAACATTGATGGGCAGCAACTCCCTGGACCCGCCCGAGCTGGAGCAGTTGCTCAACTCGTCAAGTTCATCGTCCAGCAACAAGAAGCTGAAGCGGCATCCTGTGCACCAGAACAAGCAGCCGGTGGCGCCGGGCGACACCACGGAAGAGCTGCTCCTCACTGGCGACATTGCTGATGAGGAGCTCACGCAGGTTCTCGACGACATCTACGCCAAGGCTGGCGAGTCTTGTAAGTGTGCCTGTGTCTTGCTTTCCGTTTTATGCACGTGTGTGCGGGTTGTTTCCTAGAATCGGTTAGTCGCTGCAGTATTCTGACGTTCCTGCTCTCTTTTTTTGTGAGACCTGCAACTGCTGTGGTGAATTTCCAGTTGTCAAAGGCTGTGGTAAATTCTGAGTTATTACAGAAAGCAAATATTCCTTTTGTTGAAATTGGTCTGGAGGTTTGCTTTACGGGGTAGGCTCCAAGTAATGAGATCACTCTGGTTAATATCCTAAAGAGTTGAATAACTTGTTTTTTACCAGAGGTTTTTTGGTTATTCATTTTCTTATTTTTATTGTGAACTTTATGAAGCACACTGACGTTGCACAGCCTCTTCTCGAATGCTTGTCATGGAAAGAATGTGTATACTCTATGAATTATATAGTTCTTACGTAGGTGGTCGACGTTCTATGGAGAGTTTCGACCCAAGTACCTGCATCTGAAGAAGAACTAATTTTGAAATCCAGTATCAACCATTAACTATGTTGATCAATATTTGCTTTCAGTGATAGCAAAAAACTGGTATGGAAAGTATACTAAGCGACTTGTGGTTCAGTTACTGAGCATCTGGGTAACGATGTTTGGAATGTTCTACTGGCCTCTTGACTGGGCAGACAACTATTGCTAGTAGATATGAGCATGATCACTGTGTGAGACGCTACAGCAAGACTTGCTACCTTACCTCTTATTCATACAAACTGACCTTCAACTATTCAAATTCAAATATATGAGCACAAACCATTTACCAAGTTTCCCCTGCATGCACGTGTGAGCTGGCCAAAGCGCTATTGAGGAAGGCTTATTGTAAAATATTTTGTCTTGCAGAAGCAGTGAAAGCTCAAAAAATAGGACGCCACAAGTCGGTTTTGACCTTGCCACCGACAGGAGAGCGGCACACTGTGAACCCTTGAAGAGATGTGACCGTCGCTTGCGGTCGTAGTAGGGGAGAGCGAGGGCTGGTCTGCGGTGGTAGTAAGATGTGCCAGTAAGCGGGCACTGTGCGAGTACTAAATGCCGGCCTGCAGTTGCTAGAAGCTTTATCTTTTCTTGCTTGTGGTTGGTTCACTGTTCAGTCATTATTATTATTTGTCACCATGTGTGTGTTTGTGTGGGTTATTAGTTAGTAAGTAAATAGCGTTGCGTATTCTTTACTCAGTGATTTTCTGGTCATCAGATTCTGGCCGAACCCCCGAGCCTGACCCCGACGAAATGCCCAAAGTATCAAAGCGCAGCATGTCTGGAGGTGGCAATGCTGCTAAACGTAAGAGGATTGCAGCAGCTGCTTCTGCACTACTTCCCTCAATGGCGACCGGTGGACGAGTATCTGCGGTCATGCAGATGATGCCAGTGGCTTCTGATTCAGTCAAGCATCGCGTCATCAACACTAAAAGCTTATCCACCATCAAGAAGTCTTTGCCCTCATCAATCACGGTGCGTCGCATCAAGCCTCCGATGGATCCCAACGCTGAGTTGCTGAAGCGACTGCAGCAGTCAGGCACGACCATCACTCCCGCCGTGGTGGCCAAGCCTGGCCAGATGCCTGCAGGAGGGATGGTCAACAGGGGTGCTGGATCCGTTTTCAGAGGTGGTGGGTCTGTCGGTAGAATGGGCCGCGGTGGCGTACTGCTGCCCAACAGAGCAGGGCCCATTGCCTCAACCAACAAGCTTGTTGCCAATGCTATTGCTTCAAATAGAGGGAGAACTATAGGTGGTGGTCAACCTATTATGAAGATTAATTCATCGGTGGTGGTGCAATACAAAGGCACCACTGCAAGAGGTGGTGGTGTAGTGGGGCGTGGCGGGGCAGTGATAGGCCGGGGTGGTAACATAGTTATGGGGCGCGGTGGCGGGACGCTTGCTGGACGCGGGGGCTCCATGAGGCCTCAGTACACCGCGAATCCTCTCATCAGCTCCTCTGCCAAAACAGGAGTTGGTGTCCGTTCCAACGGCGCTCGCAGCTTCAACCAACGTGGAGCAATGTTAGGACGTGCGACCTCGCAAGGGTTCTTCAATGGCGCCTCTAGAGGCCGACCCTTCAACCGACCTCACACTGTCGCCGCGCCTATTGCGGTGCCCATTGAAGAAATAGAAGATGTTGATGAAGACTTGATCGCTATCAAGCATTTGCTTGAACCTCAAATTTTACTGCAAGAAGGCCCTGCTAAAACTTTTGAACCTGCCTCTGCCAGTAGTTCCGATTCAGGTAGGTCAAATAAACAGAGCTCAACAGGTAGTAAGCGTGCACGTGCTAGACCCAAGAGCCCTACCAAGAATTCAAGTGATGACAAGATTAAGGAGGTTGTTATTGATGATTCAGAGGAAGCTGCTGAAGAAATGACTGTGAGGAAAACAGGTGATAATATCAAAGATGATGACTCAGACCAGCAACGCGATCGCAGTTCTGGTGATTCTAATAGTGATTCTGATTCTAATTCTAATCCCACTGCTAAAACAAGGAATTCTAATGAAAACCTGCAATCTAATGCTACAGCCGATGCAACTCCTATTGCAGAAGATAACTCGACTGTGAATGACGGAGAAAAATTAAATATAGTAAATAATGACAGCAAAAATAATGACAATAATGCTTCTATTTCATCGTCATATTCAGCTACGAGCTCAGTGACGCTGCCGGCTCCTGTACAGCTTCCTGCATCATCAGATAACACCATATCTCAACCCAGTGAAGTGACTGGACAAGTTCTGTCACCTCAGATGTTGGCAACTGCTACCAACGTGTACAGCCCTGGTCTTACCCAGCAGCCTGCTGCTGAGGGAACAGCTGCAGAGGCTCCTGCCATGATGCATCAAACGTCTGACGCACATTCTCTTCCTGCGCCTCACGCCTCAGAAGCTGTAGCCCAGGCCTACGCTTCAACGGGCGCTATGGCGCCTCAACACATGGCCACTTATGCTCCCCAACTCCACTCGAGTCCTGATGCTCTGACAGGCACGTCCCCACTTCAAGCTGCTGCTGCTGTCACGTCTCCACTCCATTCTTCACAGGCTGGAAATGGGTCCCCATTGAACATGATGCACACCAGCACAGCATCTCCTCTAATGCACACCAGCACTGGGTCACCCATGGACTTGATGCACACCAACACCGGCTCCCCCTTGGACTTGATGCACACAAGCACTGGATCGCCAATGCAGGTGCATCAAGCAGGAGTTGCGTCCCCTGCGCAGCTGGTGCAGAACAGCTCCAACTCGCCTTCGCATCTCATCCAAAATGGTACACTCTCACCCGCCCAGCTTGCCCGAAGTGACATGGGATCCCCTGCACAAATGGCGTCTCCTCAGATGGTGCAACACGGTAATCATTCTCCTTCTGTGGTGGCTAACTGCTCCATTTCCCCTGGCCAGGGCGTCGTTGCTCACAGCAATTCCCCACAACAGTCAGCACAGATCGCGGCGCATGCTTCTCCGCAGCAGTCGTGCGTGTCACCACAATATGTGAGCCAAGGTCCCGCGTCGCTGCCGTCTCCTGCCCACCAGGCCCCCCTGTACCAGTCCACATCGCTATCACGTGGTGGTGGTAGCGAGAGCCACTTGGTGTCCACGCCTGCACAGTCGCCGGTCATGCAAGCGCCTCTCACAAACGCCGCCAGCATCATGGCTGCCAACGAGTCTTTGCAACACATGCAGCAGCTGCATGCCCTCACGCAGCACTCCGACCTGCAAACAGCTCACAGTTCGGCTCCTCTTACGCTCACGTCACATCAGAATGTAGCTTTCAACACGCATAACAATGCTGTTGTGTCTCTGTCCCTTCCTTCTACCAACCAGGCATATCAGGCCGTCTCTTCCAGCTGCCAGTCGTCTGTGCTTCCGTCCATGCCTCACACGAGCACACATGCTCGTCTGCTGGTAGAGGAGCAGCTGCTGTATACCTCCAGTGATGCTATCGTTTCCACTAACGCCACGTCGTACGAGCAGACTTACGCAAACAGCAACTCGCCTCTGTCTGTTGCTATCTCTTCAGGGTCGACAAAGCATTCGTCCTCCCCTAGCCAAGGGGCCAGTGCTCTTTATTCATCCCCAATGGGTCACATGGCGCCATCCTCGAGCGTTGCAGACACCGCTTCCGCCGCCCACGCGGTCTCTTACAACTCCAGGAAATCTTCAAATCCCCGAAAATTAACACACCATTCATCGAGCAAAACTGCTCACGATTCAAGCCTATTGCTTGCTTCTTTACCTTTACCAGCTCACATGGATACATCGAGCCTGATGGGTCACTCGTCTGCTGCGTCACACATGGATCATTTATCTCACATGCTGCCTCCGCCCGCACACATGGTGTCCTCTGGCATCAACATGATGCCCCACGCGGCAGCTCTGCAGCAGGCCAGTGTGTACTCCTCCATGGCGCCGCTGCTGGGCACGTCCCTCAATGTTGACCCGAGCAACATGGTGAGCCACCACCCCAGCCTCGCGCACCTCAATGCCACCAGCATGAATCTCTCCCACTTACTGCCCCACTCGGGAACTTCTACATCCCCTGCCGTCGCGCACCACCATCACCCTCACCACCACTCTTCCCAAGCCACTTTCCTCAACCCGAGATAAGGAGAGCACCTCTTTCTCCTATTTGTTTGGACCTGGCAAACGAGAGTTTTGTGCATACGGACTATCTGGCGCGCTCTGCGGTGTGCTCGCCGACGGTGTAATTAATTTGTGACTGCTGACACGTGTAGAAAAGTTGGTCCTCAGTGTGTGCGGTGCTCTGTGTTGCATGTATATGAATCCCATATTATATTACAACTGGTGGCCGAAATTGTAGAGTAGTTCAGAAGACACTTCACTGTGATTGCCAGAAATCCCTGTGTGTGACTTGGGACGTTGTCAAGTACAACTGAAGCGCGAAATATCTGGCCTCCATTCATGTTATTTTCTCCATTCAAAGTTGCGGCGACCGACACCGGCATCGTACAAGTCATTTTGCAGCAGTGGAGAAATTGAAGCTTGGTGGTGGAGTTTGTAAGCTATCATGGTCGTCATGAAGTAACGCTAAGCCATACTTTTATTTCTATAGGAACTTTTTTAGAGTAGTGTAAAATATTTTCAGTGTTACTTGTTGCTTGTACAATTCTCAAATCCCCGTGCGTTTCTGTGACAAAAGTTGAACCAAATATGACGTCTGTTACGTCTACATGATGCAGCCAAGATCCTAGCTTTGTTTGCAGTATATTTTAAAGCCAGATATGATGTAATTTTTATTTTTGTCTTGAAGCAACAATTGAGGCCTGATCAATCTGAGCAGCTATGTGTATATTACTGGACAAGATTGCTAAGCTTTTTCTTCACGTGTGTGCAAGACTGAGGGTGCAGCGCCAGGCCTTCGGTGTTCTTGTTTCTCTTCAAACTTAGCTGCCTTACTCTTTCATGAATTTCATTGTCTAATTGTCACGGCAAATAAACTTGATACACTTGAAGAACTTGTTCGATTTGTTGACTTGACCACTTTTACAAAAATGCACGGTGAATGGAAGTGATACGACTCCTGGTCCTGGTGAGAAACGGGGGCGTGGTGCTTTTGGTTGACCGAATTGCTTCAGCTTGGACACGTGTGCATATTGGGAACTTCGTATTACCCGATGCGAATCATATTTACGGCTGTTCCATTCTTCTTATTCTTCTGAGAGACTTAGCTTTCAATTTAGTTGCGTGCTAATTATTACCAGGTGGTGTGAAACATTTACCTACTCCGTTTGTGGAGTTTCGTTCTGTTTCCTCTTACTTTAACTTGAATTCTTCTGATTTACATGATACTGAACTGCTTTGAATTTGTTTTTTTGGTTCAAACAAATTGCTGAGCTGTGTAATCAGACAACATCGACTTGAACTTGTTGTCATTTAGGTACACTTTTGTGCTAGATGCCAACATTTTCACATTTACTATTTTGTTTTTTCGAAGTTGTATCGATCCTACTGCGAGATTTCAAAAGAACGGCGTTCGTGCTGATGCGATGTTAGTGAGACTGTCCTCACTGTAATAGAAAAACACAATTCATAGAAGCCCGGGGGATGAACACTGAACTCTTTTTGTCGCTCAATGAGCCAAGTTTGTCACTGAAGCCCTGCACCGACACCGGCCGGGTGCTTAACGTTCATGTTCTAATTTTATCATGACACTTGACTTTCTTTATTATTTTCTTTTAAATTCGTCCAATGTCTGTGTATTGTTTCTGGTTGGACCTTAGTGGATATATCATTTATTTCAATTTTATCACAGGAATTTTGCCCCGTACGTGTAGTTACATTAAAAACCTATTTCAGTTAGACACATTCAGCAGCGTAAAGAACTAGAAATGCTTTTAATTTCTGTGAACTATGGCGTCAATGGTTGGTTGTTGCAGCATCTCCGTGTGTACGCTGGGCGCTGTGTTTTAGGGAGCCGTGTTTTACCTCACATATTGTCTGTCACTTTCATCCATGAATTAACTGCTTGTGGCTCTGGAGATCGTACGACTAAGCCTTTTGTTTTTTTGAGTCCTGAAGACTGAAATTTTGTGCGCTAAAAAGTTGTGCTTTATATGTATGTTTTAATGTATTATAATAACTTAAAACTACGCTTATTAAATTCTATTTATTTCTGCTCATGTTTTTATACCAACGTTGTTGATTTTTTGTGAACAAATTGAATTATTGTACATTTTGACGGACATAGTCTCTGGTAGGCTTGAGGAATGCAATTTCAAACACAATCTCGCAGATTTTTTTCTGATTTTTATCTCTTTATCAAGCTACAATCTCAAACTCGTTTTCCTGCCCGGACGATTTTTTGTGTCTTTGCGTCGGATATTGGCATTTGAGAAAAGCTGCCAGGTCTAATGAAGCGTTTTGGTATTAGTCCAAGGTGGAGCTACTGTGTGAGGAGCATCGTTCCGGTTTGTGTTCCACTTGTTATTGCTTGAAAATGGAGTGCCATATCGGCCAGAATATTTGGTATGCGTCTCTTGCTTCAATTGTTTAGGCTATTTTGCTTGCCGTCGCGCTTAATGATTAGCTTTTTAATTTACCAAGATTTCATGTCTATAGATCATAAAATGTTCTTTTGAAGGCTTCATCTCGTTCATGTTAGGTCAACTACGCTCGTTCTTTCACTACAAAAATACTACAAATGCCCCATTGTTTCATATTTTACTGGTTTTATTGTAATTGCAAAGTGGTACTATACATGGAGTTTACAACAGCAGGGTCTTACAATGTAGTGCTGCATAAACTTAGCTCAACACTTTTTGTCCATTTCTTGTTATTTCTCTATTATATTTTTAAAGAGCTCATGCTGCTAACCTTCTACATCTTGAAGTACATACCTCTGGAAGAAATCAGCAGATAACATTAACGAGGCACTTTTGCACGCTAATTTATCACAACTCGAGTTTAGCTTCACCAGTTCAGTCGCCTGGTCCCGTTTGAAAGCACGTTTGAAAATTCCTGTTTGCATGGCAGGTTATATTTTCAAATAACTTCGATGTAATCCTAGCCTTTTGTTAAGCATTCTCGTATAAGATTTGCGTCTTGGTTTACGAGGAAGTGCTCAAGGAATTTATCGAGCTACTTTCTATCTTCATTAGGTAATACCTAGTGTAAACTAGGGGGGGTCCATAGTTGCAAATTGCTGGTGACCCTGGTGGAAACTCATCCCTAAATTTATTATTAGTATTTATTAAGTAATGTCTATTTATGTATTTTTGCCTATATTATCTTCCCCAGTGGCACTGTCGACCTCAATTTTTTGTTCTGCACTCCCCTTGGTTATGGAAGAATGGTGAATATCCAAATGCGTTGGACAATGTGAGGGCCCGAGCTGAGAGTTAGTTAGGCCTTCTTTTTGTTGAAATAAAATGTTTTTGTTATGTTAAGGACCATCTTTTTTTTGGTTCCCTTCTGTCCTGTTTTTCAGCGCCTACTACTTCCTTCTTCAACTCCTTGTTTCATAATCTTCTTTCCCAACTAACTGTTTCTATGCCTTTCTGCGCAGATTCCGCGTTTCCTTAACTCCATACTAAATGGTGCCTACCTCCTTCCTCTTTGGATCGCATTTGTTGCTGGGTTGCTAACGACTAATCTAATCTAGCTTAGTAATACAGTTACTGTCTCTAAAACAGCACCTCTGACTTTCTTCTTCAACTTTTATCTTATTTCATGAACTTCTTTCTCAATTTGCTGTTTCTATGTCCCTTCTGCATAGAATCCTCATTCTCTTATCTCCATGCTAAATGGTGCCTTCCTCCTTCCTCTCTTTGATACGCTCTTTTTTTTTGTAGCGGTTAGGGAGGCTTAAACTAACTTATAATCCTTACTGTCTCTAAAATGCTCTCCCTGAAGGGAGTGTAGGATGGGCAATAAGTTCAGGTTAACTTTTTTTTTCATCCTATGCTATGGGAACTGGCAACCCAGAGGGGATATTGTTAGGTTTCCAAAGCTGTAGCTCTTTGGGATTTCCATATCTCATTCCCACGTAGCTTCATTCAGCTTTCATGCCTTCACTCCAGAGGGGGATAAAACTAAACCCTAAGCGCTATTAGGGGAATAAAAGAAATATATCTCCCACTTCAGAGGGGAGTAAAACTAAAGTATCTATGGAGATTAATCTCTCACTGGAGGAAGATAAAAGGTTCTAAGCTGAGAGTTAAGTAGGCCCAGGAAGAGATGTGAGGTCCTGAGCTTAACACCTAGGAAGCCTTTTGTTGAAAGAGAATAAATTTTTTGTTTGTTACGAATCCTCTTATTCAATTCAATGTAGTCATTTTTCAGCACCTTTACTTTCTCTAACTTTTATCTTGTTCCATAAACTTCTTTCAATGTTAATGTGTTTCTTCACATGGTGTGGGGTCTTACCCATCTTGTGCACACATTCTCTTCCCTTTAATTCCATACTAAATGATGCCTCCTTTCTTCCTCTTTTGGGAACGCCTATGTTTTGGTCAGGGCGGTGTAAACTAACTTACAATGTAATCTTATGTAAGTTCCTTGTACCTCCGTAAGATCCAGATTCCCAAGCGTTGACTCACTGCTTTCAGATGTTCGATCGAGCACAATTTTTTATAGAAGTTGATCAGGTTCTTAGTAGAGTCATCAGGTCAGTATTCTTTGCCTTGAAACGTAGGCAATAGAGGCATTTCTTCGTCATAGCCATTATTTCGGGGGTAATTTACTTCTAGGCTTTGCATTTTTTGTATTTACCCTATGTGCGACTTTTTGCTTAGCAACATGACAGCGCACTTGAAGGGCAATTTTTGTATTTTTCAGTATTCTCTGTGTTTTGATGTGGGTGGTGGTTGGAGTTACGGGAGGGTGTGGAAGTGCCATCGATAAGATACGTTAATAAGATATCTTTATTTGCTCATCTTATAACATCTCGCGGTCGAAAACCGAACGAGCGTTTTCTTCATTAGTTATTTATGTGAATTTGTGTACATTTTCCAGCCTAAATTTTTGCTACCCTTTTTAAGATGATCATGGTAACAACTGTTTAGTCTGTGACGCTGTTCATCCTGTGTAACTTTCTTTGTTTACCAAGCAGTCTACGCTCCTTCCAACTCAATTTACATCTCATTCTTGGCATACGTAAACACGCTCATGTGCGCCACAAAAAACGGTAATCCTTAACCACTGCCCGTGTGTGTATAGCTAATTCGAAATAACGTGTCCTTATGTCTCGTTGTGTGGTGAACACTTGACATCTCTGACGTACCGAGCCCACTTTTCTCGCTTGGTTATTACAAGCGTCGGTGTAACCCGACGTGACCCTGAGTCCTCACTTATTCCTCTGCAGTTATAACAAAATAAGAGGAAAAATGAAGCTTTTAAACTGAATGAATAACGTTGGTCGAATGAATCCACAGAAGAAAATGCAAAAATCTGCCATAATGTCCTGGCTTCTTTAGAAAATGTCATGGCCTCGACCCTATGCTTCTGTTATGTACTGCTTTTCATCATTGATGGTCCAGCGCTGTAACTGTGTTTTGATGTACAGTATTGTTATTGCTTTCTCATTTTTTGATTTTATTTATTTCTTTGTTTGACGTGTACGTATCTTTGTAGTGGCAACTACGACCCGGTACAGGTCTCTCCTATGCAGTTGCATCTTGTGACTGGCACTCCAGTTGTTGGAGCTGGTTCTCGTGTGTATATTGGTGACTGTATTTGTACAGCATAGTTTTATTTCAGTAAATGCCTCACTGTTGCTGCTAAGTGCTCGTTTCAATTTTTGTCTTATCCTACTGGTGGAAACATAGTCGCAGAAAAAATTACCAACTCTCTTTTTGGCGCTCAGGGAGACCATTTTCTGAACCTATATCAACGACTACTATTGAACATTGTCCATCTGTGTGCAGAGAAAAATGAGGATACAGTGCATCCTCTTTTTAATAGACGTGATTACAGAATTGTTTGCAGCTTGTTGAACTTCTTGGGTGCCGCCTTTTAGATCAGGGGATTGTTCGCGAAACGAATTCTACCCTCTATTCCTCATTTCCGTCACGTGAGTTCTATTACACTCTGATACTGTTAGGTCGACGTGCAACCTGGCGATACTCGGAGACCTCATTGGTTGAAAGGATTTCACTAGATATCCAAGTCACTCTTGCAGCTCGATACAGCAGCACCCTGCACGACTCGGTCATTAGGGCTGCTTGATGTTATATATCATACAAAAAACTTCATGAGACAATATTAGGGTCTCTTGGAGGTGAGGCGCACGCTTGTGCATCTGCTAGTCAACTTGATGTTTTTGAAAGACCATGTGGAATAAGGCAGGCTGAAGTTAAGTTCCTCTCTCTTCTGGTACGTCGCCCATGGGTCACTTCGGCCGACTCTTGCCCGAACCCAATGTTTCCCCTGCATTCTGTCTCTGCCTTATTCCGGTAGGAGGTTTCGCTGGTAGGTATACACGCTGCGCTCGAACCGAGAACCTCCCTGATCCCCAGTAAAAGAATGATAAGAGACTTGTGAGTACGCGATTTAGGACGTTATACTCTCGGGACTTGTATATCTTTTTGAGAAAGATCTACTTCACATGCTTATTTGTGCTCTCAGAGGATGGGTATTACACCTTGGAAGACCTCGGTGTTTTTCGGTTTCACGCGTAAGTTGAGAAAAAGATGTTAAATTTTGCAAGCACAGGATACTCATTCGAGAGGAAACGTTATGTACTTTAGATTGTTCGTGTCGCTCGCTATTTTTTGTGTTCATTAATATTATTTAGAGTTGTTATTAGATGCAGTAGTTATATTTAGTATTTAGCAGGCATTTGTGACCTCCATGTTCTAGTGTAGAATTCCATCCTACTCTCTCTTCTCATCGCCTTCATTTGTTCATACTCCATCGTTACCACTCGCCAACTTTTGTTTGTAATGTGTATATCTTCGAGCGTTCCCCTATTTATGTTCGTCTAGCACTTGCAGGGCGCGTAGCGTTAAATGCCTCGAGGCAAGCAGATCTGCGGCAGGCATCTCGCGCTCGACTCTCGATTCTCTGTGCAATTTGTGTATGGAAATTTTTCTCTTAATATAAAGACTAGTTAACGATCGAGAGCGAGTATTATTTCCCTTTCATGTATTCTAGTTTTCGGTATGTGTTTGTGTTTTTTTGTGGGGCGATTTGGGCGGACACTCGAATATTTTTTCGTTCACAAGTAACGTCCCTATTAGCTTGGGCGATCGTAGCTCATTTGACCAGCACGGCAGCAATGCTGTAGAATTTTCTGTAACCCGTTTAACACAGTAAGCAGATATTCTAGTTACAAAGATGTCTGGGGCTCGGGGATCAGAACCTTGGATAGAGAAGTAGTCCAATTCTGGGAATGAGGTAGCTGCTGAACGAACAAGTCAAAAAATTGCGGAACCCGATGTGGTACGGTCTTACAGCCTCATAAGGCTCGAAGGTGTTCAAGAATCAGCATACCATGGAGGTAAAACGCTCGGTTATTCAAACTCCATGTTAACTACTGACGAAGTTACAAAACGAAACTGCCCCCAGGAGAGGCACTGTTTGGTTCCCTCGGCTCCTCGGCTATAGACGGGTTTCGGAGCTCTCTTCCATGCCCACTTAGCTTCTTCGGTATCTCTTTTCAGTCATCGTCTTTCTTCCTAACTTGCTGTTCCATACAGTGTTAAAAGTTCCTCCTCTTTGCTCTTCTAAGATCACCTTTGCTGTAACTAAAGAGCATGAAACTGATGTAAGAAGAAACAAAAATTTCTTATTACCAACTTAACGCTAAAAATAGATCAAACGGGCAATTATAATTAACCACCGTATTGAGCGGTAAGATTTTCTTTTAATAATGACTAACAGTCATAAACATTTGGCTGTTACACATATAATGAAAACATCAGTGCTACCAGTTCTTCCACAGAAGAGGGTTAATGTCACTAAGAATACAAAAAAACACTAGGCAGGGAATCTATGGAAAAACGAGTGGGGAGATACGGTTGGGAGCGCTGACGTACCCTTTCCTCCGCAAAACAGGCAAAAATACAGTGCAATTTTAACAGAGTACCTGTATTATCTATTTTTTTCGTTTGAAAACCACTTTATTAAGCTCTGATTCGCTTGCGCTGCGCTCGTTGCAACGACTCGAAATTCTTGAAGGGAATTTTAGTGGATCAATTTCAGTTCGTGTGCTGTATATCTTTTCGTCATCCGGATGTGTGCGTGGCTGTAAGTTACCGAGCATACTTGCTTCAGTTGAATAATATAATTGAATCAGATCTTTGTGATATCACATATGTTTGAAGGAATTGAAAAAAATGTTTTTCTCAGAGAATTGCCCATCCTTTTAATAATCTTACTTAGGTCATTTGACGTTAAACGATCGTTTTTCGGCCATTTTCCCCTGCAGTGTTTTAATTACAGAATATGGAACACCATTCATGGAAAGGGAATCCTCTCAGGAGGATACAACTAATGTATCTATGAAAATTAATACTTCCAGAGGGAAGATATGTGGTTCCTCGCTGAAGTTTAGGTGGCCTTCCTTATGTTGTGAAAACATAGGCGCTACATTTCGAAACGGACAGCCTTTTTTCAGTTAATTGCAGTCTATCTTTCTTCACTTGAAATTTTCTTAATCAACTTTTATCTTGTTTCTTATGTCTTTTTCAGCTTTGCTTTTGCTACGTGCAGAGTGAGGGATATGGATCCTTAATTCCATTCTGAAGAATGCCTTCCTCCTTCCTCTCGTGGGAGCACAATTGGTCGGGTTTGGGAGGCTTAAACTAAACTAGTATTCAGTCAAGTTCTGGAGACAAGTACTCTGTCTGTTTGCATCCGTCGTGTACTTAGCTTTGGGAATGCTCGAGACGTTGCTATGTTTTTATTCGACAGTGATGTAAACTATGTAGGTCAAAAGCGTATTTTTTTCTACTTAGACCATAATTTTACATGAAAGATGAGAATCCCAAAAGAAGCAGTCAGTTTTCAGTGTGAATTCATGCTCCCTTACCGTGACATATCTGGTCTCAATACAGTTCTCACTTCATTGGAATCAGTGCTTGGAATTCAATACCTTCTAAAATCCAAACATACTGTAACGAAAAACTTAGAAAAAAATATGGCCATACCTTTTCTGGGTATTGAGGAATATAACGGTGGAGAAACACCAATCTTCTCTCTATTCAATGGCTCAAAATGATATTAGTTTTGAAATCAAAACTAATCCTAAATCTGTTTTTTTTAAATGTAGTTCTCCCTTACACCGTTACCTAATGATAATAAATTAAGTTACTAACATTCTTTTAATTTTCTCACAACTAAATAGTATTCAGACTAGTTTACAATTAATTCAAGTGTTCTAAAAGGAAAGAAAAACTTTGTGTCAGTAAAAGAATAAAGTTTCCATATGATGCCTTAGAAGTTACTGAACTTAGTCGGACCCACATATAGTTATATCTTCATCAGTTCCTACTAATATTATGTCTCGATTCTACTGATACACTGCCTGCAGAGAGAAATAATGTAATCCGTCAACACTGTGAACGCAATTGGTAAAACTGAAGTTGAATGTGCTTCTCAAATTTAAAGTCAATTATAGTAAGAAACTTTTAGAATAGCAAACACCAGCTGGATCGTGCCTACATTTAAAGTTAATTAATTACTTATTAAAATTGAGTCTGTGACTACTGGTCGATCATTATTAAAATCTCCTCCGTGGCCACCAGTGGCTCGCGTCGCGGTGAAAGTGTTGAATTCTTTAATCCTTTTCTACCAAAGCGCTGCTTTCGATCGGGAGCGTCCAGGTTCTCTGTCAAAATAATGTCAGAACACAAGTTTTCATTCCACCACCTTAATGGCCGATGTGAAGAACAGTTACCACCTTATATGGATTATAATGTATTAGAAAAAATGTAATGCAGACAGCGATGTGTATCAATTTTAATGGAATTGAATGCAATTTTTCTTATTTAACCGAGCCCATGGTCGCAGCAATGCACTAATCTGAGTTCTAGCGCGTCAAATTTATTTTAATTTAGATTAAAGACTAAAAATTTCCGGCAGCAACCTGTCAAATTAATCGATAAGCTCGGATGAATGAACACGTCAAATCAATCCTCATTACGTTGGTGATTCAGTATGCGTACAAGCGACTTTTTAGTCCCAAGTTTGATCAGGACTAACATTCATCTCTTTAAAACGATCGCTGTCAAATGTCGTGTAAACGTGGTAATAAATACTGATTATAATTGACTGCTCCAATAATAACTTAGACATTAGCTCAGAGAATTAAGTTTGAGGTTTCAATTACTCCTCTTCAATCTTCTCTTTTTTGCGAAAAACCCTACTTTAGCGCAGTAAAACTTACAGATAGGGAAAGTTTCGAAAACTTCATAGGGGAAAACTGATTTTCAAATAGATGAGGGAGCTTGCCATGAGTTGTAAAAAATTTGTACAGAAGTAAAATTGAAACAATTGCAAATTGCAATTTAGATAAATTTAATTAAAAAATATTGAAAAAAGGGTTAGATGTTAGAACAAAACCACTGAATTTGTTGAATTTTTAATTATTTCAGGATATGCATTCGCTAGATAATATCAGGACATTGATTACAATGATATTTACAGGTAATGTGACTAAATTTACATCTGAAGCATGAGCATTCAACTTTTTCTCGGTGAAATAATACGTCAACACAAAATTTTTGAATACTTATACATAAAATTAATTTGATAACTGTTCATCCGGGAAGAAATGAACAAGTTTCTTAACAGCACTTCTCAATTCAAGAGACATAATTTCATTCTTGATGTTTCTTTGAGGGCAACGTCTCTCCCAATCCTCAAATATATGGCAAATTTAACTTCGGAGAGCTTGCTGATACTTACATTACTTCGTAAAGCAAAGTAGATACAGAGTCATTTTTTCGCTGAAAAATAACCGCTCAAATATTAGATTTTGGTGGCGAAGTTGTTGAGTTTGGTAGTGAAAATTTTAGTAACTTAAGTAATTTATTTACCACAAGCGATACGGTAGTAGATAGATTTTTAAGTCTAGTACAATGGTCACATTTGAGTATAGCTACTCGTGGGACCGAATAAGTTCACTAGCTTCTAGGACTTGTAGTATTAACTGCCTACTGTACACTCCTTATTCAATGTCGGTATAAATATTAGAATGAATACCTTATGTTCTACTTCTACAAATTACATGAAAGAAATTTTTTACTAAGGAATTTATAATATGCTATTTGCTAACTTTTCATATCTATTGCTAATAATCATTCGTTTACGTTCTTTCTTTTCGTACAGTAAAATATTTTTAGCCTTGTACGACAGCTTTGTGGTGTTCTCTCTCAGGCTACTTTACTCTCTGGGTAGACTATGAATATCTAAGGACTTTGGATATCAATGCCCAAAGCGAGTGCCTGAGGTACTAACGGACCCGACAGGGTAAGAAAACATAACTGGAACAACTGCTGTTCTACTGGTAATATCGCCGACATTAATGACACACGATGAAAATATTGCTTTCAGGTAATAATGCACCAAGATACGTCTTGGAGGACTGTCAGGCAATGTGGAGTGGCAGCACGGCTGGCTATAGAGTGACTATTGAGTGCTAAGCTGTGGTAGAGGCAGTTGAGACTGTATCTGGCGAAGCGTCTTCGTTGAGTGTTGAAGATCGGAGCCGCTGTAAGAAGACTGGCCGAGCTTCTACTCCACCCTGTTATACAGGGCATAGTGAGTGCGGTAACGAGCTGTGCACGAGAAAGAAAAAACGTTTGTTTCCAAGTTGCCACATGAGATACATGCCAACATATTGGCTTTTAAAAATTTCTTAATATAAGATGTCCTAAAACAAAAGTTCCATGCAAGGAGTACTAATTGACAAACCATCCGAGGTGTACAAATAGATAAGCTATACGAGGCCCCATTGATTGGTGGTAAGGTGGTGCCTCAGAGCTCACCGTTGCGTTTGGTGGTGCCTCAAAGTTTGTGAGGTGGTGTACAAGCTAAGGGCTTGTTGAGACGACCCCAACTTATTCTCGTTTCTGACTTGTGGGAATCTTTTGTGCGAGAATTCTTCTAGTGTTGAATTTGAAGAAATTTAATTATGTTGCAAAGCCACTTCCTGACCTGCTTAGTAGGTACCCACTTAATGACATGTATGCACGAAAAATTACCTTTCAATTTCCAATTAGCAGATTTCTTAGCTTTTTGTATATAATGATTTACTTCCCCAACCAATATCAACGATTGCCTCATAAGCTTTACCACCTGCATAAATGTAAAAGAAGATTATATTCCAAGGCAATATCCAGTACAATATAGAGTATTTTTAAGCTTCAAGTCCTAGCACCTACAGTCAGTAGCGCAGCTTGGCGCGTGAGCCATTCTTACCCCCCCCCCCCCCCGAAATGTTGAGCTGGGGGCCAGTTTCAGCCGCTGTTTCCAGTAATAAAATAAAAAGATTGCTGATAATTGGAGGGCAAATATGCAGAGTTGTAAAGTTCAAGGTTTTGGTGAACTTCAAGTTTGGTGGCTTAACTCAAGTTTTACTTTAGAACAGTTTGCATTCTATGCTTATCTAGATTTTTGAAGGTTAAAGTTGAATATTGAGGAATTTATCAAGTGCACAAGAGGATGTTCTTTTATAATGGCGAGGTCACCAGTGTTTTTCCAAACACACTTAATTGCTAATTGAATGATGTACGGCATCTGACTTCTGAGAAGTTAAGTGTAGGGGTTCGGACGCGATCTTTCCGGCGTCTTTAATCAAACACAAAATACTATAATTTTCACCGCGGAACTGGACCATCGAAAGGATAAGAAGGTAGATATGGTTATTTAATTCTGGCCTGGTTTTATTGGAGGCTGTCAGATTGGGTCTTCCAGGTGCGCTGATGTCGACGTCCGATCTTGAGTAGGGACTGCAACAGGCTCACAGCTGCGTCGGTATGCGGAAGTGTAATTGTGGAGAAGGTCGTGTGCAATGGTATCCCGTGGTTAGTGACGGCAATAGCGTCTCTGATAAGTGAGGACGGTAAGTTGCAATTCCTCTAATGGTGTTAGAATATAGACTTGCAGGTTATGCAGCAGTTGGGTTAGCTGTAACCAATGATGTCTCAATTCTGAGTGAGGTGGAGGAGGAATTGGATACTTGCTCTTGCCGTCCAGTAATGGTGGGTTTATTAGAAGAGAAGAAGGCAACAATGAAGGAGGCAGTTATTTTGCCAAGTCGGGCTACCGGGTTATTTTACCCTTTTGATATGATCGGGCAAGGTAAAGGTAGGTGACGTGGCAGTGGAATGTAAAGTGTCTCGTAGCTTCCTGTACGGAATAAGACGCTGGGTGAAATTGCACACGGTATTAAAACACATATCAACACATGCTGTGCTGCAATCAATCTGGCATTAACATGCCGCCTCAAAGCGAGGAGTCTCTCCGAAAAACGACCCCCACCAGCACTCTGGCGCCGGAGTGCAAGTGGGGAGCAACTTCGGAGCACTGACAATTTGCTCGGAGCCAGATTTTAATTCTAATATTTCTAACGGCATGAAGCTAAAAATTCTACACTAGTAATTCACACAGGCAAAACTTTGCCTGGCGAAACTAAGATGGCATAAGCAGTGAACTGAGTATCCTGCCTCACTTAATTAATAGCTAATGGTAAAAATCTACAGCATCTGCTAAATGCCATTGAACTAGAAAACACATGTTCCCAGTTCTTCCTAACTGAAATAATCAATATACAATGACTAAGAATTATACAATTACCATCTAACTAAACCTAAAAAAACAATAATATTTAATGTATAAATACTGATTCTATGAGGAAAATCAGGTATTTAGTTATTGGTATTCACCTAACATTCAAGACAATGGTAAGTTGAGGCAATTCAGCTTAATAATTACCATCTAACTAAACTAAAAAAAATCAATAATATTTAATGTATAAATACTGATTCTATGAGGAAAATCAGGTATTTAGTTATTGGTATTTACAAGGTTTGTTCTGATTATCATCACAACAAAGGTTGACTATAAAATTTGTTAAGAATGATTTTTAATGTTGACTGTACATAAAAACTACAACCACGTGATTATATCAAAACCCTACTTAATTGAAAATACAGCTGTGACAAAATACAGCTGTGAAAAAATTGAGAATGATAATTTGATTGCTTTGATTAAAAAAAAACATTAAAGAAATAAATTGATAATTTGATGCAAGTCTAACTTGATCACACAAATAACACCATATTGAATATTGGCTAAAGAAGTTATTTTTGATACAAAAGGGAAAATCCTAATCTTGATACAAATAACACCATATTGAGTATTGGCCTATGAAAAATATTACAAATAAAAAAGGGGAAATTTATAATTTGATAAAAATAACACCCTATTGAGTATTGGCTTATGAAAAATATTAAAAATCAAAAGAGAAAATTACCCTTAAAAATGGCTTTACACGAAGTAGTGAATTGACTTGAAATGAGTACTACAGAAAATACAAACGCGATTTGCTGCAATATCCTAACACAATGCACGACAGTAAATAAAATACTAAAATTCTAGCTACTGTACTGCCAAAAGTTAATTGAATTATAAGGCTGACAGAACTGGTAAAAACACCAGTGCGAAAACGTAAAAAAAGGCACATTCCCATTGGAATCAGATGCTAAAGTGAATATGTAGGTTTGCACGGCTACATTAATTCAAGGACAAAACACTGACGGAATGGCGCAGTGGAATTGAAGCTTGTGCCTAACTACACCGGCACAGATAAACAAAATGAATGCTCCTAAGACACAATACAGGAAAGTTTAGACATAATACCACTTAACATAAACACTTGATACTTACAATTGCCCCATCTGGGGCCCAAACACTAACACAGGAGCATCGAATACCAGAATGACGCCTCTGCCTGAAAATGTCTATCGGAACTTGCCACATGGTTCTGCGTGAAAACGCGATGCGAGCTGACGCTCGAAAAATGTTTAAATATTTTTGGTCAAATTTTAATAGATTTCGGGGTAATGTTGAATGACAATAGTGATCTAAAATTGTAATAATGATTGCGTTAGCTTTATTTAATTTTTAGAAGGTAGTTTTATTAATTTATGAAATTTAGACTGAAGTGCGGCAGAAGGCGTTCACTACAGAGTGTCCTAACCCACAGATCAGAGGTCAAAACGGGTAGAGTGGATTAAGGAATAATTTCACCTCATGGCAGCTTAGATGTCTTTAAGGCAGAGTTTCTTAGTTCCCAGTTCAGTTCCTAGTTAGTAATTTGGCTAAGAGAAGCCAGTTAGGCAACCCTGCTATGAACACCATGCATGTAACTTGAGTGTCCTAAAATTCTGTGTTTTGTGGGTTAGGTCACTCTGTATATTTGCCCTCCAATTAATGGCTGTACCCCCCCCCCCCCCGAAATTATTATCAATCATTTTAATTAATAATATTAATTATTGTGAGCATTATGTTCTCATTTCTTTACCGATATAATGGACTTTATTTGTAGCCCACAGAGCAAATTGGTTTCGAATAAAATAAAATTGCTTTAATTACGTAAATAGGCCTTATTGTTGTTTTTGATTTTTGTAAGATGCTATAAATTTACGAAATATTTAAAAGTTTGATATAAAAAAGTAATGAAAATTCAATGTTCGTATATATAATATGAGTAAATGTATCCCTCAAGGTTCATCATAAGCAAACTTTAGATAACTATTTTCACTGGCTCTTTTGATGACTTCTTTCACAGCATGAAACAGTACAATGCATTGTGCGTTTCAGGAACTAACCCGTCAGAGTAGTAAAGTTTTTATTCTAAATCAGGCATCTAAAAACTCTTCTTAGGGTAATAAGTTTTGACGCAAATCGAGGTCTGATTGACGTCAGTCTGAACCCATGGTCTGAACTCTATTTTAGGGTAATGATTGTGCACATGGGGTACAAACGGTGTCATCTGTTGCTCACAATAGTTACATAGGAGTGGCCTTGGTTGGGAGGACTTGGCTAGCAGTGAAGAGTACGGTGAGGAAGTGCAAAGCAGCTAATGAATGCTCTTGGATGTTTGGTGTGATATGTTAGCCCGGCGTAATGAATACGCAGCCTGTTGGAGCTTATCAGAGAGAAGAAAGGCTCTTCTCGAATTCGATGCTGGAAGATGATCCTAATGATAATTCCGCCACAAACGAGGAAGAGAAAACCAAGCCTCGTTGGGGTCCATGCCATAAAGGTGCTCAAGAACTAGCTGGATTATACAGCAGAGGTTAGTTTCAATGTTTTTTACTGGCTGTTTGTATTCGACTATTCTTAAAATTAGGTTAGATGGTAATTTTTGTTGAAAGAAATAGGTATTTTTGATTTTCTTCCTAATTTTTGCACAGCTAATTTTAAGAGTGGAGAATTGAAGCAAAATTTGATAAATTTGAGTATATTGTGCAGTCATTGAAAAAATACCTAACTAGCGAATCTTAACTCTGCTTTTTCATTTTTTGTGAAAATGCATGTTAGGGCAACTGTTTTTTGCATCTGATTTTATTAGGAAGATTTATTCTACTCTAGGTAAATGTGGAGAAGAGGACCAGGTTAATATGAAGGAGATGCAACTAATCAATTTTCAAAATTTTGTTGCCTTTATCATGCTTATTATATTGAAATAAGCAAATTTTCTTGGTAAATCTGAAGGATATGTCAGTTATCAATTTTGTAAATTTTGATGCCTAAGCATAGTTAATTAGATCGAAATAAACAAGTTTTCTTCTATGCACTTTCCGTCTCAAATGAGTATTTTATTAGTTATAGCAGTAAATGACTTGCCGCAACTCCAGTGTTTGAAGCGGCAAGTAATTCAAGGAACATGTCCGACAGCAACACTGCTTTGCGGACTCGCTTCCAGCGCAATTATCATCAGAGACGGAACCAAACCTACCGCTATACTTTGTTAAAGACTCATTAGATGAAAAAAATGTATAGAAGAAAAGTTTTTATTTCGATGTTATTACCATGATTCAAGCAACAAAAATTTGCAAATCAATGAGTACCTGTTTATTCGAGCGCATTCGTTATCAAAGACGAAACTAAACCTACCGCTATAAATATTAAAATACTCATTTGAGACGGAAAGTGCATGGAAAAAACTTGTTTATTTTTATTCAATTCATTAGGTTCAGGCACCAAAAGTGAAAAATCAATAACTGACATATCCTTCAGATTTACCCTTTTTTTCGATGCACTTATTGGGGCAAATGAATATTTAAAAAGTTATAGGGGTATGTTAATTTGGACAATATTTATTTTATGTCAGGCAAGGAAATTAATAATTTGGGGGCAAATAATCAATAAAGGAACACATTTAATAACCTTTTACACGAATGACATTCTGCTCGCTGATGCGTTATTTTTGAATAATTGTACTTTGAAGTTGGCGCCGGCGCGCGCGCGAGCCGTTATTTAGTTAATAAGGGTAGTTAACCCCCTATTACAAACGTAAAGAGGTTGGGTCGTGAGGGTTAGCCACAGTTCTTATAGCGAAAATTATAAATAAAGCTTCTAACCCACCCATTAGGGTGACGACCGCAATCTTGTTTACATCAAATCCAAGATGGCGGCGCCCATAATGGTCGTTTGCCTGACATAAAGTAAATATTGACCGTTAATTTTTGTCTTTGATGATGAATGCGATGGAATAAACATTAATAATAAGTTTTAGAATTTTTGTTGCTTGAATTATGGTAATAACATCAAAATAAACTACTTTTCTTTTATACACTTTTTGCGGTACATGAGTATTTAACAAGGTGTTGCGGTAGGTTTGGTTTCATCTTTGATGACAAGCAAGCTGGACGCGAGACGG
Organism: Morinoia aosen; assembly: GCA_030386875.1. Taxonomy (NCBI): domain Eukaryota; kingdom Metazoa; phylum Arthropoda; class Malacostraca; order Amphipoda; family Talitridae; genus Morinoia; species Morinoia aosen. The sequence goes on from CM059562.1 coordinate 10,728,750, forward strand.
CATTGCAGTGTTGTTGTCCGACGCGCTGCTTCAATTACTTGCCGCTTCAAACACTAAGAGTTGCGGTCAGTAATTTACCGCTATAACTCGTTAAATACTCAATTGCCCCAAAAAGTGCATTGATGATAAGTTGTTCATTTTGATGTAATTGATATGTTTTAGGCAACAAAGTTTCAAAAATCGATTAGTGGCACCTCCTTCACATTAACCGAGGACCATAATCGCGTGTCGGATGGCAACACTACTATAGACTCTCCCTTCCGACGTGCTCGATCATTCCCGCCATCTAAGACGAAAAGGTCAATATTGAGTTAAGGGGATCCAAGTAAATTAAGAATTTTATTCCAAAGAATCACCAAAAGAATCCATTTAAGAACGTTTTACAGGAATGACATTCTGCTCACTGATGCATTATTTTTGAATTATTCAACTTTGAAGTTGGCTTTTGCCCGTCAAAGGAAGCGAGCGCACCAAGCAAAATTTAATTAATAACGGAAGCTAATCCCCTATTACAAACGTTAACAGGTTGGGTCGTGAGGGGGAGCCACAGTTCTTCTAGTGAAAATAATAAATAAAGGTTCTAACCCACCCATTAGGGTGACATCCGCAATTATGTTTACATACATATTGATATATGTTGTATTTGAATTGCTTATCATCTGCAGTTTCTTTCTTCATATAATAAAGTAAATTGAGTATACCGGGTGTCTCACAAAAATGTCTCGTGGCTTTTTAATTTATTATATTTCTGCTTTAAATTAACACACTTGAATTGTCTGTTTTTCACAATGTAGCAAATTTTGTTTCCTTTTCAAATAATTTAAGTTTCTGAAAATCGGTTGAATAACCACTTATCAACTTATTGAAATAGATCGACAAACTGATTGTTCAAAGGAAAAGTTTAAACACAACACTGTGTATTTCATTTCTCAAAACCTACTGTTAGAAATAAGTTCACAATGATGTATCCTACATACCACCAAGTATGTACAACTTCCATCATTAATAATTCTTCAACAACAAATTAAAGAAATGTTTAAAGAACTGAAAGAAAACAGTGAAATAATCAGCTGAACTCTTTGTTCAATGATGGCTAGAAGTAATACTTACCTTGAGAGAAATGGAGGGCATGTCAAAGGAGACTAAATTATTTTATTTATTTTACCGTTATATAAAGTAATGATTTGTTACTCTTTAAAATTATTGTTTTTTTTTAAATACAAAATAAGGAAGAATATCAATATTGTGTTAAGAACTTTTCCTTTCAACAATTAGTTTTTCTCCCCCATTCAGTAAATCGATCATTATAAAGTGGTTATTTAACTGATTTTCTTGAATGCAAATTATTCAAAAAGGAAACATTAATATATTGTAAAAAAAATTCAATTTTTTTATTTAAAGCAGAGATATAATCAATTAAAATGTTAAGGACATTTTTGGAGCGACACTCTGTAAATTTCAAATTTTCTTTCATTAACAAAATATTTTAATTGTATAGGTCTTAATGTATTGTCTATACTTAATTTTTTTAATGGTTTCCCTTAAAAATGATTTCTGGAGCTTAACTACCACACATTTTTTTTTAAATATCATGAAAACTTGAAAAGTACCATGAATGAAATGTTTTAAATTTAATTTCATTTATGGGATATGAGTTTTATAAGAATTGCACCATATTTAAAAAAACTAACAAAATTAACAACTAAAACCTTCCTAATGAAATTGAGTCAACAACTGTATGATCATCTAAATCCAATTGATCACAGTCATAGGAAGTTTCAAGCGCTAATAATAATAAATAAGTTTCAAAATTTGTGAGATTGAAAGATCACTTCTCTTGAAAAAAAGCTCTTCCTCCTTGCAGAAACAAAAGTATTAAATTTCCATCTAAGAAGATATTTGGAACACCAAAATTTAAAAACTGATGCACTAAATTGCATGGGGGAACCACATTTTAAATGATTCACATTAGTCAGAATCTACTTGTCATGCTGCAAATACACCAATAGCAACACTTCACAATTCAATAAATGCTCAAGATCTTTTAATATGCTAACAAACATGTTTCTTTTTTCTAAAAATAAAGAAGAAAATGATAAAATTATAAATAATAAAATGTGTTCCCAATTCAAATTTACATTTGCATTCTGTGCTAGTTTCAGAAAAATTGTACCACAATTAAAAAATGATGCGTGGGATAGTTAAACTCCAGAAATGCCAAAATGGTTCAAATCATTCCTCACAAAGTATGAAAATTTTTACTGCTCATAATTTAGAATTCAAATTCAGAACTACGAACCAGAACTCATGGCATCTCTTAAGGTCAAGTTTTTGGGCTCCTTTTATTTTCAATTTTTTTGTAAACATTGTAAAATCAAAGTCATTTGAATTTATACTTTTTGAAGATGACAGCTTACTACCTACATGTTGTCTTCTGAATTCAGCATAGAAATCTTTAGCCAAATATATCAGAAACTAAAAAGTTTTTTACTTGGGATCTCAGCAATTTTAAGAATTAGAAACAAAACTCACACTCCCGTATTACCCAAAAACTAAATCTCAATATTTTTTTGCCAATATCAAATTCTAGAATTCCATCCATAATGTTTGCATTACTCCCTCATATTCTACATTAAATTTGGCTTGAATAGCATCTCAACTTACTAAATGTACAATAAGTAAAATATTAAAAGAGAGGTATAGCAAATAGAAAAAACCCAAATAACATATATCTTAACTATATCAGCACCTTGAACGGTATGTGGGATGAAACTTTAATTGTAAAGCTACTAGCATGAGTATATATATGTTCATATATATATAGGTTTATATAAATATTTACATATATAAAAAATACTTGAAGTGAAAAACACACAAGACTGTAAAACTGTGTTTTCTCTCAGTTTGATGACAGATTTTCTTGTTTGATTTATACTAAGTTATTCATGGAACAGAATATTTCCATCTCTTGATAAGGTTCTGTAGAAGTCTTGTTTTTTTTTTATTCAGCTCATAATGCTAATACTGTTGACTGTTGGATGTCAAGTATATATTTTATTTTATTTGTTGCAGTGTACATACTTGTAAGTATATTTTTCAAACTTGATTTTAAATTAGGATTCTTGAATACTTGCTGAGAGTTGGTATAGTTAAAGGAACCACTAATATCTATATCAATTTGTTTTAGCATATTGAGTGACTTGAATGCTATACAAAGTCATTTCATGTTATTATTTGATATTTATGTAAAAAATTATCCAACAGTTTTAGCTGAGGTGTTCATATCTTCTTAGCGCATGAATTAACATTTCTTTTGCGGACTATTATTGAAGATTGAAACTAAAAATCTTTGTCAGGCTTCTAGTTGTGAGCAGCTTTCCTAGAAATATGAAACAAATTTTTTTTTTGAGTCCTAAATGTAACTGAAGTAAAGGCATTTTCCTGTATTAGTTGTCAGTATTATGCTTAGAGAAAGATTTTAGTCTCTGTAACCAAGCCATAAACCCAGCTGGATCTATATCTAAATGCTCCAGTTGATGCAATGATTAGTTTTTCAATATTTTTATTATTGCTTGATACTGATGGATAAAGAAAACTACATAATCACTAATAAATTTTGGAAAATTAAATTGCAGAATTTTAGGATGAGGAATTGAGTTGATCTTCAGTATTTTGTAGCATCTTCTCTGTTAATATTACGAAGTAATATAATTTAAATCTACTGTCATAATTTAGATCTTCTAATTGTTGGAAATAGTCCAGTGTTTCTTAGCAATTTTTATAATTTTTTGTATTCTATAGCTTGTTCTTCTATGTACCATTCCCCAACTGATGCACGGATGTAAAAGCTGCTTGCCAGCTTTGGGGTTAAATTAGTATTAAACCTGCACCATGTGCTCGGGGTTAGATTGTCATTGCTATTTAGTATGTTTAGGTCATTTTTTAAATGAGATTTACAGAAAATAGTTTTAAGTCTAGTGTCTTGTAGGGCAGTGCAGAAAATAAAGAAATATAGAAAATGAGTTGTTCATTTTTCTGAAATATGTAACTGATTTCTTTCCCCTTGGAAAAGGTAGGTCTGCTTCAATTGGTAAACTAATAATCTTACTCAAGTGTGTAAGTTTGTTCATCTTAATCATTGTTTCTTCTATCAGTTTTGCTTAACAATGAAATACTGTTAATCAAGTACAATCACAGCTGTTCTGCACCTTTGCAGTGATGCTGAAGTATGATAATTTCAGTAGACCAACACCCATAATTACAAAGTTGACAATGAAAACTCACAAAACCTAATTCTGGAGATATTGGTCATTTTGATGAGCATTATATCAATGACCAACGTGCACTAAATTTGTTTCTTCTAAAGCACAGCTGATATTTTGTAGACAAGAAGACATTCATACAGCACCAATACCGTAATCTAGCATTTCCTATCCAAACCTAAGATGACATAGCCTAGTAACTCTGCCTGTTCAAATGCAGGCCAGGTACAGTTTTGACACCAAAATGGGCAAAAAATAATGTGCTTATCAAAGTAGCTAATATCTAAAATTAATAGTTAATGATGGTTTTGTTTAGAAAGTTTGTAGTATACAGTACTGGCATAAATTGTATCAGTATTCTAATCATTGTAATGAAATATGCAATGCTACAGCCATTAATATGGTGCTCAGTCAAATGGTAAATATCCATTTATTTATTGGTTTGTGAGTTTTTCTATCTCCTAAATCTGCAGTGTCTGTTTAAACCTCAAAAAGGAATTTATACCATCATGAAAGCGCACTATTACTCTCATAATACTGTTGTTTACCTTTGCTAATCATTGCTATTAAAAATGAGAATTATGCTTGTATGAAAAATTGAACATCATTCTCCAATACACAAAATTCTACATTTAGAGTGGAAATTAATTCAATGGTTGAAGACATAACCTGTTAATAGTCACAGGTAGATCATTGTCTTCTAAATCTTTCGTGTGTCTGATCAAGCAATATTTACATCAATAATAAGATTGAAAGAAAAAATTTCTCAGAAAAAAAGTTATGCATCATCCTAAAGCTGAAATGGAAAACAAAAATGTGCAAGAAAATTCAGCTTCAAAGAATTTCATCACTTGAAAGTATATTTTTTATTTGAGAAAAGCTAAGCATATGACTAATTAGAAAACTGGACATCATGTGATCCTTGATTCATGTTCCATGTCAAAGTAAATTATGTGCCACATGCTGAACTGACTATAGGAAACAGTTTTTGTAAGATGGATCTATGTAACATGGTATCCACTTTCCAAGTTGTCTACAATTTTGCCTTATATCATTATCAGAAGAATGTGGATTGTAAGCAGTCCAGCAAAATAATCAAAATTTCATAGGTAAAAGGATTTAGTTTTTCAATGAGAATAATGTTGTATATCATAGGTGTACAGTTCTATCTGCTCTCCTCCATCCTCTAACCACTGATCTCTTTTGTAGCTTTGTAATTGTTATACTTCTGTAATTAGTTAAAAGTTGGAAACCATCTACTTATTTAATGAGAAGTCGGTGACTGATTCTAGTTGTTTGTCTGAATAATTATTGTTTGACATATTAAAGTTAGAAATATAAATTATCAGTTTCATGTTAACAGTCAGAAAGCATGACCAAAAAGTTCTTTATCAGTTCTTTCCATAGGCTCTGTTCTTGTTACTACTATTAAACTGTATATTTTTTAGCAACTGGCTTTAATTCATTTGATGGTCTTTTTTTATCAGAATTTTAAATTGAAGTGAATATGTTTTAACATTTCAAATTACAAAAAAAAAACTTTTAAGTATGGGGGAAAATTTGGTGCTGCATTCCATTCAGTATATCCTAGAATTTATCACCTAGCTGGTTAGCAATTATCATATTTTCCATTTGGTTAAGAAAATACTAAACCTTACAGTCTAAACTTTTTTTATTTGTATGATGCTCAAATTATGTGTGAGCTGCAATCTGACCTCATTCCTATAAAGTGTGCTTTTAAAATGCATTAAAGTTATTTGTTTTTGTTGTCACAATAATTTTATTGAATGTAATTCATTTTTATGAGCTGTATGATTAACCTCTATTTGAAGCGAAGCACAATTTATCCTCAACTCTTTGCTACCTGATTAAATGATATGCAGCACATTGTTTTGCTGAAGTATTAAAGTTTGAACTAAACTTGTGCTTGGCTGACACCTAACTTGAATTGGCTATCTAGCATCTGCATTTTTGTTCTTCAGTTCAGTAATTTGTTGATCTTGCTCTTCAAGTGGATATTTACTGTATTTTAGTGAAGTTCATAATCTTTTTGTATCTTTGGTGCAGGCCATGGAGTGAAGGCTAATAATTTAAATGATAGCTGTGTAACTTGCTTGAAACTCTTATGTCAGTTTTGAAGAATTTTCGTGAACTTAAATTGTATAAATGGACCACTCACATTCATTTAGTAAACTTCTTTTTAAATCTTTCATCATCAAATTTTTCCAATAGCTGAAATGTTTTTGTTTGCTGATATCAAAACTCCCTAGAAATGAGCTTACTTTAATTGAAAACTATCATACTCTAAATGATGATACCATTAATTATCTTTGTATTTAGTGTATATCATTACCTACTGTGATAACTGCTAGTGATGCTTTTTTAGAAAAGCATTTAATAAGTTGAGATATGGTAATAACCTTTTTGTTACTTGTCTACCTTGATATCTATGGTCCCTCATTGTTGAAAGAGATCATTTAAAATATACCTGTGTAACTACCCTGGAAGCAAGTAATTTTTCCATTTGATGGCCAATACAGCTTTTATTCCATGTTCTCTCCACCACTCGAATGTTGCAGCTTAACACTATGCAGTGCCATTTATGCGAGTATGTAGTTTGTTCTTTGTTTGGGCAAAGTGAAATGACATGTGCGAATTGGTTATCACATAACTCTAAGTTGCTTTTGAATGTAGTATGTACTTAAATTTTGGTCTGAAGTTTGCTCCCCAAATTGTAGTGCTTGTGTTTTTCTCCCCATACTTTACTTAATAGTCTTTTTGCATGTATCCTGGATTTTTGTTCCTTCATTAATTTTATGAGTTTATTGCTAATTTCTTGTGGTTTCTGATTTACCAATAAAAATTCAGTGAGAAATGCCTGGTATTCCTCATAAGTTTTGCATCCCCTATCGATGATCTTGGCTAGATTTTATTGTCATGAAATATATTGTCCTCAATTGTTTTGATAAGCAGCTGAGGAACTTCTTACTATAAGAATAAATTCTTTGATACCTTACTGCATCACAGATGCTTGTGCTTGTTTGAAACTACTGCTAATGTTAGAATATTGTAGATAGTCTTCCTATAGCAACCATTCAACATGTGCAGTATAAAGTTTTTTGTTCCTTTTTAAAATTCATTTCCACCATTTCATTTAATTTCATTGAACCTCTGAAAATAATTTTCTTTTGTATCTATTTTTTGCATCATAGCTAATTGGCAAGCTGTTTACAAGAATTTGATCTACTCAAGAGAGGTAAAACATTTCAGTATGTGTGGAAATGTTAGGTTCGATTTCCTGTCTTGAAGGACTAGTGATGTAACTGTGCCCAGTTTCATGTGCGGATTAATTTCATTGCAGGGAAACGAAGCCAAGAAGTGGTGTGTGTGTGGATCTGCTTGGCCTTAATTGTGGTGGACCTTTACTTCATGGTAGCTCACTTCAATTACGAGCGTCTTCCCACCATCTTACTGGCTGCTTTTGCAGGCATTATCACTGCTGATTTTTTATCTGGTCTTGTACACTGGGCTGCCGACAGCTGGGGCTCCATTGAGCTCCCAGTTTTAGGGAAGGTAAGTGTGTCTCTTTCTGGTGCCTCCCCTGTTGACTGTGTCTATAGCTACTATACACACTCGGTTGTGGAAGCTTGAGATCTGAGGTGTACTGCTGCTGCTCGTCTTAACTTGCCTCCCTCTGTGGACCCTGAGTAGCGCATCACCAGCTTGGCACTTGTCCAGCTCTCCCTGTTAGCTTCATTCCTAACATGAGGGCACAGGATTCATTCATATCTGCTTAACCTATGATTTGCATTTGGGACACTTTGAACATGGTAAAATTTTCATGTACAAACCTTTCACATTATATTCATATTTGCTTTAAAAATTTGCTCAGCTCCTCCTGTTAGCTTCATTCCTAACATGAGGACACAGGATTCAATCATATCTGCTTAACCTATGATTTGCATTTAGAAGACTTTGAACACAGTAACATTTTCATGTACTTGCATTATATTCATTTTTGCTTTAAAAATTTGCTCAACTCCCTCTTATATTCATTTCTTTCATGAGGACACAGGATTCATTTTTGTTGACCTTATGATATGCGCTTTAGAGACTTGCATTGTAAAATTATCATTCATTTGCCAACCACCTTGTAATTCATATTTGCTTAAAAAGCTTGTCTGGATGTTGCTAATTGGAATTGGTCTCCTGTTCAGTACTGAATCCGTCAACCTTGAGGTAAGATCTTAAACTATTTCCTCCTTATATTTGATACCTTTTTTCTGGTATACTTCTAATATTTTTTGTTTTAATGCAACTATCAAGTAGAACATATTTGCCTTGGCATGTCTCTTTGAGTTCTAATTATCAGGACTCAAGTTGGCTACTGTTGAACATTAAAGAATTGGCTTGCCTTTTGTCCCCATTATAAAATCCACGAGCATGTAGTGGTCTCTTGCAGCAACTCATATCAGGGCTGTTGGGATGGAAATAAAATTGGGATGGAAATAAGGACATTTTAATTTTATTTTTGTTTCATGTGTGATTCCATGTTTATGTATGGGTATTTCTATTCTGTGCCTTGGTAGACCTATACTGTGAAGGAAAGATGGCTGAGTGCTCTAACATCCAGCTGCAGCACATCCCTGGATCCATGAAAATTGGTGGCATTGAAAGCACTTTTATTCTATACCCTGTGCTGTGTTCTTATACACTGAAGTGATTATATTTATGTGTGTACAAAATTATACTCTTCTACCTAAGGAAAGGATTAATAAAATTTCATTTCCTAGATCTACACTCAAACTCATTCCAAGCAAAACCAAACTACCCAACATAGTCGTGTCAAGTAGCTGCAGTGTTCTCCTTTGTACGAGTGTAATGCTGTGTAAATATGCTACCATGTAAGTCAGCACTTGACTTGCTCTTCTTCGACTTAACTACGGGATCTTGCGGGCTTATGAACTTCATTGCTTTATCATTTTGATAGCATCATTCGGTAGTTTTATGCATGGTGCCCGCCACTTCCCTGTATTAGACGAGGTCAAGCAGTAGTAACACATTACGGCATTGCGGGTTTGGGCCACTTACTCGCTGTGAATTTGTCCCCCATTTCTATTTTCGGTGATGGACCTTTTCGAAATTCCAGTTCAAAGTTCGTTCTTCTTTGGTAGCCTGTTATTCAGTGTATGATCGCACTGATTAAGTAAAAAGTACTGAACTGACTGGGTTGAGTAGTTTGAGTTAATTTTTTTTTAAATTTTACTTCTTGGTGGTCGTCTCCGATTGATACCGGAATGCAAGTTTTATTCAACACCTTATTTTGTATAATTAAATTTTATTGAGTGACAACTATAGCAATTAATTGTGACAAGATTTTATGAATATGTATAATTTGTGCTTAAATTTAATATGTTAATTTTTATTTTTAAATAATTAAACCCTCTCAGGGGAATACAAGTTTTGTGTCCATAGGAATTAGCACTCCCAGGGGTAGTAAGTAAGGTCCCGAGCGAAAAGTTAGGTAGGCCTTCCTTCATTGAAAAAGAACAGGTTTTTTGTTTTGTTACAGAACATCTTTTGGTGTACTGCTGTCCTGTTTTTCAGCACCTACGACTTTCTCGTTCAACTTTTATCTTGTTTCGTGAACTTCTTTCTCAACTTATTGTTTCTATGGACCTTTTGCATAGTTTCCGCATCCCCTTAAGTCCTTAGTAAATGGGGCCTTTCTCTTCGGAATGCCTTTGTTGCGGTTAGCGAGACTTAACTAACATTTAATCTAATCTCTAAAACCTTATAAGCACTTATACTTCAGCATCTTAGAAACTGTGTTTAATGGTCTTGTGATTTTTCTGAAATTTAAGTCTTACTTGATAAAATTTGCGTGAAATTTGAATTGTTTGAGACAATTATTTTTGCTTGCACTAAATTGCACTCAAACGTAAACTCTACTCGAACTTAATACTTTGTATCTAGACTACAATTCCTGCCTTACTTCTGCACCTGAATAACTTGGAATGTTCGGTTCAGTTGTGGCCTGAGCATTGAGTAATAGTCTTTTGATACGAGGCCTGTCGAAAAAGTATCCGACCTTAATTTTTCCCGCGCAAAGTAGTGATTCTAAGGCGGCGCCACTGTGCACGGTGGAAGGAGGAATCTTAATGCGCATGCTTGACTTTTTTCACCGCATTCACTTGGGCCAGTCACTGGCTGGTGGTCGCCAAGTAAGGTGCTGTTCTAAGTGTTTGTCGGATTTAGTTTTCTTGCAAGATGGCTGAACGAATTGAGCAAAGACACTGCATCAAATTTTGTCAAAAGCTTGGTGATTCATCACGAATACGCACCGGAAGGACAAACAGTGACAAAGGAGTACTATCAGGATGTTCTCCGGCGACTTCGTGATGCAGTTCGGCGCAAAAGACCAGACATGTGGACTGCGAACAACTGGCACTTGCATCACGACAACGCGCCCGCACATTCATCCCATTTGATCCGCAATTTCTTGGCCAAACATGGAATTACGACCGTTCGCCAACCTCCCTACTCTCCAGACCTGGCTCCTTGCGACTTCTGGTTGTTTCCAAAATTGAAGACACCACTGAAAGGATCCCGTTTTGAGAGTAGAGAAGAGATAATGCGGAACGCGACGACAGAGCTGAACACCATTCCAAAAGAAGACTTCCAGAGGTGTTTCCGGCAGTGGAAGGATCGGTGGGCTAAGTGTGTGGAAGCACAAGGAGCCTACTTTGAAGGGGATTAGGGTCCCAACCCCGTCAGGTTGTTGAAGTATTTTTTCTGGCCAAAGGTCGGATACTTTTTCGACAGGCCTCGTATACGCGAAATTGCGAGAAAGAGTACATGTCAAACTACGGTTTAAAAGCTCGTGGTTCAGGAAGAGTAGTGAAAGTCCGCTTATCTTTGCGTTCGAGGAAGAGAAGTTGAGGTTACTTTCAACAGGCCCGGCCGTGATCGCGGTTCCTGTCTCAGCAGTCTGTAAACATTGATCCCGCATCAGATTATTTATTTGGACTGCTTTATTTGTATTTTCTTTGTTGTAAACGAATGATTTGATCTACTTAATCGCGTGTGCTTTTGTAGTTCGTTGGTTGTTTTCCATGCAGTCATTTGCACTTTTTATTCTTTCTTGTAATATTTCTATGGGAGGATGAAGAAATTTTTTTTTCCGGTAGAACGGTCAATTGCTCACACAAATGCAATAAAATCTCCAGGGTCTCATTAACTCACATGCGTACGTAGTCGAGCTCTATTGAAATTTTGAACGTTTAATGCAGAGAGTTTGTCACTGGTGGAAATAATTTCTCTGAACAATCTCTTAGGATTACAGTGAAATAGCAAAACCTTTCTGTAATTTTTTATATTGAATTATTGGATCTGAAGGTAAATTGGGGTTATTTATAATGCTCAATATCGATATTGGTTAGTTTTAAACTTAGCGACTGTAAATATCTCCAAGCAATTGCTTATACTCTCGCCTGGAACACCATATATACTTGACAATGACAAATTTATACTAGCTTGGCTTTGGGGGATAGACACTCGTACAACATTAGCGTAAAACATCAATTGGTGAGCCACGCCAAGAGGAGACAATGCTGTGAAACACAGTAGTCAGAATACGGGATGTGCTGCGTGGTCCATTGTGTGGCGTAAATTCTTCATCCTGTCATCATGCGACTCCCAGACCTCGTTACCATCTCTCTGCCGCGGCCGAGTCACGCTTTCAATTCCTCGCATTCACCTCCGTAAGAGGGCGTTCAATATTATTGCATTTTAATGCCACTTGAGGACTAGATATTCACCGAGGGCTAGTAGAGCTCTGAGAATATGTCAGAGAAGGAATTTTATTTATCGCAGAAGAATTTTGTGTTCTAAATACACAGTGGGTATCATCAGCAGGTTGGGGCAATTTGTCGAGTTCAAACTTAGTCAAGCGCTCGTTAATGTTCGTCTTGTGGCAGTGACAGACGTGTTTCTGTTCGTGATTCTGCTGGAGTGAAATTATTATTTTTTCCAGTTTGTTCTACCAGTGTATCAGATGCTATCATATTTATTGGCTTCAGTTTTGTTCAGCGTGATATGAATTTATCCAAAAATCTTGATCTTGTCTGTAGTACCTTATACGTTTGTTTCGAGATCTTGTTGCACTTTCTGTTTGTGTTCTCGCTTAACTTCACCGCAATAATTTCATTCGTCTGATTTTCAAATCAGTAAATATTTGAAAAATTTGAACACGGTGTACGTCAATGCTGTAAGAATTACACATATTATTAGTTACTGGTGTACTATATGGGATCGGTCACGGTGATATCCTAACGTGACGATGTTTATACTGCCAGAATTTCATCCGTCCGTTCCGAGAACACCACATCGATCCCACGTCCATCACCCGCCATGACTTCATCGAAACGAACGGAGACAACTTCATGCTCTGCATCCCCGTGCTGCTCTACATCTGCTGCTGCTTCTGCTTCAGGCCTCTTGACGAGGTGCAGCGGGACTACGCCTTCTTCTCCTACCTCTTCCTGCTAGCCATATTCGTAGCCCTCACCAACCAGGTAATTTCATGTTAATGCAACGCATGCCATGTTCCATTTCGTTATAGAATGCGTCATGTTTTATGGGTTTATGATTGAAGGTCTGATTTTATTTGACCTTGTAATGAAATTATTTGATTGTGCCCCACGTCTAATCTGGAGTCTGTCCTGTTACATGGACTTATTCGGATATTTTGAGTTAGTGATAACGTTACGTTTGGTGCGTTTTCATGTTTGTTGTTGAGCAGCTCAAACTGTTGTGTGTTCACTTTGAAGTGATGATGGAAATTTCGTGTACTTTTACAAGTGTGCGGTCGAGAATATGGTATATAGATTGGTTATTACATAAATATTGCCTTGTGACTGTTCTATCATAGATAAGCTTTACGTGCTATTGACCTCAAAATGAATTGTGGTTGAGCATAATTCATTTTGAATCGTTTCAATTGTTTCATAATTACGTCTTGCTCACCGTCGGTCCAGAATCTTCCCTATGATGGCTGTGTGTCCTCTGCTTTAAGAAGAGGTAGAGCGGATTATTATTCAGTCTAACCTGAAACTTGAGCTAACTCTTTAGGGGATAATTGTGATATGAAGGCCTTTGTAAGGTGTGCTCTTCTTGTCCTCGTCCGTATTCTTAGCGCTATTAGTGCTCCTCAAGAGTAAGCCTAATTGCATTCTATTTGTGGAATTCTTGTCTGCTTATTTCAGTCCGACAGCTATGATATACTGAGTGTGGCTCTATGTAAGCTAATCAATTCTCCACCGTAAACTGAGCGAAGAAGTCTTGCTTCACGCTCCTAGTAGTCAAAAATTCCTATTCAGGTTTCTCTTGGAGTTCAAAATAAAGACGTATCGGTCTATTAAATCAGTGTTTCAAAGAGTGATAAAAGTTTGCAACATGAATTTAAGTTAGCTCAGTTGCGTCTTACTTACAAAGATCCTATTGTATCAAAAAGGCTTCTTGCAATTTCGAGTTGCTCATACAGAGAACAGAAGGTTTCCTGTAGTTGATATACAACTGTCGCGAAAACAATACTCTCTGAGCACGTAACGCAGAGGGAATTTCAACCCCCACACATAATGAATATAGTACACCTTTGTGCTTGCATGGTACCCACATAATAAGCATGGAAAATAAAAAGCATTGAAAGATTAAAACACATTCTGTTTAAGATGAACACGTGGAAAATTGGCACAGGGAAACATGTATCGCAACACAACAGCGGTTGCGGTATTACCTTGCAAGATTACTCGCTCTGATGCACGGTAGGTGAATAACTCGAGTGGCGTAACTCTCGATGTTTGATAAATATTTCTTCCGGGCGTGTTTGAGCGTAAATTGCGCTTGCGTCATAAGCCTCGCGTGTTACATCATTGTAATGTTGCCGCACAACACCTGTGCCTCGCTGCGTGCGCTGCAGAGCTGTTGATTATTTCTTCACTTATAGGTACGCAGTGCACAGGCCTGTAGATGTACTTCTTTGCGCGGCTGACGCATGCGTGTACAATGTCTACCACTTCGTCACCTCGTGCAAGCATGGACTTCATTGATATGTTTGCACAAGCTGCAACCTCGGTAGTTCATTTAGTGTTATTGTCTAGGTCGGCTTCCTGCACGCATTCTGTAGGTTGGGCAGAGCTGTTAAACAGTAGACATATGCTCGGGAAATGGCTTTTCTAATTCATAGCATACTTGAATGAAGTTTTTATTAGGAGTTAGGAGGTAATATTGAGGAATTTAAATGGCTTCAATAAATTTTGGATAAGGGGCGATGCGTGCTACTGAGTCGTAATGGGCTATTCCGGTGCATTTTTTTCGAGGTATTTCATTGGTCGGATCATAAAGGAAAGCTCTGACTATGATTCGACTAAGGAAAGCTTCTCTGAAAGGCACTTATAATGTGCCATCAATACAAGCACTTTAGACTCCTGGCATCTTTGCGCGATTGTTTTATGGTCCGATTTAAGCTTTATTGCTTCTCATTCCTTCATTTATTTTTCATTTGCATCCGTGCCACTTCGACGCCGTGCAGCCCTTGCCCCACGTGCAGCCCTTGCCCCACGTGCAGCTCTAGCCTCCCAACCACGCGCATGCCCGTTATGTGTCGAGTTGCTCATTAGTATGCTCAGCGAGTCACGCTAGAGCTGTGCTTCTCCGCCTTTTTTCGGAAGCGTCGCTCTACATCAATACTCTTTCTGCCTCGCTTTACTTTGTCTTTGTTCGTCACACCGGAAATTCTGTTCATTGTGTGTTTACATTTGAAAGTTTTAATGTATCGTCTTGTGCTTCTCTATCAGTTTTAGTACTTTGTCGTGGTACAATCAGGCTTGAATTCGACTAAATGTACGCACATCTATTGTGTTCGACCTATTGGTCGAGATGAATATTCTTTCGTTGGGGGAAGAAGGGTTGCAGGGATTGAAATGCAGCATGCAGCAATTTTTTTTAATATTGCAGTTCTCCTTTTGTTGCCCTTGAGGCCAGCTTGTTCCCTGTTTTTAACCTTGACCGTGAGATAATTTAACTCATATTACCGTCAATACAACCAATATCATATGAATAGCACCGGCGTGAAGTTGCCTCCGACAGCAGAATAGGGCGAAACTGCCATTCGGTAGTGAATTAAAAAAAAAACTCGGAATGAAGTTCAAAGGTCATATTAAAGCACGAATTTGAAGTCAATTGAAGCATTTCAGGTCATTTGAAGCATTTCAAGTCATTTGAAGCACGAATCATATTGAAGCACGAGGAGCAAAATATATGAGCACTTTCATTGTGGGTGCCATGTATGCCCTGTGGGGGCAGTGCAGGGTAAACCTACGAACGCGCGAATTTTTCTGCTCGTTTTTGTGGTATCACCACCGCCGTCATGAGACAGGCGCTTGCATCAGGTTATCACCGACATCAGAACGAGATAGGAATTGCCCTCTGGCTGTGAACTTCTTCAAATTAATTAGGGTACAATTTTAAATAGAAGTAAAACATGATGAGTAAAACAAGACGACAGTACATAGCGTCCTCATGGTCATTGAAGAACTAAACCACTTTCATTCTTGCCGCGATTGATTCTGCGATGATGTCACTGCAGAAGTCTCCCTAAGTGAACGCTATCTTTGTCTTCGATTGCTGTCTCGTCAGTATCCAGAACTAACTAGAATGACTCGTTGCAACACGCAGCTGAGACTCGGGTGGGTACGTGCTCTGCAAGGAACGCTTTCTGTCTGGCGTGTTATTTATGTGCTTATCGCTGTCGTTATATCGAGTGAGGTGACAGCGCTTGAAATTTTTAACGCGTATGTGCGTTTGAAGAAATTCAGGGGATGTGTTTCTGACGCCGAACGATGGTTATCGTAGTTCAAATTACTATCGCGTATCAGATAAAGTGCATTTATTCTTGAAGAATATTGACATATTGACATACATGGTAAATACCAGCTAAGTAAATAGTAGGTTAGTAACTCAGTAAATATTTTGAATATGGCAACATGAATGAGCCGAGTGGCCCTTGCTTCGGTTGTTGTCCAAGCCCCTTGCTGCCATACAGCAATCACTCACAGGCATCAAAGTAGGAGTTGAATAGAAGGAGTCAAAGAAACGGCAGTGTTTCTACCAATAGCAACCGGTGACTATCATCGCCCCTTGGTATTACTGCTCATTCTTCTACTGGAGTCTCGTTTACTCATTTTTACAGCTTTTACTATGATGGTAGTATCATTTTAGACTCATGAAGTGAACAGCATTGTAGACATTTTGAATTCTTCTAAAAGAACACAGATGAAAAATTTTGCGATATGGATGAATTGTGTCCGCTTGACCTTTCGGTACCGAAAAAGTTGACCTATAGGTATCACTTTAGTTTAAGGTCAGGGACCAGTTACACTGTCTTTAAAATATTTTACAGAAGACATCGAGCTTTATTTCAGTTTTTCATTTAGTTTAGCAAACCTGCTTTAATTCCTTGGTTTCTGTATAAACTGTGTGTGTCTCTGCAGCGCTCACACACTGGTCCTCTGTCACTCATGCATTATTGCTCGTGAGTCCTATAATTTTGAAATTGCTTCTTTCATGGTTCTCATTTCAAGGACGATAGGATTAGTTATAGGTTTAGATCACTCATATTTGTTTATCATACATATTTTGTGGGGACTGGCCCCCAATAAGGGATACTGTTAGGTTACTTCAACTATAGGTAAGTCTTTGGTACTTCTGTCTTTCATGTTCAATTTGCTTCCTTCAATGTTTGCGTTTTCCTCGCGGTCTCTTCGTTTTTCATCTTCTTCCTTCCTACTGTAATTTCGGTGCCTACGCGCAGGGTGTCCTGTGAAGGAGCATCTTGTGCGATAGCTTCAACGTTTTCTGCAGTTAAAACTAAATAGTCCTTGCTCTTGAAAATATATTTGTGATAGAACTGAAGCCTCAAACTGAGAACTATGTTACTCTAAACATTTGGAATGTTTATTTAGGTGACTTAAACACAGAGGAAGTTACCCGCTAGTTTCTAATGAGACGTACCTACGTTGCAAGGCTGGTCTGGTGTCTGCTCTCCTAATGGTTAGTTTTGATGACCCTATGAGTTCCCAAACAACGCAAATGAAGTCTCTAGAATAATTAAAAGTTTTGTTTCTTGAAGTTTTTTTTTGAACATGATTATTTTACAGGTAGTTCCCCTCAGGGGGATACAACTATTGTATCTATGGGAATTAGCGCTCCCAGGGGAAAAATGTGAGGGCCCGAGCTGCGAATTGAGTAGGCCTTCTTTTTGTTGAAATAAAATGTTTTTTGTTATGTTAAGGACCACTTTTTTCGGTTCACTACTGTCCTGTTTTTCAGCACCTCTGACTTTCTTCTTCAACTTTTATCTTATTTCATGAACTTCTTTCCCATCTTACTGTTTCTATGCCCTTTCTGCATAGATTCCTCATTTTCTTATCTCCATACTAAATGGTGCCTTCCTCCTTCCTCTCTTCGATACGCTCTATTTTTGCAGCGGTTAGGGAGGCTTAAACTAACTTATAATCTAATAATCTAATCTTTTACAGGTAGTTGCCAGTTACTTTCCTCCCGGATTATATTGTGCTCTCCAGTTGGTTTGAGCTTTTCAACTTTGATAGATTGTGCTCATCTTCTATACTCTAACCGTTGTGATAAAGCAATGCAACATTAAATCGAAGTGGCAATAATTTGGCGTGAAATATGCTGAAGCCTTTTCACAATGTCCTGCAAGAACAATGCTTGCATTTTATATGAGTATATCGACGTGCTCGAGGTGAAGAACACTGGGCGAAGTAAGCGTTGTGCTAATACGTACAAATTCGCCGCTCATACGTTTCGGTATCGAAACCGTAGTCACAAGGCAACAATCCAGCAAACTAGCTTTTGTAATGAGTGTATTTGGTCGTTTTGGAGTGATAATAGCCTGTTAGATGCAGTTAACGATTTGAATTGCGCCCAACAAGCCCAAAAACATGCGGTTTTGAAACAGGATAGGTTTTTTCACGGACCGTCTTTTTCTTTTCACTGCTGTCTTGGGTTTTAGCACCTACTGATTTTTTTTCTACAACTCTTATCTTGTTTCATAAACTCACTTCCTAACTTGAAGTTTGTATGCCCAAAGGATCTTGCGTGAGTACACACCCTGTGCATAGATTCTACGTTCCCTTTATTGCATGCTAAATATTTTCTCTCTTTACAACACCTTTGTTGTGGTTAGGGAGGCTTTAACTAACTTACAATAAAATGTTATCTATTCCCGTACTGTTGTCCAGTTTTGGATGCGAAATTTCAAGGCTGTGATTATTTCATCTATTGCTGTATCAGGCAGTGCAAAAGTAATTTCTGATTTAAAGATCTTCAGTAAAAATGAGTTCGCCAATGACTATTGAAATATTTATTCATGAACCTAATATCCATTGGTATCTATGACCTCAATCTAATTTTCATCTAGGTTATAAATGGCTCGCTTTTAAAATTGTGGGGTTGGTATAAAAATACAAATTCAACTTTTTCCAATCTCTACTCTTGTTGTTACATAAGTCCACTGAAATGGTTCAGTAGGCTTCAGAACTAATGGAAATCAGAACCAGGTTGTATGAACCACGTTCAACTGTCAAGCAGTTTTCCTAGCGGTAACAGAAGGATTCTCGGACACAAGAACATTCAACTGATCGTAATCAAGTGTTCTTGGACGACCTTTCTTTGGCTTATGTTTTAAAGTAAAATCCCTACTTCAAAATCGAGATACCCATTTCCTGTAACTTCTTTCATTCACATCATCCCCATAAGTGTCCTGAATAGATTTTGTTTCCACACTTCTATTTAAAACCTTAATGAAACTCGATAGAGTAGAACATTTCTCTTGGGATTTTCAATGGGACAAACCTAGATGCCAATATTTATGAAAAATAGGAACATAACAGATAATATGATAGAAAATCGTTTAGTTTACTCACAGAAGTATATTGCACTTATAACAGGAAGTAAACAATTAAGAAAATTTTACGCATTCTAAAAATCCGACATTACTTTTGCTCCAATTTGATATAATCATACCTTCTAATCTGAGTACGTAACACTTCTTTTTAATACGGTGTATAATAGTGCACGATGTAGAGTCGTACTAAGTTTAAACCTATATAGCCCCAAAGGACCATACGGCTTTTTTTCCTAGGAACTAACTCTATTTGTGCTCAATTAAGTAGTTTGATAAATAAAGCTAGATTTGTCCTCCTGGACTGGAAAAAATTGGAGATTAGCTTACGTGGGCGAGCTGACCAATTATGTGAACATTTTAACAGAACAAAATTTTGCCGAGTGCACAAACTCTGCTCTATGTCACTGACCGAATTCAAAGTCATTTTTTTTGGCGTGAGGTATTGATATAATTGAAGCGGACTCCATTTTCTGTAAATGACAGTTTTTGTATTCTGCCCTCGAACTCTCAACCTTTTTACGAACGTGCGCTATGAGTCAGATCTATCAGTGTATCGTTAAAACCACTCTTTTGTCCAGAGCTTAATCATTCCCGGACAATAAAAGGAATTGCCGAGCTCCGCTGATAATTAGTGTTCCCGAATGCTTGGGCTATCTTTTGACATTGTTACCGACTACGAATTCCGGTGGACTGTTCAGCTCAATAAGATGTTTAAGGGGGCCCTCCAAGGCCCCTTTTCTCTCCGATGGTCATTTTTCATATTTTTGTTAGAAAAGGACTCTTAGGTGGTGGATTATTCGGTCCTAAAATTTTATGGCGCTACGGACAATAGATCCCCTCCAAAGGGGGGGGGGGGAGGTAAGGGGGACGAAAATCTTGAATTTTCGACCCCATATAAAAAGAAAAAAAAAAGAAATGGAAAATTTGCGAATGTACTTTTGTTAGATATGTTCCAAGGATTCTAAAACTGTCTTTGTTTTTGTTTTAGCATAAAAACTCGATGAGTTCTATTCGTTTGAAATATCAAAACCAGTGGACTAAAAACCAATATGTCAATTTTTTTCAAAAACTAAGGCCTGAATCAAAAAAATTTAAAGAAGAAATTGTGTTTTTTTTTCAAGGGTTACATATAATAGTCAAATTTCATAAGAATCAAACTGAAAACAAAAAATTTCAAAATTTTATGAAACAAGTAAAAAAAATTTTTAATTTTTCTATTTTTGTAAATTACAATTCACAGTGTGAATATAATGTTATGCATGGAGATTATCGAAATAGAAATGAAAACAGCATTCAATTACATAAATTCTCCATTATATTACACTTCAACAAAAAATTTTGTTTTTGGTCTATACTGTAAAGTCATTTTTTTCAAAATTCAAAAGAATAGAAGTCATTGAGTTTTTATGCTAGGAAGAAAAAAAGACAGTTTTAGAATCCTTGGAACATTCCTAACAAACTGACATTCCTTGATTTCCCAATTTGTGCGTTGTCTTTTTTTTCTGCTAGTTCAAATCCTAAAAATTCGGTATATTTTAGGTATTGAGCAAATATCGCATATATATATATATAAATTCAAATAGGAAATTCAAGAATATCAGTTTGTTTGCAATGTTACGAGGATTTTAAAACTGTCTTTGTATTTGTTTTAACATAAAAATTCATTGACTTCTATTCTTTTGAAAACATCCCAAAAATGAACCAAATAACGAGTTTTTTTAAAAATTAAAAAAAACTAAGGCCTAAATCAAAAAACTTCTCGGATAAAATGTTTTTCTTGTAAAAATACATATAGTGGCGAAATTTCAGACCAATCGAATCAAAATTTAATTTTGACGGGAGGGCCCCCCTTAAGGCCTTTTAAATTTTCCTTTTATTTATTTTCTCCAGAAATAAACGGCAATTTTTTCAATAAAGTTTAACTGAAGCGTTCTCGTTTGTTTTACCTTCCTTTATTGTTGTGCATGGCGATCTTCGGTGATCGAAAGGCTCCTTTTGGCCACATGAATCTATCCTTTGGGTTTTCTCTAATGCTGATTGCCAACGAAAAATATTCGTTTTAGGAATTAATGTGATTCTGCTTCTTTTCAGATACATAAATGGTCGCACACTTACTTTGGACTTCCCCGATGGGTCACCATTTTACAGGTGCGTATTGAAGCTTTTAAATTAGCAGCTATTGACCTATTTGATATTCTGTGACGTACTCTCTGTGCATGGCTTTTTGGTGACTCCAGCACAGCCGTAGCTTATTAAATGAAATTATTCCATTGTGCTGAATACCGTATGGGTACCAAAGGTTGTTTGTTTTTCCATAATTGAATTTCTTATCGTCAATAAGCTAATGCCAACAATTTTTAATTTCACTTCATTACTTTTCTATTCTTAGTGCGCATTTCACTTAACTTATCCTTTTTCTCATGGCTTTGCGAAGATCGTCGGTGTTAAACCATACACCATCTTCTGAGTGTATTTGTTTTTTTTTCTGCGCAAGGGACAGTATGCAGTAAAACCTTGGAATGATTCAGAAAGCCTCGTCAGTTCGATAAGGTCCCGGTTTTAAAATGTAATCGTTTCTTCTATGGGAGTCTTCAGCTATACTTTGCACTTTACTTTCATTTAATGGCAATGAGTTTATTATACACATCAATTGAAAAAATTTGTTCCAATTGGCCCTTTTTAGGCAGGAAAACCCTCGTCAAATGTAAAGAAAGCAATTGACATTTGCAACTTTTACCTTGTTTTTTTTTCTATTCTCCACTATAATGAAATGAGTCGAGTGAAGATACCAACGTTCGTAGCCAACAGTGTGTTTTATTTAATTTCCTATCTACTGGTCTAGTAATTTTATTTTCATTTGAATTTGTTTCTTTTTGTCTAATTACGAGGGGAAATAATTTAGTGGAAAGACTAAAGTTATGTTTATTGGAATAAGCGCTTTTAGAGGAAAGATGTGAGGTCCTGTACTGAAGGTTAGATAGGGCTTTCTTATGATGGGATAGACCGGCTATATTATTGTTCATTCTTTGCGACGAAGCTATTTCATGGTTGTCTAACGCGCTAATGGGTGAGGTAAGACTAGATGCTCGCGTTCCTATCTTCGGAACGCTTTTTTTTTAGCGGTTAGGGTGGGCTTAACCCCTTCCCCGGCAGAAACGAGTAAACACGTTTTCACAAAATGTTCGTTTTTCAGCCGTCGACGAGTATACTCGTCTAAAACTTTACCTCCAAAAACCAGCTACATACGTATATAGTCGTCGATTTTGAGCCGTTGCAAGCCATTCTACGTGTGAAACGAGTATTCTCGTTAAATTTTTCGCCTGGCTCAGGCGATAAGGTAGAGCTGTGAGATTTCAGGGACATTGTTACTATACTTGCTCCGAAAGCCATTGTTGTCAGATGAGTGTTGTTTGCATCCACATTTGCATTCATTTTGAAAAGTACCATTCTAAATAATTTGATCTAGAAACTTTCTGAGGAAAAACTATTCATTTTTTTATGTGGAAATAGAATTAATTTGTTTTATATTTGTGCTAACAACTTACAGTTTTCAATTGATTTTGTTCATAATAAAATGCCGGAAAAAGGAATTTCATTTATCATGCATATCATAATTACTGCTAGATATTTGGTATACAATTGTAATAAAAATTGAAAATGAAATAGCTTTTCATTTCTCTTTACATTTGGTTACAAAAGTTTGAGAAAAATTGAGAAAATATGGTAAAAAATATGGTTTATAGGAAGACGAGTTGACTCGTTTTGGCCGACAACGGTATTTTCAAAATATAAAGTTTACCGCATAAATGGGGAGAAAAAATAATTACAAACTTTTCATAACCAGCATCAAAAATACTATATAGAAACAAAATAAAAAAATTAGTCTGTAAAAGAAACGTTTTTAAGAAAAAAATTGTTGGGGAAGGGGTTAAACTAACATCTAATCTAATCTTTGTTTTTTATGCTATTGTGATGTTTACGAATTGTTTTTTTGCGAATACTTGTATTATTGTAAAGCCCTGTATAAAAAGGAATATTTTTCTTTGGTATCTCAGGACCTGCACATTGTTTTGCCGAAGCGGCACCACCGCACGCACCACGTCGCACCTCACGAGACCTACTTCTGCATCACGACGGGCTGGCTCAACTACCCTCTCGAGCTTATCCAGTTTTGGCCAGCTCTCGAGCATATCATTGAATTCATCACAGGCTGCAAACCCAGGGCCGATGACTTCAAATGGGCTCAGAAGAGAGATTGAAGCAGGGTCCAGGCCTCGCATGATATCAATCGTTGCCTTCCCGAGTGAAAAATTTCAGGTAGACCCTAACATGGACTTGTACTGTTACGAACTTTTGCCTTCCCCGAGTAGACGAATTAAATTGGGCCCAAAAATCGAGGCTCCTCGTGGTCTCTTATTATATCAACTGTTGCCTTCCGTGGATTCTCTTCCGTTTAAGAGTGTCTTAAGAGTCCCTGTGGTCTATGGTAAAAATACTCGTTTAATTGTTCTTAGTATTTTATTGTTGTAAACGATGTCGGTTGAAGAGATTTAATTCGTTTTATGAAGAGTAATTCTGACCAGTTATATATTGTATATAATCGATTTGTCGAAAACTGTGTTGGGTGAGCATGTAGAAAGTGTCAGTCGAAAGTTAGAAAGCGAATTTTTGTGTAAGAGGAAAATCAACCGATATCGGAGTATGAAATATTTAATTCAAGTTCACTAGCGTAGCGAGAGCCTTAGCTTGAAGTTGGCTTGACTGTGAAGTTGTGAAGTTCTCCATCTGGTGTTCGAGGAGCAATAGATCTTTTCCAGAGAAATATATTTTTTTCTATATCGAGTAAAAAGGATTTATATGAAGGCATAAGTATTTCGTAAACATTGGACTTCTTAAGACAATCATTACCAGTCAAACTTGCGCAAAAAACGAAGCGGTCATTTCAAATATGAATAGAGATGTGTGATAAAACTGCGAGCTCTTTATTACTGCATAGGGATAAGTGTTATAATCTAACGAGGTGGCTTGCTTTACGTTATCAGAATTTTTAAAATATTTGGCATGATTTGTCTGCTGTGTTATCTGCGATTAAAATAGTTTACATCTGCTCAACGCATTAGCTTACGTGTGCTGCGACCCTTTAGTTTTCTAAACGTAATATGTACCGTCAAATTTGTCAATGGCAGCCGATTCAATTCTACCGAAGCTTGCATTATTTAAGAAATCGTTTAAAAACTTGGTTGTATGGCTCACCATATCTTGCGAATTTTTTATCAGTAAAATTTTTCCTGTTTGTATAAACTCGATCAGTACTAACATGTTTCTGTGCTGTTAGACGACCATGGCCTTCACGAGCTATGCGCGTTGATATGCTTTCCTTATATGGGTGCAATTGACAATTCGGTGTTTCAATCACGAATTTAGTATTATTGAGAGCATTTTAGTGTAGATTAGCACAAATCTTAGTTGTTAATTTTTTAATGGAATTTATTCTTTGAACTATTGCTACAGCGCTTCATTCAGGTCATATTTGTGCATCTCAACAAGCACGGTCTCATAGACTTGAACGCTCTAGCCGCAAGCAGCTGTTTCTGATGCTTCTTTCATTCAAGGTTAACGGTACGGTCTCAACTGTTCTCATGTCGCTGAAAGATCTTCCAAACATCTTTTTCTTCTTGTATTGTGGCTCAGGTAGTGAAATTTTGGATCATCAGTTTCATCTAGGTGATCCCCTCAGGGGGATACAATTATTGTATCTATGGGAACTAGCGCTCCCAGGGGGACAATGTGAGGGCCCGAGCTAAAGGTTAGGTAGGCTTTCTTTTGTTAAAATAGAATAGGTTTTGTTGTGTTACGGACCATCTTTTTTTCGGTTCACTGCTGTCCTGTTTTTCACCGCCTACCACTTTCTTCTTCAACTTTTTCTTGTTTCATGAACTTCTTTCTTAGCTTTCTGTTTCTGTGCCCTTTCTGCATATATTCCACGTTCCCTTTAACTCCATACTAAATGGTGCCTTCTTCCTTCCTCTCTTTACATCTCATTGTTGAGGATAGGGAGGCTTAAACTAACTAATAAACTAATAAACTAACTTCATCTAGGTGAGGTATTTTTATTTTTATTCATGGTCCATGAGTGATAAAACCCCACTATTGTAGTTAGCTTTATTTCATCTGTTCATTTGTATTCTCCTGCTCATTTGCGTAACCATACAAATGCATGTACACCGCACGAGTCAAGCATTATTGAAATTCTTGGCTTGAGTGGTAATGCATTAAATTTCAATCTCTGCCACCGAAATATATCACCAATTTTTTCGATTCAATTAGAAACGAATGAAACTGCTGATGTTAAAAGCGATTCCCAGATTGCGTGTTCATTGAGGTAGGTCGATTGCTCTGCGTTTAACAATCGCACATTCGGCAATTTATTCATTTTTCGGTCCCAGTTGTGATGCAGTGTAATTTCCCATATTTACACCGCACTGCTTCGGATAGCTAGTGTTTGTTTTGATGACACCGCGTGCTGGTTCTGCTGTTCCATTACACCATTGACAAACTGGCGACCAGTCGTACCTTGACTTGTTCGTCACCGTTTGTGCAGTCTACTGATTGTCTCAAACATCGTAGCTCATCATGAACTCTGCTTGGTAGTACAAAAAATTGCAATGGTAAAGTGGATCTGAAAAAACGTGCCTAAGTGAAGCAGCATAAGTGCACACTTTTGATGATCCACTGTCGTCAATTTCATGTCTACCAGAGATGTTGATGCCGCCGCTCTTTACATCCCCCCTCCCACTCCCTCCAGTTGAAGCCCTTGCTTCTATTGCTAAGGATACTAAAATTGACCGGGATGAAGAGAATGATCTGAACAGCCCGTCTGATATCTCTGAATTCTCAAGCAAAGAATATCACTGAATTGGATGTTTTGAAAATTTAACGATCTTCATGGTCATTATTTCTTGCTGTTCTCAGCTGAATCTGACGCTGAATGAAGCCACTTGGCATAAACGTTTTTTTCATCACTCGCACTAATTCGCCGTATTACTGCAGCACTCCTGAACTGCACAATAATCTTAAGGTCGATTTCTATATTCCTAACGCTATTTTAAATTATATATTTTTATCGTATGACAGCTTTCCACTATTCCGGATTGTTAGTTTGCTAATGGTGTATTATGAATGATTATTTCAGGAGAAAACATGCCTTGCAACATACCGCTCATTCTAAAGTCCATGTATACTTGAGCCCATATTGGTTAGTGTGAACCTTGGGTGCAAAGTTGATTTAATCCAAGTACATTGAACATATGATAGAAAGTAGGCTCGCTCGTAGGAAGACTCGTCCAGGCCAGTAAGGGGTCTGTTATAATTTTCCTTGTGACAGTGCGAGTGAGCGTTACCTAGACAGAGAACATTTGTGATATTTTCGTAACGGCATTCGTCATGAAGTTAGCACAGTAGACCGGCCTGACATGGCTGTGTGTCACTTTCCTCGTACCGTGCCGTAGATTTGAACCATTTCACTGTGCTGAGATGCGACTCCGTTTCAATGCGAGGGCGCCTATCGCTCCTCTGTAAGTACCCACCAAGTTACATGTGACGATAAACATCCTCGAGTAGGTTGCTTTGAGGGACGGGTAATTCATGTTTCGTAAACTCGCACAAGTATGCTTACTGATGAAGCCGTTAATAAATGAAGCTCATTTTCACAAATAACGAATTTGTGTACAGATTTGTTGTCGGAGTGTTGAATGCCCCCTTATCGAGGACCTAATTCCGTTCTCACTTCCTTATTCCAACTGATTCTTTGATTTGCCCCTCGTCCATACTTGCTCGTTTGTTCAGAATATCATGGCTTCCTTTTCGGCAGAACTTCCAGTTCTGTACGTATACCAGATAAGGGAACAGCGAGGTGGTGGTGCTTGTTTCTTTAAAAGGAATTTGTCTTGTGTGGAAGTTGACGCTCAATTTTACTAATAATTTATAACTTTGGCAATTTACTTCCCGTATATAGGCATAATGTGTTCATTGAGGTTATCTACCCGTGTGTTGTCTCAAAAACCTTGTTTGGGCTCTAATTCATTCTATTGCCTGCCTCTTCCAATACTCTTACAACTTATAAACTGACCATTTTACTCCTAAACCCTTTGAAGTTTTCATATATTGCTTTTAAAAGTGAATTTTTTTTTATCCTCTTATCTGCTTAAAGTGAAGAGTTTTATTTCCTATTTATACCTGCGAGTTCAGACAGACTCGTCATTTCTTAGTTTTCAAATACTTGCACATTCTGAGGAATCTAGCAGAGTTGGCGGTTTTACAAAGTTTTTCAATTGTATAATTTTTCTTAAAATTGTCCATACTGCATGATCTTGCGCTAGTGTTATGAACAGTGAGCAAACTTTTACGCAACGCGGTCACTATGTTCGTCGTTTCGTATCTATATTATGTTTGTGACAGCCTATACCAGTAAAATCAGTTTCAAATTTGACCGTGATTGTTGACCAGATTTTACTTTTTTATAGAGACATGCTTACCAAACAGTTCGTTCACGACACAACTGTTGGGGTTTGAGGTTGAAACAAGACTTGAATACTTAAACTTTAATAACTAAAAAGCATAGAACAAAGTGTTATAAAATATTAAAAAGTTAGCAATACGATGAACAGGTGCGATTGAATGGTTAATTCGTTTATACACCAAACTATATTTAAAAATACTACAATCAATGTTGCCAGCACCGTCAGGTTAAAATATTTCTCGAACATGAGAATAAAAGCAGTAATACAAACTATTGGTAGTATTTACAGTTTCTTCTAGGGTTGATTGTGACTGAATGAAAACAGCTTGTAAATCTCCATTCCTATCTCCATAATTAGTAAACTGATAGCATCGAAAATACTGCTCGCTGCTAATTTTATTCTTGATCTTGCTTGAAAGTGTCAATGAAATAATTTTAAGTGAATGATACCTCGATACCTAGAATTGCTCAATCAACCAATGAACATGATGTCACGTAAATGAAAATTTTGTCACATTTTCGTTACTATTACAATCACGTGAACTGAATGCCGAGTCGAAATGAATATTAGCAGCCATTCAACATAAGAAAACGAACACACGTCAGTTCATCTTACGAGTCCCTAAAATTAAGCATCGTAATTGCTTCATACAACTTGAAATATGCACGGCCTTGTATTTAAGGAATTCTTTAAGTAACGACATTGTAGATTCATACAGTAACAGGACGACAACGTCAGACTCAACAGCTCTGAGTTATTTCAGAACTGAGCTACCTGAGATACATGCCCCTGTGACAGATACATGCCCCTGCGATCTCAGAGAAGAGTAATATACTTATCTAGATTACATTAATAGTATAGGGTGAACTATTCTGCAATGCAACGGTTGAGAAATCGCGTGATCTAAGTACTCGATATATATAAGACTAAGAAGTATTTTAAAATCCCAGAAATTTTCCTGATCGCACCCCTACCTTAGCAGGCGTAATCCAAATAGTTGTGGTGCCACTCGTGGGTTTAACAAAGTGAGGCTGTCTGATGAAATGGAGTTAAACCGCTACCACCTTCGGAGCTTCATCGTTAGCTAGTCCACTGTAGCCTATTTTCCTTGTGATATACTGCCAGTAAGGCAAAATATAGGCTTTCAATTTCGCGCGTTGATAGTAAGCTACTGCGAGCATTATTGCGAAGATAAAGGCCAAGATAAATGCGAGCACGGCTACAGTTGGAGTGGAGGAAGGAATCTCTTCTCCCACGAGACTAGGGCACAGAAGTTGACTTTCCTCTAGGCCAAGTAGAGACTTCCCAACCAAAGAGCTAGGGATGCCTTCCGCACAGCGATAGTCGTCTGAGTCCCTCAAGACGACTTTGGTTCTCTTCAACCATTTGACGAAAGAGCGCAAAAAGCAGTCGCAAACAAAAGGGTTCTTGCGGAGCTCGATGGTCAAGTTTGCAACTTTAGAAAACCGATCTATACTCGAGATGGCTTCGGTAGACAGACGGTTGATGTTATTTCGCTGCAAGTCCACGTACGTGAGATCGGGAACACAGTCCAGTCTGAAGTCCAAATCCGAAAGTTTGTTGTCGCCGAGATATAGCTGGGTCAGAGCTGGCAACTGACAAAATATGCTGGTGTTTTTCCCGATAGTGTAGATCTCATTTTGCTCCAGGTGGAGTTTGACAAGAAGGCGCAGATCACTTTCATAGAAGATGTCCTCGAGACTCAACAGGTAGAAAGAAGAGTTGACCGACTCAGTGAAAGCGTTCGTGAGATGCAAGTTTTCCAAACTGTCGAATCCGTAGAACATTCTTGGCCGCTCTCGCTCGCTGATTTCTATATCATTGTGATTCAAAATGAGAGTGGTCACGCTGGCAACCTGAAATGAAATGAAAGTTACGCACGCGCGCACAATTCTTTCACGTCAACATATCGAATTATTACAGTTTTAATAATAGAACCACTCCGAATGAAAGCCCAAAACACAATACTTGGGGTAACAGATAAGCATAGCGAGGCAATTAGTTTTATGATATGATGGAAACCAACTCTGATAAAGTGGGTTATTAACGAATTTATTTCCACATTAAAGGGAACTTCTAGTTAGGCGATTCTTTTAAATTGCAATACGATTCAGGAATGTAGATTTTACATTCATTAAGCCAAGGTGTAGATGGATATGAAATCGAGAAAATTCATCCCAATCTAAATTTTGAATGTTTCGAAAGTTTCTGCTCGTTAAAAATTATGAATATAAATTTGAAAAACATTTTGATACAAAGCTCTATAATTAACGTGTGGAGTGTTTCGTGTGCATCTTCGGCAAAAACCATAAGTTTCAGCAGGTAGTACAGATGAAATGATGACAAAGCATTAATTGAGCACGCCGAAAACCCCAGTGAATAAAAGAGAAAACAACATCCAGATGCTTTAAAATAGCGCTCGAGCGCTGGCTGGAAATTAATATTTCGTATTTGTACTTATCTGCACACAGACAACTGATAACAACTGCACAGCCGAAGCTTACGCTATGAAAGCAGCAACGTCAAAACGGGCAAGAGAACTGATCAAGTGATAGGTTTTAAAAATAAGGAAACCATGGCGTGCCCACCCACGCCTACACATTTGACATTCCAGTGGCCATAATCCCATTGCAAAATAAGTATTTTATTAGGATTAGGACATTAAACCTTTTTCAACTTCATAAAATGCGGTCCCAAGATAGGAAAGAAGCAGGTATTATTTAATACTAAATCAAGTCAACGGGTTTCCACACCGGATTTCTTATAAATAAAAACATCGATACTGAAAGTTGATGAAACCCGAAAAGTTGCAGAGAAAGTAATAGATGCTAACAACAAAAAAAAAGACTGCAGTAAACTGAAAAAATTCCGTAACTGATACAGAAAATATTACTTCAATAAAAAAGCCCACTAAACCTTCAGCTAGGAACCTCAAATTTTCCACAAGGAGTGCGAATTCTGAAAATGGTTTATCCCCCGAGTGACCATTGCAACAGCACAAGCTGTCAAAATTAAAGTTAATTTAATATTTGTTTGCCCATCGTAATTTTATTCCGGCAAGCGACTGCAGCGAATTTGAAGAGCTTGGAACCTCCCGAAGTTTTCCACTAGTTGGGTCACGATATGTTTATAACTAAATAGACAACGCGCCACCCGTTGGGTCACGTCATCTACACACGGACAGGCTGAGAGGATGCAGATATGTCAAGGAATTTCAATGAAGGAACTTCTAACATTATAAGAAAATCTTTACGCCACTGTAAAGTACGTTAGGTGCAGTTTTGATGTACAGTAACTGGGTGGGAAGAACTAGGAAACCCGTATAACATTTACAAGCCGTACAACAGTGATTACTCGACCTATTTAGATTTTGGATCATTAAATACGAAAATAACACTTGAAACTGACTCCAGGTTTAAATTTTCGAGTCATTTCATTCTTTATATTTAACATACAACGCTATGGGAGTACAAACGGATAGCAATCAACAAACGCTGCCTTTTTACACGTCGACTTTTGGCTTGTGGTGGATGTCTGAAACATCTCTGGGGACCATCCAGCAAAAATTTCCAGCATGGAAACTGATCACTTTCCTTCATAAGGCTCTTCCACAGCTAATATGTCCTAGTGGAATCGCTCTCCTTGCTCGTCACTAAAAGCTCGCAATTTGCTAAGAATATATCAACGTGTGAATCTATAAAGTGCAGCTTTGGGGACATATTGCATCTAATTTTCTCAAAGGCATATATAAGTTAATTCTGTGTTTTTATATTTCAGCACGAAAGTTGCCAAAGAATTGTAATAAGATATCGAAAACATTGACGAGCGTTTAGCTCTTTATAATTGAGAATTAATTCAAACTGTCCGCAAAAACATGGGTATCTGGGGACCTATAAATACCTCCTGTTTAACTGAAAGGTGAGTTCAAAATCCAGAAAACGAACACAAAGAGGATAAAATTAATTCGTCAATTTGATGAATCTGAGAAATTATCGAATGATTTCGAAACTAATATTGAAAATAAGGTCTTGCACTGCATGTAATTCTTCATAGCCGTTTCCCACATCAAACCAATATTTGGTATCGATATGAAATGTTTGCGATGAATTACGAATAGAAAAAATAAGTATAATTCAGCTCGCAACTATAGAATTGGGCACCAACGTACACGCTTGTTTTCATCCTACAGTGAGAAATGAGATTTTTCCATTCTGTTGAGTAAAGTATTAGGATTTTTATTTTGACCGGAACCACATGTTCACATCGATGAGCCGTCGTGAAAGTTTCATCCTCTCACCTTGCTGAGCAGTAAAATGAACACGTCGCACTTGTTGCCAAAGAATTGAAAGGAAAAATATCATTCTAATATAATGGCTTTCAACGGCATTTGCCAACGATTTACGGCATTAGAAACAAGGAATGAAACACAAATTCTCCACAACCCATTCCAAAATTTCTCAAAGATCAATCGAATGCGTTCCAAAAATTTCCCTAGATCAATAGAATGCACAATCGAACATAATTGTCGCATCTGTGAACGGATTGGTAGAAAAAAGTATTAAATTTTTGATCGAGGTTGGCAAAACCAACATTTGCTGGAATTTTACACGTTTAAAAGCAACTGTAGCAAAGAATTTACCTTGTGGAAGGCTTTGCCCGGGATGAAGGTGATGTCGTTGTTGGATAAATCGACGACACTGAGATCGTCATAATCTTTCTCTCTTCCGAACACGTTCTTGGGCAAGGGACCAATTCTGTTACCCGTGAAAATCAGCACCTCAGTCCTGAAAGCATGAATGCAGCAAATTAAACACAAGTCTACAATGTTTTAGTTCGACCTTTTTTATGCGCGTATGCATCAGACCAACCGCCTTATTACAATACCCCTCAGTTTACCATCCCACGTTGAAATTTGCGTTAATTTAAATTCTATTCAAAACAAAGAAATGTCAGATTTATCACTTTTATACGGAATTATAAAAGACATCTACTTAATTTCAAAGATTTTCAAAAAATAGCTAACTGCAAATGAGAGCAGATCTTTGCATCGAAATTTGTGGTGAGGTCCTGAGTGATAAACTTAATATTGTAGATACAAACGAAGTATCTCGAAAAGTAAAACCGAAGTACGAAAACTAATTGCATCACGAAGGTAAGTTAGAAATTCGAAGCTATGTGCCTAAGATTTGGGGTTGACAAAAAGTAAAGACTTAGAATAGGTGAATCACTAAAGACATAGCTCAGAGCAGAAAGTAATTTAAGCAAGAATTTTTTGACTGTTGAAGAGAAAATGTTAGTTGAAGCCTCCTTATTCGCAACAAAAGCGATTTAAAGAGAAGGCACCATTTACTATGGAGATTAGATTATTAGTTAGTTTAAGCCTCCCTATCTGCAACAAAGGCGATCTAAAGAGAGTAAGGAAGAAGACACATTTAGTATGGAGTTAAGGGAACGCGGAATCGATGCAGAAAGGGCATCGAAACAGTAAGAGAAGAAAGAAGTTCATGAAACAAGATCAATGTTGAAGAAGAGAGTAGTAGGTGCTGAAAAAACAGGACAGCAGTGAACCGGAAAAAGATGGTTCTTAATATAACAGCATTTTATTTCAACAAAAGGAAGGCCTACCTAACTCTCAGCTCTGGCCCCCACATTTTCCCCCTGAGAGCGCTAATTCCCATAGATACAATAGTTGTTTCCCCCTGAGGGGTGTTTTACTATGGAGATAAAGCGTAATCTATGTACAAGGTGCGTATTTGATTGTTGAAAACTGAACGATTTATCTGCACGCCACTGGACTGGTTGTAATCGAGGTCGGTAAGCCGATTTGCAAGAAAAAGAAAGCGAGAACGTGTTTAAGACAAGCTGAACTCCAACATCCTTTAAAATTAACACGACCATGATAGCCAAAAGCGCAGATACCCGAGGATAACTGAAATGAGTTCGCGCAAGGCCAAAAGGCTATACCAAGAGGCATGAGAAAAGATGAATAGACCAAATTTTTTTCCTTTTCCAAAATAGGATGTAAAAATGAAATTTTATTCCACAAGTTGACTCGTCATCTCGCCTATTTATTTTTCAAACGCTTTTCAGCCTTTTCAACCTTCGAACAAAGCATACGTGTGATAGCGTTCAACTTGAAAAATGTGTCATTAAAAGTTTCCCAACGTCAGGGTGCTAAGTCGAGTACCCGGGTCGAGTTGGTACCGACTTCCGACACCTACGTGGCGTGTGGCATTTGAGATAAGCTTTCCTTTTCTCCTCATGGCGTGAAACACGGCGTTGGTATTGCCGGAAATTGAACCGGCTATGCTACACATGCAAGGCGACAGCTCTTACCCTCTTGCTCGTCAAAGAGCCGATATTCGTTCTCTGCCATCTACCATGATGACTTTATTCAACTCTTTCGAAGTCTGTGTTATGCTTTGAACCTAAAGTAATTAATAATGCGTTCAAAACTATGGAATGAGATCAATGAGAGCTTTAAAAAAAGACTGGAATCAAGTCAATTTCCTTTTTATATCAGATTAGATTATTAGTTTAAGCTTCCCTGTCCGCCACAAAGGCGATCCGAAGTGAGGAAGGAGGAAGACACCATTTTGTATGGAGTTGAGGGAACGTGAAATTTATGCAGAAAGGGCCTAGAAACAGCGAGGTGAAAAAGAATATTATGAAACAAGATCATAGTCGAAGAAGAAAGTATTATGTGTTGAAAAACAGGACAGCAGTGAACCAAAAAAACCTTTTTAATTTGGAAACATTTTATTCTAATAAAAATGCATATCTAACTCTTAGCTCTGACTTCACATTTTCCGCATGGGAGTGCTAATTCCCATAGATACAGTAATTGTATCCCCCTGAGGGGGCTTATTTATATCAATGGAAGCCAGCATTTCCTATTCGAGCAATAAGAAGAAATGTACTGATTGAGAAACCACAAAAATATTAAAGAAACAGCAGCCAAAAAGTGGGAAACTGGATTCACAAGTGGAAGATGCAAAAAAGTAGAGATACACTCTTAAATAGTAATTCTGATGAAAAATGACTGAAAAGTAGAAAAGGAAACATAAATTGGTTTAAACCTCACTAATAATAACAAACATGATCACAAAAAGGCACCCTTTAGTAGGGAACAAAGGAAACGAGGAATTCCAGGTGTGTTCTCACATCCGGAGCATAGAAGAAACATGAATAAAAGAAGTTATAAAATAAGACGAGAGTTGAAGAAAAAAGCAACAGGCACAGAAGAGTTCAGTGAGCTGAAAAAAGATAGTCCATTACAAAATGAAAACCTATTGTATTTCAACAGATGGAACACCTAATTCCCATAGACACTATACTTGTATCAATGTGTATCCATAGGAGCGCTAATTCCCATAGAGACAATATTATATCTCCTGAAGATTCACATAAATGAAGAAGGTAAAAACTCATAAGCAATACACATAAATAAAAGAACAGTAAACAAGTTATGCAACGAAAATGGGAATAATGAATCAAAGAAATCGTGACACACAAAATGTTACAAAAATGACCATTATAAGCAAAACATCAACTTATACGATAACAGACACGTAAACTCAGTTCCCATACGGCGAACAAAAAACGCACGTCACAAAAAATTTACTGATTTAAACAACAGATAATCTCACATTTCGTTAGCTGATTTTAACAGCAGATGATCTCACATTACGTCAAGTGATTTAAACAGCAGATGATCTCGCATTTCGTTAACTGATTTAAACAGCAGATGATCTCACATTACGTTAACTGATTTAAACAGCAGATGATCTCACATTACGTCAAGTGTATTAAACAGCAGATCTCGCATTTCGTAACTGATTTAAACAGCAGATGATCTCGCATTTTGTTAACTGATTTAAACAGCAGATGATCTCGCATTTTGTTAACTGATTTAAACAGCAGATGATCTCGCATTTCGTTAACTGATTTAAACAGCAGATGATCTCGCATTTCGTTAACTGATTTAAACAGCAGATGATCTCACATTAAGTCAAGTGATTTAAACAGCAGATGATCTCACATTACGTCAAGTGATTTAAACAGCAGATGATCTCACATTACGTCAAGTGATTTAAACAGCAGATGATCTCACATTACGTCAAGTGATTTAAACAGCAGATGATCTCACATTACGTCAAGTGATTTAAACAGCAGATGATCTCACATTACGTCAAGTGATTTAAACAGCAGATGATCTCACATTACGTCAAGTGATTTAAACAGCAGATCTCGCATTTCGTTAACTGATTTAAACAGCAGATGATCTCACATTAAGTCAAGTGATTTAAACAGCAGATGATCTCACATTAAGTCAAGTGATTTAAACAGCAGATGATCTCACATTACGTCAAGTGATTTAAACAGCAGATGATCTCGCATTTCGTTAACTGATTTAAACAGCAGATGATCTCACATTACGTCAAGTGATTTAAACAGCAGATGATCTCACATTACGTCAAGTGATTTAAACAGCAGATGATCTCACATTACGTCAAGTGATTTAAACAGCAGATGATCTCACATTACGTCAAGTGATTTAAACAGCAGATGATCTCACATTACGTCAAGTGATTTAAACAGCAGATGATCTCACATTACGTCAAGTGATTTAAACAGCAGATGATCTCACATTACGTCAAGTGATTTAAACAGCAGATGATCTCACATTACGTCAAGTGATTTAAACAGCAGATGATCTCACATTACGTCAAGTGATTTAAACAGCAGATGATCTCACATTACGTCAAGTGATTTAAACAGCAGATGATCTCACATTACGTCAAGTGATTTAAACAGCAGATGATCTCACATTACGTCAAGTGATTTAAACAGCAGATGATCTCACATTACGTCAAGTGATTTAAACAGCAGATGATCTCACATTACGTCAAGTGATTTAAACAGCAGATGATCTCACATTACGTCAAGTGATTTAAACAGCAGATGATCTCACATTACGTCAAGTGATTTAAACAGCAGATGATCTCACATTACGTCAAGTGATTTAAACAGCAGATGATCTCACATTACGTCAAGTGATTTAAACAGCAGATGATCTCACATTACGTCAAGTGATTTAAACAGCAGATGATCTCACATTACGTCAAGTGATTTAAACAGCAGATGATCTCACATTACGTCAAGTGATTTAAACAGCAGATGATCTCACATTACGTCAAGTGATTTAAACAGCAGATGATCTCACATTACGTCAAGTGATTTAAACAGCAGATGATCTCACATTACGTCAAGTGATTTAAACAGCAGATGATCTCACATTACGTCAAGTAATTTCAACAGCAGATGATCTCACATTACGTCAAGTGATTTAAACAGCAGATGATCTCACATTACGTCAAGTGATTTAAACAGCAGATGATCTCACATTACGTCAAGTGATTTAAACAGCAGATGATCTCACATTACGTCAAGTGATTTTAACAGCAGATGATCTCACATTACGTCAAGTGATTTAAACAGCAGATGATCTCACATTACGTCAAGTGATTTAAACAGCAGATGATCTCACATTACGTCAAGTGATTTAAACAGCAAATGATCTCACATTACGTCAAGTGATTTAAACAGCAGATGATCTCACATTACGTCAAGTGATTTAAACAGCAGATGATCTCACATTACGTCAAGTGATTTAAACAGCAGATGATCTCACATTACGTCAAGTGATTTAAACAGCAGATGATCTCACATTTCGGGGAGACTCGTGAGCATGGAGGCGTTAGTGAAGCCAGTGTTGGTGCAGTTAACGAGGAACAAGATGGGCGCGTTGGGCAGGTGGGGACTGTTGGGGTAGCGGCCCATGCCGCAGGTGCAGCGGCCATCGAAGGCGCGGGGACAGCCCGTGTCGTCCACGTCTGTGTCGGCGGCAACGCTCACGACCAGCGCGCACAGCACGGCTAACACCAGCCCTCGGGCCATCGCTGCTCGTGGAAACAGAGAACACAGGTCGTTGAATTACCGAGTTTTGGGTCAGATAAGAGGTTATAGGGATACACACACGTGCTCAGGCAACTTGACACGTTGGCTACGTTTGCGCGGTAGCTACGGTTGATAAGGTTATATAGTGCGCAGCAGAATTGAAAAACTTGCTTTACCTTTCGAATGTATTTCAATCTGTTTTGAGAAGTTTGGAAAGAATTACTTAATACTGTATTTTGTACGCTAAAATCGACTCTGAAAAAAGAGTAAAATAATTGAAATGCTACAGATTTTACGGGTACCTACCTAGATGAGCAATATACCTAGTGGTATTCATATATTCTACTCCGTAGTCAACGTGTCAAGCCAATATATGGATGGCAAACTTCAAGAGTTCAACAGGGATGCGAATCGCAGTTTTCCACGATTTTCAGTTATACATTTCACAATTCATCTCCATAAGAAATGAAGCAAACATTGAAGTTCAGTACGCCTAAATACACCTAAAAATATCTATATTCGATTATTATTTTAAGCACCCTCAACCCCAAAATACTTTCCCAAAAAAGGAAAGAAAACACTTAGCATGAAATTAAGAGAACGGAGAATCTATGCACAAGCGCGGAGCCACATTGCAGTCCTTGCACGTAGAAACAAAGATGAAAGAAGTTTATGAAGTTTATTAGTTTATTAGTTAGTTTAAGCCTCCCTATCCTCAACAAATGAGAGGTTTATGAAACAAAATCAGAATTGAATGAAAATGAATACTGAAAAAACAGCTGTGAACAGAAAATTGTTTTGTAACAAAACAAAAAACTCGTCTTTCACCGTACGGAAAACCAACCCTAACCACCATCTCAAGACTTCACATCGTTTTCCTGGGAGCGCTTATCACCACAGAAATATTTGTTTTCTTCTCAGAGGGAGAGGTGTGATGAGTGCAAAACATTAAACAATTAGGTATATAAAATTTATTAGACTTACCAAACTAGAAACTACAAAAATGACAAATCCACTCTTAGATAAATATGCTAGGATAAATTTTTAACGAACAAGTTCAAAAGCTTTGTAAAATTATCGAGGATAGTCTCATCGTGGGGCTAAAGCTGTTGACAACGATTCGTTTGCAACCTTGACAACGACAACGGTCTGCAAACGAATTCGACGCTTAATTAATCACTACCCCCATTCAGCATGCGGCAATGTTCATTGTGGAATTCAGCCTGGATACAACGCAAGTTGCACAACACAAGTCAAAATTAGCTGTTGATAGCTCGATTGGTACCGTTAGCAATTCGCAGCTGGTAAACTAGCAGGCTTGAGGCTCAACAAACAAATGAATGAAGTTGATGCTAAAATAAGAAAAAAAAACACGTTAACGTGGTTGTCGATTTGCCCGAGGATTAGATTATAATTAGCTCAAGCCCATCTAACCACAACAAAGGACTTCCAAAGAGTGGAAGAATGAAGGCGCTATTAAGTATGGAGTTAAGTGGATGCGGAATACAAGGTACGTTCCCACGCAATACCTAAAAGCGATAAGTTCGGAAGAAAGTTTGTGAAACACGATATAATTTGAAGAAGAAAGAGGTACTGGAAGTCAGGGCAGTACAGAGCCGGAAAGAGATGGCCCTTGGTAAAACACTTAATCCTTTCTATTTCTACAAAAAGGTTTACTTAACTCAGCTCGGGACCTCGCATCTTCCCTTTGGGAGTGCTAATTCCTTTAGATACAATGATTCTGTTCTTCTGAGGGAAGATATGAGAACAATTCCCACCAAAGAATGGGGAGAAAAGGACTATCGAACTTAAAAAACAACCACTCGGAACTAAAAAGACTTCGGCTATTTTTGCAGGGTATGCTAAAGGATACATCTGAGACAAGGCCATACACTATCAGTATACATACACCAGGATATACAGTATCAGTTTGCCTCGTAAACTTTACAAAGAACTTAAGAATCTTACAAGGGACTTACGAAGGTCACAAAAATAGGCTATTGAACGATAACTCCCTGGAGTACACCTCCCAGGAGAACCATCACAATATGAATTCAATATGTTGAAAGTTTAAGAAACGAATTCGGAAAAATATTGGCTTTGTTTTTAGCTAATATTGGTTGCACGTGAATGCCTGTATGTCCTTAGATGTATTAGCACCGTTGTCATCAAGTCCCACGACACGACCCAATCTCCCCTTCGGGTACTTTAAATTGGTGCTGCGTAGTGTTCTACGTATGTCGATAATCAAGCATATAGGCGAGGTTGGTCGTTTTGTCAACACTTGAAAGCAATACAGAAACGATGATTTTATTGAGCTGGGGAGAAAGACGGTCTTATTGAACACCGATTATTACATTGGTTTTATTTCTGTACTCTGCGCTTTTGCATAAAGAGCAGACCTCGTACAAAAAAAATGGGATTATAATTTATGGCTTTTGTATAATAGTTAGGCATAGAAAATCACAGCGATGTTATGTACGTGGAATTGTAATCAAAGATCTAAGACTGAGTAAACACCGACGCACACTATGACAGACACAGCATCGGTGAAACATTCAGAAAAGAGTCCATGCTTGTTCTGAAGTGAATAGGAGACGTTAGCTCACGGTTCGCAACGTATCAGGTAACTGCACTTTTAGCCTTTGCAAGTAAGAAGAGACTAATGCTTAGCACTAAAAGGCCTGTCAGCGAACGAAAGATGAGGCGAGAACCATATTTGAAGACTTCTTTTTCCCGCGTAGCGCGATTTATTTTGTACCCATGACGATTTTAAAGGTAATCAGAGCTGGATGTGCGCAAACACGAGTGTGGGGTTAGAGTTGAATGATGGAGTTGGTGAATTCATTCCTCGAATTCCGAGAACTGTAAATTTACAAGTTCGCTAGCGCATGCTCCTCATAACATAAGAGCTCATAGGTGACATACAGCATCAAATAATTTTTATGAGCAAAGACAATAAAAGTCAAGTCCCTTGAATTTTTTGATGAAATTGAATTTAGCCCCAAGGAAAACATCATGTATTACGTTTCTTTTGAACAGCAAAACATTTTTAGATACTAGAAAATTTTACACGTTCGTGAACTCGCAGGTGTACACAGTTACGGAAAAACAGTGAGCGATAGTGACAAGAATTTCTCATAAGGCACGTCTTGACTTGCAATCAGGCTAGGGTTGCAGCATTAGATACTGCAGTTAAAACAGTCTCCTATCTTGGATGTAACAGCTGCTAAAATACATACTTCGTGGTTCAAGTTCGTTTTAAATCCGAGTTTTGCAACAAAGCTATTCAGGTGACGCATTGAGGTATAAGGCAATATTCAGAAATAAGATGGCGTTAATTTTGTAGTCGGGATCGGGGTTAATAAAGAAATCACTTATATTAGGTACTTGAGCCACACGTTTTTGTCAGTTCAAAATAACTTTTATAGTTAACTTCTTACAGTATCATTCTGACCTTTTTAAAAAGAAATAATTCTTTAGACACATATAAACGATCAGGTTTTCACAGACATAGCATTCACCAAAATTGAATACGTATGTGGTATGAAAACCGTACTATATAATTTTAACAATTTCTACAAAGACAAACGCAGACGTAATAAAAATCTACCTACATATACATATAATTATAAGGTGAAAATTTCAGTGCAATTTATCGACCAGTTACGAAGTTCAAGATGAGTATCGTCACCAATATTTATACTGGGCGTAGGGTCACGCGAGTTTAAGCTGGTTAGGCAGTAACACCGTCACAGAGATGGAAGTTAGCTGTGGTGTATGGGTGACAAAAACGTGCAACTCCATCGAGCGTTCATGCCTTTGTTCCTCGTCGCAATTAAGACCAAACCTAGCACAAGTCGCAGTAAATACAACTGCGCCTCGAAGAATCTATTCATTCGTTTTAATGAGAAAAGCATGATTATGAAACCCAGAGCCTGTTGTACAGGATGGGCTCAGATGGCATGAGGACTCCGGCACTCCCACAACACTAGACAAAACTACCTCCTCCTCCTCCTCCTCCCCGCTAGCTCTCTCCCCCCGCCACCGACAGACAGGAACACGTACGGCACAGCTGCATGACGACTCGAAACCTGAACAAAAGCAGGTTCGGATTGGTAGATCAAGAATCGATTGTAAAATTGGCACTCATTTTGCAACCGAGGCACATTTTGGTCAAGATGATTCACTATTCGTATGGCGACTTCGATGCACACTGCGTCGGTATCACTCAGAGGGATTGACAACATTCCTAGGGATATTGAGGAGACAAGTGAAGTCACAGAGATGTGTCTAGATGTAAGAGTTATGAAACAATGCTCTTACGGGAAAGAAGCACTCTGTCTCATAAGGAATGACGCCTTTAACAAAGAAACGCCCACCCACATCTTGGCCTATGAATTCATTTACCGGACTGGAAAATTATCAACTGATGCTTCAACTTAGCATACACATACAACTGTTGTACATAGTTCAGCAAAAAAATTATACAGAAAATCAAAAAAGTTAACCTTATTGAGCTTACCGTCACCAGACGAGAAGAATAAACAACGGTAGAGTGGAAGTTGAACTTTGACGCACTATCACACCTGACCATGTTACGAGAACTGGCAAGTGGCAACAACCAGCAGGTAGCAGGGCTTCCACGGGTCTAACAGTTCCTACCCTAAAACTTTGTTCAAGATTACCCTAAAAATGCATAAATTACCCTAAAATATCAAATAGGCCCAGTGCTGGTATTAGATGAAAATATTCAATGTTTCCATGTTTATAGGTGTAAACATCACACAATATCAGGGTCATGCGGATATTAGAAAATAAAATTCTCTGACTTAATGAAGTCATATATACATGTCACGATACGCGCAGCAATTTTATTTTGCTTTCGCTATAGTTTCTTTTCTTTTTTTGATTACCTGGTTACAACTCTGTTCAATGAGCGTAAAATATGAGGCCAGGTGATCTTCTCCTGACTAGCAGAGATAAGCAAAGAAATAGTAAAAAGAAATTAACGAAAAAGTAACACTCGAAACATTCATTTATGGAACACGACACAAAAATAGGTTCGCAATTTTTGCGCAAACAAATTAAAAGAATTTCGATGAGAAATAAGTTCACATACACCCTAATACATACAAAGTTCACATACAAAGTTTGGTATTCTAATACAATAAGTTCACATACAAAGAACAGGGCAAAGAATGTAATACACTAAATGAATAAATATGACTTTCCTAAAATTTTTGCAATCAGTATACTCAATTGGTGCAAATTTAACTGAGTGTAGAGATAACTTACGTAATGTAAGACGAAGCCGATGTTACTCAAAGCTGAAAGTTAGCCCCATTGAGTCACAAATAAGAGCCTCGTTAGAATTAAAAATTTAGGCCTGTGGCCGGTTTATTTTTCGACAGAAGCCTACATGTCAAAAAAGCCAAAAGCCTACAGTGGAATACTTGTAGCTCCTCCAAGAATATCAGTCCTACGTTAGTAAGTCCTATATAGTGCCAAGAAAGAATATCAGTCCTACGTTAGTAAGTCCTAT
Organism: Morinoia aosen; assembly: GCA_030386875.1. NCBI lineage: Eukaryota > Metazoa > Arthropoda > Malacostraca > Amphipoda > Talitridae > Morinoia > Morinoia aosen. The sequence goes on from CM059562.1 coordinate 10,772,046, forward strand.
ATAGTGCCAAGAAAGAATATCAGTCCTACGTTAGTAAGTCCTATATAGTGCCAAGAAAGAATATCAGTCCTACGTTAGTAAGTCCTATATAGTGCCAAGAAAGAATATCAGTCCTACGTTAGTAAGTCCTATATAGTGCCAAGAAAGAATATCAGTCCTACGTTAGTAAGTCCTATATAGTGCCAAGAAAGAATATCAGTCCTACGTTAGTAAGTCCTATATAGTGCCAAGAAAGAATATCAGTCCTACGTTAGTAAGTCCTATATAGTGCCAAGAAAGAATATCAGTCCTACGTTAGTAAGTCCTATATAGTGCCAAGAAAGAATATCAGTCCTACGTTAGTAAGTCCTATATAGTGCCAAGAATAATGGAAGAAGAACCTCGATTTCTATTTTACAAGCTTGTTTATTCACTCCCATTACCTGCATTTCCACCAAGCCAACATTTTTTAGAAGAAGTCGAAAATTCCTTTTTCTTAACAAAGAAGCCAAACAGAGTATGGTTTTCAAATGTTGTAAACAATCCATTGGCTGTGCTATCCTGTTTTTCAACAAGATCATCAGAAGAGCTCTTAATTTTACTCTCACTCCAGTACTGGACGATGACTCCGAGCTGTTTAGCTTTACTGCGATCAGATGTTTCATCAATCAATACAGAATATAAACGTTCATTGACAACGACAAGATCACTTAGTAGATGTTTACCGAAACATTGTCTAATAATGTTTGAAGCTCTTTGTTTCCCTAAGCTTACTTTCTTTAAGAAACATTTGTTTCAGTAGTTTTAGCAATGAGTCGCTTAACAAAATTGGCAAGTTATGCTCAGAAAGATATGCACAAATCCGCAATTCAATTTTTACAGCTGACTTGTCAATTGGATCGTGTGATAAAATGAACAAAGTTATAGTTTGTGTTTTCCTTCTCTGCACTTAGAGATTTTTGTGGTGTTGACTCATAGCATGAAGAATAATCTAAGATTTACTAAACGTAATGATAGTTGAGCATATAGTACAGTATGCCATATCTTTAGTTGAGGTAAAAGAGTGAAACGTTTCTAACCAGCCTCGAAACAGTTGTTCGCTTCTCCATCCTTCCTTCCATTTTCATTAAAAGGCTTAACCAAAATTTTGTCACAATGCAACACTGGACGGGACAGCACCTTTCACAGTTGCACTCGACTGGAGCAAAACTACCTACCCTCGGCTCCTCGGCAGCGTCGTTTTGTACACCTTATGTAGCTGTACAATTCCAGTAAACGACGATCACAGATGTTTTGGTGTAAATCTTGATACATTTACGAGTTAGTTTAGTAAGGCTAAAAAACATAAAATTCAAAACATTATGTCAAGTTGCCTATCACTTTAATTATTGTCAATACTATTAATTAACCAAGGTATTATTCATGCAGCAAGTCTGGCAACATTAAACTGAAGAGAGGTCTGAGAGAGATGCAGCGATGAGCACATCAATTTATGCCTTATCGTCGTGTGCAAACAAGACTAAATTAATAGTGAGTTCGGGCAAGATTTGCGCTTGTTCCAAAGGTCTCTCATATTGAACTTTTTCATACAAATTATCCTCCGCAATGTACCTTACACAAGGTATATTGTAGTACTTGAAAGCAAAGTTGATATTGGTATGAAAACAAGCAATTACCCTACAATTTTGCTGCGCTACCCAGACAAAAGTTAAATTACCCTAAAAACCATCGAAATTTTCTTTACCCTAAGCTCTACCCTAGACAACCCCTGATTACCCTAAAATGGGGTATTTTACCCTAAAGTGGAAGCACTGGCAGGTAGGGCGCACTGGCGCTCCAGGCACACCTCCGTTTTCTTTGATAGAAAAAGAGAAAATTTTAAGTCATAAACTCATTCAAAGAATTGGTTGTTGCGTGAAAAAACTGTATGATTTAATATCGAATTACTTAATTTTGGGCTGTAAGAAAATCACACCTAATGTTTAAAATTTATTCATTCGCATTCTTTGACGGAAATATCTGACTCAAAAAATGTTTCGGGGAAATTAAATATCATGTTGAAGCTCGACTCGTAATCATCTTTTGAGTTTTTTACGGGTATTTCAAGTAGATTCCATAATCTACCAACATTGTCGACGAAAATTTACGAAGCATTTTTGTTGATAGCTATGACTCCTATAGCATGAAAATAACAGTTTTTGCATTTCTAGGTTAGAATCAGATCAACCAAATAAATTAATTCATTAATGATTCATAAATCGATCTATCACGGCCCCGAAGGGCATTTCTGTGAATAGAAGAAGTTAAAAAGTATAAACAGACAAATGAAATGAAGCGCTCGAGCAAAAATTATCTCTATATTTGTATGCTGAAGAAGCCATGCATTTTATTTTTGAGAATAAGTTTGTTTACGCATTTCTAGATGTGAGTGCTGTGTTGCGCGATGTTCTTTATAAATTAATTCATGACTAACCTCTTCTCAATACTTGATTGCACACCTCGTATAGTTGGTCTATTATTATACCTCGTGTGGCTTGTCTATTTGTACACCTCGGATGGTTTGTCAATTAGTACTCCTCGTATGGAATTTCTGTTTGAGGACGTCTTATATTAAGAAATTTTTAAAAACAAATATGTTGGCATGTATCTCATGTTGCAACTTGGAAATAAACGGTTTTCTTTTCTTTTTTTCTTTCTTCTTTCTTAACACATTTTCCCAAATGAGTGAGGCGATGAGCATTAAAAATAATTGCAAACGCTTAGAAGATTGTCGATTTTGCCTGAATTAATTTTGGTGAAAAAGTCTTTATTCCAGCCAGCCTTACACAGCCAAGTAGCCGGCAACTATGACACCCTACTACATAAAGGTCTATAAATTCAAAATCTTGAATGAAATTACTGTTTTGATTTAGGGCTGTCGCGACAGCTATAAATCTTGTGTGAATGTTAAAAGACGCGTCCGAGGCTTTCTTCAGTAGTAGTTACAGTATTTAGAAGCTTTCAGTCCTTGTGTGCAAAATAAAACATCCAAGGCAATATGTCTTAATTCTGTTTCTTTCAATTATATATTCAAGCCCTGACACAACTATTGTCTACTTTCAACGGTTTGCTTATAAATTTAGGACCTATTTTTCAAATATCCAAAACTCAAAATTGGTTGTATTGCATTTAATTTATCAAACTTTATGGAAATAAACGTGTTTTCTTCTGTCTTTTCTTCCTTTTCAGAAACATTTGTTTGTACTGAACTAATGTGTTAATTTTTAAAATCAACGCTTTTCTGCTTTCATGCACACAGCAGCATTAATTTTTTAACTGAAAAGCGACACTTTTTCCCTGTTTTGGAGAATTTAAATTAAATTTATTCGATCAACAGTTATTTCTCTGAGTGTAAATGTGAATACTGACAATATTGAGCTTATGCCCAAAGTATGTTTTCAAAATATAATTTTAAGCCGTGAATATTTTCTGTGGCTAGACAGTATTTCCTATTTCAGCATCATATACAATTTTTATTGAGTTTGCGTTGTCTTACTGTTTGTTAATATCGAGCACAATTACCCATATGTTAAGAGCACGAGAACTTTTCTACCTCCTTAAATTCTCCTTGTTGAATTATAAACTTATAAGAAATGCAGCACAAGATCATAGTATCAATACAGACATTTCAAAAAGGAGATGCAATATCAACGAAAATGTTATTCTCGAGAATATTTTTCGTAGTATTTTGAATGAGCGACCAGTCGAATATTGAAGTCTAAGCTACAAACAAGATACCTGTCACGACAAATTTTTTTCATATGAAAACAATTACCCGGCCTACCTGGAGTCACATGTACACTACTATATAGGAATGTCAGGGCCAAGCGACGGAAGTATTCCGTACAGCTCTAATAGTGGGGACGTCAGGTCAAAATGCTCTAGGCACCCCAACCGCCTCGGGAATTGAAACACGAAACAACCAATAGTTTTATTGATTTCATAAATAAAGAAAAATATATAAATATATATCTTAACTTAAAGTTAGCACGGTAGAATGCAGGTGGAGAACCCGTGATGGTGGGCGAGCACAACAGCGGTCATAGAACACACGCCAGGATGGGGCACCAAGGACCGGTGCAGGATAAGGCACCAAGGACCGGTGCAGGATAAGGCACCAAGGACCCGTGCAGGATAAGGCACCAAGGACCCGTGCAGGATAAGGCACCAAGGACCCGTGCAGGATAAGGCACCAAGGACCCGTGCAGGATAAGGCACCAAGGACCCGTGCAGGATAAGGCACCATGCAAGGACCCGTGCAGGATAAGGCACCAAGGATGAGGCACGCAGGTGCGCTAGGCTACAAGCCAGCGAGTGAGCTAGTTGGTAGACTAGACGGATTAACATGAACCGACACGAGCGTGGCTTTCCGTAGCACAGGGTAAATCCAGACTGCGAACAAACACACCACTTTTAACACTGCTCGCAGCTTGCTAGGGTCAAACCTCGAATTAACGGCGAGAGAAAATCTCACTAGCGGGTCTAGCGGGTAACTCAATTTCAGTGAATATACAATAAGCAAGACAATGCAGAAAAACTTGTTAGATTTAACTCTAACTAACAGCCAGTCTAAGCCTATCGATTCGCACCAGGCGTTCCAAAGAGGGGAAGGAAAAGGGCACCACTTAGCACAGAGTTTCGGGTACGCAGAATCTATATAGGAAGAGCATAGACACAGTTAACGGAAAAAGAAGATTATGAAATACGATAAAGTTGGGGTAGAAAGTAGTAAGTGTTTAAAACGGAACAATGAACCGGAAAAGAGAGTACTTAACTTTACAACACTTAATTTCAACACAAAGAACGCCTACCTAATTTCAGCTCGGGCCCTAACAACACAAAAACAGAAGTAAGCAACTTACTCGTCAGAAATGGTGACACTATCTAAGGTTTAGAAGAATTAAGTTCACCAGAGTTCTATGGTTCAAGTCTAGAATAAAAAAAGAAACAAAATTAGCGACAGGGCTTAAACTACGTGAGCTACAATAAACGGGTAATAATCACGTTAGAAGGAGACTACGGTAGGCTCCCTCTATGATCACAAAAAGGTACCATTCTGTAAAGCATCGCAGGCTAAATAGAGGACTAATCTATGTCTTCCGACGTCACCGGGAAGAAGTGCGGAAGGCCGTCAGGGTCGCCCCTACAAGGAATAACAAACACAAACGCATATATGTAACACTAATGCCTAGTCTGACACTCTATGGAACTCTATTGGAATATCTGTTGCCACCGCAGCACTGCACAACTATACTAGCACGCTATCTCATCACGAAGCAATACGATTCGACGAATACTATATCTCTCAGTATCAGCATGAATGATGATCTGATTCAAATAATAAGTTATCGGTATTGCAAATACAATGATTTATCGCACGAATACATTAAAAGATGTGACGAGTTCTTTCTCATACCCTGTACAATACATACACATTATTCAGACAAGACAACTTGGAGGAAGAATTCATCTCAGAAAGCGTTCAAATGGGATTATAACATTAGTGAGGTGATGAAAGTATAGCAATTGTAATTCCCAATTTCATTCAGTAGATTTTTCAAATAAATGCGCATTTCCCAAGTTAGTCGAGTAGGTTTCACAGGTGCCTCATTTCACGTCTTATTCTATTGGTCTGTTACGTGAATATCTGTTATATCACTCAATAAGACCTTCTGTTGGTCTTATTGAGTGATTTTTTCCATTAAATAATGTCCCGTTGTATTATTTATGGATGTACTCGGTCAGGAACACACGATGATATTCCTCAAAATATACTTGCGGTTATCGAAAAGCATGAGGAAATGACGTTCAAGGCGAGAAATTTTCATAGATAAAAAAGTAAAAAAGGTCACCATCTAAATCGCACACAATTACCAGATGCAACTCCGAGGCTTCGTTGACCTCTTGATGACACGAGAGACTCTGTCTGAAAACGTGATTGAAAAAGTGACTGAATTAGAAAACCATTGCAAAGCAGATGAAGGAAATTTCTCACTCCCACCTGTGGAACAGTTCGAAAGTAATGCTATGATCGCAGAACGCCATGCACTGCAGTATTGTTGCTCAACCACATTGACACCGACACTATGTTATCCAGTATAATTTCAGGGACAATAATGTTGTACTGTGCTCCGGTCATGCTCTAGAACAGTTCGGCATCAAAGGTTTAGCGTCTTCTTCAAGCCACTGAGATGAACGCCTCAGAACACAATACATGTGAGCTTCGCTGATAAGATAGTGGAGGTCTCTCTTTGTACTCATGAATAATAAGCCTACAGAGCGGTGTCTTCTAAACAATAGCCCGCGTACTGTCTTGGTTCTCATTGTCCTAGATCGCAATTTCTGGCCATCTTGTTTAACTTTGCACGATTCACACATTCTAACTACACTGATAATTATGTTCAGTGGCTTCAAGAGCTCTTCGCGCATTGATAGAGCTCATACACATAACAGAACGATTTATCCTCAGTCGGATGTCAACAGTTGCATTAATTCTTCACGTCGTAACTTCTGCACGATCGAGCTGCAAGACTAACTGTAACAATGCATTCATGGCTGACTCTACAGTTTTAGATTTTCAATAAATATACGGGGCATGTTCTCAAAAATGTTGCTTATTAAATGAAATAATTTGCCGGCTTTCAATACACAACGAATCTTTCCGGATGATGCTTCAAGTTACAATAATTTTTGATGGTGACATGAATTATCAAGAGAACCTGATATTACAGTCCCTCAGATACTGAGACTAAAGTGCTATGACCACGCTTTGTAACGTCGTCGAGGGTGCTTTGTTACGTTATCGAGGGTGTGAAACCTTTTAATTAAGCGCCAAAACTACGTCAGTGGAAACAAAATGACTAACATTAAGCTGATAATTCGTACTTCGAAACTGTACACGACGATTTCTCTGTCCATTTTTCTTTACCTTTTTACACTCATGATTTGGGTCGATGTCATGTTCGAGGCGTGAGTATGAATGTAGAATATTTCCATCTTACCCTCACCATGTCACTCAGTGAAGACTTCAGCAGCAACAATTGACTAGCTGTCATTGACTCAATTAAAAAATACTCGCGCATGCAAAGGGGTAATTTATGCAATTAAAAGTGTTGGAACATCTATAAATTACGATTCGTTTGAAAAAGAAATTTTGGTTGACGTTGAAACCAATTTTTTCTCCACTTTTTGCTTTTATTTTCTCGCACAAAGGCGACGACTTTGAAGATCGTCCTACAGAGGTCGAGAGAGAAAAAAATTGAAAGGTACTAAATGGTTACTTCATGACTAAAACAAAAGAATGGCTTTTACAGTGAGCTTACGTTAGAAAGCAATACGGAATTTTATTATCAACATCCCCTACACGTAAAGTTATGATGTACTAATTGATATGTTGTGGTCAGTGGGAAAGTTAATACTCCAGTTTTCTAGTGACGCTAAACCAGATCATTTTGCTTTAGATGAGAAAGTAAAGAGTTCAATAATCCTAAAACTGCTCGGTGTATATGCCAGAGGAAGCTGCTCTCCTGTCTTTGCATGAATCTATTAAAAATAGTAAAAAAAGAAATAACGGCCCACCTATATTTACTCAATCAATTTGCATTTCACATCCTGTGTCGTAAGTTACGAATTGAAAACTTGTTATTATTGAAAATAAATGAAATTAGAAATAGAAGGATCAATAAAGTTCCCTTGAAGAGTTTACCCAATGAGTAGAAGTTTTAATCTAAATTCAATACTAAAAGTATTTAACCGACAAGGGAAGTCTGAATTTAGTACATAGGTTTACCTATTCCGTTTATCTATTTTGACGCATTGGCTACGCATAAATATTTGCTCGAAAAAATTTACGTAAAATTCATCAAATGATCGTACGGAAATGAGCACAAATCAAATAAGCATAATTTAACCACTAAAAATAACTTATGTAAAACTAATTTGATCAATTTCCCAAAGAGTTTAAAATTAAATCTGTAAACGAAAGATGAAATATTCCCAACTGAAAGAAGTGATGAAGGAAAATACCAAAAACACAAGCTCTTGAAATATTTACACCAAAGGATATTCTCCAATCTACTTTATATATGATAGATTTACTAGCATTTATTGTTTCAGTGACTTGAGTTGGAAAAAAAGATTGTTCTTACTTTCTCTTCTACGGCTTCTGGATTGTTGAATGAGAATGTGCTCAGGTCTGAAAGATTTGAAATGACTATCTCCAAAAATTTTTTATCTTACCTCCATCATTGTTTTTGAGGCAATTTTACCATTCTTAGGTGCTTAAACAAAATGTTACATTAATGGGAGAGCATTTTATTTAAAAATTTCATTTACTAGTATGTCCTAATGCTTTATTTGAATTCTTCAATAAATGTTCAAGCGTTACTTATACTCTTTTAACCAGAAGTAAGGTAAACGTAAAAACGTCGTCTTTCCGAGATTATTGTATCATACGATCAATAATATTCAGAACGATAAGAATATTCTCGGGCTTTGAACATCCCGGCATTGAGAATTTATGCCAACTCTTAAAAAAGCAAGATAAGAACAAATTTTAAGAGTACCGAAAAACTAAAATATTACAGATTATTTCCAGATTAAGCTTTTTGTAATGCGAGTGATAACAAATTGAGCCTCATTCACGAGGAATTTGTCATAACGCGTGCACAAAATATATCAGAAATCGAAGGCAGAAATTTGTTAGAACGGTCATCTCATATAACACGAGTACAAAATTGGCAACTTTCAGAGACATTTTCCAATCATACTGGTACAATTAGTAACTCACTTTAGAGTGAGAGTGAGCAGAATGGAGTCTTATATTTCAAACATAAACATTCAGCAGAAAAACTGTCCATTGTATGCCAAGGTTGTTGCGCTCGTAGAGGGTTTGGATACGTTGGTCCTACCTCTAGAGCTCTTGAAATTGATGTGACTGAGCTTGCTTACAGCAAAGACTTTGAGGTCAATCTTCTGAGTCACCCCTTCACTCAGCCATCAACTGTAATATAGAGAAGAATTACGAGCCAATGCGTTAGGAACATTTTAAAGTAATTGTTGCAACCATCTCTGGCACTGCTGATCTCAGAACTTAAAGTCATTACTCAGCTTGAACGGTAAACCTGTTCTCAATGACACTCTGTCAGCAGTCTCATCACTAATAGCTTCAGAGCTGAAGTATAAATAATGAAATTGATTTGTACACATCAACCTTTGTTGGGTTTAGCAAATGTTTACAATGATATATGACCACAAAACGTTTGGTTTTAAAATTAATTAATTATTGGTCTGAATTTTCTAGGGAAAAATTACCACAGTAACAAAAGTATTCTCGCTAGAATCCTGTAAAATTACACAAATCTAAGTGAAACACAATCATTGGCAAAAATCACTTCTTTCGAGACACACACACACACACACATATATATATATATATATATATATATATATATATATATCAATATGTTTTGGGAGCAGCGATTCATTTATACAAGTTTGATTAAAAAGAATGCCATTTTTCTGGTTACAAATAGGTTACAAATAACCGAGGCAATCCTTATCCAAAAGAAAAATCCGATTATCAACAACCAAAATACCGGCACACTACGAACTCTCAAACTCCACTCATAACTTTGCCTACAACGGTACACCGCCGTTCCCGCTTCCACATTTAACTTGCCTTTAACTGTACCATAGCTATGCTGAAACCCACCCATTCCAGTCGGTCCATTCTATCATCAGCAGCCATTGTAGCAGCACCTTTCTACCTCTATTGTAGCTGCAAACTTTTTAGCCTGAAGATGTCCATTGATGGACGAAACGCGTCGCTTAATTACAATGAAATGACCCTCGGAGAAACTTTTAATTTTTTAACAGTCGACCAAAAAAACAACATAAGATCATTAGAAAAAATAATGAAACAAATTATTAACAAGAAAAATGGCATTCTTTTTAATCAAACTTGTATATATATATATATATATATATACGGAAATGAATTAATTCAGCGGGTTTCATTTCCAGTAACAGGGTAATTTGTTGGAAGCTCCCTGAACGAAAAATGTTCGCTACATAACCTAATAATAGATTTTTCGGGTAGTTTAGACTTCGTTGTGCAAAAATTCTACAAACTCAGGTTGAAATAGCCTAACGCTTTTTAGGTTTCGCGCACAGTATTTCCATCACTCTTATTATGCACGGATTAGTAATATTTAAAACTCAAATTTGCTTATAGCGATGGTGAAAATGAAAATTCGAGCGTTCTCAATTTGCTACGTACTCTCATGCGAGGAAATTGCGAATGAGCGGAGGAAACAACGAAATTTACATTCCCTTGGTGGCGAAAGAACTGTAAACTGGCTACATTCCTCCACACTAGGCGGTGCAAGCTGTGAGCGAGCCTCTTACTTCACAGAAGAAACGCTTGCTCAAATTTCAATGAGCACACCAAGAATTAGGGGGCCCCCTTTTCATGCCGACTCTTTATTTCCATGTGAACCACTATTACTATGTGTGAGGTTTTGCCGACGAAGGCGGTGCATTGGCACTCAGGCAGTGCTTGTAAAGTTTAGCTGGTAATATAAGCGAATATAAATAGCTTCTATTTATTTTCGTTTAATTTAATTACAAGTTTTACAATTCAAGTTTTTAAATTGATCATAAGAGCTCTAAACTAACATTATTTTCCATTGATTATTGAAATGAAATGATACCTCACATATTTCATGTGAAGCTGCATTTGAAAACTCATTGCTACAAGCACCCATATTTATTTCATACAAGCTTTTAATATCATAAATATCCCTGTAAAATAAATCATGACCGTTTATTGAATTTAGATTGATAGCTCTGCCTTGGTTTAAGAATTATATTCAAATGAGGAGTACGGAGTTATTTTGGGGCTGTAGTACGTAAGTGTTTTTTTCGAAATTTGGCAGATATGTTTAACCACGCCACACGCGACACCATATTGACTATACATCCTTTACCCCTCAGGGGGATACAACTATTGTATCTATGGGAATTAGCGCTCCCAGGAGGACTATGTAAGGGCCTGAGCTAAAGGTTAGGTAGGCTTTATTTTTGTTGAAATAGAATAGGTTTTTATTTTGTTACGGACCATCTTTTTTCGGTTCACTGCTGTCCTGTTTTTCAGCACTTCCTACTTTCTTCTTCAACTTTGATCTTGTTTCATGAACTTCTTTCTCACCTTACTGTTTCTGTGCCCTTTCTGCATAGATTCTACGTTCCCTTAACTCCATACTAAATGGTGCCTTCTTCTTTCCTCTCTTTGGATCGCCTTTGTTGCGGATAGGGAGGCTTAAACTAACTAATAATCTAATCTAATCTATACATCCTTGAAGTAATGACGTAACAAAGCGCTCAACAGTTGGGGACTGTAGTACGACATTTGCCCTACCCTCGCAGTGGGCTATGGAGTATCGATACAACGGATCTGTAGATGCACTGTACAAAATGCACTGTTTTGAAAATGCACTGTAACAACACACATCTCGGCATCTCCTGGCTCCAATGTGCGCGCTCGCAACACCAAGCACTACAACTATCAAAGTATCGATCAATGTATTGGCTGATAAACTTACAATGAATTAACTATAGTGGTTGAATATCATTCAGACCGTTGCATTTCTACATGCGTACTAGGACGGTCATCTCATTTAAGAAGACAATCAGGTAATAGATGAAGCTATTACCCTCACATTTATTTTCAGGCTCCATTTCAATCAAGAGTTAGTGATCACGCCAAGAATACGGCAAGAGTTATGCATGCGATTCAATAAAGAGTGTAATAAATTAGATAACTCACCAAACATCATATTTAAATAATTGATGGACGATATAATATAATGAGTGTTACATCAAGTTGAGCAGTTGAGAAAATAGTTAATTTAATATTGTGATTGACCAGTAAATGATTAGCGAGTACTGGTCAATCAAATGATCGAAGTAAATGATTAGCAAATTCGATAAATATTTAAACAACATCTGTTTTCCTCCACGTCAATGAGTTTAAATAAGGTCATTTTATTCGCGCTGTTCAAAAACCCTTGTATAAAATATCCGGAAATACCGCTTCATTGCGTTACCAAGGTGGCAAACTGCACCATTCTGCCAGTGCTTTCCCCGCTGCATTCATGCTATAGCCGTGAAGCGTGTTCTCTGAGGTCCTTACTGCAGGGTTGTTCGAAGAACCACCGGATATCGTCGAGTTTCCTCATCAGAAACCTAAGCAATACTTGATAGACCAATAACGGATTGCAGCCAATTCCTTTCGTATTTATCACGATTCTCCTATTGTGTAGAGAGGGTCCAATCCTATTTCCACCAAACCGTTTCAAGTGAAGTGGAACATGGTTCGCATGTTTTGCGTTTGCCCGACATTCAAGGCTTTTCCTTCACTCAGGGCAGTGTATATATTAGTATACGTTGCCTTAAAGAAATGGTAGACTTTTCAATTTTCTTATTATTCACGCTATCATTTATGTATTGTTCAGTAATAAATGAATTCCATTATATGTGTTTTATTTTACCCAAATTAAATTGTTTAACTGGTAAATTTCAGCCGCTCGATGGCCTATGTTTGTGGATCGAGTTTCTTCTGCATTAGGTAAAATGTCCCTCCTGTAAATGTGACTAAGAAGAAGGAGTATCTCTGTATTTGAAACTTTATTGCAGCCCAACCACGCGTATTCAGGGACCAGGCTTCAGCACACTCACAATTAACGCGTACGTTCTGCTGCATAAAATCGGCGCAGCATTATCAGGATTCTAATAATGGTCATCAATAATAATCACAATTATCGTAATTGACGCTACCTGTGTATTTTAACGTCTAGAATCCTTTATCGTTCTCGTCTTAAAGAATTATGTTCAAATGAGGTATATTCAAATCGATGATTATGTATTCTTATTATCGTAAATTCGTTAAATTTATCATGGGTTTCACGATGCATTTGTCTCATATTAACCACAAATTTATTATTTGTTTAAATAGATATTCGTCTTATATTCGTCATAATTTATTCATTTAAAAACGTCTGGCGGCAATTCATTCATTTACGAAAAAAACATTTGTCTTTAATTTTTTATGATTCATTTATCGTACTCAGGCATATTCATCTTGTCTTCGTTGTTTTAGAATGCATTCGTCTCGTGTACAGTATCGATCGTTCATCATTTGTATTGATATTCAACCGTTATCTATTCGTTAAAAATTTTTGGTAAAAACTGCAGATGCAAGGCAAAGAGTTTATTTTTGTTTTCTGTTTAACTTGCAAAAACTCATTCGAAAGAGAAAATGTAATGACTGCACCGAACTCCCGCTTTACGAAACCAAAATTACATTACGAGTTCGAATAGGTCATCTGAATTTCCCTGAATTTCATCCTTTAAATGATATAATATAAAAAAAGAAAAAATTCCTTTTCACAATCTCTTCACTGGAGAAAAACTACCATTTCTTAAACATCAAAGTCCAAAAGTCACAGTAATGTTCCTACCATCAAAGACAACATCATTATTAGAGCCTATAGATCAGGGTGTGATTGTGTCTTTCAAGGCCAGCTACCAACCCTTCACATTTGAAAAATTAATCGAGCAACAAATAAGGAAGGAGGACCATCAATTTTAGAATTTGAAAAAATGTTAACATCTTCAATGCAGTGAAGATCATCAGAAAAGCACTGGGGAATATCACTCAAAAGAACATGGAAGGTGTTTGCAAGAATCTTTTTGCCCTCAATTTTTTAATGATTTTTTGGTTTTGGAAGACCCTAGAGAGATTGTGCAAAGTGAATGTGATAACATTGTAGGCGTTGCTAAAATTGTAAATGTTAATGTTTCTTTAAATGATGTCAATGACCTGCTTCATGCAGATAGAAAAGAACTAAGAAACGATGAACTCATTCAAATGGAAAATAATCAAAAAAGTGTCGATGGTGAAATCTCCAAAACTGCATCGCCCCATCTTCGTTTGAATGTTTTATTAAGATACGCAAATTGAATTTATTTTATCTAAATAATTCATCGTTTAAAGTACATTTATTTGCCTGTTGTATTTTTAAATTTAATAAAGGGCATATTTTTGAAGAAGGAACGGAACTTTATTTAATACATTATTTTCTGTGAATAATCAAACCTCGGTTTACGAACTCCCACTTTACGCACGACCCTCAGGAACGAATTAGTTCGTAAATGTGAGGTATGCCTGTAGTTTCGTATCAGATTTACTAATGCTATTCGTACCGTATAAAGATCGGCGGAAAACGTGTATATTCCACCGGGAACTTTAATTGTTTTGCTCGTTAACAAATCATCATTATTGACGAATCATTATTGCAAATAACAATTTTAAGGCTAAAAGTATTTTTGAAACAGATCACAATAATTATCCAGACTATAAAAAATTTATCTCGACAAAGATGAAGTTATAGCAACTGTATCCATTGCTACTTAGGTATATCCGATTATGTTGAATAAAAATTGACAAATTTTATATCCGATCTGAACGCTAAGGATATGCCAAACGTTTCTCTCAATATCAGACTTTAATGCTTTTGTTAGAGCTGTTTTCTGACTGTACGTCTGAGTGTTATAAGTTATTGACATTTAACGCGATTTTTCTGCTTTGTCTTCTCCTTAGCGTTGCACACGTTTTATTTCACCAAAGTTTAGAGATACACAATGATTTTCCAAATGAATCTACGATTGCACTATAACATCATAGCCTTAATTTTATACTCATTTGACAAAAATCATCTCCTAAAACATACTAACATTTTTATGATTGAGTTGCTACAAACACAGTTAATTCAAAGAGATAACATAAGCCAAAAGAGGGGAAAATTAGTGCGCCACGGCAAACATTTTCGTTAAAATTATTATTACTATTTTTGAAAGATGAACTTAGGGTTAAAGATAGCTTAAGGATTTGTTAATTTTTTTCAGATTTCTTTCATTAGTGAAACTTCTTTGCAATGGGTCGCTAGGGACATAGTGACTTTCTTACTGCTTTGGGAAGTTAAAAGACCTTTATAACTTCCAGGAGATCCTGGAGCTCAAAAAGGCTCTCTCTCTCTCTGTAAGTTTGTTGTACGATAATGATAAGATAACTTTTTGTGTAAAAAAACGCCGCAATATTTCTATTTGTGTTATTTTATTCGTTAAATACTGTAACCAAATAATGATCAAATTTTCAATAATGTTCAAAATGCTACGTACTGTTTAAGTGTTCATGATAAATGCACGCGGAGGAGATTCCTGGATTCCTCCAAATACCACTTTGTTCTTATTTTTTCTCGTTCAAATTCAACAGGTCGTGCATGACTCAGCAGGGCAGACGTTGCAATTAAACGTATTTAAAGCATTTCCTTGAAATGCAACCAGTCAGATTTGTAAGAACAGTCTCTCATCGAGTGATGTGATATCATCTCATCTGAACCTCAACATGCAGGTATACAATCAGCAACAGTTATTCACAACGTGAATCAGTCATCGTGTTAGTTGATTTACTTGGACAAATTTTCTCGCGTACAAATTGACCTTCACATAAGATGATGTACAACTCGAAGATTGACTGCATAACCCTCAATTAGAAAAGTAACAAATATGACATGTGAAGATTGACTGCATAACTCTCAGTTAGAAAAGTCACAAATATGACATGTGAAGATTGACTGCATAACTCTCAGTTAGAAAAGTCACAAATATGACATGTGAGGATTGACTGCATAACCCTCAATTAGAAAAGTAACAAATATGACATGTGAAGATTGACTGCATAACTCTCAATTAGAAAAGTAACATATATGACGTGTGAAAAATCGACCAAATTTTAAGCACATATAATAGAGTAACTTTTAATCTACTCTTAAGAAAGTCGAAATTTAACGAATATTATACCGATATTAAGTTGCGTTCTGAGTAGACTGAGCGCAATTAACGCGTATTCTAACATTGAATGGAGGTTGTGACGCTGCTTTCAAAGAGTACTGAATGAAAAAATTGAGCTACCATCTACCATACTTATGAAACAGTTCACAGTTCCTCCTGAGCAGCGCTAAACGATATGAAGTTGAATCGGGAAGTCTAACCGCGCGCGGAAACTCTGACGCAAGCCTCGCGGTTCAGGTATGTCAGAACCGAGCGTCGGAATATTTGTGTGCGTAGAGTGCGCAGTAGCGCACGCCGACTATCATCGGTGCTTGAGTCGAGTGCCAAGACAATGAAATGGTCCATTACGCTCGTGAACTTTACGATTCCGCCCTCTACCAATGACGTAACGAAGGACGCCGTCGAGTTCCAGTCAATCGTCGATTGAATACCCAGAATAAAAGCGATGAAAGTGCTAAAGTACTCTTTGAAAATGTGAAATTATGCTCGCCGTTTGATTTACTTTTTGCAGCAGGGCTCATGCTTTTTCAGGTATTGCAGGGACAGGAAACATCTTGTATTGTTGAAAATAAATTGTAGAATTTGAACTCACGACCACTCACTTGTTCTCGATGAGTTACTGCATTTTTGTGAGCTTATTTGTGTCCAAAAACAATTGATTAGAACTGCTTTGCACCACTCCTAGATGTGAAGTTGGCGGCAGGGAGAGATTACTATAGTATTAAACAGATTATAGATTAACAATAAATGATCAATAATTGATTAAAATGAAGTTGTGTCTGATTGTAATTTCAAGTAACTCCAGTACTGGAAGTGAAGTCTTAGGAAAGCTATACTTTCTTAACACTCTGTATCTGTTAAGGAAGTCTCTCCTTTCAACTGAACGAACTATCAATCCGTTTAATACCCGAGAAAGAAGTGCATTTTCTGCGATTCATTCAACTAAATAGATGGCATATTTGATGCGTCTAAGTGCACCGAAAATATGCTCTCGAAATTTCAACACTTTGTTCATACCTGTCGAACTTTGCCATTCCAGGTGAATTTTGTGGGCAACAGCGTTGTATTGACTACATTTTATCCAAGAGAGTGAATTAGCTTTTGGCAAAACCCACCCGACAAATTTTCGGCGGTCAAGTGGCACTCCAAACTACTCGCAGTATAGTTACCTCCATCTCGGTTCGTGCCAAAATAATTTGTTTCACTTAACGAACGCTAACATCATTGTCGAGAATTGGATCGGCGCGACAGCCTTGACCTGGGGTTTGGATCTGCCGCGCTCACTTCGTTGACTCTGCCAAATGGCTGGCCCGAGCCCCGCATTCCCACGTTATGTGAATAGCCCACGCTTGCACAAGCGCTGGTAAGTGCGAAGTATGCTTCCTCAAGTATTTCGTGCCCATCAAAGCTCTTCAATGATGTTCTGTAATTACTGCTGGTACGTTATCTCAATGATTTGGGCTACCAGCGGGTCGGTATCTACTCCCCCGAAGTGAGATTGATCGGCCTTCCGAACGTGCGAGGTAGACGTCCGTAGATTACACTTGTCAACCTTCAGAGTCAGCGTCCACGTTACTAAGCCTTGGTTTGTGGCTATACGGACCATCATTCACACCCAACTTGGGTTGCTCACTTACCTTGCTCACTTCAAAAAGTTCCGCTCACTTCTCCTGAGAATGCAGAAATCGTGAAGTAATCGGTTTCGGCTAGAGCTTTTCAAAATTCTCTAGCCTTCATCAATTTGTTATCGATTTACTGTAGAGTAATTTCTGTAAAGATGAGTGTCAATATTGAATTGAAAATGCAGATTTCACAGATTTACCAGAAAAGCCTCTAAAGTCCTTTCTAACATTTAATCTACCAATAGATATGAGCTTTTGTATGAAAACCAACTATAATATTAACATGCGAGTTATGGGAGTCAGTGAATTTTGTTGCGTTAATCGTACTAATTTGATCTCAACGTTATTATTATCTTAGAAACCAGAAATATTTTACGAGTCATGGATGCAGTGCTTGTATTTAACATAAATTTTGGAATGTTTTAAGACTACCGCGTGTATTACGCGCCAGAGACACGCACGCCGTGACGACGTCAACGCCAGGAACAGTGGGCAGGGAGAGAAAATCAAGCATCTAGGCTTTCAGGTTTGATGAAGCTAACTTCTGAGGAAAGTCCTCAGAAATGCAAAGATGCACTCAGTAGGAAACATTTGATACAACATGGCTTGCAGTTAGGTACAGATTTATTCACCGTGGCCAAGTGGTTAAGGTCCCATTGTTTATGTGGGTAAAAACATACTTGTGATACGTTTTAAGGAGATGTTTCCATCTAATCCGATGCTAGGAAGTGATATTAAAAGTACTTTACAAGTTTCAAATTTTACTTGAACATATGTCAATAGGCATCGTTGATTGAAAGGTAATGTGATTACTGAAGTTCATAAAGTTGAAAAAGGTGTCCATTGATCTCAGGTATAATTTAACTGACATGCACATGCACATGTCAGGCATAACTGACAGATCTTCAATGCAATCTTCCTTCTTTACTTCCACGTACAAATTTTCATCAAATTCATGAGATTAAAACCTAACATGTTAACCGCATGCTAAACTAAAATGACGTGCTGCAATACATTACTTTATTAACCGACAAAATAGACTACCGAAAGAAGCCATTAAAACAATTTAGTAAATTAGCTCACTTAGTTCTGCGACTAAAGTAGCTAATCAACTAAGATTGTATGGAAAGTTACGCAAACAAACCATTAAAATAACTAGAAGATTAGACCTGCTCATAAGGGCTTCAGGCAACAGGCACAGCTCCTGGGCTTGCTTGAGAGAGCTGCATGGAAACATTATGTCTTGTTCTTGTTTTAGCGACCCATCGTCTGTGACACATTCAGTTGTAGATATCCAAAAGTTGTAATGCTTTGTAGTGAAGTTTTGCCGTTGTAAATTTTGCAAAAGTGTCTTCTCACTCTTATAGAAGAAAGAACTTTAGTAAGAACATTAGTATTATTAAGAAGTAAGAAACATAGTAGCCTAAAAGTTTGAAACATACGCTCGTTCGTCCATTTTGCCTCTGTCTCTAGTGCCATGAACATCATAAAGAAGTAATTTGGTGAAGCGGGGAGTGGTAGCGCCCCTGTCTTCATCCTACATCACTTATTTATTAAGAGATTAGTGCTCATACTTCATCAATAATGGCACCATTTTTGAGTTGAAGCAATAATTCATTCTTGAAAACTAAACTTTTCAAATGCGCATTCATTCTTGCTCGGATTCTTCGATTGTTTCATTATTAAAACTTCGGAATGAATCTCAAGAAACATGAATTAAAGACAAGTAAATACAAGGAATTTTTAGTCGTAATGTAGAGCTCAGGTATCAAGTTTACAGAACAGGAGTTGGGACGAACAGACTAAGCATCCAAAATAAAAGCAACAAACTGTATATTGATATTTAGGGGGAAGATAAGATGAAATGCTATATATGTTGATGATAGGTCAAATATTTTGCAATATTGTGTGAAATATATACTTGTCGTCATGCACTTGGGTATCTTCTCTCTTCATGTCTCCAAATGATGTAAGAATTTCCTAATGATTATTCTGAGAAACCTCTTGTTAAATCTGACATGAGCATCTGATGAATTTCAATCGGGAGATTATGTCTTGTCTGTTCATGACGTAGTTTTCGACGACAAGAATATTGTTCAGCTACATTGGGCAATCGTAATCAAAATTTTAAGAAAAAATGTTTGTTTTACGCTATGAACGTAACAATAGGAAAAACGAGAAGGAAATAATTGACGTGTATGGGGACATGCGTTTGGTTGTATGCACAAAGCAAATAAATCTATAGGTGAGCATAGAGTATATTAGTCATCAGAGCGAGAGCTCATCATCACTTTTACAGCTGGTAGACTTTGCGAAAAATAACAGCAAAAATTACTCTCTGAGAACACTTCTGTTGTTGCTGGGAGGCTGAACCAACTTATAATCAATCAAAGAAGAACAAAGAATATACATGTATCGCGATACATGTATATTCTTTGTTATTATATTATTTGTATATTCTTATTATTATTTTATTCAAGTATATTCTTGGTTATATTCTTTGTATCGCGATACACTAAAAATTCAATATGTTTACCACGTTATGGTTCTCGATATTTTATTAATGTATTAGAAAATGTTGAAATGATTCCGCAGTTTTGAAGAAAGCTGTTAAGTATTAATGTTCTTATACTTTTACGTTTACAAATAAAATTGTTTGGACTGCCGATTCCATTCCCTGGTCACAATCTTGACGATTATCTCATTACAAATCCTTTAGCAATGAACGATAAGCGTCAAAACAGTATTTCTCAAGCATGGTAAACAGCCAGTTTATAATTCTTAAAAAGTTCGTGAAAGAAAAGCGGATTTTATCTCCATTTATGACACGAATAGCCAGCCAAATTCAAATACAGACTTTGTAAACTTTGAATTAAGTATAAAACATGAGTGAATTTAAAACTGAAATCCAGTAAACGCATCGGTATTCGATTTATGAGGAGTTAACCTGAAATGTTTTCGAACAGTGAGCCTACACAAAATTATTTTAGTAAGTCTACCCCGCCCCTCATAACGGAGAGGCCGAAGAGAGAAAAAATGAAAGTGAAAATGAAATGAAGAAGGGAAAGAGGTACGAAAGAAGGAAAGGAAGGAGAAAATTGTAAAAAGGCTGGAAGAAATGAATAAAAAAAGCAAGAACGAAATTTGGATAGAAATAAAAATAACATTGGATGCCATAATCAAGGAGCAGGGGCCTTTGAAGGTTTCATGATCCAAGCGTTATCGTTGATCCCTGTCAATTTCTACAAAAAAATCTTAAGAACACTTCCATATCATTTCCTTTACACTGTTACAGTATACTCGTACATGTTCTTTATTCTTACATAGGGTTTTTGCTCCAAGTAAAATTAACGAATTACAATATTTTTAGCAACCCTTCGACTGTGGCACATTGAGTGAAGCTGAAGCTGAAGCGTCTTACGTCGAATTTTACCTCGTTTTATTTGGATTGGTTTTCTCACTTCAATATGCAGAAGGGAGAAGTGGAAATTAAGTTACCTTTTTTCTTTGCATTTCCGTAAAGAAATTGTATTTTGAAAGACAAACTTATTAAAATACAACGCTGCCATGTTATGACATCGACACCTCATACAAAAAGCGTTTATTATATATTTGTGGATGCTGCCTACTTTCTTGGAAACGCCACTTTACAGCAAGGATTCTTGGTGTTGCAGAAATGAGGCTTGCACGGTGACGAGGTAGACGGATAGCACACGCCCTCGAATGAAGATGTTGCTATCATTTTATTTTACACGTCACACGAATCCTGAACGTGGTTTCATCTTTCCATTTACCAGTTATTTTGTTATCATATGAAACTATCTTCGCTGTACTTCGGAATTTAGAGTGAAGAAAATAGGATTTGAAGTCTGCTTCCACTTGTATCGGGTTTGAAAATAGTGTTTAACTTTATGTCATCGTAGTACTTAAGGAACAATGCAAACATTTTGGAAATCACTTGAAATTCCCAGCAATATTTTTTCCATTTTTTGTGGCAATCGGCTTTTTCTATTTGGAAAGGAAGAGTATTTGACAACAAATGAAATACTCTGGAAAATAGCGTGGAAAATCATTCCAACCAGATATTCCCAGATCATCGGTCAATGTTTTCATTGCTAACGATAAACGTCTACAACCTCGTGCTAACAGCGACTATACACGCGTTATTACTATGCGACTATGAGACAAAAAATCCTCGCGGAAAGCATTTGAATCTTAAATGAGATGCTCATGAGACCCATTACATGGACTCGTAGCTAGAAATTACTTTTATTTTCTTCTAAATTACAGGAACAGAAAGTAGTTTCATTAATGAGGCTGTCATAAAATTGAGGCTGAATGTCGTTCTCTCTGCCATAACGAGAAGTGCAGAAGTAGAGCGCCCTGCTCCGCCACGATGCGGCCAGTTGTTGCGGCGATGTCTGCAGGGGAGGAAGAAGAGGCCTGACCTCGGCGTAGACGTCGGGTCAAAGCGCGGTCACCCTCCCGATGGCGCCTTAGTTTTGGACTTTCGAACTGAAATCAACATTTGGATGGCGATAAAGAAGATAATCTAAGAGTCACAGGTCACTTTATCGAGCATGGACGGTCGATGCATTTTCTTGTGCAATGTCAAGATAATTGTCCATCTCTGGTTTGGACTGAAAAGAAAAGTAATCGTGAATTTGGTTTACTTTACATGATAATGGGGTGTTGTTAGCATGGCCAACATGCCCATGTTCAGGAATCTGAGATCATGAGAAACTGCCCGCTGCAAAAGACGCTGCTTTTCAGTTCTTTTAATGACAAGGTCTCAACGCGGAAATTCAGGTCAATGTTGCAAGAGAGAATAACGAACAAAAAACGAAGGCGTTCAACAACCGGCAATCATTCCATGTAGGCCAAAATATTCATTTTACGCTGCGTCAAACGCAAAAATTTTGATCTCGTTGAGGCTGATGCTGAAACGAGGTTGAACATTGGACCTGAAGTGAAATTTGAACTTGAAGTCATTACCATCAATAGAGTTTGCTCGACTTCTCTAAATAATATATCATCTGTATAAATACGCTGTGCACTGCTTCTTATTCTTTCCAATTTTTGCATACTTAATAGCAATTAGTGCTTTATTATTTCGACCATTCGAATAACGCGACACGTAGCTTGAAAACATAAAATTAGGCCTCAGAGATTTCTAAGAACGAACTCTGATAAAAGTTGTAAATTCGCTCCCAACTTGCATGTCATAACTCCAACTAACGCACCAGTGTACACATAAATATAACACAAGCAAATTTTTGCTTCAATACTTGCAAAAATTACTAGCCACTTCAAATCAATATACCTAAAATTACTAAGCATCAACTGCGATACATATGCATTAACGGCAAAACATATAAACTATGTGTATAAAGAATGAGTGTACAAAACTGCATCATATATTTGAATTTAATCTCCTAGAATCAAATTAACAAACAATGGTCATTTCGTAATTTTAAAAGGTCTAAGTCAGTGCTTGTGATAGCCAATATGTAACTACTCCTGAAGGAAATTAAATGCTATCTGTGAATTCCGCCACTGTTGAGCTAATTATATTGTTAAAATAGAAAAAGTATACTTCTATTTCCTCTTATCTAAAACTGTTCTGTAAGAATTTGTTCATTTCAACTAATACAAAACTTCTGTATCGAATCGCTTAAATGTGTGTGTGTGCATCAGAATTGAGAGCTGTCGTAACTAACAAGTTTTCAAAGACAATTCCAATTTATAAATCCCCTCTGATCAGTTGCACCGCTGCTGCATTTTACTTCTAGCTGACGTTTGCTGCATTTTCCGATTAATTTTCTTTTGTTTTTCCAGTTCCATAACTGATAAAATTGCAGATTCAGCGCACAAGAGGCTGCAGAACCAGAAAACTTAGGATAAGCTGCACGAGTGACAATATTAAGACAAAGAGACAACCCGAGAAACATTAGAAAATGAAACTCTGGAAAAAGCATTTTTAGCTTAACAAAGTGATTCTAAAGTGATGAATGAACATGGAGACTATTCCTTGGCTTTGCAAAACTCCCGTAGCGCACTGCAAGGCACGGTGCAACATGTTTTCATGCTATTTTAATCACTTCCAGTTGAACAAAATTGGCACAAAAAATGATCTTGTCTACGATCTTCAACTTATGTTAACCCTAAACTCTGATCATACCCGTCTACTTCATTACGGAAACATGTTCTTGCTTCGGGAAATAAGTTGTTGATTTTGAAAGAAACTAAAGAATAAGCTCAATATGGCAAGTTTGCACTACCATAGTGAAATTAAAATACCCAACGACGCTAAGCTTAAGGATTTCGACTAATATAGTTTTACTTCACGCTCATGCATTAAAATAGATTTTCATTCCACTGAACGAGATCTATCCCTCAACTTGATCCCTCAATACTCTGAACAAACAGAACGTGAATAGACAATAAATAATTACGTCAAATTTTAGAAAAGGTCAAAAATTTTCCTCATTCTACGTAAAGAGTTCCTTTAAACTTGAACAACCTCAATTCTCCAAAATACAAGTAAGTTTGAGCATATTCTCTTATTTCGAATAAAACTTAGCCTAAGCGTAAGCATAAAGAACCAGTCTGACCTATTTAGTTCTGAATTAATAGTAACCTCAACTCTTTAGCAATAAAGGAACATTTATGCAATTGGTACTGATTCAAACTAAAAAGTGACGGAGGTTTGAACAAAGATTATAATAATAAAATAATATGCTAAGTATAAGCCTAAAGAAACTCACTGTTCCCGTCGCACAATTATCATGTTGGTGTATACGCCCCTCGTTACACCTCGTTTCCATTACTTCATATCATATTCCCTAGCTTCAGTGCAATTTTGAGTCACTCTATACTCAAGTTACCCTTTCTATTGAACATTTGTATCAGACTAATCTAAACATTATTTCCATGATCTCTGTTCTCCCACACTCCCCAAGCCCACCTCCTGACGCGAGCGTTTGTTAATCAACACGCGTTTGCATTTTCAAATGGCAATAAAAAATCACTGAATCGTATTTTATTCTTGATTCTCTTCCTTAAAGTGCGAGTATGATTAGTATAGTAAACTACACCCACTAATTTCATAAAAAAGTAAATTATTTCAAGTCCTGAGGTTATAATTGAATGATTTCTTTCATATGCAGTCATTAGTGCTTCCTCTTTGTACAGAATTTTTTTCGTTCCTTCACGCTTTCATGATAATTTCAGGTCGTGGAAACCTACTTTCAAATTTTTCTGTGAATAATCCCTGAAAGTCACACAATCGTTAATGCAAAACAATCAACACTTCATTATCATTTATCGAGTATATTTGTTTGTTTGAGTTTTTATGTAACGCATTTATTTCAGTAATTTAGCCTTAAGGATAATAATGGATAAAAAATTATTCATTTATTGAGTGTATTTATAAACTACTGTTATTATTTTACACGAAATGCCACATTTTCATAACTATATACACATCCTTGCCGAGTTAAATCTTATAGAATTACAAGGAGACCAGCAGAAGAGGGTAAGAGACAGCTATACATGCAGCCGAGCTTCAAAGATTGAGTAGCAGCCACGCGATCACAAGATAGGAAAAGCTATTGGTGAGCTGCACAGAACAGAACACACAAAGAAACAAACAGGCACAAGATATTTACAACGGCTGGGAAACGAAATAAGAACAAATTAGTGAGCTGCACAGAACAGAACACACAAAGAAACCAACAGGCACAAGATATTTACAACGGCTGGGAAACGAAATAAGAACAAATTAGCGAGCTGCACAGAACAGAACACACAAAGAAACCAACTGGCATAAGATATTTACAACGGCTGGGAAACGAAATAAGAACAAATTAGTGAGCTGCACAGAACAGAACACACAAAGAAACCAACAGGCACAAGATATTTACAACGGCTGGGAAACGAAATAAGAACAAATTAGTGAGCTGCACAGAACAGAACACACAAAGAAACCAACTGGCATAAGATATTTACAACGGCTGGGAAACGAAATAAGAACAAATTAGTGAGCTGCACAGAACAGAACACACAAAGAAACCAACTGGCATAAGATATTTACAACGGCTGGGAAACGAAATAAGAACAAATTAGTGAGCTGCACAGAACAGAACACACAAAGAAACCAACTGGCATAAGATATTTACAACGGCTGGGAAACGAAATAAGAACAAATTAGTGAGCTGCACAGAACAGAACACACAAAGAAACCAACTGGCATAAGATATTTACAACGGCTGGGAAACGAAATAAGAACAAATTAGTGAGCTGCACAGAACAGAACACACAAAGAAACCAACTGGCATAAGATATTTACAACGGCTGGGAAACGAAATAAGAACAAATTAGTGAGCTGCACAGAACAGAACACACAAAGAAACAAACAGGCACAAGATATTTACAACGGCTGGGAAACGAAATAAGAACAAATTAGTGAGCTGCACAGAACAGAACACACAAAGAAACCAACTGGCATAAGATATTTACAACGGCTGGGAAACGAAATAAGAACAAATTAGTGAGCTGCACAGAACAGAACACACAAAGAAACAAACAGGCACAAGATATTTACAACGGCTGGGAAACGAAATAAGAACAGGCTGGCCTAAGAATATAGAAAATGTTACGAGAAAGACATGCAAAAAGAATACAGAATGAGACCCACGACCAACCTAACTGACGGCGGGCAGACTTTATGTTTCAAAGGGAGAAGCTCGTGCTAAATGAAACTAAAAAAGGCACATTAAATAGAAGCTGAGGCAAAGGAATGAGGGTAAAAGGTTAAGTCATGTGAGAACAAAAACGAGAAGCGAAAGCAACTTCTTCAAAACTATGCCGGATACGCTAATTTGCAAGATTCATTTTACATAATTATCATAATGGTATAAAAGGATGTGCCCCTGTGTTATATTTAAAAACAACATATCCAAATTCTAAACCATATCATGTTCATGCAATAAAAACCAACATGGAACAGAACCAATGCTTGTGACGAACATATATAAAAAAATAACAAGTCATTTTCCTAGTATTGACATATCCCATCTCCACGAGCTTTTCTGCAGCTTGCAATAATTAGCACTAACAAGAAACAGAAGAAAATGAGCATGCATAGTACGGAAAATTTTATTATCGATATTATTGTTAATCCGGAAACCTCATCAAGAGACTGGTCATTTGCTCCAAAAGCGGTGCGTTGCTGCACCGACCTCTTAAACCAAGTGGTTTATATTGGACCAAATCGCAGATAATACTCGAATTTCGATTTTCAAGTTACGAAAGTGTAGTCAGTACAACATTGAGCACTATACTTTTGCTAAAAAACCGAGTTCAGGGACTTCGTTGAAAAAGCGTGCGATGAAAGTCAGTCGTGAATTTTTTACAGATAAATTTTGATACGGGAAACTCCAATCTTAGTTATCAAATTTTGCTAGTACAAGGAAATTATGTGCGTGCATTGAGCGAAATTTGTGTGGCAACAAACGACTGCACTTGCATACAACGTGAAGAAGATTTTAAAAAGCAGGATTAGATTTATAAATAATACTTATCATGAGCAAAGCACAATTTGAAATTCCTGCATAGGCTATAGAAATAAACGTTTTAAGAAAGTTTCATCATCGGTGCCTCGCTATAAAACTAAAGAAATACCAATAACAAAAAATCTTCTCGTCATTTGCCCAAACTTGACGAAAAAACACACACACATGAACCACTTCATCACTCTAAAAAGCGGAAGCGCACACTTGCGACGAATTGCGGGGCTCTAATACCAGTAGTTATTTAAATCGCTTCTAAAATTCCTAGATCATTCTCCATTTTCATGCTCAGTGATGAAAGAAACATGAAATACAAATTCGTTGGGAATTACTTGAATTTGAACGAAGTAAATTTTATTTTGAACAGAAAAAGTGCAGTAGGTGACATGCATGCAAATAATTGAGTTTTGACGGTTTCATGATTTCATGATTTCAAAAATGGCTAACAAGGTATTGCTGAAAAGTTGAAATTACTCAACTCTCACTTTAAAAATAATTGTTGATGAACTAGGACGGTCAACAGCAGATTAATAATAGTTGATGAAAAAGAATGTGATTGGTGTCACTTAAACTTGGTAAGTCAGTAAATGGAGTGCCAAAATGCATCCAAAAATTCCAACGGACGCAAAAGTTAATCTTCTCACATGTTGATAAAACATTCACAAGGCAATAAAATGTGAATATCATCTGCAACAAACACATCTTAGTGAGATTCAGTAAATATACATCAAGTACGCAATTACTGAAGCAAGTCCTCACGAAATTTTAGAAATGATGTAAATGGTGCTAGCGCATTCTGATGAGATCGGAGAAACGAGACAAATTTCAAGCGGTGCAACATCTCTTGGGGAAAATAAAACGATGCAAACCGTAAACAATGCTAGGACCATTGGCGAAAATGAAACGACGTAAACCTTAATAATGCGAGCAATTCTTGGTGATAATGAAACGATATAAATCTTAAACAGTAAAAATATTTCCTGGGGAAAATGGAGCGATGCAAACCTTAACTAATCCATCACCTCTCGCCAGAATTTTGGTCAGAAAAAGGACCTTCATTTACACGGTCGATCCCAGCGATCCCACGCGCCTACCTAATGGACCGAAGTTAACTTCTGACCTTGCTTCTATTTTACGTAGGACAACAACATTGGATCCAATTGCCTTTTGTTGAACAAAATAGTTTTAATTTCGCGTAGAAAGTTAAAACAGAATAAAGTTGTTTAATACCACAGTAGAAAACTGGAATGGCCGCAACAGATGATGTCACAAGACAGTCTCACTTCACACAAATATCAGTGCTTCTCTACGTGCACCACACGCAGCTGCTCGTGTCAACAGAGACGAGTTAGAGCTCCTTATGTGTGTTGACAGGATTTGCAGGCTCGGAAAAGGGCACCGGCAAATTCAGGGATGTCTTGATGATTTAGACGGGCCATGAGACCCAACTTTTTGGGGCCGAGTGAGACGTCAATTCTGGACTGTCTGGAAGCTGTTTATTCTCACTGAATACATTTCAATCAAAGGAAACTATTGCTCACTTTGCAGGTTCGTAAGACTTGAGGCAAGATGTCTGCACCAGTAACGTTTGTATGTAAAAGGTGACGTGAAAGGCGTTGTTGTAAAGCAAACAGGTGATGAGTGATTAGTGGTTTGTGATGAATAAGGTTCAGGTTACGCACGATGAACTTAAGCATACGTGCAAATTTACTAAGTACCATTTTACTAACTCAGATGACCTGGTGATTGGTGTTCATAATTGTTCATAAATGAAAAAAACAATGTGCAACAGCTAAATTAATGTTGCTAACTTTAGCTAAATTAAGCTAATGTTCACGTCACTCCAGAAAACAGAAGCAGTCATTGTTTTTAAACAACAGTACGTGAGAGAGAAGCCAGCTATAGTCTCAATGGCCAAGCAGAGTTTGACTGATGAATAAACTTCGCTAAAAACGAAATGAAATGTTATTGTGAAGGGCCTAACAACTGTGATAGTTAAATTCTACAATTTCAATGAATTTTACTAACAGAACGTCTGATTAAAAATGATCAAACGTAGTATTCCACAAAATCTGCTACGGATAACTTACTCAAACTAATAAGACTTCGTTAACACCATTTGAAAACAGCTGAAGGAAAATTTCAAATTTCCAGAGGATGACGTAAATAGGTGACGAGACCGAAGCTCATGAGAGCGATGTCGTTACCGTGAGTAGAGTGAGTGAAAGTCGTGGTGAATGATTGATGTTTGCTGCCCAAAGTTAGAGCAGCACTCTCCTCAGCCGCTTCGTCTCCCAACTCTTGTTTATGAAATATTTCTTTGAGATAATCTCAAAACATTGGAGATTGTGGTCATAAATTAGGTCTGAGAAGCTGCGCGTGACAGGGACGCGCAGGTCACATGCTCGAGCCGACCCTCACCGTTCCTTCAAGAGGTCGATCACGCTCGGGTCAGACGGCCGCTATATAAGCCCTCCACTCCAGCTACCCTCACACAACTCGTCCGGACTTCAACCTGGCAGCATCTCCCTAGCTAACCGCGACTACAAGCTCACCATGAAACTCATTTTCCTCCTAGGTAAAGTTACAAAGTCAGCTTCATGCCTTGTTCTCTTACGTAAAGCTTAAGTGAGATTTTCCCTCTAGTTTTATGGTCCATTCATTTTCATCAAGTTTTAGTTATCAGCAAATTATGTTTTTCCAGTGAGGAAACAATCAGTGTTTCACTCATTTCTTTCTGAGGTAAAGATTCAGTGTTTCCATTATTTTACTGAGAGGTGAAGATTCAGTGTTTCCCTTTCTCTGAGGTAAAAATTTGGTATTTCACTCACTTTCTTCTCTAGGAAAAATTCAGTTTCACTCACTTCCCTCCGAGGTAAAAATTCAGTTTTTGATCCTGTTGACTCCGAGGAAAAATTGTAAAGTTCTGCTGATTTCAGCCAAAAGAAATATTTTTTTGTCATGTGCTACAGCTTAAGTTTGTTTCTTTGCAAAAGCTACGTGAACAAATTTTAGAAAAATACAAATACCAGGGATCTCATTCAAACTCAAAGCCAGAAAAATTTCAAGAATTCACATCTGTAAGTTTAAATACAGTGACTGAATTAGTTTAACCAGAGAGCACATTGCAGTCAGTGGCGAAAAAAGTTATTCTATTTTCTTCAATGTTGTGTTTGTATGACGTGTTTGGAGCTGGGGAACTTACTGCAACCGAACACTAAATAACATAAGATGAAGACTTAACTGCTTTTATTAAACTCTATTAAAATAAGTCGACTCTCGGCGACAAATTTTAAAACTATTTTTTTCAGGCTAGTTACATTTTTTCGTTTTCTTTATAGCTTCTAGCAGGAACGTACATCTGTACTATTATTCATTCACTGAAATATGAAACTAACGAGTGCCAATTCATGCAATCGCGAGAGCATTCAGAGCTAGCGCTTCTTGTCGCAATACTTCTCACAAAATTTCCGCTCACACCAACAATATGAAGTTTTAATTTTTTTCATTTCAAACTCTCAGTAACGTAACAATTTTAGTCAAACTTTTCAGATGAAACCGAGTTGTCGCCTGAAATCATATTAAGAAAGAGTAACGAAATACAGTACATGCTGTCGAACAGTGAATCATTATTCACTTCATCATTATTCAAGATATCTAAATACGACAGTTCTCACATGCACAAACACCATTAAAATGACTCATTGTATTTAAGCTAATAAACGTGAGTAGCAAATCGATAATAAAGTGTTGTTAACGCCTTTCTCTTCCAGTAGTGACAAACTGCATCGAGGTTTCTGCGATATAGATTTTGTTACGCATATCATCTTGATATCTTGGGCAAAGCGATTTGATGATGTTCTCAACTTATCTTTGCGATATTAGTTTTCTCCAAAATAATATAGAAATTAGGCAATACTGTGGAAACGCAATAACTTTAAAACAGATTAATTTGTGAAGTGCAAAAAACTTCTATGAGCGAACGTAAAAGCGGTGATAAATTTCCTTGTATAAAAATGTCTGACTCAAACTTGTCTAACCAGCAAATTTTGAGGTGGCAAACAATCAAATTTTTAATAATTTATTGTCTGGCTTATGTATTGAGAGTAAAAAAGATATTTCCCGTCCAATTTCTTCTTAGAAATTCATTTAAAAGTGTGCATCTAACTTTAACCATACAAAAAACCAGTGTTAACCTTACTGTTAACCATGCAGCATACCACTAAAAGGGCACTGTTACAGTAAATGCTGAAGGTTATGGTTCTTCGTGGGCTATGCAATATTTTGATATAAACGGTTTGGGTGCGAACAAAAATTCTGATTTTTCATCACTGGAATTTAAAATTAGGATCAAACATTATTTGCGTTCAACCATGGGTTACGAAATATAACACTTTCACAGGAAGGCTCAGAATATACTTCGTCTTGCGAAGATTGGTGCGTAACGAAGATTCTGTTCGCTGAAAAGACACGGCACTGTGGAGCCGTTTGGTAAAAAAGTCACATTACTGCATTATGCAC
Organism: Morinoia aosen; assembly: GCA_030386875.1. Lineage (NCBI taxonomy): Eukaryota > Metazoa > Arthropoda > Malacostraca > Amphipoda > Talitridae > Morinoia > Morinoia aosen. The sequence continues at coordinate 10,803,691 of CM059562.1, forward strand.
GCACAGTTTACATTATATATGCGTAGAATAGGTACACTTAGAAGCCTCATAAAATACTTTAACTCTACTTAGAATAGAAACTTCATCAGTTTTTTTCTTTGTTCCAAACAGCGGCAATCGCAGCTGTGGCTGCAGACAAGCCCTCGGCCCTCAGCAACGGCTATCAAGCGCCTTCGAACGGCGGCTTCATTCCGGACGTTCCGAACGGCGGTAGCAACGGAGGCTTCAATGGTGGCGGCCTCAGCAACAGCTACAGTGCCCCAAACAACGGAAGAGCTAATGGTTTTGGCAACGGCAATGGCAATGGCCTCAGCAATGAATACAGCGCTCCCCAGAATGGTGGATCAAACGGATTTAATGGTGGAAGCCTCAGCAACAGTTACAGTGCCTTAAGCAATGGTGGCTCTAACGGTTTCAACGGTGGAAGTCCTAGCAACAGCTACAGTGCACCACGAAACGGTGGCTCCAAAAGTGGAAGTCGCAGAAATGGTTCGAAAGGTAGGAAAGGAAACCGAGGCTCGAATGGCAGACAAAATGGATTCGGAAATGGCTTGAGCAATGGATACAGTGCCCCAAGCAACGGCTTCAATGGAGGTAATGGTGGAAATGGTTTCAATGGAGGCAACGGATACAGCAACGGTGGAAACGGCCGCTTCAACGGAGGCTCAAACGGTCTGTCTTCCGCCTACGGAGCCCCCGGAGGAGCCGAAGCCGAGCTTGCCGAGCTGGCCGCCAGTCTGCCTGGAGGAGGAGTTCCAGGGGACGACTTCCCCGTGCTCTCTGAGGTGCCCGACACTGGATTCCAGTGCGCAGACCAAGCTGTGTCAGGATACTATGCTGACGATGACGGCGAAGCGAGGTGCCAAGTTTTCCACATCTGCCAGCTGCGAGAAAGTGGTTTGGTCCAGCAAGACTCTTTCCTGTGTCCCAATGGTACCATCTTCAACCAGCAGTACCTCGTGTGCGACTGGTGGTTTAACTTCGACTGCGACCAAGCGAAAGATTTCTATTCGGTGAACGAACAGATTGGTGTGGTTGACAACGGAGGCTATGGTGCTGGTGCTGCATCTCCCAGTAGCGCATATGGAGCTCCCTCTAATGGACAAAATGGATTCGGAAACGGTCAAAACGGCAATGGATACTCTCAGTCAAATGGAAATGGATTCTCAAACGGAGGTCGTCAGAATGGTAACGGATATTCAAATGGTAACGGCAAGAGCAACGGTGGATCAAACGGGCGAGGTTTCTCCAATGGCAACAGCGGTGGCCGCAACGGCGGAGGAAATGGCTACAGCGGTTGATGCAATCGAAAGATCATCATGTTTCGCAGCTGTTAGAGTTTTATTGCAGTCGCTTTGGTCGTACAATGCCTTCTGTCTTTTACCACTGCCTGAAGCAATAATGCTCGTACAGAGGGTGAGAGTGTATATTGTTTTTAAATAAATTTATTTCTCTAAGCTGCAATCCTGATCATTTTATTTTACCCCAAACAATCTGAAGAATACGAAATGAAGAGAACAGATGACTTTTCTTAATTTAATTTTATTTAAAAGATTGTTAGAAATTTCAGATCTCCACATTCGAATATTGAAAAAGCAAGTCAAGTTACCACTGAAAAAATACTGATGAAATCTATTTTGAACAAGTACTTTTTAATACCTCAACTTTTAATAAAAAATAAAAGAAATCGTTGAAGAAGTAGTTAATTTTACTTCATTTGGAAAGAGAGTTTGTTATAATAATTTACGAAGCATTTCGATATGAAAATCAGTTTTCAAATAACTATTACAGTCAAAACTTGAAATAAGAGACCTATCACACGCAATGAATATTCTTTAGCCCTTATTTTCATATGATATCTGAATATAAAACTAGAGTGGCGCACCGCTCTGAACTCGTTACCAAATCTCGAATGCAACTACGAAGTCTCTTACTTGGACTTGGAAAAATAGCATAGACCACCTTTCTATTATATTTTTTCTTGTAAAAAAATCGTAAGAATCGAGATCAGATATGATAGGCTAAAATACGAAGCTGAGAAAAGATGTAATAGGATACCAAGTTTAAATAGATGTGATGGAACATCGAAGTTTTAATAGTTGTGCTCAAATCCCCAGCTCGGAGGAAACATGATACGTGGCTTTTGGCTGTGAGCTTCCCACCTTCCACACTGACAGCTCCGTGCAATGCACTTCCAGTGACACGAAACTGAGACCTGCAATGCGTGAGAACGAGCTCCATTGAAAGCAAGAGTGTTCTATTGACTTGTAATGACGGGCTCTATCATCATGTCATAAGGAGCGGCATGTGAACACTGCATCGGCACTCTCTGCCGCGCCTCCACAGCGCCGTGCCACAGAAAAAAAGTTTGCTTCCAATAAAGATGAGACAGGAACCATCGTTGGTTTTTCAAAAGGTCCTCACTGCCCCTCAATATGCTTAGCTAAAAACAGCTTTTCCAAAGACGTGAGCGTTTTGATTTAGAATTATGAACTCGGTTATCACACTCAGTACCAAATATCTTAGGAAAAGTATTGATGACGAAGATTCATTTTTTCCGTTGCTTTCGTACTTTGTGTTTTTTTATCAGTGTACTATAACATCCTCATTATACAGGGTGGCGCATAAGTAACGCACCCTTTTAAAAAAATAATAATAAATAAAGTATGAAAGGTATAACGATGGGGATAATTGCAAAAAATCGAGGAACTCTTAAAGTTTATTTTACAACTAAGTATGGAAAATAATATCCTTTAAATGATTACCATTGTTGGTCAAACATAAACGTACTCTTTTAATGAAGCTGTTCATTACTGCACTTATAACAGCTCAGGAGTTACCTGCTGATTTTTTGAATAATTTTCAGTTTTAATTCCTGTAGAGTATTAGGCTTGTCAATGTAAACTTTTCCTTTTAAATATCCGCAAAGAAAAAAGTTCTAACGGTTCGCGGCCTTCCAAAGCGCCGTTTGTCTACTGTTGATCCGGTTTCTTTGAATTTAGAGACCATTGCTTTTATGCAATTTTACCAGGACTTCTTCCATCATGAAAAATGTTCCTGTAACTTCTCTGCACTGCAATACATAAACCATTACATTAAAAGTAGAGTACAACAATTTTTGCTCGTTGTTCTTTCGTGTAGCGCACCATTTTGGAGGTTAATTTGTAAAAATTTATTACCGCAATATACACTGGGTATCTGTAGATACTATGCGGCATGTAAATAAACTTTAAGAGTTCCTCTATCGTTTGCAATCATCCCCATCGTTATACCTTTCTTAGTTAATTTATTATTAATTTTTTAATAGTGTGCGTTACTTATGCGCCACTCGGTATAATATTTCCAATATTATACACAATACCAAATAAATACCCAATACTATAACCATATAAAAGGTCCAGATTTAAAACTATACGTACTAGGCAAATTAACTTTGTTTTGGCCGAGCTTTTCAAGTTTTAATCAAAAATTTTGAACTTAAGCGTTCACTGTTCGTTATCGTTCATTGTAGATGCAGCAGATGTTCAAATATCACATCAGTTTTCAAACACAATTTAAATTCTTTCACGCTGCAGGCAATGCATGTATAAGGCGGCATCTCATGACAGAGAAAGTGCAATACGCAGTATTGTCTTGTGATAATCGAAGTGTTTTGACAAATTGTTGACTCCTCATTACGAGAAAAATGTAATTTAAGGTGCCGTATTCATACATCGTTCTCCGGTTTAGATGGTAGAAAAAGACAGCTTTTCGGTCGCTGTTATGTAGTCGCTGAGATGCGATCTCATAATCACCAAATAGTCCTTTTGTTCAAAAACTTTCAGAACTTCTTTTTTCGACGCTTTATTTTCAGTGATTTTGAATTATGAGCTCGATTATCAAACTCTGTACCAAATATCTCAGAAAAAAGCAACGATAGCGAAGATCCACTTTAACCTTCATCTCTTCTGAGAACGAATACTACCAACATCGCTTCAGGCGGTCCCAAATACGACCATTAAACAGGCCTAGCAGTCCTAATAATTTCTTCGGCCGTTTAATGAGACACGCAGCTCGGAGATCTTGATCTGTTACATATCGCCGTACTCGCGTCTCGTGAGGAAAGACGTACCATCGGAGCATCTTCAAAACACGGCTAGTTGCGTCGGAAAAGAAAATGATAATTCTTCATACAAAAGTGAATGGCTTCTCTCTCCTGGAGAAGATTAATTTGCAGTGTTGTTCATGATACTTAAAAAATTATTGAAGTAAAAAACATGAGATGTAACTAAAGCTTCATTTTTTTAGATTTTATCGTTTTCAAATGTTTTACTATATCTTTACTCCCAACATTGTGAACAGAAAAGATTTAAACGTATCTGAGAGGGTTTGGTTTAATTAATCTTTAGAATCGAACATTTCATACCTGCTGCTCGTTTGGTTTTGGCTGCAAAAATGACATGAGGCGAATTGTTGCGTGTGATCTAGGCACAACTCTAACACACTCCTCGGTACCCAGGTTTATCTCCAACTCCAACACACTCCTCGGTACCCAGGCTTATCTCCAACTCCAAACACTTTTCAGTACCCAGGCTCAACTACAATTTCAAAAACTCCTCGGCACCCTGGCTTATCTCCAACTCCAACTCACCAAGTATCCTGGAGTAAATAGCTCTAAAACACTACATACTGACAGATGAACAAGAATCAGTCCACGGTATTGATGGTAAAATTTGTTTTGTTCGCCCACGTTATTGGATTTTGTTGCTCACCTTCTCGAGAAAAAGCTTCTACTACACACAGTCGTCCTAGGCCCCGAATGAGCGCATGTGATACTTTTATTGCTGAAGCATGAAAATTACACATTGTTAAATGAAGTTAGGACATCTGGAGCTCTTTAATGCATAGATAAACCGAAAACATCTTTTAGTTTTTCAAATTTTGGACATCATAAATAATGTGAATAAAGGACAATTGAAATATTGTGAGATCATAAATAATGTAAAGAAAGGACAATTCAAATTTTGTGACATCATAAATAATGTAAATAAAGGACAATTCAAATTTTGTGACATCATAAATAATTTTGATTTTAAAATCAATTAAAAAGACTTCGATACAGCTTTCTGGTGAAATTCTGAGTGCTGTCGCTCACAGTAAAGAGTACACAAACAACTGAAGAGAAATGCGAAATTGAGAATAATTCAACGTAAAAGTGTGTGAATCTTAGGCTCTTTTCATACATGTATTGCTCAATTGACATTCAGTTCAGAGCAGAACACACTTGTTGCATAACAGGAAAGCGCTCACGAAGTACCTACTGATGTAGTATCTGGAATACTACGTACCCAAAGAAATTCATTTCAATTTTGGATTTGAAAATACAAACAAATCGTTTATATTTTTCAATGACAGGCGTAAAAAGATGATTCAGTAATTGCACAGAATTTTCTCAAACCAACTTTCCATTCAACATAGACAAGAACATATTTGGAACACAACTGTGAAATTAGTTTCTTTATGGCGAAGATCCTGCAAAAAATTTTATTCAATAGCGTTTACATAAGAGCATTGCTCATTGACCCTCCTACAAATGGAACTTGGCGACTTGAACGAAATACATGAGGACTATCGAGGCTCTGAAGATTTCCGTCCCAAGGCACTGACTAAGTTAGAAACTTCGCTACTACTATAATACAAAATGCATGGAGTAGGACAGACGAGAAACGATCGAAGCAACCATTCTTTATGGAATCACTCTTCTTGCGAATATTGTTTCAATCCTGGCACGCACTTATCATCCTGTGTTCACTTAGAGAATGCAGTTTCATAGAGTCGAAGTAAAATTGAACTATAGCATATCAATAGTGGTGCAACAGTCGGACAGTTTATAGTACAGTAGTGGTGCAGTCCAGGGTACAGTAGTGGGGCAGTCCACGGTACAGTAGTGGGGCAGTCCACGGTGCAGTAGTGGTGCAGTCCAGGTACAGTAGTGGGGCAGTCCACGGTACAGTAGTGATACAGTCCACGGTACAGTAGTGGGGCAGTCAACGGTACAGTAGTGGGGCAGTCCACGGTACAGTAGTGGGACAGTCCACGGTACAGCAACGGAGCAGTCCACGGTACAGTAGTGGGGCAGTCCACGGTACAGTAGTGGGGCAGTCCACGGTTCAGTAGTGGGACAGTCCACGGTACAGTAGTGGGGCAGTCCACGGTACAGTAGTGGGGCAGTCCACGGTTCAGTAGTGGGACAGTCCACGGTACAGCAACGGAGCAGTCCACGGTACAGTAGTGGGGCAGTCCACGGTACAGTAGTGGGGCAGTCCACGGTTCAGTAGTGGGACAGTCCACGGTTCAGTAGTGGGGCAGTCCACGGTACAGTAGTGGGGCAGTCCACGGTACAGTAGTGAGACAGTCCACGGTACAGTAGTGGGGCAGTCCACGGTACAGTAGTGGGGCAGTCCACGGTTCAGTAGTGGGGCAGTCCACGGTACAGTAGTGGGGCAGTCCACGGTACAGTAGTGGGGCAGTTCACGGTACAGTAGTGGGACAGTCCACGCTACAGTAGTGGGATAGTCTACAATACAGTACCTCAACAGCTGTTAGCAGAACAGTAGGAGTATATGTCACAGAAGGAAGCAAGCTCATAATCTTCCCGAGGGATATTTTTTGTATACTGTGAGCAAAACAGAAAATATTCCATTGAAAGAATCAGTGATTCACTTCGAAAGACATATTCGCATATTTACCTGAGCTGCAGTCAACACTGACATAGAATAGAACAAGAATCAAACTGTATTCGTGCACGTTCTGCAACATTGTGGTTTTATTTATAAATTTCTTAAATCTTTGATTAGAGTTAATTACGCACACAATAAGTCATGCAGCGCAGACGTACTTCACTTTACGAGTTGGTTGATGCAAATTGAATGACTTAATATTTTTTCAAGCAAGAACTATCAAATCAATCTGATGCAAAACCCCTTAATTATAGAATGAGAAGTGTTCTTTCCTCAGCACCCTCGTACGTCCTCAACAAAAGACGCCAAGTGGTCAAGCTGCGCGTGTCTCATCTCTCCTATTTAATGAACGATCCAAAATGAGAAATGAAATCAAAGCATAGATTCAATCAGAGGGAGAGAACATATAAATCACAGCTCGTACGTCTGAACACGACCGAACAATGCAGTGCGCGCATTCGGAGATGAGCCTCGTATAGCGCAAATTATATAAAATTTGTGTCGCCCACAGACGAAGAGTCTTGTGCGAGAGCGTCCCCTCGAATATCTGACATGGCTGTGGTGTAATTGGGTCACACTTCAATTGCTGGCTGCGGAACGTGTCACAAAAACAATTGTCAATCATATCTTTTTGAAATTATTTCAGGGCTTATTTTTCGCTGAAGGATCACTAATGACCAAGGATGACTTGATGACCAAAGATCGAAAGGAACTATTATACTTCTTCAATTTCTGAGCGATGACTTGACTTGATCTGACTTATGTTCGCTGAGCTAGGGAGTTGCAACGGAGTAAAATTCCTTTTCGAAAATTTTGACTCCTTGCATTGCGGAAAAATTGAGAAGATTAATGATTTTAATCTCCACTGGCAATTGTTGTCGATAATTCTGCACAAGGTATCGTAGGAAAAAATATAAGACGTACAAGTCAATGGATGAGCGAAAATAAGACTACAGTCAAATTATTATAATTTTTCACCAAAATAATTTTTATCGATCTGTTGTTTAGAGCCTGAACGAACTGTGACTTTTTTCTGGAGAGTCAACTATAAGTGTAGTTTAATTCGATTTTACAGTCTTCATGTTAAAAGCGTTTCTAACTTTTATGTAATAAAAACATGAATAAAATATTAGATTAACATTATTTTAGTGGGGAAGATGATAAGAATCAACGAAACACATTAGGAATTTAGATTTTTTTTGCTGTATTACACCCTAGGCATTCGTATCTTTATTCGTCCATTTTTTGATCAACTTGCTCCGAACTCCAGAGAGATATCTGGTAGTTGTTAACTTCGAGTTATCTCTAAGATGAGCTAGAGCTGAGAACTGTTACCCCTTTATTTTATCTCAATCAACATTATTCTCTTGCTGATTGGAGTTCTGTTCGGTGAACGCACAGATTGGTGTGGTTGACAACTCTATATCGGCAGTGCAAGGCAATTATACATTTATTTTGTATAGATAATAGCCATTTATGTGTTAGTATAGGTAAAATATGTAGTTAATATTTACAATAGATAGTAATAATTTCTATTTTAGTATCGATAGAATATGTAGATCGTATTTACAACACATAATAATAATTTCTGTGTTAGAAAAAAATGGACGACATGTTCAAAGTAACGCGGCTATGCTAGTTCTTGCGTAATGGTGTGTAATTACCTAACTAAATTATCGAACTCTTCTCCACCTTTTAAGCTCTGTATTCTAACCAAAGTCTTTGACTATGAGATTGACATATGCCCACTCTGGATTTGATAGATTTTTGACACTTGCATAATTGATAATTAAAAATGAACCATTTCATGAAAAATAAGACCCACATCTAGAGCACGTAAATTATTGTCACCGTCAATTGATGTATCCTATATCTCAGACACATATTTCGGAAATAGAAGCTTGAATCGTCTCGGAAACTTTTTTGAACCTCTTTGAAAATTCCGTAGAAGTGTAAAAATTCTGCTGATCGACAATCATGCTCCAAACATTCATATCTTTATGCGACAGAACGTTTGCCGCAGAATATTTGTGAAAGAAAGAACTCACTTGAGTTTCAGTGCTCGATTAATAACTCAATTTTTGGCACATTTTTCAGCCACGCATATCAAAACGATTAGTTTCGCCAACGAAATCAGCTAAACTTTTTAAAAGTGCACTTTAATGTCCTGGGAAGACGGCTTAAGTTGCTGGTATCATGATAACAACATTTTGATTCATTTAAATATGGCTGAAAGATATGCAACTAATTCATTCTGAACATTTAATACACTTTCAAGTACCTACCTATCTTGTGGACTCATGAAACTGCTTTATTTCGTTTACTAAGCAAACTTTTAACAAATTCAGCCTCTGCGTGGGTCATGTTGACGAATTTTTAAAGGTGTTTTCAAAAGATTCAGCGTGCGCTCCGTACACATCACGCTCCAAAATAGCGGCCTGCATTTGCTGCGACCGTGAGAATTTCTGGGCAGCCTTGAAAGGTCTAATCTATCACCCCCTCCTCTTGTTCAAACGAAAACGGCCACTGAACGTCTCTATGACAACTGCAGGTCATGACACAGTTTCTTCCCTTCCTTGCAATTGTCTATAAAAGGCGAGGGCACTCAGTGAGGGCATCACACCACCGAACACCTTTACTCGGCACACAACAGCCAGCCCTCGCTCGTTACCGCAGCCATGACTAAACTCGTCCTCTTCGGTGAGTTCTTACACTCAAAGTTTTCGTTCCATTCCTCAATAAATGTAACAAGATGCCTGAATAAATGTAACTAGTTTCATTTAAAGAGTTAAAAATCGTCTCTGAAATTGTCTTCTCTTCTAAGAGAGTAGTTCCTATACGATAGTGATCACTTCAGCTTTCACTGAACCCATACCCAATAAGCCTAAAACTTGTGGAAGCCTAACGAAACTGAGTGATCAGAATACGCTAGCTTGAATGAAAGTGTGGTAGATAATGGAAAGTGAAAATGTAAATCAAAATGTTCGGTCCATTAGCCAGTAGTTACGGTTGAAAAAAATTACTTAGCGAAATGAATTTACTCAATTCAATTTTTTGGTCTTACAGTTACGCTGTTGGGAGCCGTATTCGGCCACCCAGCACCGGACAGCAGCTACAGTGCCCCCAACGGCCAACAAAACGGTTTCGGAAATGGTTTGAGCAACGGCTACAGCGCCCCTACCAACGGCCGCACTAATGGTTTCAACGGAGGCTCAAACGGTCTGTCTTCCGCCTACGGAGCCCCCGGAGGAGCCGAAGCCGAGCTTGCCGAGCTGGCCGCCAGTCTGCCTGGAGGAGGAGTTCCAGGGGACGACTTCCCCGTGCTCTCTGAGGTGCCCGACACTGGATTCCAGTGCGCAGACCAAGCTGTGTCAGGATACTATGCTGACGATGACGGCGAAGCGAGGTGCCAAGTTTTCCACATCTGCCAGCTGCGAGAAAGTGGTTTGGTCCAGCAAGACTCTTTCCTGTGCCCCAATGGTACCATCTTCAACCAGCAGTACCTCGTGTGCGACTGGTGGTTCAACTTCGACTGCGACCAAGCGAAAGATTTCTATTCGGTGAACGAACAGATTGGTGTGGTTGACAACGGAGGCTATGGTGCTGGTGCTGCATCTCCCAGTAGCGCATACGGAGCTCCCTCTAGTGGACAAAATGGCAATGGCAACGGTTATTCTCAAGGAAGCAATGGCAATGGAGGCCGTCAGAACGGTAATGGATATTCAAACGGCAATGGCAATGGAGCAGCATCCCTCAGCAGCGGCTACGCAGCTCCTGCCAATGGCAACGGCCGTAACGGAGGGTACGCGTAATGTCCTTATCCAATGAAATGAATCGGAAATTCCTTTCTTTATTTGTTTATCAATATATGGATGAATAGTTACCAGGCTTTTCTCCTGTATTTATTTTCACCTTTGTACAGTTGAATTAATAAATTGAACGGAATCTAGTGTTTGTGTTATAATTCCCATCACTAGGAAGGTGAAAAATAAGTCTCTAATTATTATGAAAAGTCGTCATTGGAATTATATGACTTGATTCAAAGGCTGTAGATGTTCAAATATAGATGAGGCTGAACCACACAACCCAGCGGTCCAGCAGGAGTAAATTTAGACAGCGAGACTCAAGCTCTGAAATGGCCGTGCAGGCTTAAGGATAACAAACCCGAATTTTAGTTCCAACCAAAAAAGTTTAAAAAAATAAGGCCTTTAATTTATTTTTCTTTAATATGCGAACGAAATTGCTTTTTATCAGGTCAAAATACAGAAGAAGCTGGTTTAGGTCGACTTAACTGGCTAATAATTCGTTTGTTGCATGACATTTTTTCTCATTAAAACATATTTTTCACAACCAAGTGTACTGCGGCGTGAGAAATTGTGTGAAACGTCTCTTTTAAGGAGTGAAAATTGAAAACCTTATCTCGGAACACGAAAAAATTAAAATTGAAGTCTTTAAACGGTGTTAGGATAATTACAGTGGGTGTACGTAATAATAAAAACCATTAGCGTAGTATGAAATTAAATCAAAATTTTATCTTGTAAAATTTTATTCAACTCTCAGTTTTAAAATGAAGGTAATAGCAAAGGCTATCGATTTAAAAGACATTTTTGTTAAAAGCGAACGTTTCGACCACTAAGGTCATCATCAGCGGATGTCTGAAAAAATACACGGAAAACTCTCAGTTGTTTGGCTTCTGTATTTGTGAATTCAATACTTGAAGAGCATCTTCGCTCAAACTACTGTAGATTTTTTAAGACAATTTTACATGTGTTAATTAAAATTTGTTAAAATGAGCTAATCTGACCTATCAGATTTCCAAAATCAAATTGTTTGTATTCGGATGGCAAGGGCGGCTGTCGCTAAAGCTGTTGTCATATCAAGAGGCACAGTCTCATCAGTTACACCAGCGTATAAAGAAGGAGGAAATACGCCTCCTAAAGCATACCCAAGCCCGTATTGAAACAAATTTAGCTCAAATTATGACGTATTCCATTATTTTGATCCAAATTCTTTGTCTTAATAAGGCGGAAAGTGTGGAGAATGTAGAAAAAAAGAACGACGAAGAAACGCACGTGGATGGCTTACGTCGGCTTCGCACAACCGCGGTCGTTTTTACCAACAGGAAACAAAGGAAGGAATAGAGAGACAGAAATCAGGTGAAAGACAATAGATGATGCATGGCACTGTGTAAATCAACGTGATGAAAGGCCTTCCAACCAAGTCGACTGAGTTTTTCATCCTTTCGATGCAGGTCTCAGTTTCCAGTTGCTGATCCACGCACCACCTCTGGTGTGAGGTGGTGCATGGAACAGCAACTGGACCACCATTTCCACTAACTATTCCCGAAGTAGAAGAAATAGTAGTGAAGGCGTAACGAGAAGTAGTTTTCCTGGAGGCGTCAGAGAAATAATTTTCCTGTAGGCACCGCCAGAAATGATTCTTCAGAAGCGTAATCATTTGTGAACATGGACGATGATTGCAGCTTTTTCGTTGCCCTGGAATGTTTTGAGGAAATTTCACGTGAGCGAAAGTGATGTTTGTGATAAAGATTAAACAAAATTTAGTTCATTGATTCTGCCTAATACCAGTGCTCATACTTTTAACTATAAATTTTAAATAATTAATCGTCGCTGTTTTCCCCGTCAGAATCAAGATTTGTCCATGAAAAGTCATTTGAATCATACGTACAAAAGTGTTCCTGACCAGAATCCTTAAGCACAAGAAATGCCAAACCTAAAAAAAATTATTCAGAGTTTATGAAAGTGACGTGACTTGTCAGCTAAACTCATAAAAAAAGGATGCTTTATTCCAATTAATCGAGCCTGATACATATCACCTTGTACATTGGTTTTTCAAATGCCTTATAACTAAAACCAAGACGCCATGATGGTTACCCCCGGTCAAGCCGGTACCCATTTCACACACGTGGGTCGAGCGGGGTACTGTGCTAGAGTTTTCCCTTCACCCAACGGGGAAAAACCGCATGTGAGTCAAATTTATTATTCAATTTATAATTATTCATTTATCTCTCTGTAAGAATTGTGTGTAATGAAAGACACTGAGTCTAAATTGAATAACTTGGCATCACGTCACGATTCTACCGGATTATGATATATAATCATGACACCATTAAATCACTACGTGATTTATATAATCATCTCAAACATCGAAAATGGTAACGCTCGCAATCAATTCACCAAACAAAACGCTTGAACAACATTTACTCGGAGCTTCTCAGGAGGCACGAGTTTTAGTGGATGGTTTTCCCTTCATTGTAAAATACACGGGTAAAATATTGTATCCTCGTTTACAAACAGCACATTTTTGTTCAATGCATATTCTGCGGCTGAATTTTAACTAACCATGGCGGCGGAACTAATGCAATTTTCTCAGATATTACATATTTAATTATTTAATTTCCATCTCAGTACACAAAATCTGATTGCGCTTTAAGTAGAAGGATGCTTCCTGAAGAAATACATTCTTCATTTGTCACATCAGTTGTGCGCGCAGTGCATCACAAAGTACGTGGGTTCAGTACACCAATTGCATTTAATTAGCAAAATACAGCTTCTCGAAGTTATCATACTGGTCTCATTTCTTATTCTCCTGTTCAATCATTTGATAGATAAAACTTAGTCTTTGAAAGTGGTGCTTTAAGAACGTTTAATAACTAATTTGTAACACACATGCTTCTACTGTATAAACTCTAATAGGTCTGACTGATGTCCTCAGATCAGCTCTGAAAAGAATTCTGAAGTGCGATAAAAGTTTTTCTTGTAACTTAGAAATATTCAGTGTTTTATTTTTTCTTCCATTTGCTTAAATCTATTATTATATCGTTGATCACATTTTGTTGAAATGAGCTAAGTTGAAAATGTACTTACTAAACTTTTCATTTATTTCCTTTAACAGCGTTTTTTAAGTGAATGCAGATACAGATACACTGTGAGGTAATTAATACAGTAAGAACCTCTATAGCAGCTCCAAATTATTACAATTTCTTGAATTTTTGAGAGCGTTTTTTGCATCACTCAGTAACGCAAGGCTCCAATGCAGCAGGCACCCAATCTTTTCTCCCGTGCATGGGCTCAGTCAATTCAACGACAGCGCTGTCTTCTTCTCTGCAGTCGACAAATTCAAAATGTTACCGTCTTACCAAAGGAATAATCTCGCTTTAGTTTGCAGCCATATTTTCGTCAGTGCTTTCCTCGAAGGACGAAATAAAGTAACTTTGAATTTCTCAAAGGGCAGGAAACGCTCAATGGATATCTTACGGGGCATTTTATCACGTACAAAAATAAGCGGTGGCATTGCGGTATACTTTCAGTAACGTTGTAGTCACAACTCTAGAATTACGGATGAGGCAGCGCCAACACAAAAATCATAATTCTATATTCAGTGGCAGCGAAGGAACATTCTATCCCCGTTTAAGGACCGTCCTGACATACTTTCCTCTGCCCCCTCAGAGTGTGCTCAGTGAACGCAGCGGTTAAGTTCTGTTGAGTCTGTTTGCCTCCGTAACACACGCTCTGCCCGTTCCGTTTTCCGTAACTTAGATAGTCCGCAGGCCAAGGCTAAAGGCCAATTTCAGTTTTATGGCTAATTAGCTGTGCTTCAGTCCGGCAGTACTGTATAGACCCAGCGTCTTTGTAAGCATTCTCAGTCAAATAAGGTGCATGTTCATCAAGAAAGGAATCATTGACTGGAGTCACTTAGAGGGTAACGATGGACAAAGTGGACTTGTGGAAGAAGACATTGTGGACTTGTTACTGGAAAAAGTGAGAATGTGCTCATTTATTCTGTTTTATATTAAACTGAAAGGCAATCATTGGTGTTTCTTTAAACTGAATATTCTTGGCTTTTAAATAATTTTGTACTTTAATCATTTCTGGTTTCATTTTATCAAACGTTTGAATGTGCTGTATTTTCTCATGACCATTTTTGTTTCTTTTGGGTTTTGAGTCCGACAATGGTATTTTCAAATTGAAAAAATAAAAAGAAATTAAGAATGTCATCAGGAAAAAATTATTTTTTATTGATTATTCATCATAATAGAGGTCACAGCGTTATAGGAATTTGAGATCAACTTTGTTTTTACATTAGCTCATACTGATGTCTTAAGGTCAAATTTGATTTTATCATCAAACTCGGTTTCGACGTAAAAAGTATGCTTACCCCACACACACTCGTACAGTTAGCCGTTTCCGAGTGCAAATTTTAACTAATTCTGGCCGCGGGATGTCATTATAATAAATGTTCTGGCGCTCCAGATACCCATACACGCTGGAACAACCTTTCACGCGTGCAGAAAGACACTACTTTATATAAAAGGGTTGAACTAAACAGATCTCTGCGTGATGAGAAGAGGCGTTGTATCGTATCCTGCATTTCGTTGCTAACAGATGTAGTTTACTCGATATGTAATTTACAATCCGGACGAATGTAGATTTCCATAAAAAATGTTCTCAGATAATACTAAAATCAGAATATCACAGCGCTGAGTCTGGCGAAACCATACAGTGAACGATTGAATTTCATGCAAATTAATTTCATGAATTTAAGATTATCGAGTACACCTGATGGAAAAAGAGTTCTCATTAAAGGTGGTATAAGAATCGCATGAAGTTGAACTCATAATTCCCTCGACATATACTTTTTTCTTGTCTACTCATGGAAAAAAGGAAGTTATGGCTAAATCCTTATGAAGCTCATGGAAAGCCCTCTCAAATGACATCCTAGTGCTCGTCTCATTGGTAGACCACACTATCGTTGTACGAAGTCGATAGTAACTGCCCTGGTAATGCCTTTATTTGCTTAATTTGTCTTATGACGACGGATTCAGATTTGTGAAGGATGTTGGTCCTCCAGGCGACGTGGATTGTGCGGCCTGGATGTATACAAAAAACCTGATGGTGGAGTTAAAGAAAGTCCGGATTGAGAGTTTTTAATTGAACTCAGCGAAAGATTAGTAACAACAGTAAACAACTGTCAAACGAATCAATAGGCGAGGAGTAGCACTGATCGGGCCCGATTGCACAATACGCAGCTCTTGCCGCACGCCAGCGCCCACCGCTTGACTCGAAAGACCTAGACCCAACGGCCTGTAGGAAAAAACAAAGACTTGAGCCTATAAGGACATGAAATAACCCCGAACAACTTCAACTCCTACCGGACAGCTGATATATCGCCTGCGCAATTGCGTTCCAATTTTAGTTATACATTATACGTTATAAAGTTCCAGTTATAAGTTATACGTTATACGTTATAAAGTTCCAGTTATAAGTTATACGTTATACGTTATAAAGTTCCAGTTATAAGTTATAAGTTATACGTTACAAGGTTCTAGTTATAAGTTGTACGTTATAAGGTTTCAAGTTCTGAGTTATAAAGTTATTATTCGAATGCGAGTGTGGCGTTGCACCCTAATTGACCAGAGCACGAAATTGATACGTTGACAGCAAATCACAATGGCCAACCAACCCACGTACCCCTCAGTGCTATCCAGTGCTTCGAAGTAAGACGGAGAGGAGTAACACGGCCCTCGGTGAGTTAGGCTTCCATGGTCAGGTCACACGTCAGCGGGCGAAGAGGCGAAGAGGCGAAGAGGCGAACTCTGCTCCCTGACGGAGTGACCAATTCGCACCACACTCTATGCACCACGGTCTTCCGGCGCCAAACTTCAGCAGTACATACAGGCCCTCATTCGGTCAACCAAGAAGCTCCGAACAATACGCAGCCCTCGACGACGGCCACGCTGACCAGGATTGCAGGACGACTGATCCAGTGACACTGTGCGAGGCGAAATCTTGGGCGAGACTCCAGAGGGTTGCATGGCAGGTGATTTATATAGACATGTCTATGTCGTAGTCACCTGACCAGAACAATTCACCGTTAACGCACAAATCGTGACTGGTCAACTCAATGAATAAAATTCCTTTGAGAGGTCGCCCTATTAATGAGGTAACCTATATGGATTTCCGCACAGGATGTGAAGTGCTCGAGTACCAAAACGGAGGCGAAAAGTAAATCAAATAAATGTAGTAGTGCTTGTTTTACGTACTTGTGACAGGCCTTTAGAAAATTCATCCAACTTGAACAATACTTTTGAATATTTTTATTATGTTATTTTCTTCATATTTCTTGAAATATTCGTTTTTCATCTCATAGTGTATACTCCACACCTAACGCTTCTTGCCCTATGTACCCTGGAATCACCGAACATCGAATATCTCATAAGTGCAGATATAAATATGAAGTTCATGTGCTATCTCCTTCATAACTAAGATCTGAAGTTCAGCCCTGACAACGCTTCAGAATAAAAATGATTTGACTGATATTTTCGTGCTAGTATTTTTCACCTTGGCAGGAAATTTGCTGTCAACAAGCCGGGAAGTTTTTTTACTTAAGATTGCAGGATATGAGAGAATTTTGAATTTCCTCTAATATGTGTCGATTTCTCTAAGGGAGCCTAATAGCCTATAATAACGGCATTTCCTTAATTGACCAGATTGTGAAAATACTATGCTTTAACACAAACAACGAAAAAAATTGTTTCAATTTAAAACTATTCAAAATGAGATGTACCGTTCTAAAATGCAGGGAACCACATGTATCGTGACTCAGCTTGCTCTAACAAACGCTCCTATTAGAGGGGATTTCAAAATACGCTAATGTACAATGCTACCAGTACGTATTCCATTTAATTGCACGTCTATCGGGTTCATTATTTTTAATTCACCTTCTTTTTTATTTCTTGTCATCATGTAGCTGAAGAAGACAGGCTACAGTGTTTCCGACTATTTATGACAGACTTTAGTCGATGGCCTCTGTTATAAACCCTTAATTGTATAAAGACAGTTTCCTTTTTACAGAGCCTCCTCTCTAAAAAAGCTCAGGCGTTCGGCAGTCACCATCATTAGATGTTCTACTCTACAGCTTTCCTCAGAGCAATAGATATTTTAACTTTCTCGCTTCCGATTTGCTCTACGAGCATTGTTTTGTACTACCACGTACGTATACATTACGACTTAAGAAGACAACCCTTACTTTGGAATAAGAGTCTGTGACTCTTAAGGTCTTTCTGCATGAGCCAGGCCTTCTAGTCTTCCGTCACCGATGAGCTAAGGTAAGAAATAACGACACTAAACTTTTTTCAGATATGATGTGCAGTTATTCCTAATAACTTTATTTTCTCTGTACTCCAGAGCTTGAGGTGACATAAACGTTTCAATTGAACCTACCGTAGACTTCATCAGTAGGAAAACCTCTCCTCCTGGGCTCGCTAGCCAAATATTGAAAATTTAACTTGCCCGAGACCTATTACTGAAATTTAACTTCATTTTTGAGCTTCAGCAAAACTTTTAAATGGATCACGGGTCGACGGTAAGTACCACCACACACACCGATTCATCGGTGTCTTAGTGAAAAGCACACAGCGGCGTTCAGTACTCCAATGTATCGGGGTCTCAGGCTCAAAGTGTGAAGTTACGTTTGCATGTACAAGAGAATTATGAAATCTCACCAGATGGATAGCTTATTTTCTTCTTCATATTTCAAGCACATATATTTCACCATTCATTTATCTGCAGCTTTGAATCAAAAGTACATTTCAAATGATCGAAATGAGACTCCAATCGTTTTTATACTCTGCTCGTCGCAATATTTCCGCTTAACGAACCTGGATGTCATGGCCTGAACTTTTAAGTTACTGGTCTCATCAGCAATAAAAGTTTATTTCCTAACGTAGTTTCGAAGATGAGGCTGGCTGCCAGAATTCCAACACTCTCACAGCCACAGTTTCGTGTTGACAAAACCGATAAAAATCAATTCACTTCAAAGGAACGCGTTGATAGAAGACAGTTTCTCAGCCAAAAACTATGCTAAACCATTTCGACGTAGCCAAAAAACAGTCCGAAGTATTTTAACGATTTGTAGTTAGCGTAATAATTTAAGAACGAATTCTACAGAATTCGTTGAGCTGTAATTTCGCAGTGTTGTAATAAATTTCTAGGCTTTAGATACATTTGAGGATATGAGCGTATATGAGTGAGCCTCATAGGAGCGTTTCCCAACCTACTGCAGAGTCTGCTGATGCAAGTGGATCACAACCAAGCAGCTATTGACAATAGCAAGCGCTAGTCCATAACGAATGTTTTAAAATATCTCACAACAGATATGTTATCGTGCACTATACATGCGTTCATTGCTTTCATTTAATTTTTATTGAGTATCGCATATATTAGGAACTTGTTAGTGTGAATCATATTTGAATTACATTTAGATCGTCAACCTGAAATACAACGTTAATGGGACTCCAACCTTCAGATCATACGGACTGGTAAATAAGTTTTTCAAAAAAACTTTGCTTCTAATTTGGTTTCAATAGAAGATTTACCAGCCGAAGAGAACAGGTATGCAGAATGTGTAAAGCTTCTTGTGAAAAATTTTGTACATCCACTTGGGATGTTCAACAGCTACCAGTTAATACGGTGAATATCTGACGGAAGAAAAGCTTCTCTAGTCACGTGCGATATTATTTATTGGTTAAACTTAAATATTGAACCTAGATTGCGTAAGTGGTCAGGTCAAGCTTCTGGTGTTATTGATTAACGTATACATAAAGAATAGAGGAAATTATCAATGATTACCTATGTTTTTTAACCGTTTTAAAAAGCAAAGCGAACGTGTGTGGGAACCTGCGACATAAATCGGCGTTCCCACAGGGCTGAATTAACGGAAGAGGGTATTTTTTAATTTTATATCAGTTTTCAATTTTTCATTGTATTCTATTCAATACGCTGGTGGAACTTCCTCTGCAACATTTGGTTGATCGATAAAAAATTTCGGCCAAAAAGTGGACCAATTCAACGCAAGTGGTCCGTCCACCTTGACTTGCTTGTTGGTAACTTCACACTGAAATGAATAATGAAAGTAAATTTTTTTTTCAGCCAAGATGTGTATTAAATAAATTAGAAAGTAAGGGATATTCCACGCAGTTGGCGTAGAAATCACGCATAGCCGCCGTTTCGGCCGTTGCCATTGGCGGGAGCGGCATAACCGTTGCTGAGAGACACTGCTCCGTTGCCGTTCTGACGACCATTTCCGTTGCTCGACTGAGAGTAGCCATTACCGTTGCCGTTTTGACGACCAGCATTTCCGTTGCTTGACTGAGAGTAACCATTGCCGTTTAAGCCGTTACCGTTTTGTCCGTTGAGGGCGGCCTCATAAGCTCCATTTTCGATCACGCCAATCTGTTCGTTCACAGAATAGAATTCTTTCGCCTGGCTACAGTCGAAGTTGAACCACCAGTCACAAACGAGGTACTGCTGGTTGAATACGGTGCCATTGGGGCACAGGAAAGAGTCTTGCTGAACCAAACCACTTTCTCGCAGCTGGCAGATATGGAAAACTTGGCACCTCGCTTCGCCGTCATCGTCAGCATAATATCCTGACACAGCTTGATCTGCGCACTGGAATCCAGTGTCGGGCACCTCAGAGAGCACGGGGAAGTCGTCTCCTGGAACTCCTCCTCCAGGCAGACTGGCAGCCAGCTCGGCGAGCTCGGCCTCTGCGCCTCCTCCGTTGCTGTATCCGTTGCCTCCGTTGAAACCGTTGCTACCACGTCCTCCATTCACACCATTGGTGGGAGCACTGTAACCGTTACCATTAACTCCATTAGCGCCATTGGTGCGGCCGTTGGCAGGTGCACTGTAGCCGTTGCCGTTACCGTTTCCATTAACTCCATTAGCGCCGTTTGCGCGGCCGTTGGTGGGAGCGCTGTAGCCGTTGCCATTACCATTAACTCCATTACCAACTCCATTAGCACCGTTCGTACGGCCGTTGGCGGGAGCACTGTAGCCGTTACTCAAACCGTTTCCATTAGCTCCATTAGCACCGTTCGTACGGCCGTTGGAGGGAGCACTGTAGCCGTTACTCAAACCGTTTCCATTAGCTCCATTAGCGCCGTTCGTACGGCCATTGGAGGGAGCACTGTAGCCGTTACTCAAACCGTTTCCATTAGCAAGGCCGTTTTGCTGGCCGTTGGGAGCTCTGTAGCTGCTGTCGGGACCAGACTCGGGCTGGCTGGCAGCCGCTGCCGCCAGAGAGACTGGAATGAAGGAGTTTGAATTAAGGCAGGCGATTCCATTCAAAAACGTGTCAATGGAAGGAAAATTATGCTTCATAGTCGTGTGAAAGAAAAGGAAGAGGGGTCCCCATTTTAGTTTCTTTCTCGTGAACCAGTTAAAGGCGTTTCTGAGTAGGTTGTTTTAGAATATATTCGTAAACTCCGGGTTTGGTCTAATCGCAAAATTTGGTGGTATTGCAGTTTTACGCTGATTAATTTATAGTTCATTTTTTGAGCCTGATAGTCCTAACCTGCCATACACTTGTAATTTATGCGGAGTAAAATTGACTATTGCTATGACAGGGAACAATATCAGAAAGTTGAATCAATATACTATATAAAACTTATGATCATATGAGCTAAAATTTTACTGAGTGGATGGTCTTGCTAGCTAAAATGTTGATGTCCTATGAAATGGAGTTCAATTAATTTTAGGATAGATGGGGAAAGTGAATATTTGTAAGCAATACCATTATATTGTACGCGTCCCATTTTGCTGCGGAACTAGGCTTGATCTCATGGTGTAGTTTGAAAACCTTGAAAGCATTCTTCAATCACTTAAAATAAAAATACGAAAGTGAATGAAAGGTGTGAACGAAAGTACGAAAATGAACTTTCATACTCCAACGTTTGATAGTGAACGAGATAACTTGTGTTTAAATATTTAATTCAATGTGGAAGCGTATTAGGTTTCTCAAACAATTGCGCTTATGGTCTAAGAGTAATTTTCAATTCTTGATTTATGTGTATACAACATCAAGTTATCCCGTTAGCCCCTCAAAGTTCGGGTTATTTATAATAAGAGGTGAGACCGCAGTTCAGCACTGAAATGGACACTAAGGTGAAAACTTACTCTTGGGCGGTTTAGTATTAACAAGCTATTCCCTGTTCTTGAATTAAAAAAGAAGTGTAATAAACGTGTTACCAAGGATTTAAATAAAGTTCAATAATTTAGTGACGTCAAAATGAGCTTCATTTTCTTTTTAGCTTTCGCATATGAGCAATAAAATATTAAATGAGCTCTCACGTGGGAAACTTTTTAGAGAACATTATAATGAGAATAATACTCTAGTTAGTTGTTCCTAGCATCGATGCCCGAAGTGAAAAATGCACTTAAATGTCGAAGTACGCTCCTACTTCTTGTAGCTTTAGAGATTGGGAAGGATGGCACAAAAATTCTATGGAGACACACTTGAATAATTTTGAGTCACATGATATGCTCTGTCAAATGAGCAATACCCGCAGAATGAGCAATACCCGCGTCGCTAAATGTTCGCAGATATATAATGCTCATAGATAAACGGACCATTATGAATCTAAAGCTGTTGATTTAACGCAGGATTCATGCCAGGGAATGATATCTAAGCTCCAATTACTTCCGAGAAAGAAGAACTGAGCTTGTCCCGTAGGAAATTGAAATATAAATCTATAGAGAATTGGCCATAATGAAACTGCGAAAAGTAAACAATTGAAAAAACAATCTGCGTAGCTCACCCTAGTATAATCGTACGTTATCAGGAATGGTAGAATTTTATGCTCAGGGGCTGAAGATAAAATAAATGGACGCTTTGACCGTTTCATAAATGCATACGATTTCAAACAAAGCAGAAAGCTTTAAATATAATTGTGGACGATTAAGGTTGTGAACCAACGATTACTAAAAGTGTATGGTCTCTTTCCAAATAAGATACTTTGGGGTTGAAAACGTTAGCTCTTGTTATATCGATTTTAGTTTAAGGATATAAAATTATTATGACTAAGGCATAAATTAACTGGAGAGCAGCAAGGGTTAGAACCATACATGCAAAGCTCCAGGCTGAGAGTCCAGAGTAGGTCGAGAACGTGTTTTAATATGGATTTGTATGCAACAACTCGAGTGACTTTCGGACGCTACGTCAGGAGAGCTTGCAGTGCTGAGGACATAACTCCACGGGAAAACTTCAGAGAGATGAACGGTAGTGATTTTTCGAGGGCAATGGAACAGAGGTCGATGATCGTTCAAAGGTTTAGGCGCTTTTAAGGAAATGGCGAAAAGCATCGCTGGATCAAGAATGGTGTTTCCCTATTTATGACTGAAAAAATGGCTCTGTGGGTTTGAATTTCAAAATATTCAGGAGCTACGTTTGTGAAATGTCACATCTTTTAAAATGAAACTTAGGTGATGCAAATAGAGTGTTTAAATCAAGTCTTATAAACTACTTAGTACCGGCACACATGGAACAAATATTGCGTCCAGTTCCGCTTAAATGCCCGAATCCCGTCTCAAGTCCGGAAAAATTTAAAAATCAATTTAGAGATCTAACACTGATGATCATCCCTTTCTTTTAACCTCAACCGCAATCTCAAATTCAGACTTAACGGGCTCTTGCAATCATCATTTTTACCTTTAAAAATCACAATACTTCATTTTATTGCAAGCCTTACCACTATACTATTTCGTCAAAAGGAGTGTGAAAGGTAATACCTCAAACCTCGGAAGTCATTTCCCACCGATTAATTGCACTCCCAACTTTGAAATCGATAAGGGAGCAGAAAGGCTTTGATACATTTAGTAAAATATCTTTCACGTATTGATCATTGTTTTGATAAGAGTCCTTTTCAACACTCCTTCATAATTGTAACGTAAATTTATATACACACATGAGTTATCAGGATTTAATTCAAAATGTACACTGCTAGAAGAGTGTCGAGTTTGAAGTAATATCTAGGATAAAGTAACGAATAATTTGAACTCAAATTTCGTACCTCAATCATGTGCATATTATTTCAGTTATTATGCTTGAGAGAAATATATCTGGATGGAACTCACCGAAGAGAATGAGCTTGATCATGGCTGACGTAAGAGAAGAAGAGGAGGCTGTTGTGTGCTGAGTAAGGGTGTCCGGTGCTGTGATGCAGTCATCGGATGCCCACGTCTTATATAGACAAATGCAAGGAAGGGAAGAGACTGTGTCATGACCTGCAGTTGTCGTGGTGACGCTCGGTGGCCGCTCTCGTTTGGACCAGGGGGTCGGGAGGGCACAGATGGACGAGCTCAAGGCTGTCTCCAGTCGAGCAAACTTGCCAAAGGTCGTTGAGGGAAAATACGCTTGAAGATGGTATGCTTCTTGGACAGGGGTGGCAAACACGCAGCTAGCTGCTCGGTTTGCTCGTCAATGGAGAGTATGTCCGGAAAAAGCAAACTAAAGCTTTTAATTCGGATGGTAATGCGATATCAAATCATATTTTGGTTAGGGAAAGCCGAGTGAAAAGATAGATGACACACGTCAGTGATATGTAATAACTTTTGAGATGAAGCCACTTTAGTAGACTACATTCACTGTGGGAGCCACGCCCAAGTTAACCCGATCATTTTCCTGAACAATGATACACCATTACAGGAAGACACGCACGTCTTTACCGGTGCTTTAATCATTGCGAGGCTTAGAAATTTGCATCAACATTTTTACATACGAAGGTATGCATGGAAGCTTTCTGAAATTTTAATTCCGGTTGTAATCAATTTATGTTTGTTGTGCATCTGGACCCGATTATCTAGCTGCCGTGAGTCACTCACGACTCACGAGCTACGCGAAGAATACCAGGAACACTTGTGTTTATGTAGAACATAGTACTTTTCAGAACGAGCAACGTTTAAATTTTCAATGTCTACTGAAACTCAGTCTGTAAAAAATCAAACTTGCTCAAAATGTGCACAGTGTCAGTGTTCTGGTCTACAGGGCGCTTGGAAACAGTTGATACCTCAAATGGAATGCTTTTATAGGAGCGCTTGCTCAGGACGTTGGACAATTGGTCTAACTAAAGGAATGAGTTAGAGTTCGATATGATCCTATGCATAACTCGATACGCTTTAGCAGAACCGCAGAAATATTTGCTAATAGATGAATATCGACCTGATTTATTTTCATACTTACAGTTTTTTGGACTTACAAGATATACTTTTCTCGATTTTGGTGAAAACTAAGGCAACAATATTTTTATTTTACTCTTTGTAAGCTATTTTTTACTTCAAAATTATTTTTTAGACATTTATTAAGGCTCTACACTGGTTGTAAACTGCAAAAACAGGCTTTCTGATTCAAATTAATTCTGCTTACTTTCTCGCAGAAATTCAATTTATCAAAAAAATCTAAGCATTCTTCATACTATTCGGTGAAAGATCAATTCTTCAAAAATAAATTTCCAAAAGCCGCCCATGAGAAGTTCTCACAGCAGAGTGAAATGTTTCTTCCTCTCATTTGAGCCACACGCAGGTTGCGAGAGCAGAAATGACCCGTCACTGGAGCAGTGAACGAACGAAGCATTTAGGTGCGTCCTTGCTCTTCTTCCTTGAGAGCAAGAGAATGAATTGAGGGTACAATGGTAACTTGACCGCTAGTTTTTCTAGTGCCTTCAATTTATTCTAAACATAATTACTCTCCGCAGCATTGGTATAGCAAAAAATGAGCACATTCAATACAGTTACACATACGCTTACCGTTTGGCCACTTTCAAAGTTCAGTACACAAGCAGGAAGCTTCGTATTCACTATCGTCCTCATGCTGAAATGCGGGTGTTATTTTTTATTAGTAATGCTGTCAGATTGTATATGGGGCATTTGAGAAAGAGTCCAATCAGTAATAACTGGGTTAACATGCGTGATAAGTGGCCATGGCGTACAGAGAACGGCCAGGGAATACTTTCGGCCGAGACACTGGTCTGCGATCTTCAATAGAGTCACAGGAAGACAACAACAAGAAGGAGCCCATGATTCCTACGCTCTTATAGGTGGGCATGTCTTTTTGCTTTTAAAATATGCAACCCCCATTATGAGCATAGATGATTATTTGATGTCTCCTCGATGAGATGCTAAATTATAAAGATTCAGAGCCTCAGTAATTCGAACTGCAATTAAAGAAAGCTCAATCGCACAACTACTGTCACTATAGTGGGCTCCTGATAAACTACTTTCAAGCCTCAGTTAAACCCGTGATAGTCTTGTAAAAGAAGGTGTTTTAAAAAGAATGTTTTGACACTATACTTACACGTACGTAGTGTAATTTGTAAGAACAAACACATGTTTCGCTAATGTCGAGATTAAATAGTTTATTTAAACTGATAGTAATGTTAATTCCGAAGTGAAAATGTACTTATATCCAAACACAAATTTCCAAGGCTTACCGTTTATTTCAAATTCCCCACTACTCGTTTAATCTCTCCCTATAACTCATTCACCTGCCCCTCTTCACAAAACGCCTGTTGCGCGCCTGCTGCGCATTAAACGTGCAAAAAGCGCCCGAGGTAAAAGAGCCAGAGAGTAAATCTTCGGTGACTCCTGCATGATCTTCTATATTTGGACCTGCTTTGAACTATCAAAACACGGGCAGACGGCAGCCCGCCGCGAAGACTGCACTCGATCTCGTCGTGAGGAGCGCATGCTCGCGGCCTTCGGTGTGATGCAGCAAGATGTATCGTGTTGGCTGATCTGTTCTCCGATAACAATACTCAAGTGATTCGCTGCCCACATTTTGCACAACAATCCAAAGCAAAGACTTCCAAGGCTGGCTCACCGGCGAAAGAATTAGGCCGAGCTGGAGAGATCCACGAACGTAATTTGTCAGAGTCGCACTGCGTCGCACTTTTTGAGTTTTAAAATTCTTTTTAGTACACATTTGCTATCAACCGTCTGTAGTCGTCCTTTCTTATTTCTATGTCTCTCTCACTTCTATATTAATCCAGGCAACAACATAGCTGAATATTTCTTTTTCTCCCCTTAATTATTTTCCTTAGACAATAAAAACTAAGCATTGTCACGGTCTTATTTTTCCATCTGCCTTCCTGTCACTCGTATGATATCGTGAAATGGAACATACGTTCACTATTCCTCCGAGACCCTCCTTTGTAATGCGTATAAGATGAACACTCTGACACAGCGGGTCTCCTCTCACCATGTCAGGAGCAAAGCTTAAGTGCCGAACAAACCGTCAATCAGCAGACACTCCGAGTTACGTCGAGGTCTTCCTGAGCTCTTTAGTCAATGAGAGCAAATTGCAAACAACGATTAGGCTTCGACCTGAGCTTGAAGCTCCAATAGCTTTCCATCTTTCTCCCCGCTAAGAAAATTTAATCGTCAAGGTCGATATTGCAAAAATATATCCCCAATGTAGTAGATAATTAAATGAGTGGACTACGAAGTACGTTAGGAATGTTTGGTTTGAATGCGAAGTGTTTCATTTTTGGCTTAATGGTTTATTTATTTAATAAATATGAAGAAATATGGATGAATTAGAATTAGGTAGTGGTTATCTTTTTAATGGTCATTGATTGTCATAATCTAATCAACTACATTTTTCACGTCTTCTCATCTCACATCCCAGAGTTTAAAAGACTAAAATGACGCAGAGAGCTAACTCCCAAGTGGCCGTACTTGAATGCGTAGACTCGCTCAAGAAAGTTGAAGTAACCGGATATGTTAATTCTAGAAATAAAGGAAAATCTTGCCAACGTCGTAATACTTTCAATAGCACCCCAACTGCAAAAATAATTAGATTAACGGTAGAAATACCGAAAACAGCATTAACTGAAAACAGATGAAAGGCAACTTTGATCAGTATAGGGTAGGGATCCTAGTTTCCAATCTGTCTTCAGAGAGGAAAGATGGAAAGGCTGATATTCCGCATCATGTTTTTGAAGTTAGTATTAGACTTTTTTCCAGCTGACTCTATTTGGTTACAAATCATAGGTAAAGTATTCTATAGTAATGAACTACACACCTAACATGGCTACTCTCCTGCTTGGGTTCCAATGACACGGAAACCAGAGTAGAACTACTTCATAATGACCTCATTTAGGTTACATCAGTATGCGATTCCAGAATTAATCTAACCTACATGGTGACCCTATTCAGTCTTCAATAGTACAGGATTCCTTGAACTAATTTACGTCGTGATTGTACTCGAGTTTTAATTTCTGGGCTAGGGATTTCAACATTACTTGCACTTTCATGGAAGCCTTATATATATAGTCTTTTACTGGTAAGGAAAGCAACTGGAAATCATACTTGATATCTGTGAAAAACAGTTAATTTGAATAAAATATAAAATAGTTCCAATAATAAACAACAGAAAATTAAAATATGTCAAGTTTTGATTTTTTATAACATGTTCAAAGATTACGATTCCAAAATGCTAGGTGTCTCCGCTACTTCATCCAACTCCTGTATGTCCGCAGGAGACGCGTTGGCGCACCTTCAAGTCACTTGAAGGTGCGCTAGCTCGATAACATAAAAATGAAGTGCTGGCTTGGAAATTACGAAACGCTTCCCAATGGGTTGCCGTTATTTTATCGTACGAAGAAAAATAAGTCCCTTGCTGCAGTATTGCACTTTCCTTACACGCGAGTGTTTTAGCGTAATGATCCTGTGAATACTTGCAGTTGTAAAGAATGGATGCTCTTCCGCACTATTCCAAACACTGTTTTAACAGCGCCTCGGAGAAATGTTTCACGCTATTTAATTCGCCTATTTCCAATTCAATGGGCATATATCGATGAGAATTATTTAAACTGGTTTCTGAAATTATCAAGTTCGCATGTTGGTGTTAGATGAGCACATAACATCGTTGATTCTCCAAAACAGAACACAATTCAAGAGGGTAGATCGGAAGTTTCTAAATTATTTACTTTCTTATGTTCTCTTACCGGTAAATTTAGAATTCATTTAATTCAGTAAACGTTGAAGAAAAAATGAGATCGTGAAAAAATATTTGCTCCCTGTGAAAAAATAAAAAAATAGGAATGGATTTCTTATTGAAAGATTCAGTATTTACGTACGACAAGATCTATGTCAACAATATTTAAAGAATCGATTTATCAAACTGTTACCCCTTTTCTAACGAACGTAAATAAAAATTCAAAAGGTTACATCCGGAGTCAAAAATACAGCTTTAAATAATTTTTGAAGCATTCCTGACATTCACAATTATCCTCAGCAACACTCCCTACCTTCCCCCGCCACCCGCAATTTTATTGTAGTATGCATTTTCCAGCCAGTGCCCCTTTACCACAGCCACCAATGAATACGATTGAAATTGTTACACAAAGTGACAACAAAAGCTCAAACGTGTGGAAATAATTTCGTCACCCTCGTAATTTTCCAAATTTGAGGAATATATTTTTCTTTGAAAGTATTAGCAGCTGTGTGAAGGTCAGATTAGAGTGTTCGGTCATACTTATTTACTCAGGCAGCGCGGCAACACGGCATCAGTACAATAGGATCACCGTGATGGCTTCCTTTCTACGGAGGTCTCGATGATGCCCGACTTTACGAAGAGTTCACGCGTGAGAGACCAGGCAGGCCGACGTAGATTTGCCAGCGTTGGTCAAGGCTATAGTTTTGGTGGGCCATCGAGGCCCAAGAGCATCTGCAGCAGAGTATAAAAAATGACTAGCGTGACGCGTGGGTGAATCGAGGTGCGATGGAATCCAAGCATCTCTCCCACCAACGAGGCTTAAAACCTTCAACATCAGACTTAACAAATGACTTGACCCGTATACTCCAGAGACGCTCCTGGTGTTTTCTGAGAAATGAACCAAGCCTAGATCTTTTTACTATCACGTAACACCCAAATTATAACATTTGTTTTTGCCTCGTCACTTCACTGCTCTCTCGATGTCGGAGGGCAGAAGATAACTCAGAGTATCAGCTAGAGCCGTGACTAAGCCAAGTTACTAGCTTGATGTTGATAAAGTATGAGTAAACCATAGTACTCATTTCCATCCTATCAAAACTAATAGGGGTTACTACAACGGGATATTTACTTTGGACAAATCAGAGGATGGGCTGTGTAAAAATTTTTATTCTTGAATGCCGTTTGCAAGCTTAAGAAAACAAAATTTATCTATGTTTCGGTGCTCATCTCCTACGCCAGCGTAACTGTGCGTTGTAGTGCAATTTTATGCTATTCTAAATGTTTGCAAGACGGCCTTTCGTATGCTGTTGGAAGTTCACTCCAACTCAGAGTATCATACAATAGATTTATTTCATTTACTTGACATTTCTCACACCCTAACTTTTTGTGAACAACTTCTTTGGGATTCAATTTGAATTTCATCATTTTACACCGATCATCCTAACACCTCAAAATTTTAGCTTCTAGCTTTCTCTACTTTTAGAATACAATTTAGCTAGTTCACAATTTTTTAACTGATCCATCTTATTTTTCAAGGGAACAGTTTTGCTTCACTGTTAACTAATGATCAAAGCCGCTAATGCAACAGCGCCCAACGCAGCAGTGACAGGAAATGCTACTTAACAATTCTGTGTATTTATACCAGTACAGGATTTTCAAACAATACACCTCGGTTACTAAAAAATAATCTACTAAAACAGCGCTAGCCTTATATAATTGCATGCAGTATGTCAGTCACCAATTCACTACATATATATGAGCTTAGAATGTCCGAGGCACAAGGATGAGATGCTTACTACTGACATTTATTTCATTTACTTGACATTTCTCACACCCTAACTTTTTGTGAACAACTTCTTTGGGATTCAATTTGAATTTCATCATTTTACACCGATCATCCTAACACCTCAAAATTTTAGCTTCTAGCTTTCTCTACTTTTAGAATACAATTTAGCTAGTTCACAATTTTTTAACTGATCCATCTTATTTTTCAAGGGAACAGTTTTGCTTCACTGTTAACTAATGATCAAAGCCGCTAATGCAACAGCGCCCAACGCAGCAGTGACAGGAAATGCTACTTAACAATTCTGTGTATTTATACCAGTACAGGATTTTCAAACAATACACCTCGGTTACTAAAAAATAATCTACTAAAACAGCGCTAGCCTTATATAATTGCATGCAGTATGTCAGTCACCAATTCACTACATATATATGAGCTTAGAATGTCCGAGGCACAAGGATGAGATGCTTACTACTGACAAATAAAAAGGCGTACAAGATTGCTAATTGTTGAATGTAGAAGCACCAAGCTAATACAGTGACATCATTTTTACACATGTAATGTGTAAGATTAATGCACGTTTCGGCAGCAAGTAAGTAATTACACGCTTTGGTAGAAAAGTATTCTAAAAAAAATCATTGACACTATATGAACCTAACACTATACCCTGCATGGCCATAGGCCGTAAAAAAAACTCTGACTTTTATCAACTTATTTTGGTCCGCGCATGTAAAAGCCTTGGATATTCATTATTAAATTTCTTAAATAAATTTCAAAATAATTTTGATAATTTTAAGTTACGTTTACTTCGTTTTCACAGTTGCTTATAAATATTTTGTCGCTTAAAATATTCAGTTACGAACTTAATCAAATACCCTTGTATAAGCTATTTTTTATTATAAGAAACACTACAACTGCCTGCTACACAGTCGCCCATAAAACTTGACAGGCATTGTTTTGAAAATAACATCTACCAATAAAAGTGTAGCCAACAAAGCATGCTCGAACAGCACAGTTGCATGCGCACATCAGTCACCTTCCTTTGGAAAGCGAGCCGCAGTTACTCTTCATGGTAAAATTGTGTTCAGTCGTGGCAAGGTCGAGAGCTCGGTTTAATTGACCAGAAGAGACGAGTTATGATGAGCGGCAGCTCGCTTGCCATTTTTATTCACCGCCGAGGCAAATCTCATTTAGAGAACGGCCAGCCTAGCTAGCTTTCCTTGACCCTTTTTCATTTGCACATAGTCCAATTACGCAAGAAAGAGCAGCGTCACGTAAGGAGACTCCAACGCTGCGCAGCAAGTGATCTTCTTCACGAAGACGGCCGAAGACCAAATGCTCATCACAACCTCATTGGGTCGACAGGATTACTTTCGCGTGGCCAACCGCACGGCAGCTTCGTGGGAGAAGGAAGTGGGATAAAGTGAGACGATTAGGTTATTCGAAAGAGAGTGGAACTCTTAAGTAGGAACCAAAAACTCTTGCATCGCATCTTCACAATAGGAAAAATCAAATAGTAATATTTAGTAGTGCGTTTTAGAAACATCATCAAACTTTATGCTGCCATGTCATGTTTCAGAGTTGAATTCAAATTAACGCAACATCGTTACCCGAAAAACATTTGAATTTCAAAAATAGTGATTTATTTGTTTGTTCATGTTTTTTCGCAGCTCAAACCTTGTCTGTAGAAACCGTAAAAAACACAAAGAGCTATGTGGCTAGAATGATAAGATTACCAAGAACAGTACGTTGAATTTTGAACGTGAAAGAATGCAAGTATTGAAATCGGTATAGAGATTCAAATGCAAAAAATATATTTTGAACGCACATGTTTCGGATTTTAGAGAGAACAACGCGATCAGCACTCATTTGTCGGCAATGAATTTCATGCTCCAAGGGAAATCGAGGATGAAAAGCTAATACGATTTTTAATTTAATCAGCTACGTGTTTCTTACGCACATGAGTGAATACTAACATCTCAGTAACACTGACCTTATGGCCTTAAGTCCAAACAATTAGCTCAGAACAACCCTAGTGTAATGATCCACTGATATCAACCACCAATAATAAATCAATTCATGTTCGCATTCTCAAGCGCTTCTCATGTCTTTAAACAGTTCCTTCTATTTTACTCACAGTAAATCTTAGCATTTAACTCAATGAGAGATGAGGTAAGCGTGTTGTTGCCTGTGGCATAAGTAGTTGTACGCTCTCACAACGAAGATAGCTCAATGGAAACTTGACTCTATGAATTTCAATGATTCTTAATTTCTATTTCATATATTTTGATAACTGTAATTAGTGGCTACATTTAAATGAGAGCCTCATAATGCACACGGATAATTGGTTTCAATTCCGAGTAGTTGTATGTCAAGTGCACCTGCTTTTAAATAATTTCTTGAATTATAGTTTTTGCATGCATGCACAATAAATTTTAGATGTCTCAATAAAAGGATATACACCTATAAAAACTAGAAGGAATAAAATAATGCAAAGCAATAGAGATGCGTTTCAAGTAATACCAAGTGAAAAAACGAAAGGAACAATGTTCTTCCAGCGCACTGGTTGGGATTGCAATCAGTATTTAGGTTGCCTGATTGATGGTGCCACAGATTCATAATGGGATCCTACCCGCTGAGAAAGAATGGGTACTTATCAGGAATTACGGTATACATCACCGGTCATTTCGAAGGGAGCCTGAATATGATTGTCAGCGGTTGTCTGTAATTGCGATCATTTGCTATAGTATATTATAAGATTAATTGAACAATTTCTAGACTTTTAACCATTCTCGGCGTGCATTAATCATTTGAGGCAAGTAATTTTACCGTATTTTGAGGATGATTACCGTCGCAATACCAACACACGCGATTCTGCGATGGTTATCTACCCCGCAGGTTTGAAGTCATTGATCACGTCAATGTCATCTGAGGGATCTCCCGCGTCTGACGCTCCATCTAAATAACATGAATGATGTAACATTTCTGTACGAAAATAATGCTTTAACGTGTTTTTTCTATTTTATAATTAGAGGGATCAGATTTTTGCTCAATTCAAGAAATAACCATTGATGATCGAAGTGTTCAGAGCAAATCAACAATTTTTTTTAATTTAATTCGTATCATAATTTCAACTGATGATGAACATCCAACGGGAAGCCGAATAAAATTCTAAAATTTTATGTTTACCAGTACATCTAAAGATTCTTAAATACCAAGACCAAGCATTGCATGCAAATGTAGTCGCTTGCGATGTGTGGATGACATTGCTTGAAACTCTTGTCTCTACCTTCATTTCAAAGGCAGTCATTTTTAGAATTCAAAATTAAAGGAAATCAATGGAAATACCTCGTACTTTAAATATGCTGACTCCTAAAAACATTTTTTTAAATTATGATTTATAGTTGCATTTACTTCTGATTTAATAATGGTTTCTAAGTCGCAGGTACACACATACACATGTAATGTGTGGGTAAACACTATTTTCGATGATGTGAATGATGGTCTGGCGCACGTTAAAGAAACTTGAAAAACCCTCCCATCAGTTGTCTAGCTGCAAGAGACTGGAACCTACGAACTATGACAACGACTTTTTGAAAATGGGACCTGAGTTATCTTCTAGGATGAAACGGGATGAGTTTAATGCAAAATATTATCTCGTTATAGCACACGTGTCCAAAATGGGCAGTGTAGTGCAGAGAGAGCTATAATACACTTCTAATGTTTACAGTTTAATGCCGAGAGAGCAATACCACGTGTCTAAAATGTGCAATGCAGTACAGGGACTGGCGATTAAACCTCCTTTCCTTTAGTTTGAACTTCTTTCACTCTATAAAATCAAGTAGCATTTAGAAACATTATCTCACATTTTTTATTATTGTACAGTTATAAACAAGAGGATAAATATTCAACCCCTCTCCACAGTATTTTAACGTTGTTTTGTTGAGACTTAGGGTCAGCATTGCCTCAACGTCAGAAATATCCACATAGTACTGTAGATGAACCCAATAACTCTTCTGAATGGCTAAGTGAGATAAAAACGGTATCATCGAACATGTTTTCAATTTCAACAATTGGGAATGATACACAGAGAACAAAATGAAACTCATTAATGCTCAGTATGCACATGTGTAGAGAACAGCCTCATCAATAGGTTGGCGTCACTTAGAAGTAATGTGTAAATATATAAGACTCTATTTTGTTTGCGTTGCGTCATAAACTTGCGTCCAACCATCCAATAACTACGGTGCTTGCATGTTCAACGCGCTCACTAGAATATGATTTCGAATTCAACTCAGCCGCAACAATGTAACAAATGATGATCCAGCAATTACTCGCGGGCTCCAGAAGGCGAGAGCGATGACTGGCTCTACTCGATAATTTGCCCTTCAGCTCCGGTTGTGCTGTAACCATGGCCTAGAGTGGGATTTTTGAACAATTTACGCAGCTGTGGTTGTGCAGACGACAGCCAAAGTTTTCTGCGACTTGACTACGCGGAATGTGCTTTTTCTGGCTATAATCTTAAAGGTTGAGCTTTTTCCGGGCAAAATTTGAGCACCGAGCACTTGACAACTTTGTAGGGCTAATGAGGTGGGACGATTCTTAGCGACAATTACTCGCAGATGTGAGGCTTAAGCATAGCAGCGTGCGTCATCAATGCCTCAAACAGATGATATTCAGGAAGCCTTCCCCTTTCTATTTATTTTAGTACCTAGGGCTTTTGATCGGTGTTTGTGAAATAATGTAAAATTTTGTACCTAAGAGAAAATTTTTCTGTTCACGATACTTGCATGGTGTTCAAAACATCAACCTCTCCTGATGTCGTACGTGTACGCATTCTCGCAAAAAAATTTCCCGTTCTATATTGGTACGTGCGTCACGAAATAAACATATGCTCCTCTAGTAGAGCTGAGTTATTGCACAATACTATTCCCAACATGAGTTACCTAACACAAATAAATCCACCGCAGCTATGTGAAGCACAACAATAATACCTGGCAAATAACCTTTCAGGAGCCCAATTTTCACTTGCATTTGAGCCGACATTCGCTCGTCTGCAGGCAGCTTCTATTCAATTTATGAAGTGCCCTCTAGCGATGACGTCACACTCGGATCACAATCCTCATTCCACTCGAACCGTCGGCACGAATTGGCGTTTATTAGGGCCCTCTAAAGGCAGGTCTAGGTACTCTTTTCGGCTGCCCTAGCGTAGGTTAGGTTTTCGACAGGCAGTCAAATCGTCGAAAGGTTCCATCCATCAGCCCTGAACTTTGCTTTATTGAGGAGGTATCATGGGCCGTGGAGGCAGCGTATGCTACCGAACAAAAGGCTACTAAAAGATGCTAACTTTATGACTTCCTTGCGAGTACACAAGACTTCGCAACTTACAGAAGCAGAGCCTCTTCGTGTAGTTCAACATAGCCAACGCCATTTACAGAGAGAAAATGCGCAACAGATCATCCAATGAACTGATGTTTTATCATGAAAATATGATTCCTTTAGAGGCCCACAATTAAATTTCATCGGGATATGTTCCATAAATTTTTAATCAGACTGACGATTTGAATGAGTATTTGCCAGCCAAGCACGTGCACTGCATTAGTTCGAGGCACTCGTATTGAAATTTAGTGTAGTTCTAAAGTGTAGGGTGACAAAAGTAGATGTACTTGCCCCATGCAATCGTCAAAACAATGATGAATATGTTTCAGATAAATTTTGCATAATATTGCCGTGTGTGCTGTTGGAATACAATTCGGGATTACTTTAGAGAAATTAAATCTCGTTCTGTTGACTAAGCTTACTGAAAACTTGAAAGTTCCCGTAGAAAATTCCTCAAAATTAAATTTTGAATATGAAAACACCATTGTGTTCGTTAAGGCATAGCGGACAAGCGATTTTTCTACCATCACAGTTATGTTCAATATCCAACTGATCTTTAAAGATAGAATGAGCACGCAATTTAATTATTTTTAATTGTTCGAACAAAGTCAGAAATGTGTAATTTTCTCATCTAATTCACGCGAATCTTGCTGAGAACATTAACCTTTACGACCTAGATGGTGAAAATGACATGACGGTTGTTATTTGCCAATATTTTAAATGAACAGGAAGCCAACATTTCACTTATTTACTAAATATTTAGGCTCAGAGACATGCATTCCATACATGTATATTTAAAATATATAGACTTACAAAATCCAATCCGAGTCAGCCTTTTACAAGAAATCAGATCTCGAAGGTCCTAATGACTCGTCGGCTTAAAGCCTTTTTTTACGAAAAATAGTGACCTCATTTCTATCGAAATTGCCGTACACTGATCTAATCTACTATAAATGTATAATTTAAAACTATTTATGACGTAAAATTCTCAGAGAAATCCGTCAGAAATGGGCTGTTAAATATAAATAAAAAGTAAAAAAAAGTCAGAAATATAAGGCTGTTAAACGTAAAAGGCTTTCTATCAGTGCGTGTTCATTTTTTTCGGTGGATTTCCATGAAATTGAAATAAAGGATGAATCCCGTTAAGGTTAGTGTACCGGAAATAGAATTAGATCAGAAATACTTTCTGTATAATTATCAGTCAAAATCAATATCGGATGTCAAGAAACGGGGCTAGTATTAACCACCAGTTAGCTGTGCACTATGGGAGTAGAAAGACCAACTAAAATAAGCATTGAATATTTCACATTGAGTAAAACAGGCGCTGAAGAGTATTCTCGATACTAAATTTATAATACAAGCTGCTGGACATCAATGCTAAAACGCCAAGCAAATGGAGGCAAGTTCTCGTTTTTGTAGCGGTGCGCCAGTTGCCAGAGTTCATTCCCATCGCTGTCGTTGAAAGCGCTACGAGGTAATATTCTCGGCCCAGTACAGATTCTTAATTGAGAAAGTAACCATTATTTCACTGTCAGCCTTTAGGAATTTCACAATTTAGCTTTAGGAAGCTATGCTAATGGCTATTAGTGATGATAAGAATTTAAATATTAATAAGTAATTCTAATAATTCACTCTTTTCTTAAAGTTACGAACTCTTGATGTTAAAAAGATGACAAAAACTGATTAAAAAATGTTTTGCGTTACATTCTGGACAGTTTCCATTTTAATTGAACCTCGTTTAAACAAGTTACACATCCATACCATCGTTATTCACTTTCACTCCATTTCAGAGTCAAATTATTCCATTCCTATTAGTTGTAATTTAGCATCTAGTTCATTAAGCAATTACAGCAAATCCTAATTATGTACTTCGATTTTAATTTCTACGTATTTAGACAGTGCACTCTAATCCACAGAATCTACGATTTTTCCTCACAAAACTACGTATTATTATCATTCACTTTCCGACTCTAGCCTGAACCCGACGCGGTCGTGCGTCAGTGAGCTAGAAGTTCAGGGGCCGGAAGTGCGGTGGATCATAAGCTCCAGTTCAACCTCACACCCGGGCAGGCGTTTAAAAATACATAAAAGAGGGCAAGAGCAGAGCGAAGAGCCGAGAGGTGAAGGTTGCGGTTGAGGCTCTTTTAATAATAACTTATTAGGGATCTTAACGAGCAGTCGTAGAGGCTGCAGCAACACGCGTGCTCCTCAGTCACGGTGTTTACACGCACAGCGTGCGGAGGGAGTGACTTGAAACTCGCCGTAATTTTGAAGGGAATGCCGAAGAGGAGACACGGTCATTCAGGCTCTCTATTGACCGTGATCCAGCGCCTTGTAATTATGCAATCGCGCAAAAAATGCCATGATTAATGGCTGTGATTTTTTGGCAGGGCAAATTTATTTCCTTTTAATGACCTGCTTTTTGCTCCCGCGAGCAGGACTGTGGTGGCGTCGATAAGCTCTTTCTCCCTCGCTACGTTCTTGGAACACTTCACGAAAATCCTGTCGCCATTTATTTTACGACTCGATGGCGCTAAAAACGTCCTTGGGTGATTTATAGCCTCGTTGAGGAGGTTTATAGCGGATTGCCTCCCACAAAATTCTGCCGCACAATAGTTTTGAGGTCACTAAGTTTTTACAGTTTATAATTTGAGCATTATAGGTTGTTTGCTGTGACTTATTTAACGCTAATAAAACTTCGCTTATTCCGGATTATCTACTCAATGATACTGCACTTCACATCTTCAAATAATTAATGCAGACAATTGTGATGAAATTGTACTCTAAGTAGACTTGAAAGTGGGTAGAGTGACGACACATGTTTCATAAAGCTCGAGAGCAATTCAGATAAGGCATTTTAATGAGTGGTTTTTAACATTGGATAAAATTTGATGACGTGTAAATGAATGAGTTGTCTTTTTATGTTACTTTTGGAAAAACTAAAACACAGTACTTTGCGTACATGCTTCTCTGTGTAAGATCATCCCGAAGCAATATAATGTCCGTAAAAACTGAGGAATGAAAAAATCATGTAAATTCTTTAAAAAGTTATGTATTAAAGTATAATTTGAGTGTATTCAATTTTCACGTGAAGATCAAGAAGGCTAGGTCATTCCAGAAGCTCGTGCTGTATAGATTTCTCCTCCACGAAATCATTTTCACAAAAGGACGATATTGGAAGCCAGTACCATTCCACATGCACAATTTTTAAGTACTTCTTTTGCGATCGGAGGTAGAAACAGCCTCCAATCAGCTTTTCAAAAAAATTGTTCCTGAGAGACGCTAGGAGTAGAAAATGGATTCGAACTCTGTTCTGTAACATTCACTGTTGTGCCATAATGACACTTATGATGATATTAGGTGACCAAGGGGAGATTGAAACACCCCTATATTACAACTTTCTATTCATGAATCAGAGCATTATTTTATTGGTTCAATAAGTCTCGTAAAACGAATAATGTCACTACGAAAAAATAACGCTACCATTATTCAGATCGCTGTTTTTCGCTGTGTTCGCTGTTTTTCACGATGACTTTAGACCCTTAGATTTAGCTTAACTATAAAGCTTAATGTAACCCCCTCCCCACATCTCCTCTCCCCTCGTGGATGCCAACTCTGGGGAAAAACAATAACAGTTCTGATGCACTTCAGATATGAGCTAGCATTAGGGAGGCCATGGAAACGTGACGGCATGTCGAATCAAATCATCATCTTGAACTGCAAAGTAGGATCAATGACTGTCTCTTTCCCTGTTACTCGAGAGGTCCGCTGTGGTTTGATTGATGCGTAGGGCCCGCTGCTGAATATTAAGCTCATGCAGAAACTTTTTTTTAACTCCAAAATAACTTTTAAGTGACAGAATTTAGATTTACGTGTGGTACTGAAAATTGATGAAATAAGTGATGCGGCGGCCGAGAAAACGCAAGTAAGTGCATGCTTTTGTCTTGCCTACTTCTATACAGACTAAGCTGCAAAAAATGCTTCATAAATATTTTCCACTTTCATGATTGCTTCCGTGAATTTTTATTGAAATAAATGTGTTGTTACGGTCTTGCTTCCTACAGGGTTTTGACAGGTTTATCCAGCATGCTATGTAAAATGTGTTCTTAGGTAAACGTGACTTAGGTCAAGGCCTAGAAAATATTTAATGTCGTTAGACTTAAAAGCAATCTAAAATAATTCCATAAAAAACAATTAGCCTTGACAAAATTTAAACACTCTTCATTGAAACCCCAAAATAACGGTGATTGCTTCCACGTTGGAGCAATCTACAGACTACCTTCTGGGAATAGGAAGGTCGTCAGCAACGCATTAACTTAGCCCAGTTCCTAATCAAACCTCTTTGTAAATTGGTGAAATTTTGGGAGACTTCAATTTCGACTGGTTGATAAAGGAAAATTGAGGTACAAACTCGTAAAATTTATAATTTTAATGCAATTGAAATATATTCTATAACCAATAAATAACCAACTAAAATTTACGTGACTTAGCCCCACTGATACATAACATATTCATAATACACGCAGTTAATATTTGCTGGATAATTTCTCGATATTTCCGATTAAAAATTTTTTTCGTATACTAAGCTCAATCTCAATCGAGATCTCCTCGTGCCACCTCGTAAATTGACTAACAGTCAATAACTTGCACGAAACGCTCAAAAAAGCGGTCTAATCAAACTGGATATGAAATAGACCTCCATAAAAACATCGCTAAATTGCACACATGACAGTTACTATCTTATGAAAATCCGTACAGTCACGTCAAAGGACGTGCAAAAGCCCTGGATAACAAGAGAAATTCCTTAGAAAATTAAAGAAAAACAGGCTTTTCGTATGTTAGACTGTGGAGGAAAAATTCCATTTGAGGTGTATCGAAGATTCAGAAGTAGTGTTACCAGTCATAACAGAACTTCTAAAAAAGCTATTTTTCACGAAAAATTGTACTCAGTTTAGAAATTTTGCAAAAAGATGTAGGGTATCTGATATTCAGTTCACATAGCGAAAAATAATCATCAAAACGCTATAGAAGCAATACTGCATGCATGAGTTTGTATTCAATCGCGAAACCAAAAAAATCGCAGACATCATTTGGGTATTTTGTGAATAAATACGAGGAAAATACTGAGAAGTAAAAATAATTCAATAAGTAACTTTATTACGCCCCCTTGCTTTTGTCCTGCTACTTTTTACCCCATGCTAATTTTTTTATCCTGCTTCAGTAAATGCTTCAGAGGTTTCCGACTGCATCAAAGTACGAAGATCAAATCATGAGGAAAAATTTTTAATTAAATTTCTTAAATATGTAGCTTCGCTAATTTTACTTGCTCTTGCTTATATTAAAAGACAAATCTGTTGTCTTTCTGTATTTCTCCTTATTCACTGAAATTTGCTAGAGTAACTCCCATCTTTAAGATCAATGACAAAACTTTCGACAAAAACCATAGAACTATTTCTATAACGAAAAAATAATATATAATGAAGTATATTCATATTCAGAGCCTATTTCATGTTTCTACAACAAACAATTTAGCTTTCGATAAAAAAAAACACCTTGTGTCATTCTAAATCATGTACTACAATGTTCTATTCAGATTTTAATGAGCGAGACCGAAAACTTTCCATTTCCTAAACTTTATAAATTCATTTTGCTGTCCAGATCTCTACTCACTTAAATATAAGCCAAACCCTTTTCCAAATTTTCACTTTCTTGGTAGATAACATCAGGCCATCGTTGAGTTTCTTCCTCGAAAACCACAAAAACATCGTAATCACATAAATCGCTAATTAAAAAGCGTTTACCTCCGCATTGCAGCAATTCATAGCTGTATAGAAATCAGCAAGATCATGCAAACAGTTTTCCACAGAGGGAAAAATACCACTTCTTAGCACTACGATTAGCGGTGAACAAATTCGTGAGACTGATGGCGGCATTTTTCTGGGAATATTACCCGACAAAAATGTGACATTCAAAATTGAAATTCATCATATGCGCTTAAAGCTATCAAAACCCATCGCAATTTTGCAACAAGTGAATCCCATCATACCAAAAGAAGCACTAAAAATCCATTGCAGCACACTGATCCGTCCGTATGTTACGGCATTGAAGAGTGGAATTATAGAAAAAATAAAACTGACAGGCTATTCATATTACAAAGAAATATATTTCTTCTGATTTTCTCTGGGTATTTCATGAACAAAATAATCAAAATTTACCAAAATTTTGATTTTCTATTACAAATTTTCGCAAAAATTTTCTACCACAACCACATGCCGGGAATAGAAATAAGCTCATTGTCGTTCGTTGCCCAAAGTCAAAATAGTTTTCATCTCGCCTCCACTAAGTCTGGAATTCCATACTTATCAACATTTCTAATGCCCGTCGATTTAGCTCTCAAAAATAGGCCTGAATTTCACATGGTCTTAAGTTACAAGACAATTAAAAATACGTAAAGATAAAATAAATAAAGGAAGCCAATAAAAATCAATAAAAAACACCGTTTTTTAATCATATTTTTTGCCATGAATAATAGGCAGGATATAGCTTCTACCACCAAGCTACCATTAAAAAACTGTGAAAAGCGACGTTGACCGGAATATCAAACTGAGCACAACTTCAGCTTGATATCAGTACATTTATCTTACATGCCTAACTAGTTTTAGGTTTAAAAAACATACGTAGATTATGTTATTTACCATGGTTTACTGCAGAATTTGTTCATTTCCCGGAAGGTTGCCATAAAAGACTCGTTGTTTTCTGGTCCACAAGCCCATCTTGTTGAATGTTAGTTATCAAGTATATTTCTATAACATACTTGTGGCAATGTACATGTTTGGGGTAAATTAATATTTCAAACTTTTCAGTTCCCAAACTGGAAGTAAAATAAGAGACTGACTACGGTTCCGGACTCCACTCAAATTGTTCACCCTTCCTGAGTTATACATCTTAGTGTGACCTTGATTCTAAAATTTGATCAGGCAGCAGGTCCATCTTGGCTAATTCGACTTACTTTCACTATCGCGAAATTTTAAAATGCACTTTGTTTGGCAATTTCAAAGAAAGTTATACTACTCCAGAGTCGAGGCAAAATACACAGGCGAGAAAACCATTGACTAGAAAATTGTTTTGATGAATGTTTCTAAAGTATCAGAAAGATTCATTGTAATGAGAGCTCTAGGGCTTATGAGGAACACCACGTAAGGACAATTTTAAAAAGCGTATTAGAGAAGAACTGGGT
This sequence comes from Morinoia aosen, assembly GCA_030386875.1. NCBI lineage: Eukaryota > Metazoa > Arthropoda > Malacostraca > Amphipoda > Talitridae > Morinoia > Morinoia aosen. The sequence goes on from CM059562.1 coordinate 10,846,604, forward strand.
CAAAGGCATACATGCACGCTAGAGAATTGTTCAAAATCCATTTCTACAACACGTAGCGTAAAATGCGAAGATAATAGAGAAAATAATGCTCGTCAAACAAAAGAATTGAGCCTGCAACCAGCGCTTTAGCTCTGTTACAGAGGGCCAGGATTCCCGCAGTGTTACGTCAAGCTCTTAAAATACGTTGAAGAAGTCATCAGTAATGTGCCCATGAAGACACCCAGAAAAGCCTGAACTGTTCGCTGTGAGCCATTAAATGTTCCCCAAGTTGCTGGCAACTTTTCACTTTCACTTTGTTTAGAGTTCCGAGTTCTCTGCAGGTGGTCTACACACTGACCCTGGGCCTTTAAACTGAATTTTTGAATTCCTTTCCCTCACCGAACAAATAAGGGAACGTGTTCTTTAGCCAGAACGGCCGAGAGATCAGCTGCCCACTCTCATTCTCGCGACAACACTCCACTTCAGCTCAATGAGAAGTGGCGGGCAACGTCGGTTTGAACCTTGACTGTATCTAAGGCGCTCCTCATGCTTCTTTTGAGTTCTGAGGTAAATAAAAGGTCATTAGCAGTTCTCAGAGACAATGAAGCGAGGTAAATCATCTTCTCTTACAGTTGACTTAGTGCAGTTAAGTAACTTTTTCTGTAGAATTTTTAGACCTGAGGATATTTACAAACGATTAAACAGAGGTGCATTTCTGTGCCCATGAGAATGTACCACGACATAGTGAGCCTCTGTGAAGTGCTGCCCGAAGTAATTAATAGAGTGGGAATCCAATAGAGTATCACTTTGACTACTTGCAGCGCATGAAACTAGTGACAGGTAGAGGTAGAATAAATACTTCAGGTAGAGTTACGGTTTGAATTGAGATGTAAACACAAATTGACAATTGATTTGCAAATACCTTTCTAGGGAATTGAATAAAATTAAATATTGTGAGACTATTGTGAAACGCAAAAACTACAAGTCCTCAAGTCAGTTGAACTGCACAAGGCATATTAGGGAAATTTGGGTCGAAAGAAAACGAAATCTGTCACGACTGACATACCGTGCCATCAATCTGTACGACGGATGAGCTCAGGCGGAGAGCCTTCTTCCGGCCACTTTTGCTAGCCTTGTCAGTGCGGAAGAGCATTTAAGAGTTTTAAATGAATTAGACTATTCAGTAGAGGTCATTTCAGAAAATACTCTAGTGAAGAAGATAACTCGATGAACTCTGATGATAGCTCTCCCTCTTGACTTTGCAATTAATGCATCAGAAAAAGTTAAAAATCTAGGTATCTGGTTCGATAGAAATATGTCCTTCAAATCTCACGTTGAGGCTACTTGCAACAAAATCTACGGAACTTTAATGTTTTTTCATCGTATAAAAAGTATGCTAGACGAAAAATCCAGATTATTAGCCATTCAATCCCTTGTGTTATCGCGCATTGACTACTGCAGCCTAGTATGGGGAGACTTACCTCAATACCTTCAAAGGGACTTACAAAAATGCATGAATTTTGCAGCCAAGGTGGTATGCAACGGTGATTTCAAAAGAAGTGATCACGTAACCCCTCTCCTCAATAAACTCGGCTGGATCCCTATCCAAGAAAGGCTCCTCATGCAGAAGGCCCAATACGTATTCTCCTCGTTATATCTTCCTCAGAGCAATGCTGAGATAGTGCGTTTCCATCCACCCACTGTAACCAATCAAAAACCGAACAGAAACAATAATGTCTTAGTCAACTATCGTTCATCTCACTTAGGGCAGAAGGCTCTGTCCATATCAGGCGCCTTACTGTGGAACAAACTTCCCCTGAGTATTAAAGTCCCTCAAAGACCGAGAGAATTCAAAGCCAAAATAACTCGTCATCTTGTGTCTCAATAATAATCCTTAGTTACAGAACATACTGAATGAGTACTGACGAATCTCATTTACCTGGTATCTCCATTGCTGAACAATCTCCCTCGCTCATTGTTTTATAATTCAAGACATCAAACAACAGTTTTGAAGTATGCGTAGGTATAATGATTTGACCGCCTATACGTTGTCATTTGCGGACATGCTTACTTGTATATATGTGTGTACGTATATAGGTGTGTGTGTGCGCATATGGGTGTGTATATGTGCCAGTCGAAGGTGCATTTCATGTCATTCCTCTCCGTTTCTGTGCAAGCATCAAACTAGACCATCATGGTACCTATGTGTGTGTGTGTTGATCAATTACAGACATTCTGCACCATATTACAAAGATAATGTATTTTTATAATATGAAATTGTAAAGCATCCATGTCAAAAAAAATAAATTCGTTGTGTGATCATCCATTTATACTGCAGTAATATACTTATTCGGCTTATAGTTATATGCTTATAATAATGTGATACCTATGTTTGTTTATCAATTGACGACAATTTGCGCCATATTTCAAAGATAATGTGATTTTTTTTTCTAATATGAAACCTTTATAGGGCATTAATGTTTTCTTTCTTATTCACGTCCCACAATCGTTTTCATGTTTCTGACTTAAGTAGACTGTTTTGTGCCACTATTTTTAGTACGAAATTTTATAAAATTCATGCTATAATAAAAGATATTTTCTCCATTTCCCTCGATTGGAATTCTGGTTTATACTGACTAGTTTACGCTGATATTTGCGCACATGCTTACTTGTGTAAATGTGTACGTGTCCACGCTATGCGTATGACACTCTGTAGAATGCGTATGTATTGCCTCGATGCATAGAAATGCATTTGTGTATGCTTACGAGTTAGGTGTAAATATGTGCGTGGGTATATGTGTGCATGTGTATGTGTAAATATTTACATGTATACGTGCACATATATGTGTACTAAACTGACAACTAGCATTTTACTAGAGATAATGGTCTTTTTTCTGTGCACTCTCAACTTGTAACATTACCTAACTCGTCATATCTTTAGTATTGTAAAGCATTCATGTAAAAAATATACATTTGTTGTGCGATCATCCATTTATATTTAAATAAAATGCTTGTTAACTAATGACCGTTATGTCAAAATTGTTGAATCAGAAATACAAAACCTATAATTTTCTTGGTCCTCATGCTTATATGTACACATATGTATATATGTGTGCGTGTGTGTGTGTATGTGTGTGTGTGTATGGATATACACACACATGCATACGTATGTGTACATATGTGTGTATATGGATATATATTTATATATATATATTTTTCTTTTTTTCATGCTTCCTTAAAACGACACTTGTGAACATTGACCGAAACAAGCGATTTCATATATTATTTCCTGGCGTCAAGAATTGCGAAGTTTTATGTCATGTACATGTAAACTGTCAAAAGTGTTTTCACCCCACAATGAAAATGCATCGTCCATGAAATTGTGTTATCTCTTACAATTATCATTACATGTATTATCAAATGTAGACTAAGCTAGATTAGGAGTTCATTGCCCTCAATCATTTCTTTTGACTAGTGTCACGAGTTTTTCAATACTCGTGTGTGTGTATCATCTAAGTGTATTAATTTTAAGATATTTTAAAAACCAATGATGGTACTTTTGTACCATCTCTATTGGAAATAAACCGTTTTTCTTTCTTTCTTTCTTTCTTTCATGCAATAATTATCATATTGGCCGATCTTAATCTTGCGACGGACTCGTCGCTTCTTTGAAAAGATGCAAAAACGGCCCCGACCCAGTTACTGTTGCAACCTCGGCAGTGAGGGCATCTCTTCGGCTTTCATATTTTTCGTGCGCACGACGAAGTCATCCGAGGAGGCTGAGTGTGAGCGGCATGACACTTCTGACGCGTCCGCCGTGCAGCGGAGGAATGGGACGTCAGGTATGGAAGAAATTATTGGGCAGATCAAATTCTAATTTTTACCACTCATGGAGTCTTTACGGGGAAAAACGTATTTTGGAGTCTTTTGCGAGTTCTTGTTCATCGTATGACGTATGATCCTACTTTGAAGAATAAGTCAAACGTTTTCATGTCATTTACTAAAAGAGGAATCTGCCTACAACGCAGTTATTGAATTATATCGAATAGTAGCTGAAACGTCGTATTTGTATATTTTATTCGATTATGTGGTTCTGAAAGTACGGCTTTATATATATAAATAAGCCACCAAATAGAATTTTTACGAACATAGGTAATTTTACTCATAAAGTTTGTCTTCTATAAGACGAACTGTTACTTTAAAAATGAACAGAAGTTAGCTTGTTCAAAAAATGATTTCTATCTTGATTCGCATTGTTAGTTAAAAGAAGACGCTTCGAGAACCTTCTAGCAGCATGATTTGTCAATTTTATTTCTCCAGCCAGGCAGTACTGGACTCGCGGCAATTTCAATTCAAGAATTTGATAAAGAGCTCGAAACTATAAAAAAGTTCACTCGCAATTTGATTGGGTTTTTCAAAACCATTTTCCTCTATTCAAAGAGTTCAGTTGGACTCAACTGTTGCCGATAACTCCGCCACTAAGTCTATAAGATCTTACTTAGGACTTAGCTTTTTGCACTCGTTATTGTGAGCAATAATTTCTCACAACGCTGCCCTAAGATTTATGAGACAGAAGACAAAAATGGGAAACATAGCTCCACCGTTAGCATCATCGCCTTATTTCTGTCCAGCGGCGTAGAACTCGGCACTCATGACATCACGATGCTTGGCCTGCTGCCTCTTGCAATTACTATCAATAACGCGACCACCTACTCCAGCAGAGAGTCCTTGACCCTCCAGACACCTAACACTTGACACTCCGCAGGCGATAGGGCTTCTTGACACATTCCTTTCGAACCTGTCTCTTCAGTGCTGAAGTTTTGTCGTTGAAAGTGCCTATCTTCTGAAATATCATCCGATTAAGGCAGGAAGTTCATGAAGGTAAGACGTTTCTAGCAAAATATCGTAAGTAATAGGAAATAGATCGAAAATTTGTCTTCACTGATGAGGGTGAGTACATGATGCTTAGCGCTTGAGAACCCAACACCAGCTCCCAACACGCTTCCTAACTGATAGGGTAAACTAAATTGAAATTTTGGGTTGTACGTCTCACACGCACACCTCACGCACCCACAGATATTCGGAATATCTCATTCATAAGCACACTACTTGCATTTTTTATATATCTCGTACTAACTCACTGACTGAATCTTTCACGTATCTCGCTAACTGTATTCGCGTGCGCTGTGAGATGTATACAGCATCTTGTGAGCACATAACTCGTGAGCCTTTTGTTGACGCACTCACTAAACTTAAATACTGGGTGTATTTGGCCAACAAATGAGGAAGTGCCTAGTAAATTTGCGTCCGACGGTAACTTTTCAATTTATTTACTTTTCTCCGAGGAAACAAAGCACTGCAAGCTCTTGTAAGCAGACGACTGTGTTTTGAGGCTTAGCCGCCTCAAAACACAGTCATTTTTGTGTCTTAATTTGCTGAAGCTATTTGACATGTTAAAAATGACGCCGTTTCAAGCTTTGCCGAGTCACGCTGAGATTTCCGGTCTGAAAATCAATTTGCATGCAGAATATTATTTTAGGTTTGGTCACAAGTAGGGAATAAAATTTAATCACACCCATTTAAGTTCTTCTTCGTAAAATTTGAACTTTCATTCAGATCCTCATTGATCAGGTCATCTGTGTAAGCTTTATTATTTACTCCTTAACACCCCGGCAACCTCAACTCCCTCGATCAGCTTCTAAGATAGACACATATTTTCTTAGTAGCTTGCTTCATTTTCTAGGAAAATTCTTTAGTGACCCTTTCAGATACTGAGAAACTGTGAGTCTATTGGCCTGGAAAATTACTATGCTTGAACGTAAATTCATGTCATCTCCAGCGAGAAGCCGTCACGACTTCGAATGGAATTCTCGTGAACAGGATCAAGAGACTGAAATTGCGGCTCTACTATATGAAATTCATGCCCCTGTACACATGGCAGTAAGGCAATTAGATCTATTTATTTATTTTTCGCCGATTGAAGTTCATGACACCAGTTGTAACCAGTATAAAAATTTTACGTTTATATCTTGGCAAGAGATACTTTTATGAACTGCGCTACACTCATGGATGACCGAGATGCGATCAAATCTAGACGGGATACATCATCACCAAGCGCTCCATGCAACACAAAGAACCGCTGCCGGCAGAACTCACAAATTAAACCAGAGAAAGGATCATGAAGTTTTTTATGAACAATCACCGATTTAATCATGCTGGATCAATGTGTTCGTTACTTTAGTTCTAATTTCAGCCTCAGCTGTGATTTGCCAGGAATTATTTCAGTCTAAACCAAAGAGAAAAGGGGAAATTCATTAAAAAAGATGGTAGAATTTGAACACTTTACCCAAATTTAATGTATTCGAATGATTGGAAACGAGGTCAAGGTGTGAAGGACCTTCACGAACTCTGGAATTCAATGATACCCGATCTCAAGCCATCCGCTTTAACGCCATTCAAGGAAAGTACTAGAATTATTTATTCGCTGATACCATTACTGCAATGAATAATTTTTTGTTGCAAAGCTTTCCTGCATAGTGGAACTTAGAGGACTTAGAGGATTAGGTAGAGGAACTTTGTATTGAGGTATGAAAGTAAACATGCATTATTAATATCATTATTCAAGTGTAGGGTGTCCCTTCAAAAAATGCACACACTCTTTGAGTGCCCAGAAGTCAAATATTTTGTTCTGATTTAGGTGTTTATTTACACAAATGCAAGTCTAGAGAGTTAGATATAAAACACACTAAATGTAATGAAATTAAATATCATAAAAAACGTAGCTACACCTTGAACAAAATCGAAATACATCAGTAATTATCTGTCAGAGGATGAGTTCTCGCATTTTTTAGGGTACCCTGTACTTTGTATCAATCGTTCACATGGAATGATGGGAAGTCCATTTACGGCTCCTGTTGTTAATTTTCTACAATTAAATAAAACGTGTGCTTGTCGGCACACACAAAAAAATGATCTATTGATTTGTGCTGAAACAGAAAATTAATTTATTTGAATATCAAACTCCGAAAACAGAACATACAACTTTTGACAAGAAATATTTTTATTAGATTTGATTATTTTTTATTTAAAAATACCTAATCCCAAATGCTATAGAGAAATTTTTTTTATCATGTCCACTCGAATTTTGAATTTGTCGTACTTCCTTTAATTGGGGAGTGATGGCAAAAATGATCAATGTACTGTGTCTTTTTGCCTTTTAAAATTAAATTGTAGAAAGTGAGAACAAATTTACTTATGAGAAAATTCACGAGAAATGAGCGAAAAAAGTACTAAAAAACGGGTCTGTTTTTCTAAGGTATTTGTGCCTTAATGTGGAGTAGGCGCATTTCAAGTGAGTGAATTTGTGCTGAAAGGATAGTCCCAGCTAACTTACCCTGGTCTCCTCTATGTAATATACAATCTACATATTCGATCATTGAGTTGTACCTCATCATAGGCGAACCTTAACTAATGCGGATGAAAATTAATCCCTGTTATTTTCAGTTGTCCACAACTTAAATCAAGCAGATTTAAAGAGATGGTCCTATAATTTTGGCCGTATAAGATGAGGTTTGCATAACATGGTGTGGTATGTATAACTCGGGGACCGACCCCTTATTCTACAGTAAAAATTAAAAACATATGCGAGCCTCAGCATGACCTACCGTGCACACTCTGGAAAATCCACACCCACCGGAAAAGCACTCTTAATCACGAGCCTCCAGTCTGCAATCGTCTCTCCAGTGGGAGTGAACATGGCCAAGCGTAAGGTAAACACTGAAAATGGAAACTTTCAAATTAATCAAAATTAGAAGATTTTGAGAATATAGATCAATTTTTCAGCCCATGTGTTCAACCCAACTTCTTACTGCTGGATTTCAGAGCGAAAGAGTGGCATCGTTGATTCTCCCGGGAATCTATCACGTCAATTCTGAGGCATCAATCATTTCACGAATGAGCGAAAAGGTACCTTCTTAATTCCTCAATGCAGAGGTTGTCAATTTGAAAGACTTTCGATGTTCCCTTGGACATTTCATAAAAAATTCATGTCACTTGCACATCTTGACGGTCACGAGTGTCGAGTGTCGTAATGCGATGTCTTGACAGAGGCCAATGATGAAGTGTGGGTGGTACGGTGACCAACCGCAGGGTTGGGCCACCGCAGGAGACAAAAGGGTGCTTCGTTATTGGCCGCGCTGATGAGGTTGGCAGCACGAACCCGTCATATGTTACCTCAGTGTTACTCCATCCACGAGGTGACGGGTGTAGTTCGGCAAGATGGGGTGTAACTCAGCCCTGATACTTTTCCAAGAACCTTCTTCTCAGTGAAAATAAGCAGAAATCAAAACATCATGGTGCGTTCTTATATTTAAAACATATTAACAGGGAATTTAGTGCTAAAAATGCGAATTAAGGTATTTTTCCCGAGTATGCCACGCTTAATTTTCACAAAAATTACGTAATGCAATCTTAATAAAATATAATATTAGAGAGTGAATTTAATACTTCCATTTCAGGTGAACTCAAACTGGTTTCCTTTCTTTTTCACGGCAATTACGAATCACACAACAGACCGTACGATATTGAGCAGCCGGCGAATGTAGTCACATGAAGGTAAACATCTACTCTGCTATGAGCGAAATACACATGAGAGAAATATTGTAGCATCAAGTGTAATTAGAAGTGATATGAAGCAACGCCCTCTGCAGGTTGCGCAAAGCCTGTCGCAATAAGGTACGAGGCTTCTTTTTTCTTGCGAGCGTTCCATCCTTTGCTCGAGGGAAGGACGGCGCATGACCTGCTCATTAAAATAATTGGTCAGTGCGGCGAAGTTTAACTGAGGTGGCAAATTTAATGAGATCGGATATTGGATAGAAGTGAACGTAATTGCCGCTGGTAGCATCACTCTGTCGCATGCGCCGCAATATTCGGCAAGGGTTTCTCATTGTCTTCACTGATCACGGCCAGGTCAGAACTGCTCATTTGAATCAGATATAGCTGCACTTTCAAGATGATTTTAGAGTGTGCAACCTAATTCATTCAAGCATATTGACCAAGAACGTGGTAAATTCTTCGAAAATACAGAAATACGTAATTCTCACAAAGCGTAGAAGTTATGCGTCAAACTGAAACTCACAACATCAATTATCGAAGGTGTTGTGGTTATTGTGATAACGTAACCGAGATTCACGAGTTCAATATTGTATATAAACCTTTCAGTGTAATTATAACATTTAATTTCATACTGATTTTGAAAAGACATGCGAATTTAGGTAATTACAGTGCACTTTCATTTTTTTCACGTGCGTAATCAAAATAAAGCATATCTCTGGTTCCACTGGTATGGAAAAGCTCAGAGTAAAAATAGTTAAAAACAGTCTTCGGAAGAAAGCTCAAAATCAAGCTGCAAAGTTATAATGTTGTTCTCATCATGCAAGTCGATACGTGTTTCCCTCGTTTCATGATCCGTTGATCTGGATAGGCTTATAAATTTATAAATAAATTTTTCAATTTATATGCTCGGAGCTAAGCCTTCGACAAAATTCCATAAGTTTCTTTAGGATTATGATCCATATATTAGAAAGGCCCTTCGCCGGCTCCTGTTCGTCTCCTCTGTATAGGACGCCTCGTATGGTTTGTCTATCAATTAAGGACCTATATATTAGGAAATTTTTAAAATCCAATCTGTTGTAATACATCTCATCCATCAAATTTTTGGAATAAACGGTTTTTCTTTCTTTCTTTTTCTTTTTGTTCGTTGAGTACTTTATTTTAAGAAGAGGAGCTCAATCCTGCCGCCGGAAGAACGATTGAATTTCTCTCACACTTACTTCGTTTCTTCAGCGCGATGAAGATTGCAAGAAGCACCGCGAAATCCAAAGTACATTGAATGCACACAGAACAGGCACAAATGTTAGCTGCAATGATATTGAAAGAATATGTACATTGTAAAGCATGCCGGTAAGATTCTCTGAAGAATGATGTATGCAATGAACGGGATGTTTGTTTTTACTCTGGTTCTTCTATTTATTCTACGAGTGAGATTCTCTACGAACCGTCCTATTGGAAGTATGATTCTCTCAAGAGTTAAAATTGAAAAACCATGCAGCAGTAAAAACAGTTCGGTCATTAATGTTTCCATTAACTCGCAAATCCGAAAATTACCAAAAATTCTGCGGTAATTCGGCTTAAATTATTTCGAAAGCTAGCTAAAACATTTATATTCGAGCAGGCTACCATTTTCAGGGATTTGACCCTCTGGGCGGATTTTTACGGATAAGTAAAACGAATAGCAGAGTAAAATCAACGGAGGAAATTTCATCCATATTCTGGGCACTTAGTATATGGTAGATGCATAAGAATACGTATATGCCAGCAGTGTACGTGTAGCGGTTCATGATATCTTAACACACACATATTATGGCCTGAAGCAGCTCAAAATGAATGTTTAGATTAGCATATTGGGCTTTAGTCAAGACGCACAGCTGTCAAGACGCACACAATAATCGCAAACACTGTTAACATTAACGCAAACAGCGTGCACGATGTTAGCGAAGCTTTCAAGGCATTTGTGGTCAATTACAAATGATATTCTTTATTGCTTCAAGGTAATATTCAACCATACCGGACCCCGTATAATACACTCAAAACAAACGTGTGCACTTACTTATACTAACTTGTATTATAAAATAACTTTAATATCTGTAATAATACCTTCAACAGTAAATCATTTTTACTACCGACAAGTTTTAGTCAACTTTGTCACATAAGTAGATTACTGTTTCATTTTCGGTCTGTTGCTTTTTAGGAAAAAAGTATCGAAAAAATTTAACAAAAAATTATCTTGTGCTCACGTTGACTAAATAAACAATTGATTTTGTCTTTACATGACGGTTTTCGTATTATTAATGGACTTCACTAATTTAGGACTGAGATGACCTGTGTTCTTTTTTACTCGTTGGCAAGGTTACGACGCACGATCTCAAACTTGTCTTAAAAACGCTCATCTTGTAATTTGAATATCTCAGGAGCCTCAGATATAAAACCACAGATTATGGGAAAACGGTATGAAATATTTGGTACAACCAAACTATCATTTAAATATACCGGGTTAATTTCTGCTAGTGAGCTAAACCAACATAAATTGTTTGGATTATTCAGGGCGAACAATTCGTTCGAGAATCCTTTATCCATTTCTTAACAAAGTATAAAATTCAAACTCTCCTTCGATTTTGCACGCATTCAGTTAAACTATCGAACAAAGCATTAAGTACTCATAAATTTTGCGAGCCGCTACTTGAGCTACACTTTCTGAATAACTAAAACATATTTTTGAAAAAAATAAAGCCTGCTCAGCTCCAACGTTTGAGTGAAGTGGTAACTTAGAATCCATCCATGAGGTTATTTGTACAGGAACATTGAATATAATTTCAAAAATAATCATAAGTGGAAAATAGGAGATGATAAATATGGGGGTTAACCATTAAATCAATCAGATAAATGGACCTCAAACACATTTACTGTATTCAGGCTTCTAGTTCATGCAAAATAAACACGATGTAACTTTAAAAAATACCGCAGGAGAAATGCCCACCGAGAACATTCACCCTCACAGAAAAAAACACCTCTGAAATATATCGAAAAAAGTATGACCACGCTGCTCGATATTTCAGCAAGGTCGCACCTAAGCTGATTAGAGATTTACACTTTAGTTCTGCGACGATGACTTGCGCAGCCTCGTACCGGCAGCGGGTGCTGTTAAATTGATGGTGATATTCTCGTCATGGCTTCCAATTCCCCTCAGCGGGTACTGCTGGGGTAACATGGATCTTTGTGCCATGGTTTCCAATCCCAAGCAACGGGTACTGCTGAAGTATACATGGATCTTTGTGCTATGGTTTCCAATCCTCAACAGCGGTACAGCTGAAGTAACATGGACTTCCAATCCCCAACATCGGGTACTGCTGGGGTTGCATGGATCTTTGTATTATGACTTCCAATCCACAACAGTGGGTTCTGCTGAAGTAATTGATCTTAGTGCCATGGCTTCGAATTATCTACAGCGAGTACAGCTGATGTGACTTAGAACACAGGGATGAGCTCTTTGAGTACTTTCCACTTAGCGCTTCCTTCAATAGGTGTGTTGCGATCCTTCATAAATTATATAAATGAGGCCATGACCGCTGCTATCAAAGAAGAGAATGTCAGGGGAAAATGTTTTGTGTTTTGTAATCCCTGCAGTTGCGGACTATTGCATGTACGAACCTAAGCCTGAGACTGGAAGCAATAAGTCATCACAAGGCTGAAGGAAATGCCATGTTCACAACAGGGAAGTGAGCGTTCTTTAAAGATGGCGGTATGAGAATCTTGCCCGCCTCCCTTGCAGCGCATTAAAAGCGCACATAAATACCCAAAAAGAAATGAATTGAACGGATTTAAGTACGGTCAATAAAAGCGTGGTGCCATTGTTACGTAGCAATAAGGTTTGAGAGTTGCCCCAGCGAAGGTTAATAGCACGCTTCGTGCTGCTCACTACTCTGAAGACGACCCGCCGGTCAAGGTCATGCATTGCCAACTTGAACTGCTTTCCCAATGCATCAACTGCTCCTGCGGCCGACCAACAGAGATGACGTGCTACACTTCCGCACTTGTTACCTCGAGGCTGCGCTAACTTTTTGGCAAATGCCCCTCAAAGCCACTCTGCGCGTTGGTTCCTGTTCGCCAAGCTGGCGCCTCTTAATCTATAATTGTTCGTAAATCACTACAGGATCCCATTCAAAAAGTCCAGAGAGATTTTGGTCATAGTCATGTGGACGCTCTTTGGAACTAAGCGCAATTGTAGTCCTTTGCATGGTAGCAGTCTACGGAAGTACTCGGCTCAGAGTATGTAGCAGCCTCAGAGCTGTCAGATGCTCTGAGCCCAAACTTTATTTGGAAAATGTTTAAACTTGAGGAATCCGGGAAGGAAACCCGTCGTTGCGTAGCCATGTCAACGTGAAATCTTTTTCCGTCCCTTGTAATATCTTTGAAAGTCCGGATCCCTTGTAACGCTACAAAGATCCACATTGTTTGAAAGTCCGGAACCTGTTACAAGATGCTGAGATGCACGGAAGATTTCCTCCTACATCTTTATTGATCACTCCATTATTGCTGTCGGGCAGTACAAATGATCGTTCAGCTTCTTAAACCTGATGAGAGGAAGTGGGTGAGTGAAGGGTAAGCTCAGTGAGTAGAATAGTTCCTTTTCTAACCTCTTCGACTAGTCTTTTCCGCTTGTTATTATCTCAACAGAGATGCGTTCTGGTGAAAATACCGCGGGTACCTAAAAGAGATTAAACCAGTGACAGTACATTCGAGGTCCGATGCTTACACATGTTCCATGGAGAAGACTAATACAGATTAATACTACCAATGATGGCCAGTAGCTAACATTAACAGAATGTTCATCCGGAGCTCTTCCAGTACTTTTTATAAATTAGGAAACGAAATAAACACAATGCGAATGTTGAAAAAACAGTGATTTACCCACTAACAGTTTAGATGCATAGAGAAGATGATTAAAAAATATTCTTTGCAGAAGGATGCAATTATCGCATTTATTGGAATTGACGCTCCTAAGGAGAAAATGTGGAGTCCCGAGCATAAGGTTAAGTTGGTTGTCTTTTCGTTGAAAAAGACCAGATATTCTTTTAATTAAAATTATTTTTCAGTTCACTGCTGTCCAGTTTTTCAGCTCCTGTTACTTTCTTCTTTAACTTCTACCTTGTTTCATAAACTTCCCTCCTAGCTAAGTCGCTGTTTCTGAGCGCAGGCGATCTTGAGTGGGAACGTACATTGTGCATTAATTCCCAGTTTTTTTAACTTCAAACTGAATGGTGTCTTCTTCCTTCCTCTCTTAGGAACATCTTCGTTGTGATTATTGAGACTTAAACTCTCTGGAATATAATCCAATTGGATAAAATTATGAGAATTTTTTTGTGGCGTGCACGTGCCAAACGAGAATTATTCATTGTTATGCTCATGCTGGGTGTCTCCCAAAGAAATTTCATGGAAATTTCATAACACGATTAATGCTGCAGGAGAGGCAAATGTTCTCTAGAAGAGCAGTTTGTTATTTCAGCATTTCATACAATGGAATTTTCAAAATGTCGTCGTAACGCAGGAAACACCTGTTGGTAGACCTAGAATTTGAAGTGTACAGCTATGAAAAAATCCTAGAATTAAATTGCACCGAAATTGTGGAGTTAAAAAGAAGATGTGCTGGTTTACGTAGTACCATTTCTCGAAATTTTTCTATTGAGTCCACGGAGAATAAAACAAGAACATGCCGACAGAAACGAGCCAAGTAGCTCATTCCTGGGTTGTCCAAAGCCACGAGCTACAGATGTCCCTAGGTCGCGTGTCGTCCAATGTATCAAATTACTATTACCTAGCAACGGTAATAACAATAGTGTATGTCACTCGTCGTTAGTAATTAGATTCACGAAAATGGATGCGCTTCAGGTCCTCATCGTCGACAATTCCTTCATCCCGTATCATAAATACGTCCTAGCGTGTTAAAAATGTCCATCGTGCGATGCAATGCTTTTATTTTCTCTTCAAAAGCGAAGTCCAAAATATCGAAGACTAAACATGGAATTCCGATGATTAGTAAGTATTTAAGAAATTTTCGCTTGTAGAATTCTGTAGTTCTCATACGTTGAGGTTGTTCTCCGCATTACTATTCTGGACGCTAAGATTTTTGAATTGCTCTTCAGTACGACTTCTGATGATCGATCGAGCTGCTTCAGTATCCCTTCAACACTTGATGTTGCAGTCATTGCAAAATATAATGTACAATCTGAGGCTATATTACTAGAGCGTTTTGAACAACTCGACGTGTCGAACAACTGACGATGCTCCCGTGGGGAAGATATGAGGTCCAGAACAAAAGTTTAAGCTGGCCTTCCGTTTTTTAAATAAAATATGGTTTTTGACTTTCGCTTCTGTCATTTTTAACAGAAGTTTACTTTGTTACAGGCCATCTTTTTTCGGCTCGCTGCTGTCTTTTTTTAGCAGATGTGACGATAGACTGATAATGAAATCATGAAACAAATAACTCAATTGAAGATTGATGTGCTTGTGACAGGAATATGTGAATATTAGTGAAGTTAATATTAACTGTAGATCTATTCAGTTAAGCAGTAGCGATTCTTTTAGCCTGACATTAGTTACATTGATATGCTTGCTGAGAATTAACTGTTTAATTTTTTTGAATTAATCTATTTTTTATTTCATTTTGGAGAGTTTGTTATATATAAATTTATTTATTTCTTTCATTCTTTGTTCATTTCAGTATTGTTTTCAATGAGGTATGTGTTAATTATTCTATATTAAATTCAATTTAAAATTTACACTAGTTATTCGAACAATTTTTGAAATCATATATGAAGTCGATCATTACGTGAAACTTTTGAAAATGAATTAGGGTAGATGAATATTGTCCCAAGATTTAATCTGAGTATTGTTTTCTGTAATAATTCTTCCATCATCTGAGATATGTGTGAAATGTTATTTTTTTGAGCCGGAGCTAGGCACCTCATCATGAAGGCGCAGCTTTTGGTTGTTTACTTTTCCTGGTAGTATTTTTGCTTTCATAGTTCTCTATAAGTAACACGTAGCAACATCGTCCTACTTTACCTCGTCTAAGTGATAAATACGGCCCACCTGTAGAAACTTTTATAAAAGGGCTGCTATTTTACGAGGAAAATCTCTAGGAAACTTTTTTTTCATAGTTGGCAATGATTATTATTGCGTAAGCTCTCTTTTATCTTCAGTTAACTTTGGACAGGGCCAATTAAAATTTTTGAACTTTGGAGCAAATGATCACGATAAAATGTCGTTCTATAAAAACGATTTGAAAAGCCTTTTTTTGCGCACGGGATATAATTTTGATGGTACCCGCATAAAGAGAAGGTATTTTCTTCCGTTGAGCAGGCAATTTGCGAATGTTTGCAAAATCGAGATTCAATGGTGAGCTGTCGTTTGGTTGAGAGATTTGATTGAGGGGTTTTAGTTAAACATGATAAACATGAGGAATGCGCATAAACCTAATATAGCAACATTCTAAACACATACAAGAGACATTCCTATTTTTCAACGAAATTTTATTCAGCAAAACTATTACATTTGAGATTGTTTTCATGAACAATTTTTTGAACTAAATGGCGGAAGCAGGGCAAGGTGAGGTTACATCATTTATAAGCCAAAATCAATAAAAAAAGTCAGTAGATTTTATTATTTGTCTTTCAAACAGATTAAAATTAGATTAACTTTTAGATATTAGTCTAAAAAAGAAGTAGACTTGTGTAGTTTCGATATTTTTTGGGATAACGAATTCATGCGTAACCAAGGGCTTCTGCTCAACCATTAAATGACTTTCACAGTTGAATCTTTGATATCAATACTTGCATTATTTACTATTCGACAACATAACTTGAACTTGAACTTGAACTTGAGGGCCGACAGTGTCGGGGCCTTTGTAACGGCCTACAATTCCCTCCACAATTTTCACACAAAGAGTTCAGCGCTTGGTACCAGACTTGTCCACTAAACTACTCAGGATCTACGATCCTTGTCACAAGCCTCCATTGGAAGGCATCACCGGGACAGCCAGTGTGTCAAAACACCATCCCCCGGCACATTGGGTCATTACAGCCCATTCTACCAGACTGGCTCATTCCAGTCACTGTCTCTTACTCCAGGCACGCACAAGAAACACTTTCATAGCCTCAGTGATACTCGCATTACACTCCTGATCCAATCCAGCAAGACAGCTCATACCGCAATCATCTTCAGCACATCTGGCATTCCACTCATTCTCTCCATACTGCTCAGACACCACATTCATAAAACTCTCTCTCTCTTGCTCATACTTACTACATTCCAGCACAAAATGCTCAATTGTTTCCTCTACTCCACTATTACACTGCTGACATAATCTGTTATTATCCTCATTCCATCTCCATGTACGTCTGTTCACACTCAATGACTTACATCTCACAGCAAACAAGAGTTGACTTCCAAAACTACCATCATAGAACAGCTCAAACTTAGGTGCTTTCTTTTTCATATACCAGTTAAGTGTAGGCTTCCGCATCATGCTAAGCTTCCACTTATTCAATCCATACTCTTTTGTTTGTCTCTCGATCTCTTTCTTCCACCTCTTGCAGTCCCACTCAGGCCCTACACCTCCAACATTTATTAAACTCCAGTCATCCACAGGTCTCCCAATTCTAACATGAATAATCTTTTGCATACTGTGTTTCCTTGCATGCCCCCAACATACTTTCTCCCAATAGCTTACACTCAGATTCCATTCAAAGATTCGCCTTACCCACCTGCTATTCTGCATTCTTTCAATTCTCACCTTATAATTCAGCACAGCTTTCATCATTCTTTCTGAAAATAGGCTCCACCCTAGGTCACCTCTAATGGCTTCTATAGCTGTCCATTTCGGAGCGCCCAATGCTACACGTCCTACCTACCTTATATTGTATCACATCCAGCTCTTCAAGATCACTTCCATTCCAAGCAAGAGCCCCCATACCATACATGACACTAGGTACAGCAACATACTTCCACATTCCTCTCACACATTCGTACTTGTTTGCTCTGTATCTGGCCACACTACCTAACCGTCCACTCCACTGCATTGCTTTAGCCACTTTCTCACCTTTAGTTCTAGTACATCCATCTTCACTTATCATACAACCTAGATATTTGTATTCTTTTGTTCTACCTATTCTGATTTCTCCAATATTCCACAGTCTGTCTCTATCAGTCTCATCACTATTTATAACCATGACCTTACTTTTATCGGCACCAAAGTTCATCTTGAAATCTGTACTATATCCATTCACAATGTCAAGCATCCTTTGTAGTTCATGACCACATTCACTAACCACAACCACATCATCAGCATACAACAAACAGCTCAGTCTCTCATTACCAACTTTCAGTCCTAAACCACTCCCTCTCAGTCGAACTGCTAATTCTTCTGTGTACAATCCAAACAACAAGGGGGACAGAGTACAGCCCTGTCTCACTCCTCTAACACTCCTCACTTGCCCTGTTTCCAAATTTCCTAACCTGTAGATAGCACTTGTGTTCTCATACAGACTCTGTACAATGTTCACTATTTTTCTGCTAAAACCAACTTTTCTCAAAATTTCAAACAGCCTAACCCGGTCCACTCTGTCATACGCCTTTTCAATATCCAGGAATGCCAAATATACCTTCTTGTTATCCTTCTTCATTCGCTCAATTATTTCACTCACTACAAACAGATTATCCTCCCCCCGTCTATCTTGCCTAAAACCATTCTGTTCTTCTCCCAGGACTCCTAATTCCTCAACTAAATTTTTCATTCTCTCATTCAAAATACCACAAAAGATCTTACATACGGTGTCACCCAGTGCAATTGGTCTGTAATTTTTAAGTTCTTTCATGCTCTTATGTCCACCCTTATGCAACAGAACTACATTACACTTGTTCCAGTCATCCGGTACTCTTTTACTCTCCATGTCTCATCAAATAAACATTTCAACATACTGACTACACACTCTCCTCCACATTTATAGAACTCATATGATATCTTATCAGGGCCACATGCCTTTCCATTTTTCACTTTCTTCAAAAAACTTACAATCTCTTCACAAGTGATTTCGTCTTCCATTTGCAGTTCACGTTCATCTATCAGAAAATTTATTGGTTCATCATCTGTAACCTGCTCATTCATTCCACCAATGTCCTCCCAGTATTCTTCAACTGCTTTCACCATTTGCATCCTATCTTGCACACTGCAACCATTGACTACTAATTCATCAACTTGAACTTCACTACCTCTATCATTACCTTGTATAAACCTATACCAATCTTTTATTCCATCTGGACCTTTCTTTCTTAGATTTTCAACTTGGTGTCTCTCTTCTTTAACCCTAGCCTCGTTGATCATTCTCTTTACTTTCTTCTGCTGGTCCTTGTACTCATTCCATACACTCTTCCATTCATCCTCAGTAATTCTGCGTCTTTCATACATTTTCATCATACTGCGTTGTTTTTTATTTGAAGTCTTCCTTCTCGTTCGTTCTTCCTTCATCTCACTCGTAAACCACCTAGCATTCCCTGTACTTTTCCTGCATTTCATTCTGCCGATCTTTTGCTCTGCCACATCATACAAGGTTCTTGCAATCTCCTCATTTAGGTCATTTACATTTCCACACCTGTTCCAGTTACATCTACTCAATTCATTTCTAAATTCTTCCCAGTTTGCCATTTTAATACGCCAATTTTCTCTTACTCTGCTGGCCTTCTGCATTGACTCCTTTCCATCCCAATTATATTCTAGTACAAGCATTTTATGGTCACTATCAATATCAAAATCATCTTCATCTACAAACATTTCTTTGACACATATTCTTGCTCTACTATTCACTATCATATAATCAATTGCAGTTTTACATTCCCTGCTTTGCCATGTATGCAAGCCATTTCCTATTGTTACATTCAGGTTCTCAAGTTCATTCTCATCACAGAAATCAATCAATTTTTGTCCATTTGCATTCACAGGCTCACCAAGTATACCAACATGGCCATTCATATCACCCATCACAATCAGAGGGCATCTGCAATGCTCTTGCACAATTCTTGTTAATATTTCATACTTTTTTACATTCTCTTGATGAGCTAAAATACCATCAGTTGTCATATAGCACACAACCACAATAACACATTCTCTGGCATGCATTCTTTCACACTTTATTACTAACAGATCTTCACTCTCAGGTTCATTTCCAGCAGGAATTTCTTCTAATTTCCAATTTAGAGCATTTTTTACAATGAGACCAACTCCACCACCTCTTTTTTGCCAACTTACACGCCCTTTTCCAATCATATAGTACTTACTCTCCTTACATTTTAAGCTGACTCTATCACGCATTTGGGTCTCTACTACACCAACACAATCCAAATCTCCATTCTCAAATTCTGATACAAGGTCATTTAACTTTCCTGCATTCCATCCACGCACATTTATACATCCAAACCTTACAACACTATTGGACAATTCATGACATTTTTCATTTTTGCTCTGACAGCTTTCCATTCATACAGTTCCACCTTCCATTACAATATGAGTACACCCAATCCACTGGATGCATCTCCTGGAGAGTTTCATCTCACCTTCTTGAGTAAGGTGGACTCCATCTCCACGAAAACATCCACTCTGGATCAGGTTATCCATATCAAGGAAGCTGGAACCCATTTCACGCTTTCTCATACTCTCAGCTTTCATACTCATAATTCTTTCATGCACTTCCCTATTCACCTCCTTTCGCACCCTTTCATACTCCTCACCACATGCAGGCCTTCTCAGCAGGCTGGTCACAGCCACTCTTTCATTCTTCTTTCGCACCCTTTCAACAACATTCATAATTGCATTCACCGTATGCTCTCTCCCACATTCAAGCAATCCATTCCCACCTCCTTGCAGTACAACCATCCCTTCATCCATTCCATCTATCACTTCCTCAGCATGCCTACAAATCTCTTTCACTCCCTTTCCTCTCATGCTCGTACATCCACTACGGTCAGTCATTCTCACAAACCTATCCACATTCTTCACCATGCTGTCACCACATATTCTAATCGTAGGTCTCACTCTCCCTTTCATACTACTCTTTCGTTCAACTCTTCCACTCACATCACTCTTTCCATCCCTCTTCCTTTCATTCACTTCCACTACAGGCGCCTGCACCTCATGTGGCATATCAACAGGCTGCTCCTTCACTCTCTTCCCATTCGTACTTCTTTCATCATGCTCATTCATCCTTCTACTCTCATCTGGCTCATTTGCACCACCATTCACTTCATTTATTGCATTCACACTCCTTGCACCATCATCCACTTCATTTGCACTACTTGCACCATCATCCACTACATTTGCACTCCTTGCACCACCACCATTTACCTCTTCATTCACTGCATTTGCACCATTCTCATTCTTTCCTTCATTCAACTTCCTTTCATCCTTCAAGTCAGCCTCTAAAGCAACCATCAGAATTGTCAATCTCTCAATCTCCTCTTCCAACTTCTTTCTCTCGTCATTCAAACATTTCCAGCACGTAAACACAAGATCATTCAACTTCCTCCGACTCATCTCTCTCAAACCTTTGCATGCATCTATATCTACCCACTCTTTACAAGCCATGCACTCAATCTCCTCATCCATTCCACTTGCACCTCCCTTCCTACGACCAGTCCTATTTCTTGCCACCCTCAAACACAGACTTCTATCTCAGTACAAATTTCACAGGCAGAAGAAGTCTTCACTCACCAAATCTACTGAAAATCAAGTTGTCAAACAAAAAGAAACAAAAACGTTTCCTACTACTCACAGTCACTCTCTACAATGTCACACACTATACTCTTTATATGCAAAGAAAACTTAACTACCAGTCAAAACACCTCAGTCAAAAATTGCAAGTCACCACACCAAAGTCCAATGCCCAGTCTCAACTCTCACGCAACAAAAAAAAAACTACTCTCACGAGCACTTCTGTTAGACCAGAGAGGCCTCTTTCCATCTTGGAATAATGGAGTACGGCAACGATTATAAGTATGAGTGTGGGGTATAGAAACACAGTAGGTAATCTAGGAACTACATGTACTGTACGTCCGTCGAGCACGGCGGCAAGAACAAGAAGAAGGAGCTCGATCGCTCTACAAAGGCGGTTAGCACATGAACATAGAAAACGGGACGGAAGCAATTTAATGGGCGACTGCGACAACTCATATATAATAATAAATATATATACTGAAGTTGGATCTCAACACACCCCCTCCAACTGAAGTATTCCATCCCACTATGCATCAATTCACATAGTAATCAATTAGAGCTAACATTTCAACATTCAGATCTTTCATTGAACATTGAACAGCAGAAAAACAACATAAAAAAAATCATCAGTGTAGATCAACAGATTACACTGAGCACGATACAAAAAAATATAACGCACAATAATGCATAGTCCGCATTAGCGTTAAGAGTATTGTACTCAAGAAAGTTCTACCTTTTCTTGCAATTGATCTACACAAAGCTAAACTGGAAACATGTCAGACACAGTAACTTAGAATTAAACACACACTTTGAATTTAAGCAACGACTGTCTAGTAACAGGCTTTGTGAACACGTCAGCTATGTTTTCCTCTGAAGGAACAAAGCTCAAAACTGCTTTATTGTCTTGAATGATTGCTCGAATGTAGTGAAATCTTATGTCTATATGTTTTGAGCGTTGATGATGAACAGGGTTTTTGGCTAGGTCAATAGCACCTCTATTATCAACAAAAATTTCAACCGGTTCATCATATCCATCCATATCACACAGAAGCTGTTTGAGGAAAATTCCCTCCTGCACAGCATAAGTCAAGGCAACATACTCAGCTTCGCAGCTTGAAAGAGCAACAATATTTTGTTTCTTGGACTTCCAAGATATCAGTGAACTGTTGCTAGATGACTTAAACACATATCCTGATATGCTCTTCCGGTCAGAGGATCCACCCCAGTCAGAGTCAGAGAAACCAGTAATTTGCACGGGGTTCTCGGATTTCACAAATTTCAAACCGTATGAAATAGTACCTTTAAGATACTTCAACACAAATTTACACAAATTCAGATGAGCATTTGTTGGACAAGTTAAATGTTGCGACAGTAATGTAACAACATAGCAAATATCAGGCCTAGTACAAGTCATCAAGTAGATCAGGCTGCCAACTATCTCACGGAACAGTTTTGGATCGCACAAATTCCTAGAATCAGAGCTTACATCAAGCTTGTTGGCACTGGGATCACAGGGAATAGACTTAGGCTTACAATCAGACATCCTAAATTTTGACAAAATTTTCTCAACATACTTTGACTGCTTCATCTCAATTGAGTCATGCTTCACATCAAATTCAATGCCTAGAAAACATGAAATTTGTCCAAGATCTTTCATTTTGAATTTATTTGACAACGAACATTTTGCTTCACTCAATACAACAGCGTTAGAAGAGGCCAAAATTAAATCATCAACCCATACAATGATAATCACTTTTCCAGAGTCGCTTTCCCTCACATAGACACAAGTATCACTGAGAGATTGAACAAAATTTTGTTCAACAAGAAAATGATGCAAAAGGTTGTTCCAGTTACGGCCACTTTGCTTTAAGCCATACAAAGATTTTTTGAGTTTGCAGACTAACTTCTCTCCATTTTTGTCAAGTTCAACAAATCCCTCAGGCTGTTCTACAAAAACATCACAGTCAATTTTTGCATGAAGATAAGCAGTGCACACGTCCATCTGGTGCACAATGTACGACTTTTGCACAGCAATATCCATCAGCATTCTAACAGAAGTTAGACGTGCTGTAGGAGAAAAAGTTTCTTTGAAATCGACATCAGCTACTTGGGAATATCCCTTGGCTACATAACGAGCTTTGAAAGTTTCCTGGTCATTGGGTCCTGATTTGGGTCCTCCTGAATCATGAGTGGTAACTGGCCTACACTGTATCTCCATTTTATCCCATGTACCCATGTCCGCATGATGTTGCAGAGAATATCGAGAAGATATGATATATGATATATATTGAAGATATATGTTTTTTTTTTGTTGTTCCTCAGCGGTAACTTGAGTTTTCTTAAAATTTCCTTTAGGAAATTAAAAAACCATTCCATTTATACGTTTTTCGAAGTCCTTTTCTATTCCTTATCTTTCCTCAGGTTATTTCTTACGATTCATCAGAGCTTGGGCTGTCATTTTAAATATTGAAAGAGTAAGATTATTTTTCATGTCTATTAGCATTTTTCTTATATTCGTTTTCAATACGTATATATATGAATATGTGTGTTGGTGTGTGCGTGAGTATGTACGTGTGCGCACGCAAACATAAATGTTTATGTATCAGTGTAAAGATGCACACGTTTCGCACACATATATGCGCACATGTACATATATCGGTTTCTATTTCTACTTTTTGCATAAAAAGCAAAACCTCAAGACACATTACATTTTACCTAAAGCTCTGCGATCAGTTAACACTGCACCAAATTTCAGAAATAAACAAATTGATTGCGCTTGCTTTATGATTTATAAATCGATCTATCACGACCCCGAAGGGCATTTCTGTGAACAGAAGAAATTAAAAAGTATAAACAGACAAAGGAAATAAAGCACTCGTGCAAAAATTATCTCTATATTTGTATGCCGAACAAGCCACGCATTTCAATTTTGAGTGTAAGTTTGTTTACGCATTCCTAGATGTGCGTGCTGTGTTGCGCGATGTTCTTTACAAATTATTTCGAGACTATCTTTTTCTCAATACTTGATTGTCATTTACGGTGTTGTTTCAATCTAGTACGGTGTAGCGTTTTTTTGTATTTTTCCTACTTCGATGATCTTATAAATAATTCGAAAAATACTAAAGAATTCTTCGAAACTGCCAAGTTCTTAGTTGAAATTATCGAAGTAGGAAAAAGGCAAGAAGCGCTGTACCGGAATCTCTTGGAATATAAAATATCCAAGAGATAATATTTCTCATTTCTCATTCAACTACCCTTGACAGAGTTAAACTATTAGCACGACCCGTATGGTTTGTCTATTAGTACGCCTCGTATATTTTTTCTATTAATATGCCTCGTATGGTCTATCTATCTGTACACCTATGATAGTATTGTCTAATATTACATCTCGTATAGTTTGTCTATTATTATGCCTCGTACGGCTTATCTATTTGTACACCTCGTATGGTTTGTCAATTAGTATTCCTCGTATGGAACTTTGTTAGACTATTAGCACACCACGTGTGGTTTGTCTATTATAGTACGCCTCGTATATTATGTCTATTAATATGCCTCGTATGGTCCATCTATTTGTACACCTCTGATAGTTTATCTATTAGCACACCTCATATAGTTTGTCGATTATTATGCCTCGTATGGCTTATCTATTTTTACACCTCGGATGGTTTGTCAATTAATACTCCTCGTATGGATCTTTTGTTTTAGGACGTCTTATATTAAGGAACTTTTAAAAGCCAATATGTTGGCATATGTATCTCATGTGACGTTTTTTTTTTGTTTTTTTTTTTGTTTTGATTTAACACTATAGACCCATCGTACCCCAATAACAGATCTATCTTTTGGCTTTTCAACAAGTTCGTACATCTCATTATCGGCTAGTGCAGCTATCTCTGTGGTCATTGCCTGTTTCCACTCAACAGAATCTGGGGATGAAATTGCCTCAGAGTAAGACTTAGGGATACTGCTAACTCTGTAGCAATAATCAACAAAATTATTAGTGATATCCAATTCATGTGGATCAACATAGTCTTTTAAATAAGCTGGGGGCTTCTTTTCTCTCAAAGGAAATCTTCTAGTGGGCTCTGCATCTGAATGAGTTTCATTTTGAATCACTTCTGGAACAGTCCCAGGTTTCAACTCAGCCTCAGCCTTGTCAGCCTTCTCACTTTGTTTCAGCTCAGCAGGGTTATCTACAGCAATGAACTCATCCTCACATACCACATTTCTAGAAATTTTATCACAGAATGTGACACATCTGACTCATTTTATTTGACAAGTTTCAGGGAAATAAATCATGTAAGCAGGGCTGCACGGGTCATATCCCAGAAAAGTACCCTGCTCTGACCTAGGGTCAAGCTTTCCTGGGTTTTGAACCATGGCAAAACATTTTGATCCAAAAATGTGCATATTGGAAAGGTCAGGTTTCTTTCCCGTTAACATCTCAAAAGGAGTTTTGGTTGTCCTTTTGTTGAAACACCTATTTCTAATGTAAGCAGCTGTTCTTACAGCATGATTCCACAATTCTTTTGGCAAATTTGCATGCAGCAACAAACACCTAGCCATCTCAAACAATGATCTCCAAGATCTCTCAGCAGTCCCAATCTGATGGGGAGAGTACGGAGCTGAAAATTCATGCTTTATTTTGTTCTCCGTGACAACAGCTTTGAACAAGTTTGAGGAATACTCGGTGCCGTTATCTGTTCTTAAACCTTTAACAGAGCCAAATGGAGCAGAATCAGCCAAGAATTTCTTAAATGCCCCAACAGCGTCACTTTTACTTTTTAGGAAATAAACAAAAATAAGACCTGAAAAATCATCCACAAAAGACATGACATACATGGAATTCCCAAAAGAAGTAGGGCTTATAGGTCCAGCTAGGTCACTATGGACTAGCTCTAAAGGTTTTCTTGATTTTTCATCAGGGTCTCTGCTCCTATATTGACACATTTTACCCTGGACACAGATCTCACAATCAAAATTATGCTTGTTGGTAATTTTCATTCCTCTAGTAATACCTTCTAGGCTCAACACATCTTTTACATTACAATGCCCAAGAATATTGTGCCACTCCTCCAGAGTGTGTTCACCAACAGCATTAATAGAATCAACACAGCTTACAGAATTTAAATAATACAGCTTACCACATTTTTTAATATTAAGCGCATTCCCATCTGGAGTAAACAACTTTGAACCATTTTGATTGAAATTAAATGATGCACCCTGATCAATAGCAGCCTGGACAGAGAAAATATTCTGCTTAAAACTAGGAATACAAAGAACATTTTTTAAAAGAACATTGTGTTTCCTATTTCTGGCGTCAGTCAGGGTAATTCTCGCATCACCTTTACACTCTACAATATTGTTCATTCTAGAACCATCAGCTAATTCGATGAAATGCTTACTAGGATCAAAACTTTTATCTAAAGATACAAACTTAGATTTATCACAAATAATGTGAGCCGTAGCTCCACAATCCACCAGTAACTTTGCACTGTCCACAACAAAAGCACTTTCTGAGTCTGTTGATACTCCAAGACAATAAGAGCTTTTCACCTCTTTGCTTTCAGTAGCCATCGCTTTCGCGGTATCTTTTCTTCGGCAAAAATTAGTATCATGAGATTCACTTTTACAAATAGAACACCACCGATTTTTCTTTGCACTTTTGTAGTATTTACACTCAAGTTTCTTGTGACCTGACTTACCACATAAGTAACAAGTAATTTTAGTGTCTTTCACTTTCATGATGCTTTCCTCACTTTCACTGTGGCCTTGCCGGGTTTTCTTCGTTTCCTCTTCACTCTTGAGAGCCGATTTGAATTTCATGAAGTCCATTTCTTTACCGTCAATTTGCGTGATGACGGTAGAAAACGCGTTGTAAACAGATGGCAATCCCCTGATAATCATGGCGATTATCAGTCCATCGCTGATACTCTCGCCGGCTTTCTTCAGGTAGGATGCAGTTGTCTCTGCCCGCAGCAAGTAGTCGGTTACCGTCTCGCCATTTTTCATCTTCAGCGCAGCCAACTCGCAATACAGAGAAATAATTCTGGGCTTACTGCTGCCGAGGTAATGATCACGCAGAATCTTCATGGATTTTCTTCCATCTCCATAGGCGTCTCTGATAATCAACGAGAGACTTTTATCATCGAGCCTTTGCACAAGCTCGGAGAAAACTTTCTTATTCTTCTCAACATCCTTACTTGATTCTTCGCCCTCGAGGACGGCACCCAACGATTTCAAGTCTAGGTAGGCCCGAAATTTCACTTCCCACAACTCATACCTTTCGTCATTGCCATCAAAAGTTAGGTTACTGGGCCCATAACCTTTTAGACCAGAGAGGCCTCTTTCCATCTTGGAATAATGGAGTACGTCAACGATTATAAGTATGAGTGTGGGGTATAGAAACACAGTAGGTAATCTAGGAACTACATGTACTGTACGTCCGTCGAGCACGGCGGCAAGAACAAGAAGAAGGAGCTCGATCGCTCTACAAAGGCGGTTAGCACATGAACATAGAAAACGGGACGGAAGAAATTTAATGGGCGACTGCGACAACTCATATATAATAATAAATATATATACTGAAGTTGGATCTCAACAACTCCATACAAAGTCACACAATGTACTTCACTGTACATTCTTTGTAGGATGTTTTTTCTGCCTTCCCTTTCGTCCGGAAAGAAAGAAAATCAGTTTAATTCCAAAAAGTTGATGCGAGGAATATTTCACAAACAAATATAGTTTTGAAGATTTCGTATTATAAAAGTCCTTAATTGATAGAACAGCCGCCATTAGAGCTGGAGACCAGCCGTTTTATAGGATAATTGTATTATTTGGAGAACTAATATAAATATAGTCTTCTCTATATTTTATCATAAGCGAGAGGACTGAAAGCTTATAAATACTTTAATACTCCTAAAGAATGATAACCCGCAATTAGCTCAAAAGATATTGATCAATTAAACATATTGATTACCAAAATCTTTAGATATATTATTTCCTTGATTAATTTAGAAATTGACTAAATCAGCTTCATATGTGCCTTCATCGTATTCATTAATTTGAAATAACTCCGTAGACAAATTGCTTGGCGGCCCGTTCAAATCTCGAAGCTCCGATGAATGTTGTTGTGTATCTTTGTTTTTCAAATTTCGTCGGAGCTTGTGTTGGCAATTTAACATGTGTCAAATTTTGAACTTTTTGATTTGATCATTTTGATGTCTCCCATGGGATTTATTTTTCCCCAAAATTTCATTATTATCTAACGTTAGGATTGAAGCGGAAATGTTATATTTTTAGTGGTATTTAATTAAGAGTCAATGAATGAAATTATGAAATATTGAGTGAGCACATTTCTGTATGAAATTTTCCTAATGTTATAGTTTTACCTGAATAGGAGTATCATCTAATATTCTGTAGCTTCCTTCATGAGCGTAGGCAAGGCTCTAGGTCTGTTTTTTTTTTAAGTTTGTCAAACCTATGCTATATGGTATGACTTCTTTAGAAAAGATATATTTAGGGAACTTTTGGGTATAGATTAGCCTTTTGTCTTGTTTGCCCACTTAGCTTTTTTATTTTTTGTACCTTTTGAGCTCTTTGCTATTTCTAATTGCAACGCATTCTATGTGAGAATAAATCTTACCCAAAGATCCCACATTTTCCTTATTTCAAACTAAATGGTTTTTCTCCTCCTTTGCAGAAGTATTTTGCCAGAGCAACACACCCTTACACTGCCAATTATATTACAGTATACTGAATCTGTAGTTAGCCTATATTGAGCTGAAGACATGATAGTGGAGCATTTTTTATAAAAGCCTTTAGTTAGTAAACAATTTAGTAAATGAACCAGGTATAAGAGGTTGTAAATTAATAATTTTTAATTATTGAAACACATTAGAAATATTTTGTGTCCTAATACCAACAAATGCATCTGTTATACTTTATGCTGTATTTTAGTGAAAGTTTTGGTCAATATTGAGTTTAGGTGATGTGGGGAAACTAAGCATTCTGTTTCTAACAATCACTTAAGAAGCCCATTTAAAAATGTTTTACATGAATGACATTTTTTCCGCTGATGCTTAGTTTTCCAGTTAGAGCGGTAAATTAGCGTGCCAAAAGAAGCGGGCGCACCAAGCAGAATTTAATTAATAACGGAAGCTAACCCCCTATTACAAACGTAAAGAGGTTGGGTCGTGAGGGGGAGCACCCATGGGTGCTGCCATCTTGGAGCCGGCCGATGTAAACAAGATTGCGGTCGTCACCCTAATGGGTCGGTTAGAAGCTTTATTTAGAATTTTCACTAAAAGAAATGTGCCTCCCCCTCACGACCGAACCTCTTTACGTTTGTAATAGGGGGTTAGCTTCCGTTATTAATTAAATTCCGCATGGCGCGCTTGCTTCCTTGGCACCTGAAAGCCAACTTCAAAGTTTAATAATACAAAAATAACGCATCAGCGAAAAAAATCATTCCTGTAAAACGTTCTTAAATAGGCTTCTTGGGTGATTATGTGAAATGGAATGCTTAATTTTCCCACATCACCTAAACTCAATACTGACCAAAGTTTTTAAAGATATGTTGACTGAAAGATAAAAAATGGTTAATATTTTGGTCACTTTTTACTTTAATGTTGTCAACGATTTTCATAATTTTGTTGCTATAGATAGGAAATATAGTCAGTTTTAAGACGTTTTACAGGAATGACAATATGCTTGCAAATGCTTAGTTTTTGAGTTATTTAAGTTTGAAGTTATACGAACAGCGCTCCTGAATGGCCTTTTTTGCGCAAAAGCAGTCATTGTTTTTGCAATAGAAACGGAAGCAAACCTCCCATTACAAATGCCACAGTTCTTTTAGTGTAAATTATAAATAAAGGTTTCTAGTCATGTCCGTTTACATCGACTCCAAGGTGGCTGCCGCCATGGCGCCACCCGGTACCCAAGATGGCGGCAGCCATCTTGGAGTCGATGTAAATGGACGTCACTAGAAACCTTTATTTATAATTTTGACTAGAAAAACTGGGGCTACCCCTCACGACCCAACCTCTTTATGTTCGTAATAGGGGGTTAGCTTCCGTTATTAATTAAATTACGCTAGGCGCTCGCGCTTCCCTGACGCCCACAAGCCAACTTCAAAGTTGAATAATTCGAAAATAAAGCATCAGCGAGCAGAATGTCATTCATGTTAAACGTTTTTAAATGTGTTCCTTTATTGATTATTGGCAACAAAATTATGAAAATCGTTGACAACATTAAAATAAAAATTGACCAATATTTTTGTCAAAAGTTTTCCTTGCCAGCCAAAATTTCTCATACAAACAAAAATTTCTAAATGTACGTGAGAATTTCATTTTCCTTCCTTATCCATTATCTCTAAACTACCTGCCTTTGAAATAACCATTTCATCAATATATTGGAAAAATTTTCTTTGCTTATATTGCTTATGATCACATCTATGCCACCATTGGTAAATGTATTATTTTATTGTAATCATTTTGATTCAGGAGCAATGCGTGCTGGCTGCGTGATTTGTGGGGACACCTTCCTGCCCAACATTGAAGTGTCTGCCACACCATGTGGGCACATCTTCCACACCATCTGTGTGGCCCAGTGGTTTGAGAGGTAAGCATGCTCATTTCTTTGTCTTTGTTGTTTGGGTTGTTGTTCATTGTTGATAAAGTTGAAACATTTAGGCAATTTGTGTGGACACCCAAAGAAAATAGAAATTTTATTTGATTTATGGAATTATGCATTAAAGTTTTGATATTGCTCATCATTTTATGAAGTATCAATAGGATAATGATATTGGTTGTTTGATTGAACTCAGGAGAAAGTCTGATTTACCAATTGATTTGTAGACCCACTTTTGGACGTGAAACCTTCAGCTGGCACAGTATATCACATGTTCATCCATTTACTAATTCTAAAGTATTGCTGCAAACAGATGTTTGTGTAGTCTAGCTTTAAGTAACCCAATTGTTATTCTTCTATCTCTTGAAGCATTAAGTGCTTGTAAGTTTACTCAGATGTGATTAGAACAGAAACTGTGACCTACTGGATGTTAGAGAATCTAAAATATTGTTAAAGGTAGGTAGTCATTTTTACTAGTCTTCTATGTTTCTTTCTGGGAATTGTTTTGGTAATATAATGCTATATATTCTAACTAAATTGGAAAAAGTACAAGTAGGACAAGTGCAGAAATCCTGAATTTTTACAGAGCTGCCAACATCTATGTAAAAATATTAGAGAGGAATTAAGATAAATACTCAGTGCATTGTCTATGTACAACAGCTCTGTCAGTCCCTTCAACTAGGATGAGCACAAAAACACGTGCACTTAATTGTGACTTCGCACTGTCAAATGCTGTTTCCCACAGAGTATACTATAATGAAAATTTATAAGCATTTCCCTGTTGCCGGATAAATACGCTTGTCTTGCTTGAGCTAACCAAGTGGAGCAAAATGCTCCACTGTTTCCTAGCACTAGGTAACAATACTGAGCTTACTTGAGCTTTGAAGGTAGCTACTACTATATCAGATGAAATATTTGTTGTAGTGGTTAGAGCTTTGTTGAAATAAGTTTAGTAGGATTTCATGATATATTATTGAGGTTGTTATCCAAGGGAATATGTTGTTGCTCATTACTACACAAAGTACAACAACCTATTTCAATAGTGTGATTCATATAAACAAAGATTATGTTCTGAGTTTTGAGTATTATATTTTCATGCTGAGTATGTTCTTTGTGTAATAACTCTCATTTTATTTGGTCAAGTGTCACTTGTAATAAAAGCTCACCTAATTACTTCACCGTTTTTGTAATTTATAAGTGTATAAGTCACTGGAAGGAAGTGTATAATTTAAATCATTTTGGACCATTTAAATTTTGATTATATTGATTTTTAATTATAATCTCATGAAATTGCTTTGCCTCAATGCACAAAATGAATTGTTTCAAGTTCTCTACTTCAGAATTTCATTAACTCAAGTTGTGAGAGGACAGGGCACCAGCATTTGCCTGTCGTTACAGGTAGCTGTTTTTGGCCACACAGGGGGAGGGAGAGAAGTAATGAAACTTGTTTAGGAAAATGATGGTTTATTGTGGAACAGGTGATTGGACATGCAAAAACAAGCGACAGGACTTGAAAACAGTGAAGATAAATCAGGAGAAGCCACTAAAAATAAAGCCCTGAAAACAGAGACAACACAAAAAAATGTAGGAAAAAATAGAAATGAACCGTACCAGTCCTTTTGAATTTCTCAAAATTAAACTTCAAAATATAGTAAGAAGCAGAACAGATAAACCATGCTGAGAATGAATTCATGCTAAACAAATTAAATTCATTGACTGTAAATGAAGGAAATTAAGCGAAAACCAAATCATTCAAAACCATATTCAAAGGAGTAACTTAGGAAAAATTTCATTGCAAAAATAGTCTTTAACCCTTTAACGCCCAAGTGGACTGTACGGTCCTCTTTCAAAAATAACAATAATATATTGTATTTCTTATTCAATTTGTTCACTAATGTGTCCTTTGAACTTCACCGTCGAGTGGCAGTTCCTTCCACATTTTGATAACAGTGACTACCTAATGCTAGTTTCGGTTTAGTGATAGTGGTTGTGATAACGGTAATGTGAGTATAAAAATGTGGGCGTTAAAGGGTTAAATATAGCAAAGCTAAAGAACTTCTGAAAATGGTTGAAAGACAGTGCATCAAGAAATTATTCTAACACAAAAACGCAGCAAAATCAAGAACACAAAACAACCAATGTACACTGGAAAAAGACACATTTTTAAAAACTCTTCTAGTCAGACTCATTCAAGTTGCATGCTGCAGACACTCAAGAGACATATTTGGAGCCTCACCTACAATGTATTGTCTAATTAGCTATTATGAATCATTGTTTTATGTCATTACTTGAGTAAATTTCTCATACTGTCAAACCTGACATTACAAAATTAATTTGTTCCAAAAGTGGTATTGTAACATGATTTTTTTGTAAGTGGAGTCTCATTTTACATGTAAAAGGCATGATTCAGTCCAAGGCCCCAAATACTACCCCCTAAACCTTTTAAAAATTATAAAAGTAGAAGAAAATTATTTACTAGCAATTACAATGAATAAGATAGTCATAAGTACACAAAATAAGAGTAACAGTCTCTCCATCTCATCCTTCACTGACAACGTCATTTTCGATATCACAGAGAGACCTTGCGAAGGGATCATCACTTTAAAGGGCTCCTTCTGCTTCAATATCGTACTGATGGTAGACGTGTTCCGGCCATATTTCTTTGCGATATCACTCAAGCGCATGCCACTTTAATATTTTTATCATCTCTTGTTTTACTTATAGTGATAACGGCTAGCACCGGGAATAGCTTTCTTGGGGCCCATGATGAATAACGTAGAATGAAGTTGCAATGAGCACACTCGAAAAACGTGCAAAACGACAGTAACTCAGTCTTTTACGCGTATTAGAACTCTGACAAACAAGGGTCAAAGGTACACTAAAAGCATCATGGGTATCATGGAGATGCAGTTTCCTCCTAGCCGATGGGAAGTCAGATGGGAGATAGCCAATGGGCGAGCTACTCTATCATGCCAATTTCAAAACAAAATACAGCGTGCCATAAGTGTATTTATGTTTTGGGGGGATTAGGGTGGCTGCGATGTCGAGCGCGCATTATTTGAATTTGTGAGACTCTGCGTTTTGTTACTTGTATTTCCTCCAGTATACAGAGACCAAAAATTTTCCGTAAAGGCGTTTTGTATCTTGGATCATTTGTTAGCTGGGTATTTTGTAAGGTGAGGTATGAGTTTAAATGACATAATTTTAGTGAGTAGTAATGTGGTGACTAGTATTTTAGTAAATTTCATGGAGGGTGCTGCAAAGATATCCAGAGTATTATTGAATTTAACGTGCATCAATTGTAGAGGGTTCTAGAGTAGTGAGATTTTAGGAAGAAGGCCTTGCGTGTAGTTACAGTCAAGATAGCTTCCATGGGATCATCACTACATTAAAATATCTCTTGCTACCCACAGTAGAATCTTCCATTGTCAGTACAGGAGTTTACTCTAATTTTCTACCCTGTCAGCTAAGATGGTGCCTTATTTTGTACACTAATATTCTTTTCTTTCTCTTTACTTGAGGCTTTTAATTCTCATGGGCAGTTTTTTGCCATAAGTATCTCTACAAACTCTTTTACATCTTTGTCTTTAGTCTTTTGGGATGTTCATTCTCATTCTCTGAGATGCTCTACTTGTTTTTAATTTTCATGCTTGTTTTGCTCTTTTATTTTGCATGTTTCACCTTTTATGAGTATTTAATTTTGTTTTATTTTAGTATTAAAATTGTTTAAAGCTTATTCTTGAGAAATAAAGCATAACCAATATTATTTGTTCGGATGAAATTTTCAATCAAGATTACCTTTAAGACAGCACAAGAACTTACTGAGAAATTTCCATTTGACATTTGTTGAATTTGGGCAGGTCCAAAACGTGTCCACAGTGCAGGTACTCCGGTAAACAGAAGTTGCTGCGGCTATACTTTGATGAGGGCTCTGCTGAGCCAGAGAATGTGGAC
This sequence comes from Morinoia aosen, assembly GCA_030386875.1. Lineage (NCBI taxonomy): Eukaryota > Metazoa > Arthropoda > Malacostraca > Amphipoda > Talitridae > Morinoia > Morinoia aosen. The sequence goes on from CM059562.1 coordinate 10,881,540, forward strand.
CCTGACACATTGCAGCACCACCTTGATAATGCAAAAGTAAGAGTCATTATAATTCTCTTGGGCATTGTTTCCAAACGGCCACCCTTGATGAAACATTTCAGCTTTGAGTGGAGTGGCTGTTTTGTGGTAGAGCTGTGCTTTACAAACTGAGCGACTACTGTCTGCATTTGGGTATTGTGGATCTAGCTGATCCATGCCAAGGGCTCATTTTTGTTACTCTGTTTTGTTTTTAAAAGTTTAGACTGTAGGAATTGCTTGTCAGCTAAATTAAAGCATTGCCATTTTTTCATGAATTAAAAAATATACAAACAAAACTTGCATGAATTTAGTATTAATTTCTTGCAAGCAGATACTGGGCAAATGATTTTTCAGTTTAGGATAGATGCCAGTGTGTATTATAGAAATTTAATATCGTATATTGCTTATTGTTATGGTTAAAAAATATATATTTTTCTCTATTCAGCCTAAGTTACAAAAAACAAAAGATCATGATTCAAGTTCTCATACACAAACTTATAAGATGCAATTTTGGAGCATACTTTGAAATAATGAAGTGTACCTATAGTCTGAAATATTCATGCTCTGTTTAATTTTAGCACTTGTTAACATTAACTCCTTAACTCCTTAGACTTTTCTCTGTCAATAAACGGGAAGCAAGCGTAACTCTTGCTGCGCTAGTAAATAATACTCCTTCTACTATGTCAGAAATTACCTGGATCAAAACAAAATTTATGAGTTCAGGGGAGTCCAAGAGGGAGTACATTGATTTTGAGACACCGTCTAGTTTTGATGTTTACCTGGACGATCACAGCTGCGGATGTATTGTATTGTGTGGCTATAAGATACTGTAATTCTCACCTGTATTTGGAGGAAGAAATAATCAGGCGATTTTGCTTGTATTTTCAAATCTTTTGAAGTTGCCGACATGTGGGTGCGAACAAAAGTGTACTTATAAATGGCATTATTCATTAGCTTAGGCTACTTGTGACCGAAGGTACGGCAAATTTTGATCATTGAAGATAGCTTCAATTTCTGTTCCTGTTGATATTTCAGTGTTTCAAGTGGTGAAATATCTTTCAGCTTAAAATTCTAAATTCAACCTTATCTCTATCCCTCTTCAACCCTATCCTTCTTATGAAATGGGTGTATCAGAATAAATTCCAACTCATTAAAATGATTACTCGTGATTGCCTTTGCTTCACTTGTGAAATGAATTTCCTTTCACCACCGTATGTGTGCAATTTTATGTCTTATTTTAACTTTAAGAAAAAAAATCTTCTGGTTCATAAGAGTTAACTTTAGAAAGAAGGTGGCTAATTTTCTTCATTGAATTTCTGTTTCTAAAACTCAAAATTGTGCTTCACTGGAGCAATGACGCTCACTCAACTCTAACATGCTCCTGCTCATTTGGGGTGGAGGATAGTTTTAGAGAACCTGTGCAAAGATGTGGCTTTTAGTTTGCCCTGACTAGCTATTATGAATCATTGTTTTATGTCATTACTGGCTGGAATAAATTTTTCATACTGTAAAACCTCATATTACAAAATTAATTTGTTCCAAAAGTTTTGTAACGTGATTTTTTTGTAAGTGGAGTCTCATTTTACATGTAAAAGGCCTGATTCATTCCAAGGTCCCTCAATACTACCCCCTAAACCCTTTAAAAATTCTGAAATAAGAAATTTTATCAAACTAAATCAGAAATTTTATGCGTATTTTAATTTAGAAATAACGTGTTTTTAACGTGGTCTACAACAATTTCAGTCAAAATAATTTCCCCATGTTTATCATGGTGTTGTGTTCCAACAGTTTCAACTGAAGCTCAAGGAACAAGAGCTCCGCAACTTGAAGGAGGACTTGGAGAAGGAGAAGAAAGTCAGTCATGGTTTGAGGTGTGTCTTTTGAAGTCTGATGACATTAATTGGGGGGTGATAAAGTGCTTAAAACTCTAATGACATTAATTAGGGCTGATAAACTGCTTAACATGTTCCCCGCGCATCGGGCCACATGTGTACCAATAGGTAAATTGCTCATTCACGTTCCAGTGTAAATGGATGACATTTTATAGGTTTCGCGACCTTTTTTAAAAACAAATCTCATGCGAGGTGAAATGTTATCAATCGTGCTATTGCATTTTCGTATTCCTTAGGACGAATAGAAATGGATTTGAGCAGTAAAGTTGATTTCCCTATTCTGCTACCTACAATCTAACCAAACCAACCGTTAACAACCGCGGAAACGCCGTGAAGGTGTTGAAATTCTAATGACATTAATTGGGGGTGATAAACTGCTTAAAACTCTAATGACATTAATTGGGGGTGATAAACTGCTTAAAACTCTAATGACATTAATTGGGGGTGATAAACTGCTTAAAACTTTAATGCATGTTCATGTTGAAGTTAGTGTACGTGATGCAAATCGTTCCTTTTCATTTCTTGACTGTTGCAACTGAAGGTCATGGAGTAGGTAGCATCTTTTGAGCTTTTTTCCAAAATTCATTCATGATTTTGTTGAATCTCCAGTTTTCAAATACGCGCTTTTTACTGTTGATAGTTAATTTTTTCCTATTTGCCTTTATGAAAAACCTTATTGTAATTGTTTATGAAACAAATATTAAGCTGAAACAAGTTACAATGTGGGTGACAGCTATTAAAACATGTCCTACTGTTGATAGTGTCAAGTCAATTTCATTCTCCTTGAAGCAGAGTGGAATATTTTTATCAACATAGGTGATGGCTAGATTGAAGAAATTTACTTATCTGAATCACCAGATATTGCAATGGATAAAAATTTCTCTTCAGAAACCATATCTCACATTTTGTAATTAGCTATCAAAGTCAGCATCCATGATTTTACTGAAATAATGCTTGGAGAAAGAGAGTGTTCAAATTGTTTGTCTGAAAGGTGCTCAAAGAACGTAATTTCTCTAAAGAATGGCATTGACCGTGCATGTTGTTATGAAGACGTAATACTTTCATGTAGGGCATGGAAAATTGCTTTATGTCATGTCAAAAAAAAACTTCAACAACCAACTATGCTTCCTTGCTAAAAAACAGTGAATACATGTTTTCCCTATGGCTCGATATGACGAATCAAATCTCTTTTTTTACACAACTTTAATTGGGATTTTAAAAAGTGTTGAGAAATAGTTTTTCAAAAGCAGTTTATTCTCAAAGTAAGTGCGCAGTAGTTGTAGTTCCAGAGTGAATTATCTAACTAATTAACGTGGCCATAATTCAAGTAAAACTTTGATGGATGTTTGTTAGCCACAAAAAAATAGGCTTCTCTTGTACCAGAGGGGCCATTCTTTGGTAGAATTTGTGAGGAAATGCATGAATGGTAAAAAGAACGTTCTTACTCAATGTTTATTCAACAACATCAAAATTTGCTGACTTTCAGATCTAAGTATATAAATTGATACGAAGTTAGCACAGCAAAATTCGCAGATTTTTGGATCGAACTATACGATTTAATGCAAAGTTGGCGTTACTGTGTGGCGAGCAGAGAAAGTGTGGTGGCAGGGGAGGACAAGGAGAAGACGCAGGCGACGCTGATCAACTCCCTGCAGATGCAAGTGAGCTTCCTGTCGTCCCTGAGGGAGCGGGCAGAGCGGCTCACGCGCGAGCGCGACGCCGCCAGGGCGCAGCTCAGCAAGATGCAGGAGTGAGGCGGGCCGTGCTCTAGTGTTCTTCTTTGTGACCCATACCTGTGTTGGTGTTCCAGTGTGGGGTGGCCTCGTTGTCCTGTCCCGTGGCAAAAATTTCCAGTGATATGAGTTTTTTGAAAATAAAGACGCGATTTGATAATTTTGGCTAGAATAAAGAGTGTTCTTACAGCTTTCTTCTAATGGTCAGGTCTTCTTACCTCAAACCCAATTTTGAATTTTATTTTGTCACATTCACAGTTCATGTTTTGAGCTGTTAAAATTGAAAATATACTTAATGTAGGGTATTATCTGTTCCCTGTAGTTGTTTGCCACCTTTTTAGAGACATTATTCCCAGCTATGGGTCTGTATTATGCAGTTAAAGACCAGTATCTTCAATTGCCATGTCGTGCGGAGGTTTACTGATTAACGAGCGTATGTGCAATTCATATATCACACGAGGTAATCAACTCACCGTTAAATGAATTCACAACAATGCACACGAATTCTTCGTTTCCTAGTAATTTAATTGTACCATACTGCAGCTGGAAGCAATATTTATTATAATGAAATATTTATCCTGAGAAGCAACACTACACTGCCTCCTAAAGCTAGGTGTTGTGTGCAGCCTGGAGCGGCTCGTGAGCGGCGCTGAGGCAGACGTGCAGGATGTGCTGGCCAAGTACGGCGACACCGGCAGCGATGTGGCCAAGAACCTCGCCACCGTCTGTGTGCTGCTCACCAGGTCTGCACCCTGCTCGCTGCTGTGGGGTATTGCTCCCCGCAACACCAATGCTTCCTATTACAGCACAGATCCTTGCTACACCAATGCTTCTACCCAACAATTGCTGCCTTCTACAGTATTGCTCCCTACTACAGCCTTGCTGCCTTCTATGGCATTGCTGCCTTCTACGGCATTGCTGCCTTCTACGGCATTGCTGCCTTCTACGGCATTGCTGCCTTCTACGGCATTGCTGCCTTCTACGGCATTGCTGCCTTCTATGGCATTGCTGCCTTCTACGGCGTTGCTGCCTTCTACGGCGTTGCTGCCTTCTACGGCGTTGCTGCCTTCTACGGCGTTGCTGCCTTCTACGGCGTTGCTGCCTTCTACGGCGTTGCTGCCTTCTACGGCGTTGCTGCCTTCTACGGCGTTGCTGCCTTCTACGGCGTTGCTGCCTTCTACGGCGTTGCTGCCTTCTACGGCGTTGCTGCCTTCTACGGCGTTGCTGCCTTCTACGGCGTTGCTGCCTTCTACGGCGTTGCTGCCTTCTACGGCGTTGCTGCCTTCTACGGCGTTGCTGCCTTCTACGGCGTTGCTGCCTTCTACGGCGTTGCTGCCTTCTACGGCGTTGCTGCCTTCTACGGCGTTGCTGCCTTCAACGGCGTTGCTGCCTTCTACGGCGTTGCTGCCTTCTACGGCGTTGCTGCTTTCAATGGCGTTGCTGCCTTCTATGGCGTTGCTGCCTTCTACGGCGTTGCTGCCTTCTACACAATTGCCCTTTTCTACAGCATTGCTTCCTACTACACAATTGCCCGTTTCTACAGCATTGCTTCCTACTACAGCATTGCTCTCTACTACAGCATTGCTCTCTACTACAGCATTGCTCTCTACTGCAGCATTGCTCTCTACCACAGCATTGCTCTCTACCACAGCATTGCTCTCTACCACAGCATTGCTCTCTACCACAGCATTGCTCTCTACCACAGCATTGCTCTCTACCACAGCATTGCTCTCTACCACAGCATTGCTCTCTACCACAGCATTGCTCTCTACCACAGCATTGCTCTCTACCACAGCATTGCTCTCTACCACAGCATTGCTCTCTACCACAGCATTGCTCTCTACCACAGCATTGCTCTCTACCACAGCATTGCTCTCTACCACAGCATTGATTCCTAATAAAGCATTGCTCTCTACCACAGCATTGATTCCTAATAAAGCATTGCTCCCTACTACAGCATTGATTCCTAATAAAGCATTGCTCTCTACTACAGCATTGATTCCTAATAAAGCATTGCTCTCTACTTACAGCATTGATTCCTAATAAAGCATTGCTCTCTACTACAGCATTGATTCCTAATACAGCATTGCTCTCTACTACAGCATTGCTCTCTACTACAGCATTGCTCTCTACTACAGCATTGATTCCTAATACAGCATTGATTCCTAATACAGCATTGATTCCTAATACAGCATTGCTCCCTACTACAGCATTGCGTTTTCCATGATACCTACTGCCTGTGAGAGCGTTACTTCTTGCCGTGGTATTATCTCCTGCAAGGAGCCTAGCATACCTGTAGAAACATTACCTCCAACATTGTTACTCATATTAGGTGAATGCCTTGTTTTGTGGATGCTCTTGTAGCATATTTTCTTTCACGAGTGCTGGAAAATGTCTTTTGAATTGCAGGGTAGTGAGGATGTTGCGCATGAAGAATCCCTTTTATTGAATATCTCGTCAGTGTCCGAATGAATCCGTAAGAGAAGATTATTGAATTTTAAACATTGTAGTTATTTTCTTTCACAGATTTTCAGGCACATAGTTCATTTCTATTCTCACGGACGTCATTGGTTTAAAAAAAGGTTTGTTCATTGCAGGGAAATGCAGACGATGTCTGAGAAGAGCAAACAATACCGTAAGGACCTGAAGCAAGTGAAGGAGGAGCTTAAAAGCAGGGAACGCTTGCTCTTGTCGTCACAGACTTTAGAGGTGAAGTTCTCTGGCCAAGCGCATGAGGAACCAAAGTAAACTCGAATGAGTGTAATCTTTCTTATGAAAACGTAGTCAAAGTTATTTGCCTGTGCATTTTGTGTGAAAGTATGCAAAAGAATAAGCTGCTCATTACTCTGACTGGTACTGTTGAAGAGGAAGCTATAATTATTTTTCAAGTTTCATAAACGATACGTTGGACTGTTATTTTGTTCTTTCTATTGAAATTCATTTTTCTTAACTTTGAGTCTTCAGGGCTAGATGTTACAGTATTCCTTCGCCACGTCGGGGTTCACATTTTACTATTTTTTTTGCCATTACAATACATAGGTACTCTGAGTGTGTTTGCAAAAAATCGCAAGTTAGGAAGCTCTGCTGATTTGCCCGTACGCGTCCATTTTATTTTTTTCCTTGTTTTAAATACTTTTTTACCCCACAGGTATCCATAAAGAGGCAAGCATACAATAAGCAATAGGTGTAAATTTGCTGGGCTTGTGTTCTCTCTACTATGGGGATTGGCGCTTCTGGGGGTGATACTGTCAAGTGACCTCAGCCATAGATATGCCTTTGGGACTTCTCTTTTTCATAGCCACTTTCAGTTTTTATGAATTCTTAGCTGTTATGTTTTTGCTTTTTCTATTTTTACTTCCTAACTTGATGTTTCTATGCCCCGGATCTCCTGTGGGGTTACTTATGTTGTGCACCGATTGATTCGTTTCCCGTTTTCTGCTGTCCATTCTTTTTAGCTCTTTTCAGATTGCCTCTGTTGTTATTAGATGGGTAATATTAATGAGATATTTTTTAAGAATGTTTTTAGTCTCTCTCAGAGAGATACAACCGTTGTCTCTATAGAATATCGATCCCAGGAAGAAAATGTGAGGTCTAGGGCCGAGAGCAAGGTTGGCCTTCTTTTTGTAGAAATAAAATGTGTTTGTTTTGTTATGAACCATCGTTTTTTCGATTCACGGCAGTCCCATTTTTCAGCTCCTCTATCATCTTCAAATTTTAATTCGTTTCATAGCCTTTCTTCTTAACTTACGGTTTCTATGCGCTTGGGATCTTGTGTGGAAACTCACTTTGTGCATAGATTCCCCGTTCCCTTAACTATAAACTAAATGGCGCCTTCATTCTTTCTTTTTTTGTAACTTATATATTGCGGTTATGGAGGTTTAAACTAACTTATCTAACGTAATTCGCACTCTGAATGCGGAAAATACGTAAAAGAGCATGGGAATGGTTCATTAGAGTATGGATAAGGTATATAAGGGTCAAAATATGTAATAAGCGTTTTGTTTACGCTTTGGTGTGTTTTCACTGGTCGCAGAGGGTTCTGTAACCTAACCCCATCCTATATTCAAGGAATACTGTGTAAATTACTTGTGTCACACTGATTTTATGAATTCAGTAATTATTAATACAACAATTTTTTTTAAATATTAGCGTGATCTTAAATTTCAAAGGTTTAGATTGCCCTTGATATATTTCAGAAAAGTTTGGAGCAGAAAGTGTTGCAGCAGAAAAGCGACATCGCGCGACTCGAAGAAGAGAATCTCAATCTGAGCAAGAAATTAAGCGCCTTGGAGGCTTCCCTCGCTTCCCCCTCAGGTAGTAATCACTGGCCCTTGGAATTGTGTGCTGCTTCATGTTCTTGTTCTGCTCTGTACTCTGGATTTAGGTCTTCCGCTTTTAATAAGAGAGTTGATGATCCACTGGTCAGCCTGTTATACCTTAAAGGGAATTGAACGGTTTTTCTTATAAAATTTGAAAAATAAATAAAAATTACTTCAAGAGCAAAACAAGCTTGGGGGTATTCACAACATGTTTAGAACATTCGAATGGATGTTCAGAGCCCTAAAATTTTTGAAATTTAACCGGAACCCATCCTTCAAAGGGAAATTTTTTAAAGAATCTTATTTCTCAGCCAATATTGTACATAGAGACGATTAGTTTTTTGTTCTATTCACAATGAACTGGTCTATAAAGTTAAGATCCAGTCTTTTGATATCGCTTAAAAAAAAATTTAATAAGTTTTTGAATTTTTTATAACGAAATATATTGACTTTTAGTTATTACTTTGAATGGCAATAAAAACTTTTCTAATTAACTCATCAAAAAAAGACTACGCAGTTTTATAGTACTCACCTAGATCTTCATGATGAAAAAAAGACCTCCATGAGTTAGGAACTTTTGGAGAAATAATTAAAAAACTGGAACGCTTTTTTCCCATAAACAGTTTTTTTTGGCTGTGCGGCTCAATTTCTCCTACAGTTTTCCACTCTTGAATGAGATCTTTTCAGCATCGTGGAGATCAATATGAGTACTATAAATGCTAGGTTCTGTTTTTTTTTGAAAATTTTAATTCTAAATTTTTTTATTGTCCATAGGAATAGAATTATTATGTTTTTAATATTCAAATAAATATAAATTTTTTTTAGAGCAAAACCAAAAATCTGCACCTAATTTTGGTAGACATTTGCATTATGAACCTAACAAAAAGAAACAAAAAAACTGTATGTCGCTATGTACAATATTGGCTGAGAAATTGAAGTTTGAAAGAAAATTGCTTGAGGGGGGGAGAGAGATACTGTCAGGTATCTCAACTTTAGACAGGCCTTTAGGACTTCTGTATTTTGTGTCCACTTTACTTCGTTCAGTTTTCATGCCTTCTTAGGTACCTTATCTTTCGTTTTCTCCCTCTTCCATCCCAGCTTGCTATTTCTATGCGCGGGGTATCCTGTGGGGGACCACACATTATGCATAGGTTCCCTAAAATGTACAGTCTTCTCTCAATGGAACCATCTCTTTGGACTTTAGATGGCGTTTGATGTCTTGAAGGAGTTTTGAAATTACTAATTTCATTATTACATTACCGTAATATTACTTCTATCATTACTTCAGAACATAGCGCCAAAAATAACATTGCATCTTCTAATTGAAATCACAGTTTTCCAGCTCAAACATGAGTATGAGAAATAAGTCTAACTCACTAAAAAGGAACTCAGTGTTTTTGTGTCGTGATGAGAAATCGCTGATCCTCCATCCTCATCTTACAATGTACTGTAATACAAAATAGAATAAGGTGTCAGGAGTATGGCCTATTCTCGGGTTACTATTGAAGTTTATTTATTTTTTTTTAGCGTCAAACATCAATCATCCACGTACACCGGAGTAGGAGGGAAGTGACCGTCACACTTACAGCCATAAATCTTCAGAAATAGGATTTAGAACGTTCATTTCAAAATGAAATTGTGGTCATATTGTAGATGGATAGTCACGACGCCTTTACTGTTACTCACTCAAAAGGGTTAGACTTGAGTTTAAATTATATCTCCTAAATACTCTAAAGTGGGACTATCTTTTGCATAGGACTTCTAGTGAGCAAGAGTAAAACTTGTATGACTAGAGATATCAACAATTTAATTTGTGTTAGTTGGAGATCTACAGTGTAATTTGTGGAATTGAGAGATCAGCCATGCAATATGTGTTACTGGAGAAATCAACAGCGTAATTTGTGTGACTTGAGAGATCCTCAGTACAGCTTGAGCCGTGCTACTATGCGTTGGCGTCAGACCCCAAGTTACCCCGACTTGACACCTCACTTGCCTGTCACCAGGCGACGTAGCCAAGGGAGCGCTGCGGCGGCTGCTGCACGAAAATGTCACACCAGCGCGGCTCAAGCGCCACTACAGTGCAGACTGCACTCCTGAGGTATACCTGGTGATGCGCTGCGTACGTAGTACTCACGGGTTGTTGTGTTGTCTGTGTTTTTGTGTTGTCTTGTTTAATGTATTGTCATGTTTATTGTTCGTGGTATTGTCTTGTTTATTGTACTGCCCCATTTATTTTATTGTATTGTCTTGTTTATTGTTTGGGGCATCATCTTGTTTATTGTATTGCCTCGTTTATTGTATTGCCTCGTTTATTGTGTTGTCTTGTTTGTTGTTCGTGGTATTTTCTTGGTTATTGTATTGTCTTGCATATTGTTTGGTGTATTGTCTTGTTTATTGTTCGTGGTGTTGTCTTGTTTATTGCTCGTGGTATTGTTTGTTTATTGTTCGTGGTGTTGTCTTGTTTATTGTTCGTGGTGTTGTCTTGTTTATTGTTCGTGGTGTTGTCTTGTTTATTGTTCGTGGTGTTGTCTTGTTTATTGCTCGTGGTATTGTCTTGTTTATTGCTCGTGGTATTGTCTTGTTTATTGTTCGTGGTGTTGTCTTGTTTATTGTTCGTGGTGTTGTCTTGTTTATTGTTCGTGGTGTTGTCTTGTTTATTGTTCGTGGTGTTGTCTTGTTTATTGTTCGTGGTGTTGTCTTGTTTATTGTTCGTGGTGTTGTCTTGTTTATTGTTCGTGGTGTTGTCTTGTTTATTGCTCGTGGTGTTGTCTTGTTTATTGCTCGTGGTATTGTCTTGTTTATTGTTCGTGGTGTTGTCTTGTTTATTGATCGTGGTATTGTCTTGTTTATTGTTCGTGGTATTGTCTTGTTTATTGTTCGTGGTGTTGTCTTGTTTATTGCTCGTGGTGTTGTCTTGTTCATTGTTCGTGGTGTTGTCTTGTTTATTGTTCGTGGTATTGTCTTGTTTATTGTTCGTGGTGTTGTCTTGTTTATTGTTCATGGTGTTGTCTTGTTTATTGTTCGTGGTGTTGTCTTGTTTATTGTTCGTGGTGTTGTCTTGTTTATTGTTCATGGTGTTGTCTTGTTTATTGTTCATGGTGTTGTCTTGTTTATTGTTCGTGGTGTTGTCTTGTTTATTGCTCGTGGTATTGTCTTGTTTATTGTTCGTGGTGTTGTCTTGTTTATTGTTCATGGTGTTGTCTTGTTTATTGTTCGTGGTGTTGTCTTGTTTATTGTTCGTGGTGTTGTCTTGTTTATTGTTCGTGGTGTTGTCTTGTTTATTGTTCGTGGTGTTGTCTTGTTTATTGTTCGTGGTGTTGTCTTGTTTATTGATCGTGGTATTGTCTTGTTTATTGTTCGTGGTGTTGTCTTGTTTATTGTTCGTGGTGTTGTCTTGTTTATTGTTCGTGGTGTTGTCTTGTTTATTGTTCGTGGTGTTGTCTTGTTTATTGTTCGTGGTGTTGTCTTGTTTATTGTTCGTTTTTTGGAAGCTCGTGACCTCCTCTCGCCTGTACAGTACGGCTTTCGCAGAATGCGAGGTACTACGGACGCTTTAGTCCGTCTGCAGAACCACCTAGTTAAATGCAAACGTAAGCGCCGGCATACTATATGTGTGTTTTTTGACATGGCGAAAGCCTATGATACTGCCTGGAGGTACGGTATATTGCAAAACCTGCATCGTGATGGGCTGAGGGGAAATATGGCTCTTTACCTGCAGCAATTCTTGAGCAGGAGGACTTTTCGAGTGAAAGTCGGCTCTTCGGAGTCTCCGTGTGAGACGCAGTCTGAAGGAGTCCCTCAGTGAAGCGTCATCAGCTGTACGCTTTTTGCTGTGGCTATTAATGGAATCACGACAGCTGTGCCGCCTGAGATCTGCTCGTCGCTATACGTTGACGATTTTATGGTGTACGCGTCTTCATACTTTTTGCCTGCTCTGGTTCGTAGAATTCAAAACGCTATAAATAATGTAAATGGTTGGGCATCGGAGCATGGGTTCACGTTCTCTACTGAGAAAACTATGGCTCTTCTTATTCCGGGAAACCACAAAATGCGTGACCCTCCACAACTTTTCCTGAAGGGCAGACCAATAGTCTACGCAGCAAATGCTAAATTTCTTGGTATGATTATCGATAGCAAACTTACGTGGAAACCTCACCTTCAGTCACTAAAAGCAGCGTCTATAATGAGATTAAATTTGCTAAAAAGCCTCTCAGGTCAAACGTGGGGCGCCGACCGTGTGACTCTCCTGCGGCTCTATAAGGCCCTCATCAGGTCTAAATTAGACTACGGTAGTGTAATATACCAGTATGCCAAAGAAAGTACTCTCTGTATGCTGGACCCAGTACACCACGCAGCCATTAGGCTCTGCACTGGAGCTTTTCGAAGCTCCCCCGTCACCAGTCTCTACGTGGAAAGTGGGGAGCCCCCCCTCAAGCTTAGGCGTATGCAACTGTCATTACAGTACTTAGCCCGGCTACAGCAACTCCCTCTCTCTCCGACCTGGATAAGTTTTCGTACCGACGTGGATGAGCGTATACCCACTCCGTATAATTTGCCATCCTCCGTAGATTATGGTGCGCTTATGAATAACGTGCGGTTCCCCCCCATGGAGGTCCTTCCCGCACGGGTTGCAGGTGCACCAACGTGGCGCATCCCAATTACTACTTTTTGTACAGGCTGCAAGATCCCTAAGAAGGACCTGCTGCCGGCCTCGGTTTTGAGGGGTATCTTCTTGGATCATGTACTGGCGGAGCACTCTGATCAACGTAAGATATATACAGATGGTTCTAAAACGAATCAATCTGTTGGCTGTGCTGCTGTGTCTGGCGACTATGTTTGTACTCGAAGGCTCCTGCAGGAAACTTCTGTTTTCTCGGCTGAACTACTTGCAGTTGTCGAGGCTCTAGACCTCGTGGCGCAAATACCCTACTATGATTTTGTAATTTTCACTGACTCGAAGAGTGTCTATGAAGCTGTCCAAGCATACCACAGCAATCACCCAATAATTAGTGACATTGTTGTCCGACTGTCACGCCTTGCCCAGAGCCCGAAGCATGTGCAAGTCTGCTGGGTGCCGGGCCATGTAGGGGTGGCCGGCAATGAGAGAGCTGATGCCGAGGCCCGGCGTGCTGCTGGATCTGATGACCTGCCGAACAACCCAGGTGTCCCCTGTAGGGATTACTACCCCATTATCAAGTCTACCGTTCGTGATGTGTGGCAACAATGCTGGGACATGGAATTGAATAATAAACTGAGAGTACTTAAGCCTATGGTGGGGGAATGGGCTTCAGCTGAATGTCGTAGCCGGCGTTTGGAGGTGATCCTATGTCGGCTGCGTATCGGGCATTGCCGACTTACCCACAGTCATCTAATGGAGCGTCGCCCACAGCCGCGCTGCAACACCTGTCATGTACCACTAACGGTGCTGCATGTACTTGCCGAATGTCCAAACTTTGCTGCTGCTAGAAGAGAATCCTTCCCTCATCTTCGAGATGCGGACACTTCGTCGCTGCACATTGGGATGCTTCGTGAGCCCCTCCGTGCTCGTTTCAACCTCGGAGCGCTAGCGACCTTTCTTGCACGAAGCGATTTGATAGGTAAAATATAACGAGCTTTTATGCCCAGAAAACGGAAATCCGTGTGCACTCTGCAAGTGCAAACTCATGCCGAAGTTATAACTTGAGGAGAAGAAATGGCCGAGCGTACCGTGCTGCCACTCTTGTCTTTGTGAGGGGGTTCCAGCGTGGGTAAGACGCTCGGCCATAGTGTGGGCGGGTAGCTGGAGCCTCCGATTCGGGGTCCCAGCTGTTCTCGCACTCTTTACCCTGCTAAAATTTTAAAAATCTTTTTTGTTTTGTATCAACTCGCGGTGTATACCGATACGTTTTGCAGGTGCGACCTGTAGAATGGATCCTGCTTATTGAGTGAGAAATCGTAATGTGCTTATGCAAACAAATATAACTGTGTGTGTTGAGGCAATGGAAATTGAGTTGACCACCGAAATAATGTTCTTATAATACTACCTCGGAGGTGATGTAGAATTCAGGTATCTTTAAAACCATGAGACCTTCGGCGCGAAATAGTCGGAGCTACTGAAGCGCTAGTAAGCCTATGTTACTACTACTACTACTTGTTCGTGGTATTGTCTTGTTTATTGCTCGTGGTTTTGTCTTGTTTATTGCTCGTGGTGTTGTCTTGTTTATTGCTCGTGGTGTTGTCTTGTTTATTGTTCGTGGTGTTGTCTTGTTTATTGTTCGTGGTGTTGTCTTGTTTATTGTTCGTGGTGTTGTCTTGTTTATTGCTCGTGGTGTTGTCTTGTTTATTGCTCGTGGTGTTGTCTTGTTTATTGCTCGTGGTGTTGTCTTGTTTATTGTTCGTGGTGTTGTCTTGTTTATTGCTCGTGGTGTTGTCTTGTTTATTGATCGTGGTATTGTCTTGTTTATTGTTCGTGGTATTGTCTTGTTTATTGTTCGTGGTGTTGTCTTGTTTATTGCTCGTGGTGTTGTCTTGTTTATTGTTCGTGGTGTTGTCTTGTTTATTGCTCGTGGTGTTGTCTTGTTTATTGTTCGTGGTGTTGTCTTGTTTATTGCTCGTGGTGTTGTCTTGTTTATTGTTCGTGGTGTTGTCTTGTTTATTGTTCGTGGTGTTGTCTTGTTTATTGCTCGTGGTGTTGTCTTGTTTATTGTTCGTGGTGTTGTCTTGTTTATTGCTCGTGGTGTTGTCTTGTTTATTGCTCGTGGTGTTGTCTTGTTTATTGTTCGTGGTGTTGTCTTGTTTATTGCTCGTGGTGTTGTCTTGTTTATTGTTCGTGGTGTTGTCTTGTTTATTGCTCGTGGTGTTGTCTTGTTTATTGTTCGTGGTGTCTTGTTTATTGCTCGTGGTGTTGTCTTGTTTATTGTTCGTGGTATTGTCTTGTTTATTGTTCGTGGTGTTGTCTTGTTTATTGCTCGTGGTGTTGTCTTGTTTATTGCTCGTGGTGTTGTCTTGTTTATTGTTCGTGGTGTTGTCTTGTTTATTGTTCGTGGTGTTGTCTTGTTTATTGTTCGTGGTGTTGTCTTGTTTATTGCTCGTGGTGTTGTCTTGTTTATTGTTCGTGGTGTTGTCTTGTTTATTGTTCGTGGTATTGTCTTGTTTATTGTTCGTGGTGTTGTCTTGTTTATTGCTCGTGGTGTTGTCTTGTTTATTGCTCGTGGTGTTGTCTTGTTTATTGTTCGTGGTGTTGTCTTGTTTATTGTTCGTGGTATTGTCTTGTTTATTGCTCGTGGTGTTGTCTTGTTTATTGTTCGTGGTGTCTTGTTTATTGCTCGTGGTGTTGTCTTGTTTATTGCTCGTGGTGTTGTCTTGTTTATTGCTCGTGGTGTTGTCTTGTTTATTGTTCGTGGTGTTGTCTTGTTTATTGTTCGTGGTGTTGTCTTGTTTATTGTTCGTGGTGTTGTCTTGTTTATTGCTCGTGGTGTTGTCTTGTTTATTGTTCGTGGTGTTGTCTTGTTTATTGCTCGTGGTGTTGTCTTGTTTATTGTTCGTGGTGTTGTCTTGTTTATTGCTCGTGGTGTTGTCTTGTTTATTGCTCGTGGTGTTGTCTTGTTTATTGCTCGTGGTGTTGTCTTGTTTATTGTTCGTGGTGTTGTCTTGTTTATTGCTCGTGGTGTTGTCTTGTTTATTGTTCGTGGTATTGTCTTGTTTATTGTTCGTGGTGTTGTCTTGATTATTGCTCGTGGTGTTGTCTTGATTATTGCTCGTGGTGTTGTCTTGATTATTGCTCGTGGTGTTGTCTTGTTTATTGTTCGTGGTGTTGTCTTGTTTATTGTTCGTGGTGTTGTCTTGTTTATTGTTCGTGGTGTTGTCTTGTTTATTGTTCGTGGTGTTGTCTTGTTTATTGCTCGTGGTGTTGTCTTGTTTGTTGCTCGTGGTGTTGTCTTGTTTATTGCTCGTGGTGTTGTCTTGTTTATTGTTCGTGGTGTTGTCTTGTTTATTGCTCGTGGTATTGTTTTGTTTATTGTTCGTGAAAACTGGCCAAATTATCTAGTTTTTTATTATTTTTATGTTCAATCATGTCTGTAAAACATGATGCCCGCACGTGATATGATCCGAGCTGATTAGGAAGTTCACATGTTTTGTTGTTCAGAAGACAATGGTGCCATAATGGAAATGTGCTCCAATTTTCACTCAACATTTAATTCCATTATTTCATTGCAGGTGATATCAAAAGTACCTCGACTACGGCCTGACCATTGCGGTGAAGAAGATCAGGTAGAGGCCAGTACTGATGCCACGTCGTGTGCTGCCCTCAACGACTCTATTGACTTATTTGCTGACAGCCAGGGCGGAACTACGGAGCGGGCTGAACCTGAACCTTCCCACACCGATGATATTCTTGAACAATACGAGCTTGATGTGAGCTGCTACCATTGTAATGTAGCTGCTTGTTAGTTTTAGTTCTAACTGGAAAAACACTCGACCTTCAAGTTGTATGACAGCGTCTTATCCTCTGAGGTGGATACAAATATGGTATTGATGGAAATTAATGCTTCCGGGTAACATGAGAGGTTAAAAACTGGAGTATAGTCGGCTTTATTTTAGTTGGAATAGATTAGGTTTTTTTTGTTATGGACCATCTTTTTTTTTCGGTTCACTCTCGTCCTTTTTCTCAGTAAACTAATTTCTCCTGCCACTTGCATTTTACTTCATAAATTTGTTTTCTAATTTGCCCTTTCTATGTGCCAACATCTTGCATGGGAACACACTTTGTGCATAGGTTCTCCGTTCCATTAACTCTAAAGTGAATGTATGTACCTTTCTCTCCTTCCTCTGGAACTTCTTTGTTGTGGTTAGAGAAGCTTAAGCCTATCATCCAATTTCATTACTTTGAGGAGCAAAAAAACTCTTGGTTCGAACTAATTTCGTCTTTGTAAATTGAAAAAAAAAGATTTCTTCAATTGTCACTGAGCTTCATAAATAATTTAAGTTCAGGAAATAATTTTTGAAACGAGCACATCGTCCGAGAGAAGTTTGGGTTTGCATGCTTTCACCTACCGTTTCATAAGTCTACACTCGATGCTTCCTCTTCATACACTTTTTTATATTCCTAAATGAAATACAGATTGGTTGAATTCCTTCAGAACATTGAAATACAACTTGCGAGACTGCCTTTTGCTGGCTTCGTAGGTGTGCCTGAGGATGCGGTCAAGTTTCTTAGAGACTTTTTAACATTTTTAATGGTGATAGTTTTTTGAATAATTCTGATATTTTTACAGCGTAGTTCCTACTTGTATATGTGCTTATGGTACTGTTGTCTTCAATATGGATGTGGTTGAGTCTTAAGCAATAACAGACCTCTATCGTTTGGTCATTGTTCTTTGGTACTTAATGTGAGAGAAGACAATGTTAGTTAACAATTAGAGGTACATAACCTCGAGGCAACTTTATTCTTAATACAACCTGCTAGAGTTGAAAAGATCCACGACAACGCCCGTCGCTCCTATCCATATTTTCGTATTACTGTTATCTGTTTGTATCTTGATAAGCTATGAAAATAAATCTGAAACAACCTTTACCATGGTGCAGTATAATGACACATGCACTGTGCAGGAGACCACACACGTGCCTTCGTCGAGCAGCTTACCGCACCTACCATTAAAGCAGGGGGCGCTGTTTCCTGTGCTACCCTCCCGTCACCGACCAGCGCCCTCCAACAGACCTCCTTCTCACTCCATCTTTGCGAGAAAGAACTCTGCTGGTGTGTTATTCTTTGTTGCTCTAAGTTTGTTTTGATTGGGGCGTGCATACAGTGAAGACAAGCGAAGAAGAAGACCTTAGAGAACACCTAATAACACCCTTAATGTGTTTACTTATTTATCTATTTATTCATTTATTTATTTATATATTTGTTTGGTGTCCGCTTCTTCTGTCTCTTTGTCACGCTCATATGGATGCTTAATGACCATTCTTGCGATACAAATTTCACCAATGCACAAGTACAAGAATATTTTAATCGCGGGTACTATTAGGATGGATATATTTGTTTGGCATCCACATCTGGAAAATTTATTCAAGGAAAATATTGAATCTCATCATTTTTGGTGGGCCGTGTACACTTCCCACTCCATCTTTGGGAGGAAGAGCTCTGCGGGTGCGTTAGTCTTTGTTACCATAAGCGTGTTTTGTGGGCGTGCGTTTAGAGATCACTTGTTGGCTGATGTTGGCTTGTTGCGTGAAATGTCCTATTTGTTATTTTTGTTTTTTTTGAGATTGCTATGAGAACGCTATTTTTTGCTGCAAGTTCATTTCGAGCTTGTTAGCAAATTCTTTTCTTAGAAAATTCGTTTTCCTTCATTCATACCGCGTATATGCGTAAATCATTCCTACGCATGCTCAATTTGCATTTGTTAATATCCTTCTTCGTTGTGTTCCTTCTTTGTTAATTGTCTATGTAACCATATTTTTGGTGTACTGTACTGTGTTGACATAATTAATTTTTTATTTACAGATTCGATTTATATTCTTTAAAAGGACCTAGTTTTTGCAATAGAACATCACACATTGAAGAGCCTGTGTTCTACCTTCACACTCATTTTTTACCCTAAAAACTAAATTGATGTGTTACTGATATAGAGGCCATTCTCACGAGCGGTTCCTCCGTGAGTAAACAAGAGCGAATGAGTGAGGTTGTGTATGGCTCGCGTTGGCACGCTTTTGTGGTCAATAAAACAAGTCTAATGTTCAGATTCTTTTAGCCTCTTTTGCCATTTGAAGACACTGCTCAGAAAATGAGCTTTGTTGTAACATTGCACGTAACAACCACTTGCCTCACTCGCACTAAAGCGCGAAAAAAATTTTGTCATTAATTTTTTGTTGAATAGCATATAATGAAAGACTTGCACGTTCAATGGTTTTCATCAATGTATGGTGGAGGATTACCTAAGCTTATTACCGTTTGGTGTACAATCATTTTATTCATTGCAGTCTGTTTTAATGAAAGTGATCAGAGCCTGAAGTTTTAGTCTGCGTTACTTTGTGTTTGCCTGAGCTCAAAATTATCACTCTTTGTACTAGCAAAGAAACATCACTTCTCATTTGTTTTTGGCGTTATGTGTTGCAAATAGGTTTGGTTTTGGCCCGCAGAAAGCTTAAGATAGGTCATAATCTTACAGTGGATAGGTTTTTTTACGGGAATGTGCGAAATTCCGAGCTAATGGTTAAATTATTGATATAGAATAGGTTTTTGTTACTGTTACCGACCATCTTTTTTCGGTTCACTGCCGTTTTATTTTTCAGCACCTACTACTTTTTTCTTGTTTCATGCACTTCTTTCTCAACTTTCTGTTTCTATCTATTTTATCTCCTGCGCCAACTTTGCTTCTTTCAGTTTTCACGCCTTCTTAATATTTTGTCTTTTCTTTATTTTCTTCCTTTTCCTTCCTAACTTACTGTTGTGAGAACCCTGTGTGAGAACCCACTTTGTGCTTAGTTCCTCATTTCCAACAGTCCATGCGCATGGGTCTCTTCTCTTTGCTCTCTTGTGATCGCCTGTTGTTGCTTGAAACCCTTGAATTTACTTAAATAATACTGATAAAACTCAGGGTGCTGTATGTTGCATAGCGAAAGGATTTTACTTCGAGCGTCGTATACTATGCTCAGCAGCATTTTACTCATATCGAATGCTTATATTTTGCTTAGGCTCAAACAAGCCAGGTGGGACAGAGCAGCCTGCCAAAGCGCGGTCCTACGACGGACTGGGAGGCCACCACACACCGGATTACTTCCCTCGCCCTGCGCCCGTCCTACTTAAGAAGCGCTCAGCGGCCACCACAACCACCAAGCTGCGCACGGGCACCTCTGCCACTGTTAAAACCATCACCGACTTCTTTAAAAATACATTCGATGATGACGGTTGCTAACGTTAGGTAGTCCCAGTGAGGGACGGTAACATTCAGCCCCAGTGTAGTATTGTGTACTTGCAAAATTATGCATTAGAGTAAGGCCTTGCCACAAGAATTTTTAGTCTTTGTTTTAATATGACTATTGTGTGACCTTCTAATGAAAGTTTGGATCATGTCTAATATTTACTTTGTGAATATGCATACATGCAACTGAGGGATTATAAATCAACGTTTGAAATTTTGTTGGCTAAATGACTCTAATGGCTTGTCGTCTTTTGTATTTTCTTCTAAAACATATATAGAAACTATTTCTTGTAACATCTCCAGATATTAGCTCACAATAGTTGTGTTTGAATATTTTGGAATTACATAATGAGTCAAATTAAATGAACGCTGGTAGGCTAACCCCGAGTTGATCCAGAAACATTCAGAAAATGTTCAAGTGCTGAACGAACTGATGTTACTCCGTCCCAAAAAAGGAAACTTTTCGATGAATACAATTGGCAATTGAATTCATGAGCAATTTGTAAACGATAGAGCAACTTGTAAGGTTATAATTATCTGTTCTCTTTCATCAAATCATGTGTGGTGATATGTGTAGTCGATCATCGAGTTGGACAATATCTTTTACAAACCTCAACTTGCGCAAATAAAATTAGTTTGCAGTTGACTGTATTGACGTGACTGTACTGTGTTCGAGTGAAATACTCCGTGCGAAATAAGAACATAATACACAAATGTCAACTTTTGTGACTTTCCGCGCGATATGTACTCAGTCTGCAAAGCGCCAGCAATTTATCTTTGCCTAGCAACTCATTCTTGAATCAAGCATCGTATTTGTTGAATAACTCTAATTTTTTTCTGTATAAGTTGAGATAGTGTCGCATTACTCGAGGATCGCTTATTGATCCGTTGGATGTCAGACGAAGTTGTCACTAGCACCATGCCTGCTCCAGCTGGTAGCTTGCCGCTCGCTGCTGGAGATGCTATGGCGTCACTCTGCTCTCTTGAGCTATCTCGCCTCTAAACTGTGATCTTAGGTTAAATGGTGTAGTTTGGTTCCCTGTGGTGCCAAATTATCCCGTCTTTTGTATATTTCTGATATGTTTCTATCTTTAAAGACTTTGGTTAATTAAGTTAGCTTGTGAGTTATGAAATAAAAAATTATTTTCGAATGTATTAATGTTGCACTAACAATCAGTGCGGTGTTGGACTAAATGTATAAAGTGATGAATTTGTGAATATTTTTTAGTCTAGAACGTTCAGAATCATGAATTTTTAACTTCCAATTTATTTTTTATAATTATACAAAGCCCAGAGCACAATCCAAACACTGTTCTGATGTAACTCTCCCTACTCTGTTGTAGAACTGATCCAGTGCAGGCTTATTTGCTGCTGGAAGCAGTTAACGTTACTGGGTCCCTCTTCAGGGGGATAGAAATACTGTACTGTACTGTACTGTACCTATGAAAACTAGCACTTTCGTGAAGGAAAGTGAAGTCCCAAACTAAGCGTTCAGTAGTCCATATTGTTGAAATGGAATAGGTGTCTTGCTCTGTCAACGACCATCATTTTTGGGGCTCACTGCTGTCCTGTCTTTCAGCACTTCTTTCTTCTTCAAATTTTATGTTGCTCCGTAACCTTCCTTTTCAACTTATTGTTTCTGTTCGCTGGGGATCTTGTGTGAAGGAGTTTTAAATTGTCTTGCAATGTGATATAATCTCTGAGAGGTAAAGTCACCCTTGAGGTTGCGCATGGAACAAACCCATCTCACGCATGAGCTCCCAGGTGGAAAATGTGTGAGGGCCCGAGCTGAGAGTTAGGTAGGCCCTCTTTTTGTTGAAATGTAAAGTTGTTTTGTTATGTTAAGGACCATCTTTTCTCGGTTCACTGCTGTCCTGTCTTTCAGCACTTATTACTTTCTTCTCCAACTCTTATCATGTTCAATGAACTTCTTTCTCAAATCACTGTTTTTATGCCTCTTCTGCATAGGCTTTGCGTTCCCTTACCTCCATACCAAATAGTGCCTTCCTCTCTTCAGAACGCTTTTTTTAGCGGTAAGGGAGACTTAAACTAACATCTAATCTAATCTCATGCATAAGCGCCGACCTCCACTATGCTGCAACAACTGTCTAGTGTCCACACTTCCCCGCGTCCTTCTCGAATGACTTAACTATGGGTTCGCGCGGTGGTCCCGCCTCTGCGCCAAGCCAGATGTTAAATCAATAACTAGCCCCGCTTCAACGGGCAACGCTTTTCCCTCTTCCTTTTACTATCCAACGTCCACTTTTATGAGGTCTGATCTGAATCATTCACCTTCCTTAGGCTAGAGCTACCCAACCCCCTCGTGTGTGATAAACTTTTTATGCCCCTTTTATGTATTTTCTCTAACCCCTCACCCAAGTGTTAACCCCGACTAGGAAGCTACCATCACCTGTTTAGATTTTGTCTCACTGCTTGTGAGACTTCGACACTTTTGATTCCTGGACATGCCGGAACGATTTACTTACCCCATCACCCCGCCCTCCTTTCCTTCCATCCCCTAACTACCTGCTTCTTCTCCAATGAGCTGCTCTGTGATATCGTCTATGTCGCGGAGACAGCGAGTAACTCTTGAAGTAATAGTACACGATCGTCCACCTCATACTTTATATATTTTATTTGTCGTCGTACTTAGAACTTGCCCTTTTTGATTTTTGTGTCCCTAAATTGTGATGAAAACGAATTTGGTATTGATTCAAAACTCCGTCTCATCATTAATTTTGATGTCGATGTTCATGATTTTATTTAAATGTTGTTTTTATAGCCAATCCTCTTATCTAATATATAAACATTTTCATGATCGTTTGTCTCATTTTATTTACCAAAAATTGAAAATATCATGATCCATGAGATATTCTTTGGTGAACGGTCTTGCATATCTTTAAAACATTCGATTTATTGTTGATCTTCTTTTCGTGCAGTTAGATATTACTGTTGTGACTTCTAGGCAGAGAAGTAGTTGTTTTCATATGACGCATTTTTTTTAATTCATGGATTATCATTTGTCTGAGAACTGTTGGTGACCGTAGATTTTTATTCGTAGTTTCAAACCCCACTTGGTCCCTGAACAGTGATTAATGTTTGCACGCTGTAGCTCGGGAAACGGTTGCAGCGGCAATGAAGAAACAGAGTGAACCAATTCCCAAATTGTCAGCTGCTCCTTCGATGAGAGGGTGATATTTCAACATTCGTTATTTAGTTCCTTATTTTTTTCTAAATGCAGTAGCGTTGAAAAGTTTATTTATAAATTATTTGTTTTTACTACTACTCTACTTTTTTGTTAATATTTTATCCTCGTTACTCAGCAAAGGTATATTAGATTTTATGGACTTCTCTCGGTTTCAATTTTACTACATACATTTTTGTACCCAGAAATGCATCATGGCTTTTTAAATGTTTATCGGTTTTGGGCGCATAGCTTCACATGAACTCAATAAAGTTATTTCCGATAGGCTTTTCCACTCGATATAAAATTTAAAAAGACAAGCCTGGATTTTCCTGCTTGAAATGAAATTTTCGAAAGAATCTAACCGCATGGGCTGATGGCGCTCAAAAGAGAGGTTGCTTTGTTACTTGAATCCGTCTTGGACAATTTTTATATTCGTCCGGCAATTTTGTAAACTCTCCAGTCAGTACCGTTGGAAGCGAATGAAAGGAAGATGAATGGAAAGAATGATCTGAGTGAAAGAAGTGAGCGAAAGAGTAGTATGAAAGGGAGAGTAAGACCTATGATTAGAATATGTGGAGATAGCATGGTGAAGAATGTTGATAGGTTCGTATGTATGAGTGACAGTAGTGGATGTATGAGCATGAGTGGGAAAGGAGTGGAGGAGATTTGTAGGCATGCTGAGAGAGTGATAGATGGAATGGATGAAGGAATGGTTGTACTGCAAGGAGGTGGCAATGGGTTGCTTGAATGTGGGAGAGAACGTACGGTGAATGCAATTATGAAAGTTGTTGATAGGGCGCGGAAGAAGAATGTTAGAGTGGCGGTGACTAGCCTCCTAAGAAGGCCTGCGTGTGATGAGGAATATGAAAGGGTGCGAAAGGAGGTGAATAGAGAGTTGCATGAAAGGATTATGAGTATGAGAGCTGAGAGTGTGAGAAAGCGTGAGCTGGGTTCCAGCTTTCTTGACATGGATAGCGTGATCCAGGATGGGTGTTTTCTTGGAGATGGAGTCCATCTTACAGAAGAAGGTGAGATGAAACTCTCCAAGAAATATATCCGGTGGATCAGGGCTACTCATGTCATAATGGAAGCTGGAACTGGATGAATGAAAATCCGTCAGAGCAAAAGTGAGGAACGTCTGGAATTGTCCAATTGTGTTGTAAGGTTTGGAAGTATAAATGTGCGTGGATGGAATGCAGGAAAGTTAGATGACCTCGTAGTAGAATTTGAGAATGGAAAATTGGATTGTGTTGGTGTAGTAGAGACCCAAATGCGTGATAGAGTCAGTTTAACATGTAAGGAGAATAAGTATCATATGATAGGAAAAGGGCGTGTAAATTGGCAAAAAAGAGGTGGTGGAGTTGGTTTGATTGTAAAGAATGCTCTAAATTGGAAATTAGAGGAACTTCCTGTTGTAAATGAACTTGAAAGTGAAGATTTGTTAGCAATTAAGTGTGAAAGAATGCATGCCAGAGAATGTATTGTTGTGATTGTATGTTATATGACAACTGATGGGATTTTAGCTCATGAAGAGAATGTAAAAAAGTATGAAATATTAACAAGGATTGTACGAGAACACTGCAGGTGCCCTCTGATTGTGATGGGTGACATGAATGGCCATGTTGGTATACTTGGTGAGCCGGTGAATGCAAATGGACAAAAATTGATAGATTTTTGTGATGAGAATGAACTTGAAAACCTGAATGTAACAATAGGAAATGGCTTGCATACATGGCAAAGCAGGGAATGGAAAACTGCAATTGACTATATGATTGTGAATAGTAGAGCAAGAGAGTGTGTCAATGAAATGTTTGTAGATGAAGATGATTTTGATATTGATAGTGACCATAAAATGCTTGTGCTTGAATATAACTGGGGTAGAAAGGAGTCAATGCAAAAGGTCAGTAGTGTGAAAGAAAGTTGGCAGATAAAAAAGGCAAACTGGGAAGAATTTAAGAATGAATTGAGTAGGTATAACTGGAACAGGTGTGGAAATGTAAATGACCTAAATGGTGAGATTGCAAGAACCTTGTATGATGTGGCAGAGCAAAAGATTGGTAGAATAAAATGTAGGAAAGGGACAGGGAATGCCAGGTGGTTTACAAGTGAGATAAAGGAAGAACGAATGAGAAGAAAGACTTTAAATAAGAAACAACGCAGTATGAGGAAAATGTATGAAAGAAACAGAATTACTGAGGATGAATGGCAGAGTGCATGGAATGAGTACAAGGACCAGCAGAAGAAAGTAAGGAGAATGATTAATGAGGCTAGAGTTAAAGAGGAGAGACACCAAGTTGAAAATCTAAGAAAGAAAGGTCCGGATGGAATAAAAGATTGGTATAAGTTTATACAAGGTAATGATAGAAGTAGTGAAGTTCAAGTTGATGAATTAGTAGTTAATGGTTGCAGTGTGCAAGATAGGATGCAACTGGTGAAAGCAGTTGAAGAATACTGGGAGGACATTGGTGGAATGAATGAGCAGGTTACAGATAATGCACCCATAAATTTTCTGATTGATGAACGTGAACTGCAAATGGAAGACGAAATCACTTGTGAAGAGATTGTAAGTTTTTTGAAGAAAGTGAAAAATGGAAAGGCATGTGGCCCTGATAAGATCCCATATGAGTTCTATAAATTTGGAGGAGAGAGTGTGGTCAGTATGTTGAAATGTTTATTTGATGAGATATGGAAGAGTGAAAGAGTACCGGATGACTGGAACAAGTGTAATGTAGTTCTGTTGCATAAGGGTGGACATAAGAGTATGAAAGAACTTAAAAATTACAGACCAATTGCACTGGGTGACACTGTATGTAAGATATTTTGTGGGATTTTGAATGAGAGAATGAAAAATTTAGTTGAGGAATTAGGAGTCCTAGGTGAAGAACAGAATGGTTTTAGGCAGGATAGACGTGGGGAAGATAATCTGTTTGTAGTGAGTGAAATAATTGAGCGAATGAGGAAGGATGATAAGAAGATGTATTTAGCATTCCTGGATATTGAAAAAGCGTATGACAGGGTGGATCGGGTTAGGCTCTTTGAAGTTCTGAGAAAAGTTGGGTTTAGCAGAAAAATAGTAAAAATTGTACAAAGTCTGTATGAGAACACAAGCGCTATATACAGGTTAGGAAATTTGGAAACGGGGCAAGTGAGGAGTGTTAGAGGAGTGAGACAGGGCTGTACTCTGTCTCCCCTGTTGTTTGGATTGTACACAGAAGAATTAGCAGTTCGACTGAGAAGGAGTGGCTTAGGACTGAAAGTTGGTAATGAGAGACTGAGCTGTTTGTTGTATGCTGATGATGTGGTTGTGGTTAGTGGATGTGGACATGAACTGCAAAGGATGCTTGACATTGTGAACGGATATAGTACAGATTTCAAGATGAACTTCGGTGCCGACAAAAGCAAGGTTATGGTTATAAATAGTGATGAGACTGATAGAGACAGACTGTGGAATATTGGAGAAATCAGAATAGGTAGAACAAAAGAATACAAATATCTAGGTTGTATGATAAGTGAAGATGGATGCACTAGAACTAAGGGTGAGAAAGTGGCAAAAGCTATGCAGTGGAGTGGACGATTAAGTAGCGTGGCCAGATACAGAGCAAACAAGTATGAATGTGTGAGAGGAATGTGGAAGTATGTTGCTGTACCTAGTGTCATGTATGGTATGAGTGCTCTTGCCTGGAATGGAAGTGATCTTGAAAAGCTGGATGTAATACAAAATAAGGTAGGACGGTTAGCATTGGGTGCCCCAAAATGGACAGCTACAGAAGCCATTAGAGGTGACCTTGGGTGGAGCCTATTTTCAGAAAGAATGATGAAGGCGGTGCTGAATTATAAGGTGAGAATTGAAAGAATGCAGAATAGCAGATGGGTAAAGCGAATTTTTGAATGGAATCTGAGTGTAAGCTATTGGGAGAAAGTGTGTTGGGGGCATGCAAGGAAGCTTAGTATGCAAAAGGTTATTCATGTTAGAATTGGGAGACCTGTGGATGACTGGAGTTTAATAAATCCTGGAGGTGTAGGGCCTGAGTGGGACTGCAAGAGGTGGAAGAAAGAGATTGAGAGGAAAACAAAAGAGTATGGATTGAATAAGTGGAGGCTTAGCATGGTGCAGAAGCCTACACTTGACTGGTATATGAAAAAAGAAGCACCTAAGTTTGAGATGTTCTATGATGGTAGTTTTGGAAGTCAACTCTTGTTTGCTGTGAGATGTAAGTCATTGAGTGTGAACAGACGTACATGGAGGTGGAATGAGAATAATAACAGATTATGTCGGCAGTGTATTAGTGGAGTGGAGGAAACAATTGAGCATTTTGTGCTGGAATGTAGTAAGTATGAGCAAGAGAGAGAAAGTTTTATGAATGTGGTGCTTGAGCAGTATGGAGAGAATGAGTGGTATGCCAGATGTGCTGAAGATGATTGCGGTATGAGCTGTCTTGCTGGATTGGATCAGGAGTGCAATTTGAGTATCATTGAAGCTATGAAATTGTTTCTTGTGCGTGCCTGGAGTAAGAGACAGTGACTGGAATGAGCCAGTCAGGTAGAATGGTCAGTAATGACCCAATATGCCTGGGGATGGTGTTTTGACGCACTGGCTATCCCAGTGACGCCATCCAATGGCAGCTTGTGACAAGGATTGGTAAATCCTGAGTAGTTTAGTGGACAAGTCTGGTACCAGGCGCTGAACTCTTTGTGTGATAACTGTGGAGGGAATTGTAGGCCGTTACAAAGGCCCCGACGCTGTCGGCCCTCAATTTCAAGTTCAAGTTCAAGTTGGTATCATCTGTCTGTCAGCTCCGCGGCGTACTTTGTGGCGTACTTTGTGGCGATGGGGCACGTGTTTCTGGTCCTCCGACAAATATTGTGGTGAATTAAAGTGAAGTTGCTAAAAACTGGTATAGTTTGTATATTCACGTGAGTAAAGTGTGTGACTTTGTATGGAGTGCTCGTGAGAGTAGTTTTTTTTGTTGCGTGAGAGTTGAGACTGAGCATTGGACTTTGGTGTGGTGACTTGCAATTTTTGACTGAGGTGTTTTGACTGGTAGTTAAGCTTTCTTTGCATATAAAGAGTATAGTGTTTGACATTGTAGAGAGTGACTGTGAGTAGTAGGAAACGTTTTTGTTTCTTTTTTTTTGATAACTTGATTTTCAGTAGATTTGGTGAGTGAAGACTCCTTCTGCCTGTGAAATTTGTACTGAGATAGAAGTCTGTGTCTGAGGATGGCAAGAAATAGGACTGGTCGTAGGAAGGGAGGTGCAAGTGGAATGGATGAGGAGATTGAGTGCATGACTTGTAAAGAGTGGGTAGATATAGATGCATGCAAAGGTTTGAGAGAGATGAGTCGGAGGAAGTTGAATGATCTTGTGTTTACGTGCTGGAAATGTTTGAATGACGAGAGAAAGAAGTTGGAAGAGGAGGTTGAGAGATTGAAAATTCTGATGGTTGCTTTAGAGGCTGATTTGAAGGATGAAAGGAAGTTGAATGAAGGAAAGAATGAGAATGGTGCAAATGCAGTGAATGAAGAGGTAAATGGTGGTGGTGCAAGGAGTACAAATGAAGTGGATGATGGTGCAAGGAGTGCAAATGAAGTGGATGATGGTGCAAGGAGTGCAAATGAAGTGGATGATGGTGCAAGGAGTGTGAATGCAATAAATGAAGTGAATGGTGGTGCAAATGTGCCAGATGAGAGTAGAAGGATGAATGAGCATGATGAAAGAAGTACGAATGGGAAGAGAGTGAAGGAGAAACCTGTTGATATGCCACATGAGGTGCAGGCGCCTGTAGTGGAAGTGAATGTAAGGAAGATGGATGGAAAGAGTGATGTGAGTGGAAGAGTTGAACGAAAGAGTAGTATGAAAGGGAGAGTGAGACCTACGATTAGAATATGTGGTGACAGCATGGTGAAGAATGTGGATAGGTTTGTGAGTATGACTGACCGTAGTGGATGTACGAGCATGAGAGGAAAGGGAGTGAATGAGATTTGTAGGCATGCTGAGGAAGTGATAGATGGAATGGATGAAGGGATGGTTGTACTGCAAGGAGGTGGCAATGGATTGCTTGAATGTGGGAGAGAGCGTACGGTGAATGCAATTATGAATGTTGTTGAAAGGGCGCGAAAGAAGAATGTAAGAGTGGCTGTGACCAGTCTGCTGAGAAGGCCTGCATGTGGTGAGGAGTATGAAAGGGTGCAAAAGGAGGTGAATAGGGAAGTGCATAAAAGGATCATGAGTATGAAAGCTGAGAGTATGAGAAAGCGTGAAATGGGTTCCAGCTTCCTTGATATGGATAACCTGATCCAGAGTGGGTGTTTTCGTGGAGATGGAGTCCACCTTACTCAAGAAGGTGAGATGAAACTCTCCAGGAGATACATCCAGTGGATTGGGTGTACTCATATTGTAATGGAAGGTGGAACTGAATGAATGGAAAGCTGTCAGAGCAAAAATGAAAAATGTTGTGAATTGTCCAATAGTGTTGTAAGGTTTGGATGTATAAATGTGCGTGGATGGAATGCAGGAAAGTTAAATGACCTTGTAGCAGAATTTGAGAATGGAGATTTGGATTGTGTTGGTGTAGTAGAGACCCAAATGCGTGATAGAGTCAGTTTAAAGTGTAAGGAGAGTAAGTACTACATGATTGGAAAAGGGCGTGTAAGTTGGCAAAAAAGAGGTGGTGGAGTTGGTCTCATTGTAAAAAATGCTCTAAATTGGAAATTAGAAGAAATTCCTGTTGGAAATGAACCTGAGAGTGAAGATCTGTTAGTAATAAAGTGTGAAAGAATGCATGCCAGAGAATGTGTTATTGTGGTTGTATGCTATATGACAACTGATGGTATTTTAGCTCATCAAGAGAATGTAAAAAAGTATGAAATATTAACAAGAATTGTGCAAGAGCATTGCAGATGCCCTCTGATTTTGATGGGTGATATGAATGGCCATGTTGGTATACTTGGTGAGCCTGTGAATGCAAATGGACAAAAATTGATTGATTTCTGTGATGAGAATGAACTTGAGAACCTAAATGTAACAATAGGAAATGGCTTGCATACATGGCAAAGCAGGGAATGTAAAACTGCAATTGACCATATGATAGTGAATAGTAGAGCAAGAGAGTGTGTCAAAGAAATGTTTGTAGATGAAGATGATTTTGATATTGATAGTGACCATAAAATGCTTGTACTAGAATATAATTGGGGTGGAAAGGAGCCGATGCAGAAGGCCAGCAGAGTAAGAGAAAATTGGCGTATTAAAATGGCAAACTGGGAAGAATTTAGAAATGAATTGAGTAGATGTAACTGGAACAGGTGTGGAAATGTAAATGACCTAAATAAGGAGATTGCAAGAACCTTGTATGATGTGGCAGAGCAAAAGATCGGTAGAATGAAATGCAGGAAAAGTACAGGGAATGCTAGGTGGTTTACGAGTGAGATAAAGGAAGAACGAACGAGAAGGAAGACTTTAAATAAAAAACAACGCAGTATGAGGAAAATGTATGAAAGACGCAGAATTACTGAGGATGAATGGCAGAGTGTATGGAATGAGTACAAGGACCAGCAGAAGAAAGTAAAGAGAATGATCAATGAGGCTAGGGTTAAAGAAGAGAGACACCAAGTTGAAAATCTAAGAAAGAAAGGTCTAGATGGAATAAAAGATTGGTATAGGTTTATACAAGGTAATGATAGAGGTAGTGAAGTTCAAGTTGATGAATTAGTAGTCAATGGTTGCAGTGTGCAAGATAGGATGCAAATGGTGAAAGCAGTTGAAGAATACTGGGAGGACATTGGTGGAATGAATGAGCAGGTTACAGATGATGAACCAATAAATTTTCTGATAGATGAACATGAACTGCAAATGGAAGACAAAATCACTTGTGAAGAGATTGTAAATTTTTTGAAGAAAGTGAAGAATGGAAAGGCATGTGGCCCTGATAAGATACCATATGAGTTCTATAAATGTGGAGGAGAGAGTGTAGTCAGTATGTTGAAATGTTTATTTGATGAGATATGGAAGAGTGAAAGAGTACCGGATGACTGGAACAAGTGTAATGTAGTTCTGTTGCATAAGGGTGGACATAAGAGTATGAAAGAACTTAAAAATTACAGACCAATTGCACTGGGTGACACCGTATGTAAGATCTTTTGTGGTATTTTGAATGAGAGAATGAAAAATTTAGTTGAGGAATTAGGAGTCCTGGGAGAAGAACAGAATGGTTTTAGGCAAGATAGACGGGGGGAGGATAATCTGTTTGTAGTGAGTGAAATAATTGAGCGAATGAAGAAGGATAACAAGAAGGTATATTTAGCATTCCTGGATATTGAAAAGGCGTATGACAGAGTGGATCGGGTTAGGCTGTTTGAAATTTTGAGAAAAGTTGGTTTTAGCAGAAAAATAGTGAACATTGTACAGAGTCTGTATGAGAACACAAGTGCTATCTACAGGTTAGGAAATTTGGAAACAGGGCAAGTGAGGAGTGTTAGAGGAGTGAGACAGGGCTGTACTCTGTCCCCCCTGTTGTTTGGATTGTACACAGAAGAATTAGCAGTTCGACTGAGAGGGAGTGGTTTAGGACTGAAAGTTGGTAATGAGAGACTGAGCTGTTTGTTGTATGCTGATGATGTGGTTGTGGTTAGTGAATGTGGTCATGAACTACAAAGGATGCTTGACATTGTGAATGGATATAGTACAGATTTCAAGATGAACTTTGGTGCCGATAAAAGTAAGGTCATGGTTATAAATAGTGATGAGACTGATAGAGACAGACTGGAATATTGGAGAAATCAGAATAGGTGGAACAAAAGAATACAAATATCTAGGTTGTATGATGAGTGAAGATGGATGTACTAGAACTAAAGGTGAGAAAGTGGCTAAAGCAATGCAGTGGAGTGGACGGTTAGGTAGTGTGGCCAGATACAGAGCAAACAAGTACGAATGTGTGAGAGGAATGTGGAAGTATGTTGCTGTACCTAGTGTCATGTATGGTATGAGTGCTCTTGCCTGGAATGGAAGTGATCTTGAAAAGCTGGATGTGATACAAAATAAGGTAGGACGTGTAGCATTGGGTGCTCCGAAATGGACAGCTACAGAAGCCATTAGAGGTGACCTAGGGTGGAGCCTATTTTCAGAAAGAATGATGAAAGCTGTGCTGAATTATAAGGTGAGAATTGAAAGAATGCAGAATAGCAGGTGGGTAAGGCGAATCTTTGAATGGAATCTGAGTGTAAGCTATTGGGAGAAAGTATGTTGGGGGCATGCAAGGAAACTCAGTATGCAAAAGATTATTCATGTTAGAATTGGGAGACCTGTGGATGACTGGAGTTTAATAAATGTAGGAGGTGTAGGGCCTGAGTGGGACTGCAAGAGGTGGAAGAAAGAGATTGAGAGACGAACAAAAGAGTATGGATTGAATAAGTGGAAGCTTAGCATGATGCGCAAGCCTACACTTAACTGGTATATGAAAAAGAAAGCACCTAAGTTTGAGCTGTTCTATGATGGTAGTTTTGGAAGTCAACTCTTGTTTGCTGTGAGATGTAAGTCATTGAGTGTGAACAGACGTACATGGAGATGGAATGAGAATAACAGATTATGTCAGCAGTGTAATAGTGGAGTAGAGGAAACAATTGAGCATTTTGTGCTGGAATGTAGTAAGTATGAGCAAGAGAGAGAGAGTTTTATGAATGTGGTGTCTGAGCAGTATGGAGAGAATGAGTGGAATGCCAGATGTGCTGAAGATGATTGCGGTATGAGCTGTCTTGCTGGATTGGATCAGGAGTGTAATGCGAGTATCACTGAGGCTATGAAAGTGTTTCTTGTGCGTGCCTGGAGTAAGAGACAGTGACTGGAATGAGCCAGTCTGGTAGAATGGGCTGTAATGACCCAATGTGCCGGGGGATGGTGTTTTGACACACTGGCTGTCCCGGTGATGCCTTCCAATGGAGGCTTGTGACAAGGATCGTAGATCCTGAGTAGTTTAGTGGACAAGTCTGGTACCAGGCGCTGAACTCTTTGTGTGAAAATTGTGGAGGGAATTGTAGGCCGTTACAAAGGCCCCGACACTGTCGGCCCTCAAGTTCAAGTTCAAGTTCAAGTTCAAGTGATCGTTTTCAAGATTCAAGAAAAATAGGCTTGTGGGTTTTAACGACCAAATTACTTGTAATCAGGCAGAGAAGCCTTTTGTTTTCACATTATGATCATACGGTGTCATACCTACAGACAAAAAAGAAATACTATCTAAAAACGTGACGAAAGTATGAGAATAGAACTGGACGAGCAACGAACTCGTTTGCATGAAGAGCAAGAAAAAAAACTTGCAATTGAGACATGCATTTTGAAACCAGTCCATTTTCTTGGAATTTTTTAGTTAGCCTATTTTTGTTAAATATCTTCACCGAATTCTTGGACTTTGCAATATTTATTTTATATAGAATAAAAATGAATCTTACCAAGTTACCATCTTAACCTAATTACCAGTGTATTTCAATTTTAGAGCTATGATTTAACAAGCCTAAGCTCACATTAATGATAACAGAAAGTTTTAGAATATGTTGATAAATATCAGTTTAGTCTTCATTTTAAATTTCAACTTTTAGGATAGAAATAATGATGAATCAAAACTGATTAGTGGCATCTTATTGATTGTGGTCACTAATAACTTTTAAAGTGAAAAAGAAGTGTAGTGACAATACCCATGTAATTGATAGGAATATCAATCTGGAACTCTGTCTGTGAAATGTTTTTGGCTGTTGGCTGTGGTGATTAGTACAGTAGTACTGATTACTCATCCTCTGTTCATTTGAGGATCCTCCATTCTTTGATTGGTTTCATTACTAGTTAAGACAAATAGGTAGATGGAAAACTTTGTGATATCCTCAATTGAACTATGTACTTGAGATTCAGCGTTTAAGGACTGTTCAGGATAAAAAAAAATGTCTGTAAGTTCTTGGTGGATTTTTCTGAGATATCTACCGTAGATGTAAATTGGGTAAATGTGTAGCGTTGGTCAGTAATCTATTTTTGAGTTTTCAGTGCCTAAACATAGTTAATTAGATCAAAATAAACAAGTTTTCTTCTATGCACTTTCCGTTGTAAATGAGTATTTAACGAGTTATGGCGGTAAGTTTAGTTTTGTCTTTGATGACAAATGCGCTCGAATAAACAGCTACTCATCGATTTTCAAATTTTTTGTTGCTTGAATCATGGTAATAACATCGAAATAAATAACTTTTCTTCTCTACACTTTTATCGTCAAATGAGTATTTAACGAGGTATAGTGGTAGGTTTGGTTTCGTCTTTGATGACGATCAAACTAGAAGCGAGACGGCATTGCAGTGTTGCCGTCCGACGTACTGTTTGAATTAGTTCCCGCTTCAAACACTGGAGTTATGGTCAGTAATTTACCGCTATAACTTGTAAAATATTAATTTACGACGGAAAGTGCTTATAAGAAAACTTGTTTATTTCGATCTAATTAACTATGATTAGATACCGAAAAGTGGAAAATCGATTACTGACCAACGCTACACATTTACCGTAAATTGTTATGAATAGCCTAATTTTTTTATTTGTGGGTATTTTTTGTAACCATACATGAATAAGATTATTTTTAAAAAACATGAAAAAACATGTGTTGCGGAAAATCCTACTCCTACAATTTTGAACTCGCAGAACTGAGAAAATATTTTCTAGATTGCAAATTGTCTTGTCCATAGATCTGGTGCAAAAGTTTTTTGAGTATTTGATTTTTTTAATTTTGAGAACTATTTTCCTTGAAAATAACCTTTTTTCAACTGTTATGAATAATTTCCTTCTAATTTTCAAGGTGAATTGAAACTAAAAAAAAAATTGCACCGGATCTATTTTCCTTTTCAATCGCTATTGATTGGTATGCTTGCCATCTCTGTACCTTCAAAACTGTGGGAAGAGTTGGTTTTGGAAAATCAAAGAGGTGAGTTTTCAGGAAAGCCATTGTTAAAAAAAAAATTTTTTGTTCTAAGTTATACTAATTTTTTAATTGAGTCTTATCAGCGATTCTGTGCCTTCTTATATACCTTCAAAACAGTGGGAAAGGATCCATATCAAAAGTCAATAAATACAAGTTTCAAAACAGGGGTTTTTTTAACATTATTTTTTTCAATGCTGACTAATTTTTTTTTCAATTATCTGTATTGCTTTGTAGCTCTTTTTAAGCCCTTTCGATTGATATAATTGCCATTCCTATGGCTTCAAAACTCCGGGAGGCATTTATGTTTACATAGCCAGCTAATTGGCTGATGACTCAGCAGCCGGACTCGAAACAAATACTCAATTATACCATCATAATTTATCACTGAGTAACAGAATGTTTTGTTTAAGTACAAAAGCATTTTAAGTAAGGCCATGAATGAACTCTCATGCTATTCCTGTAGAGAAACGCTTAATACTGGGTTGTAATGGGGGAAAGGGGGAGGTCACCCATCCGTTGGCGCACCCCAAGGTCACACTAGTGCGCATCTTTCACCCCGTCCAGAAGACTAACCAATTGACGTACTTGAAAGCCAATCATATTGTTGGATGCGCAAGAAAAATCTCTATAAGATCAGTTTATAAACCGAAAAATGACCATTATCCGGAAATAGACCCGAACCTTTCCCTTGAAGTGTACCCGACTTTCTCTGTTATTTGGAGCTGCTTGTACCCTTGAGTACCCCTACAAGCTGTCAGGTGGCACGGACTTCTGCTGAAGAAATCCATTGACTTTCAAGATCCTCCTGGATCCCCTCCAAAGAAGAAGAAGAAGAAGAAGAAGAAGAAGAAGATATGAATATAATTTATAATATAAAAATAATCGATTGTGGTATATCATGTAGGCTATGAATATATATTTAGTTAAGATGAAAAATAATAACAAAAATTCACTGCTTATGCTAAAAAATATTGAATTAGGCTAATCTTAATTTTCCTGTAAACTTCATCATTAAGAAAGCTAAATGCAAGATGAATTTCTCATGTAATGTAAAATTTACAATCTTGATTTTGAAATAATTTCTATTATTATGAAAATAATTTTACTCTTTTATATTCATTAATAAAATTTTGATTTATTTAGGCTGTAGGCTATATTGGTCACAATGGCCAGTGTATGGCTCATTCCTGTTCTAATAGTTATTTGACTATATAATGAAGTGTAGGAGTAGTCACTGGTAAAGCAGTGTTGGGCCTCTTTATTGGCTGAGCATTATACTCATATCTAATATAATTCTTTCTTTTGAGACATTCAGCTTTATCTGTAAAGAGTTAGGTCAACCTATAAAAATTTGATTGTATACATGGTAGGATTTCTAACTTGCATGCTAAGAAACTATCTTAGCAAGAAATGTTGTATAGTTGTGATTTTTTGGATTGAATTTTGCTAGAAGTGAGACAATGAATAAAAGAGCAAAGAAAATTGCTTTAATAGAAATCATATTTCTTTAAAAAAACAACAATTCAATAAAAAAGAACGTTTCGACCAATTTTTTTTTTTTTCGAACTAAACAGTTACTCTCTTCCCCTCACCAATCTGCTGTTCGCTCTCATGCAGAGAGTTGTGACCTTCAAATTCGGTTAGATGATTTTAAAATAGTTTCTTCTACATCCGGTACAATTAACCTTCGCATTTTAGAATCGCTGTTCATTTTAAAAGATAAACCTACCTTGAACAATACGCAATCGGCTTTCCCTCTGCAATTAGTGTAGTCTGTCTCTTTTTTCCCTTTTTCTTTTTCAGTGTCATATTTTAATGCCATGTCACTGATGTATGTATATTGAACTCGTTATAACGCGGTGTTTTTGTATTTTTTCAGATGGTTGAAAATGACCAAAAATTGGTCGAAATGTTCCTTTTTATTGAATTGTTGTTTTTTTACAGAAATATGATTTCTATTAAAGCGATTTTCTTTGCTCTTTTATTCATTGTTAAAATTGGGTAAACATTGAGGATTAACCAGTAATTGATTTTCCACTTTTTGGTGCCTAAACATAGTTAATTAAATTGAAATAAACAAGTTTCCTTCTATGCACTTTCCGTCATAAATGAGTATTTTACGACTCATAGCTCCGGGTTTAGTTTTGTTGTTGATGACGAATGCGCTCCAATGAACAGCTACTCATAGATTTTCAAATTTTTGTTGCTTGAATCATGGTAATAACATCAAATTAAACTACTTTTCTTCTATACACCTTTTTCATCAAATGAGTATTGTATGAGTTAGCGCAGTAGGCTTTATTTTTTGTGCGATTGAGCTGTTGGAGTACGCTTGAATACTTTGTAATTTATTATTAGCTCACCCCGCGGAGCTTGCAGAGCCTGAACCCAGTTCTAGGATCTTTTAATTCAAAACACAAAAGAAGTTATATCCCAAAAATTATAAATTATAGGGGTATGATAACTTTTGTCTTAGATGGTGGGAACAGGCTTCATCATTTGAGCGCGTCAGAAGCGAGCGTCCATTACAGTGTTGCCATATGACGTGCTCGATGAATTACTTCCTGCACCAAACACTTAAGTCGCGGTAACTAATATACTGCTATAACTTGTAAAATACTCATTTACGATGGAAAGTGCATAGAAGAAAACTTGTTTATTTTGATCTAATTAACCATAATTAGGCACCAAAAAATAAAATATAGATAACTGGTTAATCCTCAACATTTACCAAAATTGTAATGTGTGGTTGAGAAAATTATTTACTTGAGAGATGTCAGGTTTTCTCTTAATTAGGTTTTTGATTGATATAGAACTGTAATATGTTATCTGATACAATAAGTTGTTGGAGTATACTTCAGTTTATTTTTTATAGTAGTTTTCTAATTTGGTTTATGCAAATACCAAATATATTGAAGTTTCTTGAGTACCCAGATTTGACAGTGGGAGAGTTTTTTAATAGATACATGCAAATATTTCTGTGCCATAGTAAAGAGTACTGTTTGTTTGTGACTATTTGTCAATAGATATATATGTCTTCATTCAGGATATGTACTGGTGATACTCATAAAACCAAATTTGTGAAGCTAGAAAGCTTATGGTATACTCTTGATTAGAATTTTACTCTGGCTGGTATAATCTTATCTCACTTCGCAAAATTAATTTGTTTCATCAGTGGTTTTGTAATGTAATTTTTTTTGTAAGTAGAGTTGTATTTTACATGAAGAAGGCCTGATTTGTTCCAAGGACACAATACTACCTTCTAAACTTTGTAGAAATTATAAAAGTATACTAATTTTGAATGAACATATGTTAAAAGTTGAAGAAAATCATTTATTAAACCATCAAAATGAATAAGACATGCAAATCAGTTACTATTTACTCTATTACACCAATTTCAAAAGAAAATACAGGATGCTACAAATGTACTTGCATTTCAGGAAATCAGGGAGCTGTGAAGCCGAATGCGCATTATTCGAATTTTTAAGATTTTGCATTTTGTAAGTGAAAAAAATTGTAACTTGAATTTATTTTGTATCCAGAGGCAAAAATTTTAGGTGAAGGCTTTTGTAACTTGGATTATTTGTTAGTTGGGTGTTTTGTAAGGTGAGGTATGACTGTACTTTATAACAAGACTGCAAAGCTAGGGAGTTCTGTTGTGCAATTTACTTTCTTATTTCTGTACTTGAAAGAAAAAAGCCAATAGATGTAAATTAAGTCCCTAAATTATCCATAGGAACAGTACTAATGGCTTAAGTGTTTTATGGTACTATAAACGTCTACTTCTGAGCAGGATCAGTATTAGTCATTACCATCAAATTAATAAAAACTGAATCAAATATATTGGTAAAAGACTAGTGTTGTACTGGCTTTTGTAAATAACAATTTTGAGGATGGTTTGATCTTTTATTTAATATTATAGTTAACCAGTTTCATTTTGAAGTGTGTACGTGTCTTTTGCTGATCTACTGGTTTGTCTGCAACTTTTGATTATGCAGGTTGATTGCGTGGTAATTAACTATCAATCAGTTTTGCATAAATCCATTGTGATAATTTTTTTCCAGAAAATAAGCTATTCTGTTATAATAGTTTTTCTTCAGTAAATGAGCAATTTCATTCTGGTTGTTCTAGCTTAATAATTATAATTTTTAATTGGGAAGAGTTAGGAGCTTCTTACAACAGTGATGGCTGTTACAAGTTCACAGAAGGAGCCAATAGAACCTGGCTTGGTACAATCCTCTCCTGCACCTGAAAAATTGGACACAAAACCCCCAAAAAGTACAAAAACTGCAATCAAAATAGTGAGTACAGTGTTTTGATAACTTTGTGTTTGTTCCAACATGTTGTATGGGTTTTATTATCCAATATGTTAGTGATGTATTGCTTACCACAGAAATCCAATAAATTTTTATGTGAAGAGTCCTGAATAAGTTTATCTATTTTATTTACTCTAGGTATTGCTAATTGATTTTGAAATTATGTAAACAAAGTTTGGTTGCATCAACTTTTACAATGCAAAATTTTTGCAGAGAGACGATGACTTGCCATACGAAGAAGAACTCATCCGCAATCCATACTCTGTGAAACACTGGCTGCGCTACATAGACCACAAGAAGAGCTGCCTCAAAGAGGAAGAGGATCAGCAGGTGGCGGCCAGTGAGCGTAAATACACAGTGCAGGATGTGCACCAGCTGTATGAGCGAGCTGTTTTGCAGATGCCCATGAGCTACAAGCTCTGGAACCAATATCTCAAGTATGTATGTAATATATTTTTATGTAATTAATCAAACTGTAGTAATTCTTGATGAGGTTTTTCTTTCTTTCAAATAGAAGATTGATAATGTACTGTATGTAATTGCAAAAGCACATCAAACTTGTTAAAGCTTTGGTAGTGTGAACAGAGCTATATAGACTGGAGTGATGGGTCATGGAGGAGATATAGGATAGGATAAGTATAGGGTAGTGTCAAAAGTTTATTTTACCCTTTTTATCTAATGCATTTCATCGTGGCAGGGAAATGTTGAAAACGTTAGTTTGGGCTTTTTTTTTAACAATTAAGCAAGGAAAATCATTTATTCCTTATATCTTTAATTAGGGTACTTGTTTTGGTCCCTG
This sequence comes from Morinoia aosen, assembly GCA_030386875.1. NCBI lineage: Eukaryota > Metazoa > Arthropoda > Malacostraca > Amphipoda > Talitridae > Morinoia > Morinoia aosen. Next base: position 10,921,642 of record CM059562.1, read on the forward strand.
TTTTATCTTTGTCAACACTTATCAAGTTTCCTGTTTTATTCATAGCTGATGTTTGATATAGTTGGATGCATTAAATAAAGAGTTTATTTACCAATAATTTGAACAATTAACTTTGTATAAAAACTTGAAAAACAAAATTACAAAATACTGGCAGGTAACAATCAAGGTTGTTGATTTTCAAATTTAATGTCAAAGTAAACCATTTATCTTACCTAACCAACCAAATGGAAAATCAATTACGCATGAAATCTTTGCAAATTAAATTAGGAAGTGCTTAGAGATAAGCAAGTACTCGTATATCCAATATAAGGTAACTTTTTCCTCCATTTTCTCTTGTAGCATTCTTTCTGCTAGTCTAATATATCAAGTTTTTTCATAATTGGGTCTCTGCTATTTCTATTTTATGCATTTTTTGCTTTAATATTGATAACTTCAATAGGCAAAATGGGATTATAAGTAAAGGGCCTAAAAATTGGTTGTCTTGTTTTTGAAATTCATTCTTTAATTAAAAATTAATAGTGAACATGTTGGCAAGCCACTAGTGAGTGGTTGCTTCTAGAGTTGACATGAAACAAGTTTTTTGCTGCCATTTTACAACTCCAAGAAATGACATTATTATTCAACAGGTAGATAGCTGCTGGGTGTCTAATTTCATGTAATTCTGTCTTATAGTATGAGTGTGAAATCAGAGCTGCAGCACTGTTTCATTTTATGTTAACCTGAGATAAGTTATGCAAGAGTATTGTAAACCTTTACTGCACTCACTAAGCTGCATCTATATTGCAGACTGCGACTGTCTGCCATGAAGGACACCTGCCTTGCATTTTCTGCTGCAGAGAGCGTCAACAACACATTCGAGCGCTGTCTTGTGTTCATGCACCGTATGCCCAGGATATGGCTTCATTATCTGCAGTTCCTCATGGACCAGCAAAAAATAACCAGAACCAGAAAGGTATTGTGAGTTTTTTTTTGGACAGAGCTCTAATGTAGTTAAGTTTGTATCTAATTGCATCTTAAATAGTTGATAGCAGTGTTATTTTTTTATCATAAGAATCAATTAAAGTGAGGAAGAGAGTATTAAATTGTTTTTTGTCACGTTTGGTTTCAATGTTAACTATGCATTGAAAGTATTAAGTTCAATCCTTTAACCCCTGGAGGATCATACAGTTTCCATTTAATAACATCCCATGCCTGTTTTGAAGTCATTGAGTAAGTATACATTCAGCTCAAACCGGCATCATATGATGCACAGGTGAACCATCTCCGGACACTCATAGTGCATTGAGCACAAATTTTGTTGAGAGTTTCAAGTTTCTGCTGTTGGGTAATATATTCAAATCATTAATAGTGAATTACTGATTTTAAGTCCTACATTTTTAATGAATCGTTTCAATGTTGAAAGCTGTTCAGCAGATTTGTTTGCTTTATTTTTGATATTTTCAAATTTCTTGACAGGCAACTCCTATGATTAGATAGTTCCAATCATAATGTACCAAGTGCTTTTCTCCATCAATGTAACTTCTATATTGTGCTTGAACATGTCGAATAATTTTTTCGTAATGTTTGTAAACCTACATCCATACATATACCGGGCTTATCCTCCCTATGGGAGGGTAGCCGACAGCAGGCCACAATCACCACACTTAGTCACTAGGAGGCGAGAGAGGCAGCACTGGCTGCACCTGAACTGCCAGGATCAGCAGCAGCCCAGCACAACCACCTTCCACAGTCAGGCCCGACAGCCACAGCTGGTTTACCCCGACCGCTTCATTGAGTGCAGCCCCTCCCCCCGCACATGACAGGTCAACCCCATCACACGCGGGCAGCTTCCAGTAACGCGTCAAAAATAAAATTACCTCCTTATACACTGCCCCCACTCACTTCTGTCCGCAGCCATCCCTCTCGCCACGTCCACAGTCAGACCCCTCTCATACAAAGCACGTCGCACCCCATCCATCCAACTCTTCCGTGTCTACCTTGCGCTCGAAGACCACTCACTTCCGACATATATATCTTTTTCACCAGCCGCTCAACATTCATTCTTTCAACATGCCCAAACCATCCAAGCACTCTTTCATCCACTCGCCTGCTCAACTTTTTGATAACACCCGTCTGCTCCCTAACCAACTCATTCCTGATCCTATCTCTTCTAGTTACTCCATACATGCTCCTCAAACACTTCATCTCAAACACATCCAACTTCCTCCTCTCAGCTGCTCTCAACCCCCAGGACTCTGCTCCATACAACAAAACTGGCACAATCAAACTTTCATACAGTCCCCTCTTAACATTCATACTCAAACTCCTGCATTCAAAAACTTTCCTCATTGCACCCAATGTCTTACAACCTTCACTCACTCGATGCTTCACTTCTACTTCCATACTATCCTTAACAGTCACATCCGACCCGAGGTACTTAAAATGCTCTACCTGCTCTAAAACTTCCCCATTCAACCTCACATTCAAAGTTCCAAACACTCCACCTCTTGAACATCTCATCACCTTACTTTTATTCACATTTACCCTCAATTTCCGCCTTTCGCACACTCTACCAAACTCTGTAACCAGTCTCCTCAGTTTTTCCTCTGAATCAGCCACAAACGCTGTATCATCTGCAAACAACAGCTGACACACTTCCCAATACATACCATTTCGTCCCACCAACTGCGCACCTTTTCCCAACACTCTGGCATTCACTTCTCTCACCACACCATCCATAAACAAATTAAACAACCACGGCGACATCACGCATCCCTGTCTCACACCTGTCACAACTGGGAACCATTCACTCACCTCATTCCCTACTCTCACACATGCTCTGCTGTCAATGTAGAAACTCTTGATCGCATTCAACAGTCTCCCACCCACTCCATACAAACTTACCACTTGCCATAAAGCCTCGCGATCCACTCTGTCATACGCCTTCTCTAGATCCATAAATGCCCAATATACATCCTTTCCCTTTAATAAGTATTTTTCATTCACCTGCCTCACAGCAAACATTTGATCCACACAACCTCTACCACACCTAAAACCTCACTGTTCTTCAGCAAGCACACGATCCGTCAACACTCTCACTCTTCCAATTAACACTCTTCCATACAGCTTCCCAACGACACTCAGTAGACTTATACCCCTAGAATTACTGCACTCATACCTGTCACCTTTCCCCTTGTACAACGGAACTACGCACGCGCTACTCCAATCAACCGGCACTTTACTAGCCTCGAAACACACATTTAATAAACGCACCAACCATTCTATAACCACATTTCCTCCTTTCTTTAGACATTCAACCGTGCAGCCATCCAAACCTGGAGCTTTCCCATTTTTCATTTCATCCAACGCACATCTCACCTCTGCACTTCTTATTCGACTTCTATTCACTTCGCCAAACACAGGCATTCTAACATCACTTCCAACAGCTACTACTCTCGCAATCCTATCATCTCTCACGTTCAGCAGTTCCTCAAAATACTCCGCCCATCTCTCTCACATCACAACTCTCCACTAGCATCCTACCATTTGTATCCTTCACTCTTGCCTCATTCTCCACCTGACCCTTCCTAATTCTCTTCACTTCCTTCCAGAAAACCTTCCTTCTCTCCATGAAATCCCCTCCCAACTTCCTCCCCCATTCCTCATCCGCCGCCCTCTTCGCTCTCCTTACCATTTTTTGTACCTCTTTCTTCCTCTCCTTATACTCTTCAAAATTTTGCTGGTTGCCTCGTTGCAACCACCTTTCGAACGCCCCCCGCTTTCTTTTCACAGCCGCTCCTACTTCTCCGTTCCACCATTCACTCCCCTTTCTAATCCCCCCTCCAACCTTCCTTACCCCACACACTTCCCTTGCACATTTTTCCACCGCATCTTTAAACAACTTCCATTCCCCTTCCACTCCACCCACCTCACTTTCCTTCACCCTCCCATACTCCACTTTCATCTTCTCCTGATACTCACACTCACGCTCAGAATCATGTAACTTGCTTACATTTAACACCTCCCTTCCACTCCTCCTTTTTACACCTCCCCACATTCCACTAGCTCTCAGCTTTCCTTCCACCAAATAATGATCCGAAATCCCATTCATCTCCCCACGGAACACATGCACATCGAGCAAACGACCCATCACTCCCCTGCTAACCAAAATATAATCCATCAATGCTCTCTCCTCTATCACACCTCCATTCGTCCTCACATATGTATACTTGTTTATACTTTTTTTCTGAAACAAACTATTCCCAACCACTAACTCACTCTCCACACATAACCCCACCAAGAAATCCCCACTCTCATTCACCCCAGCTACTCCGTACTTACCAACAACACCATCCACCACCTCATCACCCATTCGTGCATTCAGGTCCCCATCACCACAACTCTACAACCACTCCCCACTCTAGCCACACACTCGGACAATTTCTCCCAAAACTCCTCTCTCTCTTCCCCACTCCTCTCCGATCCCGGTCCGTACGCACTCACAAACACCCACGACTCTTCCCCCCATTTCACTCGCACCCACATTATTCTTGATCACACCTCACCCCATTCAACTACTTTCTCTCTGATTCTTACACTCAATAATATAGCCACACCCTCTCTTGCATGTCCCCCACGTACTCCAGACACTCTCCCTCCCACACTCCCAAACATCAACTCACCACTACCCTTCAATTTCGTCTCACTCAAGGCCAATACATCCATCTTCCGGTTTAACATCATTCTTCCGATCTCCTCCTTCTTACTCTCAGTTGCTCTACTTCCACACCCCCTTACATTCAAAGATCCTAGTACTAGGGTTTGAGTGGTCTTTCGACCTCTCTCACCCCCTTCATTGGCCTGCTGTCTCTCGGGAAAATCATTACAAAGAAGGGGATCCCCAGTCCCCTCGCTCCGTCCACTATAGTCGCCTCATACGACACGCAGCGGACCACGGTGGGAGAATTCTAACCCCCCCCCACAGGGGGGTTTGTAAACCTGAATAAAATAAATCTAAAATGTCTATGAAATATACTGTTTCACACTTAGCTGTATGTGACTGACAGGTTTCTCTCGTTTATGATTGCAGACATTTGACCGCGCGTTGTGTGCTCTGCCAATAACGCAGCATGACAGAATTTGGGATTTATATCTCAAATTTGTAATGATGCACGAGATACCAGAGACAGCTGTCAGGGTCTGGAGGAGATATCTGAAGGTAAGACTTTAGTTTTTGAAAGCTGCTGCAGTATTTCCTATGCAACATGATGAATAGCTTGTATATATTCAGGCTTCAAGTTCTGCTGTCAAATTCTGCTGGGATTTATTGTAGACTTGTGAAAGCTAAAATATTTGATGAGTAAGTACTTTCATGGTTGAAATTTCCTTAAATACATAATGAACCATTCTAATTGTTAGACAAAGCTAATTATGATGAGATTAAATTTGAAGAACTTGAAAGGAGACTCTACAAATGTAGCGACATAAAGATACTGTATGATCATTGAAATGTCTTAAAACCCGGCCATGGGAATCATTGTTAAGAGACTCGCCTAGTCTAGGCATGCACCACCCATACTCTGCAATAAGGGATGTGAGAAATTGTTAAGGTATGTGTGATCTCGATTGCTCTTTTTCAGGATTTTACTTTGCCTGTCTATTACTATTACTTGTCTTAACTGTGTATTGGCTGCTAATCTCTTATGAAGGGTCTGCTAATTTAAATCAAACTTGGGTCGAATAGGGTTTAACTGATGACAAGTGCATCTTAATTTACTGCACTTGAGAACATTAGTTCTGATATTTTATTCCAGCCCCAGGGTCTCAATTTCAATTGTTGTGGGTAATAGCTTCTTTGAAAATGTTGCTATTCTAAGATGTATCTGAGATACAAAAGCAAGCTGAGCAGCTCATAAGAAAAAGATCATCAAGTAACCTTCACAGCGTGAATTCCAAGTTACAATGAATGTATTCACATGTATTGTTTGTGAGTGTAGTCAATAATTTAAACTTATGTTTCAGCATTGTACAAATGCCTCAAATGCTTGTCACTTCTATGCAGTTGTTTAGTAGCTGCATGTATTAGACAAATGAATGAGCATATTAAAATTTTTGAAGCTTCACACTTTCATGATTTTTGTGTTCAGCTGAAACCAGAGGCCACAGAGGACTACATCAACTACTTGATTACACAAAACAAGCTAGAAGAGGCGGCCAAGCGCTACGAGTGGTGCGTCAACACGGACTCGTTTGCCTCGAAGTACGGCAAGAGCAAGTATCAGCTCTGGAGTGAGCTCTGTGACCTCATCTCCAACAATCCACAGGTGACCAAATGAGTGAAAGTTGTTTATTGGGGCTGTTCACATACACGTGAAAATAATGGGAATATGGTTCTCATGATTTGAATTTATTTGGGGCCTTGAAAAACTAATAGTGCTATTGATTCAAGGATTAATTTTATTTGAAATTGCTCATTTATGTAATGTTACTGTAAAGAATTATCAGGGGTTCATTTCCCGTTGTGTTTGCCTTGCTTGTTCTCTAACTGTCCTGCATTCTATTATGGGGCAACTAAATTTAACATAGCTTGTGATATTAAGTGAATTTGTGATTTCGATGTGCCAGGAAATTCCCGAGCTGAGAGTTAGGAAGTCCTTCTTTCTGTTGAAATAAAATATTTTTTATGCTAAGGACCCCCTTTTCTCGGTTCACTGCCGTCCTGTTTTTCAGCACCTACTACATTCATCTTCAACTTTTATCTTGTTTCATAAACTTCTTTCTCAACTTACTGTTCCTATGCCTGAATAGATTCCGCATTCCCTTGTCTCCATACTAAATGGTGCCTACCTCATTCCTCTCTTAGGAGCACTTTAGTTCAGCAGTTAGGGAGGCTTAAACTAACATCAAATCTAATCTTGTGCTAGGAAACCTCTCTGCACAACGCGGAGGCGATCATCAGGCACGGGCTGCAGCGCTACGTGGACCAGACGGGCCGCCTGTGGAACTGCCTCGCTCAGTACTACATCAACAGCGCCCTGTTCGAGCGAGCGCGGGACGTGTTTGAGGAGGCAATGCTCAGCGTTATGACTGTCCGCGATTTTGCTCAAGTTTTTGATGCTTACGCTCAGTTTGAAGAACTTCTCCTCAGTGAGCAAATGAAGGATGATGAACTGCAGAGCAACGAGAAGGAGCAAGATGATTACTACCTCAGGTATAACTGTTTTTATTCTTCTGGCTCTGGTCTAGCTTTCTGTTACTCTGCTATCCCTTTCGATCTCATCATGGTATTCTTAGTTTGAAGGGGACATTTCTTATCATAATCTGAGAGCCTCTCATTCTAGTGTAATCTCATTACAGAAAGTGTAACAGACCCTATCATCGTATTGTAGAAATTGGCAATCGTCAGTAATATCCATAGCAACGTGGAGTAGTGTCAACAGTAGAAAACCAGAAGTCTATTGAAATTAAAGTTTTTATCAAGGCCAGTGAACAAGGGAAAGAGTTTCAGATATTTCCTATTCTTTCTTCATCTTCAATTTCACTGTTTGAAGGCGATCTTCATGGATCTGAGCATAATCGTCTACTAATGGAACTGCAACTGTTGAAATAGAATAAAAAAACAGGTTATACTCTATATTAACTGTACTCAATTCGATTCTGGTTCTTCTTTGCTATGGACTTGACTCAAGAGTAGCAAATATGTATGAGAGTAAAAGGAGAATTAAAAGGTTGAGTGAAAGATGTGTAGAGCGCCTGTTGGCAATGTGACGCCTACTCTTCTTTTTCTCCCCCTGCCAAGGTTATAACTAGGGTTCACTCCAGAGACTGTGGGAAAGGGAACGTTGGATGTCATGTGTAACATTGGAGGCGTTACATTTGCGTGTGTGTAGATGGGAAGGGATTGCGTTCAAGACAAGGATGAATGAACTGAGCATGTGTCAGAAAGATCAGTGCATGATCTCTGATTAGGTGTTGTTCGTTGTTCATGATACTGACCAGGTAAGGCAGTGAATTCCTATGTTAGAGTTGCATGGTACATCATATGGGCTTTACTAAATTTATTGACGAAAATCTATACCTTCACCCTCGTCTAAAACAACTTATAATATTTTGATTTGTCAGATTCGCTCCTTAGTGTATTCTTAAAAGTTTACTGCCCAGTGGAAGTTCCCACCTCATTGTGATATTGGTGATAACCTGATGCCAGTGCCAGTTTAATGACTGCGGATCTAATAACGTTAATATCATAAGAATTAAGAGAGAGGCATGGATTAAGGTCTATATCTTGGCAATTCTCTTATGATTGGTTAATGACCGTGGTTGTAATAACAATAATATAAGAATTGAAAGAGTCGAAGATTAATGTCTATAATTTGGCAATTCTCTTTGGTATGAGGGGAGGCTTTGGCATTACGTATATGTTTTCATCTTAGTTGTATCAGATTCAGATTCCAAGATATTATATGCTAATTGCATTGAATACTTTACTTTTTAAAAAATTTCTTAAAGGTTATTTTCCATTGATTTTTACATACGGTTTCAGACTCGCCCGCTATGAAGATCTGATAGACCGGCGATCCTTACTGCTGAACAGCGTCATGCTGAGACAGAACCCCCACAACGTCATCGAGTGGCAGAAGCGAGTGTCGCTCTATGCCGGCAAACCTAAAATGGTTCGTACTTCTCCATTTGTACCATTAATTTGTTGGTGTTGTTTGCCGCTGCTCATTTTGGAAACCGTTTTATAGTATTCTCTGAAAACTGTTTTTGGATCATTTAAGTAGTAGGCTGTTTTAATATCATTCCCTATTGTTTCTTGTTGTTACTGTTTTCTGGCAGTACTTGAGAGTATTTTCCATAGTGTAGTGTGTTTTGAGTCCAGTATGTTAGGGCATCTTTGCATTTTCCAAATTTTGAATTGTTTTTGTTAAAGCTTCTACTGATATGTCAAACCGAAACACATCTGTTAATGAAGGTTACTGAAGCCAGTGGTAGTTCTGATAATCATTGGTATCGCTATTTTAATTATTTCAATGTCAAAGATTGCTTATATGACGAATTGAATGAATTTATTTCTGCCATTAATTTATCACTTTACGTTAGAGAGTCCATAAGTTACAAAAATTGAACCACTGTTTTATCCTGAAAGATTAAGCCATTATATAATCTACGTGAGCGGATGACATTGTTTTACTTTGAAGTATGGAGTTCATGATGTGCTTAAGTTCATGCATTGAAATTTTTTATGCTTTTTTCTACACTATCATGGTTGCTTGTTCAGATTGTGTCAACATACATGGAAGCAGTCAAGACCATTGACCCAAAGCAGGCAGCTGGCAAACTGTGGCAGCTTTGGGTAGATTTTGCCCGTTTCTACGAAGAGAACGGCCAGCTGAAGGATGCTCGTCTCATCCTGAAGCGCGCAACTGAGGTGCCATACGTGAGAGTCGAGGACCTGGCCAGCGTCTGGTGCGAGTGGGCCGAAATGGAACTGCGGAACGAGTGAGTTGCCTCTGAGCGTTTTCTTTGAAAGCATTCATCAGGAATGAGACCTAATATGGGGCGTACCAATGAGTGTTACTATCTGGCAGTCATATCATATTAATGAGTGAGTAACTATCTGGCAATCATAGCATACTAATGAGTGAGTTACTATCTGTCAGTCATAGCATGCTAATGAGTGAGTTACTATCTGGCAATCATAGCATACTAATGAGTGAGTTACTATCTGTCAGTCATAGCATGCTAATGAGTGAGTTACTATCTGGCAGTCATATCATATTAATGAGTGAGTAACTATCTGGCAATCATAGCATACTAATGAGTGAGTTACTATCTGGCAGTCATAGCATTCTAATGAATGAGTTACTATCTGGCAGTCATAGCATACTAATGAGTGAGTTACCTCTGAGCTTTTTTGTTTGATACCACTCATCACAAAGGAGGATTAATTTGGGGCTACTATCTGGTCATCATGGCGTACTAGTGACGCCTCATTCCTGTTTTCAAACCTCTCAGGAGGATACAACTATTGTATCTATGAGAATTAGTGCTCCCAGGGGGAAAACATGAGGGCCCGAGCTGAAAGTTAGGTAGGCCTTCTTTTTGTTGAAATAAACTGTTTTTTATGTTCAGGACCACCATTTCTCGGTTCACTACTGTCCTGTTTTTCAGCACCTCTGACTTTCTTCTTCAACTTTTATCTTATTTCGTGAACTTCTTTCTCAACTTACTGTTTCTATGTCCCTTCTGCATAGATTCTGCATTCTCTTATCTCCATACTAAGTGTTGCCTTCCTCCTTCCTCTCTTCGATATGCTCTTTTTTTCGCGGTTAGGGAGGCTTAAACTAACTTGAAATCTTAATCCTGCCTTCTATTCTTGTCTCCTCCACCGCATCCAATTTCTTACGCTGTATCTTAGATACTATTGAAGTTAGACTTCTGAAATTTTTCCGTTATGTAGGAAACCTTGGTTTACATTCAAGACAAAAAATCGAAAAAGAGTAAGATTTGAAAATCCGTCAGAAGATCCTCTTTCGTGTAAATTGATATTTGAATGGAGTAACTGATCCATGATTTTGTCAGCTTATTTCTTAGGGGCGTATTTCTAGAAGTCACGTCATTAAAGTTCTGTTTCGTATTGTTCTGATTTTTTTCCTTATTTTTTTTTTCGGAGTATAAAACTTTTTTTGCATGACCTAGCAAGAAGGTAAAAAAATTTGGATGTTTCCCCACTCAGCAAAAATATTTTATTTTTGTACTGAAGCTTAGTGGCGATTTTGTGCGTGTATGTTAAGTTGTTAACAGCTACACTTGCTACCCGCAGTAATGAACGCGAAGCGCTACAGCTGCTGAAGAGAGCCACTGCCATCCCTGGCGCCCGGATCGACTATCACGACGAGTCAGAGAGCGTGCAGCGGCGACTCCACAAGTGCCTGAAGCTCTGGTCCCTCTATGCTGACCTCGAGGAGAGTCTCGGCACCTTCCAGTCCTGCAAGGCCGTTTATGACAGAATTATTGATCTCAGGATCGCCACACCTCAGATTATCATTAATTATGGCATGTTCTTACAGGTAAAAGAAACAATAGTTTTGCCTTCTGTTGTAGAATTGATTTGCTTTTTTATAAGTGCGCCATATTCTTGGATGGTATTTGGTTTGGGGTTGCGATGGTTGTGAGAAGGGTAGCTGAGTTGTCGGTTGTAGACAAAAGTAATTGCACTAAACAGGGCAGTGTAGGAAATGAAGCTCTTGAAGAAGTTTGTGTAACAGCATTGTGCTCAAAGAAAAATAAGACTTTTCAGAATATAAAATCTTGTAAATTGGAATTCGAATTATTGATGAGAAGGGCATGTGTGACATCTGTGTGATCAAGTACATGGGTTGTAGGAATAAATATCAAAGTTTGATAGGTTATACAGAATTGGATGTGCTTTTCGAAAAAGCTGTATTTCAATTTAAAGAGATTTTAATGCCATTCAATTGAAGTAAAGACCTGGGATAAAAGATTTATTTGGGATTATAAATAGGCGGGCCCAATGAAGATGGTTTGTGTTTAAGCAGAAAAATTGAGGGCGCTTGTAGAATCTTGGGCTCGTTCTGGCATAAGTGGCTGTCACAAGTAGTCTGAGCGGGAAAGGAATCAATACTACGTAAAGGCTGAGGTTATCGAGTTAGTGATATGATAAATAGAATCACTTGTCATATAGCGGAACTGGGAGTAGATATAAAGAGCTGCTGTTGATCTCTAAAAGTTGAGATATATAAATGTTTAGTGTTAGTGTTTTTCATGGGGCTCGGTGGTGCTGTATTTTATGTGACCTAATAATACTGTATTTATATGGCCTAGTGGTACTGTATTCTATGTGACTCGGTAGTAAGACACTTGCGATAAATGTTGGATTCACTTTTGTTCTCCTCTCAAAAGAGGTAAAGCAGGCTTAATCGTAGTTATTTAAATCAAAACTAAGTAAGTTATGGCTTTGTTGTATCATTCATTTTCTACTTCTTGAATTTAGTGTGCAATTTTGAGTGTTTTTGTTGAAACAAAGTTAACCAGTACATAGTTTTTTATGATACTCCGTTTCGTAACGAATGAATACCGGTCGCGTATTTTCGTACTTTCATTGCCATTTTTTATTACAGGAAAATAGTTATTTCGAAGAAGCCTTCAAAGCGTACGAGAAAGGCATCGCACTGTTCAAGTGGCCATACGTATACGACATTTGGAACACTTACCTCACCAAGTTCCTGGAGCGCTACAAAGGATCAAAGATTGAGCGCGCTCGGGACTTGTTTGAACAGGTGGGCACCATGCAGTTTAGTGCAACTGCCTTTGAAGCACTTGTCTTAGCTCATTTCTGTTACTTTTTTCCATTCTAATTTTTTTTTTGAGTTGAAGATGTGCTACAATAATGTTTCTATTTTACAGATCTTCTATCGTTAGAGATCATTCTATTCTAATTTTGTGTTCTGTCAAAGTGCAGTATTGAGAGTGTATTTATGCAGTTTTCTGTAACAAGTTATAGCGTATTTCAATTATTAACATCTTATCTGATTTGGCCATCTGCAGGCTTTTATCCTACGTGGGAGGAACGTGTTACATCTGGTCTTAATATGAATTCATACCAAAAACAATGAATGTCATTGAATTTGACATCCTTTATCAATGCATGAACAGGATAAGTTTATTTTCTGGAAATTTGCTCCTGTACCGAGAGGCTATGGCTTGTGGCTACCGTTTAAGCAGCACTGGTGTTTAATCACTATGTCGTTGTTTACATATTGTAACTTGCTCTCGCGCTTCGTACAATCAAGATTTGTCACCCGTACTATCAATATGGAGTCGAAACTAGAGTGGATTTTTATATTCGTGATATCCGAGGAAAATACCACGCATATTCATAGTAATATTATTCTTACAGTGCCTGGAGAAGTGCCCCGCTCAGTACTGCAAGGCTCTGTATTTGCTTTACGCCAAGATGGAGGAGCAGCACGGCCTCGCTAGACACGCTCTGCAGGTGACTACTCTCTCTTTTACTTAGAGGAAATTTACTCCTCTTGAGAATATGATACTAAATATTGCGAGTGTAGTTTTAAAATTTTAAACAATTCAACGTCTTGCACACACATATGTTCCGGGCAAGGTTTAGTGTAACATATTTCCCTTTGATAATGTCTGCCAATCAGTATGAGAAAGTTTGTTCAGAGGAAAAAACTCTTTTTTGCTATTCAAACTCCACACTTGATATGTCGCTGAGCACAAATTCTCCGATGGGCTAGCATCATCATTTCTTTGACATTTTTATACAAGTCAGACTTCACTGCCTGCGAGACAGTCCCACGGGGCTTGTTGACGTCCAGCGCATTTTGCTTTGTTCATAACTTATAGACTAATTGTGTTTTATGAATGCCGTGATTTAGCGTATTGATGTTCAATTGTTATGAACTTATAACTTTTAACATCATATTCTCGAGTTCCTTTTTGTACAGGTGTACAGTCGCGCTACCAAAAGTGTGCCGCCGGACCAGAAACTAGAGATGTACAACGTTTACCTGCAGCATGCTAACCAAATGCATGGTATCACAAAGACCAGAGCTATATATCAGGTGAGGGTAGTTAGTGTGCATCATCATTTAGTTCTCAGGCAAGTTGATTACAATATAAATTTATCTCACAATTATGCTTTCAAATAAAACCTGGCTTTATTTATTTCACCTCATAGCACTAGGTGTAACTGAGAAGCTTTTTATCTAGTTTTGCTAGCGACGGTTAAGCAAAACTTTTGAAAATGGAGGTTGCAAACAACCCCTCTTATTGTCTTACTGTATAGCTGCATTGCAGTTAATAAAATTCTCAATGATTTCATCGCAATTACAGCTATCTACCGATAATTTAACGACAAAATTATGGTGTGGAGGGTATTCCCCATTATTTTTTAATATTCTCAATTGTAGGATAAGTAGCATGACTTGCTGGTAAACCCTCAAGCTAGTATTATGTACAAAAATATATGACGTACTTAATTCAAACATGCACATGTTCATGGCAGGAAGCAATAGAGGAGCTGCCCGATGAGAGCTCGCGGGAAATGTGCCTGCGCTTCGCAGAGACGGAGCGCGTGATGGGTGAGATTGACCGAGCTCGAGAGATCTTCGTCTACTGCAGCCAGATTTGTGACCCGCGCATCACCAAAGACTTCTGGGACAAGTGGACTGATTTCGAAGTCAAGCACGGGAACGAGGACACCATGAAGGAGCTTCTCAGGATCAAACGCTCCATGCAGGCTAAATACAACACGCAGGTCAGTGTTGGTATGCTTCTCAACATTATGTGCTGGGTAAGACGACGTCTCATTGTCTTACTGGAGTTTTTCTCATGAGATTCTCCCGGGGGGAAAGAAAAATTTATTCAGAAGAGAAGGAATTTTAATACTGGAAAATTTCTATCAAACAAAACAGTTTTACGGTTTGTTGCTTTGTTATTCCTTTCTCAACACAACACTTAAAAGTAATCTTAAGAACAATTCCAATCATCCCATTGCTAAGAAGATATTGTAAGTAGTAAAGTAATTGAAAAAAGTGCGGCATAGGCAACTTACGGTTGTTTACATATAGCCATCAATTTTTAATTCCTGCTTCGAAGTATAGAACTGAGTTAATAACACGCCTACTGCTGTGCTCAGTCAATTACTGCATGTACTAGGAATTTCGTGCACTTGATTGTTGCCCTAAGCTGTGAACCACTTTCTATGGCAAAGTAAAAATAGCATAAAATGTGGTCATCATACAGGTAGTCGCTGGTTCCAAGTTCAGCGACTAAGTTAAATTCCCGAAGGCAAAGTTGTAAATGTAAACAGTTGTTGAATGAGAATGGGTGTTCTCAGGTCCAGTTCATCAAACAGAAGGGCAAATTGTTTAGTGCGTGGCATTCAAGTGGGGGAGATTCCTGGAATTTTTTGTCATTTGTTGACACCACTCAAAAATTGTCTTTGAAGAATAATATTTACGGTATTAGGAGAGTTGGTGAGCATTTTGTTTTTTTATATAATTTGCCAAATTTTTATCCATAATTATTTTCGCCCACGTAGTTGGGTTAGACATATGGTTTACTCAAAAGCTCATTTGGGCAATCGACTGTATATAAAAACACGAGAAATTAAAATGTCAAGTGCTGACAGTTGGTTGTCCAAATCAATGCCAAAGTAAACTATTTATTTATCCTAACCAACTATGCATAAAATCCCAGAAAATTAAGTTATGCAGTTCTGACATACAGCAAATAGGTACCGAGAACTCACACTCAGCCGCTGATATTTTTAATTTAGATGATGTGAGAAGTAATACGATAATTTTACGTTCTAACCGCTGGGTCTGAGTTTGCGCTAATTTTTTCCTTCCTCGATCAGATCAATCAGATGTCGGCGCAGATGCTCTCTTCTGCAGTGAGTGCAACTTCTGTCCCCGCAACTCCTGCGGACAGCATGCAGACATTGGAGGCTCGTGCCGCTGCTGCTGCTGCTCCCCCTCCTGGCACGGCTACTCAACCTCACGGTACGTGGCTTGCTCTGTGTTCTCCTTGGTTGCATTCTTGCCAGGTTGTCTTTATCTTTTTTCGCGCACATTTTTGACTCAACTCCCCACAGGAAAAACAACTGTAGAGAAAAAGAAGTCATCCTTAAATGAATAAAAAATAGCTCACTTATTGATGATACTGTGCCCGAGTTCAAATGTGCGATATTTCATTACCTCTGCGTTAACATAGAAATATTTTTAAATGTTTTGTGAACCATATTTTAATTTTCTCGAATTACTTTCGAATGATATTGAAATCAAAAATCCTTGGTTGAGTTGGTGTAACAAGTTTTCAAGATCATCAAATTACTCTAAATGCTATTTTATGCCTTGGCGTGATACTACTAACCTACTTGGATTCACAAGTACTTGTATACGAATGATTAAAAAAATTCCATTCTTGCGCATGAGAAGAAAATTTTAGCTACTGAAGTCTGTAAAACTACGTTAGGATTAACTAATCCAAATTGATAGAATTCCTTAGCGAGGTAAGGTAGAGTGTGTTGTGAACTTAAGTGCTTTTGAGCCACACAAAAATATGGCTTTTCAATATGCTATTATATGGAATCCATCCATTCCCCGCATTTGATTATTTCATAAAAATTACACAAATCGTTGTCAATAAAGTGCTTAGATGATTTTGCATGTAGTGGACTAGATACATCTGTTAAGTTAAGCTGAGATTTGAATAATTTGAGTCAATCACGTATTTCAACAATTCATTATTTCAAGAAAAGAATATATATCTCTCTAGTATGAAATGCTTTATTTTCACCTAACGCTATGTATTAATATTTTAGATGGTGCGAAAATTTTGTTCGTGAGAAGTGACACTACAGCGCGTGATGACGAGATCGCAGAAGCTGCCCGGGTTGTCAATCCTGATGAAATTAACATCGATGATGATGACGAAGACGAGGATGAAGATGAAGGTAAGGTACTTGCTTTATACGTTTGCCCAGGAGGTATGCGTATACAATGGATTAATAATTGAACGTTTGATTTATTGAATATATTCTAGTTCATCACTTTTTCTAGATTCATGCATTGTGTATAATATTCTTGCTTTGAACGAATAGGTATTGTCAAGTGCTTAAAGCATTCGCCTCGGGGCTAGGAAGGATAAATTGAATGTATTTAAAATTATTGGGCTTCTGAGAGAACACCATACTCTGTATACATAGGAACAGATCATATATGTATACAGTATGGTGTTCTCAGGAGGCCAATATTTTTAAATACATTCAATGAATCCTTCCTAGCCTCGAGGGGAATTCCACACTAGTCACAGTTAGGTAGGAAACCATATCATGGCAATGAACTACTAACTCGGTAATTTTCATTTATGATTGACACTTTCTCATTTTCGTCTAATGAATCTATGTACACTCTGACATTCAGTCAAACTAAAAGCTATTTTCTTCCAACAGAACTTCCTCAGACAAAATCTATACCTAATGAAGTTTTCGCCGGTTTGAAGTGAACAGCAACAAAATCCACCATTGAAGGTGTCTATTTATAAAAATTGCCAATGCTTATAAGTTTCATATTTCACATTGCAGTGTGAAATTTTATTAAGCTCGAAGAAATTCCTCCCTTTATCCATTAATTTGAAAGTAAAACAAAACTGAGAAATCGAGTGTTTTATTTTTTGTGAGTCTGGCGAAATTATCATAGCTCGTATGTTATAGTTAATATAACAATTCTAAGAACGGATATTACTATTACTCGGTGCAGTAATTAGTACTCTATTATAGTACCAATTGTGGTGCATCTTACCACGGTCGTCTTTTCACAGAATGTCTGGATACTATTTTTCTAATGTCAATTCTTTTATTCGCCCGTACTGAACTCGCTAATTTCAAGTATTTTTCATTGAATCATTCATTGTAAATTACTTGAAATACTTGTTTCACTTTCTCGGCGCCTTTCTGACTCGACCAAGAGTTGAAAATTGCTCCTATGCGTGATGGGCAGGATGCTAATATTATCTGTGTCGTGTTCCTATGAAACAATCGTTACAACGGTAACTTGTTGCTAAAAAAACTAATTTCTTATCACATCCAACTAACCTTTTGCCACAGTGCATGAAAACGGCAATCATAGAGCAAGTGTATACACAGATTGTTCAATTGAAAGGTGAAGTCTCCCTGACCACAATAAAGGTGTTTCCAAGAGACGAAGGAAGAAGGCGCTATTTTGCATTTAGGTGACAGGTAATGCACCAAGTGTATGTCCTCCTACACCCAGTTCATAAAACAACCAATTTGAAAGAATTTTATGAAACACGAAAACAAAATAGAGAAGAAAGTGACAGGTGCCAAAAAAAAAGGATACTAGTGAACCGGAAATCGATGATCCTCCACACGCCAAAAAAAAAACGACCTACTTTATTTTAACGAAAGACCCACCTTATCTTCCCCCAGCTAATACAATAGCCGTATACCCCTGAGGGAATATATGCATACCAAGCCACAAACCATGTCGGACACCAATACTAAAATTGTTTTCTGACTTTCAGTGCGCTACAATTAAACTTACACGGAAACTAGCTCTTTCTTTCTAACCTGGACTCATTTTGCTCAAGAAGTTGATGATGTCAAGCAACGAAGAGTCTCGTGTTGACTGGAGACCTCATTTTGGAGAAAGCGGAGAGCGGCGAGGAGTTGGCGAAGTAGCGCCGCACGACCTCGCGCACCTCGTCAGGAGTGATGGCCTGCCCACCTGCGCCGCCTACAGCACCTCCTCCTCCCCCTCCGTCGTCAGCCTGCAGTCAAACATTCCATTCCACATTTCATGACTTAATAATTCCTAGACATACAGCCGGCAAACTTCACAAATTTAATAAGCTCAAATCAGATCATCATGAATTTTGATCCGCTATCATATTACATTACAACTTAACAACTTACAAGCCGAGAACTTTGCAATAAAAAGGCAAGTCCACCTGACGCTTAACAAATTCCATTTTAAAATCGAATTATAATCATTCAATTCTAGCTTGACTTCTTTATGCGTTTTCAACGCGCGCAAATAAATGCGCTTGATGGTTGACAATTCTGATGAAGCTGATTTTGTTCTCCATGATCACACACTAATGTCATTTACGTATTCTGGTTACCTAAAAACTTTGATCTGACAAGGATTACGTATACGCTAGCGTAAATTTGAAATTAAACCTATATAATGCGCTACACTAAACTTTTTAATGCCTAAATTATATTATCTGTTAGTTTAAGCCACCCTAACAGCAACAAAGGCGTTTCAAATAGAAGGATGAAGGCACCATTTAGTATGGAGTTAGATTAGATGTTACTTCAAACCCCCCTAACCACAATAAAGGCGTTCCAAAGAGAAGAAGGAATATTAGATTGGATGATAGTTTAAGCCTCCCTAACCGCTAAAAAAAAAAGCTTTCCGAAGAGAGGAAGGCACCAATTAGTATGGAGATGAGGGAGCGCGGAATCTATGAACAAAGTGCACAAAAACAGTAAATTGAGAAAGAAGTTCATAAAACTGAATGAATGAAAGTTGAAGAAGAAAGTAGTACGTGCTGGAAAACAGGACAGCAGTGAACCGAAAAAAATTATCCTTAACAACAAAAAATAATTTATTTTAACAAAAAGAAGGCACACCTAACTCTCAGCCCGGGACCTCAAATTTCTCACAGGGAGTGCTAATTCCAAAAGATACAATAGTTTTATCCCTTTATGTGGGTTTTTAATGCCAGGCAAACAATTTTTGATATAGCAAGCCAAGACCTAATGCTGGCTCAAACATACCAGTTTACCCCGAAAATCAGAGGTTCTAAAAGTGAGAAATCAATCGCTAATGCACTAGTCAGGCACTAACAGACACCGGCTGCTGCAGCAAGACGTGCGGGTGTGTGGGGTCCACGCTGAGCGGAGGCGCGTAGCGGTACAGCACGTCCGTCACGTCCTCGCCGCCCTTGTCGCGTCGCACCAGCAGCGCCAAGTCCACCAGCTGCGCCACCGTCTCGTACGCCAGGAAGTTCATCAACTCCAGGACTTGCTGAATTCAGTGCATTACAGATATTGAAATAGTTCATTCGATTCACAACTTTGGACAATGTATGCAAACTCGAGTGATACCTAAAAAGAAATATGTATTTAAAATTTTGTAATAGTTTTACCGCAATTTTGATATTATGGTTTTACTTGAGAAAACCTACATCACTATTAAGTTCTCTGGAGTAGTTTTTCAAAATAAACACCACATACTTTAACCACAATGAGATCAGAGACTTGCTAGCGCCATCAGATCGTCAATTTTTCTAGGTACTAACACTTGAGTGCCGTAAGAGAAAGTTAAAAGACGTCATTGCTAGATGTAGACGTAATAGACATGGCGACGTCTAAAAACACGAGTTAAAAATGACTGTCGAACTATACCAGGACGTGGGGCATTATAATTTCCACTGAGTGTACTGAAGTAGCTCTACACGCATAAGTTTTAAACAGAAATTCAGAACGGAGTGATTCTATGAACTGTAAAAGCGAAGCAACCAATACTGCAATTTACGTGCTTGAAAATTTGCTTTGAAATTCTAATGAAAACGAATTAGAAAACATACCACTTGCTTTAGGATTAACAGGAGTAAGAAGTGTGCAACATTTACAACCCCTTTAGTTTTAGAAACAAAATTATCGTACCGAATCGCACTAAGGTTCAAGAAATATACAAAAAGCCAGAATATTTTACGAAGTCGGGAAAAGTTGGTCATTTTCAACAAATTTAAAACTGAGAACTTTGCATGAGTAATATGGAGTGTTATTTTTTCAGGCGCAATCTAGCAAACGCCACGATTGCCTAAAGCGACTACATAACTAATTGCAGGTATCACAGAATTTTTTCCTTCATAATTATTATGGAATCAGAGAAATGCTCACACGTCAGAGCAAAAGCAGCAGCTCACCTGCGTCAGTTTGATGTCAGGACTCTGGTCCGCCAGCAGCCATTCTCGGAATTTCCCAACTTTCAAGCTCGGACAGAAGGACGCGCGACGAGCTTCGCAAAACTCCTTGTATCTGCAAGAGCGACATACTTATTATTATATAAGAAAGTTTTAGCCTCCCTTAACCACGACAAAGATGTTCCAAGAGAGGAAAGAGAAAGGCACCATTTAGTATGGAGTTGAGGGAACGCGGAATCTATGCACAAGGTGCACAGAAACAGTAAGCTAGGAAAGAAGTTCATGAAACAAGAAAAAAGTTCATGAAACAAGAAAAAAGTTGAAGAAGAAAGTAGTAGGTGCTGAAAAACAGGACAGCAGTGAACCGAAAAAAGATGGTCCGTAACCAAACAAAAACCTATTTTATTACAACAAAAAGGAAGCCTACCTAACCTTTAGCTCGGGCCCTCACATAGTCCCCCTGGGAGCGCTAATTCCCATAGATACAATAGTTGTATCCCCTGAGGGGAGAGCGACATACTTTAGATTCCTGTTTCTTAACTTACGGGTGAACTGCAATCCTGCTATGCTTATGGTTAAAAGGAAAATGTTCAATTGATGATTGCGAAGAGCTGCACCTAAAAATGGTAGCAGCAACTGAGTTGCCAAACGCGCGCTCAATGACTTCTGAAAAGTTGTGCCAGCCAACAAAGTGAAGTACGCAATTTTAATTATTTATAAGCACGCACGGTCGTAAGGCATCACTACAACATGGTCGAAGACGAAGTGCGGAAAACTACCAGGGCAAAAAAAAACTGGCGCTCAATCCAGCTCAAGTTTCACCTAATGATCTGAAAAATATCCACTGTGTCTAGGTCTCAGACCTCAATAAAGCAGAACCTGATCGACCAAATCTGCATCATGAATTATATTTTCAAGCAAAAATCACAAATGCATATGTATTCTCTTCACCCAAAAAAACCGAGGAATTGTTATTTCATATTTTCTATAATATTATTGAAATTCAAAAGAAGTTAAAAAAGAATTGCGGGATACGATATTGTTGAACACTTTATTTAAATTCACAAAAGAGGCTTCATCTTCAACAGTTCCCTAAAACCGTAGAAGCTGTATGACAATCTCGAAATAAATAAATAAAGAAATAAATAAATACACAAATGGCTAAATAAATTAAACAGAAGGCCGCAGGGAAGGAACCCTCGAACTCGCTTAATGCGTCACTCACACTTTTTTGATAAAATAAATGAGCTAAAAAAATGACGCAGCGACGCTCAGAACTTAACTCCTCACTGAAAACAGAAAAGGTGACAAGTACGCTATATTTAAGCGACAAATAACTCCAAACAGATGATACTTATTCATTCCTTCCATTCATATACACATTCGAAGATTAGATTATAAGTTATTTAAAGCCTCCCGAACCACAAAAAAGGTAATCATTCCCAAGAGAGAAAAGAACAAAACATCACTAAGTACGGAATTAAGGGAACATCTTTGAACAAGGTGAGCTCCCAAAACCATCGAATTCCAACAGCGTTATTGGAAGAAGTTAAAGAAATAAATGTCAAAGAAGAAAGTAGTTGGTTATGAACAAAACAGCAGTGAACCGAGAAAACATGGTCCGTAACAAAACAAGAAAACCTATCTCATTTAAAAAAGGAAGGTCTTCTTAATTTCAGCTCGACTGCGCACATCTTTTCCCCAAGAGCATCAATTCCCATTATCACAAAAGTCGTAACTCCCGAGAGGATATATGCATTTAAGATACACTAAAATTCGTTGTAAATAAAAATTTGCTGAACGACCTACTATTTAAAATACTGTGACACATCACTCTTCAAGATGATTCATCCCGTAATCAGGCAAAGCATACAGCTATCAATTTTGAAAATGCTCAAACATGACTAAACTTGTAAGTGCATCAATGAAACAAAATATACTTCCATGATTGATTGATTGATTGATTGATTGATTGTGAGCTAGTTTTAGCCTCTCTTACCACAACACAAAGATGTTCAAGAGAGTCAAGATGAAGGCACCATGTAGTATGGAGTCGAGGGAAATGTGGAATCTATGCACATGGTATCTTTGCACGCGAAATCTATGCACGATTTCCGCACAGGATCCCCTGCGTATAGAAACAGTAAGTTGAGAAGGAAGGTTAGGGAAGAAGATAAAAGTTGACAAAGAAAGTCAGAGGTGCTGTAAAACAGGACATCAGTGAACCAAAAAAGATGGTCCTTAACAAAACAAAAGATTATATTATAGTAAAAAGAAAGCCTACCTTGCCCTCAGATCAAGACCTAATATTTTCGATCTAGAAGTGCTTATACCCATAGATGGAATAGTTGTATCCTCTTGAGAAGACATATACTTTCAAATTAGTAGACAAGCTATTAATAAACCCTTCGGCTGTAGCTGGCACATATCTTTCGCAGGGAGTCTGTCAAAACAGAACAGCTTTAGTAAAGGGGTTTAAATGAATAAAAAATGACACTAACTTCTGCGTATGGTTGGAAGTAACTACCTACTTTATTAAATTGAAAGGAAAGAAAAAAATGGGCCCATGAGACCAGTACTTCACATTATTATTGTACCAGCACCACCCTCATTCGTCCCAATACACGCTAAGTAAGCGAGCACGCAAGAAGAGCCGTCCCAGAGTGCTCACATTCAATAACTAACCTGCTGCTGCTCATGTGTTTGGTAAAGGCATCAAGTCTGTAAGCCCTCTCCAGCTTGCCAGGGTCAGGCAGGGAATAGGTGTACACAGGCTCGTACTGCCCGAATTGGTCGATGCTCTGCAGGAAATTGACGCACTGCTTCTTACGTGACATCGGCTCCCCGGACTCGCCGTCCCCAGGATCTCCAGGGCCCACTGTGCGCTGCAACTCGCGACTTTCGTCACGCACGGCTGCAAAATGTGGAGCACTCAATTTTTATTCCCCGATTTGCATTTCATAATTTACATAAATACATTTCTAATTAGCCAGGAGAAAAATTACAAGAAATGAGTGAAATTCTAAGAACAGTAGTATAAAAATCTATAAAAAAAACTCCCTCAAATACCTTTAGTTTGATTAGATCGAAATAGCTGCTAGCATGGTAGTATAACCTCCCTAGCAAAATGACCCGAAACGTAAAAAATACATAAAAAACTAAGTTGTAAACAGAAAGTCGGGAAAGAAGACGAAGAAAATATAAAGAGATGGTGAAGAAGGCACGAAAACTGAAAAGAAGGAAAGTGAGCACGAAAGATAGAAGTCTAGCAGGCCCATTTGCGCTGAGGTGTTAGGGTGACCTAATAGAATACCCCTCGTGGCTCCAGTTCTAGCAGCACAGGATAGCTACTGTGTAAAACTATTTTCCTCGTGACATTGTAATACTGACACCAACGGAAGAGAGCACAATAAGAAGCAAATATTGTTGGCTGTAAGTAAATATCAAGCGAATTTTAGTGTCTTATTTCACACAATTTGCATGCATGTGGTCAATAATATTTTCAGAATAATCGATAGCTACCTTAACTCATTACAGCCAAAGCAAACAGAAGTTCTCGTTGTGCATACGCGTATATCAATTGAAAACAGAGTCCGAAATAGATTTCTATGGCGATTCCATGGTCTGTCACTTCGGTAAAAAAAAATGAATGATTCAAAGTGGGTTTTAACCATAAAAGGTAGGGACGTCTACTCAGTGATCTCTGTGGTAATGTTAAAGGATGCTATTTGAATTATATCAATGCTGTTTACATCTTGCTTCGAAAGTATTCGTTTTAACTCGGCAAAATTGTGCGTCTACAACCAAGTGAGAAATCAGCCCCAACTAACAGAAACGCGACAATCCCGCCTCACCGAGGTAGTGCAGCAGCCGCTGGAGCTTGACTCTGTCATGCCTCACAATGAAGAGGATGTCCTCAGGGGAGATATCTCTCGCTCCCCTGGCCTCACAGCCCTCCAGTGCCTGTCATAAGAGGCTGTTTCACAAATCAACTCGACACACGTCATTTCATAATTTAGCCTTCAAATACATTCTAAGAGACACAAGAATGCAATTAAGAGAAAATGGAATTTATGGTATAACGTACACGCTCTATTATTTTTCTAACAGAAACTCGTTTTAACACATGGGTCGGATCGGGAATGGCGGCTGATTTTCATACTATTCCTAACGGAAAGAAATACTGGGCTTCAACCACGGAGCTCGAGCACTCGACCTTACATTTGAAAAGCGAGCATGCTAACCTCTAGGCCAAAGTGGCCACTAGCATCAAAAATTTGTATCAATGTTTAAAAATTGATCATTGACGTGGGAAAAATTAAAAAAAATCAGGTGATGGTGGAGCGTGTGGTATGTGCCCCAATAAAACTCCCTTGCCATAACACAAAAGTTACACCAGACAGTGGACGTACGTCAGAATGGAGTGTAGATCACAAAATCAGCGGCTTCGTTGGGAACATGCTCATAAATATGAATGAAACTGAAGCCTATACGCTTGGTTGCGCATCAGTTAGCGTTAACTTATTATTATTATTATTATATAAGAAAGTTTTAGCCTCCCTTAACCACGACAAAGATGTTCCAAGAGAGGAAAGAGGAAGGCACCATTTAGTATGGAGTTGAGGGAACGCGGAATCTATGAACATGGTGCACAGAAACAGTAAGCTAGGAAAGAAGTTCATGAAACAAGAAAAAAGTTGAAGAAGAAAGTAGTAGGTGCTGAGAAACAGGACAGCAGTGAACCGAAAAAAGATGGTCCGTAACAAAACAAAAACCTATTTTATTACAACAAAAGAAGCCTACCTAACCTTTAGCTCAGGCCCATACATAGTCCCCCTGGGAGCGCCAATTCCCATAGATACAATAGTTGTATCCCCCTGAGGGGAGTTAGCGTTAACATGGTGATAATCAATTCGATAAGAACAAAATCAAAACAATTAACTGATACGCTTTCTCAAAATCGTGAGTACAAGCATTCCAAATTGGGGTTATTTTTGTTTATGAATTCAGCATTCTTTGTTCGAAAGTTCAGTATATTATTCCACATCCCATTATTCACCAGACGTACTTCAACCTAAATTAAAACCCTAACCAAGTAGTTTTAAAATTCATGTGAGTTTATATTCGATTGTAAGTTAGTTTACGCTTTCTTAATCACAAAAATGGTGCTCCCAAGAGAGAAAATAGGAAGGCATCATTTGGCATATAATTGAAGGGATGGGGAAGCTGTTCAACGATGTCGCCCCACTCTGCGTATAGAAATAGATAAGTTAAAAGAAGTTTATGAAATAAAATAAAAGCTGAAATGTACAGGAAAAGCAGCTAAAAACCAGCAATGTATAAAAAAGATGGACTTCAACACATAACCACTTTATTTTAAGAAATAGTTTACCTAACCTTTAGCTCGGGGCCACACATTATCGAATATCCCAAACGAGACAGAGAGATGCACTTCGCCTACACAGTCAGACAGGGGGTCACCGTTTACAAAACCAAGCCAACACAAGAAGAACGACCTGGTGCAGGAGGCTGGCCATCTGCTGGTGTACGACCGTCTCCACCAGCGCTGCACTCTCACGCAGCGGTCGCCTCGCGTCTCCGAATCCGTGCATCATCTGCTGTATTTCTGCGCGGCAAGCAGGGGTAGATGTTACTGCCTACGGGTAATGTACGCTCTCACTCTCCGCACACTGTCTGGAAACAAGCACCCACTAGCGAATGGCTGAACTTGCTCATGCGAGTGATTGTTTGATTTGCGATACCTGCACTTATTATTATTATATAAGAAAGTTTTAGCCTCCCTTAACCACGACAAAGATGTTCCAAGAGAGGAAAGAGGAAGGCACCAATTAGTATGTAGTTGAGGGAACGCGGAATCTATGCACAAGGTGCACAGAAACAGTAAGCTAGGAAAGAAGTTCATGAAATAAGAAAAAAGTGGAAGAAAAAAGTAGTAGGTGCTGAAAAACAGGACAGCAGTGAACCGAAAAAAGATGGTCCGTAACAAAACAAAAACCTATTTTATTACAACAAAAAGGAAGCCTACCTAACCTTTAGCTCGGGCCCTCACATAGTCCCCCTGGGAGCGCTAATTCCCATAGATACAATAGTTGTATCCCCCTGAGGGGGATACCTGCACTTGACTACGCTTTTAGTTATTCCAACTAGATGTAAATGGAATTTTAGGTAAAACGTACGCGCTCTATTATTTCTTAAGCTTCGAGTTTTTTAAGAGTTACTGTGCTAATTCTAGAAAATAATTAGGGCAGTGCTACTTAATCTACAACAGGAGTTAGCGGCAGATAAATCAAAGAAGAGCTTCGACTCAGGGTTGATTACGCATAATTTGTACGCGTTTGACGGACGATTAGTGAAGAAGGTAAACGAAGAACTACTACGGTGGTCATTCACACTTCTTATCAATTAGCCAAATTGACCTTGACGTAAGAAATAGAATTTTTAAAAGGAAAAAATTTTCCAGACAGAGATTAGTGAAAAGAAACCGTTATCACTAAAAATTAGGCTCCAGAACACTAACACGGAAGTACCAAAAAAAATATCGTCAGTCCAAAAAACAAATAACCTCAAACGATCACAGCACCCGTCGCTTCAGAGAAGCACAGAATCGCCAGCGCAGCTGCGGGGCGCGTGACACATTGCGTATCATTTCATTTCCTTTCTCTGCAAAGTCGGCACATTTATAATAACTCAGTAGGCGACCACTTCAAGTACTGTGTGAATACTACCAGAAATTTCTTAATTTATAACTTAGTTCAAGCCCTCCTAATCCGAACAGAGGAATTTCCATGAGAGGAAGGCACTATTTAATGTGAAAGGGAACAGGGGGTATTCCCCATGCAAAAGGTGTATTCCCCAGATTAGATAAGTTGATTACAGCTCATAGGCCTTCCTAACCACAACAAATGTGTCCCAAGAGAGGAAGGAAGCAGGCACCATTTAGTATAGAATAGGAGGAACGGGGAATCTATGCTCAAAGTGTGGTTCAACACCTTTTGCATAAAAACTGCAAGATTTAGAGCAGGATACGAAACAATAAAAGTTGGAGAAAGGAATAGGCAATTTATAAGGGGCAGTAGTCACCTACCTATATTTCAAGGCCTATTCCCTTCACTAAGGAGAGATAGCATTCAACGAAAACCAGATTTTCCTCCACTCCCTAGTCATATGACCCACTATTCTTCACTCTCACACGTCTCGCGGGCATCTCTTCCACAGCATAGCACACCAGCGTGTCGCAAGTTTCTTCCTGCCGCTTCACAAGGGCTCGAGAATTTCCGACCTGCTTAAGCGACCCACACTCAAACAATCCTAAATAACAAAATGGAGCCACTCCCGCCGACCCCACCAATTTATACGGTGTCATGGTGAGGCACTCACAATCGATCTCCACTCATTTCTTACAAATTCGCACCTTTCGGCTTCCCGTAACATTATACCTCGATCGGGCTATCGCATAATGTCACTCCAGCCAAATTTCTCAACCACTTCACCTCGAGCACGTTCAACCGACTCCTATCAGCCGCTGTTCAACCCCCGTCTTAGATCCACACAACCTCCTTTTAGCATTCATACCCAGGCAACTATTCATTACAATTACCTTCACACCTCCCAGCGCTTGGTACCCTTTTCCAGCCATAGACCTCACTTTTTCATTTGCTGCCACTCAAACAGCCAAGTATTTCAAACAACACTCTTCCTCAAGCATTTCTCCCATTTAAGCTTACATTCCTACTCCCCAAACCACTCCTCCATGAACATCTAACTTTTCTCCTATGCATATTCACTCGAAGTTTTTTTTCTATCACGCACTTTCAAATTCTTCCACCAGGCCACACAGTTTCCTCTTTGGCACTAACGCTGTATTGTCCGCAAAGAGTAGCTGCGTCAGCTCGATGACCCCGTCCTGTGCGTCCAACAATTTCAGCCCCTTCAAACACTCTCGCCTCCACCCCAAAACTCTATGCATATACACATTAAACAATCACGGAGTCATTACGCGCCCCTGACGCAAACCCACCATCACGGTGAACCACTTTGCATATTACCCTCTCTAGCACACGCTCTGCTATTGATACAGAAACTCTAAAGAGCCTCCAGCACGTCACTCCTCAATTCACACTTTCCACTGCGCTTCCCAATCAAGTCAGTAGAGAAGTGAACCTTAAAAAAGATAGTCCATAACAAAATAAGAAACTTGTTGTTTCAACAAAATGATGCTACCTGAGCTTCAGCTCGTGACCACACATCTCTCCCTTGGAGCTCGTAATTCCCATGGACTCTAAGCTATGTTTTTCTGAGATCATATAAAAAATATGAGAAATTTGACAACATTTGAAACGCTAAACTTTTATATTTTGAACACGAACCTCACGATTTAATTAGAAAATACACAACGTACCTGGTAGAAAAGACATCGTCTGTGATCTTTAGTAATCTCTTCTTTCCTCTAGTGTTAACTGCACCAAACTCTATGAATTACAGAGACGAATTCTCACCATTCACCAAGAATATCACGTCCAAAAATTTTTATTTCAAATCTTCAAATCCTGTAATTAAGAAAAATTTGTTAAGATCGAAACAGAAAGTCTCGAGTGTAACGTATCCTAAAGGTATGTTATTAGAGGCATAAAGCTAGTTTTGTGGAAAATGTTTTATGCCGCATTTGCAATTTCATTCCTAATCTACTATGAACTACTCGCTACAATGGCAGAAGAAGGCGTCTCTCAATGAGACGGGACCATAAATATGAATGAAGAATAAAAGATGAATATACACGCGAAGGGGATCGGTTGCACGATACGTCGGCTTCGCCCACGAGAAAAAGAAGTAAAGAATAAGAGCTAAAGCTTACTTTACTACAAATTTAAGCCCACAACAGACTCTTGCTGCAAGTGTTGCTGATTCTGCGGTGGGCAGCCACTGAGGAGCACTACTTCCCCAAGGTACACTGACGAGAACAGACACGATCAGTATACCTTTCTAAGCGTAGCACAAATATGGAACATAATCCCGAGCAGCGCTAAGTCCCCAAGGTGGGCTGGAGGACGATCCTCTTCAGCATAACTTCCCCTGGAGAGAGGAGCAAAGCGTTAAGCTTGGAGCGATATTTTAGGACAAGACATTTTCAAGGTAGAAAAGTTCCTTAAAGCCTGCTTAACAGTAACAAAGATGTCCAAAAGAGAGGAAGAAAAAGGCACCATTTATAATAGAGTTAAAGGAACGCGGAATCTATGTATAAAGTGTGTTCCCCCACAAGGTCCCCTGAGCAAAGAAAAAGCAAGTTAAGATTGAAAATCATAAGTTAGTTTCAGCCTCCCTTACTAACAGCACCAATGTTCAAAGAGAGGAAGAATGAAGGCTCCATTCAAGATGGAGATTAGATTAGATTATTAGTTAGTTTAAGTCTCCCTATCCGCAACAAAGGCGATCTAAAGAGAAGAAAGCACCATTTAGTATGGAGTCAAGGGAACCTCGGAATCTATGAAAAAAGGGCACAGAAACAGTAAGATAAGAAAGAAGTTCATAAAACAAGATCAAAGTTGAAGAAAAAAGTAGTAGGTGCTGAAAAAACAGGACAGCAGTGAACCAAAAAAAGATGGTTCTTCATAACAAAAGTATTTCATTTCAACAAAAAGAAAGCCTACCTTATCACTCAGCTCGGGCTTTCACATTATCCCTCTGGGTAAGCTAATTCCCATAGATAGATTTAAGATGGAGTTAGAGGAACGCAGGATCCATGCACAAAGTGTGTTCCCCACAAGATCACCTGCTCATCGAAACAGTTGGTTGCGAAGAAAGGTTAGGAGACATGATAAAATGTGCAAAAGAAAATCAGTGATGCCGAAAAACAAGACAGCAGTGAACCGAAAAAAGAGGGTTCTTAACAAACCACTGAACATATTTAATTTTAAAGAAACAAAGGTATACCTAACTCTCAGCTCGGGACCTTACATTTTCCCCCTGGGAGCGCCAATTCCCATAGATACAATAGTTGTATCCCCCTGAGGGGAACTTCTTGCCCATAAAATGGCAAAAAAAATTCTGTCTAAGATTGACTTGCTTCTGAAATGATTTTCATTCTTCAAGCGGAATTGATTTTTATTTCTCGAGCAGAAGTGATTCTCATTGCTCGAGCAGAAGTGATTCTCATTGCTCGAGCAGGAGTGATTCTCATTGCTAGAGCAGGAGTGATTCTCATTGCTCGAGCAGGAGTGATTCTCATTGCTCGAGCAGAAGTGATTCTCATTGCTCGAGCAGGAGTGATTCTCATTGCTCGAGCAGGAGTGATTCTCATTGCTCGAGTAGAAGTGATTCTCATTGCTCGAGCAGGAGTGATTCTCATTCCTTGAGCAGAAGAGATTCTCATTGCTCGAGTAGAAGTGATTCTCATTCCTTGAGCAGAAGAGATTCTCATTCCTCGAGCAGAAGAGACTCTCATTCCCTACTAGGGAACTTTCCACATTAAGCACATGAATACCGCCGTTGCCGTCGCACATAAAAACGATTTCAGTTCCTTGATACTCACATCGCCATGTAGGCTGTAGAAAACTTTTCGTTGCTTTGTTGGTAGGCAACAGAGTGCCACGAAATAACCACTGTCTCGATTCTAGACACTGATGTCTGATACCAAGATAACGGTTCACCCTTTGTATTCAATGAAATTCATAACAAAAAGGTACCACTGGGTTAAAAAATGTGCAGCGCCTGGACACGTATTTGCAAAACTATTTTCGGAGCAATTTGAACCTTTCAAGCTCTAGTTTTGGGTAAAGAGAACAGATAGTTCAGAGAACATATATTTACCAAAATTCTTAAACTGAACAGAACGAAATAGACTGACAACCAGGAAATCAACTGAGCGAAGAAATGACTGGGATAAAAGTATTTGGTCAAAATGGGCACCATATTTACATCAATTACATCGTCATCACTATATCGTTATTAAAAACTGTTTCAAAGCTTCCAGCGATTTCCAGAAGCAAATATAGTGCAAACCAACTGCAATCAACACAATCATTACCTCTGCAAATCTAATTGATGATGGATGCCGAGAGATAACAATAGTGGAAGTCAAAGAAATACCCGAAGCTATTCGAAAGCAAATGGTTGGCTTCGTTATGAAGGATTAACCTGTATGCAAATTACTAGACGTGTCTAGGTTCCTCACTCAATTGCTGGTGCAATAGTGCGGAAGTATCGCGAGACTCTGGGAATTTATAATCTGCCAAGAATCAGAACTCCTCGCAAGATCACGGTCCGCTCTCGACGCTACAAGCTGCGTGAAGTGACGAACAAGTTCATGACAACCTGACAAACCTATAGAAAGAACGGGAGTTACGATAATTTCACGTCAGTCTAAAAACAGGTGCGAGAGAATTGGACCGAGGTAGTCTTCAAGCCTTCACTTTATGCAAAATTCTTCGCAACGAAACATGTGAACCGTTTAACGTTTATCAAAGACCATCTAGAAAAAAGAATAGAGTTTTATGAACGGGTTGTATGGTCCGATGGAAGCAAAATTGTAATTTTCTGCCAAAACGACGAAGGCGACAAGTTTGAAGAGCACCATCTCTGCCGTCAAGCATGGAGGAGGCAGTATCATGGTGAGGAGCTGTTTTACTGTCAATGATGCAGGGAGACTCTACATAATTGAAAGAAAAATGAGCTATTCTATGTACAGGCAGACACTGAAGCAAAAGTTGCTACCGAGAGCCATAAAATTCTACGACCAGCGCAAGGGGAACTTTCAGCAGGACAATGACTCAAACGCAAAATAGTATATTTCGTTAATGAGAATCGTTCCGTGGCCTAGCCAATTGCCTCACCTCAATCCTATAGCAAATTAGAGGTGAAAATTCAAAACTGCTGGGCACATGACGAAAAAGTCTTGCTGAATTCAGGAGTAGTAGTAGTAGTAATAACATCAATTTGCTAGCGCTTCAGTGCCTGCACTATGTCGCGCCGAAGGTCTCGCAATTCAGGTTGTCTCCACTTCTCAAATTTTGAGGTCTTACTGCCACAAACATCGCACCGCAAGTCACAGCAACTATTAAACAAACAAAGACGCGACAGCCACGAGCGTGATCTGAACAACATTGATTTCATTGGTGACAGTAGTAGTAGTAGCAGCGGCAGTAATAAAGGAGCTGCTAGTTCAATACCATACTCCTCATGCTTAGGGTTCAATCAGTTCATATAATCATCTTAAGGTACATGCACAGTTTGCACATTGAGCAACAGCCTAACCCCCTAATGGGGGTCTCAGCTGCCCACCCAATTATGGCCGGGCGCCTTACCCGCGCTGAAACCCCCAGGGGCATTGCGCAGCGCGCCCGGCCATTTTACATCGCATGGTAATGCGATGTAAACGCTGAATTCAGGACCATCTGTATGCGAGAAAGAAACAAGATATAGAAAACGGAGTGCCAAAAGCATAATTCTAATTACAATAATCGTCCATGCTCTTATTTTAAACAAAGGTCAGGTAACAAAGTACTAACAACCGGTTTATCAAAATAAAATTCTTCGCAAGTACTTTTTCAAATGCATTTCTTGTTTGGTTGATTGTCAAGTCGTCATGAATTTTGTTTTAGTCCGTTTAAATATTCTGGTAAATATATGGTTCTGAACTACCTGAACTCTTCCCTTCAAATCAGAGCTCAAAGTTTTCAAATTAGGTAAAAAATTGTGTAAATAAGTCCAGGTACTGTATAAAGCAACCACCTCTGAAGAAAGGTGATAAAATTCAATACTAATATTTGTCTAATGTAACTGAGAACTAACACTACGGAAAACTCGATTCATTTGTTTGAATCTTCAGTTCATTTCAGTTCACACTCCCACTGATGAACTGTTACGTCGAGGGTGAGAAGCTCAGGCACTAGCATCCAGGCGTGAGCAGGAACGCACTACCGCTTGAGATACAGATCTCTGTCTCATCTGTAAATCGAACACAAATAATGTTGTCGTCCTAAAGGCTTTGCAGCGGTTGCAAGCACCGGTCACTGAAGAAGAAATGCCTAGCCACTTTATCATGTTGAGGGGAGTCCGCCTTGACAGCTCTGTTTGGCTGTTGTTGCCGTGCAAAAAACTCGAGCACGGAAGGCGTATTTTCCTTGGCGGCTTTGTCTTCATCCTCGTCTTCTTCAGCCCTGCTCACAAAAACAATTTGTGACAGTTGAAAAAACCGACCTTGAAGCCTCTTCACTAGAAAAAGTTGGCGAACATCTATGTTACTCAAAATCATCACATGAATCGAATTTAATTTGAAAAATGAAGGTTTTCTCAGATTGGCACTAATGGAATTTTTAAGACTTCACTAGTCCACAAAAGAAGTAAGGAATACCTAATTTCTAAGGTACGAGAATTAATTTCAGTTCATTTCTCAATTAATACTTGCAGCGCAACAAATCCCAACGAAACTCGCCGCCCAAAGACAACAGACTATCAATAAAGTTTGCGCAGCCCAATAACATTTGCGTAGTGGTAGCTCGCCGCAGCATTTCGAGCAGAGACCGAGGTTGCGCAAAATAAGCCGTTGCCTGGAGCGCAGGATATTTGCGCACCAGGCAACCGTTGGTATCAAATGGATATTTGACGAACGTTGGTATCAAATGGCCGACGATGCCACCCACATGAAATGAAGGGCGGCTTTTTAAAATGGATACCACAATAGCAGAACACTGCCACTAGTCAGAATGAAACTTCTCTATAATGAACTTCCTGCATCGTCAGATGACTAGATGCTTTCACCCGAGTCTATGAAGGAAATAAGTCGAATCATTCACACAATACCGCTGCACAGTTGGATCCCAGATGTGCTCATAGCTCTTTTGAAAGAGAGCGTCCACAGATTGAAATCAAATGCTTTCATACTGGTGTACCCCTGCCACATTTACCGGACGCGTTTCTGTTGAGAACCCGTACGTCACTTGGTGCTATAATAATACACTACGTCAGATCAAATGTTAAAAATAACACAGCTAAAATAACGAACAGGCAGCTCTCACAAGGACTAGTAGCAACAAAAACACGTAATTAAGTCAGTGTCTCCCACAGCTAGGGAAATGTAAATCTACTGAAAGAAAAGAAAAACGAACGCAACTCGAAAGTTTCATGTACCTATCCCACCAAGTTAAACAAAAAACAATTTCTTTGAAAAAGCTCCTTTGCTCAGTAAAAGATCAGAAGATTTAAAATCTACCATAACAGTAACAGAAAACCGAAAATAATAGTTAACGTAAATAAGAGACGAAAGAAAGCAAGGTAGTTGAGGGTGCTGCATGCAAGCCAATGATTTGAACGAGTTAAGCTTGACAATGCATTCCATGAGTAAAAACTATCAAGAATAGCTTTACAAAAGATAACAATCTTTGATAAAATATGAAACGAAGAAATATTCACAAAAATTCAATATGGTGATCGCGGTAAAAATCACAGAATAAATGAAAATAAAGCAGTTTTCAAGCACCTTACACAAGTTAGGTATTAATTAATGGAACAAAATTCATCGCACTACTCAAAAATTTGAAATAAAGCAGACAAATATCGAAGACTACCAAACAAAGATGGAATTCATAGAAATGAAATAATTAAACCAAAAACAGACGCACCTTCATAATAAAACGTGTTTTACTCATGCCAGAAAGGCTGAAATCTGAGAATTTACTCATCAGCAAAACTGAAGAACAGCCTGGAATTCACAATAAACTTGGTTAATAAGCACAAGATTATAAGCATTGGTTAATCGTCCCAACTCAATAAAAATATAGTAGTTCAAAAGCAAGGCCGCAAAGAATTACAGGAATTACAATCAATTACGAAAAGAAAAAATTATTCATAAAATGAGCGACTAAGTGAATGCATCCAAAACTCAGCTAACACAATCCATGCCAGAAACAAAGATATTTGCAGTTACGTACGTGCGCCTATAATTCACGAGCAAGAAAATCCACTCACTCACAGGCATGAAACGCGACCGATCTTCTGTCTGATGAGACAATTACCTTTGTATGATTTTGCTTCAGTTTATCAGAACGCACACATAATATCTTTACATGCAAACAACTAAATCATTTAATAAAATGCCCCTGAAATAAGATTAGTTTAAACTTTTTATTCTATAAGCGGAATAGCCTCAAAAAGGCCAGTTTAGTTTAGTCGTTAGTTTTAGCCTCCCTACCCAGCAACAAATGCGATCCAAAGAGAGAAAGGAGGAAGGCACCATTTAGTATGGAGTTAAGGAAACGCGGAATCTACGCAGAAAGGCATAGAAACAGTAACTTGGGAAGGAAGATTATGAAACAAGATCAACGTTGAAGAAGACAGTAGTAGGTGCTGAAAAACAGGACAGCAGTGAACCGAAAAAAGGTGGTCCTTAACATATCAAAAACATTTTATTTCAACAAAAAGAAGGCCTACCTAACTCTCAGCTCGGGCCCTCACATTGTCCCCCTGGGAGCGCTAATTCCCATAGATACATTAATTGTATCCCCCTGAGGGGCTCAAAAAGGCCAAAATTAAATAAAAATTGTAAATTAAACTCAGCATTGGTTTGTTTATTATTATGGCCATGACTCAGTAGAAGAAAGTGACAACGAAACTCAACTTTTCATAACATAAAACAGATCAGCAATTTCGTTTTCTACATCACAAAGAATACCAAGAAAAATTAATCGCGAATTCCAGTCTATACGGAGAAATAACCCCTCAAATCCTGAAATCAAGGCAAAACATCATGAACTCTGTTCGCTCATGGTGAGGTAATGACAGGCCGCTACAATAACCGAGAAAGTGAGCAGCGATCGCTGCAGGTTCACGCAACACAAGCTTCAAATTTCAGAAAGTTTTCCCTTTGTTTAGGGCCATGACACACGATCAGACGAGTGTTGCAGCAGCTACACCTGTGATCTGACTAGCCTTCTATTCGACTCAACATCCTTTGGAAAAAAGCGGGCCGTGGATGACTATGTGGCCAGTATCATTAACATTGTTAGCACATGTGATTCACCATTTTAATGTATAGAACGCAACAGTGGAAGATTTTACAACAAAATTTCCCAGACAAAAATGAAGCTTGACAGGAATAAAGCACCGAAGATTTATCCAAAAAAGCTGAAAGTCAATCAGCAGTAAAAGATGAATAAAGGTACATGCCTAAGGTAAAAAGAATACCATACCATAAAAGAGTGCTGAAGAGAAAACGCCCATGAAGTGAAAAAATAGAACGGTGCTTCGTTAACCATGAGGTAATTCAACCGAGTAAGCATATCATAGTCTCCTCCTGTAAATTTCAGTTAACTGTAATTAAGTACATATCGAGACACATCAAGTACATATTAAAACAACACTACGAAATACTGGATGAGGAAGCAAAGTTTCAGAGCAACATGAACAGCGCTGGACAGATCTTCAAGGTTAGTCAACTCTCAAACACGCTCAAGCTCGAGGTTATATTTCAGGCTACCAAAATTTGTGGAACATTCGTACTACGAACGTCAGCCTAGTTCAATTTTACTGGAAATATTTGCGTAATGAATTTATAATTTTCGTCTAAAACGATACAAATGAAAATAATTTGACAATTTAACACGTGAGTTTGATTAGAAGGAAAGAACCTTTCGAGTTTCTCAAGTTTACAATTTTTCATTTTGGCAACAGGTGTCTTCAACAGTAGAGGAAAGAAAGTGGAGTTGAAAGATATCTTTTGGTCAGTCAACGATTAATGTCTCTGTGAGTCAATTTTGTATTTTCACTCAAAAAGTCAACAATTGACAGCTTCTCACATACCAGCTCACAGCCACGCCTTTAGCTTCAAGAATCTTCTCAGCCGTCGACCAGGCAAAGCGCACGATGCCAGGGAACCCAAACACAGGGTCCAGCGTCTGCTGAAGGAAGTTCTTCGTGACAGCATCTGAGGTGAGAACACATTTCCAGTCATCAAAGGACGCTGGGCATTTTGCCGTACCGGCGGCATGGAAATTTTCAGAGAACAAATCAATAGCACACTTGAAAATGTGGGTCAGTAAATGCCGTTAAGTAAGAAATTCGGTCAACTTTTCTAATAAAAACAAGGCACTACCATCAGCACAAATACCACGTAATATCATCAAAGCCTTTCATGGAAAAGTGATTATCTCATACAGTTATGAGAAAAAAAGAACTTTCAGAATCATTTCACGGCTAATATGTACAACTAATCTTTGAAGAAATTTTAAGAATTACACACAAGAGTTCAATGCAATTATTAATGCACGGCCAAATAATAAATGGATACTAGTAAAGCAATTACAAAAACTTCATGAAGAAACATTTAAGGTGAAATTAGCACACATCATGGAGAAGTTCCTTCAATCTATACACACAATCGAGCAACATGAGCAAGGACTGCCTCAAAATAACCAAGAGAAATACTCATGCTGGTAACTAAGAGCTGCCCATAGAACTTAGCTGGAGTTGGCTCACCTCCAGGGTACCCGCTGCCCCACGTGCCGCCATCAATGCCCTCTGGGAACTGCCACGTTCTCAGGGCGCGGTCACGAGCAACCTTTTTGCAACAAGAGCAGTTAGATCTACGTTCTATCCTCGCAACCAACACATAAATTTAAAGGAGAGGCTCATACAAAAGCAGCAAGTACCGACGTTGTGGCGTAAAATGAATAGAATACTTTTGCATAAAATTATCGTTTAGTTTATTAGTTTATTAGTTAGTTTAAGCCTCCCTATCCTCAACAAATGAGATGTAAAGAGAGGAAGGAAGAAGGCACCATTTAGTATGGAGCTAAGGGAACGTGGAATCTATGCAGAAAGGGCACAGAAACAGAAAGCTAAGAAAGAAGTTCATGAAACAAGAAAAAGTTGAAGAAGAAAGTAGTAGGCGGTGAAAAACAGGACAGCAGTGAACCGAAAAAAGATGGTCCGTAACACAACAAAAACCTATTCTATTTTAACAAAAAGAAAGCCTACCTAACCTTTAGCTCGGGCCCTCACATTGTCCCCCTGGGAGCGCTAATGCATAAAATTATCCCTAAATATGTTCCCCACTGAGATAAAATCTAACAATCACGGTTTTGTTAAGTATCAACCACTAATAAAATGCAAGCAAGCTTCAAATGCACTACCGAGAACACAACTCTGAAACTCACCGCTTCCTCACAGAAATGAAATGAGTTAACCTAGCTATATGCTGTACTTATAAAATTCTGATAGCCTTCTATGTTTGGTTGCTTGATTGCTTATTAACAATGTACACTCTACTTCAAGTAATAATTCAACATTTATCATACTGCAGATAACACAAGTATATCACTAATGCTCGTACGTTAAGAGAAATTTCAATTCTTCTTGATCCAACTGAAATAATACCACGCAACGAATTGTTTATGCCATTAGCAACTAGTGTCCACTTTACAATGAATAATTCATCATTTATTCCTCAGTATGCTTTCCTATAAATATTTTAAGGACACATTGACTAATTTCTACTTCAAACTTATCAACCACTTTTTATGTGTAAAAATAACTTATACTAACAATCTAACTTCACAAGTCTTGGATGGTCTAGTATACTTATAAAACTCTGATTATCTGCTTGGGTTACTTACTTGCTTGACTGTCACCATACATGCTCTGCTTTCAGTAATTTTGTGAGAAAAAATTCACTACCCTTCATTTTGTAGTAAGACATGGAAAAAATTTGTGAATTTGGTTTCATTAACATGCAGGTAATTAATTTTTTCCATGTTGCAAATAAATAGTTTCTTACTAATACGAAGATAGTAGTTCACCTTCTTCTTGCAACTAATAACAATTTACACATTGTCTCGTATTGTGGATATGGTGAATTACAAATCGTTCATTTCACAAACGATTTTGCCAATTAACTCTTCAGAAACTTTGTATTGTTCCTGAGTTATTTTACTCCCATGAAATGCCTGTTATGAATAACAGTTTTGATTAAAAAATCAATTCTATAAATGATATTAAGTGATGGATCATAGATTTGCTAGCACTAAATTCCTCGTAGCTTTCATTAATCTTTGGAATGCGAATTTAATTAATTTCCTCAACTAGACCATTGACATGGCAATGGTTCAGAATCAAAATGAAGTAATTTATTACTAGAAAAATTGTCAACAGTTTGATAGTTAGTTCATACAAAATTGCGCTCACTTTCACCTGCATACAATAAGCTCCACCTCATAACACTCATGCAAGCATTAGTTTTTGGTCATGAACACAACAGGACTTGAACATGCAGATTATAGCAACAGAATGTGTACTTCAAGTCTTTTCTTTTCAATGTACCCAATGAACTAACTATATCACATACAACCTTAATGTATCTATAGTTAACTACTTAAAGAAAGCTGATAGAATATGTTCAATCACAAATGCAGCAACAAACAGATGATGAATAGTAGTGTGGACACTGACTACCAGGGGACAATAAGCCCATACACATCGCAAAGCCCCACATAAAATAAATAAACATTTTGTGCAAAAGTTGGTCTACATGGTTGTCACGAGAAAGCATGAGAATTAGATATGAGAAATTGATAAATGAAGTAACCAAGAAGTGGATCACTGCCACTTGATCTTCCAGATGCTTACCTGCATGCTGCTTTGGTCTACCCTGAAACGAGCGCAAGAAATCAAGAAACGAAATTACTTCCATTCGAGTGATACTAAGCCCAAAACCAACACATGCACACTTTCAGGAACGAGATGTTCTCAAGAAAGTAAATGCAGCAGAGGGAGAAGTCTCACATCAAGCACCAGTTGTTGCGTTTTCATCAAGTCCAGAAAAATATTCCCATCTGCAAAACCACATAATGAAGGAATCACTACGGAAATACAATTGTTATTAAGCAAATTACCCAGAGAAATAACAAAGCAGGTCTAAATTAGAAACAAAATTGTAATGTATGGCCACACTCACTTTAGCACAAATACTGGCACCAGACACAACAGGGAATAGGGAATCAGCCTTCTTGGAGACCGTAATTTGCAGAGCAGGGAAAATTTCTTGAAGTTTTGCCTGCAAGAAGAACGGCAACAAATACAATTAAGAGAAAAAAAAATTACATACATGAACATATACCAAAACCATTCCATTATTGTAGCTTTTCCCCCAGAAGTTTAGAAATGGCAGAAAATAACAGGGATTGAAACACATTCAAAGCATGACAAAGCAAGCCCATGTGGCTCTAGCATGAAATTCTATTTTCATGCCTTAACTGAGCATTTCCCAACAATAACATTTGCAACCATGAACTTATAGTCTCTGCGCCTCAGAAAACATGCATTACTTAAAATCGTTAAAATATATTTATTTGAATATCAAGCATATCTGCATTATTTTTATTCTGTTATTCATATGCAAAAAAGCAACAATGTTGACCGTCCAATGATGTGTCCAACCAAAACGCCCACTTTCTTATGATCAGAGTGTTCTTACTACGAACAGACATGAATAAGATCAGGTGATACTATCACGCCTCTTCAACCACAACAAAGATGATACTAAACACTATGAGGAGAAGGCGCCATTTAGTAAGAAATTAAAGGAACAGGGAATCAATGCAACCCGCCCCCATGGCACCTTACACGTGGGAAGAGTAACATTGGAAGTAATTTATGAAACAAGTTACAATTTGTACATGAAATAGGTGCTAAAATAAAGTCAGCAATGAACCAAATAAAACACTGTTCACAACAAAAAGAAATCATTCTATTTTAAAAACCTTGAGCTCGGGACCTCACATCATTCTCTTAGAAGACCTAAAATTCCCCCTTGGTGGAACAGTTGCACCCACTGAGAGGGATAAACATGAATTTAGAGTTCAGGAGTAAACAAGACACTGTGTTTGACTCAAGTGGGACACTCAAATAGTGGATACCGTTGGTTGAAAGAAGGACCTATCACAAATGTTACAGAAATCGAGGATGTAACAGCAAGATTCAAGGACTGGAGATTATTAGAATTTATTATTCCAGAAGTGTACAATGTTCCGACCCTTTTCAGTATTAGGCCGTAACCAAACGCGGATGAGGTTCGGGAGTGAAATAGTGCAGCAACGTAGTATTCTTTATTGTTACTTCAGGATTGACACAGGCTTCGTAGTTGGCAAGAATCAGAGAGATCAGACGATAGGTGCTAGTACAAGTCTTCTACAATGCATCTGTGATCTATACAGGTGCTTCCTCGACGGTAATGCGTCCGCTACTGGACAGTGATGACTCTATCTAGTGTGATCTCTACGGCAGCGCACCGCCAATGAACGACGATATCTCTCGCCGATTCTATTTATAGGCGGCGGGCGCACATAATGCTCCCCCCACAATTTTAAAAATTCTTTATTACAAGAAAAATTTTTAAAACGGTATTCAATTAACTTTGATTTTCCTTTGACTATCAATTAATCTTACAATCCGTCTAATTAATTCGCAATATAATACTTCGTCACAATATTCCACGTGAATACATGAACAAAATAATCTATAAAATAGAATACATAATCCGTATATAATAGAGATTTTTTCCGTATAAAATAGAATTAATCTAAGACAATGGAAGACGCTTCATCTAAGACGCTTCATTCTCAGTTTATTAGTTTATTAGTTAGTTTAAGCCTCCCTATCCTCAACAATGAGATGTAAAGAGAGGAAGGAAGAAGGCACCATTTAGTATGGAGTTAAGGGAACGTGGAATCTATGCAGAAAGGGCACAGAAACAGAAAGCTAAGAAAGAAGTTCATGAAACAAGAAAAAGTTGAAGAAGAAAGTAGTAGGCGCTGAAAAACAGGACAGCAGTGAACCGAAAAAAAGATGGTCCGTAACACAACAAAACCTATTCTATTTTAACAAAAGAAAGCCTACCTAACCTTTAGCTCGGGCCCTCACATTGTCCCCCTGGGAGCGCTAGTTCCCATAGATACAATAATTGTATCCCCCTGAGGGGACGCTTCATTCTCATTAAGACACATTCATATCAACTACACTGCCTAGCATTGTTGCCAAACAATTTGCGGCAGATTCGAGGCAGTTCTCGCGGTTGCACACTCGCACTCTCGTGTCGACATTCCAAGATTGCACCTAAGTTTATCAACTTTAGCTGACGGCTTGATGAGCACAGCACTTGATGTCGCAATAACAGTGTGACAACATCCTAAGCTCGACATCTCGTCTGAAGGTGTTTGCGCAACAGAAATATTTCCTAGAGCAAGACACACATAAAGTCTTAAGAACTCAAAGAACGCACTTTTGTGTTAAACAGTTGAAATGATAACGCAGTAAAAATGAAAGAAATCGCATCGTTGAAACAACAACTAAAAAGTTTTTAATCAAACACGAATAAGAAATAGGGCACGCAGATACCTCGACAAATAAAAATCATTCTCGCCATAAAATGTAAATAATTCAATACATTCGTTAAGGATAATAATAACACGCATGAAATTAAATACACAATACCTTTAAAATTTTAAATGAACAAGTATTTGCATAAATTGAGTAATCGATAAACCAAAATGAAACAAATCATAATTATATACCGGAACACTGCATCGATTCGAGCATTTTCGCGAACATGGTTTAAATGAAATACGTAAAACACAAGGGTGGAAATACCAACTTAATATTAATTCATGAGTAAATATAAAAACATCCGCTTACATCTCTGGTGAAAGATTAACACCGAGCGAAACACGAGTTCTTCGGCAAAGGCAATTTCGGAAAATTTTATAAGAATCAAAACTATTGCCTCGTAGGTAATGAAAAATGATACAGAAAAGTTGAGTTGATATTAAATAAAGCATCATTAAAGTTTTCACCAAAAAGAAACATTCAAAATATCGTCTGCGTTACCGTAGACTTAAAAATAGAAGTTAGTCTTATAGCCAAACATCGCACAAATTAGAACGGCACTTTTTCACCATTAGTAAAACAACCAATCAGAATAAACAGAGTGCCGTAGACTCGTAAAACTTAATTCTATCGGTAACATAATGGTATAGCACGTGGATTAAGTTATAAGAGAATACGGAACAAAATCCAAGACACACTAGTTTAGAACATCAAATATGAAGATGAAAATCGGTTTCGCACTCTGCAAAAATAAAAGGAAAATCGCTAAACTGATACAATTTATCTTAATCCAATAGTAATAACATGTGAACAAAGTCCAAAATTCTTGAACTACTCTGAACGTATAATTACCACATTTTAAGTTACTAAACTTATTAAACCACGTTTTCAACACTATGCCCACGGTAAAGTATAAAGTATTAACACCACATTAAACCTTTAAAGTGAGTTACTCTCTTCAAATCACTGCGCGCGAAGGTAATCTCTTTCAGTAATCTCTTGACTGCGCGCGAAGGTAAATTTCAGTAGTCTCTTTGCTGCGTGCAAAGCTCTGCTGCCGCCAAGACCATCGATGTTTGTTGACAAGCGCTCTGGCACCAGGCTGTCGTACACCAACGCGATGCCATGTACATGTACCATGTTACCGTGTTACAGATGTTGTGTTACCGCTCGCACACGCTCGAACTGAAATTGGAATTCAATACAAAAACGATTAGCATGACCAATTAGAAAGAAAAATGAACACAATTTAAACAATTCTAAAAGCCATACCAATTTAAAACACAAGCATAAAGGTTTACGTAAAGTGAACTGCAGCTTGATAATGAACTTTTTAAAAAAATCCTTTCAAGTCAATGATTTAAATGTCCAACAAAAACAAATCTCTTACTTCATTTAAGTTTTCTCAGAAAACGAATTCTGAATCAATAAAGATCAACTGAATTTCGAATAGACATTTAATTTGCTGAGAGATTGAAAACACTGTCTCCACGTTAAAATCTCGGCATCAGCAGCCGGATGCTGTGAGAATTTTCCAATCTGTATTTAAAGTGTGAATTCAGCACATTAATTCTCATCGAGACATGAGAGTGCGTTCTTGAAACGTTCCCAGACTATGCACGGGCAAAAAGATTAAATATCTGCAAAGTCGTCAACTCTTGCAAAACGTGCAAACAAAAAAAATCAAAAATTCTCCACAATCATGTGCGTCTTTTACACAAGAAAATTACGTATTATTATACTGTACTTGTTGAACTGTTACACTGTGAACTGCCATTTTACGTTTCACATATCGCGTTCCGTTAATGCCTTAATCAAAAAGGTTGAATACTAAAACATATACGAGGTTAAACATGAAGCATAAGCAAATACAACAAAAAGAATAATTGAACACGTAAGGACATACTTTTACAGTACGTACACAAAAAGTTGTCAATGCAAAAATCAATATTGACGTTAAATACTCTAAATTTTAATCGTTCAATCAGTTGTTAATTTTAATCGTTCAATCAGTTGTTAATTATCCCGTAGAAACTTTTAGGAGACTTGATGATAAATTTTACATTCTGTTACTTTCGAATAATAAATTACACAACAT
Organism: Morinoia aosen; assembly: GCA_030386875.1. Lineage (NCBI taxonomy): Eukaryota > Metazoa > Arthropoda > Malacostraca > Amphipoda > Talitridae > Morinoia > Morinoia aosen. The sequence continues at coordinate 10,966,610 of CM059562.1, forward strand.
AAAACTATACTGAGTATGAAATTCGGGTAGGCTTGCAAAATGACTGTTATGACGCACTAGATCGTTTCAATGTGCTCAAAAATTATTAACTGAAGGATTATTAAATGAAGCCTCTCTCATTGACAAATGACTATGAAGTAAATTAATTTTTACTCTCACACTGAATTAGTGTGGACTCTCACGTCCAAAACACATCTAATTCATGACTATCCACCAGTCACACCAGTCACTAAAAAATGTTTTAACAACATTAACAACATTAATGACATTTGTGGCACTTTACCATAATCTTTAATGGTCACTATCATAACTAGTTACCTAGTCATATACTGCTTCACAGTATTACTACCTTCACAGTATTACCAACATTACTGCCTCGTGCCAATACTAACGCGTACGAAATGCTGAGCACAGCTCTCGGCCTTGCGCAGGCGTACAAAAAAATATCTGCCTCTGCATCAAGCAAAAAAAACATCACACTCACTCGTGTGCGCTGCAGTGCAGCTGTACTGGTAACTTTACTCGATACTCTTTACCAGTGATACTTGATACTCGATACTTGTTACTCTTTAACTTATTACCAGACAACCACGTGTGGTTAATTAACGGGCATCTATCGCCTCTCATTATTATTCGCCAGCACAATGACAACCGCAATCTACAATGCTAAACTCTGATCATCATGGTATCAATGGCATTAATTCCTAGTTCATGTTAATTAATTCGTAATTCGCCTCTCTAAAGCTTACTCACTTAATTGTCTGCGCGAATTCATTTCTACTTCAATACTTTGACCTCGCTGATAGAATTACCTGGTACTAATTTGCCTTTTCCCAGATAACCCCACAGCATTTCTGTCTCGGGGTTTTTCGCTGCCCCACAGCACCGCCATTTTCGAGGCTCTCTCTACCGTAGCAATTATTACTTTTTACGCCTCCTCTGGGCAACCACGTCTGTCATCAGACACTCTGCATTATTTACGGTATTCAAAAATACTTCATTCTTACTTTAACCGTGCTATCCGTGCACATCAGGTATCAGAATATCATTATTATTTAATTTCCGCCGACCACGGCTACTTCTTTGGAATCATAAACGTACCCTTTGTCGACAACTCCTGTGATCCCGACAGATTTACTATTAGTGTCTTTCTTCTCGACATCTAAATGACTGTCCTGAACAACACTCGTTGCCCGCACAAAGGTACTCAATCCTCTTTTTAATTCTCCTTGTACATCTGGCAAGTAAACTTCGGATTCAATGTGATCCTTTTCCACTTTTTCTAAGGTACTTATAATTGCATTCTCTGGTAAAACAACCGCTCTGTCTGAGCTATTAATTAACAACAACGGAATCTTTCTCCTATTGTTAACTCTCACAATTGCTTCTGCGACACAAATGCCTTCTTTTAAAGTGGCTTTCTTTATTATGTATTCTCCATTTTTACACTTTCCAACATGTCCAACATGTTTCAAAATTACATTGGGAGCAATTTCCACTTGTCGAGTATGCACTCTTAACGGCCTTGGCCTTGTGAGGGAATTGGTAACTGCAACTACGCCTCGGACAGGCTGATTTTCTCTCTTACCATCCCTTTTCACTTCCTCACTTGCTTTCTCAGCAATGCACGTCCTCTTATCTCTTAGCTTATTTAAGACTTTTTTCTTAGCTCTGGACGTAATCGTGTCTGCCATGAGACACTCAGTATTCTCTATTAAATACTTCAGACATGTTTAACACATCAACTCTCTCGACATTTTTAACGAGGGAATCTTCAGCACCAGAATTCTCCTCGGGTTCACAGGGGTTTGTCGCCGTAGAGTCATACTTAGTTATTGTAGTTTCATTATTGCCATTGACGTTATTTCTATCGAAAATGAAATCTTCTCCGCTGCCTACGCTAAAAAATCATTTCCACTGTTAGTTTGGTAAGTTTCTACCTGGCCTTTTTCTGACATACTAGTTTTATACTGTCCTCGCGCACGGACACGATTCGGTCTGCCTGGTCTGTTTAAATAGTCTCTTCTGGACCTACAATCTCTGGCGTAGTGTCCCTACTTATTACAACGAAAACAGGCTACATCACGCAGTGAATGCTCGGTGACTGTCTGAGATGAACCTGGTTTGTACCAATCAGTCGGTTTCCTAGCCACAACGGTTCCCGACACACTTTGTTCTTGACAGACGCACATATTTCTATTGCAATTCGAGCAACGCCCAGCTTCAGTAGCTGTCTCTAATGCCTGAACTTCTAGAGTTCCTAACAAAAATAATCCTATATTCATAAACCTCCAATTTCCATTAAAAGAAGAATGTTCTACACACAATAAAATTTTCTACATGCAAATGATAATATTCTACACACAATAAATTTTTAACTCACATTTCACATTTTCAGTGGACTTCCGTGGACTTAAAACAGGCTAATTGCTAATTACTCGTGAAGGCTGGCACCACTCTGAATAGAGGTAAGCTGCTTCAGCTTACTTTTATATGCTAGAGACAATGGGCGCCAGAGGACAATGGGTGCTAGAGACAATGGCTACAACTTCCTTTAACTGTTTCAGAGAACAATGGACTACCTCTCCACACAACGTTTCCGCGTGCACGCTTACTGCGCTTTCGCAATGCATATGCTGCTCGCTCTCTGGCTACCAGGAATCAGCTTCCGCGTTAAGGCTCTCCTACTTACTAAGAAACAGCGTGCACACTGCGCTTGCTATGCCTATGCTGCTTAAGTAGTTTTTACATAGAGAACTTCTTATTTATTAACACGTTAACCACCATGCCTGATGTCAGAGGTTTGCCCCTACCGCCACAACTTTGCTTTGGTGCCACAGTTAGTGCAGTGACAGCATCGACGGGAAAAGTTTGTCATGTGTTTTGCTCCTCCTACACTACATTATGAGTCGATAAAAACTTTTGTTCACCGGTGGCCAAATGGCGTTCTGAGCGTACGATATCTTCTGCAGCGCCACATGTACCACCGGTGGTACAAACTCTTTTTGGTCACCGGTGGTACATGTGGCGGTACAAACAGCCTTTTCATACCACTACGCCATTTGGTCACTGGTGGTACATTACTTTTTTGTGTTTTTTTTATGCCAATCATGTACAAATCATTGTTCAAATCATTTGAAACACCATTCTTTTGTTACAGATTGAAGTCTAGCATTTAGGTGTTTCTAATTGTGTAGTTCCTATACATTTAGTTGCTTCAAGACAAAATGGATGTATCTCGGTTTTATGGAGATCAGTCCCAGAAGGAAACTTCTTCATCTGATGAAAATGAGGATGATATGGACCCATCATTCTTACTTTCGCAAGAAGAACGTGATACCCAGCACAGTGATGAAACCTATAGTGATGAATCTGATGAAGAACACGAGGCCACTAGAGCAGCTGATATTGAAGCCTCTTCCTCAACAGCAAACAGTACAGAAAATAATAGTGGATCAAATTCAGCAATTCAGACAACATCATGGAGAGCTATGGTGTCAAGCAGTAGATCGTTCACTTGCACTGCAACTGAGATAAGACACTTCACCGATGAGCTTCCATGCAATCGTGAAATAGAACCAATTGATATATATAAAATTTTTGTCACTGACGAAGTTGTTGAGTTGATCGTCAACGAAACTAAACTTTATTTTGAAAAAACTGTGGGAGCAGTTCCAACCACCAGGCACTCGAAGGTCAAACAATGGGAATCTATAACATCAGAAGATGTTCGTAAACTACTGGGGATTCTAATTATGATGGGTTTGAATAAACAGCCAACTTTCGATTGCTACTGGGCAAAAAGCGAAATGTATGGTTATGAACTCATTCAAAAATCTATGTCTAGAAATAAATTTGAGCTCTTCATGCGCTTCCTCCATTTTGCTGACAATGAACAATCAGATGGAAGTGACAGACTGTATAAGTTGAGACCACTAATTCAGCTCATTTCACAAAACTTCTTGAAGTTTACTCCATGACAGGATGTTGTCATAGATGAGAGTTTGGTTTTATTTCGCGGACGCACTATTTTGCGTCAGTACATACCAAATAAAGCTCATAGATATGGATTAAAATTTTACAATCTATGCACTGTTGAAGGATATACCTGGAATTTCATTCTATACAAGGGTCAAGGAGACACGGCTCCAAATTTATCGCACTCAGAATATGTGACACTTTCTCTCATGAAAGGGCTCCTAAAAGAAGGAAGAACTCTTCTTGTCGATAATTTCTATACATCTGTAACTCTTGCCAGAAAGTTGTTGGAAAATCAAACTTATGTCTGCGGAACTCCGAGAAAGAACAGGAAAGGTAATCCTGGTTGTGTAGTGAATAAAAAATTGAAGAGAGGGGAAATATCATGAAAAGAAAATAGTGAGGGAATGAAAGTGCTGAAATGGAAAGATAAACGTGATGTTTTGATGCTAACCACCATCCCTGAACATATTGATGAGCTGGTTAGAGTTGCTCAACGTCGGGGAACAGAAACTCATAAACCACAGTGCGTTTTAGATTACAATGCTGCTAAGAAAGGTGTTGACTATTCTGATCAAATGGGAGCCTACTATTCTCCACTTCGCAAGGTCAGGAAATGGTATAAGAAGGCAGCATTTGAATTATTACTAGGAAAATCTGTGGTCAACTCTCTGATACTTTTCAACAAGTATTATACCACCAAAAAATTGTCAATGAAACAGTTCCGTGAGTCACTCGTCCTCTCACTCTTGACTGGAAAATCTAAAGAAGATATAAGGCGACCCTCTATTCAGGGTATAAGGTCTGAGCATGTGCTGTCTGAATTGCCAGGATCATGTAGATCAGCAAGAAAACGATGCAGAGGTTGCTATGATGTCATTAGTCAGAATGAAGGGAGTTCAGTTGCTGCAGCAAAAGCGCGTCGTGTGAAGACTGTCTGCAATCAATCTGAGGGTAAGCCTCATTTGTGCCCTCCATGCTTTCTGAGAACTCATGATGCGAAGTAAAATGTAGAAATGAGTCTTGGTAACAGTTATAGTCAAGTATAGTTAGGATTCTAATCAGTAAAGTATTTTTTTTTTCAAGTCTTATCAGGAAAACTATGTCACTTATTTTTATACAGGATTTATCAATTATTTCTTAATAAAGGAACTTCTTACATAGAAAATAATAAATTTTGAACACTAAACTTTCTTTCCAAACAAAAATTTTATCATTTATCCTTCCGTAAATACTTCAAATTAATTTTTGAAGATAATTGGTAAAAATTGGAAAATGTACCACCGGTGGTACATGCGGCGGTAAGTGAAATCCTTCAATGTACCACCGGTGGTACATGTGGCGGTTAACGTGTTAATTTTATAATGATTATGTATAATCATTAAATTGAGCTCATGCTTATTTTTAATTTGCAAGCAAACATTATCGGCGTATACTCAGCTTGCTATTTGGCGATGCGCAGATCTCGTCGATCTTCTCGTAGATCTCGTCGATCTTCTCGTAGATCTCGTCGATCTCTTCTCGTAGATCTCGTCGACAAACCAGGTTGTTGGTTTGGACCCCTCACGTCATTTTCTCCTTTGAGTAGCGATGAGTAGACTGGTGAAGACTGCGTAGCGTGTAAATTTTCGATTATTTTTTCTCCCTCGAAGTGTTTCTTGGAAAGAACTTCGATTTTCTGCGCTGACGTCTTTCTTCCTTTTCTCGATGCTCTGAAGTAATGTGATAACTGTGCGACGTTACTCCAAACAGGGTGACACTCCTCACATTTAAAATCACGGATCAGCAGAACTGAAGATCAATTCTTGATATCTTTCTTCTCAATGGGCATTGTGGCAATGTGGATATCTTTAATGTGGCACTCCCCATACACGGGCACCAGAATGTTCCGACCCTTTTCAGTATTAGGCCGTAACCAAACGCGGATGAGGTTCGGGAGTGAAATAGTGCAGCAACGTAGTATTCTTTATTGTTACTTCAGGATTGACACAGGCTTCGTAGTTGGCAAGAATCAGAGAGATCAGACGATAGGTGCTAGTACAAGTCTTCTACAATGCATCTGTGATCTATACAGGTGCTTCCTCGACGGTAATGCGTCCGCTACTGGACAGTGATGACTCTATCTAGTGTGATCTCTACGGCAGCGCACCGCCAATGAACGACGATATCTCTCGCCGATTCTATTTATAGGCGGCGGGCGCACAACAATGTATCTCATTTGAGCAATTGCAGGAACTAAGCAGCCTATGAGTTATGAGAGTTAATAACCTTTTTAAAATAGCAAGTTATGAAAGAATCAAAATGACAGTACAACTTTAACTATCAGCATATGCTGTGAAATTAATGAGAAGTATCATAAGAGTTTCTCAGAAATACTTTTTCTCACTAACTTTCAACTAACCAAAGGCATTCTGAAATTCTTTCCAGTAGCACCTGAGCAAAATTACCATGACCGCATCACTCAAGGGTACCTGATATTTCTCAGGAGGTCCAACAGTGTCCACGTAGACTTCAGTAATTTGAGCGCCAGCAGCCAGAACTCTCTTTATGAGCCCAATGGCTGAGTTGTGAGACACTTCATTCAGAGATACTTTCGGCCTGGAAGAAAATTGATACAATGTTACTCAGGAATAAATCCCAAGAAAATGTTTCCGTAAACACAGCTACATATCTCATCTTCCAAAGCACTCAAAATTGAAGCCTATTTTATAACTTGCTATGCACTAAGAGCAGATAGACTATGTGAAAATGACCACTGAAAGCACAAAAGTCATTAGGATATATTTCAATATACAAACAGCTAACGTTTAATAATTCTTGCAAACTTAGTTATGTCACAGAAAGTACCTTTAGGTGTTATTCATAACAGAAAAAACAATTTTTTTTTGATAGAGTTCACTCAAATACCTTTTGTACATGCAATTTGAGATGAAAGTAGGTGAGATGACTTCTATGGCCCAGCCAAGGTAGTCGTTGTTCTCATGGATCTGGTCAAAGAGTTTCTCTCGCTGCTCCTCCGTCAGAGTCTTGGAGTCAGCAGCTCCTAAAGCTTTGAGGTCATCACTGCGAGCCACAGGGCAGTAGCACACGCCGTACACCATTGGACCTGCATTGCAGACAATATATTACAATTCAGTTAACATTAATACAAAACACATTGTGCTGACAGCAGTTTGAACTTTGAACATGGACAGACTATCAGTATTAGTTTCCTCCTAGCTCCTAGATGACTAAATAGCCAACTCTTTCAACTCTCAATGACAATACTCTTTTGATGAATCACAATACAGCCTTTTCAGCTTAACTGTTCAAGTTTCTCCAAACATCTAAATTTTTTTTTGTCTCATGAATTTCTGCAATAACACATGATGCTGCAGCATATTGATAGTATACATTCAAATGATGCTGCAGCATATTGATAGTATACATTCAAATTTTGACTATCACTTATTTTAGCAAAAAAAACAAAACAAGCATTTTCTAGCCCAGAAAAGCAGTCAAAGGAGAGTTTAAAAAATAAAAAAATTTGAATATCATTTAAATTATTTACAATCATTAGCATTGTACAAAGGATATACTGTAAATTGTTCTTTCATAAATACTGTTCGAAAGTTTATAAATGTAAGGGAAAGAGTACTACAGTAAAGGGTAAGTTGTTACAAAGTGGGCAATTTTTAAAAATTTAAAAAGTGTAAATAATGAAACAAATATACTTCTGCTACTTCAAAAATATTGCCATTGCAAGTGGTCTTGGCACCCAGCATTTTCAACCATTGCATATATAACAGAGTTCAGCCATTCATTCAACTTGCTAAATAACTTTAATTGAAGAGCCAAGCTAAAGACAACCATATTGGGCTTCCTGAAGTGATGTTGAAATCCCACTTTGGGAAGTAAACTAACTACAAAATATTTTTGGAAATTTTCTATGCCCTTCAGGTTATTGCAATTGGGAAGTCATGAAAACACATTTATCAGAACTGAAAATTCAAATAATTTAGACTTCAATTCATGCAAACACTATAGCTTACTGTTGCCACAATAAAAGCATCTAAAGCAATCAACTAAAAACAAATATTTGAAAAAATTACACAGGAAATTAGGCTCAAAGATTATATCAAATTAGTAACACGTAGACTTTCATAACATTCAAACATTTCAAGTAAAATATTTCTTTTAAACAGATTCCTTTCACTTGTCATTGCACATAAATAAAGGGAAGCGTGCATCAAAACAAAGAACAAAACACATAATTCCAATCAGCTTTCCATTTTTAAAAAGTTAATGCAGCAAAATATTTAAAATCTAATTTTAACAACAATATTAATAGCATGTTGAGCAATAATGAAATAAATATAGATGGTATATTTTTTTCAACTTGCCTAGAACTGGTCCTCTTCCTGCCTCATCGACTCCTAGGACACAAGGAGTCTCTCGGCACACATCAGGAACCTTAGAATCCACGTTACAGTTGTGCAAATTGTCTGAATTAAACTCTGACAGATCCATTGCCAGTTATAGAAAGATCTGCAAAACTCTGAGGTATAAAAATAATTTATCATTTATAACAAAAACAGCAACTAAATGTAAAATTGTGAGAGAAATTTCAATGTATGTTTTTCAAAAAAAATTCGAAATAATAGAAAGTTCCTCTACACTGAAAATACTGAGGTTATCAAATATCCATGTCTCATGTCAAGAACTGTGCTCGTCAAATATGAGATGATATCCATCCTAATTTAGATGCCAATTACTGACCCACATGAAACTTTGTTACACCTATGTGAATGGGGCAGCTAATATTTTCTTTTGAAGGACTCACTCAAAATTTCAATAAGCAATGAGCTCACAGTATAAGTCAGTGTAAGGTACCTCGGGGGTTTCAGCGTGGGTAAGGCGTCCGGCCATAAATGGGTGGGCAGCTGAAGCCCTTACGGGGTTTGGCTGCCCAGTGCGTTTGAATGTAATGTATTATGAACAAAACCTAGCGTGACAATTATAATCTCGACTTGAAATACTATTAACGAACAACTCCAAGTGCTGCATAGTGAGACTTTTTTCCCTTCTGTCAAACCAGACAAAGCTCTGACAAGAGAAACATACGTTCAGCCGTGGAGCTGCATGGAGACCTCTTCGAAGCTCCAAAAATCTTCAAAAAAAAGTTAGTGTAAGCCTCCCTTAACCACAACAAAAGTGTTCCTCAGAGAGAAAGAGTGTAAGAGTCTGTCTGTAATGGAGGAAAAAAGGAATTCATGTACAAGGCATGTCCCTACATCCTGCAAATACAAATAGCATGGCTGAAAGAAGTGGATAAAACAAAATCGAATTTTTAGAAGTGATAAGTACAGAAAAAATTTTAAGCAATGAACCAGAAAAGATGCTCCCTAACACAATAAAAACCTACTGTGTTTTAACACAAAGAATGCTTACCTATACATTGGGATTCCACATCTTCCTCAACAGAGCAACATTTATACATTATCTAAAATTAAACTAGTGATGGGACAATCATTTTAACCTGAATTAAATATTGAAGGCTGTACAAAGTATCTGAATCAGCATTACTCCTCATTAGAGATTCCAAATTTAAGGCTGATTATAATATCTAGAACAACTATTCCTGCATTATGAATATAATTAGCAACATTTACCAATTTTCAACATCTATCCACACCAAGCATTGAAGCAATAGTATGGTCAATGGTATTTTAAGATTTACCCCTTCATTAACTTGAAAATGATACATAAAAAAAAATCTCATACACTCACTTGTACTTTCACCTAATATTGATGGTAACATTTGGAACTTGCTGGTAAATTAAGTTGAAAATGAATACAGTCATCAAAGCAACAAAATGAATATATTTTTGGTTAATGTTGTGGAGATGCAACTAATGGAATTTCAAAATTTTGTTACCTGTATCATGGTAATTACATCGAAATAAACAACTTTTCATCTATGCACTTATGGGGCAAATGTGTATTCAACGAGTTATAACAGTAAATTACTGAATGCAACTCTAGTGTTTGAAGCTGGAAATAATTAATCTAGCATGTCATATGGCAACACTGCAATGGAGTCTTGCTTCCCACGCGCTCGTCCTCAAAGACTAAGCTAAACCTACCGCTACAACTCATTTGCCCCAAAAAGTCCATGAAAGAAAAGTTGTTTAATTCAATGTAATTGATTTGTTTTAGGCAACGAAATTTCAAAAATCAATTAGTTGCATCTCCTTAGCCCATTAAAGCCCATATTTTGGTCAATATTGAGTTTAAGGGATCCACCAAAATTAAACTTTTCATTTCCCAGAATAACTAAAGGTGCCCATTTAAAAACTTTTTACATGAATGACATTCTGCTCGCAAATGCTTAGTATTCGAGTTATAGTGGTAAATTAGTTACCGCAACTCAAGTATTTGAAGCGGGAAGCAATTCCTCAAGCGCACGTATGGCATCACTGTCATGGACGCTCCCGTCCCGCGCTTGAATGTTAGAGCGCGTTTGCACCATCTAAGACGAAAGTTGACATACTGCTATAACTCATTATTGTTGGGCAATAATTTCAATTGTGTTATCAACTAAAAGATCCTTGAAGTAGGTCCAGGCTCCGCGGGGCCGGCAAATAATAAATTACAAAGTACTTTAACGTACTTGGTAAATCTGAAGGATATGTCAGTTATCGATTTAGTAAATTTCGATGCCTTATCATAGTTAATTAGATCGAAATAAACGAGTTTTCTTCTATGCACTTTCCATCTCAAATGAGTATTTTATTAGTTATAGCGGTAAATGACTTACCGCAACTCCAGTGTTTGAAGCGGCAAGTAATTCAAGGAGCACGTCGGACAGCAACACTGGAATGCGCACTCGCTTCCTGCGCGATCGTCATCAAAGACGAAACCAAACCTACCGCTATACCTTGTTAAATACTCATTTGACGAAAAAAGTGTATAGAAGAAAAGTTGTTCATTTCGATGTTATTACTATGATTCTGTAGTGAAGAGACTTCACTACGTATTGTGTACGTCAACTGTACCGCTGGCGTGTACATAGAGCTCCGTCCAGTTGCTGCTTGGCTGCAGCTAAAGTGGGCGGCTGCTCGATTGAAGCTATCAGTTGCGTCAGGACCGTCATAGGGTGCACTTGTCTACGAGCAGGCCAATAAAGCTGGTTGCCTGATGTTCGTAAGTGACCTTGGTCGTGCTTGCCCGAATCCTATGCCTCTTTTATCTGTTGGAACTTCGGGTGTTCTGCCGGGGTGTTAAGTCAGCGGTAGAATTACGATCTCGTGTGAGAGAGGCGGCTACCGCAAGACACGCCCCGATTCCGTTCTGTTAAACTATCCTAGTTCCCTTGTAAATAAACGCTCTTAGTATTTGTCCGTGCCGTACTTTGACCTCGTATCTGGCCTTAGCTATTTAAGCCTGAGTAGCTATTCCCCGTCTGGCCGGCATCCTGACAGGTCGGTTTCCAGTAACTGAACGTTATCAGGCTCGTGGTCGTTACATTTGGTGTCAGAAGTGGGATTTGGCTTCAGATGCGGGGACAGTCGGTAGGATAAGGAGTAGTGCAATAAATTGGAATTTTTAATAGAACTTATTATCGTTGCTGACAGTAGACATTTTTGGGCTTAATTTAGGATGGAAACAGGAGCGGAGTTAGCTAACGTAATGCTTAGTCTCACAGAAGCAATCAAGGGCTTACGTTCAGACAAGTTGCCCCCACCGGGGAAGTTTTCGGGCAAGTCTGGCAACGGTCAGGTTTCGGTTTTCTTGACTAAATTTGAGAATTATGTAAGTTCTAAGTACCAGGAAAACAAGTCGGCTTGGGTTCAGGAATTGCCAGAATTTCTTGAGGGGGAAGCCAAGAATATAGTTCAAGCATACGGAACGGGAGCTGACTATGGGGAAGTAAAAAATAGGTTGATTCAGGAACTAGAGCTTCACGAAAAATTAAGTGATGATGGGTACACAGAATTCTTGCGGGCAGAAAGAAATAGGGGTGAATCACTGACTTGCTATAGTATTAGGCTTGAAAGGCTAGTAGCAAAAGTGGATAGTGTAGGAAAAGAGGGCAAAGAACTCTTGGCTCGAAATAAATTTATTAGTTCCCTAGCACCGGAGCTGGTACGTCGGCTTAAGTTATTCGTTGGCCAGCAGGAGTCCATTGCACTCAGTGCAGTGGCTCGACTAGCAGCCAGTTTGGAGGCCGATATGACAGCTACCGAGGAAAGAATGGGGAATAATACTCGAGCGGAACAAATTTACTTAGCAACGCCATACGCGCCAGAAACAAATAATGATAACATTGAGCGCCGGGAACGCGGGCCGGCGAGATCAATGCGTTGTTTTCGTTGTGGACAGGAGGGACATTTTGTGCGGGACTGTACACAGCAGGTAGCACATAGAGACAGATTCGGGGAAGTTGTTAGTTTAGAACGCGGGTTGAAATGTGCGTATTGTGGCAAGAAGGGGCATTTGATGAAGGACTGTCAGGGATTTTTGGAGAAATGCGCAGCTTGTGTTTGGTGTGGAGAAATCACACATCGCAGTTTTCAGTGTGCGCATAAACCAGGTCGACAGTCGGGAAACTAGGTGACTCCGGTTTGGAAGGGGCACAGCCGGAGCAGTGTCATGATAGTCCCCAAAATATTGAGATGGTACGGCAGAAGCGTGAGGTAGCGGTGTCGTACTCGGTGGTTGTTGAGGTTGGGCAGTTACAGGTCGATGGCCTGTTAGACACAGGCGCATCGATCTCGTTAATTACAGAAGAGCTGCTCCATAGAATTCCGGGTGTTCAGGGAAAACTTCGCGCTTCCGCCGTTGATAATGTTGTAGGAATTTCAGGAAACGAGATTCGAATAGAAGGTGAGATATACTTGGCAGTAACGATTGGCAGAACTAAGTTCCCAAGGCATAGGTTTTTGGTGATGACTAAGCCGGTACAGTCATTCAGTTGTGTCTTGGGCTTGGAATTTCTTGATAGCTTCAAACTTACGTTGAATGCATCAGATAGGACTTTGGAGAAAGGAAGTAGTCAAGATCGTACAAGAATAGCCCGGTTGAAGGTGATGACTTCGCGCAGAGCGGAATTTCCAGTTTTCAGTGCGGCGGAAGTGACTGTACCTTCTAGGCAGATGTTGCGTTTGTCCGCTCAAGTGAAGAGGGCACCAAATAAATTTGAAGGGTATTTAGAGCCAGTCGATAATGGGACTCGTCCATTGATGGTAGCTTCATCAGTAAATGTCGTAGACGATGAACATATTCGAGTAGAAGTAATGAACCCATTTGACAGTGATGTGAGGTTAGCCAAGCACACAAGACTAGGTACTTTGGTGGCTTTGTGTCGGGAAGAAGTAGAGCAGGATGAAGAGATGGACGAGGTGCCGGGTGACCTTAGCTTGGACGATACGGATCTGACTGCAGAACAAAGGACGATAGTTGCTGAACTGATGACTGCGCATAAAGACGTTTTTGCGACAGATGAGGCAGACGTGGGGTGTACCGAGACAGTGCGGCACCATATAGATGTTCAGGGTGCAGCGCCTGTAAAACAAAGAAATAGACGTTACCCGGGGCCCATGAAAGAGGAAATCGACCTAGAGGTAAAACTATTAGCGGAAAAAGGTATTATTGAGCCATCTAAGTCACCATGGTCGTCTCCGTTAGTGCCAGTTAGGAAGAAGAACGGAAAACTAAGACTTTGTGTGGACTTTAGAATGTTAAACAGCTTGACAAAACCAGACTGTTTTCCGCTGCCTCATATAGGAGATACGATAAACAAACTTTCGGGAAATTATTATTTTTCTACGCTTGATTTGAAGTCGGGATATTATCAGGTGCCTCTGACTGAATCTTCGCGAGAACTGACTGCTTTCTCTACTGGTACGGAACTGTATCAATTCACTAGGCTTCCGTTTGGAGTATGCAACGGGCCGGCTACGTTCTCACGGCTAATAAGTTTAGTAATTAAGGGGCTACCGAGTGACTCTGTGCAGGCTTACCTTGACGATATCTTGGTCGCCAGTGGGACGTTTGCTGAACATGTCCAGGCGCTGGAGAGAGTGTTCGGCCGGCTTCGGGTTCACGGGCTCAAGCTGAACTTGGAAAAATGTTGTTTGTTTCAAGAGCAGGTCGATTACTTGGGTCACTCCGTCGGTAGACTTGGTGTGAGTCCGCTAGAAAAGAATATAGGGGCGATCCAAGAGTTTCCAGTGCCACGAACGGTGCGGCAGTTAAGATCCTTCCTGGGTATGGTGAATTATTATAAGAGTTTTATAAAAGACTCCGCTAATTTGCTGCACCCCTTATACCTGGCGACAGCCACGGGGAAATGGGAATGGACTGCCGAGTGCCAGCAAGCATTTGAGGACGCGAAAACCGTATTGGTGACCGCCCCAATTCTAGCATACCCAGACTTTGTGACGGGACAGCCATTCGTGTTGACGACTGACGCTAGCGGATGGGGAGCTGGCGCGGTGCTGTCTCAGGTGCAAAGCGGTCAAGAAAGAGTGATCGGTTATGCCGGGGTCAGTTTTAATAAGGCCCAAATGAGATACAGCGCAACTGACAAAGAGCTAGCGGCAATCAGGTTTGCAGTAAATCACTTTAGAATTTACTTGAGTGGTAGGAAATATGTGATCCGAACGGACCATCAGCCTTTGATATATCTTCACAATATGAAACGTACCGACGACCGGCTGATGAGGACGTTGGCTGACTTGGCTATTGGCCAGTATAGCATCGAGTATGTGCCCGGGAAAACTAATGTAGTTGCTGACTGTCTGTCCCGTGTGAATTTTCCTTGGTCAGTTCCAGAGGGAGACGAGAATGCTCCCGAGCCAGAATGTGGGGAGTACCAGGTAGCCGAAGTGGAGAAGGGCCCAAATTCTTTGTTTGTGGCGTTGAGCCGAGCCTCGGGTCTGGGAGACGCGTTGACGCTCCGAGAGCAGGCGATAGACAAATTATTGCAGGAACCCAAAGCATTCGGTAGGACTGATAAGGCCGCGGATCGTAGGTTGATTTCGAGTTGGAAAAATCCGGATGTTTTCCCTCCATGGGAGGCTCTCGTGGCGTTTGCACAGTTATTTGACTTGAGAGTGGAGGTAGTTTGCAAGCCGGGAGGGTTGGTTGTTGCAAATCCTGTGGGGGAGAAGGGAACTGTTAAACTGGAATGCAAAGGAGGCGTGCATTTTAATGTTATCATAGCAGGTATACCAGCAGAAAGGGTCAATGTAGCAGCGCCTCACGGGCAAGGTAGCCAGGAGGGTGCTTGCCAGTTGGCTGACCTTCGGTTAGGAGAGGAAATACAGATGTTCGCGCCGCATCAACTGCAGGACCAGAGGTTGGTGAGGGTGCGCGAGGCTCTGGAAAAGAAGGAAAAAGACCCAGCATTAGGATATTTGCGACGACATTTTAATAGCTTAGTGTTACATAGCGGTGCCATATGTTACAAATATAAGCTAGGGGGTGAGGAAAAGTTCCTACCAGTCATTCCAGACAGTCAATTGAAGGGCTTAGTTACACAGTTTCATGAACATGTAGCACATGCGGGGCAGGCTAAGGTTAGCAAGGCATTCCGGCGGTGTTACTTCCATCCCAGCCCATACAAGACTATCAGGGAAGTGGTAAGAGAATGTCGGACGTGCCAGTTGCATAAAGGATTAAGTGCAAAAGATTACCCGCTGTACGGGTTGAGTGCTAAGTGCACGGCGCCGTATGATATTTATGCGGTTGATTTGATGCAATTGCCGCGTACTCCCAGAGGACATATTGGATTATTGGTGGGTATTGATTTATGGTCCAAATTTGGACACGCAATACCGATACGTTCAAAAGCTGCGCCGGGAGTTGCGCGTGCATTGGAGTATGGTATATTGGCTAGTTGCCCTAGAACCCCTAAAATTTTGCGGTCCGACAATGGTCCCGAGTTTCGAGCTAGGTTGTTCGGACAATTGTTGGACAGGTACGGGGTGCGGCATGAGCGCTCGATCGCCTATGCGCCGCATACCAATGGAGCGGTGGAGAGACTCAACCGGACCATCAAGGAGAGACTCGCCACGGCCTGCGCTGGTAACCCTGGGAGCTGGGATCTGGAAATAGCAAGAGTGATGTCCCAGTACAATAGACTTACCCACAGTGAGACCGGTCGGGCCCCGTGTGAATTCTTCGTGAAGGAGGCTGCGGTGCCAGATCTGCCAAGGCCACCCCGGATGTGGCGACCCGCTGGACCGAAGTTCCGACCGTTCGCAGTGGGAGAACGGGTCCTGCGACGGGTACCTTACGCACGGGAGGACGACAGACACAAACTCGCCCCGCAGTTCCAGGGTCCCTACGAGGTGCTGGAGGTTGACAGGAACCAGGTCACCTATAAGATACGGGACCTGCAGCGGCGAAGGGCTCCCTTCAAGGTGCACGTGAGGCAATTGAAGAAATATTATGGAAACGACATGGGTCAGGACCAGCCAGCGCAACTCGAGAGGAGGAACGAAGCAGAAGGTCTGCCGCAAAGGCAGCCACGCAAGAGAACCCGTCGAGAAGTGGGGCCAAAGGAAGACGGGGTTGGGGCAGCAGGAGAGATGCAAGAGGACCAAGTGGCTCCCGTGGAGGATGAGTGGTTGGGTCGCCCAATTCATCCGCTGCCACCATTTCCGGCAACGCAGCAGGGGGAGGTGACGGGCGACGACACCAGCGGGGACTTCTCGAAATTTCTCGGACAATACCCGGATCTTCCGCCGTGCGAGGAGAGCCTGGACTTTTCGGGGTTCATCGGCCAGTACCCGGATCCCCCTCTGTTGCGAATGGGGAGAACGGAGGTGCCGGAAGCAGAACGCGGACCTCTCGTCTTGAGTGGGGGAGAGGCGAGTGAAAGCGGAGCTGCAGCAGAAGGCACCTCCGATTTTTCAGGTTTCGGGGGGTGGTCGCCATTAGAGAGAGCGCGCCCAGATGTACGAACTTCTACCCCGGTGGAGGAAGGTGACGAAAGGGGTAACGACGCAGGGTGTTTGGAGGTAACAGAGGTGAGTGCCGGTGATAATACTTGGCGGAGAACGGAACCTTCGGAGCCAGAAGATGAAATATTGCCTCGATTGAGACCTAAAAAGAGGTTAGATTATAAATGCTGAGAGTCTACTTCGATACTGCTTGAATTGTTTTTGTTTCAGGCCCGGGGATCTGTTGCTGCAGGCGATGGGCCAACGTAGCACGGGGTGCGAGGGTCCGACCTGGGCTGCCTGTTCGCGTCCCGCCCCTGCAGATGTCTTCTGAGGCGCGGCCGGTGCTGATGGTTGCCTTCCATCGCAACCCGACTGGTGTGAAGCCCTTTGGATGTCCGGGTCGGATGTGACGGGCGGAGGCGCATACTCTTCAGAGATCGTGGTCTCTGTTGCGAGCTGAGCACGCCATGGGAGGTGGACTTCTGCCGCCGGTTTGGCTGCTAAGGGAAGCCTGCTCAGCGCCGGTTGGCAATATGGAGGAGCAGTCGCCGGGGTGCAATCTGCGGTCGTGTCAGCATGCACTCGGCAAGTCTGCAGCCGGACGGTTCGTCGTCACCTGCAAAACTGGCGGGAACTTGGAAGACAGAAGAACCGGATACTATTATCAATTTTAGAACAATGATGTACATAGTAAACCTTTTTAGTAGTTGTCCGATTGTTCACGGGCTAGATGTAGGTTTCTTAAGCTATAACCTTTTAATCTTGTGCGATAATTGGAGGATATTAGAGGCTTTAGTGGAGCGAGGAGTTCTTACTAAATTAAGAGGGATGTAGTGTAGTGAAGAGACTTCACTACGTATTGTGTACGTCAACTGTACCGCTGGCGTGTACATAGAGCTCCGTCCAGTTGCTGCTTGGCTGCAGCTAAAGTGGGCGGCTGCTCGATTGAAGCTAGTCAGTTGCGTCAGGACCGTCATAGGGTGCACTTGTCTACGAGCAGGCCAATAAAGCTGGTTGCCTGATGTTCGTAAGTGACCTTGGTCGTGCTTGCCCGAATCCTATGCCTCTTTTATCTGTTGGAACTTCGGGTGTTCTGCCGGGGTGTTAAGTCAGCGGTAGAATTACGATCTCGTGTGAGAGAGGCGGCTACCGCAAGACACGCCCCGATTCCGTTCTGTTAAACTATCCTAGTTCCCTTGTAAATAAACGCTCTTAGTATTTGTCCGTGCCGTACTTTGACCTCGTATCTGGCCTTAGCTATTTAAGCCTGAGTAGCTATTCCCCGTCTGGCCGGCATCCTGACAGGTCAGTTTCCAGTAACTGAACGTTATCAGGCTCGTGGTCGTTACAATTCAAACAACAAAAATTTGAAAATCGATGAGTAGCTGTTTATTCGAGCGCATTCGTCATCAAAGACGAAACTAAACTTACCGCTATAAATCGTAAAATACTCATTTGTTACGGAAAGTGCATAGAAAAAAACTTGTTTATTTTGATTCAATTAATTAGGTTCAGGCACCAAAAAGTGGAAAATCGACAACTGACATATCCTTCAGATTTACCCCGTACTTTAACATCACGCAAGAAATAAAACCTAACAAAAATAACTCGGAAATAACGCATCAGCAAGCAGAATGTCATTCTTATAAAATGCTTTCAAATAGGTTTCTTTAGTGATTCTTTGGAATAGAATTTTTCATTTTGTTGGATCCCCTAAACTCAATATTGACCCACATCTTTACACTCGTATTATCGTTATGACAACCACTATCACTAAACCGACACTGGCATTAGGTAGTCACTGTTATCAAGATGGGAAGGAACTGCCACTTGGCAGTGAAGTTCAAAGGGCACATTAGTGAACAAATTGAATAAGAAATACAATATTTTATTTCTGAAAGAGGACCGTACAGTCCACTTGGGCGTTAAAGGGTTAACAATAACCATATTTTCCTAACCATTGTCTGTTTCAGGTTCTACAAAATTGAAATGTTTCTGCTTCATCTTTCTGACATGACATCACTGTTTCAATTAAATATAAAAATTAGTGCAGGACATATAAAAAATCACATGTTCTGGACCATTTGCCTGGGCTATTTAAAGCATATGAAGAGAAATTGAACTTTAAAAATGTAAGGTCAATGTGAAGTTTAATGCAATCACGGAAATTAATAATTATATTCCAAACAATCCCCAAAGGAACCCATTTAAGAACGTTTTACAGGAACGACATTCTGCTCGCTGATGCTTTATTTTTGAATTATTGAACTTTGAAGTTGGACTTCCCGCGCCAAAGGAAACGAGCGTATTTTAATTAAAAACGGAAGCTAACCCCCTATTCCAAACGTAAAGAGGTTGTGTCGTGAGGGGGAGGCACAGTTCTTCTAGTGAAAATTACAAATGAAGCTTCAACCCACCCATTAGGATGACGACCACAATCTTGTTTACATCGGGTCTAAGATGGTGACCACCATGGGCGCCGCCATCTTGGACCCGATGTCAATAAGATTGCGGTCGTCACCCTAATGGGTGGGTTAGAAGCTTTATTTATAATTTTCACTAGAAGAACTGTGCCTCCTCCTCACGACCCAACCTCTTTACGTTTGTAATAGCTTCCGTTATTAATTAAATTCCGTTTCACACGCTCGCTTCCTTTGCCGCAAAGGCTAACTTCAAAGTTCAATTATTCGAAAATAACGCATCAGAGCAGAATGTCATTCTTGTAAAACGTTCTTAAATGGGTTCTTTTAGTGATTCCTAAGATCGGAATTCTTATTTTCCGTGATTGCATTAAACTTCACGGTAAATCTGAAGGATATGTCAGTTATCGATTCTGTAAATTTTGATGCCTTAGCATAGTTAATAAGATCAAAATAAACGAGCTTTCTTCTAAGCACTTTCCATCTCAAATGAGTATTTTATTAGTTATAGCGTAAATGACTTACCGCAACTCCAGTGTTTGAAGCGGCAAGTTATTCAAGGAGCACGTCGGACAGCAACACTGGAATGCGCACTCGCTTCCTGCGCGATCGTCATCAAAGACGAAACCAAACCTACCGCTGTACCTCGTTAAATACTCATTTGACAAAAAAAGTGTATAGAAGAAAAGTTGTTTATTGCGATGTTATTACTATGATTCAAGCAACAAAAATTTGAAAATCGATGAGTTGCTGTTTATTCGAGCGCATTCGTCATCATAGACGAAACTAAACTTACCGCTATAAATCGTAAAATACTCATTTGAGACGGAAGTGCATAGAAGAAAACGGTCAATGTGAAGTTTAATGCAATCACAGAAAATAATAATTGCGATCCCAGGAATCACTAAAGGAACCCATTTAAGAACGTTTCACATGAATGACATTTTGCTCGCTGATGCATTATCTTTGAATAATTGAACTTTGAAGTTGGCCTTTGCACCAAAGGAAGCGAGCGCGTGAAACGGAATTTAATTAATAACGGAAGCTATTACAAACTCAAAGAGGTTGGGTCGTGAGGGGGAGGCACAGTTCTTCTAGTGAAAATTATAAATAAAGCTTCTAACGCACCCATTAGGGTGACGACCGCAATCATGTTGACATCGGCTCCAAGATGGCGGTGCCCATGGTGGTCGCCATCTTGGAGCCGATGTAAACAAGATTGCGGTCGTCACCCTAATGGGCGGGTTAGAAGCTTTATTCATAATTTTTGCTAGAAGAACTGTGCCTCCCCCTCACGACCCAACCTCTTTACGTTTGTAATGGGGGTTAGCTTCCGTTTTTAATTAAATTACGCTCGCTTCCTTTGGCGCGGGAAGGCCAACTTCAAAGTTTAATAATTCGAAAATAAAGCATCAGCGAGCAGAATGTCGTTCTTGTCAAACGTTCTTAAATGGGTTCCTTTAGTGATTGTTTTGAATATAATTATTAATTTCCGTGATTGCATTAAACTTCACATTGATCAAGAAAACTTGTTTATTTTGATTCAATTAATTAGGTTCAGGCGCCAAAAAGTGGAAAATCGACAACTGACATATCCTTCAGATTTACAACTTCACATTGACCAAATGTAATTTTGTTTCAAATTTTCACTTTCAATTTGATTGCATTAAACATCCTTTCAAATTTTGCCATTGCAATGGGAAAAAGTCATAGCTCCCGAGTGCACAATAGAAAACATAATCGAGAAAGATAAGAACATACAAAACTAAATTACGAATGCAATGAAAAAATTGATAGTTAATCACGTCACATATGAAAAATGGTGGTAAATGTAAAGCGTCAGCTAATAATCAATTATCAAATTTTCTGGGCCTATAAATAGTTAATTAGATTGAAATAAACAAGTTTTCTTCTATGCACTTTACGTCGTAAGTAAGTATTGTACAATTTATAGCGGTGAATTAATTACAGCAAATCAAGTGGTTGAAGCGGGAAGTAATTAAGTAATTCATCAATGGCAACACTGCAATGGAGTCCCGCTTCTGGCGTCGTCTTTGTAAAGTGAAAAGTGAATAGAAGAAAACTAGTTTATTTATTTTGATGTTATTACCATGATTCAAGCAACAAACACTTGAAAATCAATGAGTAGCTGTTTATTCTAGCGCATTCATCATCAAAGACAAAACTAAACCTTCTGCTATACCTAATTCGTTAAATACTCATTTGCGGTGGAAAGTGCATAGGGTAATTCATCAAATATCGAACTGAACTGATTATCGAACAACTTTGGAAATATGCGCGTAATAAATTTAGTAAGCATCCAAACTTGCTCAGTGCCAGTGATCTTACATCTAAAACTCCTATTTTAGTGATAAAAACTCATTTCTGTGAGCTGCAAACTGCTACCAGCTGTTGCGAACGCATTTTCTATACGACCCTCACAAATTGGTCGAATTTTTTCACTCGAAAAATCTTACGCACCTCGGGAAAATTGCGACGGTTTAATTGTTGTTGGGTCACCGTCAACCTCCCGTCATAACTAGAGAGTAGTGTTGTCATATGATGTTCTGTTACTGTATTTTTTTCTTTTCCGCCAAAAACTTGATAATTATTCCATGTTCGACATTCAGTTCCTTTTTCATGTCAGTATTAAATACTGAACAAAGGAGTTCGAATCAAAATTCCTTAAAAATCATGAATTTATGCCTCGAACAAAGCTTTTCGATTCTTAATTCTTTTAAATAACTGAATCGATCTATTGAACGCCAGTTTTATTTCATTAAAATATTGTATTAACGCTTGATAATAACATTGAATAGTTGAAGATGGGAATTCTGGTGAGGGGCTATCAATCATCTGCTCGTGTTCCAAAGCCCTCAAGATCATCAATGATTCGTCTGGCTACATTTACTGATGATCAATCCCTTGCCAAGAAAATTGATGCAAGCATCAATAATAATTCATTGACGAGTGCTTTACACTCTACTCCAAAAAAGGTCACACAGGTTGATGATCACAATGATGGTTCAACAAACACTGCAAATGAAACATCGACATCATATTCAAATTTTGATAACTCTCCATTCAAATGCATCTTGAAAATAAGTAATGAGACAGTTATTTCAAACAAACAAACAAAACAAACATCGGCATCTTTGGGATGCATTATTTCCAATCAAGCCTGATACAAATGATCTTAAGCATTGGTTTTTCAAATGTCTTATAACTAACACTATATGTATATAGGACACCATGACGGTTCCCCCGTAAAGCCGGTACCCATTTCCGACACCTGGGTCGAGTGGGGTATTGTGCTTGAGCTTTCCCTTATACCCAACGGGGAAAATCGCAGCGCCAGCGCCGGGATACGAACCCGCGACTCCAACATACAAGTCCGATCCCTTAACCGATGTGCCACCGCGAGCACTTCCAAGAAAATCCAGTGCACCAAAGAAAAAAAGAATGAAAGAAAAACGTTTATTTTCCAATTGGCCACATGAGGTGTACAAATAGATAGACCATACGAGGCATATTAATGGACAAAATATACGAGGCGTACTAATAGACAAACCATACGTGGCGTGCTAATAGTCTAACAAAAGTTCCATACGAAGAGAACTAATTGACAAACCATCCTGTTCGAATCAAAATTCTTGTTCGATTCCTGTTCGATATTGATGAAATTATGTTACTAAAGAATTCGATTTTTAGAACAATACATTTCAATAATCTACGTTGTCTTTCAAGCGACATCACAGAACAAGAAAGCAACTGTTCAAGAATAACCTTGAGGCCCGCAAGAGTTATTCAGAGCAAAAGTTACCGATTTATGAAGGTTGTTTCTAGACACACGTGATTTCTGTTCGATATTTGATAAATTACCCTAGAAAAAAACGGTCAATATTGAATATAATGTTGTCAATGAATTTCATAATTTCGTAGGTATAGATAGGTAATATAGTCGATTTTAAGACGTTTCACAAGAATGACAATGTGCCCGGAAATTCTTATTTTTGGAGATATTTAAGTTTGAAGTTATAGGTACGTCGTTTATAAAATTGAACAAACGGAGAGGTAAATAAGCAGAAATCCGGTTCTGACGTAACGATGGGTAAGGTTAGGTTTGGTAAAGTTAATTTAGTTAAGTATCCTAACCTAAGTAAGCCTAAAATATCTTAATTTAACTCAACCATACCGAGGCCGATGACTCCCGCCAAAAAACTTGGCGTGGTCCGCGTCCGCAAAACGCCGGAAGAGCCATATCGGAACTGCCGTTAATGCTATTCTTACCTGGCGTTATTTGTCCTATATCTCCAAAACTAAGCATTTCCGGGCACATTGTCATTCGTGTAAAACGTCTTAAAATTGACTATATCACCTATCTATACCTACGAAATTATAAAATTCGTTGACAACATTATATTCAATATTGACCAAAAAAACTTGTTCATTTTGAATTAATTAACTATGTTTGGTAAATGTAAAGGACTTGACCATAATCGATTTTCCACTCTTTGATCAATAAAGATTGTTGATGAGACCAAATAAACAAGTTTTCTTCAATGCACTTTCCGGCAGAAATAAGTATTTTAAAAGTTAGGGCATTAAATGAGTTACCGTAACTCCAGTGTTTGAGGCGGGGAAAAATACAACGCGCGGTCCGACGTGAAAGTAAACAGGCGTTCCTGCGCGCCAACCAAGCCGACGAAGAGCAAACCCCCTATTACAAACGTAAAGAGGTTGGGTCGTGAGGGGTATCAACAGTTCGGTAAATGTAAAGGACTTGACCATAATCGATTTTTCACTTTTTGATCAACAAAGATTGTTGATCAGACCAAAATAAACAATTTTTCTTCAATGCACTTTCCGTCGGAAATGAGTATTTTAAAAGTTATGGCGTTAAATGAGTTACCGGAACTCCTGTGTGCATCACCCTATTACAAACGTAAAGAGGTTGGGTCGTAAGGGGTAGCCACAGTTCTTTTAGTTTTATAGTTTTCACTAAAAGAACTGTTGCTACCCCTCACGACCCAACCTCTTTACGTTTGTAATAGGGGGTTTGCTCTTCGTCTGCTTGGTTGGCGCGCAGGAACGCCTGTTTACTTTCACGTCGGACCGCGCGGTGTATTTTTCCCCGCCTCAAACACTGGAGTTACGGTAACTCATTTAATGCCATAACTTTTAAAATACTTATTTCCGCCGGAAAGTGCATTGAAGAAAACTTGTTTATTTTGGTCTCATCAACAATCTTTATTGATCAAAGAGAGGAAAATCGATTATGGTCAAGTCCTTTACATTTACCAACAGTTCTTTAAGTGAAAACTATAAAACTAAAAGAACTGTGGCTACTTCTCATGACCCAACCTCTTTACGTTTGTAATAGGGTGATGCACACAGGAGTTCCGGTAACTCATTTAACGCCATAACTTTTAAAATCCTCATTTCCGCCGGAAAGTGCATTGAAGAAAAATTGTTTATTTTGGTCTGATCAACAATCTTTGTTGATCAAAAAGTGGAAAATCGATTATGGTCAAGTCCTTTACATTTACCGTCAATTTTATAAAATGAAGTAATATTTCTATTAAACTATTACAGAGAATGTATCTCTCCAGTTGCAGATGAAAGTGAGGATACCGCATTTGGTATAAGTTGTTCCATATATGGGTTGCGCACACGGCCGAGTGAATTTCTCGAAATCAAAGGTAAAATCAGTATTCAATGTAGATTTCCATTTAGTTTGTGCCCCATGCTAATGAGCAGAAATGTCAATTATTTGGTGATAGAGGGCTTCTTATTCTTCATCGATGATCCGGAGGGATCTTTAATGGTAATAGAGAGCAAAGAGTCACTGCACATCAAAATTCCCGCCGTCATTCACTCCAGTCTGTGAAGAATGAGTGCTTAACAGTTAACATCACCCACGGAGTTGAGTGAGCGTCCGGAAATGTTGGTGCGACCAAACATCGGCATCTTTGGGATGCTTTATTTCCAATCAAGCCTGAGACATATGATCTTAAGCATTGGTTTTTCAAATGTCTTATAACTAACACTATATATAGGCCACCATGACGGTTCCCCCGTAAAGCCGGTACCCATTTCCGACACCTGGGTTTAGTGGGGTATTGTGCTTGAGCTTTCCCTTATGTAGCATTAGCTACAAAGTGTAAAATTATAAATTTCTCATTCGCACTTAAATAACATAATTATTGACATTTAAAAAATCATACTCTAAATTATTATTAATAATTTTCTACTTATTATTAGTAATCCTTGAAGTTTTTGTGTAAATGCATGAGATATAAAATAACGATCGACATTTTCGAGTTTGAAGCCTCTGGGAATTGGCAATACCGCGCGGGACGCTTGGTTTAGCGTCACTCTCTCTCGTGCCTTTCTAGCTTGTGCGTTACACCGTTCTTATCCTCGACGGCACCAAACGCCACAACACACATTCCTGGGTCTTGAGCTTTACAAGTTAAATTCACGTGGCATCTTATCTCTCACTAAACCATCGAGATACACCACGTAAATTGCTTATTTGTGACGTGAGACGTTCTGACTTTGGTCATATATCACTTTGAAATCACTTGGTTCGAAGCTAGTAGAGCCTAGTATATTACTACAAATGGCTAATTAATCTACCCGCTCAACCACGACAACTTGCTTTTCACATCGTGGAATTATTCTAAAGTCTGAACCCATAAATAGTGACTCATCCACACGTCACGGGTGGAATTGATATTCTGTCAGTCGCTAAAATTAAACAGACCGTGAACCTCCACAAACACACTCACTTATGTCGGGATTTATGACCGTTGGGGTAGTTTGAACTGAAATGTTAGTTCTTGACGGCCAAAAAACTCGAACTCTCGACAGTGTTGTGGGAAAATTATGAGAGGGATAATGAAAAACGGGTTTGGACTCAGCTTTTTCAGGTGGAGTTTATTGGAAGAGGAAACCAGGAGGTCTTCGATGCTTGACTGGGAAACCCAGTGAGGTCCGGAGTGCCGGTGGTGAGCTTCGGTGAGCGCTGGCGTCACTCCGGCCGGTGGATGAGATTTTTAAGTGTATGGAGTTCAGAATATTCAATTTACTGTGGGCAATTTTTAATCCAGCACAACAAACGGTGCGTAGCTATTTGTGTGGGCAAAAACTTGCTTAATTTGGAGCAGGTGAGTTTGATCAAGGTGCCGAGCCTGATGGTTATGATGACTCTTGGTTTGAATAGTACTTAAGATCCAGGCCCGCTGTATTCAGCGAATACAAGGCTAATTCAATGGTGCCCGTAATTTAGGCAGTTGAGAATTAAGGCCCGTAATTAGAGTATATATCAGGCTAAAGGCCCAGAGCATAGCAAAATCCGTTCCAAGTAGAAGAGCTAAAAACGGCCCAGGGAGAATGTTGTAAGTGGTGTGTGTGTGATGACGTTGAGGTCGAGAATTTGCTGTAGCACCGCTAAAGCAGGACGCCAAAGTAAGAGTGGCTTTTTGAAAGAAGAGACGCGCAACTGCGCAGTGTTGCCACCAGAGGGCTTCTCTCTCGAAAAATGTAAATTGTTATTTTATCGTCTCATGTATTTACACAAAAACTTCAATGATTACGAATTAGAAGTAGAAAATAATTAATAATAAATTAGAGTAAGATTTTTAATGCTACTAATTAATTTATTTAAGTACGAATGACAAATTTCTAATTTTTACGCTTATGTAGCGGTATGCTACATTACCCCCCAAGGCGCAGACCGAAAGGTCCACCCGCTGCAATCATCTGTAGCGGGAAGGAGGGCGAACTACACGACCCTGCCGAGTTCGGCAATTGGCAAATGTTACTGTGCGGGGAAGTTTCACCAAACGGGTCTGCAAATTTAGATCAGCAAGAGTTCTAGGAATAGGAGTTACTGCAGCGGGCTCGTCTGGTCTCTCCAGACTTGTCGCTGTGTCAGTAAGAGGGCTAGAATTAGAATCTACGCCAGGGTTAGAGATAGGGTTTGAATGTACAGGCACATAGAAAGGATTACACTCAAGTTGACTAGGCAACAAGGCAGCCAACTGAGGAAGCTGAGATGGTAGATATGATCGAGTCTCAGTGGAAAGGGAAATCTGCGGAGAGGATGATGAGTTATAAGTTACACTATGATCGGAAGTATACGCGACTTTTAATCGATCAATGCTCACAGGGTCGTGTGAACCGAATCTTTCGAGGATGAAATATTTTTGCTTGCGTTTAAGTACTTTGAATGGGCCATCATAAGGGCGCGTGAGTGTAGGTTTTATAGCATCATTGCGGACATACACATGTGTGCAGTCTTGCAGGGCAGAATCCAGTTTGTCCTGAGTCTGAGGCATTCGTGGAGCCACATACTTGATCTTACGCATGCAATCTTTGAGACAGGTTACATAAGCGGAACGGTCAGCGGATGAAAATTCAGGCAAAGGTTTTGGGTCAACAATGTCGCCGGGAAGACGAAGCGTTTTTCCGTACAACATTTCAGCCGCTGTGCATTGCTGATCCTGTCTGTGTAAATTTCGGATGCTAAGTAGTACTACTGGAAGTCTGTCAGTCCAATCGTGACTGCAATTAAGGCAGCGCAATGCAACCTTGAGGTCTCTGTGGACTCTCTCAATAAGTCCATTTGACTGCGGATGATACGCTGTAGTGGATGTGTTTGCACACCCTAAGGCGGTGCTAAGCTCACTCCAGAATTTGGAGGTGAATTGTGATCCCCGGTCATGTGTGACACTTAAGGGAACACCAAATCTAGAGATCCAGTTTGACAAAAACGCGCGCGCTACAGTCTCAGTTTGGGTATCAGGAAGAGGGACAGCCTCAACCCAACGCGTGAACCTATCTATGATGGTCAACAAATAAGAATGACCGCGCGATAAAGGCAAAGGACCCACCAAATCTAGGTGGACCGAGTCGAACTTGTGACCTGTGAATGCACAACTCTGCAGCGCTGCACGATTATGTTTCACCACCTTACTACTCTGACACGCATGGCAATTTTGCACAATTTGCTTGACCTCCTTACGCATCGCTGGCCAGACGAAACGATCAGAAATCAAACGCACTGTACGGTTAATACCTGGATGAGAGAGGGAATGGTAATGGAGGACAGCTACTCTGCGGAGCGTCGCAGGAAGATACAAACGAGAAAGTCGCTCGGCATCACGGTACACGCCGTCAACCAAGGTTAGTTTTGGAGAGGAAGTGTTAGAAGGTTTGAGAAGGTCCTGAAGTTCAGGATCCTCCTTCTGCGCTCTTTCAATGTTGCCGAAGGTGATTTCACCACTGTTTTGGACAGTGTTGATTCTGGAAAGACAATCGGCAACAGTATTGTCCAACCCTTTTATGAAACGGATGTCAGTGGTAAACTGACTTATAAACGACAAGTGTCGAGCTTCCCTTGGGGAATGTCTTTCAGAAGGCATTTTGATCGCTGAGGTCAGAGGTTTGTGATCTGTGTAGATCACAAACTCCCTCGCCTCTAGAGCATAGCGGAAGTGTCTCACAGACAAGTAGATAGCAAGAAGTTCCCTACCGAACGCGCTATAACCACGCTCAGTGGGCGACAGCTTTTTGGAAAAGAAAGCAAGAGGAGAGATATTGGTACCTACTTGTTGTTGCAACACAGCACCTACGGCGGTACTGGATGCGTCCACAACGAGGCTGAAATCAGCATTAGCAATAGGGTAGGATAATTCAGTCGCGGAAGCTAACTTGTGCTTGATTGTTTCAAAAGCTTTGCGCGCTTCTTCTGTCCATTTTACCTCAATAGATTTGCCTTTTCGTTTCGGTTCGAGGAGGTCAGACAAGGGCGCTAAAGTTTGAGCACAGTTGCGTATGAAACGATGATAGAAGTTAACAGAACCTAGGAACCTTCTGAGTTCCTTCTGGGTCTGTGGAAGAGGAAAGTTTTTGATCACTTCTACTTTGGAAGGCAAAGGTTTTAGACCTAGGCTAGAGATTTCATGACCTAAGTAAATCAGTGATGGCTTTCCGAGCTCACATTTTGCAGGATTTACGAGGAGTCCGTTGTCGGACAATCTTTGAAAAACGACCCTAAGATGGTCTTTGTGCAACTCCGGGGTTGTGGATGCCACTAGGATGTCGTCTAAATAGACATAAGCGAAAGTGAGATCAGAGAAAATTTCAGCCATGTGCCTTTGGAACGTCTGCGGAGCGTTCCTTAAGCCATATGGCATTTTTAGGAATTCAAAGAGACCAAACGGAGTGATTACCGCGGTCTTAGGAATCGCAGACTCATCCAAGGGAATTTGATGAAAGGCAGACTGCAGGTCTATCTTAGAGAAAATTTGTGCTCCCTCTAAATTCGCACTGAAATCATGAAGGTAGGGGATAGGGTAGCGATCAGGTAAAGTAACGGCGTTCAACCTGCGGAAATCCCCGCACGGTCTGAATTCACCGTTAGCCTTGGGTACTAGCAACAGAGGGCTAGCCCAAGGGCTTTTGGAGGTGCGAATGATGCCACTTTCGAGCATCCTAGCGAATTCTTTCTTAGCTAACGCCAATCGATCAGGCGGCAGTCGCCTAGCACGGGAGAAAACTGGCGGACCTTGCGTCTCTATGAAGTGCTTTGTGCATGTTTGCATGTTATTAGAAGCTAAGTTAGGGTTTGTTAATGCTGGGAAATTTTTAAGTTCTTGTTCAAACATGCACTCCTCCTTGAAAGCAATCGAGAAGGAATGCAAGACATTTGCTCTAGTTATGCTACAAGCGGGAATTGAGATCTGTGTCTCCTCGTCCCTAATTCTACGGTTCTTAATATCTACAATTATGCCATACTTGGCTAGGAAATCTGCACCTATGATGGGCTCTTGGACTTCAGCTACCAAAAAGGTGAATGTTAATTTTCTCCTCAATCCCAGACCGCACTCTAAAATTCTTTCACCGTAACAAGCTATTGGCGTGCCATTTGCGGCGCGTAATGTCGCCAACAATGGGTTGTTTTTGTCTTTTGCCGTGGCTGGGATAATTGACACACTGGAGCCAGTGTCTATTAAAAATCGATACTTGGTGACGTGATCGAGAATACGAGTAGTAAGGAGGCGAGTGTCTGGGAATGAGGCAACGCAGTACTCGCTACTATGCGTCGCTGTTGGCGTTTCCCGAAGTCATTTCGGTATAACGAGGACAGTATCTAGAGGCACATTTGCAAGCTTGGTCACCAAATTTCATGTGGTACCAGCATAAATTGCTACTAGCATCACGAGAGCGCGACCTGAAGCGGCGGTCTTGGTTTGACCTATCATAAGATCTACCTCTATCAAAGCGTTGAGGAGGAGGAGAAGGATAGTTTGAGTGATAGTCATAGGGATAGTCGTAGGCATTTTGGTGGCTTTGGAATCTCCCTGGGCCTTGCTGAATGTGAGCGACGCTCTGACCTATTTGAAAATTTTGGAGAGCTTGCTTTATTTCAGCGATGTCCTGCTGCATCTTATCTATTGTGGCTGAGGATTGAGTTTGCGCAGTATTTGACGGGCTAAAATTTGTAGCTCCTACGTTCAAGGAAGCAACTTGCGGTTCTCGTGGCAAATTAATATTTCTCATCACAGTCTCTGCGGACTCCGCTAATTTTTCTAACGTTTGCTCGGGCCCTGCTAGCGATAGAAAAGGACGAACGTTCGGAGGAAGCTTAGTCATGAAAACTTCCTTCAGAAATCCCTCAGCTACGGCAACACCCGTAGCGAGTTTCCGCAATTCTTTCACTAGCGAAGTTGGAGAGAAAGAACTAGAGACAGAAGGAATAGCTGAGGCGTCTACAAGACTTCGGAATTTGTCCGCATCGGACATCTGAAGCCTTGCCAAAATTTTGCCTTTCAAGATTCCGTAAGGATTGAGAGGTGGAGGGTTTTTCTAGTATTTGGTTTGAGTCATTCAGTAGTTTTGTGGGCGCGGCGGAAACAAGCGCGTAGAATTTGTCTATTTCATTTATTATTTTATGATATCTAAACACGGCTTCGCACTGTTGAAACCAGGTGTGAGCGTCCTCCGGAATAAAGGGGGGGAGCCTAATGGGTTTTGAGGGGGCTCGATCTTCATTATCTGATTCAGTCATGCTAGCGATCACTTTTGGGAATGCACAATTAATGATATCAGTGCCTAAGACTTGGGATTAAGTGGCAAGGGTTTGCGTTAATTCTTTACCTACTCAATCATTCAAATTAAGTTGAAACAGAAGGAAGGAAATATGAAATTGGAAACGAGAAAAATTTCTGCGGTATGCGGCAATTTGCGTAGGCACAAAAATAAAGCAGGTAAGAAAAATTATTTTTCTACCTACTCAATCAATCAACAACGTTGAAGAA
Organism: Morinoia aosen; assembly: GCA_030386875.1. Taxonomy (NCBI): domain Eukaryota; kingdom Metazoa; phylum Arthropoda; class Malacostraca; order Amphipoda; family Talitridae; genus Morinoia; species Morinoia aosen. Next base: position 10,998,272 of record CM059562.1, read on the forward strand.
AACGGAGGGAAAATGGAGAATGGAAACGCGAATTTTACGGTAGTCAGAATGAACGTAAGCACGGAAATAGGAAAAAAATATTTTCCCTACCTACTGTGGCACATGAAACAAAAAAAAAATAAGGACAGGATATGCTGAAAAAAATTTTGTTAGAGCTGCTCAGAGAACAATTAGCACGGTCAAAATCCACAGGAATCTCTCAAACTACTACGACATGGGAAAATTTATCACTACAATGATACGCCAACATTATCCTCTCACAATCTCTCAAACACTTCGAGTTGAATTTTTATTTTTAATATATTCCCGGCCGATGCACCAGTGTCGGGATTTATGACCGTTGGGGTAGTTTGAACTGAAATGTTAGTTCTTGACGGCCAAAAAACTCGAACTCTCGACAGTGTTGTGGGAAAATTATGAGAGGGATAATGAAAAACGGGTTTGGACTCAGCTTTTTCAGGTGGAGTTTATTGGAAGAGGAAACCAGGAGGTCTTCGATGCTTGACTGGGAAACCCAGTGAGGTCCGGAGTGCCGGTGGTGAGCTTCGGTGAGCGCTGGCGTCACTCCGGCCGGTGGATGAGATTTTTAAGTGTATGGAGTTCAGAATATTCAATTTACTGTGGGCAATTTTTAATCCAGCACAACAAACGGTGCGTAGCTATTTGTGTGGGCAAAAACTTGCTTAATTTGGAGCAGGTGAGTTTGATCAAGGTGCCGAGCCTGATGGTTATGATGACTCTTGGTTTGAATAGTACTTAAGATCCAGGCCCGCTGTATTCAGCGAATACAAGGCTAATTCAATGGTGCCCGTAATTTAGGCAGTTGAGAATTAAGGCCCGTAATTAGAGTATATATCAGGCTAAAGGCCCAGAGCATAGCAAAATCCGTTCCAAGTAGAAGAGCTAAAAACGGCCCAGGGAGAATGTTGTAAGTGGTGTGTGTGTGATGACGTTGAGGTCGAGAATTTGCTGTAGCACCGCTAAAGCAGGACGCCAAAGTAAGAGTGGCTTTTTGAAAGAAGAGACGCGCAACTGCGCAGTGTTGCCACCAGAGGGCTTCTCTCTCGAAAAATGTAAATTGTTATTTTATCGTCTCATGTATTTACACAAAAACTTCAATGATTACGAATTAGAAGTAGAAAATAATTAATAATAAATTAGAGTAAGATTTTTAATGCTACTAATTAATTTATTTAAGTACGAATGACAAATTTCTAATTTTTACGCTTATGTAGCGGTATGCTACACTTACACCTGGCCAACGTCATCGCTCGCCGGACCTCGCCTGCACGGAGTTTCCCACCTAAGAGAAGATCGTCAGAAGTCAAGCACGCCATCGGTCATCACGGCTTCCTCCAATAAAAATTCGAGCTGAGTTATCCCATGAAGTGTCTTTATTATCCCTCTCTTGCAATTTCGAAAAACACTATTGAGAAAACGTTTAAGGTTGGATGTTAATAACTAACCATACCCACCAATCTTAACACTGGTGACAACCCAGAGTGACCCAATTTTCAAGCTTAAAACAAAACTATTCAACTCGATAAGTGTTTGAGAAAACGTGAGAGAGGATAATATTGGCATATCATTGTAATGATAAGTTTCCCATTGTCGAGTAGTCCTTGAGAATTTTCCATAGATGTACTGTGCTAACGTTCTCTGAGCAGCTCAAAAATTTTTTTTCTCAGTGCTATTCTGTCTTTTGTCTTTTGTGCCACAGTAGGTAGGAAAATTTTTTTTTCCTTATTTCCGTGCTTTACGCTTATTTCTGACGACCGTAAAATTTTCGTTTCCATTTTTTCTTTCTTTCCGTTTCAACTTTGTTTGAATGATTGAATAGGTAACTAGTAACGCAAAACCTTTTGACACTTTAATACCAAAGTTATTAGGCGTTGATTACGTAATTCCGTGCCGTTATAACTTAATTTTGAATTCAAAAGAAAAATTGCCAGTATGTCCGACACAGAGAAGGGTCCAGATCCCGCGCGCAGTAAGCCTATAACTCTTCCTCCTTTCATACCAGCAGAAAGCCAAACTTGGTTCAACCAAGTTGAGGCTATCTTCCGATATAATAAAATCACCAATTCTTCAGATATGTTTCATGCATTAATAGCTGCTGTGCCCACGCAAATGTTAAGCGACTCCAATGAACTGATCGTGAATCCGCCTGCTATAAACCCTTACGGGATCTTAAAAAGTAAAATCCTCGAAAAATTACAGTTGTCCGACGCGGACAAGTTTAGGTCTCTTGTGGATGCCTCGGCAATTCCACCTGTCTCTGTCATTTTCTCTCCTACTTCGTTAGTTAAGGAACTTAGAAAACTAGCAGCCGGTGTTGGCGTAGCTGAGGAATTCCTCGAAGAAGTGTACATGAACAAAGTACCATCTGCGGTGCGCCCTTTCCTGTCGATGGTCGGTCCGAACGAAAGTCTCGAGACCCTAGCTCAGGCCACTGAGACAGTGATGCGCAATTTAAACATGTCACAAGCACCGCAGGTAGCTTCCTTGAACGCATCAGCTGCGAATTTTAGCCCGTCAAATACTGCTAATAATCAATCCTCAGCGGCAATGGATACAATGCAACGCGAAATCGCCGAACTGAAACAAGCTGTCCAGAATTGCCAGTTAGGTCATACTGTAGCTCATATCCAGCCAGGCCCAAGGAATGTCTCACGTTACCATGCCTACGACTATCCCTATGACTATCCTCCCCCTCAACGTTTCGATAGAGGTAGATCTTATGATAGGTCAAATCAAAACCGCCACTCTAGATCGCGCTCTCGCGATGCTAATAGTAACCTATGTTGGTATCATCACAAGTTTGGTGACCAAGCACGAAAGTGCGGGTCCAGATTCTGTCCTCGTTATACCGAAATGACTTCGGGAAACGCCAAAAGCGACGCATAGTAGCGAGTACTGCGTTGCCTCACTCTCAGACTACTCGCCTTTTGACCATATTCGATCCCACTACCAAATATCGATTTTTGATAGACACAGGTTCAAGTGTGTCAATTATCCCAGCCACGGCTAAAGATAAAAACAATAATTTAGTGGCGACACTACACGCCGCAAATGGCACGCTAATAGCTTGTTATGGAGAGAGAGTACTCGAATGCAGTCTGGGATTGAGGAGAAATTTCACCTTTACTTTCATGATAGCAGAAGTCCAAGAGCCCATTATCGGTGCTGATTTCTTAGCGAAGTACGGGATCATTGTAGATGTTAAAAACCGTAGAATTAGGGACGAGGAGACACAGATCTCAATTCCCGCTTGTGGCATAACTAGAGCTAATGTCTTGCATTCCTTCTCTATTGCTTTCAAGAAAGAGTGCATGTTCGAGCAGGTCCTCGCAGAATTCCCTGCATTAACAAACTCTAACTTAGCTTCTAAAAATATGCAGACGAGCACAAAACACTTCATTGAAACAACTGGACCGCCAGTTTACTCCAGAGCTAGACGCTTACCGTCTGATCGATTGGCTTTAGCCAAGAAAGAATTCGCTAGGATGCTAGACAGCGGCATCATCCGCAGTTCCAAAAGCCCTTGGGCTAGCCCTCTCATGCTAGTACCCAAGGCTAACGGTGAATTCAGACCGTGCGGGGATTTCCGCAGGTTGAATGCCGTTACTCTACCTGACCGCTACCCTATCCCTTACCTACATGATTTTAGTGCAAATTTAGAGGGAGCACAAATTTTCTCATAAATCGACCTCTAGAGCGCCTTCCATCAAATACCACTTGAGGGAAGCGCGATACCTAAGACCGCGGTAATCACTCCGTTTGGTCTCTTTGAATTCCTCAAGATGCCTTACGGTTTAAGGAATGCTCCTCAGACATTCCAACGACACATGGCTGAGATCTTCTCGGATCTCACCTTTGCCTATGTGTATCTGGACGACATTTTGGTGGCATCCGCAACCCCGGAGCTACATAAAGACCATCTTAGGGTCGTGTTTGAAAGACTGTCTGATAATGGACTCCTGGTAAATCCTGCCAAATGTGAGCTCGGAAAGCCATCACTGATTTACTTAGGTCATGAAATCTCTAGCCTAGGTCTAAAACCTTTGCCCTCCAAAGTAGAGGTAATCAAAAACTTTCCTCTTCCACAGACCCAGAAGGAACTGAGAAGGTTCCTAGGCTCTGTTAATTTCTATCATAGATTCATCAGAAACTGCGCGCAAACTTTAGCGCCCTTGTCAGACTTGCTGGAACCAAAGAAAAAAAGTAAATCTACTGAGGTAAAATGGACGGATGCAGCACGCAAAGCTTTTGATGAGATAAAGCACAAGCCAGCTACCGCGACTGAATTATCATACCCTATCGCCAATGCTGACTCCAGTTTAGTGGTTGATGCCTCCAGTACTGCCGTAGGTGCTGTTTTGCAACAAAAAGTAGGGACTAATATCTCTCCTCTTGCCTTCTTTTCCAAAAAGCTATCGCCCACTGAGCGTGCTTACAGCGCGTTCGGTAGGGAACTCCTTGCTATCTATCTGTCTGTGAGACACTTTCGCTATGCTCTAGAGGCAAGGGAGTTCGTGATCTACACAGACCACAAACCCTTGACCTCGGCGATCAACATGCCTTGTGAGCGACACTCGCCAAGAGAAGCTCGACACCTGTCCTTCATTAGTCAGTTTACCACTGACATACGCTTCATTAAAGGGTTGGAGAATACAGTGGCAGACTGTCTGTCAAGGATTAACTCTATCAATCCCGGTGGTGAAATCACTTTCGGTAATATTAGTAATGCTCAGAAGGAGGATCCTGAACTTCAGGACCTTCTCAAACCTTCTAACACTTCCTCTTTGAAATTAACCTTGGTTGACGGCGTGTACCGTGATGCCGAGCGACTTTCTCGTTTGTATCTTCCTGCGACTCTCCGCAGAGTAGCTATTCTTCACTATCATTCTCTGTCACATTCTGGTATTAACCGTAAATTGCGTTTGATTTCCGATCGTTTCGTCTGGCCAGCGATGCGTAAGGAGGTCAAACAAATTGTGCAAAATTGCCATGCATGTCAGAGTAGCAAAGTTGTGAAACATAATCGTGCAGCGCTACAGAGTTGTGCATTTGCAGGACACAAATTCGACTCCGTACACATAGATTTGGTGGGTCCGTTGCCTTTGTCGCGCGGTCATTCTTATTTGTTAACCATAATTGATAGGTTCTCTAGATGGGTTGAGGCCGTGCCTCTTCCTGATACCCAAACTGAGACTGTAGCTCGCGCTTTCATGAGTAATTGGATTTCCAGATTTGGGGTTCCCTTAAGTGTCACGCATGACCGGGGATCACAATTTACCTCCAAATTCTGGAGAGAGCTTAGCACCGCCTTAGGGTGTGAAAACATTAATGCAACAGCGTATCATCCGCAGTCGAATGGACTTATTGAGAGAGTCCACAGAGATTTAAAGAGTGCGTTGCGTTGCCTTAATTGCAGTCACGATTGGACTGACAGACTTCCAGTAGCATTATTAAGCATTAGGAATTTGCATCGGCAGGATCAGCAGCGCACAGCAGCAGAAATGTTGTATGGGAAGACGCTTCGCCTCCCTGGCGACATTGTGGACCAAAACTGTTGCCTGAATTTTCATCTGCTGACCGTTCCGCATATGTAACCTGTCTCAAGGATTGCATGCGTCAGATCAAGTATGTTGCTCCAAGAATGCCTCTGACAAAAGACAAACTTGATCCTGCGTTGCAACAGTGCACACATGTGTACGTCCGTAATGATGGCATCAAACCAACTCTCACACGCCCTTATGATGGCCCATTCAAAATACTCAAACGGACGCCAAAGTATTTCGTCCTTGAAAGATCTGGTTCACCCGACCCTGTGAGCATAGATCGATTAAAGGTTGCGTATACCTCCGATAATAGTGTGATTTCTAACTCTTCATTCTCTCCACAGAACTTCCTTTCCACTGAGACTCGGTCATATCGTCCACCTCAGTTTCCTCAGTTGGCTGCATTGTTGCCTAGTCAACTTGAGTGTAATCCTTTCTTTGTGCCTGTACCTTCAAACCCTATCCCAAATCCTATCGTAGACTCTAATTCTAGCTCTCCTAGTGAAACAGCGACACGTCTGGAGAGACCAGACGAGACCGCTGCAGTAACTCCTGTACCAAGAACTCTTGCTGATCTAAATTTGCAGACCCGTTTGGTGAAGCTTCCCCGCTCAGTAACATTTTCCGACCGCCAAACCCGGCATGGTCGCGTAATTCGAACTCCTTCCCGCTACAAATGATTGCAGCGGGTGGACCTTTCGGTCTGCGCCTTGGGGGGTAATGTAGCACTAGCTACAAAGTGTAAAATTATAAAATTTCTCATTCGCACTTAAATAACATAATTATTGACATTAAAAATCATACTCTAAATTATTATTAATAATTTTCTACTTATAATTAGTAATCCTTGAAGTTTTTGTGTAAATGCATGAGATATAAAATAACGATCGACATTTTCGAGTTTGAAGCCTCTGGGAATTGGCAATACCGCGCGGGACGCTTGGTTTAGCGTCACTCTCTCTCGTGCCTTTCTAGCTTGTGCGTTACACCGTTCTTATCCTCGACGGCACCAAACGCCACAACACACATTCCTGGGTCTTGAGTTTTACAAGTTAAATTCACGTGGCATCTTATCTCTCACTAAACCATCGAGATACACCACGTAAATTGCTTATTTGTGACGTGAGACGTTCTGACTTTGGTCATATATCACTTTGAAATCACTTGGTTCGAAGCTAGTAGAGCCTAGTATATTACTACAAATGGCTAATTAATCTACCCGCTCAACCACGACAACTTGCTTTTCACATCGTGGAATTATTCTAAAGTCTGAACCCATAAATAGTGACTCATCCACACGTCACGGGTGGAATTGATATTCTGTCAGTCGCTAAAATTAAACAGACCGTGAACCTCCACAAACACACTCACTTACACCTGGCCAACGTCATCGCTCGCCGGACCTCGCCTGCACGGAGTTTCCCATCTAAAAGAATATCGTCAGAAGTCAAGCACGCCATCGGTCATCACGGCTTCTTCCAATAAAAATTCGAGCTGAGTTATCCCACGAAGTGTCTTTATTATCCCTCTCTTGCAATTTCAAAAAACACTATTGAGAAAACGTTTAAGGTTGGATGTTAATAACTAACCATACCCACCAATCTTAACACTTATACCCAACGGGGAAAATCTCCGCGCCAGCGCCGGGATACGAACCCTCGTCTCCAACATACAAGGCTGATCCCTTAACCACTGTGCCACGGAGAGACCACGTAGAATGAAGGAAAGCAAGAAAAACAGTTCATTTCCAAAAATGTTAATATATGAAATTCTTAACAATGGATTTTAAAATTTTTAACACGAAGGTCCTTAATTAACCGTACATTGGTAATATAATAGCCATATCCAAAGTTAAACAAACGTTTGAGCAAATAATCGCTTCTGTTAGCGCCAACTTGCACTGAGAAGTAGGAATGATTAGCTTAAGCTTTAAAGCTTTAATAACATTAGGAGATAATCTGGGAAGTCAAATCGGTGGATATAATAAATTCTTTACCCTAGTAATTCCCATTCCCAAGAATGTCATTGGAAAAATGTAAACAAATACCGACCAGTATCTATTCTGCTAATTTTCTGTTATACAGGGTGTTTCAGAATTCGAGGTACAAAATTGCACACTAAGTAAAAAATGACTTAGGCCTAATAAACACTTTTTCTCCTATGCAATTTTCTAAAAATCGGGCTTTTGAGATATTATCTGCTTATTGTTTTATTGCATAAATAAATGTTTTTAATAGGTAGTTTGAATTACCCCCAGAGGATAAACTGCAAAAATTCATCAACTCTTGGAATAAATTGTGAGCGTAATTTGATGAGTTTTGCTACACGCGGACCATGTCAATGTGGTCTTAAAATGTATATCATAATACCACACTTAGATTTTTACCATCGCTTTAGGCTTTAAACTCATAGAAAAGGAGCTTAGATTGAAGGCAAGATGTTGCCAACGAGTGTTAACAGTTTTTTTTAAGGTAAAAGTCTTCGGTAAGAATCCAATCTTATAAAACTGCTATTCTTCAAAGGTGTCTTAATAAAGGGGATGTTACATATTCCTCCTGTGTTAAAAATAGAGCCGAACTTCCGATAACAATGTTGATAATGTTACATTAAAGACAGCAATTTTGAACATCTATTGCACCCTTGTACAGTGCTCGCTGCTTCATTCTGTTCATTTCTACAGCAGATTTAGAGGCAAGTCAAAGCCCTTGGAGAACTTGAGAATCGAAAATTAAGTTGTAACTGCGCCTGGTTAAATTTTCCGTGTGATTGTCCGCATACTTTGAAGTCGAATAATGTCAAGGTTCCTATGATATCATATCTCTCTGCCACATTTATATGATTTATATTCTCTGATAGTGCACTCTGCCACAATATCAGAATTCGTTTCCTGCTACCAGAAATGAACTCGGCTGCCAGGGTTATCAAAAATTGGAGACAGTAAAACGGCATCTCTCACGAGCCATGTTACATTTTAACACAATTATGGTAATCTTTTCGGCCGAGTAAGCTAGAATCATGTGATGCTGGAATCATTACATGACCTTCAGTTGATTCTTTAATCATTCTGTTTAGAAACTTCTTTGTTTGTATACAACTTATCAGAATTATGAGAACCATTTTCAAATTGAGCTTAAATTTTTATTTCATGTTTTATGAAAGACACGTCTTTTCAAAGAGCCAATATTTGTTTTCTCTTATTTATTTTAGAAACTATAGAAGCTTGCTTTAACCCCTGTATCTTTCAAACAACGAAACTTTTAAATTTCGATTTTTTGACGGCAAAAGAAGCTTTCGCTATACTTGATGATGTGCGTAATGAACCTAGGAGCAATTTTTCCTCTCCTCAGGCAGAAGATCTTTTGGCAACATTACACGGGACCTTCTTCAGTGCTACGCGATGATGATGCCTGACAGATCAGGCTTGTATTAGAACAACGCTTGCGAAATAACTTACTTTTGTCTCCTTGCAAGACGGTTGAAAACACAGATATCCTATAATTAAAAGGTAAGTTTTAAATTGCACCCCAATTTTATTATTTTCTTATAGAACTATTGTTATGCAATGGGAAATGTTGGCATGTATCTCATGTGGCAACTTGGAAATAAACGGTTTTTCATTTTTCGTTATGCTAAGCTTGAAAATGAGCACAGTCAATAATGTAGAACAACTTTCTTGTTGGGTCAAAATTGCCGAAACTTTGTAATTAAATCTCTCCGAGTACTGGGAAAGTTAAAGTGCATTTGCCCTTGATATTGTTCAGAAGAGAGCTCCACAGCGACAGCTTTAGATAATTTCTTTTGTTTTAGGTTTCGGAAATGCATTAGCAGAAAAACGAAAACCCTTTATTAGAAAAAATCTGCTGAGGACTTTTTTCATACAACTTAAAATGATTCATACCCGAAAAATAAATTTAGCTTAAAACAGGCAGCTTGGCATTGGCTTGTCAGACAGCTTGGCCTGACAGGCAGCTTGGCACAGGCAGCTTGGCTTGTCTTGCACGAATTATTAGGTGCTTATGGAACAGGGGGATTAATATTGGCCTGAAATAAAATAGTTCGCTGGCAAAACCTGAAGAGACATCTAAAATACTAACCGAAGGTTATCTTTACACTCTAATGAAGCATAGACTATGCGGCCATTGCGTAAAGAGTAATTTCCTTTTCATTCTACATATATATCAATGGGAAATTGGTTATGATAAACTTACACCGCCAACACATAAATCGTAGGCGTGGGAAAATGGTAATAAAAATGACTCGCTTTAGTATTCAATATTATCCATAGCAATGAAAGGATATTTCACCGCATCGCCTCAACTTAGTCTAATTTACTTACCTTCTATAGATTAAACCATTTCCAAAATTTGCGGCCTTTTATAAATATTGATATAAATTAATAGCGATAAACTCAATGAAATGTTTCGGCAGTTAATCCTCAAAAACAAAGAAATTTTGGGGTAAAATGATAAGTTTCGTTTTTTTTTAAGAAAAAGTCAGACATGGATCATACTGTAGTAATATCACAAATTATAACCGCTCCTAGGGACTTTGTTTAGATTTATTAACGGGTTTATCATTCATAAAAAACATGCAGATTATACAAAGTTGAATAAAATTTGCCATTTCAAAACAAATGAGATCAAAATCCCGCTGATAATAGAAATCAAAGAGACCCATAAGCGAAAGGAATGTTAAAAACAGCAATAATCACTCTCCCACATTTGTCAATCCATAGTTGGAAGGGAGCCATTGAAGGCAACACCTCACACTCAGGAACCATGTCACTGATGAGGGCAAATTACGGTATTCAAGGGGGCAAATGAAGGGTGGGTGTGTTCACGCTCCCCATCGGCACGCAGCGTAGAGCGCTGCATAATGCGGCACCGTTTCCTCAGATCTGACTGGCCGCGGTTTGGAGCAAGCCTCCAGCTGGCGGGATAAAGAAGTGATTGTTTCACATAAGAAGCGATTGTTCGGCAGCGGCTTTTGTGTTGGGGTGAAAGCTTCGTTGAGTCGTTGGGCGGACATCATCACCTCGAACGCTTCAATGGTTGCTAATGAAAGCGGCCATTATGAAGAACATCACGCACCTGAGTTGCATTGTTTCTTCCAGCTCTCTGATAGAGAAGTCATCCGTGGATTCGAGCGCGCTCTGCGGTTCATATAAAAACGAAATAACAGCGGCGAGATTCAATTGACGGCAGTTTGTGTTCAAAGAAAGTTTCAGAAAAGGATAGACGGTTTGTGAGGAGAATGTGCTTTATTCAAATGTTGAATTTAAAACAATTTTTGGGGGCGATTGTAAGTTATTAAACATTTCGAACTATTTGCTGAATGTAATTTACTATGCCAAAATCATCATTCATATTAAAATGTAAACCAAAACCTGGCTGATCAGTAAGCTTTGATGATCACCGTACAATATCGTGACAGGAGAAAATTCAATGAACTTAACAAAGGCTACTCGACCTGTTCGAAGTTGAGCACTAGCAGCTTGTTCTCGCATTACAGAACATGTGTGAGATAGAGAATTTCTCCCGAAACAAGCATTCATTTCATTTGAGAGATCCGTATAAATACTCTCTCAAGCAGTCAATTTGTAATACACAATGATGCTGTTCATAAGAAACAATTCTGGTGAATATCAAATGAATTTACACTCATCCCATTTCTGATTTATTTGTTGTAAACGATCTTTCTTTAATGGGTTCGAATCATTCAGAAATGCAGTCCAACAAGAAGAAGATCCCATGGAAATGAGTGTTTCGCACTTATTGCGTAGTGAACGCTGGTGTGCAATTAAAATTAGCTGAAATTTAACAACAGTAAAATGCCAGAATTGACTTGTGTCAACGCGTATATAGTAATTCAAGAAGTTATTGTAATTAACTTTAGTTTAAGGTTGTTGAATAGAACCAATTGAGCGTTGTTTAATCGACGCATATCTGTCACATGCTACAGAAGTCATTTTGCAATAAATTGATCGGAACTTCAATGTTTTTCCTTTGTGAGCAGTAAAGAAAAAATACAATAGGCTGTTTGTCACTGAACGCATCACGTGATGGCAGCTTGGTTCAGCTCAGTTCTATAAAATGATGTATCCGAATATAGCTATAATGAAGGCAATAGAAATATATTAATAATGTATTACCAATATTACTGTGAATTCTTCCTTATTTACCACTACAGTTATTATTACGCGTAAACCATATTAGCTGATTGTATCATTGTCATCATAATCTTTAAAACTTATTCCCTCTTGTATGTGAACTTATGAAAACGCCCTCAGCAATCTGTTTGCACCAATGTAGTGATATCGAACTCCAATATTATAACAAATAAATAATAGATGTGTGTGTAAACATCTATGACAACTGTGTGTCACATTTTTTAACATCGCAATTAGTAATTTTTCACCAACCAATGTTACTGTGAATTCTTCTCTATTTACCACTACAGTTATTATTACGCGTAAACCATATTAGCTGATTGTATCATTGTCGTCATAATCTTTAGAAATTTATTACCTGTTGTATGTGAACTTGCGAAAACGCCCTTAGCAATCTGTTTGGACCAATGTTGTGATATTGAACTCCATTATCACTCGCTCATGGACTGAGTTTGTGTGTACTCACGAAATCGCGCTAGATTTTTCTTTTTTACTCTATTCTCTCTTACCTAATAAGCTACTTTTTAGACTGAAATATCCCTTTAAGCTTGACTCTGTATTTCGTCTTAAGCTCTATAGTACCTAATTCTTACTTTTACTTATTTTAAATGACTGATCACCCTATAATATTTGAGGAAATCGATCCAGATTTCAATCATTTGAACAGAATATATCCAAACCTAAACGACTCTCAAGAGTGTAGGTATACTAATATATCAGAATTCAACGAAACTATACGAATAACTGACCGAGATTTCTCACTCCTGTGTTGGAACTGTAGGTCACTCTATCCAAAATTGGAAGAGATACAATGTACTATTACTGAACTTAAATATAACCTAGACGTGATTAGCTTCACCGAAAGCTGGCTAGATGACTCGACTAAAGACATGATTCGATTTGAAAATTATCATAGTTACCATTCGCTAAGAAAAAACCAGCGGGGCGGAGGCATCAGCACATATATATCTAACCACATAGACTCGAGAACCATAGCAAGTGCAACCATGAATCAGGATCATATAGAATCACTCTTCGTAGAACTTTTTAGAGATGGTAAACGCATTGTGCTTGGAACGGTGTATAGGCCTCCTACAGCCTGTCCTATATCCTTCCTGAATGAATTGAATCGTATTATTTCTCAGTTCAACAGGCCCTTATACAATGACATAATAATATGCGGTGACTTCAATTATGATCTACTGAAACATGAAAGCCATGAACCAATCTCTAATTTCCTAACTACCCTTCAGTCTCAATCCTTCCTTCCGATCATTACAAAGCCTACACGAATAACCTCAGAGTGTGCTACGCTGCTTGACAATAACTTTATGACAGACCCTAGTGATTTTCTTGCTGGAATAATTACTTCTGACTTATCAGATCACTTCCCAGTTTTTCTTATTAAGAAAAATGTCTATATTGCTTGCACCAAGGCACGGGCTGAAACTTACTCATATCGTAAAATAAACGAATCAAATCTTGAAGAAATGCGCACCGTTCTAGAAGAATCAATGCCTACATTGCACATCTCTCAACAAAACAATAATACTACGAGCATTGATGAAGCAGTAGTAAAGTTGACTGAAACTATAATGACCGCATACAATCAGTGTTGCCCAATTGTAACTCGTACAGTTACCCCGAAAAATAAACATAAGCCCTGGATTACCAGAGACATCGTGATAAATATAAAGAAACGTCAAGCGTACCTAGCCCTCCTTTGCGAAGGACGAATATCTAGAGAAACATATAACCGATTTAGAAACTATGTAACAAACCAGATAAGAACATCAAAAAAGAACTACTTTACGCTCAAGTTTACTCAATTCAAAACTGACGTTAAAAAGATTTGGCATCTCCTTAACTCCTGCTGTAAACCGAATAATACCGATAAAAAGAAAATTGAATATGTTGTTCAAGATAATGTAAAATATCATGAGAAGAAAGAAATTGCTAATCTCTTTAACAACTTCTTCGTAAACGTAGGGAAAACAATAGCTGATGGTATTCCAAGTGAACCTACTGATCACCTGGAATTTATGGATCATATTCGAGAACCCAACTCCTTTTTCTTTACGCCTACAAACTCCTCCGATGTAATTACGTGCATGAACAACATGAAAAATAAATCGAGTGGGTTACAAACGTTTCCGACTAAAGTACTTAAAGTTATTGCTGACATTGTAGCCCCACTGATATCAAATATTATTAACCAGTCTCAAGTAACCCCTATCTTTAAAAGTGGTGAAAAAACCTGTGTAAACAATTATCGACCTATCTCCATTCTACCAATTATTAGCAAAGTATTCGAAAAGATTGTGTATAAAAAAGTGTACTCTTATTTTGAACAAAAATCATTTCTTTACGATAAACAATAGGGTTTTCGCTCTAAAAAATCAACAACACAGGCTATATTAAATCATTTACAATTCCTCTATTCTAATATAGATGAAGGAAAGCCTGTCTTCTCTGTATTTCTTGACTTCCGAAAAGCATTTGATTGTGTGGACCATAAAAAACTATTATCGAAACTACACTGTTATGGCATTCGAGGGATTGCCCATGATTGGTTCAGATCATACCTAACAAATCGGAAGCAATACGTTGTCATTGACGACGCAAAATCAGACCCACAGACAATTAGCCATGGAGTTCCACAAGGATCTGTTCTCGGGCCTCTCTTGTTTCTGATTTTTATCAATGATATTGTAAAATCTACATCATTCTTCAAATTCATACTTTTTGCCGATGACAGTACGCTTTCTGCGGTCCTTCCGAACCAAAATCCTGCTATGATTGTGGAGAGTATAAATACTGAACTTCACAAGGTTTCATCGTGGCTCAAAGCTAATAAAATAAGCCTAAATATCGATAAAACAAATTATATTACTTTCTCATACAAGAAAGATGTATCTCTCCCATGCATTAAAATTGGCGAAGGTGAAATCGAAGAAACCAACTCATGTAAGTTTCTGGGCATCATAATAGATAAACATCTGACCTTCAAAGAGCACATCACTCATATTAGTTCTAAATTATCAAAATCCATCGGAATCCTAAATAAAGTTAAAAATTTTCTGCCTGAAACAGCTTTACAAATGCTCTACCGAACGCTCATTTCTCCATACTTGCAATACGGAATAGAAGCATGGCACGGAACTGATAAAAATAAAACCAACAAAATTTTTACTCTGCAGAAAAGGGCTGTCAGAGCGGTAAAGAACCTAGAATATAATGCTCACACAAATGATTCTTTCAAAAATTTACAAATACTTAAACTTTCGGATCTATACAAAATCTCCATCTGTATTTTCATTTACAAAACATTAAGAAATGATGGCGACAATAGCCTAAGACAATTATTGACTGCGCAAACTGGTCATCACGACCATTTAACCCGAAATAGAAGTAAATTCATGCTTCCTTATTATTCAAAGGCCAGGTCGCAACACAGTATTCTCTTCGTTGGAACCAAAACTTGGAACTCTATACCTGCAGAGATCCGTGAATGTAATTCGTACAAAGTATTCAAAAGACATCTTGAGTCTCACTTCCTATCAGAATACTAGTAGTGTAAGATCACCGTGTCGAAATCTTGCCTCCTACATGTAACTAATGATAATGTCATAATGTAACTTGCCTTGTGTACCATAACCAATCTTCTCTCTGCTCTTGAATCGTTTTATCGAACATACTGTTAAATATAGCCGACTTGTAAAATATCGAGTTAATCATCTCAATGATCAGTCTAATGCGAAACTAGGTTAAGTGAACTAGGTTAAACTTTTGTACACCCTAGAATAGCGTGATGGTAGGATGCCCTAGAAGTCGCTGAACTTATTCGGGCCCACAGGTAGCTATACTCAAATTTGACCATTGTACTAGACTTAAGTAAAACTCTACCTCTGTATCACCTACCTCTGTATCTCCTGTGGTAAATAAATTGTTTAAATTGTTTAAAAAAATTGTTTAAATGTAAGCTGATGCAGTTCGGGTAAGACAATTGGGGAAAAGGGACCACACCACGCCACTCTCTCTTTATGAAACTGGACTCAAATATATTGTAGTTAAGATCCCTTTTTATAAAGTCCGGCAAGTATTCGTTTCTCATCACCTTTCAATGAGTAATGCTGTGCTGGGGATCAATTTTCAAATATTTCTCCCATGATTAAATTTAAAGCCCTCAGTTTTGAAGTTTATAATCGAGAAGTTTTTAACGTAAGTTCAGTTTCAGTTTCTTTAGTGTTTCAACATTTCTCCTCTACAGTACGTTTAGTCACTCTTACGTGACAAATTGTCAGTTAGATATGATATTAGAATTTGTTCTAAAGCAGGTGCCAATAGTGAGATAGCAGAAAAATCTGCAGTTGTTTAACACTTCTGAAAAATTTCCTACTGTACGCTTTTTGAGTTATGTGGCTTTTGTGTCGAATCGCTGAGTATTTCGATTTACCGGGCTGTATATTGATTTAAGAACCTCTGGTTGTTCTTAACAGAAATTGCTTTGGTGGAATAATCGTGAAGGTCCTATGTAATTTTAGTCAATGTGTTGAAGTTCCTAAGGACTCCAAAGAGTTATAATTAAGGAAGTTCCTAAGGACGCTCAACAACATCAAGTTATGAAATTAATTTAAGTTTTTCAGTGTTTATCTTCCATGTATCAGACTATATCAACTCCGCATGACGATTATACTGATGAATTTTTCACAGGTTCAAGATAAGATTTAGTTTGTGGAATGAGGCTTCAAACTCATTATGTTTTAATTCTAATTTTTCTTCTGGTCATTTCATTTTATTGTGAGTAAACCAAAACCTGGCTGATCTTTTACGTTCAGTTGCGTGTGATCTATTATTGAGAGCTGTTTCCTGAGCCCATAAATGCAAACGACTACCTAATATTCTAGTTATAATCAGCACTAGCTGTTCTTACTAGTCTTATACGTGTAATTATATGTGAGTTGAATTGCTTTTATTTAAAAATGCACGCTTCTCGTAGAATTTGTTGCCACATGTTAATTGTTACAGTGCGTTCTCAATTTTCTCTATACTCAGTAATAAAGTATATAGGTACAATGCTGTTATATTAGGTCGATACTTGAGAGGCTTTAAAACGTGTTGTAAAAACAGCTCTCAAACTGTTGCATTGTGAGCTATGTATATTTAGTTTGGGAAAGATAAAACATTTGTACAAGAGTGATCCCATGAATTGAGTCTCATCAAGACTTTTTTCCAACAAATGAAGTTGGGGTTTTATATCTAGTATACTTCTCGGTTGTTTTTAAAGTTAAGGCAAAATCTTTAAGAAAACAGTAGTTCCCTCGGTCTATTTCAACATCAGAATGCCTATAAACGTCATTGTGGTGAGTAACATTCTATAGCCCTTACAATGCTCTCAGAACGGAGAATTTGCTCTGTGCGCGTTATTTTTTACCACTCACGTCTGCTTGAGCGTTGATGTGGCGAGTTTGAGTCACAGGATTTTCATAAGTTTAAGCATAACTTTTGCAAGCAAGTTTTCATTCCCAGCCTCTAAATTTTTCTCGAAATTTGAATATCTGAAATATCGTGGTGCAGAGGTAATGTGATTTTTGGAAGGTTTCCCCCGAGAGCGATATACATAAAGCGAAATGAAAGTTTAATCATTTTACTTTTGATAATTCTGGAAAAAACTCATGCATTCTCTTATTTTCTTAAAAAAACTTGCTCTTCTTCACTACCTTCTTCCTCAACAACACAATACGAACACAGGTTCAACGGATCAGAAGCCACGCCTTTTCCACAAACTGCCGGTCGTGTTGCACGCCAGAAAGACGCTGCACTCGAATGTTGCTCCCGCCTCACCCCTCCTCCCCGCCCGTCGCTGAGAGGCCCCCCGTCGGGATCAAAGCGGCGCCGTCGGCCCTGACAAGCACCTCGTCCCCCGAGACACGCTCTAAACGACACAGGCCGTCATTGACACAGCGGGTGTAGGCTAAACTCCACAATTAGCTTATCATTTCTCCTTAACTCAATGAGACGCAGTGCAAACCTCTTGATGACGCGACTGCATTTACCGTTATTTCGTTCTTAAAGAAAAGGTCTCACTCGAGTGCAGTGACTAGACAAGGAGGGTCTCTCCTGGCTTTTGTACAGCGAGCTGGATGCTGATATCCCGTGTGAGATCGTTCGAGATGACTGCATGCAGCATTCGTCCATACTTCAGAGAGAAGAATGGTACTACTTGCTGTGAGCACGCCAACTTTCTTTTTCTACCATCCTCTTCTTAAAATTGATTTCCTCAGTTCAGCTGGAGGTCTTCCATTGCAGGGAAGTTAATGCATCGAATGTTATTTCTCCCATACAAAGGATCAGAAAGCTTCGACTGATGGGAATGGACGAATCGTTTTCTGTCTCCTCAATAAAGCCGCATGCAGATCATCTGGCAAAAAACGGACAACCTAAAGCGCTGGACGATCTCATCATCCGTCTTTTAAGCGCATGCTTGGGACCGTGTAGCAAGAGATGGAGTAGGTGTTCGCTAGATACGGATCCACTTTATCTTTCATGGACGCGTGTGATTTTATATCCTAGCTTAAATGGAGACAATAAGACTGGCTTTGAGCGCAGAGACACGGCATCCATCATATTCTTCGAGCTGCGGCAAGCAGAAGTAACGTATTCAGAAAAAAATGTTCACTATGAGATGAGGCCCTTATATAAAACGAACTCTGATGCGCTCGCTTCTTTAGCTGAAAATAATTAAACAGCTATCATGAAAACCATAAATGTCAAATAAATAGTGGGAGAGGGTCATGAAAAATGTTTTTGTTTTATTTCTCATAAATACAAAAGCCCTTATATATTGAATTTCAATGATCTGTGTTAGGGAATGCAAAGTTGTAAATTCTCGGAAGTTAATCAAGGCCTGAAGAGCATCTTTATACAATTTGTAAAATATCTATGTGAGCTCATAGTAGTAAAGATAAATTTCACTATTCCCTATTTTGCGACAGTCTCTTACTGCAAATTAACTCCATTCCAGGAATATTTTGATAGATAGAAATTAACTGAAAGCTAGAATTAGAGTAATTAAAGCCTTGCACTGACAGATCCTGCTTGCAGGTTTCCACAATTTCCGTCATTCCTTATGAGCGAATTGAATAAAAATATAGTAAAATAAAGCGGGGCATTTATAGGTACATACATATGCATTTTGAGGCATAGAACATATCAGAAGCAGGCGGAAAAAATAACTATGAGGATATTTCTTACGTTGTGAAAATTTCAAATGAATTACAAACTTCAACATTAAAGGTAAAAAATAGGGATAGCGAATCTAATTCAAATGGTCTTGCATTCCGAAAAACTGAAAAATCGTGGAGTTCGGTCGCGTGTTTCTCAGGGAAACTCGCCTTTTCGTCGAATGCTTTTAACATTCAGTTCGTCTTCTGATCATAGTCTTTTTCTTTGATGTTTCAGAAGCTCGCATGGCCGCTCCATTTGCTACAAAAGCTTCTTATTAATTCACGGGCAGAGCATTAGTGTATTAAGAGGAGCTTCCTGCTGGAGTTTCTCAGCCCGAGAGATCCCAGAAAATCTCCGTAGAGTTCGTCTCATCCAATTGTCCCGTCTTGGGGGAGTAGTTCCCTCCGCTTTTACAAGGAGCCTTCCGTAATCCATGCTTCTAGGCCTAATAAAGAATTGTCCTGAGTTTTGAAGCCATATAGCCGGCCTGCTTGAGAAATCTCGGTTCCTAATTTGACGGGAGAAGCACTGTGCTCTTCTCAAAAGAAATTCTTCAAAGCGAGACTCATTTGCTAAAAGAACGTAGAAATTTAAGCATGTTTTTTGATTGAATCTAATTTATTACACCTACTTGTGCGGTAGTTCATTCCCAGAAATATCTATTAGGAGGAAATTTTCTAGACTCCTCACACTAGAAATGAGGTTACAGCTTCTACATTTGCGAGTGCGGCAGACCATGCAGCAACATCCCAGCATACCGACGCTGGATGTGGCAGGAATGCATCCGTGAAAAGTAAATCCCTGTTCAGTATTTGAGTTATGCGTCATTAAAATGAACAAAATCAATTAGCTTTGATAAAATATGACTGGCTGCGCTCAAACTATCGGTGATTGCGCAAGAATTCTGTGTTCGTGGTTTTAAAACTTCGTGGGAGTAGGAATACGATCTTGTTTTATGTTTTTACATGACCTCGCGAGCAAATAGTTGGTACATGAGAATGAAATAATTTGAATGCAGTTTAATAATGCAGAAAATAAAATGCTGAGTTTTCAGACGTTGTTAATAATTTACCACCGTGTATTGTAGTCTTTTGTTTCTCAGTAATGAGAGTTCAAAAATAATCAAAAATGAATGAATAATTCACTAAAATGAGAATTTCCGCAGTTGGAAAAACTTAACTATGTAAAAGTAATGTTCAAACGTTCCTTGCTTTTAAAATTTGCCACGTAAAGAATTTCTTTCATGTTTCAGACACAAGGAAGGAAAAATATGAAATTTTACTCATTCTGTTCTGGGAAAAATATACTACAGCGATTTATAACTTTTTTCGCAATAATAATTCCATCAAAGGAGACCAGCAGAGCTGAACAGAAATACTTTAGCTACATAGTCATTAGGAAATTAGTAGTTTTATTTTTCAAATTGTCATGAAAATAAACACAATTGGCATTAGAAATTGCAGACTTATTTGAAGCAATGATAAAATGAATAATGCAAGTAATTTCAGGACAATATACAAGATAATTAATAAAAGCAGGTGTTGTCCAAATCGTGGAAAATAAAAATGTAAGCTGCTTGGGAGGCTTCTCTCTGAAGTATTTCTTCGAAGAAAAATGCCTTAGTTTTTTTTATAATAATTGTCGCTGTTAACTAATGTGGTTGTCCTGAATTGGTGAGCAGCTTGTGTTGCTGCGCTACTCAGCAGGTCCCAATCTTTTGGTCACTCCAGCAGGGCTCGTAATATGGTCAGTTCCTTATTTTTTCCCTCTTTGCTTTCAACTGATACCAATTTTTTCTCTTTTTTCACCTTAGCTTTTGCCAGAGAGTGGTCCAAAAAAGGGATATTTTATCGTATTTAGAAATTACCTTAATTTTTTGATCGAATTATTTTAAATGAATGAGCTAAATCTGAAAAATCAGGTGCACCAATACTAACCAGGTAACGTAAACAGTAAATAATTTAGATGAAAATCTTTAACATTCAGAAGAAAATTCTAATTGTGGAACAACAATTTCAGAACCCAAGCCTTGAAAGAGGCCGTGGCGGCCCCATCATATGGCCACCAAGCTCTTCTGATATTACATACCTAGATTTCTACCTCTGGGAACATTTGAAGAATTTTGTGTACGAAATGCTGATTCGTTCCAAAGGAGACCACCTCATCAGTAGAATTGTTGTTGAAGCCACCATAAGGATCGTGAAATGCTTGGTGTATACGATCGCGTCCGGTAATCTTTGCCCCGGCGTATGAACGCCTGCATCGCAGTAAATGGATGTCACATTGGTCACCTTTTGTAAATATCTAACCTAATTTGAAAATCTGTTTTTTTTTGTGGTCACGTTAATTGAGACTGAAGTTCTGCTGCTTCTTGTGATAATAAAACTGCTATACTTACTTCCACATTTTATTTCCCTGCCACTCTTAAAATATAAATTTTTCTTCAGTATGTTTTAAATTTCAAAGCCTTTTTAACTCTTTAACAAAGCATTTATGACCTCAGAGTTATTGAGAAAAAATGTTTATTTCAATGGTCTCAGCTTGCTTTAAATTTTGTTCAACAGCCGCTCATCTGTATATTGGCTACAATATATCAATTCACGGTGATGGGAGAACCATGAAAATCTTCAGGAAACTCATTTGCATATTAGTGATAAAACTGAGAGAGGAATAGATAAAATCTCATATAAAATATTTCAGCTAAATGCTGCTTTCAGATTTAGGATGTTCTGTGAAAAGGAAATACACAAACAGAAGTTAACGATTTTCATTAGGCATAATATAAAATAGAATGAGTGATGGCAAATAACATCCATATTTGATTGCATGAAGGGATACTGAGACAGTTGTTTAAAACTCGCTTATATTTTAAAACGTTAATGACTTCAGAATTCAAACATCTGAGTGAAACTGTGCTGTAGCTGAGATAGAAAACTGATGAATTGAAACCAAATAACAGCACTGACCAGAATACTCACAAACAAACAAAAGTGGAAGTTTTGATAAAGGAAACCTGTTCTAAAATCCTACCTTCATACGTGACCTGTAACTCACGTGAACGGTTTGCTTACATATCACTCTCATAGTAAAGAAGACACACTGATGTTTTGTCAGGCATGCAGGTAAAGCTGTTGAGCTACTGTCGAAGCTACACTCGCTTTTCAATTCGTTGTAACCTATCAACTCGCACCCGCAGGTACATTATGTTTTCCCTTGAATGCTTTCGATTCTTTTTTTGAGGCTGAGCGATAATATAAAATTATGCAGAGTCGGGCCACACGGAAGAAAAATTGTTCTCCAGTTAGAGTTGCCTTCCCCTACAGACAAGGAATGAGGATAGAAGTGCGCTCGCACACTCTGGCACACCGAACTCAAAATTACTGTTTGACAACTCCTGTGAAATTATCGCGAAGGGTTAATGGTTGTGTCCTTAGATTCTGTCTAGCAGGCTAGTAGCACAGAAGGATAATTTGGCAATGTTTATCGTCATAATGTCTGATATGTACAAATTACATTTGTCGTTATTCACTGGAACGAAATTTGTTTGAGAATAATTCGAAAAAGGAATTTCTGTTATACACGTTCATTTGCGAATACAGAGTCAATGAGTTTGTCAGATATTCATAATTAAGCTCTCCTGAACGTTTTATTCCACACTAAGTTTAATAAATATGAGTGACACTTCTGTTAATGAGAACATCTTTAAATTGCACCCTTTTACAGAATTTTTCCAGTTTTGAAAAGTTTCTACTTGTATCAAACGTTACCAGTTGAAAATATCCTTCCGAATTGTAAACATTATTCGGAACTGCACAATGCACGTAAGTCTTTAATTTAATGCGGCTGCCTTAGCTACATAAGTAAATGAGCCTGCAAGTAGGACACGAAATTGTATAGCAGTAAAAATTTTGGGGTTTAAATTGCACAGAGGTTCAATTGATCATGCACAGCATGCTCTACTACTTCCTTCTGTGAATAATTCCGCAGGTTGCGGCCTCTTGTGAGCTTAAATATTCCCTCGGCGCATATTGATTTTAATTCTCAAGAGCAAAACCCCAGCACGGAATTGGAAAGAAAGCATTTGAGTGGCTTGAGGGCATTCACGGAAATATTTCTCCTCCAGATTTGCGGTATTCACCCACTCTAGGTTACTTGTAGTAGTGCATACTGTACTTAAGCGCTGATATTCATAGATGTGTGATCGAATTCTCACGTATTTCGAGAGCGCAGTGGCGCCTTTACATGTATCACTGCAAAACAAGCTGATTGGCAACATGGAAGTTTCATTCCCCTCATTTTTCACCAGTGACTGCTCCCTTGGCATACTCTGGTAACGCTGTAGAAAAATTCATGTTCTGAACCTTGCAGCGTTTCTCAAATGAAGAGTATTCTTCAAATAAGGATTCCGGATTAAATATAAGCTGGTTGTCTAATAACATTGCTAACTAGCTGTGAAGTATGGAAACAGACTGAAATAATGAACACTAATGTTGGTCTGCATGTAAATAAACTTACGCGAGATGACTTTGAACCACACCAGAAAACATTAAAACGAACGTTGGAAAGGCTCGAATGCATAACACTATACCTTTTTCGGTTCAAGTTAAAATATCTGACTTTCAAGCTAAAATATCTGACTTTCAAGTCAAAATAGCTGACTTTCAAGTTAAAATAGCTGACTTTCAAGTTAAAATATTTGACATTCAAGTTACAATATCTGACGTTCAAGTTAAAATATCTGACATTCAAGTTGAAATAACTGACATCTAAGTTACAAATTTTAAATTTCAGAATATCCAATCCTCTGTCACCCCTTGCTGGGGAAATTTCATGTATCATTTCTCGTGCTCAAATATAGCCTGTAAGTTTGGAGCTGATTTCAGCGAAACATTGAAGCTGTTACAGACATTTAATTTTAACAGGTCAGCTTCAGTAGCAACTCATAATGATTTTGCATGTTTATTATTGTTTTGTAATTTAGTCACCTGCTCTACAGATGATGTTTCATTGAAACAGATTATATTCAATTGACATCAAAATACTTAGGATCTGGTGTTAACTTCCAATATTGAAATCGAATTTTATTTTGGTAGGCAGCAAGCCAACCGAATTTTATTCGAATTATATTTTGGTGGGTTGGAAGGCAGCAAAGTTCCCGCAAGGAAGTGGAAGTAGCGCTTTCCGCTGCTTTAAAAAGCAAGTCAATATGTTTTCCCTTCTCGATCGAGAACTATTCAGTGTTCCTTAACAATTCTACAAATTGAATATATAAGTAATAAATCTCTTGTTATCTCTTAATAGCTAAGTAATAAATCTCTCTGCACTCTTGAGTCCAACACTTTATCGAGAGAAAGATGTAAACCAACCCGTACTTTGTTGGCATGTGGAGGTAACCACGAGTCTTACTTGGATGACTGTGAAACTGCGCTTGTTATGAGTCGCTCACTTTCAGACGTTCAAACTATATTCAGCACATTGTGGAATCAGCCTAAAAATGTTTTTAATTCTGAAGTGTACAAAGGGAATAAAAAAAAATAAAAGCCTAACGACCAATTGTGGTAACATAAGAATGATTTCTCTAAAATAAAATAAAGTAACTAATTATCAGAATTGCTTGATACTAGATTGCAACTACAATGTAGCTGAAAACTAGCTGTTTTTTTTACATTGGTCGATGTCGAACCTGAAGAAATTATGTTCAAGTAGAATTGCTTCGATGACTATGGCGAGGAAACATGATGTTTTACTGCGTTGTGTTCAACGCATTACGTGTACCTGGAGATATATGTAATGGGTTCAGTGTCACAAATATTGACACTGAATAAGTTAAAACCAGGGTTTCTCCAATAAGTTAATAAATATTGACAATGGAAGCTTTGGAGATTAATTTACGAGTGTAACTGATCCCTTTTATGGACTATAAAAATGATAACGATGCTTGATATAAAGGCGCGATGTAGAACAGTGCAGAATTATGATTTTATGCACAAAGACTTTCATGAATATTATTGAAGAAATCGTTGGCTTAATTTTACAAATGTTTCAAAA
Source organism: Morinoia aosen (assembly GCA_030386875.1). Lineage (NCBI taxonomy): Eukaryota > Metazoa > Arthropoda > Malacostraca > Amphipoda > Talitridae > Morinoia > Morinoia aosen. Next base: position 11,023,280 of record CM059562.1, read on the forward strand.
TAATTCAAGAAAATATTTCACTTTAAATATTTATTTTTCGAGATTCCGTGTGGAGTTAGTGGATTTTAACGAGCGCCGGAAGTCCCGAAGATATAGAATGCGAGAATCACAGTCACACATGCGCAAAAAATAACATACTCGTATATCCTTACTAAAAGCTTGCATTCCCGGATAACATTTCATTGAACAATTTTTCGGCTATAAGGAACCGCTAGGGCGAAGAAAATATAATTAAAAGTGTTCTTTATAAACGAATTAGATTGCTCTTAATGAAGTTAAATTCAAAGTTACCGCATTGTAAGCCACAGCGAGTAATAAATACTGGCCCTAAATACAGCGACGACCTGATGCTACAGTTGCCGCAGTCCACTGTTGCTTCGCATCACGAGCATGAAGGATGCTTTATTCCAATCAATCAAGCCTGATACACATCGTCTTGTACATTGGTTTTCAAAACCGTTAGCCTTATAACTAATACCAGGATGCAATGACGATTGCTCCCGGTCAAGTAGGTACCCATTTCCGACTCCTGGGTGGAGTGGGGAATTGTGGCTGAGTTCTCCCTTTTCCCAGCGAGAAGAAATCCCCGGGTGGCACTGCCGGGATTCGAACTGCCGACACCTTCCCGTAAAGGGAGCGTTCTTAACCACTCGACCACGGTGACCACAAGCCACGGTGACCTCCGTGATGATGACGTCGGTGCGAAGGCGACTTGATGTTGTCACCGCCCGCGCGAGCTGCGGGCTGCGGTGAACACGACGCGGAGGCATAAAGTACGAAGACGACAGTTGTATTGGCTTTCATGCCTTCAGCTCAGCTTGTTTACGGGCGACAAAAACAGCCCCGCCTTCCCTGCCCATGGAATTTATCTGCAGCTATGGCCGCTGCGATGGTATCTTGAATTGTGATAATGAAAGGAAACGTCTTCATCATTAGGTGTGTTGCTTGAGTTGTGGTTAAGCTTTACTGCTATGAGGTTTGTGTCTCGCAACTTATTTTGCGGAACTTGGAATACTCGCCAATGTACGCATCGCAAATGGTTTTCTGCCATGGCGACAAGTGTTATGAAGCGGTTTTGTTTAACTTTAAATTTTTATAACAGTACTTGTGAAAAATTAATTAAGTAAAATTGACTTGGTGTTTATGACTAGTTCATACCATTAGCTTGTGAATGGTTTCATTGAGCAGACTTGTTCAAGTGTTGCTCACTTGATACCCACCACTCGTGACCGCCATCACACATAACAGCGCATGACTCACGGCTCAAGACCTTGGATGTGATCCCATAATGCAATGGGTAGCCAATTTCAACAGCTTGAAGTATCAAACAGATCTTTTGAAGGACATCTTCACCGAGCAGAAATTTTACTTCTATTTATCATGGAGAAGAGAACTCGAGCAAAGCTTTTGCAGTGATCGAATATTCGCTGCTGTTAGGAAGTTTCACGTCTAAATTTATGAGATACCAGAGTCGTCATTGGGCATTACGCTATATCTGAAAGTTGCTTTGTAACCCTAAGCTAGGCGAGCGTATCAGAATCTTTAATTCAATTCATTCGTCAGCCTACAAGCGTTAAGAAAGAGTGATTTTTTTCAACGCACGTGACCGGCCTTCTGATTAAGTTGACTCCAGTCGCAAAAAGAGCAGTGCGCAGAGGCTCAGTGTTCGATCACTAGCATTTATATATAAATGCTAGTGAAAAATTAAAGTCAGACTAACGAAATTTATCTTCTATCCTAGAGTCTTGTCAAGTTATGTGTTCTGTGATAATCCGAAAAGAATTCCTTGTTGCCGGCGCTGAAATAATTTCTTCGAAGAACATATTTAAACCTTTATTTTCGAGTAGTGTATTATACAGAATTAACATATTTAAACTTTTTTTGGGGGAACAGTATTAACAGCCTCTTACCATACAAATTGCTCGCCCGGATAGTTCTTCCACTCATAAAAGTTACAACCCAATTCTCATGTCATGTAAAGTTTTGCGAGACTCGCTAAAGCATTGGCGGTCAATTATGTGCAACAGCATGAACTAAGTATGGTCTTGAAAGAGAATATCTCATAGGTTAGCGTAAATTTAGGTGCCTAACCAACGCAGCCAACATTATCCGCAGACCATAAAGTTATTCTAGGCCAGACAGATCTGAGGTTTATTTAGAAAGCACAGCAGTTCCAGACTCGGGTTGAGACGGAGTCCTCATCGGACACACATCCTCGTCGATGCTCTTAAAAGGCTCGGGCAACACTTTGTGATTGACAACCGCGACATTGTTGTCCACATTAATGTTCTCGCATAACAGGTCGGCTGGTCGCTCTTGCATTAGAGAAACAGGTTACTGGGCACGGAACGATGTTTTCTTCACCCACGTACTGGCTTTGGGAGAAATTAAAGTCGAGTGAAACTTGTGAGAAACGAAGACTACATTGGCGAGATTTTGAGTATGATGGAACGTGTGAATCGAAGAACTATGTATATTGAGTCATACTTGTATATGAGATAGATCATATTTAGTTGTGATCAACAGTTTCAACACTTAGAATCATTTGAAGTCAGGTGTTCGTGCGTAGGAAAAGATGGTGTCACAAAGAGGTGTGACTTTCAATAGAAGTACTTTTTCTCAGTTTGAGGGCTAAATTATATTTATCCTTCAGGAGTATGAAGGGAACATCAATTTGGAAATGAATTCATTTCAATCATAGAATTAATTTTTGAAAATTTGTTGTGGGCTTTTCTGCAAAATTGAAGAAAGTGCTACAAAACAGCTATAGACAGGATTTTAAACACATTGAGCCAATGTGATTGAAAACATATGAACGATCAGCTATCGTAAATGAAATAACAAATAGCTTGCATTTTAGGCTTTTGGTATAAATGGCGAGGGTTGCACATCGAAAATCAATTGAAAACGTGATGGTAATGCATTCAGCACGAGTAATAATTTTTCTGAATGACTGACTGCATTTCAATCAATAGTGTAATTTGAAAATTTGTAATAGCTGTCCAGGCGTAGTTAATGAAATAACCTCAACCCAAATTTCAGGATGAGCACACATTCGAAAAGTTTAAAATGTTGAATAATAGTTGAATATAGAGTAGCCATAACGGCAGGGTGAATCTGAGATTTTTCATAACAGAATGCAAGAAATTATAATCTTTCTTTGTGATCAGAATCTCCAGTTGGAGGGACGAATTATGGATTGAAAGCCGATGTTTGGAGGTAATTATTGTTATGAACATCGACGTTAGTAGTGTTATTGATAATAATGTTAAACAGGAGACTTGTGCAAACACGAAACAATGGAGAAAATGGATTGTGCTTAGAGAGAAAGAGAACTCTCTTAACTTGTACTCAGAGAACAAAATTACGTTGCTTGGGAAAAAACACGATATGAAGCAAAACGAAGAAACTTTATAATACTTCACACAATAATCAATAATAGCTGAAGTTCACAACTTGTAAAACGATTTTACACGCCTTCGGCGGGTGCTCTGACTTGACACAAGTGATAGATTGAACTCGCGAGGGCGCGATCAGAAGTTGGCTTGAGGCACTCATGCTCATATAGGGCAGACTGGAATACTAGAGGCTCTCTACTCTGTACAAACATTGACGTTACGACGTTTCCGTAACGAGTATACGGGATGATTTGATTCACTTTGTTTTTAAAAAGGGACAAATTTTACTTGTATTTTTAAACAGTTCTTTTTCAAAATGACTTTTGACCCGTACCAAATGCATTGCCAATTCATCTAAGGAAATTCCTGTCAGACCGGGAAGGTCGATTTGCCGCTGACAGATCGATGCCCCGTAGAGGATTTCATAAGCTCATGGTTTTACGATTTACTCTTCGATGCACAGTCTCTGGCCTACGATCAAAACTTCCTATTCATGGCTGACATTCCAGAAAATTAAATCGCCTGTTTTTCCTTATGTGTATGCGGAAAAGAGAGGCTAAAATTAACCTATACGAATATTATCTCCCAAGACTCCACAGAAATGCGTGTCGCATGAATGCATAGAAGGAATGACATGAGGTTGGGACGAAACAAAGCAAACTCGACTGTAGATGAACCAACTGAAATGACATACGCCGTTTTATTGAGCAACATAATTTTTTACACTCATAGCGTCAGCGCATGAAAACTAAACTTTTCTTTGCTCACTCTCTATAGGTGGGTGTTGTGGTTAATACTATGTGATATCAGCGCAGTGTGAGCGAAGGAACACGTTTGATCTTGGTGATCTTGACACGTCAATGATATTGACACATGAAGGACTAACGAAGGGTTTCTCCATTCAAATTATGTTAGTATTGTTCTGGTCGGCTGAAGACTACCGCTATATTTTAACAGCAAGTTTTGTGACTGACAATATTCTTTGTAACTAATTCTATGTACATTCTAATGAATGCAAAATTGTTATGTGCATCCTTTATCCAACTTTCTTCTCGTTTTGTCAGGAGATTCTGAATTTAGGCTAGTCTTTATTTGAACGAAAATTTTTGGTATCACGATTTAGTAAGGAAATAAGAATAGATAAATATTGATAAAATAATATAACCTAACAAAATGAGAAATACGAGGCCTGTCGAAAAAGTATCCGACCTTTGGCCAGAAAAAATACTTCAACAACCTGACGGGGTTGGGACCCTAATCCCCTTCAAAGTAGGCTCCTTGTGCTTCCACACACTTAGCCCACCGATCCTTCCACTGCCGGAAACACCTCTGGAAGTCTTCTTTTGGAATGGTGTTCAGCTCTGTCGTCGCGTTCCGCATTATCTCTTCTCTACTCTCAAAACGGGATCCTTTCAGTGGTGTCTTCAATTTTGGAAACAACCAGAAGTCGCAAGGAGCCAGGTCTGGAGAGTAGGGAGGTTGGCGAACGGTCGTAATTCCATGTTTGGCCAAGAAATTGCGGATCAAATGGGATGAATGTGCGGGCGCGTTGTCGTGATGCAAGTGCCAGTTGTTCGCAGTCCACATGTCTGGTCTTTTGCGCCGAACTGCATCACGAAGTCGCCGGAGAACATCCTGATAGTACTCCTTTGTCACTGTTTGTCCTTCCGGTGCGTATTCGTGATGCACAATTCCACGGACATCAAAGAAAACAGTCAGCATCGAAGGAGTCAAACAGGCAATGCGACGATGGAGCTGAACACCATTCTAAAAAAAAACTACCAGAGGTGTTTCCAGCAGTGGAAGGATCGGTGGGCTAAGTGTGTGCAAGCACAAGGGGCATACTTTGAAGGGGATTAGGGTCCCAACTCCGACAGGTATTCGAAATATTTTTTCTGGCCAAAGGTCGGATACTTTTTAGACAGGCCTCGTAGTAATTTGTTGCTTGAATCAATTTACCTCTCAGCAGCTTTAAGTATTGATGAACGTAAGATTAGACATCAATAGTCCACGAAGAGTTTTACAGAGAGTACGAACTTCTGCTACAAGTTAAACTAGATTTTGCCGCAGTCGACAGCAGTTGTTATTCTGCACTACCATCTCGTCACACACAGCTGCGGCGAACGCAGTTCAGAACTGTCATTGAATCGTCCACGTTTTCTGAAACAGTGAAGATTTTTGAACGCTTATTTCTTGATACTGCGTTGGTGTGATTTATTATGACGTTATTTTGAGTAGAGAGGTAAATTCGTCATTTCTTCGAAATCATAACGCTGAGACTGCAATCAGCAAGCATGATCAGAGTCGGTTAAACCCTTTCTAATATGTTTGTTGAAAGTTGAAGATGACAAATCATGAACTGTTATTCGTGCATCTCATTTTTGAATCAACAAGCAATGAAATAATTCAACTAATACAATGAGCTAATTGAGGATTTTTTTTTCAAGGACACTTAATTCTAGTCTAGATTTTAATATATACTTCTAAAAACAAGAAAAATTTTCGAAGTTATGAACAAAAGAGTTTCTTCTTCTTGGTCTGACGGTTATCTTTTCAAGCTTGAAAGAAATCGAAGCTGATAAGGTCATTTGAATTAAAAAGCAGATTCTCAGTACCGTTATGTCCGAGCCGACACCTAACATTCAAGAGCGGCGTAGCCTCGCAGAAGAACTGAACGTTAGCTGCACAAATTGCGTATTCCTCCTTGACAGGCTTGTCGCTTGCTACTTTCAGAAAAGCGGAGAATTTCAAAGTTCACACTCCGTTATTCATGGTTCACTTCTGTACAAATGCCTTCTCGTTGATGATCTTGACAAACGGACAGCGCGCTCAGAGACCGGCAGGCTTATCGCGCGGCAGCCTGCGCCCGTACCAGCTGACTGGAGTCTTGCTAGCCATCTGGCTGGCACTTGCTCCAGCTGACACGTGGCTTTCTAACCATCTGGCTGACACTTGCATCAACTGACACGTGGCTTTCTACCCATCTGGCTGACACTTGCATCAACTCACCGGTAGACATCTAGTCATTCAGCTAGCACTTGCACCAGCTGACAAGAGTCTTGTTAGCCACTGGGGGTGCTAGCACCAGCTGATATGTGGCTTTTTAGCCATCTGGCAGACACTTGCACTAGAAAATAGGTGAATTTTCAACCATCTGGCTGACTCTTACACCATCTGACAGGAAGATATCTAGCCATTAAACTGACACTTGCAACGGCTGACAGTGCGATTTCCAGCCATCTTTGTAATACTTGCACTTACGGACTTGTTGCTTTCTAGTTTTCTGGCTGATACTTGCACCAGCTGGCAGGTGGCTTAAAAACTGGTTGGCTAGCGTCAAATCAAACAGAGAAATTCAAAATCAAAGCGATACCAAGTATAAATTAAAAACAATGAAGGCTCTCTCCCCGCAAAATGATCACTTGAACTTTGAAACGATAATAGAAGTTTGGTTCGGCTTAAAAATATTATCAAAATTAGACGACCTTGCATTGTTATTGTACTTGATACCATCATTATTCACGGAATAGGTGATTATTTGAAGCTATTTTAAGGAACCTATGATGAAATATCGAGTAGCTCTAAGCAGTGCGTCATGTGCGTCTATGGAACGCATTGTATACGTAAATGATTAATGTATACGTAAATGAAAACACATCATAAAGCAAGCTCCTTGGCTTGGGAGCCGACACGCTTCTGAGGCAATGAAAAATTCACGAGAGTTAGATGTGTTTACTCAGGAATGATCCAAATAGTTCTTGTGAGCAATGAATGCCTCTCACGTAGATACGACCTTTGAGAAGCAAGTGATGAGTCTGCTCAGCTCATAATCTGTAACGTTACTGTAGCAAAATACCAGAGGCGGTAGAACATGTTTTTGAAAATACCATTTGCTTCCATAACCCGTCCGGATTATTTCAGGCTAAGCAATGCTAAGCTGCGTGTTGATTGTAGCACTATACTGCCGTTGAATTAGCATGTCGACAGCTACATATCCACTATGACCGCACGTCACACTTGAGTGCAGCTTGAGAGCTCGAGCGGAGGAAGTAGACCACGTATGGTAGAGGAAACAAGGTAGAATAATTTTGATGGGGAAAATATATTTCCTGTTGCTCTGTTAGCCAATAGAACGGCTTAATTTCAAACACACTGAATGACGTCACCATTGCCACATGTCGTTAGGCCAATAGCTGCACCAGATTTGGGGATAGCAGTGTTGTCAGATGCAATATGAGCGCTGCTATTGGTTCGTTACCATGACGTCAGCATTTCCACACGGTCAACGAAAAAAAAACTAGGTTGACCCTACCTTGTTTCTTCTACCATGCAGCAGACTCAGCGCACAGAGCTGGGGTGGCCTTATCGTACTGGCATAGAGTTGGGCCCGAGATGCCGTCACCACAACGCAGGCTTCACGCCGCCTTATCGCACTCCGCACTCGCCAGACCGGTCTCTAGTTGACCCACGTCTGAGTGTTAACGATTACGTTGCATGTTGTTGCTGTGGCGCCTGCGTGCCGCTCAAAAGCGCCCTAGAGGAGAGTTATCTTATCAATGCATCTTCCCAAATTGTTTTGATTGAATGCAGTAGAGATATCTCAGGAAGTTTTGAGGTTCGTTTTGGAACATCTATCGTAATATTTTTGGGAGTTGTTTTTGAAGGTTTGACACTACTGTCCTGAGATTACATCTTTATGAAATAATATAGGGAACTTATTAATACGTAAAAAAAAGTTATTAATGTTTGAATTAAGAAAGAGTCAGAGCGCTTCTATTCGAATGGTCATCAGAATCTAAAGAAAAATGTTGTAGCTTAACTGACAGCAGTTCAAGTAAAATAACTATCAAATGTGATCAAGCTTGCGCTGGCGACACACATTTACTCATTATATTATTACTCAGCGTCATTACTTTCAATTCTCTTATGGGGCCTCAGAAAATATATAACCTGATAAGCTGCTTTACATAGATTTGATCAATCTAATCCAGCATCATAGAGTGGAAAAATCAACTCTGAAGCTTTGACGCTCATGTTTGCGATTGATTCATTACATACTTGAGCGCGCAGCTCGCAGGAAGCCTCTCGAGACCACCTCTGTGTTGATTCATTCAGTGGCTCGATGTTTCCGCTCAATGATGCTTTAATGCATTGCTCCTGTAATTGTAGTTCCCCTGGTGGATTTAGAAGGTTCAGATAATTACCGAAGAGACTTAACTAGTTTGCTACATAGCTCTAGTTCAATTTATGCTGTAAATAACAGTGTGATGCTTTTTGGAACGTAAAATTTCATTTTCTGCTGCACTTCTAGATGCTAAACAACATTTGCCATCATGTTACCTAATTTTAAGAGCGGGTAAAAATGCACTGACGTCATTGACATAATTAAATTGAATTAAACTTGGACTGTAATTATCCACCATTACAAACTATGCTGATAAAGTCGCCTGTACTCTCTCTCATGCAGCTATAGGTAAGTTAGACACTTAAACATCACTCAGATGCGACTTGGGTTTTGTTGCGGTGAGGGCTAAGCAAACCCAAGGGCTCATTTTCAGCGCCTACGATATTTTGATACAGGCAAACTCATTAAGCAAAGGAGGATTACTTTTGAAACTAATCGAAGTTTCTTTTTGAATGTGACTTGTGTTGTTAAAGATAAACTGTATTGAGCAGGTACTTACTGAATATTAATGAAACTCTTATTTTCATGCTTATAATAGAATACTTTGTGAAAAATCCTGGCGTCATAAATTACATTAAGTTTCAAAGGTTTAGTACAAGTTTTGAAAATGATAAAAATTGATCAGCGACGAAAGTAAAGTCAAATGCCCATAGTAGGAATGTGTTGATTTCGATTTCTTCTGAAAAGGAAAAAAATAAATAAATATGAAAATATTTTAATATAATAATTAAGCCGCTCATAGCTCCAAGTATTTGGTAAATCTTATGCTTAAATTCGGTTATTGAACTCGCATTATTCAGCTGGAAATAAAGGTGAGTAAGCATTCTTACTTGTTCATTTTTGCAACATAGCCTAGAGTAAAGTTGAAGTGTATAAAAGAATGCAAATATGTAGAACCACCAGACTGCCGCAGAGAGCAACCCTTAAATCCCCAAATCACTATCGTTGACGTCATAAGAAGCTCGTCCAACCATGTGATTTATCCCGCAATATTTGTTCGGACCAGGAAGCAAATCAGGACAGAAGCGTCGAGCGCGTTCTGGCCTCGTGTCGGGCCATTAAGAGGCGCGCGGAAGCCAGCAACGCGGGCAATTACGGTCGACTCCAATAAAAGTTGAGGTATCGCGAGTGAGATCGTGAGAATTATAATTGTAATAGTATATTTCGCATCAGTTTCCTCAACTCACGCAATGAACGAGCGGCCTTGGTTAAGTCACGCTTGCTCACTAAATGGTCCTGCAGCGGCCGATTGATGGATTAATTACGGACGTATTTTTCAAGGTAAAGTCTATGAGGGTATGGGTTCATCCCATCGAATTAGCTCACATTCGCACAGGTGACAACGTACCTCACGGGGGAGCGAATCCCAGAGTTATGCTGCAGCACGACATTATTCAGAGACGTGACACTTAAATTTGACAAAATAATCAACGCACATTTGAGTGTCAACCAGCTGACAAAAGACAAAAATAACTTAGCACTATTTTAGCCATGATAAAAATTGCTCAATGTAAGTTGCTGTGAATGTCATTTGCACAATAATGTGTTTGATTGTACAGCTAAATTAAAAAGTAATGTGATCAATAAAAATTTTCCAATCAAAATCTAACCAATATTATGCGCATAAGGTATCCTGCACTGGTGAAATGCGTGCATCACGTCGGTGCGTTCAGCTCACCATTCTGTTCTGAAGACTTAAGCGATGCCACCGCTGTGTGGTCGGGCGCTTGCGTTGTGTTTGAGTTTTTCATTTGCTAATGTGAGCTGCGAGGCAAACTTCAACAGGTGTAGTATATTCTACATGTCTCAGCATTCCTTAATTTCAAGCCATATCTTCATCACTAACTTGTCGCTCAGCCGTGAGCGGCGTATGATAGAGCCATTGATAATTCTCCTTCTGATTATAAATAGTCTTATAACAGACACAGAAACATTGAGTTTAGTCGTTGTACATTGGATGGAATCAATAAGGTACGATTATTTTTAGGTTATAAATTTTTTTGACTCCAAATGCCGGTGTTTGCAACACGGCTTGCAACACGAGAACAACACACAGCCCTCTGTTGCGCGTCTGACTGAGGTGTTGACTGGGCACGTGGGCTAGGTGACTTGCATTAATATTTCAAGTTATTCTACCATTCAATTCTTCTCTATGAAACAACGTTAGGCTGCAAGTCAATTCTTTCAAGCAATACGTTAAGCTTCATTTCAATACTTCTCAATGAAACAGTGGTAGGCTACGAGTAAATACTTTTCAATGAAACAACGTTTGGCTGCAAGTCAATACTTCTAAGTAAAACGATCAGCTTCATTCCTATATTTCTCAATGCAACAGCGTTAGGTTACAATTCCATGCTTCTCAATGACACGGTTGGCTAAATTTCCATGCTTCTCAATGCAGCGTTAGATCACAATTTTCTTTGAATCTTTATGAAACGTCAGACTATTGACAAGGTGGCGCGATGTCATAATTAAATCTAAATATAATATAAACTGAAGTGCACTCTGATTTTGAATTACTTCGCCACAAAGTCATCCCTGAGCTGAGGTCAAGAGGAGTGAGTGGTTGCGAAAGTTCTGAGAATAATTAGGTACAAATAATTGGTGCTAATTAATATACTCGCTCCCGTTACAGTTAATTTCAACACACAGCGTCAAGTAAATTTTAATACCTGGTTCATCCCTCTGAAGACTATACAGATAGCAGAATGACATTGACACCATTTTACAACAGCACCGAATACGAACGCTCGTGTTATGAGTGGAGTAAAGTTTTTATTTTAATGAGTGAGCGCGTAGTTAAACTGACCTTGTTACATATTAAATGCCCTCTCTGCTGCATCGGTGCTGTAGAGTACCACTAATGTAGCTCGGCAGGACAAAGTCCCATTGAAGGTCCGCCTACACAGACAGCAGACAGCAAGGGACTGTCCAAACAGACTTTGTGATTCATATCCGCAGTCTTTAATGTGCTTGAGGAGCCAATCTCACGGTGCCATGAGAGGGTTATTGTCACAGGGCGTAATATTCCTCACGCTGCAAACAGCGTGGCGTGATCATCTTATGTTATTACGGACTTTAGGAAGTGCCTTGCTTGAGATGGTTATGTGATGGGACATAATTGAGTGCCTCGTACACTCGCGTATGGGATTAACAAGGATTACGCAGAGGACTTTCTGAAGAAGTGTCGAGGCCTTTGGGCCGTGGGAGCTTGACTCGCGGGAGTTGGAGCGAAAAGATGAACGTAGGTTCTTGAATAGCTTTTGATGTAACCATCAAAGTCGGAGGATTACAAGGCTCTTGTGGAAATCGGAATCGAGCGTTTGAGAGTCAGTGGACGCGAGAACTTGAGCTGCGAGTTGACGATGTTTCATAATTAGGAAATACAAGAAAATGATCCAGTGATTCTCCGCAAGCGAATGCAGACAACTTAGTTCTCTGGGATGATTTCATCGAGTAGTTGGGATAATTTGAATTCTGATGCAGTAGCTGAATATAACGCCACCAATGAAGTGCGAAAAGCAGCTAAAAATATTTCCAGACAAACAAAAACTCTGTTGTTGAAACAGTCTTATATGAATACCCCTTTGACTTTCACATTATTTTCCTCACTCTTAACCGTATTAAAATCAAGAACCAAATAACCCAGTTTCCAATACCCACAATGTTTCGTTGATCAAGCATACACCACCAGCAGTTACAATCATAAAATATCAGGTCAGTGGAGTTTCGTCGAACTCCGGAAGCTCTAATTACAAAACGATTTTCGCGGAAGAGGAGAGCATTTTTCTGCCCATTTTTTCCAGGAAAATATTTTTTAGAATACAGAGATGAGATTTTGGGATTTGGTGAGTTAATGAAACGACAAAAATGCTCATCGGTAATTCACCCTAACGACTAGTTTCCTGGAAGTATAATGAAAAGAAAATTGAAATACGATGCACAACCAATCTGATCTTTTTTATCATTAGGATCGAAGTACATCGCGCTATAGAATTGAGTTATAGATCAGCAAAACAGCAGCCAATCTTCATTTATCATTTTTGTACCGAACTTATCACGTATGAATTTATACAGACAGCTATGTGTTAAATTTATTTGGTGAAGCGATTAGTCAATGTGGAATTGTGCAACCTAACCTTCATAACGCTGAGTATAGTATGATGGTAAGTTGTGAGAGTTATATTAAGGGGAGAATCCTGGACGTTTAATGTTCGAAGGAAGAATGAATCAACATTAGTTTCCTTTCATTGAATAAACTGTTCTGTGTAAAATGGTAAAATATTCGGGAATAAAGAAATCATTAGGTCGATACTGATCGACATACTGTTAACGTAAAATAATCATTTATATGAGCACGACCGAGGTCGACAACTTTGATACAATAATGATCCATTTTATAATTAAACGCCACGTGTCTCCTTAAATTTCTAAATAAATAAATAAATACATTTTCGTACATTCTGTGCTTAGTTTCTCCTGTTATTACAATAGGAATCATTCGAACACATTAGGTTTGTGTAGAATTTTATGCACTCAGTAACAGATATAAAAATAATAATGCACAGCTATTGCGTGCTTGCTTGGTCCGTCTCTCTGTCACGTGTAAGGATGCCTAATGACCGTATCTGTGATACGAGTTTCACCAGCGCACAAGTACAAGAATATTTTAACCGCGGGTATTATTAGGATGGATATATTTTTTTATCATCCGGATCTTGAGATTTATCCAAGGAAACTCTTGAATTCTGTCATTTTTGACAGGTCGTTTACACTAGTGGCAGAATAGTATAAAAAAAATGTTTCAATAAGTTACATATCAGGAGTACGATACTTTTCAGTGTTTGTTTGGCTCAGAGACAAATTTTAAAATTTTCAGAACAAAGTGACCTTCATAATTAAGCATTCGAGCATTTGAAAAAAATACCTCGTTGAACATTTTTTCGAACGGAGTGTTATGGGGCCGTCGTGTAGACCTTCAACTCATGTCACACTTTCACTGCAGAAATAAATCTGAAAATACATTTTTACGCAGAAGATGGCACGAATCAGGCTGATATTTTGCCGGGCAGGCTATAAAGTCGCTAGGAATTTTGTTTCACCTCAGCAGAAGCGCAAGTCCGAATATGGACAGTTTTGCAGCGCGCTGATTGGCCCGCCGAGTTGTCCAGCACAGCATCACGGCTCTGCACAAAAGTCTGCGGGCGATTCTCGCCCAAATCTAAAACATTTTGCAGGGTTGCGTCGAAATTCGACAGGCGATTCAATTACAAAATTACCCCGAGACAATTATATGAATTCTGCTCGACGGTTCGGCGAGACTGCGTGACCGGCGTTGTGATGAAAACTGCGGACTATAGGTGGTGGAGTGGTGAACTGAGTGGTGGGTTGGGTGGTGGAGTGGTGAACTGGATGGTGGAGTGGTGAACTGGATGGTGGATTGGGTGGTGGAGTGGTGAACCGGGCGGTGGATTGGGTGGTGGAGTGGTGAACCGGGCGGTGGATTGGGTGGTGGAGTGGTGAACCGGGTGGTGGATTGGGTGGTGGAGTGGTGAACCGGGCGGTGGATTGGGTGATGGAGTGGTGAACTGGGTGGTGGATTGGGTGATGGAGTGGTGAACTGGGTGGTGGATTGGGTGGTGGAGTGGTGAACTGGATGGTGGATCGGGTGGTGGAGTGGTGAACTGGGCGGTGGATTGGGTGGTGGAGTGGTGAACTGGGTGGTGGATTGGGTGGTGGAGTGGTGAACTGGGTAGTGGATTGGGTGGTGGAGTGATGAACTGTGGGGTGAAGTGATGTACTGGGTAGTGGAGGGGTGAACTATAAGTAGTAAAGTGGTGAACTGGGTCGTAGAGTGGTGGAGGAAGCAATCAAAGTGATACAAGTAAATGACAGGAATAGAAGAAGAAATAAGCGGCGGAAACATAAGTCATGAATGAATGATTTCGGAGTGGTGATGGTTGACGGACTGAGAAAATAATATTTGAATTGTAGGATACTTTCTGTTGAATCATTCTAACGCATTTGAGCAAGAGTGAAGAACAAGCTGCACTTGAAAATGAATTGAAGAATGAAACATATTTTCAACACAATCAACTTGATTCGCTTCTTCAAATACAAATAGTATTTGCTAGAGTAGAGCGGTGAAAAGGTGAGACAAAATGATCGAACAAATGAGGATAATCACTAAAATTAAGCTGAAAAAATTAAAAAAATAATTAAAAAAACTAAAATTAAGCACACTTTATATGTATATTTTCGGCATGTTATTGATGATTGCATGGGAGAGTAATCAATCGAAAATCTTGAAGGATAATTGAATATCGACGAAACTAATTAATGATTTCAACGCACATGCGTCGGCGTAACAAACATGTTTGCGCCCAACCCGAGCACAGTCTGCCTGAACGCTGCTGTTGTTGTTCCGACTCTAATTGAAGAAATACACAGAGTCCGCTAAAATGTAGCTGATTTAAAAATGCTTCAGTTTGTAAAATATTGGTCCTAGAAGCCTGAAATAGGTTTCATTGAAAAGAGCAGGACTTAAAGTTTTATTTTGCTTCGATTATTTTGTCTATTTGAATTTCCTTTCAAATAAATGTGACATTCATCACTAAAAATTCTGCTTTCCAACAATATTTGATCAGAACTGCTGATGTTTTTTATTCTGCAGCAAAATAATAAGCTCTGTTTTGTCATCATTAATTAAAATCTTTGCCATGATTATTCTTGTTGGTTTTGGGACGTTTATTCCCAGGTTTGAGCGCTGTAACTCTGCATTACAGTTCTTCATGATTTGATCCCTATGCATTCATTCCGCTAAACCTAACTCCATCATGTTGTCAACGTAAATTTCTTGCTCTAAATTGCGCATTTGAAGTATTAATTCATAATAGCTTCCATGCATCACACTGATCCGTAAACACAAATAGACGACTTTTACGCATACCAAAGAAGTAAGAATTTAGGGAGAAAAACCGAGTATAAATGCTCCAAGGAACTGTACACATCCCGGCATTTCCTACTAGCATAGCGTGACAGCAAATCTGCTACTGAAGGTACAGAGCTGACATGATTAGAACTTAAAAGGCCATCAATTAAGCCTCGAATATTTCACAGAGGCGTGGCGCAGAGCAAAATATTGCTCAGCGAACGCGCAGGACACGCAAATGAACGGCCGTGTCTGTTTCACACCCTGTGCCCACGAACAAGGCTTGCACTGTGCCGTCACCTACGCAAGTTTCATGATTCATTCACGGTGGTAAACCTGATGGTTCTTTTGACGGTACGAGGGAGCCGTTTACTTGTTGTATGTGCAGCTCTGTGCGTTTGTAAATGTGTGACCCGATGAACAAGATTCACAGTCTATGGCGCTCTTGTGTAACTGAGACACATAAATGACTTTTTTTATCCACTTTTGTGACTGATGAAGATGGATATATATCATAAAAAATAACGATTTTAAAGAAAAGAAACTCTTATTGTAAAATACTTTAAATCACTCAAATTATGGAAATCAATATCGGAATTATACTTCATTTTTTTCCTGATCTGAGTAATACAAAACGGGTAAATTGGAAAAACACTGATTTTTCTTCATTTTTTGTACTGTGCATGTTGCAGAACAACATAATCCCTTGTATGAGATGGGTTTTAACCGACAATTTTCTAGCAATTCCCGAGCAACTTGAAGAATTTAAACTTGCTAAACACAGGTAATTTCCGCTTTTACGATGCCTGTGGGGTTGTGCACATGGGAAAACATTTTCTTCGAAGACAGCTAACGTGTTATTTGTCATCACATAGAGATGAAGCTCTTTGAAAGTTGATGCATGAGCGACGAATTGAACAACTTTCTTGGCCATGCTTGTTACAACCCCTGAGCGCAGTTTCAGAGTTTCTATGTCTTTTTATCCAATAATCTCTTGGTTAAAGACAAATAATTTTTGTTTGGCTTCAGCTCCTTGCTAGTATTTCCTTTAACTTCTACAAGAAAAATGATAACTTCGTGAGATATAGATGGTAAATCTGCTCTCAACCTTGCATAATTGTGTTTATCATGAAATATTTCATAAATTTTGTGCTATGAAACAATTTTGAGGCCTAGTCCACCAATTGCGACCATTGAGAGTTATTTTGCTTGATCAACCCCCTTAAAAAAATTGAATATTCATACTTACTTAATTCATTCACGACGTCTTAGAAAATTGTTTTGTGTAATGAGCAATTAGCACCCAAATATTTCAGCATTTGAAGCAAGAAAAATGTCATTCAGTACTGTGTACTAACTGAAATAATTTTTTTTTAGAATTTTACAACCGAGAGTAAAGTTAACTGTGTTCCACTCTCAATACTGGTTGCAATTACGAATAACGTAGGATGAAGAAGCGGCTTCTTAATTTTCCTATAATGAGGAATTCAATACTGGTTATGATGTTACCATTATTGGTATACTAAGGAACAGTAAATTCGAGCATATCACCCTAACGCTCACTTAAAGCTTCAGCGTTGTATGTAGTGTGTATCATCGGCTGGAATGATGTATGTGCCATCAGGTGGAATTATGCATGTGCTATCAGCTGGAAAGGATGTTTTTATATCTCATCAAGTTTGTGAATAAGCCAGTTTGCTCAGCTGCTTGAACTGACGATTTCATGGAAGCTTGGAGGAGACAGCCAAAGGGAAGCTGGGAATAATGGTTCAAACAATAGCCATACTGAAAATTGTATGCGATTGATATTTCGGTCAGTTATTGGAGTCCTATAAAATCTATTGACTCTAAAATATCTGGACACAAATCTTTATGTGTATTGTGGTAAATGAGCAAAACTCGGTAGAAGCATTCAACAATTTCTGTCCGAGCTTGCAAACCAGATGAGACATTTTTTACATTGTCCAATTTTTCCAAATTTGTAGAGTTCTATTACTAAACACTTAAATTAAACGACTCATAATTTTTACAGAAGTATCTTAATTTTTCACGCACCAGTACAGAAGTATCTTAATTTTTCACGCACCAGACCTATTGAATGGCCGTAAATCTTTGAGTATAATTCATTTTAATACGCGTGAGTCAATGCGCGCACCGCTGAGGGAGAGAAAACCACGGGCTTTTAGAGGCGAGGAGCCACGTTTCTGTGTTTCTTGGGCGGTTTTTTCGTTTATCTTCGTTTTAGAGGTTTTATCTGGGGAGATTTTCCCTGTGGCACATTTATGTTCCCTCGAGTGAGGGGCGAGACAACATGAACGAGGGCCTTGTCCCTGCTGCGTCACTCACGCCACTCCGGCGTGGCTGGCCGTCGCGCTCAGGTGCCTGCGGCTGCTTACTTTTTACCAGTAGCATTGGGTACGTCATCAACAGATGTTTTTGTCATATTCATTGAAACAGTGCGTCTCTTTTTGGTATTTTCATTACATGTTTGACGACGTGAGCGAAGCTGTTTTCTTTCAGTGAGTAAGTGATGAGGGCGAATATGCCTTGAAATACAGCGTTTCATCTCTTAAGTCTTACAAAAGCGTTGAGCTTATTCTGTCAATTTATCTACACTGTTAATTTACCAAGAGTACAAACATTTAGATATACACACTTCATGATAAATAAGAAAACTTACGCACTCGGTCAAACTCAAGAGAACTCAAGTTGAGACACATAAGTTATTGCGCGACACAGACCATAAAACCTCCTAGAAATTAATGAATTGAGTGCAAAATGTGATTTTGGCTGCTCTTGCTTTTGCAGACAGCCAAATATATGCACTTTATTATGATAATCGTCCTTTCATAATGCTTTAAATATTGACACTCTATGCCTACTCAGATCACCATTGAAAACGCTCACAATTCGTATTCTTTAAAGTATTATGACAGAATGGAACTACCAGTTTTTGCTGTTAAAACTTCTGCCAGCTTTCGCATCAAGAATCACGAAATCGATAACGTTTTGTAGAAAAACCAGAGCGTATAAACAGCATATCTATACATCTGTCGAGCTGGGGCTTGATAAAGTAATCACCGCCCGTGCTAATGATTTCCTAGTTCGATTAAAAAGAACAGCTCACCAACTCAACATCACACCCATCAAGTGCATGAAGTCTGAAAAATCAAAAAAAATTGTGCATCTGGTGGCCAGCACATTAAAAAAAAAACACGAGCATCATTGCGTGAATATCAGCCGCGTTGCCATTAATTTCGTTCTGTTAATATGCGTTCTGTGGTCCCATAATTACTTGATAATACGCCAGCGTGGGCATGTAAGACATCGCCTCTGAGCTCCTCAGAGGTTCATTAGACCTCAGCATCACTGAGGTGACCTAATTATCACATCTCTACATTGATGGCCAACGTGTGCATTATGACTCCTGCAGTCCTGCATCGCATAATGACTTGCCTGTTGTGGTCAAGATCATCTTGTGTCTAGTGAGTCGCCTTGCTGTATTAGTCATGAATACTAATTATGACTGCAGTTTCTCTTCCGTATTCACTTCCTACGTCGCATGTTTGGTTTATTTTCACTGAAGTACTTGCAAAAGATCAAATGAGTTAAAGAGACCTTAAAAATTAAGAAAAGTCCTTCCAGCGTAGCGAATGAATGGGATTTTCGTCAGCACCATTCACATACAAGCCGTGCGGGCCGTTTTTCTTCTACGCGATGTCTCGGGGGTGAAGATTCCCAAATTTTGGCTCCTCCGCGCGTCTCACATTCTTCAATTCCCTGCGTTGCAGTTGTGTGCCTCGCAACTCCCACTCGGAATGCCGTCCGGCCTTCCCCGTTCTCCTGGGACCCGCTACGTTTTGCCTCACCTTCACGGCGCCGAGTATTTTCTAAAAGAGGGGCGTCGCATTACCCCATTAGGGAGGTTTCGCGTTACCCCGAGAGAGGGGTCAGCGTTACCCTATCAAGGTTTCGAGTAACCTCAAGGAGGTTGGGTTTTAGTTGCATCATTAAAAGGACCGTTACTTCGACGACGATGCGGGGAGATACTGAAGTCTCGTGTGCGCGTTATCCATCCTTGTAATTCTATAGGCATTTCAGGTGACTTTCTTTGATGAAAATGCTGAAAAATTCATTGTGTAAAAAAATATAATTCACAATTTTTACTGGAAAAGGATAAAAAATGCAAAGATTTAACAATTTTAGCGTTATTCTTGAACGCATTGGCTAGAAATTCCCCTTTCAAAAATCAAACACCAATTGTACTCTGTGAAATTCGTGCAGTCCGAAGAAATCTGTACGCATCAAGTATTCATAAAATCTAAGTGCATGAGTCTCGCATTTCCCTTCGATGCACCAGTCAAACTTCCTAAAAACAGAACTCAGATGGATAAATAGGAGGAAAACAGCCATGGAAGAACGAAAACAGTGCTGGAAGATTGAAAACAGCGATGGAAGAACGAAAACAGTGCTGGAAGATTGAAAACAGCGATGGGAGATACATGCTGTACGTTCGATCAAAAGTGGTAAAATTAAAAATTTTGATCGAAGAGGGTGCAAACGCTTTTCCTACTTCGTATTAACTCATCCTCGGCTCGGTTGTTGCGTCTGTTTGACGCCTTAATATCGAAGAAAAATTATTTTTGTCAGTACCCTCTTTTTTGTACTTTTCGAGAAGTCACGATTTAGTCAGAATGGCCAAGAAATTCTCGGCTAGGCTTCCAAAGAAACCACGAGTTCTTGAAAAGAATGATCAAATTTTGAAGACTTTAGCTACATCCCAGAATTAAAAGAACTAGGAGCACTTGGAGATATTCAAAGAACACAAAATGAGTTATAAGTGGAATTTTTAGACTGGGCGAGGTTGATTTTTTCGTACCTGATTTTTTCGTACCATATGTAGTCATTGACTGCTAACATTTACCATGAACGTTTTTCCCCAATTATTCGAGTGTAGCGCTGTATCTCATTGAGGTTCATTTTGCAGTGATGAATCGAACCAATCTTTCAACCCCGTTTCATTTCACGTCCATCCATAGATAATTATTGGATGTTTTGAACAGTATCTGTAGAACTCTTAGCATTAATTTGTATGAGGTCGTCTGTATATTTGCTGCCATACTTTCGAATTAGAATTAAACTAGGCGATAGAGCACAACAATTTTCATTGAGCTCATTAGACAACGTATCACTGATCTAGCCATTACAAATATTGATGTTATCTAAGAAAAGACCATCGAATTCCAATATTCTTCGAAAGACATAAATTCTAACATAACTGAAGAATAACGTAAATCTGAATTATTTTCAAGAACACGTACATCTAATCTAGAAATTCAAATAACTTCTTGGTGATCCACTTAAGCATTTTACGTTATCCTTCTAGAACTTTACACACTTCTGCGTCGGCCTAGATTGCGTCATCCAAGTTGCCGAGCTTTTACGAGGCTCTTTTCTATGTGTTTACAGGCGGCATGTTTGTGGGCTGTTAAACGCGGCTCTCGAGCGCAGACCTGATAAAACGGCACCGGCTCCGTGAAAGCGTATCGTGTTTACGGGCTGCGGCTCGGCCCTGCATCGTCCGTTATTATTTTACACAACTGCGATACAGCGGCAGTACGGACGAGTATTACTTTACAGACACTAGACTTAAATTAATCAGCGACTATTGCTCGCAATGCATCATAGATGAAACAGATCTGTCGGATATTAATTAGGTCATTAGTGTGGGGGAATCCTTCATCGTAAGGCAAAAAGTCTAAGTGATCTGCATATAAATGTCAACTGTTGCTGGTCTGAGATTTAAAATTTTATCGAATTTTTCTTTTAAAATGATCTTAAACGATAGTAAAATGGAATATTTTAATTTTTGCGCAGAGTACACGTTGACTGTTAACAGGAATCTTCGTATGAATTTGAACACCAATACGAACATGAGTGCTTTGCAACTCCCTTTTTGCTACCCACTTTCTGTCATCCCTATGTGCTGAGAAATATCGTACTGACTTTTTTAGAGACGAACACCTGATGTGTCAAGAGTATGTTATAATATTTCTCCCGAATTTATGGGATCAAAATTAAATATGCTTTTCAAAGAAGCCATGCAGTTTCTCCAACTCTATGCGTGTCTCTATCAGCAATGCTCAAAATGATTTGGACTGAGGTGTCAACATGCCCTGCAACTTGGAACTTAACTTGGACTGAGGCGTGCTACTGCAGTTGTTTGAACGAAATGCGTATTTATGACAAGCTCGTGATCATGCTTATAGTCGTCGCAAGGATTATGGAAAAATATCAAGTAAAATTTATTTTTTTACGCAAAATCAACGAGGTACAGGCTATTTTGTTTATTTCTTAAGTCAATCAGAAAGCCATGTTTGCACATTCCCTAAACCACATTCCCCGAAGTCAGGGGTGATTAGCAAAATCGGTTCAGAGTTTCATGTAGAGCCAGCAACATTTGTTACCATCCTGGTGAGCAATACTTAGTACGTAGCTTACACTAGTCGGAACGCGGCTCACTGCTGCTCTTCTTTATGCGAAGATAAGGCAACGTTCCACAAGACTTCGCAGTTTGCTAACTACAACAGGTGTTAAATGCATTTCCCCTGACTTGAAAATGTACAATCTTTTTAAAGGGGCACTCAGGCTTGACGCTCGGATAAATTTCATCTGGTTGGATAAAAACGTTGGTGAAATTTCAGCGTGAGTGATGATGACGGTCTTAAGCTATTCGTGTGGCTGAAGTATTGCCCTGCTTGTGAGGCCCGGGCTTCAAATTCTTTCAGCGTTGTTTAAAAGTTTTGAAAGCATAGCTGCAGAGATTATTTTGACGAGTTTCTAAAGGCTTTTTCGGAACATGTTGTAAAGTTCATTTCAATTACAGTGCATTACATTAAGAAAACTGCAAAAAAACTCATGCGTCAGACTTACTGAAAATATGTGAACTCAACTCAACCTTGAGAATAGATTCTCGTAGGCCCGCGAGTAGAAGATTTTACAGCAAAAAAATGTGTAGTAGAGCTCGCCACTGTATTCTAGTGAGTGTAAAAGTCGCAAAATTTAATGGAGAGAGGCAGGGTGAAGGGCATTGCAAGTTAGCTTTCATGATGTTGCATGTGATGGATTAATTGCGAAATAGTTTAAACTGTACTCGTGCGTGCACAAGATTTACGCACACTCTCAATGAGCTTCATTCTATTGCTAAGTTAACGCTTCCAAATGTGCCCTGAGGAGAATCTTGATGCGAGCTCGCTTTGCAGCAGAAACTTATTTTCTGTACTTCTAACTTCTAATAATTTCTAATTCTTGATAGCTTCTAGAGAGAATGTTCTCTTTAAAGAGTAGAATATTGAATGGGACCTTTAGAAGAGTGAGATTACCTCATCTAATGGTAAGTTGGTGGCTGCATTCGCAAACATGCACTGCACAACGTTGCAAATGAAGGTCAGCGCAACTCAAACATCCCATGCAGAGCACAGACATTCAATAAGCCTTAGACCACTAGATCACTCGGGAGAGATTCTTCAATGCAGACGAGAAACACAGAAAAAAGATGCATGTACCGTGTTCATGTTTTCTAGTTAATGATAGTAAAAACAAAAATAGAAACAAAAGTCTTGATATTTTTCATTAACTAATCAAAAGAGCTTGTTTTTATTATTCTTTAGAGGTAATTCCCCAGTGAAAATAATTAAATAAATCTAGCATTTGAATCTTAGTCTTCGAAGAGAGGATACGAAATTTTGCGTAGTGTTGCAGTAAGACAGCCATGGTTGATGCTGGTCCATTTAGTACGTCATCCGATCTCTAATTCCTTCTAGTTCACAGTAATTTAACGTTCACTTTATTCTTCACATATGTTTCTTTGGTGGGATGTCCTTCCAGGAGTGAGAGAATTTTTGCACAAACATCCGAGTGCGTCCACGACATTGACACGTCATCAAGTGTTTGTGTACACAATTAACTGAGCGCTAATGAGCTGCACATTGTTTGTCTACTCCAAGCTGAGATATTGGAAGGTGTTTATTTTTAGAATATTGTAGATTTTTGAGCATTTTAATGATATTGGCACAATTTGCGGGAATTGATTACAAAGTGATATAGTTTGAAAGCAATGAGCATGAAGACTTCACCAATGATGATTTCCTCATTATTAACCGTCAGGTTCAGGAAACTGGACTGAAACAACGCAGTCTTTCTTCTTATTTTATCATTTTTAAATCTTGGCAAGAGTATCAAACTAGAATTTACCTTCATAAGAGCGATGTTAGTGATTGCTGCGTTGATTTTTTGAATTTGAACTACCTCAATTCAGATATTAATTGCGTTGTGCTCCCCAAGCAAAGTCAACTGCCGTACAGGTTGACAAGCGTGGGGACAAATGTACTTTTATCAGCACAGTGTAGGGATTTTCGAATCGTTCACCTCGATGCAACAGACAGCAGCGTAAATTCTTGTAAGGTGTCCGGCCACGTTACGTGCTATAAAGAAGTGTCGAATGTACAGCGAAGTCAAGAGGATTGAAAAGAACTTACGCTGCCAGTTGGACCGCTGCGACGACGTAAGCAAATCAGAGACGTAGCGACTGCAGCTCGCGACTTGCCCTTGCTCTTCCACTCCTGCTCCAGCGACAATTGCTACAATTGCGAAGTTGTAAAATAAATTGCAATTACTTTTTTTTCTACTCATAATTTTTAGGATTTTAGCATTTTAGGATAGTTATTGTAGTATACAATTACAAAGTTGCAAACATATGTTGCAATTACTTTTTTCATTCATATGTTTCATAATTTTAGTATTTTAGGATAGCTGCATCAGATGGGAAATTCAGTTTAATGTGCCATGAGGAAATTAGCGGTACAAAGTAAACAAAGTCGTCAAAGTTGAAGTGAGTAATTTTGAGAAACATTTTGCTCTTTGTTCTAGTTATCAAGTAATATTTAGCGGAGTATTTTTATATCAATTTCTAAACGATCAGCTCAAGAATTTCAGCTCAGAAAACTGGGAATAAGTGGTCAGGAAATGATATGAATGTCATTTGGAGGCGGTGACCCTTCACAAGTGCGGCAAATGAACATTTTTTAAAGAAGCTCATTTCAATGATAACCCTTGAGTAGCTCGTTAGCCAGTAATGTAACTTTGATCTAGGTGAATTTAATATTTTTATGATCTGCAAACTACATTTATTTCCCATATTTTGAGGATAAAAGGTGATAAATCTGGTGGAAAAACTTCGCTCAATCCCAAATCTGCGCAAAACCTTGTGACTCCAATTCCTGCAGCACATTCTGGGCTATGAAGACGACTTTTCGTTCATGCAAACTCTTGTATGCAGGCCAATGTTTTCCACCGATGAAGCTCGGATCTTTTGTCATGATGCTCTCACAAATGCGATTTTCGCTCGGATTGCATTTTGCGATTTGATGAAGTTTGATGACACTGCCAGAGTGTCTTGTTGACAGCACCTGTCCTCAGGAGTGCGAGGGGCGAGCTGAAGTCGCCATGTCGCTTCTGCTGCGCTGTTCTCGTGTGCTGGAGAACATAACTACGCCTGGAATAAATCTGTCTCTCAATTGCTGCTGATTCTAAACTACGTTCGTGGGGTTGAAAACGCTGCGTGGCTGCGCACCGACCTAAAATAGCACTTCAAAATGTGTGAGAATACTTCAGCATTTGAGGTGCAGTAGTTTAAGTAAACAGGAATAGTTTAAAGAGAACTTTATTCGTGTAAACTTCAGCATGAGTAATAATTATATACGTTGAAATTACTGAGCTGTAACGTCATAAATATTTTTTTGTTCATTCATATTGCAACATGTAGAGTTACTTATACCCCGTAGGCGACGATCATGAAGCCCATGTTAGCTGAACTATTCTTGCCTGAAACTCAACTTTTTTATCTTGCTTGTTTCCACAAGTTTATTTTCGAATTTGGTTTGTAGATTAGCTTACTTCGGTAGTTCTCACAAAGTGCACGCGAGAGTTTTCTTCGATTCGATACTTATTTCTGGTTAGGGAATTTTTAACTATGACATATCATCTCAGTACCACTACATGAGTATTGAATATTTATGAAATTTGTCACAAATAAAACTTGTGTGTGGAACACTATGTGGCGAATGTGGTAATTTTTTCCCTCAATATTTTCTTCAAAATTTTACACTCTACCTGAATAATGAAAGGTGTTTCGAGTGAACAAACGGTGCGGTTTGGGTCTAGAATGAGAGTTAATAATAACTTATAGAGAAAAGTCGACTCAAAATCAGGTACATGATGTGAGTACGATATTACTCTCCGCAATCATCAATCCATGGTAAAAGAATCAGCTCTGACTTGCGACGGTCGAGAGAAGGGTTTCATTTACTTAACCCGTGCGCCACGCTCGGGTTTGAGAGTCACGTTTTCCATGTCACTGAACGCGCACGTATCATCAAGAATCACTTATATAACAAAATCTGAACCATCGTCTCGTCGTGACCAGATATATTCTCTCGGGATCACATTCATCTTCATTTTTGAAGCCACTCTCTCTCTCTTTCTAACGCTTAAAGTATGCACTTTCTTGTCGGGACTAGTTCTACCTAGAACACTTGTCGTTATTTCTGAAGAAAACTCAATTCACCTTCTCAAATTTTAAACTTGAAGTAATTTAAACTCTTAGCGCAATTTTATGCGTACTTGTCTTTTCAAAACTCAAGTGGCTCCGAGTCTCCAGTTCTGCACTCCCTGCTCTCTTTCCCTCACGTAGCATTTCAGCGAGCCATAAGTTCATTGAAAATAAAATATAAATATGTTAAAATTAATTAAAATCTCGTGAAAATTCAGAGAAAAGTTGAACTTGACACTCAGTTCAATTATCACAGTTCAAACTTTAAAGGTGAAATACTTACTTTGTTTTTACTCCTATATCAATAAAATGTCTTTTAACATTAGCTTTAGAGTTGCGAGTAGAGATTTTTCAACAATTTTGCCCTTGAAATTAAATTGCTTGCTGCAATTCTGATTGAATCGAGTGAATTTTTCAGAACAAGCTCGTTTTCACTTTTGCTTGGAAAAGCGTATAAGATACTACAGAAATGCATGAATGTAGTCTGGCTCAGTGAATCAATCATTAAAAGATAAAAATCTACTTGCGGATGCCGAAGGCTAAAAGATAATGTACCGATCTACTTACATCGGTATGTTAAAGTGTATGAAATGAGCACGTCAAAAGTTCTCTTTGCTGTATTTTCAACATCTTTGCCAAGGTTAAAATTTGGAGGGAAATCACACTCTGTTTGCAAACGCAGATCGATTTGACCGTGAAGCATAAAACTTATTCGCAAAACTGAGGTTGATATTTTTACCTGTTCGATCGAGGACTCGTTGGAAAATCAAACAGAGGAATCTTTTAGTAGCCAACGATCAATTTTGGATATCAAAACTTTTGGCAACATAATTTCTTCACGATGATCATTTGAGCAAATAACGCTCGTCAGTTAATGAAGGTATGACAGTAACAAAGATCTGACATTGCAAATATGGCCTGAACTTGAATTAATAATTCGATCTTGATTCTCAGTATAGAATCTTGAAACCTAAAAATTCTTATTAAAAATTCAGAATTCATCTTTTTACTTTCCAACCAGGAGTTCAACAAATGGTTCATTGATACCCTCACCCACAGCTACAACATGATTCGGCATCCTCGCTGTACGCTATAAGCTACTTACAGCAGACACAGTACGGGCCTTCGTTCTGTACGCTCAAAGCCTCCCGAGCGCGCTTCGTGCTACTGTCAGCTTCGTTATATTCATTTGCACTAATGTGCTGCTGGAGATCCGAGCGAAGCCCTACAACAGAGCCCTAAATTAATAGCTGTTTGGCAGCACAACAATGCAATTTCAGAATGGCCGAGACTTTCAAAAACAATGGAGCGTAGCAAGCTCCCGGCTACTTTCATCGGCCACCCCGCTACCGTCAATTATTACAAATTTCTCTATTATTATCATCCATGAGTTACATGTAATCCGAGTTGCCACCCCAATAAAGTTTCGGTAGTTGTGTCTCATGATGGCAATCTCGCTCGTGTTAGAGGGCGCGCTCTTCAATCTGCATGCCAATTGGGCGACGGCTGCAGGAAACCCGGAGCTCTCGCTCCACCTGGTGGTCTGGTCTGTGTGGGCCCGCTTGTGTAACTCACACATGCGCTAACACAGCCATGCGACGCTTGTGTAACTCGCACATGAGCTAACACAGCCATGTGAAGCTTGTGTAACTCGCATATGCGCTAACAGAGCCATGCAACGCTTGTGTAACTCGCAATTGCGCTAACACAGCCACGCAAAGCTAGTGCGACCGAGAAAATAAGATCTAATATTCAACATCGACGTAATTTTAACATTGTTTACTTTAAACTGTGGAGATATAACACACGTCCGCAGCCATCTATAGGCTTCATTCTGTAGTTTATCAGTCCTGAGAGTGAGATCATGAGGAGTTTTGCGTCATTTCCAGCTGATGTGAAGTGCTTTTGACGGTCCTTCCGTGGTGTATGGCGCGGCACGAACGACAGAAGGGGATAATAATTGGTGGTTAGTCCTTTGAATTATACCGGAACAAAAATAGCAGTACCGGTACACGTGAGTTACCAAAATAATGCGCTCCGTTTATTGAGTACCATAGCGCAGCACTGTTTCCTGTAGCGTTTCACATTCGGGAGGAAACCTGGCGAAATATTTGAGACTGAATGGTTTCTTAGATTTTCAGCTTCTGAAATCTTACTGTTCTACAACCACACACTCGTAACAGAAGCTCAGCAGGCGCTAGGTTCGAACCAGCGTCTGCGAATCACCCGCTTGAATGCCGCATAAGAACTTCTTCAACTAGTTCACTGTGATATGGCTGTTTACTGTGTGTAATTATGCTGACCTTTACAATAGAGAGACTTCTTCAAAATGCAGTATTTTCTTTACCTTGAAACTTAATATCAATTACACTAGCAAAAATGGGGCTTATATATAAGAGTATTCTTTTCTAACTTTTCAGCCCTACGAAATAGTTCAATTTCTTCACGTGTAAGTCGGTTCAGGAATGCTCCTAGCATTTTTGCACTAAAACACAGCAATGAATTAAAATCTATATTTCTATTATTGAATGCAACGTTTCGACGTATCAAATATCATCCTCAGTCTGGAAAAAAAGTATACAGAATAATTTTCAGTTACATTGGAAAAAACGCAAAGCTAACACTTAAGTAATATAGACTAGATAAGCAGATCACAAAAGACGAAAGCGACTAGACAAAATAACAAATTTTTCATCACAGAAATAGTAGTAAGACTACATATATTGTACAAAAACCTCGATGTTCACCACACGAGAGACAAGAGCAAAATGGCCGAGCAGTTTCGTCGTACCTAGCAAGCTGAAGTTCTGCTAAACAGTTTGTGAGTGAAAAAATCATTAGTATTTTCATTAAAAGAAGGTTTAAGTTCATGAATGTGTAATGCTTCAATTATATGAATATGATCTTTTTTGAAAACATTATAAAGAATTTTGGTGTTAGGGAACAGATCTTCATTGGATGGTTTGCAATTTTCCAGCCTGAGGATGATGTTTGATACGTCGAAACGTTGCATTTTATAATTGCAAACCATCTAAAAATTCTTTATAATGTTTTCAAAAAAGATCATATTCATATAATTGAAGCGTTACCCATTCATCAACTTAAACCTTCCCTTAATGAAAATACTTATGATTTTTTCGCTCACAAACTGTTTAGCAGAACTTCAGCTTGCTAGGTGCGACGAAGCTGCTCTGCCATTTTGCTCTTGTCTCTCGTGTGGTGAACATCGAGGTTTTTGTACAATATATGTAGTCTTACTACTATTTCTGTGATAAAAAATTTGTTATTTTGTCTAGTCGCTTTCGTCTTTTGTGATCTGCTTATCTAGTCTATATTACTTAAGTATTAGCTTTGCGTTTTCTCCAATGTGACTGAAAATCATTCTGTATATTTTTTTCCAGGATGAGGATGATGTTTGATACGTCGAAACGTTGCATTTTATAATTAGACAGAAGTATAGATTTTAATGAATTGCTGTGTTTTGGTGCAAAAATGCTAGGAGCATTCCTGAACCAACTTACACGGGAAGAAATTGAACTATAAGAGCACTCATTTAAGCTGCTGCACTGATGCATCATTTATTGATAGTATTCGCCTTAGAAGAAAGATTGATTTAAAATAAATTTAATTTCCGGCGATTCTTCAATCGGATGCATTGTTGACTTGGACTTGAGCAAATAGGGCCGATTCTGCATTTTTACCAGCTTTCACGCTACGCAGGTAGGAACCTTAAAATAATCATTTCTTCATCTGTTCAAATCCCAAATTGGCAACAATTGACAGAGCATATTCATTGATGTCATTACTATTGTAACTAATCACATTCGGTTCTCATGACGATCTTTACAATGATTTCTCTTGTAAGCTTGTCGTCAAATCTTGTTTTTGAGAATTCATATTACGCATGCATTAGGAAATTAATAGCTATCGCACAAACGAAAGTCTTTATTAAAGCATGTCAATAAAATAGCATTAAAATATTAAAAACGAATGCGTATAGGTTAAAAATTTTCCTTTACAGAGAATTTTAAAATTAAAATCAAATTAAAGCCAGGAACGGAGACATTCATGCAGGGGGAAAAGTTATGGTGAAATATGGCTAAGAACAATTTCAGTGGTGACCACAACGTTAGAGGCTGTGGGCAAGATGCACCAGTCTTCCAAAACTCCGGACGTCGAGTTTCGTCCCAAGGAACAATCCTTTGAATTATACAGGAACAAAAATTGAAATATCGGTACACCAATAGTATTATCTGTTGGTTTATTCAGAAAATTAGAGTTCAGAAATAGTTTTTAATACTTTGGCTTCTTGTTTTTCAGGACACAGAGGATGGATTTTTTATAATCCGAAACGTTTGTTTTTTATCATGATTTTCTAAGCTACGTTGGTTTTCATTTTTTATCCTAGAAGTAAGATTTCCTAGAAATCGTCCGATTTCATCTATTGTACACATGAGTTAACGAAAATAATGAACCTCGGCAAGTCGAGGCTTAGTGGCTTGTGTGCGGAGTCCGGCAGCTTTGGCTTCCATGATGCTATCCTGGAACTCGCGCCGAGCTCTGCTCGGCCTCGATGCTTGTACTGCTATTCATGAGAGCACAGAGCGAGAGAAAGGCGTCATATTAAGGCTGAATACCAGCCTCGCTGCTGCGCAGGGCTACCAGCAGTTCCGAGAATTGAGCGATATCCAGCTATAAAAATGAATCCAAAACTCAGAAATTATTTTTGTAAACTAATATGGTTTGTAAGGCAAATTTAAATCAATTTACGGTATTTGACTGGCACTATATATAAGCTGAAATACTTACTATCCACACCCATGCAGTGACCAGGAGAAAAATTGTCAGCTGCAACCCTATTTGTTTCGAGCAAGTAGTTGTAAATGCCGCAAAACAAAAATTAAATAATGGGTTAATGACGATACATTACGTACAATTATGACCACGCACTTGATGATTTCGACACTTTCACTATAGTTTAATTGGAGTAAAGAAGAGAAAACACTGGATATTCAGCTACCCTCAGCGCAGTTCGCTGGACAGGAAGAAGGGTTCAAAGGGAGGAAATGATAATTTCAGAGTTCATTTGCTAATTTGATGTGCTCCGAACGCAATAGTAAAGCGCTCTATCAGAGAAATGCTTTTGAACCGGTAATCTCCGTAGTTAAAAGAACCACTGAAGTGAGGTTCAGTTAAGGAGATCGATCGTCCCAGGCCCTTGCCGCTCAGGTGGTCATTTTTCATGTTTTTGTTGGAAAAGGACCCTTAGGTGGTGGACTATTCAGTCCTAAAATTTTATGGCGCTACGGACAATAGATTCCCCCCCAGATAAGGCGACCAAAATCTTTAATTTCGAGCCCATTTCAACCCCATATAAAAAGAGAACAAATGGAAAATGAAAAAAAACATTTGAGTTCGTTAGAAATGTTTCAAGGATTCTAAAACTGTCTTTGTTTTGGTTCTAGCATCAAAACTCGATGACGAGTCCCGTTTCGAAATATCCATAAAATATACCAAAAAACTAATTTTTCTTGAAAAAAAACTAAGGCCTAAATCGAAAAAATGACACGAGTAAAAAAGGTTTACCTTCACAAAATACATATAGTGGCCAATTTTCAAACGAATCGGACGAAAAAAGTTGAAAAAGTGGGACAATCTCCTTTAAACTTAAAGTTAGCTAAGGTTAAGGTTTAGGTTAATGTTAAGAATGAGGATATTATTATAGTAAATGATTCGTAATCTGCTTACAAGACCTCACATTACAGGATCACATTACAGACCCCACGTTTCAGGGTCACATTACAGACCCCACATTACAGGGTCACATTACAGACCCCACATTACAGGGTCACATTACAGACCCCACATTACAGGGTCACATTACAGACCCCACATTACAGGGTCACATTACAGACCCCACATTACAGGGTCACATTACAGACCCTACACTACAGGGTTGCATTGCAGACCCCACACTACAGGGTCACATTACAGGCCCCACATTACAGGGTCACATTACAGACCCCACATTACAGGGTCACATTGCAGATCCCCCATTACAGGGTCACATTACAGACCCCACATTACAGGGTCACTTTACAGACCCCACATTACAGGGTCACATTACAGACCCCACGTTACAGGGTCACATTACAGACCTCACATTACAGGGTCACATTACAGATCCCACATTACAGGGTCACATTACAGACCCCACATTACAGACCCCACATTACAGGGTCACATTACAGACCCCACATTACAGGGTCACATTGCAGACCCCACATTACAGGGTCACATTACAGACCCCACATCGCAGGGTCTCATTGCAGACCACAAGCTGCACCTAGGTTTCAACTTGAAGACTGATCAACACAGGCAAAGCGAGAGCAGAGCTGCAGGTTTCTGTACTAATATTAGCCTCAATGAATGCATGAGCTTTGTATGGACCACCTTGCTGCGATACGTCGCAGTACTAATCAAGCCATGGTATTGATGAATGGAGGTAGTGGGAGTACTTGCCCATAAGCTCTAATAAATAAATTAGCAATAACAATCAACATGGCACTTTTTGTAAGTCGTGTTATTAGTCATGTCTTGGGGGTGAGTCTTACAAATTATTGCACAAATGCTGTGATGCTGTTGTGAACGGGAAAATGGAAACAATATAATGTCATCAAAACATCGATTGTGAATACCAGGCAACGGCCGACGATCGTTCTTAAATTGTTTTATTATTCATACATGAGAGCATCAAGTCTAAATTCTTATAATTCATATCATGCGTTTTTACTATCCAAATTCGTAAAACTGTGTTTAAATTTAGAGCAACAATCCTAGGAAAACTTTAGTTTTGAAATTCATTAGGAATTTTGTCAGGGTCTCAGAGCAGACAGAACACGACCGGCTGGCGCTGTGTTTGCTTGGGTGCTCCGCAGCACAACAACCGTGCGTGCATGGCTCTTCAGTGCTCATACGTCCGTCATGGCTCGCATTTCTCATAAGACATAACTTCTCAATGATTAAGGCCTCCATTTTTCACAGTAATTTATTGATAACTTCCCTGCAAAGGATGCCAGCAGAAAATTATTTCGTGACTTTTTCTTTGTTTTTCCGATCATATCTCCGTAAATATAAGAACGCTGATGCTATGAATTACGCGTTTGTAAATTGGGTGGGCTATAATTCATGTGAAAGTTCAAATCAACGTTGATGCTCAGCGTAAGTTTCAATAATAGTAGCATTTTAATTGCGCTTAGACCTGATTAAAACAGCCACTAAAAGCTGTGCAATATTACTTTAAGAGACGGATCTTTCAAAAAACTACTATACTTCTTATTTTTTATATTGTCAGTAAAAGAGGTTTAAGCCTTAATATTATTATATATGCTGAAGGAGAGACATAATTACTGTTCCAAAATGAAGAGCTCATGGTTATAAAATACATTCATTTCTGATTCTGAAGTTTTGCTTCCTGAAGCATGAGGTCCAGGAACACTAGTTGTGAACTTCGAAGGCTTGCAGGAATCTCAGGTTGAAGGGGAGGACAGTTTTCAAAGGTATTCTGAACCACACTTGATTCAACTATAGTTAGGAGTAGACCAAAGTCAAATCTCAAGAATCAATTGAGAGCTTCAGTAAAAGGAAGGTTTGTTGTATAACAGTCAGACCACATGAGTTACATAGGCTGCATGGCTCGCTATTATAGCTGAGTGAGGAGTGCATAAAACTTTCAACTCACACTGCTCCTCAATCTCAGGGTGTATTTCAAAATGATTAATGTGCTCAACTTTGTTAATTTTGACTCACTTAGATACTAAAGCGGGAGAACTGATGTATTTCTCAAGTGATACTGGCAACTATAGTGATGCTGGTTTCGAGTTAATAGGACGTTGCGCTAGCGCGAAAGAGATAGGCTCAATCTGCTGACTGCACTCCGGTGATCGACGCGCAATCTTATACCAGCAACGATGAAATTTCGTAATATACTTTCGTTGATTTAATCCTGGAGCAGCTTACACCTGATGAGTTTATGGTTGCAACAACGAGCTGACTCTCCCAGATATTGTCCAGTGACATTTTTTATGATATGAATTTTGACTTGAGCCCTCGTGGTTCTCGCTAATATTTCGGCGTTGTTCTCCATTTTTCTTAGCGACAATTTCCTTGGCAGTGCGAGAATAGTTCCGTTCAGGTTAAGCTCTGACCTGTTAAATTCACCAATATTTACTGTTTAAATTAAATTAAATTTACCTTTGATAACTATTTTCAAATAAAAATAATAAAGTGCTTTCCAACTTTAAAGATCTTTGAATAAGACAGACCTTGAGAGCGAAAACCTCTCAATTTCGAAACTTTTCATTCTCTTCTGCAGATTTTTGGGAACAATGTTCAAAAACACTCTGATAAATAAATGGAATTGTCTCTTGGTCTGCTTAAATTTTGGGTCTTGTAATTGTATTCACGTCAAATTTAGCTTAAAAATGTCCTGTCTTACCGTGCACATGAGCCCTGCACCCTGAGGTTCGGAATTATTCGAGGAGAAAAAAAATTGGCGATTTTGACAGGAAGAATTACAATTTCCAGCCGCAATTATATGGGTGCATTTGTCTGCAAATTATTCGTGGCTGTATTAACTAATTTTCTATTTGGAATATCGCATGCAATGAACTTCATGGTCTGACGTTAAATGTTGAGCCATCCTCTTTTGTTGGAAGTCCGACTGGTGGCTGATATGGTAACAACAAATAATTAAATGACTGCAACATTCTAAACCACCAAGTACCCGTAAGACTCCAGTGTCAAAAGCTAATGCGAAAAAAATGTATGGTGTATATGAAACTTCATAAATTAAACGAAGCACAACAGCAGATGAAATTGCTCAGTTTCGTATCTAGCTGTCCACCCTCAACGTATGCATTTTGAAGCAATAATTTTCTTTACTGTAATAGTTTTGCCAGAGACTGGATCAAGTTGAAATCTTCATCATTTCTGAGGTCTGGCCTGCAGCCCTGCCTCACGTCATCCCACCTCATAATGGCGGCTGTAATTGCTTCTCTACACCAGCGGCCTGCTCCGCAGCCCAGCTCGGCATCTCATAAGCACGAAGTTGCTTAGCAGTCAAGTAATGACCAATATCATCAGCACTGACGCACCGTATTATGCTCGAGCTTGATTGACAGCGGCAGCACTCTGAACACGTGGAACTCACCTTCACTGAGCGAGGTCTACATTCCACTGAGACATGTTATTCCTCATTAATTGAATATTGTGAAATTTCCTCGACCCGTACACATGAGGTTTAATTTTTGACTCTGTGTGAGGCATTCTTTCGCTGAATTTCGTGGCCTCGTTGCTCGTTTTATTGCTGCTAATCTGTGTATAAATATCTGAGAGGCTTTTGGGACGCCGTAAGACAAAGACTCCGAATACCGTTAATGAAAGTTTATTGCTGCTTCTAAACGGATATCAAGTGGAGAATATTAAACAGAGAAAGGAAAACACCATCACGTGTGAAATGAAATATGACATTTACAAGACACTCATGCTTTATTTGGAAATCTATTTACTCTCAAATTATGTTCTAACTCGTATGTTTACGCTAAGTACGCATTTAGCGTGAGGTGAAGGAACATTGTAAGTGAAGGAACTTATACACGACTATATATATACTCATTGATTGATGATATCATTTCTTTGATCGATTAAAATCGATTCCCACGCATTCCTGTAATCGGACGATTAACGT
Source organism: Morinoia aosen (assembly GCA_030386875.1). Taxonomy (NCBI): domain Eukaryota; kingdom Metazoa; phylum Arthropoda; class Malacostraca; order Amphipoda; family Talitridae; genus Morinoia; species Morinoia aosen. Next base: position 11,059,151 of record CM059562.1, read on the forward strand.
TACTCTCGAAGGTCTAACTTTCTCTTGATATTTCCTGTGAATAGTTCCCGCTACAGATTATAGTCGTTATCGCATTAGCAATTCAAATCCAAGTGTCGAAATAGCAAAGTATTGATGGAATATTAATTCTGATTTCGAACTCACTTTACAGGGACCCAGTCAAATTCTCCCCCACATCGCTCGGGGAGAGAAGGGGTACATTCGAATTTTAACACTCGAGGGGAAATTACCTGACAGGGATATTTGTTAAATTTATTGATAACATTTGTTAAAAGAAACACACATCCGGTTAAAATTATGTTGCTAAAAATGAGGAAAATCAATGCAATTCCGACGGATTTACGAAAAACAACTTATGAAGAATATCGCTCCTTCAACGAAACTCGAAAAAAAAATTGAAATGAATTAGGGTTGAAGCGATCACACATACACTCATTAATGCATTTTTCTTTAAATTTTTGTTCGCAGCCCAGCATCTCTTTAGTTTTAGACTTCTGCTTATTACGTTCTAATTGTTCCTTTGTCTATGATATCTTGTCTATGATATCTCTGGCTAGGGGAGGGAAGATCTTTAATTGCTCAGAGTTGGGGGAGACAATCTTCAACTGGATACAGCGAGGGGGAGGGGAAAGGAAGATCTTTAATTGGTTTCTTTACGGTGACGGGAAGAAGCCCCATGAAATACGCATTATAAAGACATGGCGAATTGTGTAGCACAAACTCAATTACGTCTGTCTCTCATGAAGACCCCTTATACAATATGTTAACCTATGATTCATTGTGATCAAAGGTATAAGTCTTAGATTAGTCTTCACAGAATTTTTACAGCTTCTTTTCATGCTGCGTCAGCATTTCAAGTAAAAATATTATTTAAATGATATATAAAACAATATCTCAGTGATATTTTCGACATTCGCAGAGAAAACTGAATACGCGAGTTAAATTCATGCGTCTACTTCAGTGACTTTTCTCTTCCAGAGGGAGAAGAAAACTCTGGAACTAAACAAACAAATTTACCACTGTACAAATTGAAAATTTACAAAATAATGAAGTTATTGTCAATCGATGACAAAATGTGTAAGACAGACTGTGAAAGACAAGAAAACTCTGAAACTGAACAAACAAATTTACTACAGCATATACAAAATATTGGCTAAATAATCTAGCTATAGTTCTTCGCTGAGAGAATGTAAAAGTTCATGAGTACACTCAGCAAAGCAGCCTGCAGGGTCGACTGTGCTCTGTAAAACTTCCACCTAAGGTGACTCAAACAGAGCGGGCAGCGGAGAGATCCGCGTCTACGGAGAGAGCAAACAGCTCCAAATTGTTACCATCAAGCGCACTCTTCTCCGCATTTAATGTCGTGATTGCCATTTTCAATTCAATATGCATAAATGCGTATGAATTTAATCTACAATTGTATCAGTGTCTCATATAGATTTTGAAGAATGTGTCAAAAACTGAGGGAAAATAACTGGAGAAAATTACTTTCTGCGAGTTTCAGTACGGCTCTGCGCTAGAGGCACTAAAGATCTTTCCTCACTGGTGTCCGGGTGCAATAAGAACAACTGAAAAATACGAGAAAAACAGACTGCAGAACTCGGAAGATTGTTCCCCCAAATTCTCCCCTTATACAGAGAGCACCAGCTAATCTGTCTTGTCCTGCTACTTTGAAAGAGGTTCCGTAACCAAGTTCTTTATACATGAATATCAATTCACTACAAATCGATACTAGTATGTTCAGCTAAGTTAGTGCCTACCGTCCAGAGCGCGCATCAATGAAAAAGAAAGCTCGCGAGGGATGACAATGAAATGGTGGGAGTTTCCTTAATGCAAGATTTCAGCCTCCGCATCGTTGTGTAATCTCGCACTGCATCTACCTTCAAAGACAACAGAGTTTCAATCTCGCAGCAAATTTGGCGCAATTGAAAAGTTGATTCTCCCTGGAAGTGTTCCATTCTACGGATTTGAATCAAACTTCGAAGTCATAAGCAGGTTTGGCAGCGATGAAAAAGCAGGACGTGCAAGCGCCTCGTCTCGTAGAAGTCGTCGCAACGTCGTCTCCATTGCAATTATGGAACAAATTCAATTCCAGTCCCATCAGTCCTTCAAGTGGAGTGTCGTCAAAAGAAGAAGGGAGGACGGAGAGTAGGGAGTTTTAGAAGGGATAGGAGGACCTAGGTTTGGCCGGGCGATGTTGACGTCGTACGTGTTGACATTGAGTTAGTAGCTAAATGAAGAGGTGAATTTGATGATTTTGTTGGTTTAGTGGAAATTTCTTATTGATGATCAACGCGTACGCAGGAATCGAGGTACTGATCTCAAGCATCCAGGTGCAGCTAATGCAGTGCGTAAGGTGAGGAATAAATAGGGTAACTCAGTATAACACATAAAACTTGCTGAAGGAGTGCGTTAGTGCAGTGGTGTAATGGTTTGAGCAAGTTTGTAGGCAGTCGTTCGGACTTATTATTAGTAGAATTAAATGAACATCACACAAATCTGGTTGTCGCTCTTTGAGATGTCTGGGGAAAAGCTGAAGTGCATGATAGGCATCGGTGAGTGTAAAGGGAAATGTTCAGAAGTATTTCCTCGTTTTTTGTTTCACACAGTCAAATTATAACGTCAGGTACATACAAAAAAAAGAGTCAAAGGCTTTCCTCTACCTGGTAATTTGTCGTTACTAGAAGCATTGAAGAATAAAAAATGTGTGAATGAATACTCCACACCCTTACGTTTCAAAAATTCTGAAAACTTTTCAGTAAATTCTAGTGAATCAGATTCTTGAAAATATTGCAATTAACACAATAAGCTTGTACTAACACTGGATTGCAATACAATCTCATATCTCAACACAAATTCGTCCCATGCTGTAAAACTCTTTGTAAAAATATTTTCGATAACTCTTATTCATACATCTAATTCAGAGACTAAGCATTACAATGATTATTCATGAACTTTGATATAAACTGTCACTGAGCACTGAGAATTCAAAAATGCATTTCAAGAAATTTCACCAAGAGCTCAAAGTCTCAATCCCTCTGTAGGTAATGATAAGTCAGCGTTTAGTTATTTATTCGGTAATGAGAATAATAATAAAAATAAAAGATAAAGGGTTATGTTTCCACCAGGGTTTCCAGCAATCAAAAATTTGAAGCCAGATTTTGGTTAGTTATTTGATATCGTGAAATCTGCCTTTTCTTGAGACGCTCCAAGCCTTAACTTCTTAAAGGTCACTATCTCACCTCCACAAGCTACAGCTTACGTTAAATTTACGGACATAGGTCTATGTGGAGAAAGTGGTGTCAGCCAGCGCTGAGAATCTCCATGAGTTACATTGCAGCTGAACCGATACACCTGAACCGCGTTTTAACTCAAGCAGAAGCTAGACAACACAAGGAGTCCCATCATTCTGTTCGTCCGCAGCGTTGCGCAGAGCCTTTTTTGGATCTCGTTACTCCTACGGTACGTAATCCTTGCGCTACTCAAGATCATACGATGTACCTGTGTTACTCCTGAGTGACTATACGTTATAACATATATACTTGTGCTTCTTATACGATACGTTACACTGGTGCTACTTATAAGATACGTTACACTGGTGCTACTTACGAGTATACGATACGTTACACTGGTGCTACTTATACGATACGTTATACTTGCGCTACTTATACGATACGTTATACTTGCGCTACTTATACGATCCGTTATACTTATACCACTTATACGATACGCTATACTTGTGCTACTTATAATACGATACGTCATACTTGTGCTATTTATACGATTCGTTATACTTGTGCTACTTATACGATTCGTTATACTTGTGCTACTTATACGATTCGTTATACTTGTGCTACTTTTACGATTCGTTATACTTGTGCTCTTCCTTAGGTACGTTATACCTGCGCTGTGTCTAATTTGCTGCTGAAGTTGGTATACTTTTGCCGTCAATGCCGCCTTCTACTTATTAGATATAATGTTATCATTGCTATACCTGTTGAATTGTCAATTAACCTACATGTTTCTCTACAATCCACAGTCCACACTCTCACTAAAAATCTAATAATTGCGAATCTGAGCCACTTTAGCAGAAACGGTCACAATTGAAACGGTCAGAAACGGTCTTTCACAGAAACGGTGAATTTCTTACTCTTACGCTGCTGCAGAATTCTTTGCGTTTTGACTTTTTCGGAGATAAATAAGATCATAAGATATTTGAATACATAAGCAAGAGAAAAATTATTTGCATAGTGATGAGAATTGTAAATACTATTTCATATTCTCATAATTTTATTCCTACCCAACTTTATAGTTAATTATAGTGTTTAAACTATTAAACTTCGAGTTAATTAAACTTTGAATTGCAGTGAGGGGTCATCTACATAAACAGTTTTTGTATTCAAAAGTTTCGGTAGAAAATAGATGTTACGTAGAAAATTGTCAAAGTCTCTGTCTCATTTTCTTCTGTTATTAATTCTTTATTGGAAAACCAGTATTTTCTAAACAAAATTCAAATTCGGTTTGTCCCGATGTAGATTCATGATTCAGGTGGTCCGGCACTACGTTAGGACATACAGCAGGCATTGACTGAGAGCGGATATATAATTCATCTTTCTTACAGTCCAGTCGAAAAAATCATATGCTTCTGATCTTTGCGACTAATCATGATGAAATCTAAGTACACGAAAAGGTATACTTATGAAACCGGGATGAGTATTCAATTGTTTTTTTTATTTAATGAGGAAAGTGAAATTTAACCCTAAAAATCAAGAGCCTATCTATACGTGACCTCCTTTGCTTTTGATTCAAGCCATCCGGACATTGCACGATTCTTAGAGGAAAACATCGTAATTAATAATCAGAGAGTCTAATTTGAATCTCCTCGAGAGCAGTTATCAAATGCTTGAGACAAAAGCCAGCGTGATTCCATCTGTTGTGAGATCAAAGGGTCCCAAGATCTGAAGCTGGTGGAGAGGTTGGTAATCCTGTGTTGTCGGGACGGTGAGAGGGGTTGGCAGCCCTGCGGCTTGTAGCCAATAATATCTCCTAGTTTCTCGAGCTGAAGTTTGAATACTAACCCAAGATTCTGCGGGTCCTCGGGCTCTCAATTACGGAGACAACCATAAATATATGCAACGATAAATTGAAGCGGCCGAACTTTCGAGGCCTGCTGATTCTTGTGGGATTTTTTCCTCTCCTAAAGAATAAGTGCACTCTGAAGTGGCGCGCGGGAGTGCAAATTTATGCAACTACAAATTGAGGAATCTTAACAATCCGACCACAGAGTTCTGTGGCAATGATTTCCATAAGCTGAGAGATAAAATTAGTCCGTCTGTTGATTTTACAGACGACAAGTAGGACGGAGAGGCAAGTTCGGGGAATATTAAGGAGTAAACTGATGATTACTGAAACAAGCTTTCATTAGCTTGGAGAAGTCCCATTTTCTATTTATAATGCACAAAGCGTTCAATGTTAACCTGCTGGTGCCTCTTCAGTCAGCACATTGATAAACAAGGCTTCTTTCTTAAAACTCTACCATGAACTACAAGTGAGCTTAAAGAGTAACATAAAATTTAGAATTCTAGCGGAATTGATGTCTTAAACCAAATAATGATTACTTTAAAATAACTCGATAAGCGTTTGAAGACAAGTGAACGTATCGCATGACCAACGCTTTCATATTATATGTCAATAAATTACTACTTTATTTACACCAATGTTACTCTTCTTTGAAATTCTTTTGAAATATTACATTAACAGTATTTAACGCTAAATGATAATGATTTCTGCTAACATTTTTTGATTCTCTACAACTTTGATGGTCAAATGCGGTTAAAATGACACCAATAACTTGATGCACAAACTTTCAGCTCAACGCATGAAAATTTTCAGATGTGCAGTATCCGGCTAGAGTATGGCAGCGACGGTTCAAAACATGTGTAGAATCATGCTTTTCGATAAATTAAATTTCCTGAAACGACTTATGCAACAAAACCAACAAGTTTCTACGAAGTGGATGGAGCACACGCCTTACATCAGTTTAATTGGATAATAACGACCTTAAATTAAATTAAACATTAGTTTCAACCTCCCTATCTGCGACAAAGGCGTTCCAAAGAGAGGGAGGGAGAAGGCATCATTTAGTTTTGAGTTAAGGATATGCGGAATCCATGCACAAGGTGCATAAAAACAGTAAGGCGAGAAAGAAGTTTATGAAACAAGATAAAAGTAGAAAAAAGTAGTAGGTGCTGAAAAATAGGATAGCAATAAATCGAAAAAAGTTGTTCCGCATCAAAATCAACAAACCATTTCTATTTCAACAAAAGGCAGGCCTAGCCAACTTTAGCTCAAAACCTTACATATTCTCCCTACGAGCGCCAATTTCCATAGATACAATAGCTGTATTGCCCTGAGGGATAATAACAGCCTTTAAAGACCAAGTTTTCTTTCAATTTAAGTTACGTTCAAGAAAGTCCACAAGATCTCCAGCAGTGAGCAAAATATATACTTTCTCTTACTTTTCATTTTTAATTAATTTGAAAAAGGCGGTGAGGATGGAGCCTGCAGTCAGAGTGCAGTTGATATAACAAGGCTATGTCTTGGCATAACATGGTAAAGTTAAGGAGAATAACTTGTGTAAATGTTTAGTATCTCCAAGCACTTGATTGCTATTTTGGGGGAGGAGGCTCGCTCTCTTCTGAGCCATCCAATCTGGGCGTTGCTCATGACCTTACAAACTGTAAAAAGAGGGTACATCATCCTTGTTAGTCATGACGGATAATCATGTTTACTAGAAATGACGGGCAATCTTTGTGAGATGACGGGTAATCATCGTTTAGCAGAAGATGTCGGACAATTCTATCTAAAGATGATGGACAAGCATCCGAGCTAGTTATAACCATCACCCTAGGTGATGGACAATCTTTCTTAGTGGAAATGCCGAACAATTATCCTACCTAGAAATGATGGACGATCATCCCAGCTTTGGATGACGGAGTTTTACGTCAATTCTGGATGGTGGACTATCATCTTAACTAGATATCACAATTACGGACAATTATTTTAGCTCGGGTTGGTGAACGATCATCCTTCATAGTGATTACTAAATCATCTAACACGCATTTCGGGATAACGATGGTGCTTCGATATGGTTAATGAAGCCGAGGTAGTATCGCGATGATGGTGTCTCATCATAGCTGAGATAGAGGAGTATTGTGATTTTCAATGACTGAATTAGGATTAGTGAAGGTAACAACCGACGAAACAACAAGGACAAGAAGGAGTTCATTATAATGTTCGGAGCTGTACGATGTACGATGTACTGCAGTCAAGTTCAGCGCCTAAGTGTCGCCGAGTTCCGTGAGACACTAAAATCTTAAGTCGATTGGAATTTTTTGAGGTTACCATATTTTGGAAACAGCAGTACGACGCGTTAACGTAGTCAGGAGACCTCGGTTGGTGACTATAATTGGATACCTCGTATTGGGCACTATGCCGCTTTGTTGAAGACAAACAACAAACAAAACAAAACAAAACCGTTTATTTCCAAGTTGTCACATGAGATACATATGCCAACATATTGGCTTTTAAAAGTTCCTTAATATAAGACGTCCTAAAACAAAAGATCCATACGAGGAGTATTAATTGACAAACCATCCGAGGTGTAAAAATAGATAAGCCATACGAGGCATAATAATCGACGAACTATATGAGGTGTGCTAATAGATAAACTATCAGAGGTGTACAAATAGATAGACCATACGAGGCATATTAATAGACATAATATACGAGGCGTACTATAATAGACAAACCACACGTGGTGTGCTAATAGTCTAACAAAGTTCCATACGAGGAATACTAATTGACAAACCATACGAGGTGTACAAATAGATAAGCCGTACGAGGCATAATAATAGACAAACTATACGAGATGTAATATTAGACAATACTATCATAGGTGTACAGATAGATAGACCATACGAGGCATATTAATAGAAAAAATATACGAGGCGTACTAATAGACAAACCATACGGGTCGTGCTAATAGTTTAACTCTGTCAAGGGTAGTTGAATGAGAAATGAGAAATATTATCTCTTGGATATTTTATATTCCAAGAGATTCCGGTACAGCGCTTCTTGCCTTTTTCCTACTTCGATAATTTCAACTAAGAACTTGGCAGTTTCGAAGAATTCTTTAGTATTTTTCGAATTATTTATAAGATCATCGAAGTAGGAAAAATACAAAAAAAACGCTACACCGTACTAGATTGAAACAACACCGTAAATGACAATCAAGTATTGAGAAAAAGATAGTCTCGAAATAATTTGTAAAGAACATCGCGCAACACAGCACGCACATCTAGGAATGCGTAAACAAACTTACACTCAAAATTGAAATGCATGGCTTGTTCGGCATACAAATATAGAGAAAATTTTTGCACGAGTGCTATATTTCCTTTGTCTGTTTATACTTTTTAATTTCTTCTGTTCACAGAAATGCCCTTCGGGGTCGTGATAGATCGATTTATAAATCATAAAGCAAGCGCAATCAATTTGTTTATTTCTGAAATTTGGTGCAGTGTTAACTGATCGCAGAGCTTTAGATAAAATGTAATGTGTCTTGAGGTTTTGCTTTTTATGCAAAAAGTAGAAATAGAAACCGATATATGTACATGTGCGCATATATGTGTGCGAAACGTGTGCATGTTTACACTGATACATAAACATTTATGTTTGCGTGCGCACACGTACATACTCACGCACACACCAACACACATATTCATATATATACGTATTGAAAACGAATATAAGAAAAATGCTAATAGACATGAAAAATAATCTTACTCTTTCAATATTTAAAATGACAGCCCAAGCTCTGATGAATCGTAAGAAATAACCTGAGGAAAGATAAGGAATAGAAAAGTACTTCGAAAAACGCATAAATGGAATGGTTTTTTAATTTCCTAAAGGAAATTTCAAGAAAACTCAAGTTACCGCTGAGGAACAACAACAAAAAAAAACATATATCTTCAATATATCATACCATATATCATATCTTCTCGATATTCTCTGCAACATCATGCGGACATGGGTACATGGGATAAAATGGAGATACAGTGTAGGCCAGTTACCACTCATGATTGACAAATATCTACAAAATTTTGGCAGAAATGCGCAAACAAACATATACTCAACATCAAAATTTGCTTGTACAACATACGGACAGAAAGATAATTTTACCACGATTCATACGCTCAAATTACGATTAATTTCATTAATTGTATTTGTCATTAATCCGATTCACAGAGACGTCCTCTGGTGTAAGTGGGAGATCTATTTTTGAATCATTTCGCTAGTGCAATAAAATTTATTAACCGGATGGTTTTTGTGTAAAGAAATGAATTAGAAACATGTATATCCATTTATGTAGATATATATATACCTATATACGTACACACACATATTAATATATGTACTTATTGAGAATGAAATATAAGAAAAAAATACAAATATAAAATAAGAGGATAGAAACAACCTACCATCTATTACACCGATAATGACAGTTGAGCTCATTGTAATCATAAGAAATTATTCGAAAAAAAATAACTAAAAGGAAAAGAAGACTTCGGAAAACGTAAAATGAACTGGTTTTTAGTTACTTCATAGAAATTTTTAAGAAAACTCAGGTTACAGACAAGAAACAACACAACTCTTCAGCATTATACAGACATGTGTACATGGGATAAAATGGAGTAACATTGTTGCCGGATATCACATTTGAGTGGAGAATATTTACAAAATTTGGCACATATAGGTAGATTAAGCAATGGTCCAAAGTGATAATTTTGATAACAGAAATTAACAGTTCACTCAGGATCTCGAAGGTAAGTGCGTGCTGCAGAGTTTTTGATCACAGTGTGATGTGGAGGGTGCAGGCAGTAGAGGTGAGAGAGTGTGAAGAGCGTATGGAGGGATGACTTGAAACGCTAAGAAGCGTGTTCCGGCTCCAGCCATATTGAGTGGAGCGCTGGTGTACGAGCGCCACGGTATGCCATGATCAGCGCTCATTGGGTGAGCGCTTGCGCAGAAATGCTCTTGTGGAAGCGTTTGTTCAGTGAAAGCGCTCTGAGTTTAATATGTGTGCCTGCTCCTTCAGCATAGTAAATTGTCGGCGACGTTTAGGAGCAGTGAGGTTAAACTGCTTGCTTAGAGACTGAGTGTGACACGTTGGAATAGGGTTGTAGAGTGGCACCGGAAAAAGAAGTCTCTTGGCTGTGTTGCCACTGCGATAATTGCTAAGTAAAGCGTGTAGAGAATGAGTGTTCTGCAGAGATCTCTTCTTGTGGACTTCGGAAGTGACGTGTTGCGCAGTGTGGCCGCTATACAGGCACGCTATGGCTTGCTCGTAGTGTTATTTTGATGTGCGGTATACGGTACTAAAAGCTCTCACTCACGTCGTAGAGCGGACTACGCGGGGAGTCTAGGTGCGAGGCTCTATTGGTTTGCACGTGGTGGCAAATTAATGCGCGGTATTCGTACGGGTAACTCATTGCCAGGTTGTAATGACGAGTGAGCGAGTAACTTCAAAAGTTTGAACACCAAACTACTGTGGCTAGAGATGACTGATGTGTTGCAGAGGTCTTGATGAATGCCGTTCATTGATTTCATCAAAAACTTAAAACTCATTGATTGATGTACATATGAAACTGGAAAACATTATATGTGCTAGAAGAAATGTTCGATATTTGTAACCGGATCTTTCAGTCTATTAATAAAAAAAAGTGCTCGCAAAGCCTTCTAATTCTGGTCTGTGTCAATACGGTAATAAGGAAACAGAGAGTTTGGTCTCACGTTGACAGTGTAATTAAATTGCTTGATATAATAGTTTTCTGCCAATTTCGTATTCAGCAATTATTTTTAAATTCATTGTGTGAAAAACATGAGCCATTAAGGAAGATATATGATACTATAACAGTTTTTCAACCCTCCATTACAAACAAGTAACGTTTTATTTTTGGCTTTACGTTAAGTAAAGGCTAAGTAATTGAACGAGCTTCGCTTCATAAATTTAGTTAGTCTCATCAATTCTTAAAAAATCGAAATGCTCCGAAGTTTTTAGACCTGGATGACTACTGCCCTAAATTTTTCCGACGCAGATCAAACGGTTGTAAGTAAAATAAGAAACGCTACTTCAGAATAATGTCTAGTTTCAATATATTTTTTGTGAATATTTTCTCTTGACGTCTCCTGAAAAAGTATAAAACAGATGTTTGAAATTACTTCAAATTAAACAGACAATAGTGAGAATATTTCAAAGTTTAATGGAAAAGTATCCTGAATATCGACCTATTCCTGCAACAAGGTGAGGAAGCACTGAGATTAGCAACTTTATTTTGAGCATTTTGAAAATTGAGGCATCTTATGATACTACAGATTTCGTTACCTACTTTTGTGTTTCGTGCAAGCCTACAGGTAGCGTTTGGGCCCAACATTTTGGCAGATAGGATTTAGTTTTCCAAGTGTCAGGAATTTCACTCTAGTAAGTCAACCCAAATGCGAATCATTCGAACATTTTCTCGACGCTGCTGAAATGCCGACGATGCAACTATTATTCGGTGACGGCACAGGCGTGATGAGCCGCTGAGGAAATGGGTGCTGCTGTAGCGTAAGATCTATCACGCTATAGCATGAGATCTACCTCTAGCTAGTACTATAGCGTGAGAGGTGCTATAGCGCGAGGTCTACCACGCTATAGCGTGAGATCTACCTCTAGCTAGTACTATAGCGTGAGGAGAGGTATTGCTTTGGCGTGAGGTCAACCACGCTATAGAATATCTACCTGTAGCTAGAACTCTAGCGTGAGGTTAGGTTAGGTTCGGTTACCAAATGATGTTACTTATTTCCATACATTAATTTCAGTGATAAATACTCAATTTGTATATCTCAAACTGCACCTGGGTAAGCGATATATGGCAGTAGATCTCACGCTATAGTAGCACCACATGTTGGCTATCATCATCGTCACGCTAGCCTAGGCACTGGTGGCCTCCATGCACACTAGGTATCGCACGTCTACAATAATTGAATGTTAAAAGTGTTCAAAACGAGGGTTCGGAAAATGTGTTTTTTAGCACAACTTTCCGTGAATGCAATGCTCGCGTAGTGCCTTTAGTTAGGATTATCAATATTTTAATTGCGCGGTATTTTACACTCCTACGGTTGAAGTAATTATTTTTATTTCAAAAGGCAAACACCGAGACGCTAATCCTAGCATTAATTTCTGTGCAGAAGATTTGGTACGAATCGAAACTACGTTCAATTCTGACAAGTGATATGGAAATGCAGTAACATATGTTAAATTATACAACAACGTGAATATACATCAAACTCAAAAATAATACACACACATTTACTTGTCCTCGCCGAGCCGGTGAGCGAGGTGCAGCACATTACAAACTCATTGACGTAAATTGCCCTTCGAAAGCCATGCGTCTGAAAGGATCAAATTACAGTACAGTTTTTTTACAAAAAAAAAAAAATTGGGCGTCTAAAAAGAAGCTACAGGAAATACGAGAATTGGAATAGGCACATTTATTTTATTTATGCTTCATCATTATTACTGGTGCTGCCTTTTGTAGTAAAAAAATAATTTATTGTGGGTTTTCAAAACCCCTACAATTTATCATAAACCGTTGCATAATTTTCCTCTATTGAGGGAGGCTGACGAGCTAAAACGAGCGAAATAAATTTCGAGTGCAGGTATAACACCAGACGCAGACAGCTGCACAAGCGATACGGATTTCGTATCCCATTGCTAAGGGTTTTAAAATTAATTTCCATTCCTTTGTATTTCTTTGAAAGTCCAATTTGCCAACTAGTGTGTGCGTGTCGCCGCTAATTACTCTCCTCAGGAAGACGTGCCTATTAGAGAGAGTGTCGGGCGTTACGTCTCTTTAAATGCGACCGTACTTGAGAAATGAGGCTCTTTTGAGACCCTTTCTATTATTGTAGGTCTTGGAGCGTAAATTCTATTATCAAATTCAAACTGCGGTGATGACCCAAGTCACGCGTTGCTGCCTTTAGATCTCTAGGAAGAACCCGTCGCATTTTTCTGGAGTTAGAAAACTCGTCCGAGGAGAGGCGTCACGAGCCTCATCTATTTGATAAAAAAAACTACTAGGAAGAATGCCAAGCGATCTTCGCCGCTAGACCGAACTACCTGAAAGAATATCACAATATTACTGCTATTCAGGATGTTCAGCTCCAGCGTTCTTCAAGATGGCTGGCGCATTTTTCTTAGACGAAGCTCGTAGTTCCCACATAAAACTTATCAGGGTCGAGAAGATGCAAAGCAGCCCTCTAGATGGAGCCATCTGTCTCGGCTCTATAGCTCTCTAAACCCTCTTCATAAAACTCTGCCGGCCTGATTTTGAACTAGAGAATGGCATGAGCATGCGGGGAACTGACATTTGGACAGTGACTAATTCGCTCAGGACGGAAGATATGCCCATGAACTTTCACGCTGGATGAGAATTGTTGGACAAGTTTGGGAATTGTTGAACTGGACAAGACAGTAAAGATTATAAATATGCCTCAACATTATGCTTTATTTTGTGAACGTAGTTGAAGAACTTCTGTTAGTAATTTGGAAAACATGGTGGCGTAATTGCTTATATCTACGTGACCAGAAAAAAAAGAAACATTGACTTCAATAATGTCTGGAAAGGTCTGGTCATCAGAGAATAGTAAGAGACATTGTATAATTTTATTTGTAGTGCTCCCCAGGTTTGGTTAATTCGTCATTCTCAAGGGTTATTCCTGACATTTGTGAAGGGGTTTTATTTTGCAGAAGGGTCTAAAAACCAATTGCCCCAGGCTTCCCTTTTTTGGCTCATTTTAATCCTCGCAAGGTAACTTTTTTGCAGTCCTTGGTCGGCTGGAAGCCACATTGAGTTATTTTATCCCCTTCTCTTCGTTAAATCAATCATGAAATATTTATCTTTCATTTGTGGATTAAATAATTTAATTTCTTCACATTATTCAATTATGTTAATCGTCGAAATCAATTAGAAAGGATCAGATCTGTGAAATGTTTCTTCAAAAGATGGTGAATGAGTGGACAGGTAATTTAGAATGATAACCGTGGTCTTAACATATCGTGCATATACGTAAACATTATTTCAATAAGAACTTTGTTTTTTCATGGAATCATTTGGTCATCGTCTCCATCTCTTTTCAAAACGAATTGGTGCAAGTAGTCGTGGGGGAAATGTTTGAGATTTTTACGTTAAATTACTGATCGTATAGAATAATTTACTGTAAATACACGCTGCGAGACTAACTCAGCTATATACTTTTCCATCAGTTTGGTTCCTAAGGACGACCAGAGAGGATGAAATCAAGAGCATGAAAGCGAATTGTATGAAACGAAAACTCATGTTTTAATTCGAAGAAGGCTAGATATAATGCTACAATTTATTTTGGAGAGCAAGCCAGAGTTTGAATCGGGATATGGCGATTACCATATTGACGTGAAGGGGACTGATGATTAGAGGCAAATGGAACGTGGCACTTCACAAAATAGTCTTTTATGGAAGTTTAAACGCTGTTGCAACATGGGATTAAGAGCGAAAGGCATGATGTTCTGTATAAATAAATTTGGATTATGAATTAAGGTCTTCCCCCAACCCTGCCGAGTTTTGAGTCCTGAATTTGCACCAGTCGTAGCTGAGCGATGCCAGGCCATATTAGTCAGAGGGAACCGTCTCTTTGGTCCAGATATGAGAGAAATTATAAATATTCCAAACGTACCCGAAATTATACCAAACTGAATCAATGATGCAATGAATTTTTGAGCAGAAAATTATCCTACATATGTTTATTTTTCATACAATAAATTATTAATAGAAGTTGGATAGGTGTTAAAGAGCGCTCCTTGAAAGCGGTAAAGCTTGCTGGAACAAGTCGAGGTAGTGGAATGAACGCGAACGGTACAGGCTAGAAACAAAGCTTTGAGATGGCTGCGTTGTCTGAACTTTGTCTTGCGAGGAATAATCCAGCGCATCCGAAGTGTGGTCGTAGAGGAAATCGTAGAAAGATTATGACGAATTATATTCGCGAATATGAATGAAAGCATTTTTTCACAGAATTTAAGCAATCACGCAGACCTGTCACAACACTTGTGCCGTAGCACAAATATGCTCATAAATAAGCGCAGTCATGGAAACTATGACATTAAACTGCTTGAACAATCTATGCTTATTTTACGATTACTTCTATTTTTACGTGGGCGACGTTTAGCTCAAAATGACTAAATCACCTGTGTAAATAGATTAGATAAGTTAGCTTATGACTCCCTCACCACAATAAATGTGTTATAAAATGGAGTTAAGAGAACGGAAAATCCATGCACAGGGTGTGGTTTCTCACAGAATTAGATGCGTATGAAAGGGTAAGTTAAGAAGGAAGTTTTTTCTAGACAAGATAGAAGTTTGGGAAGAAAGTATTAGGTTCTAAAAAGCAAGGTTATCAAGGACCAAAAACAGATTCATTGTTACAAAACCAAAATATCATTCTATTTCGACAAAAGGAAGGCGAACCTACTTTCTGCTCGGGATCTCATATTTCCCCATGAAAGTGTTGAATCCCATATATACAATAGATGTTTTCTGCTTGAGTGGAATCACCCTCTTTAAAAAATTGTTCTAATAAACCATGGAAAGAAAATTTTAGACAGATTTTACCAATAGATGAAAATTCTATACCCCACTTTATTATTTTTCAACAAAAATATGCAATAAACTAACTTAAACCGTGTATATTTATTTCAAAAAAGAGAACAAACTCGTTATGCAAGTTGAACACAGGTGTGCATGTATAGTCAGCTGGCCATTTTCTGAAAGCTGAATAAAACATCCCTCGTAGACGCTGTAAATCTAAGATAAAGTCAAACTTCTCGCCTCCTAAAGCCGCATGAATGTACCAGCTCTCCCCGCGACGTAGAAGCTACCGAGGTGACTCGTACAAATAGGGCATGGAAAATGCCATCATCTCCAGAAAACGTGGAGAAGTTTTTCACAGTAACACTGATGTCGGTTTCACGAGGGCCATGTGATGCATGATAAGTATGCACTTTATTGTTTCTTTTGAATTGAGATTGCGTGACTATAAGGATTCATTGAATGCCGATGGGAAATTTTTGTTTACGATGAGATTTTCTCACGAGAAATTGTTCAAGAGTATAATTCCAACTTAAGCTAAATTTAATTAAAGGACGCAATTTAGTTTTACGTTGAAAAAATCTGAGCCATTTGATAATCGAGAATATCAAAAATTAGTGTCTATAACTGTTGAAGTTACAGAGGCAGTTATTACTCCAGCTGAATTACAGAATGCGAATAATTTAGAGTTCAAATATTGCAATTACAACAGGATTAGTCTTAAGGCTAGACTCCATGCAGATGGAGCTGTGACATTTTGTCTTTGAATTTCACTCCAAGGAAAAAGTTTAAAAGTAATTAAAACATATTGTTGACGAGGGTCAGTGACCTCTGAGATTTTTGAGATTACAGACGCGTTCATTAATTTGTATATGTGGCTGATGAAAATTTCTCTCTTTAATTAAACCATGAGGCAGGCCCAGCTTACGAGAAACAAAAATACCAATGTTTATTAAAAATGTATAAGATATGAAGTAAGTGTGACACATTTCTCCCCTAGTGGACGTCAATTAAATACTTCGGGAGACGTTGTGGTGGTACAAAGTATTGACGCTGTCACTCCCACGGCAGTTTTGTGAGTTACAAGTTAATTAGGTACCTCGTGATACACGGTGGTGGTACAAAGTATTGACGCTCTCACTCCCACGGGAGTTTGGTGAGTTACAAGAGCACATCAGGGGTGTCCCCAACACCTCTGTCTCCACACTCTCACGTCCTGACAATAGAAACTTTGGTCTAGCGTTGGAAGTGTTAAAGCCTAATTAGATATCTCTCTGGCTAAAAAGGTTATTAATTAACACAAATAATCGTTTTTTATTGAACTTAAAACTAATTGGACGATTGTTCGGGACTCTAACTCCCAAGACGAAAAGAAGAACCAACGTAATGATACACATGTTTTCTGGTCAACGTTTCTGAGTTCTTAGATTCTATCGCCAGGGCTTGAAAAAAAAAGAAAATATGCACAGAGCAATATGAGAGATAAAAAAGCAATGAATAAAAAATACAAATGAGTCATTTCGTAAAAACTTAAGCTAGTTAAAAAATATAACTAACGTGGTAAGCGCTAAAATTTATGATCTATTAATGACAAGTTGAAAACCACACTCATCCATACGCAAATCATACGTCAGAAGTGCTACTCTCCAACTATTTCTCCGTCACGGTCGGCATTCAGTGTTTTCTTATTGAACAGGTCGCTCACTTGCCTGTCCCTCCCAATCGGCTACTAAAGACCTCTGTAATCGTTCCAGTCACCCCCTTCAAAATTCTGTAGAGTTAGCAGTGCATGTTTTTTAGTCTTGATTTTAAATATAATCATGAATGTTTTGTAGCCAATGCATAGGTTTACTTTTTCTGATATATTTTTTCAGCCCTACAAGTAATTTTGATAGGATTTAGAGTAGAATAAACTAGGAGAAATGAAGACTTTATTCAAAATTTCAGAGTTTTGTACTCATCAGAAAATTTAATTAAGTATTCAATTACTCCATGTTGTACAGATGCTTGTTTTACATAATACCGAAATTTTTTGAAAACTGTAATTTTGCAGAATTAATTTTACTCTGCACGCAGTAAAAAAGCAAAAACTAAGGCTCCGGTACTCTTAATACTGTAATGTCCGAGTACAACAGATAACATTGCACGTATAGAGAAGACGATCCTAGTAGCAACTGATTTGTACACTTGTATTACTTAATAATTCTCCAGTATGGTGTGTGATGTCATGTCAATGTACATGGGAGAACACCCTCGTGTAATATTAAAAATTAAAAAGATAAATTTGAGAAGGAAATCATTACCATCTAACAATGAAGGGATCTTAAATTTCTTGACGCGTATATTTTTGGAGCAAGAAAATCTATATCTTGTTCATGCATTCTCTCCGTATATTAGGACGGCCGTTCATGCGAGTTCAGGTTTTACAGAGAGGCCTCTATAATTTTCGCTCACCTGATATCCATTATGTAGAACAGTAACACTATATATTACTGCACTTGCAATGATCATAGCATCAAATCAAACTGCGAACTAGGACAAACCCAATTAGCCTGAGGAATACGAATAGGATAACGTAAATTTTGATTGAAAACAAATTTCCACTTGCAGACTGTTGCAACTTGCAGGATTAAACTAGTTCAGTAAACGAATGAACTTAAGAAGAATCCTTTGATTAATCCACTTTAGCAAACATTTCGCACTCAGACTCCCTTCAACATGGACGAAAAGAAATGCAAATCTAAAGGCCTGATCTCTTCAGTCAAGGCAAAGTTCGGTCAATTTCCAGCGAAGTTCTTTGTTTGATCTCGAAGAAAAGTGGAAGATAATTTCACTATCGCTGCAAAAATTCAAACAATGCTGATTAGAAAAATCGTCAGCAGAGTTCCAGGAAAGAGAAGTTTTTGAGAAATTTCAATCATTAACAAACTCCTTGAATTCGTTTCTTCAGGAAATGTTTTCGTTGTTGATGATGAGATTTACTTGGACCCAATACCGATGTGTTGATGCTGGATGTTAAGAGGAAGCCGATGCCAATTCTTTGCTTCAGGCTTGAGCACGCCGATCGTAGTGCATTATACTCCAGTACTGGAAGACGTTTTCATTTTGATATCGTACGCAGGTTTCATAAACGCAACTAAAAAGCATAGCAGACTTGAATGTTTCCCATAACTTAAATATTTCCCATATTTTCGCATAACTTAATACATCGTCGTTTCAGACACCTTCAAACACAACCTGTGCGTTTGACTGATACTTTAGAAAATAGCCGGAATTTTTCGAAAAACTGTATTTTTCTCTGAAGTCTCTGTACCTCAGGTACCGGCGCGCCATTTTAGAGAACCCATCTAAGATCCTTCCCGAGTTACCCTAACAAAAAGGGTAATTTTCATCCCCCAAGGGGCGTATGAGATTTTTATTATACACTCACATTTGGAGAATGAATTGACGCTTAAAATGAGACTAATTTCAAATTTTTAGGTGCAATACTTTAGAAATTATGACTCACACAAAATAAGGCTTATAGAGAAAACTCGGGAAGGACCTTAGATAAGTTCTCTAAAATGGCGCGCCGGTCCCCCACCGAGGGGCGTATGAGATTTTTATTATACACTCACATTTGAAGAATGAATTGACGCCTAAAATGAGACTAATTTCAAATTTTTAGGTGCAATACTTTAGAAATTATGACTCGCACAAAATGAGCCTTTTGAAAAATCGGTCAGAGGCTAGGAGAAACTTGCTCTTCATCTTCCTCCAGGGAGCGTATGACAGTTTTATTATACACTCACATTTGGAGAATAAATCGATCTTTATAATGAGACTACTTTCAAATTGTTAGGTGCAATATTTTAGAAATTATGACTCACACAAAATGAGGCTTATAGAGAAAACTCGGGAAGGATCTTAGATGGGTTCTCTAAAATGGCGCGCCGGTACCTCAGGTAACGTCGGATGCAAAACTCATTACTTCAGAAGCAGCTGGTGGATTAGGAAATTACCGGTACTAATTCCTCACTCGGTTCCCCCGGAGCCCGGCTCCTGGAGCTGGACTGAATGCAACTTCCCTTTGTCATCTTGCAGAGGCACGATCCAATAACATTCGATTTCTTGATCCTTCAGCATTCGTTTCCGCCATTTGTAGCAGCAATTGGAAAATTTTAGCTGCCAGAACTGTGCTCTTCTCTCGTTTTTCACTCATTTTAATCGATTTTTTTTTCTGAAAAACCAGCCAACAAATGACCATGAAAGTAAGACAGCTGTTTTTATTTTAGTTAATTTGCTGAAATGAGTGGAATCAATATATAAAATTTCGCGTGCTGGGTAAAGAAAAACAAAGTTAAGATTATATACTCTGAAGCTCCTGATTTATTTCTAAGTTTCATTCTGAACTATCCTAAGTTTGGATAATATCGCTTTGAAAGTCTGTTACTGAAATGCAAAGTTACATTTTAACAATTGAATGATTCTTGGTGTGAAAAATACTTGCGCCAGCTCAGGTTACTCTAAAATCAAATCACACGTGAGAAATCTCTGAATGGACATTTTTTTTATTCGAACAGTGAATGCAAAAATGCAGTACATAGCATACCAACAATTCATGAAAATCAAACAAATACAACGTAGTATACAAAAATAATCTTCGCTAGCGCAAGAGAAGTAACTGTTTTCAGTAGAATGCGTTCTCTTCATCTCTGGAAACACGGGAAGATGCATGAAGCAATAGAGTGAATATTCATATAGTACTTGAGTGTTTGAATAGAGATCGGGATAATCGGTACATTTAAGGTTTTCATTTAGACTTGCAAACTTGCAAATTGATTGAAATGCGTTGAGCCTTAGTGGTGGTAGCCGTAACCCAAACGCGGGGTTCCAACAACCCACCGACACTTTAGGCCGAGCGCGCTACCCACGCTGGACCCCTCTGAACACAATGTTGAGGTCCGCAGTGGCTACCTGCGCGCCCCTCCTCGCAACTCCAGCATGCACAAACGCAACACTGAAGGTGATTACATGTCTGTGTTCTGAGTAAATTATTTCTAAAACGGGGAGGCGAATAGTTCACATGCAACGACGTATGGTGGAAATATTGTTATGAGCATAATGCACTACCAGTTCAAAAAGTTTGTCGCACCGAGCTGGTTTCCACAAAACAAATTTGAAAAAATATGGTAACAATAGTCTCGCTATTTAAAAAATATGGTAACAATAAAAATATGGTAACATATTTAGGAAAAAATATGGTAACAATAGTCGCGCTGAGTGTTACTGGTATTGATCTGATTTCTCCTCGACAACAAGCAAGAATAATCCTGCTAGAAAAAACTATAAAGCCAACCTTTGTTTACTTAAAAGTTATCGGTATACATCGGGCTGGAAAATCCGCCCGAGAGGGGTCTTAAATTGTGGCCGTAGGACTTAGGGTTGTATGAAGCACAATTGCTTTCTGGAAAAAGATAATGAACTGCACTATTTGGTTACAGTGGTAGTGTGAAAATTCTGAATACTCGCAACAAGCGTTCTCTGAAGCGAGTGGTGAAAGCAATCCGGCAAAAAAGTGTTCAGCAGTTGACAAGTTTGTTTAACAAAGCTCGTAAGAAAATTTTTGCTTGCACCATGCGGTGAGAACTGAAAGAAATGTTCTTATGGAAGTCCAGCCGCCACCTGTGAGCCAATGGCCACTAAAGCCAATCGAACTAAATGGCTCCAATAACAAAAAAAAAAAAAAACACGTGGACTGAACTGTAGAGCTATGGAATTACGTTCGAAGGTAGGATGAGTCGAGGTTCGTCTAGTGCCAAAAGAGCCGAGGTTCGTCTTGTGCCTAGCTAGAGTGAGACAGGAAGCCCATGAATTTTTGGATCCTACATACATCGCTCCCACAGTACAGAGTTCTAGGGGCTGCATGATGACCTGGGGGTGCTTCATATCGCCGAGATTAGGCTCAAAAACCTTGTGCAGCAACGAAATGAAATTTGAAGATTATTTAAACATCCTAGGTAGGTGATCAAGTACACACGTCTTTGGTTCTGGTGTTTATTCGGACGACAACGCTTACTTCCGCCGATCTTACGTTGCACATGACTAGTTCAGAGATTACTAGGATTCATTACATATCTTATACGGAATGGCCTCCACAGTCTCTTGATTTGAACCCTATCGAAAATTTGTGAGATCAACTGGGGAGAGCTGCAAGCCTGCAAGCCTTCCATCTTCATTCGAAAATCTTTCCCACGTTTGCTTGTGTTATGTCCATAGTACGAACCGTTAAGTTCCACCACAAAAAAAGAATGAGGACGGTTGAACGTGGGCCCGGCGTCTGGTCAGCTACCAAAAAAAAATCCGCAAATTCAGCACAACACGGCATGGGAGAAGGCGACGCTTGCGCAGCGACAGCTTGGCGGTTATAAAAAAAAGGGACTGCCTAACCGAGGGAGGCGAGGCCTGTGCTCTCAGCTGCGGCAACTGGCAGCGTGATCTCAACGGCGGCCGGCGACAGCGCTGCCACAAGCTTACAGCAGGAGCAGGGTCTTAGCAACAGCAACAGCAACAGCGACCAGCAGTAGTACCCGACGACGTGGGCAGCTGCGGCAGCGGTGCCCGCACCTGCTGTAACGGACGCAGAAGCTGCAGCAGCCCCAGCAGCACGAGGGTTATTTAAAGGGTACGACGAGAGTTAGAAGGATCATTCTATTCCGAGAACTCGTCACTTAAAGATCTCCTGGTGCCACTTCATTAGCTTGTTAAATTTGCATACGGCTGGCACACTGTATTAGACTCCGACATTGTGTTAATTTTCACATAATAACTTAACGTGAAATACGAGACCCTACTATCGTTCCTCGTCATCGCTACATACTCCAAGTTACGTGAGATGGTATTGTAACAATTGTTATTCCTGAATTTGCTAGTCCCATTAATCTCTTGTCATAATTGTGTGTTCATCCTTCATTGAAATAAGTAAAATACGTGGCCACAGTAAAGAAATGCGTTTTCTTTCTAAAAATAACACCTTTGATTGGAAGGTCTGACTTGAAACGACTGAAAATTTGAAACAACGATAGACCTGGATTCGAAAGAAAAAGTAGTATACGACACTTGTCTTATGATCAAATATTCGTTTGGTTTATTTACAAAAATTTAGTAAAATCTATGCTGAATGGTATGACAACTGTATTTAATGTAATAGGTGGTCCAATCAACTATTGAGCTTAATTGTTTTCATTACATCCACATTTTTCTAAGGTGCGACAAACTTTAAGGCCAGTTAGTTCATCCGTCAATTGATGCGATGAATTAGATGCGATGGTGATGGTAATCATGATAGAACTTCGTTGCCATAGATTTCTGCTCCATTTCTCCGCTCTTTTTCTAAGTGGAAAGTCAGTTTTTGGGTAATCTGAAAAATATGCACAGGAATGGTTAGCTAATTTATTTTTCCCGTAGAATTTTTGATCAATGAACAATTGATAAGTGTTTTTTTAGGCCGTGCATGCGAGTGGAAACACAAGTTCTATCATTTTACAGATAGGGTAGCCATACGCGTCATGCACAGCAAAATGTCTTTATTATTGGGAGTATTCAACGAGCTGAGTACTGAGGCACTCCACGTTCAACAGTTTAACGTCCTTGATTCGTCTATTGAAACACGTATGTGGCACTCAGTGTGTTCACTTCTGATTACATTTCAGTCCCTCCCAAGTTAATATTTTGAATTATTTTTAAGAACTTCGATGAATTAACCTATCTGCATGCTTGAAAGAGAGACTGTATAGTCGCTTTTATTATATAGTTACGCTGTATGTCGTTTCATCGTTCGGTAATATCTTTTCATTTTTACAGACTGCGGGTGCGTTAAAATTGAAAACTTTCTTTCAGGCATTTGCAACAGAATATTTGCAAAATTCAGTCATGAATGTTACTGATTTGACTAAATTCAAACTATTGATTAAATTAATTCTCACCTGCCAAGGCTCATGAAAGAAATTTTCTCGTCCCCATTGGCTGTTTACATGGTAGCTCAGATATCGACGGGCACAGTTCAAATGATTCAGGCTTAGACCGTGTGGTAGTCAGGGTGCAGTTTAGGGAATCTCCGTTCTTTTTTCCTGAGTGCAGGGAACAGTGTGTAGCCTGACAATGACACCATTCCAACTTCCTTTGTCACGCATGACCTGTGCAGAAGATGTAATAATTCTGTAAGTGACCTAAAGCATTATACTAGTAATCGAACACGTGTATTTATCCCAAAATAATTGCAGTATGACACTAAAAATTTATTCAAGGTTTAATGAAAGTTTTAATTAAGATAGAGAGTTTCTTTGCGAGCACACACTTAGATATTACAAAAGGCCGCCTGAAACTCAAAGGATAAGTTTTTTGATCTCTCGTTGAGCGAAGTTTCGGTACGAGTCAATGAAAGGAACTTTTGTAAAGCGAAAATAGTCTGAGCTAAACTTCAAGCCAGTTAACAGAACTACGGAACATAAAAGATTTTGCGAGTGTAGCTTCAACATTTTCTGTGAACTAATTAACTCTAGCGTTTTTAAATATTCGGCTTTGAGAGCAGTAACGTCTAGCAGTTTGAGCTTCAGCATCATTTATAATGAATTTTCGAGGGCAAGATACGCATTAACGTAGTAGGAAGTTCATTTTTTGAGAGCACTCCACACTAGGGTCGCATCCTTGTTCCGTGCGCTAGGCAGGCCGAGGAGGTTGAGCTCTACATTACCTACACCTCGCAGTGAGGATGCTGCTGCAGGCTTCGTTGCGCCCCCCAACATTAGCGCTGGGGTGCAGGAAAAACGATACATTCAATTTCAATCTAAAATTATACATTAGGCAGGTCTCAGAGTGTGTTCTGTATTTCCATCTGAAAATTCTTAAACGGACTACAAGAGCCCAAAATAAGGTTCAGAGGTGATCAAATTAGAGATCATCGCTACATGATAAA
Organism: Morinoia aosen; assembly: GCA_030386875.1. Taxonomy (NCBI): domain Eukaryota; kingdom Metazoa; phylum Arthropoda; class Malacostraca; order Amphipoda; family Talitridae; genus Morinoia; species Morinoia aosen. Next base: position 11,083,823 of record CM059562.1, read on the forward strand.
TATTCATCCCTCCTTAAAAGTACAATAATTTACTCTTCATATCTAATGCACCAATTTAAGCATTTTTGTGAATCAGTCCATCCTTCAATTAATTTACTTGTCGTTCATGTATATGGAGGTAACAGATGCCTATATTCAAGCTGTGCAGCAACATTTGTTTAGTCATTACTGTTCGGTAACACTTGCGTGATATTTACGTTGGAGAAAAAGGAAAAGGCCTAGCAAAAGGCTTAATTTTTTATTTCAAGGTTACAATAAAAAATTTCCAATTCAAATGTTGCTTTTATTCTCACGATAAGCCGCTCTACTCCATAATTAAAGATGACTCCATTTTTTCCAGTCACGACATAAAATTCACTTTGAAATGAAAGTCAAAGTCTAGTAACTTTGAAAGCAACTTGCGTATCTTTACTGACGTTCACTGTGAACTAGCGCTAATTAATATTTTCAACAAAAATGTCAGCCATATGACTTGTCGAAAAATCGCGCCTAACTTCATTGCAGTTCCAAGTTACGGAGCCCGGCAGAGAGAGAGAGACGCCAAGCCAGCGCATCGCACCCAACTTAACAAATGAGCATTGGCTGCTCGTTAACGGAGTTAGCTGCTCCACTAACCGACTCACAGAGCATGCGTCGCTTGATTTAAACATTCCAGTGCAGGTTGGGATGCCTGCATGTAAACGTTGTTCGCTATCTTCCCACGCTCCGTTTTGCTTGGGTGACTCCTGCTCCCTCGAGGTGTCTTTGGTTGTCATATTGCGCGAGAACACATGCAATAAATTAGCCTGCAGTCGCGAAGCGACCTTCAGACTCTATCAATAATCTGAAAGTGGAATTCATATTCTGCCGCTACAAGACAGCCGGGTCGGAGTCATCTGAGAGAACGGCAACACGTCGCCGGCTCTTAACTTTGACGCCAAGTTCTGCCTGAGAGCTTCTTATGTCCGGGCCTCTGGGTTGCTCTGTAATAATTTAGTGAACTTCTGCGGCTCCAATGCAGGCGAGTCCCAAAACGTGCGCTTTTATTTCTGTCTGATGTGCATAGTAACCGCCATCTGCGCATATGATGAAGAGAGGGCGTTTTGACACCTATAAGAGATGAGACTAGTATGAAATTCGGCTAGTGAAATCACGCAACTTTTCCACCTAACACATACGTACCGAGCGCCGACAGTTTTGTACACATCTTGCTCTCATGCGCGTTTGTTCTTTCGAGTACAAATCCTAAATCATGCACCACATTATGCAGCGAATGCAATGGTAATTACGATTAACATATCAGATTTAGCTTCAAGATTTACTATATATTTTCCCTGGAATGTTTCTGATTAAATTTTATCTAAAATTTAAATTTCAAGTTGTATAAAAGTTAACTTCATGACAGTCTCCTCGTCTTGTAAAATATCACAAGCGTTCGCTCGTGAGCAAGTGTCCGATGGTTTCAGGATTAGGTGGCATTGAATTTACTCGCTGTTAGGTCTCGACAAAAAAAAACAATAGTAGCACATGGCGTAGTTTAACACCTGACGGAAAAAATGTAAAAATTATGCCTCATTGATTTACATTCCGCTGGAACTAACACTTTTTATAAATTCAATCTAAATTAAACAATTCCATACACCAGCACAAAACATCGATACAATAGCGTAAAGTCTACCGCCATTTATAGTCTAATAAGGTGTTGTTTAATTGAGATGAAGAAATTAAGTGTTTGTCGCTAAATTAAATGTATGGATAAAAGTAATATCCTTTAATAACCTAAGCTAACCTCACGCTATGGCCTAGCTAGAGGTAGATCTCATGATATGGTGAGGTAGACCTCACGCTATAGCAGCACTGGCTGTTTTCTTAGGTTTTCTGAGAGATTCTCTAGGTTTTCTCAGTACGAAATATTAGCACACCGGATTTCCTCATGAAAGAGCTTGATGATTGAAGCTCTAATCCTCATTACCTAGTTGCAGAACAAACACTTGATTCATTCAACCGATAAGTCAAAACGCGAGTAGAGAAGAATGTCTGTCAAAATGATGTCATAAAATGGAGAGTGTTATAACTATGAAAGTTCATCCATAGGCCAGAAAAAGTATTTTTTTCGGTAACAAATATTCAAAAACTAAATTAAAAAAAGAATAAATACAAAAGTAACACAAAATCGTTTTTTTGTTCTGGATTGTTTAGTGAGTAAGCGTTTGAAAAAAGTGTGTCGACAGACTTCGTCATGTCCTGCATTGATGGCAACAGTGGACGCTGGGTGTGGGCCCCCAGCACTGGACCAGAACTGTGCAGCGATCACTTGACGGGCAGCCTGCAATAACATCTTCGATTGTGACTGACCGGTAAGTGTATTCAATGATTCTTTTTAATTATATCTATTTACCTGATGAGTTTATTTGCAACACAATAATATAAGAAATAGAAGAAAGGTAAAAATTACAAGTAAAAAAATTATATTTAAAAACGGGTGTTAGACTGCAGTCCGTCATCGATGAAGTAAACTCCTTGCAAAACGAGGTAAAGGGAGCAGAGAAAATTCAATATTCCCTTTACCGTATTCACTGTGCTTTTTAGCGCAAATGGCTTCACATTTTGTGAAGGAAATTTTATCGCCTTCTGTTATCGACCGTTAGTGACAACCTCGTGTGCACGAAGGTTTATGCATGAAGACCTAACTCTTATTCGAGCAAATTGTAGAAGCGTTTTAGGATTCGCTTAACAGTAAACCAGCCTTAGAAATTAAGCAGTTATTATTTGCTTCGAGTATCACGATATTTTTACGTTGTTTAACGGTTCGATGTTCAATATTTAATTGCGTCATTAAGAGTTATTTGAGACCAATTTGTAAATTTCAATGAAGACAGCGAGGTAAAAGTCAAGCATTTCAAGTATCTAAACTCTAGCTGTTGCATCAATATTTAAATTAGTCACTTATCTCACAAAGACTGCCCTTCCTTCTCTTGTGTGACTTCATTACTCATTACATACTTCATTCAATCGCACCAACAGTTCTTCAGCTTCCTTTTACAGTAATTGTTGTTTATGATTTTTCTAACTGCATGCCGTATTTTTTTAGAATTCTATCCATGATGCGATTTTAAAGATTTATTGCCAACACAATTTGCTGCTGCTCTTTGTTTTTGATTTTTTTAATCGGAAGTTCATCATATTTCATTTTTTGAGTTCTGCGGGCAATGCGAATATTTCATTAGTATATGAATTGGCTTTCTATGCTTCCCGTTATTCCATTAGCTCAGATGGCGAACCGCGGGCCATTGAGCTAAAAGAGTCCGGAAGAAGGGAGCACTTGAGGAAACGATACCGTTTTCCGGATTTTAGTCCAAGCCAACAGCGCGGGACAACCGTGCCGCCTCATGGTTGGTTTTGCAGTCCAAGCCAACAGCGCGGGACAAACCGTGCCGCCTCATGGTTGGTTTTGCATTTGCTCTCGGCGTCATGACTGGAATTACTCGTCGCAAATTCTCATAATCTCCAGAAAAAAACAACAGAAAAGAGCTTTCGCTCTTCATGCGAAAGAAGATTCATTTTAGATTGCTTTTCGTATTCCCAGAAATTTTCCATGTTTGCTTACCACCCCAGATCTGTGGTCTGCGAAACCAACGCCAAGGTCCTCACGCTGAGCATCAGGAAAAATCAATGTGGTTGGCAAAGAGAAATTGGAGAGGGAGGCCCAGTTTGCGGACGTGCTTCAGACTAATGGTCACTGTGGACGTCCGAACTCGTATTGATTAAATGCAGGGGACGCTGGATGAAAATGCAGTAGCAAACAAATTTCAAGTAAGTAATCAATTACAACTCGATTACAATACCTGGCCACTACAATCGCAAATGAGGTGGGGACTCGGCCCTTGTTTGGAATTCCTCGTGCAAAACATAACTGCCAAAACGACGCTACGAAGCTTCTAAACGCGAGGAAATTAACGGGCAGTTCGCAAACCAGAAGCTAGTTGTTTTGAAGCGAAGTTATCCCTTTTGAAATAATGTCACCTCATGAAAAATTGCTAGTTCATGACTGGAAAACGCATTATGACTCTTTTCAAACTTCGAACACCGCCAAAATCGGGAAAGCTTCTCTGGTTTGTACCATATGAATTTACTGACTAGCAGGAAATAATTATTGATTTATGAATGATTAAAGAAATAGGTAGACTGCTCAGCCTATTCTCATGCGGAAATTGTACCTATACCTCGTGTGTTGGGAAACATTATTTTGAGGATTTTTATTGAAACAGAGCAGGATCTTCTTGAGTTATTATGCATTTTAAGCTTCGAAAAAGGGCATCTTTCTTCGCAAAAGATAACCCACACATTTATAGCTCCGTAATAAACCGACATTGCCATCGCTCTCCCATGGAGGTGCTCATGCTTGGAGTGTGCTAGTTACTTTGTCTTGTCTTCTGTGATTGGACATCGATTGTGTTCTTCAAGAGTTCAAATTGGTTTAAATTTTTCTTCAAATATTGAGTGCTAAGTTAATATTAAAAAAACTTACTTTATGGTTGCGCCAAACTCTCTCGGCGTGGACTTGCGTCTTCCGTGATCCTGAGTCTGCCACTTATTTTATCCACAGTAATTTTTCAACTCACCTTGTCAGAAAAATGTAATTGTTGTCAAACTCGCACGTCATATTATTCTTTGTACAGACTGACGAGCACAACTACCATAGCGGTCGTATTATCTTTCTAAATGAAAGTGCTATCACTTTATTTTTATTTAGTAGTAATTTTTTACGTAGTTTCTTGTAGGTTTGACAATAAATGACTTTCAGTGATTCAATAATTTTTCCATTCATTCAAAAATATCCCCATTTTCCTGCACACATACTTCTGTTTATGTTAAAGATCTTTCTTCGGGGTCATTTTTGAAGTAATTGATAGTTTAATTTACCTATTACGAATTAAGAGCTTATCAACTAAGTGCCGACGCAGAATTGCGTTTAGCAACGAAGCGATAGTAAAACTTGATCACAGTTGGGTGAAATTAACCCGACAATTAAATTTCTTAAAAGAAATTGAATAATGTCGCACAGGCAAGGATCTGTGAATACATTCAATTAAAAACAGACGTAGTTAATCTCAAGTAATATTATCTTACATAAGAAAGCAATCAAGCTGACGGTTCTCCTCAGCTCTTTGCGGAGATAAAAAAGGATGCAAACGAACTCCAAAAAAAAAAATTTAAATTTGATTCAAATTTTCATAAGAGTTGGTTTCATACCAGAGAATGACGAAAAGAATCAAATGCATCGCACGGGAGAGAGATACAAACCGCATTCTGAAAAATGAAAAGTTTCGGAAGGAATAAACTGTTCTTAAAAAATTCATTCCCGTAAGATTCTGCAAGAACGAAGAATGTGCGCTCCCAGAAAGGCAAGCGATGGAAAGTGCAGTTGGGCACCGCAAGTGGGCGGAGTCAACAGGATCACCTGATCGCACTTGATGAGAAACCGTCGATTTTTCTGGGATCCGAGGGAGCGTAAACGGTTTCGTGCTCGATCAGAGACGAAGGACCCACAGATAAAAACTGTTGTGCACTTTCACGACGCTGGTGTCACGGGTTCAGCAGCCTCGTCGCTCGCTTCGTTGCACGCTGTGGTCATCATGGCGAAAGTGAGGCAAGACGGACGAAAGTAAAGGCCTTATTTTAGGTGAAATGTGCGTCACTTGATCCCTAATACGAAGTGAAGATATTTCAAACTTATTCTTGACTGGGGTAGTGGCTTGCCATCACATGCGAGAGGTGCGTCGAGCATCGTGAAGGGTTCACAAGGTCTCTCACCTTATAAGATCTCAATCAGGCGAGCAAGCATTGTACAGGCCGCAATATTTTTATCAAAGCATGCGAGAGAGTCATACGATTCTATTTTTTTGCAGGACGACTTCTCAGCAATAGAAGACCAATTTTTATCTTGATTACTTTCATTTGGTTACCTAAATTCAAATTGTTACCTTTACTTCCGTTGTACGTTTTTCTTGTGCTTTACGGAAGTTCCTTCGAAATTTTTCGCAAAACTGATCTTTCAGAAGAAGGGTGGATGGAGTTTACGTACAAGAATATAAAGATCGAAGAGTGTTAAATGACCGTTAGATTCGCGTTAAAAGAGAACTCTTTGTGTAAATCTCCCGTCAAAGTCGTGATGTCAGTTCGGGTCCGCAAAAAATGTTGAGCGATTTTAAGATGTAAAATATTGTTTTTCGATGAAAAGTAGCTGAAACCGAAGAATATGATTTATTCTTTTACAATCGTGCACGCTTATTGAGTGTAGTTTCTCCAATTTTGATAGCATGCAACAAAAGTTGACACAAATTCGTTCATTAATGAAATTTAATTTTTCTCTATTACAGTGTGATTTTTAAACATCGTTACTAAAAGAATCTTTAATAATGCCTTCAATTTCAAATGGATTTAAAAACAGGAAAACATTCATGCAGTTCTGAGAAATAGTAGTTTTATTTTAATTAGATTTGTAAACAATATTTTTATGTACCGCCTCCTTTAAACGCAGACCAGAATCGACACGATTTCGCAGGCTGCTCATTACGGCGCTGGTGAGATCTGGTCCAATTTGATATCTACCTTGATTGACGCCTCGATTTGGTGTTGCTATATAGACTTTAGATTAATCATTTGAAGATTTCACCGTGGAAAGCTTACAAATCTACAACAATTCAAGGCTTTAATTAAGGTATAAATCCAGTGAATTGAACGAGACCTCACCAACGCCGTAGTGATCAGCCTGTGCAATCGCAGCGATCCTTGGTAGCTCTCAGGAGAGCGGCACGTGAAAAATATTGTTATCAAAAAGTGATCAAGATAGTATTAGTGTTTCTCCTAATTGCGTATGTGCTCTGTTTTTCAAAATCAATCTGATATTATGGGGGTTATTAAAAACTCTGTTAGGACCTATGTTTAAAAATCACCTCGTAAAAACAGAAATATATTTTAAAATCTCTATTTAAGAATATCAACAGACCAGCACTGTCTGTACACAAACCGTCGCGGACACAAGGTCAAGCTTTAGAAATCGTAGGTCTGTCTTTGATGATGCGGAGTCAAGCGTGCGGCGATCCCATCACTTGCGATGCGCGAGATGAGGCAAGGAAGAATACAAGTATTCGTGGAGCTATACAGGAACGGAATGGGTGGGCTAGTGAAATGCCCTAAGGTTAAGTTGACTTTGGTCGTTATATTGTTTTTCAAATGTTTTTATTTCCTTCTTTAAACAAAATCATTTGTTCAAATATCTTTCCGTACTTTGACCGCAATTGGTCAAATAAAATTCAATATCCAACCCGAATTGGTAGTCAACTGTAGTAATCAATTGTGAAAATAGCAAACAATAACCGGATCATGCCTTCTTTTAGTTTGAACTAAGTATTTATGAAAATTGAGTTTGTGACTATGATCGTCAGCAGCATTATGAAAATCCCCTCCGTGGCCACCAGCGGCGCTCGCTGCGGTCAAAGTGTTAATTTTGATTTGAGATTTTGAAAAATGAGGTTTTATAAGAGTGTATTTGACACTTTTAATTTCAAAACCAATTTCAGTTGAATTGAGCAACAATTTGAACTGTCTGTCATTATTTTCCGGAATCAAACGAAAAAACTGACGACTCGAAGCTGTCGTCTGCTCTCAAACACTAATGCTGCTACTTGCTTTTAACTAAACTTGAATGCTATACCCTGGAAATAATTAAATCCAAATGCTGTTACATGCAAATCTTCAATTCAGAATTCTGTTACCTGGAATTATCTAGATTTAAATGTTGTTGTCTGGAGTTCATAAAATCAGAGTACTGCTGTTTGAATCTGAGTTAAATCGTAATTCATTTGCGCGGAAATTGTTGAACGTGAGCGCTGCTATCTGGAATAAGATGGACGGATTTCGAAGATGCCATCGAATTTCCGAAAAGATGACGTCAGGCACGAAGACGAACATGCACGGCTCTGCAAGCTCTAATGTTCCTCATTTTCTTTCAAAAACAATTTGTTTCCCGGTTGATGAATATTTGATCACATTACTGGCGGATGTTCACTCAGCTTGCGAAGTTTTCTCTAAAAACCCGTGCCTTGAATTTCGCATCACAGACTTCATCCTTTATACATGGTGGTGTGTGCATTCAGCATTTGTTGAAGCTTTGTACAGCAAAACATAAACTCTCCGTAGCGTGATCAAAGCCTTGCATTTTTAACTTGCATGAATTTGACCAAATACGAAGCTGCGTTAATATTGAAAGCGAATTCTAGCCTTCACATCTTACACCATTGCTGCGGAGGCTCGTGTACTGCATGAGCTGGAAGACATTCTGTTCTGCCTAAAAGTGATGCAGTTGATACGCCCAAGAGAAATTCTTCCGCAGCAAAATAAATACCATCTTATAGTATCTATAATTGATTCACATATGAAATCATGCAATCATCTACCTGCCTTTGCATCTGTCCTGTTCATGATTTCAGCGGTGAATCAATAATGGCAACTATTATTGCATTCGTCCGAAATCATCCATAAAACCATTTAAGCTCACATTTTAAATCATCCTAGGAACTATTAGTACTCACGTAAGAAACCATTCAAAGAACTACCAACACTCACGCATGAAATCACATGAGCATCTATCATTGATTACATATCGAAGCTTGCGTTGTGGTCAAAATCAATTATCAATTAATTATTTAAAATTGTGTCTAATACTGATGGAATATGAGATCTTTATTTTTGAAAATTGATTCGCTGTAATTATTCTAAATATAGGCAATGAATGATAGGTGGGCATTAATAGATTATGAATAATATATTAGAGTAATTTTCGGTGCTTGGGTGACTGAGGACGCACGTGATCAATGACAGCTGCTGGAATGATGAGGTTAAAAATGCACTCGTTCCATTACTCAAACACGCGCGTCGTCTGAGATTTAAATGATAAAATTTATGCGATTTCTTCAACTGTTCGCCAAATATTTAGTCACATATTGTACGCCAAGCCACCAGCTATACGTGCCTTCCTTTTATTGAAATAAGATTGGTTTTACTTTTGTTACAAAACCATAATTATTTTTCGGTCCACTGCTGCCCTGTTTTCCAGCGCCTACTATACTTTTTTCTTCAACTTTTATCTTGTTCCATAAACTTCTTTCTTAACTACCGGTTTCTATAAAATTTGTGCATAGATTCCGCGTTCCCTTTACTCAATAATAAATGCTGCCTTCCTCCTTTCTCTCTTTGGTACGCCTTTGTTGCGGTTAGGGAGGCTTAAACTAACAGCTAATCTAATCTGTATTGAGATGGAAAGCGCAAGCCCACTTGCTAAAGGCCTCTCATTGCAGCCCTGCGCACAAGTTGTGAACTCAAGTGGTGGTGGTGACTCGAATTTCACACTAGATTCTCATGAGTGACTCACTTGAGGTCAACATCGTGGAATACATCGAGCTTTTGACCAAAATTCATAAAAATTGAATATAAATTGGTGGCTTGATTTGAATAAACAGGAGAGCCGCATAGAATACTTTGATCCTCCTGAAATGCTAGAGTTTCTTTAAAATATTGTAGAGCTAGTTATTCCTGAATATCTGAACTCTGATTACCCAAAAATCTCAAGGAATTCGTGTTGTCTTGAATTTTATATTATGGTGAGATAGCAAATAAAATGAAACCGACCCTGAAAGTTGATAGGAGAACAGATAACTCATTATTTCTAATCATCAAGCCAATTAAATTACGATAACTGAGGAATTGCTGTTTGCAAATCATTGTGATCCAATAATAAGCGTTCATAATCTTTAACTAAAAACATTCTTGTATCAACTGATGCATATACAAGCTCAGTTTTGCTAAGATTTTTCATTTCTTAAAGTTTTATGGGCCTACGCAGCGAGCAAAGCTTCGTGACGGCTTGGAATTCAGAGAGGCCCTAACTTAAGCACAATTTTAAATTGCGCGCTCTCGGTTTTAATTGAGGCCTAACTGGAGGAGGTATTGGTGATACGAGCTGCCTGCCTACGTGAGTCGAGCTTGAAGTGGGGGTGGTGTGGATTTCAGGAAAGGAAACAAGGTAGAGTCATTTTTATGAGGGAAAGTACATATCCTCTTATTCGGCTAGCCAATAGAACGGCTTTATTTCAAACAAACTTTATGACGTCACCATTGCGACTTGTCGTTAAGGCAATAGTGGTGCCAGATTTGGGCTAGCAGTGTTTCCAGATGCAATATGAGTGCTGGTATTAGAAATCAGCATTGCTACACGGTCGATGAATAAAAGACTGGTTTGAACCTACCTCATTTCTTCTACCGTAGAGTGGATGTCGAGTAAAGTCGAATTCGTAATACACCACGTATTGTGGATGTCGAGTGAGGTAGGGGTGGTGTGGAGGTAGAGTGAAGTAGAGGGTGATGTGGATGTCGAGTGAAGTAGGGCCCTAGGTGGTGTGGATGTCGAGTGAAGTGGGGGTGGTGTGGAGGTCGAGTGAAGTAGGGGGTGGTGTGGAGGTCGAGTGAAGTAGAGGGTGATGTGGATGTCGAGTGAAGTAGCTGGTGGTGTGGATGTCGAGTGAAGTAGGGGGTGGTGTGGATGTCGAGTGAAGTAGCTGGTGGTGTGGATGTCGAGTGAAGTAGGGGGTGGTGTGGATGTCGAGTGAAGTAGGGGTGGTGTGGATGTCGAGTGAAGTAGCTGGTGGTGTGGATGTCGAGTGAAGTAGGGGGTGGTGTGGATGTCGAGTGAAGTAGGGGGTGGTGTGGAGGTCGAGTGAAGTAGAGGGTGATGTGGATGTCGAGTGAAGTAGCTGGTGGTGTGGATGTCGAGTGAAGTAGGGGGTGATGTGGATGTCGAGTGAAGTAGGGGGTGGTGTGGATGTCGAGTGAAGTAGAGGGTGATGTGGATGTCGAGTGAAATAGCTGGTGGTGTGGATGTCGAGTGAAGTAGGGGGGGGGTGTGGATGTCGAGTGAAGTAGAGGGTGATGTGGATGTCGAGTGAAGTAGCTGGTGGTGTGGATGTCGGGTGAAGTAGGGGGTGGTGTGGAGGTCGAGTGAAGTAGAGGGTGATGTGGATGTCGAGTGAAGTAGAGGGTGATGTGGATGTCGAGTGAAGTAGGGGGTGGTGTGGATGTCGAGTGAAGTAGGGGGTGGTGTGGAGGTCGAGTGAAGTAGAGGGTGATGTGGATGTCGAGTGAAGTAGCTGGTGGTGTGGATGTCGAGTGAAGTAGGGGGTGATGTGGATGTCGAGTGAAGTAGGGGATGGTGTGGATTTCGAGTGATGTTGGGAGTGGTATGGATGTCGAGTGAAGTAGGGGGTGGTGTGGATGTCGAGTGAAGTGGGGGGGGGGGGTGTGGATGTCGAGTGAAGTAAGGGGTGGTGTGGATGTCGAGTGAAATAGAGGGTGATGTGGATGTCGAGTGAAGTAGAGGGTGATGTGGATGTCGAGTGAAGTAGGGGGTGGTGTGGATGTCGAGTGAAGTAGGGGGTGGTGTGGATGTCGAGTGAAGTAGGGGGTGGTGTGGATGTCGAGTGAAGTAGGGGGTGGTGTGGATGTCGAGTGAAGTAGGGGGTGATGTGGATGTCGAGTGAAGTAGGGGGTGGTGTGGATGTCGAGTGAAATAGAGGGTGATGTGGATGTCGAGTGAAGTAGGGGGTGGTGTGGATGTCGAGTGAAGTAGAGGGTGATGTGGATGTCGAGTGAAGTAGGGGGTGGTGTGGATGTCGAGTGAAGTGGGGGGGGGGGGGGTGTGGATGTCGAGTGAAGTAAGGGGTGGTGTGGATGTCGAGTGAAATAGAGGGTGATGTGGATGTCGAGTGAAGTAGAGGGTGATGTGGATGTCGAGTGAAGTAGAGGGTGATGTGGATGTCGAGTGAAGTAGGGGGTGGTGTGGATGTCGAGTGAAGTAGGAGGTGGTGTGGATGTCGAGTGAAGTAGGGGGTGGTGTGGATGTCGAGTGAAGTAGGGGGTGGTGTGGAGGTCGAGTGAAGTAGGGGGTGGTGTGGATGTCGAGTGAAGTAGGGGGTGGTGTGGATGTCGAGTGAAGTAGAGGGTGATGTGGATGTCGAGTGAAGTAGGGGGTGGTGTGGATGTCGAGTGAAATAGAGGGTGATGTGGATGTCGAGTGAAGTAGGGGGTGGTGTGGATGTCGAGTGAAATAGGGGGTGGTGTGGATGTCGAGTGAAGTAGGGGGTGGTGTGGATGTCGAGTGAAGTAGGGGGTGGTGTGGATGTCGAGTGAAGTAGGGGGTGGTGTGGATGTCGAGTGAAGTAGGGGGTGGTGTGGATGTCGAGTGAAGAAGGGGGTGGTGTGGAGGTCGAGTGAAGTAGGGGGTGGTGTGGATGTCGAGTGAAGTAGGGGGTGGTGTGGATGTCGAGTGAAGTAGAGGGTGATGTGGATGTCGAGTGAAGTAGGGGGTGGTGTGGAGGTCGAGTGAAGTAGGGGGTGGTGTGGATGTCGAGTGAAGTAGGGGGTGGTGTGGATGTCGAGTGAAGTAGGGGGTGGTGTGGATGTCGAGTGAAGTAGGGGGTGGTGTGGATGTCGAGTGAAGTGGGGGGGGGGGTGTGGATGTCGAGTGAAGTAGAGGGTGATGTGGATGTCGAGTGAAGTAGGGGGTGGTGTGGATGTCGAGTGAAATAGAGGGTGATGTGGATGTCGAGTGAAGTAAGGGGTGGTGTGGATGTCGAGTGAAATAGAGGGTGATGTGGATGTCGAGTGAAGTAGGGGGTGGTGTGGATGTCGAGTGAAATAGAGGGTGATGTGGATGTCGAGTGAAGTAGGGGGTGGTGTGGATGTCGAGTGAAATAGAGGGTGATGTGGATGTCGAGTGAAGTAGGGGGTGGTGTGGATGTCGAGTGAAATAGAGGGTGATGTGGATGTCGAGTGAAGTAGGGGGTGGTGTGGATGTCGAGTGAAATAGAGGGTGATGTGGATGTCGAGTGAAGTAGAGGGTGATGTGGATGTCGAGTGAAGTAGGGGGTGATGTGGATGTCGAGTGAAGTAGAGGGTGATGTGGATGTCGAGTGAAGTAGGGGGTGGTGTGGATGTCGAGTGAAATAGAGGGTGATGTGGATGTCGAGTGAAGTAGAGGGTGATGTGGATGTCGAGTGAAATAGAGGGTGATGTGGATGTCGAGTGAAATAGAGGGTGATGTGGATGTCGAGTGAAGTAGGGGGTGGTGTGGATGTCGAGTGAAGTAGGGGGTGGTGTGGATGTCGAGTGAAGTAGAGGGTGATGTGGATGTCGAGTGAAGTAGGGGGTGATGTGGATGTCGAGTGAAGTAGAGGGTGATGTGGATGTCGAGTGAAGTAGGGGGTGGTGTGGATGTCGAGTGAAATAGAGGGTGATGTGGATGTCGAGTGAAGTAGGGGGTGATGTGGATGTCGAGTGAAGTAGGGGGTGGTGTGGATGTCGAGTGAAGTAGGGGGTGATGTGGATGTCGAGTGAAGTAGGGGGTGGTGTGGATGTCGAGTGAAATAGAGGGTGATGTGGATGTCGAGTGAAGTAGAGGGTGATGTGGATGTCGAGTGAAATAGAGGGTGATGTGGATGTCGAGTGAAGTAGGGGGTGGTGTGGATGTCGAGTGAAATAGAGGGTGATGTGGATGTCGAGTGAAGTAGGGGGTGATGTGGATGTCGAGTGAAGTAGAGGGTGATGTGGATGTCGAGTGAAGTAGGGGGTGGTGTGGATGTCGAGTGATGTTGGGAGTGGTATGGATGTCGAGTGAAGTAGAGGGTGATGTGGATGTCGAGTGAAGTAGGGGGTGGTGTGGATGTCGAGTGATGTTGGGAGTGGTATGGATGTCGAGTGAAGTAGAGGGTGATGTGGATGTCGAGTGAAATAGAGGGTGATGTGGATGTCGAGTGAAGTAGGGGGTGATGTGGATGTCGAGTGAAGTAGGGGGTGGTGTGGATGTCGAGTGATGTTGGGAGTGGTATGGATGTCGAGTGAAGTAGAGGGGGGTGTGGATGTCGACTTATACTAGCCAATGAATGCCACGTTTACACCGTGTGCAAAATGCCATCTCTCTGAAATTTGTAAAAAAGTTAAATTATTCAAAGATTACAGCTCGTTGAAGAGTATGTTAGTCCTAAAAACCTAATTCAAAACTATGAAGTTTGTTCATCGTTCATTTTTTGCCAAATTAAGGCGAATGCTGCCGGTTTCATGTTTGAATGAAACCGGCAGCATAGAAGGTAAATAGAAGGTAAATAGAAGGTAAACTTTAAAAAGCATCCTGATCCATTGATAAGTTACACAATCTGGTCAGAGCGCAATGATGAGGCGCAAGACTATAAAAATTGAAAATAAAGTCTCTCAAAAGTCAAAACTGTGCTGTCCTGTGAAATGTGGAAATTCGATAAATTGCAAACGCTTGGTAAACATTCCCTGAACTGTGGGGATAAGATCCCTAGATTACTCCTCATCGGCTGCGATCACACGGTCGAAGGCGAAGAATGGTATCCATTTTACGTAATCATGAAGGGGTCTCCGGTTCTCTGTCTGCGTCATTTTGTCCGGCCAGGGAACTTGTATAGAGCGTTTTCATAAAATGCAGGTCAGTTTCGGCACGACTGGCGTCAGCTCATTGACGTAAAGCAGCAACTCAAATTCAAGGGCAATTTTTCCATGAAAATCGCTTACCGTAAAAACCATATTCAACACATAATGCTCTTATTAATCGCAAATGAATACGGATGTAACTGTTGAATAACTGCATCTCTGTAATAAGCTTCCCAGATAAAAATTAGTCACCTGTTGTGTTTTGAGCTTCATTTATTTTTTATGTTCTTCAATCGGTGTTCAAAACTGTGACCTTATCTTTGGGTTATATGCAAGTATTGAATAGTCATCAGTTTTCATTCAGAGCTGACAAGGTATAGACTTGTTTCTTAGTTACTCCACAACAAGGCACGAAAGCAGGACTGCTTGAAAGGGTTCAAAGGAGCTATTGCATACGGTCAGGCTAAGAGACACCCAATGAAGGCAGTAGCAAAATTTGTTGGTGTTTCATGTCGCACTGTTTTGTGTTACCAGCAATGGAAACAACCTGGTACATACGACAATGCATGGCAAAGTTGTGGTCGGAGGAAATTTTAACCGAAATTAACCCACTGATATTGACCGATATTGGCTGAAATCGCTATGGATCATGAATATAACTATACTGCGAAACGTCAAACACGGCATTTCCCCAGCTGTTTCTGATCGAACTCTTTGTAGGGAACTCCATACAGTGGACATATGGAACAGAACGGCTCGTAAGCAGCTGACGTTAACTTCAGCCTTTAACTGGGCCAAACACACGCACATTGTACTGTAGAGGAGTAGAGAAGTGTCATATGATCGTTTGAGTCATGGTTCATGTGATCGATGATCTTCGTGTGAATCAATGGTGCGTGCCGTCGTTTTTATCGAAGACCTCATGAAGTTTTCATCAAAGCCTGCGTGCAAGCAGCAATGCGAGGAGTAGGAGGGTCTATTATGTTATGGGGCTGTATCAACTTCTCTGAAGTGGGTCCATTAGTTGAGGTATTCGTCAAACTGAACCAGCGGTGCTACACTGAGCAGATAGGCAGCCAAGTTTTGGTATTTGCACACTATCTGAACGAAGAAAGGCATGCTGTTTCCCTACCTCTCAGGATGCTGGCCAACAGCAGGCTGTGTCGGGCAAGAAATGTCTTTCAGCATGAAAGGCATTCAGGATAGGTAAGGGATTGACCAAATTTGGACCTAGACATCAATTTCATAGAAAATTTGTGACTGCCTGGAGCAAGTTAGTTGTCGAGATCGTCTATGCGCTGTAGCCGCACTACGATATGAGTTGATGCATTAGTGGCTCAAAATCGACCAGATGTACATCATGACGTTTGTAGGCTCTAAGTTGCTCAAAATTGGCACCATTATTCGGGCTCGTAGAGGCCGTACACCATATTAATAACAGGTGAGATATGTTTTGTTTTGCGGGTTTATAGCTAAATTATGATATAATATTATAACTATCTGACTTGGATCTGTTGTGCAAACATGTCAACTCTACAAGTATGATGAAAATCGGTGTTATACCTTTCCCATAATGATGATTTTAGGAGCTAATGAGGAAGTGTTGTATAAATGTATTGAAAATGGTCCTCTAATGTATCCACATTAGAGGACCCATGACCTAGCTGTTGGGTCAACTAGGTGCTATATCTAATTTTGGGAAATTTTCTTCTTTAAATTTTTTTTTTAGAACTGGTCGTTGCCACTACATAGCTTGTGGGATTATTTATGCATAATTAAAAGCAAAGTGTGAACGTTACAAGCATACTAATAAACCAAGAAGATGATCATAGTTTTATAAGTGCATAATTTTACAGATATTTTTTCGTATTTTTTAGGATCGCAGAATTGCACAAGGTAAGGGCACTGCTTCAATTCTGCCAGAAGTTCATCCGATAATCATCTTGGTTTCTTCATCTTGATTTTGAAATCAATAACTATCTTCATTTTAATTTTTTGCTCCTACTTTTAAACCACACTCATGGAAAACACTAATTCCCCTTAAATGGCTGAGCGCAGTATGTCGTACGAAATAAGAATAACAAATACGACCCGCGTCAGTGGAGTTTTACTTTACGTAGTATCGGTACACATCTATCTATTGACCGGCCACCATTACTTTGGAATTTATCCCAGTGGGCCAATTTCCAAACTACATTTCTTCTCAAAGAATAGAACTCCAGTGAAGTATTAGACCCCGTGACTGCTGGGAACCTCAATAAAAGTGCTGGACTCGACCAGTTCCTCTGGCAGGTCGAGGGGAGTAAATTTCCATTTGTTCGAAAATTCAGCTTGGCTATTTTGGCACTGTAGGCTTGGAGACCAAGTACGACTCGATAAGATCCTTTTTAATCGCTAAAATTATTCGAATTGATCAAATAAGAACATATTGAAGTGACATTCATTACTTTAGGTTAGGACACATCACTAATGTGATTGAGGGTTAATCACGAGTACATTAAAAATCACTTAGAGTGAGGTTCTAACCTTCTTGATGCCTCGTTCTTATTCTAAAGTAAAATTAAGAATCGTTGAGTGTATGGCAGCATTTCCAAAAATTAACGCTAAAAATATTTTGTTTCAATACCTTTTTTTCAGAAGAGTGAATAATTTCCCAGTACTTTTCCAAGGATGAATAAGAAGAGATTACTTTCAGATCAATGGTTTTACGCCCGATTTTCACATACCTTCCGAGAAGTGAAAAAAAGATAACGGAGTAATATCCTTCAATTTTAATTTTGTGTAATTCAATTGAAGGTTTATATTATTATTCATTTAAAAATTTTTGGACTCGCTCACTTGTTTTCGGCTGGTGCAGTAAATGTGTTGAGCCGGTAAAAACTTTTTTTGCTTTAAAAGAGAATAATTTTCTGCGTAGAACAAGGAAGGCATTCAAATTAGGTAATTGACTAACAAATTATAGATATTTAAAAAGCGGACGCTATTTTTAAGATCGCTCACTATACATAAAACTTAATAAAATGGGGCTCAAAGAGACAAAGCTTTATCATCATTTTCGATATCTCAATCAATTATTCAATTACATGAGACTCAAGTAGACAGAGCTTCATCATCAAGTTTGACGGTTTATACTGAAGTACCACAGGCAAAAACGTAGCGGGGCTTACAACTCTCGCCAGAATCGTTTACACCTCACACGTACACCTGCGTATATCAGATTTGGTGTCTAAATTTCCAGCTTGTTGTAGGCGGAGACTCAGAGTTAAAAGGCAATGTGATATTTTTGAAAGTTTACAGCCTCCTCATATCCATTACGATCTACATATGTTTTACCTTGAATAACTCCTGTAGACTTGATATTTGACAAAAGAACAGAAGTCTTAGTAGCACATTATAAAGTGGCACGAAGGAGACTGCAAGAGTTGCCCATGCTTGGTCACCACACACCGCGAACATGAACTTAATGTTTGAGTTGGCATTCAAATACAAGGATAGGATTAGTTACAACTGCTCGTATGTCCAATACATTGATGAGGTTTCAGGGGGTTCGAATCTCTTCTCAAAGCATTCATTTAGATTTCAATATTGAATTTCTCTGAGGGGAAACATTCTGGCAAACAAACCTAATTCAATGAATCAATGCATTTGAAGTATAACTCTGTGAAATTAATTCATCGCCAAATCCTCATTTCATAATTAATCAAGCGCAAACTCAAACTCAGAGTGGTACTGAACGCAATTCTGTAGCGAATTGATTAATTCCTTTGTGCAAACAGCAAAGCACATCTACGAAATGAATTAATTACTATGATGCACGTATGAAAGCGATCACTTTAATATAAACAACATGTTGGTTTTGGTTCATTCCAACAATTGTGCGAGCGAATGTTCCCCTTCCTTGCTAGGCAAGCTGAACGGTTCTCACTGCCATGTGTCGTAGTTTGCTGCATTCACATTGTACGGAGGTTGTTGGTGAGTTGCTTTTTATTGTGTTCGATGGGCAGTTTGATAACCTGCTCCTGATATACGTCGTGCTATGTAAATAATCTCGTTGGAAGTCTCTCGGGAACTGCAAGGAACTTTTGTTTAGAATTTTAAGCGAATATTGTGCTGTTTCAAGCATTTTTCGAACTACGGGTTGGTTTTTTCAGGATCCTGGATTACAGGATACTCTCACTGAACAACTTGAGCTTATCGCTGCAACACAAATCAAGTTGTGCTCACTGCCTCATCGCAATCAACAGACACGAGCCATGACGGTTTCATTGCATAGCTCCCACCGACCAGCATCCGGACTGCAATTGAGCCCATCATTTGAAGTGGCCTCCCGCCCGTGTTTGCTTCCAATAATATTATGAGAAAATTAGGAATCACTGGGCAAAGCGAGACCGTCCGTTTACACAGCTTGCGACTCCGCCTGCCATTTGCATTGGGTGCTCCGCGCAGAGGGCCCTGCGTCAACACAGAGGCTGGATCATATGAGCTGGGGCAACAGTCGGCGGAGGGACGGAGCTACAGCGTAGATAGTGTAGATTATAGCGTGTCGCACTACAACCTGGCACTTGGGCGCTCAGCGTACACATTTTTTTGATAATTACTGTTAAGCACTCTAATTCAAGCCAATTTTTTGTACTTCGTATGGTTAGTTTTGTTGGACAAGCAAGCTGCTCACGAGCTAATGACGGGGAGTGTAGGAGTGGTCGGGGAGAGCAGTGCCGCTTTTCCTCATGGCTAATGAAAGACATCATAGGCGAAAATGTGGGCAAATAGCGCTAAAATTAGGGCATTAATGCTCAACTGAATTTCTCGCGGGTACCGAATATGTTCCACCGACAATATTGAGCATAAAAAAACAAAAGTTCGAGCTGCACACTGAAGTGCAGGTCGTCTCAGTTTCTTAAAAATCATGGAATAGGTGCAAACAATAAAAAATCGACATTGTTTACAAAGTGAGTTTATTTATTAATCTTTCTATCGCATTCGGGAGATGGTTACTAACAACAATAAAGAAATGGTAATTTTTTCTTTTACCATTATCATCTTTGAAGTTTCTTATTATATTCTCAAAAGGTTACGTTTTCTAAAATAAATTTAAACGCATGAAAATCGATCCACACAGTGTGAAGTTTAAACGCATTTATTCGCCAGTTGTGCAAACAAACAAAAAAAAACAAAACCGTTTATTTCCAAGTTGTCACATGAGATACATATGCCAACATATTGGCTTTTAAAAGTTCCTTAATATAAGACGTCCTAAAACAAAAGATCCATACGAGGAGTATTAATTGACAAATCATCCGAGGTGTAAAAATAGATAAGCCATACGAGGCATAATAATTATTATGCCTCGTATGGCTTATCGATTATAATCGACGAACTATTTGAGGTGTGCAAATAGATAAACTAGCAGAGGTGTACAAATAGATAGACCATACGAGGCATATTAATAGACATAATATACGAGGCGTACTATAATAGACAAACCACACGTGGTGTGCTAATAGTCTAACAAAGTTCCATACGAGGAATACTAATTGACAACCATACGAGGTGTACAAATAGATAAGCCGTACGAGGCATAATAATAGACAAACTATACGAGATGTAATATTAGACAATACTATCATAGGTGTACAGAAAGATAGACCATACGAGGCATATTAATAGAAAAAATATACGAGGCGTACTAATAGACAAACCATACGGGTCGTGCTAATAGTTTAACTCTGTCAAGGGTAGTTGAATGAGAAATGAGAAATATTATCTCTTGGATATTTTATATTCCAAGAGATTCCGGTACAGCACTTCTTGCCTTTTTCCTACTTCGATAATTTCAACTAAGAACTTGGCAGTTTCGAAGAATTTTTTAGTATTTTTCGAATTATTTATAAGATCATCGAAGTAGGAAAAATACAAAAAAAACGCTACACCGTACTAGATTGAAACAACACCGTAAATGACAATCAAGTATTGAGAAAAAGATAGTCTCGAAATAATTTGTAAGCAGCAAAATATTTGCAAAATATTTGTGCAGCAAAAGTCTGCATCATATCATGTTGGATCATACCAGTACAATGCAGTTGTTCGTTGAAATACATAGCCTTTTGGGTGACAATCGTTTTTGTACAACATCTTATCGTAGTTTCGTGTCCGTCTTTTTATGAGAAACACATTTTAATTAAAAATTTGGTTGAATGAGTAGGAAATATGCCGTGGCGCGCACGAATAATTGGTCGTAAGCTGGACAGTTAGCAAACCATTAGATTCTTTGTGCGGCTATAGACATTTCCTCGACTGCTCGCCTTCGGAAGGACTACTTGCCTTGGGCTCTGCGCATTCTGCATAAGCCTGCGTGTATAGCCATGTTGTGCTTTGGTCTTAATTCAAATCTATACAGCGCAGGGTGTATAATCGAGCAAGCGATGCCATACTCTGTCCCAGGAGATCATCTCCGAGTTGGCGGTTCAACAAGAGCTCCAAACGGCGTGATCAGTTCGCTCTCGCATCCCGCCACTGCTGTTGGATACTTCGAAAGGCTTAGAGCGCAACGTGGGCCATCGGTGGCCGTGGAGGGGATGCGTATGATGCTGCGGACCCACAAGCAGTCACAAACTCAATTTTCATAAATACTATCTTAAAGCTAAATGACTGCTTGATCGAGTTAATGTTTGATATTTTCAAAAGTGCCTACTACAATGGAGAAACTTGAATTGAATAATGAATTCCAGTTTAACCAACTGTGGTCAAAGTGTTAAACAAAACCAGCGAATGTGAGGCTCAGAAGGGTAGCTCTTGATGCCTGACCAAGGCTCATAAAGACAATGACCAGTTTTCGCAAGTTAGCATGAGTCGTTTCGTTTTTGTTGCGTTGTGTAGAACAACGCAACTGATGAATGATTTTATTTTACCAAAAAAATTCTGAAATTCGTTCTGCTGATCTAACAGATTCACCGATTCTATTTTAAAATTTTACTCGCATTTGTTCTGCGAAAGCCTTGTAGGATAGCTTCAAAACAATAGCATATCATGCAATTAACATGCGCAAGTTCTTTGTCAAACAAATTGAATTACCTGTCAGTCACGTATCTATTAACATAGTTTCTGCAATGGTGTGCACTTAGGACTTTGACGTGTCTTTTTCATGCGTATATTTTAGCAGTCCTCCTAAATTACATTAATTAATTAATTTTTTCTGTAGTGTTTCATGAATTCCTATTAATCTACATCGTACTGTGACTGTATAATGAGATATCACTGTCCCTTATACTACCACTCTGAATAACCAATACAATTTTAAGAAAGAAATCTCTAACCAATCTATTATAACTAATTTTTCGCTCCGCTACAAGTGTACTTATTTTTACTGGATGGCTGGTGCCGATGCACCTTGAACTCAATACCGAATCCACGAATCTAACATTTAACTTTTTGCAGGCGTTTCCCCGAAAATGAAAGCGTTTGTCAGGTAAAAAGTCCACAACTTCACGACCGGAACCCGCAGAATTGCTCAGGCAGCATTCTGGCTCGCGTTTGTTTAGAGGAAACTTTCGAATTTCACGGCGATGGTCACGAACAATGATTGATCGCTGGCAGCTGTTTAATGACACACAAATGAAATTGGTCGATTAAATCCGCAACCTCGATCGGCCGCACTCGGCCATAAAACGACCGAGTGAAGGCTCAGGCGGAACTGTGACCTGGAGATCAAGAGTGATGGCCAGCGGGAAAATATTATTGCATTCACACCAAATCTTGATTTGCTTAGGTTACGTAGGGCTCACTTACGGCAAGTAAATATAACTTTTTTGGTTGGGTTCATAGTACTCGGACGAATGAGCGGTAACGCTGTCAAAAAAAAAAAACGGTCGACATGAGCTCGATTGATGTCAAGTTTTAAGTTCTTATTTTGTGACGTACACAATTGCAATACGCGTTGTTTTCCAAATATGCCGCCAAAATATTTTTTTAGTGTCACTTGCCTAAGAACTGATTAAGATAAAGTTTTTGTCGAATATGGAATTGCTTGAGAAGCGATGTTTGAAGACACACGGAGAAAAGTTCGCCACTTTTTTCCCAAAGCGTACAAAACAGAGTACTGGTTTTAACGCTAACAAAGAACAAATAAGTTTAAATACCGTGACTCTCAGAGCTTGACAATAATTTATTTTAAGATTATGAATTATAATTGACATGATTATTGCTCCATTTAGCTGATGTGTTAATATTCTATTATGTGAAAAAAGGTCTTTCGATTTCTTCACAGTTATTTAAATATCAATTTTTCAAGCACTTATTCAATCATTTGAAATACACCGTTTGGCGTAGTCAATGAACGTCTTTTGGATTAGCTCTCATCAATATCTCAACGTTGTGACGCTTTACTATGTGTGGATTTTTGAACATGACAAACACACTCATTTTTTTTCTCCGCGTATCCGTGACCTCGATTCCTTTGAGTGTCAAATTACGGCAGCAGCCAATTTGGTCCTATTACCGTGTGCATTGTTTGCTACCTTGAATATTTCAAATTGGCTAATCCCTTTTGTAATTATTTGCATAGACCTAATTTCACGTTCTTCAGCTCACGTCGCATGATCCTTGTGAGAATCCTTTCAGAACACTCTCGAAACTCGCTAGATATCTGCTGTAGCGTGAATGCCAGTTGGCGTTTACCAAATTTTTCATAGAGCTCAGGTTTCTCTTAAGGATGATACGCTCTTCATGCTTGTCACGAAATGAACCGGCTTCTCCACTCGTTACTGGCGCACAATTGTTTTCTCTCGTTGTGATACCTACACCAATTACTGTACGGAGTAAATTTTTCCATGTGATAAAAATCAGTAATGCGTTCTTTATCCCCAACTGGATTTTTTGTTTCATGGATTCTATTTATCTACACGAAATCTAGGAAGAGAAAACCTATAAAGTTGAGACTCTGTAATGAAGAATAATGATTGCTGCGTATAAAATTTTGCTGAAAATATTCTTCCCAAAACGGGAGAAAGCTCATGCAGTTGTACGAGAAAAACAGGTGCCTGCGTTCTATTTTCCCCCCATCACGATACGTGCAATTACATTGATTGGTTTATACAGCCTTACCTATTTGTATTGAGTATTAATGTGCGCATATCTGCGCACGTTTCTGCCAATATAGGCTAATTCCAGCCAACAATCTTCGTACCAGAGAGCTAAGATGGTTGCCAAGAATCATTGTCTGTATGATAATTCGTTATTTAAAAAGTCACGGTATGATTCATCACGATAATGAAGCGTACCTGGACTAGATCATGATATTCTCATCATATCGCGCATTTTGAAATGGAAATAATGAAGCCGACGAGAATGCTCTCAATTCCTCGGGACGCTGAAAGTCATCATTCTGTTCGTATACTTTACTGTCGAGTAAATCTTGCTAGCCAATAAAACCTGGAGCTATCGCCAAGAAAATGAAGTCTTTGTATCAATACACAAAGGCTGAGCTAACATTTGATCGCCCTAATGAGATGAAAATTTGTCATATTTAAAATTCTTCTAGTTGTTGACCAAAGACTTTTCATCAGAAATTGTGGGGAAATTTTCGGCCGGCTTACCCTAAAATCGTTGATAATTTCCCTTAGAAGCAAAGTTGAACACGAGGAACATAGAATGTTTATCTAACAAGCGCCCCAGGCTTTCCCGAGAAATGATACAAAGTAAGAATAACAGAGCAAACTACTCGTAGATTACCTGTTTTTATCAACTCGAAGGACTTCGCTGGAGGGAAATGACGCTCTCAATTGTAATGGAGCAGCGTTGAGAGCGGTTATGCAGTCACTGATTTAGGTGGATTGTTGCCATTAATGAAATACGAACGGAGGTATTGATGATGAAAATATTTGTTTCATTTATGGCGATGATGATACTCATAATTAGATCGAGGTAATGTGGATAATAGTTTACTAAAGCATTTAATGTATTTTATATATCATTCGTATATCCATGAAAAATAAAACGTAAAATCATATATATATGAATATATTTCATAACTTATCTTCTGGCTGCACTATGCATGAAATACGAGTATGTTCATTTGACTCAGTTTTCTTCACCATAACAATGAGCAGCAAATTCCTGGACATTTCCAGATAGCAGCATTACTTGTACACACTTCAAATTTGCAGTAATTCTTAAGCTCTCCTTAAATCTGCGGCATTACTTGCACACATACTTCAAACTTGCTTCATATTCTCGCGCACACTTCAAATTTGCAGTAATTCTTAAGCTCACTTTAAAGCTGTGGCATTACTTGCACACATACTTCAAACTTGCTTCATATTCTCGCGCACACTTCAAATTTGCAGTAATTCTTAAGCTCTCTTTAAATCTGCGGCATTACTTGCACACATACTTCAAACTTGCTTCATATTCTCGCGCACACTTCAAATTTGCAGTAATTCTTAAGCTCTCTTTAAATCTGCGGCATTACTTGCACACATACTTCAAACTTGCTTCATATTCTCGCGCACACTTCAAATTTGCAGTAATTCTTAAGCTCTCTTTAAATCTGCGGCATTACTTGCACACATACTTCAAACTTGCTTCATATTCTCGCGCACACTTCAAACTTGCAGTAATTCTTAAGCTCTCTTTAAATCTGCGGCATTACTTGCACACATACTTCAAACTTGCTTCATATTCTCGCGCACACTTCAAATTTGCAGTAATTCTTAAGCTCTCTTTAAAGCTCCGGCATTACTTGCACACATACTTCAAACCTGCTTCATATTCTCGCGCACACTTCAAATTTGCAGTAATTCTTAAGCTCTCTTTAAATCTGCGGCATTACTTGCACACATACTTCAAACTTGCTTCATATTCTCGCGCACACTTCAAATTCGCAGCAATTCTTAAGCTCTCTTTAAAGCTCCGGCATTACTTGCACACATACTTCAAACTTGCTTCATATTCTCGCGCACACTTCAAATTTGCAGTAATTCTTAAGCTCTCTTAAAATCTGCGGCATTACTTGCACACATACTTCAAACTTGCTTCATATTCTCGCGCACACTTCAAATTCGCAGCAATTCTTAAGCTCTCTTTAAAGCTGCGGCATTACTTGCACACATACTTCAAACTTGCTTCATATTCTCGCGCACACTTCAAATTTGCAGCACCCTCCAACACTCGAGGTGTCTGGTCATAATAAGGACGCGAATATTACACTAACACAAGCGAACCAACGGCCCCTATAATTTCCATCAACAGCTCTACTCTTCTGTGCAAGTAATACAAGAGTTAAGGTAATGTGGTCAAAGCGTGTTCGAGAGTCCTCCACCGCGTTGAACAGGCCCTACAGGGATAGAATTAGAGCTTCCTATCATGGTTTGGGATGCATGCAGTTAAATCATGTAAAGTTCTGAACAATAGACGAATCATCTTACACTTGTCTCGAAACCTTCTTGGGGTTCATTAGCACGCAAAAAAATATCGTACGGGCCCTGAAAGCAACGTTACGTCGTCGAGTAAATGAAATTTTGTACAACGTAATCAACTCAAAAATTTACTATTATCAACCTAGAAACCCTCGAATGTAAAATCAACCCTGGTAACCTTCATAATGGGGAAACTGCATGCAAAGGGTCCTCTTCAGTGGCCGAGGAGGGCAGGATATTGGCAGGCTTTTACTCTCGAGAAGAGCTAAAAACTTCGAGGGTTGCCCAAAACTGAGGTCCTCCAAACGAGTTCAGAAATTTATCTCCATTTATTGCACTTTGACCGTAATTTGGGACTTGTCAAAGAAGCTAGAACGAGAATCAATGTTTTGGAGTTTATGTCGTTTTTCATGGCTGTCGAAAATCTCATTTTCATGTTTTAAGCTCATTCTTGGATTAATGACATTGTTCTCAGCAGTGTTCATTTTGGCCTTCGAATTGTCCCTACGGGAATTTTCCTTACGGGCATCTTTAGTGAGGACCAATTCAGGTGGAAGATTTTTTTATGAATACACTCACCAACGGCTTTTTAAACTAAGGCAAAATTACTATTCTGCGATGAAATCGTGTTAGAATTGGAAGCGATATCAAATCGCTCTAAAGCATGAATTCTTTCTCGTGGTTCAATCTGACGATTTTTTTCATATCGTAAGGCCGAAAACTCAAAATTTGTTACTAATTAAGTTTCTTTCAAAACAAGTTGAATGCCTGCTACTACAAAATACTCATTTTTACGTAACTGAAAAGTACATTGTGGAATAGAATTAATTCTGTTCTTCTTCATTGCTCATGCTGTAGAGATGCACATGCGTGATAGGCAAATGACTGTATGCACTCGAAGCGGAATTTTTTTTCAATATACGTTCGTCGGAGTTTTCTTGCTTAGTTATTCCATATTTTTAAGGATTTTTTGAGACCTTACCTCTAAATTCTATCGGAGAACTTCAGCAGATTTATTCAAGTTAGTTCGTCATTTCAAGTTCTTGTATTTAGATCGTTCTGTATATTTTAACAATTATTGTGTTCAGTTATGACAACTTCAATTGCAGCCAGAACATTTGCTGTTGGAAGCATCAAAAGTTATATTTTTGCCGTATAGTTAAAAAAGAAACAATTCACACATTGTACATTGCTACGTACAACGGTTTAAGAAAATAGGCACATGACTTTTGCGATAAAAAGTGTGCGTCTTCAGCTGAAGCGAACAAGCCAGCTTCACTTGTTTTTTTCTAGTATGTTCGGTTTGATTTCGAGTGGTGCTTGTGCGGCATTGAGTGTAGTGAAATGGATTCAAATTTAAGTTCTTGGTTACAACACTGCGTAATGCGAGGAGGAAAATGAGGTATGATATTTTTAAGGCAAAGTTATAAAAAAATTAGTCAAATTCTTTCAGTATTTCCTATTTTTCGTTCATGCACGGGAACATTCAAGTAAGACTGTATATTTTGTAAATTTCTGCAATAAGTATCGCATATTTTAAGCCTTCTTTTGAAATTGAATTTTGTGCCAGGAATATCAAATTTAATTTAAGACTTCGTGTTATTGAGAACTTGATTGTTTCTGATACATCATCGACTAAAATGCTTGTTATATGGAGCCTGATATTCAACCCCGATTTTGACACCGGAACTTGCCATCGTAACTTACTATCGTATCTTGATATGGTAACTTGCTTTCGTAACTTAATGTCACAACTTGATTTCGGAACGGGACATAATAACTTGATATCGTAACTTGACATCGTAACTTGACATCGTAACTTGACATCTTAACTTGACATCGTAACTTGACATCGTAACTTGACATCGTAACTTGACATCGTAACTTGACATCGTAACTTGACATCGTAACTTCACATCGTAACTTGACATTGTAACTTGACATCGTAACTTCACATCGTAACTTGACATCGTAACTTGACATCTTAACTTGACATCGTAACTTGACATCGTAACTTGACATCGTAACTTGACATCGTAACTTGACATCGTAACTTGACATCGTAACTTGACATCGTAACTTCACATCGTAACTTGACATCGTAACTTCACATCGTAACTTGACATCGTAACTTGACATCGTAACTTGACATCGTAACTTGACATCTTAACTTGACATCGTAACTTGACATCGTAACTTGACATCGTAACTTGACATCGTAACTTGACATCGTAACTTGACATCGTAACTTGATATCGTAACTTCACATCGTAACTTGACATCGTAACTTGACATCGTAACTTGACATCGTAACTTGACATCGTAACTTCACATCGTAACTTGACATCGTAACTTGACATTGTAACTTGACATCGTAACTTCACATCGTAACTTGACATCGTAACTTGACATCGTAACTTGACATCGTAACTTCACATCGTAACTTGACATTGTAACTTGACATCGTAACTTCACATCGTAACTTGACATCGTAACTTGATATCGTAACTTGACATCGTAACTTGACATCGTAACTTGACATCGTAACTTGACATCGTAACTTGACATCGTAACTTGACATCGTAACTTGACATCGTAACTTCACATCGTAACTTGACATCGTAACTTGACATCGTAACTTGACATCGTAACTTGACATCGTAACTTGATATCGTAACTTGACATCGTAACTTGACATCGTAACTTGACATCGTAACTTGACATCGTAACTTGATATCGTAACTTGACATCGTAACTTCACATCGTAACTTGACATCGTAACTTGACATCTTAACTTGACATCGTAACTTGACATCGTAACTTGACATCGTAACTTGACATCGTAACTTCACATCGTAACTTGACATCGTAACTTGACATCGTAACTTCACATCGTAACTTGACATCGTAACTTGACATCGTAACTTGACATCGTAACTTCACATCGTAACTTGACATCGTAACTTGACATTGTAACTTGACATCGTAACTTCACATCGTAACTTGACATCGTAACTTGACATCGTAACTTGACATCGTAACTTCACATCGTAACTTGACATTGTAACTTGACATCGTAACTTCACATCGTAACTTGACATCGTAACTTGATATCGTAACTTGACATCGTAACTTGACATCGTAACTTGACATCGTAACTTGACATCGTAACTTGATATCGTAACTTGACATCGTAACTTGACATCGTAACTTGACATCGTAACTTGACATCGTAACTTGATATCGTAACTTGACATCGTAACTTGACATCGTAACTTGACATCGTAACTTGACATCGTAACTTGACATCGTAACTTGATATCGTAACTTGACATCGTAACTTGACATCGTAACTTGACATCGTAACTTGACATCGTAACTTGACATCGTAACTTGATATCGTAACTTGACATCGTAACTTGACATCGTAACTTGACATCGTAACTTGATATCGTAACTTGACATCGTAACTTGACATCGTAACTTATCGTAACTAATCAAGAGTAACGACGTCAAAATTTTATGAACAGGAGGAAATGAATTTTAAAAAATAACTTTTTTATTGGGGACTCGTCGGAAGAACAAAAGTCAAGTCCCACATGAGCTACTTTTCCAACAAATTATATTTCGCCTCCATATCTTCACTACATATTAATAACCTCATCAAAAATTTCGGCTAAATTTAAATCCTATCATTGGTTCTAATTTCACAAAATTAAACTAGTGTAACGAGGAATTTGACATTCCCATTAGAGTTAACCTGAAGTTTTATCTCAACCATAACTCGTATTGTATTCCTCGACACTCATTTCCATCCTAATATTAACACTGTCTGCATCTCTTATTCCTTGACTTTATATCAACTCTAACCCAGAGTTACTTACTTACTTGTTAACGATGCGGCGCATCTCCTTGTGCTATTAACCCAACTATTACCCCTTAACCCAGAGTTAACTCTGGCGCTTATCGTCGATTTCGCCATAGTTCACTCTTGACCGAAGAGGCTCCGAGCTGCTTCTCTGACGGTGAGTGTGAGTTCTTGCGCAGTTTTTTGAAGGCTTCAATATTAATAGACTTGGAAAAGTCGGAAGAAAAACCCAATTTTACGGGGTTGAAGGTATGTTGTGCATATTTATGGCCTGAAAAAATTAAACGAAATTATTTTTTATGATCACACCGCTTAATTTTGAATAGTTACAATTTATAATAATTTCATAGACAAAATAAAAGTAGAGTAAGGAAATACCTCAACGCAAACTTCATCTCTGGAACAACTTAATGAAGGAATTTAGCATCGTAAACAACTGGTGTAATAGGAGAGATATAATACATAGTTACAATTTGCAATAACATCACTGAACTGCAAGGAAGAAGAAGGAGTCTAGCAGCTGAAATGTTGATTTCTGCAAACACCTAACCTGTATTAAATAGACTGTTGGACTTCTGGGTTTCATTATTGGTTTGAGATTAATGAAGCACTTGCAGATTATGACATTTTTGATAGTGTGGTTGCCATGCTCAATTATAATTATTAGACGCGTGTGTTATTATATAAAAAATCTTTTCATTCAGAATGTACCAAAATTAAGGCCAGTTTAACAGTTGTGATGGTAATACCAAAAAAAGGAGTTAAAATACTGCCCACCAGAAAATACTGCTCTCAAGAAAATACTGCCCTCAAGAAAATACTGCCCTCAAGAAAATACTGCCCTCAAGAAAACACTACCCTCAAGAAAATACTGCCCTCAAGAAAACACTACCCTAAAGAAAATACTGCCCTCAAGAAAATACTGCCCTTAAGAAAATACTGCCCATAAGATAATACTGCCCACAGGAAAATAATGCCCTCAAAAAAATACTGCCCTCACGTGAATACTGCCCTCAAGAAAATACTGCCTATAAGATAATACTGCGCACAAGAAAATACTGCCCACAAGAAAATACTGCACTCAAGAAAATACTACCCTCAAGAAAATACTGCCCTCAAGATAATACTGCGCCCACAAGAAAATACTGCCCAAAAGAAAATACTTCCTATAAGATAATACTGCCCGCAAGAAAATACTGCCCTCAAAAAAATACTGCCCTCACGTGAATACTGCCCTCAAGATAATACTGCACACAAGAAAATACTGCCCACAAGAAAATACTGCACTCAAGAAAATACTACCCTCAAGAAAATACTGCCCTCAAGAAAATACTGCCCACAAGAAAATACTGCCCTCAAGATAATACTGCCCACAAGAAAATACTGCCCAAAAGAAAATACTGCCCTCACGTAAATACTGCCCGCAAGAACATACTGCCTGCAAGAACATACTGCCCGCAAGAAAATACTGCCCACAAGAAAATACTGCCCTCAAGATAATACTGCCCACAAGAAAATACTGCCCAAAAGAAAATACTGCCCTCACGTAAATACTGCCCTCAAGAAAATACTGCCCACAAGAAAATACTGCCCACAAGAAAATACTGCCCTCAAGATAATACTGCCCACAAGAAAATACTGCCCAAAAGAAAATACTGCCCTCACGAAAATACTGCCCTCAAGAAAATACTGCCCACAAGAAAATACTGCCCTCAAGATAATACTGCCCACAAGAAAATACTGCCCACAAGAAAATACTGCCCTCACGTAAATACTGCCCGTAAGAACATACTGCCTGCAAGAACATACTGCCCGCAAGAACATACTGTCCGCAAGAACATACTGCCCGCAAGAACATACTGCCCGCAAGAACATACTGCCCTCACGTAAATACTGCCCGCAAGAACATACTGTCCGCAAGAACATACTGCCCGCAAGAACATACTGCCCGCAAGAACATACTGCCCTCACGTAAATACTGCCCGCAAGAACATACTGTCCGCAAGAACATACTGCCCGCAAGAACATACTGCCCGCAAGAACATACTGCCCTCACGTAAATACTGCCCGCAAGAACATACTGTCCGCAAGAACATACTGCCCGCAAGAACATACTGCCCGCAAGAACATACTGCCCTCACGTAAATACTGCCCGCAAGAACATACTGCCCGCAAGAACATACTGCCCGCATGAACATACTGCCCGTAAGAACATACTGCCCGCAAGAACATACTGCCCGCAAGAACATACTGCCCTCACGTAAATACTGCCCGCAAGAACATACTGCCCGCAAGAACATACTGTCCGCAAGAACATACTGCCCGCAAGAACATACTGCCCGCATGAACATACTGCCCGTAAGAACATACTGCCCGCAAGAACATACTGCCCTCACGTAAATACTGCCCGCAAGAACATACTGCCCGCAAGAACATACTGTCCGCAAGAACATACTGCCCGCAAGAACATACTGCCCGCATGAACATACTGCCCGTAAGAACATACTGCCCGCAAGAACATACTGCCCGCAAGAACATACTGCCCTCACGTAAATACTGCCCGCAAGAACATACTGCCCGCAAGAACATACTGCCCGCATGAACATACTGCCCGTAAGAACATACTGCCCGCAAGAACATACTGCCCGCAAGAACATACTGCCCGCAAGAACATACTGCCCGCAAGAACATACTGCCCGCAAGAACATACTGCCCGCAAGAACATGCTACCCGCAAGAACATACTGCCCGCAAGAACATACTGCCCGCAAGAACATACTGCCCGCAAGAACATACTACCTACCCTCAAGAACATACTGCCCACAAGAACATCCTGCCCGCAAGCTCATTTCTCATTAAAGAATGTGGAAATATTTCATTAGAACAACGAGGATGACAAAGAGCCAGTTCTAAGCTTGCTTTAAAATGAATTTTTAAAACTAGCTTGATGAATATTTCATTGGATTTACAGTGCTTAAAAACATCAAATGTACGACATGATCTCGGTGGTCCGGCGCACGGAACGTGATAGCGTTCACAATTCCTCTGTGAAGTGCGCTTACCTACCCACACCTGAGAGCAGGAAACTCAGAAACTACCTTGCGAAGTATAGAGTTTTCGCAGCGAGCTGAATTACTCACAAGCGCTGGCCGCAGTAGCTGAATGTATAATCTATAGAGCTGCACATTTTAGGTGTCATTCACAGCTAACGATCAAGTTATTCGTAACAATGTTATGTACTTTCAGCTTTTCCTGAAAATTTAATGTTCGCGTCATTCCAGTCTTATTGCATATTATTAAATGCACCAAACAATTAAAATTTTGTT
The DNA here is from genome assembly GCA_030386875.1 of Morinoia aosen. Taxonomy (NCBI): domain Eukaryota; kingdom Metazoa; phylum Arthropoda; class Malacostraca; order Amphipoda; family Talitridae; genus Morinoia; species Morinoia aosen. Next base: position 11,116,911 of record CM059562.1, read on the forward strand.
TCCAAACCAACTTATTCAATTCATCAAATTCAATATGAACAAAATTCAAAAATTAAAACAATGAAGTCATCGATACAGGTAGAATAAGCGTGTATTTTTTCAATATTTTAATATAGCAACATGACCTATCATTTTCATAGCCTCCATCAAACTGGTTTTTATGTGTTTTTCACTAAAATTTAAATATATCTGTATTGCAATATTATAACATTCACCAACTGCTACGTATTCCATTTCTTGAAGGTTTTTCGGATGTATTTACATTTTTATTTCTAGCCGCAGATATTCAAGTTGATTCACGTCAGAAAAAATCAGTCAAGAGGCAACTGTAAAATCGCAATTTTAAATTTCTGAAGCCATGCAGTCGAATGTTGTTTTTATACAAACGTATGTTTGAAGCTACTCTGGGCTGTAATTAAAACCGGCGACTGAGCTTAAGAGTTTGGTGCGATAACTTGACGTTTCTACGCAGTATCTTGATGTCGTTTTCAGATTTCATTGATTCTTTGATTGCAATCAAATTGCTAATCATGAACTTATGCTAGACAAATTAGAATATCATGAAAGCGACTCCACGTGGTGCTGTTTGCCCTGCGTTCACAGGGAGGAAAGCTTCGCATTTTTTATACCAAATTCTGTACACATAAGTTTGTCCAATTAACGTCCGCAAGAGTGGTTAATAACTCAATTTATGTGTCATCACATCATAGAACGGATTCCTTCAAGTCATTTTCGACGTCAAAGAAAGTTTTCACAAAATGTAAGCACGCTGATAGATGGTATGCCAGGTAAAGAGGTATTCGCGATGGTTTATATATCTAAAATTTGCTCATGTTAGCGTAGCTATTCTTATTTAAGCAACTTTGATTTTTACCAATACTTGCGCTTGTACCCAGCACATCTAAGCATTAAACTTTGCCTTTCAACACAACTTTTCATTTGATCTTGAACTCGAGACAGTTCGCTTGCAACTCTCGGTGACAATTTTGATGGTCTTCCTCAGCCAGATAATGTCGCCGTCGTTAACAAATTCTTCAAACTTAGTGATATTGTACACTAAATCTAAGAATAATGAAGCCTTTTGAAGCCGTTCATTGAATATACCCAAATTGGGGAAGCTAATTGTAATTTGCTCTAAAATCTAAATTAGGGCTGTGCTTTTTATCAACCGTCCCATTGTCAATGTGAGAATGAGATGATGAAACTTGTTGTACTATGTTATGTTCGCTAGTGATACGTAAGAATATTCAGGTGAGCAAATGTTTTGAACTGTTCAACGCGTAAAATAACAATGAAAATTTTCCATAAGTGTAAGAATCGATAACTAAATCTAAAATTTTATCTGGGACTTTCACTTAGTTAGTTCATATTTTGAACGATGTTCTTGCTAATAGAATTTTTTTTCAGTGAAGCTAAGCTCCGAGTTTTCTATTATTTTCCACATAATGAATAATCCGTGAAAATTTGTGAGCATTTCGAACTTAGAATTCCTCAAAAGAGCTAAAAGTATCGAACATTAACGAGAGCATAGGAATAATATCGCTGCTACCGTAAATTAAGCACTCACAGCAGGCGAGTGTAATTGCCTACTTGTACCAACTTCTTGAGGTCGAAGGCAAGTTATGAGCACCACGAGTGCGAGATCTGATTTTTTCATGAAGTGGATTATTTGGCTGCTAATAAGGTTTACTCATCACAGGCTGGTGCCTTCTTCTGCGCAAAAGAAGTGGGGCCAAGTTTGTGGAGGGCCTCTGCTGGCGGCGCTGGAGCGGCGGGCAAACACGGCACTCTGCCCTCATCAGAAGCCGTGAGTTCTGCCTCTCTGTAGTGGTCTGTCTCCTGGTGATCTGAGTTCTGCCTCTCTGTAGTGGCATGTCTCCTTGTGATCTGAGTTCTGCCTCTCTGTAGTGGCATGTCTCCTTGTGATCTGAGTTCTGCCTCTCTGTAGTGGTCTGTCTCCTGGTGATCTTAGTTCTGCCTCTCTGTAGTGGTCTGTCTCCTGGTGATCTTAGTTCTGCCTCTCTGTGTTGGTCTCCTTCCGATCGTCTTGGTGCTCATGTGCATTTCGCAGGGACAATATTCCATTTAATCCTAACACAATGTGACCGTAGTTGTGTTCATACAGTACATACAGTATACAGTATATTACCTTTGCTTTTTGTCATGCCTGCAAGAAGAGATGTTCTTCTACCTTTGAGTTCCCTAATGCTGGCGTAAAAATTACGTGAGCCATTCCGACGTACACAGACTTGTACCGCAATATACTACAATACTGTATTTACTGTATTTTTAGACCTGTGACAAACAGATAAACAGGGCAGAAAATATTTGCTTCGGAAGAAAAACACAATTTTATCGGGGTTGAAAGTCTGCTGTGTACATTCACGGCCTAAAAATTAAATGAAATTATCGTTCAAGATCACGGCTTAATTTTTGCCAGTTATAATTTACAATAACATCATTGACAAAATAAAAACAAGTAAACGCTTAGGAGCCTAATTCTACCATCAGTTCAGAAATAAGACCTCTGTAAGGTCAAGGAAAACTTAAAAACAATCAACAAGTAGAATAACACAAAATTAACAAAAAATATTGTAGCTGTTTACTATTTAAAGTTGGTACGAACTGTCTCTTTCAGAAGTTGGTGTGCTTAAACTATTTTCCATCGTGTCGGTAAGTTAACGCTTATTTCGTTGTACAATAACGCATGAGCTTTGCATATGTTTAGTTGAATATAAAAGGTTTTAATTATGAATGCTTCAAGTCATTTTCAATCGTAAGCCACGAATGTTTTCGACAGAGCTTATTTCATATTATTGTTGCGTGAAGTTTGCCTAATATTCTCAGAAGAAGCGTGAAAGATCACTTAATGCAGTGGTCACTCCCTCATTGTACGTTGTTTTCTATGCCAATCGTACGTCGAAGTTTAACCTCCGCAATTCCGAGTTGAAATACCTCTTTTGCAAGTACAAACAATGAGACGATGATTAACTTGTTTGTTGGAGTTCCACAAGCGAACGCAGCTCTCATGTTTGATGCACAACGGTATATTTTTGGAAAAGTGAATTATTTAACGTATCACCAGAAATAGGTAACCTACCAGTCTGCAAAGAGAACATCAAGCAAAGCATGAAACATTATCGGTGGAGAGAAATCGTCGGCATGAATCGAACGTACTGCTACACATTGATGCGAATTGCGAACAACTACAGCGAAGGTGGGTGACGTCGATGTACAACTTTCAGAGAAACAAAATTGCTTTGACGCGCGTAATGTAACGGGAACGTAAAAGCTACACAAAGGGATGCAGAACCTCTAACACAAAAAGATACGCAAAATATAATTCCTCGTGGCGTGTATATGCTATGCATCGAGTTTTTCAGTTATTACCCCTTACTTTTGATTATTAGTTGTAACTCTGCATGAAATTAAGTTTCTGAACCGAGAAAGAAATCCCGTAAGGATTGTGAAGGATGGCAGGGTGATAAACAGAACGTGGTAAAATCGATGAGTAAAATTTAAACGATACCAATTCATTTTTGATATCATGTGTGAAAACGCTAATGGAATGATCCAAATTGCATCTTTGCTATAGTTGGCACGAAAATAGCTCGTGATAGGCCTCGATCTCCAGATGTTAAGTAGGACGTATAATGACACTTCATGGCTAGACCTAATCAGATTAATTCAAGCATCTCGACACTCTCAGTGGTGTGTTTACGGTCCCCAGCATTTTGCTGCCATTTGCTGTTGTGTGCCGAGATGATGATGCGCTCGCACTCACAGTTAAAAATAGCAAATCTTGGATGCCGTATGTGATGCTGATCATTTGATGAGCTCGACTCTTGATCTTAACATATACGGTGTATATATTAAAAACACGTGGATTTGTCCAGCATAAATAAAGGGAATTTCTAAAGTACCAGACTGTTAGATGTTTTACAGGAGCGAAAAAAACCTTTCGATCAATTAGGCCATCTTTCAAATCTGGAAAGAACAGAAAATAAAGTTGTTTGCAATATAATATAGCGAATTAAGGTCAATTTTTCATATCAACAACTGCATAAAAACCTGCTTAAATCAACTGCAAAAGAAATGAATTACTCAAACATTATACCAACTCTTAAGCAGCCCCGCTGGAGTTCTAAAACTGATCAACTACTTTCTATACCTCACTCCTCAGTCTGTACTCATGCTGAGAAATACGCGTGATCTTCCTGTAAGTGTTAATGATTTTAAAGTTATTCATTTGATATCTAGTCCTATTTAGCTGAGCGTCTCAAAATCGTCATTCATTTTAAAGCAAATCCGGTTCTGAATGATACTTAATCAACCTTCTCCGTGCCACTGGCGAAGTGTTCGAGTCCTTTTGTGAGGTTGTTTAAAAGATTTCATTTTATTACTGCGACGATTTGTCCTTGATTCAGTGTATTTTAACTTCACAGGCTTCATTTTAAGCTTTTTTCACAAGTTAGGAATGGCCTAGTTTATAAAAAGGTTCATTTTTTGCGTTTACTTATTTAAGAAAAGATGAACCGCGTAGTACTTCCCTTTACTCATAGTCCATTATTGGAATTTGCAAAAACATAACCTATACCTATATACATCAGAAGGAAAGTGTTTGACTCGGAAACTATTTACAAACTATGTGAATCTATTCGGCGTTAAATTTAAATCTACAACCGCAGTCATTAACCTAATAATTTGCTCATAGGAAAATACTTCGTTCATATCTGATATTCCCATTCCAGCAAGCCTCTGAGCAGGCTTAACTAGAAATCTTACTGTTTGATTCATTCACTTTAATATTCAGGAACGCACCCAATCCTTTTTTAAATTCGAACATCTCGTCGGTATTTTTACAACTCAATTATCAGAGAATCAAGGTACAGCGAAAATCAGCAGATCGTGATAACAAAGCTCTACTTAAAGATGAACGTTTCGTCATTATTCGTATTGTAAATTCACGGAAAATAGAAAATAACAATTCATTTCTCAATTTGAAAAGTAATGCTCTAATTATTTAAGAACAAATAGGGGAAAAAGAAAAATGCTCACACCCATTAACCAAAAATCATTCGAAGAAATGTACTTTGCTTGTCATGCAGAAGTGGTCTGCACTTGAAAATCCAGGTAAATTCTGCAATGGGATGGTCGTAATCATTTGTTGATGAAATCATGATCTTGAGATCACAAATTTTAACTGGAATATCATAATTCATTATATGTGATTGGTTGGAAGGCTGGGAAGTACATACACACATACATACATGCATGTATATATACAAACATACATACACACATACATACATACATACATACATACATACATACTTACATGTAAGCAAAGAGCCTGTTCGGAGGCTTCGACCAGTATCCTCTCCCAGTTTAGTTTCTTAAGTACGTTCGATCGAGCCAATGTACCGTGATTCATAAAATGAAGAACAAAATTCGCAGAGGAAATCTATTACCCAAGGTAATTTTGAAATTATTCCTCTGAAGATACGAATCGAAAAGTTCTAAAAATTCTAATTTGAATTTCTCTAATTGCTCTAATTGTTGACGCTTGTAGTAGTTGGTTGATGCACACGAATAAAAAGCTATTTTACTTTTAATTAAATTATAGGTAAAGCCATTCGAATGGAAAAAATATTTTAAGACTTTGAGTTCTTTATGAAGTGAATGAAAATTAGATGACACCCTAAAGGCTATGGCTAGCGACTTGCTCTTCGCTTACAAGTCTCCCCAACTTTTCATGCGATCACCTGCAATAATTGAGGTATTCTAGTTAAAATTTGTGATTTACAGAATAAGCTTTAACTCCAAATGCATCCGACCTCTCTTTTTTAGAATCAGTCTACATTTTTAAATGCAGACCACTTCTGTAAGATTACCAAAGTATTTTTCTTCTTAACAATTTTAGTTTAGTGGGTGCGTGTGCTTTTGTTTTTTGGCTCTATTTTTATTCAGTAATTAGTTCATTACTTTTCAGATTGTTTAATGAACTTTTACTGTTTATTTTCAGGGAATTCAATTTGCTGATGATGGACTGGTGTCCGAAACTGATATTTTTTAATAGAGCTTTACTTTTACGATTTGCGGTGCTTGCAGTTATTTTTGTTCCAAAATTTTAATTAATTTAGGATGTTTTTGAATACTAAGCAGAAACTGCGAGATAGAAAATTTTCAGAGACATTCAAAAGTTAAATCTTTATTCCTTCAACAGAAGTTCATCTCGACCTAAGACAACTTAATTTTTCCACTGAAGAACCCGGTTCGCTTAACATCATTGTAAAATAGAAGATCTTTCGGCGAGCACATTTTCCATAAAAAAACAGAAAAAAAATAATTTTCTCAACCACGCATTCCCCAAGATTATTTTGTTCCATTTTTTGGTGTACTATAGAGCACTTTCCGCAGCGCATTTTCTGTCCAGCGCACAATTCAGTGTTTATTGAAAGAATACAGGGAAAAATCCTCGCTCTCGAATGCTCTTGTGTCTCCATTTTAAAACTCAAAGCGGCTGAAGACATCGTGTTCGCGTATTACGCAAGCACAGTATTTCTTTATTGTTTCCCATTCTACCGATCGCGATTTTAAGAATAATTCTGCACGAAGTCATCAGTTTTACCGCAGCCAGGTCATGCCTAGTTGAGAGAGTTTATAATACAAGCTTAATATTCTAAAACTATCCATATATCACAGAGCTTGAAGCGGTTTTCAATTTAAACACTATGTTGAGAACACAGCGTTCAGAGGTCATCTTATGCTTGCGTTGTTGAGGTTCTAAATAAATTTGTTTAAGATGTTTATTGTAAAAATTGTTATTGATAGATATACGACCTTTGTGTCACACTCTCCCGTCCCGATTTAATGATACAGGTGAGTATTTCTGTAATAAATAATAATTAATAGCTTCTCTGTTTTTTGTACGACTTTAGCTCCTACTCAAAGGACTTAATACTATCCCCTGCATAAGGTGGCTTACCCAAGCACATCCGGAATATGGACAACAACTGTGGCCTCCCAAACGTACGACGAGACATCACTAAAATGGTAATGCAACGAGAATGATTCCAGAACTCCGTAACTTGGCTACAAAGAACGTCCCAAACGACCTAGGCTTGTTTCCCTAGTGGAATAAAGACTGAGAGGTCAGCTTATCAAGACCTACAAATATCTTATGGTTTCAACGATGCTGCCCCCCCCCCCCCCCCAGATAAGCTTTTCACATAAAAGATTATTAAGTATCAGACCAATAATTAAAAATGAATACGAAAACATTTTAAGAATTATCGTTGATCACATTTATTTTTTGTTAACATGGTCGGAATCCAGAAGCCGCTGCTAAATATCGTTTCTGTGAGCACTTTCAAAAATCGTTTTGACCGCTACTTGGTAGAAAATCCACATGTATTCCTTAGTTACAGGAAGGGAGGAATACAAGAAGGAGGTTTGAATTTCAGGGATAAATGAAGTGAACTAAATATACACCGAGACATGAATAACTTGCTGAGAAGTGTCAGAATACGTTTTAGTTTACGTCTGTACGTTATCCTGGACAGTGTTTCAACCAAAAGTAGCACATCCATAACATGAGAAAAAATACGTGTACTGGTATAAATTTTACTGACTATGTGAGGAAAGACTCTCAAATCATGGAGTCACACATCTGTCAGCCGATAGTGTCTTGAAACGATCGTTTGACAACTTGGAGCGTGACTGCCGCTTTCTCGTCTACTATTTTGGCGTCAGCGCTCTATTACCGTCTGGAGGCGTGAAACTTGGATAGCAACTCGAGAATGAGCCAATAGGCATGCTCATCTTGTTACTTCCCATTCTATTCCAATCGTTTGTAATTGCTGCTCCGTGTTTGTACGACACAACTTCTGTGTAATGGCTGTTTACAATACGCGATTGCTGTCGTGTGGCAATGGAATGTGCAGTTTTTATTGAGTTTTTCGACTCTATTCTTCGGTGTTTTCTGCGGGAATTTTACAAAATTTACTATATCTCTTCAACAGGTGTCTAGTACCTTTGTGTCTGTCATTGAAATATTTTTTGTAATTACTTCTTCTTAAATTAACTTAGAGTACGTTTTTTTTCCCTCACGATACAAATAGACACTTTTCCACGTTATTCTAGGTAACCTTTTTTTGTATTTGCAACCTAATCATGTATTTTTAGTATTTGTGATTCATTTAGTAGTCACGCAAACACATTTTAAAACCAAATGATTTTTATTTTAGTTATACCACTTTGAAATGACTTTTTCTACATCGCATTAAGCCTGTTTGTATACACCAACAGTCGTCCAATTAAGATCTTATAGTTGACGGAAACTCAATAAACTTGGTTCGTTTGATAACGATTTAAAAACGACAACGCATAATAACATCCACAGAAGTACTTTACGATGCGTCATTGCTTGAGACCAGTGCGAATATCGTACATTTGTGAGGGATGAAAGAAGTTTCTTTTAGTGGTCCGTACCAAATGAACTGGAAGCAATCCAGAGCGCGGCACGCAGCAGCCCCCCTTGTGTCGAGCCTCACACCTCGAGGACTCGGGTCTGAGGACAGCTCGGCCGTCTCTCCAAACTATGTCATTACAGATACAATAGACACTCCCTGAAATGCTCAAAAAATTGGCCATTCTGAGTCTATAGACTCAGCGACAGATCGTGGGAGCTCGCATTGTACGGTCTCACACTCCTTTACAATGCGGCCATTGTGTGCCTTGCCACTGTAATATTGTGCACTGTTTTGTCCGACAATTGTGTGGAGAATGCTTCTGATATCGTTCGCCCTGATGTTGTGATATTATTGGCCTCCAACGGGCCATTATTTGATCCGTCTTTTGCTACCTGCTCTCGTCGAGTTGACGTGCATGAGGCAATCACAATGACGAGCATTCACACGTCATTTGATAGTTGTGTTGTGGAATAATTATTGGGCGCAGACATGTTTTTTTACAGCTAGCTTACACGCATTCTTTTGTTTTTCATACTTTTGAGCTTACGCATTTGTTCGTTATTGTTTGAGTACGGAAAACATAAATTATGCGTACTCAATGATTTTGTTCAGTACGCTTTTCGCACGCTTCCTTGCCTCAGCAACATACGACATTCGCGTTGATCTTCTCTTGGCAAGCGGAAGTGGAAGACTGCAATTGATTAGAAGTTTACCAGACGATGAAATCATAACATTGAGGGAGTAAAGAAGTTAAATGGCAGTATAAAAAAGTACGAAGTCTGAACTTCAAACTCCGCGATTTTTTTGTTGCAAGATTTGCGATGCAGAGACCATAATAATAGTTTAAGTTTCTGAGTTAACAGTTTAAATTTAGTGAGATTTATAAGAGTTATAAAGTAGATTGTACTGAGTTTATTAAAAAATATCCCAAGATCTATAACGTTTCACGTCAAAGAAAGTGATGTTTTTGGTTTATATAGTGAAATATTCATAGTTCGCGAGTCGTCAAAAAGATTCAACGAAGCATTTATTTCTCAAACGTTACTCTGTAAAATAAAATTTAATGACTAATGTTATAACTGTAATTATATCTGTGAATTTAACAGCTATGTTGTGCCTGCGACTAGTTCACCTTTTTCATACAAAATAAATTCAACAATTGGGACTCTGTCTGTGAAGACACTGGCTTTTGATATATTGTGTTTAGGGGATAATTTTTGGTCTGCGATGTTGCCTATCATAACCGTAGTTCCCAGTGTTGTTTGAAATCCTCAATAATGTGCGTATTTCTCGAATTGTGCAAATGTGATTAAAATATTTACATTAACTAACCACAGTGCATGTAAACAGTCGGCCGTCTATCAAATACACACAACGGAGGATGCGGTTAAAGTGGACATTCAGTATGTATTTCATCACCATGACACTACTTGGAGTTATACAAAAGTATTGATTCTATGCGTGCGAGTGACAGTGTAATTTGAACTTTCGCATGTTGGTGTGAGGGGAGGGGAGATATTTTACGCTCTTGCTACTCTGGTCTGTGAATGCTTTCGAGAGTGAATGGTAGGGCCCTTCCTAAATATTTTACCTCTACTTCCTTGCCTTTAGTTTATTTTACATGGTACCATCTGTATCTAGTATCAGAAGATGAATTACATAGGAAAACTGAGCTATAATTGAGTGAAGAAGATTTAGATGAAAACTGCAAACTAGCAAGATCACTGAATATAAGGGTGTTGCAAAAATTCTTAAAATTTCATTTTGCAGAGTTTCACGATTCGTTGGAATGTTCCGGTGCACCTCTCTTTAGAAACTTCTAACCTATGTTTGGATATTATGAAACACCCAATTATATCCCATTGCATTTTTTACACTATTAATATAAGAATTGAGAAAATATACACTGACAGTAATGTTTAATCTATTTACAGTTGAAAATGTAATTTATAATTCGCTCACATTAATTACCACAAGCAATATATTACAATTAACAGAATGCTCGTGCATAAATTCTTATCGCGGATGACACAGATTGGGCTAACGGCTAGAACTTCACTCAAATTGCGACAAAAGAGCTCATTTGTTTGAAACCAAAGGCTATGGTAGCTTACAGAAATTTGAGCCAGCGCGATTTTCAATTTCTTGAAGTCTATCCATCACCCGAGCTCTCCTGAGGACAGAAGACATCATATTTCCTTAATAAGAGTATGCTTTACCCGCTTCAGAGTATGCGGTGTTTCCTCTTTATTGGTAAGTAATAATGCCGGCCTTAATTTTCAAGAGTGCGTTTGTTACTATTGAGAAACAGAAAAGTTGTAAATTGCTGAGCTCGTCCATTTGCAGCCCTGAGAAGTAAGCGCGCGGAGGCGGTGCGTCCTGCAGAGCACAGCTCCGCGGCTCGCAGCATCGATCACTTTAAGACCTCCTCGTTTGGTCGTCCGCTATTGAGGGGAACAAAATCCCAATCAGTTATTCATATTCGCTGCCTCAAGACTGATCTGGTGGCCACAATACGGGTGTAATGACGCGTTTCTGCCTGAATGCCTACGGTGGGCGCGCTGCTTCTGCCTGTGTAGGCTTGCATTCCCACGCAGTTTGGCTGCAGGCGTGGGCACGTCTGTGAAAATTGAACTCATCGAATATTTTATGCAACATCAAAATGGTATTCGAATATTTAATGTAATGTTAAAGTGGCATGTACATACGTGGAATGTATATGTTGTTGCAATACTAAGAGTTGTAGGAATTCAAACAGTGAGCTATTTCCGTGACATTTTTATGAGACATATATTAAAGCATTTCTGACATTAGTAGCATGAAGAATGTGATTCAAATTGTGAGCTATTGTAGCGACATTTTTATAAGACGTAAATAAGAGCTACATTACTGCCATTGGTAGTATGAAGAATGTGATCAAATAAATCTGTACATAAAAAATTCATATTTGTGCATGGAAGGTCCGTTCGTTGTGAAGAACCGCCATCAACACTGGACACACTTCAACAGAAGTAAATTTGATAAAAAGAAAACATTGTTGCATGGTTTACGTCGGATATGAAAACTAATTTGCAACTAAATTTGAGTTTTGATTTGCAAGTGACAACAAAAAAAGTAAATTTTCTACTTGGAGATGCGCGTCATGGTTGGATCCAGACTTTTGGATTTACCTCCACATCAGCTTGCATGTATTTACCCCCTGCTGATGTTTACATGTGACCTACCTCGCTCCTGATCGGAACAAACACGAATAAATACGCCATTTGTAAGAGTCCATCACATGCCAATCACCGTATTATTTACCATCATCTAAAGCGGGTCTTGCCTTATTTACTCAATGTGATATCCTTCTCATTGAATGCGAGGGCCATGCCAAATAGGGGCAGAAATGAGGCTAAGAAAGCAGTAAGAAGCTTCTGAGGGTACGAGTGTGTATATTGTACACACATTGATGAAGTTATTTGTTACAATTAGACGTGTATATTAGAATTAATATGAATTTTGTTGTACACGTTGATAGCAAGTAAAACCAGTATGCATCAGAACTGATAATAATTTGTAGTTTATCGATTTTTCATCGTTCGCATCTGGAAATGAAGCAAGTTTTCTCAGTAGCCTTCTACACTAAGTTGGGAAGAGAGTGGATGTGTAAAATAAACTTTGATCAGGGGAAAGTCGAGATGTAATTTACTCTAGTTTCCGATAACGGGAAGAGAGTCGAGTTATATTATACTATACTCTAAATGTGTGTGCTATTTTAATTAAATTCATTCATTTTTCACCTTATTGTTATATTCTTGGTGAGAACTAAAGCGTATGTTGTGTCGGTCGTTTGATGCCTTCGACGTCGGTCTAGCGACAGCGTCTTCTGAATAACAGAATGGTTTTCTTTTCCGTCAAGGGGTTCTGTCTCATTCTGAGAATATCCACTTCGTCAATCGCAAAATCAAACTTCCTGGTATTTACGACACATAAGCCGATAAAACCGATTACACCAATGTATTTGAGTCCCGTTCGTTTTTTTGTCCCGAGCCCTACGAGAGAATTAGGTCGCATTTAATACGAGTGATATTATCTGCGTAAGATACAATGTAAAATAATAAAGAACTAGAACCTTAAAATTCCCTTAATGAAGAGAGATTCTTCATGACAATGAAAATAAATACCGTCCCCAATTCAAATTATATATGAAGGTAAAATTGATGAGGCATCAGAATTCTGAGCTTTTGCATGTGTACAGTGAACTTCACATGTGAGGAACTGCGTCACGACATAATATTTAATGAAAAAGGTTTAGGTCGTTCGTCGGCTCATGACCAGGGTTTAATTTTTCGAGTGACAATTGGTGGTGGCATCCCAGGCTTGTCCTGAGGCACTTCTCCAATAGTAACTAGCTTAAACTGTGAAGTAAAAGTCTTTCTAAAGTTTAACCCAAATTTAATTTGCAGTGAGCACTAATCTCTTTACAATCTAATCACTAACCTTTACAATCTTGTGCTTGAGCCAAGAAAGGAATCCAACACAGTGAAAAATTATCTGAGATAAATGTTACAAATTAAAACTGAAAATCTAATTTCCACTGAAATAATAAAAAATAAAAGGTAAAGTAAAAACAAACCTAACCTTTATTTAGAAGCAATTTTTTCGGTAACGAGTTGAGACTTTCTTTCGCAGGGAGAAAAGCGAATTACCCAGTCTAACGTTTTCGCCACCTGCATGCATGTTTTTCGCCACCCAAGTAATTAAATCGCTTGGGCGGCGCAAAATATGCATGCTCTGGCGAAAAAGTTAGACTGGATATAGGTCCCGAGATTTTCCCTGCCTACGTATGTTCCAGTTCTCTGCCTACCAAGATCTTACTGCCTTATGTTAGGTTGACACTAATGCACCTCCAGTACCTCGGTCTTTGTTGAGGTATTAGAGATGTGTAACTTGCTGAAGCTCGCAAGAGTTGAACACTGTTAGCTGAAAACACATTCTCTCTTCAAACGATTTGGCATCATAGAGATCAAATGAAAGTTTTGCATGTTTTGTACTCGGGGCCTAAGTGAAGGAAGCTTTTGGGTTAGTTTCTTCGCACCTTTGTACCAAATGCCATGAATTTATCTCTTAAAACAACTGTTATACTGATATTTTGCATGAACCTTATTTTCAGAATAATAACACAACAACTCTGTTTGAATTTCTAAAGTACCTCTTGCCACTCTGTGTTTATGTAGGCTGGGAGAACTGTTCTTACGAGACTTTTGTGCTCAGAAGGGTATCTCTCGTTAAGATCGATTAGTATTTCACGATGTTATTGAAACGACTCCGGGAGGCGAACAACACCAACAGGGCCCAGTTGTCTTTGCAGTTTTCAAAGCATTCCTATGAGTTGTAAGGTGCACTGCCTGTCCACCCACAAAACCCACGTCTGAAGGCACGAAGCTTTGTTCCTTAACTCTCCCGTAACAAGTCGTAACCTGGCCAGAGTCTTTCTTGCTTGGATCACTCAGCCAGTTTTTAGCCGACGAAGAACCGAATCCGGGTTGCTAGCTCCACACCGGTTCATTATCTGCGGCAATTGAAAGCGCGAGTGTTGGCCACAGATCACCTGGTGCCCTTATCTGGATTTCGATCGGCGGTTATCTCCTACAAGTGTCGACCTGATCTATTCTCAAAGGAGCCTGACTCGAGCACTGCCCATAGGAACACCGCAGCTCTCAAGGGCCCGAATTCCTTCCAGAACTCATGCCAAACGTACGATACGCTCATCGTTTGGTCTGGCTGACTTCGTTCCTCTCTAAAGTTGAGCTTTTGGTACTCTTCGTCTTCCTGCGTCTATAGTCTCTATACTATTCTCTAAACGCGTTAATTCTCAAGTCCTGGGGCTAGAATTTATTATTTGAAGAGCTAAAATTTTTTCCTAATATTTAATGAGTGTACAAGATTAAAGTATTTATAATTCGAGCAATAGTGCGTTTTTTTTCTGCATTGCAGATTCTTGTTATTATGCTATAGCGGTAAATTCTCTCACCTCAGTTTTTAGTGTTTAAGATTAGTGAGTCTATAAAAGGATCCGTTCGGTGTTTATCCTCTTGGATGATAAATCATGGTATTTTTAATGAAAATTCGCGTTGGTTGAACGATCACAGGTTGTGTCGTGGTTTTCCCCGGGTTAGACAATAAGGATGACTTTTGGTTGTGCTCGAGCCATTTTAACGTGTGAACGCCCTGGCGCTTCAGGAATATCGCATTTTGTCACTCGTTGAGGGTATGAAAATAACAGACGCCAACGTGATATGTTATTGCGTTCTTAACTCCTTGAACGTTGGAATAGCATTGCTTAAGGTTTATTAGTATAATTCATTGCTTAAATGCAGTGAAACTCGGGGATGTCTCTGAATTATATTTATATAGGATAAATTTAAAATGAAAACGGTTAAATATCTGACAATCATTGTTGTTCGTGACACTTTATTACCTGAAAACTCCAATTATTTTCCAGCTTTTACAGAATTTAGGGCATTCAAACAAGCATATTGCAGAAGTAAAACTATGCTGCGGAGCGAAACAAAAGATCTTACAGTTTCTGATTGTGTCGCTCCATATCCTGAAATTACATGACCTTCGAGGCAGAAACGCTGCCCCAACGTACCAAGTACTTAGAGGCCACATCTATCCTGGTATTTGTTATCAGCATGGCAAGATCGTTAAAGCTCGTCGGTATTTCTGCAATCAATGTTGGTGCTAAAATGGAGAGAAAAATGGCAATCATTTCAGTTTAAGTAGACTGATAAAATTCCTGGTTCGTTCATAAGAACTTCAAGATTAATTTCCCTGCTGAGAAGACGACGTAACCAAACTAAGCTGTCTCCAACCTATCCCTAAGCCTAAATTTAACGTGACTTGAGCGAGGTGTTTCGCAGCTAAGCTTAGTTACAAACAGCGCATTCTGGAGCACAAAGCCCATGGAGACTATAGCGTGAGCAGACGCCAATTCCTATCTTAACTTTGATGGTGACTGTTGATGCTTTTCTCAGAGGGTTCGAATGAAATCCAGCAGCACATAATAATTTTCTGCAAGAACTCAACTTATTTATGGTCACTGTGATCCTGTTACAGTAATTCAAACATTACAAGTAACTCGTGCAGAAATTTCTAGTATTTTGATGCAGTAGATGCTATTCATTGACGAACCCTACTTGTTCCATTGGCTCTACACAACCGCTGTCTCGGGATTCGAAATTGACGGGAAGTTACGACTAACTTTTGGTCCCGCGGGCTTGAGTGGATCCATTCTTGGCAAGTCTGGGGATGTAAATGAAATTTAAGTGGCATAATATATCGAGGAAGTAGCGCTCATTGGCTCTATATTATAATGAAGTATCAGCTGTTAAAGACGACCCATAGATAAACGATTAGCAGGTAAAAAACGTGAATGTGCATGCATAAAGTTTGATCTGAGACACTTTCGTAAGTCTTAATAATCTAATCTGCCTATCATTCATGAGATCACCCTCTGTTAAACTCTAAAACTTTCTTCTTTAATGCTGACGTCTTTTAAATACTGCCTGATCATTGCGAGCTCGACGTTCCGTAAATTATTAAGAGATGCGTAACAAGCCTCTTGTAAATTACCAAATAATTATACCGCGCTTTATCCGTGACTCAGCTCGCTCTGCGTCACAGAGAGCGTTCCATTAGTCATTCAAAATTATAAATATTAATTTCAATCAAGAAATACTTGAAGTTGAACATTTTACATTAATAAAACAAGCTACACATAATATTTAGATCATAATTCATGCTTCACGTGTGCAGCAACCGATGAGTAGTGCGCTCATAGCACCGCGTTACTTTACGCAGCTGTGTTTCTTAAACAAGCATTTGGAGAATTCAAACAAGGCATCTACATACTTGCAAAATCTGAGATTTTGATCTGATGAGAGTTTGGCTACGAATATGCAACCTATTAAACTGGTCGAATGCCACCGAAAACTGAAGCTGTGTTTCTTAACCCTTTAACGCCCCAGAGGACACCAGTGTCCTCTTTCAAAATTCCCCTTCAATATATTTTATTTCTTATTCAATTAGTTCCCTAATGTGTTCTTTGAAGTTCTCTGCCGAGTGGCAGTTCTTATCCCATCCTGATATCGGTGACTGCCAGATGCCAGCGCCAGTTTAGTGACGGTGGTTGTGTTAACGGTAATATGAGTACAAAAATTCGGACGTTAAAGGGTTAAGCTAGCATTGGGAGCATTCAAACTAGGCATCTACATATACCCAAGAGCTGACTGAGATTTAGCATGAATTAGAGTTTGGCTCCGAATATACAACCTATGAAATTGGTTGCATGCAATCAAAAACGGGCGCACGCAACTGCAGGGTACCCTCTAATCTGTGCGCTAAATCAAGGTCTTTTTGTTTTACAAATGGAACTCCGCCTGTAGCTGGTAGGGTCATAGTTCATTCTTAGACGTCGATTACCACAGCAGTTTTGAATTTCATTTGTTTCAGACATAGAGTCAAGGTTTTAAGTTAAAGTTAAAAATTTGTTGGTCAGGTTTCCTAGAACGAAATTAATGTTTGAATTAGGTCGATCCTCTTTAAGCGCATAAATTAATGGTTTATACTTATATTACCTTCGAGTTCTGGGTCAATTTTACTTCTTTTACATTAGCGTAGCTGAATAATTTATCAGATTACTCACAACTGTCGGATCAGCTCATCCTCTATTGTCAGTTTGCTGCGATTCTTGGTTTTCGGTTAATTAAAGGCAGCAAGGAATGTTGAATATTACTGTGACTTTAATCATTGAGCTCTACTCTGGATAATTCTCTGCAGTGGCAGCGGTGGAGGTTAGTTTTTTGCCTCACAGGCACCGACTCATTTCCGCTCGCTAAAATTAATCTTGAAGTTGGTCTTTTTACCGATGTTTACTTTGATAAGCAATTAATTTACTTGAAAATTATGAGGTCTGCTAATGTTAATTAGTTAGATCAAGGTAAATGAAACTTTTGCAATTCTCTAAGCATGGACCTAAAGCAGAAACATCTTTCGCGGTATCACCATTGTGCATCCTGACTAACAAAATTATCACATTAATAATTACGGCACGACGGATTTTGACATAGGCATTCATTCCATATAAGCTAGCTTTTGCATTCATCTCGTAATTCTCCATTAACTTTATATACTGGCGATCTAAGAACAGTTTTACTTCACGTTATTCAATTAAATGCTTGCCTTAACTTAAGGACTGACTCATGTTTTCTTACGTTAGATCTCGACATTCGCGCGACGTTTAGGTGCGGAACTATGTTTTGTAACTTGAGAACTGCAGTTTTATTTTAAGCTTGGACACAATCACGGTATATTCTATAAAAGGAAAATCTTAGTTTTTGGGAGACAATCTTTCACGCTTATTGCAGGTGGTGGTAACAGGCGATAGGAGCAATGCAAATTTGTTGGCAATGTTAGCTCGATGGTAGTCTCTTTCATTACGATGCAATAAGCAATACGGACTTAAGTGCTGATGAACTCGTTGAATTGAGAATTGGTGGTTTTCTGTTGCTATCGTGTATTACCAATGAGCGCCATAACGCGTTCAGAATGATTGTACACCAAAACTTGTAGCGTATGAAACACTCATTTTACAAAGGGATGTATGATATATATATGCCTTCTAATTAGTATTAAAAGAAACGCGTTCTGAGATCAGGTCAATTACGAGAGCTCCTTCGTCACGTCAACCGAAGTATTCGAGGTTACCATTTCATTTCTAAATGTACGTTGAAGGAGCACAAATTAGGATTAATTTTTTACTAAGGTAATCCACCGCCTTGAAGTTCTTCCAGGTTGTCAGGCACACCGTTGTTCAAAATTGGTGGCAGATGTTGAAAGTGTTTGTAAGAGTCATTTCGTTTAAGAGCTTCAATTGTGACACCTCAGTTGAATTCTTTTTGCCTGTTTTATCGGAGAGAAAGCCTCGTTCCGACTGTAAATTAAGGAGTAAAAGTGGCCGGAATCGTTTAAGGCAAATTTGCATTTAGCGTTAGAGCTTCACCTGAGCATTCGGAGCAAAGGACCAGGAGAAGAGCCCTCGACTCCGCTACTGCATTTGCGCTTGAAAAATATCTTTCTTGAGACTCACTAAGAATTCTTCATTTCCCTTCAAGGCGAGGAAATTCCGGGAATATCATTTGAATAAAATATGCCATACCAATTCATAAACTCCGTTCTATGGAAATGTTGAAACTCAAAACTTAAATCTGACAGCCGTAGATTTGTTTCACTTCTTCAATATGAAGTGAAATATCTTGTTCGTAATGCTAATGAATGACGTGTGCGAGTCATTCATTAGCATTAAGTGAGCACTGAGTCGCCAAGTAGGTTCTTTTAAAAGGTGAAAGTCTTGGGCAAATGTTTTTAATTTTTTTCTCTCGTTTCAAGAACCAACGAACCATGCGATCCAGTTCATTCCAACTGGCTAATAGCATTATATTTTCATGATATTTTATTAGAGCATTCCTCGGAAGATTCATTTTATTTAAATAAATAATTAGCCCAACACTGGGAGCAGACTATTCATTTTGTGTATCATGTTGTCTCAATTTAAAAAATAACACTATAAATTTTAATTTTTATTTCATGTTTAAATCACGGCTTTCGAAGCGTTCAAAACTCTAACAATTCAACGAGTACACGATAATATACACATTCTTCGTGAAATGCTTACCGCAACATCGATCTGTTGCTAAAATAGAGTATGGATGGCTTTGTACTGAAGGGAATGAGCCGGTCAGAAACACCTGCACTCTATGAAATCGCTAGCTGACGGTAGAATCGATGTACTTATTGAGGTGTGTGGCTTGCGGTGAAAATGGTGCTGTACTCGGGAACAATAAGCTTGTATTTCTAACGGACATTTCCAGAGTTAGCTGCCCACTATAGATGCTTAACGCGTGGACTGGGTACATATATGGGCCACTATGACTTCTATGTATTAATGAATAAAGATCACTCTTTGAGTAACCATGCAAAGTCTGTAAGTCTGTAATATTTTCTTCACCGTAGTAGGTAGTTAACACGAAGTAGGCAATTAACAGTACGCCGTGTTACACACTAACGCGTTCCCCACCCTCAGTACGGTGTACTGCACATATCGCGCGGAAATCAGCACTGAGGACACTAAGGACCATTAGTATAATTGAAATGCCGCAATCACAATCGAATTAAAGGTAAAAAATGCACGCCGCAGCGAAACAAATTATGCAATAATGAGGTTAGAACTTTTCTAATTGCGCTAAAAGCTGCGAGCTTGGCTTAATTCTCGTCACCCTCACACTGTAGATCGCCAACACTCAAATGAGGCCAATAACGCAGGCTTCCTATATGGGCCGTCACAACCATGCAGGAGCGGCCGACGTGAGTCTCGCGGGTGAAGCTTTTTTCAGCCTACATCAAGTAAAGTAACGAGTTCACACTCCCTGTGCGGAGACAGCGCAGTCGACGGAGATAGTTTCACAGGAGATAATTACATAGGATTCTCGATTTGAGAGCTTATTTTCGACTGTGTTACTGAGGGTGACGAAGTGACGAGTGTACCGCCTGCGCGCCTCTCACTTGAGAACGTTTTTTTTTTATGCACGAGGTTGTTTGATAACGGCTGTCAATGTGCGCCGTTTTTTACTCCAAGCACTTATTTTATTGTTTATTTTATTTATAACTAAGTATTACTTGTACTTATTTTATTGTTTTATTTCTCGGTGTTTTATTTTTTTGAAGTGCTTTCGGGCAAAAAACATCAAATAAAAATGAAGAATATTCATGGAGGCTGCACAAGCGAGACTGTGTTTGTCACTCTGATTGGTGACGGTGCCCTAAAAATCAGGGGTTGTTCGTTTTTGCTTTCAGAATTCTGGCTGACGTTGCGGGAAGTCTTTCAACTGTGTTTTTCATGAATTATTTACTAGATACAAATCGAGATACCGTTGAGTTATAACGCTCGAGTACGATCCAATATCACTCCCTTTGTGTGAATATTGTGAGGTATTGTAGAGGGAATTGTTGGCCGTTACAGAGGCCCCGACGCTGTCAGCCCTCAAGTTGAAGTTCAAGTTCATCAAACACGTGTTCTGTATCAACACGCTGTCACATGCACATGTCATATGAAGGAGATGCCAACCATTTCGCTCAACCAGCGCACGTCCTGTCCAAAATAACGTGGACTCTGTTGTTATATGAAGAAACAGTTGTCGTGACAACTTGAAGCGCTCGCATGCGCTGACGCTAATAATTAATGATGTTCCCCTGTGAGTGAAAAGCCTATTAAATGGAAACTGACTGAACCGTAAATCAATCCAACGCTTAAAGTCTACCAATATCTGATTCAAACAAATATTTTCCTCAAATTGCCAATATGACGAATTATTGGAAATCAAAAGGCCTTCATTTGTGACACAAGAGTTTCCAAATTATTCACTACATTTCTACCGAATTAAGTCGTCTCTTCTTCGTGTCTCAAAATCTCTCATCAGATTTGCTGGATAAGGACAGCATCCTGTCTTATTTTCCACATAGCTCATCTAGCGAAGAACTCATAACCAACGCGCATGTCGATCATGCAGGGATGCTCGGGTGGGTAGGTAGTTAGGGTCGTCAATGATGAATATCCCTGCAAATATCACGGTCCAACACCAGGCTAGAATATCCGTAAAATTTATTGAAGTAATTTAAATTTCCGAAAACGTTACGACGTATTCAGCAGAGTGCACGCTTTGAAATTAAAGCAGTATTATGATGAAATAGCGAATAAAGGGTAAAAATATCACAGTGTAAACTTTAAAAAAAGGGTCTGGATGCAAATACCAGTGCGCAGATATCCAGGTGCACACACATCAGGGCACAAATTCAGCGCGAATTAGGACGTTCAAATTTTGGAGTGCAGGTGTGATGCGTGAAAATAAATGTGTAGAGATATGAGTGTATAGTTTTGTCCTCTCATTGACTAGTTGATATTTTGCCTCAAATATGTGTGATGGGCGTCAAGTTTCCAACACAGTTAATTTCAGTTTGAACTTCAAGAGTTGCATGACCACCGTATATTGAGCTTCATTTCACCAATAGAGGAAGGGTTCAGCAGTTTTATTTGTTGTGTAGATATAGAAACCTGTCGTCCAAGGGATTTTGCTGACAAAGGAGTAGCGTTTGTAAAGACTTTCTCTTCAAATTATAATTAAATAAAAAGTCGAGTCTTTTCAGTACATTGACCGATTTGGTTGAAAAAACTTATGAATTCTAGAATCTTTGCTATGCTCGTAGCATTACTGCGCTTTCCCACATCATCTCTTAGCGCTTTTTCTTAATCTTCGTTGAAAACACCTTCCGAAGCAAACTCTTTGCGTGTATAAATGTTTATTAGAAAACTCAAAATGTTGCTGATGAAACAATGAAGAAAACATATTTCTAATCTATATTATCAATACCAAGCGAAACATTCACGTTGTGGATTGATGTATTTATTTCTTCAATAATACATTTACTCTTATATTTTTCATTTCGAAATTAACCTTACGCATGTTTCTAAAACTAGTTGACAGGGTGTATAAATTCATACTTAGTGAGAGTTATTGCAGTATTATAAATTGTTCATTCTACCAATTATATTCCAATTATATTGTGCATTGTTACCATGGTCAGTGTAACTTCGGATCCCTAGGCAATCTACATCTCTTTAAACGTTCGATGGACTTTGTTTTGGAATTTTGCAGCTTCCCGCTCGTTGCATAATCGCTCAAAACCTCTTCTTAAAGGAGAATCTCCTTTGGAAAAAGATCACCAAAAGAAGGGCAGGGACGGCGACAGCGCGACCTATCCCAAGACCGACAGAAACAAGACGATCGCATGATAAGGGTAGATATCGAAATTGAACGAATTGGATTACTCTGACTGACTACGGGCAAATACGAGGTTAAAAGGAGGCAACTGGTACAGAATGAAATTGGCGAAGGAAGTAGCGCAAGGAGAGCCGAAATGAGAGAAGTCAGGCGTCGAATGAGAAATAACAGAACGGATGTGGGTTCCCCAAAAATCTGCCTTCATATTCGACTGCATTATTATGCTGGCTCATAAGTATTAAAATAAAGGAAAGATTGTCAACATTTTCAATTAGAAATGAGTTTTGAGTGTCAGGCAATTGCTTTCCCGGTATTTATTCGGATGCCAGGAAAACAAATTGGAACTTTAGCTTTGGTTCAAACGTCATAAATTTGAAGCCTTTCCGAAGTTCAAGACACGAATAGCCGTTCTGAAAGGCCCCCTTTTTTTGCCTTAAAATTCGAGTGGACTTTTTAGCGACCGGTACCATTGTACAACAATTTGAGCAGAGCATCACTCTACAGTGCACCAACACTTCAAATTTCTCTGAAACAGATTATTTTTCAGTGGACAAGAGCACACAATGACACCGTAAGTAAGCGTTAATTTTAACAATATGACAGCCTATTCGAGATCATTTATTGAAGTATATGGATATCAGGTTATCCCTAATTCATCAAAGAAACAATGAATATTCGCTTGTACCTAATTGAAAGTAAACTATAATTGCAACCAGCAGGAGTCGAGTTCAATCTTAACAAGTTCTAGGATACGGATAAGGTGCCTCCTTCTTATTACGATCATGATAGATAAGTTCGTTCGTTTAAATAAATATTTTCGTTATTTCCCCTTTTACGGGAGAATTTCAGCTGCATAGGAAGGTAAAAAGGGAATTTGGGAAATAAGATTTCTGTACAGTTCTTTAGATAATTGTATCACCGCTGAAAATTTGCCATGTAGTTTCAAGATCAGCCGAGTAAACACCCAGGGCATGTATCGTTTCCCTTATATCTACAGTACACACAATATTCCACAGGGCTGAAAATGAAGCATGAAGTCAAATTTAACAGTTTAACGTTCATTGATGTAAACAGTAGAAACAAACTTTGTGAACCGAAAATAATAGGTCGTCGGTAGCCTATACGCAAGCATTATACGTTCGCTACGAGCCATCTGTTCTCAAATTGCTGTTCCCTCGTGCGTCATATGATCAATATTATCCTCACCTGAATGAATTTGCATCCCGGTCAATACGTGGTTCGAGGAAAAAAAAATATTTCATAGAATTTTCTTATCTTTCTTTGTTAAGTGAGTCTCCAATTTTCGGTTCCAAACAATAACGGCCCATAACAGAGCTATATTAAAATACCCTGCTCATTAGCACTGACAATTTTTACCCGGTCATTATCAAGGGACGGTCTGCTATTCTTTGTTTCACTCTTTAGGTCCAATCGAAGGCCGATCATTACAATCCTCTTGGCAAAACTTAGATTTTTTTTCTGTCTCGCTCGCAGAAAACGGGAGGCACTTCACCTTGTCGGAGCACGGGAAAAAACCTCTCGAAAAAATCAAAGTTTCTTGCCATTCGACCTTTGTACGTGGATCAGAGCCAGACAGCGACTTTTGATGGGAATAATGAGCATGAGCAACTGCAGACCTAAAGTACAATAGTGTTCATTCACGGAGGTTTCGGTTCTTTATTTTCGATACCGGAAAGCAATTTAAGATTGCTGCCACTTTTCCCTTGTTATTTCTCATCGAACAATGCCCGTCGGATGCGCTATTCATTTCCCATTCCAAACTGGGAGAAATTGTCAAAAAAACTACGCCGCATTTTATTTGCTATCTCTTACGTAGAAAACGGACATCATTTGAACCCTCTCCTCGGGGCTCGCTGAAGTGCAGCCATATGGCTAATGAGACTTGTACATCTCATTGGGTCATTTCATTTTAGGCTTGAACGAGAAAGCGGTGAAGATGTAAAATTAAGCTTTTCAAAAAACTGATAAACTTACCATTACTTCGAAGAAACAAGCTTACAACTTTAATCTCGCAGTAAATAGAATGTAGGAGTTCTAGAGGTGATCTCAGTTTAATTGTCAATATCGTGCTACGAGTGAGTCAAGGGATATTGGGTGGAGGTCGGTAACAATAATGTTACTGTGCATCGATAAATTAATTCCTTAAATTAACAAGCCAGCAGAAAATCAGTAAACTGTAGAAGTTAAATGAGCTTCCTCTTAGAATGTAGATATTAGCATGGTGATACGAACTTTAACACTGAATGAGTTAGAGCGTTTGCCTCGTCTCGAACAATTATTTAGGGAATGTATTTATATATTTTAAAAAAAATTTTTCGTTTTGGTCATAAATATTTGAAGTATTTCCGTTTGATCATTCAGAACAACTTGAATTTCATATTTTCTTGATTTTTCAGGCTGATAATTGATTGGAAAACACCATTGTTAGCAAAAATGAGGTAACTCGGAAACTTTTGTACATATGAGGTTCAAAAACGAGCAACTACAATAAGTCTGTAGCAGGTTTTGGATGGTTAGTGTTACACGATTATACACGCCAACTTAAGAAATAAAACTTAGATTGTCGACAACATGTACACTCGTTTCCAAGAGCCAGAGACATGTTTCATTACTCCCCTGTCATTAGGCACGGTGTTATTGCCCACGCAGTAGATCTTAAATTTCAGATTAAAAGCCTGTAAGGCTGAAATTAAACCTCCACTTCCGCAGTTTGTCGTGAAGGGTCATAGTGAGAGCTCCAGTTCGTTAAAGAATGAATGCATCATCTTTTCACGCCCGAACACTACCACAGCAGCTGCGGTAGGGGACTGAAAAAGGATGGTATGTTGCTGTATCAATTATTATTTTTGCGATCACCAACATTTTTTGAGGGGTTTTAAGTTTCAGGAAGGCAAACCTTCAATTTGAAATGAGCTAATGAGAAGATCACAAACCATTTTGTACTAATAGACGTCGGCGATGGGTTGAACGAATTTTTCTCCGAAAATCTAAAAATGACTTATGGCAATTTATCAAAATATTTTCAATAAGTATTTGATCATTAAAGACGAAAACTTATAATACGTTTGCAGGAAAACGCAACACGAGCTTCAATGCAAGTTTCAATGGAAGAGCAATGAAATGTCAAGACGAATCCATTAATCTCGTGACGAAGATATAAATGTACCGTTCCAGATAGATAGATCAATAATAAAAAAGTTACAAGCGTAGAGTTTTTGTTGATCTTCATTAAATAAAAAATTTTTTGTGCGGTTGCGAAAAACTTTCCATGATTGTTCGACTAACGATTTCACCTGCAACGATTGTTTGCAGGTGTGAACGGCCTACCTCTACACTCGAAAATCTCATCTGCGTAAAGACTAATTTAAGCTCATGTATAAAACTATCGATTTTTTAGGACACCTCACATGACGTCCTGATGTTTAGCTATAAGATGTCTAAGACCATGAGAGTCGATGAGTCTATTTCTGACGTGATGCAAAATTAATCACTGCTTCCTCAGTTTCCAAATTGCATTGATTTCTCGGAAAGAGACAAAAGAAAATATCAAGGCTAGAAAATGAGTGCTATGAATTACTCTCTTCTAGAATATATGCTAAAACTAAATGTCGTTTGTCCCTTGAGTGAACTGGCGATCAGCTTCTGTGTATGGCATCGATTTAAAGTTGATGCCAAAAATATTCACGATTGTTTAAAATTTTTCACTTTTAAAATGTCGGCATTTTGTAAGCCTTTCATTCAATGGAATGATGTTAACTGTATTGTATCGACATTTGGATTAATTTCAAAGGTAATTGAATTATTGTAAAACCTCTAACAAAACTCGTGGTATTCGATTTTCGGAGAAATTATTTCGTAGTTTTTATTTTTTTGCATCTACTGTTCCATAAGTTAAAAAAGGACTATTTTCTGCATATTAAAGGTAGGTCTAATTATTTTTTCAAGCAAAAAATCGTGATATATTTTTGCTCACGTAGTTGTACTATTCCGAACATTCACAACATCTACTTTGACATTCCGAAACTTTGAAAGTGTGTGATTACTGAGTCCCTTGAAGGACTTAATTACCTTGAAAGTACTTCATTAGATTTCTTTACAAATGAAACTATACTACACACAATGCATCTACGTATGAGCAGGAGCGTGTTGCAGACTGACGCGCAACTTTATATATTCACACGCAAAATTCTCCATCAAATCTACTAAATTTTCCTTTCGTATATTGGACATCCTTTCGTACAGTGCGCAGTGAAGCGCTGTGCAAGGCGCATCTCCGAGTCATTTGGGGTTTCCGTTTCATGCTGCTTAAGATATCGTGGAGATGGTACAAAGCGCGTCACAAGAGGACCTCGAGTTTCCGTTTCGCTTTGCATGAGATTCTCAGCGGACTGGCCGTCGCAGGGGGCCGCTAGATCGCTTGCTCGCTCTAATAATCCATGAATTTCAATGTGGTCAAGCGGCCGACGGGCGTGCGATATTTGGTGACGTTGATTGCGACGGATCCATCGCACGCATTCGGGGCTGTGTGTTTGCCTGCTAGATTGGGCTGCGTTGCGGAGAGGATGAGATGCAAGATTGGAGGTCGTCCACGCTGTGTTGGGCTCAGGAGAGGGAAGAGGAGAAGTTCTTCGAGATTGAGTTGCTAGTTGTCCTGGGAGAGAAGGGGAAGCTCTGAGAACGCCTTCAAGTTTATCGAGGAGCGGTCTAGGGAGGGAGGAATAGAACGGAAAAGACTTTTAGCAAACTTATTTGTTTGTCTCAGAGGGGAAAGCAGAACAAACTTTATTCTCTCTGTATTCAACTTTTGACGAAGCAGGTGTGCAGTACATCACAGGGTTTGAAGATATTTGCATAGAAAAGAATTGCTGCTCAGTAGAGAACCTTTTTAAAAGAGCCGTGAATTGGAACAACTTAATGACAACTGATGTTGTTTACTTCTACTAATTTTTAATGAGATGGTTCCTACTGTAAAGTCCCATTACAATTCTTTATGAAACGCAAAGGAACAACTTACATAAATCTATACAGTACTTTTGTGATCATCATTTCCGAAGGAAAGAATTTTTCATTTTATTTAGTTGATTTTGGAGTCCTTAAATAAATTAGAAGTGACTTCTTTCCCTTGAAAGATGGCTGCTCGAATTCCATACACCACGCAAGACTTCGTTTTTTTCAGCATGAACCATTAAAACCAAACATTTCGAAGTTAATAAACAGCTCTCTCGGTTAGGAGTACGAGCTGCCTTCGACTTGCGAGCTTAGTGGTGCGTACTTTTGTGCGCAAACACGGAGGAAAGTAACTCTCGTTTATATGAAGTTTATAGTCAGACCAAATAACTTCAATCGGTCAATATACATCAAAGTCTTGGTCAGCCGGATGAGCTGATCTAACTGTCAGCGCTGACGTTCCCAATCTCCCCCCCAATCATTGCCTTTCTGTTAGCCTGCGCTCGAAATTAACTGCGAGACTGGGTTGTGAGTTTGTCTTCGAAATTTGTTCTCCGCGGGAAACGAAGACGGGGAAATTTTCTCGCTCGGAGGAAGCGGAGGCTGGGAAAATTTCCTCTGCAGGAGCGTCTGGCGGCAAGAGTTCGTCGCCCAGGAATGCGAGGGAAAAGTTCATCTCCTATAAACTAGAGATAAACAATGTTGTGCTTTGGAACGAAACTGTGTTTTTTTGGGTAAAGAAAGAGTTGAAGTCACAAAATGGTGACGGCAGTGAAATAGACGATAAAATTCTATAGTGCTTTCCGATTCAACAGTAAGGTGCCGATGACGAGAATGTGAATCAACTACATTCTATCCCTAACCTCGCGATAAAATGCTGATCTAGTGATGAATGAGTATGTCTGGATCTAAAATTTTGACGTGGAATGTGTTAAATTTAAAAAAACGCTGAAGATATCATGATGAAATTTTCCGAGTTTTCTGTTAAGTTCTAATACACTTAAAAATTTTAATTCGAGGAATGAATATGTGATATTATTCTCCTAACTGGTATATACTGGAAAAGGAGAAGCGTAATGAAATTAACCATCGTTGAAATAACATTTCAGTATTTCGCGAAGATCTGAAATTTAGCACGTTATTATTTGCTTCTAACTGTGCTGTATTTTGTACGGAATTTTCATTCAGGGCATCTATTACTTCAGGATTATTTTTCCCTTTATTCTAGATGATCTCCGCCCCCTGTAATCTTCTAAACTTCAGTCCTTGATGGAATACCTACTGCTTCACGTGTAGTTCCCTGGCACAATGCAATGTTCAAGTCTTCCTTCTCTGTAGCTTGGACTGACGAGACCGTAACTCCTCTCATGGGTGCCGAGCGTGATGTCGAACGAGATTTAATCTCGATCATCGATCTTTTCTGCATGCGCAATTCTGAAATGATGATTCTTCTTGTAACACAGATTCTCAGATTTAATTTTTGCTGGCAAAAATTTTCAACAGCGGGCTTTTCAATATAGATGTTACCATGAATTTAATCATAACTGGAAGATTTTGGTAAAAAAATGGCAAATTTAGCCTGTTGCATTTTACTTGAGACTGTCACCTGGTTTGTCTACTTATTCATTACTTTTTAATCACTGTTCAAGCTAATTTGAATGTTCGTGCCCAAAAATAAAGTACTGAATACTAAGAAATTAATATGTTTAATTTCGTTGCTGCTCAACTGGGAAGACAAAGTACGTATGGCACAGAAACCGTATCTCTTAAGTCAAATTTTGATTCGCTGATCTATACATTTGTTGTCAGTACGGCGAAACGATTAAGGTTTTTGCATGTAATTCATTTCATGGGTTTGTGAGACATCACTTTATGAGATGGGGAAAATTCCTGTAACGCTCAATATTTTTCTAAATAGTTTCACCACGAATCAAAATTTTTCGAAAATATCATGATTATTTAAAATTGATGATGTTACTAATGTACGAAAGCCATTGTGTTTACTTACTATTGCAGTTATTACTCAAAATTATTTTTTGGATCGCTGTTTCCCCTTCAATTGAGTTCTGCGTGAAGAAATTCGCTGGCAGTTCAGTTTTACAGTGAGCGCAATTTTAGGCAGTTACGCCTTAAGATACAGGTAATTATGTTTCACTTTTTTCAGCACAAACACCTTTTACACTAAGGAAAATTTTGACACAAAACTCATATACTTTTGTGCATCAACTTGTCATAAAACCGTGACACAAAAGTGTGTCATCAATGTACAACTTTAATCAAGATATTGTGACACTCTATTGTGTCATGGTGGGACTCACAGGTGTGCGAATCATGAAGTAGTTAGCGTAAGTGGACGTTTCGCGTAAATGTCCACTTACTCAGACTAGGCTGTGAATACTCTGAATCGTTAACAGTACCAAAGAATTCGAAGAAAGAATAGTATTTTGAAATTTTAGTAAAGAATTATATCCCTTTCACGAATTCAAATGACTGTCCATATTTTTGATGAAAAGTTTCCACGAAATGATACGTGATCGTGTGTTTAACCTTCCCGTTAGCATGAACATGTAGGTAGAGGTGATGCGCCCAGGTGTACCAAGACTTCACTGAATTATACAGAGTGACACCCACACTCCCACAGGTGTGCCAAAATATCTTGAAGTGTAAATTTTTGAACAGAAAAAACATAATTACATTTAAATACTGAGAAATTTAGTAAAGGCAGAATGCTATGATATTGGATTTGATCTTTAGCTCACTTTTAGAACTTTTATTAAAAGACATGTGAATTGATTTAAAATTAATTCAGCGGAAGAGCAGTGTAAGTGAGTGTGTGATCTCAGCTGACGGCAGCTAAAAAATGACACTGATGGACCCCGAAATTTTTCGTAAATTTACCATCAAACTTGCTGCTATGAACCAATACAATAACTACGAAAATTATTTCCAATATGAGTCACCTGTTATCGCTCATGACTTATACAGGGTGTTTTTTTTACTTTGAACAAACTTCGAACTTAGGTACAAAAACTCAAAATAAATCGATTTTCTTGAATGACAAAATGTCCAAAACTCATTAGTTTTCGAGTTACGGCGTCGCAAAGCATGTTTAGAAGTGCATGTTATAACTGGGCCGCACACCAATTGTTATTTAAAAGTTGTTAGTTTTCGAGATTGTCGAATACAATTAAAGCATTTTTTCTCATTTCATTATGGGTTATCCATTCCATGTAATCAACGACAAGATTTCAAGATGGAATGTGAAACTGATATTACGGAAATGCCTGGCGTGTTTCAATCTGTAAGGCGCTCACTGGCTGTTAGATGTCGCAAATGTGTTGAAGTTCATGGAGGCCATTTCGAGTAACTGTTGTAATAAAACTGTATTCAAGTTTGTTTTTGCTATAAAGTTCTTACATTAAAGTTTGTATTGATTATGTTTTTTACCTGTGTCCTGCAATGCTTACTGATTAATGGTTAGCTTGCATGATAATAATTGATAATTACTCATTTAGGACAATTTATTCTTATTTGTAAAACGTGTACGCGCAAATTTCATTGTGAAATTACAAAAATACTACATTAGTGGGGCTCATAAACATCTTTAACTATCAAAGGTAGCGCTAAAAATGGTGCGCGCATGCAGTCCTACTTGAAGTTCTAATATTCTTCAAGTAACTATAACTCGAAAACTAAAGAGTTTTGGACATTTTGTAATTCATGAAAACGATTTATTTTGAGTTTTTGTACCTAAGTTCGAAGTTTGTTAAAAAAAAAAAAACACCCTGTATAAAAATTTTCAGGGAAATAACTCGTATGGTGTCGTTTGCACTTGCGCTACACTCTTCTACACTCGTCGTGGGCGAGATAAGAGAGTGATGAAAGTCATACTGCTTAGTGGGTCCTCACAATGTATGTTTTATACTGATACGGATGATTTTGGTATCATTGGATGCGGAATAACAAGGGTTTTCCAAAAACTAACATGGCGATAGTATAGTATAAAAACTAACATGGCGATAGATAGTTGATAGTAACACAATGAGTATGTTTTGTTCCAATGAAGTTGATGCATATTTTGTACATTGGTCGTTCAAATGCCTTGTAATTAACTTCGTACTGGGCGCAATGTTACATACCCTCTGTCGGGCCGCTGTGCCCCTGGTCATGCTCATTGCTAGGGGAAATTGTGGCTTTCTGCTTTACCCAACAAGAAGAATAAACGAGCATGCGCTTCGCGGTTTCGAACCCTCGAAATTTCCACACGAAGGGCAAGCGATCTCCAAGGAGTAATAAAATTTCTATTCGTTCGTAACCACATAGTTCGTAACCACATAGTAAAAAAAAATACGCGAGAATACTGTACTCGTATTGCTCGCGGAATTAAACATTTGCTTTGTTTCGGAGTTAACGTTTCCCCTTTTGATTTTGAAGTTCAAACTTTTAATTCAACACATAATTATGCGTTCATTATTGTTGGAAGGATCAAAGAAGAATGCGTTCCGTGGGAAACTTGAGTAAACAATTTCAATGCTTGCGATCAAGTTTTTTGAACAACCTTCATTATGACATAAAATAGCTTGTATTTCTGGTGATTTCTTCTTCATGAAGATATACCTGAGAGCTACATTTGAGGCGAATGCCTCAGTAATATTTTTACTCGGAATGTAAAGAGCAAGGCAGCTCTCAGTATTTGTTGCGATGGAGCTTTTGATCTTCAAAGCTCATTAGCGCTCGGAGATTCGATTATCGCCTCCGGCTTCTATAAAATGCTGGTATTCCACGCACATTATTTCCCCGTCAATTGGCCGAGGGACGCAGTAAATTGTTCTTTGGCGAAGTATAATTGCCGTAATTTATTTCGAATTTAATTGTCACTTCAATTGAAGTTGAGATTAGTAGTGCAACCTGCATCTCCTGGAGTCTGCGTTGTAGGCCGTATCATCATTACTGCTCGTCTGTCTATTGGATTAGAAAATTTGGAAATTCCAAAAATTTAGCTTTAAACCTATAAACTTTGTTTATTTCTTCTGAAGAAGAATTTAAACTTATTCTTCAAATTCTTTCTTGTTTGATAACATTCCTTTTTAACTTACGGTTTCTACGCGCAAGGGATCTTGTGCGGGAACAAACCTTGTGCATAAATTCTGCGTTCCCTCAGTTCCGAACAAAATGGTACCCTCCTTATGCTTTCTCGGGAATACTTTTGTTGTGGATAAGGAAGCTGACACTAACTATCAAATCTAATCAAATTTAACATGCAACCACTTTATTTTGATTCTCGAAGTGTCTGCAGCCAATTTCAAGCTAATGCTCTTTATTCACTTTTCTGCGGCTTACATAGTCTATTTCCCTACTGATAACTAAAGAATTTGCAAAAAAAAAAGTCAATGACCGTTCATGTTAATTTATTGTACGATTTTCATTCATTATTAGCTTCCTCAATATATATAGCAGCCCAGAAAATTTTCGGGACAAGTGACGCTAAAGAGTTTCAAGGTTTCAAGGCTGTCACACACACACACACACACACAACACACACTCACAGACGTCGCTCGCCACTCTCAATTTCTTAAGAGCCAAGGCACCGCGGCGTATCGAAAGTTTTTGCCGCACCATTGTATTCCCAGCGCCCGCTTGTTTTGCGCTCATTTTAACAAAGATATCGACATCGCAACGAAATAGGAGCTACGGCGTAAAAGTAGCATGCATTTTCCGACTAGAGCGTTGAACGTTTTTTACGAGGAAAGTTAAGTACATTCGTATTTCGCTTGCAGATCCGGTGCGAGAAAAGCTGGAGTGTGAAGTAAAAACCTGGAATGCTTTAGCATTTCATAGTAGTTAAGAGGCTTTTAAGAGCCTTTAAAAGCCTTTTTTAAAAAAAGAGCCTGAAAATTTCATTCGTATTGCTCAAGTAAAATAGATTCGGCCGCAAATAATATTGATTGATTCCTGCTAGAAACTGCCTTTAAAGTAGTGGATTCCCACGACGAATGCCTCTTCTCACCTCTGTTTAAACATTTAATCATTGAGAATCATTCGGGTGGGTTGTGTCATATTGATAATCTATTAAAAACTTTGAACAATTTTCTCAGGAGTTGGAGTTTTAACGTGTTGTCTAATCTTTATTGGAATACGGTTTTGTTTACTAAAAAATGAACCAACACTGAACTTCTTTCTCAATACATTTGCTGGTTTGCAGGAATGCACATGTGAACTATTCGGAGAATATTCAAATATCTGCGATACCGTGGCTTGCGCTTGTGAATAGCACGCGAGAGATTTTCTCAACTTAAATAAACGAAGATTATCCTCGTCTCAAAGCTCATCAAAGAGAACAAAGCATTGTTATTAATTCAAGAAAATCCTGTGATGCACGGTAAAACGGAGGTGAAAGATTTTGTTCGCTTCAGTTGCAGTGCCACCACATTCAAATGCGCTGTCAAATTCTGCGGTATTTCTTTACAAACGGCATAGATGTAATTAGAATTCACAACCTTTACCGAATTTTTACTATAAAAACTCTAATTTCGGTGAAACTCAAACCTGACGCTCGCCGTACGAAAATTTCCCCTGAAAAACACACGCAGCTCTCACGTTTTCGCGCGAGAGGAACAATGAGTTGCTTTTTATGAACACGTGCGATCGGTAAGTGCTCTGCTCGCTGGAGTATTAGATCCAACACAAATCTCTGAGATTCATTCATATTATGAGAGCATGAAATAGCTCTTGTTTAGCCTCATTCAAAGTCAACACTCCGCCCAACATCTCGAACGAAAGTTTTTATTCAGCTTTCCGACAAAGATAGATCATACATCATCAATGATTAAGACTTTTTATTAAGTTCGATTCTCATTCATTTAGTGCCAGGAGAAATTCGAAAACAGTCCGCGCAAAGTTTCTACTTTATTCTTCAACGAGCTACGGAGTCCTGAGTTTTCAGTCCATTTACCACCAGCCAGGAAATGAGCTTCAATTTTTAATGAAGAGAGGTTGAAACTCGCGATCTGAAAACCGCCGGCAATCATATGAAAGGTTTCAGATCAGTGGGCGCGTTACCCCGTGAAGCTATCGCTTAGATTTCCGGCGTCGTTCTCATGACCTACAGAACTAAAGGTTAGCGGCTGCTGCCAAACTTCTTTCAAACTTTTCCTTCTCACTCCACTAAACGCTAAAAACATTCCCGTGATCACTTTTTCTCAAAGTCGCCGAGTCTCTTTTACGACACGAAACGCAGCTGTATTGACATTTTGTGCGCCGTGCTGGAAGTGGTGTTGATGCTCAGAAATAGCCCGCTGAACTAATATTTATTCCTAATTGTTATTCAACTATTAGCCTGATTAGGTGTTTCTTTTACTATGAGGAGCCTTTACAGTCACCGTACCATCAGGACCCTTAACGGTCACACTTTTTAGGAGTTCAGTTCTTTTTATAATCAGGTAAAAGAAAAGTTAATCGTTGTTGCCTCAAAAACATTGCTCAATGCATTGAATATAAGACTTGGTTCGTAAGTTTATTCAGAATTCTGAACGTTACACTCTCGGCCTCTCGACCTGACAAAATTCACTGCATATCATCATTTTAAAAAAAAATTCTGCAGTCAAGTGCATGTAAAATTTCACATGCTCAGTTTTTACGTTTCCTAATTACTGACGCTTTCATCATGAAACGTAATACTTTCATCACTTGCTTCAACTTATGTCGTAGTAGCACTTTTATAACATGGAATTTTTTGTTCCTTCGAGTTTTTTCCCTAGATGGAATAATTTTTTTGTCATTTTGGTGTGTTACCATTATTCGCTCGTGCAAAATTACGTATGAAGCTAAAGAGAAATCAAAGCACTTCTCAACGCCTATCTTTCCACTGTAGTAACGTTCTTCACAATTCAAGCTCCGTAAAATTCCAAGATCAGAGTTTCTGAATCTAATAACACATTTAACTTTCCTACTGACTTTAGGATGACAGACTATGCTAAAATGATCGAAGGAATTCCAGTTCAGCAACAGACGAGGTC
This sequence comes from Morinoia aosen, assembly GCA_030386875.1. Taxonomy (NCBI): domain Eukaryota; kingdom Metazoa; phylum Arthropoda; class Malacostraca; order Amphipoda; family Talitridae; genus Morinoia; species Morinoia aosen. Next base: position 11,152,248 of record CM059562.1, read on the forward strand.
AGTTGAACATGAAAAAATAAAATACTTGGATGAAAAGATTTTTATAAAGCGATGAATGCAAACCTGTAAATTTCTTCACTCACTGTTATCATGAGAAATATAAGAAATTTGCATAAAACACATATTGTAAAATGTCGTAACTGAGACATTTTCAATTGAGTTCAACAGTTAATCTGATTTAATTTCAACTAGATGCAATAAGGTTTATACGGTTCATCCTTATAGATACTATTAGTGTTTTGAGTAAAATGAGCAGTTCGATAAAAGCTTCGAGAAATGAAAGTGTTTCACGTAGGCACACTGTATCTCACAGCACACAGTGCACTCAGCTTAGCCTTGCTGAATTTCTATTTCTGTCAGGTGACATTTGAGAGCATTATACTGAGCACGGGACGGCGGGCAGTTATCCAGGATTTTTTCCCGTTCATTTTACTAGTTTTACATTATTTTTACCGTTTTAGGTCTAACAGCGAAGCTTAAATTATATTATTTGCTTACCCACACACTCTTTTAGCCTATTCTCAACGTAGAGAGAATACTTCCATCTCAACGGTGTTTTGAATACACAATACAGTCAATGACAGCTAAAATTGTTTTTGAAATGGAAGGATACGAGTAAAAATCTAAGCTTTATTAGGATCCAAGGGATTTAATAATTTTCAATTTATTCATAAAAATCAGTCAACTTTCAGAGCAACACACACTCTACACTTAAATAGCAGCAACGCCGAAATTCGAAAATTTTGGGTCGCTGACACGTTGCAAGGACCTGACGCATGTGTTTTGGGACGGCGCATCAAGATGGAGAAACCTTCGCGACGTGCTCATGCCTCAACCAGGTCACGATCTCCGGTGTGTTCTGTGCACCGGCCTGGCAATAAAGATGGTGCCGGTCCTGGGCCGGCAGCTGTCTCTCCTGGCACTATCCGGCGTGGTGTATTTCAGGCTGCCCAGCGTGGGTCTGGGCTGCTCTCATCTGTTCAGCGTCGTTCTGAACTCCTCAGCATGGTTCTGAACTGCTCAGCATGGTTCTGAACTGCTCAGCGTGGTTCTGAACTGCTCAGTATGGTTCTGAACTGCTCAGCATGGTTCTGAACTGCTCAGCGTGGTTCTAAACCACTCAGCATGGTTCTGAACTGCTCAGCGTAGTTCTGAACTGCTCAGCGTGGTCTTGAATTGCTCAGCATAGTTCTGAACTGCTCAGCGTGGTTTTGAACTGCTCAGCGTGGTTCTGAACTGCTCAGCGAGGTTCTGAACTGCTCAGCGAGGTTCTGAACTGCTCAGCGAGGTCCTGAACTGCTCAGCGTAGTTCTAAACTGTCCGGAGCACTTCTGAACTATCCAGGAAGGTTCAAATCTGTTCGGCATGGTTTTGAATTACTCAGTGTGGTTCTGAACTGCTCAGTATAGTTTTGAGCTCTCTGGGATTGCTCTGAACAGTTCGGCTTGGTTTTGAACTATTCAGCATGGTTCTGAACTGTCCGGAGCAGCTCTGAACTATCCCGGAAGGTTCTAATCTGTCCGGAGTGGTTCCGAACTATCCGGTGTGATTTTTAAACACTCCACCATGGTTCTAAATTATCTGTCATGATTCTGAACAGTCCGGCATGGGTATGAAGATAGAGCATCCCGCAATTGGGTTCCGTGCAACTGATGCTCCTGACACCGAGCTGAACATTGAAGAGCTCGTAGAGACCCATCTTTTCTCATCAATATCGAGACTGGCAAAGCTTACATGACCTCACTCATGCATCAAGAACCATCACTAATGATACCATCTGATTAGTTAACAAACAACTGTGAATCAAGATAAAACAATGTAATTAACGAAGAAAATTATGGCTAGGCCAGTTATTTCTAGAAGATAAGTGGATCATAGTTATTGTGAAGCTAAGTTTTCAAGTTACGCGCAATTATTGCACGGCCAGGAGAATTGTGGATGATACTATACTTGCTGAAAATCAAGTGCGAGTAAAATTGTGCAATAATTTGAAACGGTTTTCAACCGTAAACTAGTTTTAAATGGATAAATTGGAATGTTACTCTGGGTGATAAACAGAAGCTGTTTTCATTGGTTCAAACTCTAAACCTAAAACTGCAGACACCTTAGAGTGTGTACAGGCCCGAAAGATGTGTATGCTTCGCTTGTTTACCATGCTTGTAAAACAAGCAATGCAAAGTTATCGTGAAGTAGCATGCTGGAATTTTACTTCGCAGCAATATTTCCCGAAAACTACAAAATTCTAATCATAACTTTTTAATTAATCATTGTTTGGAGCAGACCATTCGGGGAGATTACGCGCTTGCACATAAATATGAAACGGTCATGCCTAACTCCTCGTTGTTGACAGAAACAACGGGCGAAAAATCTGCGTGTAGACGTTAAGGAAACCTTGTTGCTGCATATTCATGGTACTTCACGATGCTGCGGACACTACAAGGGGAGCTGCGGCGTCGCTGACATCCGAGTGTTGCCACCCCATCAATTGGACACTAACTTCTTTGGGGTGACTCTTGGCTTAAAAATAAAAGAATCGACGGATGGGACTGAGAGGTTCAAAGCTGCTTGCACTATACAAAATTACAACGAGGTCTTAAAATATTGTGGAAGTTTACTTCCACGACAGTGCTGTTTTCTTTACTCATTTTCTAAATGGAACTGAAGAAGTTAGTGCAACATTTAAAAATTTATGAGAAAAATGGTGCAGAATACTTTGGTGGTTTTAACTAATCTATTCGTTTTTCATGGAAATTTTGCCGTTCTGTTTTTCTCTCAAAAAAGTTTTGTTATCGATTTCTTGGCCCCGAAACTGATTGAATTGTTGTTAAATTCTTTTGTGAGAAAATTCTACTAAATATCAACTTCAGTTTTCTCAACTTCAAAGCATATTTTCTCATATTTTGTAACTGTATTGAACTGAAAACGGCACTCGTTAGTGATCTCCATGTGCTTACAAAACTAAATTTCAGTGCTGTTTGGTAAGAATGATCCGTGCAAGCCAATCAGAAAAGCTGAAGGTAATGTCGGCAGCACTTCGGACTGTATGTTGGTTCTTTAATTCCAGCATTGAAATAAGCAGATGTAGCTAAAAAGCATTATTTCATAGTTTTGTAAGCCTCTACAGTTCTTTTTATGCTGCAAGTAAAGAATTTCTGCCAGGATTGGCTCAGATAAATTTCGTTTCAGTTTAGAGATTCGAATAAATGAGTGTTTTGATTAATTAAATAACGTAACACTAGTGAACTTGAAGCGTGTTTCTCGAGTTTTATGAGCACTTTGCGCGCACAGATCATCTCATGCGGAAATTCTGTCACACTTAGATGACAGCATATTTGGTGCGACAGTACAGGAACCTCTTTTTTTACGCCTTAAGTCCATTAAACATGATTCGCAAACGCTTATATGCAACACGTGGAAACGCCGCGATAGGAGCAACTTGGGTTCCAGGCCTGCTTTAATATTTCTCGCAATAACGCTCTCCAGCACTTATTTTTTAGGTCGATAATGGTCCAGATTATTTGGGTCTGCGCAAACAATTGTCTCAGAAATTTCTTGTGGCCTGCAAATATCTGTTCAACAGTTGTTTCATACGAAAAAAATTATTCACTCAATTTTTTCTAGGAAGTAGTGTCCGAGTGCGTTCAAGTATACTTGCGTGTGTCCAACGTGTTTTTTGTTTCAGTTATAAGAGGAAAAAAATCATAATCGAGTATACCTAATGTTTATGTTTGTTGCAGAGACAGCTGTTGAAATGTTCAATTTCTATGATTTTGTTCCATCATGCACCGCCTACTCCACCTCCAAATTTTTTCACCCGTATCATACCGCGCAGAGTTTGAACAAGACTCCAGGCTAGTTCGCGTTGCAGTGCTGACATAATATTGAATCTGCTCTACATTTGAATCGCAATACATTAGAGTAAAATTGGGTGGTAAGCAGAAATTTGTGCAATCTCGAACACTAATAATCTTTTATATTTAGGAAGTTTTGTCATGCACAACTTATTTAGTGCTATTACCAGTTATTTCAAGCCTCAATGTGGCGGATAAGTTCTGCCTGTTTGTACGTTCACGGTTTTCCTGTTTTCACAAATTGCAACAGCGTTAATTAATTATGTCTAGCTATGCGAGTTGGACGTACATTATCTGCAACTGAAGATTAATCCTTACCAGCTACAGATGAAATAATATTCTCATGGATGACGGGGTAGATTTAAAACCATGGTTTTACTTCCTCCATCAATTCACAGTTAGAAATTGTACAAGATCGGAAGGTCAGCGTTGGTTGAAGATCCTGAAATCTTTGATTGAAATGCTCAGGGTGTCTCAAAAATAATGTACTTACTATTTGACAGCCCTGAATTTACGTATTTTGTTTTGATTTAGGTGCTTATTTAGTTGTTTCAGGTCTAATGAGTGACATAAAAAAAAAGAATATTGAACATGAAGAAATTAAACATCATTAACGGAGTTCAGCCAACTAAACCATGAAATACGTCTTTTTGCTTTATTTTCTGACGAATATTTCAATTTGAATATGCTAAGAACTTATGTGTAACCGCCACCGGAAAATACTGGCTAGACGTACGGTGCAGACGTCTGACCACGTGTAGCGCTCCATTCCGATAAATTGACTGCTTGAAGAAGCTGCTTGTGAAGAAGTTACTTATGTGTTTTGCTTTAAAATAAGCTGATTTATCATATATTTATATTTATTGAAGCCCTTTCTCTACCGCGAGAGTTGGCACTCCTAGTTTACCGTGAGCTCTGACAACCGTCAGACGTTATTTTGGAGTGCGGTTGTGTTCGTAATTTGTACCTCGTGGAACCTCGCTGCATTAGAGAAATCGAGGCGCGCGCGTGATTGACTTGAGCCGTGCGCTTTGTTTGTCTTGTTCGCTTTTATGGGAGTGATTGAAGTGAAACAAAACGTTTTGTCCCTTATTATTAAATAACGTTTTATGGTGTAAAGCGTTTATGTTGTTATAATTTAAGTTTAATTTCAGATTTCAACTCCTTAAGCTTCTTAAGTTTGTGTTTCTTTTTCTGGAAACAAGCTGAAATAGTAATTGCGAGTAGTGCGTTAAAAGTTTATTTGGAAAATTTTTAACAGCACGCTAGCATCAAAATACAAAACATCAGAGTGCGAGAAATGATTTAATCTATCCATCACCGAAAAATACTAGTTCTTCTTCCAGGTATCAATAGGGAGTATCGAGCAGCTGCCTCTCTGTATGCACTGTCATGCAGAAGTCCTTCTATTTGCTGAGCTCACGCGCACGTTTTTCTTGCGATTTAACGCCGAGGTCGCGTGAACAATTGGTTACATGCTGTCATTGCGACAGCTCGCGAATTTCAGAGCCTTAAAGAGGGTCTCTTTTGTAGCTTTTTTGCCGCGGTTAACTCAGTTTCTTGCTTGTGATCGCATCAACCTAGTGAAGAGAATTGTTCCACGTCGGTTGTTAATGCCTGGTTAAGTGCGGTGCTGATATTGGAGTTTGTCCGGCTGATGAGCTCATGTACTCCACCAGCTTAAGCCCTGTGCGTCAGAAACTGCTGAAGAAGACGTAGGGTATGGGCACGAAGTATGATTTAATCATTAACAGAGTCACTGGATAAGATTGAGGTCTCGCTATCTGAAGTGAGGAGCTGAGCAAAGAAGAATACGTTTTCATTAAAAAAAATTTTATTAGCTTCATCAAATCTTTACGTACTCTGGATCAGATCTGTGAAGTATTTTTGAAACATTTTCCAGAGTTTTCAGACTAGTCATCCATGAGCATACAAGATCATAGAGGCTACGTAAGTTTTTAGGCAAATGTGCTTGAGCGTACTCCACTCCAAAACTACTTGATGAGAGTACATTAACCTTAATAGCATCCATTTGTTTGCGGGGCAATAACACAACAGAAGTAAAGGCAAAACTCCGGATGAGAGATTTATTCAATCCTCTATTGTCGAGCATTTTTAAGGGTTGACGCGTACGGTACCGCGCAACTAAAATTTTCAGGATGTCTAGTATTTTCGCTCCCAGAGTGACTTTGATCAATGAAATGAGTGCTATTCAAGTCTATAATATTTCAACTTTACACGCCCAATAAATTCACTAATAAATATTTTGAGCTACGTATAATGCCGCTAGAAAACTTTGACGAGTATGGTCAGTGGTAAAATTAACGACACCAACATATCAACTGTTGTCAACCTGACGAACAGTTTTTGAGGTCTCTGCAAAGGTTTGTACTTGAAGGTTTAGTCTGTATTGAACTGGCCATTGACACGGCAGGTATAGAGTTACACACAAACAATGCTTGAAAAACTTGTGTTCCAACTATAACGTATTGTGATGTATCACAAAGCAACTCGGCTTCAGGTGATGACTCTATTTTGTTGAGATAGAAATTAGCCATATCTTACATCCGCATTTTTAAAAAAACTACGTTAATAGACCTTACGAGCTAACCTGCGAGTTCGAACTAAGCGCAATAAATGTTAGAGAAGGTATTTCATAAATCTTAGAGAAAATTACAATCATTGCTATTTTCAGGAATTTTTGTTTGTACAGGTCGTATGTTCATGAATTCAAAATGAAATACGTTTAAAAAATACATTTGATGACTGTTATTTTTAATTTCAAGAATTAGTTGCGAAACATGACCAAAATTGTGGTGTAGTTGCGCCTTGTTGTGGACCCGAGTTTCGAGCAACACAGAGTGGCCAGTTGACAAGCGACCAGCTCGCCGCGACAGGAAGTCAGGCTTGACATCCTCTTCAACCAGCCCGCTTCACGCCTTCGTATCCCTGGAGCCAAAATAAACTTTGAATGAGGCCAGGGCTTTCCTCAAACAAGCAGTTCAAAACGCGAACCCAGGGCTTAAATAATTTCCATTTTACTATATCAACTCTAAATTCTGTTGTTTTTCTGGACTTAGATTATCTAGTTTTCCGTACTATTTGTTAACCGAAGATCATTATCAATGGTCCAAATTTTTAAGTGCTGTTTCAGATTTTCCTCAGCATTCCGTAAAAAATTCAGGAAATACTTTTACATGTTACTCTTGAATCTTAAAAAAACTTGAGAAAATTTTTTTCGTCCGTATGCTTAGAATGTGAATTTAGAAGTAAAAATGAAATCAATACTTTGAAGATAATGCGGAACAAAAACTCACATGATTAGACTCTTAACTGAAGAGAAAATATTAAGACTATGCAGTCTGATGTACATTGGATTGTAGTTAAATAAATAGTAAAGGATGTTAAACACCTCCCAATCTTAAAATGAGCAATTGAATTAGCTAAAAAAATCGTACTATTAGTCTCATAAATGAAATGCCAGGACGATAAATTAATCATTTCAAATTCTGGAGAAAGCTGCGAAGCAACACAAAAACTGAAATCACGGTTCCTAACCGTAAACGAAGGGAAGAGCTACAAAATCGTCGACATTTTCTACGTTGGCCAAAAAAGCTGCAAGTCCACCTGCGCCAAAGGTCTTGCCGGCTGCTCCCACTAATGCGTTTTGAAGTCCTTTAGAATTATTGTTCAGAGCCTTCCCTGCAGCAGAGGCTCTCAAGCTGCCGTCTGTAAAGCCTTTAAAAACTTGCATTTCGTGCTACTCACTCCAGTGATGATCATTCCAGCTCACAGCTGCTGGTGCTGCTGTAGCGTGAGGTCCACCACACTGTAGTATGGGATCTACCTCTAGCTAGTTCTATTGCGTGAGGTTAAGTTAGGCTACTATAATGGATATTGCTTATATCTATACATTTTCTCTAGCGATAAGCACTTAATTAATTGGTTCATCTCAAACTGCACCTGGGTGGGCAATATATGACGGTAGACCTCACGCTATAGTAGCACCTCTGCCTCTGTACGAAGCTACGAAACCTCCACACTCTCTACACAAAATATGAGTTTTCTTTTTTTTTGCAGGGTTCCCGGTTTAAATTTACAGTTGAACTTATACCCTGGGATATGCATGAGGATGATTTTTGCGGTGGAACTAATACTCAGACTCTGAATTTCTATTGTGTCGAACATTTTAGAATACATTGTGAGTCTGTGAATGAATCGAACATCAGAAAATTAAATAGAGCTGTGCAGCCTTGATGTGTGTGAAACCGAAGTGACAACGAGAGCTAATTTTATTTTGAATATATGAAATTGGTTGCAATCTTTGAAATGACTACATCGTTATTTCGTGGCCCTTCATTCAAATAGAAAGTGTGTTCCATGTATGGAGCAATTTCAGTTTGTTGTCTCTGAATTGAGTTTTCTTGATTCGGAAATTCACACGTAGACATTTGTTCCAGAGATGCTAGAAAACAACCGGCCCATTTCATTCTCCAATTCCGTTGAAAACGTGTAGCCAACACTCAGATGTGCTGCCTGCACGAGCCGACTCCTCAACCACGTGCGCCCATCTCACGCTGAACACTCCACAATTTAAAGATACTTGTTACAATGACATTACGGCCTCCAGCTGCGGCCGCGCACGGGTGTCGCGTACTGCTTTGCGAAACTAGGACGTCTGACCTCGTCTGCTTGTCGCTGCAAACTCCATCGCTAAATTACCCTCATTTACTTATATTCTGTTGCCATATATACTTCGTAGCCTGGATGAGAACATCAGGATGACATAAATTAATGACGTCAATTAATTATCACGTGTGAAATAGAATTATGGAGATGTGTTCAAACCTGTTTTGTCTTTATCTCTCGTAACTGAATAATTTAGTTGCTTCATTCACACGGTTGAATAAAATCGAGAAAATTCTTTGATTAATAAATTTTTGTTTGAATATTTCTAGGTGCTGTGTGCTCCTACACTTTTTGGATACTGTAGAATTCTACTTCTAAAACACTACATTTGTACGGAATAGTCCGTTTACATAGAGTATGGCATGTTATATTTAGGCTCTACATCACTCTCATACCGTATTGTCTAAATACGTAAACTTAAGCCATTGAATTTGTAAGCTCTACTGGAGATAACTTCTTTCAATCTGCTGGCGAACTCGCTTGGAAAAGTGATCTTAAATGCATTTCTACAGTTCATTTCAAAAGAATAGGTGACAAAGGTTGTGTTTTATCGACCACAGCTGCGTTTTCAACGCGTCGAGTCCAATGGCTAATTCTTTTTTTCAAATGTTATTGATGGGAGAGCTCACTTTGAAATGTAAGAGATGTTCGGTATCACAGTTACACAACTCAATTACTTTGTTTTCATTAGATTTGGCTTGAGTAGATTAGGTTTGGTCAGGATTGTTAAAGCTACGTTGGGCTAGGATCGTTAGGTTAGCTAAAGTTACGTTAGGTTAGGATTGCTTGTTTAGGTTAGATTAAGTAAGGCTAGGTTAGATGAGAAAAGGTTAGGTGATGATAGTCAAGGTTATGTAAGCTTAAAGTTACGGGAAGAGGAGTTGTTTCAAGTTATGTAAGTTAAAATATAACACTGAAATTTTAAACCTATTCAAGAAATATGACTGTTCGAGTGGACAAATATAAAATGGTATGAAGTGAGTCGCAACTTAAAATATAAGCGAAGCTAGTCAAATCCTTAGTAGTGTTTGAAATTGAATGATTTTTATTTATCATCACAAAATCTACATAGAGTTCCACGAGGGAAAGTAGTTGATGATCAATCCTAGTATACACATGAAAATGTGGTTCTTGCGTGGGGCTCTCACTTGAGTCGAGAACAATGAATGCGGCAAAAAGTGTATAAATCGGGAAGACGCATTGCGGTCGGTAAAGCAGATACTAGGAGGGCCATTAATTATATTATAGGCTCAACTAACTTTGCTCAGCAGCCTAACTTTAAACGAATGAAATTTTCGAAACAGTCATAGCTGTTTTATTTTATTTGTTTTTGCAATCGATTGTCACAAGTAGATATATTCTTTCAAGATGTTTCTCCACTGCAAGATTTTACGAACATTATACAAATTATACCATTCAGCTCTTTTGATCATCAGTACGGTTTTTCCTTTACCTTAACTCTACGTACACTCTTGTCTTGAAATCCTTTCTGCGCTACCGGGAGTGGCGTGTCGAAAAATGGAAGCAAGCTAAGGCTTTCTGGATCACATTTCTAGAACTATTATTACCTGAGAAATACTCGAACTGAACTTTGCTGTACAGTTTCCTACAGAGTTTTGATATGAATGAGAAGGCCCGTGAGGCACATGCAGATGTTCATAAATTAATTGTCATTAAACATAAAAATCTCACTGCTGAGGACGTTACTCTTGGTGTTGATGAAGCTTTTGTATTATCGTCAATGACGCGCTTTTATCTTGTTAGGGAAGCTATCATTATAGGTAACGCTTTGAAGCAAAAGCTGCCGGGGTTATCGTCATGAACGAATCGAAATTAATTTCGTCTGCCTGCAAACACGCTCTATCCTTCAGGACCCTTGCGTAGAATAGTATGAAATAATTTTTTTTTTTGTGTTCCTGCTTCATATTTCTCCACGCAATCGTTAACAAGTTTTAAAAGATTATCTTATATTAGAGGCAGGTCTGGCTGATCTTCCAAAGCTAGCTCTCCTCTGGCTGCCCCTTACAAAGGAATATCTAAGCAAAAGTTGCAGTATTTTGAGCGAGTGCCGCATCAAGTTTGCGCTCGAAGGAAGAGAGCCAAGTTGGTCCAAGTTAAAATTGCCCTCCAAACCTGCGCCTGAAGTGCCTCGCTCACACTCAAATTGCCTGATTCCAAACTGAAAGGTATCAGCAACATCGGGTAATTGAGCCAGGACTTGTAGATGCTCCTCAATTTATGATATATCTGACGCAGTCGGCCTATCAAGGCTTTGAGAAACTGGCCTGAGGGAGCACACAAGGCTCGCTTCAAATTTGCTTGTGCTGAATTCCTGGGACAAGTTTTGTCTGGACTCAAAAGATATTTTGCGTGAACGGTTGTGAAAAATGTATCAGCCATACTTTGAAGAGGATTTAATGGCGGTTGAAAATGAGCCAGCGAAGATCTTGAGACTTTTTGAAACTCAATTCTTCATTCTGCTTCAACTTGATGCTTCATTGAGCGGTCATCGACTAACTTTTTTTCTATTTTAAAACGTACCCTCAAAACTGTCATTGTTAATCAATAATTTCGAATTTCGAAATATTTTTTGAAAACCTGTTTGGTGATTCGGTTGAAGAGACGTAACATTCGTAGCTGTTGGAATCATCCATGTACGTATAAAATTATAAAATAATTGTGATACAACGTTTAGGAATAGAATGACCGTTTACTTACGATGTGACTTGATTCTTGTGTTGTAATGCATTTACGAGGGTATGTTAACTCGTTAACTGTGGCGGATTTAATTGAAACTTGATACGCAACTCCAATTAAAGTCAATTTCAACCCTTAAACTCCATAATGAACAATGGGTCACCTACATCAAAGATATCCCCTCAGCGACCACTAGTGGTTCACCAGGCAGTCAACGGGTTACGAGATCTAATGTCTGTAAAGCTAACTGAGTGTTCCTTTTTTGCGTAATATAGTCAATGCATTTGCCCTTACTAATACGACTGAAGAATCCCTTTTTGCTACAATAGAAACGAAGAGAATCAGTCAGGGAAATACTGAAAAAGAATAGTTTCTTTCATTTTATTCACCCTCGCTCAAGGCTTTGATACAATTACTGCTTCGTTCTACTCCTGCCTTCAAATGCGAGACACGTGTATAAATTCTCAAAGCTTTCTTGTGCTATATATATAGGTTACTGCCGCTGGTGTGTCGCGGCCGAGGAGAACATTACAATGAATTTAAGACCGTATTTTCACCCTGTAATAAATTAAATTTGGATGAGGAGATCGTTCCTTTTCCAAAAAGCTCTACATTTGCCTTGGTGAATCGAACGTCACTTGTACAGTAAGCGAACAGGAATACACATGAATTTTAGAATAAAATAGAACATGACTACAGGAACGAGCAGTGAAGCCCGTTTTCGGGCTGCTACCAAACTCCTGAGCCGTCATTCACCAATCACGCACAGTCACCTTAGGAGCAGTGGAAGAGAAATGAATAGTCACATTCACAGTCATCAATGTCCTTGCTGAAAGCCATTTTATGAGCTTCATCAACAGAAAACGGTCATTTCATAGATGTGTGGCTCCATACGCATTGTTGACGTTACTTATCCTTTTCTTTCGTAAGACATAGACGCTGTCTTCAGATGAGACTCAACCAGAAGTATCATAAATAAATGGATTCTGAAAATGCTTAATAATTTGCGCATATGTTTTCATATCATTAGACAATTCTATTCTAGAAAGAGTGAAAGAGCAAGAGTAATTCAAACTGTGTTGCGACTCGGCGGTTGTGGGCGTTTTTTACATCGTCATCTACAATTTCCGTCCTTTGACTAGACATAGTCAATGTCTATATCTGCCTCCATGCAGTGCATCACCAAACTAGAGTACTTAATATTATACTCTGATATGTTCTCTTCCTTGCTGTCGTAAGATGCGTCTGGTCAACTTTTACTGCTTCTCTAAATTTGATTTTCCAATTCGGTTGATGCTTCTAATTGGAATTGTCCTAAGTATCAAAAATCGATTGAACCGGTTCTGTAATAGTTTTTGTTTAACACTTGACTTGCAGTTCGAATGGTACTAAGAGAAAACCCAGAAATCGGTCTCAAATTGTGATTAACACACACGATATGCTCAGCGGATACCTTGAAATAGATGTGAGCATAGCTCTTCATTATTTTCATTTTAGTTTAGACCTCACTTGCCAAGGACTTCCAGTGTCCAACATACGATAAGAAACGCCCTTCATCTCTTAGAGTTCACTTTCCCACTGGCATTTACGTTTTGATTAAGCCATTGCTCATTCATACGTCGCCGCTCTCACGTTTCCTTTGCTATTATCGACTTGATTAAGATATGCTGACCGTGTTTCTGTTCGGACGCGCAACTTATAGACTCATCATGGCGCGCTGACATCTACATACCAGCCCCATGCCGTCCGCCGCCTCGGAACTGTTCCCGGCTCTGTATTTTTTACGGCGGCCCTCTGCAGGGAGGCCGATATCCTTCCTTGTGGCCCTCACATGAACGCCGCGCTAGTGAAACTTGCGCTGCGCTCGCATAGACGTGCTCTCTGCACCGTCTTCGCTTCGTGCTCTGCTCGGGTATTTAGGTGCCATCATTCGCGCTGCTACGATTGGATTTCAGAAGTGGAATTGTAGCGGGCTTGCTTTACTTTTCTAATTTCCTCAAATTTTTGGTACCCTTGAGTAATTTTTCTGTATGTTTTCAACAGACGCGACTTAGTTATTTTAGGTACCTTAAAACTAACTTAGCCTTGTAAGGAATAAGGCCTTAGCTTTAGCCTGACCCATAATTTATCAAAGTTGAAATTTTCAACGTACGATCGATCATTTTTCCTAGAATGGAAGTTCTTTCTGGGGTCCGTAATCTGTGTCCAGTCTTAAAATTTGGTAAAATGTTTACAATTGCAATCATTAGGTCTTTTTTTCACTGGGATGTAATTTTAATAAAGTAAATGCCAAGATTTTGGTCAGAAACAAAAACTTTACCAGCTGCGCTCTCATTTTCTTGCTATGACTTCATTTCTTCCAACCAAGATTTTTCGCTCAGTCTCAGGACATTCAATGGTATTCCTGGAGACAGATACGCTGAATTTTCCCTCTAAGTGTTTTCAATTTTAGAAAGAAAACAAAGGATATAAATGTCCTCTTTTGGTGAAAAGAACGAGTGTAAAGACACAATATGCGTTTGAGTTTCACATTCGCAAGACTCGCACACCCATGGAGTATTCTAGGATCTTGTTGCTGGACTTCCATGGCCCAGAGGTACTTGATGTATTTTTCTTGTTAGCTGTCAAGCGAAGGCTGTTTTGTTCGCTGCAAGCTCTGCAGCCGCACTGAAAACGTCCGTGCATTGTACGAGCAGTACGGCCTCCCCACCGGTAAAAATTTCTATTTATGGCTGATGATAAATTTACACTAAAATTCTTTCTAGGGTAATTCATCAAATATCGAACAGAAATCACGTGTGTCTAGAAACAACCTTCATAAATCGGTAACTTTTGCTCTGAATAACTCTTGCGGGCCTCAAGGTTATTCTTGAACAGTTGCTTTCTTGTTCTGTGATGTCGCTTGAAAGACAACGTGGATTATTATTATGTATATATTGTTCTAAAAATCGAATTCTTTAGTAACATAATTTCATCAATATCGAACAGGAATCGAACAAGAATTTTGATTCGAACAGGATGGTTTGTCAATTAGTTCTCTTCGTATGGAACTTTTGTTAGACTATTAGCACGCCACGTATGGTTTGTCTATTAGTACGCCTCGTATATTTTGTCCATTAATATGCCTCGTATGGTCTATCTATTTGTACACCTCATGTGGCCACTTGGAAAATAAACGTTTTTCTTTCATTCTTTTTTTCTTTGGTGCACTGGATTTTCTTGGAAGTGCTCGCGGTGGCACATCGGTTAAGGGATCGGACTTGTATGTTGGAGTCGCGGGTTCGTATCCCGGCGCTGGCGCTGCGATTTTCCCCGTTGGGTATAAGGGAAAGCTCAAGCACAATACCCCACTCGACCCAGGTGTCGGAAATGGGTACCGGCTTTACGGGGGAACCGTCATGGTGTCCCATATATAGTGTTAGTTATAAGACATTTGAAAAACCAATGCTTAAGATCATTTGTATCAGGCTTGATTGGAAATAAAGCATCCCAAAGATGCCGATGTTTGTTTTGTTTGTTTGTTTGAAATAACTGTCTCATTACTTATTTTCAAGATGCATTTGAATGGAGAGTTATCAAAATTTGAATATGATGTCGATGTTTCATTTGCAGTGTTTGTTGAACCATCATTGTGATCATCAACCTGTGTGACCTTTTTTGGAGTAGAGTGTAAAGCACTCGTCAATGAATTATTATTGATGCTTGCATCAATTTTCTTGGCAAGGGATTGATCATCAGTAAATGTAGCCAGACGAATCATTGATGATCTTGAGGGCTTTGGAACACCAGCAGATGATTGATAGCCCCTCACCAGAATTCCCATCTTCAACTATTCAATGTTATTATCAAGCGTTAATACAATATTTTAATGAAATAAAACAGGCGTTCAATAGATCGATTCAGTTATTTAAAAGAATTAAGAATCGAAAAGCTTTGTTCGAGGCATAAATTCATGATTTTTAAGGAATTTTGATTCGAACACCTTTGTTCAGTATTTAATACTGACATGAAAAAGGAACTGAATGCCGAACATGGAATAATTATCAAGTTTTTGGCGGAAAAGAAAAAAACACAGTAACAGAACATCATATGACAACACTACTCTCTAGTTATGACGGGAGGTTGACGGTGACCCAACAACAATTAAACCGTCGCAATTTTCCCGAGGTGCGTA
Organism: Morinoia aosen; assembly: GCA_030386875.1. Taxonomy (NCBI): domain Eukaryota; kingdom Metazoa; phylum Arthropoda; class Malacostraca; order Amphipoda; family Talitridae; genus Morinoia; species Morinoia aosen. The sequence continues at coordinate 11,167,659 of CM059562.1, forward strand.
AGATTTTTCGAGTGAAAAAATTCGACCAATTTGTAAGGGTCGTACAGAAAATGCGTTCGCAACAGCTGGTAGCAGTTTGCAGCTCACAGAAATGAGTTTTTATCACTAAAATAGGAGTTTTAGATGTAAGATCACTGGCACTGAGCAAGTTTGGATGCTTACTAAATTTATTACGCGCATATTTCCAAAGTTGTTCGATAATCAGTTTAGTTCGATATTTGATGAATTACCCTAGCTGCCCTCTGCAAAAAAATCCTAAATTTTCCTTACTCAAAACATTCACGGTAAATTTAGACAATTTTTAACCGGTGTCTTCTCGCAGAAAGACATTACTTGTATGCATGCGTATGTGAATATTTCATTGACGGCATGCAACACATTCATATGACGTATGACCTTCCAAAAATCTGAGGAAAATACATATCCGTTTGATAATTACCCGTGAACAAACAAGACACGAGCACATCTGACCTATATTGCTCATTACTAAAGGAGGAATACTCACCTAAACTGTAGTCAGTGATGGTAAAACAGAATAAAAGAACTAGAAGCCAGCAGAGTGCGGAAGAGCCGCTGATTGCACCGCTTACATTCAAGTACCCTTACCCTGAACATGTTGTACCTATTTTCCTTTGTTCATTACTTTATTTAATGATTTACGTATTGCGGGGTTATTTGTCTTTAATTATTTAAAAAATATATTTGTCCTTGTATTATTTTTTGTTCAGATATTGAGCAACACGCTTGACGTTTCGGAGTGTTCTATTTTTACGCTTGACTTTTCGATTTTTTATGCACATTTCGACAAAAATTATTTTAATTCTTGGCACACCTCTAATGGATAAGATGAAACATCTTCTCTAACAATATTGATATATATATTTGTTTCAAGCCTTGATGTATTTTTTTAGACAGCGGGAAGCCAGTTATGCCTAATTCAAGAATGGAGCACAAGCTCACATCGGCATCCATCGTGTCGGAGCTGAACTTTACATGCTCCTTTCTCAATAGTCCTTTTCTTCCAGTACAAAGGCAATTGATTTGGTTTCCAATATTTCAAAGAGAAAATTTGTTTGTTTTAAAATTACATACGACAGTTGACGGTTGACGACATCACAATAACAAATATTGCAGAAAGCATTCATATGAGGTAGAAAATTTTAACGACTTTGACAGTCATTGAGCACATTGTGGCTTACTTGTTCATGATTCCTGGAATTTTTGGACGCTTCATTAGTTTTCTCTCTAGATAAAATTTAATTATATTTTCCGAACTCAGTGGTATAGTTCATCTGAAAGTCTACACAGTACCGAGCAAAAACCGACGTTTATAAACTTTACTATGACAAATCGCGTATAATTCGTCAATTTTATACCTAACTGATTTTGTGTTTATGAAAACAAAGTTCAGTTCCGCTAGCTATTGTAGTGAAGTTGACTCACACATACATTATTCAGAATAAAAATAGTGCTAATTCATTATCGTTTGATGTCATTCTTTTACAATTGATCTTTGAGTTATACATCACCTTTTGCGAATCTCATAGTATGGGGATAAAAACTAGTCGAGATATTCTTAGTAATACGAAACTTAGGCATCGTTTTAGTTGAATAACGTGGGACTAATTTATTTCCGTAAAAGTTGAGATTGGTGCAAGATGACCTCGAGTAATTCTAGGATCGACTGTAATGAACCCCGAGGGTGATGGCTTTTTAGTTATGTATTATATCCTACGGGAGAAATGTTCATAACAATACAATAAGTCATCAGCCTTGATACTACGACGGGTTGGTTGAACAATGGAGAGGTATTAACATGGAATTTTCATGCTACACACTTCTGTATAATTTACACCTTGAACATAATTTCTCAGCTTCTTAAATTGTTTTCTCACAAAGAAGAATGGCTGAAGTCCATCGCATAATAAGTGAATTAGAGCTAAAAACTACTCGCACCTCTAGGAGCCTCATGGGACTATGAACCCTTAAATCAGGATAGAAGTAAATGAAAACAACCAATAATGAAGTAGAAAAATAAAGATACCTCATTAGTGTGATGATCAGCACACCCGTGGTAGAAAGATATAAAAGATTGACAACAGTGATCAAAGGGTTCCGTCTTATGAAATAAATTTATATCTCTATAATCTTTATCCTTTATGATTTGGGACGCAATACTTTTATTATGCTATAATTCTTACATTTACGGTGAAGTAAGTGCTGATATCTTTTCAACACTAAGAGTTTTAAATAGGTGGAACATGAATACAAATGCTAAACAGAAATTTGAATTGGCTGTGATTTCTAGTAAAGCCATGATTGCCAAAACCACTACATATTCTAATGTCTCTAGCTATGCTGACGACATTTTCTAATAATTCTACTCATTGGTATCGCGGATACAAAAAAGGTTACTAATATTCGTAATGAATAACACATTGCCAGAAATATATTTTTTTCTCGAGTCCGGGTCAGAGCTCGATTTAGGACTTTAGACTATTGAGAGATTTTCTCCCGGTAATGGTTAAGAAAAGTTTTGAGTGTAGGCCTATTCATCAAAGTAAACGATATTGAGATAAAGACGATATTTTCCGGCAGTCTGTTTCTGGTATTGACTGGGAAGATGTTTAGTGTCAAGAATGCCAATGTCTTCAAATTTTTCTTTAAAATTTCTGGTTGTTGCTTCTGCAAAAGACTTTTTGCCCTCTGTGTTGTAAAGCCTTCCTGAGCTAATATCGTTCAGGCTATTGGCCCTAAACTACCGTACAGGCCAATGACGCTCTCAACGAAACTGCTCATCTATTTTATTTTATGACGAATTCGAGTCCAAATGTATTTTTTAAGTTAACTGCCGAGAAACAGCTCCGCCCCTATTTTGATGTCGGAGACAACCTGATTCTAGTGCTAGTCTAATGACGGTGTGTAAAAATAGTCAGTCAATACGACTGAAATGCTGCGGGTCAAGATTTAGGATTTTTGTAATTTTCGATTAATTAGCCTGGCAGTATTCTCCGTTCAAAAGAAATAAGTTCCAGTCTTTGAAGAATGGCGAGTTTTGTCCATGCATGGCCGAGGCAAGAGAGTGCGAGAATCAGCTTCGTTGCTTGATGGTGAACATTGAATTGTTGCTTCCTAGTTGTATGGTTGGGAACCAGAGTCGCCCAGTGTCTACCAGTCGTAGTCGAAATTACGGGGTAACATTACGTCCATTGACTTACAGTCGATATTTCTTACTATGAAATACGAAATTTTGGTGTCATTCTTGACGCTTTTTTTTACTAGTTGTCATGCTCGTGGCCAGCATAGAAATCGATGTACAAAAATCTTAAAAAATTGTTTGTTCCTCTACTGTTTCAGTAGAATATCGTTCATTGTAAGGAGGAATTGTGCCGATCATTAGTCCCAAAGTGTAATGCTGAGCATTTTTTTGCGTTGAAGCGCATTTTCAGTGGATTCGAGTAGTCGGTAGAGGCCTGCTAGAATATTGCGTCTTGTTCAGTCAACGGGCGCATCATCCACTGCTTCGTGTCGGCTGCGAACTTGTTGATTTTACTGATAATAACGTTTTCAAGATTATTGATATAGATGACGACGATGAGTGAGCCTTAAACGTTTCTTTGAATGCTCTGTGAATCACTTGTGTCCGATCACTAAACTGCTGACGATTCATTCAATGTACGCGACCGATGCCGTATTTTCGGTTAGAATGTATATAATCTTCCTTTTTGGGCTGGGAATTACCTGCTCATAGATATGAGAGATTCGAGGATTTAAGTATGAAAATTTAAACTAAAGGAATACTTTAGAAACATTTCAAAAATGTTTTGATGTGAATTCAAGCATTCACTCCTTCACGCTTCCAGATGTAAATAGTTATAAATGGTTGCAATCGGAAAAATCAGGAACTCAAACCAAGCATTCAATACCGAAAAGAGGTCGTGTTTGAGATGATAAGGAAGCTATCAAAATAATTAAAGGCGTTCTTCTTTGAACAAGTTCTGCCAACGTTGGAGAATGCAAATCGCTTGACTTCAACATCTTTCATGAGAATACACTCTCTATTTTTCTATAAAACACCTGCAGCGCCGGAGAAGTTTGGCAGCGAGATAAAAGTATCCAGGCCCCAGACGAAGTATCCGCACGCTGGCGTGCCACACAAATTTTTAAAACTCAATTAGGATCAAAGAAAGGCAAAGAATTGATCCTCGCGAGGCCCCCCACATGAAAGCTTTCATCGCATTTTACTTTGTGTTTAATATCGGATTTTCCGGCTTATTAAATTCCTCTCTTTAGGTCATCTCTTTGCCCCAGGAATTCAATAGAAAATGCTTTTCAGGAAAAGCAAGAGCGGCAAAAGGCGTCTCCCCTCTTGCGGGTAACGAATACTGGGAACCTTTTGATGTTCCTGGCATGTTCATCGGACAAATTTACGAGCTAATCACAGCTTATCAACAAGTTCTTTCAAAAAATTATAAGTTGCTTCATGTGCAATATTGGCCAGGGTCTGCTCGTTACTGGAAAGTGATTTCAAACATATACTATCACCTGCGTGATATTGGCCTCATGCTGTTTACTCACTTTGATAGATTCAACTTGAAATTAACTTCAACCTACGCGTTATAGTTGTTATGGGCATTTTATGGATCAAATTTTAAAAATGTCCTTTTTTCCACACATATGCTGCAAATGACTAGTTTACTGTAATGAATGGCAGAATTTGTCTCCTGTGTCAAGCTGATTGGAAGTTCAGAGCAACTATGATCTTTATAATCTGAATTTACGGTTCATGTCTGTTATTAGCTTGATCGTGATGAAGTTTCAGTGACTGCTTGTTTGTTGAAGAACGTCTTTCTTCAGTAAATGAAATCACCAGAAGTATAATAGCGCCGGTTCGCAAGAGTCGATGTCTAGAAAGGATACAATCATTCATTCCAGCTGGCTACACAAAGTTTCCGATTGCCATGGAGATCATCTAAGTACTTTGTGGAAGGATATCAAAAAGACAGGATTCTTAGATAGGACTGGATTGTCCCCATAAAAACTTGCCGCAATCATCTCTGTAAGTTTTCACATTAGAAGTGCAAGTTCGCAGCCGAGGAAGAAGCTGCGATTCGAACAGATAATACTGTTTCTAGAACGTGCGTAACAAGAAAAGGTATTCATCTAGCATGCATGAACATCGTATTATTATTTAATGATGTAGCCTACTTACGTATGTGAAATACTGGTTACTTTTTGGCTCAGTTGCTCTTCTGAAAATAAGTTAAAGGATCCCCAATGCTGAAGCAAGTACACGTATGCTGTCGATATTGTGCATCGCGTAAGGTGTGCGAAAATGGCAGATCTTAGTTTTAAGTCGGAAATTACTCGTTAAATGCAGCCATCATGAAACTCCATGATCATAAAACTAATAAAAAATGGATTTACGACGGTCCACACGTTTTTTACTCATATACTCAATCCGTTTATTCGAGGTTAAATTTGTCGGTTTCTCTTCGATTTAATCTTTGTATTCCTACCAACCTGTGTTTACAGCTTTTGCATTATTCTTGTTGTCCATCCGTCAATCATTCTCTGTATCATCCATATATCGAGTGGCCCCTTGCAAGCCCCATAATTTTATTTATCTCAGCTTGTTTGCACACATTTCGTGTTATAGAGTCCCATCATCGATTCGCTGCCTTTATGGTCTCTTTGTTTGAACTTAGCGTGCATTTTCTGCCTTTCACTTCTTAAGGAACATTGAGTTAGCCAACTATTTTGGTTCCCTTGTAGGTCTCATTTTAATTCTGAACATTTTTTTTCTACGTGACAATTAGCAAGGGAAGAAACACTCAACTAAGTCTGATACCGATCCCCGTAAACTTACTGAAGTGTTGACCCCGTGAATTTAGCGAGTTTTGTCATGGTGTTTTTGAGCGCATCCTGTTATCTCAAATGTTTCTGATGTTTCTTCTTTGGAGCGTGCTGGGGCTTCCAATACCAAGAAGACGAATTTGAACATTGTTAAAATTTCATTGGAATAAATATCTAAATATGCATAAATAGAAAATAAAAATTTGAAAATAAAATAGAAACTTTTTTTCTTCGGTGTAACAAACTGAATGAATAGAATCGCCGTTGGCAAAAGAAGTGAGGCTATTCTATTCATTAGATGAATAGAAATCTTTGGGAATTGATACTGGAATCCGATATCATTCTTGTCGAAATTCATTCTTCCTAGGAATCCAAAGCTGGATAACAGGTTCAAAATCGCTTAGAAATCCTTTCCGTTTGACCCCAGTCGCCCCAGAATATCGGGATTCGTAACCTTTGGAAGCAGCCCTCAGAAATTTAAGATCTTTGTACTTTGAGTCCGCAAGCGCGCGACTGCAGCTGTTTGAATCGGGACCATATCATGCTTTGAGGCGCAGTGTGCAGACTCAATTCTTGCATGATCTGATAAATCTATTCTTTCTGAGCGTGCACACACCATCTCTGTTCTGCTACTCCATGGCAGACCCTGTAGGTCCCGTGGTAAGTACATGGCTTCGTGCGCTGTCCCGGAACTGTCTCCTTACCTTTCAAATTTCGTAGCCTTTTTGTTCTTTATAAACTCTTCTTGATAGTCAGTTTTCGATTATGGTGAAAGGGCTATACCAATGACGACATACTTTTTTCCACTAATATATTAATGTGGAAATAGGTTTTAAACTTTACAAGCTGTCAATTGAAAAATAGGTTTTGTACCTTCTAGCTCTCAGTGTAAATAAAATAAATATAAAATAATAAAGCAATGAAATAATTTCTTTGAAGACTGAAACCCTTACTATGACGAGAATTTTCGTTCGTGGAAGACTATTATACACAAACACGGTTTGTTATTATCTGGCCAGGAACGTAGTCATCCACATGAGATGCTGCAAAAAATTATATTATGTTCAGTTAAATTAAAACGAAATGGTTCAAAGCGAGAATCAAATTAATTTCGCACGACTACTCCCGAAGCTTTCGAATTTTTATGTTCCATGGTTTTTGAAAAAAGTTAACTGACCATTAAAAATTAATCTGTAAATCAAGTTTTCCACAACTTCAGAGGTAATTTAAATTCGAAAACAACGTAGACTCTAATTTTTCATATTAATGAGCTATCTTTTGAAGTCCGGCATCGACGAAATTCAGGAAGAACTAAGCCTGCTAATCAACAACTCTGGCCTAGCAGCAAAAAATAGCTGTGTATTCGATCACGTCCAACGTTTACATGAAACGGCGAAGAAAGGGCTTCTTTCACTCTTCTTGAGTAAGGAACGTAATCACAGTAGTTACAAAAAAACACGGTAATTTTCGGAGCTGAGAAACCTATTCGGTTTATCTCACATATAAATTTCATTTGCTTTCCCAGTGGGATCGTTTGATCTCAGTTTGGTGTCATCTTCACTAAATTAATGATATTTGTTCATGTGAAAGGATTATGCATCTTCATACAGCTTATAGATCACTTCCAATACAGGATTCTCCAAAGATATGAAATTCAAGTTGATATCCCCTCACGGAGATACAACTATTGTATCTATGGGAACTAGCACTTCCAGTGGGAATAAGTGAAGCCCCGAGCTAAACGTTAGGAAGGCCATCTTTTTGTTGAAATAAAATATGCTTTTTTGTTTTGTGACAGACCATCTTTTTTTCGGTTCACTGCTGTTCAGATATATTAAAACCGCTGGAACCGCCTAATTTGTGTTCAGTAACTACTACTTTCTTTTTCAATTTTAATTTTGTTTCACAGGCTTCTTTCTCAACTTAAAGTTTCAATCTACCTTGTACATAGATTTCGCGTTCTCTTAACTCCATGCTGAATTCCTCCATCCTTTCTTTGGAACGCCTTTTTTGTGGTTAGGGAGGCTTAAACTAACATCTAATCTAATCGGTAAATGACGTCAGAGACATGCATGACAGCAGCTGTAGGTCAAATAACACATCCTGAAAAATTATCGTGATAACGGTAAAGCAGAGGCTCAAAAATATCCGAATATGCGAGTTCGACGTACCGCCAAAGCTGGAGACTGCTTACAGAGACTAATTAGAAACAACACCATGATTTTGGTGGAAATAAACGGATAAATCACTTGAGCAGTAACAGGTAGTGAAATCGTTCATTATGCTAGTAACTTATATAGACACGCTGTCCATCATGAGGTTAGAACAATGTTACACCAAGATAATGTGATGGTGTGGAGTATCTCTATAGTGATAACAAAGGCGGACGTAAACTCCCTTTAATCGGAACCAAGTAAACTTTATTTGAATTTATTGCCTAACATTCTTAGTGCATATATTTTTTTTAATCTCAACAGATACCAGTTTTGAGGCAATCACAGATTTTACACATCTGACTTTGGTATTTTTACGCTGAGAAGATTCGCTGTTTTGTTTTATTTCATTCTATCGTGCTGCACGTCGAACTTTTGCGGAAGCATACACTAATTTTTCATCAGTGGAGTGAGGTGTTGACTCCGGTAGAATAAGTTTAATGTCGTAATGTCAGCGCAAATGCCCGTAAAAACGATAAATTACCGAGGGAATTTGTGTTGAATAACGTATGGATCACTAATGCGACACATATGTTCACCCTCTTGTAATTTTCGAAATAATGCAACAATCGACTTCCAATTAGTCTCAATCGAAAGAATATTTTAATCTTTCGTTTGAGAATAACTTGAAGTCGATTGGTGCATCATTTCGAAAGTTACAAGTGAGTGAACTTATGTGTTGTATTAGTGACCGCTGGCGGGGCTTATGTGGAATGATCCTAAAGCATTATCTTCTTATGAAACGAAATCGAGAGAAATTCATTCGGTAGAAAATCGATTAAAATTAGAGTAAGGATAAATTATCAGTTCGGCAAGAAAATTACAGAATTGTTGAGCAGGGTAAATCCATACCATTCTACAATGCTTTAACTTAAATGAATAGAAATTAAATCAGGAGTAAAATATGCGTACATTTAAATCATGAAATGTTTGACTGTAGCAGCAGAGCAGACTAGAACATCGCTTTATATGCGCCACAGTATGCACTAACAGAGTTGGCACTGTCACGTCCAGAGAATGCTGCTTCTCCGGGTTAGCATTTACGCAAATGGTAGCATTAAATAGTAGCATGGATATAACATTGCCAGACTTGGCGCTGGTGACTACGGGTCGTGTGAGCGAACTCTAACGATGTCCCTATTGAACCTTATTCTGTTTGAGGCCACCCGGCTTACATTTTCGATTCGTCGCACACTAATACTCTCCATCAGCGAAGACTTCTCATACAGTAGCTCAAATCGAGGTATTTTTTTACTGATACGCAAAGGTCATGTGACTACTAATTAGGATACATGTCTGCAAACGCTTTTAACAAAGCTTTACTGAGGATTTTGCCGAGGTGAACCTCCTTGACTATGTCGTACGGAATTTGCTGCCAAATTGCTTGCGTGTGCAGCGATGTCTGAACAAAATAGTTATATAGACATAAATAACATTTTTTATTAAGTAGTCAAATTGAATGGGTTCCTAATTTTAAAAAATATGTGGCAGCATCTATTTGCTGGGTTTTATTTTTTATTAAATAATTATTTTGTTATCTCATTGTCTGAATGCTTACGTTAACAATGCAATGACGTCGGTCTGAACGTTATTAGAAGTGAATTTTCAATTTCGTTGTATTGGCTTATTCGAAAAGCTCGAATGTATTTTTAGGAAATATTATAAGAAATATTTTGCGTTGGAATGGAATGACTTCAAACAGTCACCCTACGGGATGAATGTTCCTCCAGTTTTGGGTGACACATTTTGTGTTGGCTCGGACATAATACCTGAACCCGGAGTCGGAATTCGAGCTTCAGGCGTTCAGTACTCCATGTAATACTTATTTTTCGATTCTCGTGCGATACCAAAATAGATAAAGTTCAGCTATCTATATTTCAGTTGAAATCGGTTAAAAATACACAACAAATTGAAACGTTATGAATTTTAAGGAATTTACATGAGGTCGGAATCATTTTTCGCATTATCAAGAAACAACCTGGTTTGTTTTTTATTGGAAGCACTTGAATGCTTATATTTACTAAAATATAGATACAGTCTCAGAGTTTAGTGTTTGGAGAATACTTCTAGTTCCACTTCAATCGTTGGTAATACAAATTTTAAAATAAGTGAGATGTTTAAGACTTATATGCTTATGCATTACTGCAGCACGCAGAAAATACTTTGATGCTAATGGTTCTCCGCAACGTTAATTGGCTAGTTAGTCTAAACAGCTGGTCTCGAGTTGAAATTCAATAGTTTCCTCGAGTTTTTAGGCAATTTATGTAAAGCTTGAACCAACTACCAGGACATATGAAGCTAGCGTAAAAAAAAACAAATGATGTGTAATGCAAGCAAACTGTAAAGCCATCTACAACCAACAGTACCTAAATTAATGATTGTTCTATTTTTAGTCTCATGGATCAGATTGTTCACTTGCAACGGCAGAACACAGGAAGTGCCTGTGTCGGCAGCGTGATATTGTCTCACGGAAGCATTACTCTGACCTCACGTACTGAACAACCTGCGTGCAGTCCAGCGGTGTTAACATTAGACCTTTAGGCAGAACTTCACCGTTACGATTCAATGGTAGTTTTGCCTTTTTTCACTGCCTTTTCCTCATGCACAAATGTATCGAAGTGTGTACTCACCATCACAACCCTTATACAATAACACTAGTTTATACAATTCTAAGCCGTTTTTTATGTTTCTTTTGGGTAGACGTCTCTTAGTTTCAAGATTGACCAGCCCTAATCTCTTATTGACTTTGGAAATAAGTTAAAGAGTAACTTTCAAAATATGACATTAAATTAATGAAGCAAATTTCGCAGTTTTCCAGTTCCTATCATTCTTTTTTTCCTGAACTCAATCCCCTCAGGAGGATAGAACTTTTCTATATAAGTTGATCAGCGCTCGCAGGGGGATTTTGCGAGGCCTCGAACGGAAGGTTACGTGGGCCTTTGTTTTATTGAAGAAGAATAAGTTTTTTTGTTTTTCTTACGAACCACCTTTTTTCGGTTAATTAACTTTAGTCCTTTTTCCAGCATCTACTGCTTCCTTCTTCCACTTTTATCTCGTTTCATAAACTCCTTTCAATCTTACTGTTTCAATGCCAGAGGAGGATGGATGACACTCCGTGTAGGTATCGATAAATTGCCCGTTCCCTCAATTTCTTACTAAAAGTGCCTTCCTCCTCCCTCTCATCAGTGTGTCACTGTCTCTATATTTATTATTATTATATGTATTTGTAATCATTTTCTAACTTAGAATAATTTGGCCAATGGAATACATCATAATGTTTTTCTCCCAATCTTATGTACAAACATTGAAATGCGTCGTTATGACACCCACGTGCGTCTACCGACTAAAGGTCTTTATGATTAAATGTTTTATAGGCCAAGGCTGATTTTGTCTCAGCTCTATTTGAAAACAAACTATTTTCTGTACAATTAATATCAAAGTACAAGTCCATCCCATCAGTCTACCGAAAATAGCATTGAGATGCGGACTCAACAGTGCGGATGTTCGTTTGAATATTTTGTTCCTGTCGTATAATGTTTTGCTAGCCTCGCGTGACAATATCTCGTTTCTGACGCTCGGTAGAACGTAGTGACAACAATATTTAGGTAGCCACTCTCTCGAATTGATTAATTCGTGTTGTAAAATGTTTTGGTTATTATTATGCAACAAACATTTTCTTGCTTCTAACTCCGCCAGCATCATTTATGAAAGAAAATCATGAATGTGTTTTGAGGTAAATCATTTTCTCCGAGCTAGTTACCTCGTATCTTTCACTTCAGTTGATACGTAAACACGTAAAGATAGTTCCAAATTTCTACTAAGTCGACCTTATAGACTTTAGCGCAAAATTAATCACATCCAACGATTTTTGCTTTCCAAATTATTCCCTAAAATTATAAGAGCATAAGCTTATTATTCCCACTTCTCAATGTAAGTGAGCACTAACACAAGCGATTTTTCTCTCAGACTTTTGTTCAACTAATTGATATTGCAATTATAGTACTGACGTACATATGTTTACCAGTTAAGGATATATATGTTAATTAAGGCATTGTTAAAACCAATGTTGTGCATCTCATGTATCAACTTTATCGAAAATAAACTGTTTTTCTGTTTTTTCTTTCTCCCTTGGGAACATTTTTGTTTGAATTTGGGAGGTTGAAACAAACTTAGAATCTATTACACAGTAATTCAGCTTGAATTTCGCTTTCTTGCTTCTCGTCTATTCGCTCAAACTAATTCATTACGAGCTCTTAATATGCGTACACATTAATATCGCAACAATAAAGTAATTTTCGACTTTCAGTTATGAGGAAATGAATGATGTAGTCATCACAAGTAAAACATTTGTAGATGTAAAATTTGAAGTAATTTGAGCAATAATTTAGGGGTATACTGCTTGCACATTTGCGTTACCAAAACATAAAAAAGTGCTCGCTTGGACTGACCTCATGCTGCATCAGCTATTTATTGTAAAGCATCTTTGGTGAACAGAAGCACTTCAATGAGATAAGTAGATACTGCATGACAGGGATGGTGTATTTTGAGGCGCATTTCCCGGAAATTCATGTCGAGAAGCTTGACAAACTGAGGGTACTCAGTGTGAGGTAAGAAAGCCGATCTCAAACGACCGGCAAATTGAGGTTTATTTTAAAATAATATAATATTGAACAATGATGTTTACAAGAAAGTTTTCTCTCCTTTGCAACAAGGAATCTTAGGCCTTGCTATAGGACTTACGCTAATTTATACCCAAAAATGGCTATCAAAAAGCCTCCTTGAGAACATCTTCTACGGCCAGCAAAGCAGCTTACACTCCAACTAAAGCCTTTCCTCTCAAACGAGCCGTTCAAAAAATTACAAATTTGCAAATCCCCAGATTCCTCAACTTCAAAACAAATTTCCTCTTTGTTATGGTAAGCTCGACTCTCGGAGGCATCTTCCACGATACTCGATCACTCGCCAGCCATCGTAAATCCAGGTGATATTTTTATCCTGCGTAGGAATCGCATGCTGCGCTGCGGACTGACTGACGGTGACGGGGCGCGCTGCGCTCAAAGGCGGCTTAGACTGTTTTTCTCGGAATTTCTATAACCGCTTTGCTACCTATTTTGCAAACCAGCTCGCTGACTGTGTCCTTGATTTCCAAATGAAAGATTCATGCAGAAGCCATCAAACACGACGCTAGTCTTTCCGAAAGCGAAAGTTATCATATATTGGCTGAACGGTCTCGTTTTCTTAGGCTGTAACTTTACAGCTCCCATGCATCATTAAATGGCTTCATCTTCTATACAAGAATAATCAGTTATATTATTTGAGACTTTAGATACCACTTCGTTCATTTATTCTTGAGTAAAATATGTTTGATTTCGTCTCGTGAATTAAGCTTACTGAAAATTTAAATCAAATGGAAATGAATAAGCAGGATGAGGTAAGCATGAAATCGAACTTTTCTTAAAATACTGCACGGTAAAACTCTGTAAAAATAAAAAAAGATTTGCATGCCCAGAAGTTCTTTACCCAGCAGATTTCTGACAAAGTGAAGCAAAACGCACTGACAAAATAATTGTAATACAATGTACAAAAACAAAGTTAGCAAGAACACTCAAGGAAATAAGTTTTTATCGTTCATTTGAGGATGGAAAACTATTCGCACAATACTTTATTGAATCGGTATTCAATACTTGCTCCTCACTATTTACAGACCTTTTATTCACGTCCACATCAATCAATCGACGTCAATAACCTTTTATTAATGACTTGCATGTTTTTTAGGAACGTCATCCCATTCTTCCATGCATTGCTTCCTCATCCATGCATTCCTGAATGCATTTTGGGGATCTTGATAGAATTTTAACTTTCAAATGACGCCACAATTTTTCAATGAGGTGGAAGTCTGGGAATTGGCTTGGCCAATCGAGTTACTTTACACTGCGACCACTGTCATTGCATAGTAAATTTCGCTATATGCTAAGGATCGTTGTTTTGCTGCCAGATTCAATTAACTAGCAACTACAGTTTTACCACAAAAGCTTGCAAGTTAGTGTTCAAAATTTCTTGGTAAGGTTCTGAATTCATTTGATCATTTATTTTGTACATAATGAGTTCCGTTCTTCAAAAAATATCCCTAAGACAATGATTCTGCCTCCGCCAAACTTCATAGAATGAATGATTTTCTTCATTGCAAATAAATACAGTCTTTTATCCTCACATGATTTCGTGAGTTGTGCCCAAGTCTTTCAATTTTACTTTCATCTATCAATATAACAATTCTGAATAATTTTTCCAGTTCGATCAAATATTCACGAACAAATTTCAACCCGTATCCCTATGTCGTTTCAATAACAAAGAAATTTTTCCTCGTGAGCCTATTTTCAGTTGATTTCTACGGAGTTAATTCGTTATAGTGTACGTTGTAAAACACTTGAGCCTGATGCTAACAAATATTCTTTCAACTCTCAGCGCGTGATCATTGAATGGTTTTGAAGTTTTTGGTGCATTTTCCTCAAGGATATTGAAGCTCTTGTGTGATGCACTACATCTACTACGATTTTCGACATTTGTTTGACTCTCCTGTCTAGAAAACAGCTGAACAATGATTTTTTTGTCTATTTAACGGAATTGAGGGTTTTTTTTCCTGTAGATCTCACCTGCTTATCATTTTTAAATTAGCATTACTTGTACTGCGTTTGAAAATTTTCAACTTGCAAACATGCTTGTACCGCATTTTATGCTGCTAAAGTAATGACCGACGATGAAAGTATTAAAATACTGCGCCAATCAGCTACTGAATGCATTACATAAACAGTCTAGAAAGTTCTGTACCAAAGGCTATTGATATAGCATAATTCAAAAACAGAAACCTATACTGTTCAAATACTTGTTTCAACCTCATATGTACAAAAAGGCGTATATTTTCCTCAACAGCAATTTTTAATTCATTTCTCTTGTATATTCTGCTTTTAGGCGTTTTAAAAAAAATAACTTTATTAACCGTCTCGTTTTAGCTGGACGGAAATTTGTTTACCAAAGAATTTCTAGGTTTACGAATGTTTGCGACCTCCCACTGTGTGTGAAACTGAAATAGTTACAACATGTTTTATAGAAACGTTAGCCAGTACATCGAGTTAAATAAATCTTATGCCCAGCGCTGTACGTTGCCAACGACAATGAAGGCCACCGTGACTACAAAAATGAGCGTGAGCTCCAGCGCGGCCTTCCTAAAGTTTGATGTTTCTTGGAAAAGTGAAAGCAATCCAATTGCTTTAGAAGCTGGCGCAGCTGCCCTTGAAGACTTCAACAGGTGTTGTGCAAAAAAGCTCAACGTCTCTAAACAAACTCCGAGAGGCGATTCATCTGCAGCAGTGTGCGTGCTGTAGTTGTGCGCTCATGTTAGTATATCTCGGAGGAATGCAAGCTTAGTTTTAAGGTAATGACGGTGGTCAATACACTTAACGAGCACCATGTTTACCATAAAGCAAAACGTTTCGCGCGCGAATATCATCACGTGCGTCATCATCTTTTGAATATTTTACATATGTGGTACCCGCGAATGTCTGCACGTGACATAATCTGAGCCCTTAAGAGCAAGGAAGATTGTGTACGACCGTAATCCTTTTTGAAAGTCTCCTTGGGGAAATCTCAGGGAGTGAGCCTTGTCGTGTATTGCGACGGCGTTTTTGACCTGAAGTTATAAGTTATCAGAATTTTCTGGCGTCTGGTGCTGCACGTAGCTTCGCTTTCTTGTTTGGTAAGTTTGGCCAACTGTTGGCAGATTTATTGGCCTACTTTCTAAAAATAAATACTTCTGATCTCTGAAAAGAAGCTCTGAAATATTAAACCCGTTTTCTAATTTGTGTCAAAAATCTATCATGGAAGCGTTTGGCTTAAGTTATTGAAACTTTTTGTTGATTACTAAATTGAATCTTTGAGGGACGTATTCCAACGAAAATGTGAATCTCATGCCATTCAGGGTGAAACAGCATATTTCAACGAATGAATTCCATATTCCTGATTTATTCCTGATTCATGAAACATTTCCCTTGAATGTTAAAAACAAATTATCGCGCGTGTGATAAGGCTCTAATTATTTGCAGTGCGCTTCATGATAGTGCGAGCAGGAAGTATAGAGGCGAACCAACGTTAATGGCTGCACAATATTGAAACGAGGCTGCGGAGAGCACATATCCTCCCTCCTTGCGCCGTCGCTCTCTCGGCGCTTTG
This sequence comes from Morinoia aosen, assembly GCA_030386875.1. NCBI lineage: Eukaryota > Metazoa > Arthropoda > Malacostraca > Amphipoda > Talitridae > Morinoia > Morinoia aosen. The sequence goes on from CM059562.1 coordinate 11,183,951, forward strand.
AAATTTCCTTTCATACGGCGTGACGCGCAAGTTTTTGCCCCGACCATGTGTGTGGGAGAGAGAACTGATGGATTTGATGCTCCCCTGCAATCGATGTCCTGCTGTTCAACCAACGAACCAAAGATACTGACCCTCGCAGCAGTAATATGGACTATCTTGCCGAGTAGCGCAGTAGCGTCGTGCGAGCTGAGGGAACCAATCTTATTATGTGCTTCGCTTCACTCTACTATTCATGGATAGGTGGCATATGCAGTTAAATCAAAGTAAAGAATCCCCATGTATAATTTGATGTTTCTTTTAGCCAGGATAATTGAAATCTCAGGCGAGCATGAGTAATTAGTTTTGTACATATTTCACGGCGTAAGCGGTTAAATCATTCATTTTGAAGGCTGTTTCAATTTACAGTTGTTAATAAAATGCTGTTTGTTGTCTGAATGCATTTAAATTATTTTTACGTGGATGAGACTGGGAAATTGACAAGGCATTTAACTGCACATACTTGCAGAGTTAACTGTTTGCTAGCAAAGTACTTGCACCACTAAGTTTAACATCAGTCTATTAGGTTACTGAAAGGTGCTGCATTTTAGTTGTTGCTAAATATCCATAAAAATCCCATTGTTTTCTATGAGTAGGTTTGTTGTCTAAATGTCAATCCATTTTTCAGGAAAAAATTGGTTCCAGAGTACCAGGCTTCGACTTTCACAAACATTTAATTCAGATCAATCCGTTAACTTACTGTGGGAATTTTTCATTCAATCACAGTTCATTTTCTTACAGCATTTCGCGTGCGCCACGAGGTGGGCCGCCGCATGCAACCAAGTAATTAGTACAGCGTATTTGCACGTGAGCAAACGATAACTTCATACAACTTCCAGCTCCCACAGTGTGGTGTGTGTCTGGCTGTGTTTTCCTCAATACATCCAAGTGGGGGAGTCATCTCACGATACCAGAGCACAGGAAAGGTGCAGTGTTTGCGGAGACCGCGTGGCATTTCAATACACCGCCCCGTTCTTTTGTAGGCCTCTTCCGGCGCGCCAACACCACCTCCTCGTGTGTTGAACCTTCTCAGGAGCTCACAGCTTGTCAACTCTGAAAACACCACTTCCCGAAATAGAATTATAGGTGCTGCTACAGGTGAGGTCTACCGCCATATATCGCCTACCCAGGTGCAGTTTGAGATGTACAAATTAAGTGTTTCTCACTAAATTGATTGAAATAAGAAAAATCCAAAAGTAAATTAACCTAACGCTATATAGTACTAGCTAGAAATACATCTCATGCTATAGTGTGGTAGATCTCACGCTATTGCAGCACCGAATTATATTTTCAATTATTTCACTTCTGAATTATTCGGTCATAGTTACTTTGCTCGTAATTTGGAATCTTTGCCCAAAATTCTACGGCTCAGGGCGCAACATCAAAGGAAGTAGAATGAAATACGTCAATCCTTGTTAAAATAGAACTAATGAATAAAAATTTACTATTGTTCAATCAAAATAAATGTACAGGCTCATTCATAGAGTGACGAAAATTTGGAAAGTGTAATTATAACGCCGTTCCAGTATTACCTATCTCAAACGCCAGTTTTATTGCTAAGTTTCTAACATTGTTCTTGTGATCATACCCATTTAAAAATTTCTCGAGACTTAACTGCGTAATTTATGGTAAATCTATTTTAAATTAATTTTCTAATTTTACTCGAAGTACCATTATAAAAGTTGTTCAGCTATCATTCAAACTCAACTGGTTAGAAATCATGACGTTAGATAATTATGTTCTGTTCCATCAACAAAGCCGAATCTACGTATTGATTGTGAGATGGCAGCAGGAAACTGACTATGTTGATTTTCCCATTGTCGCACCTAATATTATTGTTCTTATTCACCCTACAATATACGCATAAGTTGAAATATCAGCATGAAGCATAACTACACTTATCACATCTCACGTTTTTTAGTTATGTTGCCATGAATGTTTCATTGGATATACTCACTTAAACAACAGGAGATGATATTTTGGAAAACTGCGTGCAGACCTCAACAGCTTCCACCCTTCGATCGATGACGACTGAATATTTTCAAGCCTGGCATTTTCAGTCTACAAGCCCTGGAAGCCGAGCCTGGTGGTTCTTCGATGTCTGCGATCAGCAAGTCTCAAACTTTAATTGGTTCTCTAAAATTAATTCAAACTATGTAAACATTTTGGCCCTCCGAAATTGTCCAAGAAGTTAAGAAAAAGCTGCGCTCTAGCCACTCGAGGAAACTGAAATAACTGAAGGCTGTGAGTGAAGGCAAAGCTATCAATAAGCTTGTCTGTTAAAGAAGAAGAGTAAAGTTATTCTACTGAACTCTGCTGTTATTCTACTGAATTTCTTCTGAAAAATGTTGCCTCGTGCCCTTGATAAGGGAGGATTTAACAGTCCTAAGGTGATTTGAGGTTAAATGCTTGTGTTTTCTGGCAAAGAAACAAAAGCACAAATAACAATAATTGCTTTTATTTCGTCGTGTGAGACTACATTTTGAAGGCTATGCCAAACACTGTACGGAAGACGACGCGGTGTATAAACTGGGTCGTAGCGAGCAGAAGTTATGGGACATAGACACCAGCTGAGTTTTTCCAAATGACCATACTTCACAAGTTTATGCAAGAAAGTCCCCGCTTACGCTGCCTGTACATGGCAGATACGAAGGTGAGCCACGTACTGTCTCGCAAGGAAGAAACATCAGTTTTAAAAGCGCTTCAAATAACTGTACACTTTATAATAATTAATGTCACCTTGAGAGGCAATGAATCCAAGAAACATGCTGTATACTGAAGGGGTAATGATACAACATTCGAAGATTCAGCGTTTTGAGGTAGTCATTTTACCTCACGATGTTTCATAAGCTCAGATATGATGCACAGCATTTTCCAGGTACTAACTCGAAGGGTCACGAGACAGGCGTTCGAAGCCCCCTATTCGATGGTGCAGTATCTGTTCGGTATCAGCCTAATTGTTACCGCAACTTAATTTTGACGTGGCAATGCAAATAATCCATTTTTTGACGCAGTAGAAAAGTAAATGAACTTGCATACGCTCGCCTAGGATTCATCAATACATAGGTTAAACTTTTTCTCACACCGATCTGAAATATTAAAAAAACGCAAGCTATAATGCATAAAAATATCCTGAGAATTTGTTGATCTGTGGTAAAGCACATTTGTGTTAATTTTCCAGGTATTGCAGGTGCAGAAAAATCAGCATTTAATTATACCCAATGAACTGTTTCAGAGCAATGGACATATTTCAGCCGTAGCAAAATCTCCTTAACGCTTCTATTGCATCGGTTAATTTGCCAGTTATACTGCGTCTGCGTCTCGTGTTAACTCTTGTATGCACAAGATAGTACTGGTTTTATTTGTAAAGAAACCATTTTTTATCGAAACTTCAAAACTCTAAGATCACTTGGTGAGGAAGATTGAATGACTAATGTTGTCACTTTAACAACATCTGTAAATTTCACAGCTATGCTGTACCTGCCCCTAGGGTAGTTTAACTCTTTTATGAAAAATAGAGCTCTGGCTCTGTCTGTGAAGACACTGGCATTTGATATGTTTTTCGGGGATATATTTTGGAGCGCAATGTTGTTTATCACAACCGTTGTTCTTAATCTAGTTTGTAGATCTCAATGATGTACGCCGTACTCGCATGTCGTGTAAGTGGCCAAAATCTTAGCATTAACTAATTAAACTGCATTATACGAGTTGAAGCAGTTGATCGCGTTCCACATAAGGCACACGGTACGGTGAAGTGTTAAAAGTCAATGCAAAGAGGAATAAAAACGGCGTCAACCCACCGAGTTATGTTCACGCGAGTATCAAGCCCGTACCCAGCAGAGATATTCAAAGGCTTCAATCGGTCTGGGAATCGCATCAAGTTTTGACTGATGAGGTAGAGCTCGAGCAGCATTACTGGTTCATCAAAGCATATTGAGTCGTCGCTCCACTTTCCAGTTTATTCATGAACTGGCGGCGGCATTATTCATGACTCAGTGGCGCAGCATACAGCAAAAACTGGAATTGCTGTAGAAGATGAAGCCGCCTTATTTCGAATTCCAGCGATTGGCTGTTGAACTAAGGAAAAGAACGCCCTAGAATGACTCACTTTGACTGAAAACTTTTACCACTTTCAGTTGAATTATTTATTTCTTTAAAATTTGATTAACCGATCTCCCTTGATTTTGAGATAGAGAATTATTTACAGAAAACGGCTTAAAGTTTTCTAGCGACCCACCAGCTAACTTCGACTAAAAGGGAACAGCTAGCGACGTGTACATTATTGAGTGAAGTTTTTATTTCAAATCGAGGTCTGGCGCAACGTTAAACAGGTTTTTATTCTAAAAAAATCTCTTACCACTTATTTGTACATTTAATTTACAAACGAAGCTTAGAAGCTGTCCAATAAATGTGTAACGAGCTCAACATTAACACGAAAAGAAAGCCTTTTTCCACTAAGATGCAGAACTTTGATTAATATCTACTTTTTGTACATTAAAGCCTCTCTCTAGGCGTAGTGAGCACGGATTACTCTCAGCTCAAAGTGGTGTTGATTTGAAAGTGCAAATTAATTTAAAATTCGAGATTTTTATGAGAAAAAAGGGAGCGTAAGGCAGTTGCGTAGCAAGATATGGAAATTTGTTTCTACACAACTATCATTAAACGAAAGTTATTTATTAGAAATTAGAATCTGATTACATATTGTACAATTAATATAGAAAATAACATACCAATTTTAGCACTGAAAAAACTTTCCCAAGTGCTTCCGAGCACTGAAATTAGCTCATCGTCAGCACGAAACTGCAAGACAAGTTGCACGCTCTGTTGCACGTAGGCGGAAACAATCACATAGTTTATCAATTTTGATTAGAATGGGTACAACAGTGGATGAAAAAGTAACAGTAAAAGCAGGAAAAATATTCAGAAGAGTAGAATCTGAAATGAAAAGAATTGAAAACGCTTATTAAAATTTTGACCAACTTTAACAGATTATCCTATGTAGCAAAAAAAAGGAACTATAAACAGAGCTGTCACAATCTTCAGGAATGGGCTTTCAAGATGAAAGAAAATACTTTCTGAAGGTTATTAAGATTCCTTTTCTAAATAAATTAGAATACTATCTGAAATCTATAAAGTAACAGAGTTAAATCGAGCTAAAATTCATAAATTGGGCTGAGGCACGAGATGATCACAAATGATCTCTGACACCACTATGGGCTTACGATGAACATGTAAACGCGGAAAGGCATACCTAGGAGTAAAGTTTCTTCAACCCTATTAGGGTCACGATTTTCGAGTGGAAGATTACCAAGCATTTAGTACACGGCCTATCACTGAGGCCAAAGTGCCTGTTAGCGAAGGAAGCTCCATACGAGCGTATGGAGACCACGAACATTTCATAAGTTCTCCAAGACATGCTGCTGCACACTGACTACACTGGCACCCATACACTGCATCGCTGGGCCTCACCGATGCGATTTGGCCCTTCACCGTAAACAAATTATCGAAAGGAAGAACATTCTCTTTGCTTTTTATCATACCGATCTGAAATTTCGTATTGAGACCGTTCATTGGATGTTGCGAGTGTAACATCCAATTGTGGGAAGTGTTTTATCATAGAATGTAACAATCGTAAACGAAATGAGGCATTCAGTAAAAAGTTTCTTGGAACATTATACTCAATTTCTCAATATCTTAATATATAATATTAAAACTCATGGTTTACTCAAAATGAGGAGTAGTAAAACTACTCCAGCGATCCAGACCCAGTATACACTCATGTCGCAGTGAACACTGACAGGCATCAGTGCTCGGTGGCGTTACTTTGAAATTTGGCGAGCACTACCGCTACTCGCTCTAATTGTAGCGAGCACTACCGCTACACGCTCTGATTGTAGCGAGCACTACCGCTACACGCTCTAATTGTAGCGAGCACTACCGCTACTCGCTCTAATTGTAGCGAGCACTACCGCTACACGCTCTAATTGTAGCGAGCACTACCGCTACACGCTCTAATTGTAGCGAGCACTACCGCTACACGCTCTAATTGTAGCGAGCACTACCGCTACACGCTCTAATTGTAGCGAGCACTACCGCTACTCGCTCTAATTGTAGCGAGCACTACCGCTACTCGCTCTAATTGTAGCGAGCACTACCGCTACACGCTCTAATTGTAGCGAGCACTACCGCTGCACGCTCTAATTGTAGCGAGCACTACCGCTACACGCTCTAATTGTAGCCAGCACTACCGCTACACGCTCTAATTGTAGCGAGCACTGCCGCTACACGCTCTAATTGTAGCGAGCGTTACCACTACGCGCTCTTATTGTAGAGAGCGTTACCACTACGCGCTCTAATTGTAGCGAGCGTTACCACTACGCGCTCTAATTGTAGCGAGCACTACCGCTACTCGCTCTAATTGTAGCGAGCACTACCGCTACTCGCTCTAATTGTAGCGAGCACTACCGCTACACGCTCTAATTGTAGCGAGCACTACCGCTGCACGCTCTAATTGTAGCGAGCACTACCGCTACACGCTCTAATTGTAGCGAGCACTACCGCTACACGCTCTAATTGTAGCGAGCACTGCCGCTACACGCTCTAATTGTAGCGAGCGTTACCACTACGCGCTCTTATTGTAGAGAGCGTTACCACTACGCGCTCTAATTGTAGCGAGCGTTACCACTACGCGCTCTAATTGTAGCGAGCGTTACCACTACGCGCTCTAATTGTAGCGAGCGTTACCACTACGCGCTCTAATTGTAGCGAGCGTTACCACTACGCGCTCTAATTGTAGCGAACGTTACCACTACGCGCTCTAATTGTAGCGAGCGTTACCACTACGCGCTCTAATTGTAGCGAGCGTTACCACTACGCGCTCTAATTGTAGCGAGCGTTACCACTACGCGCTCTAATTGTAGCGAGCGTTACCACTACGCGCTCTAATTGTAGCGAACGTTACCACTACGCGCTCTAATTGTAGCGAGCGTTACCACTACGCGCTCTAATTGTAGCGAACGTTACCACTACGCGCTCTAATTGTAGCGAGCGTTACCACTACGCGCTCTAATTGTAGCGAGCGTTACCACTACGCGCTCTAATTGTAGCGAGCGTTACCACTACGCGCTCTAATTGTAGCGAGCACTACCGCTACACGCTCTAATTGTAGCGAGCGTTACCACTACGCGCTCTAATTGTAGCGAACGTTACCACTACGCGCTCTAATTGTAGCGAGCGTTACCGCTACGCGCTCTGATATTATTATAGTGAGCGCTTCCGCTACCGCTACGAGTGTGGAGTGTATTGCTTCCGTCACATGCCTTGAATGCAACGATCTATGAGGAAAATGTCCGACCAGAAGGAAACACTCAATATCTGAAGTATGTTTCTGAGCTTTTTAAGAGAAGTGTTCTAATCCCTAAAGTGATCTGTTGTTACTCAGAAGATTGCCCTCAGAAGAAATTATCGTAACAAACATCGATTTAAGAGATTTGCGAGTGTGAACACCAACTTCTGAAGTGACCCACATTTCTCACATCCAAATGGACACCATCCTTCGTTTTAAATTTAATCCCCGAAGCGATTCTTGTTATCATGCAAAGTAATCTATGAAATTACTTAATGTTAACAATTGAGCGTTAAGGGCACCATCTGGATTTTAGAACTTTTTTCGTCCGATTCGTTTGAAAACTGGCCAGTTTAAGTATTTTTTGCGAGTAAACATGTTTTACTCATGTCAATTTTTCGATTTAGGCCTAATTTTTTTACGAAAAGTTAGTTTTTTGGTACATTTTTATGTATATTTCAATACGTATCAACTCATTGAGTTTTGATGCTAGAACAAAACCAAAGACAGTTTTAAAATTCTTGAAGCATTTTTAACAAAAGTATGTTGTAAAATTTTAACATTTAAAAAAAAATTTGTGATAAGCGATATTTTACAATTATATCAAAGGTACATTATTTTTGGGTTTTGAGCTATATAACTTTTCTTTTCTCAAATTTGGAAGAAAGCCAACATACTTCTGTTAGAAATGATTCAAGGATTCTAAAACTGTCGTTGGTTTTGTTCTAGCATCAAAACTTATTGAGTTGATACGGTTTGAATATTGAAGTTTAAATATTTTGGGTATAAGCCAAAACAAAATTATTTGTTGAAGTTGAATGTAATGGAAAATTTATGTAATTGAATGCAGTTTTAATTTTTATTTCGATAATTTACATGCATAACTTCATATTCACACTGTGAATTGTGATTTCCAAAAAAATACTAAAAAAATAAAATAATCTTGTACAATTATAGAATTTTTATTATCAGTCTGATTCTTATGAAATTTGACTGTAATATGTAAATTTAAAAATAAACAGAATTTCTTCTATTCATTTTTTGATTCAGAATTGGACATATTGTTTTTTTTGAAAATTGGACATATGTATTGATATTTCAAGACGTATCAACTCATTGAGTTTTAATGCTAGAACAAAACCAAAGACAGTTTTAGAATTCTTGAAGCATTTCTAACAAAAGTATGTCGTGAAATTATCTTTTTCCTGTTTGGTTTTCATTTTATATAGGGTCGAAATGGGGTCGAAAATTAAAAATTTTTGTTCCCTTACCCACCCAACCCCCCGGGGGGGGGAGGGTATCTAGTGTCCGTAGCACCATAAAATTTTAGGACCGAATAGTCCACCCCCTAAGGGTCCTTTTCCAACAAAAACATGAAAAATGTTCATCGGAGCGACAGGGGCCTCGGATAGTGGCCTTCATCAAAACTTTATTTCCAATTTGAGGCCAAGTAATTTTTTTAACACTTGACATGCGCACGAATCTCTTTTTTTTTACTGGACTAAATAAACTTATCCTCTTATTTTACACTTTGACAAGATATTTCATGCTCAACACCTAATCAACAGACTTCGATTCTGTTTATAACAAAGCGTCAGGGAGTTGATTTTATATTTTAAAAATCAAACGCGTGAGGTTTTCACACCAATAAAATTCTACATCACTGATTTGACGCATGTTTAGAAAAAGGATTCGAGGGCGAAAACTCTATTTCCAAGCGACGGAACAAGCAAGCCTGTATTGAATTCGCAGAGTTCCCGGATTAATCCGAACGTAACCGATGCTGCAATAGCTCACACAATCTGCACCGCAACCCTGTCCCGAGCAAGGCTTAATATGCGCGTTATCCAGTCAACGGATCAGGATGCTGGCGAATTTCAAACTCATTCCGAACGGCCATGATTATTGGCGCTGCTATGAGATGCAATCCGACGCTCTTCCATCGCCACGCTCAAATTTGAATTGATTTCTCCCGTATCAATGGCTCTCATTGAGTGGGAATTCGAGCTTGAATTATGTCCATGAAAACGGCTAAATGAGATTGCGTTAAACGCTCTGTTCAGTACAGAATCTCTGCGCGGATTATGCTGTAAATTCAAAATATATTTAGTGTCCGGTACTGGCGCGATTTCAGCATGCAGTACTTCATGGAGCACTTTTACTCTATAATTGATGGCTTCGAACACGAATTTTCCTTCTGCACCATAGTGTGCAGGGATAAAATTACACTCATCCAATTCAATTTTCTAATACATATCCAGCGTTGATACAAAAGTTTCAATTCTTCTAACTTTACCTGTCATTCAACTGAGGCCGGATTGTCAGACATTTCATATTGTCGTAGTAGCACAGTCGTCAGTAAGAAGTTCACCTGTCGATTTGGCTACCTTGCGCGCAGGTTTTCCGGGCCAAACTCTTCAAATTTCAGCTCTTTTGAATGCAATTTAAGCACACAGAGGTTGGCCACCTTGTATGGGTGTCATGCAGATGCTTGTTTTGCGTGCAAGGAAGTCAAGTCTACGAGTAAATTTCTATAGACTGCCATACCGCTAAGACAACACAAAAGTATAAAAAATCCGGCTACATATTTGGAGTTCTGACCAATAACGCTAATCCTATGAACTATTTTTTTCTTCCAAAATAAGATATTAACACGAGAAAGTTGAACTCCTTATTTTCAAAGACTTACGCAAATCTCTGGAATAGATTGATCCTCAAAGCTTTTATGGGGTTATTAGTGCTCTAATATGCCATTCCAAATTCATATATGATGTTGTTTATGTGTATCAGTTTGTTTTACAAATCCTTAATACCATTTTGGAACAAAATACTTGTCCAGAAATGTTCGTAAAGAATAATTCTATTTCAGGCAACATATTTTTACAGGGTTTTTAGTTCCAAAGTTTGTTATTGAAGTTTATTAGTAAATTAGGATTCTGGAAACATACATTCAGACTTTTAATTAAGCTCCGAATAATTGAAGCAATTTATATGAGTAACATTTACCGAGGTCGAGCAAAAGATTATTTTTTACACTCGTTTAAGGTCTGCTTGAAGAATTTTCACAGCACTATGCAACTGAGAAGTATGAAAATTTACCAGAAAAGTTTTTTCCTTGCAAAACCATACTTATATTGATTGCGGTTGAGGAAACTGCTTAAATTCGGATACGTAAAAAATATAAAAATGTGAAATCCTGCGTTCTGATCTATCTGTCTTCCTCCTTCCAATTTCAATTTCCAACTTCAATGAGCAGGTCTAATGGATTGTCACCGGATAGAAAACTTTTAGAACGTTTTTTTGTTACTCAATCGATACCTGCTCAGCAGCCGTGAATACCACGATTCATCACTTCCTCTAATGGAGGACAAAAACTTGGGAGGCATCGCATCTTTGGCCGTTGCGTCAGCGATGGTTAAAGTACCGACAGCATATGTCTACTTAGCATTTGTAAGTACATGCTAGAGTGGGCAAAAAAATGCTTCCTAGACCAGCATTGGTAAGCCTACAGAAGGCAGCGTTGATCGACGCTCGTCTATTCGTAATCTATAGTCCTCGCACACTCGTCATAATTATTGCTTATCAGTTTTGCTTTACGAGCTCTTGATTAGCCGGCATTGTCTTCTTATATCGACTAAAATAGCACGATCGCACCGCTATATTTTTCATCAGATGACTTTCAAGCTGCCGTCTACTCCTGAAGACACCTCAGATGAAACAGACGGCGGCAATAGTTCATAGTTCGTGCTTCCCTTCCAATCGCCGTCGTCGAGAGCACTCTTACGCTTTAGGTACAGTTTATGGGTTTGATCTACGGTAGGGACAATCTAACCTGGTTTATCCAACTGAAAAGGCTGTAGTTTACACGATATACCTCTCAATCGCTTCAATGGTGCCGCCAGAGCTCTCACCGTACCGATTCCAAAATGGGAGGTGAACGTCAAAGCAAAGGGAATTCAACTTTTTCGTCTGGATCAAAGAGTCCCAGCTTTGTTTGACATATTGATGGTCAACGTCTCCATTCATTCCCTCTCTACTAAGTTTTTAGTGCGTGAAGTTCCTGAAAATGAGGTCCTTCCCAGTTGTGAAAATCAATATCATTGCAACTATTCATTCAGCAAAAAGTTGAAAACACTCTCACCCAGATGTTTAGAAATAAGAGTCCTTCAACATAATTCGCGCACTCGTTTAATCGCCAGAGAACACGTAGGACTCCTCAGTTCCCTTCTCTCCGGTGTGTAAATGGTGCCTGTTTTCATCAGAGTACCGTGAATAATTGGCTTTCCTAGGTTTTACTCGCTGACAAAACTTGTCGGAAATGGTTCTTGTACAGTTTCATTGTTGTCAAGTTTACCTCATATATGTTTGAAACGTAAATGTGATTTTTCAGGAAAGTACACTAACGAATTAAAATACTGTATAATTCAAAATATTATTCAATTAAGCAATCATCATAGTTTTCAACGATAATGCCTCAATGACTCTTAATGAACAATGCCTTCGATTTTCTTATCACGCTAAGCATGACCCAGAATTTCTAACGATGAACACTTCAACAGGTGCTGAAATAGGCCTCTCATTTCGTGAATGCCATTTAGGCGACCGATGACGTCCTTTCTCCGCCAATAAGTATAATAATAATAATAATAATAATAATCTTTCCGAATGACATCGAAGCTCTACTACTAAATGACACTTTTGTTTTGACCTTTTCCCATCACATATGGTGGACCGCTGCCTGCACTCTCTGTTTGGTCGGAAACGCTTCCAAAACACAAGTACAAGCATCAATTGTTGGCGTTCAGGATAATTCGACGCGCTGCACTCTTGTCAGCGAATGATCACAAATGATGAACTCGTATACAAATTCTTAACACATTGGCACCTCTGAAAGGATCCACCGATGGGCCCGTTTGATCTTCCGTTAGCTGGAAAGAACCTATTAGGGATCACAAATCCAGCTATAAATGGTCGAAAAAAAGCGTGTTCCAGTTCTTCTTTTGTCTATTTAGATGTTGAATATTGAAATTGTATTTGAGTTGAGTTAAATACTTTATCGCAGTTTAACCTTTTGTAGTTTACACGCTAACTCTTTCATGTTTGACGGTTATGATCCACTTTGAAGCCTACGTTTGGTAAAGTTTTTCATATAAATCGTGTCCATACAGTAAATGCTTGGTTATGTTCTACATGAAAACCGTGATCCTTATCGGGTTAAAAAGTTTGACTCTTAGATGTGACTTAACAGACGTAATTTTCACATATTAAGGGTAGCATCTCCTGAAGAATTATTTCGCTCGACCAACATGAAGGGTAAATTGCGCTGCAACCTAAGTAATTGCAGTGGATTGGCGTCGCAGCTTGAGTAATGGCGTCAAAACTCGCAGACGCTTAATAGGCCACGTCTTACCGGTGGCATGGGCCAATAAATTGCGTGTGTGTCATCATGACCCAGTGGAGCGCTAACAATGGTTCGAGGAGTCAATGCGGCCCATTATGCAGAGCATGCGCATGCCTGCGCTGACGTGCAGTAGTTTGTAGGCGCAATGTTGCACCGGTACTTGCTCTGACAATTTGACGTTCGATTTGTCTTTGGACATATTTGTACACGCAACTGAACATAGAAGTGCGATTTCTATAGAAAGGGCATCGGCATTCGTTGAGTGTGGCGGAATTCTGGCGATATTTTGCCAACACGCCTTTACATTTAACGTCCGCCTGAGATGAGGGGTTCTTTTTGAAACTAGATTTTACCCTTGCTATCGAATTTTATGTTGGGAATACGAATCATTCAGAATGTAATTTTGAAATAATGTGTCATGATTTGCACTTCGGCCATTATTCGTGGGTGTAAGATAAATTCAAGAGCTTGAGCCTGTCAATACGAGGCAACAGTTCTGGATAGTAAACCTATCAATCGTTATTCACTTAAATCTACCAACAGACTCTCTTGCATGTGAGAGTTCTATATTTTTCCAACAATATTCTTCAGCGGACGATTTGAAATAGTGTGTTCAAAAACTTTAAAATATAATTGCTGTTGAAAAACATTGTTTAAAAGAGGACAAGTGCTTTTTTCATCATTATGTAATTTTGTTTTGTTAAATTCTTCGTACCAATCTCGGATCTGGGATACTAATCTCGAATACTAATCTCTTCGTACTAATCTCGAAGTCTCAAAGTTTATGTGGGCTATTTTTGGAGAAGACTCTTTCCGTCTTCCCTGTGAGACGCAGTGCTACTCAAAGCGCCACCCCCACGCAGCGCACAGCAGTCAGCCCGTCAGCAGTACGCCACCGCAGCGATTAAAGTGACGCTCAAATGTTTTACGCGACACGAGAGACGCCGATCACTCACGATATGGTTTCATGAATATTTTAACACATTCGATTTAATTTGAAGCTTTTTCTCAGCCTGCATGACATTAAGCTATACCGGCAAACCAAAAGAAATGTTCGAAGTTTTTCCATTAACGTAAGTTATCTTATCATTGCTAAATGTAGATCATTCTGGTGGTTTCTCTTGGCGTAAATGAGCGAGCTTGTGAAGGGTTTCAAATTTACACTGGATTGGCTACGAAAGTCCGTAAAATTTAAAGTGATTCCGTACGTGGGCTTCGGCGGACACAAATTTCGTTTAAATTTTATGTTTCTCGCTTAAGCTTACAGACTTTCATTTGGCTTAAGCTTACAGACTTATATTTACATTTGGCTTAAGCTTACAGACTTACATTTGGCTTAAGCTTACAGACTTACATTTGGCTTAAGCTTACAGACTTACATTTGGCTTAAGCTTACAGACTTACATTGACATTTGGCTTAAGCTTACAGACTTACATTTACATTTGGCTTAAGCTTACAGACTTACATTTGGCTTAAGCTTACAGACTTACATTTGGCTTAAGCTTACAGACTTACATTTGGCTTAAGCTTACAGACTTACATTTGGCTTAAGCTTACAGACTTACATTTACATTTGGCTTAAGCTTACAGACTTACATTTACCTTTGGCTTAAGCTTACAGACTTACATTTGGCTTAAGCCTACAGACGCGGTCTTTGCAACAGACTGCGGTCTTGAAAGTTTTGTTGCTCCTTATGAATAAGGTATGTTTGGTTATCAGCTGCACTCAATTAGAAAGATAAATATTTTTTGATGAAACAATGTATTCGTACTAAACATATTGCTATCATGGACACTCGTTTTGTTGCATAAATTTTAGCGTCAATGTACTCTCACAATACAAGGCGTTAATCTAGTATTATCGCTGGAACCAGGCGGACTTCAGTCATCTCTGCGACACTCTCGCACCACGTGATATTCAGTTTTATTGTCGGGAGGCTATCGAAATAATTCAGCTAAGTGAGCAGGCCGGTGGCTCGTGGCGCTGCATGTATGCTACCAGAAGCAATAAGAGGACGCTGGTCGATTGCCGCAGTTTTTCGGTCTGCCCAGAATTGCCCAGAAAATGAAATGTAGTGGAACTCGAATGAACTCACATCCGTGAGCGCTGCTCGCCTCAGTGGTTGCCAAAATGTGTTTAAGTATCCAGAACTGAGGCATTTAACGACGTTACCTTGAAATACCCAACAGAATGGGCTTCCGTAACAGCAGAGAGCTCATGCATATTTTGGTGCTTGTAAAACAATAATTCTACTTATACGATCATTTATTATTGATACCCTGCCGTGTAAAAAACTTATAAAAAGTAGCATAATATTCACGTAATCCATTTGTTCCTCTTCAGTGAAATGAAGAATCACGTTCATAAAAACTAAAATAGAATGCTAGCACACAAATCGGCTCTTGCTGATACATTAATGTGAAGAGCAAAAATTCCCTTATTTGTTCTTAACCAATTTTATGCATGCATGCATGCATGCATTGAGTGTTCTTACTAGGAAAGAAGAATAATTACTGCATCAAAGTATTTAAAATAAAATTCTGTGGAGTGGAACAACAGAATTTGACATCAGGGAAATTTGTCTAAGATTTTAGCACTGAAAAAGGTTTTTAAAGCTTTATTCACAGCTGGAATCTTTTCCAGATGAGCCCCGCCGCTAATGCAACTCATAAGTTCACCTACTTGTAACTTCCAAAATAATGCACCTATCGACTTCAAATTACTGTCAAGCGAAAGATTGAAACATTATTTCATTTGAGAGTAATTCGAACTTGATAGGTACATTATTTTGAAAGTTTCCAGTGGGTGAACTTATGTGTTGCCTTAGTGGCGGGGTTTCTCTGGGAAGATCCCAACACTGTACATTTGTCATATTTAGATTACTATAAGGAGAACCTTCATATTTTGTTGTGAACAGTTATGCATAATTCACATCGTAGGAACTTAGCCTACTGAGGGAAAATCCGCCGTGCAAAATGCTGAAAATTTTCCAGGGAAATGTGAGATGCAAAATAGGATTTTGTTCTACGTAGAAGGAAACTCTTGCATCTCCTGCAATTTACTATTATACGAACTTGATCGTGGGAGAGTCTTGCTAATAATTCAGCAACAGGAATACCAAAGGGATGAATACAGAAATTAGAGATTATATTACACTGTCACTTGTCTTTATGTGTAGCTTTGAAAAATCAATATCCCCTTCAATACTTTACTGCAAAGAACTATTCGTGCAATTTTTACACATGAAAAGTGCTTCGAACCCCGCACCGTTTATCAGTTAACCATGTTCGAAAAGATGAATAAAAAATAAAGCGACTCACAACAAATCGGACAGAAAAATCTGTAGAAGTTCACCTTCTAAACTATTGGCTTTATTTTTATCACCTGCACCTCTCAGGGAGCATAGGACTATACAAGGCTCAAGTTAGGATGGTCAATCCTACGGTATGAGGACTGGCGCCCCCAGGGGAGATACTGATGAGTTAGCTTAGGTATAAATGTTGAAGATACGCTCGAGGGACATCTGTTTTTTTGTGTCCACTTTTCTTCTTTCCATTTTCATACCTCCATCGTTATCTCTTCTTTATCCTATCTTCCTTTTCGGTACTGTTGTTTTTGTGTACAGGGTATCCTGAGCGGGAACATACCTAGTGCGTAGATTCCTCGTTCTCTAAAGTTCACATTGTAATGGTCTCTCCTCTTCGTTCTATTGAAACCGCTTTTGTAGTGGCTAGGGCGTCTCAAACTAACCAATATAATATCAATAATAGTTTCATCAACGTGTCCAGAACTTCGTTCTGCACCACGAGATGAAAGTTTGATTACTTCCACGCTTCATTTAATAAGAACTATGTCCTCTCACGCGATCCCTCGTGGTAACCTTTGAATGAACTACTCGAGTGATATTTTCTTTTACTTCTGGTTCATGTCGAGCTCTAAGCTCCGACTTAGTGCAATTTTAATGTAACTGGCTCTATAACTCCTTGAAATTGTTGAAGTTTACTTCAGAATACTCGGATTCCGTTGGTTCAAAGAAGACAGTCTCGTAACTCAATCTTCTTATGTGTAGCGGTGAATGCGATAGTACATTTGTACTAGCGTAGAGGTAAAAATGGATTCGAGTTAATCCTTCTAAACTAATTGAGTTTTGGTGAAGGACTTTCTGAAATAATATATTTTTTACTTACACCATTTAGTTTGCACTGATATGTAGGATACGCAGGAACAAAGTATTGAATCAACCTGCCTGAAGTTAAAATCAGCCATTAAAAGAGGAGTAAATATGGGCAGTTTTAAACTGTCCAGTTCTACTGCAATATTTTCTTTGCTACCAAATGAAAAAAAAATTCAAATGCTATTCATTCCACAAACGCTGCTATCGAGCCATAAATTTCTCATAAATTTGGCGCTTGATTCACCCTCGTTTCAAGACACGACAAATGCCCCAATCCAGTCTCAGTATTTACTGCAAAGAAAACCATTTTCACTGATCTATTGAATCAACGTGTCTTCTTTTTCTGATATTTTTTCCCACGACGCTTTCCAGACAAACTTCGAGAATCTGATAGCACTTTCTTATTCTGTTCTACATGTTTGTGGGATTGAACTGTAATCGATGGTCTGCACAAATAATACTATTTATGCCACACGAATCTTGCAACTTGACACAGTAATGAAGATGAGCATTAAACTTTACAGCATACAAATACTGTAGCTCGTAACCAATAATGAGCATCGTTTTATCAGGTTGTACAGTGATGCAATGGCAAATATCGCAGTGCCTGATTAATCACCGCTCTCATCAGTTTCCTTGCACCGTACACACGCCCTAACTCCTCAAAAGCAGTGCTGAAGAGGATTAATTGTCATTAAACGCATCTTGAGGAATTAGCGTTCCTAAGGGATGTGTTGGGCACCTGAAATACACTCAGTGGAGTACGCTGATAATGTCTGTCCTGGTCAGAATACCTTGGGAAACTAACGCTCCTCAACGAAGCTACAGCTACGCACTATAAATTTATTTGCATTTGTTGCAGGAGTCTGTAGGGGGCCCAGAGTTGTAAGGTAGCCATTAAGTAAGCTTTCTTTTTCGTTCTTCAAGTACGTCCCTGCCTCTCTCGTGGAGGAAGCCGTCGTACCCAGCGACCGACCTATTCCACGGGTGTCCGTCTTTTGTTTTTTCTCTTCATTTCACCTCTTCGTTCCATCGAGATGCTTACGCCTCCTTTTGCTAGAGTTGCTGGCTTTGTCAACCGAGGCACCTGGATTTTGCGTCTCTGCGGTGCCGCTTACACTTACCAAGTTTCTTTGCGATCAGCGCTGAATTGACCGAAAACAGAAGTTAAAACCAATACCTCAATATTTATAGCAAACGCCAGCGGAAAACTACGCAGCTTCCCATGGAGGGACTCAGACGCACGGCGATGCACGATTCCGGAAATTGACACATCCAGGATATTGAGGCCTGTTGCGGGATGCGTAAATAACAAAATAACAGATTCTAGAAGATTTAGGAAATTCTGATGTATTGAAGGAAACAGGAAGTTACTGAGTACGTCATGAGTCCAGGAAGTCGCATAATTTCACTCGCATCACTCATGATTCCAGAAGTTATGATTACCGAAATATGCATCCAATTTGTTTAAAATTTTCATTTTTTCAGTCTGCTGCAAAAATTCAGCAACGACAATCCACCTTGCAGAGCGCTGTTGAGGCTTTTTTTGTGTGGTCGTTAAATGAAAATATTTTTTGCCAAGATGTTTCATGGCATGGTTTCTTCGCCTTGTGCGATCTGATTTCGGAAAATTGGTACAAACTCTTTCAAATCACAAGTTTGAGAACTACTCAAACAATATATATAATATGCAATACTCAGTATTTGACTTCCTAAATTCAGGGTTTTATCTGTTCAGTAGTAGAATAAAACATTTGACAGTGCGCTGTTACGTTTAAAGTGAGTTTCCATACAACACTCGGACACTAGCTCTGTATAGGAACGTTGAAAGCTATTGGATAGCGTTAAGGTATTGTCTGAACCTTAACAGAACTGAGAGAGAATAGGCTTTAAGATAGATAATCTCTAGTTACTATTACGGCCAACTGCCGTTGGAAGCTAAAGCAGAATAAAAGTGCTTTTTCAGCGGCATAACATAGAATCAAACCCAGTTTTTTACTCAGCATTAATGAGTCTTGCAACTGAGATGTTTTAATTTGGGTACGGGTATACTTGATTCAATATGTAGCTCTGCCGTTTTAGCAAGAAAAATCGCTCATACTCCCCTAATTTCAAATGCTCTTAAAGGATTAGAATGAAGCATTTTGTGTCTCCGCACATATCCTAGCTGAGTTATTCAGCAGTGCACATTGCTGCGCTGGGCACGAAAGTGACACTTGAAAAAGACTTAGGTCTTGTTCTTTCAAATGATAACGCTCGAAATTCATGGATTTACATATTTATCAAGAGGGATAGATTCTATGAAGTAACATTAAAGATAATTTTGAAAAATATTCAACCATCGAAAAAGCTTCAAATGTCACAACTAGGAACTATTTTTACGTGCTTTGTGAATAAGAATATTATGGAAAAGTGAAGAAATGTTCTCATGAAATGAAGGGTAGTTTATAAATTGAAATATTTTCGGCAGTGTCCCTGTTACTAATTATATTTCCTTCATAGGTAAAGACGTAAATTGTTGTACATTGTGGAAAATTACATTTTATCTCTACTATTTTAATGTTCTGAATTGCACTATGTTTAATTAGAAGTGATGCTCCGAAGTAATGGACTCGCTTTTGACAATCACATTTGACAATCTGTTCTGAATGACGCGGAATAATGCTCATGTGTACTTTTTGAAATACTAAAAATACATTTGCTCGAGAATCTTAATGAAAACGTCGATAAAATATGACATGACTAGAATTTAATTTGACTTTTAAAAAATCCTTAATTTTGAAACGCTTTACTAAATCAAAACTGAGACATTCACCGTACGGCGGTGCAGCGCAGCGAGCGCCAGGCCTATATTCCGAAGCTTGTCCGGCCCGAAAGTCGATTTTGGGGAGACTCACATCATTCTTTTCCGGGAAATTTGCTCTGGTTTGGGGCTATTTTTCAATAGGGTAACGAGATGGCTTTATGCGACCACGCATCGTGGAGGGAATACGAATCGCTCAAGGAACTGGCAGCTCACAGTCGCGGTTTCATTTTCGATGTACTGTAGGTCTTGTGTTCCATACCATGTCATCTTCAACACTCATGTACTTTTCCTTACCTAATCTATCGTTATAACCTATAATGTTACAGTGAAAAATGTAAAACTTTCAATTATGCTTTTAAGTTTAGCTTCTAGCCTTGAAAATGATGATCAGTTATTATCAACCCCAGTTGAAATTCCGTTAAAGGGTGAATTCAACTTACCGGCAGAGTGTTCCTTCTAAAGTAACTCTGCACGAATGAGCTTTTATCTGGCTCACCTCACAGGTGGCGCTAATCCACAAGCCAGCCGCCGACTCGGACAGCGTTTCGTTCGGGCCAAATTTGATCTCAGAATCAAATAAAGAGGGTAGCCTGAGTCGGGAAAAGGATTTTAGAGCGCACATGATGCACCGCCGCGGCTGACAACTGATGCCTCTGAGTTTCAGTTTGACTATTCTACTTGGAGTATCGCAGTTCACGCGTCACGCTAGTCAGATGTCAACGTGGCAATTTATGCGCGTACATACAGTGTGGTCAGCTGGTTCTCTAAAGCTGCTGCTTGTGGGAGGAACATAAACGCTACTTCTGGAAAATTGTTTGTGCAATTAGGAAAGCAAAACTGGCGGACTTAAGAATCAGCATGCCTGAAATTTCATGTTTATTAAACTTTTAGTGGGAAAGCATGTATGAAACTTTAAAAAGACTATATTTTTAATGGTTAGATTAAAGTTGTTAAACGAAACACGAAATTTATCTGGTCTACGGATACTTATACGACAAAAACACGTACAGCACATGACAAACATATTCAACCAAACAATTTAATACTTAATATACAATCTAAAACTTATTGCACAATTGAGTAGTTTTTCTTTTATCACTGTTCGGAGAATTCTTCAACGCGATGAAATTACACGTTCGAACGTTCGCAGTGATATAAGCGGGCTTTATTCTTTGCTCATTCTTTTCTCGAGTGTGCGAGATTCTTCAAACTTTTTTACACGATTTGATCCTTAATTTAATGCTCCTTAAGCATTGAGACTTGGCAATTGCTTTGCCGCTGGAAAACGCGGATTTTTACACACATAACCATACAAGGCCTGAATTAGTCGAGTGTTTAGGGCCGCTGTTCTTTTGGAGCGTCAATTTGTAATTTTTGATTGAGCGCTCGGCACTCAGGGTGAGAGTCTCCTTCAAACTGTCATGATACATTGCACCAACCATTTTCCCTTCAATGACTGGAGTCCCCATTCCCATCTTAGCTGGAGCAGCCCCAAAAATTTATTATGCTGTCGCCTTTGCACCTCAGAGCTGGTGTGATATTTTTTAGGTTGATAGACTGACCTCTCCGTCCTCCAAATATGGCGAGCGATACCACATCCAAGCAACTTCATTTTGATTTCATCCGAACAGACGACGTTTTCAAAACTCATTTCCTTGGTATAAATGATCTTTCGCACATTTGAAACGACTTACATCATACTGTCCAGTTAACAGAGTATTTTTACGAGGTGTTCAACTTCTGGTGATGTTCCTGTGGAGCTCGCCACTGATGGCTCTGTAACTTACTTTTGTCCTGGAAACTGCAACATAAATTTTCTCACTTTTTCGAGAAATCATCGGCTAATTTCTGCCTTGCAGGGACTACGTTGTATCTTCACGGAGAACAAAAGCGAGATCCCGTGAGGAAAATTAAGGAAGCCTTCCTTACGTTGTTTTGTTGAAATAGAGTATGTTTTTGTTTTATTACGGATCATTTTTTTCGGTTCGCTGCTGTTTTTTCAGAAGCTGCTACTTCCTTTTGAAACTTTTATCTCGCTCAGAAACTTTTTTCAATCTTGCTGTTTGTGTGTGCAGGGTGTGATGGCACCTCATGTGCATAGATTCCCCATTCCCTTAATTTCATCCTGACATCCAGAATTCCATAATAGTTACCACAATTTCATAAGGATGACTTCCTCTTTTCTTTCTTGGCTACGCATTTGTTGATTTTAGGGAAGCTTAATTATCTCGTAATCTAATCTAGGCTAATTTTTAACTTATTTGAGTGTGTTTTTACGCGCTCGAACATGAATCACGGCCTACGATCATGGTAAGTGCAATGCATTATAAGAATTCATAGGAGAATCTCACTGTGAGTGCCGAGCGCTCTATCAAAAATTACAAATGGACGTTCCAAAAGGAAAACGGCCCCCAACACCACTCAAATTCGGGCCTTTTATGGTTAGGTGCGTAAAAAGTCTGCATTTTCCAGCAGCAAAACGAATTGCCGTCTCAATGTTTAAGGAGCATTCAAGGAACCAAATCAAATCATGTTCTACGATCAGCGGATGCGCATTTGACCTTGGGAAGTTTGCGATTGTACTGTATTCCTTTCAATTTATGATTTATTGAATCTACTGTAGAATTTGCTATATTTTAATGGGCAGAAACCCCTTGTATGAAATTCCTTCCCGTGACGGAAACTTTTCACTCCCGGGAAAATTCTGGCGCCTGTTCATACTCCAGGTATGATTTGTTTAAGACGACCTTCTGGAACGGGGACTTTGGTTCGAACTGACCGAGCAATTTTTTCGTGAATAACTCACATTGTTGTTCTACAAACGTCTGAAATGTTAAAACATTTCTTTCGTGCAATATTCTTTTAAACGGTAATATTTTTATTCTCCCATCATTTTTCTGAAATGGAGCTATATTTCTGTAATGTCATATTCATGTTTTTGTGGTATATGAATCCGTATACCGAAAAATATTGTTTTCCCTTTTACTTTTGTAGTTCAACGGTTAAGAAATGTAATGTGTCAAAGTTTCGTGTATGTTGATATACCCAGAGTTTATTAAACGTCAAATACGAGTGTGGGAAAACTTCTGTCCTCACCCCAGTTTATCCGTCGAATGTTTCCTACAATTTCCCAATCAGCCCTCTAGTCATTCGGTCACTAGTTCGTACTATGCAAAGCGAATCAAATATCCTAAAATTTACACTTAAAAAATGATGAAAATGAAAAAAGACATGTGATTAAATTGAAAAATTCGAATCTGAAATTTACACCAAGAAAATGACATATATATGAAAAAAAGAAATGAGTAAATTAGAAAATACCTTAGCAGCCAACGACGAAGAGGAAAAATAGATAGTTCAGCGACTGATTTAATTCCGAAGTGCGTTTAAATTCTTTACGTGTGTTTATGTGAGTCTCATTTTGAGTTTGAAATAATTGAGTTCGAGATAAATTTGACAGTTTTATCATGAAAAAGAGAAAGTGCTTGGTATCTATAAAATTTTATCGATTTCAAAGAATTTCAATAGGCAAGAAAATTAGACTGTTGTAGAAGAATTTTTTATCAAAAATTATCGTCATTAGCGTGTATTACAGCCTCAATCCAATCTCGGAACCGGGAGCAAGCTGATTTTACACTTTCCTTGGAAGACCCTCGAAAACCACTTTAGTTCTATCAATTAACTGGTTTCTTGTACTACTGACACGGCGATTGGTATCTTTCTCGACAGCGCCCCGTACATAATAATCCATCGGATTAAGATCAGGGTTAAGATCAGGGAGGTCGAACATTGGGATTTGAGTCCATCACATCATCCTCTGAAGATCTATCCAAATGTTAAGATCAGGGAGGTCGAACATTGGGATTTGAGTCCATCACATCATCCTCTGAAGATGCGCATCCAGAAACCATGATAATTTGGGGAAGTTTAGTCTCCTTGTAGCCTCGTAGTCTCTATTGCAATTCTTTAGTTCATGCCGGATTTTTTTAGTGTTCAGGGGGCTCTGAGCAGTGACCATAATCTCTTTATTTTGATGGCCGGCGCGAATCCTCGTGATACAAATTATTATTATCTTCTATGGTTAAGGTGGCTCCCAGTCATCCATTCTTGCTGTCATCGTGTATATGAATGAAGGAGAGTTTAAACCTTAAACTCAAGCCTAGTTGGGATGAATAAATTTTAAAAATCTGTAAAAAAATCAAATGTAATTTTGTCAAATTTATCCCGTATGTACTAAAATGATTAAGAGTTACCTAATACAACACCATTACACCATTGAACTCCGTCCAGAGCAGCAACGTCCCAACTATGACGCGATGTTGACAATTAACTCACTTTCATGCTGTGCACAAACGTACCTAGAAGGGTGCTCATTCATAGATACCGCTTTTTTATTTTCGCTGTTTCTTCTATTCTTCTTATATATACGGTGTTGTATCCTCAGGGAGGTAGGAATACCTTCATGAATTGATTTATTTTTCAGTGTTCCCAAGTATTCATTGTGAGATGTATCTCAGAACTATTTTCCATTTTTTTGTAATGATAAACTTTCCGAACGTTGAACTGAATAATTATACAAATTTCACAAAATACAATTCGATCAAATTTGCAGAAAATTCCTCCAAAATGTGAGGAGTTCAAAATGATCGTGAAAACAAAATAAATTCAGCCACAATTCGAATGGAGCCTTGCTCGGATGCAGTTTATTCTGAGACGGGAGTCAAAAAACGAAAGCAAAGCTGTGTTTTAAGCCTGCGTAACCTGGAGGCGAATATTAGCACTTCAAATAAATTATTCTGAACAACACTTGAATAATTTCTTAATCCATCTTACTTGAGACAAGTTTCACAATTTTTATAAGGTATAATAACCTGTTGACAATAAACTATTCATCTCTTAATAGTACAAAGATTTAAATGAGATGAGTTATATGAATAAATTGAAATGAATTAAAAATACTTAATTTATGATTCATGTAGTTTGATTCAACCATACCAAGGGCAATTGATGAAAGCCTTATGACGTCAAGTTTATTTATCTAGCGTTTTTGAGGCAATATACTTGTTATGTTTACTATATATATATTTATATATATACAATACTGAAGTGCATTGTGATTCTTTACGTGGGTTTATGTGAGTCTCATTCATATATATATATATATGTACACAACTCTGAGACTGGCTTAAAACGCGCTGTGTAAATAAACTCGATATTTTAAGGAGGTCACTAATTGTTCAAGATATAGTTGAATCAAATTACATATAACATAAATCAAAGATAGAGGAAGTTTTTTGAATTCATTTCATCATATTCAAATGACTCACTAAATCACTTTCATCGCAGTATGTAACGCAATCTCCTTTCATGCATGCAGGAGTTCGAGTGATTTCTTTGACATGAGCGAAGACGAAAACCATTTGTTAAGCTTTTTTGAAAGCCGTATCTGAATAATAATCTTAGAAATCTTCCATCTTCCTAATCACTTATCCCATTGAGCTGCCTCAGCTCACTATGCATGCACACAGCCTTGCTGCTTTGCCGCGTCTGCTCAAGAGGATACAACTATTGTATCTGTGGGAATTAGGGCTCCCACGGGAAAGATGTGAGGCCTCGAGCTGAAGATTAGATCGGGCTTACTTTACTTGACGTAGAATAGTTTTTTCTTGCATATTTTATCGGTTTACTGACATAATTTTTTTCAGAACGTACTTTAATTTTTACCTTGTTTCAGGAACTCATTTCCTAACTAACTGTTTCTATGCGCAGGAGAGCATGAATGGGAATATACCTTGTACACAGATTCCTCGTTTTTTTAACTTCATATTGATGGTGCCTCGCTCCATCCTCTCTTTGGAATACTTTTGTTATAATTAGGGGAGGGTAAAAATTACTACTAATATAATTTTATGAGGAATTGTTTACCTGGAAAAAGATTACTTCCACTCATTTTATCATTTCAAATTTAGTTGCAGCTGGTTGTTGGGAGACTTAGTGTTATGAGTCCAAATCCGGGCAATTGAAAAAATGTCGCGTAACCTTTAACTACTGTAATCCTTGAAAAACAATAATTTTTCAAATCTTCCTTCCTTTCAAATATCGCGAGGGTCCATGCAGTGGGTAGGGGGGAAGACGGCCTTCATATTTTAAGCTTTCATGTTAAATGCGCATATGGCAGTCTTCTACTCTTAGTGGATTTCATAAAATTACAGCGAACGCAATGCGGCTTTTACGACTCAACGAAATTTTTAGTGCGTAATCTCTAGAGTTGATATAACCCATACACCTAAGAAGATCAGCACGGCTTTTTAGCTCATTCACAGTTTATAAAATTACATTGCTTTAATCGTTAGATTCTACTCCATTAAAGCCTCAACTGAGTGAGCGTAAAATGAATCCCATACAAAGTGGTGAACATTGAGTATGTGCATCAGAGTTGTGCACCTCCAAAATTATTCTGCTTGCCGGATTGAATCCTAATGAACGTTCAGAGTTAAATCATACTCGAAGAAAAGTTTGCAATCCTTCAGCTTTTAAAGCACGAGACTTTCATACCCAACTAGCGTAAACTAGTTACGCTGTCTAACTTCTGCAAGGTCTAACGAAAGCCAGTCAATCTAAGCAATTAGTGCTGACAACGAACCGGACTTTAGCGAAGCTTGCTCAACGTCACTCGACAACAACGCATCAACTTATATCTATGGGTATAAAATACTTCCTATGTACATTTTCTGGTCATTGTATATACAGCATTTTAGGATGCATTAGAATTATCTTCATCTAAGACAAACTTTACTACCTTTAGAAAATCACAAGGGTTGCATTTGAACGCTGCGTAAGCCCATCTCTATAAGCACGTGCACTTATTTAATCATGAAGTCGTCAGCTTATGTCGACCCTTAAAACAACCAAATTATCTCTCCCCATGGCAGTGATGGCGCTGGTAGCTTCTCCGTGCAGCCGACCAATGATCGCTTCCAGTTTGTGCGAGCTGTGTTAGATTCGCTCGGAATGTTTCTATCCAAATCCCACTTGCCTTCAGAAGAAGTTTCGTAATTGACGTCTCCGTCTGCAAAGCCGGCAAAATTGAAATACCTAGTCACTGCGCTGTAAAATTTATTTATTTATTAATGAGCTGTATGTACATCGTGGAGTGCATGGAACAAAGCATGCGTCAAGTGAGCAGCAGCCAAAGCAAATGAACTTCTCCAGCGACTAGCCGGGCACCCATCCAAGCCCGGGCTGAAGGGTCCGTGTTGTAAGAGGCGAACAGAAGCACGACCTCATCACACGCAGGCACACACGCGGAAAGCCGCAGGCACCCCTCGTAAAAACATCGCTTCTAATGCGAGATTCGTGCTCCTGGTATAATTAATGGCGCGAAAGGCTAATTTTAAAGGCATCAGTTACTGCATGTAATGGACATCCTAAAGTGAAGTTTATTTTTAAAGGCCCTAATTATTTCTACTTGAATATTCCGACCCTGATGTTTTCCTGACAGGAGAATCTCATCATCGCCTAGCGAACTCAAGTTTGTGACGGAAATAGTTGTCTCATTTCACGCCACTTTTCTAATTAACATTCTTGGCTTACTGGAGGTTACGATAAAAAATATCAAATTCACAAATGTCCTCCTAAGTCCGGGAACTTCAAACCGCAACAGCACAATTTTCTCAGGTCGTACAGGAATGAGGGAGAAAAAGCCTTGTCCGCCGCTGTGTTCTCCGAAGTGAAAAACTAATTAATCATGGCAACTCCAGCTGATTCTTCTGTGAGAAAGATACAGTATTTTCACGTGTTTTGCGGTACTGAGCGTGGTTCATGTTGGGCTGGAGAGGGGAATTCACTGCACCGTGATGAATATTAGTATCCGCATTTGCGTAAGCCCTCTCTTCTAAAACGAACGTGTGAATAAATTCTTTGAAAACGAGTGATTTTCGTGTACTGCTTTGTTATGTAATACTGAGAAATTACTTTTTGCTATATGTTGATAAACACTTAAACAAATTACACAGTTTATTTCCTCGAGCTGTACATCAGTATATAATTACTTAGAACTATTTTCATTACTTAGAACTAGTCAAGTCGAAATACTTGTGAGCCCGATTCAGTTCAGTGACTTCTAGGGTTACTTATGGAAACCTTAACCTACGATTAAAATTTCATTTAGTCAAGTTAGCTTGACTTAAACGAACACCAGACTGGTCGAATATAGCTATCGTTCATAAATATTAGATTAATTTCACTTACCATATTGAGGTATAATGAAAATGAGGTCCGTATTTAAAAAAAATAGATTTAGGATTAATTGTGAACCAGAGCAATAGGCATATCATTTTGAACGATTGAATAAAGGGGAGACAGATATTTTTCTACGTGCAGATTAATCAATACCTGCAGATGAGAAATGATGTCAAGACTCTTTTAAAATGCTCCATGATAGTTTTTCTCGAATATTTTAAAAAACATTGAAATTCCAAGCCTTAATTCCAATAAAGTGAATACTATTTTCAGGCTGGGTTTTTGTTATAGAAAAGGGGCATAATTTTACTTTAGTTCCTTGATAGACAATCGTAATGGATTGAGAAGATCCTAATTGTTCAAGATCTTTATCACCTTCATCATTCAAAGGTTTTTAAAGGAATTTACGAGAGGAAAGCTGATTCATAGCTTAAGTAATTCTAGGTATATGTCAGACTTATTTATGCGTACTTCGTATTTCAAGTTACTTTTTGTTGCTCTTTTTGTAGTCTGTAAAGAACGTTTGTTTTTTGTCAGTCCAATGGCATGCTTCTATTGGAGGAATAGATAGACTAATGTTCTGTTCAATATTTCTAGGGCTTCTTCAGGAAATGCATTTGCTACATTACTGAGAATTCTAGGGATTTAGATATTTCAGTACTAATATATGAGACATGCTCTTTAAAAGTCTCATTCTTATTAGTGATACTCATAAGAAATTTGAAAGACTTAGTTACCTCAATCGTACTATCACCGAATTAGACGAGTGGAACCGCTGCATTTCGGTTCATGAATATGTTTGGTAGAGTATGTGTAGTTTTAGCGACATGATTAGATGTTTTATGTACTTTGAGCGCGTCGAGACTTTCTAGGTTAAAATTTATAGCTTTGGCCGTCATTTTATGCTGTACACTCCTATTGGTTGAAAAGAGAGTACTTTCATCATTAAAGAGTAAAAATTCAAAATATAACGCACATTTAACAAAATCGTTGATAAATATAAAAACTGAAGAGGTCTCAAAACCCAGCTTTGTAGGCTGCAATGCCCAACATCAAGAAGTTAGAGGGATTTACTAATTCCAACAAATTGTTTGCGATTCGTCTCGCAGGATCCGAACTAAAGATGAGCAACTCCTCCAAAGCCGTACCATTGGAATTTCGAGAGTAATGTGCTGCTATCAATACAGTCAAACGCTCCGCTAAAGTCGAGAAACACGAAGCAAACAATATTCCATCCTTTGATATTATAGTAATTATACGACAGATAATTTTAGAATGGTTTGCGTTGTCGATATTTCAACATCAGAAGCAATACTGTTTATAATAAAGAAATAATTTTTCTTCGGAGTAAGAGTACACTTTCATAAAAAGAATTTTTCCGATATTATAGTAAAAAATTAGTATGACAAAAACTGGTCTATAATTGATAACATTGATTTTCACTCCATTTTTGGGATTAAGCATCACGATTCCCATGAAGAAGCGAAGCAAAATCTAACGAGATACGAGTCGCCTTGGTGATTATAAGGAGCAGTCATTTATACAGAGCATTGTATTCAAAAGGCAAGATGTTTTTCCGCATTCTTTACGTTTGAGAAGATCACAAGTGGAACGTAACAAATTATTACATCATGGCAATAAGGCAAATTAAATAATTCTGCAATTATATTGAATTCATTTAAGAATTATGGACAGGGGGAAGGCTTGGGGAGCCGGTTAATCATTCCTAAAATAATGCGATTACCGCTTACGAATTATTCGTGGAGAAGATTTCTATATGATTATACTCTACAGTAACAGTTGTAATTAGTCTCGAATTTATAAATTTTGGTACATACATATGTTTTTCGTTGTGAATGATAGCCAGTATACTTTTCTATTTGAATCATGTTCTTTCTGTGTCGTTTTGTCAACTTCAAGTAACTTACACATCGAAGTTGCTCCTCAACATATGCTTTCGTAAATTTATTTAAACTGTTCTTGGATAGATTGGACTGCAGTTTCAGTTTAATACTGATAAATCTTTTGTGTCTGTCATGAAATTTTTGAACATTGACGTATCTACAATTTGTAGAATCATTCAGATTCAGATATAAAGCGTTGAAATGATTGGTATTTATGCCGATATCTGCAAAAATATCTTCCTGATTAGTCTTTAAACTAAACAAGAATGCTAGATAGTAGCAGAAATAAATGAAATTGAAATGATCTCGAAAAAAAACTTAAATGGAAATAGTATTAATTGAAATTTAGTAGAAACTTAATTATAGGCAAGGAAGAGAGAAGGAAGCACACTTCCTTAAAACTTGAGTCCAAATCAAGATCTAAGGACGGCCACTTGTACGGACATTTCTATGAGTGAAGTCAATCAAACTTTCATTACTTAGACGCTATACGTAAGATACCCATGCAAAAAAGATAGTGTGAGGGGTTTTATTTAGATACAGGGTTATAACATGATTAAACGAGAAATATATTAATTAAAGTGTGTGTAAATATGAAAAAAGAGAGATAACTTTTGTATCTTTGGCGGGGAAAATTATTTTTCAAGAATTTCGTTCGCGGTTTTATTCATTTGTTGCATTAAATGTTCGTACAGATCCTTAGATGTGTTGATTGCTTGAATGTTGGCCTTTTGCATAGGCTGGTTTGTGCAGAAAACGCTGATGTATGAACGATGTATGAAACGCTGATGCATTCAGAATGACAGAGTCATTCAACCAACGAGAAAATGCTTTAAAACGGATGAAATGAAAATGCTAGTAAATACATCTGTCATAAAAGCCCAAATAACATTCCTCGCTTTTATTCAAAGGAAACGATGCAATTGACGAGCAAATGATGCTACAGAGCGAAGATCCCATGATCATCTAAGAGTTTCCACCTTTCATACAGACGCTCGTAAGAATGTATGTCTATCTTTCCGTTCCATCAGCGCTCTTCTTATTCTATAACTGAAATATATCCTGTTTCTTGCGCTGCTAATGCATCACAACATTATTCACATTATTCGCTGAGTTCACAATATTGACCTCTGCAATCTGAAAGGAGATTACTTTTGCGAAATAATTGCCTCTGACAAAGTTAACGGTCGTCAATTATTGACTTAGATCCGTAAGAAAAATTTATAATCAACTTTTTACTGGAAGATTAGAAAAATTTGGATTGCTCCTCCCATTTTCGTTTTGCAAATTTAATTTTTGTGCAAAATTTATGATAAACACGTAATCATTTGAGTAGAACTGTAAATCATCTGACTTAAAATAAGAATTTAGGATAAAATTTCGAACAGCCAAATGAGTTACATGGCTGACCAACACTTCCCTTTGCCTTCACTGCTCCCAACATCCCAGCAGCTTCGTTCCAAAATTATTGAGACTGCAAAGCGCTGGGGCTTTAGCTGTGTAGGCCGGACAAATCAGCGGAGTTACGGCAGGACTAAGGCCCACTTTGTGACCAAAATGATGTTGCTAGGTACAAAGAAAATCTGTTAAATTCGTGGAAATATTCAGCCTCACCTTGCACGTAATTGAGAGAACTGGCATCTCCGTTTAATTCGAGTACTGGAAGAATATCTTTGTCTGGAAGTCATTTATTTCATTGAGTTAACTTTTCGATACCAACTATTTTGGAATGCTGTATCTATTGCTTCTCATTTTTCAGGTTTTCTCGCGCTTGCATGGAAATTGTACTGTGAAACATATCCATCAACACACAAAATACAACTGAGGCTTGAGTATTTTCAGATGGGATTACATGGAAGAGTTGCTCATTGAATTCCATGAATTCACATTTCAAAAGTTTTGCAATCCGCTAAAAGGTCCTCTGTAAATTTCTATCGGATTTTCAGAGTTATACCAGCATAAAAACTCTCCATAGCCATGGA
This sequence comes from Morinoia aosen, assembly GCA_030386875.1. Taxonomy (NCBI): domain Eukaryota; kingdom Metazoa; phylum Arthropoda; class Malacostraca; order Amphipoda; family Talitridae; genus Morinoia; species Morinoia aosen. The sequence continues at coordinate 11,215,842 of CM059562.1, forward strand.
ATTTTGTAATGATGAGCTTCGCAGTAATAGCTTGACGTATTTTATGCAAGTGGCTCAATGCATTGCGTATTTGCCTTACTTTTGCAACCCGAACTTCCGCAATGAGAGGTTCAATGAAGGAGGGAGGCAGCTCAAAGATCCTCATGATCAGAAGCGTTAGCAACTAGAGTTTGTCCAAATAGAGTATTGTCTTTCAAAGAACGTCGTCATATTGGAACAACTAATCCTAAAGGCTACTGTGACCTCTGTAACCTAAGTAATTATGGACATGCTTCTGTTTCTTGAACGACGCCATGCACGGGTGATGTCAAGTAACTTCGTGTTCTGAAGGCTAGCCATGCATATTTATTGATACCCCTCTCCATTTGGACTAAATATAAAAAATCTATATGGATCTGAATGAGTATTGCTGTACTTCATTTAATGATCTCCGGGAACATAGTTTTTAAAAGTTTGTCATCATAACCCTTACATGCAGGAAAAGAGAAAAATTTTTATGTTTCTTAAATGATGGTGGAAATTCTCTTGTCAATTGCTCTCATTTTCTCAGTGTCATGGGAAAATCAGTGAATGAGTTAATGATCAGTGTAAGTTGGTAAATATTTTTGGCATCAAGTATTATAACTGTACTAGGTAACTACATTCAATTGTATCTGAGTCACCTATAATTTATCCTAGTAAAAGTAGGTAGACTCTACTTGGATTAATGTTCAGGAGCGAATTTAAGCTCCAATTAAGTTTGTTTTCTTTTTGAACACCATCGTTGAAGATGTAATCTTTTCTTGAAGTACGTTGATCGTTACTTTAATTCTTGTCTTCAATTTCGTCGCATTTGCATTTCTTAGTGGAATAACATTTTGAACTTTTATGTTTTTTAAGGTGGAATAAAATTTAAATGGCTCATTAATTTTGAGTTTGACATAACGCCTTACCAGTTTAGCAGCTTATACATGTTATTCTGTGAATATGAAGCAGGACTTAGAATCAAATTTTCAGTTCTGTCTACTACTCGTTTTGGCAAATTTGTAGCACTTATGCTGAAGAAGAATGCAAAGAAGTTACTTCATTTTCTTTCGAAAGCATTGCTTGTCATGAAAACAAACTCATTTTCAAGGCAGTTTTTCGTTTCCAAATATTTTTCAAATAATCCCAAGACGCAGTACGAAGCGTTTTCCCCAATTTACGTGTTCTTTTCATCCCTAACAGCATAAGATACGTACTGACTCACTAAATCTTTTAACAAAAAGTGGCCATTTACATAAAGTTTCGGTTACCTAAAACCTATTGTTTTTCTGTTTTGGGTCGTTCAAATATTTTGTTTTCGACTTATTCAAATATGAGCTGGAGTCTCACTTGCCTAACACCTGGTGATTAAGAGTACTAGCAGCTGACGATTTATCCAAAACAGGGCTTTTGGTCGCTCAAAGAACGTTGTCTTTTTTTTGAATTACTAATCCTGAAGGCTTCTTTGGGTTCTGTTCCAGGCACATAGTGTAACGGTAACAAAACCACAGAATAACTTATACGGTAATTATACAAACTTATATTTATTGAATTAACAAAAAATTAGCGTGTTAAATAATTTACAGATTTAATAGTTTTAAAATGAATTACATTTTGATCGAAAAGAAGAAAGCCCAGCATATTATTTAATCGATTCACGTTGCTAGTGCGTGTTCCAATGTAAACCCTCTGTGGATTATATGTTCAGTTGGTGAAGTTGTAGTTGTGCCTCACGGCCTCGTGTTTTTGGAGCAAATATTTCAGTCATGTTCCGACGGAAAATTTTTTGTTGACGGATGATGCATTGCATCTTTGAAGCCTTGAGCAGCTGTCTGAAGCAAACGATGTCCACCAAGGTATGGTGGACTCCCTTACTTATGTTTCTTGTATGTTAATGTCGTAGCAGTAGACTCATGGCTCCATCTAGGGTTTATTCAGAGCAAAGATTTCTAATATTGGCCTGTTCTCTTCACATCTGGAGATCTGTGTGTCTTGTCAAAATCTCTAAGCGCAGCGTATGCATCTTTTATAAATTCAACGAGCATTTTTGATCGGTTGTCCGCCTCGCTAGCGTGCGACAACATGTCACAAACTAGCACACTGTCGTCGGAACTCATCTCTTGTAAGATTATTAGGGTTACAACATGGCTTGAAAATGCCAATTGCCGACGTCCATCTTCAATGTCTCTGCTAGTCTCACTATTAAAATCTTCCAATTTCATGAGTGAAATGGAAAGCAAGTAAATCACCAAACTCTCTGTACAATAATTTTAAGATGATTTATTCGCCATGCATGTCAGAGCTACGTCGAAGCAAACGCCTTCATACGATCTTTTCGAATTATAAATAACATAAAATATCAAAGACGCCACTAAACGATTCTGCTTTTAACCAAAAACTGCATGTAACTACCATAAATAATGACTCGAATAAGTGGGGAAATAACGATCATATTTATAAAACAATCAATTTTAATTCTAGGAGAAATTTTTTCCTTTTCCAAATTTATACTTAAAGCAGTAAAAAATGAAAACGTAATTCAGTATAAGTCAACTTTCTGCAGTTGCGTTAATAAATACTTACAACGCTATGTAAAATGGATATCCAGTATTGTACGGACAGACCCAATGTCTTGGCGCAGCTCTGTGAGCAGCGGCCGACAGTGCACCACACTCGCCCTGAAGTCTGTGCTCGTAACATAGACATGGCGACGTTCAAGTTTCACGTTTGCGCCGCCTTATCAGGCTCTACTCCAGAGTTGTAGTATTCTATAATTTCGCTCCATTCATTGTAAGCTGAGTGACTTTAAAGAAGCACAAATTATAAATAACTTTCTAGAGAACTTGATATGTACGTACATTCATCTTTCAGCTGCACACTCCGTGTTTACAGAAAATTACGAAAAAAATTGCAAGAAATTTGGGCTTGAAGCAATTTTCGATGCTGTGCATTCTGCCATTGACTGCCGGACTGCGTGTCGGAGTGTCATCAGGACATCAAAGATTCTTTGCGCCGCTGATTGATTAAGTAATGTCTTCGAGCATGAAACCAACGTTTTCACATTTTATAGTTCTTCCTCCAGTGCAGTTTATGCTCAAAAATTTAATGATGATTTCAAGTATTAGAGCCCATTTCTCCGTAAATCATATGCATGAAGCGAATATTTTACAGGACGTTTTGCATGCCGCAGTTTCTTTAGTGAGGTCAAATGAATTTATAACCGCCATTACTTTGCATGGAGATGTGTATTTATCCTCCCTTACTGTACTTGGGACAATTTAGTGAGTACTTCAGCCTAAAGGTCCCTTAATGGCGCGCATTTTTCTGGTTCTGCGCCTGTCAACTCAGTAATGCGGGACATGAGCACAAAATCTGCACTAAAATTGCTGCCCACGTCTACTTGGAGTGACGGAGAGTGATGGATTCAACGGAAGCTTTTCTTTTGATCATACTCGACTCGTGAAGGTGCCCTATTTACCTCGAGTTTACGTCAAATTCCAAACCGTGTTAAATGATGAACAATCCATAACGTATGTCTTACAGCGCCGTATTTACTTGCCTGAATTACGGTGATGCAAGAGCCGCTTCACTGGTGGAATTTCGAGGCAGCTGATGTCCGTGAACTTCAATGAGCTGTCCTTCAAAAAGACGATTGTCTCTTCTCTCTCAGAGGCATTATAAGTTACGTACTTCGATCATGTGTACGCGTTCTTTTGATAGGAACAAACGCTGGATCGACGTCGTCTTTATATTTTATGATAACTTGTTTGAGCCTTTTACATTATATATGAGAATAAAGGTGACTAGAACTAAGTTGAAATTGCAAAGCAGTCTGAAAATTGTTGAGATAAGTCATGCCTTCTATCAGAAATATTTCTGTAAAACTTCCAATTTTTTACAAAGAGCAATCAATGTTTTTATGCCCCATTGCTCTTTCATTTATTTTCTTAATTTTTTTCCTTTCTTTGCAATTTCTTTCCGCAAATCCTAATAAATGCTTGCATAAACCTAAACGAATTTGTAACTACTACAATTGCCAAGGCCTCACCCTGTCAAATTCAATGTAATAGAATAAAATGTTGAGACTGTTAATGAACTTCGATTCACTTTAGCAACACCAATTTGGAAAGAGAGCGGAAATTTCACCACTTTGCTCACCCTCCGCTGAATTACGCGCGCTCATAACTCCACTAAACCGCTTGGCGCTCTCTTCTATTGACTCTCGGTCGCCGTCCGGAGCTCGGCCAGATGATTAAAACAGGCCGCGTTGCTCTGCTTTCAGTCATCCGAACTCCACCAAACGGAGCTAATAAATTGCATGATGGAGGGCAATTAATTGGGCGGCGCACGTTAGCGAGCATGGCGAATGTGGCATCGACAGTGCACATGCGCCTAGTGTTGTCTTCGGGTATTGTTTCTGGGGGTGGTGCTTATTTCTAGATGTTGTTGCTTGTTTTCGCAGGTAAATGTTGCCGCGTACCAACTCTGTATGGGAGTTGTTACTCTTGTTTTCTTCGATAGATGTTGTACCGCATCATCTTGAAGTTACTGCTTCTTGTTATCTCGGCTGCTAGTTAGCTGTCTGATGATGTGATTCATTCAGGAGCAATTTCACGAGCAAGTTTGTCTCTAGGAAATAACAAAAAGATTAAATATGAATTCTTAAATGCTTAAATTAAGAGCTGTAGTGACCAGTCATCATTCGTGAAATGATTGAATCCCGGCGATTATTTTGAAATGAACCAAAATAGTGGAATATACCACCAAATTCATGCACCTGTTTGAAAATGCGTTGTTTTTTTAATAAAACGCTGAGCTTAGAAATACTTTTCTCGAGTCTTAGGATTGTTATTTATTACCTGGTATTTCATTTCAATTATTAGATGGGCATTCTACTGAAATGAGCTTTGATTGGCGACAACTTTTCACAGATTAGGCAGCTCATGTGAGTTTCAATATAAAATCGCACACGTGTTAAGCAATATCCCTTTTTCAACGAACCATGGCAAAGTTGTCCATCCTTTCGCTAAGGTCCATGTGTCTTTGGTTGAGTATTTCAAAACCAAGGGAAAATATAAAGAAAGTTAATTTCGATGAAGATGGAGGCAGCTGCAAAAACTGTTGCATTTCATGAACACGTGAGAAAGCGTTCAGGGATCAAAATCGCCCAGTTATTACAAGAACGTACAGGGTGAAGTTTTGCTACGCGTGTACGATTTTGGTGATCCAGGACGCTTCAGAAATCGTAAATAAGCTTGGAATACAAGACCCTCAAACGATGAATGGCATGGCCAATATAATGAGCTGACAAATGGCCCTGCTATTATGACGCCCAGGCTTGCATTAACTGCCTCTGATTTCGTGACAGCGAAGACTGATCGTTCACAATTGATGCGCGCTGACCGGCACGGGGGTGAGATGAACTCGCCCATTCATCTTGTTAATGTAAGGCAGGGTGCCCCTGGTGTCGCGAAATGATGAGCAGTGCCGTGAACACTGTTTCATGAGGGCAAGTTTATTCTGTGCTATTCCTGTTCCGCGGCCATACATCAGCGAATTAGTAATAATGTAATTGATTGTCGCGCTGTACCGCAACAGATAAATTTCTTGAGTCTTAAATATCTCATGCTTTTTGCCTTACATCGCAACGGCACATTGTAAAGTTGGATAACATGCCTCAAGATTTATTTTTTAAGAAACAACCATGATTTACCCGGGCTGCAAATATAACAACGATCAATGTGCTTGTGTAGTAATTCTTTAGTCTAGCGGGACTCAAAATATTTGTCCTTTCTATATATCCCCAACGTTCGTTATTGTCTGCTGCTGTTTTATTGCGATCATTTAGCTCGTAGGAACGTAATCGTTTATTTATTTTACCTTTCCATATAAGGGAGCGTGTTGTTCTCAGTAAAGAGGTTATGTTTAAGCCAAATTAAATTTCATTAGATAATCGAGAAGGATATCACATTTTATGCATACGAAAGTCCAGGAAACGATCCAGTTAATGAAAGCGTAATGTAGATCTCTGCCTTTTCGTGTATCAGCTTTCGGGTTTAAGAACGATTTTTGGACAAAAATGCGTTGTCAAGTTGTCAAGTACCATGTTAAAAAACGTTCTTGAAATACAGTTAGAAGCGTTTCCTACGTAGGGTGAGCAGCTCGTTAGGAATGTACGAGTACTTGCATTGCCCCCGATGAATAGATTTACCTACATTCCATATCCTCAGGGGAATACATGCATGTATTATACACAATTAAAAGTCAGCGAAGAACTAAAGCAAATCCGTGCAGCAATGATAATGCATCGGTACAGACGTTATGTCTGCTTATTCAACAATTTCCTTGCATTGCGTCTGTGCGTTTCACTGCAGTAATTCGGTCAATTCCAGCCCACTGAAATACACCTCAGTGGGAGGCTATAGAGTGTTTCCTACGTATGACCTACTGTGTTTACCGGCAGTATGTACTGCTGCAGCGTGCACTTAGTTTACACGTCGCTGTAAATCTAGTGGCTGCAATCCATCTTTACCGCAACCAGGACTGTTGACGCTATGTGCTGCCCTAAATCGTCTTTAAAGAGTCGTACAGTTCCGAATTGTAAAAATCTGTAGAAGCGCTGCACCGAATTTTAACTGGGTATCTATGAGAATCAGCGATCCTTGGGGGAAGATGTGAAGTCCCTAGTTGAAAATAGGGTAAGCCTTTTTCTTTAGTTTAAAAAGTTTTTTTTTTTCGGACCGTCTTATACGGCTCACCACTGTCCTTCTTTCAGCTTGTACCACTTTTTTTTCTTTATACTTTATTTCATTTCAAACCTATTTTTCAATTTTGCTGTTTCTACCTGCAAGAGTTGGCGGCACACCTTGTGCATAGATTCCCCTTTTTCTTAACTCCTTACCAAATGGTACCTTCCTCATTCCTCTTTTGGGAACACCTTTTTCGTGTTTAAGGAATTCATTAACTAACATTAAGTTTAATCTAATCTACCCTATACTTCATGAGGGATAATGAATAAATGTGCTTCGAATAAATGCATGAATTAATTTCTGCATAAAGATTCTCTAGCATACCATTGTCCTTAGTTACATATGAAAATTGTTCATGAACTTTCTAGATTGCTAACAGGAAATATTTATCATTTTTACAACATGATACACTCGATAGATTGATGGCACTGCCGTGTATCAAGTTCTTTTAATTGAAAATAGACCATCCCACTTACTGCGTTAGTAAAACATGTCTAGGATCAGTTTGTTTCATAGCTAGTGCTATTTTGTTTAGGATTCTGTTCTATTGAATGAGCCCAGCAGTGTTATGACATTCATGCATAGCCTTCATGTTTTTATTGTCCATATAGTTTTTGTATCACTAGTGTAACAATGGCTATGCTTGGCATTGCATGGGTTTTGACAATTATCAAGTCAAGACATGACTCAGTCATCCAAATGTCTCTGTATAAATAAATAAGCTCCAAAGCCCTGCCATGCTCTCTGCCTCCCATAATCTCATCAGCGAGCACGCAAACTGCTCCAACTGTCGCGGTGTAAGATCAAGAGGTGGATTTTCAACCACGTTAAGACGTTGTAGCTGTACAGCGGACCCGCCAGGGCTGACCGTTCTTCTGTCGACTCGGCTACTGCGTGTACTGTTTTATGTGGCCAATACCCTCAAGTTCAACCTTTTTTTTATATAATTTGAGCGCAGGATAAGAGTGCCAGGGCAACTGGCAACTGTACGGTTGCCAGTTGTTCCGTCACTCTTTCATTTCAAACATAATTTTCATGTGTTTTCTAAACATAATTTGAGCTCTTAGTACCTGACAACCTCAGTGTTTCTTGCTGCTCTGTCGTTCAGTTTGCAAGCTGCCGTGTACATGATGTTCATTGTTAGGGAAATTATTTCCTAGCGCAGTCCTTAAACCTGTTGTGCGCCCCTTGCTATGATCAGTCCATCAAGGTTTGCTCAAAATCATTGTACAGAAGTAACGATGTACAGCCAGCATTGTCTTTTTTCTTTGAGCTTTCAAATAGCCAGAAACCGATATATTTCTAGTCGTTCCTAATTTTAAAGCATGTTGCATTTTTTCTAGTACTGTATAATGTATATCCAAATTTTATTCAAAATGTTAGGAATTATATACAGTGTACAGTGAAACATTTCTTAAGGACATGATCTATTTCAGAGCAGTTCTGAGTACAGAATGCAGTAGCTCGGTTCTATAGAACTCGTAATCTTTTTCCTGATGCAAGTTAGAGAAGCCCTGATCATTGTTTCAACATTTAAAAGTGCTAACTAAACTGAACGTTTAGGATGACCGTAATCAGTAACTATATTATTAACACTACCAAGAGAGTTGGTGATAAATAGCATAAGCTACTTCGCTGTGGAGACAGCTCAGTGCGGTCATGAATTTATCCAGCCTCTGGGCCGTTTTTGCACTTTTCGTCGGTAAAATTTGGTGTCTGAGCTGAATATACGCACATACTTCACGTAGTTCTGCGAAGACAAGTGAAAAAGCATAATATTCGATTCAACTTTAAGCCGATTCAAAGTGTAATGACAGTATAAAATAGCCAGGAAAAGAGAAGCGTTACTTTGTAGACATGTTTCGAGCGATCATAGAAAATTCATGTTATTGATTGTTCAATGCATTTCATTAAACTCAGTAACTCGAGCATCACGTCATCAACCTTTAGACAAATACTGATTCGCTTTACCAGCTAAGTATCCTATAATAACAAGTAATTGTGTCTAAAGTATGGCGTTGCATCACTCGATTTGTAAAGTTCCTTGGGTTCATCTGTATGAGTATCCCTGTTCACTGAGTTTAGTCGTATTTTCCATCGCTTGGACGCATTAGAATGTAATAATATACATGCATTTGACCAAAAGCACCTGATTTTATCCCCTCCTATTATGCAACGAAAACGATTCACTAAACCAACAAGTTTCATTCCAGTTTAATAACCTTATCAAAACATGTGTCTCCTTCATTCTTGCTTTGACCTCTACTTAGTCTCTTTCGCAAGTGCCTCTCAAACAAGTGCCTCTTGATTACCTTCACCTACATTGCTACCTATTGATGCTTTTCTGATTTTCATGGCCCTCTTCCTAGCATGCATCTTCTTTCCCCCGATGACCATTGCTCCTCCTAATTCCGCTCCAAAATTCATGGAAGGCTAACTTTTGCGGATGTTTTTCCTGCCCGAGTCCCCAAGTTAAAGTTTGTGTGTAGCGGCACTGAGCGAAAACATTGACTTGATGGACCTTTCCGTCCTGGCCTCTTACGTTTCATCAATAGCCTTAAGTGCTTCAAGCTAAAGGTCATCAATAATTTAGCCCGTTAGTTAAGAGAGGTCTGGCGCTCCCTCGCTGGAAACAGTAGACCTGTTCTCCATTTAGCTCATTAGCTTTTGAACTCAGGTGCTCCGCTAATGCCTCGTCGAAATATAGTGTGCGTCCCCTGTGATTTCGAGTGAGCATTGGTGATCATCGGCAATGATCGTCTTTTATTGACATTATGGCATGCATTGCATGACGGAACGTTCTGCTGCGTGACCATGTGAGAAAGCTGCCGCTTTGTATCCACAATTGCTAATAAGTCTACTTTATTGAGTGTTTTTAAATGCTGGTGTATTAAGTGAATTTATTTGGGTTACTAAATGACTAAAAAAGCTTAAAATGAATGATGACCACGCGGAGCCCACTCACTGGTAGTACTTTTTTCATTTCATAATAATGGGTCTGTGGTGAAATTAAATTTTGGGAGGGTCCAAATACAGTTCAGGCGAGTTCGTGCACAGGCAAACGAGCGTCATGCTTTTAAAAGTATTTGTCCTGCAGTTTTGGAAAGAAAACATTTTGGTACCTATCATTTGCTTTGAACCCTATTCTTTACTTTAAGATTTATTGACCTGCTTATTTGGAGCTCAATTGAATTATGTTTATTTTATTTGGCCCCAAGAGTGCATTGAACTCCTCTTAGAAATCGATTTCGGCCATGAATTTGCTTTGCGAAACTATACATTTGGAATATAATTCATTTCGAAATATAATTTTCGCTTTAAGCCCATCTTCTCACTATGTACACCCCTTCAGTTTTTTAAAGTATTTTTAAATTTCGGTAATATATCTTGACTTAGCCGCTGCCTTGCATTTACCGTCCGCCACTGTCAATGTACGAGAAATATTCTCAAAATTCTCAAATATTTGAAGCTTATATATCGCCACTCTCGCTTGGCATACGACAGCTCTAATGTTACTGTCTCCAGTGACGGTCAATAATTTTGCATCGTTGAAATCTGCCCAACTCGTGTCCTGTGTCCGGCACAGATGAGCGCTGTAGGTCCTCTCCATGACACACTTTAAGAAACATTGACCCGCCAAATCGAGCACCCATTTTTCATCAGTGACCTTACAATGAATGCAAAAAATGAGAGAAAAAGATTATTCGCAAATGCATCAGCGCTTGAAAAATTTCGCTCCTATCAGTAATGGTCGCAGGTAAAAACGTACGAGGTACTTTATTTATGAAATTAATGACGGTGACCTCGCTTAGTGTGCGCGTGATGGATTATTGCGTTGCTCGTAGCGACCTCAGACGCTCGGCACGGTGACTTTCCGCTGCGCGCTGAGCATTGGTGCCCTGAGTTAACCCAACTCTTACTTTGCAACTACTGCTCAGCTTACTGCACTGGTGAGATGAATACTGCGCCTCTATTACTGCAACGGAATAGAAACGAGTACGCCTACCGCTTTTCCGTATCGACTAAGCTTTGAATAGAAAGAAACGAGACTTTTTTGTGGACCAAAAGATGTTCTCTTGAATCGGCTACTCTCGTGGATAAGGGTGTCTTCCTAGTCTCTCCCTACTGTGATCAGTCCCATGATAAGAACCAAAAGAAAACAATCACTGTACAAAAAAATAACAGTAAACAGCTTCCAACACCAATGGCATAAAACATAATTTAGTATCAAAAGAATTCACTGGAAGCTTTACGAGTACAAAAGGTGTTACTAATCTGAAGATTACGTGAGTTTAAGCGTGAACTTAACATAAGTAATCCGGCTAACTGACAGAGGCACCGGCGATCTTTTTGTGAGTTTTTTCTACATTATGCAAATAACTTGGGGCTTAGAAAAGCCAGTTCGAACAGGACATTTACCTTAAAACAACGAAAAACTTGACTTTTTCTCGATGAAGTGCGTAGATTTGTTTCCCTTCGTGTGACCCCATACATGTTGCCACCGTCAGGTTATGCGCTCAGTCTACCAGTGTCTCAAATGATAAATAATAAATTTAGCCTCGAAGCTGACTAATTACCTTCCTCAGACAAATGGTGGAGGGCTACTGGAGTCATAAATCAATGATTAATGCATGGTAGTGACTCCATTATACCGGGCACAGCATGGCTGCACCTGCTGGCTCCTCCAGCGAGTCGCAGCAAACTTGTTTTGCTGGTATTATTTTATTAATTATTCTCAGGAGGATTTGAGATTTGAAATTTAATGACACAGTCTCTCTACCGCAGGCGGTAGGTTTTTCATTAGGGCTTAATTCCATGTGATGTTTAGATCGAGTATTGATGTGACAGGTATACTAAGGGATAGAACCAACTCAATTTGATCGGGATTTTTAACGTCGCCCTCACACTCCACTCTAAAGGCACTTGAAAATTTCAACTTATTGTAACACATCCAGGTTCTCCGGAAACAGTGAAGACATTACACGCATAGATGGCTTATAGTAGTGAGCATATTTAATAAATTAAATGAGTATGCTAATCCCACTTGAGAAGCCCTCCGGTGTACTAATCGATAGGCAGGAGCGAGCTGATTAAATGGAGCCTGTCATAGCCTCCCTGGGCAGGCTAATGAACAGGCTGAGGTAGTGACTGGCCTGCCTGTGTGGGCCTAATATTTTCCCGGCTGACCTCACATCTCTGACCCGAACTATGTTATGCTGGCTTCAAAGGAGCAAATACAAATATATCAGTTCACAACTGTTTTAAGATGATTTCTATATTACTCAAAAAAGGAACTTAACATGGAACCCAAGACAAGCTTGCAGTCAGGTCAGTTGTTATTTTTAAGTAAACATCATTAACTGAGTTATTTTTTACCGTGAACTTAACACCATTAACCAGGTCAGATGTGATCATGAACGAAGCCTCATTAACCGGGTCAGATGTTGTAATGAATCGAGTCATCTAAATGAAGGTATCTTCTTAGTATTAAATCAACTTCAATAGTTAACTGAGCTGGCTTAGAATGCGAATAAGCGTTTTCATTTTCGATTTGAATTGTTTTACCTGTTATACAATGATAATTATAAATTAAATTTTTCTAACTATCAAAAATTTAGACGAAAGTTTTGTTGCCTAATACCAACGAGTGTGTGGTCTCCAGTGAATTTGAAACAGCACTACATAGTTCAACAACACTAAGTTATGATACATACCGCACAAAAGACTGGTAGCACTGATACTTGGCACGAGTTGGTGAATGTGGTTCACACCATAATGCCCCGTCCTCGTAATATCATTTTGTGAGGGCTCTATTTGTGCGCCTAAAGGATTAGATGCAGTTAATATTCACTCACAGCCGTCGCTACCGATCAGCGTCGCACGGAAATGAGGCCGATTTAACCAGACGATGAGCGGAGGCAGGCAGACTCTGCAGTCTTCTGAGGAACGCTGCTTCAATCCTATGAGGTGCCTTAGTCAAAATGAGGAGCGAACATTTATCGCGTCTTTCTTTTTATTAGCTATTGACTTTGAGTGATTTTTAAGAGTTTTTGTTGAGTGATTTCTTCAGAGATTCTTCCGAGTTTCCAACGTTGACTATTTCCAACGTTGATATTTCAACTCGGAAGACTCGCTTTTCCTCGTGATCGTGAGATTTTTTTCGAAGATTACTTGCTCGTAACACGACATATGTAACATTTCAGACGAGTTTTCAAAGCTTACCTCAGCAAATTCACAACATGAGACAACATTTTCCGAGTACTGGGTGGGAAAGTGGAACTGTACCTAGCCGTCGCTACTGAATGTCAATGAGACCATGACCCTACGATTATGTCGCTTGTTCTGACGTGAGGATCTGTTCTGAGAGTAGACATCTTTGTTTTAGACTATTCTTAACTTTCGTTCTGACCACAATCCGAGAAATAACGGAGGAAGTAAAGGGAATATATCTATTTTTGCGACTTGAGATGCGCATGAAAGGCGCGAGATCGCAATCAGTTCCGAGTGAAAGTGATGAAGAGCAGGATAAAATAATTTTCATTATTTTATTACCCTGTGCACCGTTATCGTTTTATAACTGATTTTAGAATGTTGAATCGTACCAGAAGGAGCAAAAAAAAAATCTTTGAGCCAGCGTTTATATTTTTCAGCCACTCCATGCCTCCCTCAACCAAACCCAATCCAATCTGTGCCGAGTTTTGAAGGTTATGTTAACCGAAATAGTTCAATTTAATTATACTTCAAACAGGTTGAATCACTTACTAAGCTGCATACAATTTAGTTCTTTCACTTCCCAATCAATTTAGTTTAACTCTTTTGATGATTTTTCTATATGAATTGTAATGATAAGCGAAAGCGTAAATTAATAATAGTTTTTTTAAATCCAGCAATAAATTATGAATACCTTCGTAAATACTAGAATTTTCTCATTTATTTGTAGAAAAGAACTAAGGAGGTCTAAAACTAAAAATATTAACGGAAACTTATCACTGGGAAACTGAAAAGATATTTGGAACGGTGTTTCGTTCCTCTTCTCTTTTGCGTTCGAAAAGTTAGTAAATTTTTATCAGTTATTACTGCAATTTTCCATAACTCAACGTGCTCCAATATAATACAGTACATTCTATATCGAATTTGTTTAAATGCTTCGTATATTGAATACTGAATCTTTTTCCGGACCTTTTTTCAGCGAGTTTTTCTTCCTGCATTCCTGCAGCACACTGAGAAGGCGGTGCCGAAGCTGTCATGATACTAACGCTTTTAATTTGGTTGTCTCTCATTAGTTGTCCACCTAGAAAAATGACAAAAAGACATACACGCTTCAATGTTAATGAGAAATTTGACTGAAGTATTGCCAGTGGTATTGCCAGCTAAATTTAGCGTCAATGAATCCCAGGAATAAATTTAAAATTAGATTTTTTTTGTAGAAAACTGTGAATTAAAGAAATTGTCAGACAGTCGTCATTTCTTTTATAGTTTTCTCCACATTGCCAGCCATCGTAGAGTAAGCACAAACGAAGTTATGTCGTCAAAGCATTGCGATCTCACGTTACTACTCGTACATCTGGGCGATAAATCTTGTAGCCCATGAGCATAATCAAATTTTGAAAATATTCATTCACTGGCAAAAAGTGCCTAGACATACCAATCGAACTTCATTTTTTGTATAATTTGAAAATTGTGTGCCCTGGTTTGAGGTAAGGAAAACAGATAGTTCAGAAAACGGGTATTGAACAAAATATATATTTAAACCGAATAGAACTAATTTATTGACAGTAGGATAATCGTCAGAACAAAAACAAATGTACGAGATAAAAATATCTCCCTAAAATTAAAGACAACTCTTTAGCATTTAGTAACGTGTTTGTTATCTGCAACAGCATAAGAACGATTTTTGTGATTGATACTTAACTGTTGGCTCTTTTTTTGTGGTATCCTGTTCCATTCTTGTACGCAGATGATCTATGATTCCAGATTTCAGATTTTTTGAATTCTTTCTGTGCATATAAATTTTGAATTTCCATCGCAAATGTTCAATCTGTTAGAGGTCCTGCAATTAACTAGACTCCGGAAAAACGCTTAGTTTCTTAATTCCTAAAAGATTCTTGGTTGATCTTCCCGTACGGCCTGGGTCATTGTGTTGCCGAGAGGCGAACTTTGCTGCAAATACAATTTTCTAGCACTCGAAAACAGCTTCTCTAATACCTGCTTCTACGCAGAACTATCCACTTTTACATCAATAATGTGTGGAGTTCCCATGGCCTGTAAATTAACCCCACAACACGGTGTTGCCTCTTTTGTGCTTGGCGGAAGGTATGATGTTCTTGAAATCAAACCCAGTCCTTATTTTCCCTGACATGACGTGTTTGGTTTCGGTAGAAAAGTTCGCTTTCCTTGGAACGGACAACCCGTTCCCAAAACAATTCCTTCGTCAAGATGGTCTTCGGTAAATGTTAAAAGGTTCTTCATATGTTTTTCCTGTTAAGGAGAGGAGTTATACGTGGAATAAAAGCATTAAGATCACTTCAAACCAATTCTCTAGTATTTTTTTCCGATGGACGTGAACTCCCTTTAATTATAGTTTTTTTCGGTAGGTATGTGTGGGTTTCCATGAGCTCATTCGTCTCTTTTCGGTGCATATAGCATCGAGAGCGGTTCTTGAGCTGGCGAGAAGCTCAGACTCTTGGTAAATTGGAGATGGCCATAGTCTCCATATACTATTGCTTCAATAGTTGAGTATGGAACCTTTGCGCTTTCGGCGACATGCTATTTGCTTGTGGGTCAATTCTTCGTTACGAAGATTAACTATTTATTTGCATTCAAAAATCTAAGCCTATTTTTCCGTCTTTTGGCATTGAATTCACCAAGCATCCACCTGCAACAAAATGCGGAGAAGTATTGATCGAACCTATCGCAGATTGCTAACGTAGCATGTGCTTCTGGAAGTTTCCGTAAACTTCCAATAATTTTATTTCTGCGATCCTCAATTGTGCATTAAAATAGCCTTACTTCAACATCATATCAATTTTAGTCAAATATTGTTGTCGCAGACATTTCTTTGCTTAGTTAATTTTGTTGATTGCCAATAAATTTTGTTCTGTTCTGTTTAAATGTTCTGGTGAACATATGTTCTCTGAATTACCTGTATTCTTTATTCTAAACAGAAGTTCACAATTTTCAAATTACATTAGAAATAGAGTGGCACAAATACCCACGTCCAGGCGCTAAATTTGTTCGTTGTTAACAGCCCTAGAAACTGATTAATTTGTATGCACGTGATAGCATCGCTCATGTAAAAAAACAGTTAGCCGAAACGTTTTCCGGCGCGTGAAAACTATTTCTGCTGCATCAACTGACATAAAAGTTAAAAACAGAGTGAGGAGAGGTCACTGACTCGACAATTGCTTCATGCACAGACTCTTCGTAAATAAGAGAAAGCTCATTCTGGATGTGGGAAGTGACTTTAGTTTTTTTTTCGCCATTCTTTACTTCCTGAGGGAGAATTTTAAAAGACGTCCACGTTAGAATACCCGCATTGATCTATCGCGCGCTTCTCAGGGCTTTGGAGGAGAGTTTCCCCCGCGGAGAATGACCGACGTCGCAAAGGCTTTGCCCAGGCCTCGGCAGCGACGCTCAGGTGACAATCAATGATGGATTGGCCACGCTCGCCGTTATTATTACAACTTTTTCTACGGAAATTCCGATTTTTATTTTCTGTGTGTTCTTTTCTCGAGGCACTGTTTCTATGGGGCTAGGGGCTTTCATTTGAAGGGTCACGATGATGGAAGATACTTCATCTTATCGCGCCCGACTGAAAAACTTTATCTTTTGAGGCGAGCCCAAATGACAGCATTGCTCCTGCTGCAGCGACATGATATTTTATTAGGATGATTTTTTCAGCTTTAGTTTGATTGGTTTGTCCTTCATTCGTTAGTTTCTTGTGGATAGTCCCCTCAGGGAATACAACTATTGTATCTATGGAAATTAGCGCTCCCAGGGGAACCATGTGAGGGCCCGAGCTAAAAGTTAGGTAAGCTTCCTTTTTGTTGTAATAAAATAGGTTTTTGTTTTGTTACGGACCATCTTTTTTCGGTTCACTGCTGTCCTGTTTTTCAACACCTACTACTTTTTTCTTCAACTTTTTTCTTGTTTCATGAATTTCTTTCCTAGCTCACTGTTTCTGTGCACCTTGTGCATAGATTCCGTGTTCCCTCAACACCATACTAAATGGTGCCTGCCTCTTAAAACATCTTTGTCGTGGTTAAGGAAGGCTAAACTTTTCTTATATAATAATAATAATAATCTTGTGGACAGTAATGAATACCATGTATTTACTAGCGTAGATTTCAAGGGAATTGCAGAAATGTTTCAGTGTTAAATCTCATAACTGATTTTATTACAACAAGAAATAATAATAATACAGCCAAGTTCCTTCAAAAACTTTTAGACAACACAAGTTGAGTAAAGCGAACGGTCGCTATTAAATTATAGAGATAAAACGATGAACTGTACTCATCATATTAATCATTTTCTGTGTTTCTACGACGTACAAAATGGAACCAATTACGTTGACACATGAGCTCTTTTTTAGGTGTCCTGCGCGATAATTTTCGCTGTTCAAAATATATTTGCTATGAGCGTTCAACGCAAAAGGCAGAATTCATTTAACAGTTTAACAAAAGCCAAGCAACTGGCTTCTGAACTAATCTTTACTCCGGACTGCAATTATTTTAGTACGCATTTCATCTAATTCCAGAGAGCGTTTAAAAATGCACATGACATCCGATTTTCAACATTTATCGCTTTTTAGTTAATTTCAAAACAGTAAACCGATGGTTCTTTGTATCTACATTCTTTCCAGAAAAAAACACTGCTGAAAACAAAACTACAGTCGAAGAAGCTCAACTAAGATCAATCTCCACATCGAACTCTGTAGGTATTCGCATTTATTTCGAATTTCTCCTTTGACCTAATTTTTACTCAGTCAGCCATCATTTCGAAGCGGTCAACATTTGAACGCTGCGTTGGGGCAGCATCCGCAGTAAAAATATTCTACGCGAGAGTGAACATATGAAGCTTTCGTTGTGTCTTCCAAACCAGCTATTGCAGGTCTTGTAAATCATTGTTGCGGTTCATTTATGCCCCATCTTTTTTTAGTGTCAGAAAGTATTTACTATTGTCGTGGCAAAAACTATAATAATTAGGTCCAATAGTCTTATCGTTGAGCACCAATAAATGTGTACACTGCGTTTTTCTGGAATATTCGTGCCTAACGACCAACATATCACTGTCGGCTTAGCATCTGATCCATTCTTCTTAATTCATGTATTCCGTCTGCGCGCATAAAGTGACGACGACACGTCGACAAGCACGAGGTCAAAGCCCAGACGGCGCATTACGGCGCTACACGCATGCCGCCGCTGCGATGCAGGAGGCGAGGCGCAACACATCGACAACGAGTCGAGATTCAGGACTCGAGCTGCATAGGCTTGTCGCGGTGTCGGTGCCCTACCATCGATTAGGCATGCCACTGAAATGCTCCAAATTTATGGCCTCGAGTTTATCTAAATTGCAAGATTTGGGAGCGCAATGCTATAGCCAGCTGCAGCAATTGCCCGCCCGAGATAGCCCTCAATTGCTCCAGCAAATCTGCTTCACAAACGAGTTATAAACGTATCGAGATTAGGGAGTTTCGTTTTAAATCCTTGACGATCATTCCTGTGGAAATTTTTGGAGCGTCGACTCAAAGTACTATTGAGATTAGTTCTCGTCATTCAGAAAATAAAACAAAAAGTCACAATCTCCTGAGCAGCTAGGGTGGAATTTGAGTGGCGAGTATTATGATACGTAGAGACAAGTCGTTGAGCGTAACCAGTGCAACCTACATCTGGTGCAACAGTCTCGAATTAGCTTCGAGTGAAGCTTGAAAAAAGTTATTCCATGTGAGAGGACACAATCAAAGCGTAGCTGAGTTTCACTAATTTACCGCTGTGTTAGTTTCACCAAAGTTGAATCTACCATTGTGATCAGCATTCACTAGCTGCGTTTATGGGATATTCAGGTTATCTCCCGATAGAACATTCTGTAACTCCTACAATTTAGGCGACGTGGGAATTTCATGAGAAGTGAAGTAAAACATATACTGTATTTGTTTGGTTGAAACACTAGTTATTATGGTAGTTCTGATGAGCACTCCAAAAGCACATCCATGCACGAATCTGACTATAGTTATGTCCCTGATAGGGCAATCCGTAGCTTAACTTAAGGAAAATATTTTCATTAGAAGCTGGTTAGTGTTTTATTAAAATGTAAGTGATAACTTTGTGAGGTTTAAAAAGGGAATTAATTTATGACAATTGACAGGTTGTGTTTATTCCGTCTCCAAAACGTAGCATTGAAAGATTCGAATTTTTAAATTACAATATTTTACAAAATTCGCTTGTATAAGTTTTCAGCCTTTCAGTTACAACGATCATTTAAGCTTCCTGTGCTGGCCATGAAACTAAAAGGGTGTCACAACTATTGGCATTTCCAGAATGATATTTTTGGCGAGCTATAAGAATTTATAAATTATGTGTGCTCCTATACGCGCCTGTTTACTGAATTTTTCCAATCTTAGACCGCAATTCACGTCGGAGATGGGAACGAGTTTCCAAATTTTTCAAGAAACAATTCCTCAAGCTTGTCCTAAAATTTTTCTTGCAAGAAACTTTTACTCTCCAAAATGCAAAAACTGTACCTCAAGCGGTTTCAGGACCTTACCAATCTGCAGTTATCCGATTATCCAGGGTTCTAATCCTACGCATTTTGCTCGGCGTCCCCCGATGTGTTTTCTCTAGCTTGATCGAAAATAAGCTTCGATTGCGAGCCGAGCGCTTGAACCCTCGTGCGTTGATTTGACAACTGTACAGGTCGGTTTGTGTTTCTGCCCGGCTTCTTATCAAGTTCACTTTTGAATCTATTCATACTCGTAACTTTAAATATTTGTGTCCTGTGTGGCTCTATTCTTAGTAATGTCTAATTTATTTGTGCTCATATTTTAATGACTTCGCGTAACATTCATTGATGAGTTCCTGTAGTACATCGCAAAAAAAATTTCAAGGTTTTAGCAAATTTTGTTTAAATGTTGTTGAGGGATTATGAACGGGAAAGTTCTTGCGGTTCATTTTTAGCATCTTAGACAGGACCTTTTTGGAAGTTCTTTTATCTTTTGAACAATATTTTTTTAATACTTTTCGAAGTCATATTGTATGTATAAATAATTTTAATATTATACAGCTTTCGTTCTAAAAAATATCACGTATTTCAGGAGATCAGAGCAAAGTTCTGTTAAAGTTTGAATATGGAGCACATTTCTAGGAATGTGGAGTACAAATTAAGGAATTTGGAGCGCGTATTGGGAATTTAACTTTCAACACATTGACATTCACTCTTCAAAAGGTAACTCTTGAACTGTAACCAAGATAAATGAAAACATTTACATATTGAAATTTTAGAACGTCATTGTTTGTGAAAAAAAGAGATGCAATTCACTCACAACACGTTGCTGCATGCTGTGTTCAGCGTGCAGCTGAAGACGCATTCAGCTATCGCCAGGTTTCCTTAGAATAAGTCAGTCATTAGTGTGTCAGTACACCAAATGACGGAGCTGGTTTCCTATCTATTTAGGTGAGGCACCCATGATTCAAATTAATCCTTGATTAATTACAAAAATGAAAACGTAAATCCTACATAATAACGGAGTGCATTGAGTGCAAACGCTTTTATCTGTGAAGACGAACAATCTGCTGTGTGAGCGAACCCACCTTGTCCGAACCATTGGCCCAGAACACCCCACCAAAATCAACCACAGCCTTTCCCGTGACTCCAGCAACAGCGTCCTGTGTGGAAGACCCACGGATCCGAAGTTAGTCAACCGGAGGTGGATAAAGATGGCCGCCGCTGATGGAATCATCTTGGCAGCCTGGAATCAAAAACAAAATCCTTTTTCTTTCGAAACTTTCCTCGGATGAAACATAATGAAACGGCATGAATTTCGGGCCAAGTTTGATTTTCTCGACGATAAAAAGAGATCATAGAACTCGGTATTTTTCTCGCTGACCTTCAAACTTTTGCGGATCTTCGGCGCTCAGTGAACATTTTAATGAGAGAGAAATGCTTATTGCTTCTATTGCTGATGAGTTAAAACGGGTCATGTTCAAACTAGTGAGGAGCATCGACTTGATTTCGAAGCTTTGCATTACTTTTACTAAGTCAAATAAATGCTGGAATTATTTACTCGACAGTGTGTGGAGCCAGGCAGGGATCATTACGTGTTTGAATTCAAATCAAAATTGCAGCGAAGAAGAAAATCTTTTAAGTATGATTTCTGGACAACGAAGAAGTAGAATCAAACACTGCATAAAATACCTGGTTCTGAACTACTGATTTAGCGTATTTCATCTTTTGAAATTATACATTTTTCAGTAAGTTCATATTCATATCTA
This sequence comes from Morinoia aosen, assembly GCA_030386875.1. Lineage (NCBI taxonomy): Eukaryota > Metazoa > Arthropoda > Malacostraca > Amphipoda > Talitridae > Morinoia > Morinoia aosen. The sequence goes on from CM059562.1 coordinate 11,237,080, forward strand.
TTTATATATGTAGTTTTATGATCTTGTCGCTTCAACGTTTTGAAGGAGTGATGTATTTACAGTAATTTTGAATTTACGCTAAATATACACCATTATTTAGGGGGTTTTCCTCAGAAAGGGAGAATATAACTCGTTCATTTAATCACTTCTGAATTCTGAAAGTAAGAAAGTAATAATTCTGAAAGTAAATACTTTATACACAGGGTGCTCAAAAAAAATGTACTTGTCTTTTGAATGGCGATTACTCATGTATTTTTTATTTTTGTTTCCGTGGACCTAAGTTTTCTTTCAAGGGATGAAATTTTGATAAATTTGAAGCTCTTTTCTTTGATTTAACTCCATAGATCTGTATTTACGTCAGTAAATGTACACATCCAAATAGCATACATGAGTACTGGACAGTCAAATGATGAGAACATTTTTTTGTAACACTCTGTATATTGGGGACGAAGTTCTTAGAATAATTTTCAACTTAATTTAAATATCGTCAATATCCTTTCTTCATTCAAGAACGCATTTGATCACAGAAGTTATGCAATGTCAATTCTGCTACTGCGTGTGTATTATTCAGGTTATTCCTTAACATACAGTTTACGTGGTGAAACGAGTGATAAACATGCAGTGAGCCAACCTATCACACGAATACTACAAAGTCAGATAATGTCAAGGTGCTGAGGATGTCAAATTTTGCGAGCATACAACTGATGAAGATCACCCTCGGACTTTTCGTACTCCCAAAGACCATCAAAGCCGTTAAAACAATAGTCTAACGAAACAAGATAAGTTCAGTACAGTAAGTCAGAAAATTTATATGTGAATAAACCTTGAGAAATAATATTACAAGGGAATGGTTCATTGTTAAAAGAGTTAGGCCTGGCATTCCCTGTTCAGGCAGCTTCATCATTTGATAGGCCTCCAAAAAAACCTGTAGGGAAAAGATTTTTCCAGAAGAAGTTCTCTAAAGAAGACACTCATTCACTGATGACATCGTGTTTTCATAGAAAACTTTCAACTGTTCAGGTGCAGCTCAATAACCAGATAGACAAAATGCAGAGAAAGTGCTTTGTAAATATCACAGACTTACAAAAACCACGTTCAGATGTCATAACACATTGTCAAAATAAAGGAATCTTATTTTTTTTTTCAAAAGAAGTCCGAAGTAAAAAATTTTGTACATCGAACAAATTTTGACTCCCGCACTTAAAAGGAACTGCTGTCCATTTTTTTGGCACTTATTACTTTGATTCTCAACTTTTATCTTGGTTCATGAACTTCTTTCAATCTTGCTGTTTCTGTGCTCGAGGTGTGGATGCACATCGAAGAAATTTTGATTCATGCACTCACAAGGAAGCTAAAAAGAATTTCAAAGACATTCCTCTCACTTTTTATCATGACAGAGCCCTCACCTCTCTCAAGTAGAGCGAGGCCATAAAATGGCGTCAAGACCATTTTCCATAATTTCGAATGAAGAATATGCGGCCTCCTTCCACATCCTGATCTCAATCTACACCAGAGTGTGAAGCTTATGCTTCCTCTCACACAACGAATGAAGTCTCCAGCGCTCTGCAAAAAGGCATGGAAGAAAATTCTTGAAGACATATTGCACTAAGCGGCTGAGTTTTCGGTGCAAACTCGACCTTGTGATTTGAAATGGCACGACATATATCGAATAATAAGTAGTCATCAAGTCGTTGGTAGCAACTGAATATTTCCTTTTGATTTTTATTAGTTAGAAATATTTTGTTTAGTCTCAGAGTTTTGTCCACACCCTGAATGTTTGGTGTACGAGTATATGAAAGAGCACAACTTTATGTTCTTTCTACTCAATGTTTATGAAATTTTGTTAAATTAAAATAAACAGTTACTTTGTGTTATTTAATAAGTACTTATTAGATGCGAGTGCAGCGGTATTCATAGGCGACACTGAACATCTTTACAGAGTTCATTTCCAGGGAGAAAAAAAAGGCTATTTGCATTGTTCTCCACGATGAATAATATTTACTCATCATCAAATGCTATGCCCATAATGTATGCATATGAGTCCGCTACAGCAATTATAGTTAAATAAATAAAAGAATTTTAAATTATGTCGTACCATCAGTCACATACTATTGTACAAGACACTCGTTGCCTCAAGTGGAAGTCGGATAGAACTTTTAGAGATAATCTTTTGGGAAGCGTCGGTGGTCCTCATGGAACTAAAAAAATATACATGCATTTTTACTGGAATGAAAATTTTACTCACATAGTGTTCCTTTCCATCTTCATTTTCGTAGCACTTCACTCAAAATAAGTAAAAATGCAAACCTTCAATATTTTGGAGTAAATCCAGTATGTTAAATATTGAAATGCTGTCCCCAAAACTCCTTGAGAAGTTGAACCCCCTCAAAACATGAGAAGATCAAGGCTATAAAACCTAGAAATTTTTTCGGTGATTTTGTTGAGAAATTGAGCTGCTTCTGAGGATAGATGCGAGCGAGCTGATGCTGAAGGAATGTCGCCCGGCAAAGAAGCTTGCAAGTCTTCTGGGATTTTCGACAGTGAGCTAAAATCCCTATCGGGAAACGCTCTTTCGAACGAACTGTGGCTGGTGGGAATCACTGAGAATCAAGGCAGAAATTGCTGAAATTTCTCTCTTAAGAATTGATGCACACGTTTTATTTTGATGCTAGGATTTAAACGTGAAATAAATAAAGAACAAGTGAAATCCAACTTTCACTCATCTTTAGAATATTACTTCACGTTTTTTTACGGCGGTGTTTTTTAAAATTGAAGTTCCGCGAGTCGAAGGCCAAATCTTTCGTAAAAACGAGTTTCATTAAAATAAATCAATGTTTTTAACAACGGAAAATTTTCAGACATCTATTTATGCTCTGAAGTTGCAAAGCACTGTCTATATTACCATGTTAGAACTGGATAACTCTGGCATCGCACCCGTACAATTTAATGCGCCGGACATGTCTCGACTTTAATTTTTAACGACTTATCATTGAATGATGAAAGTATAAGGACATCCACCACTTAAAAAGCGTAATAGGCACACAAAAATAAGGAATGTCGTCTGCTGTAGATGGAAGGAAACAAGTTTTAGTCGAGTTCTGTTGAAGGGAGAAACAATATGGAATGATACGCGTGAATAAACAAAAGACACTTTTCAAAGTCATACAATAGTGATGATAAGTTAGAGCGTGTCTAGAAAATGTAAAATGTGTTGCCAAAAAATGATTCATTGCGCTGTTACCTTGCGAAAATGACACGTAACGGCAGAAACTTAACACCCACTTTAACATTTCCATTTTATCTTTAACAAGGAAGAGAAATCAGTTACTAGCCTTTGACGCGCTATAATAGTTTTACTTCAATATATTCAACTCAGATTTTTTTTGTTTTCACAAAGTTGGTGGGATAACCGCACGTTCATATTATGATAATTTTCTAAAATACATAACGCGTGACGAGTTTACAACAAAATCGCAAATGGCGCTCCTTTCCAAATTATTAAATGGAAAATGAATCAATTATAAATGAGAATATAAATGTGTTTTATAATTTAATTAACGCTTATGTGATGATGCTTGGCATTGTGAGCACTTTGTACACTCGCAATAAGGCGCCCTGTTAACTTATTAGAATAATATTGGAAGCGCACTTATGCGTCATCATCAATGCTTACAGACTGGAAGAAAAACTGACTTGATGTCGACGCAGTGTGGGCCTCCGACCACGAATATGGTTGTTTTGGCTGGGTTTGCTACTATTGCAATTCTTCACACGTAGGCTTTCTTTTTATAAAACTTTACGATTAGGTGGCAATTACTCTGGGTACGGAAAAGAATAAGCTTTTGGTGTTATTTTTCTGCGAGCATCAACTCAGATGCAGGAACTGGAAAACTACAACCTTGCATGCACTTCGAGCTCGCTTTCAAAGAGCATATAACCAGCTAATCATTGCTATCTTACATTTCAGCAGGTATTGGACCAGCGACGTTGCCTAACTCACAGAACCATTCAATCACATTCGCTGAAACGTTTACGAGAATTTTTTATCGTTCACGAAGTACATTTACAGGACCTTAAAAATTCAGTTAACAACCTCGTATCGATTATTCTCGTTACTTTTTTCAAGGACCATACAAAAATTGCCAATTATATCAGTGAAATTGTTATAAAATATATAAATGTTTTGTTATATGTGTATTCGTATAAAGAATTTTGCACAAAAAATCATCAGATGTTAAATTTTGCGATTACGCTGCTGCTGTGAAATTTTGGCAAATTAACTTTTAAACATGCAGCGAATAATTTTTGCACTCGCGGTCCATTTATGATAAACTTCATCCAAAATACGATAATGTCTATATACTAGTATCACGTACTTGAGTCATGTTTTTGAGAAAATTGTTCATAGAGTAGAGATTAGACAAACCTATGGCACTTGCAATTAAACAAGAATTATGAAAGTAATTCAAAACATTTTTATTCGAAGCGTTTATGCAGTACTGTCTTCCGATTTCAACCTCAAAAAATAAACGAACGATGGGATAGTTCGTTCAGAAAGAGAGGGGAGATCCTTGGCTGTGGCGCTGCTTCTTCTGTACCCATAACACAATGTAGTAACAACATTTAATGTGAGTTGTGAGCAGCGCCAACTCTGCTGATGCGTGAGACTTGAAACCTAAACTTCTGCCATGCAACACGCCCCTCAGGCCTACTGTAATCGCATCATAGTCGAGAGTAGGTTTTTATTTTAACAATTTAAATAATTTAAACCTTTTTTAATTTCTACTGCGAATAATGGACGTACGATTCTCGAGTTGTACGTTATCTTATCCAACTTATACAGTTAAAATCAACATCAGTTATCAACCCAATGGGATGCTTGATTCAGGTTTACTAGGTATAACTGTGGTTGATTTTAATGAGATTTTGCTTGAGATAATGTCAGTATAACTCGAAGATCGACAGTATGATTATAATTGACAGTAGCTACATTGTTTCATAAATATATAGTTCACGACTGTCGTTTTGCAGTAAGAACAAAGTATTTTCTTTACGCCGTGTATATCTGTGAACGATCGTAACAGGCCGTTTCAGCAGCCTACTGCAGGGCTCAGAAGCTCGAGACCAACTGCGGAGGTCCGAAAAGAGGCAATCTCGGCCCAGACTTCCTCTCATCGGATATCAAATGACCCGACCTCGGAAATTAGTCGAAAAATCTTTGCCGTCTTGTTTTTTGTCCTCAGGCCTAGTTTTGCCTAGCATGTGCGCGTTTGTTTGTTGTTTTTGTGATATTCTGTGCTCCGTCTGGGCCTTGGTATAGAGCTCGTTGTTGGCCTCGCTTTCGATCTCTCTGTATCTAAAATTTCAGCTGTACCAAAATTTAATCTTTTTAATTTAACTTCGAGCATCTTTATGGAGCTGACTTAAAGTCCTTGAGACCTTAACAGTGTCTTCTCAATCTTCTGGTAATTTCCTCTAGCAACATTGTTATTTTTACGTAGTTACAAATACTCCATGGAAATGTTCATGAAATGCATTTAGCTTTGATAGTTTCGGTAATTTTTCCGAGTTTTCATGTTAGGAAGCATGCGGTAGAAATTTTATGTCTTGGCTCACCTAAGGCCTACGGTTTTCACTTGGAAACTGAAATCAATGGAATAACACGTTCCTGAAACACTTGCTTGGGATTCAATATGATATTGAGTTAATTGGCCCCACACTATGCACCGCGGTAAAAATCGTACCTTGATTTTTAATGCGCAAGCTCAAATTCTGCCGCGAACCATACACCAGTTCGCATACCTATTTCTCAGGGCATCAAGTATTCTGTTTTGTGATAGAACAAAATATCGTGATTTTTTACCCCCGCTGTGGTTCAACAGGGTAAAATTGAATCCGTAAAACAATGACGCATTTCCACATATGTCCAACATATTCTCATGTATATTATACTTACCTACATTTTTCATGTGTTTTATTTATGAGTGTATGTACCCATTGTATGTAACTAAAATATATGTTTACCATGTGTATCCAAACTCATCGTTATTTCAAGACTTCATTTCCGAATTTTTTTTGTTGTTTTACTAAAGAATTTCTACTCTCTTAATGACTTCTGTCGTCATTCAGCATGACATTAAGCGTCTATCGAAGTGAGTAAAAAAATATTGCACATATCAGTAATTACGCAGATATGAGCATAATGAATGTTTCACAGGGCGATGAATAGTAATTATTCCTTAATTCTCAGCTGGTGGGAATGTTTACCCAATTCTCAACTGAAAGAAATAATAGCCCTATTTTGAAACACCCAGGTGCATCTGACGTTTGTCCCAAAACCGAGACACGCAGATGCATCATCAATGAGACACCCAAGATTAGGATGCATACCAGTGTCTCCAGACCCGATTTAGAGGCGCTCTAGTGTCTCCCTTGAAGTGCTTCAGTGTCTTATTGATGAGACACTTGGGCTTCAGTTTGATGCATTTACAACTGATGTCTTACACAAAACTCTACGGATATCAAGCTGTAGCATTACACTGCCCAGCAAGGTTGACGCTTCCAGTACTATGAAGAAACTTGGATACGCTTACGTATTCTTGAGCTAAGCGATAGCTGCTGCTGGTGACGTCAATACTTGATCTAACCGCTGAAGAGTTGCGCCAAGAACTGCACGCGTCTCCAGCAGTTAAGCCTTTTCATGCCAGCAGCTACCCATCTCCTCGTTTAGCTGTGAGCGGTAGCGATTACGCGTTAACTTCCCTTGAAAAGGTCGTTTGAAATTTTTGCAGGAGAAGTTCTTAGTGTAACAAAAATTTAATTTGGCCCGTGCTACATTTACTGAACACTTAAATAACTGAAGTCAAATTTGAGGGGTGACTAAGCAATTACATTATCATGGCCAATACAAGATAGGCAGCATTTTGAGACACTTCGCGCTCATCGAGGTGTCGCACTTCCGATGAGACATCTAATCTGTTTTTGAGACGTTCTGGCTATAAATGAGACACCTGAACAGCCATGAGACACTTAGAGAGGCAAAAATTTCTCTCAGTGTTGAGGTTACACGCGTGAAATTTACATACTGAATAATTAATTAAAATCGTAATCATGTTAACGTTAAGCTACAAATATATGTTGTTCACTAAATACGCATCAGTTAATTTTTCTCCTTCGTACAGTACAAATTTCTATCCTGCTGCGTAAAATATTGCGTGTGTTACGCGGTAGCTAATATTGCTAGTACATTAAAATTATTGGATTAGTGTTGATGTTTAGCCGTTCTCCACGGCCTACGAATAGAGCACCTTTAATATTAGCCTGAAAATTTTAGAGTAAGAGAGCTCACTCAACCCATGAAACAGCGAACCAAGAATTGTTTCACGTATGCATTGAACGACGTAACATTTATACACGGTGATTACGGCGTTAATACTTATGCAAGCAAAGCTTGGGTTTGCTCATGGAGCCTATTTACATTTCGCATCTAACAAACCTTGCAAAATTAGTTCGCAGACGAGCATAATTCAACATTTCTTCTGCGATAATAGATGCCGCTTAACGTGTGTTTGAACTGCGGTCTGTTCCTTAAACAAGAGTGAAGATGACAACTCTGATGTGGAGTGTGTGTCATAAATTCTGTGCGCATAACCTACGTTCCACTTTCCCATCAAATGTTTCATTTTTCCTGTGTATTGCGTATCCTTGGAGTGCAGGACACTCTTATGGGGTCTCGGTAGCGTGAATCATTAAAGACGTGTGATGTGAGTCACTCGGTCCCATCTCGCGCATTTGTCACCTGAGGTATATTGCACTGCCGGCTTCTTATTTGGTCGACTCCTATGACGCCAAGAGCACTCATGAAGATCTCAAAGCGGGAACTCAGAGTTGTTTATAAACACACTCTTCAAATATCAACTAGACGAGCCCTGTTTACTTTGCTGATAACTCGTCTTACGTCCTAGGGCCATAAGTGGCGAGTATGCGTCACGTGATTGGTGGCGGCAAGGGTCTCACGGAGGACGGAAATGCTGCCGCAGGAATATGCATCTCGATTGGTCACTCAGGCCCCGAGTCTGTACCCTGTAGCAGTTTAGTCCCTGTAGATTACCCCATGTAGAAGATTAGTTTTCAGCATGTGGTCATGTATTTTAGTGAGTACGGGGTCTTATTTACAATGCACTTTTTCAATGATGTATATATATGTGCTTGCTCATCGTTTGGTTTGAACCGTACAGTTTACCCAATGGCTCAATGATATTTGACTTAATTACTGATGCATGATACCAAATTACTGCTGAGTACTAAGGAATCCTCATAATTTATATTTCAGACACCATAAACAAACAAACAAACAAGCATCAGAAATCATCAATGACTGGGCCTTTACTTCTAATCGGGAAATGTCAGAAAAATCAGATGCGTTTTTAGAAAGCGGGCTTAATTTAGAGCAGTCCTTCACGGCTTTAATATGGAGGGAATAATTTGCGCGCATGTGTGCACTGCAGCGGCAGCACTTGACTGCGTCCTCTCGAGGGCCTCAGGAAGCTTCTCCCTCTGAGGGCTTAGCGTTGATAAGCTTTTAAAGTTCCCCACTGCAGCTTCATTTCATTATAACTTGCGGGCTCCTTAATAGCTGACCTTGCTAGGTGTTTTTCAGACATAATTCAGCCTCTTGAGTCGGTGAGCCTACATTGTAACTTAGAAGAAGTCTTTTATATTGCGAGAAAAGCTCCTCGCGGCCTTGATACTCTCATGAGTAAACATTGTTTAGTTTTTAGATAGTTGACTGTGTTTCTATTGTTACCTTTTTTAATTTGTTGCATTTATGCACAAATGACTCTAAAGTCTAAAATCTCAGTGCGGGCGTAATACATTTTTTTAGAGGAGTAGATTTCACATTTTTTTACATTTTACACTTTTTCACATTTTACATTTTTTACATTTTTACTCCACCTCTCCGACAGAGAGGCAGAGTGAGTTTCACAGGAAAATACATGTGTATTTTTGTTTATAAAAACAGCTGTAACGGGGGATTTCATACTAGCATTTAGCGTTGACTTTGGCTTAGTGGTGAATATTTAAGCAACATTTTCGTACTTCGGCTCTTTTCTTCAAATATTTTGTATTCGACTGTGTTAACAATTCTCTATATCCCATAAAAAAATAAGGGCAAGCGAGTCGGTGATACTTCGTTTGGATTTAGTTTGGTAAATTAATTTGAGGTAATTTTCTCGTTTTCATTTCTAATGAACCTATAAGAAACGCTAAAATTTGAAACATAGATGAAATGTGAAAGCAATCATGTGCAGTTAGGAATAAGTTAAGTTAGGAATACGTGCTCTTTTTTAGGTTGCATCATAAAGATCCTTAAGAAACCGAGACGATGTGAAGCTGTTAAACTCGTTTCGCTCATAGAGATCAAGACGTAGCACAAGTTTAGCTACTTCCCCGATCTCTCGAGGAAGACTGCGTCTACCCTAGGGGTCGACAATTGCTTTACCCTAAAGCGCAGGATTCGTTTAAATCTCTAATGCTGGCGCAAAAGTTTCTCTCTAAAAGTTACCGTAACTTGGAGGTCTAAAACTTCATCGCTATTCTCTCTGCATCATTTATCTCAACAACGCAGTGAATGCGAATTATTTCGAGGAAAGAATCGATAAGAAAATTTCGTTTTTCGAGGCGCGTCAGAAAGGTAAGGAACTTCTTAGTGCCTTTTATTTAGTTGAACGTTAAATTTGTCTGAAGTGAAAAGGTACACGTGTGAAAGTAAAAAGACACCGGAGTGTTGACCATTTCCCAGCAACACCTAACGAAAACTTGACCCTTTTACAACTCTTTTTTGAGTGTTCGACGCGCGAAAATGTTTGAATTAAAGCTCGACGCAAATCGTCACACCTTTAAATAGCTTTACTATTGGAGTAGTATTTATAACGCCTAGCATATTTCCAGCTTAGTTCGTCTTAATGGTTTTTACAGAAGTCTCCATTGCTGTATTCTATACATTTATTTTTAGTTGTGTATTTGTGTTTTTTGAATCAATCTCAAAATGAATGTATGATGCTTCTCAAAGCACAATTTTTGTCAATAAGGTACTCACATACACCGTAACACAAAGTTTTGATATTCAGGTTGCAAGTGCGTTATTTACTCATGGCTCGAGTGACGAAGCGGTTACGGGCAGCAACACATTTCGAGTATAACTGAAGTTTTAGAAATCAAATGTTTTCCAATTTCAACGCTGACAAGTTCTGAAATAATAAACGCACACCGCATCTGTCTGTTAGATCATTATATGGTGTAGGCCTTGACTTTTGTATTATATCCTTACTGTAGTCATCACTGTTTTCTTTAAATTGAAATGCCTTTCAAGTTTCGTGAAGTGAACCACAACTTTTTGCTATGGAATTTCCAGAAGCAGAAGTGTTGACTTGACGTTATTTAAATTGCAAACGCGAATAACTGAGTTCAGTTATGTCGTTGAACTTTGTTTTCAAATTTCCTACAGCGCTCGCAGAGACTGAGTGTATCTGTAATTCTGTGACAAGATGCGCTTGAAAAAGTTTTGTTTCCTAACGACGGTGGTTTTTAGTGTGCCCCCAAAAATATACTAATCTTTGGTTGACTGATGCTCTTATGCAAATTGAGTAATTTGGTGTTTTTTGGTATATATTGAAGTTTTTCAAAACAAGGAAAAATACTTAACAGTTTACCTTCACTCTAATGTTAAAAAAGTTTGAAGCTTATATCTCTGTTAGTTTAGAGAGGCATTCTCAAAACGATGTTCTCTATTGGAAACACGCAGTTATACACGATTCCTGCAATGTTTCGTCTCTGAAGAAAAGTTTTTCCAGCTGATGTTCCATACGGTGAGCTCGTCCTTCAGTTTTATCTTTTCGTGGTCTTCCTGGTGGGTTTTTTCAAGTGCTCAACCTCTCACAGAAGGGATCCATCAGTATTCCAGCTGTTTTCGATCCGCAATAGCAACATTGAGAGCTAGCACGCATTGAGTTCGTACCGCAGCTCTCTCTCTATAAGCTCTCTGTATCGCAGTTTTATACTTTAAAGACACCGTCTGGGTAGAAATCGGGATTAGTGTTGATTTCTGTTTTTATATGCATCTTATAGAGATTTTTTTGCGCTTCTATTGGTACTTTCCGCTTTCGTCTACTCCGAATGGTACGCTCTCCAGAGGGGGTAAAGCGATGGGGGTGGCGTGACCTTGAACCCTCCCCCCCCTCATTATTGGGGGTCAATTGAGTGCGTTTCTCTGCGTGAATGGCAATTAGTTCGTTCGGGCTACTCAAAGTACTTCCATTATTCAAACGAAACATTCTAACGCTGAGTAAATATTTTTTTGTAATTTTTGACATTTTACAACATTTTACTGCAAGCGCCCGATGTGTTCCAGTCCATACTATATTACCATACTGCTGAAAACCGATATCATAAACGAGAAGGCGTCATTGACCTTCACAACAGCTGAGGAGTTTTTTTTCCGAGGAAGTGTATTTTATTCCATCAGAAACTTTGATATATTCATAGGTTCACCCAATAATTATATCTGTGACTGCGATTCTCCTTTCGTGATCACTCACTTTTGTAATTACAGTCTTTAGTTAATGTGTTGTCTTGGGTGTACGTATTGTTGTATAATCAGCTTAACTTTGTAGAAGATGAAAAAAGAGTCTGAGACTTGCATTAGAGAATGCAAAATTCAGTGAATTAAGAATTCTTTCCCAAGTTCTTGTGCGTCAAAACCATTGTTTTGGAAAGCCAGTCATGGCGTATGACCAGCGTAACTTGATGACTTATGAACAGTTCTGCCAAGAGTGTGATTCATATGTAGTAGAATACCCTCAGTTTGAACAACTTTTTTCTATTGAGCATGTTTGAAAAATCTAATAGTCAGTCTCACTACCTTTTTTATTTTTTAATAAACATTCACCGTCATACCGAGAAAGGACAGACATTCTTAATATAAGCGTGAGCGTTAACAGTTAGCAGAGTTACGGCCTTTTACTTGGCATCACATCAGTAAGACCAATTTTGTTGTAACAACGTTTGTTGTCCCACTGCATGGGACAACGTTTTTAGCTTCTCTTATATTGGTTGGCTAAAATATTCAGAAATGATATTCTCAATTCCTGAAACGAGTCATTCAAACCAAATTCAAATGGGTCATATGTGCAGAAATATTTAAACTTTATTGAAATTACGGCCTCACTTTATATCCAGCAAGAGAGCACCTTCATTGAAATGCAAAGGGCTTCTCAGTAATAGGAAATGAATTCGGCTTGTTGACAAACTGAATTTTCATTGTGATTCCTTGCGCTCATTGTTATTGGAATAAGAGCAACTTTACGGCCTCATAATTTGACGATCGATTGTATTTGCGCGCTTCCCTACTCCATTGTGCCCATTCTGTGCACGTGGCTGTATGGATCTCGGTGCTCTGTGTGCGCTGTCTCGCTCAAGTTTATGGCCGCACCAACTGAAGGGTTAGCAAATATTTGGAAATCTTACTACATTTTACCGTAGTCGACTGCCGTTGTTTGAAAAAAAATCAGATTTAGGTTTATCTGTGGACATGGTGTGTGTGTGTGTGTTTGTGTGTAGTTTCGATGCTTCCGGGTGTTTAGTTTCTCAGCATTTATTCTAGCGCACGTCCTACTTTGTGAGGTTCAGTCCGCCTCGTATATATATACGTCTCCTCAAAGTGGTTGTGAGCTAATGAGCTCTTACTCGACCCGTCCATCGGCTGAAGCAAATCCTGGGATGCTTGCCTTCAGTAGTGTGTTGCTTCGCTGATTTGTTATGAACGTTTTAGAATTTCCCAGCCCGCGCAGTTACACCGGCTTGATTGAAATGAATTTAAGGGAAACATAGCACTTTTTAACCATGGAATAATACTAAGAACCTGTTTTCCATCATAATTTTATTCAGCTCCAGAGTTGATAGCACTGACGTAACTGATGCATGAGAGCACAATTATACAGAGCACAGACACAGGAAAAAGGACATGCAGCTCTGCATTAGAGACTGATTTCACCGACGTGAGCGATAGTGATTGTACGATTATGTTACTGAAGATCCTCCAGCTGTAATGGTCATCTTAAAGGGAATATGATGGGAAAAGATCCTTCGAGAACTTCAACAGAATTTTATTATCATTTGCATATCGAGTTTAATCAAGTCTTAGCTGTTAAATTACTACTGTCTTTGAAAAGTCTACTCTGTTACTTTTCTTAAGCCTCATGACAACACATCGATAGCTGTAAAGTGCAAGCCATACCATTTATAGGTTTATTACCACCAAACAAACTCCTGTTTCTCAAAATGAAATCGAAGTTTTCAAATTTCTTCGGATATTGAAAATATTTGAACTTTAAATTCCCCTAAGTTCCACTACTGACTTTATACCATATATAAAGTCTTTATAACTTAAGGGTTTCATTTGTAAGTCAGTAATATGAATAAGAATGCATTCCGAGAAAACTATTTAACAGTAAATAAGTATTTATAAATCAATGCAAGTGCATCTTATTAAATGCCTGTTTGGAAAAAATTGACGATTATGTACTACTAGTTAAGAAACTCTATCCAGTATAAAACATTTTTCTTCTTAAATATTAAATATTTAATAATAAGTGAAAATTAACGTTGGTAGCATTCATGGTAAGTGTAATACAACTCTGTATTACCAATGGTCTACCTAGCTACTACTGAATAATGAAACAGGAGCGAAAATCATTGCTGAAAAAAAGTAAATTTTTTTATTAGAGAGTGTACACATTAAATACGTATCTTTTACAGTGTCTATTACTGAGATATTTCTATCAAATCATTATGTCTGGATGCCGCTTGGGGATATTTATACTGTGTTTGAAAACTTATTGACTTGTCGTTATTTTAGCAATAGCTCTATGGGCAAGTGCTTCTCTATTTTAGACATCGTTAGTTCTCATTCAATGCTCAATATGATTTTTATTTCCTCTCTCAGCCTGCGTTAGATGCGACTCGTGAGAACGCTCCAAACCAATTTATTTGGGAATCAGAAAACAGGAAAATGACGCTAGACTAAGGATGCGGAGGTGTGGATGTTGTTGATGAAGATTTTCCAGTCTACCACAAGTTGGCACATCATTAATCATAAAAGTGGCCTTTTCAATACCTTGCTGATAGCATGCTTGAACTAAGTTGTCAAACAACTCATTGCAGTGTCGGGATTTAGAGGCACTTGGACGTCTTACTACTCAACACACGACACTACTGACAGGCACGGCACCAATGCGGTGCAGAGTCGCTCATTGACTTGAAGGTATAGGAACATTGACACTCCTATCCTGACTTCGAACCTTCCATTTCTACGCTTGCAATAGAGATAGAAGTTTGTTTCTGCGATCCAGCTGAGTGTTCAAACTGTAGACCAAAAATTTTACCTGATACCTTGGACCTTCCATACCTTGGATCTTACCTTGGACCTTCCATCTCTACGCTTGCAATAAGATGGTAGTTTGTTCAGTCTATCCAGATGAGTGTTAAATTTGTGGACTTTGCACCAAAAACTTTTGCCTGATTCGATGATTTATTTACCGTATTTTCTTGTGTAACCATGCTATTGATCACAGTTCAGTTGCACCTTTACCTCTCAACATCTCTCCATCAAAACCGATTTTTAGTTGTAATGACGGATGCATTTAATTAGAAGGAATTTGAAAAGTATATACACTTTTAGTTACGAAAATGTAATGGTATAGGATTTACCTCCAAACTATGTCCCTCTATTATCTATTTCCCTCTCGATATCGTCCGTCATCCTGGCTTTACTGTTGCTCTCTCCAGGAAAATGCGTGTGTTCATCTTCAGCTATTTAGACGCTGTTGTGGTAATTATGCTTCAAGTTCTTGCAACTGTCTTCTAATCATGCTCAACGTCATAAGCTTCAAATTTTTTATTATTTTCGCTTGTCTTGCAGTAGTTCATTCTAGAGAGTGCAATGGCTGGTGATAGTATGTTTAGTGATCTAAAATGAAAAAATATTAAATTTCTGGTATGTACAACTGCAATTGTGCATAATATTTAGCTTTCCAATAATGAGAAGAGAAGTGCAATTATTCAGTACTAATTGATTATTATCATTTGAATATTTAACAGGGATCATTGTAAATTTTAGACCCGAGTTTGTTGATGAACTTCATATTCAATTTGATGGGCTAGATTTCCACGTGGAGGATCAAAATTTTATGCTGTGAGGCATTTTATTATCAATCCGAGGAATGTGGCTCTCCTTTTGAGGCAATTGAAATGCATTTGAACGAATTGGATTTTTATTTTAAGGCGATATATTTTCCCTTTGAAGCGTATGATTTTCATTTGGAGGAAATTCATTCTCTCTTTGTACGAGCCTAAAAAATTTAGATGTCTTTAAAGCAACCGCTACTCTGCAAAGTTGGCATCATTATCATAGTGTGAGTGTGGGCGTCCGCTTTTAATTAATGGCTCAAAGCAATGAGCAAGTTATAAATTGCTCATTACGATCATCGCTCGCAACGTCAAAACGAAGCAAGAACTTGTATGAGTGTAGCGTGAGTCTTTACCTAGATATTCTGAGTTCAAAGGAAATTCACCTGACATTTCTTCCCACTCTCGTTGCATACAGTTATTTCAATTACGAAGCTTATAACATCGCACACAAAGGTTCTTTATAGACTTCATTTGCTAGGCGGGTAAATGCAAGAATTCTTTCTAGTAATATTTAGGTATTCACCCACCAAGAAAGACGAGAACGTTAAAGCATATTCTTCAATACCACCATCAAGTAACATAATTCAACGCAACCAACAATTTGGAATACCACCACCAAGTAATATCATTCAGGGCAACGAGCAATTTGAAATTAATTGTTTTTTTTCTACAACGCATGTGAGGTAAGACTGCGTTGTAGACCGATCATAACTGCGTTCATTCCCAGCCCGACCCTGCGGGCCTCCCCTTCAAAGCTCTTCTATTGGTCTTGACGCAAGACAATTGCACGTGGCCGTAAAAATGAACTTCAGTATTGATGCCTGTTCGCGTAGGCATCAATACTGAAGTTCTGTTGTACGTTGTCGCTGCTAGTGCCGCTGTTGGCACGCTATTTTTATCATTTGCCCGTAGAGCTGTTTCGAGCTTTGTTTTTCTTGCTTTGAAACGTTGTTACACTTCTTGATTGGACTGACATGTGAAGTGAATGGTTATTTACGAACTGAATTCTCGTTAGCTTCTTCTACTGATCAAAAGGTGATGGCTGATGTAGTGTTTGTACATGTCTATGCATACTCACTCCATTGCAAAGTCAGCTCAACTAATTATCGCCGAGTAAAGCCTTCAATATCACTGTAATATTTTTATGAATACTGCGAATTTTTAAGCTGTGAATTTGTTCTCCGAGGTGAAACGTTTGTTCACTCATTTTTAAAAAGGACCAGCAATAATCTCACCCATACTCTACCTTGAACTTTTCCGCACGTCAACCCAGTGATCCTGTGAGCGCAGACAACCAACAGACAGAACTGTCTTATTGAGCAAACTTTTTCAAGTTGAAATGGACACACGAACATCTCGTTGGAGAATATTGAGTCGGGATAATTCTCCAGTAATCAAAGTTCGCTGCCATTCCTGCAACAGTAACTTGATGGATAACAGAGACAACCACACTACGGGTAGAAAACTTTCGTAAACCTCGATCTCTCTATCAAGCCCTTTCAACTTTCAACTTTGCAACTGTCCTTGAACTGGAAGTTCTTATTTGAATGACGGCCATGTAAATTTGAAAGAGGTACCTTGAGAATACTTTAGTATAAGTGCATGGTGTGAAGACGTGACACACAAGCTAGAGTGATGTTCGTGCAAATTACGACTTGAAACTTGGGAAGTATTTCGTGCCGAGCTTAGCGCTGAGGAAACGAATCTGTTAGGACAAACCTGAACAGAAATCAGCTCGACTGCTCTTAGGTGCTGAATTAAAATATATTTCAATCGAAAAATTACTTCTACCATCGAATTTTGGGGATGATTTTAACGAGTGCAGCAAGCACGAACAGTCTATCGTTTGAAAACTAAGTAACACAAGTACATTTGGCTCCCACATTGATAAGGTATCGTCCACAAATTTCAAAAAGTTCAGAATTACGTAGAACTTGTTATAGGACAATGGCTGATTTCTTAAAAACAAAGTTGTAAGTTTAACCTAATTTTCCAATAAATATTTCTCAATGTACTTGAACATCAGACACGTGAATATTTCTTTGATTGCTCGCATTATTCAGCATGGAGTCTCAGAAACAAAAAGCCCCGTTTGATTAGAAGATTTAGGTGCAGTTTTAAGCATCTGTGGGGCCCAAGTTAACATCCCCTACACCCTGCAGTACCTCAAACGTGCCCTGAGGCGCTGCCAGTCCCTTCAATGTAAATTATCCGCCTAATTGAAACTCATTTCCATCTTGATTGCAAGTTTTCCTACAGGTCCCCTCATCTCCTACGCCCGCCCCAACATCCCTTGAGTATTTTTACTGGGTCCAACTTCCTCCCTGAGCCTACTCTCAAAGCTGTAAACTTTTGCGTTCCTAAATGGTGCAGAAGTCATTAGTTTCAAAAAGATGCAGCCTCTCCGTCGCAAAGTGGCCTGCTATCATTTTATAGCCAGGTTTTGTAGCCATCCCGATCTGTTGATGCTATCCCCATTATTTTCGATGAAAATTATCGACCGTCAACCTCGCGTTGTGAGCCAGCGCAGTGAAGCTGCATTGAGGAGAAAGCAGAGTCACTGGGTTTTTGGGTTTGATAAATTTCGCCTAAACAGATATACCTGCATTTCCTGCTTCATTTTCAGAGTGATAAAACTCTTATTTCAATAGAAACCTACGGAATTAAAAGGCTCCGTTTCTGATTATCGTGATGGCAACATATGGAACCCTAACAAAATTTTGTGTCTGAAAACGATGGGTACTTGCTGTTCTACTTGCTATGATGGCAGCTTTATTATACCTTCTAAATTTCCGTTAGAAATCATCAAAACAGCTGTCTTAAAGAAACGATGCTCTGTTGGAAGCGCGCGAATTTCAAATCAGGATTCAAAATCACAATTGATAAATTATGCGAGTTAATTGCTATAGCTATAAGTTGTTCGCTGTGCTCGGTAAAATCCAATGGGAGGAAAACTTACAAAATCTTTTAAAAAATTCAAATTCCATTTTGTAGCGATACTGAGCGTGAACTGTTCTGCAACTGAAAACGTTCAATTTCCAAAACCTCATTGAAGGATCACATGCGGGCAACCGATTATATTGTCCTAACGTTTCTACTTTGAGCTCTACATCATAAATAATATTTGTTGTTCTTTTTGACTGTTGTAGATGTTTTTAAGATTGATGACCTTATTTTCGAAGACCTGTCCAGTTCTGCAATTGATAAAACATCGGCATTGGCTTACGTATATGAGCAGACAATTCCCAATTCCTGACTACTCTCCTGCAGAAGTATTTCGATATATATTAAAGCTCTAGCGCACTCTAAAGGCCATCATTATCAGATGAATGGAAAACACCCGCTCTGGTATTGCAAAATTATCCTAGAATTACTTCTCTTACCAAACACTTATGGAAATAATGTAATCTATCTTTAGCCATATGATAAAAAAGGCGGAGTATCAAAAACTGGGTGCCTGCAGCATTGCGTTTATGCTTTGCTTTTTATGTTACCACACACATCCAACTTAAACTTTCGAACTCAACAAATTGTCTCGTACCAAATTAGATTGATAGTGAGACGACTGCAGAGTTTACATAATCATCAGATGCTATCCGATAATGAGCACGAATCTCGAGATGCGTCCAATAATAATTTCTTACATCTGTTATTTGAAATAAATAGAGTCTACATGACTTGGCTGCTTTCAATAGCGAACCTCAGCTTGAGGAAGGCGAGTACTGAATCTGAAGCCGCGCTGTGCGAGCACTTTTTGAAAATTCCTCAGACCTTGACACAAAATTAATGGCTGTGAAATAGAAGTTGGTCCGGACGATTCAGATGGTCAACCACATCACATTCATTTGAAGCACTAACATTCGCTGAATTACGCAAACTGACTAGTAATCTATCTCAAAATCGCAAGTGTCGGACCAAGCAATGTTCCAACCAGCTCATTGAGGACTATCATCAACGCCCACAATGCCAGCAGTTTCACACGTGTAGCACATCAGCTTATGGGGCCCGCGCAAGCAATAGCTCACCAAGCGTCATCGCTATAATAGAGCTCAGTCCCACCAATCATCCGAGTCATAGCAGTCAATCGTAGAACCAACACCATATATGACGTGCTTCTCACCCTCAATCGTCAACTTGTTTTCAGTATGAAGACAACATTTGCTTACAGTCAGCAGTAACGTGCACAACATCGCAAAATAACCCAACCAGCACCACTCATCATCGGCACAACACCAATGATGCTCCCAGTACCACCAGTGACTCACTAAGCACCACCAGTAACACTCCCAGCACCGCTAATTACACTTCCGGCATCACCAATTACACCAATAACTACCAATAACCCACCCAGCGCCACCAACAACATTTCCGGCATCACCAACACTCCTAAAACTCCCAATAACCACCCAGCCCCACCAAAAACACTTCCGGCATCACCAACTACACCAATAACTACCAATAACCCACCCAGCGCCACCAAAAACACTTCCGGCATCACCAACTACACCAATAACTACCAATAACCCACCCAGCGCCACCAAAAACACTTCCTTCATCACCAACTACACCAACAACTACCAATAATCCACCCAGCGCCACCAAAAACACTTCTGGCAACACCAACTACACCAATAACTACCAATAACCCACCCAGCGCCACCAAAAACACTTCCGGCATCACCAACTACACCAATAACTACCAATAACCCACCCAGCGCCACCAAAAACACTTCCGGCATCACCAACTACACCAATAACTACCAATAACCCACCCAGCTCCACCAACAACACTTCCGACATCACCAACAATATTCCCAAAGCTACCAACAACCCTCTTGGCGCCACCAATAACGCTCTCATCACCACCAATAACACTTCGAGCATCACCGACAACACTCCCAGATCTACCAATAACCCACCCGGCGCCACCAATAACGCTCGCTGGCCCCCAATAACGCGCCTAGGACCACCAATAACGCATCCTGCATCGCAGATCACATCTCGCGGCCGCCTCGCTTTGATGCAGCCTCCTCCCCTCGTCAGTGAACCCTCTGACCCCGGGATTTTTGTGAGTCTCTCCTCCCTGCACCCATTATCCTCCTCCTCTGAAGGGCGATCGATAGGCTAAATGAAAAGAGGCCAGCAGAATAGTCGCTATTTGCGTAGAGTATGCGAAGTCGGCCCGTAGCTGTGAACCTACTGCTAACTTGTTCCGGGCTCTTTCAGACTTTAAGAAGCTTATTTATTGCACTTTCTATGGAAGCGGGCATTGGCGCCGTGAAACTTCCGCGTTTCCGCGCTCTCGTCACTCACGGAATTATTACGCGTGCTTGGATGGAGGAAATATGGAAACGGCCAATGAAGGCAGCTTTGAAGGTGGTTTCTACAACACATCGAAGGGGGCGTTTCTCTGAGGCTATTTTGCTTTACGAGTCCTATACTTAAGGCTCGCGCAGCTGGTTGCCGGGTGAACTACGAGATTGGGAGGGAAATATTTCCAAGACCGGCTTATCTTTCTTAAAACACCTAATTTTATATTTTTAATGCTCACGTTAAATTACTTAGCACAGCACTGGATGCTTGGCAGGTTTCCTCACACGCAAATATTTTTGATTTAGAATTTTATAGAGAACTTGCATCAAATACTTTTGACCTCAATTAGGATATGCGGAAAGAACAGCCTGTGGCCGTTTGTCATCTGAGTTCACCGTACTGTGCGTTCAACGCAGGAATGTAGCGTAAATGAAATAGGTTGATTTCTGGGAAATCGCACTTTTAGGATAAAAAAAACCAACGTGTCTAAAAATATCATGATAAAAAACAAGTGTTTCGGAGTATAAAAAATCCATCTTCAGTGTTCTGAAATACAATAAATCGAAATATTAAAACATTGTAGCTATCAATCTTCTGAATAAAGGTAGGAAGGTAGCAATGTAGGTCATTCCGGCACCTGCTAATTGACATGCAGTTGATGTTGCAGTTTCCAGTGCATGCGTAAATGATAAGGCCCTTTCTTTCCATTAATGCAATATTTTTATTCATATTTTATAAACGAAGGTACATTGCACATAGAAAGAGGCTTTTGAAAATCTCCTTTAAAATGCAAAATTCAAGGCACTTCTACTTCTATTAATAGTAAGAGATTCGCTAAATTAATTTAAATGCAATCTTATAGGAAGAAATATTCTCTGTGATGCAGTTATTAATGACACAGAGCACGCCTTGACTTAATGATAAAGTAAGGCAAAACAATAAAAAACTCGCTCATCAATGAGAACAATTTTTGCACTGACATCAAAATATTAAGTAAAAATGAAAAAACCAAGCACATAGGTTGTGAAGTTTATAATATTCCATAGCCAAATGATCACACTACTCACTGATCGAGGAAAATCTGAGAAGCATGAACAACCGAAAAAATTTCACTATCCGAACTTTCCAAATTTTTCGCCAATTAGGAACGCTGATGATGACATCCTCAGAAAAAACTTTCGCTAAAAATTCGCAAGGAGTTAAATTATCAATGTGCTTGAACTACGATGCCCTTTTGAAGAATGGCCCAAACTTGTTAACGGAGAACTGCTGAACCCCAGCCTCCTTACCCAGTCTGACTTTTTCGCCGCCTGTATGCAGGTTTTTCGCCGCCAAAGCTATTTAAGTGATTAAATCGCTTAGGCGGCGGAAAACATGCATGCAGGCGATGAAAAAGTTAGACTGGGTATAAGCATGACCTCTCATCGAAGCAGTTATTATTCTTGAATTAGATGTGAGAGCACAATGATAGAGCTCGTCATGGAACTGTTCCGGAGTAACCTGCTGTTGCTTGTTCAACTCTCCGCTGCAATTATTTGAAATGTGCTCGACCTGAGCGAATTTTTTTTCAGTTTTCTGTGGGAAGGTTGTTTCCTGATGAGAAACCTTCGGGATAAATTCGGTGTTATCCCGATATTCTACCCAAAGAACCACCAGACAACATATGCCGTGGATGAAGAACCTATTTTCTGTAAGTGTATCATAATTGCCGTGAATGAACTAGATCACGACCACCACTCCTTCCCAGTGGCCTTTCATGATAAGCCGATCACTTCTATTTAGTGGCCTATGCGTACTGTAAATAATTACTGAAGAAAAACCTATCCCTCTCTTAGCATTTTTCCGTTTGCTCGGACTTGGGTCATCCCATTCGACGGGTGTTTCCACATTTGTCAAGAGGTGTGAAATGAAACTGAAGTGGCTTGTTGTACTTCACAATCGTCCAAAACTGTCAATGTAAACCATATATACTGAGATTAAGCTACACACGGCATATCTATGTATTACATTTGATCTGCTGCCAGCCATACTTCACCTGTAAGTCATAAAGCATCTCCTGCGCCAATTGGGACGCACGTGACACGAATCAAGCTATAGTGTCATTTTTTATCGACATGTTATTCTTTTAAGACGTGAGTTGAATTTTATGTTGTCTTGAGAATCTGAGAGCACTTTAGAGGGCTATTTTGGCACAAGATTCTTATTTGGGCGCATCGTTGGCGCGCCGCACTCCAGGGCTCGTGTTCAGCGCACCTTGTCCTACGTAAAGTTTTTTGCGCCTTCCCTCCTCGCGTTGAAAAAGAGCGAAGGTGATGTGAATACCTAAATAAATCAGTAGTTGCAATTCTTCTGGTGTAAATCCTAATCCTCAGCCTGTTATTTCTTTTGTGCTTCTGTCAACGTGAACGTATATTTAATTTGCAGCACTAAATATTGTGAAGGTTTCAGTTGGAGTACATCAGTACAGTAACAGTTTATGTGCAACATTGTAATTTTATTAATTATCTTTAATTATCTGCTCCTCGAATGTTTGAATTACAAAAATGAGTATATTTTGATTATTCATCTGATTGACATTTTTTCGGAGAACTAAACCAACTCGCTGCGTTTTTCCGAGATAACTGAACGGGAGAACTATTCAAGAACAAATAACTTTACGACAAGTTTTCTATTCTAGAGTAATTACCACTCGACCTTCAACAGGTTGCCACCAACACTCCCTTGGAGAATATGAAAGTGAACTCGGCACAAATGCCATTTTCAGTTTCGTGTTAATCATCCATTAACTTCTGCATACTCTTTCATATGATAGGTTCCTAAAGTTTCATCCCTCTTTTTACGCCAAATAGCTAGAGAAGTATGGTGAAAACAGAATAAAAATAGAGCAGCATTTTGCATTATTGCCGCATTGTTTATCGTAGATCAGGCGAAGCGTTTGGGTTGCCTAAGCCGACCCCGCATCACAGTGTTGTTCCTGCACGTCGGCGGACGAGCGGCTGCTAATATACGGGCACCGTACACCTCCGTTGCAAGTTTTTTTTCTTGTGCGTATTTTTAAAGGCACTGCACCATTTTTCTCGCTCACAAAACGCTGTTTGCGCAACTGAAGGCTCGTTGACAGGCGGCCGAGGAACGTCAGTTCTTCTTCATTAGCTGGCGCTCCGGCCATCCCTCTGTCTGTCCTTCGCAGCTTCCGTCCATCTGCACGGCAGTGAATCTACGTATTATTTCGTCCGCTGCCTTGTGGCGGGCTTCTGCTGCTATACTCAGTGTTTTTGCAATCCTTCCAAGTGTTCATTCAGTTCTATTTTGTCAGCTCATGCGCACCCAACTCATAAATGTACATCTGTTTGTCAAGTAGATGCGCATGCTGCAAAGCAGTCATCGAGAATAACTCAAAATGTAGTGTTTGTTAGCACAAAATTGAGTTCTAAATTAAAACTTACCACAAAAATCTTGTGTTACGCTGGGGCTATTAAGTAGTCATAAGTAGTAACTGTTCGCAGCAGTGTATACAGAATTAATATTTTAAATTTTGTGAGACCACTATTGATTTCTCCTTATGTTGATTTATGGTAAGTAGGTTGCGAAAAACTGCTGATTTTCTAACTCACTCAGATTTGCAATCTTGGAAAATATTCTCTAAGATCTATAGCGCTGAAAGTACCAACATGAAATAAGAACTATATCTCAAAAATGCTCATTTACTTGCCATAAATACCTTTTATGATTTTCTTTAGAAAATTCTCCCGTATACCCATTGCTTGGCCCAAAGTAGTCATACTTCTTTAAATAAGAAATATAACTTTTTTGAGACACCGGCAACGCAAGAAGTAGAAGAATATCTCCTAGAACGAGGGTGATGTTCTAATCATGTTCTCTACTAACGCTAGTAAGATATTCGGTTTTATACAATTCTGTCTCCAAATATACATCTTCCTAGATAAATTCTAATCTACCGAGGTCTCGCTTTATGTTCACTCGCCATTTAGGTAAAGTGAAATGCATGAACTGCGTTGTTTTCTGAATGCAAAAACAGTACCAGATATCTGATCAACTGACTAATGACGGGCTTCGCTGCCACTACATGTTGCTTCAATTATTAGTTGTCCGTTGTGTCCAACTCAGCCCAAAACATAGATATAATACAATTTCACAGTGTCTTTTTTTGTTTTTAACGGACATTGTGTGTTCTAAGCTTTACTTATTAGCAGCTCTGTAACTTTGAAATGTTATTTATAACGCTTATTTACTAATGGCTCTACTTCAGTCGTTCATCAAGCAATTATTCGTTGATTACTAGATAAGCGAGCTACCGATTTAACTTGCCGTAT
This sequence comes from Morinoia aosen, assembly GCA_030386875.1. Classification (NCBI taxonomy): domain Eukaryota; kingdom Metazoa; phylum Arthropoda; class Malacostraca; order Amphipoda; family Talitridae; genus Morinoia; species Morinoia aosen. Next base: position 11,261,973 of record CM059562.1, read on the forward strand.
AATCAATCCGAGATAACTTGCTACTACTCTTTTTCTATTCTGGTGCTCTCCATTCGAACGTTCTTCACTAAGCATACTACGTATTAAGGCGTAGATGGTGATGGGAAATCTATTTTTACAGACTCAAAATTTTCTCATCTGCATTATCGCATCTTCGCTCAGAAGCTCTCTCCTTCTGTATATTATTTGCACCTCGTATTTCAATCGAACTCTTTGCTGCTGCTAAGTTGAAGTGCGATTAAGTATTTTTATTTTTATTTCTGAGTGAATGAGAAGTAGGACTGCGACGAAGTCTCTTTTATCTTTATGCCCCAATGCATTAAACGACAGTCCATAAATTCGGATTTATTTTTATTTGTTTTAAAGAGTTTCTTTACTTGCATGTAAATAATGTTCACGACATTTCTCATTTTCTCAGCCATAACGAACAGTTTTCGCTTAACTTTCCTGCATTTCATGTGAAGCAATTTTAGGGGGAAATTAGGAAACAGGCGCACATTAACTGCATCACGGGCTTGATAGCAGAGCTTCATTTCTTGGTTGACATCAAAATAAGGTGTACTATTTCCCACGATACTTACGATTTAATGTTGTATTTATTTCTTTAGCGTGGCTGTTCTCGAAGTAGGATCCTCGGTTTTATAAAGGAATCGAAAGCTTTAAAACTTCTACAGTCTGTTCCTGTGGACGAATTTGACTTTCAGTACATGTACGTAGGGAGCTCTCGAATGTTATATACGATAATTACGCTATCGCGTTGGGGCGCGCCAAGGTTACTTTGCAACCCAATGCCTTCAAGCTGTAATGTGCGTAACCTGTTTATTACCTTTGCGATCAGAAAGCATCTTGTGTTCAAACAAATCGTGATACTGCGTAAACAAATTTTGCTCGGTGCAAAATTCTTGCGTGCAACTACTAAACCGTCAAATCACACTTCTCACGAGCACATTGACAAGAGGCCTGCGTGGAACATTATCTCTTCCAGTCGCACGAGCTCGCTCATTGTAACGCTAGACTTTCTCTGGTTTAGAGTCACATCACCAAGCCATGGCTGCCTACGCCTGCATTATCAGTTCCTCTCCTAGTCTTCCGTTCTCAATATCTTTTTGAGGGTCACAAAAAAGTCAGCTTTCCGGAAAAAGGAGCTACAGCCACTACACAGCAATGATTGCTTCTGTATTTTTTCTTCCTGTGCTCTGACTGCGTGAGAGATCAAGTCTCAATTTTATGGCCGAGATTTTTCCAAGCCAGAGATATCAATGATCGCGTCCCATAGCAGCGCAGAAAACTTGCTTAGGTGACGATTTTTTTATTCCTAGTGCTTTGAGACACTGCTTTTATCTTTCTTTCAAATTATGAAGTATCAGTTTTAATTTTTCGTTGCCTATATTTTGCCTTCCACAGCAAGTTGCAAATGCAGGTCTTTCGTAGACTCTGAGATGTTTTGAAGCTTTTGCTGCTGAATCAAACTGTGGAAGGATGCAACCCGTTTTCTAGAATTTTGTAGTGTGTATTGATTGTATTTTCATTTTTTCCTGATAACTTGGTATTTTTACGCGATTAAAAACAGAATTTTCATCTGCAAACAAAATTATCGTAAATAACTGTTTCTTTTTCTCGATTTCTCAATTTTTAAATCGACAGTGATCTTAATAAGGCTAGCCATCAAATTGTGTTCGAGAGAGCATCAGCAAGTCAAATCATACGTACTCGTCAATTGCCCATACTCAAATATTTGCCTGATGGGGTGAGTTCAACCGCAGTGAACGAAGCAAATATCAAACCTTTCTCGATAACGGATGACAACTTTTTAAGAACACAAAATAGCGCTCATCAAGAGCGGACTCCTCGAGTAAGATAGTTTGCAATTAAGACTTTGACGATTGCGTACCTCGTATAAAATTTTAAAAAATGTTAACGACATAACGTTTACCGGTGTGATGTTTTCGATTTTAATAGAACACAAAAATGAGGGGCTCTCCTGAGATTGCCTTTGTGAACCTCACACTAACTAGAATGATGATGATAGTAATAATAATATAAGGTGTTTTTTAAAATCAATTTTACAGAACTTAGAATGTAATTGTAGCTTTCAAACATTCGTTGTTCTTCTCTTAGAATAATCATAGTCTAATTTCCTTTTTCGCTCACCTAGTTGATATTCACAGAGAAATAGAGAAACTCGATAAATTTCAGTTTAAAGTGACTCCAAATGGGATAACATTTAGGTGTCTGTGAAAATAGCTCGTGCACAGATATTGCGTGCACGAAGTAAATATGACTTATGGTTCTCTATAGTGAACTGAGGCACATTATCACCTGCATTACTGAGGCAATATCCTTTTCATATAAACGGAAAAACAATCATTTGTCATCCCCAAGCAATTATGGTGGTTAAAAGAAGCGTAACGACCTGGTTTTCGATTCATTTGATTAACTATAGGCTTTGCCTCATTAAAATGCATACGAGTGGAACGGTAATTCGGAATGGTGTAAGGCCCAACTATTAGCAACGAACATTAGCTACAACATCTAATCGATTAGACGCATTCATAAATATTCCTAGTGTCGTGTTCTTTTTCTAAACAATATCCTTCAAATAGAAGGTAGAAATAGTAGCACTGTTCAGTAGCACTGTTCTTTTGTTGGTTAGCAATGTTCAACAGTGTAACAGTAGCACTGTTCTTTTGTTGGTTATTTTTAGGAGCTTTTTACATATTGCTATCTATGAACTTTTCGGGCTAAAACTGATGCTCAAGCTCTTAAGTGTCCGTTTCTTGCAAATTCAAGGTTTACTTTAATTCGGATTGTATTTATTTTAATGAACAGACGTTTTCTCTTACGTTCATGTATAATTTTCGCGGATGACATTTCCGTGAACGTAACTTTGAGCAACCATAAAGAATTTTCAAACCAATTTAAATAAATTGATTTACCACAAGTGAGGCATCAAAAAGATTGTTTCTTAGGCCGATTCAATGACCCAATTTGGAAATAGCAACTGGCTGACTCGAATAAGTTCCTTGACTTCTAAGGCGGCCTGCTATCACCGCTATAAGTTGTACAAAATGGTTTAACCTTGCACTCTTAACCTGGTACCTGGTCTAACGATAGACTGACAAATTTGTGAGTTCACACAAGTTTCGTCACCTAAGTTGATAAACAATATTTAAAATGAACCAAAGGAAAACAGTACATTGTGGAAGAAAAGACATAGGATCACTTTCATTCATTCATTCAATTTCATTGCATGGTAAATAACTCTATCAATATAACCATCTAATTGAAAATATTTGGCTTGATTACCTAGTGTCATTTGTAATCTGATGAAAATATAGATTTAAAATTCGCTTTAAAGTTTTGCATGAAATTTTTTTCAATCGTTTCATCAGGGATCACATTCCAAGTTTTGATTTGAACAAAGTGGAAACTGTCTAGAGAACATGCATTTGAATACAAAGGATCAATGGATTTACTTTTATTTTGGGTTTCATGATCATTATACATACTTCTGGCAAATAGAAACAATTAATTGCTTTCACTACATAGTCTTTATTCATGGAATTACTTGGAGAAATATAGAGACCCAAAAGCTTAACTATTTCTAAACTTTCGAGTGAATCATTCTAGTGGGCATTGTATTTCAATTTGCTCGCAGATGGCTCTCTTTTGGAGCTTGAAGGCTAAATTTTTTTTTATTAGTTATTTGCGAAACTTATATTCTTTATTGTGAACATGGAAAAATGAGCGTTCTATAAAGTATTTTTAGAACCTCTTCATTCAACAGACTTTTATTCTATCGCGGATTCTGATGGCTGTTGATAGTTGCTACTACATGTTGTATACAATATCCTCTTGGAGTGTCAAATTTTTATCTAAATTGGAGCCCTGGGACTTACTGGAGTTTGTTTCTTCAATCTGGCAAGCATCAACCTTGATGCATGGTAGAGACGCTCTCCTCTTATTAGAGAATATAATATATTTTCTTTCATCGATATTAATACATGTTTTATAAGTTCTGAGACATGAAACTTTTGTAGTTCACTAGTCATTCTTTTTTAATTAAAATGGTGCTTCTATAAGGCAGAACCGCAAAAAATGTGCTGTTGTCATGTGATGAAAATGAATTTGTAAAAGTTGGTTTAACAAAATCATGGATGAAGATCAAAAAGCAGAGGTCCTTGGGCAGAACTTTGTGTAATTCCATGGCTAATTTCCAGTAGTCCCGATTGTACCGCATCACTGGCATCGTACGGCTTCCGATCTCTTAGGTGTTATTAGAATCAATCACGAGCTACTTCTTCAATGCAGTAACGGGGGAGTTGCGAGAGTGATATGCTTTCGTCCACCCAACCGAATGTATATCGAAAGTTGAGAAAGAAAAAACTCACTGTTGTTTTTCAACATTGAATGATCCTATTTCAAACAAGCTTATACGGCCTTTGTAGCGGATTTTCCATTTCTTTTGGAAATCGGATTATTTATCATAGGGAAAAGATTTTAGTTAAAAGTAAGAGTACTCTTCTTTGTGTACAATTTTCTAGCATATTTTATCAATAATTAGGACAAAAACAAGCCGCCTATAGACTGATTGTTCCTGAAAGTTTTACAGCTATTTTTAGACTTGGATAACATTAAAAGAGTTTGGATAACACCCAGGAAAAACACTGGTTAATTATGTTTGAAAAGATTGGCAGTGTGGGATCAGCTATGCCTTCTAGTACTTTAGCAGAGAAAGTTTTAATCTCCTTGATTTATTCTTCAAGATGTTTATGAAGTCAAGAACATGATAGGAATTAGTAGGCGTAATGAAAAAAAAGGTTATGCTCTTGGAAATGATCCAAGGATCGTATCCAGTCAGTCGGTTGGATATGATCAGTAAGGTCGGTATGATCAGTCGGTTCGCTAGTAATGCTATCAGTTATGCATTGACTTACGTTTACTCAAAAGTTGTTGAAAATAGTATCGATATTTTTCTCGCGGTGTTTTATATCATTTTATTTAAGCATTTCATTCAAGCATTTTCAGGCGTAAGAAGCATTTACATAATATAATAAGCATTTCTTTCATAAGAAACCAATAGGAAATGGTCAGATTAGTCGGAAGTAGTTACTCCTGAAGAAAGTAAGATGGGTCTGTCGTGAAGGTCTTATCAAGCAGCGTAGCAGATCCTGATGAGACACGTGTAGACTTATGTGAGTATCGCAAGGAAAGTTTTAGACTGAAATAGATATTTCAATTTTGAAGTTTTCTCGCAGGTTTCATATTTTAGAAGATCGTAATTGAAGTTACCACAAATGAAGATGACATTCAAAAAAGATACCGGAGGCTCTAGGCTTAGTTCCCAGAACATGTTTAGTGTTTTTCATCAATTGTTTGAATAACGTTGCGATTTTTCCATAATTTAGCAGCGAATTTAAAGTCTATATGCTTAGATATATCCGTACTCACGCCTCCACCACTGTTTATTATTATAACGTTATGTAGTGAATGGTGTCTATCATAGTTTTGCATTTGAGCCGTGTCTTTTGTTGAGTCGTCCATCCAACTTTCGGTGAAACTTATTATGTCGAAGTTAGAATTTAGCTCAGTGTTAGTACAACTTATTCACCTATTTTTTGCTGAAATGATTTACAGTTCAAATGCAGAAGTGAAAATATCTTTTGAATTATTTTTCAGCAATTTATTGAATTTTATATCGTGTTTTTATTCATAATGTCTCCGACGTTGAATACTTTATTCTTCGGAGCGAAATGCTTCCGATCCTTTCAATAAGAGTTAGTGTCATCGTAGTTAAGTTCAATTTGAGGCATTGATTTCATTGTTTCACATCCAGACGCATTTCAGTGATACTACCAAATAATCAATGGAGTTTACATTTCAAGGCATCAGTAGCGTGCGAGTCTGCAGTTTCCCAAGATAGTAAAGGGTTCCAAAAACCTCCCGTATCCTATTCAGCTAAGTCTTTGTTTAATCCATTTCGGAACGCCCTGCGCACACGTGTTTGCTGATGGTCGATCATATTCTCCAAGTCCGTAAAAAAACGGTTGAATCCGTGAGATCAATAGCTGCTCTTGTTTTTTTGCGCGCTGGATGCACTCTCAGCAAAAAGTCTTTGATAAAAGGATCAAAGCGCATTAAAAAACTAAGAAGAGGATCCTTGTTTCGGGCATAATGACCTAGATCAATTAATACAACACGAATAAAGAAGCATGCATCGGAAACTGATTTGGGATAAAATAGAAGTTTAGTAATTGCATGTTGTTATGAATCTACACCTTGTATCAGGGGTGCCGGTTAATAGTTCTTAATTTTTTCGCTTGATGCAGCTAAAAGCAAAGATTGGTTCCCTATCTCAGCTGCTGTGTCAGCTTATTGCTAGGACAGTACCTCTCAAAATGCCGTTTATGTACAATTGAGTTTGAGTTAGAGTGACATTGTGGTTTTGGGAAAACATATTTAGTTTCAAACCAAATAAAGATCTTGTAGGGCTCGGTGTGTAAAGTGTTTCCGTTTTTGGCATTAAAGAACGTGTTTCTTGCATCGAACCATGACAAGAGACGAAAAATGGATCTACTTCGAGAACCCAAAGCGTAAAAAGTTTTGGACAGATTCAGGACAACAACACACATTGGTCGCAAACCGAATCGCAACGGAAGGACGACGATGCACTACATTTGAAGAGATCAGGAGAGTGTTTGTACCATGAGCTTCTGAAACGCTCGAGGTGAAAGGTTGAATAGCGTTCGTTGCTGTCAACAACTGGTCAGTTTGATCCTGCATTGAAGACGCGGAAAAATGATTTTGCGTCAAGATAACACTTGATCACTCGAGACGAAAGTGTCAGACACACCAGATCTGTACTTGGCTGGAAACTCTTGTCTCACCTGCCACACTCACCTGACTAGGTTCCTTCGGACTACCACCTCTTGTTTTCATCGAAATCTTACGCACTTTCCTTACAAAACTTCAAAATTTACGAAAATTACGAAAAATGGAGTGATGACTGGATCATTTCAAAACGTGCAGGAATTTTCTGGGAGTGCTTCCACAATTTGAAGGACAAAATGTATAGCTGTCACACTTGGTACAATTAAGTCGAATAAAATTATTCGTTTCCCATTCAAATTATGTCTTTTTACGTGTCATCTAGCTAACTTTCGGTGAAGCTCACTATGCCAGGGTTAAAATTTAACCTATTGTTGGTACCATATCTGTATTCAGTATTTTCACTAATACCTTGAAATTTCGTTTTTTCTGGCGCTAGGCTTGATGGGCGTTTGACAACGTAAAGATAAGCTGAAAGTTTGTATTATTAATTTATTCTAGGTTCAACCTCTGTTGGTTTTCGATTTAGCGATAATTTTCTAGAAGCTCATTGAAGTTTAGTTCAAATAACGTTACGAGGGTACAAAATTTAGGACAGAGACAGAGGTCGCTACGCTGGCAAAAAAGGCGTCAGCATAAAAATGAGGAGAAATAAATAAATAAAATTAGCAGAACAGAATGAAAACACTCATTATATATAGCGAGGTTGGTTTCACGGAACTTCGGCCTCTCCGCGATAGAGGCAGAAAAGTAAAGATAAAATTTAAGGCCTACTCAATAATAAATAGAAGTTTGAACAATCTGCGGACTTTTGCAACAAGTGTTGCTGGTTCTGCGGTGAGTGGCTTGGATTGCCACTGTAGAAAATCTATGAACAAGTTCAAACAAAGAGTTCAAATTAAACAAAGATGACCAGAAAAATAAGTGTGTGAATAATTCCCGTGTTAACTTCAATTAGCCTACAGTGACCCATGCTGTGATATTTTTCCTTACAACAACTTCATAAGGCATTTTTAATTGCTGTTGCTGACATAAAGATTGCAATACCTGACACTGATATCAATACACCCGCTCTTCCGTCCAAGCGCCGGTATTTTGCTCCTGCCTCTGTACCGTCTTTTACTGTCCTTTCCATTTGCGCTCCCAGTAATTGCTCTTCTCAGTAATGGTCGATCCCGACATTTATCCTTCCAACGATCTGCTCAGTGTCCAGAACAAATGTACCCACTCTTCGATTGCGCTGTACTCTTAAATTTTGTTTTGATATTGTTGTTTATGGACATAGTGACAAGTCTAGTAATTTATATCACAGATGCATTAAATCCAAGAACATTATTCATCAGAAAAGAAAACTTAGCTGCTCCCGAAACAAATGTAAAAAATACATGAGTAATCGTCAGTTGAAGGGTGAGTGCGTTTTTGGGGGTACCCTGTTTTCTAATCATCGGTTCTCTTTCTTATCGCCATCACCGTCTGTGGTGTGTACCGACAGTACCGTGCGCGTGTTTGTAATAAGAGAACAAATGATTTTTCCAACTCCCATGTTGCATTACCGAACATGAACTGAGTTTTGAACGCAAATATTACTTCCAATATCTATGTGTTTTCTGTTTGAAATTTAGTCAAATTTGCTCAGTGTATTTTTTCCTTTTCTTAATCACGGAATTCAAAGAACAAGGTTTCAATCAATTGCGCTGGAGTTGATGTATCTTAAAAAAAATAAAATTATGAGCTGTAACTGTCAGTAGAGAAATTTGGCGCCGTTTGTCACAGCACATACCATTATGCATCAAAGTTCAAATTCCCATAACTCCATTGCAGGAGAGATAAAATGAGGACTTTAATCAAACTTTCAGACAAGAGTACTGCTCAGTTCCTGTTTTATTGTTTCATTACTCGGATCTGAACTCTAACAAATTTGAAGGACCCTCAACCAGCATTCAATAGAGCTGCATATTGTGTTCTATGGCTCTGCACCATCGTGTGGAAGGCAACGAGGTGAATATGGATCCTCAACTGCAGCTCCGGTGCCTGCATGGTGATTGACGGCGTGCATCTTGGCTTGGCTATTATCGAGTCGGTTAACTGGAAATTTTATACATTCTCTATGAAATAATCTGAGTTTTTTCACTGTGGGAACTTTTTAAAGAATTGCAAGAGCTTCATAGCGTTGGAAACAAATTTATTGATGGTTGAGTTATTCGTCGGCGTGATGAGTCTAAGAGCTTAATAAAAGTGATTAGTAAGTAATTAAAATCTATACAAAAATTTCTTAAGGGTATGAACTATTAGCATTATTTAATAGCGGCTTCTCTTTTGCAATGTGAACGTATTCTAAAATGCGCAAATCTAACTCGTTAGGAGCAGAGCATAAAATAGAAAAATTGTCCTCGGAAATATGGCTGCTACAATGTTCGGTATGAAGACGGATTGATGAATGAGGAGGTTGAGCTAAAGGCCTCCCGGTACGAAAGCTATTTTCGTATTTAGGTTCTATTTTATGCTCTGCCTCTAACGAGTTAGTTTTGCGCATTTTAGAATCCCTTCATATTGCAAAAGAGAAGCCGCTTTTAAATAATGCTAATAGTTCATATCCTTTAGAAATTTTCCTATAGATTTTACTTACTTACTGATCACTTTTGACCACTTTCGTCATGAACTAACCAATTTTGGTTTTTATTTTTTCAGACTTACTGAAGATGGAGCTGGTCTCCGAAACGTTTAAAATTGACTAATTCAGATATTTTAAATTTAAATTCGTTAAATTCTATTAAATATGATACCTATCCGTGCTGTATACTTCGTCTTCAAGTTCTTAATGATAGTCCGACTACGGAGTGTTAATTTTACGGAAAAATTAACTTGTGTCGTTCAGTATAAAAATGACACTGAAGAGCACATGTAAACGTACAAAGCAGAAGAGAGCAAATGCGAGTCTAGTCTCCAGAGACAGCCCAGTGGGGAATTCGAGATTCTGAAGAGTACAAGTTAATTAGAATCAATCAGCTTAGCGAGAAAACGTGCGATTTTTGAACGTGCTTAATTACGACCGCGCTCTGAGACGCGCTGACAACTGTACGTCACTTGCTTAGTTTCAAATGGAGATTCTTGTCTCTGTCGCTCTCTAAGCTGAGGATTTGCACGCATCTTCAGAAAATGTTTGCTGCTGAACTTTAATTACAGCTCCGTCTCAGGCCTTTGATGTAAAATTCTCGTAGCATGAGGCATTTGCGCTTTCAGCCCAGCGCAGTAATCTACACTCGGAGCTTTTCGTTGCTCTTTGAATGAGGTTGTTCGCTCAGTATTTTCTGCAAAGTAATCGGTATTAACATCAACAGAACATGAATAATTTTAAATTAAAGTTCAGGAAGAAATATAATGAGATATCTTGATGGTAAGCTTTTCAATTAATTACAACTCGGAAAGATTCAAAAGTTACTCTTAAAAAGCACGGTTGTCGAATTATCGAAACGTCAATGGAAAACGTTAACCTGTTTGCACGATTGCACATATTTTAAGATGTGTGAACAACTAAATGATAACACTGCTTATGATTCTTACTAAAATTCATGTCACTCGCCGAATTAATTCCGCCACCTCAAATAAAATCACTTCACTTTTCGAAATGAGCTCTAAATTTCTGCAGGCTTTACTTAATGAAATGAAGCTTGCACTTCACTGTATCTTCCCTGGAACACATGCGCCAAACTGATGTAGAAAAGAAGCGCACGTGGGGGCGGCAGGTCCATAAACTGGGAGTAGCTGTTATTTTATACGAGAGCTTCTGGCGTTCGCTGATTTTAGAGGCCCTGAGCTCTCACCGAAGCAGCTTCCACTGCATTCCGATAAATGTTATGCATTTGGAAGCGACAATGGCGTAGCTGAGAGGTCATTAAAGCTATTGCTTCTACGTGTTTCCTTTATTTTTCATTTCCTCTGTATTTCATGCTGCTCCGGCTACTTCGCCTCGTTTCAAGCTGAATATTTTAAAGATCCGCGGAATTGAGCCCTGTTGTTGCATGTTGGAGGGCAATACACGCATGCGAGGAGTTTGGCCAACTGGATACTCTGAAAACAGGTGTCAAGCATCGTCAAGGATGTTCCTTCTAAAATCAAGTGTTATGACTGCAGGGCTTCAAAAACATCCAATGGAATAGAAGCTGCGTATCCAAAAATGAAAAACGCTAATGCGCAAGCTTTTGGCACACTGACTTGTTACGCTTAGCGTGCTGTTAATGTTCTTATGAGGTTTCAAAATTTTCATTTTTGGTCCTATTAAGAGTGCCACGAGCAAAACGGGTTCGTAGTGTTGGAAGCAGAATTTTTCTTATCCGAGTTTTTACTGAGTATATTGATGCAATTAACCTTATATACGAGTAGATTGTTTTTTTTTATTTAGTTTTCAATTATTGGTTAGTTTGATGAGCGTCCAGTGAGTTGTTGGGGATGAATTTCTCATTGATATAAGTAAGTGCAGTCAAGTAGTTGAACTGAACTCTAATTTATCAGAATACATGATATAACATTAGCCGACAAAATTATAGTTGATGTGTGTAGGAAGTGAAGTAAATTACATTATTATGTTAACACTTGATATATATAACGTTTTTAGAGCATTATTTCACCAAACATTTATTTTTCAAAGCTTAAAGTTTTTTGTTTCTTCTCACGAAATGAAGTGAGAAGTTCAACTCAAGATTGGCTTGCTTACATAACTTTAAGAAACAACATCGAACGCTTAACAGCATACATAATTCCGCGCTTGGGATGAATGCAATTTCTTGCAAAGTTTATAGAAGCTAATTAACGGATTACCAGCTTGCAAGACTTGGAAACACAGCCAAGAGTTTACTCTGAGCTTGTCTTGCTTCCAATTTAGAATGGAGTTAAGATGAAAGCTTTAATTTTCCAAATGAACAGAGAATATATTAAGCGCCTTACACAGCGGTCGTGTCACTGTGTTCGTTTTCATGGCGAGTAAACTCTGATGTCCGCAACTCCTAAAAAATGGGAAATTTCGTGTCCTCTTCTCACTCAATGAAATTCATGGAATATCATTTTCAACGCAATGGCATGATGAGAAAAAATAATAATAACAAATTTTTCCCCCGAGGCTTTCTTGTTTCTCAAAGAAAGCTGGCTGATGAATAGAATAAAACGTTCACAAAAGAATATTATAACTTTTAGAATTGCTAAGTAGCTTTCATCATTGTAATCAGATTATCCAGGCTTTAGGTTTAAGCATTTAATAGGATGTAAAACTAATTTGAAACATTTATTAGGCTGCACTAGAAACTACGTGCTCATTTGTGTGTAGCACAGCATTCTCCGATGTACATATATTCTGTGGTGACCTAAATTCTGTCCGCGTGACGCAGATATTCTTGTGTCAAAATTCCTCAATTCTTATTGGGGGGTCCATAGTTTCTTGCTACTGGAGACCACGGTGGTGATTTTCCCATAGAGTTATTGTTATGTATCTTCCGTGTGCATGGCTTATAAAAGCTAAAGACCCACCTGTTTGAAAATGTTGAATCTAGGGAAATTCCTGAATAAGGTTTCGCTAATTTGACTACATGATATTTTGCTTAGATGGAAGATTAACATCACAAAATAGGAAGCGCAGAATTGACACTTGAATGTCTTGACAATGAGTGACTTGGGGCGAAGAGTTTAGTAGTTTGCAGTATAGGACTGCAATCATCCATTTACAGAAGCTATACAAACATATTTCAAGTAGTAAATCTCAATTAGTACAGTCTAAAATTAATACACTTGGGCTTATTCGAGATGTCTAATAATTTGTAGAAAAAAGGAAGAAAACGGAGAATGGGTAGTTTTACCAGAGCATCTCCGCTGCTGCCACACATCGCAGGTGTAAGTGACACCAACTCGGACCGCACGCTTTGCTGCTGCGCCTCAGCTGGGCTTGGTTAACTACAGACGAGTTTTTCGTACTTTTACCCCCTAAAGAGGATACAACTATTGTATCTAAGGGAATTAGGGCTCACAGGGGAAGATGTCATGTCCTAAACTGAAAGTTAGGCAGGCGTTACTATCGTTTAAATAAGATTGTTTTTTTGTTTTGTTACAACCACCAGTTTTTTGATTCACTTCTGTGCTATTTTTAATCCTTTACTTTTTTCTCCTTCAATCTTTATCTTGTTTCACAAACCTCTTTCACAAGTTACCCTTTCTATACGAGCTGGGGATCTTGTGTGGAAACATACCTTGTACATAGATTCCACATTTCATACTAAATGGTTCATTCTCGTTTTTCTCTTAGGAAAACTTTTTCAGTGGTTAGGGAGGGTTAAACTAGCTTATCAAATGTGATCTGCACATTTACAATCAAATCGGCGATATTAATACCAAATTAATTACTAAATTTTTCAATCCTCTCTGCTAACTTATTACTTCTTCTTCATCATAAGGATTCACTCTTACAATTACTTTTCACGAAATATTGAAGATGCATTTTTTTTAATTCGGTCATTTTATTACATTCAATGTGTTTTTATTGAAAACATATATGCTTTACACTCCCGTGTCACAGCGCTGTATTTCTCGCACGGAACAGTCGGTGTATTCGACTTGCGAGAGTGGGACTCTCCACTGAGAGAACGGAGTTATCCATGCACCAAGGTTGTAGACAGGCTAATGTCTCACTTTTCTGGTATGAAGAAACGACAAGGTTTTGGATATGCTAGAAGCATTCATCTTGCAGAACGATGCTCCATCGAGTGTAGATGATTTGACACGAAAAGGTTCGACTGACGCAACGCTTAGTCGATCGATGTTCATGCATGATGTTGCTAATCTATTGCTTTTATTTTCTATTACTATAGAAGCTCCGCGCTCTGCTTCGCATGGTGGTATTCTCACTCCGTGTTTAAGTTAAGATTTTGTCACTACCTCTTGTTTCTTTTACATATTTCACGAACCTAATTACAATTTTTTATAACTTCGTACCAGGTTTGTCGTTTTAAATATCACTTGTGTGCTCCATTTTGTTTGACAATTGTCTGAAATATACTTTAAGGTCACGAAATACTGTGAGTGCGTTATGTTCTCCAATCAGGGAAAACATACTTAGTGAAAACTCTAAATAAAGGATGATAATAACAAGTTTGAGAGGTCAAGTTTTGAATACACATTAACACTAATTATCAGGTTATTTAAATAAACTTATGGTACATACGTATTAAGCCGATTTTTTGTTTGAAAAGTTCTACAAAAGAATTTCCAAGGAAAATGAAAGCTAAGCGCTTTTAATCTGCGAATGTAGGTTGTTTACAAAATCAACAGAATGCTTACATTTTAAACTGAACTCTTTATCCTCACTTTGTTCATTGTTCGAGATTTTAGAATTAATTCGTAGTAATTATAAACAATATTATTTCTGGTATACCAAAAGCTTACTCTTATGATAGGTTTTCTCGCGTTTTCTCATAATACATACTTTTCAACAGTTACCGCGAAACATTTAAGTAATGCAGAATATACGAGTATGTGTACAGGCATAGTGCGTGCGTTGTGGTATACGAGAATATTCACTGATTGCAGAAAGTATTCACACAAAAACCCGGCTTTACACTGTTTTTTTCATTGTGGCAAAAAAACTAGTCACGTCAGGATTGTCAAACTTACACACGCTTCTGGCAATGTAAATGAGAAAAGGCAGCTCAAATTTCAGATTTATTCACAAAACGTAGACGATTCACAAGCTATACGAGAAACACGAAGAATAAAGACGCATTTTTGTGAACAGATTATCATAAGTATTATTTAATAGTGAAGTCTCGACGGTGAAACACACGCGCCAAACAATTGTAGCGATTTTTAACTCGTTTCATACAAATAGGGGCAATTTAGGGTTATTTTTTCCAGCGGATTTCTTCCGAGCAACTCGATTCATTTGCGGTGTCTTGCATGACTGCGACCTTCAGCTGCTGCCTCATATTTTCAGTTAGAGTGATTAAGGTTTGGGGAATGTGATGGCCATTCTAAAATGTAAATCTTCGCTCCGTTTATCCATTGACTCACCCCTTTTGCTCTGTGTATTGGGTAGTAGTTATGTTGGACCCGTCAAAATCACCCAAGCCGAAAATCAAGTCCTAGGAGATTTTCTTATACTCTCTGTACGTCTTAATTCCTCTAAGTGGAAAAGTTTGCGACTTTGCGTGAAGCAGGCGCAGAAAATCAACCCCAAAACTTTATAAATACTCTTCCAGACTTTGTAGCATGGGAGAAATGCAGGGTTGATGTCGGGTACGAATACTTTCTGCAAGTGCTATGAAATTCGAAATACATATTTTAATAGCGTCCATTGATTTTAATGTTAAAAACTTTATATTGTCTTCCTAGGAATAAACTACTTGTATTAGTATGCTTTCTTGCTTTGTATAAATGACACGAGCTCTGATCAGAGTTTCCTAAGAGAACTGGGCGTGAAGTAAACACTCCAACTTACGACTACCCCCGCCGCTCTCGAGACCATCATGAGAAAACGAAGGCAAATTTATTGTTATTCCGATGACGGGACTTTATACGCCTGACAACTTGCTCGGCCACTCCGCCCGCACCTGCCACACTCTCAGCTGTTACCACTTACGGATGAAAATAGGAGGCTTAAGAACGGTGTCTCGGTAAATGACACAGTCATTTACCGATAGCTCCGCTTATCTAAATTCTCACAGTATATTAAATTATCCCTCTCATTGTATTTTCCAAAGATTTGAGGACGGGGCTGTGGTTGGATTTGTTATCATTTTGCATCAGTTTCAGTTAACAAAATGCAGGAGGTGCAGCATCGTGAAATTAGCCTTTTTTGCTTCTAGAGGTGTTGAACTTGAAACTTTTTGCTCATGTTCTCTAGCATCCTTCAGCATGAGAAAATGATGGACATCTTGCTTTATAGTTGTTTTGGCGGGTGTTGGTCGCATAAATAGGATTGCATAATAAAATCGATTTTGCTCATCGATTTGAATATGTCAAACGGTGATGAAGTCCAAGCTAAAATACTCGTATGTATTCTTACACTCCGCACAGCTGCTTTAAATAAGCATACATATAGCTAAACGTTAAACAACATTTATTAAAAACGTTTTTGGACGCAAAAACACCTCGGTTCGAGTCAGAAATTGCACGCAAGCACGCCGGTGTCATCGAATGACTTCTTTAAGATTCAATCTGAGTTACGCTCTAACTCAAAAAATATTACTGCTAGTTTCATGGGCTCTCAGTGTATTGCTTGGTTGTGATCCTGGAGATGCTACTTGGCTGTCGATCAGTGGCAATTGTAGTAAAACCAAGACAACAAATGGACGCCAGCAAATATTCCTTACTCATTTATAAAATTTACATGTCTCTTTAATTCACCCCATATTTCATTTTTCTTCCAAATTTTATGGGTCGTCTGTTTATAAAAAGACAGCAGTTCTATCATGCAGTAGAGTATGAACTGCAACAAAATCATATTTTTTCCGTCTATCCCCCACAGTAAAAATACGATCACCATTTTATGGCTTCGTAAGTTTGTGCTATCTATATTTTGCTTGAAATACATTACGGAAGCCTGGCCTAAACAGTCGCCCTTTATCAAATAGAAAGTGGTAAATGATATTGACAGACTAAATATTTTCTAAAACGAGCTCTAGAAAATATGTATCCATACACTAAAACCGAGCATGGTAAAAGTTTTTAGGAAGAAACATAATATTCAAAAATGCAGTATTATAAATTCAATATTATAATAATAATCATAATATTCACTCTCTGATGCACGCGTACCATTTACTTTTTTATTTTTTTTAAATGGTATATAATTTTTTACGCTGAAAAAATTTGTTACCGCAATCTTACGCATGCATGTGTGACATGCAAATTGGAACGTTCAATCCATGAAAGCCACTCCATTTAGCTCGCAATGTATCAAAATGGTGTATCGCAGAGGCTCAGAATACTGGGGGAGGAGAAGAGGAGGTAATAGTTTAGCCGCATCGAATTTCAAGATAATAGTGAGACACAAGGAAAATGTCTGAGGCAATTCTGGAGAGAAGCAAGCGATCGCCTCTTGGAGCTGCAAATAAGGCTACGAGTATTTTGAGGGCGGAAAAGATAGGCGGCAGCTCTAATTTAGGGATCGGTGGGCACGGCCGGAGCACTGCGACTTGGAGACGCACAAGATATCGGATGCCGATGCTGGTTCAATGGAACAAACGGCCTCGGTGCATGCTTTATTTATAAGAGCACACAGCATCGGACTAGGAAAGCCTTGGCTGGGAGAACTTTAGGGCCGGTGAGGGGAGCTGTCCGCCTTCGAGGTAGGGAATTAGGAAATTTCATGGTCGGAGAAAGTCAAGCTCAGGCAAGGAAAGGCCAATCAGCAAATTGTTTCGCATCGATGGGAGTGAACGCAAGATCGAGCAGAAGGGACGCACAATGAAAAGAATTTGTTTTAAGTCAAAGGAACGACCAATCGGAAAATTAGCCTAAATCTAAGGGAAGAAATACCTGAACCAAAGTTACTGGAACTTGTGCTAAATAATTGGAAAGCTGTCCCCTTTCGATACGCTACACGGCCGCGCGCATGCTAAGCGCGCCTGAGGGAAATCATGCGTGACCAAACGGAGCTAATCGCACTGCAGTGAGGGATCGTGATTCCATCGTGGCTCTAATATTTCAAATAGAGGGAGAAAAGCTATTACAAAACGAAATGAGAGTGGGCTACAAATTATATAAAATCGTATAAAATGTAACTTTCGAATAGAGCACCAAACCGTAGTGATAAAATATCGTGAGAACATCGTTCATGCTTCTAGTAAAGAAGCTGAAATATATCATTAAAAGGAGAGTAATGACCAGGCCCTCTTCTCCCTACGTCAGACAAATCTGGAGTAGGAGCTTTTATAATTATCTTTTCGTACAGCAGCTAATTATAATTGTGGACACCGCGTAGTCTGAAGTTAGTGGTTGTATTCTGGATGCCGGCACAAAAAGTATTCAGGTTTAAAAAAGTAATTACACAAGTTCAACGTGTATGAACTGCCATTTCTAATGAGCAATATGTTCTTAAAAATTTTGACTTTTTCCATGATTTTTAGTTGGAAATTTTAACTAATCGTTATTTTATCTGCGGTCTCCAACCCTCATTTTACAGTACATTGAATTTTTTTAACATCTCATAGCAATTACATGAGTACTGTGCTTGATTAATTAAAGCAAGTTTTTGGTAGATGATCATATTTTGAGCAATATCATTTCACTTAGCCCATATTCACTGACCAAGCTTATAGGGTGCAACACTCACCTACATAGCAGAGAAAACAGATGTTCCACTACGCGTACGGGGAATTTCTTACTTCTGTTGTTCTTCTCTATCAACGACCAGGATCTTTTGCATATCCACAGATCTAAATTCGCTCTTTTCAGTAACTGAGAAGCTCTGGCTCGTCTCTATAGCTCAAATACTGCGGACCCTGCGTCACTCCGTACAATAGCTTCGCTTTTTTACAAAGAAAGAACTCTTTTTCCCTGTCATAAGTAACTGAGAACCTCGCTGATCTCTATGGCTGGAAATCTTCGGATTTTATCACTCATTAAGAGTTTTTTCTTTCAACACATATTAGTTCATTTTTCAATAACTGAGGCAGCTCTATTTCTGAAGAGAAATTAAGTTCTCCTTCGTTGGTAGCTAGAAATCCTTCTTCGTTTAACATCTTCTCGTATAAGAGTAATTTCTAACTTGCTGTGATCACTTTGCCAACTCGTGAGCTATAAGAGCGCCCTGACCATCATAATAGTAGTGATTTGTTTCAGTTTGTCTTAAAATTAAATTAGCCAGCTCTTCCAACTATCTTGATGTATTCAAAGTATAGTAAATCGAATCGCTCTCGCATTTCATGAAAATATGCCATGGTATTCGAAGTTCATTAATAGCACAAAAATGTCTTCGCCATTTACTCCAAATTCAAAGAGCAACATGAATGTGACGAGGTCAATATTTCCTTACATTACTTGAATGAATTTGACGTTCATCAAAATTCTTGCAGAGATTGAAACTGAACACAAACAACTGGTGGTAGTTTTTGTTCGCTTATCTCGTGTCTTTTTAATTTTAAAAGATTACTCTTTGCCTCATTTAACATTTCAGTAAGTACTTTTACCTCGTGCTTTGGGTCGTTGTCATGTTTAACCCGCCATCTTTGTCGAGGTTCTAAATTCTGAACACCTTTCTCTTAGTTTTCTTTTAGTACACCATAAATATAGGCTAATAAATTCTTACTTATTGTGGCTTCTAAGTCTTTCTTCTTTAATTATTGACAATACCTCAAAACAATTATTAAACCCGACTGTTTTTAAGGTTTTTGTACCCCGTTTCGTTTTTATTCAGAGCGATGACTATTTAAATTCTTTGTAAATTGTAGATCGGGCCAGGATTTGCACTTGACTTGTTATTGGATTATTGAAAGCGCTTTTCAAGCACACCCGCGCAGGCCTCATTAAGCCTTAATGATGTTGTAAGTCGCTGCGAATTCGAATTAAGCCGGAGACCATCTACTTAAGTAGCTTTCATCACCTTGTATCCCAACCGCATTAAACCCCACCTGTTTTCTAACCAGTTTTCATTCTGAGCTTTCATTTGATCACGGTTGGTTTCCAGACAGACCGAAGATGATCGTGACCACAAAGTGACACACACGATGGTTCCCTGTCCGCGAGTGAGAAATGTAATCCTCCTCGAAGAACATGATTCATATTATGATTCACCAAATGGGAAAAAGTTCCCTTCGAACCTGATGCGGCGGTGGTTTCAAATGAACAGCGAGAGAAAGCCACTGGTGTCCGTGTAACACGAGTCACCACGGGCTGCGCCCTCTCCCTCATCCAAGCCTCACGCCCCATTCCCATATCAAGTCGGCATCATTACTGCGTGTGCTCGCCATTAAAGTAATGAAACTGAATGTACCGTCTCCAGTCTGTGGCTTAATTTGCTTATTCGTTTCGACCCAAAGTCGTGCGAGCGCTCACAGCAAGAGTTGTGCAGTTGACGGTCCAGTGAGGCCTGACACAACTCTGACATACATAACTCACGGGCCAACGGCGAGGGCCATTTAAATAATGAAAGTGGCTCTATAGCCGGTGACTTTGTTTTATTATTTCTATTATCCCACGTTTTTGTCATGCAGCCCACGTTTTATACGGAAGCTGGTCTTTAACAAAACGCGGCTGGCTTTGACGTTTTGCCTAACAAGGCTTTCATGTCAGCGCTAAGTTCATAATTATATAAAATATTGCGTGCGTCATTCTGAAGTGTTTGATTATGTACAGTAAAGGTTGTACCATTTACGTGTCATTGCTCGCTGTTTTAGCAGTCTTCATCTGTTGTTATTTCCTACACCAGATAGACTACAACTGTAGACTACTTGTGTAGACTTCAAGTCGACTCTTCCTCGTATAAGATTTTCCAGTTATTGATTCATCGCACTACTATACCTCTGCATTTTGCACGCATCACGTAGTTAAATTGGAGGCTAACAAACACTGCCTTACTTTATATTAATCAATAATTAACTACAAGTATAAGCATTTCCACGCATGTTTTATAAAATTCGAATATCTCAAATTCTACTAAGTGTTGAGCACTCCTCCATAATTCCTCCATTCCTAAAATGCTAGCCGTATGGTGCTGGATGTTTTGTAATATCTACTGTGCTATATTTTCATGATGTTTTAGCTGTAGAGCAAAGAGGACTTCACTTTCTTCAGGCATGTGCCAGTTTTAACGATGGTAGGTAGACACAAGCAACGCAGCAGGGCTGCACAAATGGAGCCAGTTGCGTTGGAGCGTGCTTGCGGTGTCCGTTTAGGAGGCTTATCATTTGTTACTGCCTCAGCAGAAGCCCAATTACGGGCTTTTGCTCAGGCTTTTGTCAGCGAGGCTGCGTTAACCTCCACTCTAATAATTAAGTAAGTAGTTAGCCGACAGTGATTGATAACTTGCGTAATGACCCTATCTGCTAATCATGCCCTTGAGTAATTTACAGCGCTGTGATACCGCTTTCTACGCCGCTTTCTGTAGCAACTTTTGCACGCAGAGGTGCTTCTTCGTGCTGCATTCTTGTGAAGAAATTGCTGACCGTAGCTCCGTGTCTCGCAATAATGTCATTGAAGTTATGTGACGTCCTAGATCAGTAAAGATATGCGGTGCATCAGTACAGTGCTACCTAGGGCGCTGCACGTGGTGCCGTATTCCCTACATGCAGGCAACTGAAGAAATTTGTTGAGGATTCTGCATGGAGTACTGACTATTTCGTGATCAAGTGATACACTCTCAGAACATTTAAAATGCGTATTGTGTTACCAATTAAATCTATGAGAGAAAGTGAATGTTAGGGAAATTGCAATCTTTCTTCGGTCGTACCTCTTCGTCATTCAGTCGGTTAAAATATCTGCGCAAGTGAACTTATAAGAATAAATATAGGCATAAAAACTTGAATACTGTAACAATGTTTTGGTTTTAATCAGCCCATAAGGCTACGGTCGACCACCAATCACTGCGTTACTGTAATTACCTGAAAAAATAAAACATATTAGATGGAAAATTTCATGAGAGCAGCAGGTGTTTAGGTGTTCAGCAGAAAGGTATACCCTAATTTCGGGTACTTTTGTTGAGAACCATTCGTATTATTTAGTTTGCTAGCAAACTAAATAATGCAGCCGGTTCCTCATTGAGTTAAATTGTGAATCGATTCTGTGTAGCAAAAAGGCGAACAGGAGGAAGGTATTCTGCGTCGCTACACTGTGGAATGCACGATAGCTTGATCTACATGCTATGCTAGCTCCTCTAATTCGAGAAAAATTGAAGCGTAATTTAATAAAAGCTTGCATTAAATCATTGGGCGGTGTGAATTTCTGGACTCGGTAGGAACATCAGTGAGCTGTCATCACACGCTTCAATATTTGACCCGTTAGAAGCGACCCGTTGACGTAAGCCGCTTTGACCCGTTGACGTGAGCCGCTGGTGTACACGGATGGAATTTTCATAATTTTGCTGACGACCAGTTGTCATAGACTCACTTTTTGTAAATATTCAATCAAAGCTAAATGAACACACGATCCAGTTAAAGTCTGCTGTTTTCAAAATTACTCACTGCAATTGACTTTGAATTTAAGTTTGATATTGAACTTCAGTTTAACCCATGGAGGTCAACGTTTTAAACCAGCCGCATGACGAGTGTGGAGTGGTCACATTCTGTACGTCACTTCTTTGCCTGCACCTTAGCTTCAAAAATAAATTTGAAAACAATTGTCTTACGAATTGTTATAATGAAGATCTCCAATGACAAAGGTGGGTACCATCAAAAGAGCAAGTTGCAAGTGGTCGCATTATATGCTCGTAAATTTTACTTGCAAATTCCCTGAGGGTCGACCACTCACTTGCGCTCATTTGCACATAATCTTCCCAGTCGTCAAGATATCTTAATTAAGACAGGATATTTTAGTTTGTACTCATGGAATTATGCATGAAGCACTGTAGTTATTCAATGTTTTCAAATCATTCCAGCTAAACGTTCGTGAAAAATGAGCGAAAATCAAAATTTTGATTGCATTCAGAGGATTTTTTCATGTAAGTGTTTAAAGTCTCGTAATTTTCAAAATAAGCAAAACGATCCTAATTTTGTGTTTATTTTATGAATTTCTTGTATATTTTACACCATGAGTTCCATATAATTGTAAAATTAATTGAACGATAAGAAGCTGAATTAAGTCTTGATAAACTTGAAAAGCAAGTTTTCCCTTGAACTTCTTTATCACACTGTTGATATAGCTCATAAAGTACTATGTGTAAACCGTCACTCCATAATAACTGAACATAATTTACAGCTGGTGCGATATCCGGGCCTTCTAAACGAAACTTAAGCTAACCGACTGAGTGTTTACCTTTTACACGTAGTGTGGAATGTGTGGTAAATTACGAGAACGTGGAATGTTACACACTGAAATTGTCTCTAAATTCAAATTGTAAATGAATTTGTGTGGCCCTTTTGGTCTCATTCAAAATTGCATTTCAATTTGATTTTCATATGTCCTACTAATGTCAAAGATGTTTTAAATTCTGGCTTATTTTCCCTCTCTTGAATTGGTGAGCATCGAAGTTTTAATATACGAGACCTTTTTCAAATTTTTTCCAAGTCATTGTTTCTGTATAAAACCAGATATCAATTTTCTACATACACTTGAATGTACGCTAAAATGTGATAAAATTTTGTTCTGTAAAAGCTCACAGTCCATCCCTTCATGCGCAGAACTAGAAAAATACTTAAAATGTAATAACCATTTCCGCATGAATCTTCCAGGATTAAGTTTCATAAATTTCACACGAAAACAATAATATCAAGAAAGATTCTATACGTTTATAACGCTTCTGATTGCAAAAATAAATTTTTAAATTAATACGGCTTTCGCCGCGAGGTATTTTCAAGCATCTTTAACTTTCCTTTCCTTCGCCTCTAAAAATGCTCAAAGTGAGTGCAATAGTTTGGATTCCGTTGTAATAGTTCCGCATAGTCACAAGTCTCGGCGTTAATTTCTAGTCCTATTGAACATTTTAGTTCAATGGGAGTCTTTTTTACACTCTTGTCTGCATTAGTGCATTCCCGGGGGAGTAATTATTGTACGAGATAATTTTAGTTTTTTCTGCTCCAATTTTTATGCAGCGAAAATATTTATTAAACATCCCAGGCGACTTCCTCGTTATTTGTTAATTAATTTGCCGAGGGCGGGCAGCGGCGGCTACCTCCATAGCAAACATTCGAGCCAAAACGAAATAAAGACATCATAATGGCAGCGCAAACAAAAACAAACTCGAAGCCCTTATACAAGTATGTGGCTGAAAAACGACTCAAATAGACACTATAGGACCACTGATCGATGGTTGAGCTAAAATAGATCGCAAAATTAAACTATAATTCAAATAAAGACACACTGCACTATAATGTTCCTTTAGGGAGATTTAGTAGCAATTCTTTCACTCGTTTTAAACTTTGTTTCTTGAATCTTACTTCATGACCCGATCAGCCTGATGACAACGGGTTATCTCTTGTTGATTGACATTTGTGAGTTCTTTTTCCACTCAAATTTGAAATCATTTTTGGTGGCAACATTTCCTTCTTGAACTTTGAAATGGGTTGAATAATTTATCGTAAACGCATTCAATTTAACCTTTATATATTATTTTGTCATGTTGTATTAGAATCTTTCATTTGAAATACATCAATAAATATTATCTTGTACATCGGTTTTCCAAATACCTAATACTGATTTAAACCCAGAACACAGCGATATTATCCTCGGTCAAGCCGGTATGCAATTCAAAGTCAGGGCAAGAAGAATTTTGGATGACTTTCTCCCTTTTTCCAACAAGAAGGAACACCAGGTTCAGAGATTTTTCTAATTCTCCCGACGATGAGTGATCGACCTTAACCCTTTAACAACTGGGTTTTCGTGAGTAAAATATCTCCTGATTGCTCAATGCGCATGAACTGCAAAAAACCTTCTACGGTGAATTGCTTTGATTCTCAATTACAGTCGAGTCATCAAGATGAAATATGTGGAACACATCAATTCTATACCTGAAAAAGAGATACAGTACTTTGAAAACGCCATACAACCGTAACTAATCCGTGGTAGTAGAGGCATATCATGCGGTAATGAAAGTGAGCATGAAAATGGTGGTGGCAGTTACAATATCTAAATTGGTAGTTACAATATCTATAAAACGGATTAAGCTCGAGTAACAAGGTGTGAATTCTAACAGGTCTAGTGAGTGCCTATTACAGAAGAACTCTTTCTCGCTTCGTATAGTGCATATTTTCCCGCTGATCAAAGTACACGATGAGGGAGAAAATGACACACCTTTGAAGTCCGATGGCCACTTGTGACACTCTAGACCTATAATTTATCCCCGAGTGCTGCATGACAGCTCAATACGGCGCGTGATCTTCGTGCCCCTCCAACTGCATTGGCGGCTCTCAGCGGTCTGCCGAGATGGCTGAAACACGCAGTGTATTTTGCTGTTGACTCATGCACTGCACAAAATGCTCTCATCACATTACGGATCTCAATGTAGTATTTGAAACAATATTATCCTGTAAGTATTTTTTCTCAGCACCACAGATTTAAGTCATATTGAAGAGGTAGAATATGCTGTGAAATGAAAGAGGTATAATATGGCAGTATATCATGCCTTTTCAATGCCAAAATATATTAACTTAATTTTAGTATTCTAATTCGCGTTCAAATACGCATTTTCACTTAATTCATAGCAAAAAGTTTTTTAGTTAATTCACACAGTAGCTTATATAAGCGACAACTCAAGAAGTTCTCTTTGAAGTGAAACATACGAAAAAGTTTCTTGTTGGACCTCATGTAATGTTCACGGCAAGAATATTTACCTTTTAGCCATATACTTTAATTCTGTATTCTAATT
This sequence comes from Morinoia aosen, assembly GCA_030386875.1. Classification (NCBI taxonomy): domain Eukaryota; kingdom Metazoa; phylum Arthropoda; class Malacostraca; order Amphipoda; family Talitridae; genus Morinoia; species Morinoia aosen. The sequence continues at coordinate 11,287,294 of CM059562.1, forward strand.
ATGACACTCCTTTTAAAAGTTATCGTAAATTTAACTTTCAGTTGTGCAGCCGCTTCATGTAAAGAGACAGGATGTGCGTAGATGAGGCAATACTGGACACCCTCGCTAGCTGTAGTGATTTATTTCCTGCCCTAAATGATACTCCCTGTTAACATTCACTTGTTACAGGAAACACGTGCGGGCCAATAAAATAATTTAATTAACACATTTTATTATTTTGCAGATCAAGTAGGAATTTTATAACGACTGCTTACACTCCTCTATTTTCCAGTTTGATTCGCTGGAGTAAAAAAATAATGCTGTACCCTTTTTACTTTTATGTCACGTAGGTCATTCGGCATTACATTAATGTTCTAAACACTCATGCACGTTCTTGCTTTTAAACTTCTGAAAATCAGCACTCCCAGGGGAAAATGTGAGGTCCCGACCTGAAAGTTAGGTTGGTTTTCTTTTTGTTGAGATAAAATATTTGATTAGTTTTATTAAGGACCATCTTTTCTCGGTTCACTGCTGTCCTATTTTTCAGCTCCTCTAACTTTCTTCTTCAACTTTAATCTTTTTTCATAACCTTCTTTCCTAATCTGCTCATTCTATGCACTAGGGATTTTGCGAGGAACGCACCTTGTGCATTGATTCCGCGTTCCTTTAAATTCCGTAATAAATCGTGCCTTCATACTCGCTCTCTTTGGAACGCCTTTGCTGCAGTTTTGAAGGCTTAAACTAACTTATTTAATGTAATCTAATTTATACTTCCGAGATCAAAAGCGGTCAGTATGTAACTGATCAGTATGATTTGAGAATTAAAAAAAATTGATAATAATAGATAAAACATCCTTTTATTACATTCTTTGCAGAGCTCTCGTCTACTTGATGTGGAGCAAGATATCACACGGATAATGATTGGAGTCTACTATAGTGACATGGGAAGTAACATTTAAATTACATATTCCAATGTAACCCTTGTTAGCAATTCGTGAACAGATTATGGGATGAGATGATGTTTAAATCATTGCAATCTGAGTTTGTTGATACCACTTCACTAAACGTATCATGAAAGACCGGCCTCAAGTTACCCTATTCCAATGGTAACTTTATTACTCTGAAATAAGCATGCAAGATTCCTGTAATACGACACTTTCACCCGCCAGCCCTGCTGCATTGACTTAGCTTTAAATACCGAACCGAAATAGCTTAACAACACTGAAATAATCAGCAAATTCGGTAAATGTACAGTCAAGAGTTGTAATTAATTTATGAACTGCTCACCGAATTGAGCTCTCATATTCAAGGTGGCTTTGCTTTGAATTTATCATGCTCGTGACCAGACTACGTACATTGAATGGTATAAAAGACGTTCAGGTATAAGTACTTTTCATTTTTATACCAGCGGCTTTACGTTACAAGCTGTACAACACTTTGAACCTGGAGTCATTGCCACGCGTGTGCTGGACAATATGAAGATGAGGGCTTCCACTCATCTCCTGCAACTGAACTGTGATGTAGTCTGATCGTTTGTTAGCTGAATCTTTAGCTCTCTGGAATGCCAATTTTTTCATATTGGCACCTTATTGGCTCCTACCTTTTATCCACAACCTCGATTTTGAGATATTGTATTGTATTACAGCTCGTAACACCGGTAATTTGCACGCTGAGTTTATTATACACGGAGATCTATTGCTACAGCTATCTTCAGTGTGACAGAAAATCCCTCACTCATTGTTGTCGTTCGAACTCCGAAACGAATTATTCTGTAAAATTAGGTGAGCAATATAAGAAACTCCAGAAATGTCAGGAGCGGTATGAAGTTATTTTAGAAACAGTTGGTGTCTTAAATGTATATATATATATGGAGCACTGTACGAATGAAGCAGTTTTGAATTTTGTCCAATGAGGGTTGAAAGCTCGTTTTGGATGAGAAAAGAACCCCTGAATATCATTTAAACAAAATAACACAGATAATTTCATTTCCCTCAAATTACACTAGGAAAAGATAATGGAAATGATCGTCCATTTTACGATCAACAGAGTGGTACGAAAGATTTATGACTTTTTTTGTAATTTCTTGTAAGTTGAAATGAAAATATTGCTTTTTGTGCATAACTCAAACGCAACGCTACCAAGCCTGTCCTTTTTTTGCTGCTCTGTGGAGTGGTAACAGAGCGTCAACGACGGAAAACCGCACGCACGCCAGAGTAGGTCAAGCTAACATGTAAGTTGTAAGCCCATTTGTGGCCAGAGTAATTCACGACACGACTTTATTTCAGCTCCGCTCATCAAGCTCATAAGGCGACCTCATCTAGAGGACGAGGGCTTCTCGCAACACAGATGACAAAAGTAAATGGACCCGCACTTAACTGGCATCTTTACGAGAAATAAAGCAAAGGGTCAGCTCTATATACTTCAACGGGAGCTCAACAATACTTATAAAAGATCTCCAACAAAGTATTGATAGAGGCGCTGCTGAACCAAACCTCTGATGTCCTAATTCCGCGTTTTCTGAATGCTTTTGGAGGCAATTCTCTGTTTGCTTGCTGCTGGCATTCTATTGTATGGTGGGAGTGTTCAGCTTAGTCTCAAAAATTACGGAATTATGTTATTTAAGGGGCTTATAATACGAGTGCACATACTCTCAGTTTTCATATTCTTCTCCGTTTGTAGTTATAAGACTCGTGGATATTTACCCACGAACCACTTCATAGCAACACTGTGCAGGGATGCTTTTCAAATTTTAATTCGTAATATCTTGTTAGTATTCCATGAAGTTGATCGATTTTTGAGCCTGTGCAGTAGTTACGTTGGTCAAATATTACAGAAGCAGCTTAAATACTTCAACTGGCGGAGAAGCGGAAATTCAACACGGGTCGCCTCTCATTCTGAGTCGCCTTAATTAGCTCTCATAAGCCTTGTAAATTTTATATCATATCAAATGAAGGTTCTTATACCATTTCCATTTTATGAGATGACAGTAAAACGCACCATCAACCATGACTCGAGTCTAGACTCTAGTCTAATAAAAATATATCTTTCGAAATTCAATCAACGGAATGTAAGTTCTACCGCTACATTACTATTAAAAAAGCCGGCCTCAAAATTTTCCCACATTCAAAATGTACAATTTGATTTAAAATATTGAATTACCGATAATTAATATTTTCAGTGGTGTATAATTAATTTTACAATAGGAAATTATACTAAAATTTTGCCCATTTTTGTTCTACCGAAATAGCACGTAGTTTGTAGTAAAAGTCAGCCCCGAAAAATCTGTGCTATGAAGCACAATGCGCCAGTGATCGAAAAAATGTTAGCAACGAATTTATTTTCACAAAGCAAACATATGATATATTATGCATGTCAGCGGCAAAATGTTTTTTTATGATAATTTAAAGGCCGGCATAGCATTTTCCTTTCATCAGACGGAGCTTGTTCTGTACTGCGCTTCTATACTCAACCTCTCTTGGGCAAGTGTCCAGTTCAGACAAACTGAAATTCTCAGAATTACAGCCATGTTTACATCAAACATGTTTTCGAATTCAGTCTTCTGAGGTTTCAACCCGTCACATAAGTTAGAATAATTCAGTCCCTGAAAATAAATGTTCGTGGTGTTAGTTTAGCTCGTTTTCCAATTTAATATTAAATTCCTGTAAACGCGTGGATGATTGAACTTTATTCTCAACATAATTTTGCTCCTCATCATATCGAGATTTTTCAGTTTATCTCATCGAAGAGTTGTGCCTGAACATCGACGTAGTTTCACAACTGCTAGACAAAAATTCCTCTCATTTTCTGTAGGAAAAAAACAATCGAACGATACAGCGGAGGACAAATTTGGTAGAGAAAAATACGGAAAACAAAGCGAATGGAGTATTCTTTCCCACCAAATACCTTTATAAATTTAGCGCTGAGTTACTTGTGCTGTGTGCGTGAACGTATATTGTCTTCACGAAGAACAACTCCTTTGCGATTGACTGCTGAATACTTGATTGGTGCAGCTCCGCGAAATATGTGTAACTGCCAGCAGTGTACTTCAGTTACCTATATTGTTAGTTATCAAATGCTGGGAGAGAATGTTTGGTGAGTGAATCTCGAAGTGCCGCTTGGCAACGAATTGAACGTGGTTCCAAGCCTCACAAATTATCCGTGTTGCAATTTGTACTTCTACCATCGTGTTGAATGAAAGTATGAATGTCCTCAAAATAGCACAGTAGATAAATTAATCAAAATATGCTATGTTTTAATGCTATGCAGAAAATGGTTGGGTTGAAATTATCATAGCAAGAAAGATTAGATAATTATATTTTAAATTATGACTATGCTAAGCGAACGATGAACAAATCATAAAGAGAGTCAAATCTAACTCTATTTTAAATTTTGAAGAACCACAGTGCACTAATTACAAAGAAGGCCGAGAAACGGCGGGATCTTAGCCCGGAATTAAGACTATGAAGAGATGAGAGGGACATGTTCAGGCATATGAATAGCGCAAGGAACAAAAATTGATCAGCTTAGGATTTCCCATAGTGCTTTTTAATAAAACATTCTATTCATGACATAGCAAGTGTGAAAATAACTTTTGATAAACTATGTTTGTATCCTATCGCATGCTACCAGACGACAAATTTCATGGTTTACCTCGATGTTTTCCCTCTCCAAATCGAGAACCGTCTTCATATCCTGTTGTGAATTTTTTTACATCTAACGCATGCATTTTGATTGAAGCGATGAACATTGACTGTCATAGCACCGTTTGAGAAAGATGAAACAAATTTTGATGTTCTCCCAAAATGTCTTCCTTCCATACTTGAAAAAAATACTGGGCTCATAACGCCGGGCAAAAAATTGCTAAATGATCTTTTCTGTATCTCACCACAGGCCTGCGTGGGGCGTTGGCCGAGGGGCAATTACGAGGGGACATTCTGAGCACCATGCCAAAGAAAATTGAAATTTTATGTAGGGATGATATTGCGACAGAATCCCTGGCGGCATTACCACAGAATTTAATCTGCATGCATTACCCTTCACAGCTCCGGGCTCAGACTTACAGGCCAGCTAGGCCTGGTGGTGCAGCGCTCACTTGCGCTCTCTGTCTTCCGGGCCATTTCATGGAACCTAGTCTCTACACTCATTCTCGGAGCATAAAATGATAAATGATAATTCAATAAATGAAGAATGAAATCCTGATTATACGACATGTTAGCAAAAGCACCACGGATGATATTGATTTTATTTGCTGAACAAGAGGCTTCTCGCTTTAAACAAAATACGGCAAGCTGATTTTCAACATTGCTATTTGCACATGAATAACAGAATTTAAGTGAGCTTTTTGCTATATTATTGTGCCTACAATATTTACTGTTATGCACAGACCTAAAATTATTCCATCAAAAATCAGTTTTGCACGCGAACGTAAATGCAGATCTACACACAAGCACTCCTCTCCTCTTATCGAATACGACTCTTATCTAATGCAACTGCATCGAAGTTGGTTCGTGTGCATCTCTTGATCTCATGTTCCGCAGTCTGTTTAATTTATTCTAATACAAGAATGATCAATTATTCTCTTACAAGCTGAACTACTTCTTTACACTTTGGAAATTGGAATTAGCTTTCTTCTAAGCGACATAGGTACGTGTCGTGAGGCTGTACATTTTTCTTCGGGTATTCCTCCAGTGTGTTACTGCGCATCAGCCAGTGTAGGCCACATCGCTATAACGTATTCATTGGACGAAACTAGCACTGTGTTTGCAAACGTTTTTATGGTAGTCTGAAACGATTGCATCGACCGAACGTAAATTAACATCTCTTCTTGGAGGCTTCATGTTGGGAGACTTCAGCCTCAATTTCACCTTGCCTCTGTAATTACTTTGATATTTTAATGAGCTTTCAATTTGAATGAATAGCGAAACTCTGAGCATTCCAGTGTCACATATTCAGCATCCACGAGATAGCGCATCTCCTCCTAGGAATCAGAGAGGTGGTTGACGAAAAGAGTTTATTTTACTCTTCATCTGTTTCTAAAATTACGCATTATTGATTTGTTAAGAATAAATGTGATTTACAGCACGCAAGCGCACACTGATCTATTTTATGACTGCTCTAATTATACTTGCTATTAAAGGAAGAGGTTTAATTTCAACTGTAAATAATGAGGTAATAAATATTATATATTGTCAAGCATCAAAATTTTTCCTCTATCTTTACACTGAGTCTCAATGATTGCTCAGCTATTTATAGGCTAACCAGAGCGAAAATTTGTTTAGAGATGCGCATCATTCTTGTACAAATATCGTACCTAAGTAACAAATAAATAAGCTCAAAGAAATTTGAGCAAAAGTGATGTTTATTGCAATCAAGCATTCTAATGGAATAGGCAGCAATAAGTTTTCAAACACCTCTGCATGAATCAGCGGCATCGCGTAATGTTGTTAGCCTCTGTTGAGTCGGTGTCCATTTATATATCAAAGTTCACAGGAAGATTTGCGGTAATCTATTCTCTCTTAACGAATCAAGTGCGATATACTTCAAATAATTGCGTTTAAATATATTCTAACTCATTAAAACTACAGTCGTTCAATGTTTTACGTTTACTCTATTCATTTAGTTAATTTCTGATTAATACATTACATGTGTCCTATTCTATAAATGCTAGTTTATGCTTTAATTTCAAAAAATTTTCATGCTGGGTGCGAGAATTTGAAAAAGTAAGTCATAACTTGATTGTTTCCTCAGGAAGAGTACATCGAGAGCCCCTGAGTGTAGTCCTGCACTCAAATTAAGCACTGCTCGTTGGTCCTGGGATTTGAACGAGGGACTCTGCGCCAGTATAGACGAGCGAGTTACCTCTTGGTCCCACGCTGCCGTTCATTATACAGTGTACACTGAGTTCCAATGGCAGAATTTAGGGAAAGTATTAATTGAAAATTGTGTGTACGGTTTTGATTAAAGCTATCTCATCACGGCGGCAACACTATGTGATAATGATTTGGTGACTTTTAAATCCGTTTTTCGTGTCCTATTTTCGTACAACACGTTGTTAACAGCAACTTTATTTTACAGACTCACACACATCAACTAAAAATTTCCTCGGAAGTACAAATGATATTAGTTACTGCAGCGGACGTTATTCGTACAACCCCATATTCCCGCGTGTTTGACTCAACTTCATTTTACATTGAGAACCGTCGGGATCATGGGAAAGTTCAACTCAATTAATGCTCAATGACCAGGAAAAACATGACTCTTAGTTATTCTCAACTGAAGCCTAGCTCAATCTCACGAGCATGGGTTAACTTTTTAAATTTCTACTCACACTCAGTTATTCAGTTGTGAATCAAGTTTCTAAAAGAAAAACGTCTTCAAACTAGTATCCATAATTAGCAAAGCATTGTTTCAGAATGATGTTTTCTACATCAAAATGAACGAATGCCACAAACGCAATGAAAGAGCTTTGGAACATCAAAATTTGAGGAAACAAAGAATATTTTACCAACAAATTGCTGGAACAAAATTTAAAATGATCGACGTAGTTTTGTTTACGATGCCACATATAAGTTATAAATTCCAGTCCCTTGTACGCAGGACTCCTTAGCAATAGACGAACCCGAGATGAAAAAAAATTCGTGTTCTTATTTTGAGAGAAGTATTAAATGGTCTGACCTCTTGTCATAAAAGCTGCAATTTTTATATGACAGTTCGGATATCTAATTAATCGGTGTCGGGGATCCAGGGAGTCGTCAAAATAAGCTTCATCCTCATTTCTCCAGAACACGAGTCAATATTTATAACTCGTCGCTTCTCTGCCTCAGGTTCAAACTCTCCAAGAGGTCATTCATTTTAAGATTTCTTTGGAAGCAATAGAATTTTATATTTGACAGGATTCAGCGTTGTAATTATCTGTTTGATTGCTTATCGGAGATGCTGTGAACAGTTGTGTCCGAAGACTTCATCGAAAGAGCTCATATATTTTTGCTAAGTAGCCTTTCTTCCATATACGTTCTGATTAGGGCTTGAATATACTTTCTACCATCTTCATCCCTTTGTGAGCTTGAATCAGCATCACAACTGCCATTACATCCACTCTCTTTGCATTGCCATTACAACCTCATTCTTTACATTAGCTGTATATGTTTTAGCCAGGATGCAGTGAACTGATCCTGGCTACCGGCAGTTTAATGCATTACGCACTAACCGAGCTCAACTGCAGTGCATTTTGCCTGGAGCCAGTAGTACTTCAGCGTCGGTGCTACTCATTAAAGTTCTCTGCCAGAATTACTGCGGTGGCGCACGCGGTCACCTAACGAGTGGTAAAAGCGGACATGACGTCTTTGTCGGTGCTCAACCACTGTCGTATCATGAAATTGATGCTGGACATATTCCGCAGTATTACTTCGCCGATTTTTAATAGAGAAGAGGGTCAAAGTATTTCAGAAAACTTGAAACTCTACACCGTCTACTCATACAGCCTTTCAAGTGCCAAAAACATTTACGCTTTGTTGGGACTTGTCAATATGTTGAAAGTACCCATACTGGAGAGCTCATAACACGAGCGGACTCTGGTGGCCATCTCGTGTCGTGTTGCTTCTCTTGATCCTACTATTTTTAAAGTGTATATTTTTGTTCATGTCAGACATCGTTTTTTGTCTCTATTTCCTTGACATGTACTTTTCATTTCTTTCCTGTAGATTCATTGTTAATTTTCTAAAAACTTCCAAATATTAAAGTCACATCATTAGACTGTATTTTCTAAGGAATAAGGTAAATATTTAGTAAATGTGAGTTTCATCATCTCGATATTCAATAGTCAATCATACAGTCTGTTGAATTCCATTATAACATCTTCAGACCAACATGGTTCACGTGACCTTACATTCTTTTAATAAAATTCTTTATTTCAATCAATATTTATTCAGCGAGTTTGGAAGGAATACTCGTAGAAGGTGTGCCAACCGTTCACTACACCTATTAAATGAAGACACGCTTTGATGAAATAAAATAAATAAGGCACGCAATCGAGCGACAAGAGGGCGAGTGCATATATATCCAACTTTCAAAGAAAATCCAACGACTACGATAAATAATATGTACAGATTCTATGTTTTACATTAATTTTTCATCGTCGCAAGCACCTGTAATTTACACAGCTACATACTTCGTCTAGTGGGACAATAATATGCTCAGGATGCTGACTGGGTTCAAATGCTTCAAGTGAAATGTTGGCGTCTTAAAAACAAACAGAGGCGAAATCTCGTCTTAGAGTGCATTTCATCTACCTCTATACTAAGCCTTTACATAGAGCATTCGTAGGGAAATATCGTCGCTGGCGACCGATGCTTTACGAAAAACCAATAAGGCAAAACGGAAGGATCATATTCTTGTTGTAATTTTGATCAATCAACATAGTAGTCAATTCTCTATTGCATCTATTTTCAATCTATTTATTTAAAACCATAACCGTCCTCTCGCGTTCTATTTAAGCATAGATTTGTACGATTTAGAGCGCATTTTATACATTTGTATCGTTCATTTCGGATGAAACGCGGTCTTTTTCGCTGGGACTTTTTTCCTTCTGAGAGGTCCATGCAGAGCACGATTTTTTCACAACAGCGGGACCGGGCAGCTTGTGATGGGACGAATTTTGCCTGTGTCAATTCGGCGGTGTTTTGACTTCGTTGTGTGATTTGTCGTGTGCCAGCCTTGTGGTTTTCGTCGACATTCTTTTCCTAGCTTGGCGACGCTTTTCGTGCGCAAGTGTTCAGCCCTCGAGTTATTTGTGCGACGCACAAAACAACACAAGAAACGTCCCTGTACGTCAAGTGGTCGGTGCCCGCTAGTGCCTCACTAGCTTCAGCTCCTGGCTAATTGACTGGGTATCACGGGTACTGCCATTCGCAGATGTTGAGCTCTGTCCTCAGATTGAGGTTATCTTTCGCGGCCCGTGAACTCGAATGGTGTTTAGGTTTGCCGTGTCCGCAGCAGGGGATCAGTGTTATCGCTCCGTCCAAACTTTCACGTTGGTGCGTCATAGCCTCTACATACGAGTCCTCTGGAGCAATCAAACCATTTAACCTTGAACTTAATTATTAATGGCTTTATAAAACACGTTTCATCCATTAATGCAATTTACTCGGATAGTGCTATCACATTTATCTGTAAATGCGACATTCCTATTGTTAATTTATTTCAGGTATGAGACTGATGCTGTGAACAGTTTATTTCCTGCCTCTAAGTTTCTATGCTAATTAATTTGCGAAACTGCTTGAAAAAGAAAGGTTTTTGTTTTCATATATTTAGTTGAGTGTTTTTTTAATTCTTTAAGTTGATTCCAGCTTGTCTTATGTTATAGAGCTATCTATTTGCTAAAAGAAATATCAGCTTGCAAGGCGATACAAATAACTTTTCAAGATATTTTTATTTTTTCTGAAGACTGTGTATGCACCTGTAAAAATATGTCTCCAAGTCATGAACGGATGATGTTTATTTGTGCCAGGAATATATCGATCTGTGACGAACTAAACGATTCAACAATGATTTGTTTGCAATTTTAAACGATTTCAAACTCATCAAAGGAAACCAATTGTCAAAATTGAAATTGCCACTTTCGTCATGCTGATTTTGATATTTTGACCATATTCTTAAGAAATGCATAACATACATTGTATGAGACCAATTACGAAGAAACAATTTTCAATTTCTAACTTCTTTTTCTTACTTTCCAAGTGGTTTGGGATACGATTACGGGTGATCGACATAATAGTTAACATATGATTAGAAATTAAATTGACTATACACTGTCTATTCAAGAGTGCCTACATATCCCTCCTAACAAGCATCTAAATTGCACTAAAGTACTCATCAAGAAATCGATAGATTCTTCAATGCGACGCATTTCCGCTCGCTCATTGATGTGACACAGTGAAATTCGCGGCAACATTTGGCCACTGCAGCAATAGATCATCGTGGGGGCTTTCTTTCAATAAGGAAGAGAAGAGAACATTTGTCGGGACTCGGCGGCTGAGTAATTTGTCCCGCAGGAGCGGCAGGCCAATACGCCATCAGCCTGAGGCCCTTCTTACTGCAATGGATGGGGCCTGTGATGGTGTTATAGCCGCGCTTTGATCAGCTCGTGCCGGCAGCGAGGGCGAGTGAACTAGGCCACTCGGACGTGTTAGCTTCGTTGCCGCGCTCTTCTGTGAGGGGAAATGTATTGACAAATTATAGGCATGTATCTCCTCTTTGTATGGTTCACAGCCAGCAAACTGTATAGTCGGCAAGGTCGTTAGAATAAATGCAACATTTTCATATTTTAACTGAGCTATCGTGCATTCTGCTTTAGCTCGTGTCACTGAATAATTTTTGTTACTCTTTTTCTCTGAAATATCAACAAATTATAGGCATGTATCTCCGCTTTATACGGTTCACAGCTAGCAAACTGTATTGTAAACAAAGACAGTAATTTAAATGCAACGCTTTCATTTCATAATAGAACAATCAAGCACTCTGCTTCAGATCGTGTCACAGAATAGTTTTTGTCTTTTTAACTTTCTTAACGTTGAGGGTTATTAAATACCGGGGCTTACTGGAAAACTTAAGTCAAATGCATACAAAAAACGTGTTGGAGTAGTGAAATGAAAATGCATGCTTTCTGAAATGTAAATGGTACGACAAACGTGTACGAAAAGTGAAATAAATGAACATCCTTTCTGAGATGTAATTGTATAAGTACTAAATATTTTCTTTAATTTTCAGTCCGAATTCTAATACAGCGCAAAATTCAAACACTCAGTGTAGATGTTGTGTTTATTTATTGTTTTGCTCGGTCAAATTGAAGAGTTCGTCCTACATAATCCTACCCTTGTGATCACATCAAGCTGCGATCCCTCTCAGTCGGACGCGAGCATCTTCCGCTAAAATAAATAAATGCATATAATTTTTTCATCTGTTATCAATGAACTAATATGAATATAATTCATAATCAATAAATTTAGAATAATGTGATCCAAAATCAGTAAATACATATATACGGAATTTCGTTCAGTTTACTGTGCTTTATTTGATTCCAGAAGTTAAATAAATGAGCCGATTATTTTGAAATGATTCTTTTTCATCACACTTAAACAATAAGATTGGTTGTAAACTTCATTATCTGTTTCGAGGCTTTTGAAGTTTAGATTATAGCGAGAAATTTTAAAATTGTTAAAAACAGTAATCTAAATCTGAACGGAATAAAAATGGTCTCTATGATAAAAACTATGAGTTAAAAGTTAAGTTCAGCGAAATCTAAGGCACGCAAGTTAACTTCTTATTTCGAAGATGATTTCCGCACTGCTGAGTATTTTGCACAGCTATTTACATCGTCAGAAATATAAAGTTAATTTAAAAATTTAAATAAGTGCCGAAATGTTCACCCGAGTAACAGGTTCACGTACAGGTTCACGCTTTCAATATCTTCACTAGTCTCGGACTGCATCATAGTTGCCAGGTTTTATAGATGAACAAGCATTGCGGATAGCAGAGGTATCTGATCTCGTATACATGCGTGACCATGCTCCTGTGATTTGAGTTCTCTGAAGACGCATCCCTGAGGCGAGGCACAGATTGTGGTCGGCCAGGCGACAATCTGCACCAAGGGATTGTTTGCACCAAATGTGCTGGTTGCCTGAAAAATAAGTTCTCTATTTCTAATAACTTCTAATAAGTTCTATAGTTCTCTATTTCCAGTAACATAGCGTCACTCAGCCGATGAACGTTTATAGGCAATATTGCGCATAATATACCTTGGTAATGAATTTTTGTTTGTTGTGTTCGAAAACTTTTTCTTTCACATTCCTCAAGAAAAGTTATAGGCACTACAGCACTTGTTAAAAGTGTTCAAGGTAGACAAATGACATGGACGCATATTGTTCCTTACTTCACTTCAATTGTACAAATATTTATCCTACATCTCAACACCTGGTCAGTTACAGATTACATCGATGTGTACATAATATGTATGAAATATGTGCAAGTTTCTTTTGAGCTTCCGTGCCTTTCAAGTTAACGTAGTCTGCAAATTTCAGTGCTAAACAAGTTGCTCATTTTAAAAGGATTCTCCTTGAAAGATTTAAGAAATAAAATTGGTCCCTAAATTATTTATTTTTAAATAAATTCTTTCCCACAGCTAATTGATTTTTAAATTGCCTCAATTGGAATGACGCAAAGTCTTACAGAGATGCCTCTCTTGCATATTGATTTTGAAGACATTTGTAATTAGTAACTCAAGCTATTCCTTCACAACAGCTGAAGTAATTCTATATATTCAATAAATTATTCAAAATGCGAAGCATGCAATGCACCAGATTCAAATTCTTTACCACTGTAAAAGTGTTTTGGCACCTGTACGTCGAAATATGTTTTCGGTAAATATTTTTTTCTTTGCTAATAGGTGTTCAATCGGGATTTATGAACATCTACATTTACAAGCTCTGCTAAAAATGACAAAGTATAGTTTTATTAAACCTAGAACGCCGATGACGAGGAAGTGTGAGTCGCATAATTGGTGCAGAACTGAGCAATGGAGCGTGAGCTTCTCGCTACAGCCACGAGATAATTGTCGAGTGGTACTCGACTGCAGATCCAAACGCATAAGAAGTGCAGCACGGAGGGGACCGAGAATAATATCGTGCTACACGGCGGTAGATGGGAACGTATCTCTTATATGAATATTTGCGCATGAGCTATGCCTAGCTACACAGAAATTAATATCACTCGGTTGCAGTGCCCATGCTTCGAGCCTCGTCTCAATCTGTGAACACGGCGAGCGTTGTCTCGAGGGGCCACTTCAAGGGACCATCTTCCGTCTCCGTTTGTTCTACCAATTGCTACGAGCTGCACGCAGCGGGATCAGAACCTGGTGTGCTCGCCAATTGTGCGCGGTGCCAGGGGACGCTGCGCTTCGAGTAGTGTTCCTTCAAACGGCATCTACATAAGTCACTTCTGTTGTGTGTCAAACCTTACATTGTATTTGTATTTTCTGCGCTTCTCCACCAAATATCAATGTATCTCATACTCGAACTTTATGCGTCAGTTGCACACTGCATATGTGAATCTGCATCATAAATCACATATTGCCCTAGTGAATGATAACTTACATTTTGTGCGACGAAATCCTATTTTCTCTGTCATACGTTGATCGAGCAGCGCATTGAATCGTGTGCCAGTAAAAACGAAGCATTCGAATAATGAGCGTGGGAAAGACAATACATTGTGTAGGTTATCAAATGATCCAACCAGTGTGAAGTAATTCAACGGAAGCATTCGAAGTGTGAATACTACAATGGTGAATCTTCTCGATCGCCTGCGTGAATACTACGTTTTCACATGATCGCTTGATCGCTCAATTTTCTACTTCACATTGTTCCTTCGCTGGCATACCTCAGCTTAAAGAATGATTTTATAAATAGGTTTGTTACAGCGCCGTCTGAGAGTGTTTGCACCGTTTGTGCAATATGCGTAAGTGAAGTGATCACGCCAGAACAAGTATTTTTGCTACCAAATTGAAGTCATGCAAAATCTACGGAGTTTGATCATCGAATTTTCTCCGGTATTTTATCGTGATTAAGAAAACTGACACGACATTCCTTCTGGAAATTCCCTCGACAAATTCGAACGTATTATTTCAGATTAAATTCGATCATATCTATTAAGACTAATTTCAAATCTATTGCTTTGCAGTACTACATGAGTAGCATCTTCGAAGATGTTATATCCGAGTTTTCCAAATGCAATTTTGAGCGGTTGTGAAAGATATATAATCAATACCTTCTTATGTCTCAAAACTTACTTACTTATTATCCGATTCATTTTCAGATGGTAACATCAAATGCAATGGAGATCTAGCCAAGTTCTGACCAAATTTTATTCAGTGAAACTACCTGACTATATCAAATAAAATGATGTTTCACCTGCACGAAATATTCTTTAATATTGATCAAGTTGTAAATCACCTTAACACACTGTACCCTGATTCTAACGACTCTGAGCTCTTCCTATACCAGGCAATTGAAAATTTCAACAATTCCATAGCAGTGAATGAAGACTACATTTCTCTCCTATATGCTTGAATTGGAAGTCACTCTACCCTAAAAGACTAAATAGGCTACACAGTTACTGAATTGAATTATAATTGCTTTACACTCTGAATTTTTTAGAGCTGGTTCGATAATCATTCCAAATTACAGAGCATTCCCTCTTTTGTGAAAAGATGACAAGCGGTGGTGTTAGTGAATACATCTCAAACAGACTCAGTACTAAAATCATTCCCGAAAAGTTAGTTATTTTCGATTGCATTGAAACCCTTTCTATGAAGCCGAAAAAGACAATAAATGCTTCCTCATTAGAGCAATCCAAAGACCTCCTTCTGGAAATCTGGAGGACTTCATTGGAGACCTAACTAACTTAACTCAGTCTCTTAATAAATTCCGCTTTTACGATACAGGAATGAGCAGACTTCAACATAGGCTTACTAAGTAATGAAAATTGCTAAAGAATCGTAAACTTATAAACTTTGGAGCAACTAAAGTCGCTTCTCTCCTGAAAGAGTAAACTAGTAAACAATTCTACGCATTCTGCTGCACTAATATAATATTTTAACAATCCAAATCCAAAATTTTCTCACTGGATTCTTGAATTAAGACGTATAAACTCATTTCCCTATACTTATTATAAAAAATAATGTGTTTTATGAAACATTTCAACTCAATCCAGTCATTATTGCAACCCGCGTAATTCACTCACTCCCACTGACGTGTATGAAATTCTATCGGAAACTGACTTGAACCAAGTTTTAAATGAAATCAACGTTGAAAAAGCCATCACTGACTTAACAAATCTTTAAATAACTTATATAAAAATTGCTACACAATCATAACCTGTACAGTCATGCCCAAAGGCATGCAAATTTTCTGGATAACCAGAGAAATTATTTTCAACAAGAAAAAACTGAATTCTTCCTTGATTTTACCCCTTGAAAAAACTCAGTTAGTAAGGTACCGAATATGGAAATTTTATCACCAGCCAAATTAGGGCTTCAAAAAATAAAACTATTTTAATGCAAAATCACCCAGTTCAAAAATGTTTCAAAAAATATGTGGGATATCTTGAATTCTGTTTACAGACCGAAAAATAATTTTCTAAAAACATCAAAGACTCTTTTACATCATAGCGTATTCTTGTGTGAAGAAAATTCAATAACTGATTTGTAAATATAGGGGGAAATATCGCTACGCACGAAATAAGTGATCCTACCAGCCAGTTATGCTATCTTGCAGGCTTGAATTCAAACCGCTATTTCTGCTTCGCTTCTGTAAACGCTTCAAAGATTTCTACCAACATCATAACGGTAGAGAACAAATTGTGAGGGAAAAATACATTTCAAATGTGTCTTTAAACACACAGCTTCTCTAATTCCGCTTATGCTTAGAAATATTTAACACAAAATTTTTATTATATTATTATTTTTATTTCATATCTGCATTGTTGGCACCTTTCCTGATCCATTCAAAGTTTGAAGAGTAAATCCAATCATGAAGAAGAATTACAAAACTTTCATCACCAACTACAATGTAAATTCTACAATTCCGATATTTCGTTAAATTTTCGAAAAAATGGTAAATAATAGAGCAAATTCTTATCTAATGAGCAAGATAATCTATGACAATCATTTTGGCTTTCGTTTTCAAAAATCAACAGTGATTTGATTAGCATCTATATTTTTTATTTTCAAATATCGAAGATAGGTACTTGGTACCCGCGATTTTCCTCAATTTTATAAAAGCATTTGCTTGTGTAGATCACTACACACTTTTGTCTAAGCCATATAGCTATGGTATTAGAGACTTTATCAAAAATGGTTCAAATGTTTCTCTAGCCGCGAACAATTCGTCGTTATTAAGAATTCCAATTCAGAGCTGCAAAACATAACACATGGAGTCTCTCAAGAACCCGTTCTCGGGCCTTATCTATGCAAAAGATGTCATGAAATCAATATCCATCCTCAAATTGATTCCGTTGTCCTCAAGTTTCTTCCCAAAATCCTATGTAACATCTAAAATCAAATAAATTAGGAGTTCAGTACCGTTTCCATCCGGCTTGTGGCAAACAAAATCAGTGTAGATGTCAACAAAATTTAATTTTTAGTTTTTTCCTACAAGAAAAAAATAATTTTTCTCACTAGCATTTGATGAACTTTGAGAGAATTTGTAGAGACTGACATCCAAAAATTTCTGGGAATAATACTGGACAAGACTTTTACCTTCAAAAATTATATCAATCGCATGCGTATGGAGCTATTCAAATTCATCTGAATTTTGCACAAAGCCAGGCATATCCTTATGAGGGAAACACCAAACTTCCCTTACAGTGCATTGATCCCACCGTATATTCAATGCGGCATTGAAGTCTCCCACGGCAGAGGCAAAAATAAAACTGGAAGAATAAACACACAACAAAAAATAAGGCTTTTAGAGCTATCTACAACTTAAAATACCATGTTCACAAAAACAATTCTTTCGAGACCCTGAAAATCCTCAAACTATACATGATAAAATTTTGAAAGATTGAATGGCAAATTAATTTATACTCACAAAAACTCTGACTTTCGACATCACATTTACGCTCAAAATGACTGCCCTGACTGTTTGATGAGGAATAGAAAAAAGCTCATACTCCCTTATGTACGCTCAAAATGACTGCGCTGACTGTTTGATGAGGAATAGAAAAAAGCTCATACTCCCTTATGACTCAAAAGCTAGATCTCAAAATAGCATTCCATTCGCTTGTCCCAAATTCTGGCATTTCATACCTCTTTGTATCTCCAATCCTCTCCACCTACTCGGCCTTCAAAAATAGGCTTGAAACTTACATGCTCTTATATTACAATACAATTGAAAAACAAATAAAAACCTGAATCATGTATGAAAAATTAAGTGAAATACTGTTTTTAAAAATTACTCTCCACCATGAAAAATGGGAAGGCAAAACCTCTAACCATAAAGTCACCATTAAAAATAAAACATCTGATCATGAAAACTTTGACCAGAATATCAAAGTGGATATTCTCTGAGCGTGATATTAGCATACATGTCTTATAGGTTTAACTTGTGTAAGGTTAAGTACTTCAAGTTATTCATGATAGTTGAATGGAGTTTATTTCTTAATAGGTTTAGCTCACAATTTTAATTCTGTTGCCCGTGACATTTCAGTGTAATCTCACGTCTTACTTGTAACAACATGCAGGCGTGTGGTGAGCAAATCTATCCAAATCGAGAGCTGCCTGTTCATATTCTAAAAAATGACCAGATGCGCTACTTTTTGTGTTTTCCTGCAACTGACACTCGAGGATTGATAAATTTTACGTAAAAAATCGCTGAATGTTTAACATGAAATAACGCAAAAATGTCCATGCTTTTGTTTGAATAATTTGCAATGCCTTTTAAGAGCTATCCTACAGAGCATGCCAAACTGTACTCAGGAAAATCATGAACTTTATTTTGATCCAAAAAAGCAGAGCGTTGAGTAACCAAGCAGAGAGTAAAACTTCTATTGCAAGCTGAATCGCTAAATCCAAGAAAATTTCAGAGAGGAAAACTTCTATTGCAAGCTGAATCGCTAAATCCACGAAAATTTTTTTAAAACATCTTGAATTTTCAAACGTGTTTTTTAATTTTTCAGCCAATAATGATGACCGTTGTAGGAAGTATAGGGCAAATACAGCACAGCCACAAAATGAACACTATGGAACTGATTGAATGAATATCACATAAAATAATTCCCATCTGATATCTTTTAAGGTCTTTTTCTACTCAGTTTTTATTTCAGATAATTCAAATCATCAATAGCGCTCTAACCAACTGTTCCCCTCTGTTCAATATGGTTGAGAACGTTGTAATTTTTTTATTGTTCTTAATTTCCATCATTATTGCATTAATAAATTCATAACATATTTCCTGATTAGAACATTGATCGGAAATTACTTTCAATAGAAATGACTTTCCGCAAATATTTATGCCAGCATCGGTTGGAAATCATATGAATAGTGATCCTTAATGTATACCTTATCAGCGTAATATATAAATGGCATCTTGATATTTGTATCAAAAAATGCATGAACATTGCAAAATCAAGCTTAAGGTTTGGATACTGTGTGCATGAATTTTAATATAGAAAAACCTCAGTGAGAAATGTAGAGTACATTCAACTGGAGTATATACTGTACACTTATATTTTGATAATTTTTGTATTGAGTCAAGTCAGTCTCAGCGTTACCTACATTACCATTTAAAAATCGTATGAAAAAATAGGAATTTGTCTTCATAGTTTAGATAAAAATAATTGGTATAAAATATGTCATTTACTCCAAAATTCCCTCGCATTTATTGTTTTTTATCTACCATGGAAGCATCATAGAATATTGTTGGTCCTTTATTTTAACTCATTCTCATTGGATACTAAGCATTTAAGAATTTTCTTTCGTTTTGTATTCTGCTCTTTTGTGAACGATTGCTATGAGTTTCTTGTAACAAAATTTGAGCCTAAATGTTATAGGGTTAGTATTTCAGGCTCCGGCGTGGAGACATCCGTAACTGGCTCACTTTAGTGTTCATTGCATGAAATGAAACGATGCGAGACCTAGCAATATACTCTTGGCTGACATTATATAGAAAACTTTCTAAATTTACGGATATTGTAGTATCGTTCCTTCAGTTATCACAAATATGTTGCGAACCTAAAACGTTAGCACACTGCGCAAAATTGGAAAGGCTCTGATATCGATCTGAAATCTTGAAGAATTTCAATACTAATTACTTACCCAAACGGAAAATGTTGTTATTCATCACACTTGAACATAGAAGTAGATAATGTACCAATTATTTTTCACTAACCAGCAACAAATTGGACTTAGTTATTTGTTAACGAGTTCATCCTCGAGGTCATGTCACACATAACATCAGAACACAAAATTTGATGGTTCTGTTCAGCATGATTAACGTTGAGAGAATTTTTGTGGCTTCTGTACGTGCGTATTTCTTACATTTTCTAATGAAAGTATTCGTAATACTGTATATTTACTCACTATGTTAGTTAAAGTGTAACGATATTTAAACTTCGTTTCTACTTTTGCAATGAAGTAACAAGAGCTTGATGGAATTGCTATTAGGCGTTCCTTCTTGCTTTAAATATTTTCTGAAAACTATCACTATCGTCTTACACCATAAACAAATTCTACTACAAAGTAATCTCTGTATACCAGGGGGAGATGGACCATTGGAAAATTTAAAACAGATCAGTAGCATGTGAGCCTGGGTGTTAGTCGCATAAACGTCACAGGAATTGCGTAATATCAATAACATGTAAAAAATCTGGGATTTAGCTCACCTTAGAGAGAGAGAATTCTTACACAAATGCTTAAACTCAGAAGTCATGTCCTCACGACGCTCGCCAGATGTGATGTGAAAGCAAGTTTTTTTGCTGCTTCTTCCTGAACAATTGCGTGAGGTACTTAGAGGGAAGAAAAACAAGTTAATTCATCCTTTCTTAGGCGGGACGGTGTGCTGCAAGCGTGGATGGGAATGACTGCACAATTGTACAAAGAGCCATATTGTTGAGTAGCGTGGTCTTCAGAATGTTGTTTCGCGGCAGCGATATACTTCTGCGCATGATTTTTTCTAAGTTTCGAAAACTGTACTTTTTAAAAAAAAATTAGAAATTTTTGAACAGTTAAACTGCTTACTAAAAGTTGAAATTGAGTATGCATATAATGCAATTACCAAACCAAAGAAGGAAACCAGCCGGTATATTCATTATCTAAAATGGATGCCAGACAGACCGAGAAGCAAGTAAGGCAGAAATCTCATAGTAACTAAATTTGCTCCTGAACATTAAAACATCACAAAACCCGTGCATTGTGCACTTGTTGCAAACTTATTTCAGTGAAGGTGCTGGTCTTCGATCTATTTATTCATTCTAAATACTTGTGCTGATAAATAGAAAAATGAAGGACGTAATTCTTCTTGTGTATCTATAAAATAAAAACCATTGGATGCATATACGAGTATCTTCTATTTTTAGCTGGGTCCTGTATCTCAGCGCTGCATAATGAACGCATTTGTAAAGGAAAACTAATTATTTATTTCCTAGCAGATAATTTTCGCCATGATTCAATGAGTCACGGCTCTCGTAATGTAGGTTTTTGATCTGTAAAGATTAGCGGATGTCATCGTCAGCATCGGACACATAGTTAACCACATTTTTTGCTGTATAAAGTTACTGATTAGGTATTCGCCTTATTTAATTATCATTGTTGTTGCACATTAATATCCTTCTTTAAGTTATTCTGGAGACCTTATAACTAAAAAGGGAAATTTTGCTACTGTGAGTGGTTTGTTATTCTTACCGCCACAAGATTTGCTTAATGTTGCCATACATTTCTTCTAGTATACGTCATTCTAGTTTCATACGTCAAGTTTTTACCTCGTCAAGTGTTGTAAATACTATAGCTGTTAGAGAAATAGGTTGTTGTAACACATAACAATCATTCCATAAGCTAAATATAATCATCCAGTTTCAGTAAGGAGTTTCAGTTCTAAGGCAACGATAGCGATGAACTTGCGATGTACTCTAAACTCATTATAATCACACATTCATTTTCGTGAATGTTGAAGTAGTATTCATTGTTTACACGCAGCATGATTAGCTCTAACAACTTTTTTTAATTGACCTGGAGATAGCACGAACTCGATGATTGATACACTCTCGTAAATTATTCTACTCTGTGAGTTAATAGAAAAAATGAATCCGTTTTGTTTTTAGCTATTTATTGGAGTTACTGAGAGTCTCCAAGAACGCTACTAGCTTCACAGGTAGTGCCCAGTTATATGCACCACCTGTGCGGTCAGGGCTCATTTCGGCCCATGTGAAATTTTCATCTTAAAAAAAAGTATCATAAAATCATGTCATCGTGACTAGCTGCCTGTTCCCTTCCAGCTCAACTGACGGAGAGACATGACGCGTATTTATGCAATGAGTTGCATATCAAAGCACTTGGCTGTCATTGAGGATGTTTTGAAGGCGAGAAAGTAAAAGTAGGGAGTTACCTCTGCGGTGCGGCGTCCCATAGTCACGGTTTCGCTCGCCGCAAATGACACCGCAACAATTACCTGCTTCTTCATTCTCTGTGCCCTGGTTTTGACGGCGAGCGTGTGAGCCTCCAGCCGCGCTTCATATTCTTCTCTGACGCCACTTTGCTTTGATGTGAAATTAAAAAAACAAACGGTGTTTTTTGGCGACAATAACAAATTTATTATTTATTACATTGATACGCTAAAAAGAGTTTCGACTTTTCGAAAAAAATTTTGTTCGTCAGGAACGCTGGAGCGCCAAATATTTTAAAACTGTGCTAAATAGCGATGTAAAAAAATTTCGGTTTACTCCATTGTCGCAGATTCTAATCCTACACTTTAGCTGGTATTTAGAGGGTCGAGTTCCAAACAGAATTCATTTGCTGTTGCTACTTATACAACAATTCCTTATAAAATTCTCCATATTCTATTGATGCAGTGCATTCAAGTTTATGCGTATCAATTAAATTAGGATTAAGAATAGCCAACGATGTACGAATATAAAGAGTAAAAAGAAATTTTAACATTCCTTCACCCACTTATTGGTGCTACGAAATTCTCCCACATTGACCAAAGAATTCTGTAACTCTTGCTCACTCATGCACTGGCAACACCGGCTCAGTGTTTACTCAGACTTGGTCGTGAGTGGTGTGCTTGCTGTGTTGCTCCGTCTCCGTTACAGCGTCCAGTGTTCCTCGTGCTGACTCATATTTTTTAGAAAAGAATACTCAACTGTTCCGAAGACTGTGGTACCGATGCGTGTATTCATTGCATTTGACTTAGTGACGTCTATTTAAAAGTGATCATATCTCTGATTGTGAGGAGAAATTGTGCTGTAAGACTGGAAAATTTCTGGAATGGAGTTGCCAAATGTAACTGGATAAGCGGCTTTTCCAGGCAAATTAATTGGCGTTTATTGTGTTAGATAACTTGCATAAGAGTGCAGGCTGTGGCTATGGTGATCAAAAACCGTAATTTTGGATGCGTGTTTCAGTAGCACTTTGAGTGTTGCATGCACCAAGGCTCAGAACACAGCAGGTGAGTCTGGAATGAAGGCGCTGTGTGGCATTGGGACGCGTCGAGTTGGTGGTTGCCTCTGGTCACCTGCTTGGCTGGCTCCTTTACCTTTACCTGGGCACCTACTTCTCTCTCTCTCTCTCTCTCTATTGCCAGCCCGGCCTAATGTACCGAGGTGTGGAAAACCATTCTTTATTTAAATGATCTCGATACAGTTTCACTGGCGGTGTGTTGAATGTTATTCTATAAATGACTAAAAAATTTCCTTTTCAACTTGGAAGTTGGGTATGCTCGACCAGACACCTTCCACTCTATTCTGATGAACTAGACTCCATTAGTTTTGAGGTTACGTATTCTCAGATATTCCCCACGACCAAATAGTGCTGTGGTATTTCATGCTACTCTACGATTATTTCTGCGTTCAATAGTTTGTTTTGAAAATTTGCTTCAGTTTGGGCTGTCGTATCAGGGATAACATTGAATTGAATTAAACTGATAATTAATTTAAAAAATTATACTTAATAGCTAACCATTATTATTCAGTTATCCATCACAGGATAAGTTCATTCGGTTTGTCATCAATTCTGTGCTGTGGGGAATGGCGCCCCCAGGGGGATACTCTGAGGTCACCTCTGCTACAGAAAAGCCTTTGGGACTTGACCCTTCATGCTCTCTTTACTCCTCTCAGCTTTCGTGCTTTTCATTATCTTTTCTTCCATTCTGAATTACTTTTTTGTGAACATGATATCGTGTGTGGGAACACATCTTGTGCATAGATTCCTCGTTTTCTACAGTCCATACTAAATGGTATTTTCTCGTCTTGCTACTGGAATCGCCATTGTTGGGGGAGTTTTAGAATAGCTAGTTTGATAATAATTGTTGTTGTCAGCACTTCGTAATTCATTTACCTAAATTTGAAATTAGTTTATTCTCCAAATTATCGTCGAAGTAAACTATTAATTGTTGTAGCTCAACCCTACCAAGATTATGGGTAATGAACCATGTATGAGAACTAATTTATACCGAAAACAACGAATTAATACCGAAAATTTTCCGCTGTCTCTGACGGGTAGAATATTTGAGCGACCTGCAATTTTTCATTACTCATGATTGAACAAGAGCGACGCGCTCATCTCCTTCACTAAATCACTAGATTGTTTTATATTTTGAGAACTGTTTTACGAACGCTTAATTCTTGGGCTTGCTTCAATTCAAATACTGCTCTATTTAATCGAAGCTTCTCACGTCTGGTCGTATATATCCGCGGAAGTTTGTTTTATTTTTTTTGGTGTAACCGTAAACACGATACTTCTTACTTGATGCACCGCACAGCTAATGCATGGTACGATGATAAGTGACAACTTATTTGGTGGTCAAATCTGAGAGATTAGCTCTGAAATGAGGGAAAATCCGTAGTGCTTGCTGCGAAATTTTTATTATATGAATAACATTCGTCAGTTCGAAAACTATCAGCGAAATCGTAGTCGTGTCGGTATTTTAAGAATTTTGTTGATCGTAAAATTTAGCGTCCGCTTACCGTTTTCTAACGTATTTTTATCGACCTTATCTTCGCTAGCGTGCACTACACGAAGTTCTCGTCCGAAGTTGAAAGTTATGTCTTTTCTTTACAGTTGTTGTATCGTTGCGGCAAGTTCATGCAAAAACTGTTTTTAAAATTGTGCGGAAGTCTTTGGTTTCAGAATTTTAAAAATTAAATATCACATGCCTTGCTGCTGAGATTAAGGCAAGGGCATTGGTTTCCAATGGATCAGCTTTGTGCTGCAGTATAGATTGTAACCAATGTTCTTTGAGACGTGATGCATTAACTATGGTATAATTATACTACACTTGATAGTAGTTTCATTGTGTTATTATTCTACTACCTATTTTTTTGTGTGGACTAGCAATGTAACTCCTGTATTTTGAACCAGTTGATTTGACGTCATCGAATTTTTTACCACAACGGACTTTCGTAGATAGTTAAATTTTTAGCAATGCCGATACTAATAGTGAACTGACTAAGTGCAACATGACTGCGGTTTTTAATTGAATTTTACACGTCGAAAATCTAAAAAAGGTCAAGAGTTCAGAATGAATTACTTCCTAGATTGGTAGTGCAATTACGATGTAGTGGAATTAGTTTCGTATTCGCTTGACACATTGGTGCATGATTTATTTTGAAGTAAGTAAAAGATACAGTTATGGCAAAATCATTGGCTATTTGTGTTTCTTTCATTTTTGCCACTTCACAGCCCCTCAGGGGGATACAACTATTGTATCTATGGGAATTAGCGCTCCCAGGGGGACTATGTGAGGGCCCTAGCTAAAGTTTAGGTAGGCTTCCTTTTTTTTGAAATAGAATAGGTTTTTGTTTTGATACGGACCATCTTTTTTCGGTTCACTGCTGTCCTGTTTTTCTGCACCTACTACTTTCTTCTTCAAATTTTTCTTGTTTCACAAACTTTTTTCTTAACTCACTGTTTCTATGCACCTTGTGCATAGATTACGCGTTCCCTCAACTCCATACTAAATGATGCCTTCCTCCTTCCTCTCTAAGAACATCTTTGTCGTGGTTGAGGGAGGCTAAAACTTTCTTATATTATAATAATAATGCCACAACACAGTATTTATTTTCAATCATAAAATTTATGTAGTTTTTAAATAATTGTATAGATGCACAGAACACCAGTCAGTAGGTAGATTCCTATTTTTTAAGTTTTCGGTTAGATTTACAGAAAAAAATTAGCGTTGGATGTGTGACTCGAAGGCTTTCATATGATGCGCTCACTTGATACATTTCGAAAAAAGTGTCGGTCAAACTAGGTCAATATATGATTCGGTAATATGTTTTATTAAATACTTCGAAGGCAATCTATATTCCTATCAAATCTATTGACACAATTTTGACCTCTGTTCCTTTTTTTAAGTTCTCAGTGCTTTATGGGTTTCAAGGCAGAGAATTCACTTAATAGTGATCAATATTGTTATTCTATTCGATACAATAAGAAGTACTGGCAATAGTAAAGTCCTTCTGAAGTTGATTTCCGCTGATTTCACTCAGTTCTTCATTGCTGGCTCTTCATTCTGATATCTTTTTGAGTCATGCTTTTTTTAGATGCAAAATGAATCTCTCGGTCATGTCTATTTTGGATCTAACTCAAACCTCGAGGGTTTATCTTGTGGTTAAATAATGGTTGTGGAACTAATATTTGACGCTTAGTGGATTTGACTGGTAAATTTTATATTGAGGAAAGCGTTCAAATTCATGGCTAGGGATAGTGGTGGTTTGCGCGTACGAGTAAGCTTCAGGATCCAAAATCTATCGTTTCGGTCCTCCTCAGTGTCATCTGCATTTATTCATTTATTTGGCGTTCATATTGCCCATTCACAAAAGTATCTGTGTTGGCTTTTCTCATTGATGGAGCATGTCAACAATATCTTATTGTCGTGTTCGATGCTTTTAAGCAGTATTGATGTTAATTCAGTGACGGAATTGCCAGTCATTAGAGGCCAGAGCAATCAGGAGTTCAGAATTTTGAAGTTATTCTCTTGTAATCGCCCTGGCATTTTAGAATTGAATATTCTCGTGCACCGTGGTAACAAGGGCACTGTTTATTACATTTGTTTACACTAGAAATATTTCTTCTGTCATTCTCGTTATCTAAGCGTGTTTATGTATTTGTGTAGCTCATTTCTGAGAAGGGCTGAGATTTTTGTTGGTATAATGCATCGCTCGCTGAATTGAAAGGCGCACTATGCACGAGACGCCTTTTGCACACGTGAATGAGTAAATGCAGCCATCTGACACAATAAATGTTAAGGTCTGAATTAGAAGTAGTTTAATGTAATGATTTGAATAGATTGTGATAGTGGAAATATTTTTGTCCTTTTTTGGTTTAACTGAAAGCTATTTTTTGCGGTTATTGCGAAAAGAATTAGGTATACTTGTAACCTAATTTTCTAGTTTTATTGTAACTTAAAATTTCATGAGCTGAAGATATTCAGCGCTGCAAAAACGAAAACTATTCCGAACACAAATGAACTAAGTTCATTAACCACGTGAGGGAGGATACGAGTAGTGCGTCGTTTCATCGTATTCTTCTCGGTCATGTTGCCATGAGAGAAAGCAAGTGTGAAACACGAATAGAAGGAAACCTGAACGAGCGACAATGTCGGATGTTATAGCTTTAGCCCGTGTCGCCGAGCTGTAAACGCTTGATCTATTTTATGGCGTGTTTGGACGTTACAAGCTTAGTGTAAACAAACTAGGGCTTTAGATGGAGCTCGGTCACCGGCCTTCACTATTGCTGCCTTCACAACGCCTTCATTTTTCTGTTCCCGGCTCGTTGACTGCTCCGAATCGACCTTCTTAATTTTTCGAGAAGATAATTTTGAAGTTTTGTAAATTAGGTTTTTTATTTAGGCCTGTTCAAAGTTTAATCTCTTATCATCACAACATTATTTAATTTCCTTTAAATGATGCAAGAGAGTTTCGAAAGGATTTTACAGTCTTCAGATTGGTCGACAACAAGAGTTTCAAATTGATACACTGAAAAGTTAAGAGTATCTGATGCGAACGTAAACAGCTCATTTATTCCTGTATGAACACAAACAAGGTCATTTTATTAACTCTTGTGAGTGAACACTTTTATGTGTGTCAGTTCAGGCATTTATGGCCATTACATATTCTTTACATTTCCATGGTTGTTTTTAATCAAAAACTTGTGTACATTAGTTCACATCTGTCACGCTCTACAGTTTTTGGCAGCGTATCGAAAATATAGATGTCTCCCTGTATTTTACTACTCTGATTTAAATGAAACTATTAATGTTTTCAAATATGACCTTTGTACTAGACTTAAGAAATAATCTACTGCTGTACCGCTTGTGGTAAATAAATGGCTTGAATTTCTTCAAGTCTCACCCCTCAGAGGGCTACAACTATTGTATCTATGGAAATAAGCACTCCCAGGGGGAAATTTGTGAGGACCCGAGCTGAAAGTTAACTAGGCTTCCTTTTTTTTAAATAACATGTTTTTGTTCTGTTAAGAACCATTTTTCTTTTTTGGTTCACTGCATGGTGTCCTATTTTACAGCACCTACTACTTTCTTTTTTGACTTTGATTTTGTTTCTTAATCTTCTTCCTCAATTCACTGTTTCTATTCCCTTTCTACGTAGATTCCGCGTTCCCTTAACTCCATACTAAACAGTGCTTTCCTCCTTCCTTTCTTTGGATCGCCTTTGTGGCGGATAGGGAGTCTTGAAATAACCAATAATCTAATAAGCTATTTAAGTCCTATTTGACATGAGTTTGGCCCGTGTACGAACTGGGAGAGCG
Source organism: Morinoia aosen (assembly GCA_030386875.1). NCBI lineage: Eukaryota > Metazoa > Arthropoda > Malacostraca > Amphipoda > Talitridae > Morinoia > Morinoia aosen. The sequence continues at coordinate 11,315,798 of CM059562.1, forward strand.
ACATCCCGGTGTGCGCGCTGAGGGCGACCGCTCGGAGGTCCCCATTTCCAGCGGGGAGGAGAGCTTTCCCTGCAAAATTTCCGGATTCTCTATGATTCTCCATGCAAATATATGTAATTCTCTATGAAAATACGTGTAATTCTCTATGCGAATATGTGTAATTCTCCATGCGAATTTGTGCAATTTTCCCTGTAAATATAAGCCGTCAATAGCCTCATCGCATTTGTGTAGGTTCATCGCGGCATATTACGAATGATCGATAAAATTACTCTTCTCAATACTAACGCCTACTAGAACCCTTTTGCTCATAAAATTTTGTTTTCTGAGAACGCAAAGTGTCACAAAGTGTGAAAAATTTGATATATTTCCTTGCTTACAATATAGTCCTCATCATTAAAAATATTTTTTCTATGTTGCTTTTTAGAAGTTTGATGTGCTGAACATTATATCGATTCTCTCCTAAAGAGGAGCAGCGCTTCTTAAATCTCAAATAAATTATCGTTTATTTGAGGGTTGGAGAGATCTAAGGGCACTTTTGGAGGAAAGCATTAAGCTAAATGGCTGCCCTTGTCAGGAAATATCGATTTAGGGCGTTTGAGCTCCCCACGTGTGATAGAAGCACCTTCTATAAAATCATTCAACTCGTTCTCACAGCCTGCATTGTATATGGCACCTGTTAACGTGTTATTTCTCTAAAATTCACATTATTTCTTTAACCCTTTACCGTCTTAGTGGATTTCAAAATCGACTTTCCTAAACAGCTCTAATGTATTTTGTTCTTTGTGAAATTTGTGCCCTAATGTGCTCTTCGATGTTCATTGTCGAGTGGCAGTCACTTCATCGTTGTGATGTCGGTGACTACATGATGCCGGTACCAGTTTAATGATAGTGGTTGTGATAACGGTAATATGAGTACAAAATGCGGACGTTAAAGGGCTAAGTAGCGTACGCTGCATATCTTGCAGGAGACGGCGAGCTTCACAAACCAAAATCGAGTCTAAACGCTGTTGCGGTGTATTCAAATTAAACCTTGTATAAACTGTCTGAATTATTTGCCTCAATTTAGCGGAAGCGGCTCATAAACTACGAATATAGTTATGATCATCCATTTCAGTTGAACGTCAGAAATATTGTCTTATTCACGGTCACCGCGCAGCAAAGCGAGCAGCCGTGGAGACCTCTTGTGTAACGACAGCGGCGGCGTTATCTTCCTCCGGGAAATCTTATGAAGGCGATGAAGCTCAGCGTTTGTGGTTTCCAGGAAAATTCCAAGTGGTTTCAGTGCTATAACCTTGGGTGGGCAATTGCCGAGTCCCGGCTGCTCTCCGGGGTATTTGCGTGGTAGCGTCCGTGCCGAAATTTCAATTGAATGTTTCTGATGTCTGATGATGCTTTCCTTGATTTGTAAATCGTTGTGTTGAAGTGTACCTGCAGCAGGCGGTCAACTTGGTCCTCTCAACCAGCTTTTTTACCTTTGTAATTGGAAATATAGCGAGTAAATTTAAACTGCATGCGTTTAACTTAGCTGTTATGCATGAGGACTTGGTGTTTTCTATTTTTGTCTTACCCCAAAATTAAATTCACACGTGCTGTGAAAAGATGATCTGCCACGCTCTTCATTTATGGAGTATCCATTCAATTGTAATCTCAAACTACTTCAGCACTTCAATATATTCACTAAAGTATGACTTACGAGCCTTACCTAACACTAAAAAAGTGGCTATTTCTAATAGTTGTATCGATTCTCATTCATAATGAATTAGCTTCATTTAAATACATTACTTTCACAGTTCTTTGTGTTTAATTTCTGTGAATTTTCATGTGATTTTGTAAGAAAATACTGAAAATGCCGTAGCCCATAAGGCTGTTTAGCCCATCAAAAGCTCAAGGTGAGAAATGTGTGGTGCCGAGCTGGGGGTTCGGCAAGCTTTCTTTTTGTCCAAATAGGTATTTTGTTTTGTTACCGATCGTCTTTTTTTCGGTTCACTGCTGTCATGTTTTTCAGTTTCTATTATTTTTTCTTTGGCGTCATAGTTACTGTATCTATGCACAGGGTGTAGGGACACCGTGTGCATAGATTCCGCGATCCCTTAACTCCATACTAAATGGTGGTTTCATCCTTCCCCTCTTTAAGCGTCTTTGTTGTAGTATAAGGGAGGTGGAGATTTACTTTTAATCAACCAACTAATCCCATCAAAACCACTTGTGTGCATTTCGATGTATTGTTTCGTTTAGTTTCTTCGTTAATATTGGTTCGAGGGGAATAATTGCATGAAAGCAGACTACAAAGCATTTTTTTATTTCTGGTAGAACGTTTAATAGAAACTAAAATACTTCTTGGAAGTTAAAAGATCTTTCAACGCATGTAATTTGACTTAGCTTTGTCAAGCTTGATAACTATCTGAAAATCGTCTTTTTCTTTATGAATTTTCAAATAGGAGATAGCTTTTAGTTAGTGACAGGAGGACTGGGTTTGTTTGTCAAAGCGCTGATGAAGTTTCTCTTCACTTAATTGGAATGGCTCTCAGTTGTGTGCCTGCATTAAGGCGTGCCTGTCGGTGAAAGGAGGGATTATCCTGCTTTGTGTCGACCTGGCCTTAGTTTTTACTAATTGCTTCCAATTCATATGACCATTCCCACCCGTACGAGTGGATCTTAAAATGTCACTCTTTGAGTGCGCGACTCGTACCTATGTTTTAAAGAATTAAATTATGCCTATGCGTTCGACGATGTTTGGGTCTTTCTAGAACGTTTTAATAACTTCATTATTGAATGGGGTCGTTGGGTCTGTGAATCACTTTCCCTAAATGTGTAAAAAAAATTTCTTATTGTGTCAGGAAAATATGCTGCATAAACTATTCGAATGTTGGTCAAAATTCCTCAAAATATTCAGAATTGTAAGGCTGTAAGATTGGGCAAGAGGATTATAGTCAAAAGAACTACGCGTAACCCAAAGTGCTTGTCATCAGTGCCAAATTTCGCATGCATGTGAATAGAACAAAATATTTCCTGAGAGTATCTATTATTAGCATGAAGTGTTTTGGTCGGATTAATGGCCCCCCACACTACGTTGACTCTTCTTAATGGATTTCCTAAATGTTCGTGGTAAAATAATTTCGAAGTTGTGTAAATTACGCTTCCAATTTATGTTTATTCAACATTTGATCTCTTAGCATCACAGAATTATCTTACTGACTTAAGAAGACGCAAGTGAATTTGAACATGATTTCATAGTTTTCTTATTCAAGGAAAACTTCGAGGCGACGTATGTTTCTGAATATTTGATTTGGAATTGAATTAATCTAATCGATACTTCTTGATAATTAGTTACAGGCAATGCTCAGATATTCCGTCTGAAGTTTATCTCTAGGTACCATTCTCTTCAGGGTATTTCAATGGTGGGGATTGCACTTCAGATGGCTTACAGCCTCAGCACCTCTCGAAGGATGTTAAGGACCATACTAATAATTAAGGACTCCTGTGCTCCACTCGGGTACTTGGTGATCGTAGTGAATGGCATCGTCAGTTTACCTACAGTAGATGGTATTTTCATTTGTAGTTTTGGTTCATTGACAGTGTAGTTGGCAATGTTTTTTTTCAGGGTTCGGTCGGGAGTTTAGTGTGTTGCTAGTAGTTTTCATCTTCATTCCTGCTTTGTCTTGTGGGCGACGCTAGCGTAGGTACCGAGTAACCGGCCGGCAGTTCGCGTTTATATTCCTTTATTTTCCTTACTATGCGACTTTTTAGCTCTCCTAAATACTAGCACATTTTCGCCAGCTGCACTTGCTTTGCCAACTGAGACACTGTAGTTTAGAACTTTTTTTTACAACACTTGACTCACTTTCACTATTATTGAATTACGTAAAGGGAAAACAGTGCATATAAATACGGAAAAATTACTTGCGATCGCCATTTCCTGATATCCGATCACTTTGAATCCATCCGTTACCGCTCGGCGAATCTAAAAATATTGTCGGTGCTTCCGACTGAACCTGACAAGTGCGTGTTTACTATCTGTTGACGTCGTGAGGCTTAGCCTCTTCTGGGAAACATTTTAATTCCAACTCAGACTTACAGACCCTAGCCCTAGATTTCAGGCGATTTGGAGTGACGGCTCTCTGGCTTATCCCCAGAAATGGGCCCTTATGATGACTAAGGACGCTCGCCTCTTAATGGAGGACTATGTTAAACAGTATATGTATTATGGCAAGAGATGTGTCGATAAGGCCCCTGCTCTTGGGTCGACTGTGCTTCGCTCTTTCGCCACTCTGATTTTCGGTTGAACGTGTATTTTAAGATATAGTTAATTTAGCAACCGGTTTTCTGTGAGCATCACATTTTTTAAAATGTTACCTACACGGACTGGGTGTAAAAAGCTTCTGTTTTATATTTGGGTAGTCGCTTAGAAAACCTGATATTTTAGTGTCGATCATATTGGTTCATGGCTTATCATGATCATGAGGTGGCGACGGTCCGACGTGTATCTTTAAAATTTGTTGAACTTCCTTTTCAAGCTTGTAAAAAAATTCATCTTCAAGCATATGAAAAATTTGAACTCATGATGTTGGTCCAGTTTTTATGTGTAGAGGTTTTCTGACTATAATTAAAGTCCATGTTTAATTATGAAATATTCACGGAAACCCTTGCTTTTTACAAGTTCTTTCGTCATGGGGAAAAATGTTTTACGGGGTTTGTTGCATTTTAAAGCAAACCTTGATGCTTCCTGCAAGGTTTTAGATTAGCACAAATCGATTTGTTTAACGTATAAATTCATTCGTTTCAGCTTGTAAATTTTTTTAACACTTGTGAATAAATTGTTACCTCAAGTCAACGTGTTGTGAGTGATGCGAAACATTGTTGTGGCAATGTACCGTTCGAAGTGCTGTATTACTGTCGAGTCCGTAAATTTTGGTATAGGCTGTGGAGGACGGCGCGTCGTGGGCGTACGTAGGCCTAGGGAGCAGCCAGCCTCTCAATACCACGGGAAGTCGTGAAGCTGTCACCACACCTGCCTGTATTGTCCTCCTTCCTAAAGGGGAATGAAGCTCGCCATTGTGGCAGACTTTCTCGCCTCGCTTTATTATTTCTTTTCTACGCAGCCGCACTCCCAGAAATACTCCGCCAGTTTTTATCTACATTTTTCTACAGCGTCTATATATTTGAAATTATCGCCTCTGCGAAAGTGTGCGCGCTATTGGGATTCCTGATTTTTTATACATGGGAAATATTCTTGTATTCAAATGCTTTTCTATTGCCGATGATCTTCACTTCTAAAAACAAGTAATGCTCACTACTCGACCTGTTAAGTTGACCTTTATTTTGCATTTTCCCAATTTTTTGGGGCTAGTGGCTCAATTGACGTGACGATGTTTTTCTCCTACACAGTTCTTTTTCCGTTCTGCGTAGCCTTCACTCATCAAGGTTCATTTGAGCGAATCGCGATTCTATCATTAGCACATTTCAACGTATTTTCTATTTACGCGTTCCCTTCGAAGGGACCCTCGGGTGGGTCCTTTTGATGTTTCGTTAGCTGCGAGGGGGCCCCATCGGTGATGACAAATCATATTTTATGTGCACGCAATCAAAAGCAGGCGAAGGGACGTTCCAGTTTATCATTCGTTTATTTCAATGTTGAATATTGACGGTGCTAAGTGGGATTCAAATTGTTGAGTATTGAACCTAAGCTTAACGATGAATTACAGGCAACGTGAAAGTTCATTTATGGAGATCCACTTGAGGTATGCTTCCCATATGTTGTTCATCATTTTAAAAAAATCTGCAGAATAAAATTATTTTGGTGGGTATTATAATTAAATCCTTGAATTAATTTGTGGGTGTATAAATTCGCATTATTTGCTATGTTTTTAGCCTTGTAGACTGTCGATGCTATGTCTGTTGAAGCACAAAGCTACAGTTTTCCTGCGATTCTAATAATTTTCGAGGCATTATTTTTCCTCGTCAGCGCCATGGAAGTCCTGTCGTTGAGGTGAATGTTAAATTCATTATTAAATGATAGCTCTACTAATTACAGATTATTCTGCCGATATTTTACTTACAAAATATAAGTCATATAGGTAATATTGTGTCTGAATACTATAGGAACGCTATTTTAGGCAGAGTTAAGCTAGAAGTTTGGCTTGGAATTGTGCGTATAAATTTGTATCTGAGTGGTAAATTTTTTCTTCATTCATTACTTACTGTTTAAATTTGCGTGGTCGAGATAGTTTTCATGTTTATGTTACATCTGTTAATTGTACACTGACAAAATTTTTTGGAGAGCGATACAGTTTTGTAGAAATGCATTCTATTCATTCGACGAGAGTGTTCATGATTTCTGCTAACGACAAATGATTTGAGAAATCATTATACCCGCTATTTAATTCGACATGATACCGTTTTTTACTCGGAATAATTGCTTGATTTTAATTTGTTATTTTTTTAAGTCGTTTGAATTTCATGTCGAATTCCATTCCATGAAGTTGTGAGGTTGTCGAAGACAGTTGTTTGAAAGACTGTTCTTTTATCGGTCCATGTGAAAGCTTGTTCGTCTCCATCGGAAATTACTCCAGTATCCATTTCAAACCAAGACTTTTTTATGGTTTCCTTTCAGAAAAAGACCCTATTGTACTCTAACCTCTGAAGTCTTGTACATTTAAATTGATTTGCCTGGTATTATTGAAACATTTTACATGCGGTGTTGCTATGCGTCCTTCAAAAGATAACCTCCTCAGGTGGATTCAACTATTAGCGCTTCTTGTTGGAATTCATTAGGAATTAGCAGTCACAGGAGGAAAATGTGAGGTCTCGAGCTTAGAGTTAGGTATGTCTTCTTTTTGTCGAAATGAAAGGTTTCTGGACCCTTTTTTCAGTTTACTGTTGTTCTGTTTTTCAGCACCTCTCACTTTCTTCTTCAGTTTTTAACACGTTTCAGAGTCGTCCTTCTTAACTTACTATTTCTATGCTTTGGGATCTTGTGTGGGAAGTTGGGAACACACCCCGTGCATAGATCCCCTCTTCCCTTAACTCTATACTAAATGGTGCTTTCTTCCTTCCCCTCTTTAAACATCTTGGTTTTGGTAAGGGAGGCTGAAACTAACGTATGGTCCATCAATTTTAAAAATTTCTATGAAGAGTTTTCATTATTTTAAAACAACTATTGTATCTATGAGAGTTATCTCTCCCTGGAAGGAAGATGTGAGGTCTTGAGCTGATGGTTCGGTTGCTTTACTTTTGTTGAATTAAAATAAGTTCTTATCTTGTTATGGACCACAATTTTTCAGTCTACTTAGAATGGGAACACACCTCGCGCATAAATTCAAAATTTCCACATTTAAAGTCCGTACTAAATGGTGCCTTCTTCTTTTCTCTCTTCGAAACGCATTTGTTGTGGTTAGGGACGCTTCAACTCACTTATAATTTAATCTTCCATGTAGAGTTTAGTTGAATGGAATTAAAAAACGTCATATTTTACCCTCTTTGATCAGTTCTCTTCTGAATTGTTTATTCTTATATAAAATAAACACACACATGTTGAATAAATGGGTTGAGCGGAGCCTAAGGTGCCAGTAGGAATTACCCGAGTTCATCAATTTTTCTCGATTCAGCAGCGTGACACAGATAATTTTGAAGTATCTTTTTTTTTGATAATTCAAATTATTAAAATACTTTGAAGGAAACTTTAAAAGTTTTCAGACAGCGAAATGGCTTTTATGTGTTTGTTCAGATTTAGTGCTCATTGATGGTCTGAGACTAGGAGTGTTTTACTTCTAGGGACCACGTAGAAAATATGAGCGCCTCTTTGCTACGACGTCGTAGGCCTTGTATAACCCCTGCGAGCAGTGAAGGATCTCGAAGGATCAACAAGCTCTGTAATTAGCCTTGCGCTATAATCATGAATGTAGCTTTGGTTGCGTTTCCAAGCTAAATAATGATTCATTGATGAGCTCTTCAAAGTTTGATTACAACTGCATACTGAAATCAGTTTATATTGAGCTATTTAACTGGCTCTTAATTCAATTAAGGGTTCCTTTGTAGAGGCCCTTAGGGAGATACAACTGTTGTATTTATGGGAATTAGCACTCCCTGGGGAAAATGTGGGGTTCCGAGCTGAGAGTTCGATAGACTTTCCTTTTTTTGAAATGGAACAAGTTTTTTTTCGTTACGGATTATCTTTTTCAGTTTACTGCTGTCCTGTTTTTTTAGCACCTACTAATATCTTCTTCATCTTTTACAATGTTTGATAAACTTCCCTCTCAGCTTACGGTTTCTTGGCGCACAGAGTCTTGTGTGGGAACATGACTTGTGCCTAGATTTCCTGTTCCCTGAACTCCATACTAAATGGTGCCTTCCTCTTTCCTTTCTTTGAAGGTCGCTCATTGTAACGAGTGTGATGTTTTGCTAAGTTGAATCAAGGTTGAAGCGAATTCACTCCTATTCCTAAACGTGTTTACGTGTATTCATGTTGAAGAAATGAATATTTGTATTATTTGGGAATACTTCAGTAACCTACGCATTTAAATTTTTAGTGCTGGCAATCTACGAATGAATTGAATTTAGTAAATGATATATGGTTGTGGGGATCATTAAAGTTTCAAAACTGCAAAATCATGTGCGGTCATGTGTGGTTTATAGGTAACGCTCAAGAATCTGTTATCTATCTCTCTCTGAAAGTGCGGGGCGATTGGATCCAGTCGAAACGATGTCTGGGTTGGCAACCATCGATGGCTTCGATCTATGAGCAGGCTTTACTTTCCACGCCATTCCAGTGGTCCAGTCATAACGGTACGAAGAAGATTTATTGAAAAATGAAATAGTTAGCAGTCGTCATGAGTCGCTATCGCAAGCTCTGTGCCACTCGCTTCGTTTTAACGTTGAAGTAAATATTTGCGCGGTTGGGCGGTTCCAGGCTAAACTCTGTGAATATGGCCAAGATGTTGACACGGTGATTCACAGTCTGATCCTTGCCAGATTTCTTTTTGTTGCGACGGGCGCGCAGTCGAGCTGGCAAGATTTATTTGGTCTCCAGCATTTCTTGACTATTCCTTCGATTCTCGGGTTTTGAGTTGCTTGAGATTCTAAAAACTTCCTTTGTAGACGAACCTATCGAATGTGAAAGCAATACAGAGCAGCTAATATTTTACATGAAATTCGTTCTGTAATTTTGCAGCAATGTGTCGTTCTGCAACATCTTATGCCTTCTGTTATTGTGTTGCTTTTTACTAGTTTAGTATTTAGAGGGTTCTCTCGACATATGAAGAAACAAACTTTGGTCCAACCTTTTTATTTCTTTCATACCGCTTGGAATGTGCCTTGAACCTCGTCGGCTTTGGATGCTGGAGTCTCTTCTTGATCTCTGCATCTTGGGGTGCCTGTGCTTCTGAATACACCTAAAGAAGGAGCCATAAATCTCTCACTCGGACTCGGGCCAGTATGACAACATACCAAGACGAAGATGATCATCCTGGCTTTTACTTGCCCTGAAGTCCGTGAGCTGATAAGAACTTAATGGATGACTCCCTTGAAAACATTCAGATTTCATCTCTTTGTGCACTACCTTATGCGATTGGCCCTTCTCTGCAAAACCAGCCAATGAAATTTCTGTACATTTGAATTTTTGTGTATAGTCTTGGAACTTAAGAGACTGCCTGTTGGTGCCAGCCGTAATAGTTAAACTCCTTGCAGAATAGCCTGCATTGAGGCGCCTTTGGAGCTTGTTTCAAGTGAACTGCGATAGCGTCGGCAGTGCAGCACGCATCTTCTTGAGCCCCAGATGCTTTTTAAGAGCATTTCTAGCTAAGTGTCAGACTGAGACAATGCTGCGTGAAGTGATTCAAATGCGTTGCAGCGCCATTGTGCTCCTTACTTTTGGGGCTCCTCGCGTAGTTAATGTCTCGCTACAGCGGACCCCGTTATGGCTGAATGATGTCCGCTGTCTCTTTTACTGGCACTCAAGACGTGACTGGCTGCGATTCTCGACCTCTTGCATGTGGCACTTCAAAAGCTGGTATTTGTTTTCTTGCCTCTCGCGGCTCGTTTTCTTGCCTCTCATCTTTCCTTGTGAGCTCCCTCTGGCGAAGGTTCTACTATTTTTCCTCTTCCGACGAGTTTAATTTTTCGAAGGAACTTGCATTGGCAGAGTTATGGGAATTAACGCTGCTACGTGAGCTCTTCTAAGGAAGAAATTTGAAACATTAATGATGAATTTGGCTTTTTATCCTTCGTGTTTTATGTTTCCAATGTGATGGACTAGTTATGTGTGATACTGTTTTTTGTTTCACTCACATCGCCACTGGTCTGAAGAGGCACATAGTTTCATCCTAGAATCTTCGATGTCCAGCAGTGTTGAGTTTGAATTGTACCGTGATCCACTAAGCGAAGCACCTAAATTTCACACCCGTGCTAGGGGATGTCCATGCCTACAACTTGATTATCACAGTTCACGGTGATGATGGGAGGAGTTTTGTAGCCATATAATTATTTACTTTTTCTATCTCCAATTTTTTCTCTATCATGCCTTTTGGAAATGATTGGATTTCAGTCACCCTTAGCTGCTAAATCTTATTTAGAGATTTGCGATAAAAAAGTAGCTAATGTTCGTAGTGCCAAACAACATGTTCCTTTTGATTTTGTGCAGGCGTCAATACAGCCAAAGTTTGAGGATAAATTTTGGTAACGCTTGAATGTCCTTTTTACCAAAAATACGTCCCAATTATGTTGTTTCACGATAATTTTCGTGAGTGGAGTGATGGTGACCTTTTGAGTCTGGAGTCAGGCTTACTAGTTTGGTTTTCCAGGGCTGACGTGCGCGCTCTGGCTCGAAATTTTATTGCTTATTGCTGGATTTTCTGGACGATCCAGCGGGACTTGCTGCGCAACTGCGTGAACGAAGTCAACAGAATTCTAGGTCGCAATTCCCGTCCTTGGCCTCTAGAATTGACTACCGATTTATAAACCGTGTTCTCAAAACGAAATCAAATCTACATTTCATTCGCTTCGCGTATCTTGTATTGGATTGCCATTATAGTGGTAATACATCTCTCTGTACTGAACTCTTACTCTATGATAAGGGAAGATAGTTCAAATACTTTATCATCTTGTTTTTTTTCGCATTGCCTGTGGGCTTAGTTTCAGAGTCTGTTAACCTGTTCTTCTGACAACTTTCTTATCACTTTGAGTAATAATTCCCGAAAGTTAAATGTTGCGTAGAAAATTTGGCTGTTTCAATGAAAATGTTAGAATTTCCAATCACGTGTTTCATTGATGTTACCGTTGCAACTTTTAACTAGCTGCAAAGTAGTGGTACAGGTAAACGACGAATAATTCAAGTTACTTGGTAGACGAAGTCGGTACTAAGAGAAAAAAGGTAATGGCTGTCTTGTAATTTTCATTTTAAAAATGATTAGTTGAGTTTAATTCGAAATCTGGCATTGCATTTCTTGCTGACGCATCTTGCTCAGAAATATATTCTTTAATTTCTCATGATTTATCCCCTCAGGGGGAAACAACTGTTGTATCTATGGGAATTAGCGCTCCTAGGGGGAAAATGTGAGGTCCTCAGTTGAAAGTTAGGTAGGCCTTCTTTTTGTTGACATAATTTTGTTTTGTTTAGTTAAGACCATCATTTTTCGGTTCACCGTTGTCCTGTTTTCAGCACCTCTAACTTTCTTCAAATTTTTTCTTGTTTCATAACCTTCCTTCTTATCTTACTATTTATATGCGCATGGGATCCTTTGCGGGAACACACTTTGTGTATGGATTCCACGTTCCCTTAACTCCATGCTAAATGGTGCCTTCGTCCTTCCTCTCTTTGAACATCTTTGTTGTGGTAAAGAGAGGCTGAAACTAATTTATAATCAATCAATCTCATGTGTTAGGTTTCGATTTTTCGGTATTTTCACAACTTGGCCAGTTTGACCTTGGAAGAGGCTGCGAGTGAAATATTTTCTTTTCCTTTCCAGATGTGGCGATGTTGGGAGTGACCGAGCTCAGCGTTCTCTCGTGACTATGAAAGTGCCATCGGACAACTGTACGTCTGCAGAAACCGCTCCTGGTCCTCTGAAATCTCCAGGCCACTTACATCATGCGAAGTCGATTCTTGAAAATAATTTCGGAATCATCACCCCGGATCCTAAAGTGAACGCTGATCCAAATGTTAAATTAACTCATTGCCGGTCATTAATGAAAAATAGTTCCACTAGCGCCCAATCCGACCTCACTTTCTCTCGTCAACGGTTGGAAAGTGGTTCGAATTTAGAGAAAAATGAAAGAGGAAACTTTAATTGCTCTGATTCGGGAGAACTATCATCGAAGTGTGGAAACGAAACAACTCCTACCAACGCGTTCTCTTTATTTAGGAAAGATTCTAATTGCAATTTAGTCTCCAGTTATATTAATCAAAACGAATTTTCTAATAAATTAGCCAGCATCAAATCTGAAGGAAACAATTTTTCCCTCACCGGTGAACCCAATATTAACTTTAGTAGATCCCTTGGTAGCTCAGATACGTCGAAAGAATACTCATGTAGAAAACCAGTTAAGAAAATGGAAGGTTGCCAATCACCTCGTCTGTCGTGCCATAGCCCGGAAAACAACCTGTGCCGAGGAAGTGAATGTGAGAGTGAATTTTCAGCGTTTGAAAGTGCGGGCGACTTCCAAAAGTCGTTTAGAAGAAGAAATGGCGTCCTAGAGCAGCCGTTCCAAAGACGGACTGCTTCTGACTTCTCTTCGCCCAAGACTCGTTGCAGTGCACACGAGACAGGCAGCAACTTCAGCTCGGGGGTTTTCTTCAAAATGAATGGATACTCCATTGCCTTCACGCTCCTACTGCTCTTCATCTTATTCGGACTCGACAACAGAATACCAGGAGCTCTTGCTACAGGTACGTTTTTACCTCCTATTGCACAGCTAGAAGTGAAACGTATTCAGAATTATCTTCTGCTGGCTACTGGAGTGTTATCGTATGTTTGGGTTTTCAGAATATAACCGCATCTGTGCAGGGTTCTCTAATTCGTGCTATATCCGCCTTTCATTCTGGTTTGACGATTTGAATGATTTTTTATTGCTAAAAATGAGATTTTGTTAGTGAAATGATGAAATAAGAGGTTCTGTTTTTTTTTGTTCTAGTATTTTGCCGATTTAAAGTCCGTCTCCTATACTGAGTATATTTGATTATTATCTTTGACGAACTCAACAAAGTAACTGTGAAATTTAGACTGCCATCTCAAAATGGCTCAAAATATCCTTCACACAGTGATGGAAACTCCGTCCAGTGCTTCTTGCTAGCTTAGCTTCTCTCAACTTCGTGTTAAAATTGTTCAGCAGTTGTTCTGATAGAAAAATCACACATATTTATCTGACAGGATCGTAGATGTAATTGATCACTTGAGACATTTTCAGTGATTGTCCACTGGCCATCTTGTTTGTCACGGTGTTACCACAACAAGTGCGGGCTCTGAAAGCGATTTAATACGGTTTTTTCTTGGCTGTAAAGCCCCCAAGGATTTGTAGTGGCGGTGATCTTTTGAAATGAGACCGATCGTGCTCAAGTCGAGCATCTCCGCACTCAATAATGCTGTAACCAACGAACGAGTGATATATGGGATGTGCGAAAACTTTGTAGTTTAAAACACGCCACAGTTGTGTTTAAGATTGGAAAAGGGACCTGAACTGCGGCTAGTGTGAATTCTTCTGAGATGATATTTAGGTTGGGTTGTGATTAAACTATTTAACGAAAGTGAGCTTTGAACGACGATGCCTGTAGGATGTATTATTGAAACTATCGACACTGGATGTTATCCATCACAGTGGCGGCATTTAACTTGCTACCTGTCATTGCGATGTGACAGCAGCCCATCCACACTGTCACTTCAGTGACAGCCTTCAGTTGTTTTACAGGACTTATTTAGGACAGTGGCCATCATAGATGGATAAAAAAAACAATGCGTCTACTTATATGGACAGATGCGATTAGGAAGCAAGTGGACAGTGATAGTCAAAATGCAACCTACTAGTGGCAGATAACTTGGCACTGACGGTTTTCAGATTAAGATATTTTTCTTGCGCCTTGACTTTGATGCGTATGACATCTCATTCACTGAATATGCTCGCACAATATATTCGTGGGAAATCCTTTGACTCGCTGTTGCAAAGTCGTGCATGGTTCACATTTCAAATAGGAAGGCTCTAGTCTGCTCGTGATCACAGCTTCTCGAGCTCATCGACCTCACAATTCGACCCTGAAACCTTCTCCAGGTCACTCATATTAGCTTCATCCTTGCTATCGGAACTCTTTGAAGGCCTCGTTTTCCTTCTCTTAAGTAGACAGGCTGCGAGGGAGGCGATCTCCACGCACTGCTTACTTCCCTTGGCTTCCTTTTGGGTCTGACACGAGGCCTATTTAAGAGGCTCAATCCTCGTGAGATTTGATAGCGAGCGCTGCCGCTGCCGCCGTCCTACCATGGTTGCCTCAGCGCTCTGTGCTGCAGGAGCTTATCCCGGCTCAGGCCGAGTCTCTTTCCACATTATCCGGCGCAATTTTCTGATCGGATTTGTTGCTCCAAGATGGTATGTTACGGTGCCAAACTTTTGCGGCTTTGGTGGATTTCTTTCTGTATCTAGGTGTTTTTTGTCTCTTCATCAATTAGGTAGCGTTGTAATTACTGTACCATATTAATTCGGTACTTCAGAAAGAAAGATCTAATTCGGTATGTTGATTGCTGGGTGTGTGAGATTGGCATTATGAAACCGTGATGTAGAATATCAATAATTTCTAGTGTTTTTTTATGGTCTAGCTTGTGAATCGTTGCATGAGGAGTTTGCTGTAAAAACAAAGCCTTCTAGGGATGAACACCATTTCAGATTATTTTATTTCTGTCCTTCGGTACCGCGGTGCTCTATAAAAATGACACGTTTTATCGTAAACGCAGTGCTGAAGTACGCTCCTTGGCCAGTTAGCGTCTCATTAGCTCTCATTTTAACTCAAGCTACCTGGCCGTCTCTTATGCGCTTGTAGTTTAATTGATTGTGGCATGAGTAGAATAGTTAAATGTAAATTCAATTTTTTTCAATGTTTTCCCGTGTCTTTCTTTGCATAAGAGTTAGCTCGTTTTCACCAATGATTTTTTTCGGTCATTGGCGAGTATATCAAAACCAGCTGCCGACTGGTTTGCTTGATTCAGAGCCTCATTCATGGAAAGGTCTTCCCCTAAACCTAATTAACGTTTTGTGCGAAGAAGAGTTTATTTTTATTTTTGAGGGGATTTCTAGAACATTGTGTCGACCTCAAAAAAAAATTTTAAATGTAAGTTTTAAAGCTCTGTTCATTAATTGTGAAGTTTCGTTGTCGAATAAGTGCAGTTAAGACAAACGAGTGCCTGGGAGCATTCGTTTCTAGTAACTTGGTGAAAAAATAACTCGTATTCTATAGGTTTAATTTTTCTAGTCAGAATTTCAAGGTGATAACTACTACGTTGTGGCAGCGAGCTCTATGCAACTTTGGACGGAGCGTATTGTAATGGAAATTGATTGACCTTTGTACTGTAGTTCATAGCTGATGCATTATTTATATTCTTGATTTATCAAGTCTTGAACTGACGTCAAAGTAAGTGGCCGGCCAGCACCCAGTTTGGAATTTAATTGATCCCTGCTGTTGAGCTAAATTAAACTCCGTTTGTGATTGGTACTGCCTGGCTCGTGTGCTGATGGTGTGCGGAATGGCTTTCTTTTTGATGCAAGATTAATTGGTCATGGTTGCTTCGAGTTCATGAGCTCTTTGTGTTAACCTTCTGATGTGAAGCTAGAAATAGTGCTGCTGATTGTGGAGAGTGCATTGCAATCAACCCCATGCTTTCTGACGCAAAGCTCTTTTTTGTTTCCTGTTATACGGGAAACCTGTCCAATGCTCACCATTGTACGACAAACTATTGAAAATACTTCTATAATTATTGTAATATTTAATACTTTTTCTTCTTAACATTTCGGACTCAATTCCTTACGAATGAATTGCATTATTTCGAATATGGAATTCAGTAGAATATTCAGAGGTGAAACCTTGAAATTCGTTGATTTCCTTTCAAAAAAAATTTTGAACCCATACCTAGCCATCACAGTGGGACATTAGGCTACAAAATGGAAAGTGAGAATGCATTGCTGATGCTTGGTGCTTGGTATGGATGCGAAATATGAAGAGCGGCTTTCTAGCCAAGCCTGCAGACTGGGGCTGCAATTGATTGCTGCGTGGCTCAGTGTTCGAGGAACAGATCCCTCTCGCTATATCTTTCGCTCAAAAATGATCGTTATTACTGGGCGTAATATATTGTGAGGGAGGGAACCCCACTCCATATTCGCTTTACTCCGAATGCTCTCCGTCACTGCAACGGTTCCCTGTGTGCTGCTCTCTTTGCCTTCCCGTGTCTGCTGTTGCTCGTCTACGCTTTTATTCCCTGGTTCCTTCCTGTGTTAAGTTATCGAGTTTAAATACTTCTTCATTGACATAATACACATTACTTCCTACCTTGTAACATGGATATGTTCTCACTTTTTCTACCGAAACAGTATAGAAAGAATTGTCTCTTCTTTCAGATAGGTATAATAAAATCCGGTGTTTTTGTGGATTGGGAAAGGTTAGTATTTTTCTAATAATGCAAATAAGTTCTGGATGCTAAATGTTGGTTCCTGAATTTTGACTCTTAATCACTTGCATGTAATTAACATACAAGTGATCAACATTAACACACGGTAACCTACGAGTGTCATTCAAATTTTCCAAGCTGTTTGCGTTGATTTTTGCGAGCTTGAAAGATCGCCTGTAATGCATTTTCAATTAATATTTGTACCTGTTTTCTGTGTTACAGCTTCTTCGCGGCCCTAATTTACTGTAACGAAATGTAAGGTGTTCAGTACTATTCCACGCTGGAGAGTCCTGCTTAGAGCCGCTGTGCTGTTCCAGAGCAGTGCGGGCTGGAGAAGGCGCGTTCTATAGCTCGAAGGAATGCTCAATGATCGGAAGAGATAGCTTTAGAGGATGTCAGTAGGGCCTGATCTTTTGTTTCTGTCCAGCGTTTGCTATCGAAAGTCTTCTTACACTCCTTCATGGTAATGAAGCTTTCTCTTGGTTACCGCTAGGGCTAACCTGCGAACCTTGATTGACCTGTTTCTGTGGTCGCTGAGTTTCTTTCATTGATTTCGTTTGTGACTCGAACTGTGCAGTTATATTTGCTTTGGCAGAATAGTTCTATAGAATAGTTGGGTGGCATCTGTATACATTGTGCATCATTTTAAGATCTATTCCGTACTCAACTCAGTTCTCTATCCCCACCATTTCTTGTCTTGGCGGTTTGGCCTGACGGATTATTGGCCCTAATCGTCTGCTTGCGTCGAGACAAGTCGCATTCGTCGAGACGCGCCGCTTGCGTCGAGATTCGTCAGTTCACTGTATTGGCAATTAAAGGTTCGTGTGAGTTAAGAGTGGCAATACAAAGTCATTTCAACTGTCTTAGGTTAGCCCCTTACGCAGCCAAACTTCACTCAAAATATATGAATGGCGGTAAATATATGAATGGCGTCGTCAAAGCATCGGAGTGGGTGGCCGCCCCACTATTTATATAGTACACCCTGCACTTGTTTGACAACCCGCCAATTGTGCGGTCAACTCTGCGGGTCTGTTCTAACTCGGCGTCTTGAGCCCCATTTCTACTCCGCTGCATGCTTGGTGGCTGCAGGAACAAGTGCCCTGCCCGTATGGTGTCATTATCGATTATTTTACGGTAATTTCACGCACTCCTAAATAGAACTGTCGGCTTTGTGGCGACTTTCATCTCGGTTCCTCTTGTGTTCTTTGTGTTGTGCCGGCACTTGGACTCGGATTTTCAACTATATTGTGGAATGTCTACTGTTGACTATAATTTAATGCGCTCCGAGCGGCAACAGTATTTTTTTTTTCAAATGAAGCTATGAGAAATGAACTTGCTTTTATTTATCTCTGTTTCGTTCAAGTATCCCGAAGGGCGTTTTTCTCGCGTTTAGCTTTTATCGATTGTAGTGTTTGGGTATTGCTCCTCTTCGAAATTTTACGAATATCTCATTAAATATATATGGATTTTCAAGTTTTTTAAAGTAAATCAGTAGTTGTAGAGTGATGCATAGTCGCATGATCACTGATTTCTTCTGACGTGACAAAGTGATTTGATTAACCGTTTGTGATTTTGATGTTTTCGTAGTATTTCTGAATTAAATTAACTTATTCTACGAGCATTTAGTAAATCTAAGTATTAATTTATTGTTCTTCAGTCTTCAGTGAATGTCGCTTTAACCTGTTTGAGCTTATAACTTCTATATTCCGACATCGCTGCATTGCTTTTGGTGTTTTTTTATGTCCTGACGATATTCGTGTACCTATATATGATATTAACTCTCTGTATTTTTGTGCAATTGCGAGCGACTGTTTGCTCTTCTTGAGAAGAGCTAGAATTTGTTCAATGAACAGTTTACTCGGAACGGGCTGCATGGCTCGCATTATTCTGTTGCATGCTATGTTGTACGCAAGCTCGGTGCTGGGGCCTGGGCGCTAACACTGCACACGATTATGAAGCAACGAATGCACAGGCTGTTTACTTTCGTCTCTTGAGTACGTAGTATTTGCCTTGTGTAATGAAAGCCCGTTGGTGCTAGCGCGTGATTTTAAATTCTCCAAGATAAGTTTAAATTATGAGCGGTTCGAGTACTAGTGGTCTCCATTTTTATTGGTCGTCAATTTTATTGCATTTCCACGCATGTTCTTAGTTATTTATTCATTCTGTTAACCGGCAGTTGACTTTTTGGTAGAGCATACTTTGTGACGTCAGATGGCCTCGATGACTTTTATATGATCCAAACGGTGCATCACCGTTTGGATATTTCAGGTGCTGGTACTTACAAGGTATACTTGATATTTCTTAATGACGCCTATTTTAATGTGTTTTACTTTTTCAACTAGTCACGTTTTACGAATAACGTTGTTCTATTTTTTTTGCTAAATAACGAGTTTGCCACTGTTAGTTACATCATTTCTGCTGAAAATTTTTACCGGCTCTTATTTATTCACGTGATCTGTAACCTTTCTAAGCGATGCTCCATTTTATTTAGTAAGGGCAATTTACTTTTATTTGCTCTAACCTTATTTAAATGTGGTGTGTGCCTTTAGCGTTTTGCCTCACTTTTTATGAAAACTCCACCCGTCTTTAGTGTGACGTTTCTTCCGTTGTGAATTTTCTGCATTAATTTGTACTCAAACAGTTAATATGTGCCTGTTAAAAGTACCGTTTTATTCATTCAATAATATGATAGGCATAAACAAGAGATGCTTTTCAGTTTCTGGGTAAAATCTGAACAGCATGGCATTACCTAGAGCAATGCTGGATATACAACGCTCAGAGCTCACTGTCCTCAACCGCTCTTAATTCTACAGTGAACTGCCTTTTGTACTTCGGGGATGTGCATAACATGCACGTGTTTTGAAACTCTTGTACATTTTCTTTTTCTTGTACGCGGACTAAACAATTCATGCTCAGAAAAGTATTTACGCACACCATCTATACAACGCCGTCATATTTCTGAACCTCGATACACCGATATGCACTCCTTTGACTGCTCTCAGATATTCTCTGATGTTATTTACAACCTACTGCCACTCCGATATCAGTCTCCTCACTTTTCTAAGCGGCGCCCGTGCATCAAAGTTCCCATGCGCGTTCAAATATTTTATCGGTGTGAGGAGGGTCTACTTTTGCTCCCACTTTTACTCTTCTTATCAAAATCCAAACATTTAACCTCCATAAAGAAGCCTTGTCGTCTTTGATATCGGCTTCTTTACGACCCGACCCTCCCTATCCAACCCATCACCCCTGTTTTTACTCGCATCCTGCATCAACACGATCTCTCCGCGGTGTGTTCTGCGGATTTATCTCGGAAGGGTGTTCAGTGTTCACACGCTGATGAGCTTCGCGTCGCGGCATTATGTTTGGTCAAAATGCAGTTCATGAAAAAATTTGTTTGTTCATTTTCTTATTCTTGTAATTGTTACCGAAATTGTTTAAGTTGGAAATACTTCGAATCTTAAGCAGTATGTTGCTCATAATTTTTTGTAGTCTCGTGGATGTTACAACGCTAGTAATGTAGTTATTCTGAGTGCTGAAGTAGTTTTTTTTGTGTTTATTTTGACATATTTTTCGCTGAACTTGTCCATGGTGAACAGCTGTCAACCTGTGAGCGACTAAATTAAGGAAGAGGAACACGCGGATATTCTTTGAATCCTATTTCTAGAATTCTGTATTCACATTCATTCGAAATTTCTTTAAGTGCTCCACACTGATGCGCTCTGTTATTTTCGAGGATAAATTTGGGACACAGTTCGTTTTGTTTAGTTTAGTTTGTTGCAAATATCCTGCTAGCTGGTTTTAACGGAACTTATTCGGTATTATTTCACTTTGGCTCCGCGATGTCAGCATTGGTGATACACATCAGCTGATGTTCTGTTTGCTCGTATGGTTTGGGGTTGATGTTCAGTTTTATGGCTTTGGGGGCTTCGAGCTTTTAGTTATATTAAAATATTCCGTGGATCGGCGTCTGGCTCCCTGTACCTACAGCTGCCTTCGTTGCATGTGTTCGACTGAACGTAAAGGCTCCTTTCTTCTGGAGAATGAGGATTGGAGTTGTACTGTCCTAATAGCTTTCTTTACATGTAAAGTAGATTCATATTATTGAAACTTTTAACCGTTGTGTACGAGCTCATTTTACTAGAAGAATAATTTGCTGGGGGTTATGAATTGTGACTATTTTTACTATGCACTACTTGAACCTTTCTGCCACAAAATAATAGCCTTAAGTGCTAAAGTTTATATATGCTGTTTCTGGCTTTCTTTTGTTAAACTTACTGTACTGCGCGGTGTCATGCCATCGTCTCTTTCGTTACTGTCATCACAGCAGCATTTACCAACTTGGTTAGCCCTCGGTCGCTCTGAATTCTCCATCCCCGAGAATTGGTACTTTTCATTCCTTCTTTGTTAAATGATGAGATGATATTGAGTTATTTACCATATTTTCAATCGCGGTTGAACAGTGTGATAAGATACTCTATTGTTCCCACGCATTCCAATAACGAATCTCCCACTCGTTATTCTTGAGTGGAACTGCCTGACGCGTTAGAGTGGACCTGAGATTGTTATTGTGCTGCACAAGGACGTGTGCTACATCATATTCATCATCGTTTCATTTCCGTAGCGCACTCATACAACGTATTGAAGGTGATTTGGCTTGTCTTCTACTGGGCAACTGTGCATTTGACTGTGTATTGTCATCAGTAGGGGGTATAGAATCTAAGCGTCATCACTTTCCTTTCCATCCCCAGACTGTGTATGCCAGTCAGTGTTATACGTATTTAATTAGCTAAAATGTTTGAATGTGTATGTTTTCTACACCCTTTCTCTATGGAAGCAATATCGATGCGATAATTTGTCCTTTACTGGTGTGAAAGTGGTGTGACTAATTTTCTAGTTCTTCATTTATAATGTTGTGTTGATCTTATTTTAGCGCCCCCGTGAAATCGTTTCGCGACTTTATTGCAGTCCTAGTTCAGTTGGATCTCATCATCATCATCTTCATCATTGTCATTATCATCAAGACCAACGTGCTGCCGCTGGTTGCAATTAAAACGAACTCTTGGATAAATCACGGTCATTATTTGGAGGTTGCACTTCATTTCGGTCGTGGCAGGGCCCTCTCAAAGCTGTCTTTTATAAGGGCTCGTAAGCAGTCATGCCTCGCGGCCTCCATCAATTTTCTCCGCAGGATCTGACTCTGAAAAAATTCATCACGATCTTATCGGGAGTCTTTGTCTTGGATTGATGTATGGATAGCGTACGTAACTGGTGCTCTTTTCTGCGGGCTGGACGGCGGAGGCGAGCGCATTTGTGGCTTGGGATGCGGTGCGGTGTTGCTTGTGGCGGCCTGATGAACGGCGGGGTGTAGCGTGTCACCCCGGCCTCTTGTTGCTGCTGACTCTAATGTGGTGCTTCTGGCCTCCTCCGTGTTGCGTTGTGAGCTCTTCTGTGCTCCACTCTTCTGTGTTGTGCTCCTGCCTCTTATCTTCTGTGTTGTGTTCCTGCCTCTCGGCTTCTGTGTTGTGGTCCTTAATCTTGACTTCTGTAATGTTTTACATCCTCTTGACTTATGCGTTGTGTCGCTTCTGTGTGGTTAGTGACATTTTGTATGCTGGATACTTGTTTTGTTTAAATGTTTTTTCAAACTGCGTTTGACCGTTTTCTGCTTCTGTTCATTGTTTTAAGGTATTGGTGTCGGATTAAATAGTTTCCAATTCGTCATCGGTTAACGTTCTTCCTGTCGTATTGCGTAGCTCTTGTAGGCGTCAGTGTTACTATTTGCGAGTGTATCTGTTTACAGTTGCGTTGTAACACGTACGTGATGGTTTTGTGATGCCAAGGTAGATTCTGTGTTACGTAAAATCGTTTTGGACCTGGTGGTATCACTCTAGTAATGTAACTATTATTGGCATTAGTAGTAAATTTTTCATTGCACAAGCGAACTGCGCCATTCTTTTTTCCATGGGGATAGTGTAGAAGCGTTGGGAAATTTTATTTCGAATTTGACCACCGTTTTCTCACTTAACACGAGCACATGGTTTGTTATCATAGGGGTAATTTTTCCACAAGCCCGAGTCCGTTCTGATGTTGATATGGTTCGGGAAAGCATAGCTGAGTTGAGTTGTTTTCTCTGATCACTTGGTTCCTTTTATTGAGCAGTAAAACTCTTCTCCTAACTCTGGCGTTTGGAGCGTCGGCTTGGAAAAGTCTCACTCAGCTACTGTTTAAATCGTTCGAGAATTGCACCTCTGCCCTTAGTGCGTCAGTGCCCGCTGGAATTCTGCCGTCACTTTGGACATGACAGAGCTCTCTTGATTGCCCCTATCAATCTTCCTGCTGAATTAGCACTGACCGGCCTTTTTGTTATGAATTGCTGCCGCTGTCGTTTTTTTCTTTTGTGAAGCGCTCAATGTTGCTCGCCTTGATTTTGATGGCGCTTAATGTTATTGGTTTGTCTGTTTGGGAGTGTCATGGTTCTGATGGGTTTTTGCTGGCGCTAGGGTGTTGCTTTTGTGGAAATGTTGTGCTTCTAACTAACGTGTCTTGATGAGATTTTGAGCATCCACTTTCAGCACATTCAGGAATGTCTCATGTTACAGGTCAGCTTTACATTCAGTAATGAAGTATCGTCAAATTAGTTCGATCAATCTTCCTTAATTTCCGCTCTTCAGGTGATCGCATCTTTTGTCATGTGCATTGCTCCTTTATAACATTTGATGGCTCTCTCCCTTATCTTCACTTCTGTGGAACTGCATTTCCCATTGATTCTCTTCTGCTGTTCGAAGGCTATGATCAAACCCAGCGAGCTTTATTGGAAATTCGCAAACCTGTCGAACTCAGAGTTGGCAGTTTATGGGGGAATTTGAACATCGTAGTTCAGCGCTTTCTGTTTGTTTGTAGTCTGCGTTGACGGCCTGCAACGCCGCGAGAAACTTTGACTCGTGCTCCAGCAACTTATTTGTTTTTGCTTGTGGTCGTCCTTCAAATTCTCTGAGAATGCTACAGCGTTCTCTGCTGCATCGGATTTCTCGAACTCTTTGTTTTATTCGGAAGAACTCCTTTGAAAATGGCCTTATCTAGTTTATCTTGTTTTGGTTAATGGAGAAATTCCGGTGATCTTCATATCGTTTGTTTCATCTTCATAAATAGTTATTGAGAAATGATTAAATTGTGTTTATTTAGCTCTTTTCATCAAAGTTTATTCACAGTGCGCGAGGTATTTGCTACGAGTCGTCAAGTATTGTGTTCGTAGTATCTTGTCCTTAATAATTCCGCTTTGGATCAACACAAATCCAAGTGCTGCGATGGCGTGCTGAGCACCCAGCACAATCACTCATTTATTGGATGTGATACACCGTTTTATTATTCATCTATGGGTGAGCTGTCGCAGCAGGATTTTGTTAATGCACTTCATAATAGGAATCTCGGAGAGTACATTAGAGGCTCCATTAGAGTACATCATAGCATGGGGCTGGCCGTACAGTAGCACAGCGGAATGCACCCTCTGTCCCGCCGAGTTTCATTACCTCGAGATCGTGCGCCTGATAACTTCAGGTGCGCAAATTAACGCCCGGGCTAATGACTGATGATTGTGTTCTTTCGATCTCGCCTCTTGTTCCAT
Source organism: Morinoia aosen (assembly GCA_030386875.1). Classification (NCBI taxonomy): domain Eukaryota; kingdom Metazoa; phylum Arthropoda; class Malacostraca; order Amphipoda; family Talitridae; genus Morinoia; species Morinoia aosen. The sequence continues at coordinate 11,340,050 of CM059562.1, forward strand.
CTCCTGAGAACGTCGACCTCTTCCTGGAATCTGCCATCTTTCTTTAATCGATCTTCATATAGGCGTGATGTTTGCTGCAATCCTAATAACAGCTCAAACCTTGAACTGTCGCTTCCCTATTGTCCTTGCTTGTCAAACATCTTTATTTTTTTTCAGGTCGGTAACTTGCAATAGCTCTGGGCGAGAAAATTTGTTTCATGATGGAAGTGAGAACTGGTACGTCTTGGTAAGACCTTCATTCGAGGTACTATAGAAACGAATTCGTCGTTTACGAACAATGTTGTTGCTAACCTCTCAGAATAGTTATTTGAATGTTTTTCACAGTACACAAATCCGCTGCTAAGTTGAGTTTCAGCGACTGTTAGTCGAACTCACTCATTCCACATATTTTGTCGGTTTCTCCATTATATTCATTGTTGTTTGTGCATCGTTATATGCCACGTATTTCAAACCTATCAAGTGAGTACGTACTTCATTGCATAGTTTTTTACGATCCAAGCGATGTTTACTGTAAAATTTCAGACTACTTTCCATGTCTTGTGAACATTTTCCCCGTTTGCATTACCGTCCATTTCTGTCCCCCCGGCGCGCCTGTGCCGCCCTAATCCGTATGCAGGAATCACTTCATTCTTGATTTCCCCCTACTCCGAGCGGCGCGCTGCCTCCCTCGCCTCCTCATCTACGGTTCTTTTTATCACATTAAATGTGAGAGTGCACGAGACGATCTTCAGCCGTCCATCTGTCTGGACGTGCCTGCTTTGCATTTAGATGCTCGCAGCTGGACGTGCATGCCGTTGACGTGCTTGCTCTTCTCAAGAGGATCTCATTGTCATGTACAGTTCACTTCTTATGCTTGGGCTACGCTTGTAAAGCTCGTTCCTCTCTACCAGCATGGAACGCACGAGGATTTAATGCTTTTATTTTGCATTTTTAATTTACTGCAATGTATTCATGCCTTTTTTCTCGTAATCAACGCAGATAGTGAGTTCGATTTGTTTTTTAATTTTTTTCACTTTCGTACGCGGAATGAACTTGAGTAAATTCGCTGTACGTGATCCGTTTAGGAAATTTGTGCAAACGTAAAATATTTATTCTTCATTGCACCGATTTGGTTGTACCAGCATGCGTTAATGTTCAATCTAACTTTAAGTATCATTTGCACGGTTGCAGTGAGCGCTGGTTTTCAAATTCCATGCTTTTGTTTTAGGAGTAGCTTGGTAGCGCAAGAGTTGGCTTCTTTAATTTTACTGTATGACGCTATTGTTAAATGAGCAGCCACAGCAATGTCGTCGCGTCATTTGTTTCGCTCCTCAAATTTTCTCATAAGATTTTGGAGGATGTATGGCGAACTTGAATGCGTGCTCTGACCTTAAATCTTGTGGCCGTGGACTGCTTGCGTAACGCGTGCAGATCGCGCAATTGTGCACCTGTTTTGTTTTCCGTGTCTCCAGTGTTCCTATCAGGGTTGCGGAGTCGGTGGAATAAATTTGCGACTCCGACTCCGACTCCGACTCCACCTTTCCAGAATTTGGCGACTCCGACTCCGACTCCGACTCCACCTTTTCAGAATTCGGCGACTCCGACTCCGACTCCGACTCCACCTTTTCAGAATTGCGCGACTCCGACTCCGACTCCACCTTTTCAGAATTTGGCGACTCCGACTCCGACTCCGACTCCATTTCTCCAGAATTTGGCGACTCCAACACCGACTCCGCCTATTCACAATTTTGTGACTCCAACTTCACCTATTCATAATTTATAAGATGAATAGTTTATTTTTCAACTAGTGTACACAGACCGTCAAAAATGACAAGATTCAATACCTTTCTTCAACAAATTTTCGTTTGAGTGGAGTTTCCATGCTCTCAGCTTATTCCAAAGGTAACTTAATTTTCTTATAGGAGTAATAAACACTCAGAACACAGCATTTTTGAGCCGCAAGAGAAGTAGTTATAGCTTGGATACGTGTCGTATCCAAGATACAGAAATTCAGGATTACTGAAAGCAACTGCGAACTTGTGTATGTATATTTTAAAATGCAATACAGTACATTGCAATACAGTATATTGTAATATACAATATAGCATATTGTAATATGCAATACCCCCGCCGAACTCGGTATTCACGATACAAACTCGAGTATATAAGGCTCTGGATCGCTCTAATTGTGATGAAAGTGACTTATTATAGAGCTATTGCACAACGAAAATGAGTGTATTAATTGACAGTGAACTGGAACCAAGACGGCCAGTGCTAATTTTTTCCTATCAATTATTCTTAACAGGGTGAGACAAAACGTATAAATAAACACACGACAGTCATTCTTAGTAGTAAACGGTTGCTGGTGTTGAAACCTGTGCATATGTTCATTATATTCTTTATTAGCGAACGAATTTTAAATTGACTACAGATTGTTAATAATCAAGATACTAGTGTACATGATTGGTCAAAAATGACGGGATCTAATGGTATCATTTTAAAAAAATCTCAAGATAAAAATGGCAGACAAATTTATCCATTGTAATAGTACCCGCGATTAAAATACAGTATTCTCGTACTTGTGCACAGGTAAAACTCGTATCACAGCTACGGTCATTAAGCATTTTAAAAAACGTCACAAACGCACACAACATTATTATTATATTATATAAGAAAGTTTTAGCCTCCCTTAATTGCACGACAAAGACGTTCTATGAGAGGAAGGAGGAAGGCCCCATTTAGTTGAGGGAATGCGGAATCTATGTACAAGGTGCACAGAAACAGGAAGCTAAGAAAGAAGTTCATGAAACAAGAAAAAATTGAAGAATAGTAGTAGTAGGTGCTGGAAAACAGGACAGCAGTGAACCGAAAAAAGATGGTCCGTAACAAAACAAAAACCTATTCTATTTCAACAAAAGGAAGCCTACCTATTTTTTAGCTCAGGCCCGCACATAGTACCCCTGGGAGCGCTAATTCCCATAGATACAATACCTGTATCCCCCTGAGGGGACGCACACAACAACCAAGCAAATTGTATAACATAATACCTATCTGAATTGTAATTTAAATTATTGTTCGCAAGAGGTTTTAAAAAATTTGCCATACCTTTTAAGCATTTAAATGCCTTTGAAATTTAAATGCGATGAGCCGCATTTTCTTGACAGTTGATTCGATTTTCACGCAATGTTTTTTACTTATAAATATAAGTGGGCAGATGCCTGGTTTTTCATATTTCGATGGTATTTATGATACTGTCCAAGCAAGCAGATTCCCATTGTAATGAGATAGGGGAAATTACGCACGAGCACATATACTTATCATTGACGGACACCTGGCTTTTTATTAAATCGGGTGTCCTGTAAAAATGTCCTCGATTTTTAATTAATTATATCTCAGCTTGAAATTAACACATCTGAATTGCCTTTTTTCACAATGTAGTAAATTTTGTTTCCTTTTCGAGGAATTTAATTTTTTGAAAATAGGTTGAATAACCACTTTACAATGTCCAATTTACTGAATGGAGTAGAAAAATTAACTGTTCAAAGGAAAAGTTTATAAAACAATATTGATATTCTTCGTTATTTTGTAGTTTCCATAAAACTGAACACACAAAAATTTTAAATCATTACCTTATATAACGTTTAAATAAATAAAATAATTTTAGTATCCAACGACATACCCTCCATTTCTCTCAAGGCAAGTATTACTTCTAGCCACCATTGAACGAAGAGTTTTACCCATTATTCCACCGTTTTCTATCAGTCCTTGAAACACTATTATTGAGAACACTTGAAACTCGAAACCTCTCAGAGGGTTTAAATACTTAGTTGTATGTACGATACATCGTTATGAAATTATTCTTAACAGTAGGTATTGAAGAATGTAGAAAAGCACCAGTTTTGTTTTTAAAACTTTTCCTTTTAACAATTTTTCTACCCCTTTCAGTAAATCGATCATCTTAAAGTTTATTCAACTGATTTTAAAAAACTTAAATTATTTCGAAAGGAAACAAAATTGACTAAATTGTAAATAAAAGACCATTAAAATATGTTAATTTAAAGCTGAGATATTATCAATTAAAAAGTCCGTGATATTTTTGTGGGACACGCAGTATAGTATTGATTGTTCTTATACAATAAATAGTCAAGTGTCTCCTTTGAACAAATTAATAAATAGGTTCAGCTATTTCGTGAGCAAAATCTCTCCTATGTTAGTACAATGGAGTTTTAGGATTTAAAACTCAAGGGCAATATTAACTGCTCGAACATTCATTTCAAATACAGAAGAACTTCAAGGGAACAACAGCAAGTCGATTCCCGAGATGCGCAAAAAGAGAAACCGTACCCAAGTTAGGGGGATCTTGAGGATTCCAACAGTGCGCTCAGCAGCGTCCTCTGTAATATTTTTATTATTAAATTCCTTTAAAATGGAGACCGAAGATCGTCTTTAACGTAAGGTTAGTTTTTAAAACGATACTCGCTAAAAATGGAAGACACCCAATGGACGCGGCCGGTCAGCAGCGCGTTACTCCGGTAAAAAAATTTAGAGGCGTTCTGAGTAGAGAGATACAGTGTTTCAAGATGTCTTGTCGCCGACTAGGTGAACATCGTATCTTATTGTAAAATTGCATATAGCACTAAGATTTTAACAATTAATTGACAATTAATTACCTTGAATAATAAGTGCCTATTCAAGAGGCTGCAAAAGCCGGGTCGAGGAGTTCAAGTCGCAGAAAGAGACTGCTTTTTACGCAAGAGGAATAAGTTAGAGGTACCAGACCCACTTTTATTAAAATGACGACATGCTGCCCAAGCAGAGCAAGCTCAAAGATAATTTAATGAGTGAACGCCAGTGCGTCACGAGTAATGTTAATTTAAGTGATTTTAGGTTAATGCAGGTCTGGTAGAAGCTCAAACATGCTTAATTATAGAAAGTTAAATTTAAACAAAAAACGAAATGAAAAGATGTAGCTTCAAAACAAAAAGACGAAGAAAAGAAAAACTACTTTCAACAGTTTCAAATTCTTTTCTGTCAACTATGACAGGCCATCTGAAGGAAACTTTTTCTTCCACAAAGCCGGCATCATAAATGCGGAAGGTTTTCAACAGGAAATTTCATTGAACAAACAAATTGGCTGTCCGTCTTTGTTGGTTGGTTTGTCTCCTTTTCACGCTCTTAAAGATGCTAAATGACTGTATCTGTGATGCGAGTTTCATCAGTGCACTAGTACTAGAATATTTTAATCGCGGGTACTATTGGGTTGGATATATTTCTTGATGATCCACATTTGGAGAATTCGTATAAAGACAATATTAAATCCCATCATTTATCACGGGTCGAGTACACAATTTTATATACTGAGTGTTTCAGAACACGAGGTACAAAATTGCACACCAAGTAGACAATGGCGAAAAAAACACTTTTAATTCCATGAAATTTTCCCCCAAAAATCGGGGTCGAAAGATATTAGCTGTTTATTGTTTTCAATGATGAAATTTAATGGCACAATTATTCGTAGTTTTTATTTTGAATTCACTTTAAATAATTGTTTAAAATGTGTTAAACCTACATCAATGCACTTTTCGAATGTTACCCTTACCGACTGCCGGATATTAGGAAACACGTCTGGCATTTAGGTACCTCACCTGCAGCCACTGCAATTCTGGCCACAAGATCTTCCTCAGACTCAAGCATAAAGGGTGTAGCATAAACAAGGCTCTTCATGTGTCCCCAAAAATTGAAATCGAGTGGAGTCATGTCAGGAGATCTAGGAGGTCATGCAACTAGCACATTTCGCCCGATCAACGTAAATTCAAAATAAATATTGCGAGTAGTTTATTCAATAAATTTCACCCGTTAACAATAAACTGCTAATATCTCAATGTCTCTTTCTTTGGAAAATTATATAGAAGAAAAAGTTTTTATTTGGATATCTTCTACTTGGTGTGCAATTTTTTGCCTCTTATTCTGAATCTGAAACACCCTGTATATTACTGACAAGTGTTTTCTGAGTAGGTAATATTGGCATTGTCTACACTGAGAAGCATAGATATGTATCAACAGTTTTTTATTACTAAGTATACACTAATTCAGTGAAATTATAATAGTTAATTCAATGACTATGCTTCAAATCCCCAAAATTATGATATACGTGTAGATTAGGTAGGCCAAATTTGCACACTGCCTTTTCTTCTTTGTATCTACACTATGCAGGGTAACAATGCAGAAAAGGTGTCATATTATTGCTCAACACTATGTTACATTTCGGCTATAATAAGCAAAAGTTGTTCTGCTTTCATTGCAGGGGCAGGACGTTTTCGGAAAGTTCTTTTTACGAATAAAAGTCACTTCTAGCTTCTTTGCGTGTATTATGATACTATCTCTTATTTTCGTCTAACTTTTTACTTTGTATTGGACACTTTGTTATTTTAATAAACGCCCAGGTTCTTCTCATTTCGTGTTTTTTGGAGCAATTTGAAACGTTTCCAGCAAGAGAATTTGTGCTATCGCATAGATGCAAAAACCATTGCAGCTGAGATAGTGCATTGTTTTCAGTTACAATGTGTGTGTGACTGTAAGTGAAGTTTTTGCTGGTGTGTGTAATTATTTTCATTGCAGCTCGTTTACATAGTATTTTAATTTTTTCAAGTGTCTCAATGCCGATATAGATAACCTTACAACATTTCCAAATCTTCCTTTACCAGAATTAATTAATTATATAATGCTACAAAACGAATACTATTTCAGTTTTTAAAAATGTATCAACATAATTATAAAATTCTCCATTTCAGCGTATACTTGCTTAGAAACTGGGGAGTGATACGAAGATAAAAATTAAACATGATGATGATATAGTGATATTCAATATAACTCTGAAAGAACCAAATTACATTCAAGGAATAATTTGAGAAATGAGCAGAAATTTTCATTGTTAATACATGTTAACTTGACTTAAAAACACGGAAGCCATATCAATTTTGATAACATGACTTGAAAACTAGAAGCCTTTGTGCACTAGACCATAGCTTCAGGTTTCAGCAAAGACTACTCATTGGCAATGAATCATAACCTAAAGACTAGAAATGTTTAAGATCATTATCAATTAATGCAACATTTTGAGCATACAGAGTTACCACTCTTTATGTGAGTACAATGTATTGCATCAGCTGAAATGTTCTACAAGTAACTTGCAACACATTTACTACTATTTTCCAGTTCTTATGTATCAATTGAAGAAAAAATGAACAAAACAGAAATATACAGAATGAATTTGCGATGCTTTCAATTACTAATTCCTGCTTTTAACTACAAAATGTACATTAATGCTGGGAACAAAAATTATACTTAGCACTCGTAGGTTTCTCATATATATATATCTGTGCAAACCCTCAATGACTAGATAACATGACCGTATTAGGTGATAGGAATAAATACGCTGTTTCATACTTAGAACAAAACAATCAACAAAAACATTGCGTATTTTTTAGATTTTTCAGCAAAGCATTCTAACTCTGTTGTGGTTTACTTTTAGTTTTAAAGAATTATAGATAATTTTTAGCAAAAATTAGAATCGAAGACACCAAAAAATAGCGACTCCAACCACGACTCTACCACATCCGAATGAACGACTCCGACTCCGACTCCGACTCCACCGCATTCGGAAAAGCGACTCCGACTCCGACTCCGACTCCATCACACTTCAGAGTAGCGACTCCGACTCCGACTCCGACTCCACCACACTTCAGAGAAGCGACTCCGACTCCGACTCCGACTCCACCCTAAAACATCCGACTCCGGCGACTCCGACTCCCGACTCCGACTCCGACTCCGCAACCCTGGTTCCTATTTTGCTGTACGTGCGGCGAATGGCAAAGCTGTTTGTGCTTCTCGCGTTCTCTGGATTCCTTCGCTGCAGCAGCGTTTGTTTTGATGGACAAAGGGCTTGCCTGTGATACTCGCAGAATAAAGAATGCGACTCGTATCGTGTTTTCCTATCGTATCTGTTTTTTTAATAGAGTAGATGTCTTCACTGGAAAGCGAAGAATTTTAAAATATCTTACTTGTGCTGTATGGACATTTCATCGCCTCTGAAGTTCTTACAACATACCACCTTAATATAACTACTAACAAAGTAGGCCTTCATTTTGTTGAAATAACATTTTTGCACTGTTAAAGACCATATTTTCGGAACACTGTTGTCTTGATTTTCAGCATTTACTACTTTCTTCTTTTGTTCATGCCTTATTTCATGAACTCCTTTCTCAATTCACTGTTTTTATGTACCTTGCGCAGGGATTCTGCCTTCTTTTAACTCATTACTAAATGGGGCCTTCCTCCTTCCTCTGATTGGACTGCGTTTGTTGCGGTTGTAGTTGTAACATTCCGCATTGTTGCGGAATCTTGAAGTAACATCTAAACTAATCTTTTGTACATCGAATCTGTGTGAGGGCTCGAAGGTTAAATAAAGACACTTTCGAGGAGCTCACGCGGTCGCCAATTAGTGAATTTCATTAGGATGCCCCGAGTCCGGGTTCTCCGCAAAAGCTTCCCAGTTTGATGAGTCAAGTAAAACTTCCTATTTTCTATCCATGTTGGCTTGAATCTGGCAGTAGACGAGGATTTTTAAATGTTAAAGGAGCATAATCTTTGAACTTGAAAAAGATCACATTTGGTATAATTTTTCCCAATAAATCTCCTTATTATCGTTGGTAGATTTTTTTTTACTCTAGCACGAGTTCCACTTGTAATTCTATGAGTTTTTATAACTTTTGCAACTTCGCTGTGAATTTTTAATTGTTCCATCTGAAGCATGCAAGTATTACTTAAATGAACCGGAACTCCTGGGTAGTATTATGTTTACTTATTAAACGTTTTTAATATTCTTAAATACAGAAGGGGTCCAGACATTATAAATTGTTTGCAAATAAAATTTCAATTTGTTACTTTTGAGGTGGTCACTCTCCAATCTTTTCAGGGGCACAGAAAAAGTTGTGAACACTAAACGTACGTTCGTTTTGTGTCATGCTATCTTTTTCCGTCCCTTTTGGGCTTAACACTTTGACTGCGACGTGCGCCACCGGTGGTACACGGAGGTAGCGTTCAAAATGCTCCCGACCGACCAGTAGTCGCAAACTCTATTTTCATAAATACTTAATCAAAGCTAAATGAAGGCACGATCCAGTTCATGTTTGGTATTTTAAAAATAGTTTACTTCAATTGACTTTAAATTTGACTTTGGCATTGAACTTAATATTTAGTAGTCACAGTCAAAATGTTGAGCTTCATGTCTTTGGGTTTCTTCACAATCATTAGCTTTCGTTTAATTATCTGCCATCACGATCTTTTTGGATACAGGCTTCGTTCGTTATGACTCATATTGCGCGGAGTTAAATTTTAGTGTTAAAAGAAACTGAAATGGATAACTGGGTTTAATTAACCTTTGGCAATCTAGTTTCTCTTCCCTTTTCACTTATTTTATAGCTGTAGCACCCCACGTCTTGAGCTCATATATCTCGTTCACACGTCATTAATTTCATATTTCTGCGCTCCTCCTTTTGTGATGTATCCCCTCCCGATGTGGTTCTATTTCTCCGATAAGCTTCCTGCAGGGAAATACAACTATTGTATCTGTGGCAATAAGCGCTCGTTAGACGATGATGTGAGATCCTGAGTTGAAGGTTAAGTGGGCCTCCCTAATGTTGAAATAAAATAGCTCTTTTATTTGTTGCAGACCATCTTTTTCAGTTCACTACTTCCCTATTTTGCAGTACTAATTACTTCCTTCTTTCACCTTTACTTGTTTCATGAACTTCTTTCAATCTTGCTGTTTCTATGCATAGAGTGTGGCTACTCACACATCTTGTGTAGAGTCTCCCCCGATTCCCTGATTTCATTCTGAACGGTACCTTCTTCCCTCTTTTCTTCGGAACGCCGTAGCTTAAACTAACTTGATATCTAATTTAACCTCAAGGAAATTTGGTTGTGTTTTACGCGCTTTAATTATAATTTACGCGGTATTAAGAGTAAAGATGATTTAAAAGAGATTTTGTTGTGACAATTAATAGGAGAATTTAAAATGTTTTTTAGAAAAGCGATTCGATTTCCCCCCACGACTCTTTAAATTTTGACGTGGAATTAGCACGTGCCGGTGAGCTGATGCCGATAACGATTTCTCAAAAAAGGCTGATGCCGTTGCCGATTAATCGACACATTACTGGACTAAGTATTCTTGTAAAATAACTCTGCGTACGGATACGGCCAACCTTTTCACTTATTTTCTGGTGTGGTTTTCGAGTTCCTATCACCTCGACCTACTAGTTTAATTTTAGTCTCATTAACGTAAGTTTTGTTCTCTAAAATAATCTATACACCACGGAAATTTGACTACACTAAAAACCGTTTATCGGGTATCTGCTCTCTAAAAATGACTTTGTCCGATTGACACTCCTGCAGCTGATATTTTCACATATTATGTACCTGATCAAACGCAACTAATATAAGCCCCAGTTTGGATCCATGCGTTCTTTTCACTCACTTCTCTGGATAGGTTATTTAGCTCATTTGGCTGATCATTTTCTCTTCGATGATATCCCTTCATTACCCCTCAGGGGGATACAACTATTGTATCTATGGGAATTTGCGCTCCCAGGGGGACTTTATGAGGGCCTGAGCTGAGAGTTAGGTAGGCCTTCTTTGTGTTGAAAAAAAAGTTTTTTGTTATGTTAAGAACCACCTTTTTTTGGTTCACTACTGTCCTGTTTTTCAGCACCTCTCACTTTCTTCTTCAACTGTTATCTTATTTCATGAACTTCTTTCTCATCTTACTGTTTCTATGCCCCTTCAGCATAGATTCCTCAATTTCTTACCTCCATATTAAATGGGGCCTTCCTCCTTCCTCTCTTCGATACGCTCTATTTTTGTAGCGGTTAGGGAGGCTTAAACTAACTTATAATCTAATCTCGATATCCCTTCATTAATCTTCTTTTACTGATCACCCGCCGCTCTGATCACCCGCCGCTCTGATCACCCGCCGCTCTGATCACCCGCCGCTCTGATCACCCGCCGCTCTGATCACCCGCCGCTCTGATCACCCGCCGCTCTGATCACCCGCCGCTCTGATCACCCGCCGCTCTGATCACCCGCCGCTCTGATCACCCGCCGCTCTGATCACCCGCCGCTCTGATCGCCCGCCGCTCTGATCGCCCGCCGCTCTGATCGCCCGCCGCTCTGATCGCCCGCCACCGATCACCCTCGGATCACACGCAACTGATCCCCCCAGCCCGGCGGTATCCTTGAACCGAACCTCCGTAAGCTCATCTTACCTAAAAAGCAGGGAAAGATGCGCCTCCTCTTTCGCTCCACTTTAATGGCTTATGTCATTATGAACCCTGGGCTCTAGATTACCTTGCTGACGGAACTTGGGGCGCTGCTTTTTTCTTGCACGCTGTCTTCTTCGCCATGGCCTCACGTTTGGGCAAAGAAGCCTCAGACTTTCTGTTCTTATTCAATCGCGCATGTTTTAGCGCGTTTTCCCTTTCGGAGAGTTTTCACAAATTTCCTTTCGAGTTTTCGCTCATTTTAACGACTATCAAGCGTGTACTCCAGAAACTAAGATATTCGTAACGGGATTTTTGTAATTTAATGGCCGCAGCACTTCGTTTACCATATCACAGAACCAGGTATTGAGTGTTTATTCTCAGTTGAGATCATCATAAATTACTGGTCCTCCACATCCTAAATTCTCTCAACCTTAGAACACGAACCCTACAGGCTTGTGGCCCCCACTACGGACACATATTTGGCCGAAATTGGTTTACTTAATTTAGTGTTCTAGGGCTTAATAGTCCAAAGGCTTCGTGCTTCAAACCTAGTACAAGCGAGGTTGTGACTTGTATCTTGAAAATTTTCAACGGTTTCATGATCATTAAATTGTCTAGTGTAGATTTGTTCAGTGTATTGTTCCTGATATTGTTCTTGCACTTTGTAAATGGGGTAATGCTTTCTAATTTTTATTAAAATTATCACAAGTGATATTGAAGTTAAGTTTAGTCGCGTTTTTACGGCGGCTGTGCAGTTGATTGTCTACTGTTGTTCGTTGATTTTGGTCAATTTGCATGCTGTGATTTCCTCTTCAGCCAACCTTTCTCCCTGCCAGCCGATATGTTATTGCTGCTTAATTGTTTCCTCATTTTCATCCCAGGGGAACCATGTGAGGGCCCGAGCTAAAGGGTAGGTAGGCTTCCTTTTTGTTGTAATAAAATAGGTTTTTGTTTTGTTACGGACCATCTTTTTTTGGTTCACTGCTGTCCTGTTTTTCAGCACCTACTACTTTCTTCTTCAACTCTTTTCTTGTTTCATGAACTTCTTTCCTAGTTTACTGTTTCTGTGCACCTTGTGCATAGATTCCGCGTTCCCTCAACTCCATACCAAATGGTGCCTTCCTCTTTCCTCTCTTGGAACATCTTAGTTGTGGTAAAGGGAGGCTAAAACTTTCTTATATAATAATAATAATAATAATAATAATAATAATAATTCCTCATTTTCACTTCATTATCGGTATATTTGTACATAGTTAGTTATATTTTTACTTCATTCCTGAATTCAAATGGAAAACACTAGCAACCGTTAGATGGGAATGCTTGGAGTAATTCTTACCCTTACGCTATCTGGCTATACTTCATTGGGCATTATGGTTCATCGTTCAGTTGTCTGTATCATTGTCAAGTTCAAGTTTGCTGCTATAATCATTACAACAATACATCGTGGATATTTTCTCGCATGTCAGGTGGGTTACCGTATCATAGGTGAAGCATATTATGCACAGTAGGAGAGGCATCTCATTACTCTCGCGCTAGAAATCTTGCCATCATTGGACATGCACGTTATGTTGTATAACAATTTAATGTTAGTAGAAATGGCTGCATGTGGAGAAGTTCAAGCTCAAGTAAGCGGCATCTAACATCTAGCGCTCGTCAACACTGCCCAGACTCTTGATCTCTACGCCGTCTATGTCTTGGAGCCACGACAGGCAATATTTATCGCCCGTGAAAATGATTTTCAAGCTTAGAGGTGTGCCCCTTTTCCAAATTCCGCGCAAGTACAGAAAACTTGTAATGATCCTGATGATTGCAGTCGTCTCAAAGCTCCACTATCTCCCGAGTTCGGCGGCATCGAAGGCCCAGACTGATGCTGAATCATGGCTGTGTCGGCGGTGGTTGTGTATTACAGAGAAGGTATCTCCGAGCGCAATAAATTTGTAATAAATCTACTTTAGGTCTTGTGATGCGTCCAGAACATGGTCATTCGTCATTCGTGTGGCAGCCACAGGCGTGCTTCGAATTTGTCTGGGCATTCGAACGACTCTTAGTTCAGAAAATATCCTTAATTAGTACCAACTACGATAATTTACTCGTTCATGATGTATGGTTTGAAGTTCTGTTGCTGTGTTTCGGCATGCTCATGGTCTATTGCATTCTTACTAAATTAGCTCTGAAGCGAAAGCTCACCGTACTGATTCGTTCCCTGAAGTAATTCTGGATGGCTGGAATTAGGGAATTTGTATGCGTGTCGGTTGTATGGCGATTTATTACTGGCTCAACTTGGTCGTAGTGTCAGAAGACTCGAAAACACGTGCTTTGTGCATTATTATCACTCAGTTGAACATCATCATCGACAATTATTACGTTTGATTTGGGATGTTCTTCAGCATACCTTATAGATTTCACCCATCTTCTGAGAATATATAGCTAGAGTACAAAGGGTGATACCCTTTGTATAATAATAATACCTCGTATACTGGTCGAATAATACCTCGTATACTGCTTTTCCTCCTCGTCAGCACACCTGAAAATTTTAGACATGCATTAACTTAAAGTATCGCAGTGCAAGCTTCCAAAAACTTCTGGCGATTGTCTTGCTTTTATGTTCATGTCTTTATGCAGCCAGGTCCGGGTATTTTTAAAATAATAACTTACAGGAGTTATTTTATATTTATAATCGCATTCCCATTCGTTGCGTTACAATATTGAAGGCATTTCATAATTATTCACAGCACCTGTAAACTTTGGCCTTTTTTTGTTGTGTTTCTGTATTTTTTTGCACGTTCAATCTCTACTCGAGTGTCTTCGTTGAGCTACATGAATCTTCGTTTTCAAGTCCAAGGCAGTGCATGTGTTGTCAAGCATTGTATTTGCGACTCACATATGTATCGTGAGACCTAATTATGTTCTTTAGATTTGAATTGCTTATTACTTTCTGAATACTGAAACATTGTCAAATATGTTCAAATTTAAACATGACTGTAACTTTATTGCTCCTATCAATATTTATTTAGTACTGAGCAAGCTGTCCCGGAAGTACTACATCTGAACACCATAATACTGTTGTTGGACAGCGTGCAGCCGAGGCGTTGGTCCATGACCTGAAGTATTTGATACGCGTGCCACATCTGATTATCGAATATAGATACAGTTGAAATTTTACTATTCATTAAGTTAGCTTTCATTCATAAGTTATATTCAAGTGTGCATCGATAGAATAGTTTTACCTTCATGCCGACCCAACTGGACATGGCTTAGTCTCATGGAAGTGCTCTAGTGGTTTATTGTGGCTCAAACTAAAGTCCATTTCACGGGTTGAAATTTTTGCTCAAAATAACTTGTTGTTTTGCGAAGAATTCAAGCATGAATTTGCAACGGTGAGAGTGCGCGAGAGGGTAAGCCGCGTGTTTTATGATGTGCTCGAGGTTGCGAGAATTTTTGTGGGCTGTAAATCACGGAGGCGTGCGAAACGCACTTAGCGTTATCAGGGTTATTCGGAATTTGGACGAATTTTTTGCCTCCGTGCATGCGCTGGTAAGGGATTATGTTTTATGCTTCACGATGCGTGGTTGCATGTCTTCATTTGATCGATGCTGCGAGATTTTCAGCTCTTAAAGTGAGCTGCTTTGCATTGTGCTATGTGCAACAATTCATAACTGAATATATTCGCTGTTTTGAAGACCCTGGAATGATATGTGTTAATTATAAATTTGAGTCACGCCTCTTCGAGCGCAGGGTTCCAAATACCACTAGCGAAATTTTAACGAGAGATGATTATTGTTTGAAGGTATTTCATTTGCTCAAACGATCGTCAATAATAGTTCTCACAATTAAGTACAATTTCTGTAAGCCATGGGAGAGCTCAACTCTATTATTCAACGAAGTAAAAAATTCTCTCCCAACTTTAATCTCCTATTAATTTTACGTATTCCAATCTCTCCTGTCTGGTATCATCAGTGCTTCATGATTCAGTTACTTAAGGTTGCTCAAGTAATAGAGGCTGTCCGTCGCATTTTCTTTCCAAAATGTGTTTAAATACGCGATACTACTCAATTTACTGAGGAGTTTAATGCCACGTATTCTCTGTAGGATGGAGGCCTTGCGGTGGAGCCTCCGAGTTTTTTTGCGTGGCTGTGTTGCGGGAAGTCGTTCATCTTAAGCTTAAGCACCTTAATATTCTCGTGGCGTTGCCAAAGCATATTAAGCTCATTGGTGCTATGGCAACTGTTGGAGTTACACCGCGCAACTATTTTAATATATGTGTGAGGGTTGATGAACGGCGCAGCTGCTTGATTTACTGTGCTCGTCTCTACGGCATGTGGGACTGAAATGCTGGTCATGCTGCCGCTGCGCTGCCCGTGTGCTGGCTTCTCGGCGGTCGTGTCGGTGTGAGTTGTGCCTCTTGTGACTGGCCCTGCTTAGGTGACCTGGTATTGGCAAAAATTTTCCTGAAATTTATAGCAATTTCTGGTTGGAGGCAGGCCAAATTTAGACCTGATGTGTTGGGCTTGTGAACCCAGAGCTTTGTAGAATTTCTCTGGCTCCTCATCTTCTTTGAATTGAACTTACAATTTGTTATCAAAGTTTGCGGTCTTCGGTTTAACGATCGCGTAACTTTGAATGCAATTGAATTTTAAAATTTTAATTGTTAGAATTGATATTTACACTACGTTGTAACGATGGACTTTATTTCTATATTTTACGAACTGCGTTTTTTTAATGGTCAATGTTAGGTCCTGAGCTGAGAATTAGGTTGGCTTTCTTTTTGTTAAAATAAAATAGGTTTTGTGTTTTATTAAAGACCGCCATTTTTTTGTTCACTGCTAGCTTGTTTTTCAGCACCTCTGATATTTTTCATCAACTTTTATCTTTGTTCATGAACTTTTTTTTAACTTACTGTTTCCATGCGCTCGGGATCCTAAACGGGAACACACCTAGTGCATAAATTCAGCGTTCCCTCAACTCCAAACTAATTGATGCTTTTATCCTTCCTCATTTCGAATATCTTTGTTGTGGCTAGGGAGACCAAAACTGACTTATAATAAATTAATAAATTTATCAATTTTAGCGCCACTAGAGGTGCCACTCATGCATCCTCCCTCCACATTATAGTATATTTTATCTTGGTTTTAAAGTTGAGAGCTTTAGGATTGCCAATGTATTGATTGCCTCGGCACGTGGACGTATTTACCAGGTGCTTCTTTTCTGCTCTATTGAATAATTCGAAAGTTTTTGTTAGGGTCGATTGTTCTGTTGCAGTTGTTTTTTAGATCTCAGTATTTTATTTGCATCTAGGCCAATGTTGGACGGTCAAGGAAGAGTGATCACCGCGCACATTGCGCCTCTTATATATGTTTGAATATTAAAATTTCTCTTTGTGCCGTTCAAGTCACTTTTGTATTATTCGAAGAAACCATGCTGTTGGGATTGCTGATGTACTTGGTCCAAGTATTTTGAGCCCCTACCCAGAAAGGCCGATCGCGCTTTTTACATTAAATTTTGTAAGGTGCGTGAGTCTGACGCATTTCTTTGGCACGTTAAACTTGACTTTGAAAACCATATCTCTTAATTTATGTCCGATTTCTGTTGTTAATTACCGATAAATGAACTGTTGCCTGCGCAATAATCTTGCCTATTTTTTTCGCATTTATGTACTTTTCCCAAAATAAAATTTACCGACGAAAAAGTAAAAGTGTTATACGATGATTGCAATTATTTTTTCAGTGCACAGAGAAGCTTTTGGGGCTCCATGCTATAATCCAAGTATATTTTTCAAGAAGCGAAAAAGTTCTCCGTCTTCTTCATGACGGTTCCAATAAATTTTTGGTGTGTGTGGAGGAGGAAGTGTCCGGAGCAGAGAGATGAATCGCCTCTTATCTTGACGGCTGAGATATTTTCCCGTCTTCCAAACGGCCTGATGAATATGTTCATGGATGAACTTTTGCCGTGAGCTCACTGAATATTTCCATCAGGGCCGTCTTATCGCGTATTATTTTAAATACTCTGGTAGGCTGGAGGTTGATTTCCGAGGGCTTTTTGTTCTTTGGTTTATAATAAGAATTATTTTGTACTCATTACGTTCATCGAGTGTTGTGATGAGGGTGGTGTTGGTGTATGAATTTGTTGTGAGTTTCTAGTCCAAATTACTTTAAGTCATCCTAATTTTATCATTTGTGATCTTTTAATGATGAGTTACATGTTAACATCTTTCTAAATTAATGTGTTCTTTTATTTCTTAATTCATTTATACTATTACTTGATTTACAATATCTTGGTATTATAACAAGCCACTTGGGCTCATCCTTGTACTGTTTTTCTTTTGTATTTTTTCACTGTTTTTTACGGGAAGAAATTATTTCAAGTGCTTCTAGTTCACAAGTTTCGACATGTCTTGCTCCAATTTTTTCTCTCCGTTTAAGACGGATCGTTCATTGCTGCATGTTGAAGCAAACGCTTCAAATCGTGCGCACTATTCCTACGATATTTAAAATTATTAAGTGTTATAGGTCTGGCACCCTTGGCTCATTGTAGCACGCCTAAATATATGATCTGGCTTCAAAATTATCTTCGTAGCTATTCATATCCATAAGAATCGCACCGTTTTTGGCTTCCAAAATGCAGATTTTGTCGAAAGAAAAGTTGTAGTTTTCGTGCGTATTTCCAGCCACACCATAGTCGATCAATATTTCCTAATTTCTGTTACTGAGTATCATGTCTCCTACTGAACTTCCAAGAGGTGAGCCGGAAAGAATTACAGTTTATCACTCCTTGAAACTGGGTGGTTTTTAGGTAGCAAGTGAGCCTTATGAGGAGGGGTACCCTAACCCGTGTCTGTTCTCGTCAGTTGACCGCAGGAGGTACGCTTGTTCCTCTAGTACGGAGGATCTCAACCAAGGGTAAATTTACCCTAAGGGGGAAAAACATTATAAAGACTGGGGTAAATAAGTGAGGTACCTGATATTTTAAAAAATAACTCAATTTAGTTTCGTAAAATGAGAGAGAATGCATAGAAAGTGTGTGTATGTTTTGTATGGGAGTAAGGGGTACATGGAGAAATACATAAAATCGAGGAGGTCAATGACGAAAGGAAGGCTGAGAATAGTTGCTCTCTAGTCAGTCTATTCTGAGCTCACCACACAACCAGCAGCAACGTTTATGGGCTGTAATCTACGGTGGATGTAGTTTATCTTGAGGCTTGTCTCTTACGGTATTTTTGTTGTCTGTTACGAGCAAGAGGGCGAGCAGACGACGTCACGCCTTTGTATCTTCAGTGTTGTTTCTGCTTCCTTCGCTGTGCGTATCTTTCGAGCTTTGAGTGCTCAGCAACTCTTTTGAGTACGTGCTTATAGTTCAGATGTTTTCACCGAGGTCTCCTAAAGCGTGAAGACAATTGACATCTGCAAAGTTACGCCCCTGTACTCGTTTTTCTTCGAGTTTTCTGTGCGTGCTAAGAGGGTGTTATTGATTCCTTCAGGCTAATTGAACCTTAGCTTCTCGAGTCCACCATCCATACCTGAATGATACCATTATATCTCTGTGGATGCCACCTCAAATAGTGAGAAGTCAGTATTCGACAAATGGGCGATGGCTTATTGAGCATCTCATTAATCAAGCTGAGTAGTCACAAACGTTCATGAAAATAAGAGATTGAAATTCCTGTAAATGCCATTTCTACATGCAATATTATGAGTTTTATTTATTATTAATATTTTGTGTTTTATTTATATTAGTGTACCGGATTTATTTTGTGGCAACTTGTGTTTGTGGTCGAAGCTCGGTAACCGTGTGAAACAGCCCTGCCGCCATCGCCACACATGGCTCCACTAGCTGAGATCGCGCACCCATGCTTGGCCCGGCACCGCTTTAGAAGGCCTCTCTCCGTGTTGTGAAAAACTCGCCATGAAATTGCTAATTGCCGGACGAGCCGAACGCAGGGCCGGCCGACCGCACGACCCTGCCACCTCCTCTTCTCGGGGCACCGCCTGCTCAATTTCCTCCCTTAGTGCCTGTGTGGTTGTGCCTGCTTGTGTAATGGAGGCGAGTTGGATTTGGAAGTCCGTGCGTTTTCCTTGTGGCCTGCAGAGCTGCTCTTTCTTTGCCATAGCTTTACAAATCGCTTTCTTGAGGTTTTTCTCAAGTGTCGTCCCCTCAGGGTGATACAGCTATTGCTTCTATGGGAATTAGCGCTCCCAGGGGGAATGTGAGGTCCCGAGCTGAGAGGCAGGTCTTCTTTTTTGGTTGAAATAGAATGTTTTTGTTTTGTTCGGCAGTATATTTTTTTGGTTCTCTGATGTCCTGTTTTTCAGCACGTTATAGATTTTCTTCTGAAACTTTAATCTTGCTTCCTAACCTTCCTTCTCAACTTACCGTTTATATGCGTTAGGGAGCTTGTGCAGAAACACACCTTGTGCTTAGATTCCCGTTCCCTTGACTCTATACTACATACATGAGGCCTTCATACTTCTCTTTGAACATTTTTGTTGTGGTGAGGAAGTTGAAACTAGCTTATATAATCAATCAATTCAATGTGTCGTACATTGTTTAACACTCTGACTGCGGCAGGTAAAGCTGAAGTTCAGCATTCAACCCAAATTTAGAGTGAATTTTAGTAAGCAGTGTTAAAAATAGCGAACATCGGCGGGATCGTGCCTTCACTTAGTTTTCATTTAGTATTTATGAAAATTGAGTTTGTGACTGTTGGTCCATTAGCAGCATTATGAATATTCTCTCCGTGTATACCTCAGGTCGCTCACTTCGCTTTCGAAGTGTTAAAGGACGTGGCATCTCTTTAAAATTATTCAATTTCATTATAAACTTCGCAGGTTTCATTTTACTGCGAATGACTACGTCAGAATATAGCTCTCGCAGTTCCCTTGAGAATATTTTGTGTTATATGTGGTCAGTACTGGACCTGTTCTTTGTTGTTCAATTTTAGTGACTTCAAAAATTTTTTCTCAATGGTGTTAGCATAGCATTTGCATTGCTTCGTTTCTCTTCACACTTTTAAAGTTCGGCGTGTGCGTTCTCCGGTGATGTGAACAGTACTGATGTGCGTCTTAAAACTAGAACTAAATATAATGGCTTAGTATTGCGAAGTTATAAGTTCAATTTGCAGGGACTCCTTTTTAAAGCAGTTTCGTAGTTGTTGTCAGCAGCATTTTAAATTGTTCCTTCCTGTTTTCGAAGACCTATTTGAAATAAGTTTATTTTGAATCAATTTAAAATGGCGTTTCATTCTACTTTGTGAGCCCGTTCTTTGAATTTTTCCTCGAACATCATGGGGTTAGAAGTAAATGGTTTTCATTTGCATTTACACTTTCTGCCTTCTGTGTTCCGTTGCTCCATGCTAGTTGCTCATTCCCATGAGTTGCAGTGGAAGTCGTTCATTAGCCAGATCAGAAATATTTTATTTTGGAGAGGCAGCTGCTACGTTGCGGTGCTTCATTTTCTGTCGCGTTACGACCTCCATCACGATCAGGATCATATGAGGTCGAAATCTTCATTCGCGTCACCCCTCAGGGGGATACAATTATTGTATCTATGGGAACTAGCGCTCCCAGGGGGACAATGTGAGGGCCCGAGCTAAAGGTTAGGTAGGCTTTCTTTTGTTAAAATAGAATAGGTTTTGTTGTGTTACGGACCATCTTTTTTTCGGTTCACTGCTGTCCTGTTTTTCACCGCCTACCAATTTCTTCTTCAACTTTTTCTTGTTTCATGAACTTCTTTCTTAGCTTTCTGTTTCTGTGCCCTTTCTGCATAGATTCCACGTTCCCTTTAACTCCATACTAAATGGTGCCTTCTTCCTTCCTCTCTTTACATCTCATTGTTGAGGATAGGGAGGCTTAAACTAACTAATAAACTAATAAACTAACTTCATTCGCGTCAATTCTTGCAGATGTTTTCGTACTTGTTTTCAACTCTTAAGGGTTATCTCAAGCATTGTTACGATTGCTACATCCTGATTGTGTGGTGGCATTTTTATTATTGCACTACTCATTAATATATTGTACTCTGACCGTCAATTGTGAGGGACTGCAACCTGGAAACTTGCTCCTCGTTATCAAGGCAAGTGACGCGCCGCTGTACTACGATGTCATTTATGCCTCTTAAATGGTTTCTTTTCTTCTTTAAGTGGCTATCAGTTATCTATATCACCTAAAGATTATTTTATTGCATTAATAGTTATTGAAGGGCTCCTTCTGATACGTATTCATTATTTTTGCAGGGGATGATCATTATGAATTAACAATCTTTTTTGTAATATTTGATTATTAATTTTTAAAATTTGTTTTGATGATTTACTTTCGGAAACCTAAACTCTCTTCTAGACAGTAAACGATGCTACAAAAATATAATTATTGAGTTCGTGAAAGTGAATGAAGGTGGCTTTTAGTTGTTCGGTGCAAACTGCACTAGTTTTTTGTAAGCCTTATCAGGTCAAATTTATCTCTTAGCTTTCCGGAGACTCGGCTGTGGATCTATTCCCTTCTTAATTAAATGACCATTCCTCTGATGTTCTCTTCTATTTTGCGGTGTTGATGTTTCTTAGGTACGTAATGAGAACTATGCGAGTTGTTTGTTGCTTTTAGCGGTGGAAGTTGAAATATTATTCGTTAGTTTTCATTTTGCGATATTTTTTGTATTCTTCCGAGGTGCCAATTCATTGAGATTTTTGTGTAGTTCGCCGTCGATGTTTGGTGTTTTCATACAACCTTTGCTGGATAGTGAGCCTGCATGTATCTCTCATGTTCTTATGAAGATACTGCTCTGGTTATAGTACTTACATTATGCATGAAACCTCATTTTAGAACGTCTAAATAGGTCAGTACGTTAGGTCTTGTGACATTAAGTTCGCTTTATATTGACTACACACAAAGATATCTCGAGATGCGCACAATATTAAAGTTAGTAACGCCGCTCGGCACATAATGTTCCATCATTATAATCGCTCTCGTTTTGTATTTATTACCATTTATTTTGAGCTTATCTAAATAATTATTACCTAGTTCTAATTTGCATAATAATTGGTACGATTAGCGTTTTGTTATCAGGCGATAGTTGGAGTGGTGCTGCTGTTTTCTCATCTGTGCTGATGAAGCTGCTGAGGATCCTTTAGTTGCTGGCCCATTGTGTCGGCTGTGTGATGTCTGCGGGACAGGAACGTAGGAATCAGGCGTGACCAAAATCAATGTGTTGCCTATGTCGGTGCGTTGAGAGTTTTTGCATGAATTTGACGCTGAAGTCGATCTCCATTTTTGTTCAACTTGGAGACTAGAGTTTGCCACAATTTGGAATTGGGTATGACAGTTTCTTTTTTCTACAGTACAGCTGATAATAACGAAACTACCAGAAAATCAAACAAGAGCCGTAACAGCATCACCGAAGCACCATCTCCGACATTTGGGCAGCAGCAAAAGCACCGGCGGCAGCGACGTCAATAGCTGGAGCAAGTGTGGAGCGTGTCTGCGGTGTCAAAAGTATTGGCTCGGATTGGTGTTGAAGAGCCCATCATCATGAAAAAGCCTTCAGATAATGACTAGCTCGCTTGTTGCTGCTTTAGCCTAATTGCAGTAGTCAAGTGTACGAGATATTGCTGCTCTTACTCCAACTCGCCGACCGGTCCGTCTACTCAATCGCTTTGTTCTTCTTCAGAGGCAACCCTGCTGGACATATATGAGGCTACATCGCAGCCCTGCCTCTGAATAAGGCGGAATTCTGTCGCGCTTGGGCGTAGTTGTTAATTTCACGTGAAAAGCCCTCCGTCACTGCCATTCTAGTACGGCTGGAAGTATTGCAAGTTGTATTTCTTTTGCGTTTTCCTTCCAATTGATGTACTGAGTTCAATTCTAGTCCGTTGTGGAATTTTTACGTCTGCACTTTTTGAATAGAGTTTGTATCTTGTTCTTTTTCGTGTCTCGATGTTAGCCACGTTTAACCTCGTTTGCTTGGTATTGAAAAAATAGAATTGGTCTGAACAAGAAATAAATGCCTGTGCTAGGTGTTGATAACCCCCACGTCGCTCATGGTGTAATATCACTGTTATTGTGCAGCACATTCGTTGATGATCATGTCACTGTTTTTAATATTTTTAGGAATAATGGGAAAAGGATTGAGTTTCACGCTGTGTTACCCGTGTTCATTGGGAGTTTTAAGGAGTTTATTTTGAACCCGATTTTTGTGTCATCTTCACCGCAACCTACTGCCGATGACTCATAGTTTCTACATTATCCATTTATGGTCTTTATTGTTGTGTAAAGTATACCCCAAAGTAGTTAAGTGTAAGGGAGTAAAATCCCCTCAGGGGGATACAATTATTGTATCTATGGGAATTAGCTCTCCAAGGGGGACAATGTGAGGGCCCGAGCTAAGTAAGCCTTCCTTTTTGTTGAAATAAAATGTTTTTGTTATGTTAAGGACCACCTTTTTTCGGTTCACTGCTGTCCTGTTCTTCAGCACCTACTACTTTTCTCTTCAACTTTGGTCTTGTTTCATGATCTTCTTTCACAACTTACTGTTTCTATGCCTTTCTGCGTAGATTCCGCGATTCCTTAACTCCATACTAAAAGGTGCCTTCCTCCTTCCTCTCTTTGGATCGCATTTGTTGCTGGGTAGGGAGGCTAAAATTAACGACTAATCTAATCTAATGGAGTAAAATTAATATTCTCCACTGGCCTCATAATATATGCAGCAATACACAGAGCATCAATAAGCTGACTCATTTCGACTTCGCTAGCTGTTGCTTTGTGGGGCTGCCAGGAACTCAAGTATAGTTATCGAAATGTCTCAGCTTGTACATGTAGCTTACATTCATCATAAGGTATATTTTGTGATTTTTCTTCTCATACTAACTTTTTGACGTATGTTTTTACTCGTAATTCGTCATGTTTTGTCGAATTTTTGCCGCAATTTTTCTATTCTGTAACCTTCATCCCGCAAAAATAACTCGAAAATTATCAAGAAATATTTTTGCCCTCGTATGGCCCAAGTTCTTCGGCGACAGTCGAAGTTTTCAGCAGAGTTTTGAAGTCTTCTTTTTTTTACTTGAGGTTTTGTAACCGGGACGATTTTGTAAAACGTAGTTTAAGTGAAGAAATTGTGCGTTGCCGAATAATTCAAAAGGACTCAAGTTTGAAGTTCAAAAAGATGTTTGTGCGGGCGTGCGTTTTCATCAAGGCTCAATATTTTTGATCAAGGCTCAAACTTGTAATTTATCTTAATTTTTTCAGTACAATTAGTTATTGTTTCTTTTCTCCCCGTCGTCTCCCATTTTTTTCCAATTGTGAATTATTTTCGTATGGTCATGCTACTATTTTTCTGGTACTGATAATGTTCACAACGGTTCCATATTAATAAATTGGTCGCGTTTCGGTTACAAGTATTTGATTCCTGAAATGGATGGCGAGGATTGTTTAACGTGGGCTTTTTCATCTTTTTATCCCCTGGAGTAAGAATAGAAATGTTGCACGCATCGAGAGCTCACCAATTTTCTGTACCTCGGATTTGATAGTTGTCATTTTTTGCGGGATTTTGTTGGAAGCTTTTTCGGAGGTGTTTGCAGGAAGCATGACAGTTACTCGCGTGGCCATCTCTTATCCCGGCTTTTATATAGACCGCTGGAGTGCCTGGAGACTGTAAGAAAAAAAAAAAACTGGCGGCTCACATGCAAAATCGTCCAAATTGCGCCCATTTGAGGCAGATTAAAAATTGAGTCCATTCCGGCCACTTGATATTCCCGCGGTGTAGAGCCTATTGGAGGACGCCCCTCCCGCGCCGCCTCGTTACTGCAACTTTTAGTCCGCATATCTCGGCAAAATTCTCACTTCCCTTGCGTGCGAATTCGTAATTCCGTTCCTTTCTTTTGTGTTACCTCCGCTCAGAATTAAAATGAGGCTCGCAGTTTCAAAATAAGTGAAAAATAACCTGGGGTATTATACTTATAATGTATTTTCAATCGTTCTTTCGAATTTGAATGGAAATATCTCATTTAATTTCAAAGGCACAGGAAAAAAATGCAAATGAATTGAAATACTTTATTTTATGCTATTGATGTTCGTTACTTGCATTGCCAGTAAATATGTTCCAGGCGGAAACGAATTCCTGGCGACGAATGGTCGCCATTATCTGGCAAGTCCTGTAAAAACCATAGTAAATCAGGAAAGTATGGTCTTAGTCTTACTAATGTCTAATTTATTGCGTGGGCTGCAAAATACCTCTCGGAATTTCGCTAGGAAGATGTAGTTTAGTGAGGTGCGTTTGACTGGGAGTATATTTGAGCATGTTTGTCCAGTATGTTTGAGTTGAGCGTGTTTATCCAGTTTGTCCGGACGTAAACAACTGCTGTCCAGGCTGTGATTTATCACGACACAGCCAACATTGCGCTCAGGGTTTGTCCCTGGAGCCGTAGGGCGTTCGAAACATTATCTCCGCGCTTCTTTGTGAGTGTGTCTCGATTCAAACTCGTCGTGTGTTTCTCTGTTGAATTGTACGTCGTTTTTCAATTTCTGTTTTTGTTCATTTTTCATTGAACGTATGTTCTTTCATTTTCGTCAACGTCGTTTGTTCTAGACAATTTTTTCATACCTGGAGGTTTATCTTGCTTGCGCAATAAATTGACTAGGAAAGAACTAGCGCTGTGAAATTAAAAACATTTAGTTCTAACGTTTTGGGCCTAGGCTTAGTTTCAATGAATTCTGTGGAGATGTAAAATAGTATTTAGTTGAAATTCACACTGAAGGTTTTATGTTGTAATTTTAAAATCGAAAGCCCAAAAAAGACAATTTTTTAAAAAACTAAAGAAGGCGCACTAAACTAATCAATTCATTCTAGGGAAACACCGATGTTCCTCTTAGTTGAAAAGCAGTTCTTGGAGAAAGGCGGAAAATATGCGTTCAAATGTCCTAATCAAATATTAAAAAGCAGTAAGGAAGAGGCAATAAAATTCCTAAAAAAAAATTACGATGTCATAAAACAAGTATTCGAAAAATATTGAACTACACAAAAATCTTTTTGGAGAAGATCTACACTAACTGCTTGTAATTTTTAGTTGGTGAGAGCTCAGCGTGTCATTCTAGGAAGGTTTCATTTTAGGTATCTATACACATACTCTGAAATACGACGTCAAATTAAATTGTGCACGAATAAAATATTTTGAACTGGCTGTTGATACTTCAATTGATTTCTTTATTGCTGCGTTCTCGAATACTGAAGTGAAACGGAGAACCTTACATTCTACCAGGTCGGTGACTTCATCCCGCATGCTCAGTTACTCCTGTGTGTTGTGCTCGGTGGGCTGAGCCGATTGACTGTGATGTACACATGTTGCGCAATGCTGGAGTTATAAATTACGGAAGATCACTCGCTTTCTAGAACTACTTCATTGAAATGAAATTTTGAACTACTTTTGCGGTTATTTATTAAAATAATGCTTGAAGAAATTTGCGAATAAATATTGTTGCGAAACTAAAAAGCTCTGAATTAAACTGTTCAGACCGCTGACTAAGTATCGAAAAGCACTGAAAATATGAAAAGTATTTTGATTTATTTCAGTGGAAGGTGAAAGAATATTTAGCAGAAATTTTTTGATTGACCAAGAAATTATTGCTGGAAAAAACACTTGAACTGAAGGATTTCAGGAACAGGAGTCCATTCTGAAGGTCGTCACAAATGAAGCATACTCTGAGAACTGGAGGGAAAAAGCGCTCATGAATTATTTATTTTTAGGCGTTTTAAACAGAAACGAATTCCTAGGCCTCTGTTTGCTTTCAGTATACGGAGATATAAAATTAAGACCGATGCTCACTGCGAGGAAATTCAAAAGATTTGCTTTGTTCTGACTTCCTGGAGGGTAAATATTAGTGTCAAGTAATCAAATACTGAACGATAAAATTCATCTAATGCTCGCATTCTATTAGAACGTAGATGTCGCAAACGCGTAACGCTTGTGTAAAATTACACAGGAGCTTGAGAGAGATAATTTTACAGTTTTCGTAAAAAGTATCAAAATATGTGCCAGTGTAGGACTAGAGAGACGAGCCCTTTCTCAAGCCTACAAGCTTTCTTATACCTGACGAGTACTGCTGTTTATCATTTCGGTAAATAGAGTTTTATTATTATGTCAGTTATTTTCATTCTATGTTGTTTTTCATGTGCGTGAACGACGCATTTTAATTCGTAGTTTTGAAGTATTATTCATTGGGTTATTGCGAGCAAAAATTAGTGTCCATTAGCTGGTCGGAACATTGATGAAATGAAATTCTCGTCCCAGCTATGTAAACACTCCTATTGCGAATTTGTATGCTGTGTGTCCCGTCTGTCTGCACTTAGCTCAAGAACCTTCTTGGTTCGGTTTTTATTTTTTATCCCTTTATTCGTTAAAATGAAATTTTAAGACAATACAATAGTTACTCCACCTGTTTTAGCTGGTGTGAAACCATGTTATATCAAAAACGGCAGTCGCATGACGACTCGGTATCTATCGACTGTGTGCGTTTCAAAATTTCGTCGTGTCTGCGTTACGTACTCTAGTTTTGTGAGTTCGTGCTAGTTGTTAGTTCCCGTAATCTTTTGTGGGCTTGTGTGTTTCTGAACATCAATGCTTTAGTAGAGAAAGGTTGAGATGCTTCTGCTTAGAAATAGCTTCAAAGTGTGCGTACCCATAGCGCATTGGTTTAAGTTCAATTTTAGTCGCGTGACGCAAGTATTGGACCTACTCGTACTGTTCTTACCGTGCACGCAAAGTTGTGTGCGTGTAACGCGAGTCCTGCACGAGATAAAGCAAGTATTGCTGGAACTCAACTCTTCAGAGGGTATATAACGATTACATCTAAGGAATTAGCGCTTCCAGGGGAAGATGTGAGATCTCTAGGTGGAGGTTAGGCAAGTCTTTCTTTTTTTTGTAATGAAATAGATTTTTTGCTTTCCTACGGAGCATATTTTTTTGGTTCACTTCTGCCCGTTTTTTTTGGCCCCTTCTGCTTCCTACTTCAACTTTTTATTATTTTTATTTAATTCATTCGTAACTAGCTATTTCTGTGCTTAGAGGTTTTATATGGGAACATACTTTGTGCCCAGATTCCCCATTCCAGTGATTTCAAATCAAATGCTGCCTTCCTTTTTTTATCTTTTTGGAACACCTTTGGTGTGGTTGGGCGTAAATAAACAAGCACAATAATGAAAATATCTTAATTAATGAAATTCTACTTTGTAGTCATGCATGTAGGTCTTCGAAGCTTTTCATTACTTTGAGCAAAAATTTCATTTACTAAAACTGAATTTCCATTTTTACATGCATATATGGTAGGGCTGGAAATCATTTTTGGAGCTAAAGTTCGTCTGGCTTGCTGTAAAGAGGGAAAGTGGAGGGGAGGACAGGGGCTCGTTTCCACTATTTTAAATTAATGTTATTCATATCTAAACATGGAAATTCTAAATAGTGTATTATGTTATACCCGCACTTGCATGTGTTGGTTACCATTAGTGTTGTTCGCTGGAACGCTCTGTATTACAAGGGTCTGTCTATGAATAAAGTTCAGTAAGAGCATGCTTTAATACGACATTCGAGCGTGGCAAGCTTTCTATTTGTTGCACTTAACGTCACAATTACTCGTAGCATATTTTAAGTGCCTACCACTGAACGTCTGTGAAACCTGAATTTTTTAATACTGCATTTGCGTGGCCCGGCGCTCCATTAGTTGTAATGACAGCCTGCGGCGGCAGCACCGCGGAGAAAGCATGTGCTCACAACTGAGTGCTGCAGTCTCACTTCTTCGCTCATTTCTTCACCTGCTCCGTCGAGACCTGCAAAAGAAATGACGCGTCTATGTATTATCGTACAGAATGTTCTGCTCAGCCGGGACTTCTAAAATATAGTTCTTATTTTTAAATTTGTCAAAGTTTATGCTCTATGTGAAATGTTTAACCCTGCTGAGTTTTAGTTGCATCGATATCGGTAAGACAAAGTTGATCGGAAAAGAATTATTTTATGTTCGTATATTGCGTTCGATTGCTCAGTATAGCTGGCCTCTGTATTAGGTGGCACTCTCGAGGTAGAATTATTTGCAACGATTTTTCAGTGACTTTGATGGATGAGGTTTATTATTGCAGTCGGATGAGTTTTTAAGAAGTGGAACTAGAACATTTCTTTCCAGTGTGGAGTGGGCATTCGATGAAATTTTTGTAAGCCTTTTTTTATTTGTCCATTTTAGAATTGATTATTCTTTACTGATGTTGTACTATGTTTTACTAAGAATCAAGGTTTGGTAATTTTCTCACTATCCTTTACAGAATAGAGGTACTTGACACTCGTTTAGTTTCAAAGAAATATTATCTGTAAACATTATGGAGTTTTGTTATAACATTTACTGAGACGTTACGTAAGTTAAAAACTCAGTTGAATGTAATCTAATCTGTTTATAGCATTTGAACAACAACGTTTGGGAGATGAGATGTATGAGGCTAACTGTACGAGTGCGCGGGAGATGAGGCTTTGCTCGTTGACGTACATATACTCTATGCTCGAACTACAGTTATCTTACACATTGCCAGTGCGTTGCGACAATGCGGAATTAGTCAAAGTGTGCTTTCGTGGGACTATTCGCGAAATGTTCCATAGGTAGTTGATGTTCTTCTTTGGAACTCTTTTTACTCTGCGGGGGCTGTGGTACGAGTGACATTTCATGTGCATAGCCTGTTGCTCTAGGGCTGTATGTCTTACTGAGTTCCATTGCCACCTACGGTCGAATATCCTTCTTAAGTACTTATTTTAGAATTTTATGTTTTGTGCTTGTGTTGCTTTACCAGCTGTCTTCATACGAGTGGTATTTTTCTCGTTTTTTACGTTTGTGTTTTTTTTTACTACTTGAGTTTCCGTGTCCTGTCGATCCTATTTTCGTGACGCAAGAACTGGCGGCCGCTGCATGAGGTCTTTTAAACCACCGCGCACAAGCTTTTTCTCATTTTTTTTAGCCTCACATTTACAGCATTCCTGCGTAATCTCTCATGGTATCTTCAAATGATTTTCAAACTTTAGTCATGGTCTTCGCGGTCTTTGGTCTGCTTTTTATGAATTGTTTGCAGGTACTGTGTTGAGTTAAAGCAACATCTATCATATACAGATGTTGTTGTTTTTGTTAATCGCTACACTATAGCGATTCTTTTCTGCAGTATAAATCCTTTTTAGGGGTTATATCCTCATAGCGTATATTTGAAAATGGCAAGTCTTTGAGAACAGTAATTTAATAATTCATATTGGGAGAGTATTGGTTGACGCGGCCACAAAATTTTTTCCTCGTTACTCGTCGTCGAAGACTCGGTATGTGACCACACAAAGTGAGGAGTGGTAATGAGCCAAATGGCTTAGAAAGTCCTTATGACGGAGTGAAAAGGAGCAATTGAGTGACGCAATGGATCCGGCCGCTACCAAGAGCGGCAAAATAAATTTTATCTCAAGAAAGCGGCGTTTCAATGAACGATGGCAGACTCGTAAGTGATCTGTTACGGTTAATTCGTTTTATGCTGGCAATATTACTAAACAAATGCGGAGGATTTTGCTCAATTTTCATTTCATGTAATTGCAAAATGAAAAGATCAAGTCAATTGGGATTGACGCCGGTCAGTCAATGTCTTTTATTTGAACACGACGTCTAAATTTATACCTATACTTAAAAGGCAAGTAATTGTAGTGCTGAATTTTATTTTACTTTGTATACTTTGAGAACGCACTGCAAATTTT
Organism: Morinoia aosen; assembly: GCA_030386875.1. Taxonomy (NCBI): domain Eukaryota; kingdom Metazoa; phylum Arthropoda; class Malacostraca; order Amphipoda; family Talitridae; genus Morinoia; species Morinoia aosen. The sequence continues at coordinate 11,371,076 of CM059562.1, forward strand.
AGAAATGGGTTGAGTTTGGAGCCGGTAATTGAGTTCTGGCCTTATTTGCAGATGATAACTTCGTGTTGGTAAGTTAATTTCGGGGTTGAAATACTAAGTCTTTTTTAATTGCTGACTCCCCTCAGGGGGATATCACTATTGTATCTACGGGAATTAACGCTCGCAGTGGGAAAATATGAGGTTTCGAGCTGAGAGATTGGTAGACTTTTTTTGTTGAAACATATTTTTTTGTTATGTTAAGGACCATCTTTTTTCGCTTCACTGCTGTCGTGTTTTTCAGCACCTACTACTTTTTCGATTTTATCTTGTTTCATGAACTTCTTTCTTGACTTACTGTTTCTATGCACCTTGTGCATAGATTCCACGTTACCTTATCTCTATACTAAATGATGCCTTCCTCATTTTGGAACGCCTTTGTTGCGGTTAGGGAGGCTTAAGCTAACATCTAATCTTTCAATTGTTGAGAAAGCAGGCATTTTGAATCAGTCATCACTCGTTCGAGACACACTCTGTGCTACAAAGCATCGTTGAGAGTTTGCATGGTTGAATGTGCTCGTTTGAGTGTTCCGTGTGTATTTCTTAGTTTAAATCAGTAAGAATTTTAGTTTGATTTCGCAGTACTGCAATACCAGTACTGGTACCCTTCTGCCTCGCCTCCCTTTAGTAATTAAATTTTTAGTGTGAGGCAGCGGTGAGAAAGAATTCACATTTTAATACTATCAGTATTGGAATAAATCAAGATTTCATAGATCGTGCGTCATTTTCGATAGCGCTCTATTTAAGTTTAAATAATTTGAGGGACTATGCTTAGTCTATCTATAACGTCACAGCCAGTTCGTGCGGCCTCGTCTAGGCAAAGACAGTTTGTAGGAGGACCGTAGGACACGGCGACCTGTTCGGTTTGTGGCGAGTGTTGGAGGCGCGCATCTGGCGAGGTGGTTGTGCAGTCACGACTGCTTCGGGCAACCGCAGGGAATGTTGTGCGCCGACGCCCCGCCCTCTACGCTCACACACACATTAGCCCGGGGCTTCAGCCGTGCCTGCGCTCTTTCTGCTATTTTACTTTGTTTCCTGCTGGAAATCGCTTGGCGATGCCAACTGTGAAAGCCATGAGGATTGTAATGAACAAGAGCTAGGTTTATATTTCCGGGTTTAAAAACGAGAAGATTGAAGCCATGTGAGTTATTTTCTTTCTTTGGCTATGGATATCTGCATCTAGTCGGCGGCAGTATTTTGATTGGACGAGTGCGTTTTTTGGTAGACGATTATATATCATGAGGAAAGGCTTTAGCGAAATAATCTAATGTGGTACTGAACGTTAACATTCATATTTCAAAAAATGAATTAAAATTCGTGTGAAAATATGGTAACACACTGAGCAAAGTGTACTGGTTGGGTTGTCGTGCTTCTCGAAATCATTAATGAAGTTTTAGAAACGTCGGCACATACAGAATGAGAGGACGGGCTAGGTCTACATTCGTTGAAGAGTGACGAAGCGATGTAGTTCCTGTTGTTTCATTGCAACCTGACGAAGAGTAAGTTATGTCTTTTACCTTTCTTCCTGCTGGAGGAGAAAGAAGGAATACAACACAAGGGAACCAGCAGAAGGTATCCAGCAAATTAAGAATATAGCAAAAGAAATCTGGTTTAAAAGGAATCTTGCTGAAGAAATCCAGAACAAGAGTAATCTAGCAGAAGGAAGAATCCAGCTGAAGGAGGAATCCAGCAAAGGTAATTCATCTAAAGGAATCCAACGAAGAAGGAATTTTGCAGAAAGAACCTAACAAAGGCCCTCTGGACCGATTACAGAACCGTTTGAGACTATCTCGCGCTGAAAGAGACCGAAGTTATGTGAAAGTGGGCAGGTGCTTCAGCGGTTGTTGTTTTATGATCTGGCTTGAGTGAACAACGTGAGTTTTCTGCAAGGCAATGTTCGGTCACGAGTGGGGGGACTCGTATAATAAAAAATCGTACGTTTGCCTCCAAGTTTTATTGTGTCATTTGGGTAAACCTGAATGAGAATTTTAAATAAAGCAGCATCGAGTTTTGAGAGGTCAATCTGGTTTTATTTCAATACTTTATCACATCCGTAGTTTTTTAAACATCTGAGGGATCATTAGAAATTATGATTGACTTTCATTCTGACCAAACAATTTGCCATGTATGTTGTAAATTTTTCTCTATCTATAACTGCAAATCAAAGTTTGGGAAGAATGAAAGTGTTCTGTTAATTTCAAAGCTTGCTTACAATTTATAATTTATGTTTGAATACACGTGATAAAGATCGTCGATAAAAGTAATTTGCACGTGTGAAGTTATCGATTATAATTTTGGAAGTTAAACCGTTTAAAGCGCATAAGGACACTGACGAAATTTAAGGTATTACAGATATCTTCTATCCTCAGTGCTAATATATATTAGTAACATTTTTATGATATATTTACGAAGTAAGGAGTGTCATCCTTTTCTCGAATGATTCCCTAATACATGTCAACGAAAGGAAGCGTCAAAAAAATTTCGTGTTGTACCCTAGATCAAGAATTCTGCATTGTCCTCTTGTCCCTTTTTGTGTTTTCTACTGGAGTCACTTCAAGCCTGCTCAGCAATGAATTTTAAGCAGATATATATATATATATATATATATATTTTGCTTGCTTTATACATATATATATATATATATATATATATATTGTAAATTTGGTTTAAACGAGGACTCAACGTGATAAAAAGTCAGTGTTTCATCTCTTTGGTTTCCCGTGTTACGGACGACGTCGTGCCGTCCGGGTATCGTTCAAAACACCATCACCTTCGACAAAGGTAGAATGTGAGAATTTGGGAGAAGATATTTTAGAGGAGGAGAGTCGAGGAGTCCTTGATTATCTTGCGGTGACATCTCCTTGGTTCGCTGACCGTCAAACTGAAGATTTTAGGCAGTGATTTGGCGTCCCAAAGGTCGCCTAACTTCGACGTCCCGGGCCGACTCGCCGCTAACTTTTGTCCGGCTCCCTAGCCATCACAACACAAGCTTCCTTTCTTCGCGGCTTTTGTCTCGGCCGCGGTTTGTCTTTTTTGGGCCTCCATGACCGGCCTCCACTTGTCATTTCTGTCGAGAAGCGTCTATACGTGTCGCCGGCTTGCAGGGAGGAATGGTTCATGTTCCAGAGAGGAGAGATCATTCGAAGTGTATTTTGCTGGGGAAGCGTTTCGTTACTACATCAGGAGAGTTATTATTGTACCGATTTTTCATTGGTTCGTCGAGTAAATGGTTAACTTATTTACTTATCTGTATGAGAATGGTTCAGTCTCCTTGATGAATCGCAGTCCAAATGAAATTATCTTGTGTAATTTATTGTTTGTTCAACATATATACTAAATCGTATGTGTACGTAGCCAAATTGTATATTTAAATTTGGTGCTGCCTATTTATGCTTTTGAAAATTTGTTCCATTCAAAAAGCCAGTAAAACGCTTTGAGCGCGCAACTTCGGCAACGGAGGGTTCTCGCACGTCAAAAGAAAACAAATTTCCTGGATGCATAGAAAGCCTAAATATTAGGCCTAAGCGGTACACAAACTGCTTAGTTGAGTGGGTTTCTTGTTTGCGCTTTCTCCCCGTTGTTGTCCATAGAATATCCGGGCTTCAACCTCCTCTCTCCGTCCGCATTATAGTTGCTAACGTACGGTCACGCAAGTGCACTGTCTCGACATCGAAATTTTCTAAGTTGTTCAAAAGCGTAATACAGGATAAGTAAAAATACGGATCGTACTTATTTCCACATGTGCGAACCGTTGAAGGTAATCCTATAATCATTGAGAAAGTGTCAGGCGATTAGATATGTGCTGATTCAGTAACGTATTGGTAGTTTTCGAAAGTGAGCGACCAATTTATAACAGTGTTATTTCTCTTACATTTTTGTCTCCCTTGAGCATATTATTCAAAATTTTACATAGGTATCGCAACCGCTGGATTGTACGAGCGAATATCTTCATCGACTGGTTGAAAAGATTTTATTTTTAGTTCAATTAAATTATTCACTTCTTCATTAGTTTTTTCAAAGGAAAATAATTCTGCTAAAGAAAACCGAACGTATGTGCTTTATAGCTAGATAAAACTGAATGTTGCCAGAACACTTTTTTAAAACTTAAGGAATTTACAGGGGCTTGAAACTTCGATGTGGGGATGCGAAGCCATTACTCACAAAGGAGGTTTCTTTGGCGGGTCAGCTTTGTTTCCTTATATGTGCAGTCTTCATATTTGAACATTTGTAAAACATACATTGAGTAGAATTTTATGACTCAGTGTTTTTCGGTGTTTCATCGGCATTTAATGTCATGTGTATCTTTTTGTATCACAATTTCACGTATTTGTCGATTCACCAGGTTGGTTATGAACCGCTATAAACTGCCTACCATTTTTGTTCGTCCTGCTCAGATAAGTTTACTTGTACTGGAACAGCTTTTTCGATGAGACTCACACAACCACTGTGATTTAAATGTTTTTCGGTTGGTCATATTTCACTTTTTTCTGACACACACGTCAAATCGACTGCAGTCTGTTTTGCGATCAGGTGTGTTCGTGCTAATACTTAGCTTTACTTATGCCGTTGTGCTTTTTTTCGCTCCAATTAACTCCATGTCCTCGACGCTTGCAAGTTTTGGCCATAAGCTCATGCCATGCCTCTCTTTCGTGTCCTGAAATGCGTCGGTACTCGAGATGAGTTCTGCCAAGGTTTGCTCTCCATGTTTCATTTCAGAGATAACCAGGAGGAGGTTACGTTTTTTTATATTCGTATATTGGCTGCGATTCCCTTGAAACGTTCTGGACAATTTGCTTCTCATATATCGCAATTTAGTCCGATAAATTTTTAGGCTAGTAAACATTTCACATTATTGATTCTGCTGTCCCCCAAATATTTATTCTTGCTTTACAGACCTTTATTTATTATACTGTCACGAGCATGTCAAACTAACCAGAGCAGCTGTCTGCTCCAATTGGGGTCTGGGCAAAAATTCCTTGCATTACAAATTTTTCAGGTGTAACATAGTTTGAGGTGAAAAATCTTCATCTAACAAAGAACCAGGTTCCCCTCTCATGCGCCGTCATGGTACAAGGATCAGGATCGCGAAAATACTAAACGCGTAAGTGGGTACCTCAGATGTTTGTGTTGTGGTGATTATACAGTTGAGTTAAAATCCCGCTTGGTTTGGTCTTACTAAAACTAACATGCGACGTTGAGCAAATTTTGTCGAGTTGTTCGGTGGCAGTAGCCGCCTGGCAGTTGAATTCAAAAGTTGGTCACTTCTCTGGCCCTCAGTTCAGCTCTATGGTGCCTCTCCCATGAAATGTTAAAATCGCTCTGTTCGTAAATGGCTAGCATATGTTGTAGTTGATTTCAGGAATTGTTTACCCCTCAGGGGGATACAACTATTGTAGCTATGGGAATTAACGCTCCTAGGGGAAAATGTAAGGTCCTGAGTTGAGAGTTTAGCAGGCTTTTTTTTTTGATGAAATAAATATTTTGTTTTTGTTTTTTAGGGACTTTCTTTTTTTGGTTCACTGCTGAGCTGTTTTTCAGCACCTCTGAATTCCTTTTTCAACTTATATCTTATTTCATAACTGTTCTTCTTCTTGTTGTTGTTCTATGCGCACGGGATCCTTTGCGGGAACACCCTTTTGTGCATAGATTCCGCGTTCCCTAAGCTCCGTACTAAATAGTGCCTTCTTTCTTTCTCTCTTTGGAACGCCTTTGTTGCACTTAGGAAGGCTTAAACTAACATCTAATCTAATCTGTGAGCCATGTTAGTGCGCGCTAACTGAGCTCAAGGTTGCCTCGTCATAGCTTGTGTTGCTCGGTGGAGCGACGCGCTTTCGGAAGTGGTGGAGCTGACGACACTCCTGGGACCGGCGGTTGCTTTCATATCCCATCCGGGCAGCGCGCGCCGCCCTCGGGAACACAGGAGTAACATTAGCTCAGCAAATAAGGAAGTTTGCGCTTTTTGATCACCGACGGATGCCCTTAGTTAGTTACCACATGGCCCTAGGGACTGCGCTGTACATGGCCCTTTCCCATGTTCGTATGCTGTAGTCAATGGTCTCGGGAGATGAGCTTCCCCTCTCGAAATGTTTGTATCGAGTGTGTTGCTGAGCTTCGACGTTAATTTTTTTCTGCAAATCTGCTATGGTATCTGAGAAAGTTTTCGGTACATACACTAGCAATAATTATTTATAATTCAGTTCGATGTTGTGATTTCGAAAGTGAATGTGTAAGGAAATGTCAAATTTGGTGAACGTTGTTAGGGTCTTCTTGAGACTAGAGGCGTGCATGCATAATTTGGAAGTATTTTACTGTTTGTCAAGTTTTGATGCAATGCAAATCATATATGAATGAAATTAAGGTAGACTTAATTGTATTTCTGTATCAGAAATTCGTTGCGCTAATTCATCACTATATTTTACTCATTCATAGCCGGTTGTCTTTTGATTTGCAGTTTTGGTTCGCCGTTTTCTTTTCTATAGCTCGCCTGTCCTCGCGCGTTGGACCTCTAGCACGCCTCTCCGAGTTGAGCCCCAATCTTCGATCTTGTTTAACTTTGGGCCAGAACAAAGAATTTTTAACATCTTCGTATCAGATTTGGTCGACGGTATGGTTGGATATTTGAATTTGAGATGGATGAGCTCTGCAAACTTGAGCAATATTGTGACCGACGCAGCGTTATTGGTTGGCGCCGCTGTGGCGGTTCTATTTGCATGATCAGCTTGGCCAAACTAGGCCTATTTTATAGGGACGCCGTGTGATACATGCGCTACCGATTGAGTTAGCTCTGCAAACTGAGCATTGTAATGCTATCACGAGAACTCACTTGCTTGTGTCGACGCAGGATTGAGTTGGGGATGCCATAACTCAGTCTCTAAATGGCATTTTTTTATGTTGCCACCAGCATTGCAAATTGCTTTTGCATTCCTCGGTATTTATCATTTTGTTATACGATCCATAAAAAATGAGCTGGTTATTATTAATACTTTAAAGTCCCTGGCGGAAGCTTGGAAGAGGGATAAAAAGGAAGCGTATATGTCAAGAAGGTGCGAGGAATTTAAGCTTCATTCAGTAAATAAGTGACAGCTAAGTTGTTCTCTCTACCGTCATTTATCCTTTTAAAATAATGCTACATAATATGCGTAAAAGACTACCTTCCCTTCTCATAAAAACAGTTGGCCAATTTCAGCGCTGCTTCTTTGCCATACCTTTAACATTTGAACTGCCCTCAACAGGATGTGCCCCTCTCCCCTCCTTCCCCTTAATCCCATGTGCCTGCTATCGATGGTCACGGCATTGTTAGAGTTCATGTCGCTGCATATCTCCGAGTGTCCGGTGTCGGGCTCGATTGTTTCTTGATCAGACCAGCCAGAAGTTTTTACGGCATGCCAGCGTCTTATCATGCTTGAAAGCGACCTTGCTCAGGCATTATCTGGCGAGCTTTGTGTTCTTCGGATTATGTAAATAATTCATCGAGCGAATAGAGCTGTTCGATGACCCACAAAGACATCATTATCCCGAGCTTGAGCTGCCTACCCAAACTTAAAATATAGTAGAAGGCTTAACACTCTTCTAAGAGCATGAGTGTCTTACTCCACTGTATTCCTCATCATCCAAAGGTCATCACGGTCTGTTTCTCTGCTACACAAAGCCTTCTTAATGAACGCTCGGTAGCTCCTAAAGTTTATCGCTATCCTAGAATGAGGCATTAGGAAATAATTTGTGCCTTGAAATTTTTTGCCTCGATGAAAGGTTTGGCGTGGTGCGCTGAGCATCGAAGCGGATCGATCTCATGAGAGGAATTTGCGTCCCAAGTTTTGGGTTTAGGAGTTAACTTCCGAGCTCTGGCCTGCTGTATATTTTCTGTTGTTCGGCTTGTTAATGCTGAGTAAAGTTGATATGGGACTAGTACTTGCTTTAGAATGGAAGTTTCTGGTTCATTGCTTCATGACATTTTGTGGAATTGATGACGTTTAAATTAGAGTTGCAATGAATTTGAAAGGTACATGCTAAATGAAATATAAAAATGTGCATAGTACAGTATTGCAGTTTGAAACTTAATACCTATTTAATAAACATTAACTTGTTATTGTTTCTATCGCCTTTTTCAAAGCAGCTACATTATACAGTCTGATGTACTCGGACTCGTAAAAATTCAAAGTTTCTATTCAACACGAGCTAATCACGAAGCATTACAAACCTTGTTAATTTTTAAGTATCTTGAAATGATTTCAGTTTTTATTCTTAGTGCGTATAATTACTTACGCTAAATACAAGTTAATTTTGAAATTGCTTTAGTATATGAGGCCCGTGAGAAAATTATCAGCGAAAGTTGTGAGCTTCATAAACAAGATGTTCAAATCTCACCTCTAACAACTTTAATATTAACGCTGAAAAATGCTTCGTCAATTCTGGTTTCTAAGCTTCAGCTAGGTGGTGTTTTCTGTTGGCTACATTGCGTTGGAGAGATTTGTGGTGACCGTTCTGTATGCTAATTATTTATTTTCTTTCCCTTAGCGTTAGAAAAAAAAACTATTTGATAGCTCTTTCCATTTTTTCATTGCGCCGCAATTAGTTTGTCATTGCAGTATTTATTTTACTTTTTTCATTACAGTTTAATCTCTTAGGTCGGTTGCCTGTTATATTAGTTAGATTGGTTGCTGGTTGGTTCGGCTCCAAGGGATACTCACTGCACTGCTTCGCGCTGTGTCTGTGCCTCTATTTTCTAACTGTAACGACGTCCATAGTTGCCTATAGTGCACCGTTACTTTACTGAAACCTTTGGTTTCCAGCTGCATTGTACTGCATTCCCATTTTCCCATTTCATCAGCAGTTTACAGGCACCTCCGGTTGCGCACTGCATCGCTGCCACACCGGCATCACGGGTCAATGTTCGGGTCAATAAGTTACCCTCGCTCCTCTCACGGCTATGTCACTTTGTGGCTTGACACAGCAGCGCCGCCGTGACTTGTGGACAAATTTCTGTTAAGTTTGTATCCAGTTTTCTTCCTTGCTTTGGTCCATATTTTGAGTGAATTCTTTAATTTGATGTTGTCACGTCGGTATTTTTTTCTGGTTTACTCTTGAGCGTGATGTTGGTGAAATACTAATCAATTGAATCCTTTTTATGTAATTTTTCAGTCAAAGATATTCATACTATAAAACAACGTGCGTCACAATTTACGTTATAGTTGGAGTGGTCGGAGGTTTTGTGCGAGTGTCTAAGAGATCCTGCGGAAAATAGAATGAAAAATTTGTGCCCTCACTGACGACAGTGAATATCTCAGTGATAGCTTTCAATGTGTAACAACTTTCTTAATTTCTCCTGCACTCTTTATTCAAGTCGGTTAAAATAAATATTTTAATGTTTTACCGACGATACCAGTTAACTCTGAATATATTTTACTAATGTGTAAATTTACTCTTGTTCCAACAACGGCTTAGTGTTTGAATAAAGGAAATTTGGTCCTCGATGCATGGTTTAACTTTTGAGACGTTTATGTTTTATGAGTGAATCGAAGTTCAAATTTATGTTTGAAAGTCATTTTTAGTCTTCAGTCGTTACTAATTATCTGCATTTGTTGTCATTATGCTCACTGCCATAATCTTCTTCATATGAGCAAGCCAAATGATACTCTATTTCGTCATTCAAACGTGTGCAAAGGGTGTTTTTTTTAGTGACCCTAAATCGCTCATTTTGTTTTGAGCCGTACATTTTTATTCATCCCGTTGCTGAATATAGAGAAGGTGCTGAATAGCTGATTACAAACGGTTTTCTTACTAAATCAGGTTATGCGCCGTCATCGCATTCCTTGTTGTGTTAAGGGAGGCTAAAAACTAATCTAATCTAATCAAAAAAAAATCTAATCTAATCTAGTTGTGTTTATGTTAAAAAATTTTATATTATATATGTTATTATTTTTAATATATTATGCTATAATTTTTGTTATTATATTTGTTGTTGAAAAATAATGTGCATTACTTCGACGTTATTATCGGCGTCACCGCAGGGTAACGGTACGCCACAGCAGCAGCTGCAGCAGGTAACGGCGCGCCTGGTGACCTGCGCGCTCCGGAAGCGGCGCGCGTGGTGGTGCCCTGCTGCCGTGCGCGCCCGCACCGCCGCTCGCTTTATTAGACAACGGGAAATTCTGCACATCCGTGTCTCACTTGCTGCTGTGAACACGGCGATGCAGTTTTTCCAAATGGTTCGCGCTCTAGTTTTGTTTTTGTTTATGAAAGAATGCTGTATTTGATTTTGAAGGACTAAGTTGTGATCTCGTGGAAGTGAGTTTGCATTAGATTTTTGGTATTTGTGGTCAGCTTGTTCGTTGTTAAAATTTGTTGATCTTCATCTGGAATCGCAATGTGCAAGAATTATGTAGAGTTTCCTCTTTGAGTATCTGGAAACTACCATTCCTTTCGTTATCAAATTTCTGCGTGCTGAAGCACTACGCTGCTAATTGTGTGATGAATTTTTTTTCGTTGTAAAATTAGAAATGCAATCTTTAATGCCTTTATCCGTCGGAGAAATACAATGATTGTACGTATTAGTCCTCCTAATGGGAAAATGCGAGGTCCCGAGCTGAAGTTTTAGAAAGGCCTTCCTTTTGTTGAAGTAGGGTAAGTTTATTGTTTATTGTTTGTTCACTTCTATTTTTAGCACCTAATGATTTCTTCTTCAACATTAATATTGGTTCATCAAAGTTTTCAGTCTAGCTGTTTCTACACACATCGTGTGGAGATACACTTTGTGCATAGATTCCCGATACCCTCAATCTATACAGGATCGTACCTTCCTCCTTCCTTTCTTTGAAACACATTTATTGTGGTTAGGGAGGCTTAAACTAACTTATCTAATCTAATTTAGAGCTACTTATAATGTTGCTTAGTAACTTATGAAGGAAAAATTCTAGAAATGAATGCTATTGCAGGTGTTACGTGGTTAATTGCTACGAATTTACTTCTATACACTCCAAATATTTGTTTCAATGTGTGTAATTTGTTTTGTTTTGGATGATACAGGACTTGGATCGGTAGCAAGGACAGTAACGCGCTTTCGTAAGCCTGCGAATGCAATACAGCAGCTGGTGGCTTCAGTATTTATATATTTGTTGATATGATCTTAATTTGTTCGCTAGTACATAAGCATAGTCTTCAACTCTCGGTCGATTACATGCACTCCAAGGTTATTATAAAAAGCTTCTCTTCATTGATCGTATTGTGAATACATTTTGAATAATTATGAGCAAGGGACTAGTTTAGGTTCAGTTTTTTGTGTTTTTAAATAGTTGCAGGAATGTTCCAAAATGACTTCTAGGAGCGTACTCAGCTCGAGGTAAACTGTGAATTCTTACCACCAACGTTATTTCAAGACTCAAAACTACAGTGTTTTAGACTGTATTTATCTATGTTTCAAACTTTAAATTTTCGTTTCTTTGAACTACTCCTAGCAATTGTGAACGTACGCACGTCGGCATCTGTAGTGAAGCAGTAATCAAATAATCAAAAACGAGTTTCGCTAGCCTCTGGTACTTGAATGCGTCCAATTTGGATGGGAGTCAGAAGCATCGCGTCCTAACCAGATCCCGGAGCATTCTTCTCGAATTAAACCTTTGGCTTTGATAGTTTAATTGAGCCGCGAAATTGGGCTCCTCGTCGAGCGGAGGCTTTGTTCTCGCTCCTCTGCGTGTGAACCCATTACGCTTTTTCTTTCGAGTACTAGTGAGCGCGGTGTTCTGTAGGTCAGCGATTCTTTCATGCATTTCCTTCATCTTGCTCTCTCCACGCGCACCCTGATGGGGATGAAAAATTGTATCTACTAGAATTTGACCTTGCAAGAGGAAAATATGAGATACTGTGCCGAAATTTAGGCAAGCCCTCCTGTTGTTGAAATAGAAATGTTTATTTTTGTGCTTTGTTACGGACTATCTCTTTTCGGTTCACTGCTGTCCTTTTTTAGCACTCATTACTTACTGCCTCAACTTTTATCTTTTTTTCATAAATGTTTCCCTCAATTCAGCGTTGATATGATTAGGAGTTTTTTGCGAGAATACACCTCGTGCATGGGTTTTCGGGCCCCTCAACTCATTACTTGTTTCTTCCCCTCTTTGGAAGATCTTCGTTGTGGTTCTGAGGGCTGAACATACATTATCCAATGTCCAATTTTTCTATGCACAGGAGGTGGGGAGACACCTTGAGCTAAAATTCCCCGTATTCTTCTGAATTAAATTTTGCTCTCTTCCATCTTCTTTTTGGAGCATCTTTGTTGTGTTCAGGCGGGCTTTAACTAATTTATAATCTAATCCTTCTAATACTTATGAATTATTTAGTATTTCAGAAATGAGTTACTTTTGGGCTGGTTGTGTAGAAAACTAGAGTTCAACTCGGGAGGGCATTGCGAAAGGTCAATTGCTTTCTATGATTTTTCTCAGCGGTGGCTCCTATTCCACATCTAAACTACCGGATGCAAGGAGCAGGTAGCCCAATGGAATTCTATTCCCCAGATTGCCGATAATTTTCTGGATCTCATTGGCTTCAATGCGATTATTTTTGTTACCTTGGCTTCCAGATTGCCTACATAATGTTCCTAAATTAGAGGGGCCGTTTATCAGCGTGGCAAGTGTAAGCGACTGCGCTGTGCTGACTCAACAGCTCCCTCCGTGTGATTGCGATGTGATGCATCGACCTGCCGTATTTACTGCCAGTGTTGGTTGCCTGTAGAATTTGATATAACGGATAATCCCGACGGGATCTAATCCGACGAAAAGTGATTTATCACGGCTGCCAAGTTGCTAAAACAAATTTCTGTAGAAGTTGTTGTGTTGTGGTTTCTCGTCGTCATTTCTTAGACGGAATTGTCTTGCTACCAAGTACGGTTAGCCACTTGTGTCATAGAAATTGGGTTTGTTATGGATCATATTTTTTGGGCCTAATGCTGTCATTTTTTTTCAGTACCTACTTTCTTTTTCTATTTTCATTTCGTTTCCTATACTTTTATCAGTATTATTTCTATGAGCAAGGAATCCTGTGTAGGAGCCCACTTACGCGCGGAGTCATCGTTTTTTCAATTCCATACTAAATATTGCGTTTCGTTTCCCTCACTCGGAATACATTTTTGTCATTGGGAAGGCTTATCAGATCACTTGTGAACGGATATAATTATATTTTCAACTTTGTTGCGCGCAATTGCTTGTTATTCACTAAAAATTTTGTTAGGAATGATTGATAACTGCTATCAATCCATACTAAATATACTAAATGGTGGCTTTAACTGTCGATTTTCGATTTTGTTTTCGTTAAGTATAAGTAACTCACTCCCCTCAGGGGGATACAACTATTGTACCTATGGGAATTAGCGCTCCCAGGGGAACTATGTGAGGGCCCGGCTAAAGGTTAGGTAGACTTTCTTTTTGTTAAAATAGAATAGGTTTTTGTTTTGTTATGGACCATCTTTTTTCGGCTCACTGCTGTCCTGTTTTCAGCACCTACTACTTTCTTTTTCAACTTTTTCTTGTTTCATGATCTTATTTTTTAGCTCACTGTTTCTATGCGCCTTGTGTATAGATTCCGCATTCCCTCAACTCCATTCTAAATGGTGCCTTCATCCTTCCTCTCTTGGAACATCTTTGTCGTGGTAAAGGGAAACTACAACTTTCTTATATGATAGTAATAAGTAACTCACCTTCTTGGATATTCAAGCTGCTGGAGTAATTTTTCTAATTTTACGTGAATTAGGCACATATTTCATGCGTACATGTAGTGTGCACCTACAGTGTAATGTGAGGACAAAGAAGGACGCGCTATGATGTAGGCAGTGCTAAGGGTCCCTGCTCTGTCATCAGAGCGCGCCGCCTGGGTTAAGCTCAACAATGGATAATTGAACCCCCATCTGACGAACCTTCAATTTCTTCATTTATCCCCTCCACATTTCCCGCTACTTCTTTACCCGCAGTTTGTCCGTTGCATGCTTTTGTATCCGTTGTGATCTGCTGTTGCGTTCCGCTTCATTAGGACGTCGAGCGAGCGTAAAAATTCTCAGAATTTGTGCCCATTTGATGAACATCACTCGTTGTCTCAGAATTTGTATTATTAAATATGAATGCATTTTGTTTTGTGTATCCTTCAAGGGAAAAAATACTGTATGAGAACAAGCGGAAGATGTGATGTTCCAAGATTGTTAGGTAAACACTCATGTTAGAATAAAATTGCTTTTGTTTGTTCTGAACCATTTTTTTCGGTTCACTACTAACTGTCCTTTTTTCAGCCCTTATTACTTTCTTCTTCTATTTTCATCTAGTTTCGGAAACTACTTTCAATTTTACTGTTCCTACGCGCTGGGTATGGGGTGACAACATGTGCGTTAAATCCGTGTTCCTTTCATTCCGTGCTATATGATGCATTCCTCATTTCTCTCTTCGGGCTCCTTTATTGTGGTTAGGAATACTATTCCTAGTCAACGAGTTGCGTATGTGTTATTTCGCTCTTTTCTTTTTTGTTCAAAATACTTTGAATTAGTGTATTGTGATAAGTAACTGCAGGGACGATTCGCATGCTTCAGATTTCGTGTCGAATCAGAATTTCAGTCGTGGAAAATTTTGCGCATTCGGTTAATTGCAGAGACTCCTAAAATTCGTCATTATTCTGGTGCATGACTGCTGTCTGCGCTGCTTGCATACGCTGCTGCTGTTGCTGCTGCCCAATTTGCAATCTGGTTTCTTCCCACGGTCACAGCAGCAACATTGCGTCTTCAGTTATTGTCGCAGCGTCTTGTTCTGGCCGGTCATTTGATGCTCTGCTTCTCTGCTAGCCATTTAGTCTCCCTAGTCGCATACGCGAAAAAGAATTCATCCTTCGTGCGAGTAAAGATTCCCTGCATTCCTGAGCTCCTTTGGGCAAAGGTTTGATGTGGTCTGCTCTTAATAAGATACTCACGGAAATTATTACTGTCATATATTTGTGCACCGAGAAATTAACAATGTTCGCTGGAGACACTAGTAATAACGCGGATGTTATTGTCCTTTTTTTTCTCCTTGCTGGAATGTCTTTGTATTGGTGTGTTGTGTACCCTCTATGTAACGACATGCCATACACGAACAACGTTTTCGCCAGCAAGGGAGTTTCGTACTCAGTGCACCGGAGACGGTTGCAAGATTCTGCGTAGCTCAGCGAAAGCTACATCAGCAGCTCCGAGCGACGCCAGCCCGGCAACGACGGGGCCATACCAAAAAAAGTCACGAAAGTCGATTTCACGGCCGTTACTGATGCCAACCGTCGCGGAAAGTAGCGGCGGTAACTGCATCTATAAAGGGTTGTCCCTAAGGTAAAGAGCTCTCACTACCCTACGTGTCACTATCGTCGAAGGTCCTCGTACACGCCGTTTTACTTGAGTTTTGTGATAGAATCCAGTCCGGCGTGCTGGGTATTGTTATTGTATAAATTTCAACTGTGACTTAACGCTTAAATCAACTGGTTATTCAAATAAAGTAAACGAGGCTACTTCGAATCCAACGAAACCTGCACCAGCGCTTCACACGAGTGTGCGTAAGATTACCTCTTTGTAGCTATATACGTTTGCGGGTTTTAACAAATCCCCGGCATATTGGTGATATCCGTTTATAACAGTAAATTGTGTGGCCACATATAACGTGTGTTTCAATGCCTGCCATAGTTGCGCCTTAAATTAGGATGCCGGCCATGAGATTCCACTGAGAATGAGAAAAGAGATTTATTTCATTTGAACGATTTATCCAAAAGGAGAAAATTTAGTCACTTCGTTCGATCTTGAAAAAGGAGGATCGTAACAATTGGTTGGCAGCGGCGCAGGATTTAATATTGAATTTGGTATAATTTAATTTGATCTTGCCGGTTCCACGCCTCTGTGAGAGACCGCTGTTGCCACGCTACCTGTAAAAAAAAAAAAACACTTTTTGTAACATAAATTAAATGGCCCAAGTAATTGTTTAAAATCCATTCATCTCATTTATAATTTGTAATATTTCACTAGAAATGTGTATGTCCTCATGTCACTTTATTTGCGTATTGATTTATTTCTTTACCGTGTGTATTAATTCATTTATTTCCTTACCGTGTGTGTTAATCCATTTAATCCGTTTTATTAATTTAGCCCTCTTGATTTATTTCCTTATGACGTGTATTAATCCATGCAAGACCGCCTCTGTAATAAGATTATTGTGCTCTTTATTTTGATGCCATTGTATTAATGTGTGTTGTTTTATTCATTGATTTAACCCGTTTTATTAAGTGATTTAACCCGTTTTCCTATTGATTTGATCCGTTTTGTTCTATTTTTGATATTTCGTGTCTATGTGCATTGCTTTTGTCGGATCTATCCAATTATTTCTGTGCATTTGGAAGCTTATTGTGCGAAAGATTCAATTATGTCTGTGTATTTGGAAACATATTGTACGAAACATTGCATTTAAACTCCTAGTTTGAAACTCTAAAATTGCTATCAGTGTTCATTGTGAATCTATTTGCTTCGCCAATTTTGTACTAATTAACTGTTGAAACTATGGCTGGGGACGATAATGAAAGTAATCAAAGTAACAATGGTGAGAATAGTCAAAATAGCTTTGTCACTTTAAACCATGCAATTGATCTGCCTAAATTTAACGGCGAAGGCTGTGTAACTTCATTTTTAAAACACTTCCAGACTCGAGTTGACATTTACACTAATGATAAAGATTTGCAATGTCGTTATTTGAAAAATGCTCTTACCGGGAAGGCTTGGGATTCTTACGTTCTTAAATCGGACCAATTAGTCACTCTGGAAGATGTTAAAACTTGGCTTATTTCTGTGTACAAGGGGGCTGTAAATTATAGAAAAACTGTTCATAAAATCCTATTTAGTCTGCGTCAAGAGAATGATGAGAGTGTCAATGCATTTGCAACTCGCGTTCTAGCTAGCTGGAAAGACGTGTTCGGCCAAGAATGGCACTACGAGGATGCCAATGCACAAAAAATTCTAATCCCGACTATCATTAAAAATATGAACCCCAAGATCAGTGAAAAATTATCTCATGATTTCGACCCTGAGAGTGTGACAAAACTCCTAGACAAAGCGAGGTCAATTGAGGAATCTTTGATCGAAGAAAGATCTTTGTTGAGTCGCAAAAGGCGTGCCCACGAGAGTGATGTAGTGGTGGAGAAATACCAATACAATTCACCACAAAAGCGAGCGTACCAGCCTAAGAACCCATTTAAATGGCAGAGTGCTTCACACAAAAATGCTCGTCCGTTTAATAATTATCAACGCAAATTCAATGGCCACCCGAGTCAGAATGGTGACATCGCCGCAGTAAAGTCAAAAAACTTCCACGGCAACCGAAAAGCTTTTCCCCCGTGATTTTGCTAAATGTTGAACAGAAAAAATGCTCCACATTCGTTGATTCAGGCTCTTCCGTGACTCTTGTGAAATCTTGTGTAATTAACAAATTATTCAAAACTCTTCCCCGAATTAAACGATGCACTAAAGTTCTTTGTTCTGTTAATGGAGATAATCTCCACACTCGAGGCACGATTGACCTGAAATTTAAACTAGGTGATGTTGAGTATTGCCATTCTGCTATAATTGTGGAAGATTCTTACTTCCCCGGAGGTGTCTTGATAGGCCGAGATTTCCTTAAGAGGTTCGGCGTTGAAATAAAATACAGCCAGAATGAGAAAGGTCACGTGAGAATTAACAATAAAGTTTACCCATTTCTATCAGTTGCTGCTTCTAATTCAGTAAATTTTGTGAAACAATCTGAGGATGCATCATTCAGTGTCGCAAGAATGTCACATGATCTTACTATTGAGGGAGGCACGTTGTGCCATTCCTATTTGAGAGTTCCCAAGCACATGAATGGGAAGACAGTCGTTCTAAAGCAGAGCGTTACATGCAAAGGAATAGCAGTACCTCGCACGTTAGCAACAGTCCGTGATGGCGCCGTACCAGTAGTTTTTGTAAATTATAATGATAAGAATGTTCTTGTGCCTAGAAATAAAATTTGTGCTAGTTTAGATGTTGCCATTGAGGACCCAGAGCCTGGCTCAGACGAAAGCGAGAGTGATGCTCGAGCTCAGGCACAGCGCAAGGCCTATGATGCCGTGGCGACGGTGCATGACGCCAGACGAGCTCCCGCTCTGACTGAAAGCCCCTTGAATCAGTGCAACCCTGAGTTACTGCCTAACAGTGAACTGTTGCCAGTCGCAGAGAAACGAAATGAACCTGAATTCAACCGGATGATTGACGATGTTGACTTGTCACATTTGAATTTAGATCAGAGAACGACCCTTGTAAATTTGGTTAACAAACACAGGAATGCGTTCGCGGTTGGAGACGAGATTGGTCATGCGCGAAATGCTGTACATAGATTAGACATTCAGGGTCATGAGCCAATCAATACGCCCCAATATCGAGTTCCTCACGCTACAAAACAATTAGTTGAAGAGCATGTCCAAGAGATGCTGAAACAGAAAGTTATAGAGCCAGCTTACTCCCCATGGTCGTCACCTATTTTGACAGTCAGAAAAAACGATGGAACTCATAGGATAGTTGTCGATTTTCGTCTTATCAACAAAATAGTTAAGAAAGACACTTTCCCTATTCCGCATATGACTGACACCCTCGAAAGTCTAAAGGACTCAAATTTATTCACGACCCTTGATATGAGAAGCTCCTATCATCAGATCGAATTGTCCCCAGAGAGCAGAGACATTACCGCTTTCAGAACGCCTACAGGTAGTTACAGGTACTGCCGGTCACCCCAAGGTCTTATCACATCCGCAGCCGCACTTCAAAGAGCAGTCAACATGGCTTTTTCTCCATTCATTTCAAAATTTCTGTTCTGTTACGTTGACGACATCATCATCTATTCAAAAAATTTCGAGACTCATGTCGAACATTTGGATAAGGCGTTACTTCAAACAGCTGCTTCAGGCTTCAAATTGAGTCTCAAGAAATGCCAATTTGCGGCCAGTAGCGTGACTTTCCTTGGTATCAAAGTCAGTTCAGAGGGACTAACTCCCAGACCTGACAAGGTGCGAGCTCTAGCCGATGCTTTGAGACCTAGGAGTACTAAAGAGGTGAAGAGATTCTTAGGCTCAACCGGATTTTTCAGAAAATTCATTCAAAATTACGCACATATCGCGGCACCTCTTACTGAGCTTACAAAGAAAACGAACTCGTTTAAGTGGACTGACATCCATCAGCGAGCTTTTGATGATTTAAAAGATAAACTTGTGTCTGCGCCAATACTTAAGTTTCCCGACTTTCAGAAAGAGTTCGTGCTGCACACTGATGCCTCGGGCATTGCAATCGGAGGAGCACTGCTCCAGATGCACGACGGCATCGAGTTACCAGTAGCATATTATAGTCGTAAATTAAAAGGAAACGAACTTAAATACTCTGCAACTGAACTCGAAGCACTCGCTATTCATGATTCAATCAAACATTATGATGCGTACCTGTACTTAAATGAATTCGTCGTAGTAACAGATCACCGCCCCCTGACGTTTATTTTCGCAAACAAGACAGGTAACCATCGCATCTCCCGATGGGCTTTGCTTCTTCAGGAGTATAATTTCTCTGTTCGATACAAGCCGGGAGCACAACACCACTTGCCCGACTATTTGTCTAGGTCGGAAAGAATTGTCAATGCTGTCGTAGACACTGCTGAGTCCAATTGTAGTAATAAGAATGATCCTAAAATTAATGCTGATGTTCCTTCTAGAATTAAGCCATGTTCTGATAATGACGCGACAGGTGCTTCTGTCAACGATGTGTGCTCTCGACCCACGTCAAGCGAGCAGCCAGGTGTTGCTGCCGAGACCGCCCAGCCACTGAGTTTGGATGATGTAGCTTTGGAGCAGAGCTTGGACCCATATTGGTCTTCTGTTAGAGATGTAATAAATAATAATGATAGAGGTAACTGTAAGATTTCTAATATTGACGAATATTTCATTGATGATAACGATGTTCTATGCAGGTTGTCGAGAAAGAAACGCAGAAACGGTAGAAGTAATGTACAGATAGTCATTCCTAAGTCTTTAGTTAAGGTAGCTTTAAAGCTGAGCCATGACAATGATTTGTCCGCTCATATGGGTTTCCTGAGAACTCTTGAACGTGCCAGAGATAAATTCTTCTGGATTAATCAAATTCGTGACGTCAAAGACCATGTGAAGAAATGTTTACAGTGCCAGCGAATGAAATGGCAGGGCCAATTTAAAGTCCCCTTAGGAAAATTCCCCGAGACCTCATACCCCCTTGAAAGAGTTGCTGTTGACCTTGTTGAATTACCTGTGAGTTACGAGGGCAACAAATACCTTCTAACAATAGTTGATCATTTTACTAGATATGTCGATGCCTATCCTCTCCCAGATAAGTCTGCCGATACCGTCACCCGAGCGTTCGTCCAGTACGTTGGAAAATTCTCTGCCCCAAGTACGATCGTCAGTGACAGAGGCAGCGAATTTACCAATAAATTATTTCAAGATGTCTGCAAAAATCTTAAAGCGAGGTCACAGACTACGACGGCTTATCATGCTATGGCGAACGGTTGTTGCGAGAGAATGAACGGTGTCTTGAAAACTGCAATCTCCCACTTAGCTGCTGAAGATAGATTCACGTGGGACCAGAGCATTCCTTTCGTCACCCTAGCTGTAAATACTTCCTACCAGACTGCGATTAAAGACACGCCGTTCTTTTTGTTTTACGGCAGAGATGCAAACCTCCCTTATCACGACATTTTCAAGGAACAGCCCGTCAATTACGCGTGTGACCAAGAGTATTCAACAGAAGTTTCTCTCCGACTGTCCAAAGCATTTGCTGCTGTTAAAAGAAATTCTGAGGCGGCCAGGCAAGCTGCAGCGAAGATCTATAATCGGACGGCCAAGGAATGTGATATTCAACCTGGAGCATTAGTCATGCTTAGAAATATGGCAGGTCGCACCGATGTGGATCGTGCTTGGCCAACGAGGTTCAGGGGCCCCTACCGTGTGACTTCTCGACGGGAAAATAACATCACCATCAAGGGTGTGTACTCGGATCGCAAGGAACAAACCGTTCACCTCAATCGAATCAAGCGAGCATACTTGGACGACGCTATGGCCTTCCCTTTCAACAACGACGAAGAAAATGACGAACTTCAAGGGGCAGAGACGAACGACATCCCAGCAACACCGAACGCGAAACCCCGACCAACAATACCGAGCGCTAACCGACAAGAAGAGGGGACGACTCCCAGATATCCCCTCAGGAATCGGACGAGACGCCCAAACTATGTGTGATTACTTATGTCTCACGAGGACGTCCCAAAACTTTGACATGATTACCCCATTTCATTTCCAAATGTACTATGTTTAATATTAAGGATGTTTCCTAACCATTTCCCTCGTGTTTAACATTTCTTTCATATTTCAATTTTAGGATAAGTGCTTCGACTTAAATTTAAATGATTTCTCCAGCGAAATGCAGATAGGATGTATTACATGATTAATGTCGATTTATAAATCAATTTATGTATTTACCTTGATGATGCTCATCAATCAGATAAAAATTTTACTCGATGTCAAATTTGTAACCCGTTCGTATGTCTTTTCATAGCCCTTCCCCAGGAATGCGTGCTAATACGTAGGAACTTTCCTTTACAGCCCGCTAACTATCCGAGATATTGAATGTCATGTTATGTATTTCTCATTAATTTCATTTACCTTGCATTTATTTCATTATGTATTAGTTATAATATTCTCCGAATGGATTCCTTTTGAGTTAGTAATAAAATGATATACCAAATGTACATGTCGGTGGATGAAGTTAAAGCAAGTAGACGGGCTGCAAGGGGGGAAATCTTGAAGGAATCCATGGGAGATAATTACCATGTCCACAAACTAATTCAATACGGTTGTTGCAGCTATACGTAAGGCTGTTGTGACACGGCTGCACAGCGACACCAGCACTACAGAGGCGTGCGTGAACACAACAGTGGCTGCTCCAGCATCCCAGCTGCTCTGACTCAAGGTCATGGCAGGCTCACAGCGGCTGCTGCGAGCAAGCGCTACGCTCAGGCTGGGACGTGTGCATGGCACGGGTCTGGCAGGACCGCACTGTTCGCGCAGTCTACGAGAAATCTGGCAACACCGCGCTCCATTGATATGGCATGGCTAGACAGCGCACTCACTCGGACGTAAATACTACGACCAACAGGGTCGACGCGAGTTAAAGGGCTGAGCGACTGGATGCAACGCGTGAGGGTTACTTCGACTACGAGAACGTGGCGCAATCTACTATCGGCGGAACTGCAATTTGGAGAGTGGCGTGACATCACAACGAGGGTGAGGCTCCCCCCCCATTTCGATATACGCCAAAGCATGGATTCGGCTAAGGCGGAAAAATTAAGAAGATACCGTTGAACACTAATACGTTCAAAATAACTACATGCATGCGGAAGTAATGACAAAATCGAGTTTACACTCGACATATTTATATTTTGGGCGGTATTCACCTCCAGATATCCTCGGATTGGCCTCCAAGGAATATCATCAGTCGCGGGAGAAGGTCTTCGATGATGGAGAAGGATAAGGATATCCCGATATCAACTTTTCGTCATTGCTTGTTTAAGATCTTCGTTTCAGCGTGCGTCAGAAGCACAAATCTCGTCGGCTTGTCTGAATCTTCCCTTGCAATGAAGGATGAGATTTCTCACAACTTCAAGTAGACGGATACTTCCAATTGCGACAATATCCAGGAGGATATTACCAAAAACGACCTGGGGAGGATTGTTGTGTACCCTCTATGTAACGACATGCCATACACGAACAACGTTTTCGCCAGCAAGGGAGTTTCGTACTCAGTGCACCGGAGACGGTTGCAAGATTCTGCGTAGCTCAGCGAAAGCTACATCAGCAGCTCCGAGCGACGCCAGCCCGGCAACGACGGGGCCATACCAAAAAAAGTCACGAAAGTCGATTTCACGGCCGTTACTGATGCCAACCGTCGCGGAAAGTAGCGGCGGTAACTGCATCTATAAAGGGTTGTCCCTAAGGTAAAGAGCTCTCACTACCCTACGTGTCACTATCGTCGAAGGTCCTCGTACACGCCGTTTTACTTGAGTTTTGTGATAGAATCCAGTCCGGCGTGCTGGGTATTGTTATTGTATAAATTTCAACTGTGACTTAACGCTTAAATCAACTGGTTATTCAAATAAAGTAAACGAGGCTACTTCGAATCCAACGAAACCTGCACCAGCGCTTCACACGAGTGTGCGTAAGATTACCTCTTTGTAGCTATATACGTTTGCGGGTTTTAACAAATCCCCGGCATATTGGTGATATCCGTTTATAACAGTAAATTGTGTGGCCACATATAACGTGTGTTTCAATGCCTGCCATAGTTGCGCCTTAAATTAGGATGCCGGCCATGAGATTCCACTGAGAATGAGAAAAGAGATTTATTTCATTTGAACGATTTATCCAAAAGGAGAAAATTTAGTCACTTCGTTCGATCTTGAAAAAGGAGGATCGTAACAGGTGACTGTATGTCTAATTTGATTCATCTTTTGTGCTTGAACATGACCTTCCACAATATGAGAAGACTGAAGTGTCGATTTTTATTAGTATCATGTTTTTCATTCTTCCTTCGTTGTGTTTAGTATCTCCTAGATGATAAAATTGCGTATCAATTTGCTGCGTGTTGTGAGCTTTGCTTGCAGAGATTTAAAGGTGTACTTTCTGTTCTGTTCCATGTTCACTTTGATTTAGTTTCGTTCTGACCGTCGCTCTGATGGACTAAACTGGAATAGTTACTCTGAATTTACCATAATATTCCAACCGTGGTGTTTTACTCTGTACTTATTTTTAAGTTTGATCTCGTATCTTATCAGGTCTCGTGTTAGAAACTTCGATCAAAAGTTGGTAGGTAATGAGCGTTATACTCCACTGTGTTCATACACCTTCACAGTAATGCACCTGCGGAGACAATCATTTCTCCTTTCTACTTAAGCGATAAAATGTTATCTTGGGCTCTGGCAAATACATTATGTATTCATGGCTGCTAGTGACTCGAACCTACCTATAGTGACTCACTTTCGTTACGATTCATTTTGAGGAGTCTTTGCCTTTTTGTCATAGTTATTTCATTGTGGGCTTGAATTATTATACCGGCTAACTGACATGTTATTAGGTTTATAGAAATTAGTGCTCTAAAGAGTAAGATATGAGGTCCCTAGATTAGTATTAGGTTCGCATTTTTATTGAAGTAGAATATATTTTGTTGTTTTGCTACGGCAATCTTTTTCGATTCGCCGCTGTCTTGTTTTCAGTCCTTAAAACATCATTTTTTACCTTCAATCTTGTTTAACTTTCTCCATTCTTGTTCTTTCTATGGGCAAGGTGTAGGAATACCATGTGCATACATTTTCTGTTTCTTCAATTCTTCACCTCAATAATACCTTCATTCATCTCTCTTCGGAACACTTTTTTGTTATGTGCGCTCAAACTAAATTATTTAACCTGTTATCATTAGTTATAAATTGTGTTCATTTTCTACTCGTTATGACGCAAAAACTTCATGTCATGTGATTCAACTTACATTGCCCCTGCATGTTACCGCATTAAATATATAAGGCACAGATGTACCGAGCGGAGCGCTGTTCCACTACCGTTTTTAGCTTCTCCTTTCCAAGCAGAAACTATAACTATAGAAACTAGAAACTGTTCGTAGTTCCCGTTGAGTCGTACTGCTCTTCCATTCCTGGTTAATGAATGATACGATGGGTGGGAAAACAATAGTCTAATAACTTCCACGCTTCCAAGAAATGACTAACGGACATCTATGCTATATGTATACGCCCTGACTCGTATCTCAGAGCTCCAGGCAGCCGCCTGCCTCCCTATACAGCCGAACCACAGGCTCGGGTTGCGTGGAACAAATCACGTTTAGAGAAGATTTTGGTTTTCCAGAAATGTTTTCTGGTGTCGGAGAGTTGACTTGATTTTGGTATCGAGTAATCTCAAGTTGGGGGTTGTTCGTTTGAATGGTTTCCGTTTTTTTCGCTGGTGGAAAAATGAATAAGCTTCATCGTGTATGGTTGCAATAATCTCAAATTTTTTCAAACTGATTGAACTTTGCCTATAAACTTATAAAATCAAAACTTTGCCTATGTTATAGCTTAATTTTAATGATTAATGCAGTGTCATTGTAAACCTATCTCGATATACGCGAGTCGTAACTCTATCTCTACTAGTTATCTGACAGTGTGCGTTGAAATGCTTGCGGAGTTATTTCTTACGTACAAGTGCACTTTAGGGTGTGCTTGGATTCTTATTTTTGTATTGCATCGAATGCAAATTCAACTTCGGAGTGTGGCCTAAGTGCTGAGGTTGCTGAAGGAATCGGGTCTAGAAATAGCCAACATCTGTGTCTTGTGATTATCGTGGCTGTAACTCCCTTTATATCCAATACTTTGTGGGTGAGGCCTGCATTTTGAACAGAATGTGCTTAGTTGCTGGCTCCGTTGGTTCACTGTGTGAGCTTGCGGGGCTTGATGCATCTGGATGTGTGAACAAAATAGCATTATTGGTTTGCTTGTGAGGGCCCGAGCTGAGAGTTAGGTAGGCCTTCTTTTTGTTGAAATAAGATGTTTTTATGTTAAGGACCAACTTTTTTCGGTTCACTACTGTCCTGTTTTTTCAGCGCCTCTGACTTTCTTCTTCAACTTTTATCTTATTTCATGGACTTCTTTCCCATCTTACTGTTTCTATGCCCTTTCTGCATAGATTCCTCCTTTTCTTATCTCCATACTAAATGGTGCCTTCCTCCTTCCTCTCTTCGATACGCTCTATTTTTGCAGCGGTTAGGGAGGCTTAAACTAACTTATAATCTAATCTATTGGTTTGCTTCTTCAAGTTTCGCATTCTGCGTATTTTGGGTGTCTCGGATTTGAAAAATTTTAATTATCTCGCGTCTTTCTCACTGTAAACTCTTCATTTATCCTTTAAATTTTCGATGTAAATCATAGCATTGTTAAATTTATTGGAAAAATGCATTTAATATAAGCTCATTTATTAGGCTTGTATATACAGTGCCATGTATCAAACTTTAATTTGTTCCGTTCTACTGAATATCTATCTTTAAACTATTATACATAAATGTTGTTTTTTTTTCTTGAATGAAATATCGCCGTGTTTTTCTCATATTGCTCGAATATGTCCAAATTCTGAGTACAAGTTCTTGGTTATTAGCTCTAATTTTATAACTCCGTCTAAAGTGGTAGAATTGTCCCAAATGCGAATGAGACGCTTGCAGCGCGGCTCAAGCAAAAAACGAGTTTGCTGAGCTTTCCCCCTCGTCTCATTGCCTTCTTTTTGTGCGCAGCTCCTGCTCGATTTGGGCTTCAAAACTTTTGCAATTAGACTAGCAGTAATTACAGGATGAGATGAATAGGGACGTTCTCTGACCCAAATGAAGGCATACTTCCGCACACGCCGTGCGCTCTCCTTCCATAATTCTTTGGAGTCTGCCTGGAACTTTCTTTGGAATGCGCCTTACATCCGGGCCGCAAACTGAAATATTTGACAATGTGGAGCTGTGTCTAGTGAAATGCAAGGGACAGCTGTGTGGAATTTTTGAGATATTTCCAGAACATGCATCAACGGAACCATGATAGATACCGTCGAGGTTTGTACGTGGTATGGGAACCAAGGGATAAAATGTTCAATTACGAGTGAGCACCGTGCTCCATAATAACTTGTAATGATGAACGCTATTGAAAGACATAGGTTTGTGTTGTGTGTGTCGTGATTGGGAAAAAGTCTGACAGGGTTTATAACTGCGTTGTGTACTGCATCGTACGTACAGCTTGAAGTGTAGAAATGCGCGAAATTTATCGTTCCCTGTTCAAGGGTACATACATAGTCTGCAAACGGAGGTGTTCGCTGTGAAATGTCACGGCTCGTTGTGCCTTTGTTGCTATGAAACGCTACGCGTCGTTGATACCTGTAAAGTGGGGTACAGTTTTATCCTTGAGTTATAAAGTGCAAAAATGTCGAATACGATTGTATTCTTTATGAACTGCGTATTATTTATTAACAGCACACTGTTCTGATATGTTCTACCTCAGATGGTGTGTGTTGTGCAAGCAATGAAAATCTTTCGTGAGCTTAGGATTTCTACTGCGCATTTTTGTTCATTTAGTTTGCTATTTTCGACTGATGCGCGCGTATTCTTGGGAAAGGTATTTTTTGATCGTAGGAGTAAGTACTTGTACAAATTTTTTACACGCCAAGTGGTCTTCTATGACTTCATTTAGGTCCTTGCTCATTTTCTATCAATAGGAATAAGATTCCACTTTTATGTGTTAAAGAATGATTATTTTTTTATAAATGCTCACAAATTATTCTGTTGAAATTCATTAATGGTTTTGTTACTAATTATTTAATTTCGAAAGGGGCATTTTTGAAACGCATTAAATTGCTACGTGTTCATTCTATCTTGTATTCACTTTTGTTTGTTTTTCACAGGTATGGCGATCATTCAGAGGTGCTAAGGTGGAGCTACATAATTTTCGTTTCATGTGAGTATGTTAAGGAATGTTCCCATGGCTTCAGTGCACCTCTTGAGTCATGGTCGTGTGAGGAATAGCCTTTTTCGCTCGAGACGTGCGGACAGTGGTAGCGTCAAAGTTCTCACTTGTGTCATGCTCGCGTTTTGTGAGTACGTTCATTTTGATGTTTCATGCGACGGGTAATAATTACCTTGATGCAACGTAGTCGCTCGCTGTCAAGTTATCGAGAAGTTTTTGGGCTGCGTCTTCCAACACGACATTATTTTGTGTGCTTACCTCTATTTTGGTCTTTCTTTACTAATATGTTTTATGACTAGAGTTCAGCTTTTGCGATTCCCGTAATTATAAGTATGGTTGTCAATCGCCTGCCAGCTAACGTCGCCTGGGGCTCTCAGATTTGTGCTTCGACAGCTTTGTGCGTTGGTTCCTAAATATTGTGTTGACATGTTAATGACTTTGTTAGGAGAGGAAAATGGTTCGCGTGCCTGAGGGAAGTATATCATAGGCTTATTAAGAGCCTCTATGAGCTCTCTAATGGTTGTGCTCGAACATCGCTTTCCTTTTTCGCTGATTGATGAGTCCTTCTGTGAGACTGACCCAGACCGCCTTAAGCTGTGCACC
The DNA here is from genome assembly GCA_030386875.1 of Morinoia aosen. NCBI lineage: Eukaryota > Metazoa > Arthropoda > Malacostraca > Amphipoda > Talitridae > Morinoia > Morinoia aosen. The sequence goes on from CM059562.1 coordinate 11,399,293, forward strand.
TGGCTGGTACCAGGTCTCTGGCGCTTACAGTGGCACTGATTTTCAATTCGTTTTAATGTTGGTGCTGTTCTGGATGAAGCCCAAAAAATGTATGTTCTTTAGTGATCAAGTGTGCAGGGTCTCCTTAAAGGGATATAACTATTGTGCAGGGTGCAGGGATATAACTATTGTGTCTCTGGGAATTTCCGCTGAAAGGAGGAAATGTTCGGTCCTGAGCGTAGAGTTAGCTAGGCCTTCTGCTTATTAAAACAGATTTTTTGTATTGCTATGGACCATTTTTATTGGTTCACCGCTATCCTGCTTTTCTGAACGTATCGTTTTTTTTAACTTCCCTGTTTTTTCATGAACTTTCAATTTTTCTGTTTTTACGTGTAGGTTATGAGAACACACCTTGTGTATAGATCTTTATGCCCTGAACTTCCCTTAACTCCATATTAAATGGTGCTTTCCTCCTTCCTCTTTTTGGAACACACCTTTGTTGTAGTTAAGGGGCCTTAAAATAACTTCTAATCTAATTTCAGTTAGTATAGGGTTGAGTTACAAATGTAGTGAACTATTTTGAACCTAGCTTCTTCTTTATTCGGTGTGATTTTATTTGTTGCCTTCTTGGGAGGCCAACTTGAATAATAATGTCTAATTATTTGTATTGTTTTGAATGGTTGCTTTGAAAAAACATTTGTCTTCTGTCAGCGTCGACGTGCTCCCGTGAAAAAATGCCGTGCGAATCTGCTGTGTTTAGGTGGAACAGATGTCTTATTTATGCACTTCATTTGTTTCCTAATGCGATTACTGCGAGTTCTGGCCACTCGTGCTTTAAATAGTTAGAATATCCATTGAATGCATGTACCTGAAATCAATCTTTTACCCATTTTAATTCGCCTGCGAAAAAGAGTTCTTGCTCATGCCCATTCTTTTTAATCCTGTGAAAACGTGAGGCAACTTATCTCGCCGTAGTATTTATGAGGTTAGAGTTGGGCACTCGCCATGAATTATACTTGACCAAGTTTCGCTTAAATTGGCTCACGTCAATTAATGTAATTTAACTTAAATGGACCCGGGCGAAGCCTTGATTTGTGCGACGGCCGGCTGCGTTGTGTTTCGTTTTTTAACTGATGGCCGCGTCATTGGTTCAAAGTGCCACTGCTGAGTAATGCGTGAGTAATATTCGTGAGTAATGGGTCCTTTCTGCTAAAGTAATAAGTTTTACAGAACTTGACCGAATGTGAAGATTACTGCTGCTGGAATAACGTTCTCTGGTACAATTTTTTTGCGCACTCTGCGTTCGTTGGTCTGGGTGTATACATAGTGCATCATGATACTCGTACATCTATTGTCAGTTACTCGTTACATGAATTAATTTTAAATTTTTAATTTGTTAGATCGTGAAGGATCTGAGGAAAATGAATTGAAGATGAGCATGTGGTAGCAAGCACTGGCGTAAGCGCGCTCTTCGCTCCGTACTCTTGTCCAGGCTTCGTCGCGGCACCTCCGCGTCGCTCGCGTAACCGAAACAAAAGGCCGAGCCACGACCCAACAAAGAAGTAATAACATTGAAAGAATGGCTGGAAACCAGATCAAAATTCGCGAATTGGTGTACCCGTAAAAGGCGGCTCATAAGTTTCAATGGTCGCCACACCAAAGTTTTAGTGAAGCGCAATTGCAGGGTAGCCGCTTATTAAGCCTGGCAAATGCTCCATAAGTTGGCAGTAAAAGGCTAGCTTTGCTCCACAAATGATTGGGCCTGCGACGGAGTTTAGCCCAACACTGGCTGTTGATAGCGCTAGCGGCGCGACTCGGACAGAATGCATGCAAAAACCCGCTAGGTACTCTGCTGCTGCTGCTGCTGCTGCTGCTCCTTTAGTCTATGCCTGCCGCATGCAACTCAATCTAAGTTTGGTACGTTCGACTGCGACATGCTCGGTCCTGTAGACGTGTATTTGACTTCTGTTTAAAATGTTCAATGCAAGTATTTCAAACTGGAGGTGTAGATGCGAAGCTTGAGTTTCGTGTGCTGTTGCGTCATCGAAAGCGCCGCATGTGGAAGCTGATGTATATTCTGTTTCCTTGTTGTCTTGCATCAATTGTTCGTGTAACTGTAATGAATGGGTTGGTCCATTTGATAGTGGCAGTTAACATGAGCCTTCCCTCCTCAGGAGGGGGGGATACACCTATTGAATCGATGGGAATTGGCGGTCCCAGAGGGAAAATGTGAGGTCCTGAGTTGAGAGTTAAATAGGCCTTCTTTGTGTTGAAATAAAATTTTGTATTTATTTTATTGAGAACCGTCTTTTTTTGGTGCATTGCTGTCCTGCTTTTCAGCACTTCTGACTTTCTTCTTCTACTTTTATCTCGTTTTCTAACTTTCCTTCTTATTTTACTATTTCTATGCTCACGTGATCTATTGCGGGAACACCCTTAACTCCATACTAAATATATAGGGCCTTCATCATTCCTATCTTTGAACATCTTTGTTTTGGTAAAGGTAAAAATAATTCATAATCAATCAATCGTAAGCCATTCCAGTCTAGTAGCTCAGTCCAAGGTGGGTCGGAAGAAAGTGACCCGATTTCAGTACAATGATTTTTTCAAAATTCATCAACCGAAGGTTTTGTTGAATTGGTTGCTTATTTCTCACAAACAGGAGCCAGAAAATCATTTTGGAAACATCTTTCGAGAAAAAGTCTCAGTTTGAATAACTCTAATCCCCTACAATACAATTATGGTACCTTTGGGAACTAACGCTTCTTGGGATAAGTTGTGAGGTCTGAGCTGAAAGGGCTGTAGGCATTCGCTGCTAAAGTAAAATAGCTTTGTTGTTTTATTTCGGACCATCTTTTTTCGGTTCACTGCTGTCGTATTTTCAGCACATATTTCTTCCCTCTTTAACTTTTGATCTTACTTCATGAACTTCATTTAGTCAAGCTGATTTAATGCACAATGTGTACGGACACACCTTGGGCGTAAATTTGCCATTTGCCGTTCCTTCAAATCCAAATTAAATGATGCCTTCCTCATTCCTCTCTTGGAACACCTTTGATGTGCATGGGAGGACACCATTGCGGTTGGAGCACCTTTGTGGTCTCATCTATCAGATATAGTTCACATTTTTGTGGCATTCTACTCCCAGTATGGAAAGTGCAATACAGTTGGCCCAGTAGAATATTCAATATAAGTCGATATAAGTCATTTTGGAAGGCTCGAATGCAGCATTGGTCAATAGCCAACATCAGTGATAGCTTTATTTCTCGACGTGTACAAAATACGCTCGCTGTGCAGAAGCCGGTTTGATGTTCAGCATTATTCCAACGGGATTATTGAAAAATTTCAAGACTCGGTAGAGGGTCGAAAAGAATGTTTCCGAGATTTGAATTAAAGTTCACAATAGGGTCAAATATGAAGTTCATGATCATTCACTTGAAATTGTTTATGCTTAGATGGGTCTATAGACAGTATTCCTAAATGACTCCTCACACGCTGAAGAATCGGGACTATTGTGGATGGCATTCAGATCGCATGCGTGGGTTGTTCTTCGTTTGTGGTTGTTTTAACACGTTGTCTGCAAAAGGACCCACTGCTGATCACTGAGGGGATTTGCATACTGCTGTTAACTTACCTGCATTCACTAATTAAATTTTTATTAATATTTAATGAATAGTAAATGAAGGCACGATAATGTTTACTATTTTCAAAATTTCTTACTACAATTGACTTTGAATTGTAATTGAATATTGAATTTCAATTTAACCCATCCTTTTTAACGTGCTCATACATGTACAGAAACTATTCCGTGGAACTTCATTTGCATTTACGAAAGTTGGTACTTCATTTTTTCTTTACGGCGGAATTTTTGATAATGCGGAGTAAATTGCGTGCACTTATCTCTGCATTCTCAAGGAGTTAGCGTAGGAATTGCTGCAGTTTGATCTTAAATGCTTCTGGTGATTGATTTTATGTTCATTTTGTCGTTGGCTTCCAATTTTGGGAAGAAATTCAAGTGTGGCTTTAAGTGTGTGCCGCATTCTGATTCTCCATGTGTGACCCGCTCGCTGCTCCGCTCCATACGTGCTGGCATAAGTTGGGGTATGTATGTCCCCTCAGGGGAATGCAGGTATTGTATCTATGGGAATTAGCGCGCCCAGGGGGACTATGTGAGGGCCTGAGCTAAAGGTTAGGTAGGCTTCATTTTGTTGAAATAGAACAGGTTTTTGTTTTGTTACGGACCATCTTTTTTCGGTTCACTGCTGTCCTGTTTTTCAGCACCTACTACTTTCATCTTCAACTTTTTCTTGTTTCATGAGCTTCTTTCTTATAGCTTCCTGTTTCTGTGCACCTTGTGCATAGATTCCGCGTTCCCTCAACTCCATACTAAATGGTGCTTTCCTCCTTCCTCTCTTAGAACATCTTTGTCGTGCAGTTAAGGGAGGCTAAAACTTTCTTATATAATAATAATGGGGTATGTATGTCCCTTCCAGTTCTTCTCTTTCTTCCTCCTTTATTGCATCCTGTTTTTTGATGCATTCAACCTTATGGGAAAACATGACTCACTATGTTTAATGTTTCTATCTTGTAGGAAAAACAAGTTCTACTGTGTTAGAAATTGAATACCTTAACAAGCTAGTGGGGCTTAGATTAACATAGGAACTTCGTTTTGTTCCCATTGGAACTATTATTTGATATGAATTTTGATTTGAATTATTTATAGCGTTCAAAATCACTGTCAACTGTTCGAAGCCTATGCTATTTAATAATCTTCATTAGGAAGTGTGAAACTTTCGGTGATGATTCAATGCATGTATGATACAAAAATTTTCGTTTGCTAGTTATGAATTTTTTGTTTTCTTCTAGAGGACTGTTCAACTGAAAGGATAACAATGCAAATTCTTGCTTCTACTCTACTCTTCTTTTGCTTGCTGTCTAGCCAAATGTATGTGCTTCTGAAAACATCTTCTTTTGTTATCTGACGAGCGCTGTCTCAAGATGCGTTAAAGCTCGACTCTGTCTTGAGGGACCTGGTCCTCCTCGGTGATGACACCCAATAGAGTTAGCAGCGCTGATGTGTGAGTGCGTGTGCTTGTGTGTCGTGTTTAATAGCTTTGTAGGCTTGTTGTTTTCTCCCATCACTTTCTCTCCTTGGGTTGCCCACTTGACACTTTAGTGTCTCCTCATTACGGTCTTTCTGACAGTCTTTTTCTTCTAAGTTTTCCCCGCCAAGTGATGTTCACAGAGTTCTTGCATCTCGATTGAAGAAACGCCTTTTTGGTGAAAATATTGCATGTAGGTGCGTTGATATTGCTTAAAGATACAATGGCGTTTTTTCACAATATTAGTTTGCTTTAGATACCCAAGGGAAAAGGTACGCGTAATTTATGATCCTTTTAATATCTCGTTCATTATACTGTGTGTTCTTATTCACTTCTTTCTTAATTTTTTTAAATGTCGGCCAATTTTTGTGAGTACTTGCTGGAAAATTCAATTAGTACTATTTTGATCCCATTGTTCAACGCCCGTTGTCTTGTCGTTAGTACTCTAACAGACGAAACTGCGATCATTCCATCACGGTGTGTGTGGTCTTGACATGAATGTGTTGGTACGGTAAGGATTGTACACCTGCGTACGCCTGTTCACTTGAACTGAGATAAGGCAAGTGGTAAGTTAGATACATACCTAAATCCCGTTTCACTACCGAGAAAACGACGAAACAAATATTAGGAGGAAGACCTATTCAAAATTCAATCATAGCCTGCATCATGTCTTTCCGTTGTTTCCAAATCACAAATGGTTTACGACTGTTGGACTAACTTGTAGGCTTGAACTAACTTATAATCTAAACTCATCCATTAGACTCCTTCTGCCGATCTCTTGATACCAAAAATTCAATTTTATTCATTTGACTTTTTGTGTAGCTGTTTCAGCCCTCCACTTGAAATCTTTTTTTTTTGTGCTTTCGTTCATCAACCTAACTTCATATATCCTTAGGTGACCACAATTTTTAAGGATTCATGGCATATTAACTGGTTTCAACTTTATGCAACCCTGCCAAACATACTTGGTTCATTTTGAAGTGCATCCTAAGTCCATGCGCTGATATTTCTGACGGCGTTTTGAATTCTATAATTTATTTTTAGTCAGACTCTTTCTGTCCGTATCACATTATTTGCTTGAATAATTATCTTCGTCGTTTTGCTATCATTAGGGTCCATCATTCATAGCTTTATTTGTACTTCTCTTCAAATAGAACCTGCAATTTTATGTTCACCCTTCTCTATGGAATAAATTTTACCCTACGAGCTCTGTTTAACGAGTTCGTCCATTTTCCAATTCTTCGCTCCATGCTTGCCTTGCTATTTACCCACTCGTCGTAGCTCGCCGCGAGCTGTTCTGTTGAGCGACTCGCAACTCTCCAGGGAGAACATACACACCATACTTCCCTGAGGCTGCTCGCGCGTCTGTGTATCTCAGCCAGCGGACGCACGCTCGAACCGTCGTCGGCGTCTGCGCTGTTCCGCGGCCGCTGTCTTTTAGACGCACTCTGGCATTAGGCTTCCATTACCGGTGTTTTGACGTGTTTACTGCCTCGCTCCGACCAGCATTAGTGCAGGCAACACAAGAGCGCCCTCCTCCCTCCTATCGCACGCTCCTTTTGTTTCTTCTCAGGTACGAGTCCCCCTCGACTTGCTGCCTCCATGCGAGCTGGCTGGCCGCGGCCGGCGCTGCTGTATCCTGGCACTCATTTGTGCCGTAACTCTATCGATGCTGTTCTCATTTTGAATTTGATTTGTTCTTCTCGGTGTACAAATGATATGAACCGTTGTATGAACTATCAACAATTACTCGTACCGATAATCAGGTTATTCAACTTTTTGGAATATGCGTCTGTAACTGCAAAAAATTGACATTTTGTGACGAATATCGTTATAAAAATATTTGAACGAAGATGAGACATCGAGTGGGGTTTATGACCACTGCGATGACAATATCGGGGGTAATTAAATTTGAGGTTTGACTTCTGAAAGCCATTCTACGAGTTACCTGGAATTTAGCTTTATGCGTTTCATTCGGACGCTGCAGGAAATGACTGAAGTTTATTCTAACGAAGTTCGTTACTTGTTGGTGTTTTCATTACCGCGTTTCTTTACTGTCACAAAATTATCATGAACACCACATTTCATGACCACCACATTTCATGACCCACATTTCATGACCACCACATTTCATGACCACCACATTTCATGACCACCACATTTCATGACCACCACATTTCATGACCACCACATTTCATGACCACCACATTTCATGACCACCACATTTCATGAACACCACATTTCATGACCACCACATTTCATGACCACCACATTTCATGACCACCACATTTCATGACCACCACATTTCATGACCACCACATTTCATGACCACCACATTTCATGACCACCACATTTCATGACCACCACATTTCATGACCACCACATTTCATGACCACCACATTTCATGACCACCACATTTCATGACCACCACATTTCATGACCACCACATTTCATGACCACCACATTTCATGACCACCACATTTCATGACCACCACATTTCATGACCACCACATTTCATGACCACCACATTTCATGAACACCACATTTCATGAACAAGGTAGAAAGACATAGATTTCACATGTTACGAATTCTTTGGCACGCCTATAGCTGTCTGACCGTGCTGATCGTAAACTGATATTCAACTACATATTCTTCATGGAATATGCAATATTTTCAATTGGATGCAAGTACACCCATCAGGGGGGTACAACCATTGTATCCATGGGAATTTACGCTTCCAGGGGAAAATGTGCTTTCCCAAGCCGAGAGTCAAGTCGGTTCTTTGTTTGTTCATTTAGAATGGGTTACTTCTTTCGTTGAGGGCTATCTTTTTTCGGTTTTTTGGTGCTCTGCTTTTCACCACCTATTATTTCTCCTATTTCTATCTTGTTTCTAAAACTTTTTTCCTATTCAGAATATCTATGCTCTGGGAACCTTGCGTGGGAACACACCATGTGCATCGATTCCCTGTTCCCGTGGCTCCATACTAAATGGGGCTTTAATTCTTCTTCCCTTTGGAACACCTCTATTATGATTACGTAGGCTCAAACCAACTTGCATCTAATCTGATGCAACAACAGCCTACCCAAAAAGGTGTTTCTCATGACTACTAGTTTATGTGGTATATTTTCTATGAAGTTCTGCTGGACCCTAATTCTGTAGTCATGATAAATTTGGAGTTGGAGCGCATGTTTTTTCAGTTCAAAGTATTCGTTGCGTCCAAGTGCGCCGGCTTGATATTAGGGTGACATATCTAGCTGTGTGCAAGCAAAATTTTCTGCTGTTAATTTGTCGTGGAGCAATTTTTCATATTGTCCAATTTTGTGTGTGTTGCTCGCGTTCTTTAGCGACGTGGGACTCGGTGGTGTTTATGACCGGCATTTCTCAGATGCCTCTCTTTCCTCCTCCTCCTCCTCCTGCTCTCATTATTTATGGTCGTCTGCTTGCCTCTAATGCCAAAATAGTGTTGGGTTGATTTTACTAGCTTTGCCATGGTGATATTCATACATGGCTCTTCTTCTCGTTTCAATTCATCGTTTTGTTGTGTTTGTTCTGCTCATTACGAGTTGACGTAGTTTTAGCGTTCGTCTGCTGTACGGACTTCGAAACTTGAAAAGTCATTTATGCATATTTTTATGCAAGGTAACTGAAATCTTCGCAAAGATTTTTGAGTTCAAGGTAGGATAATTTATGATAGAAAGCATAAAAATGAACTTGTGGACTATGTTGAAAACTTCTTGAACGAGTGCAGATTATTTTATAACGTTTTGATCAGAATACTATTCATGTGCCACCTCCCTCCCCCCCCCCCCCCTCCTGAGCGCAGACAAAAATCAGCGTGATTGCGCAGGCTGTCCATTGCGGCGCTGGTGAGATCTGGTCCTATTCCCTGGATTGATTCATACCTCGATGGATGCCTAGAGTTGGTGTTTTCCTTTGGAGACACCTAAAAGGAAGAGTTTTCCGTGAGAAGAGTTTCTATGCCCTTTCTGCATAGATTCCTCATTTTCTTATCTCCATACTAAATGGTGCTTTCCTCCTTCCTCTCTTCGATACGCTATATTTTTGCAGCAGTTAGGGAGGCTTGAACTAACTTATAACCTTAATCTTTCCGTGAGAAGTCGACAAATCTACGCCAACTCCATCCATCAAGACAGAAATCCAGCGAATTGGATCAGATCTCGTCAGCGCCGCAATAACAGCCTGCGCGATCGCGCTGATTCTTGTCTCCTCTCTGGGGGAGCAACACATGAAGAATATTGACTAAAAAAGTAATTAAAATAAAACTAGTGTTTCTCAGAATTGCATAACTACTTAGTTTTTTAAAAATCCATCTGTTATTTTGAGTCATTAAAAATTACTTTTAATGCCCATATATGAAAAATCACCCGGTGTAAAGAAACAGTTTTTTTTTCGTTATTAAAGTCTCTAACGAACACATCTTTTACTTGTAAGCTTATTATGAGGTGGTCTTTGTTCTGTTGCCTCGCACGCGCTACGAAATTTTTTGTGGTGTACAGTACGCGACGCTCGCGCAGTACCCGACGAATTGACTTCAATCTTTACTTGATCCAAAGAAGAATTTTCAATTTCATCTTTTTGGCCACTACCCTCGTTGGGCTTCTGTGTATTTCTGAAAACAAACACTTTTTCTAGCGAGGAACGGTATAAACGTGCATTATTATTGCCATTATTCTGTGTGGTAAATAAATTTTGAAGAGACTGAATAAATTTCATCGCAAATTAAATTTTAAAAGTTGTAATGCATTCCGTGATTCAAGAATGTCTTCGTTCGTTGTCCTGATTTCTCGAGTCAATCCATCCTATCGCATGCCACACAAAATCTTTGTGAGTTAGCGCTTAAAACGTTAACCGCCATGTGAGCCACCGGTGGTACACGGAGGGAATTTTCCTAATGCTGCTGACCATCTAGCAGTCACAAACTCCATTTAAAAAAATATTTAATCACAGCTAATTGGAGGTACGATCCAGTTAAAGTACGCTATTTTCAAACTTGCTTACTACAATTGACATTGAATTTGGGTTGAATATTGAACTTTGGTTTAACCCATGGAGGTTAACGAGTTAAAGCTGTAACTAATGCTACGCCATGATCATGAACTCTCCTTCTCCGGTGAAACAATTCACCTGAACATATTTTTTATGCACATTGATATTTGCGGTCTAGCTCATTAGTACGGACGTCAATCTGACGTGAAGCCTTCCACTATATGAGCTAGATGCTCACGTCGTTGCATTTTCATAATGCTACCTTTTGTTGCTGTTATTTGAGAATTCATGATGCGAAGCTCACTAGCGGTGTAGACCTACTGTGATGCGAGTAAATTCAGGCTACAAGGTTGTGTTGTCACCAGCAGAGCTAGGCGGCTTTCTCATGTCTAACTTACGTCATCAGTTGGCGGGTAGTTGCCGCTCTTCCGTTCATAGCTCCCTTTTTTGCTCTTCCCCGTCTCATAAATTTGCCGGCGCCGCTTGAGCGGGATCTCCGCCCCTTCTACCAATTTACCGCGACCCCTAAAATGTCTGGTTAGGATTGTCATCCTTTTTGAATTGATCTCGCCCCCTGGAGTGCCGTTTGTTGAAGTGGCTTGAAATTCTTCTCATGTAATTTTCGGCATATTGGAATTGCGATCGTTCTCTGTTATATCCGTAGCGGTTAGACTTGTGTGCCGAATGTTGTAACACTTGAATTTTACGTTACATGACTTTATCGCTCCGCACGTTGTGGAGAAATAGTGTCTAAATATGATTCTAATACGGTCAAGTTAGTTACTGTCAAGCATTTATTTTCTTGTTATAATTAATGCTCCCACGAGGATGTGAGGTCCAGAGCTAGAAGTAAAGTAGGTCTTCTTTGTTGAAATAAAATAGGGTTTTTGTTTTTTATGTATCATTTTTCGAGAACTTAGAACTTAGAGAACTTAGTGCGGGAATACACCTTGTGTATAGATTCCCTATTTCCATAACTCCATACTGAATTGGGAATTTCTCTTTCCTCTTTTTAGAACATCGTTGTTTTAGTAAGTGAAGCTTGAACTAATTCATAATCGAGTCTGTTGAAAGCATTTGCTCAAATTTTAACAATGCCAAGATTGTCACATGTAAAATTCGAAAATAAATTTTTTGTGTATCTGTTTGTTTGAATTACTTTTGCTAGATTATCAAACCGTCTTTATTTTCCTAATCACATTATCAAACCTGATTGAATTTTTTTGTGAGAAAAACATTCAGGCTTTAGTAACTGAAGTCAGATTTCAAAGACGTGAAGTCATGGCAATAGGAGCGTTTTTCCTCGATCATTTTGTCTTTATTAGTATTTAGGTCTGGTAAGAAGAATGCAAAATTTATTTGTCCTTTTGGTTTATATTAATGTCTAACATTTTTGTCTGTTATTTTAAATTCTTCAGCATCACTAAAATATGAGTCTGTACTCTTGGTTTTCATTTAGATTCTTGGACGTTTTTATTTGACGTATCATAACCGTGGGAAACATTCTTCCTATGAGCCGTATGGTAAATTTTTTTACAACATGATAGCCAACACTTTGAAATTATTCTTATTTTAACGCATTTCTGCTTTGGTTAACCGAGTGTGTGGAGTCACTGACGAGTGCGAGTTACCGCGCCCTGACCGCTCATGGCTTGGCTGTACAGTACGTCTCGCCGTGAGCAGTTCGTGTCAAGTTAGTCTTGTGTGGGTCGCTAATGCGACGCTCTCTACACGTGCAAGCCATTATGCGGGCTTGCGTCGCGAGCCGAGCTTTTAAAACTGAGATCCTCCTGTCAAGATTGTCTTTTTGCTCGCCTTAATTTGCCCTGTAATGACCGCAAAAAACTCCGCCGATCGCTTGAGATTTACGCGATGTCTCGATAGACGGTCCGTCCCACCTGTGAGCGGTGATGACTGCTCCGTTATTTTCTTCCCTGCCGCTATGCGCTCTTCCCAGTATCCCATTTGCTTCGGCTTTCTTCAAGACTATCCATTTTCGTACAATTTTCTCTTTGTCTGAGGTCTTGCCGTGCTATTTCAAGGGTTATTGTTTGTTGCTACCTTTGTTGAAGTGTCCACTTGCACTTCCTCCTGGGGCTTCATCTTTGAAGCTGTTGTTCTCTCCTCGTTGCTCCCCCTTCTGCAGCTTCCTGTTTGGCAACTCCTGATCTTCTCTTTTCTCTTTTCTCTTTTCTCTTCTTGTTGCTTCCTTTATTGCGGTCTCCCTCATCTCGCATGCTGCTTCTTTTCTCTTTGCAGCTGCTCTTTTCTTTCTTGTGGCATCCCTTCTTCCTTCTTGTGGCATCCCTTCTCCTTTCTTGTGGCATCCCTTCTTCTTTCTTGTGGCATCCCTTCTTCTTTCTTGTGGCATCCCTTCTTCTTTCTTGTGGCATCCCTTCTTCTTTCTTGTGGCATCCCTTCTTCCTTCTTGTGGCATCCCTTCTTCTTTCTTGTGGCATCCCTTCTTCCTTCTTGTGGCATCCCTTCTCCTTTCTTGTGGCATCCCTTCTTCTTTCTTGTGGCATCCCTTCTTCCTTCTTGTGGCATCCCTTCTCCTTTCTTGTGGCATCCCTTCTCCTTTCTTGTGGCATCCCTTCTTCTTTCTTGTGGCATCCCTTCTTCTTTCTTGTGGCATCCCTTCTTCTTTCTTGTGGCATCCCTTCTTCTTTCTTGTGGCATCCTTTCTTCTTTCTTGTGGCATCCCTTCTTCTTTCTTGTTGCATCCCTTCTTCCTTCTTGTGGGATCCCTTCTTCTTTCTTGTGGCATCCCTTCTTCTTTCTTGTGGCATCCCTTCTTCTTTCTTGTGGCATCCCTTCTTCTTTCTTGTGGCATCCCTTCTTCTTTCTTGTGGCATCCCTTCTTCCTTCTTGTGGCATCCCTTCTTCTTTCTTGTGGCATCCCTTCTTCTTTCTTGTGGCATCCCTTCTTCCTTCTTGTGGCATCCCTTCTTCTTTCTTGTGGCATCCCTTCTTCTTTCTTGTGGCATCCCTTCTTCCTTCTTGTGGCTCCCCCTCTTCTTTCTTGTGGCTCCCCCTCTTCTTTCTTGTGGCTTCCCCTCTTCTTTCTTCGGGCTTACCCTCTTCTTTCTTCGGGCTTACCCTCTTCTTTCTTCGGGCTTAGCCTCTTCTTTCTTCGGGCATCCCCTCTTCTTTCTTCGGGCATCCCCTCTTCTTTCTCCGGGCATCCCCTCTTCTTTCTTCGGGCATCCCCTCTTCTTTCTTCGGGCATCCCCTATTCTTTCTTCGGGATTCCCCTCTCCTTTCTTCGGGCTTCCCCTCTTCTTTCTCATGATTTCTTCTTTTTTCTTGAGGTTTCCTGTATTCCGCTCTTTTTCTTGAGGCTTCCCCTCTTTTTCTTGAGGCTTCCCCTCTTTTTTCTTGTGGCTTCCCCTCGTTTTTTTCTTGTGGCTTCCCCTCGTTTTTTTCTTGTGGCTTCCCCTCGTTTTTTTCTTGTGGCTTCCCCTCTTTTTTTTTCTTGTGTCTTCCCCTCTTTTTTTTCTTGTGGCTTCCCCTCTTTTTTTTCTTGTGGCTTCCCCTCTTTTTTTTCTTGTGGCTTCCCTTCTTTTTTTCTTGTGGCTTCCCCTCTTTTTTTCTTGTGGCTTCCCCTCTTTTTTTCTTGTGGCTTCCCCTCTTTTTTCTTGTGGCTTCCCCTCTTTTTTCTTGTGGCTTCCCCTCTTTTTTCTTGTGGTTTCCCCTCTTTTTTTCTTGTGGCTTCCCCTTTTTTCTTGTGGCTTCCCCTCTTTTTTTTTCTTGTGGCTTCCCCTCTTTTTTTTTCTTGTGGCTTCCCTCCTTTTTTTTCTTGTGGCTTCCCTCCTTTTTTTTTTCTTGTGGCTTCCCCTCGTTTTTTTCTTGTGGCTTCCCCTCGTTTTTTCTTGTGGCTTCCCCTCGTTTTTTCTTGTGGCTTCCCCTCTTCGTTTCTTGTGGCTTTCCCTCTTTTTCGTGGATTTTTAATTTTCTCATGTAACTATTTTCTGACCTCATCGTCTGTTCTTGTGGCTTTTATTGTATTTTTTCAATCGATTGTTTTCATCATCCAAGCGGCTACCGCCTTTCTACTGCCTCTTCGTACATTCACTCCCTCGTTGCTGCTCACTATCTTCATTGCTCTCTCTCTATTACTTGTGCATTTATTCAAGTTCATAGTGTTACTAAATGATTTTAATTCGGTTACTGTTTCACTATTTTTTTAGTGTTTACTCATGTACTGAATTACTGCTCTGTTGATCTTACATTACTCCAATTTATTAACTTAAGGACGAAAGCACTTTTTAACTATAGGATGCTTATTGAGAAGTGTGAGATCCACATTTCTGCATTAGGTAAATCCCACCCATCCCATGTATGTGCTTTAATTTCATTAGGGAAATGTCTCTAAATTGAACATTGCCTTGACTGTTCAACAATCTATTAACAGTGTCGTTAATCGTTTCTACAAGCCATGGAAGTATATTATGATGGAGTTTGTCCACAAAAATCTTTTTAATGATTTTGCGGCTTCAACGGTCTACATTCTCAGCAAAATTATCAATTTACTTCACCTGACGCTGCTTAAACTTTTTATGAAATGTTCTTCCGAAGAGCGTCACTATCCGTAGAGATCTCGCTAATGAGGAAGCTCTTGTTTATCGTGTAGTTAGGAGACGCCTAATTAGCGAGCGTGTTTGCAATAGATCTTGAGCCACTCGAAGGCTCTGTTATTATAGAAATATGCCAAGTGGCTAGCAGCGGTAGTATGTCTCCTGGTCTCGGCGCCTGACGCATCTGTTTGTGTTTCATCTGCCTCAGCCACGCGAGAAGTTGTTCTTGCGGCTCTCCGGGAATGTGACGGCGCGCTACGAGCTTTGTGCTGTCCAACTCCCTACATCATCTTATATTAACTCGTTACTCCCGAGACAGCGCTCCCATTTCTTTGTTTTGGCCACCTATTGAATGGAAGTGTTAGTCATAGCTCAGTTTTTGCTGTTCATCCATCGACTTCAACACTTGATATTTTACTGTTCAATGTGATAACTGTCTCTCTTCGCCTTAAAGGTGTAATTATGGCTGCTATTATCACTACCCTAAGTGAAATGTTTTTTAGATTGTTTGGTGTGAATTTACTTGACATTAATGAATTATTAGCTAGAGTTTGTTCATGAAATATCGAAAGTGTTTTTCCGCGAGAGTTCGCAAGAGTTTGTCATTCAATATACTCTCTAAGATAGACGAGCGTTTCTTGATGGTGTGTGAGATTCCCGCGTTAACTCGATGTGAGGTGAGGAGTGCGGTTATGATTTCAGCCTCCGTACGTACGAATTAGCGCTTGTCGCAACACTGTATGTCAACTGCAGAATAAGCCGCACTTGTTTCAGTTTGCTGCGGTAATTTCAACTTTAATCGTTTTAGGTAGGTCATTTCTTCTCATTGCCTATTTCATATTTCTATTTTTCATGAGTTACGCTTGAAAATTTGCGCATATTTTTCTATTGCACGAATTTTTAATACAACGTATTTCACCAAATACCCCAGTCCTCACTTTTCAGTGTTGTGGAGATGCTTCCTCTCGCTGAATGTAAATTTTTTCAATCTCGGTGTTCCAGCCTATTTATAACATACCAAAACTGAACTTGACATCAGCTCCTCTAACGCACCACGTCTTTTTTTACTTGTTCCGTGTTTGGTACGTATGGTTACCTTCATACGATCATGTAATCTTCATCAACTTCGTGGGTAGTTGGTTTCCTATTATTTTGGGAAGTTTCGCTGTGCTGGGGTTGTTAGCGTTGGTGTGCCCGGTTTTGTTGCTACAACTGGACGCAACGAGTTTTACAGCCGAGTTTATAATATAATATTCAAAGGTCCTTGAGATTATACATGCATTGCTTGCCTCTCTCTATTCATTATCTCTGAGAGGCTCGGATTTTGTATGTTTTTTCCGTCTAATTCATTTCATGATGTAGTTTTGCGTGCGCTTGCGGATGCTCGTCTTTTGTTTTATGGATAAAAACCAGGTTGAACTCCAGGGATGAAATCCATCTACAGTAGGTCTGTGCGTGCTCTTAGCTGCTGGTATCGCTTGTGGGTGCTGCAAAACTGGAAATGCATTGCGCTTGTAAAGCCTAGCGTGGTAATGTAGACCTCTCCTGCTCATTTGTTAATGCAATTGTTAAAAAGTGTTTTATTTTACTTCTCAAAATTAAGGTTAGAAAGTATTTTCGAAGAGGAATATTGCTGGCCTGAGACATAACCTGCAATGATGCAGTAGTGCACTATGTATTTTTTTTTACTGGGGACTATTTTTATTCATTCATCTCTTTCTATGCTTTTTCATTACGCTGCTCACGTGGATAACTAACTTCCTGCAGTACGGAATTGACCTCATTGCATGCAGTTTATTTGGGTGTTGGTGGTCAAGTGGCGAACGTGCGGCATCGGCGGCGGCGGCAGCTGGAGTAATGCATACCGCGCAGCCAAGTGCGCGTGTAGCGGCCGCTTGGCCGTGTCACGCGAGTCTGGCGTGTGGAGGGCGTGTGAACTGCTGTTCTGGTCTGACCCACTGGCTGGACGTGCTTTCTGGTGCGGTCTTGCTGCTTTTAACGCTCGTCCTGTTTCTGCTGCTAAACTTGTAGGCACTTTTCTAGAGGCACCAATTGCTGAAGTGTTCTCTCATTTGTGATTCGTCCTCTTACTCTGAACTACAAAAAAGTTTTTTGCTTAAGAATTTTTCTCTGCAGACTCAAAAGTTGCTGGTGTAGTTTTCAATTTTAGTTGCACATAATGTCAGCGAGAATGCGTGATTTGTACGTCCTAACTCCATGTCTTCTAAAATAGAGTAACTTTTACAAGTTTTAGTAATCGTTTGCATTGGAATAAAAAATGCATATTCACGATGCATTTTCCCCCACTCACTGTTTAGTTGTAATTGTTGTGTTTTGAAAGGGACATCTCAGTTGAAAGGAAAGGATGATTTGATATGTGCTTGGAATTTTTAATCACTCACTGGATTGTAACAATTTGCTCCGTTGTCGGTGCTGTACTAAATTGATGGGTGCTCGTCGAAAACGACAATGCTGAACCCTGGAGAGAAGTGGATGTAAACAAACACGCCACATTGTAGCGTGAGGACATGGTATCTAAAGCTCAGTGGAGGGGCGTTTGAGGGACACAGTTTCAAAAGCTCAGTGGAGGGGCGTCTGAGGGACACAGTTTCAAAAGCTCAGTGGAGGGGCATTTGAGGGACACAGTTTCAAAAGCTCAGTGGAGGGGCGTTTGAGGGACACAGTTTCAAAAGCTCAGTGGAGGGGCGTTTGTGGGACACAGTTTCAAAAGCTCAGTGGAGGGGCGTTTGAGGGACACAGTTTCAAAAGCTCAGTGGAGGGGCGTTTGAGGGACACAGTTTCAAAAGCTCAGTGGAGGGGCGTTTGAGGGACACAATTTCAAAAGCTCAGTGGAGGGGCGTTTGAGGGACACAGTTTCAAAAGCTCAGTGGAGGGGCATTTGAGGGACACAGTTTCAAAAGCTCAGTGGAGGGGCGTTTGAGGGACACAGTTTCAAAAGCTCAGTGGAGGGGCGTTTGTGGGACACAGTTTCAAAAGCTCAGTGGAGGGGCGTTTGAGGGACACAGTTTCAAAAGCTCAGTGGAGGGGCGTTTGAGGGACACAGTTTCAAAAGCTCAGTGGAGGGGCGTTTGAGGGACACAGTTTCAAAAGCTCAGTGGAGGGGCATTTGAGGGACACAGTTTCAAAAGCTCAGTGGAGGGGCGTTTGTGGGACACAGTTTCAAAAGCTCAGTGGAGGGGCGTTTGAGGGACACAGGTTCAAAAGCTCAGTGGAGGGGCGTTTGAGGGACACAGTTTCAAAAGCTCAGTGGAGGGGCGTTTGAGGGACACAGGTTCAAAAGCTCAGTGGAGGGGCGTTTGTGGGACACAGTTTCAAAAGCTCAGTGGAGGGGCATTTGAGGGACACAGTTTCAAAAGCTCAGTGGAGGGGCGTTTGAGGGACACAGTTTCAAAAGCTCAGTGGAGGGGCGTTTGTGGGACACAGTTTCAAAAGCTCAGTGGAGGGGCATTTGAGGGACACAGTTTCAAAAGCTCAGTGGAGGGGCGTTTGTGGGACACAGTTTCAAAAGCTCAGTGGAGGGGCATTTGAGGGACACAGTTTCAAAAGCTCAGTGGAGGGGCGTTTGAGGGACACAGTTTCAAAAGCTCAGTGGAGGGGCGTTTGAGGGACACAGTTTCAAAAGCTCAGTGTAGGGGCGTTTGAGGGACACAGTTTCAAAAGCTCAGTGGAGGGGCGTTTGTGGGACACCGTTTCAAAAGCTCAGTCGAGGGGCGTTTGAGGCAGCCCGTTCAGTGGGGCCGGGTGCCCGGGTCTCACGGTTGCCACCTCCTGCTCGCAGCGGTGACTGCCGCATCAGCCGTCCCTCGAGTGCCCGTACCGCCCGAGCTAGCGCTCCCCAGCGGCCCCTGAATTCTCTCTAATGAGGGTTTGTCGTGGCCCTGAAGTTGTTTTGCGCGGTCGTCATGTTTTATGCATGTTCTCCGCGGCGGATTGAATTAAGTCGAGCCTGTGCCGTCGTTCTCAGATGCTCAAGTCCTCCTCAAGTTGTCTTAGAGCGTCTCTTCCGCTATTCATTGTGCGCTTCGAAATGGCTTCTTCTCGAAAAGTGATTGCACTCGTTTATTTTTGTCAAAATTTAATTCAGACTTTGGCGGCGTTTGCTATTTTTGAGCGTGTCTTTATCGGGAGTAACCTCGGCCTTTATGCAAGCTAATTTGAATTAATTGCTCGTTCAAATCTTTATTTCCACATTTCATTTGCAAATAGTTGAGTGTTATACGATCGAATTCAAGCATTTTTGAATTCGTCATTATCCATGATACGAATTTTTTTAGGTGTACAACTTTTACTATCCTCTACTAAATTTTGCTTCAGTTGTTCGTTTTCAAACTGTTATTTACAAAAAGTCCTCTGAAATGCTCCTATATAGCGGCACCGATTTCTAATCTATAAAAGTGTAAGATTGCTCAGTTTAATTCTATCATTATATATTCTACACAAAAATGGTTAGACTCAACTTTAAAACACTTCAATTCATTCCTAAAGTTTATTTTAGCAAAATCATTACTTTCGTATCCTATTGCGATTTCCCCATTCATCCCGTAATTCAGTGACGGCGAATAATTTATTTGAATCCTCAAACGACGAAAAGCTGCCAGTTTCTCGACAGGAAACTGTACCATGTTACTTGTTGGAAGCGTGGCTGCCTCGTGATACTTTCTTTATCTTTTTCTATTTGAAAATTAACGTTTTGAGAGACCACTGGATAAAAACCTTTGTCTAAACGATTGCTCTTCAAAGGCAGCGTTTCGCCTGTCGAATGACGCTACTTCTGTTCGGAAGCCTCTTACTCCTCGCTCTCTTATTGAAGCGACTTTGAGTTTATCTTAATAAAAATAAGTGAAATTTTTCATACTGTGAATGGTACTGCAATAGTTTATTTTTTCCTCTTGTAGGAAACGGCTTACTTAAGGTAAAACAATTGTTCCTAGAGCTGTCGTAAATTCTTACATAGCGCATGTGCGTTAGAGTAGGGGTTCTAAAACTTTCATCAACCAAGGACCCGTTTTCTTGCACAAAAATAAGCTGAGGAGCCTTCACATGTGTTCCCCCCCTCAGGAATACATGTATATATACAATGTACGCACTGTTTCATAATATCAACAGTCACGGAAAGCTATAGATAAATACCTTAACTGCATCCACTGTTGAATTCGTTAAATTCTGCGGACCCCCTGTCAAAGTGCCACGGGCCCCTGGGGGCCGCGAGCTTTGACCCCACTTTGAGAACCCCTGCGTTAGAGAATGGGTGAGTTAGCATCCGTGCATATTCTAAAAATTTTCGTGTGCCCGTGAATGCTTACTCGCGTTATTTATGCAAGATGCAAGGCTTGCAATCTTTTGTTATTTGAGACTTGAATCCTATGACCTCTTAATATTTCAATTGATGGGTATTAGCGCTCCCTGGGGAAAATGTGAGCTCCTGAACTGAGAGTTAGGTAGGCCTTCTTTTTGTTGAAATGAAATGCTTTTTGTTTTGCTGAGAACCATCTTTTTTTATGATTCACTGCTGTCCTGTTTTTCAGCACCTCTGACTTCCTTCTTCATCTTTTATCTTGTTTCATAACCTTCCTTCTTATCTTACTGTTTCTATGCGCACAGGATCCCTTGCGGGAGCGCCCTCTGTGCATAGTTCCTAGGTTTCCTAAATTATATACTAAATGATGCCTTCATCCTTCCTGTCTTTGAACATCATTGTTGGGGTTAAAGGTAGCTAAAACTAATTTATAATCAATCAATCATGCTATTGATTGATCATACTTTTGAGAGACTGAACCGCGGCAAGTCGTACGACAAGCTTTATACTTTACTGGTCTCGGTATCGTAAAAGACATTTAATTTTCTCCAACATCAGTGCAAGGAAAATTGAAGCTTAGTTGCTCATGCTTGAAAGTAGCTGTTATCGAAACAAGACCTCGTACCGTATCGTACCGTATCGTTGGAGATGAATGTTTTTTCTTTCGGCAGAGAACTTTAGTATCATTTCTACTGGCGTTGTTATTTTATACTGTTAGTGTTTTTTTTTAATTTTGAAGACGGTATTTTTAATTTTGTGAAAGAATTGTGCTGAAAATTACCAGCTACTCATTCGATCGTTCAATGAACATCGAGCATTTTATTTCTGTATCAGATTCCACGAGCTGATCGCGTGAGAGGTCTCATGTGTGGAGAACCCTCTTGTGCTGGCGTATACATGCGCTCAAGTGGGCCTGATTTGCTGTATTCTTTTGCGTCTTGTGTGGCTGATGTTGTGCTGTGTGGCTAGCTGGCGTTGTGCTGTCTGTCTGGCGTTGTGCTGTCTGTCTGGCGTTGTGCTGTCTGTCTGGCTGGCGTTGTGCTGTCTGGCTGGCTGGCGTTGTGCTGTCTGTCTGGCTGGCGTTGTGCTGTCTGGCTGGCTGGCGTTGTGCTGTCTGGCTGGCTGGCGTTGTGCTGTCTGGCTGGCTGGCGTTGTGCTGTCTGGCTGGCTGGCGTTGTGCTGTCTGGCTGGCTGGCGTTGTGCTGTCTGGCTGGCTGGCGTTGTGCTGTCTGTCTGTCTGGTGTTGTGCCGTCTGTTTTTCTGCGTCTGGTGTTGTGCCGTCTGTTTGTCTGCGTCTGGTGTTGTGCCGTCTGTCTGTCTGGTGTTGTGCTTGTGTGGTTGCTGCTGTAAGTGACGTCTCTTATAGTTGCTGTAAGTAGGAGATAGAAAGTTCTTAAATTTCTTTGCCGTTATAGTTCCTCGACTTAATTGATTTTTTTTATGTTCTTTGAAAGCTCGCTAATTTCCTTGGAGACTCAGGCTAAATATTGTCTTGTGTAATGGACTCGTTTATTCTGTCACATTCATCTCGAAGGAACCTATACCTGTATTGATTGCAAATGTTTCGTTTATATATTTTAGAATAAGACATCGATCTTGGCGAATTCAAAGGTTTGATTGCTTGTCTATTGCATTCGTTGTCGCCCATTTTGACTAACAGCATCTTAAAGAGATGCAAATGTGGTCTCTGCAGGATGCGTGCCTCCTTGACAAATCGAACTGTTTGAATGCAGTCGCTGGACCATTAATTGTTCCTTTAGGCTCATACTTCATTGTCACTGCGCGTGAAGCGGGAACCGATTACTATTGACATTTCTATTTGCGCCCGATGCATTTTAAGCGATTGCTGTCCAGCCCGTCTCTGCTTGCCTCATCTTTTTCCTCGACTTTCAGTAAATATTTTAGTTCATTCTCTCCGCACGTCATTTTATGACTGTGCAAATTTGCTGCAATCAAACTTGATCCTCTTGGTTTTTACTCGAGTATTTTCTACACTATGACTATGCTGTCGTTGGCTTCTCATTTTGTATGCGACTGCTTCGTATTCATGTTTTTATGCTCTAAATAGTTTCTGTTAACCACAAACAAGAGCCCAGCAATACGCGGTCTCTTTCTCGTTTTCATTTTATGCCGAGTTAATGAAGGTGCCGAGTGACTGCGGATTCAAATATAGTTGTCTAGTTGGGTCGAGCTTCAGCAGGAGACATAATTGTAGAAATAAATGCATAAATGTGGGCCTTTACAGCGTTGAGGAGCTTCATTTTCCCTCCACAAAATGCGAGAAGCTGGTCCTGGTGCATCTTGTCGCTTGAATTCATGAAGTAAAATATCGTTCGCAGAATTTAGGGTGAAAGTTTGTGTTCACAAGTGTCAGTAATTCTTTCCTGCCACCGCCAAATCGCATAGTGACGTCTTATTTTGCGCTGTGCTAGAAGCTTGAATTTGACGGGAGTGTGTCCGCTGGAGTTGCATCAGTAAGCCTGCGAGAAAAATAATCTTCTAGATACTTATCGTATTGTTGTGCTCTGTTGCATGATGCTCCTAACGCTTGGAGATTTTTCTCTGTCTTCTTAGTATTTATTCGTTGAATTGCCTTGATTTCCATATCTGCGTTTGCATGTCAAGCCAAAGTCATGTTTGTTGCTTAATTGGGTTGTTAGAAATTCCTTCACCACATTGAAGGACCCTGCACATGTATAATTCTCTGTGTGGGCTGACTACCATTTAAATGAATTCATTATCTGCGCAATCTACGCTCTGCACTGCAATGTCATCACGATCTATAACTTCCTGGCGTAATTGGAAGAAAGTTAACCTCCCAAGGGGAAGAAAATAAGCAGTAAGCCAAGGGTGTTTAGGATTATCCATCCTGTACTTGGCCGACTGGTGCCCCTGAGGGATACTGTACGGTTACCTCAGCCTCAGACAGGTCTTCGGGACTTATGTCCTTTGTCTCCAATCTGCTCCTTCCAGTTTTCACGCCTTATTCACTCTTCCTCGTCGTTTCTTCCTCTTCCTTCCTAACTTATTGTAAATACGTGTGAGAACACACCTTGTGCAGAAATTCCCCTTCGTATACAATCTGTGTTAAATAATCCCTCCTCTTCTCTCCCTTGATATTGCATTAGTTGTGGCTGGGTAGTCGTAAACTATAATAATAATATTAATAAAAATAATTATGATAAAATTAATAATAGAAATGCGATATCGTAGTAAAGTAATTTTAAAGCGCAACGATTGAGAAAATGGTTCTTCAAATGATCTTCTTCAAAGTAGCATTTAAAACAGTCTGCCTGGCTGTGTCTCTTGTTCAGTGATGAATGTAGACGTATTTTTTCAAGCTCGAGGTATTGTCGTGACCCTCTTTATTTTACATCGCTGAGGTCACGGTCTTCATTCTCTCTGCCGTCATTCTTTGTTGCGATGCATGATATTTTTCCATGTGATATTATTAGTCGTGACATTAAGATTATTCGTCACATTTCTTTTATTTTCTACTTGTTAATGTCAAAATAGCTGCCACCAACTCAGAGTAAGTCTGAGTAAATATTTAATTCAATCTTCGGTGAGCGTAACGAGCGACTTAAGGCCATAAATTAATCGTGCATTCTAGCCGTGTTTCCTGGCTTCAAACATTATCTTTCTTTCCAAATCAATCTGTCTCATCTCTTCCTATCTATTTGGAGGATATGGAGAACACAAGGATATTAAAGAAATTCGCTATTAGACACCGGAAAATATTGAGACATTAATCATCGAAATTACGCAAACTAAATTGAGCGCACGCGACCTACGCATTCACATCCTAATATACTCAGAAGCTTGAGTGGAGACTGGGGTTTGACATGAAATCAGAAGGAAACTTATCTTGAGATTTGGAGATTGGTCTCGCCGTTGAGCGTCGCCTGACTGGCGCGTTGGAGCAAGATCGCCATCTTTGGTTGAGGGCAGAGTGACCAGGTTAATGGCTGGGACTATGCCGATAATTAGCAGTCTAGATGGGCCATCTCTAATTTACGTCAAATAGGCACTGCGGTTGAGTATTCTTGAAGTAAATCACTTTCGAGCGAATGATGGCACAGATGTTCTAAGATGGCTTCGAGTAGTGAATTTAAGAGGCAAGTCCTCGGCCCAACTGGGCCTAGGAAGGCGGACAAACTCGTATGCGACTGCTCGTAATGATATTCTCGCCCGGACTGACGCTCTCTCCCTCTGAGTCCCTCAGGCACCCGCGCTCGGCGTCACCTTGAGGTGCCAACTTTGAATAACGACTTAACAAGGTTACTAATAAGAATGTGATATATCCCTACAATCGAATAGAAAACATACATCATTAACCTTACCCTCATTACTATATAAAAATCCCCACAAACAATGTTATACATATTAATTAAAGCAAATGAAGACATCCGTTGAGGTTCTTGGCATCTTCGGCTGGCGTGATCGTTCGCCACTTGTATCAGCGACGTTCGAACGTTGTTCCTGAAGAGCCGACCGTTCTAGAATTCAACGATGTGATGCTTTCTCGCAGAAATCAGGCTTAATATGGTCTTTTAAAATCATTAAGGATTACGTTGTAGGCCAAGCAACGCTTCTCCAGATTTTTAGCGAAGTTCCGTACTCAGTTATGCAGAGAAGCACAACAGTATCCCTTACCACTTAATTTTTCTAATTTTTGTGTAAGTCGTGCATCAAGAAAAAGCGTTTGCTCTGTTGTATGTGAAACTGGGGATAGAAACGTGAATATTGAGTATCTTTCATTCATGTCACTAGTTCATCCCGCAGTAGATCCCTCACTCAGGACATACAGCTATCGTATCTGAGAATTAGCGCCTCAAGGAGGAAGATTTGAGGTTACGAGCTGATAGTTACATCAGGTTTCCATTGGTTGAAATAGAATAAATTTTAGTTCTGTTAAACTATTTTTTTGCTTTTCTCTGCTGTTTTTCAGCTCCTCTAGCTCTCGTGTTCAACTTTTACCTTTAATAAACGTCTCCTATCTCGGTGTTGTTATAAGCAGGGCGTGGGGACAAACCTTGAGCATGGAGTCCCTGTTTTCTCAATGCTCTACCAGATGGTGCCTTCTTCACTTCTCTCTTGGGAACACTTTTGTTTTAGTTAGTAATGCTTATACTGACTTATAATCTAATTTGCTGCTTTGAATTCAAGCTGTGAAATGAAAACTCATGTCACAAGTATAGGAAATGAATTGATTCTTAAAAATACGCTTTTGAAAGTGTTGATTAGTTCGTCAATGTTTAGACACAGTGTTCACAATGCCTCCTTAAGAATTCCTCTATGAATAATCTATGCATTACTTCGTTAATGGCGTACAAAGAGCACTTTTTCTGTACATAAAATTTCCGAAAAGCGTGTATTTTTCTGCTACTCAACGTTAGAGTACGTATCGTATAGATCATTCAATTGTTCATTATTTCCATGGCATGTCACCTAATTAGATCATAAATCCCTGCCTTGTGACTATTATACGAGTTATTCATTTTTGTGCAAGATGCACGAAGTTTCTCGTAATATTGCTCGCTGTCAGGAGACTCGTGTCCTTGATCATCGCATAACCCTGCCGCTGATCATCAGAAGTTCAGATGAGCTAGCGAGTGCCGAGATGAGCGTCAGGGAATGTCGGGCAGCCGCCGGTGCTGATCAAGACGGATGATGAAGTTCTCCTCCGCGGACCTCCGCAACTTGCCCACTGCCCAGGGCTTCTAGCTCTTCACCGACTCCCTTTCTGAATGTCTCTTGCTCCTTATCTGTTGGCATCATTTGTTTCCGTTAAATTAACTCTCCGTATCAGTTTGAAGGCATGGCAATCACGTGTTCCTCGTGGGGTTATGGTTTCACTGTTTGTTGCATATAGAAGTTATTTGTGCTTTTTGTGTCTGTGTCTACTATTGGCTGAATGGTTAACTGTTACCGGATTGCTTCCCTTTTTTTATGGTTACCAAAAATAGTAGCGTATTTATTTTAAAACTTAATGCTAGTGTTCTGTGTATGTGGGCTGACACCTGTTTAAGGGTTTTATTGTTAAGTAAGGAAATCCAGGCATAATTAATTTTGTCTTCCACTCCATTTCTCCTGTCTGTAGGTGCATTTGAGCTGCTCGTAAGTGGTAACATTCTAGGGGGATAAGGAAAATCTTTCTATATTTTCAGGTTTACTCGTGGAACTGCTGTCGTCGTACTAGTGGTCCTACACTTCGATCCATTTATGATGAATAGAAAAGTTAAGTTTAATTCGTCTTCCATCGTTCTATCTATGATTTCCAACTGAAAGTAGGTAACGAGAGTTTGAAAAATCTTAAGAGATGCACAGCTATACTTTTTCTGTTGAATGAGTGCTTGAAAAACTCCGTTACCTTAAATTCTTCGTGATACGATAGAAAATAAACACGTATTATAGTAGAGCTTGTTTGTGCTCGACGTGCGCCCGCGTCATCAGGCTATGCAATAGAAACAACGAAAATATTGCACTCACGCATTTTTTTGTGACATCAGCAGGGTTTTGGTTTTATTATATCGATGGGGACATAAGTATTGTCAAATGTGAGGCTGCTTCTCTCAATTTTCTTATTCATATTTACCCTGCATAACAAGAGATCGTCAGTTACAACAAAAGTCGAGTGCAGTTAACAAAACATATAAAAAATGCGCCTAAAAATCAGACATTATGAGTTTTAAATCTACTTCAGCCACAATTTCTTTCTGCCAACCCTGTACGCTAATCGTAAAAACATCAGCTAACATGAAGTCTTCGAACCTAACGAGTTGCTGTTATAGGAATTTACATACCTTTACAAATCGTGTTTATTTTTTGTATTATTCGAATTTTTTATCACTTTAGTTCTGAGGGAATTGATATGAGATAACGTATTTACTACCATTAGATTGATTCAAAACTGCCGCTATCTTCGGACCACTAGTGCTACATCGTTGCTACGATGCCTTGTCTAGAGGTAGACTTGTAGATGAAGGAAGCATTGGTATGAGCTAAAGCTTGCTTGTTTATGAGGATTCAAATGGCTCGTAGCTCACCATTCCCATTAGTTACTCTTTAAGAGATTGCCCGTTAGCATATCGTGGAGATTAAGCTCTCCTTTGACCATATGTATGAACTGTGAGCTTCACTTGGGGACGTGTGATTATTACTCCTGTTCTCGTCAGTGTACCTTGGGGAATTAGCTCTTCTCAGGGATGTCCCTAGTTACCCCTGCAGAATCGGTCACACTTGTTGCACGAGGCTGTCGTGCGTTCCCTTTTGTTAGGTAGGCTTGTGTTCTTCTCGTCTGTATCCCTGTCGGAAGAGATGAGATGAGTCTTAGCCGGCTTGTCTTCAGGTGAGCGTTTGACTACCTTAATTTGTGGTCTCGCTACATGCTCCCTGTGAGTGTGAACACACACACTTTATGAGGTTCAACTTGTGTAAATTTCCAGCTAATCCAACACTTTATTACTGCTCTTTTATTTGTGATGAAGAACTTATCCTCAGCCTATTTTTTGAGTATTTGTTAGATTAGACGTATAATCTCTGTTGAAATTTTTCAATTATCTATCGTCGTTGTCTCCATTTAAACCCCTTTTTTCCTGAGTTTTTACTTGTGTCTCTTATTGCTGTCGGAGTATTTTGTGATTTATAATAAAATATTTACGAAGTTCTCGAAAAGGGTGAAATCTTACACCCGAAAATATAAAAGGAATTGTTGAATCGTCACATTTCCCATGGACTAATGTATGAATGAAACACGGATGTATTCACTAATATGAAGATGGAAGATTTGAAATTCGCCACATTAGTATTGGCGCGTACTAGGTGATGCACATGAATACTAAAGAAATAAAATGTTATATTTGTATGAGTAAAGTACTTATTTTTTGTTAATTTCGATTTTTTTAATGGTTTGTGATCACTATAAGGCATTTAATTTTTCCCTGAAGAGGAGAGCTGTTTCTATTTCTCCTACGAATTGTCACTCGCTCTGCATAGTTGTGATTTGTGATTTCCATACTGGTCCTAATGTTGAATCCCGATAACACACTCTTTAATTTTATTCGTATCGTAGTGTATGTATTATCTTATTAATACAGCGCTCAATTCCCCTTCGCTGCTTTTATCTGTGCGATGCAACTTTCGACATCATTTTTTCGTATTTCGATTACCCATATCTGAGACGCCCCAGGGACCTCCGACTGGAGAGAAAAAGCGCTAGGCTCTGAAGTCGAGGAAGGGACGCTGCGTATTGACATGGCGAGCGAATGAGTGATTCGGTCGAGTTTTGTTTCTATACTTTATTTTTGGTTAGGAGGGAGTAGCCCGGTTGGCCGTCCTTTAGCAGCCGATATCGCATTACGTGCGCCGGCACGGAGCGGCGTGCGTGCGGCACTTCGTCTCGAGGTGATGTGGCCCCCGTGTACTTGGCTGCTGCTGCTGCTTACAACTCGCCGGCCGCTGTCCCTGCCATTTGAGGATCGTCTGAGTCTGCATTGGACACCAGAAGATGTATGGACCCATAAATTATTTTGCAGTTGTTTACTTCTTAGATTTCTGGTGAACAAGTTGAACGGGGGGAATTTAAAGAATGAGTTCGGTTCTGATAGCTACTCTGGCGTTGCTTGGGAAGCTCCAGATGGATGCGTTGAGCACTCGTTCTCATGACGGATGCTCGTCATGCCCATGTTTTTGTGATAATTTTGGGCGTACGTTATTTGTTCACTCGCTTTACTTTTACATCAGCGTTATTTACGAAAAGTTATTTAGTTTACTACTGTAAGTTATTCTCTATCTTTGTTTTTACTCTTTGTTCTCAGCGTCATGTTAATGGTCAGCTATATTCTCGTTGTAATAGTTGATTTTCCGTTACTTACATTCATCGCCGCGACTGTGGATCTTGCTACGTTGAAGTGCCGTCCTCCCTGACGTTGAAGCATCGCTGTCGCTAGCGTTGAAGCGTCGCTGTCGCTAGCGTTGAAGCGTCGCTGTCGCAAGCGTTAAAGCGTCGCTGTCGCTAGCGTTTAAGCGTCGCTGTCGCAAGCGTTGAAGCGTCGCCGTCGCGTTAAAACGTCTCTGTTCCTAGCGTTGGACCATCACAGTTGCTAGTATTAAAGCGCAATTTCCGGTAGCAGAAAAGAATCGCAGCCTGTAGCGTTCAAAAACACGACGGCGAGCGTTAGAGCGTCGTGGTCGCGAGCTCTGCGCGCCGTCATTAAGGGGAGTTCGTGCGCCGAAATGTAGCTCATTACCCGGCTCTGGGAGGCGCCGTCTCTCCATGCCTGCCAGGACATGCGTTCTGTTTCTTTTCTTATGTTTTGCGAGCAGTAACGAGAATCCTGTCCGTCCGCTAGACGAGCCTTGACGAGATACTAACGACTCGCACTGGCTTCTCGGTCCTTTAAATGCCTCCGCAGATGCCGGCTGTCTGTTTTGCTAGCTCGTTCTGCTTGCTCTGCTCGCTCTACGGTTCCCGCTTGTCATCTTTTGCGAAATTACTGCACGATAATTTACCTGAACATTCCTTCAGCATATTGCGTTCGTAACTTTTTATTGTAGCCAGCCTCGCTGTTTCACGCTGTGTCGATTACTCGGTGAAAAAGAACAGCCTTTTTATATTAAATTATTCAGAACCATTTGTATTATTCTAATTTATTCAATATTTTTCACGTGATGGCCGTGTCATTTTCGACGCCACTGCAATTGGTATCCAAGCTTTTATATGAAACTCGTGATTTTTATTGATATGATATAGCTACTTTAACATATTTCGTGTTCGGGAGTCACATTAGGTAGAGGTCAATTTTGTGGAATATAAATTTTTGAGTATTTCTTTTTTTTAGATCGCTCATTTTTTTGCGGGTTTTGTAAGCTAAAGAAAAATTTGAATTTGTGCATTGTAATGATTAACTTGAAAATATTTTTCTCACGCCACTTATTTTTTTGCGTTACAAACTGCTGTTGTTTGTGATCGCTTCGTAAAAATGTTCGCTGAAATCCCTCGTGTCATGTGGGTTACCGATCAGAACCAAGTACGTGCAAAAAGTTTTAAACATGTGAATGACTTAGTGCGTTTGTCTCATGGTAACAACAAACCTCTGGCGCGTCGAGATGACGCGTGTAAGCCGCCATCTCGATGCATTTGGTTGGGCTGACCAAGCGAGGGTGAGCGCTGGGTCGGTGTCGGGTGTCGTGCAAATTTGAGTGACTGCCCTGTCTCACCGCAGGTCCCCTGCTAATCAAGCTTTCTCAAAAATGGATCGCGCCCTCTGATACCTGTCTGCTACGACACGCTTCTTGCATACATTCCTCCCAAATTTTGACTGGCTTCGCAAAAATGAAATGCGGCTGACAGTCAGATGGCTGGCGATTTATTTCTCAGGCTCTGTTGTCTTGAGGAAAGGCCAATGTTTGGGAATTTTAGATCCGTGCCTTGGGAGTTGAAGGCCGCCTAAGAATGACTGAGAAATTTGTTTACGTCTGCGGTTGCCTACGTATTGACTGATATTTTTATAACTGAAAAATTGCGAAGATCTATGGGCTTAAATTTATGTTATTTGTGTCGAAAAGCTTTGATTATAATTTTATGATGAAGTTGTTTTCGTTGCCTTAGTTTGGTTGGTGGTTTCTTTTTTCTTTTTGATTTCGGCAAGTTCATTTAGTTTTTGATCACTCCTTGCGATTGTATTTCAAGTTTATTATTCTTTCGAATGTTCGTAGCTTTAGGAGTGATGAAAGCGTATCAAATTAGCTGGGCACTCCAAGACCGAGATGATTAGTGAGACTAGTTGAAGTCCTTCACTTTTAGTAACATTTAAGTGCGAAGCGGTGCATTCTGGTTTGATTGCTTGTTCTGCTGCCTCTCTTATTTAGAACTAATAAGTTCGAGAAAGGATGTGTCTGTTATTACTTTTGTGCTGCGTGAACAGATTAGGGTGTCGGCGTTAGCTAATTGCAGGCCAGCGATCCTCCTCTCTTTTTTACGACTGCGCTCGTCCTGTGTTCTTTCCCCGCACCCACGCTTTGGGCTCGCGTTCTGCCTCTTGGACTCGCTGGCTTGTCGTTACCAAACCGTAAACTTGATTTACCATTTCAGGTTGTCCATGCTCTTTCTGTGCTGGGGTCCAATCACTTGATTCGAACTGATACTCCAAGCAACCTGAGTATATTGCTTGTTTTTGCAAGTACTTGCTGTTTTGATTACTTTTCCCTTAATTTATTCTGCTTTATTAGGAGATAGTGCTTTTCATAGCATGTTCTTACCATGAAACTCTGAGGGTCGTGCTGTTCTAGAATTATGACCTCATGGATCTGATTTTGAACAGCTATTCAGTGTTTGAAAAGAGACAGAAGTAACGACTTTCATGGCTTTGAAACAACTCCGATGAAACGTATCATTGACGCGTCTTCCTGTGACTGTGCTCAGAATTTTATGGGGCGCCCAGCATTGTTTCCCCGAGTGTCTGGTTCTGTCGAGTGTGGTCCTGCCTCTCTCGGCAGCTGTAGGGTGCTTCTTCGACCGCGGTCTATGCGGGCGCAAAATATGCCTTGTGTGGTTTTCAGAGAGTTTATTTCGCGACATTGTAAACTTCACTCTATTAAAGACTAGCAGCTTGGTTGAGAAAGTAAATTTTACCACTCTCTTTCGAACGTAACTTCTTCGACGATCGATGCTGATAGCGCTGGGGAAATTTTTTCCGTACTTGTAGAATGTTATGTGTTAATATCTCCTCTCAGAAGCATACAACTACTGTGTCTACGGGAATTAGCGCTCCCCGGGTGAATATGTGAGGTCCCGAGCTAAAGAATAGGTAGGCTTTCCTTTTGTTGAAATAAAATAGTTTTTTCTGTGTCATTTCCGACTTTCTTTTTTCGGTTCACTGCTGTCTTATTTTTCAGTACCTGCTACTTTTTTTTCCTTCAACTGTTAGCTTATTTTATAAACTTCATTTTTCAACTTATTTCTATGTACCTTGTGCATAGATTCCGCCATTTCCTCAGGCCCATACAAAATGGTGTCTTCCTTCTTCTTCTCTTTGGAGCCCCTTTGTTGCAGTTCGGGAGGCTTAAACTAACATTTAATCCAATCTAAGGGTAAATGTCTAGCTAGCTCGTTTACACGACCGCCCAAATGAGCAGAACATTAGATGACGTTTGTATCGTGCTTGAAGTTGAAGCGTGCCTGCACTGCCGTTTTGTTCTCTTGGGCGGCACTGGTCTGATGCTCAACGTCACCCACCTCGTTATACCGCGCTAATTTCATAAATTAATGTTGATACTTACTGTATGCGGTTAGCGTTATTTCAAGGTATTTTAAGTGTATTGAATGAAATTTCAGTACGGAGAATCATTTCATTTTTGTCATCGCCCTTGGATGCAAAATTTAGGAAATTATACGAGCATTTTTCGGAAATCACTGGCTAGAAATGATTCTAAGCTTTTCAGTTATTTGGTTGTTTCACAAATACAAAAATATTATTTGAAATTACGTTGCTAATATCATGAACATGCAGAATAGGAGCATCTATTGATTTATGCTTTTTTTATTCGTGGAACGTGCTTCTGTTGTCAAATAAACAGTTCTCACCTTTGGCGCACTTCAAAAATTCAAGCGAATTTCAGGAACACCGAACTTGAGAAATGTTTGTGCATTCGCTTGCGAGCTTTTGTTTGTCAACTTGCATTTTAGTTTGCCTGCTTTTGGAGTGTTGTGTTCGGGGAACCAGGTCTTCGTTGTTACTCGGAAGAATAAAAGCTTTTGAACTGATTATTTTTTTCAGTATCATTTTGTTTTCGCGAAACTCCATGCGATGAAAGAAAGAACTTAAAAAGCGTTGTCCTGTTAGAGTGTTCTCAATGAAACTAATTAGTGTGACTTCGTGTGCATTTGTAAAATAGCTTTAAAATAGGCTGTTTTGCCCATATTCATATAATTCTCCCCTGAGGAGGATACAATTTTTTTTCTAAGGGAATTGGCGATCTCACGTGGAAACTGTAAGGTCTTGAATTAAGGTTAGGTAGGCTCCCTTTTTTTTTTAGAATGAAATATTTTTTTGTTTTTTTATCAGCCATCCTTTTTCGGTTCACTGCTGTCCTTTTTTCAGCTCCTATTACTTTTTCTTGAACTTTTACCTTGTTTCATAAACTTCTTTCGATCTTGTCAATTTTGCGCATTGGGTGTCGAGACACACCTGGTGCCTAAATTCATTCCCTTAATTCTATACTAAATTGTGCCTTTCTTCTTCCTCTCTTGGCAACACTTTCGTTGAGGTTGACGAGGCTCAAACTGACTCACAATCTTACTTATTCTTTATCAGTTTTAAATATGCAGTTAGCGAAATTCTTGAAAATAACATAAAAAGGAGATTGTTGAGCGAGTAAAATGGCTTCAATGATATGCCAGAAAATGTTTTCGATACTGAATGCAGTGTCCGAACTAAAAATAAAGACCCGGTATTAGTAAGGAAAAATTTTGAGGGAGCCCAGGCTTTGAATTTTTTCCATTTCAAATTGTCAGAATCTGGGGCCAACTCTTTGAAAATTTTATCTCTGCTAGCACGGTGAATGCGTTCATAAATCGTTAGGACCATTAATAGGCTAGCAATCCTTCAATATTATAAAGAACGAGGGTTAACAGGAATTCGGGGTGATTTAAAGAGAAAAAACTACATGCGCACTTCAGTAGATATTAGAGGAAACGTATTTCTTTATGCGATATAATTACGAATCCGTCAGTAGTGCCTCGTCGATTAGTAACGCCAGCATTATGTAGAAAAAGTGAATTTTTAGTGTTTCCGTTAATGCCATGGAAGTGGTTAAATCATGTGAGTACATTCTGCTTGGCGGCAATGTTAGGAGAGACTGTGCCTGTGCTTGAAAATTGATGATGTAAATGTGTTTGGGTGGTGCCTGGGCGTGATTTGTGTCTGACGTGCGGCACGGGGTTGGGGATAATCCTCGAATTGGCCACTTGGCTTGTTTCTGTTGCTATGTTTGTTCTATTCTATTATTGCGGCTAATGTATATGTATGAACATAATTATAATTTATGCATAAAACTGAATGAAATCGACGAATTGATGGCTGAGGTAGGTAGTAAAGAACTCATATGGTAACGCATGAGATTCGTCACATGAATATTTATTGGGGAAAGCTTAAATTATGCTCAAGAAATTTGAGTTCACTATTTAAGGGGCTATTAATTTCCCAACAGGTACTGTACGCATTAGATATGTGTAGGTATTGCCTTATTAACTCTGCAGATCTGTGCTATGTATTTGTCAATTGTAAATACGAGTAAGACGCAGAGATGGCCGAGGATAAAGGTGAGAGATGCGAGTGTAGCCGCGCACAAGATAGTGCTGTGATCTATGCCTGCGGCCTGGCTAAGAGGACCCGTTAGATTCTCAGCGGTTGGGCGCTTTCTGTGACGGACGCCTCCATTGTTCGGGCGACCCGGGGGCTTATGGGTCATCTCCTCCCCTCACCTGCTCCGATGCTCTTTGCTGGCACCCCCTCCCTCGCACTCCATCATAAACCGAGGCCTGGTCATTAATATTGGAGACGTGTCCCAATTAAACACTGTCTTGCTCTATTGGACGGCGACCGCCGCATGACTGCATCACGGGGCCTTGCAAGTTGTACCCAAATTTGAGCCTTTGTTGACTCTTCACTGCTAAATCATTCACCGATTTGTGCGCACCGACAGAGCGGACAGATGGATGGATAATCGGGTGGGACGGCAAAACCAGGCGGAATTAAGGAACGCGGAAGAGAGGGTCGGCAGAAAACCATGAATGAACAGCCGATCTAAGTTCCTTTGCAGAGGTAGTTAGCGTGATCATTCGGTCGAGTGACAACTCGTTTGTGATTAAAGTGGTGAACAAGTTAGCCTTGATGGGTTATACCATAAATTTGCTCATTGAGCAATCTAAACTCCTGCAAAAACTGCTAAATTCGAAACTAGCATTGAGCTCAATGAGGTCGTTGATCTCGCACCTGTTTATGATGGTGCCGATTGTTACTGCGACACATCTAATGGATCCAAAATGCACGTTGTTTAGAAAATATACGAATGTAGTGCGTTTTTTAGCCAGGTGAAGGAATTTTTTTCTTTGCTTAGATTTAATAGTTTTTGCGTTCGTTTGCGATGCCGCATATCATTGATTTGTTTCATTAAGTTCTAATGAGTACTGTGTTGTGTATTAATTATATCTGTTTTTACTTCAGTCACTGAACTTCCAGAACGAGTACAATCACTAAAGTTGTGAATATCGCTAGAAGTGTAGTTTATTTGGTCCACGCTTACCTCTTATCGTTCATGAGGTGCCACTTACGAGCCAACCAAGAAAATTCGCTTCGCGGGTGGACGCAGATGTTGCACTCCGAGTACAGAAAATTAATTCTAGATTCCTTATAACTCATCACGGAGGGGGCTTGAGTCAGTTATATTATAGAATGGTATTTTTGGGGTAGTAATAATAGTTAAATTCGTAACAAAAGAATTTTAATCAATATCTATGTGTCTCTATCAAATAGTTACGTATTTTGATGCTCTTTCTTCAACTGAAAACCTCAGGAGCTCCTCCTCTTCTGGAGCTTCAAAATTGTTCGAGAGCCTTTAATGGGTTACGATCACTGAACTACGCCTTCATTCATTATACTTTCAAAATTTCTGAAGTAAATTTTATGTGGAATTTTTCGCGTTGTTTTACCCATCATAATTTTGTTGGATGAATTTTAGTACTTGAAATTATTTCTTTATCTAAATGGTCTAAAATTTTTATTGCAGCTTGCTTATTCGTTTCGCAGAGAATTTTGCACACGACACTTGAATATTATCTATACTTCGATAGATCTATATGAAGTACCAGTGAATTTGCATAGAAGAAAATATTTTAATTACATGATTTCTGTTTTAGAATTAATGTCCAATTATATTTACACATTCAAGAGTAACTTCGGTTGTCTTTCTGAGAGAAAGCTTAACTTCTTGGTTTGTTCGCCAGTGATGTTGCTAATTCCAACTTTTGATTTAATATACGTGCCTATTTAATTATCTACTTTCATTATTAAGAATATTGTATGTATAGTCGAAATATATAATGGGGAAGTTTGTGCGGTTGAGGAATAAAATTTGATGCGAACTAACAGCATTTTTCTTTTTCGCAGGTACGTTTTGGGCCCTCAGGTCGAGGGGAGTGGCTGTGTGGTGAGTACCGTGCGGTCCTGTGCTCCTTCAGTACCCCTAGCATGTCAAGGCTCTTCAATCAGTTCTAGGAACGTAACTTTTACTCAAAATTAACCTTTTGAGTGTTTTTTCAACGTTTTCTATATTAAAGTTATCAGATGGAGCACGGTGTAATATCAGAACTTTATTTTTAATTTCCAAAAGCACATTTCTATTGCATTGTTCATTATTTGAAGTCATAATGTGTAAAATTACCATTCTTCGTTCACTGGTAAGACTTTAAATTTGGATATCGCAATATTTTAAAGTAAATATTAAGATGTGGAACATTGGATTTTCCTTTGCCTGGCATATAGAATCTGTTTATCACACTTTACTTGCCGTCTTGCTGAAATAGTGCAAATGGGTCTCATCGTTTTATTTCTATTTTGAGATCACATGTTACTGCCATCAAAGTACATCACCGAGCTCCTTAGGAGCAGAAGTTAAGATGCGCTAATGTTGGCCAATTTTTGGTTGGCTCACACTGCGGTGAGCGACTAAAATTTTAGCACCTAAGCATAATTTCTTGTCGTAAATATTAAGGGGCGAGCTGCGAGGCGTAAATACTCTCGAGTAACGCTCTTAGCGAGGCACTCCTGGCGGTTTGCTAATTAACTCATTTTTCTGGTACACTTAAAATGTACCAAATTATGGCTAAAGCGGGTGTGAAACTCATCTTTGCTTTTATTTCCGCATCGTGAGGAGTTTTTTGCTCATGAGTAGCACACTTTTTGTGACTTCTGCACACATCATCTAAATTGTGCAGTAATTTCTTACGCTTCCTTAAGTTCGCGGGTTGCTTATATGTCGCGCCTTACTTCTGGCGACACTTCAGTGATGACGCGCCTGCTTGATGCAGGCTGTCTCGATTCTGCCAGTTCACAGGTTTTTCCTCAAGTCTCGCATGCTGCATTGCTGGCGCCTGATAAAAACGTGCATCATTAAAGTGAATTCAGTATCTCTTTCTTTGTGCCTTTCGTATATCAAGTATCCTAGTAATAAAACTAGTTCGTTTTATTTTTTCACTTCTACTTGTCATGGATTGTTTTGTTTCCTCATTTTGTTCAAAAACAAGTTGAAATTTTTGTTTCCCCAAATGCTATACTGAACTGCATTTCACCCTGAGGTTTGAGCTCTATATTGTTTTGCGTTCGTCCTATCCACCGCAAAATTAAAATTACTCTCGCTTGTGCTTTGCTTAACTAAAGCGCGACCACCAGGACGGTCCGTGTTGTCATGAATTGCACGAGGAGTTTGCAAATGGACATTCCTCGTCGTCTTGTCGGTCGATGCGCCGTAAAGCCGACGACGAATTTCAGCGTCAAGTGTGTTTTGATTTGATCACGCCGAGGCCAAGCTTTCCCGCCATATCTATTAATATTGGAGTGCGTTTTCGCGCGCGTGGAGCAGTGAACGATGTTTTCTTACGCCTTCGGTGACGCCACTTAACCGTGATTGATGCGTCGTGCTCCTTTTGCTGCTAAATAAGGCCTAAATTGTTAGAATCAACTTCATGTGTCACATTCATTGCCGCGCATTTTCTTTATTTCCTTAGGAAGAGGCAAAAAAACATCGCAGACCTAAAACGGTAGGTTATCGTGAAAAAGTCATTGTATTTCAAAGATATGCAGATCTACCTTGATTCGTCTTTTTCTAATAATTTTTGTATTTTAGCCCTGGGTACTAAATGTTAACCTTCAGTGTTGAAATGTTATTTCGGCAAGCCGCATGTGGAGGAAAAGATCTTTTTTCTGTCCGGCGGTGCTTCATAGCAGGCCTGGGAAATGACAGATGTTTGGCGGCGAGGCGGCCCACTTTCCGTTCCTTTAAATGCTTTTATTATAACTCGCTGCTATAATGCCCTGGGAAACGATTTAAATTTACCCAGTGTGTGTCCTTCGAAATTCCTGTCTCGGTATTACTTCGGAACAATTCTTGACGCTCTTGGATCTTTTTGAGGCCTTCTTTCTTTTATTTTATTTCAGTTACTACTTACAAGGATTTTATGATGAGCTATTACCATCTCATATATTGTGCTCACCGACATGCATTTACTGCATGCTTCGCTGGATTTGTTGAGATTAACATAATGAGTATTTTTATCAAATATTATAATTTCATGCATAATATACAATACACGCCAAACAATTTCATAGTTCATGAGTTTACATTTTGGTGCAGGATTTACATTTTTGGTAATCTCAACTGACTAAGGCCTATTCTTCCTATCCTGACGTGTACAGCCTTGTGCCTGGCCGGATAATTTTGATCCTTCCCACCCCTACCGTCACTCACGATCGAATCGTCTTTTTATCGAGCCTGGCAAGACCTTATCCACCCTCTCACTTGTGACCATCCAAGCTTATCGACAGGGCACTCAAGTTCGTACATGACACTCCCAGAATTCTGAAGAGAATTCTTCTCTTTCGATGGAAGACGCGAACATTTTCGGACCATCGTGGCTGTATCCTTAAAAGAGAATTCAATTCTCATTGCCATGCTTCAAATCGAGACTGCGTCCGTGTCTCAAGTCTTGCCAAGTCATGGTTGGGTTTGGCGGACAGAGGGCGAAAGGCTCCATTTCGTGTAATTTTGATCTTTCGTTGGAATTAACGCCACTGCGTTGAAAGAAAAAGCACTTGGACATCGTTCCTACTCTTTCCCAACACTGAGCGAAACGAATACGTCACTGGGAAACTGAAATACTGCGTGTGATGCGGTACAAAAAATTGGTCTTATATTTTCTGAATTTTACGTGAAAACATAATTATCCGATATCGGTTGGGAATTGTGGATTCTTTTCTGCGACCAAAATTACCAGGGATTTTTGAAACCGCATTTGATTTTGAATCTGAAAATTAAGAACTCTTTAATAATTTATGAATGTAGAACATTATTTATTGGCGTTGTAATTTTCTTTCATTAAATGTTGAGTACTGAGAAATTATTGGGTAGCTCATTAGAGAATATGCCTCGTCCCGTGAGGTACAATCGCAAGACTCTCCCTACCCCACTGATCTCGAGTAGTGTACAAGTTCCAGTAAATCATGCCTTGCCTCTAGGGTGGATAATTTATAGGCTTGCTTTCTATTTCTTCTTCTTGTACTCATTATTTTCCGGGTCGTAAAGTGATCTATCAAATGTTTTATGCTTTATTTTTCTCCGTTTCCGTTTTAACTTATTGCAATAGATTTTTTCAGTACTGGAATTTAGTTGACAGGCTTGCCATAAAATTTATAAACGCAGTAAAGTTAATAGTTCAATAATAATTATTGGTCCTACCACTGCATTTCATTTTTAAATAAATAGTAGTTTCTGGAAAATTAATTCGTATCATTTGAGTTACCTCGTGTTGGAAAAATAGACTACCTATTACATAGTTAGGTTCATTATTTTTCTACGTCTCTAATTTTTGCCAATAATCAATTGTTCGTTTCCTGTCCATCAGTATTATTGAAAAGCACTCTTTAATTCAATTCATTCACTTTTAATGGCAAAAATGTAAATAAATTAGTAGTATTTGCAGCTAAGTTGTGTTCCAAAATAATTTAATTTCAGTGTTGAAACTTACAGTTTCTTCAATAAATCAGAGCACCAAAATCACCGACGCGAAGAGCGGATCATTTGCAGACAAAAGGTGACTTGGGGTCCATATTCAGCAGAGCCAAAGCCGGCTTGAATAAGCATGAAGCTTTATTATTAATGGTTCGTTTGGTGTATATAAGGAGATGATGGCTAACAAAGGTTTGTTGTTGTCCACCGGGCACCGATGGCTGTAATTGCTGTCATTGTTACCTCGCTGTGAGAGCGTCTAATTACTCACACTTAAGCGGTGCTCGCGCGTACCATCATGTGCTGTACGTACAGCAACAGTAACGTTCTCTTGGCCGCTCGTGCTGCTGTTTGCTTTCTAATTCTTCCACATAATTTTTGTTGGTTCTATTCGTGGTTTTGATTTTGATTTGATTTTGCTACCGTGGTATTGAGGGAATTTTGCCTCGCTAACGCTCGATGGTGCTTCTCATGTTTTTTCTTAATTCCAGTCTGCAAACTATAGTCTGCGTTATCAACTGTAATGATGTAGGTGTTATTACTACTGCAGAAAGATACTCGTGAAGTAATATAAGTTATTTTAACTTACAAGCCCATGTCTTGTGTTTTTTTGTTCTCCGTCCATATTTCTGGTAATTCCTGCTATTATACTTGAGGATGCTCCGTCATCTCAGCTTTATCGACGCCTTCTTAGTGCATGCTGTTGTTTTAACGCTACATTCATCGTATAATATGCACCGTGTATCTGTGCATTGTGTCACATTTTTTGACGCCGGTTATTACAGATAATTAGGAATTCCCATGAGTTATTCGTTACTGAAATGAAATGTAGTTACTCGTGATCGAGCCATTATAATGCAACCACTTAGTTTTTTCAGGTGTATTAGTACTGAATCCTGGCCATAGTAACAAATTTTAGCTTCGGGTATGAAGAAAAGAGTATGTGAACGAAAGATGTGGAGTCGTCCATTTCGTGGTTCACATTTGGAATGAAATTGATGACTTTTAAAACAGCTTATTTAAAACTGGACTGAGTAGTACTATTTTTCGTCGTCTTTTCGGGGCTTTGTTTTTCGGGGCTCAAATTTTCAAAAATGTTACTGCCTCCTCAGATATGACAACGAATGAGAAGTCACTCATGAATGACTGTCACCATAAACCTTAGGGCTTCAGAGAGTGGTAAAATAGTCGCACTCTGGTTGTGTTATCATTATTGAGGAAATTTAGGTGCATTGATTTGGGGAATTGTTTCATCGAAATGAAAATTGGATTTAAATGCACTTTCCTCAAGAGGCATAAGATTGAAAGCAGTTTCAAGTTAATTAAGTTTGTTTATTCCAAAATGACTGGCGCCCCCGCAGGAGGATACTGACAGGTTACCTCTGACATAGACAAACCTTGCCAATTTCTATCTTTCGGGCTTACTTTACATCTTTCAGTTTTTATTTACCACGTACATTTACAGTCATAAATGGAACGTGTAAATAAACTTCGTATTGAACAGTCAACAATATCAGCATAGCGACCCAAAAAGCAACGAGGCTTCTATAGCAGGCCACCAGGAGAGGGATGAATTCTGAAGTAGGAGGAAAATAACTTAGTATCGCGATGTCTCTAACTTATAATTAGTTGAGCATGTGAAGCAGAGTAGGTGAATATAAGAATCGAGAAAATGTAGTTTCTCTGGTTTTCATCAATGGTATTCTGTATATGGATTGATCCTTACATATATACGTGAACACTGACTTATATATACTCACTATCTTCAACATATATAGATATGTTGCTAACTCAATGATTACAATTTCATCCTGCACATAATTCAAGGTGGGGGATGTAGCTCGGTGATGAAACATTGTTTGGTTCTTCTTAATTCACTTCTCAATTTCTTGTATTTTTATTCATCATTCATTCGATAGTAATTTGAAATCATATAATATTTAATCTTGTTTTTGAATGCTAATTTTTATGCCTTCCATGCTATCACTTATTTTCTTTCGTTCCCTTTCCTTCCTAACTTGCTGTTTCATTCACAAAGTATTCTGTGTGGGTGCGCCCCTTGTGATAGATTCCTTTTTTTTTTATTAAGTCCGATACCTTAATTCTCTGCGTTCTATTTGGATCGAATTTAATGTGGCGAGGGAGTCTTTAACCAATATGTATACCATTGTTTCTACGCACCTTCTCATGGTATGTTTCCCTACGCACCTTTTCATGGTATGTCCTCTTACAGTCTCGATGTTGGGATTATGTTTTGGCGCACTTAGCATGTACGTTTTAACGTCCCTGTATGCCTGTTGAGAGGCTTTATTTTCTAATTCTTTAAAAATTTATTCCCGAGTTTTATTCCTACGGCGATTGTGTAGTTTTCCAGCGTACTTGGACGTGCACAAGTATGGAAACTCGGCGAGCTTCCCTAGGTTTCCTGTGAGTGAACTCGTGCACTTCCTTTTCTTAGCGTTCTTGAAAATTGAGTATGTTTTCTTTGCCTATTATACTTGTCAGCTACACTTTTGTGGGAAACTGTTTTTAAGTTTGAGCTTTAAGTTTGGTAGGCCTCGTCTGTGTTATTCTTCTCGCACGAAAGATATCACTTTGCTAGAAAATGTCTGTTCAACTGTTTCTTATATTCTTCAATAAGTCGGTTTCAAGTTGGTCATACGCGGTGCAATATTCTTGAATGTGTGTGTGAAATTTAAATTTCGGTTTGACGCGAGTAATGCATGCTAAAGCATTTTATTTATTCATTCTGGAACACTGATGCTTTAGGCGTGTTCCAGGAACGATAAAATACGCAGACTTGCCTCGTCGCGCGACCAAACGTAAACGCGCGGTGGAGCGAGAGCGGCCACAGCCTCACGCTGCGAATGGATGAATCCAGCGAGTTCTTCTCGTTAGTTTTCTTCCTAAATACTCGGTATTATTTTCATTAATTTTATCCGTACATGCGAGTTATTTTCATTAATTCGATTCGTAAATTGTGCGAATTATTTCCTAGCTTGCGACCAATTAAGATAGGAGCAGAAGACTTTGCAACGGTCGTGTTTATCCTGGTGCGGCTCGCTTGTTCGAGCCCTAATGAGGTAAACTTACTAAACACACTTTATTGCAGCAGTCACCTTCGCCTGATCTTGATGAGGCAAAACTGAGGCGGAGACTACAGCTTCTCGTTCCTTAACTTGAGATCCGCCGGCGCGTTCCGTGTTTCTCCTGCAATGATTTGTCATTCATTTAGATAGAATTACCTTCTAAGTTAAGTTTCTGCTCCATGAGAATTCAAGCTTGATGTTCTGACCATATAGTGGCTGCAATATTCGTCGCTAAAAATTGCTTGCGCGCATTGTACATTCACGTGTGCTTTTCAAATGATGAGAAATCAGCTCAATGTTCCAGTTTGATGTACGTATATCGAGGATGTATGTTGTATAACATATTGAAGCGTCCAACGCTAAACCGCTTTGCGTAGTTATCAGTAACTGATACGTTATTTCGAGCTGTCTTCTACGACGTTGGTTTCGTCAAGTGATACGAGGCTTAGTGGTGATAAACTTTGCGAAAATAGTCAAAATCCAACTACACGTTGTGATTTGTATTCTTCACCAATTTCCAGTTACTTATGAAATACAACGAGTAATCAATACCGTAGTTGATTCTCAAGGCTGAAAAAGTCTAAGTTGTTCCTAATATTTTCCGTTCATTAGCTACGTGGTAGATGAATAATGAATGAATTCATATTGTTCGCACATGTTCAGCAATACATTCATCCTCCATAGCACTGGAATAAGTGAAATTTAACAAATACTGCGAGACCTACTACAGAAGCTATTTCCAAGATGCTTCTGCACACCCATTGCGCAGCTTTATGCATGCTCAGAAAGTTACGGCTTAGTTGGACTGATTTTCTTTACCTGTTTTTACGCGTCGTGCAAAATACAATATATGGGCTTTTTAAAAGCTCGAAGACTTGCAAGTAAAAGTTTATGGGCAATGAGATAAAAAAAAGGATTCATTATTTTCCCTACGTACCTCTACTCCCTAAGTATGTTAGCACGGACCGCCTTTTTCGGCTCTCTTCTGTCCTTTTTTCAGCGTCAACGAATTTTTTCTTCAAGTTTTATTTTGTTTATTTCATAAACTTCTTTCTTACTTACTGTTTCTATGCGCAGGGAATCTTGTGTAGAAAAGCTAGGGAGTCTTAAATTTTTATTATCTAATGTAGGTGTTTTATAGTAATTGAAATTTCCTCCATAGTAAAATAAGAGAT
The DNA here is from genome assembly GCA_030386875.1 of Morinoia aosen. Lineage (NCBI taxonomy): Eukaryota > Metazoa > Arthropoda > Malacostraca > Amphipoda > Talitridae > Morinoia > Morinoia aosen. The sequence goes on from CM059562.1 coordinate 11,443,324, forward strand.
GTCGAACTTGCATGAAATCAAGATTTTTTCTTTTTAAAACATTCGTTGCTAATTAATTACCTCTATAGTATAACTTTCAAGTTTTATCTATTAAGAGTTCATTCGAAATGCCCTGTTCTGGCATAATTAGTTACTTCTATCGAGATTTTGGACTTCTTAACGCTGATCTGCTTTTGGTTAGCTTATGCTCTGCTCGTGCAACTGTGAGGCTGAGGACTCTGGCCGTGCAATGCAGCGCCGTGTGTAGCCTCAACATATTCATGGTTGATTACCGCCAGCCGGAAACAATTTATCGAACTACCTACTGTACATTGGCCACTGTAGGCGTACCGTCCTTAATGAAATCTTGAAAAAATAATACTCCTGAACATGTTTTTTCCGTGAAATTTTGCCTCAGGGTTCACAGGTGAAGATTAGCTCTACTCGAGGGCATGCAAGTCTTTCTACTTTACTTCTAGTGATATGATTCCTAATTCACAGCATTACTATGATCTGAAGCTTCTCAGTTTGTGAAAACTAAATGTTCATTGCTCACTTGCTGCTCATTTGATTAAACATTTTCGACTCGCTAAGCCTGCGCTAGAAGCATCGCTACTGAAAGCCTAACACACCCGACGAAAATTTCAAAATGACCTTGAATTATCGCTTCGAACTCACGCGTAATCTTCTTCGAGCAATTCTTTCGTTTCAGTGTTTTTATTTTCGAGGCCGAAGTGGGTGTAAAATTAATACAAAAGAAAACAAATTGGGATTAACTTTTTCGAGAACTTCTTGCTGCAAGTATAATTACATTGCATTTTGTCCCAGTCTCACGATCGCCGGTGTGAGCTGCTGCTAATGAACCGTCCCATGTGGCGGTTAGTGTCTAGGAGTCTCACGGCAGAACTCAATTAAGGCTGGGCCGGGACAGGTAGCTAAGGTGCGCCGGATCTCGCTTCATTAGAGAGGTCTTACCTGTGGATTACAGGTGACACGCTGGCTTAGCGCTAGACCCTAGTCTGTCCGCCCTCCCGCGCCCGGTTACAGCGACGACGACTCTCTGTTGTTTTCTTCTGATGATTTGGCAGCTGCTGACAAATGATTTCTTAGAAACCCTTGAACTACTGCACTGTCTCAAAATATCTTCCTTTCAGTAGCTGTTGTTGATTGAACAAATGAATGTTGCTATATTTGAGAGCGGGAAACCTGTGAAGGTTTCTCGGTAATGATTTTCTGTGCTGTAAGAAATCTTGTCGTGTTAGTTTTTGCTCTTGTGTTGGCGAGTGCGACACGTTAGATTTAAATGCGCTCTTTTGTATTTGTTCAATGGTACAATTCTTCATGAGAATAGGAAGTCACCTCTGAAGAAGTTTCTTCGCTTAACATCTATATAAGATGCGACTAAGAGGTTTCTGTTAATTAATGGTGCATTGATATTGTTCACCATCGAGTTTGAAAATCGTTTTATTACACGTATTTCTTCTACAGATTTCGTTGCAAGAATTATTAGGCGAACCATTTTCGCTCGTAAAAGGGAAAAGTCTGGCATTTTTCTCAGCAAGCAAAACTGGCTAGCCGCGTGTTGACTGTTCTTCATTTCCTGTGCAGAATGAGAACTCGCTTTCAGCGCCGTAGCTCTCGATACCTCAATGCTGCCCCGTGAGACTTTATTGTATGGCACTACCGCAATACATCGTTCGACTTCTTTTAATTTGCCGGTTCTCTCTTGGCCTGAGCCTACCCTATATCTGCCATCTCACTGGACCATTTTGTTTGGTACACCCCGGTGATTTGTTTTCTTTTATACCGTTGCACGTAACCCTTGCGTAGGAAATGTTCACTAACCATATTATTGATCACGGGGCCTGTTCTGAGTGCAAGAAATACAAAGTGTGTTTCACAGATATAATTGTCTGCGTCACATTTCAGAGGATATCGTGAATGAATTGTTCTGGCTCTACATATCTTAAGAAACCACTGCGACCGAAATCAACTTTTGGGCACTTTCAATTGAGTAGTGCCTCAAAACTAATTTCGTCTTCCTTGCCCCAGTTCAGTACCACAAAATCAGTTAAAAAATCGCATTAAACTTTGACTAACACGGTGGCTGCAATGTAAGCCGCCGGTGCACACAGAGGGAATTTCATAATGCTGCTGACCGACATTGAAGTCACCTTCTCAATTTTCATAAATACTTATTCAAGGCTAAATGAAGGCGCGATCCAGTTAGTGGTTTGCTGTTTCCATAATTGCTCAATGCAGTTAAATTTCAATTTGGGTTGAATATTGAACCTCAATTTAACTTAATACTTAACTCAATATTGAATATTGAACTTAAGTTTAGCTTCGATTGGTTTTGCATAGAGGAAAATTTTTAGTTATTGCTTAACTTTGGACTCCCATTAAAGATATTGGTAGAACAGGACTAGTAACTTGCAGTGGCTATTTCCATGGTAATAATTGGTAAAATTTTGCAGTGGCTGAGTGGTTCTGTAAAATTACCCATTTATTTTCGTAGAGATACGGATGTGTGGTATCCTCGACGTCAAGGTAATCTTGTATGCCTCCAAATTTGCTGGTGAAGATAAATCGTGAAGTGGCTGTAAAATTTTGAAACACTGCTAGGCATTCGTGCTTGATGCTTATTGCCCCCTTAAGTGGGATGCAATTACTGTAGGTGTGAAAATTATCGCTCCCTGCGGGAATATATGGAGTCCAAGCTGGAGGCTAGATGAGTTTTTTCAGTTGTTCAAGTAAAATATTTGGGTTATTTTTCTATGGACCTATTTTTTGTCACTACTGTTCTTTATTTCTGCTCCTATTATACTTGCTTCTTGAATTATATCTTCTTTCATGAACAACTTTCAATCATACTGTTGCTGAGCGCTAGGAATCTGCGGAATTTTTCTTAGCATACGTTCAGTATTTTACTGTTCATGTGCGATGTTGCCCTGCGGCAGTGCTGGCGAACTAAGAAAATTAATACACTCATTTTCGTATTACAATACCTGTTCTAGCATTATTCGAAAAACTCTCAGATCTACCTACGAGCAAGCAGGGACGATTTAATGCTTGGGTTTCATGTTATTTTTGCCGAGTTTTTTTTTCAGGGTGCAAGATTATGGTGTGCGTGGCTTGCCGAACATTTTACTGACGTGGGTTTTTTGACAACTAGAAATAATTTACTGCTTCTTTGTTTCAGAGATGTTTTTGGCGTTTATTCTTGGTTTTAAAAAACGGTAGCTTGAAGTTTGTGCGTCTTTTGTAAGGTATTTTCCATTAACAAATTTTTGCAACTGAAATGTGCAATATACTTCATTTGCGTGTGAAATACTGATGTTATTGACAATAGTAGTGTTAAGCAACATATATCTAGAGAACAATTTCTTGAAAATCAACTCAGTAAACATTTTATACTCAAATTTACGAAATATGAAACTTGAAATTGTTATGTATATTTTACAAAGATGCAACTCGCGGATTCATGTTCAGCGCTGTTGAAGAGATGCATCACCGAGCGAGAAAAGGAATGTCAACGAAAATCACATGGCTGACGCACGATAAATCACACAATGAAGTCAAAACACCGTCGAATTGACACAGAGGCAAAATTGGTCCCATTACAAGCTGCCCGGTCCTGCTGTTATGAAAAAATAAACTTCGCTCAGGACCTCTTAGAAGGAAGAATATCCCGGCGAAAAAGACTGCATTCCATTCGATGCGAACGATATAAATACATATAATACGATACAAATTATACAAATCTATCCTTAATAGAAGGCGAGACGACGATTATGGTTCTAAATAAATATCATTAAATATACAAATCTATCCTTAATAGAAGGCGAGACGACGATTATGGGCTTAAATAAATATCATAAAATATACAAATCTATCCTTAATAGAAGACGAGACGACGATTATGGGCTTAAATAGATATCATAAAATATACAAATCTATCCTTAAATAGAAGGCGAGACGACGATTGTGGTTCTAAATAAATATCATAAAATGTATGCAATAGAAAATTAACAACGATGTAGATTTATCGGAATTACAAGAGTAGGATCCTTCCGTTTTGCATCATCGGTTTTTCATAGAGCATCGGTCACCAGTGATGATATTTCCCCACGAATGCTTTATGTAAAGGTGGATGATATTCACTCTAAGACGAGATTTTGTCTCTGCAGAGTCTTGGCCTGATTCTTGAGATGCCAATATTTGACTTCTATCATATTAGACTCACTCTACATCCTGAGCATATTATTGTAGCGCTAGACAATTTTTTTTTGTGTATGTAGAACTTAAAGGTACTATCGACACATGAAAATTCATGTAAAATCAAGACCTTGTGGCATCTATCGTCAGCGCTAGATTTTTTGGCAAGTTGAGTATAATTAGTAGAATAACTGAGTAGTTGAGTATTGCTTCTTCAGGCCAGCCGGAGAAATACTGTTTGAAAAATTAAAAATAACGTTAAAACAACGTAACGTCCCATGTACAAAGATGATCTGAGAATTCATAAATTGTATTTAAAAGATTATTCAATTGATAACTGAATATTGAAATGATGAAACTGGCATTTATCTGACCTTTACTCTACTTTATTGGAAAATATAATTATCTTATTCGGTCTGATTATCTGAAAGTTGTTGGAAAAATGACTATGAATTAATAGAAAATGAGTTAATTTGCATCATGTAAATAATGACTGGTGAAAAGAGATGTTTGACATGAACAAAAAAAAATCACATTAATAAGTCTCAAGATCGGAACAACTCAAGAACAACTCACGGGGCATAACAAATTTTAAACATTAGGTATCAATCAAAAGTTTATCTAATTGTGTACAACATCGAACTTTCTATGTTTAATATTGTTTGATTTGACTCCGATGTGTTAATTTGACGTATATCATTTGTATAATGTTAAAAAAATGGATCAAAAGAGCTAAATCTATACAATTGTGAATATGCCTCTACTTAGCTCTTAACCCGCGCACGGTCGCGCATCCCTCAGAAAAGTAGTCAATTTACCCGCGTTACTCTGCCGTTCCCTGTTCACTTACCGTAATAGGCAGAGATGTAAAAATATGAAGTAATGAGTAAAAAATGTTGCTTTACACTTTGATGTTGTCAGATTTTTGATAACTTGAACCGTTTCTTTGTAATATGGAGTCAAACTCCGTAGATTTTTGCACAACATTGCTTCAAAGAGATCAATGGCCATTTTTTTGTTTTGGAAACAATGTAATGTTTTTCACTGCTATTTTATGCAGAAAATCCTTCCAAACCTGCTGATGTTTTTATTTTTCCTCTACAACAATTAGAAAAAAAGTTATGACCATTTATGTCTACTAAGTGTTATCCATTCTTCGTTTTAGTTCCTACATAAATGCATGTTTGCATGTCTGGTTATATTACTGTAAGTATAGTGTTTCGAAACTTGTAATTTTCACACAATATGAATAAAATACTGTTCTACACGCTACTGACTTCAGATTTGTCTTATTTGCCATTTTTGCGAAATAAGGCGAAATAAGGCCCTGAGTAGTTTCGCTGGTAACTGAGGCTGCCACTGACTGTTCGCACTCACACCCTCTCACGGTCGCCTCATTTACCACACTGGCTGTGCTTACCCCTCCCAACTTCCAAGTGGTTGGAGCTCTGCCTTAACCCCCACAATGTGGGGGTTTCTGGCTCCAGCTGTGTAGCACTCGCTGAGACGATCATTTTGGTGTATAACAACTTGGGGTTATGCCTTACGTCTGGCAACCAGTGAGCCTGGTAAATGAGGCGACCAGTTATAGTTCGCGGGTTAAAGGCAAGTTCAAGGTCTTACTAACAGTCTGCGTCGACCATAACTGGGAATCTTTATGCATCAATCAAAATTATGAACTTATTTTCAGTCATGGAAAAACTCGAACGATGTGCTGATCAAGAATGCTGTTCTTCTTCGCCGTAAACGGCGATCATAGGCTCGGTCTTTTGATATGAATTGCTGGAGACGAGCTTAGTTACTCGCTGATACCAGCGGACGAGTGAGTTATCTCGGTGGTTTGCATGCAAGTTTTGTGTTGGGACGCTCGATTGCATCTAACACATCGGCTCGCCTGAATGATGGGCACAGGTGATGGATGAGCTCCGTCAAATGATGGCCTCACTTTGCAAACTAACCACTTCCTTTGCTGCTTAAAATCTCCTATCATCGTCCACATGCTGCGGCTCTGGGGCGTTTCATGCATATTTTGAGAACCTTCATTGGTGGTGAAATACGAGTATTCTGATGCAAGGTTTGCAATTAAGTTTTCTATGCAGTATTGTGTGGAAATATTTGGAGCCACTTCAGCAATGAATTCAAGCTTTTAGGTAAAGTGCTCCATGTGATCATTATATGTTTACGCAAATTTCTTTAAATATTTACGTATCTGGTAATTGTGATTTTTCTATGGTCAAACTCAGCCAAATTCAACGCAACCTCTGGATGATTTTTGATTATTGTCGTAGCAGTGAGGTAGTCGGAGCTTCTGACATATCCTGTACAGCCAGGGTCACGAAGTTTCATCGACCATGTCGTGATCAGGACGTCATCGAGCGTCGCGATAGGTGTTTTGGCCTCTCATCCGTGGCTTCGAAAAAAATTCAAGTCATTAGTGGGTGGACGGCAATCACTTTTTCTCTAAATTTATTGAATAATTTTTCGTTTAAAGTGTGCCTCATGTAGAGGACTATGTAGAAGTGTAGCACGCTGCCAAACCTGTGGTTGTCAGAGAAGTATAGTGGAGTATATATTTATGTATATGTGTGTATATAGGTATAATATATCGATACACTCGAGTATATATGTTGTTTTCTGCTGTCAAACTGATTTAATTGAAGTGATCCAAGAAAAACAACTTGATGAAGGGTTTTATTAAATTTATTTTTCGAATCACAATCGAAATTTGGGTTGAATGTGTCGAATTTTCATCGAAGCAAACAAAGTCCGTTAAATGTCAAATACTTGAACGCTGTTGAATTCTTATCGACCGGAGATATGAAGAAAAAATTTAGCGCTGTGCTGAAAAAAAAGCTCGTTATAGAGAAGACTGTTTGGAGCTGTAATGGGACGGTGGCTACCGGCAGAAAAGCAGGTCCAATAATGGAAGGGTAATGGCGATAGATCTCTTGCGGTAACAGCTAAACCGGTCTCGCCTGGACAGGGCATCCTCTCTAATTTGAGTGCTCGGCGACGGCCGAGACGCTCTCCGCGTTAATCTGAGTCCGATGATCTCGTCCGTCCGGGCCGATGGTTCGGGCTGGATCGGACCAGCGCCTCGAGCTGGGTCTGTTGTGCAGCTTAGGATCCCTGACTGCCTGAGTCGCTCCGTACTGACGACCCGACATGTGCGGGACTGAAGGAAGGCCTGTGTTCCATCTGAGAATTGCCTGTCCGTAGCCTGGTCAGGGCGGACGACGAGCTATGCGAGAACGATGAGCCGAGTTTGACGGGACCCCCCAGCTTGTATCGTCGACTATTGTGTGACGAGCGTCTGTGAGGAAACGGATTCGATTCTAACAGTTCTGTGACGATGAAAATTTTAATCCAGTTGCCAATTCGTTTTGGTCGTTGAGCGACATTTCGTTTTGTTCGTTTCGTTTTGGAGCGACATGGGAAAACATTTTGAACTGATGAGTGACCACGAAATTATGGCGATAGAAGTGTTTGTGCACTCATAAAGTTATTTTCGAGTAAATAAATTTCTCAGCCACCCACATTTGCATGATTTTAACGAACATTTCTTCAATTATTTATTTAGTATGATCCGAAAATGAAGTTGCCTGCTTGTAAAAATTCCTTCAAATGTGAAGCGTATTCTTGTTACAGACTTCGATATATTTTTGGTCGCGAATTCGTTACAACCATGACGTGGCGATAAAACTGTAAACAGTGAGGTAAGATTTATTGATGTGCTTTCTGTAAATGTGCCATGTAGCAATATGACGCTAACGCCGCTCTTGCTGATCCACATAATTAAGAAAACTTGCTCAATTTTGCATTTGGATGTAGGACTGTGGATGAACTGTTGCATGGAATCGGTGAAAGTGTGAGACATCGTTTTTTATGTCCACATATTGACCTACTATATTTTGGCTGTAATGCGCATACGAAAGTTCGGGCGTTTAAACGCTTTGCTTGCTTCGTTTTTTACCCACACTAAAGAATTATCGTGAGCTGAAGTAGCACAATGCTGTTTTCTCGTCTTGTGTCTAATATGGTGTGTCTGGTAGAATGTTGGGCTTGCGCGGTGCCTCCGTTTTCTTGGGTGCTGCGGTTCCCTCCCTCCGTGTTTGACGGTCACCACTGACCTTGAGACACCTCGCAGCTCTCGGTCCTATTGGCATGGAATTGTGGGACTGCACATGAGAGCGTGGTCGTGGGGGCATCCCTGCGGCTCTTGCAGCGATCGATGGCTGGGATTTGGAATGTCGGTATGGCAGTCCGTAATGTAACGTGAAACGAGGACCGCTCTATGACAGCATCGTTGTTGAAGTGGTTTCCGTGCAATCTGAGCATGAAAATTCCGTGTAATTGCGCGTTAGCTGCGTGTAGAAGAAAATTTTACTTAAGCGAAGGGGAAGTGTTTGCCTCACAACAGTTAATCATTAAGAAAAGTTAGGGTGTTCAACCCTTTCACGAAATGGAATTTTGTGATAAATCTACTGCAGTACACCTTCGTATTTTTATCTGAGTGATGTCACAGGTGTCTTACGAAAGCTTTACTTCTGGGACATGAATATATTTTAGGCGCAAGACCTCGTAGCTTATTGCAATTTTTCACCCCTACCCTAACCTCATTCCCCATAAATATCGACTATCCTTCATGATAGAACTGTTCCTGTTGTGATCGTTTTAAAATACTAGAAAGATTTTTAAAAGCTTGTACAACAATCGAATTACTGGGGAAACGCTGAGGTGGAGCGTGAGCTCCGACGGTCATTAACGTTGTTTAATTTTAAGTTATTTTCAGCCCTGTATCCTTGGGCAGCTATTAGCTGGTTAATGATAGACTCGAGCGCGGATGTTGTGTGGAATTTCCACACCGAGGCAATGCAGCGCCCTCCTGAGTAGCGCTTTAGTGTTTCACGGCTGTTGCGGGTCTTCATAAAAACCCTGGACGCGTTCTTATCAAACTAATTCCGGCGATCGGAACAAATGTAAGGTGAGCTTAAATTTTGTGTAGGAACACTTTAGTGCTCTAATATTAATGCGGGCGTGCAGGACTGGCGGTTAGACGCACTTATGTGGCTGCGCTGCGCTGCTGCAAAGCCTCGGGGCCAGGCTGTTCCGTCGCCTCGGGCTCATGCACGTCTTCACAAAAAAAGTTGAAATTTATTTTGGTTCTTTCATGTTTTGAAATCTGAGTTCAGCGCGCCGGCGAAAATTGAAATTAAATTCGGTGGCGTCTCCATCTAATACATTTGAGATTTGTATTATCATGTGAAATTTATATCTCGACATTTTCCGAGATGGCTAAGAAAACTTGCCGTATGAACTAGGGCCTATGTGTTCTCAGGTGGAAATTTGTCGTTTGAATTTAGCACTGTAGGAGATACAACTATTGCATCTTTGGGAATCCCAGAGGAAAATGTGAGGTCGCGTGGAGAATTAGATATGTCCTGTTTTTGTTGAAATATACTAAGCTTCTTGTTTTGAGCCATTTTTTTCGGTTCCCTTCTGTCCTGTTTTTTAGTACCTCTGACTGTATTCAAATTTTATCTCGTTTCATAACTTTCCTTTTCAACTTACTGTTTCTATATGCTACATGCAAAAGATCTTGTTTGTGAACACATCTTGTGCTTAGATTTTACGTTTCCTTAACTTCATACTAAATAGTGCCTTCTTCCCTCCTCTCTTTAAAAATATGTGTTGTGGTTAAGGAGGCTGAAACTGACTTATGATCTAATTTAACGCTCATTTTTATTTCCGGGTAAATCAGTATTTTTTGTTTCTAGAATTTCTGTTCCTTCACGCCAGGATATTGTCTTCAGGGAATTAAATTTTTGTTTGATATGTTCATTTTAAAATGTGGATAAATGTTTACATTTATTTTGCTCCAAAGCTGTTATAGCATATCTGTTGTTTGATGTACCCTGTATTTGAAAGTTTTAGATGTCATACACAACTATTGGAGTATCTATCAATCGAATTCTCTGGACACGCAAGGAAAAATTCACTGTATTTTCAACCAGTAAAAATATGAAGTTGTTATTCTCTCTTCTCATAAGACGTCGTCAAATACTTACGGCTAACTAAAGGCCCTCAATACCGATATTGTTCACTGTTAGATGTCAGGTATATTCTAGTTTCCTACTTCTAACGATGTACATGCTTGTTTTTAATAATCTTCCATAATTTCCAAATCATGTACTGGGATAAAACTATTTTTTCGCTTGATCTTTTCTAAGTGTTCTTGGAATAAATTTCAACCTACTATTTTTTCATTTCAAATTTGTTACCTGCCAACTGACCCTCTTCCAGTGGTCACTTGCAGAATGATAAACTCTTGCTGGAGAAGTCTGCTGTGGGCTTATAGGTAAAGAGTCCCGCACTGAAATGTTTCGTCCTTGTGCTGTATCTCAATTTGAAAATAACATTTATAAATATAAATAAATTAAATCACTGATTAAACGTAAGTGTAGCGTCTCTTGTTGTTTTAACTCATTTATGATAATAATAAAACCTATAATGTTCATAATAATTTATTTTTATTTTCTGCCTTGCTTTGTAATGCAAGCATCCAAGTGTTATAATTACATTTCTGACTGATTTTTCTCGATTTTATTTTGCGTGTCTACGTGAAGGAGAAGCATACACCTTTGACTAGATTATACTAAACTTGAGGATATCTATTTTTTGTGCTTATCTCTCTTCTTTCTGATGATGCTTAGTGTTGGGCTAAACCTCAACTTACACTCTGAAAGAAATTTAAAAGTGTTGGAATTAAGTACAAAGTTTTCGGCTAAATTTTTCTGCAATGGAAACCCAGACTATCTTAGTGTGAGGTATCTTGTTTACATTTAGTTGGTGCATCATATTTTCTTGCAAATCGTGGCCCGTGTCTTAGCGGCGTTATCTTTCCCTGATGACGCCTCTAGCGTGGCTGAATTTAGCAGCAGCTTCATCAAAACGTTTTGAGTTTTAGGGAGACGCAATTTTGCTAAAGCTTAATCCCTCGTGCTCTTTATATTCTGATATCCTCTTGGTCGTGTTGACTTAGGGACCGAGGAGGAGGGCTCGACAAACAACAACTCTCGCCGCACAGGTTCCCTCCGGATATCTGGGGTTTGTGCTGCTCGGACGAGGCGCTCGATCTGTTTCGCCTCCTGCCGGTCTCTAGCTGCTTGCGCCTTGTCATGAGTTTCAATTTCTTGCATGGGACCTGAATTTATTCCGCCTGCCAGTTTTGTGGGGGAAGTGTGAACATTGCCTTCATTGTAACGTTATTGTGTTTGCACTTTCATGAATAGCGCTAACTCTGTGAAACATAGCGAGAACAGAAACGTATCAATTCTAAAAAGAAAAAGATTGGAGTGAAAATAGTGCTACGGAGTTCAAATGCGAAATGAGAGGTGCAAGAGCAAATTTAGAACGACATTTCAATGAAATACAGCTTTCGCAAACCTTCCAATAGCCTAATTTGATTTCACTACACATTTTAAGATACAATAGCTTCCCTGTGATATCTTCAGATAATTGGGTCTAGATATTTGCTAGTCACATGCAATTCTTCACATAGTTTTATGCAAATATGTTTCATATTGTAGTTACTTAATGCACCCACGTGTAATGTGGCTTTTTGATCAACTCGTAGAAAAGCACTTTGAGTACTTAGTTTATTGTGCTGACTTTCGTAATTTTTTCTTGACATAAAGGTTATAAAAAGGGGTATTTACAGTATTATTGTTTAGCAATGGTGCTGCCGACATGGACAGTGTGTCATTCTCGAGTCACTCTTGAGAGCAGCATATTAATAGCGCTGGATACTTTCGTCAGTGTGTGTGCTCTCCCTTGTGCATGCGTGAACACCGGCGACTGACTTGCCACCTGCAGGTAATGGTCATCGACTTAAGGAATGAGACACCTTAGTTCAGAAGCGTGCTAAGACTTCATGTTTGTGTCGAGTCGTGTTTCCTGAATCACTTCCTTGTGTTGCCTCGCGAAATCAGCAACAGGTTTGCGGGAATTTCTTTTGCATTCAGTTTGATTATTTTTTCCCGCTTCCCTGCTGTACGTCACTCTTGTCTTTGAGTGTCTGATGTTTTGATGTTTTTAACAGACCTCTTTTCACTGATTGTTTGGAAATACTCAGATTGGCTTGACTATTCATTGGCTAAAGCGTGTAGATATTCTCAAGGTATCATTTTTTAGTATTCAGATAGTCGAAATATCGTGATTCCTTCAATGTTGATGATACATTTATCTAACCCTAACATCTTACCTTACACTAAGATTTTGAGCTAGTTAGGGAGTGTGATGTTAGGTACACAAACCTATTAAGTACCTTTTAGGAAATTGTTCTTCAGTGCATCTTTTAACTCATCGCTTCTCGGGAATATGTAATTAAGCTTCCTGAGCTACACCCAGTGAGGTGTGCTGATCGTGTCTGTCTTCTTCAGTGTGCTTTGAACCATTACAGCCCTCCATGGTTGCAAACCTTGCCGCTAGCAACAAAATCAGAAACATTTGCTGCACGAGTTTGTTGTCGATTTTTATTGGTAATTTGACAGGCTTAATTTTTCATTCTTTAATTTGTATACATCTCTTTCGTTGGGGAAGCCGGCGGTCCGTGCAACTGATCCCCGCCTGATTGGTTTCGTTTTTTATTCTCATTTCGTCTTTTAGTTTCATTGAGACGCTTTCCTTCGTCAAAGCTGCGAGGGTGTGCTTAAGACATCGAAATGTTGCGCCCTTGCAGTGGATTTGAATACGAAATGAAGATCATTGTATAAATTCTAATAGCATTGATGATAGGCTTGTGTAGCGTCTTAACTGGTATTACCCTAGATAATGTACCTATGATATTAACAATAAGTTAGCACACGAGACATTCTAACTTCTTCACCACCTGCTGCTTCCATACTTCTCACTGAAGGTGCTCATGTGAGTCTCTCCAATTGCACTTCATACAGGAGAACATGCAAAACACGAGACTCGTCAAGCTTTCACTGGAGCCGAGGTTGCCAAAGCTGATGCGTTTAGAGCTTAGTCCATGTTACGTTCAGCCAGTCGTCAATCGCGCCAAGAGAGAGGTGTAATTTGCGTAAATGAAAATGCTAAAAAATTCTGGGTTTTCATTTTAGACTTTTTTATACTACAAAATGCTTTAATGTACAAATGATTTGTCAGATAGTGAAATTTGTTTTAAATTGTGTATCTCTAATCGCAAATCGTGCCACGTAAAGTGAATTTCTACCTCGCCACTTATTTGCTACCTCATTCACGAACATCAAAAATAGATTATGGAAATGACGTCGATCGCTAGAATCTCAAAAGCAGTAATCGACAGAGTTCACATGCCAAGTAAACTCTGGGGCTCGTGTCCAGTAATGCATGCTAGAAAATGTAGAATATGTTCACGGCATCATTGTACGAGCAGAACAGCTCTTTCGTTGTAGTATCAGTCTCCTTACATCTGTGTCGGGTGTAAGCGCGTGAAATGTGTATAATACGCTTACAACATCGTTGTACGAGCAGAACAGGTCTTTCGTTGGGGTGTCAGTCTTCTTACACCTCTGTATCGGGTATCGGCGTGTGAAATGTGAAGAATATGCTCGCCGCATCACTGTGCGAGCAGAACAGCTTTTTCATTGCAGTGTTAGTTTTTTGCTATTCATTTTATTGGGTATCAGCGCGTGAACGAAGAGTTGGTACATTAGAGGCTCATGTGTCGTCTCACTGGCAGTTTTTCGTGGTTTCGAATTACTTGATGCGATCTGATCGTGGTATGAGCAACCGATACTCCTGTTAGTCGAGTGCCGACCTTATGTCGCTGCTGCCTGCCGTTTTTGTTCTTGGTTCATTTAACGCCTTACGTGCTTCTTATCATAATCAGTTGTGAACACATGGTAGAATAGTGGCCAGAATATATTCCACGTCGCTTCTCAGGGGATACAACTATTATTTCTTTGAGAATTAATGCTCACTGAATGAAGTCGTGAGGTCCCGCGTTGAAGGTTAAATTAATAGGCCTTCATTTTGTTGAATTAGAAAGTTTTTTATTTGTTTTGTGACGGACGATGTTTTTTTTGGTTCACCCCTATCATTTCCACTGCGCCTAATACTTTCTTCTTATATTTTAATATTGTTTCGGAAACAACTTTCAATCGTACTGTTCCTATCCGAAGAGTGTGGTGATACATCGTGCGCATAGATTCCCTCCGTGCCTTTAATTCCATACTTAATGGTGCCTTCATCTTTCCTCTCTAGGGAAAACTTATAGTATGGTCAGGGAGGCTTAAAATAACTTGTTAATAATTATTATTTTCCATCTCTACGGTGCGTTCAATTATAGCTGGAAAAATATCAAAATATCGGTGGGCAAACAAAGGATTATTTACAAAATTCAAATTGAATGTACGAGGCCCTTGATTTTTTTTAGTTTCAATGGCCTCTTTCATCAACAGCTCTCACAATAGTTCAATTAACTTTCCCTTTACTATTTATTCCGCACAAGTGAGTGAGTATATTCAAGTATAATTTTACTTCAAAAAGAAAACATTCATTTTTCAGTGCAGCTGTTCGTTGATCTAAAACTGGCCAAGTTCACTCGAAATTTCAGTCGTCGCTGTTTCTACTTCTGCTTTGAAGCTATGAGCTTGTTTGCGTCGTTCACAGAACTGTTGGTCGTGATTTAATTCTATCCGTAGTGGTGATCGTAAAAAATTTCGGGATTCTCGAATGTTGATGGGATTGCAGTTGAACTTTTCATGTAAAGGCCGTGCTGGGTGTCTTCGCCATGTTGCATACGCTTCGAGCCCATCGTAGTCTGAATTGCGCACAGTAAAAACATTAACTAGAAAGTTTTTTGGTTCGTTTCGTGAGGGACTACCATTTTTTCGGTTCACTGCTATCATTTTCACGGTACCTATTACTTTCTTCTTCTATTATTGTAACTATATGAGTCAGTCGGTGATATAGTTTTGTTGTTAAGCTGGCTGCGTTTGTCTCGTCTTTTCGTTCATGTGTTGGAGGTGTTGTCGCGCTCTCTGCACGAGTGTCCGTCGTTCAGCATCGTATGTATTATAATGGAGATCATACGAAGAGGACGCTACTTGTCATTGCTACATGTGTGTTCTCAGTTATATAATGAGACACTTTCGCACAAATGCTGATTGCCATCGAAAACATTGCTCTAATAAGGACGAAAATTTTTCCCTGTTTCAAATTTTCCGTGTGTGATGATAGCGTTCATCGTCTAGACTTCGTTAGAGATGAAATTTTTTCTCATTTACACGCTTCAAATTAGTCTTTATCGAGAGATGTTAATGGATTTCAATATTTCAGTTAGACATTGTAATGAGATTCAGCCTAGGTTCTGAATTTTGAGAATAAGTTGAGCGTTTTCCCATTATTACTTACTTATTATTACTTACATTATTATTACCCACAGTCGCTGCTGCGGGAAGATATCCTTAGTTAAATTTATTTGTTCTTTCTTTGTTCTTTCTTTTTACGGCTGTTCAATTCTCGAATTTTTTACATTAGGGTTCCTTGAAGCATTCAGAAAACTTGGGTTATTACACTCTCGTGTTGGTCCCATTCTTATTAACAAACGAACTCAATGATGAGGCCAAGAAATACACCAGACTGCGTTGCATAAACTTTCCTCCCGACAACCAGCGAAACGTGGTACTTTCAATTAACTTTGATTGTCTCGCAAATTCGTTGCTGAATTTTTCTGCCCTAACCTATCGATTTTAGTTATCGAGAAACGCCCTCTATTGTGAGCCGCTCTCATCAACATTCCGACCTGATGCCGCTTGACGCAGGCCGTTCAAACTTGCGCTCACTTGGATAAAATCGTGCTGGATCCACTTGCTCAGATGCAATTAAAACTCACACCCTCGCTAATCCTGTCACATGCTTGGAGGCATTCAAATTCCATCGAGACATTGATCGACTGCACGCTCATCTTGCATGTCTGAGTGACGGAAGTGTTACTTCTTCACATCAGTGGTCAAGTTAGGGGCTACTTCTATGCCTGCATGGCTCGTGATGCGGTTAGTGTCCGGGTGAGCTACTGTTCTGTCAAGAAAGAAGTCGTATCACTTCCACGTGGATTTGTTTGCAGAATTTAACATGTTGGAATCAGTTTGTTTGATTGATTATGAAATGTGTTTAAATCTTATCAGAGGGAGGAATTAGAGTGCTTGCATTATATGATTCCTTCAAGTTTGTGGAGACTCAGAGTGACATCATAGTGTGCTTGCATTCAACGGTTGAATTGTGGAGCTGAGGACAGATTTTATTTTCCATTCAATCTGATCATCTTGATATAATTATACGAGTTTCATGTTATGAGATTTCTCTGTCTTTCCTAGTTGCATCTTTTTGTCATTGTTGTCTACAAGTCCAATGGTTTTGAATTTATGGATAAATAACCATACAATGAAATTTTATCTGATAAAAACTTGATATTTCTTCTCCTCATGCGGTGGTGCTAGTCGCAATATTCTTATTTGAGGTAAAATTTTCTTCGGATTTTCACAATGAATGGTAATGATTTATCGGGTGAAATAACTCTAGATTTTTGTGGCGTGTTCATAGGAAGTTCAGAACTCTGACATTCAGTATTAGATCTTGAAAAATTCTATCAGTGGTGCATTTGAAGTGAAAAATTCCTTATTCCTTTCATTAATGCTAGGAAATATTTCTAAATTTCGTACCGATGCTTTATAGACACCATGGAACAATCTCTGTCCTGATTCTTTTTACTGTATGTACTTCCGTTTTCTTTTCATACAATGAAAATACACATTTACGATTACGTCTTTACGTCTTTTCATACCCATTTACGATTTGAAACGTAAGACTCGACCTTCGATTGGTTAGATTACTGTACGATAGCGCGAAGTTGTTACACGAGTTATGACTTGGAGCACTGTTAGGCTGTCTCAGCTATAGAGAGACCTTCGGGATGATAATCTTCAATGCCGGCTTTACTTCGTTCAGTTTTCATTCCTTTTTTGTTATCTCTACTTTGTTCTCTTTCTTCTTCCTTTCTAACTTGCAGTTTCTATGAGCAGGGTATCCTGTGTGACGAACCCCTTTTGAGCATACATTTCTAGTTTCCTACACTCCATTCTAAATAGTCTCTCTCTTCGTTCTATTGTGGATAGCCTTTGATGTATTTAGGAAGTCCTAAACTACTATAATAATTACGATGCACTGTTGTTTTGTTGGCGTTATTGGAAACATCCTAATTATAAGTTTCACTGTGCAAAAATTAGGGCAAATTCATTTTTCCCGCGAATGGTGAACATTTACATACATAATGATGAATGGCAAAGTTCAATTTTATCAAATTGTTTGTTCTGAAAATAAATTGATGAATTGGTAAGTTGAAAATGTGAATTTAATGCTGCGTTACTAATCAAAACCAGCTTGTGGAAGATTCTTCAAGAAATATTTGGTTTGTAAGTTGAACTGGTGTCGTAGCATGCTAACTTTTGCTGCATACGATGGCTCTCGGGCGGGCTAGTAAAGTTTCTTTTATTTTTTTGTATTTAAATTACTCTCTTATCAAAATTAATGTATGTGCAATGTGAAAGCTTTTAAATTATTGTGACTCGAAGCCACCTGGATGCTGTAAATCTTAGTGTTATTTTTTTGTTTGAGAATGTGATAAGGAAGAGAATTGTCTACCAACTATTCTTGTTAAATACATCCGTTCCCACCCAGTTTTTGATTCGTTGGGCGTTGGCGGATTGTACAAAATGCTTGGAATTTCTACCGAAAGGAAAATGCTTGAATCATATCTTAAATCATCTTCCACGTTCTAAAAAGTATGAGGTTGTTTTTACGCTGCTTATTTAGCTATGCTTTTAGGGGAGAGTCTTTGTAGAAAATCTGTAAGGACTTTGCATCTCTCGGAGGAGTAGGTAGGACTGCTCATTTCCTTTTAGAGAAGCCGTCAAAGATTTTACCTAACCGTGCGTTTCTTGAAGCTAGCCATTGCTACCAACGTAAGATCTAACATCTCTACTTGAATAATCTTGTTGAAGTTCAATTTTAGTTTGACATTCTGCGCATTGTATCCTTGTTTTATTCTTTGAGTTTCTCATTGCTGCAAACTCCTGCTGTGCAATCGCGTCTGTTTGTTCCTGTTTTTCTCATCCCAATTTTGAAGGCGCGAGATGGTCTTTGTTGGTCGCTGCGCGGTCGTGCACCGAGCATGTACCGGTCTACGGTGTAATTAATAAGTTCAGCTGTCATTTCCACCTTTCCTCATCTCCCATGGTATTGTTTTCACAAAATTTAATAGGTGACGGTCATGTAGAGGTCTATGAATATAGTCATTTCTCTTCCTTAAAGCGACGAGCATTCCTGTGCTAATAAGCTTACAACTAAAAAACAGCTGTCTTTTAGTAATATCTGTTAATGTAGTAACTACGTAGGGATTATTAATCACATTGTCAAGTAATTAAGTAGTGGTAAACGCATTTGAGCATCACGTATGCAATAATATTTTTTACTAAAAATCGTCTTCAATGGTTTTGCATGCCTCAATTGTACGCATTTGACACTGATTTGTGTTGCAAAGAAATGCTAGGCGCATGTCTATCATTACAGTGATGCTTGCGAAAATTTCCTGTGGCGTGCTTAGGAAACAATTATATTAGGGTTTGAAAGAAAATGTTCAAAGTCGAGCATCAATGTGAAGTTCATTTAAATTATTTGTTACTGCTTTGCTCATGTTCATTGTATCACTACTGGCGGCCGTGAAATAATCTTCAAGCTTTGTCGAGCGAGTTTAATCAAACTAGATTCTACAAGTTTCTTACGTAAACTAAATGCTGTACTGTTCGTCTTGCGTTTTGTTCATCCATGCAATCAAAGGCAGCCTACTTTCTTCTTTGAAATTTTCCAGTCTTCTGAAATCGCAAGTCCACCTGAAACGAACAAGCGAACAAACGTAACCGAAGAGAAGTTGAGCGTTTTTTAAATCGCAAAACATTAAAATAAAATCTTTTTCGAGTTTAGGCTATATGGCAAGAGCTAATGATATGTTATCTCGTTAGTGTTTCGAGCGTTGGGTGTAGCTAGCTCCAGTGCATGGTGCCGGTTAAGCCCTTGGAGTGTGGGTCGTGCGGGCCTGTCGGGCAGTACTTCAACGCACACACCTCTCACCGTGTAATTTGGCCTGCCTTACATCACCTAATGCAGCAAAAGGTCTTCCCGCCCCGCCTGGCGGCCGCTGTACAGCCTCCCTTGCCTGCCTCCCGGCACGTTTGCCTGGCGCTGCAGGTCCGCAGATGCTGGCCACTCTTCTCCCCGTTCTGGTGTCGCAAGATGCCGATCTCAGTTGCGATTGCTCACTTCCTCTTTTTAGCCTCAGTTCACTAGGATGTTTTGATGACACTTTCAACCATCCTATCGATCTGAAACGATTATTTATTTTGAGGCGTTTATTAACGCGACTGCTGTTTCATTTCATGACAACCTATCTGACGCTCCAGAAGCTCATTTTTCATGTTTGGTTCATCGCTGTGTAAGATATCGGAACAGTGCAAGGTACTGTAACCGTTATTAATCATGAAAGTATCGCCAATGTTTCAATTATTTGTTGATAACTGGTGATAGCTTGAATTGTTAAATGATATTAGGTTTTAAATTTGATTTTATCTCGATCTGTACAATCCAGCAGCGCTGATCAGTAACGCCGCAGAATTTCTTGAGTTTTTTCACTAGAACTCCTCAGGTTTATGATTATAGTTTTGGATGTGTTAGTTTATATTTCTATGAATAAATCTGTTGTTATGCACGTACTGTTATTGTTGCAACGTTGCGAAATATTTTATTTACCTGCGCGTGCTATCATGCAATCTCACTTGCTCCTATGGACTCACTAGAATAAGCGCGTGTTTGCCGGTCCATTTTCTTTCAGTGGAAGCTCCGTCGATTGCGAGGGTCCCGCATTTTGCTCCCCAGTTTTCTGGTTCGAGTGGCGCTGGGACGGAACGGAACGTGACGCGAGTGTTCGTCGGGCAATCTGGAGAAAATTGATTTCGAACGTCTTCATATCCTCTGTGCTGAGGGATGCGAAGTGCTTGTGTGTGTCTTTTAGAGTTGGTGAGGTCCCGTGTGACGTGAGAGAGGCAGCGACTCCGGACTTCAGGACAACTAATTCCGCTCTGCTGACTCCTCTCGTGTCCAGTTTCTTGATGAATTATTAATCTATGGATGAGCTGAAGAGAAATCAGAAATGTTCAGTGTAGAGCTTGAATTGCGCTTTCAAATACGAATGGCGTTACTCTAAACAAAAACGTTGGATAAATTCATGTTGAATTCAGCTTTGAATTTCAAGTCGTTTCAGATGACCCTATCCGAATGCATAAATTTTCAAAAAGATCTCATTTCTGGGCTGAAATATGTTGTCGGCCTCTCCTGCTTCATGCTGCATTGGATATGAGAGTACCATTAGTATGGCTCTACCCCGGAGATATTTTTAAAAAGAAGTAGCTGAAGATAACTCTTCTTGTCTTCAAATGACTGCGATGTGTGTGATTTTTGCGATTTTCTTTTCGAAGATTCTTCCGCCCAACCGGTACAATTGCTTATTTACGGACATTCTACTTGACGAGGATCTTGTGTACAAACGCTGTTTTATAATTTAAAATGTTGATCATGACTTGAAGTTTGATGTGGGAATTTTCGTTCGTTTTGCTTTTATTTTTGATATATGCAATGAATTATTGTGGAACCAGTAATTTGTTCCTCATTCTGAATTTGTTGGACACTATGTGAACAGATAAGCTGAGACGTTTCAACGGTACTCTAAAATTTTAGCCTCCTATAGCCATCGATGACTGCTATAGATTTGCTTGAAATGAACGTAACTTATGTTTTGTGCACCCGCTAGCTAACGATCAGCTGCTGGGCAGTTAGGACGCTTAAATTTTATCTTCATGAGTTATTTGAAGAGGCCAGTTTACCGTTTGATCGCTCCATGGATCGATTTTATTCAGCGCTGAGAGCTAGCTCCCTTTGTGTGTTGGCCGTTGATGCTGCGCGCCGCCGACGCAAACCATCACGGTGTGGACGCACTAAACCGTTGCGACCTCTCGCGAACTGACGCCCTCGCCGTCACACTTTATCGTTGCAGCAACGTTAATTATCTTTTGCTCATGGGTATTATCGTACGCACGCAGATAAAGTCTGCGCTGGGTTTTCATCCGACGAGGTGCGGGCAGAGGATGTCCGCGTTGCAGTTTAGCGCACGCTTATGCGAGAAAGGTTGATATCGCGGCCCGACCGAGGTTGTCTCCGCCAAGGAAGTTGGATAAACCTCCTTGGTCTCCGCCAAGTCTTTTCGGAAAGCGCCGCTAAATCTAAATTTACCGCCCACTTAAGGAACCTTGTCCTGTCGTTTCAGCGTGCATTGGTTCCCTACTGAGCAGAGACAAAGACTACGTCGTAGCACATCTCAAAATGCGACTCTGCCTTAATGAACCTCATGCAGGCTTGATTGTAACGTCTCGGGTCGCTTCTAAGGAGGGGACTCGCGATCCAATGTTGCTTTATGAGGCGTGCGCGCTCCTCAGAGTGTTGTTGTACTCAATTATTTTGTCCGCGTTGGATTCGCCTGATGAGACCATGTGTACCGTTTCGATTTTTTCTTGCGTCTTGTAAGGTTAATTAATTTATGGATGGAACGCGTTTTAGCTCAGTATTCATTGCGGGAAATTATACATTTTTCTTTGGTCTGAAGTGTTCGCTTTTGCTTGGCTCACGATGAGTAAGTACACACCACTGATTAAGAGAAATCAATTTAAAAGGTAAAGCTTCCCCCGCAATTGTGAGGTTTGAAATGCGTTTACGTCGATACATTTTTCATTTAATAAAATGCAATGATCCTGTGGTAAACTCGAGTTTGCTATTAGGTTGGTACTAACAATTTCCTTCAGTACCCTTGTGGCTGTTTATCATGTTACCTTCGGAGCATCATTACATGTCTATCGTATCCTGCTGCACCATTACTGAATTGCGATTATTTCATTGGGTACCGTATTTAAAAACTGGATTAATATAATTGAACTTTCATTATTCAACATACTACGATGCGGCAATATATTTTTAATATTAATTGTGTTTTTATTAAAGACGCTATTATGCAATCGGGGTGAAGCATTTTGTTATTTCAATTTTTAGCTTTTATTCTGCGTACTAATTTTTTCCGCTCCTGAAGTTATACTTTGGTGATCTACCTGAGCGTTAAACAAATAGCGCATACTTAATTTTTTTTGCTGAATATTTACTTTCTAGCTAGCATTTCAATACCATAAAATTAGTACCAGCTATGGCGAGGGGTTGTACTTCGCTCCAGGGTGTTTCCATGATTCGATGGAGCGCTTTTAACCAAGCATTGACTGTCACGCATCAGCGACATGGACAACGTCTCTGGCTATTGTGACTCTTCTACTTACGTGCTGCAACGAGTGTGGCATTTTGTACTTCGTTAGTGTTCGAAACGGCGCATTGGAGGTAGGTCCCAGTCAGTCATTTCGCAAGCTTGTGTTGTGTACATACACTGGCTAAGTTACTCAATATGTGAGCCAGTGTGTGGAAATCTTTCAATTTAGCATTTTATTATTGCCTACCGTTTCGAAGTTTCTCCTTTGATTTTCAGTTTGGATTTGTATTTTTAGGAAATTTCTTTGTAGGTTATACCTCGTACAAAATTTATCTGCTCTCATCCTTCTTGAAATTCGAAGCTCCGTTTATTTTTGTAAAATATGTGAATGGAGTCTGCGTTGTTTTGATCTTTGCTCGTTTACGTCCCAAGCTTGTGAGCGAGATTGATAACGCGATCCGTTCTTGGATTTTGCGTTTTAGCCAGTGAAATCTAGTTTTCTTATTCACAAGTTGGTTTGTGTTGAAGTGGAAAATAAAATAAAGTTATTTCCAATAACTGAGAGAATCTCTTCTGCTCTCGCGCTCGGAAGTAGAGATTCGTTCTGCAATACAGAGGTAGGTGTATAAGTTTTTTGTGGATTGTTATTGATTGTTATTGTGGATTGAAGCATATGTTATGATTCCGTAAAAAATGATCACACGCTGTGCATCGGTGTACCTTTCAATCGCACGGTGTACTGTGGGCGTGGAGTGGTCTCAAACAGTTCCTGTAAGACATCACTTACTCGTACATATGGAAGGTGGTGCCATGGCAGGGCCTAACTTTAGATAGGCTTCGAAGTCTAGGAGCGTCCCCCAGCTGTGCTCCTTTGATCTATTAATTTGTTTCAATTTTAAGTTTCAATTAGGAGGACTGAACTTGGAACTTCATCAAAACATACAAAAAATTAGGAGCCTACATCGATTTTATCACAGATGTTTCTTCTCGATGAAGTAGGGCTTCTTCGGTGCTAACGCAGAATCGAGTTTTCTTTAATTAAAAAGATACATCGAACGGAGGAGCTATGAAGCTCTTTACTATTCTTCTCAAGAGAATATTTATAAAAAACTAGCTCGTCGAAGGAACGTGCGTACGATGATGAAGAAACCCAAGAGTTAACATGCGCGTTGTAGACTTATACAAAGAAAGATGCGAACCCCCCGCTGCTTTTGCATCGGGGTCCCTGGATGTAGCACGCGTCGCATTTTTAAGAATAATTCCGCTCATTAATTATTGAATCGCACGAACAACAGGCCAAGTCTTGAGTGATGCTTGCAATATTTAACGCTGGCTTAATCCAGTTGTTTTCATTCTTTGGCAGAATTGAATTGCCTTTGAAAAAAAGTTCATCCCGTGACTTAACTTTTGATTTGACAGCCCTGATCAGTCTATCAGTTCAATTTAAATTCATGATGCCTGTATGCCTACCTCGTTGAGCGTGTGCTGGAAAACAGCTACCTATTTTTCAATATTTTATGTCTAATTGATGATAACTTTTACATCTAATTTATGGTAGCTGGTACATCTGCATCTTGGCATGATGATGTTTTCATCTGTAGCTCATGGTGCCGGCCGCAGACCCACTCAGATATTATTGAACGGCATCGGACACTGACGAACTATATGCCGTTGTCATCAGTAATTCCTGAGTGGGGGTTATGTAGGTTGTTCCACTTGTATAAGACTTGCTCATATCGCAGACCACGGTCTGAGATCTCATGTGTTAAGCGTCGGCATGCCCTCTGCCGAGCGAGCGCTGCTGCCCCTTTATATGCGGAGGCGCGCTCTCTCCTCTCGGCAGGTGTAGGGAAAGCGTGCCTAACTCAACGCAACCCCGTGTGCCAGCCTCGCGCCGCACGGCAGGCTTCCTTGTGTGTGCATGTGTGTCCGTGACGCCGCTTTTCCTGCCGTGATTTGCTGGGCTTTCCTCCCCTGAATGTTTTTTTTCGTGCTTTCGTTCGGCGTTTTTGGTGACTGTGATTGCCATGAGGGGCGTCTCTGATATTTTTGTAATTTTGTTTTCGGATTTGCTGGGCATTTATTTAGCGGTTCTCATGTATTCTTGACCTTCAGTACAGCGGGACTCAAGCCGTGCACTATTTAACATCTCATCGGTATTTGACATTTCCACTCAATGATGCGTGGTGGTGCTTTATTGTAGGCGAATAAATTTTTCTGTGCTAAATTTTTTGTGTTCTAGATTGCGAATAATGACTCGATTTGCAATGGGGTAACTTCCTCTCATTGCTTAATAATGGTTTTGTTTTCGGTTTGCATTGTTTTCTTGAAAAAATTAGATCAGAGAAATGAAATTTAACATCGGTAGCCCTGCTATCCTCAAGTACCTTACTTATAGTCCACCGTGTCTTATGATCGTATGCTCTGCATGTGTCAGCTAGCACACGTTCCTTTTTGTAGACTAATGTCATAATGCGACTATATGGTTGCTATCCAAAATAGCACCCGTCAGGGGAGTACAACTATTGCATTTATGAGAATTATCGCTTCCGGGAGGATAAAATATGAAATCCCTAGCTGAAAGTTGGGTACTTAATTTTTGTTTAAATAAATGCTTTTTCTTTCGTTAAGGATCACTTCTCGAGGTTCACTGCCATCCTGTTTCTCAGCCCCTCTAATTTTCATCTTCAACTTATATCTTGTTTCATAACCTTTCTTCTCAATTGACTTCTTTTATGCGCAAGGGTTCTTGTGTGAAAAATTAACATTATTAGGGTTATAATTCTCGATGATGAAATCAGTGTGAAAATTGTCTACTGACACACAGGTAGAGAAAACTACTGTTTATTTAATTCTCAATAAAGAACTTTATTGAAAACCATATAAAATGCAATTTCATCAAGAAATCTCACCGCAGGACGAAGATCGGAGGTCATTATTTTACTGCTGAATGAAGAACATGAGCAGTTCTGATTAAATATTGTTGGATAATATTTTTAGAGATGAATGTCACATTTGAAATGCATGTTGAAATAGACAAAATTCTAGAAATCAAATAAAACTTTAAATCCTTATCTTTTAATGAGACCTATTTCAAACTTTTAGCACTAATATTTTACCAACTAAAACGTCTTTATTTCGGCTTGTTTTTTAGCGGACACCGTGTAGTAGTGACTGTTAGTAGTACAAGTATCCTTCATTAACAAACTCTTCATTGGCTACTGCTCATTCTCTTGTTGATTGCGTACTTGTCCTCGACGGCACGTTGCTTTACGCGCGTAATTTTCCGAAGCGAATTTTGCAGCTTCAAGAATGTATCACCGATACCTCGACTGGAGCGTGGTGATGCTCTGCTGCTCCCACCGTTGGTCGAATCATTGGTGAAGGAGAGCGATTAATTAAGGTGTACAATACGACCGGTGTTGCCAACAATTTTCACTGCCTGTGCCCATTAAAGGGCTCCGCTGCCACGGCTTGAGCCGCAATTTATTACGGTGGTTGCGTGTTGCGCTGCTGCTAATTAAGACATGTATATGACCGGCTTGCGGGGCAATTTTTACCGCTCGTCTAAAGGAGTTCTGATTGACTGCCCCTTGGCCCGCACTAACTGAACTTCGTCACGCGGTTTTCTTGCGCATGCGTGCGCATAATATCACGTTCTCATGACCAATCGAGCGCAATTCTCGTACCAAACGTCCTGGAATGCTCACGAGTGCTATTTTACTATTAGAATTAGAGCGTAATGCATGCCCGGAAGTGGCAAAGTGAGTGTTGCTATCAAGAAGTTCCTTCAATTTACAAAGTTTGTTGATTGATGCTCGTGGTTTACGAGCGCTTTATCAAGACTTAAACGCTTCTGAATGACATGCGGAGTGTGATCGTTCAAATCTGAAATCACAACCATGCTCAGATCAATAACACTGGCTGCACATTTTGGGTGTGTTGGTGAGTGTTGGTTGCTATTTTCCGGCGAGCCGTATTCATTTTCCATTATAAAATAACGTTTTTTTTATCATCTTTCGACATTTTACTCGGTATTGTTGCATTTTTCAGACTTTCCATGACGTCTCCGACTGATGGCCAGCTTCGCCAAATTGTTTTACAGAGCAGATTTATCTCCAACTGGAACTACGGTACGGGAGAGATTTTGATTCTCTCGACAGGCTGTGTTACAGAAGATGATCCTTCATTGTGATTTAGGGCCAATGGAGATGTACGTATCGAGAGCATCCATCAGCTACCCTGTATGGTTTTGTGGATAGTATCCGCCCTCTTTGGAATGCCTTCAGGAATTAACATAACTCCGTAACAAAACCGTAGACGATGTGCAGATTCATCACGACTTGTGGAAGGAGATTTCCTCGAGTTCCTCTTTGGAAAATGGAAGATCATAATTCTTTTTCTGCGTGCTCTCTACTGTGAAACTGATGTTTAGTGTAACCAATTTTCTAGACAAGTGTTTTCGAAATGTATGGAAATTGTTAAAGCCTCTTTTCCTTACTCTTTGTGTCCTGAACAAGTTTAGTGATCACGCGCGTGCTGGTGTAAAGTAGGCCTCTTCATAATGTTAGAAATTTAAGCTGAGGGTATTTCCTTCCAAAGTTGTATCATCTTCTATAGCAAAAAATATGTTATCCACTCGTTATGTTTTTCTTAAGTATAAGTTAACGCCAATCTGGACCATGTTGAAGTGACTTTGAACTGCTGGCATATAATCCTGCTCATTCGAGTGCATGCCAGTGAAACAAAATTTACCTTTCTATATTTCGGCTCACTCTAATATTCTATCTGATACTCTGTCTATTTTGTATTTCAGCTTACTGCCACTCATGTGTCTGTTCAGCCTTGCATTTATTTTTTATGTCCCCTCAAGCTCAAAGGGTACTCTGTTTCTATAACATTCGTTGTCCTTGCAGCGAAGACGAGCTATCGTTCTATGTAATTGAGGCTTTTGAACATTTCCGCTTTCGCATGAAGTGCATAGAAGATATATTTACTGCGTGTGGTATTTGCATAATTTTAGGGAAGCATTTGAGCAGATTTCTATGAGGTGCCCTGAAAGTAACAGCTAGCAGATGTGTGCTGAGATAGCGAGGATGCCCGTAGCTGACACCTGTCTGACTCATGCGATGCCACGCTGCTGCTGCTGCTGCTGCTGCTGCTCCCATTTCCTTCATGGCGCTCCGTGCTGTGATAACGAATGTGATCTTAATCAACTGCCTAATGATCTGTGAAGACCCTATTCACGCTCTGCAAGCTTTCTTTTAATGAATAAATACTCGGATTTCCTAAACGTCCGTGCTACTTCCGCATTTTTTTGCGCGCTGTCTTTAGTGGTGCTTCATTATGCGTTGATGGTACTGATGAGGATGCTTCAGCCGATGTTGCATTTGCTGGTGGTGGTGTAGTTACTATGCCGGTGCTCCTCGTCCTGATTATCATCTAATGGTGCTCGTATGGTGCTTGCATTTGTAACTGTTGGTGGTGCATTTATATGCTAATGATGCGTTCGGTGCTGCTTCGTTCCTGCTGATTATGATGATGCTGATGGGCCTGCCTCACTTGCTACGACACTCGTGTCGTGTTGTAGTGCACTTCGTTATTTATTGCTGAATTTTTAAATGTACTCTAAGTCAAATATGTTTGCTACTTATCAATGACATCAACCGCTCCCTCGCAGTGGTTACCATTCATTTTGTTGCGTATTTGTTTTCCTGTGGCTGTTTCTGCTGCTGTATACGTGTTTCTCTTCAGATGAATGAATTCCTCGCTATCAGTGTGTTTACTCAGTGAGGATTATTTTTCACTTTGTTGTGGCCTTTTAAGAGCCCGAGTTGTTTCAGAAACCTGTTTACTCGTCTAGCTGTCGATTTGCGATAGCCAGGTCAATCTATCGTGTCGTTGAAAAGATTGAGCGCATGGTTGTGCTAATGTGTATCGTAATCCACGGGACTTTGAAGTGAGGGACACGAGGATTTATTATCTGCAGAACGCATATCGCAAACTTCTCCCTTGATGTATAATTAGCTGAAAATGCTGCTGTGTGAGAGTTAACACTGATCGTAATTTTGTCTTAGAATTTACCGTTGTTTGTGCTGCTTTTTATAAGTACATTAGTTTAGCGCAAAACATTGTCGGGAATGAATCAGGTCGATCCCTGCACCGCTACTCGTATTTTATTTTATAAATTTATATCGTTTTTTAATCAAGTGGAATTTGTTGTTGTTCTTTTAAGTCTAACGCATAGTGTCCGACACTCGCTTTATTATACCATTGCCTACAGAACGAGCTGCATTATTATACTGAGTTAGTCCGAACTTTCTTCATGTTTTTATTTGTTGCTGCAACTCCAATGTATACAGTAGCATTCAGCTCTCTCTCTTGAGATCTCATCTTATGATGTTGTTCTCGGCCTCAGTCGCGACGAACTGCCTCCCTTCTTTTCCAATGGCATTTCTTGAGAGCGCGTAACAAGCTCTGGGCATCACAGGAGCAAAGTGGACAGATTTATATCGTGACTTATGGGCTTGCAGCTCAAGATTTGTGGCTTTTGCTTTGAGCGCCCTTTCCCGCTCCGCCCTCTCTTCTCTTTCTTTGTGTTGATAGTAAGATAATGCAGTGCAACCCACTCGAGTTGACTTGCTTTCTGCCGTCCTCTTTGGTAAGTTCTTTTGAATTTATTTTTATCCGCCTGAGAAGAGGTTTTACTTTGAACTCGTGCAAAGTAGTGAGACTTGTGTGTGTGCCCAACTGCTTCAGCCGCACGATGGCTTGCCTTTGGTCGCAAGATAACCTGCTGTGTTCGCCAAGAGTTCACCTGCTTTCGGGTAAGTTCTTCACGCAAGCGTTTATTTTAATCCTGCAGGGGAAAGTTTTTGCTGTGAACCTGCTGTGCGTAGTAACTCGTGAGCCTCCTCTCAGCACCGACTGCTGAGTTACGATCATCTTAACTCGAAGTTGCAGTGAGTTGAACGCCACATGTGGCGTCCTCTCTCTTGCTTCTTTTACATTTTCGTTCATTCCATAAATTATTCTGCTGTGAACCTTCAGTGCTAATTGTGTACATTCGGTGCGGCTCGTTACTGAGCTTCTGCATCTTCCTGGCGAATGATGCAAGCTCTTTGAGTGTGCCAGAAATTTTGCGGTCCAATATGAAATTTATCATTTGGAAACTTCTCGCAAACTACATGTGATCGTGTGGCTCGTACTGTTAATAAAGGCCATTATAAAAGTTTTTTAAATTTTGTGACCTCGTGTTTCTTCAGATTTTCATCCTATTCTGATATGAGTAAACTACGTTTGGGTTTTGTCATTGACGAACACGCCTTGGCCAAGTTCTTGCATGAATTGTGATTTGAGTTTACTTTTTTTAAGAGTTTGTTCAAAACGAAGATTAATTAGAGATTTTTCCCATAAGCTTTTGAGGCGTACATTTTTAATACCGTCGTGTTACTTATAGATTTAACTCGTTTGTGCCCATAAAGTTAGCCATCGAACGATATTATTTAATAATGGTACATTATCTCTAACCCGTACGCGAATTTTTATGGTACGTTTGCATTGGCATACGCGTAATTTTTGCTTGCTAAGGTTCAGAATGTTTGAAAGTTGTTATTCTGGTTCGATTCATAATTCCTCAATTAACTCCTGCGAGCTCCGTCTCAGAACAAGGAAACTGTTCATCTCAACGAAGAATTACTCTGATTCCATGGAACAATTACAATGCCCGATAGCGGTGCATTTCTTAGGCGTCTTCGATCAAAAGGAAAGTTCTATTTGGATCTTCGATGGTTTTAATTACTTATTTATGAGTACGACTGTATTAATTTTCAGTTGAATGATATAGTCGTGAAAATAATAGCATTTGTTATTGCCAAACGGTTCGCTACCCATTCGATTGACTGACCTATAATGTTGCGTTTGGCGGAGTGGTAGTTTCACCCGTACGTGCTCATAATGCAATGTATCTTATGGATTTACTGACTTTGCGTGTTTTTCGAACATGGTCATGCGGGCGCCAACATGAGTGTTTTATGTATATGCAAAAATTGAGATTTGTAGAGAACTCACGAGACAAAGAGTATTGATTTGTGTTAGAGGCATGCGTTTTGTGAGCAAAGAATCTTATAAGGAAAATGTTTTTGCATCTTTAGGATAGGTATTTCCGCTGATCTTCGCGTGCCTGTGCATTTTATTTGTCTCGTAAGATCTTAATTGACTAGCGTGCTTGTCTATAGTAGTCTCTCATTTCCTCTAAATAATTCAATTCTCAGAATAACTTCGGACACCGTGTAATCAAACTCATTAACTGCGGCGTATCTTTGTTGTATGTCGTGAACTCGCGTGTAGCGTTTGATGTGCATCTGGCGGACAGTCTCGTTAGTGCAACCCCTGGTGCTAACCTGCCTCTTGTGTTACCAACTTTCAACTGCATGCTATCTTAAGTGTTGGCTACAATCAAGTGTTATGGAATGAACAACATATGTTCATCGTAAATGTCCTGGTGAATGAATATTTGCGAGCGTGTTTGTCTAATGAACCACCTGTGTAATGCTGAGTCATGATTACGTTTTGAAGTAAATACGAGTATGAATTCAAAACGGTCGAGTTTTCTTCTCACAAAAATTGTCTGGATTTTACGACCGAACATTGAACTTAATGAGGTTTACTCTAAATACTAGATAGTCTCTAGCATGATTTCGACCGACAAACTGGAAATTTACACAGCCAGTTTAGTGGACCCGTGAGTCTATGTTGGTCAACGGAAGTGCTATTACTCTTTGTGTACTGTATAGTATTTTGTTACGGGTATGTTTGTGGTTGTAAAACACGGTAGATCTCGTTAGGGGTTTTAACTTGCATATTAAATAAGATACTACGCACTAATTGCTTACTGACGAAAAATTCGTTTGCATGGAAGTATGTGAGTAGCTTTGATGTAGGCTGCGATGAATGGAATAATGTAGTATTACCATTGCTGCTATCCATCCACTCAGTTTGGCAGTATTCCATAATTCGAGAAATACACCCTCATGTGTGATGCAGGAAGGTCCATCGTGCAGCGCAGCCGAAGCGTAAAATTACCCTTATTGTATTAAGTGGCATCTGTTGGGGGCTTCTTCGTCGTATTAATAGGAATGGCTGGTCTAGCTCTAGGTTAGGCCTCCTGCCTTGCTGGCTACGAGAGCACGCATGCCAGGCAGCGTGCAGCCTTGGGCGACAATGGAGACGTTTTTTTAGCAATATTTTGCAATACATGGTGGCCTATACTCACTGGGATATTAGTTCTAGTTTTTCATGATTATAGTTTGCCATGCTATTTTTCAATATTTTTTTTTTTTGACATTATTTAACAATATATATATAGTGAGTACATCTCCACTGGTATAACATTAGTTGTAGTTTTTTATGTTTATATTTAGGCATGCAACTATTCAAGACGTTGTTTAGGATTACTTAGCAAATATGGTGAGCCTTTCCTCAGTGATATAATAATAATTCTAGAGCATTCAAAAATAGCTTGACAAAATGTTTTTGTTGTCGAAATATGGGAACGCATTGGCATGATTAATAGTTTGCAGCACAGCCTTTCATTTAGATACCTTCAATTGAAAAGTTTTCATAGTTTTAGGCAAATTTGATCATGTTTCTACTGTTCGACATATTTATTTCAACGCATTATGTACGTATGCAAAACGTAAGATAATATTTACGCTGATAAATACTCTACGAAGCTGTGCACGTTGAACAATACATACCCCTCAGGGGGATACAACTATTGTATCTATGGGAATTAGCGCTCCCAGGGGGACAATGTGAGGGTCTGAGCTAAACGTAAGGTAGGCTTCCTTTTTGTTGAAATAGAATAGGTTTTTGTTTTGTTACGGATCAGCTTTTTTCGGTTGACTGCTGTCCTGTTTTTCAGCACCTACTACTTTCTTTTTCAACTTTTTCTTGTTTCATTAACTTCTTTCTTAGCTTCCTGTTTCTGTGCACCTTGTGCATAGGTTCCGCGTTCCCTCAACTCCATACTAAATGGTGCCTTCCTCCTTCCTCTCTCAGAACATCTTTGTCGTGCAATTAAGGGAGGCCTAAACTTTCTTATAAAATAATAATATGTAATGAACAATACATATTATTGATTCCAATTGATTACACGGGTCGTACCTGTGAAATTAATAATTTCTCTTTTACGAATAATTTTCCAATCCCATTTTGACTTTTTTGTTTAAGTTAACAAATTATATAACTGTCGTCCTGCAAACCGATTTATAATGATAAAACATTTGAAGATTGTTTTTTTTAGGAGTATCTCAACTTCGTTGTAATGAAAACGCAGTGCATACTGAGTAGAGGTCACACTGAACCTCTCTCTATTCTGTGTTTCAAAGTTAGGAGGTAAGTCTGTGATGTGTTCGTTTGAGCATTCACCGAGATTTACTCTCTTCTAACTTTCTGTTATTCACATTCTGTGGAGGGCAGTCGTCGGCGCTAAACTGAACTCGAGTCGAGGGCAAATTGCTCAAATTTCACTGGAAGCAGGCACTGGGACTTACGAGGCTCGGCACTGCGTCTTGCTGTGAAGTTGTACCGTGTGCTTCTACTTAAGCTCTCTGTGATCTCGACAGTTGTGATCGATGGTGCGCCTCTTGTTTAGTTGCCAATGTTCATTCCTTAGTGAACTTGTGTTGCTAATTCTTAGTAAAACTGTCATTGCACTTGAATCACTATTTTTCCTTTTGAATTTTTGTTGCGGGTGTCGCAGAAGTGCTCTTTATTTATTGATTTTTCTGCATTTAAAATCAATTCCTCTGTTGCATCCCCTAAGTGCATTTATGGAAATATTTACAATGTGTATATAGGTGTGTATATTTTTGAATACATGAAATTAAAAACAATTCAAGACCGGCAATTCAGTAGAGGAGCGAAAAAATTTTGTTGGTGAAAACGATTTTTTTTATGAAATATTGACTTGAGGCGCCATGCTCTGTCCAGCGTTTGCTACCTTAGTTTTTCTGGTCATCTTATGCGTGTGTCGTCATGGAAACACGAAGCCGTCAGTGAACCGATAAAGAAAAGTAGTTAAAATGATGCCTACAACTAGCAAATATTTTTCTTTGCGTCACTAGTTTCACTTTACTTATAATTCATTTCTCACTAAGTTTAATGCATGTATTTCATTATGTATGAATGTGAAAGGCCTTTAAAATGAGGCTAACTTTATTGCTAGTACACATTAATGTGTAGACCGACTTTTGAAAGAAATTTTAAAAATCGTCTCTCCAACGTTGGCCATGAACTAATCGGTAAAATAATAATAATAATAATGATAATAGTAATAATAATAATAATAATGATTATTATATTGCCTTCTAATTGCAGTTTGAGGATTTAACTAAAATATTTCTTCACATGCATTCGTTTCCACTGGATTATTAATTTATATATATAACACATCCTTTCTTTCGTTTCTTCTTTGTATTGAGCTGTCGCCATTATGGCAATTCGTGATGTAAATATGGCTTAGTGACGACTTGGTGTACGGGGCTAAGCTTCTCTTCATTTCTTGTTGAGCTGGATGTCAATTACTCTTCTCCCGCCTCACACATCCAGTGTCAGCTGACGTTCTTGGTGGAGTTGCCTCAGCTGTGACATTTGCTTTCCTTCCTGTTGATGACATGTTTTAATCGCGAGGTTTCCTTGCTGACATTTTAATTTGATGTGCGTTGGAGGAATTTTCCTGGATTTATGTACTCTACTTAACTTTTATTATTATTTTTGCGGCAAATTTATAATTCATGCACATTTAGCCACAGTGAAATTACTCGCTTCATTAGAACACCGCATTCATGATATCAAATGCAGATTAATTTTAAGTGTGAATAAGAAGGTTCGATAGGGAAAACTTGTGTGTGTGTAGAACTTACGAGAGCAATTTACACATTGCGAGATGCTAAGTTTGTTCATAATGACAAACTGTAATAGAAGTTTAGTGAACCGCTTACTAATTACCTCACCTGTTGTTGAGAAATCTATTCAGCAAACCTTTGACGTTCATTAAAACTGCCCTATTATTGGAATTGTTCGCTCAATGTAGAATAAAATATTTTTCATTATTGAAGTTCTTCACAAAAATCGTCACAAAAATCGCTCTCATCTAATGAGAGCGTTTCCAGCCTAGGCACACACTCTGAAAAATACTGAATATTCTTAAAAGCACCATCTATTTTCATGCGGCTACGAAAAATTTTACCGTTATACGCGGGAAATATAAAGATAATTCAATAAGACCAATAGTCACACCAGTCACGTAATAATTAATTTCAGAGAAATGAACTCAGTATTTCATTTTGACAAAGTTTTAATTTGTGAATGTGTGCGAACTTCAAAATGCGGTGAAAATTAGCTGTACGCTAGTCCTAAATCTTGAATTTATTTCCAGCAGTGCCCTGTTCACATTAAAATTGTTCGCAATGTTGCTCAATAGCAGAATTAATACGAAGGATCACCATGAAAACGGTCAATTCGGTAACTGTGACGAGCACGCAGAGCCTCCCTCATGAGAAGGGCTTGGTAGGCAGAACCCGCCTGTTGGCATGCGCAGCGTCTCCAACCTGACATGGTAGAGATGGAGGGGATCAAATATTGGCCTGCAGTGCATCTTTGCAAGTGTTAACAATTGGGAATTTCTGCTCCTATTTCCTACCATGAAATATAAAATAATTTGGATTTTTCTTTTCAGTCTTTCATTAGTTGAGCGATACAACTAATGCAATGCATGTATGGAATAAGTGTTTCTGAGAAGAAAACGCGAAGTTCCGAGTTGAAGGTTAGACGGGCTTTGTTTTGTTAAAATGAAATTTATTTTGTGACTCGCCTTATTTTTTTCGATTTATACTGCGGTCATTTTTCTAGCACTCTCATCTTCGACTCTCATTTTTTTCACTAATTTGTTTCGACGTTTTTATCTTTGTCTTTGCGCGAGGTGTGAGGACGCACTCTGTCTCGTTCCTTAATTCGATAATAAATTGTTATTTTCCCATTCCTCACTCGAGAGCACAATATTTCTGATTCTAGAGGTTTGAGCAAACTCATAATCTAATCTATAATGAAGTTAAGGTTCGCCTGAAATAATGTGGTATAACTCTATAGTGGTGGACATCAACTTGATTCAGTCTACAAGTTCGATGAAAAAAACATTCATCCGACATTCAAAAGATGTTAACTGGTAAATGGAAAGTGGCTGCGACTGCAACTCTGGACTCGAATTTTTCTCAATTCCTTCTAGAAACTTGTGAGATTTATATACCATGAGCATGTGCACTGTCCAATAACTCACCCAATCAACGGCAATTCACTGATAATATAAAGGCTGCAGCTGTTTGCCAACACGTCTATGCTGCTCATTGTTTTGGACGCGTCATGTAGTCATGATACGGCAAGCGTAGCAAACCTTCATATTATAGGCGAATTGCTCTTGATTTCTGGGGCTTTACTTGCTTTTTTCAGGTATTATTTGGGTCATCCATGCTCTAATGGTTCCATTCCTATCATCCGTAAAAAAAGGTGTAGTACCAGCTCATTGCCAACCCACGTCAGCATTGCCAACACACTCAAGCCTGTTGGTAGAGGTTCAGAGTCCTGTTTTGGCTCTACATAATCCAGTGTGAATGAATTTCATGGTAAAATATTTCTTTTGTCGTGTGAAAGTTTAGTTCTCTTCAGTCGTTCTCGTGTGAACTCGTTTGATCAACGGTGACATTTTCAGTGCAAGAGTATATCGTTCTTCTCCAGAATTCATTAGTTGAATGTTTGTGTAGTTACTGACCAAACTATGTGCGTCAACACTACATAGTCAGGCCTCATTTCTTACTTATGGACCTTCGGATCAGTTGGTGAATTTCATTGTCAGGTAAAACTATCTCAAGCGAAATACTGCCCCGATTGATATCGTTAATTCGACCTCAACATCCCCTTACGTCTCCTGAGATAAGCAGAAACAGTATCCTGCATACGGACGCCTGAGTTACGAGCTGCCGCACACCGATCGTATCTGCAGCGCAACTTGTCTCTGCCGCCTTCTGGTTCTGGTGGGTGTCGGTCGGACTGTGGGGCGTGTGGTGGTTTGATAGCGCCTATTTCTGATGTTCTAACTTCTACATAAACGTAGATGTGTACCACGGTAGAAAGAGTCATTTCTATGGGGGAAAATACACCACCTCTTGTTCGGCTAGCCAATAGAAAGGCTTTATTTCAAACAAAACTTAATGACGTCACCATTGCAACATGTCGTTAGGCCAATAACGGTGCCAGATTTGGGGTGTTATTGGTTCGTTGCCATGACGTCAGCATTGCCACACGGTCGACGAGTAAAAGACTGGTTTGTCCCTACTTTGTTTCTTCTACCGTGATGTGCACCTGCATCGTAAAATGGCGGACTAAGTTACCTAATATCTGAGTTAACACTTTGACTGCGACGTGCGCCACCGGTGGTACACGGAGGTAATTTTCTTAATGCTCCTGACCGACCAGCAGTTGCAAATTCAATTTTTATAAATACTTAATCAAAGCTAAATGAAGACACGAACGAGTTCATGTTTGGTATTTTCACAATAGTTCACTACAATTGACTTTAAATCTGAGTTTGGCGTTAAACCTAATATATAGTAGTCGCAGTCAAAGTGTTAAAATCTTGCACTCATGTACTTATGTTCTTTACCTCCGACTGATCAATATTTAAGTAAATGTCAGTGTTGCCTTCGTAATTCAAAATTTGTCACAAGTCGTACATGATTCAATCAATACCTACTCCTGCTAGTTAGGAACAGTATCGAACTACCCTATACTTAAGTAACCCTATGCTCCCTCTTGTTTTATTCAAATTCCAGTGTGAGAGAGTTCGCAGTTTCCTTATTAAGTTCGAGTTGGAGACTGCCTCTGGTTTCCTCATTAATTGCAGAGCAAATGATCCTCTGTTCCTAATTAGGTGGATTATTAGTCTGCGAAAATAATCTACTTGTCTCGGGTCTGATTGGTCTCCTTGAGGTCTGACGTGTGTGCGTATTCTCGGTATAAGATGGAGCGGCGTAGCGTGGCCGCGGCTGTGTGTGGAGCCGTGTTTATTGCACCGACTCCTGTAATATGGGAGGACATGTGACGATTTACCCAATTTCGTGGAGCTATGTTTGGAAACATTCGTGGTTGCAGTTCTTACGTGCCACATAATCTTAATTTTCGTGCGTTTTGAACAGTTACGGTTGAATTAGTGTTTTCTGGCAAAACACGGTGATGTTCGTACAAATGGTACACTCTGTAATTTTTTAGTCTGTTATTAAAATAATGTTGTAGTTCACCAAGCAGGTGCTAAAACAGTACGAATTGTAAGTTTGAGCCAACATTGGATTGGCTATAAGGCTAGAACAGCTTGAGGTCGAGTGCTTATATCAACCACTGCAGTAGCTGAGTCTGCCGCTTGCTGCAGAAGTCGTTGTGCGCTCAAGTTCTATTTTTTTGTAATTTCGCTTTCGTCTCATTATTTTAATACTCTCTCAATATATCGACTGCTCATACTCTCATAAGAGTTGGCTCCTGTTCCCCAGTGTTGTATACTCGAGTTGTTAACTTAACGTTTGCTTTGGGCACTCCAGTAAAGCGCTTACTGCAGGTGATTCTGCTATTGTTACTGTGGTCGTACAGAATTGTCCTCAAAATTTGCTTTCACATGTTTCTAATTATTCCCTAGAACTCTGCTCCCAGCTGCATTCAGCGCGATGAAATGCTTACATGGTTGTTGCTGTTTTGCATTTTGAAACTATTTGGGTTTTTAAAAGTTTTGAGTTCTCTTCCTAGTTCTGGTCATGAGCAAAACAGCGAAGTTTTTGCAGCTTTTCATAAAAAATGAGTAAGTACACGCAAAATGTTCTGTTGTAATGCTCAGAACCGTATTGTGACAACGAGGCTTGCGCTATCTTGGCTACGATAATCGGTTGCTTTTAGTAAGCAATCCTACGCGTTGGTTCAAAATCTACTGAACAGGGTCTGAAATCCACTGATAGTTCCCTTAAAGCTGCAAACCATGCAATTATTGGCGGAAAAGTATGATATGAGTGTACAATTTGCTCGACCTCTGTAGAACGGGGATCAAGCTTCAAAGTATCTTTGTGTTCCCTCCTTGTTAGTGGTCCTGGTGTCTCTGTGATGCTGGCGTTTGATAGTAGCCCGCATAACTGGCTAATTAAATTCCCGAAGGGCCTAGGAATTTCGAGTCATGTTGCAGTTTAAAATGGTGCTTCATAGATGACGTTTTGTCTGTGTTCTTGCACTCAATTCGCACCCTAGTCGGTTTTGAAGCGCCGCTGAAGCACTCTATCTCAATCGCCCAAACGAATCACAAAACAAAAAATGAGCTTGCGTTTTTGCCTTCTCCAAGTCGATCCATCATTCGCGCTGCTGCGGTGCAGCCTCCTTAACACTCGCAATACAGAGCTCAAACCTTATTATTCATAAAACCCTGTGCGGAGAATGCAAGAAAAAACACAACCGGTTGTGCTCCTCGATCGTACGTACGTTGCAACCGATGCCTCCTTATGTGGCCGGCGAGTTGGTCCAGACGGCAGGGAACTGCCCGCTCTCTCGTGCTTTGGACTTTGGCTTAGTTCCCATTGTATTTGCTTTCAAAATTTGCTGCTGCTCTGCTAAATCTGGGGTGTGTTCTTCAAATGTGCTCCGAAAAAAACGGTTGAAATGCTTGGATTTTTTTGACACCCAAGTGAACGGAATTAGATTCCATTTTCCCGATAATTGCTGAAAGATGCTCGAGTTGCTCCTTATGAGAGAAATTTTAGTTCAGCGTGAAATTGAAGTCTGTTCAATTTGTTTCGTACAAGTAGTTAACATTCTTTACTTGACGTTTTAATTACTTTAGAAGTACTTAAAGCTGAGTAACACTTTGTTTGATGCTACTAACGATTTTTTTGAGTTGTTGTCTTCGTATTATAATTTGCCAATTAAATCTGATGATTATTGTTATATCCAAGGAAATTACCGCCTCGAGCTAAAAGTTTACCCCGAGCTAAAAGTTTGGTTCGCCATCCTTCTCTTACAATAGAATAGGTGTGTTTTTGTTGCTTGCTATTTTATTCTGCTCACTGTTTTCCTGATTTCCTGCCCCTACTATCATACTCACTCCATCAACTTTCATTTTGTTTCATGAACTTCTTTCTCAGCTATCTGTTCTTATGCGCAGGGGATCTTGTGTGAAAACGCGCATTGTGCTTAAATTCCCTGTTCTTTTAATTTCATACTAAATAGTGCCTTCCTTTCTTGAGAACACCCTCTTTGTGGCTAGGTAGGCTTAAACTAACCCAAATCCAATTTAACCCGTTGAATGCATAAAGGGAGATATGAGTACCGCTAAGTAAATTGTTTATTGACGTATCGGTGGAAATAAACAGCATTCCAATTATTTCAGTACCTTTTATAGAAGAGATTTAAGCGTACGAGATACGATGTTATCATGCTATTGCATTCTCACTCTTCTTAGGGAAGATACAAGTTTTTTCGAGCTGTGAAAATATATTTTTTTTAAACTCAGCTCCTTACAACCTTACTTCACAAGAAATCACTTGACGCACATTTGCGTCTGGCGGCAGCGCCTGTGTTAATGTTCCTCCTCAGTGCTATTGCAGACCTTATGGTGCACGACTCCTTTACAATTATTGATGAGCAAGCATTTGTTTGATTTTAATCCGGTAAATACATGGAATTGTTTACATACATCGAACATCCCGTTTTCTAAAAATCCTGGTAAAGGTTTTCAGTATTATGTTTCTTATTAATAAATGCTTTAACGTGTTCGCGTAGTTGCGTCTGTTTTCAATTCGGCTTCATATTCATATTGAATTTCAACTTCTACTTCGAATTTGATATCAAAAGATAATGCTTACAATTGAACGCGGTGGAACTGTAGGCATTTCTATACTTGCCTTAATACGTTTTTTATTCTGTTCATGCGCGTCCTGTTTGGCTAGTGCCACAATTTTTCCTCGATGAATGTAAGTGCTGTCAGTATGTAATGTTTTGTATTGAACTCCAGTAAGCTTCATTCCGCGGAGTGTGTGACCTGTTAGTTGGTTCTCGATCTGTAGTTTTATAAAACGTGCTCATGCTGAAAGTACAATAAGTAATAAAATTACGGCGTCTCTTCTAATTTGTTGCAACCGGCTTTGAGCCATAGCGGGAGCAGAACGTGGCACTGAAACTGAGCGGAGTTACCGAATTGGTCTCTTTCAGGTGACCTTATTCATTTTTTCTAACAATATTTGACTGCAGAAATTAGTGAGTGAATCGTTGAGAAAAAAAAACTAAGCTGGCAACCATTAGGAAAAGAAGAGTCTTGGCCCAGTGAGGATATGAGGCTTGCCCTCCCTGCTTCGCTGGCACTGACATAGCGGCGCTCACGTCGCAGGGTTTTGTGCTCAGGAGACGATGCTGGCGAGCCATGTGTCCACCGCCGCATCCTGCAGTGAGATTTTCAAGCAGTTTACGCCATCGTAGCGACACAGTGGCGGCAGAATTTTTCTGCTAGTTTGGGTATGTTTGGGTTCTTTTCGTGGGTGAAATAAAGTTAAAACTTTTTTCTTTGAAATGTGGAGAGATATAGTTAGAATTTTTTCATTAAAATGAGGATTTTAGCAAGAACGGCACGTAGCGTACCTAAGTCGACAGAACAATTGTTCTACCAGCTTTGCACCTACGACAACGTGAATTGTTCCAAAATCTGAGGTGCATGGTTGTGCGAGTTTGTAATGGGTTGAGGCACCGACTTGGCTATGCTTTACTTTGAGCTTCATCAGGCTTTGTAACCTGTTTGAGCAGGATGCAATTTGCGGGTTCAGGCTATTTCGTTTGCATTTTCTTTTTTTGCTATTTATTTTAGACACGATTTAACAGAAAAGGACTAACTGATCTTTAATATGGCCGTGACCATCCAGTTATGAATTTTTGGTAATTATGATGAACTCCGCGTAAATTCATACTTCATTATAAAAATATTAAATTTCTGATAAAAATTGATATTTTCTCGTGTTGAGGAATAATGAAGCTTGCGTTGGTATGTCGCTGAGAAGGTGAGGCGGCGCTGTGCCGAGCGAGGTGCGTTACTCATGCATTATGGATGTTGATGGACTCCTGCTCGCCTCGTACATTATGCAGCAGCCAATTGGCCAAGTCTTGTCTGTCTCATACTTTTATTATGCCTCACATACGACATAATTGCTGCATTTGCTGACCTCTCCGGCCTCCGTCTGGCGTGCACGTTCCAAGCTTTTCTCTATCCTTATTCCGACGTCATTTATTATTGAAGGTGTTGGGTGCGGTGTAATGCTTCCCTAAAAAGTTGGGGGGCTCATCTAAGTTGTTGTTGTTCGACCTCACTTGCCACGTTTCCATGAGTTCAGGTGAACGGTTAATACCTATTTTTGGCTAGAAGAATCTTTACGTTTAGGATCAACTTACTTATCGGAGCTTTTTTTGCTCGCCTGAAAGGTTAGGCCTTTTGGTGAACCTGCAGAATGTAATCGTTTTCTTCATACCTTATACCTGAGTTCTAATATGTTGATTGATCTCATAAGAAAGAAGTTACACTTCGGGATGACGTACCATCACGGCTTTGTATTCTGTATATAAGGAAGAGTTTCTCAGGTAATTCCACTGCATTATCACATTAGAGACTGAACAGCGTCATCGACGATGACTAGGATAGATTTTGGGATCAGCATTAGCCCTCTGATGGGCCCTAGACTCATCTTTATTGCTTCCAATCGCTTCCCAAATTCGAAGAATGTGGAGCCATAAAACATTGAGAACGTGCCATTCGTACAGTGCAGTTCGCTTGTGTATGTGATGTTGAGATCACGGTGACGTTACGAATAGCTCCTTACGTGGTTTGATGCTTGATTTCAATGATCCTTGCTTGCCATGGATCATTGGTGTATTTCTTGGTTCTGCTCTGACGGCGACTTCCAAAATTTCTACGAATAGTTGCACGATCAATGTACGATACACTGGAAAAGAAGTTGGCATCAGTGATCGAAAACAATTACAATTTCCACGCAAAAACGGACGAGTTACCGGATTACGACTCGCGAAAGATATTTTACCTGATCTTTCAACATTACGCCCCAATAAAATATTTAATCATTATCATACTGCACCCTTCTGTACGTGTTTCGGGTTCTGTAATTCAAACCGGTAATTGTGCGTCTCTACGCACTACGCAATGCTTGACTACGTCAAGCCGAAGCAGTTGTGAACGAGTGTAACAAATGGCTAATGGGAAAGCTGTGCACAACTAGTAATCACTGAATTGAAAATAGAATTTCATGTTGTTAACAAAATTTTCGATGCTGAATGAAGTAAAATTTGAAACAAATTTCGTGTCGATGCAGGCTGATAAAACTTACATTTTCTCTAATATATTTCCATCGTAACATAACTGCACCCTTGTCCTTTGTAATGTTACATTTACCCATTGAAAGATGAGATTTCTAGCTTGCTTATAGGGCAGGACATCAACTTTTTTCTTAGCTCCTCGAGGTATATAGTGAAGTACATCGGCGGTGCGTCTTGGTCACTGTTCCATCCAATAGGTCTGCTTTGGGAGCATCATTCGTCGCGCTCTATAGAATCCCATATGTTACTGGTGCCTTTTGAGAGCTCAATAGAGCTACATATATAGTGATGAGAGCCTTCGCAAATCCATTTTCTCTCTCTCGCTTGTTCGTCCTCAACTTTAATAATACTTGCTTATTTCATCTGTTGTTTTGTTCCTGAAGATATTGCACTGTAGGTTTCACGGAAACTTGAGTTGTGGATTTTAGTCAATCTGTGTTGATGTATCCGACTAAATTTACTACATTTTACGGATGCATTAGTTTTCGATGCATTATTTAAAAATGAAGACCGTTTTGCGATTTTATACCCTATCTCATAAACAGCACTGAGCTGTGTTTTATTTTCGCAAGCCTTTTTTCGAGTTCACATTTAATGGGCGAAGATACCGCCAATTTGGCGATTTCCATCGCACGAGCGGTGGTTAGCGCTTCAGGACAATAAATTCAGATTTAGGCAGCTTTCTCGCAGGTTTACTGTGTGTGGAGAGCCGGAGGTGCGGAACTAAGCCCCCCAGCTGCCTCGGGGACATGCTCGCTGGGTCCAGATAAGCGGCCGTTCAGGCGTGCTGAGAGCCTTCTGCCGCCCTCACGAATTCCTCCTCAGCTCTCAGTGTTGCCTTCCATTTTTAAACATCTTCATTGATTGTACAGGTTTTGATCGAATAAATCCTGGCGCACTGAGTTAAAGAGTTTTGAACGTACTGAGAGTTGTTTTAATTTATAAACATCTTCATTGATTGTACAGGTTTTGATCGACTGAATCCTGACGTATTGAGTCGAAGAGTTGCCGCACTGCGAGTGGCCTCCCAATTTTTTAACATGCTCATTAATTGTAGTTTTGATCAACTGAATCATGGTGCACTTGGTTAACACGTCTTCGATGACTTAAACTGGAGTTCAGTACATTCACCTCAAATTTTAGGTCAATTGTATTAAAGAATATTGAAAATAGCAAGCACTAACTAGATCGTGCCTTAATTTTACTTTTGTAAAGAAAACTGAGTTAGGGACTTTCGGTTTGTCAGCAGCATAATGAAAATTCCCTCCATGTACACTGGCGGCTTACGTCGCGACCAACGTGTTAAAGAGTTCTAAACGAATCGTTTGTTGGCCGCAGCATCTGGAATTTTCCCGTTGAATCGAATTGTCTTGAACATCAAAATTCAAAATATGAATTGCTTAAGAGTATTGATAAGTCTTTCATATTTGTTGACAAATATATCATGCATGTTAGGCTCTTGAATTATGAATTATTTCCTTATTCCTGCAAAACTACCTTTATTGACGCCTTTCTCGAGGTGGTTCCCAGCGTGATATCGACACAACCGTCAGTCATACCGCTATGTTCATTTGAGTGAATGCGGAGCTTGCCTAAGCAGCTAACTAATCAATATCTTCGCGGAGATATTTCATTTAAAAGTAGCTCTAAAATCTGGTATAAATTGAAGTCATCTGGTGTACCTCACGTGGGTCTGTAGTTTGAAATAATTATTCTTTTTGTTGTTCTTTCCTTAAATTGCAAGTTGGGATTTTTTTAGCTTCCTACTGTTTCATTTTATTCATTGGAACATAACACA
This sequence comes from Morinoia aosen, assembly GCA_030386875.1. NCBI lineage: Eukaryota > Metazoa > Arthropoda > Malacostraca > Amphipoda > Talitridae > Morinoia > Morinoia aosen. The sequence goes on from CM059562.1 coordinate 11,488,167, forward strand.
TAATTAGCTTCAGCATCGCACGGGTGAGTGATTATTTTGGTACCGCAAGTTTGTCTCGTCAAACCGTAACTTAGTGTCGTGAGATGTACGTGTAGTTCCTACGTCTTACATAGCACTCTTGACGTAGGTTTTATTTCCTTTCATTGTGTAAATTTTTATCTTGGTAGTAAACTACAACTATTTTGCTTAAGCGAGAGAAAATACCTCGAGAGAGAGAGAAAAGTGAAGTGCTCCCTGGAGCATTTCGTCATTTATGATTACATATAACATTTTGATTGATTCGTCTTCTGCATGCAATCAAATCCAGGATTTACGGTCAAATGCTTCTGAATATCAGCGTGTTCCGGCCACGCAAAAATCTAGCGGTGAGATACGTGGCCATCGCTCAGCATGAGTGACAAATCTGTCAAAATCCTGTAAAAAATAATCAAATGTAGATTTATGGAACACACTCGAGGCGAAGTACATGTTTAAGTGGTATATAAAAATGGTTGTACGTAAGTTCATATTTTTGAGCTTTTTGCTTGTTGTTGTACTATATTGTACTCTTGTAACTTGGAAATTTTTCAGACATTGTCAATAGATCAATTTATTACGCACTGGATCGCAAGTGACTGATTTTTTATTCATCTTTAATTGTTTAGCTTAGTTTGTTGTTCTTGTGATACTGTCTTCAGCATTAGAGCTGATTGGTGCCCTACGTAGCAGTAAGGGAGTATAAGCATGTTTGCATTCATGTCAGCTTCTTGGTTTGCTTGGCGTCTCTTCACATGTCGAACATAGTAGTTTTGCACCATTATTTTCACACGACTAATCTGCCTTACATTTTGTTCTTTTTATCGATGGCGTTATGATGGCCTGTATTTACGCTCGATATCGTCGAGATGGGAGAATTACACTACTATTATTGAGTCGCTGAACGCGTGAAAATTTTTTGAAAAGAAAAGAGCGTGACGTAATCGTTGGCATGTGTCATGGTGATCTAAGAAAGGATTGCGTTCGTTTGTTCCGCATGTTTCTTTCTCAACTTAACTTCAATTGCCCCTATGTTGCGTGCGAGTGAAGCGAACATATTCCAACTTATTACAGGTTATTATCAGTTACCATTCGTTCTTTCTTTTTGGGATGATTGAATCATTTGCATGCCATTAGTTCAACTGTGTGCGGTCTGTTTTGAGAATTTCAGCCAGCAATCTTAAAGTTTTTGATATCAAGTTCATACTACAAGTTTTTCATTCGTACATTTGCTTCTTGAGCTTTGGCCTGAGCTTGTGCTTGTGCTTGCGCGCGCGGCCGTGTCATCGCTACATCACAGACGCGACGACTCCTTGGCTCTCGCGTCCCGAGGCAATTCCTAAATGATGCCGGGAATATCTCTATTCTCGGCAGGATTCTGGGGATCCCGCAGCTTGCTTTTGGAACGAGATAAGTAGGGGAGCTTTACGAAGGCTTCCGTTGGTATTACTTCGTCACCCTCCCAGGGGTTAGTTTTAATACGTTCTGGTCTCTGGCCTCCTCCGGGGCCCGGCGCTCCTCGAAAATATTCCGCGATGAGGGCAAAGTGAAGAAGCACGCGCCTGGTTGTTTCTTTTTACTTAAGAAATTGTGTGTTTGACGTGCTTCTACCTAAGTGAATGAGAAATCGCGTGAAAATGTTTTCAGACGATAGGGGAATATTTCATGGAGATTGAAACTGTGGTGTTGTTGTTCTTAGAAGGTTGTGGAAGTGAGTCAGATACTGAACTTGAATTGAACAAACTGAGTGTTGTATTGTACTCGTATAAAATGTCGGACATTCACCATGAACACGGGTGCTGCAAATCCTTTTCACGCAGGCGATCGTGATGTCCTAAGAAAATTTTTTTGTTAAGACCCGTGAGATCCCTGCTAGCTGCCAGCTTTGTAGCTTAGTTTGGAATATGTCTTCGGACATTGATAATCAACAGAGAGGTAGAAGTTTTTCTCTCAGGAATGAATACCTCAGCGTCATTTTGGTGTGCTCTCGCTTTTTTACGTGTTTCTCTAAGTATGTAATGTCGATTGATATTCCCATACTCATTCTGTTAATTTTTTGGTAGTATTGTTTTTCAGCGCTTCAAGTGGCATGTTTTTTTACGGCAATAAAAAGATTATCTATTGTACCTATTCATGGAAATATTTGTCTTTCTAAACGTTTGAATTTCATTACAGCGAATGGCAAGCAAAAGCAAAGTTTTGGGCTTATTTAAAATTTTTACTGTTTGATTGTTAGAATCTTTACCAACTACTGCATCTCATCATTGTTTCTCCAATTTTGACGACTTTTTTGGTTAAAATCTATTCATATTCTTACAAATTTCTTATGTATTTTATAGTCTGCTTAAATATTCGCTGGAGTAAGTGTGTGTAAGAGATTGCCATGTCGCTCGTCAATTATTTTTTCGACAAGTGAGGTGTTGCCTCACCTGTTCAACGAGTGTAATCTTTGTAATTTAATTTTGTAAATACGTGCTTAATTGAGCAGGAAATTTGAGCTCGCTTGTCACAACCGAGGCATTGTTTTGAATTGCTGAACACTTTCAGCAGGCTGCAGATTACGTTGCCATCGCAATGCTTTAGCAACATTAAATCCAAACTTCCTAATTTTTTATTTTAACTCAGTAAATCCCATCTGTAGGAGACAACCATTGTATCTATGGGAATTTGCGCTCCCAGGAAAAAGATGTGAGGTGCCTTGTTGAAGGTTAGGTAGGCCTTTTTTTGTTCGAATGAGTGAGTTTTTATTTTGTTGCGTATGTATAATTTCGTTTAACTGCTATTTTGTTCAGCTCCCATTACTTTTTTTTTAAATTTTAATCTTGTATTCTAATTTTCATGTGCAGTCTGTGGGGACACAGCTTGTGTTTAGATTTGCAATTATCTTAGTTCCACATCAAATATTGCTTTCCTTCTTCCTCTGTTGGGAACACCTTTGCTGTGGTTAGAGAGACGTAAACTAAGTCATAATCTGATCTATCTCATTACATTTTTTACTCTCGGTGATGTTAATCGAAGTGAATAATTAAAAATTAATGATAATTTCTCGCTTCTAAAAATATTAAACTTTTACGCTCATTGTTGTTCATGCATCATTCTTTGGGTCGTTGCTATGCTGGCTGCAATTTGTGCGAGTCTTTTGTTAAAAAATACGTAAAATTCTGGTTAAACATGGTTCACTGATACAAGTGCTACCTTCAGTTGGTAACCGTAACTTGATATTCACGTTTTTCCTGTGTTTGCACGCGTGTAAAGCCTACTTAACTTCGTGCTTCCCTTTCTGGTTTACAAGTGTTGAAGACTTATTTGCTAACTTGAAGTTAGGATGTAACTTCATCCCCCTTTTCTTTGCCGTTATTTAGTATTCATGGTTTGAAACTCGCGTATTCTTTGTTAAATTCTTGGTGCAAGCTAAAGTTAACGCTTCTTTTTCAGCCTTACAGTTATTGAAGACTTTTTCCTTTGTTTATTTCTCCACTTCCCCTTTTTCCTTGGTGGAACTTTTGAATGGGGAGATTGAGATTGCACCTATCGATCATTTTAAAAACCTTGGTTTAATCCTACATCATTCTGTCTCGGGACTGACCAATGCCTGTGCTCATTTTACTTGCCGAAATTCACTTGAAACATAACCTGCCCAATTTACCCACCGGCGCCAATCGTAATCACTTGACCACCAAATTCCTTTCAATTTTTGAGGCACCTACCACGAACCACAGCTCAATGCACTGCCATGCCAAAGTCGCCGGATTGGAAAATCTTGGGGTCTTAGATTTTGCAGTGGGCGCTATCGGCGCCGTGATCGCGCTCATCGTCTCACATTGCCTCAACTGCCGCGAGACCCACGCGTGTTTGTTCCGCTCAGCCTAGGCTCCTTCTATCTTGTATGCTTCACTACATTCCGTGCCGCTTGCCTCTCTTAGCACTTCGTTGCAATCGTGGCTTATGTTCTCTCAAGTTGCAGGTGAAGGGGGTTCAAGAATTATCGTTTTTTTTCTCAGATGTTAAATCATCACTCTTCTAATGTACATTGAGTTATCACGCTTACTTCCAGTCCCTTTTTTCTCATGGACACTTTTTTTGGCATGGATTAGAGCTCACAAGGAATGTATTTATAAATGGCGTTCATTTACACAATGATGAGATTTTTGAGTTCGCTTCGAAAATCTACTATCTCCAATAATTTTTGGTGCTACCTGACGCATCTCTGAGATGATTTGCGTTCGATGTAGTAAGCAAGACTTCTGTAATGCTCGTAATTTATCTTTCTTATAGACGACTTAACCATTTGTTACACCTTTTTGCGTGGTGCGACTCCTAATTCGCTATCTGCAAGACTTTTAAGGTCCCATGAAGTTGCTGCACTGAGGCTTCTCACGTGTAGCATAAGTAACTCTCGCGCTATCTTGACGTATCTTCCTTGCAATTTATTTATTTTTCTCGGTTGCCTTATCATCCATCCTCCTCTTCTGCTTCAATGGTATGAGAGTTGAGCTACTTGGCTTATGGCGTGGTGAGTATTTCTTCTTGGATCCAAGATTCATGGCATTGAGGCTCTTGAATTACTCGTGTGAGTGTCTCACAATAATTAGCAGACATTCTAATGAAAAGTTCGTCCATATTTTTGGGTGCTGGTGGTAGTATGTTATTATTGCCGCCATTTTGTGGGCTGGTGAGAACACTTTATTGAGATGTTTACCGAGTTGCTTCGAGTAGCTTATTGTAAGCGTTTCCATTGACTGCTTTCTGACTTGAATACACAAAATGCTGATAACTTCAATAACCTGAGTTCGATGTTCGGGAGCGCTTCTTGCGTTTTACTATAACGTGTTCTGTGAAATGATACCCTGCGCTTTTATTTAGCTAGAGTATTTACATGAAGCTTCTTTTTGTTTTCTGTGTTGCTGTTTTTTGTCCGGCTCCATGAGCTTTTATTTGTGTTTACGCCTATTCCTGTTGATGTCTTGATATCGACGTTTGCTTCAATTTGAATAGCGCTGACCGATATTTGATTATTACTTGAGTTTAAGCGAAGCTTAAAATTTTCCTTTTCACGTAACGATCAAATGTGTAAATAATATACTCATTACTGTGTTTTTCAACGATTATTAATGCTTTTTCTTTTGTGTGCAGGTGAGCGTTTCTTGCAGTGCACATCAAGGTGACACTCGATCACGACGAGGTTTTGGTGAGTGCATCCAGCGACGTCGAAATTTGTAAATCTTGAACTCCACAACAACTTAACTCTTTGGCAGGCAAGTTATGCGACTGTAAATTCATTTCTATGTATTTTTCGTCCTGAAACGTTATTTTCCCCTTTTTCTTCACTTGCATTACCTTAATTTCTGTACGTCGTATCTGTTGTCAAGTTAGAGTAACCATCTCTTCACTCATCAATGTGTGAGTAAATCACTACGTTATGGACATTCCGCCTTGCTTACTTTGATTTTGCAATTCGATGATGCCTGGAGTTCTTACATTAATACTGATACTGCCTGTTTTATCTTGCTTCACCTCTATAAGTCTGTAGCTCATGACAACTTCACACTGCCGGTTACTGCTGACAGCACTCCCATCCAGCGCCTCTCCGTTGCCTCATCCGTGGTAGGTCCGTCCTCCCACCCTCGACGACGTAACTGAAATATCAGCCATGCGAAAGTTGCGGTATTCGCGTGACATTCAGCGGGAAGCTTTTCTTACCGTCCCTAATATCCCTTTTACGGAACTTGAATGTGTCGGGGCCATTTTTGTGCGCTCATGTTATTTAGCCGCGTAAATTAAACTCGTGATCTATTCATGAAAAATGGCAAGTTCCATTAGAAACTGTGGATAACCTTCTCTCCACACTCTGCCTGCATGGCGTCTAGCGCTCACGCCGCTGACTTCATGTGCCGTAATCTGCTTTCTTTTGGGCTCTGTGTCGCTCTAGATTAATACTATTTTGCACCGTTTTTTTTTTTTGCATACTCTCGGTCTGCTTTCATGTTCTAATATCCTTTTTTGTTCGTTCATGCACCAGGTAATATCTTTTCTCCCTCTTTCTTATGCGGGTAAAGTTATGGTTAATTTTGTATGAAGGGATTTGGGTTCAAGGGTTGATGATTTTTTTTATGAATCTCAAGCAGAATATCAGAATTTATTACGTCACGTCTTACCTTTTCAGGGTAAGCCGGGAGAAATTGCACTGCTGTATCAATGCAGTTGAAATATTGGCTTAACCAAGATAATGAACGTTCTTCATTGTAGTTAGCAGAATATCTGGTAAATCGATTTGTTTTCTTTGATTCTTTCTAGATTTTTTCCATTGAGTCTGAGTGCATTAAACGGTGTTGAGTCTTATTGCTTGAGTTAGATTAAGTTGTTCTCAACTTACTTGAAATAATTCAGAAGCGCCATTTCGATTTAGAGATCACCCCGACTCTAGTCGATGTTCAGTTCTAGCGCGTGATTGACATTGTCTCATGGTCTCATGAATATAGGTTTTTGTGTATTTTTTTGCTTCGTTATAGCTGCAGTAAGTTCGGCTGACTTTGCTCTTTCAGCATTTCACCGATTGCGAGCGCGGGTGTTATAAAATATTGTCGCGTCTTGAGAGTCACGCATTCAAATAAATAGACTTGAACAGCAATTCCTGGAAACTCGATCGTCTCGAACTCTTGTGTTCTGCTAAAAAGTGTGTTTCTGTAGCATTCATTTCATCTTTCGCCTATACAGAAGTGTATTGAGCATGTTAACAAGTATCAAAGCCTAAAATAAAAGTAAGTGTGTTTTTATAGCCCTGATTTCCCTCGAGGAACGATCGATGATTAGAAGTTCTTAGCATTGATCTACTTGATGGTGTTTTACGTCTTAAATTGGCAATGGGCGTACCCTAATACTTAACTAAGACTAGTTTGACACCCTTTTTGGTAAACATTTTTTCATTTCAGTTATCTCGCTTACGATGTACGCGTAGTCTATTTAGCACTCCTTTCGTATTTTCTACATCGTGTACCTGCCCTGATAAACAAGATGCCATTCTATAGTCTATACCCATAATAATAGCTGTGGTTTATATGTATGAAAGGTATCCACAAAAAATGTATTCACTGATGTCAAGAATCAGTGATGAAATATTCTATCATATATATTAAGATTACATTTTGAAGGGATCAAAGCCAGAAATTACAGTGGAATTAAATTAATGTACGTACGGTATCATGGATACATCATATTATTAGCATTTAAAGTTATTGTGTGCGTTTTCTTGGACAACCTGTGTACTGTGCATACTGTCTGGTGTGTAAGATTCGAAACCTCTGACAAACAGTTGAAAGTACGTGTTGAACATACCTATATTAAAGCTGTTACTACTTCGCGGTAAATATTCATTACGTAGCTATATATTTGAAGATTTATTTATAATATCATGAAATATTTGCGTCTCATCACGGGTTTTTAAAGAAATATATACTTGTTAAATCTCCACGACTGGGGGAATAGCGCAGGGACAATTCCCGAGACTAAAGAAGTTTGTATCGCAAGTACGCTAATCGCACACACGCTCGTCTCACACTTTTTTATTCAAACACTCAAAGAATGCCGTCATTTTGACGGGCGAGTATAGGAATGCTCGGTAAAGGTTGAAGATTCTAATCAGGGTCATTAACAATCAATAAAGAAGAAGCAGTAGACGTCGAGTTTAGGCCAGTAGCTAAGACATTTACATTTCCCCTGTGCACGGTCTAGTCAAACTAAAAGCGTGACACGACTGATGAAAACACCCATGGGTTATTGTATACGATGCTTTCTATTGCGTGATTTCACTTGCGCATTGACCACGGTCAGTGGTTGGCACATTGTTGACCGCGTCGTGTGCGGACGCCCCATGCCGTTCTCTGTGTTATCTCCTGGATGGCGGGGCTCTGTTTCACCGTTGCCGGAACCGGGCAGTGTCGGCCGATCATCTCGCGGGTCTTGTTACTCGGCCGATCTTCGCTCGCCACACAATGGAATATAAAACGCCTGAGCAGCCCGTCGGCTTGACCTCTGATCATGTCTTGGCTACGCGCTCCTCTTTTTTTTTTGAGCGCAAACCCAAAATCTTTGGAAATGCATCTTAGAGAAACTTGCTGCGTGTAGAAAGTTCATGCCAACCGTAACGTAAAACAGCTGCATTTTTTACAGGCGTTTTTATGTGTTCTATGAACTGTGTGGAGTTGGATGTTGGTTGACTTTGTTAATGTATGTATTCATCAGCGAGGTAGGATATAATTTCATATTTATTTCTCATTGCTCCCTTGAGAAAGCATTCAAAAGAATGTAGTAGTGATATTTATAGGAGTGTTGACTCCTACTATTGACTTACAAAAGCATTAGAGCGAGAGTGCATGAGGTACTCCATCATGGTAGCCGTTGCTCACAATGGCGAGTTTGTGACCATATCTGTGGCATTATTGAAGGCGACCAATTTTGAAATGGTTTATAAGGCTAGCCCAAACAACCTTTAGTTGTGCGTTCAAAGCAGTTGAGACATGTGTTAGAGTATCTCATTGTTAAGAACATTATCTTCGAAAACATTTGAAGGATTTTGAGTCCATGTATGAAATTGTTTGAAAATTGATTGCACGTCCCTCATGGAATTTGGTGTTGCCTAGGTATATGTATTGGGTTAACTTTCAATTTGTTACGTATGAAATAGCTTAATGATTATTGATGTTTAACATGTTCTTGAGTTTTTTTGTAATCTTTGAAAACTGATTGAAGTGTGTTGAATGCTAGTCCAGAGCTCATTGTAACAGCACAACGGAAGTGATGATGAGATAATAAGAAGAGAACATGAAATGATGCACTTCAAAATACAGCGTTAAAACTCCTCTGCAGAGTTTTCGGTGGTAAAACTTTTGAATAATAAAGCAAAAAACAAAGTTGTAGCACCATCCACGAGCCGCTTTACGACTGTTGGTTGCGTTTGTACTTCAACTTTGATTTCAAAATTGACTTTCTAATAATATTAATTTTCTACTTTAAATTTACACGCGTGAGGTCCTAAGCGAAAAGTTAGATAGGCCTTTTTCCAACTATGTAAAATATATATTTTTTTTATATTAAGGATCATCTTTTTTGGTTCAGGGCTGTTTTTTCCTGCACCTCAAATTTTTTCTTTGACTTTTAGTGCGTTTCACTAACGTTTTTTCTCAAGTTACTGTTTCTATGCACCTTGTGTAAAGATTCCGCCTTCCAACTCCATACTAAAAGATGCCTTCTTCCATCCTCTTCTTGGAACACCTTTGTTACGGTTAGGGATGCAGAAACTAACATCTATTCAGATTACTTTGATTTATCCCCTTTGTTCAAATTTGTTGAGATTTGCTCATCAAGCACGAGCTCTTTGTGCAGCGGCAAATAAGCTCTGCGCTTCAATTTCTTCCTTGAATTTATTTATTAAATCAGGGCTTTTCAATTGAGAAACCTGGGTCAGCATTTTCGGCTTCAGAGTTTTTCAAAGAGCAAGATTAAGAGATCTAACCGTAGAGAATTGGCAGAAGTGGAGTATTTGTTTACCAAATTACAGGCCTTTATTCCAGAGGAGCAGAGGGAGCAGTTTTGTCTCGGCCACAATCCCAGGAGTGTTACTCTTCACTCTACGCGAATTGTCTGCTAACTGAAGGGATGTGCGTGCGTTGTATGTGTGCTCAGTCTCTCAACGTCGCTTATGTACACAGGAAGCCCAGTCCTCTGAGCCTCTACATTTGCTTCCTCCCTTCCCCGTGTGAGCCGCTCGTGTCCCCTCCCTCTTCCCCGCGGTGCTCCTGAACCCTTAGAGCCTTCCCTTTTCTCCTCCCAACCCCACCCCTATGTTCCCCCGTTCTTTAGGTCCCTTATACCTTCCCCCTTGTGTTCCTCATACCTGAGGATGACGGCGAGTCTCTGGATGATGCCTTTGGAAGTCCTCGTCATCCATCCATGGATTGTGCGCTCCAGCTCCCCTCTCTAGCCCAGGGTTAATGCACGCAAATTAGCTCCTAGCTAAGGACTTTCAAGTGTTCCTCTCGCACACAATCGAAGAATTGTTCCTTGGAATTGGTGCTTCATCTCTAGCAGCGTGTCGATGGGAAACCAGACGCGTTTGTTTACAGGCCGCACTCTGAACGCGAGACTCCAAATAGATTGCCTCAGGCACAAATTCGATGGTTCAACTAAACTGCCGATAAAACGTCTCCCTCCCTACCTCTCTCGCTTCATTGCTGTTCAATTCCATTGCTTGGCTTAAACAGTTTTGCCTCGAGTGTTCTACCGTTTTGCTTTGCATTTAAGCGCCCGTTTCATCTTTTTCTTCCGAACCGAAGCGTCCTCCTGGGCGACAGAATGCATGCATATCCGTGCCTTCGTACGCCTCTTCGAGCCTCCCTCCGCAGTAAATTTGAGACGACCAGAATTTCGAGAGCTTCGTTGTAGAGGAAGCTTCAGAGGCCCTTTGACGAGTGCTTTGCCATGACAGCTTCCTTCTCCGCATCTGAGATGTTCTTCGGTCTGCAACTGAGGTTGGTTGGCTTCAGCAAATTTCGGCGTCAGAATTTGCAAAATTGAAAACCGCGAAACTGCCCCCGTTCTGGATGCCAAATGCAGCCTTGGAGCAGGGCTTGTTATATTATTTAAAGACGAATCAAGTCTTTCGGTGAATTATTTGCATATTTTCTTTGACTTCGTGTTTTGCAATGGTTTTGTTATATGCGCTTTGCGATTATATATGGTATTTTATCCAATGATCATTCGAAATCTTTAAAAATGGAACCTTAAATTCAAATTCAGAGTGAATCCACGAGTTTTTTTTCCCAAAAACAGCCAAATAAATCAACAACTGACGAGTGTTTCGCTGTGACTCAAAACAAAATCAGCATCAATGTCGACAAGACTAAACACAACCTATATACTAAACATAGCGTTCCCAAATACCCTACATAAAAAGAAACGCTTCTCCCTATAGCGTTATGGCTTGCAATAAAAATATTCAAAAAACTGATTGTTGTAAAATTTATGAATAATTTTATGTGGACAAAATTTGTCGTATGCAGACCACATCAATTATATAAGCCCAAAATTATTCAAATCAATTGGAATATTATTGAAAATCAAGTACACTCTACCAAAGGATGCATTAAATAATTTGCTCAACATATTGATTCAACCGTTTATCCTTTTGAAGCCTGGCATGGCAGAGAAAAATATGAAACTGCAATTCTGTTATTCACGCTGCAAAAAGGCTACTGGAGCTATCTTTAACTTGAAATATATCTCCTACACCTACAATTCCTTTCATAACTGAAAAAAACGGAAGCTGTCCGCATACTAACGGATTTCCCTTGCAAGTTTTATGCACAATTCATACGAAACCAATGAAAACTGTGAACTTCAATGGCGCATTAACGCTCAAACAGACTACCATGACTTTTCAAAGAAATGCGAACCAAGTTGAGAAAATTGAACAAAATATCATCTCTGAATAATATTCCTGACCAACAACATATTCTGCCTTATGTGTTTAGCTAATATATAAGTTAAGTATACTTGTACACAAAGTAATTTTTCATGTTACTTCAGAATTCGTCCTTTTCCTGATGGAGGTTTACCATGTTTTGTTGGCGCTTTAGTGTTAGGGGTATTAAGTACATTCTTATGTGTTTTAAGTAACACTTTAAATTTTTGTAGTTAATAAATCTTTGAAATCTTTAATGATGCAATACAAGACGGCGTATCCGCCGAGTCAGCTTGTTGCACATATGATGTACTTCGCAGTTTAGCTTGCCGTATTGTCTTTCCTTAAATTCTTTGGGATGCCGACGTCCGGAACGACTGAAGTTCTCGTGAGTTTTCGAGCCGCTCTGTGCTAATGTTTTGACGGATCTTATGCTTCGGTGCAATAACGTGAAGCAAAGTTCTCGGATTTTGAGGGATGGTGAATTGCCTTTTATGTGCTCTTTGCTTATGTAATTTCTTCCGCCATCAATGTGAGGATCTGAGTTCTGTGAATTTTGGGCGTATATGTGTGTGTTGGAAGATTTCAGTATTAATACGAGGAAAATGACATTTACATGACTTCTTCTTGAAATGTTCATGAAGTCAGTACAGTTTTTCGAGTTGTATATGAAGGTGTTCTCATAAAAAATATCTTTGAACATATTTTCGCCTTGAAATGTTCTCAACGTGCAGAGCCAACGAAGTTTCTCAAGTTATTGAAGTATAGGTGGTCTTATAATAACTTCTAACTCGATCACCTTATTTTGACGTTCAGCACAACATGTTCTCCCACAATTCATTTTCGTGCGGCACAAACTTACATAATTTCCAATCCTTGTAGCGCGAGGATTCCTCAAGTGTTTGATGCAAGCCAGCGACATTAATATGTCTGGAGGCGGATAGGCCCAAAATAGGCCTGTATTTTTTAAGGGTGCGGACAGGCCTCGATTGACTTGGCTGCGAGTTCCCCCTCTTGGCAGGGCCAATACCGCATCAAAGAACCTGCTCAGATGGGCCCATTGAGCGCTCTTAATTGAATGCGCTAGCGCACGCGAAGGGTGCCATCTTCGACAGGCTGCATGATCAACCTGCGTCCAGCAGTTGGCAAAGCCGCCTCTACGTTCTGACGCTCGGTCGGACACAGTTTGCTCTTGGCTTAGGATCTGCGTTTTGCCTCTAATGATTGCATGTGTTGGACTTCGAGAAAAAACTTACACTTTTTCGCTGGTCAATGACCAATGGTTACAGTAGAGTGACCGTCACTTCCTTTGTCTCAAAGAGATGGCCGTTGGCCATTGACGAGTGGAGGCGTTTCATTTGGTTGTATAAAGTGTTTTTTCCCCGACTACCTTCGGTGGCTTTATAAGTGTTCGCTCTCTGTCCATCATGTATTACTATGGTACTCAGAACTATCGACCGAAGTTCGAGTTTTGTCGATAATAAGCGCGTCTGTTTTATTATCTTTTTATCGTCAATGCATATTTATGCGCGCACAGATTGTTTTACGTGTCGATGAGGAGAACCGATTTAAAATTTACCACCACAGGATAGGATTTTCTTCATATATAGCTTCAGATGAAGCACAATAATGTATGAACCACGTATGGGGCCAATTATTTTCTTCCTTGAAGTTAGGTGAAAACAATCTTGTATAGTATATTAAATTGTACAAAGTTTCATTTTAGTGCGGTGAAATTCAAACTGTTTTACGGCTTTGTCAAGTTTGGGAAAATACGAAATTAATAACTGGAAAATTCGCTCGTGTTAGGTCAGCGCTGAACTCATTTTGAATTAAGTAACTTAGTTCCTGACGAACTAAATCTCGTTGTCGTACGTGATGTTGGTTATATGCCTTGGGGCTCTTTTTTTCAAGGAGTCCTCTCAGGGGACACAACTATTGTATTCATGAGAATTGGCACTCCTACTGGGAAAATGTGTGGTCCCGAGTTAAAGGTTAGGTTGGCCTTTATTTTTTTGTTATACATTTTTGATGTTTTATTACGAACTATTTTTCTAGGTCCTGCTGCTGTTGTTTTTCCAGCATCTATTAATTTTTCAACGCTTAGGTTGTTTCAAAAACTTTTTTCAAGCTTTCTGTTTTTATGCGCCGAGTGTGGGAATACGCCTTATGCATAAATTTTCCGTTCTCTTGATTCCATACTATTTGGTATTTACTCCTTTCCTCTCTTAAAAAGACTTTCATTGGTGGTAGTGATGCTTAAATCGACTAATAATCTGATCAAACTATGAGTAGTGTACTACAATGCGAATACTCTATCCTTATGTGAATGGGGTGTGCAGTTGAACATAGTTGGAACACCTTTATTAAAAAATCAAATGAAGAATTGGCAATTTTTCAAGCACCTCAATGAGGTTTGCGCAACCTTCAGCGGCTCATGAAAAATAACTATTTTTTTCGTTTCTGCGAGGGCTGAAGTCCCAAAAAGAACAGAAGTTGGTTAAATTCCAGTGCCCTTAATTGTGTATGATGGGTTTGTTCATGAGCGGTTGATAAATGATGCGTATAATTGAGTTGGAATCTGTGGAAACACCAATTCCTTTGCTTTAAAGGAGACAGTCGCTGAACATTCTAATTTTTTCCTAATATTTTCTGAACAGCTTGAATGGGTTTGAAAATAAGATTTGTTGTATGTTTATTCGTTTCTGAATGAACATATTTCGGAGGCATCGGTTGCAACATGTTAGTGTCTTCATTGCTCGTTGATTTATCCCTGGTAATTGAGCGCACTACCTGTGTTATCGTCATCATGCATGTGGCTTGTGCTGTCCTTTATATCTGTCTGCGTAGTCGACTGTCTGCGTTGGTACAGGTCAACATTCATCTTCTAGACGTAAAATTACTCGTATTTTCGCTCATTTTTGTTGTTCTTTATCACTTGACTTTATGTACGTGTTTCCAGTCGGTATTTTATTTTTTTTTGTTTTTTTTATCTTGTTCTCCAGCTACAAGGGCTTAGCCTTCTCACACTTGGTACATTGTTAATGGGCGTCCACGCCGGCAGTCTCCAAGACCAAAACCTCGCTATCGCAGCTGGTATCTCTCAATTGATCCGAGCATCTGTCTTCGTTAACCTTTCTCTGCAGCCAAACTTAATTGCCCTCAACTTCTGCTTCACTCTCAGAGATTTACTATGATCGCGTTGCATCGCACGGCCACGTCGCTTCTGCCTAGATCTTGGGTCCAAATTGTACAATTTTACGAGCTTGGATCCTATTAGCGTTTCCGGAGCTTATCCTCTGGTCTTTGTTTCATCTCTGTTGCTGGCGTTCCAGAAATTTGTGATACAGGGCATTGGTTTGCTTCGCTCATTCTGTGGCAATGATTCCAGCTTAATGTTTCATTTCGTGTTTATTCCCGTCGCTAAGAACGAATTGTCTTTGCACGAAAATGAAAAATGAACTAAGATGAATGCAGGTTACCTCCGATGTAGATGGGCGCTAGCGCAGTCATCATGAGGCTCAGTGGAGAGCTTTTAATTCAAACTTGGAATCCATCTCGTGAGTGATAACAGAACGAATAACCTTTACAGATGGGTCTTTGCTTAAATATAGTTACGTATTTCCTATGCACTGAAAAAATCTCTTAATATAAACTTTCATTTGGTTGCTCTGCAAATATTTCTGCTTCTCTTTTCATGAAAATATGAGCAAATGAAGGGGTCTATGAATTTAATTATCTATATGCAGGGTGCGTCGCCTCAAATGTATTTCGAGTCTTGGTTTTCAGTTAGTTTTAATTAAACTACAAGGATATTGGTTTGAAATAATCTCTTTAAATCTCCGTATCAGTTGGAAACATATTTCTACGAAAAAATTAAATGTTTCTGTTTAGTTCATCTGGGGCTTACTGAAAGCGGCTTCCACGGCGCTGTACGAGCTGCTGCAATTCCAGAATGTCACAAGCGCCAGATCGAGCTACACAGCTCGTACGTAAAGTGGTGCTTGGATTGGACTTCTGAGAAAAGTGGCCAAGTCCTGATGGGCGAGGACCATGGCTGTATAAAGCTCGTGTCTTCAAACCGCTTCGATACTTCCACTATTTTTTTGAGGGGATGTTAGCAATTTGGCAGGAGTACTCTTAAGCTCACGAGTGCAAATAGCATGGAGATCGTTCTTATGGACGTTTTTCTTGATCGCATCTCACTGCGTGCGTCTTACCCGCTTTACATTCAGTGTATCCACTGATTTTTTTTTGCGGGACTCCATTACCGGTGATGTCATTTCCAAACTAGAAGCAGATATCAATGTGGTAACGTGGTTATTGTTCACGATTGAGCATGTCTGTTGATGACTAAGTGCATACTTTTTTAACATTAATCAAGAATTTGTTTGCTGTGGAACTCTATTTTTCTGCGTAAAAATAAGAGTTTTGGGTCATTGCCTGCTTCTATTGACTGCATATTAGTAATATCGCCGACTACTATCAAGCTTCTTACAATGTCTGTAATTTCTGATAAAATATGTTAGTTGGCTTTCTTGAGCCGCAACGGCTTGTGCAAAACTTCAGAACTACTCGACAAATTAGCAGGTCTTCATTTTTACATGAATTAAGATTTTAAACTTCCTTACAAAAACACCCGCAACTTCTGAATTGAGCCGGTTCTAAGTCAACGAATTGCATTAGGCTTGTGTTTATCATTAGAATATGTATAGTTTGTGATTCAGTACTCTACGAGACGAATGAATGCATCTTAACAACATTAACAGTCACAATAGGTATTAGTGTATCTATGAGAATTCGTACGTCCAAAATGTGAAAAATGAAAAATTTGTAAAAAATATGGGGTTCTGCGCAGAAAGTTAGGTAGGCTCTCCTTTCGTTGAAATAAAATAGGTTTTTATTTCGCTACGAACCGTCTCTTTTTTGTTCACTGCTGTCATTTTCTCCAGAACCCATAATTTTATTTTTTAACTTTTATCTTTCTTTGAAAATATTCGCTATCTTGCTGTTTCTGTGAGCGAGGTGTGGGGACACACCTTGTGTGTAGAGTCCCCGTTCCCTTGATTCCTTAATGCAGTGCCTTCTTCCTCTTCCCTCTCTTATGAACACCTTTGTTGGAGTTAAGGGGGCTTGTATTAATTTATAATCTAATTAAACTAATTAGGGCCTGCATCTTTTTTCTACGGGAACACTTTTTTTGTGGGTGGAAATCTTGAGCTGATCATCTATAGTCTTTAATTCCTGAATTGTTCGTACTGATTTCCCTTCGTGTTGGTTTGTTCGAGCTCATTGTCCATTTATTCGTGTTGTTGACTTTCAATTGGCATTCGGCTTTATAGTAGTGGGATTTTTTTTATAGTTCAAAAGTGAAAAATACACGTGAAAAATTAGTTTCTCCAATTGTACTCAATGGTACTGACTCACCCTCTACGTCTTCACAACAAATTTCTTGTGCGTGCAATTGTTTGGATTCTACTCATCAGTTTCTTTTTTTCCACTCTAAATAGTTTCTTTTGGGAATGAAAGCCGCTGCTCCAATGCCTAGGGTGTTTCGTAAGCTTTTTGTAAGGCCTTTGGGTGTTCCTCAGTCGTTATCTTCCCTTAACGACCGACCAATGGAGTGTGTGATACGGAGACCCCTCCTTTCCTCTCCCCGGCTTGCCTGGGCCCCTAATATTGGAGAGCAGACGTGATGCATGTGTCTCGTGTATTGGGTCGTGGTTTAAACTCCGCAGACTGTCGCCGACGGGAATTTTGCTAACTGCATGCTCCATAGCTTATGTGTGTTCACTGCTCGTGAGATCAGGTGATGTTCGGTTGGAACCTTGCTCACCAAATCAATTTCTTGATATGAAATATAGGTGTAACCTAGCTATGTAGTAAATTGTTAGAATTTGAGAACTTTTTCATTTCCTTGATTTTTTTCTCGACGTTTTATGTTCTGGTAACTATGATGCTCTTACTTTTTTGTGTATTTTTAACTGTATAGCGAAGGATTCATTGCCAGGTCAATTTCGTTCATGTGCAAGTGAAATTTGTGTCAAATTAATGTTTTAGAAATAACTGTTTTCTGAACTGATTTCAATCTTGTTTAGGGTATAATTTGAATCTTAAAAAACACTGTTGCGTGTCTTGGGTATTAATTATTACAAAATTAGTTGACCAATAATTTCGCCGGAAATTCGTTTTCGTTCATTTAGGAATAGATATTGTTGAAAGTTGTGTAATTTTATAAAGCACCTGCAAACTTGTGGTAGATCGTAGATAATAACTCAAAGAAGAATACCAGGTTCTGTTCGGCAGCACAGCGTGCTCCGTGTTTGATCCACGTTGTCAGTCGTGGGAAAGAGTATCAATATCGATTTTAGATTAGTGATTGATTGTATTCGGAGAACGTGTGAGAGGAGGGAGAGGTGTTTCTGAGCTGCGTTATCAGTACCCGCGCTGCCAAGCGGAGCTTTGTACAAACTTTCTGCACAGATACTCTGTAGGAGATACAATATGAATGTGCGTTTGTGGTCGACGAGACTTGAGTCTCTTGTCTTTTGAGCTTTCATTTCTTTTTCACTTATGTTAACATATCGACCATGCGGTCAGCCGCCGGTGGTCACGGAAGGGATTTCCACAATGGTGCTGACGACCAGTAGTCACCCAATCAGTCATCGCGAATACTTAATGAAAACTACATAAAGGCACGATACAGTTGATATATGCTGTTTTCCAAATTGCTCATTGCAATTGACTTCGGAGTTGACGGAGTTGAACATCGAACTTCACTTTAACCATCGAGGTCACGCGTCTATAGTAGCTGAATAACACAACTCTGTTTTGTGAAACGCCGCTGCTCGCGCTAAGTCCTCCTCACAGGAATACAACTCCAGTTCAATTATCTTACTGAGACTGACGTGCTTTCTTATGTAGGTCCCATATTTTTTTGTGGTGACCATGTTTTGTAAATTCGTCCGAGGATGTATGCGTGTGCAATAATTGAGCTGAAACTCTAAATAGGCAGCGATTCGTAGAACCTGACTGCGTTTGGTAATAGCGACATGCACGCCCGTCGGAGCTAGGGATTCAACTATTGTATCTATGGAAATTAGCGCTCCCAGACGGATAAGGTGAGGTTACGAGCTGAGAGTTAAGACATCCTTCTTTGTGAAATATTTTTTTTGTTAAGTAACGTACCAACATTTTTTCGGTTCACTGATGTCTAGTTTTTCACTACCGACTGCTTTTTCTTCTGTTTTTACCTAATTTCATAGCATTCCTTTTTAACTCCCTTTCTTATTTAGCGTTTATATGTACAGGGTATCGTGCGTGGAAACGAATCTTGCTTATAGATTCCGAGTATCCTCGACTCCATACTAAATGGTGTTTTCATTCTTTCTCTCTTTGGAACACCGTTGCCTTTGTTGTTAGGGAGACTAAAACTAACTTGTAATCTAATCTACTAGTAAAAACTATTTCCTCTGAAGCAATTTCTTGCAATCTATTTCCCGGAAGTAGTTGCTCACTGTGCAAACTCCAAGCAATTGGCGGCACTCGTGGCTCAACCAAGCTTCGATCCAGACGTTTGAGTGTGTATTGCTCCTTATTTTTTTGCGGGTTTAAAAAAAATAGCGAGTCGTCGTCGACCTACGGTCCGAAGCATGGGAACCCCTTAGCAATATTTAAAGAGAAGGGGCGCCGAGCCCTTCAGCTTTCCTTTTCTCGAGCGCGCCCCTCAGCGTTGCCCTCCCCCACAGTCCCGGAGCACACCAACTTTGCGTCGATTAAAACTTTCTCCGAACGAAAAATGTGCTTGGCGTAGACGCAAATTGTGCGGCTTTTCTTGCGTTCATGCATAAACAAATACAAAAGCCTACCTCGCTCATTTAAAATGCACAGAATTTTTTTGCAGTATGTTGTTTGCATGCGGGATGAAAAGTTCGAGGTTTCTTCCATTTTGATGTGCTGAAGGAATACGGAAAGGTAAGAATATTTTATGAGTGCTTACTTAAAACTTGCGATGAAAAATTAGGAAAATTGAAACATTCCGATTCTTTTTATTACACGTATGACTTCTGAAGTTATGCAGTGTGAATAATAGATTTGCGAGAGATTTTAGCGTAGAATCATCACAAACAATATGAAATGAAGTGCCTGTCTGTATCATTAAATTTGCATCGAACAAGAGAAAAAAGAAAAATGTTATTTTAGTTACTTTAATCAGTGGGGCTTTCACTACAACAGCACGCTCATACCTGAAAATTTTATCTATTTTTCCCAATCGGATTTACTCGAACAACATAAATCTCAGGTTCTTTACTTCCGCTGCTTGAGAGTCGTTGGTTTTTTCTTGCTGTTCAGAATGTGAATAAAATGTAAATTTGCCGAACGCCTCGGCATAAACGCTTGAATATTTCAGACGTTCGGGGGAGGGAAGACCCGAAGAAAGTTTAGATTACGCTCCTGCTTCAGTTATTGTGCTCTTATTCTGCTTGTAAAAATCTCCAGAATTTAGAGGTGAGGCGGAGGCGTGAATGTAAATTCCCTGGACTCAGTGATTCAATTTGTTTATTTCATTGTTTCTCTGCTCGAAATGAACTCTATAATTTTTCTGTCAAGCATTTCGCTGTTGCGCAATTGGTTGACGTATTTTTATTTTTTAATGCGTTTATTTTTTCGTGAATTTGCATCATTTTGTACCATTACGAAGAGAATGTTTGAGAATTTCATCTATGATTTGAATTGGTGCACAGTATTCTTCCCACGTTCCCTCGTGCGCAGGAGGCCTTTTACCTTTGCTTTTTTCTTAGTATGATAATGTTGATCTTATTTATTTTGTTCGAAAAAATTTGAACATTAATGTAATTTAAATCATTTTACTCTGCGAAGAATAACGTTCCAAAGATTTCGTTTCCCCCATGCTTATTTTCAAGTACGTGTAATGAATACCTTGCTACTGCCATCTGCGCCATTTGGTTAAGAACTGTTGGAAAGCATAACGTTGCTCCCCACACATTAGCTATGAGACTATCAGAACTCATGAGGGCGTAAAGATCGGTTCCTTCCGTCGCCTGTAAACGCTGGCGTCTAACTGCAGCACATCACTGCTTGTCGCTCTTATTTATAGCTTTGAGGCCCTCCTGCAGCCGTCGACCCTCGGTTTGATAAGTTTATAAGGGGAAGCGTTTTGTCCCCTCGTCTTCCTTTGTCGTTTTTACTGTGTTCTCTTTTTTTACCATCAGTGCTATCGTTTATTCTTTGGTTTTTATTCCTCCCTGCCTATGTCTTTCTCGTTTCAGTCGTCTTGAACATTGTGTTTTTGATTCTGCCACTGGGATTTCGTTTCTAGTGTAAGTATTTGATATTTTTATACCATAAACATTGGCTTCTGCTCACAGCTGTCTTACATAGAATTCATACTTCGTTGTGAGGGTAACTTTTCAGTACGTAATCACGCTACTCGCTCGAATAAAACTTAAGCTTATTTTTCAATACCGGTAGTGATTCATTGGTTATTTTGTATTTCATTAATTATATTACCTGTTTTGTCATCTCTTGATTTACAAAACTTGTGCATGTTACTTCACTGCATTTTCTTGAAGGTTTGAGACGAACATTTTGGTATCAAGTAAATTTATTGTTCTTTGCCAGAGTGTGAGGTCCCTAGCTGAGTGGTAGGTAGGTTTTCCTTTGTTGAAATTGAATTGTTTTTGTTTTGTTACGGGTCATCTTTTTTCGGTTCACTGCTTTTTCAAGCACCCAATACTTTCTTCCACAACTTTTATCTTGTTTTCTTAAACTACTTCCAATGGTGCTGTATTTTTTATGTGTTAATAGCAGGGTGTTTGTGGGAAAATGTGAGGGCCCGAGCTGAGAGTTAGGTAGGCTTTATTTTTGTTGAAATGAAAAGTTTTTGTTCTGTTATGGACCATCTTTTTTTCGGTTCACTGTTATCCTGTTTTCAGCGCCTACAACTTTCTTCTTCAACTTTGATCGTATTTCGTAATCTTCTTTCTTAACTTACTGTTTCTATGCCCTTTCTGCATAGATTCCGCGTTCCCTGAACTTTATACTAAATGGTGCCTTGTTCCTTCCCTTCTTTGGATCGCTTTTGTGGTGGATAGGGATGCTTAAACTAACTAATAATCTAATCTGGCAGGGTATTTAAACAGACTTTGTGCATGGTTCCCCCTCAATTCTGTACTAAATAGTTCTTTCCTTTCCTGAATACTTTTGCTGTTGTTAGGGAGGCTTCTAGTAACTTTTACTTTAATTATGATTGTTATTTCGTATAAGTACTTGAAAGTGTATTTCTGAATTATTTCATTGATTCTTTGCCTCTGCGCTCGCATTCGCTGGAGAAGATACAACTTGCACTCTCACAATGCCTCAAGGTAACTAACTCTCAGTGTTCTACCAAGAAAATCTGAGGGCGTTTCCAAGTTGTAGTGTGCACGCCGCCCTGATGCCCGTGTTGTTATTAAATTTGTGTGAAACTTTCTTTATTCTGGGTAAGAATTTATATTCTACCTTCATTATCCAATCTTTGTGGGCGCGGCCGATAAATTTTGATAGCCTTATTTTTTACTATCGCCTGTTAGCTGTGTATTAGCTTCTCGGGATATTATTTCCTGAAATATAACTCTATTCAAAAAATATGGTACAGCTGTTTTTGTTCTATAAATTTTGAATGTGGGAAATTTCGAAATGGTTTATGTCGGAAAACTGCGGTTCAAAACTCTGCTCGGGCTCTTCATGTAAGATATTTGTTCTTATTGTTTCAGGTACTCGTGCATTTTCAGCATATTTTGGATGTGGGTGTAGATTTACAGCGGATAGGAAACCTTGTGCGAATAAGTCTTGTGCGCGAAAATTCACCCCAAAGAAATTATCAAGTGCGTGGTATAGTCACACTAGCGCTCGACATTCTCGTTATTTGGGTAAGTTCGTGCTATTCCATTTTGTACGTTCTTGAAAACAACAGTTTGCCGAGTCTGTGAATTTTTTTTTCGTCAAATGAGTGTATATGCTCGTTTAATCGAAATATCAATATTAAATTTAAATAGAATGAAACATGATGCCGCTGACATAGCCGAGGTTCTGCGCGTGGACCTGTTTAGCAGTAAAAATGCGTTGTAACGCTGCAAGCATCGCCATCGCCTAAAGCTCCCCCTCCTTTGCATTCAAGCCTCCGTCGCTCTGTCGCTTTATTCCTACGGGATTAATGATCTTATTGATTTTGCTTTCCCTCCATCCCGCTCCGAATGAGCGGCGCATCCAAAAATTACTTCGAATGCGTCCGGCGATCGCTTTCTTGTCGAGGCCAAGCTCTCTGGAGGTCGTGTGGAATGAGATTGTGCTTCATTCAACACAATTCGGGGACCTCATCCTCAGGAGTTGGCAAGGCTTCTACATCACCGCTCGGACTCGATGTTGGTTATGTCGGTTCTCGTCAGCATCGCTTCCCGGTGGTGTTCGTCATAGTAAAAGACCGAACTGCCCTCTGTCAAATAAGTTGGGTTTGTTGCAGAATCATGTTGTGTGGTCAGTTTATTTTATTGTGAATTTTTGCTCAATTTATATTTCAACAGCGGAACAATCTTATGTCCTAGGCTGTACTCGAGTGTACGGACATAATGTGTGAACCATTTGCTAAATTTTCATCTTCTTTTAAATGGTACCTGTTACTGTTGGAACAGTCCGATAAAGGCTACTTAGATATTATCTAAGCTATCATCTTCAAAAGGTCCCGTGCTCCATTTATTGAACTTCCGCTATTGGTTGCTGGATGTAATGAGAGTGTGCATCAGCTTCATTTCTGAGCTAAGGCATTGATAGACATAGCGTTTACGTGTCATTTGTTCGAAGTGAACGATCGATAACGTCGTTAAATGCTTGCTTATTATTGTTCTTTTCGCTTGCTGTGCGTAGTGCAGGAGTTGCGAGATGGCTTGCTGGCCCGATGTTATCGGGGATGTTCGCGTGTCGAGGCTCATTCTCTGAACACCGATGAAAACAGTCGCCTAATTGTGCTCTTATTTGCTCTCCCTACCTTGGCCTAACCACGGTGGGCTTGTGGCTTCATGTTCTTTCCTACTGGCGGCCTTATTTCCTCCTCGTAAATGACTTCGTTATGACTCTAAGTAGTGACCATTATTCTGTTTCAGATGCAGTCATGCTGAATGGATAATTTTTGTCTCCTACATATTATGCGACTAGGCTATATTTATGAGTTCCCAAAATGGTTTAGTAAATTATAACTATGATAGTGTGTTCGAGCGTAGAAATAAGTGGATATTTGACTGGAGGATATTACTTTGTTTTTTAGCTCGTGTCCCAGTAGGGTTGTTTGTCGCTTTGACTGCTTACCGCTTTCATCGCAACTACCATCCTTACTTTTGCAGTGTTTGACTAAGGCTTAGTTCCTTTTGCAGAAGCTCTCACTTCGGAATATGTTGATATGAAACTATTTTTTATTTTCCTGCGAAAGATTCTTCATGAGATTTTCTTCTGTAGGTTCGAAATTTTTATGTGCATTACTTTTCGACTCTCAGTTCCTTGCCTTTGTTGGAGTTTTCAGTGACATCGACTGTACATGCTTGCGGTAAGTAGACGAATTCTATGATTCAACTTATTTAATTCCATAAATGGACATAACATAAGCCTATCCTCGTCCGAGGTCCCTTCAGAGCGATCTTGCTCGGGTCAGCAATGCTTCTGGGTGTCTGTCCCTCAGATAAGTTAACAGCTCTACGCACTTCGATGCCATTCATGGGAGTGGCAAACGTATCGACGTGCTCGTACTTGACTTATCTTCTCTCCTGTTGCGCAAACCGAGTTCGTTGTCGCCTGCAGAGTGTCTGCTGCATACAGGTCACGTAACCATTTGTATGAATGGAATTTTTGACGTAGCTCACGGAGTGTAATTGCCTCTCTGCGGGCCGTCAAATTTGTGACCTTCTGTTAATGGAATATCGAAGAACGAATTACTTTTTTGCTATTTTTACACATTATTACGAAATGATCACAAATTAGCACGAAATGAAGGATACACATTGGCATGAAAAAAAAATTACACATTACTACAAAATGAGGAGCATTTTCTAAAAAATACGGTGCTTTTTTTCGTTGAAGAAATTAGCACAATCTGCTAAGTCGGGAAAGATTCGAGCCTCCCACGAACTCTGAAATGTGTTCTTTGCAGTCATTCTTGAAATGGAGCTCTCATTTTCTCTCGTCTTGATCGCCTTGAAGTTTGTTTCTCGTTACAGCCGAGCGCCCCTCCCATCTCTTTATTTACTTGCTTCGCATTCCTTAAACGAGGAGAAGTTCTCTCGACCCTCGCTGATTATTTTTTAGGCGTCCGGATCTCCTTTTGAATCTTGAATTCTTCTACTTGATATTCTCCTAACTGTATCATTTTAATGTGAATGACGTTATAGCTATCTTCTCAGATATTCTAAACGTCAGCAAACTTCATCTCATCGTTTACATATTGCTAATTCTAGAACATATATAATTTCAATGATTTTCCCGAAAAACATTTTTTATGGTGAAAGGATTTAAAATCCAAGGATTTGTTCTGATTTCAAAGAAAGCGCTTATTGTTTTCTTAAATTCTGAGAACGTCATTGCGCGACTCCAATTTTATTTTATCTTAGTAGATAAACTCGTTATTTTCTATGAGAATCGTTCGGTAGAGCAATTCTCGTACTTTTATATTCGATTTTGTCTGCAATTTTCAGCAGGTTATCATAGTTATGTCTTTTTTGTACATTTTTGCGTTCACTTTTCAGCTCAAAAGCCGACTCTGATTACATTCTTTTTTGCCCTCAAATGTTCGCTGTGCTCCACTTGGCGCGCTCGGTCGCCCAGAGAAGCTGTCAATATTACTAAATCATTGGAGCCTTTGATTCAGGCTCCTTCCAAATTAATGGCCGTCACTTTAGCCAGGACCGCTCCTAAAAATTCTTCTAAAAATTGTCCGACGAGGTTTACAAAAATTGCTCGAGCTTAGACGAAAAAAATCGATGTATATTTTTTTTGAGGTAAAGCTATAGAACGGATTTGCTTAGAGCCTACCGCTGCTGTTGCAGTGCTGTATCTCGTGAAGTGAAGGCTATTCTACGTTTATTGTTGACTTTTATGGGATTATTTAGTTTGTCCTTTCCCAGGGAGATTATGTGAGGTCCCAAGCTGAAGGTTAGGTAGGCCTTCCTTGTATCGAAATAGAATAGATTTTTTTGCATGGACAATTTTTTTCGGTCTTCTGTTTTCCGGTTTTTCAGCACTTAAAAACTTTCTTCAACTTTTACCGTGTTTCATAAACTTCTCTCTTGACTTATTATTTCTATGCACCTTGTGCTTAGATTCTGCGCTTTCTAAACTCGATACGAAATGGGGCGATCCTCCTTCCGCTCTTTGGATCGCCGTTGTTGAGGTTAAGAAGGCTTAACCCAACATCTAATCTTATTTTGTCCTCGAGCGCGGCGTCGATGAATTTGCGCAAATTTTTTCCCTTTGAACATTAAAGAAAACGTTGCGGGACAGCTTATTACCACGCAAACCAAGGCCTTTCAACATATCTTAAAAAAATATTCTCATTTTGAGCACCTCATTTTTGCGTTTAAGCGAATGTATTTCAATTTATTATGAAGATTATTCTTCTGCGTTTGGTGTTTGTAAAGTTGGTGGTAATGATAATTTTGCATAGTGAGATATCAGGGCAATATGTAATTTACTTTTTATTCTTGGGCTTTCCGTAGAGTTTTATTTTTCATTACAGCTCTGTGCGATGTACCTTGCTTCAAGTCAGATCATGTGCAAAATATGGCTTTTGAAATGCCCTGCTCCCCGGCCAGACCGCCCGTCATGTGTCAGGTAAGGACGACATGCAGTTCTATTTTGATTCTTTCACTCATTCTGAAAGCGATCGTTAACCTACCTGCCCAAAATGGTTGGCATATATTTGAGAAAATTTTGGATTGCTTTAGAAGCTATTTGAAGCCGAAGTTTTAAGAGTTTTTATTTGATCAAAAGCTTTAGTAAGACGCAATTGATCGGTCGTCTTTAGATCTTTCTCGATAACATTTTTGCATAGAAACTCATGTCTGATGGGAAGTATAGAATACGAGTCTTATAAAATGGAGGTTATTTTATTAAAATTATAGAAATAGACATTTAACCCGTGTTGCACCTGCAGTTTTTGAAGGAATGGAATGTGAATTTTTTTTTATGAATCTTGTTCATATGTGTTCAGGAAACTGAGCTTGTGTGATAAGTACGTTGAGCCTCTACGCTTGCAACTTGGTTCGTTAATATTTCTTGCATTCAGATTCAACTTACAAGTGTTCGTTTATATCACTAACTCCTCCGAAGGACGAGAATTTGCGTGTTATAGAGGAATTTGGCAACCAAATATTATTTTGGTGTGTTCGCGTGACGAGTACCGAGAACCGCTGGGTTCTCTTGTATGCTTTAAAAAGAAGGCACACGAAAGAAGTTCAGTTTCGTTGGAGTTCCTCGTGTACCCACGATAGTACCGTATTTATTAGAATAACAGGTACCGACCGAAAGATCTGCATATCTCTTGTCCAGCCTGGACCTTTAATTTCCTCGCTTTAATTTCCTTGTTTCTTGATTTTCATTTTACATATCTTTGATTGACATATAGTTTACGTGTTCTTCATCTCATTTTTCCGCCCCCTCAGGGGGATACAACTATTGTATCTATGAGAATTAGCGCTCCCAGGGGGACTATGTGAGGGCCCGAGCTGAGAGTTAGGTAGGCCTTCTTTTTGTTGAAATAAAATGTATTTTGTTATGTTAAGGACCACCTTTTTTCGGTTCACTACTGTCCTGTTTTTCAGCACCTCTGACTTTCTTCTTCAACTTTGATCTTATTTCATGAACTTCTTTCCCATCTTACTGTTTCTATGCCCTTTCTGCATAGATTCCTCATTCTCTTATCTCCATACTAAATGGTGCCTTCCTCCTTCCTCTCTTCGATACGCGCTATTTTTGCAGCGGTTAGGGAGGCTTAAACTAACTTATAATCTAATAATCTCATTTTTCCGCGTATGATAGGTGAATATTTCAAAGTCGTCTCACCTTCTTGTTCTTGCAAAATTAGTCGTGCTTTTATCTTTCTTAACGTTTATGTACAGTGTTGTCAACTTTATCGCGTAAAGATTTTCTCCTCATTTTTCTTTAATCCAAGAATTTGCGCCCAGCCATATTTGTTATTGATGTTTCGATGGCATTTTTATCCCGTCTGTCATTATTCCTAGACAATCGCATTATAGTTCTACCTAATCGGCTGTATTTACAGCCAATGAAACACATTGGAACTTCCTCTGCACTCGCTTTATTGAGCCGAACTACTCGCGCTGCATGAGAAATTGGCTGTTCCCCATCATCTGTCGAAGACCGTGCGCTCCGGTCGACAACTCTCCTCCACCCTTGTTATTTATTTGCGGCTCAGACTCCCCCCCCCCCCTTCAATTCCTGCTCCTCCTCCCTGCCGTCTATTTATGATACTGACTCCGGATTCCTACGACATCTTTTGGCGCTCCGGAGTGATTCTCGCAGCGCAGTGCGGGCACCCCTGAGAGGCAGGCAACCGCTGCATAGCGTCTCTGACTCCAGGCTACCTCGTAACTTGTGGGCGTTTGATGGGAGTTCTGATCCGTTTTGATTGAGGGAGTAATTTTGAAATTTCATCCGTGATCTTGATGTAAATTTCCAGTGAAACTGGGTTGGAAGAATTTGCCTGTATGATGGTTGTTATTTTATGCAAAATTATCATTTGATAGTAAAAACGAGCGTGGTAACTGTACTTGTGCTGTGAAATTTGCATTTCCGTCAAATTGTTCCGTCATCCAATTTTCCGTCATCGCTGAATCGCACACTAAGTGTTCGTTTAAAACAAAAGTATAAATTGTTAATAGTGATCACAAGACCGTTGTTAATCGCTATTGCTTCAGTTAAGTATCACGTGTTATAAGGTTTTATTCCCCGATGCGGTGCGTCGGTTTTTCTTTATTATTCTTGGCTTCCTTCGAACTGGGCGCCCTGCAATGGATAGATTCTTTAGCTCTCTCGAGGCTAGGTTAGTTTTGTTCGGAATTTCTCTCCAGGTGATCTCACTGTAGAATTTGCATCTGCGACCAGGTGCATGCGTTGCTCGTGAGAAGAATCCACGCATCGTTGGAAATTATGTAAATTTGATTTTCACCCCCAAAGTATTGATTTAAAACTGAAAAATACAAGGTAAACTGTAGTTTGATTACTGCCAGTGCTCCAATTCCTTATTTTGCTCTTACCGCCTCTTGTGAGGACATTCTTGCATCCTGGTATTCTGGGTGTAGATTTATCCACAAGTTAAATATTTTATGGTTTTGAGCGAGTCAAAAGTTGTCTGTTTTTGTCATAAATCAGTTCTTATGTGATTGTTTCAGAGGTTTTCATTATACGCTGGTAGAGTATTAGATGATAATTGCTAATGTTCAGCTAATTTTCCGACTGGTTTCTGTGAAAGACTGACATTTTTTTGACTGCTGAAGACATCAGTGAGGCTCTCGTGGCCTCTGGTCCTTATTTTGACCACACTCATGGTCGTGATTTTTGCTGGTTTTTGCGCACATGTATATGTGGGGCTCCTTACTTATGTGGATTTTGAAACCTTTTGACTGGAGAACAACTTTTGTTTCTTTGGAAATAAACCCCTTCCAGGGGAAGGGTGCGAGGTAGTGTAGGCTTTCGTTTTTTGGAGACGGGATTTTTATTTTCTTGTGGATCATGTGTTTTAATTCTCTACGTTCAATTTTTTAATTCCTATTACTTTCTTCAACTGTTCCCTTGTTTCATTAAGTTCCTCGTAACTTGCCGTTTCTATGCACAGAGAACGTACCTTGTGCATAGGTTCCCCTTACTCCATCCTCAATGGTGCCTCCATCCTTCCTCTCTTTGGGACACATTTGATGTTGTAAAGACGATTTTAATCAACTCAAAATTTGATCTAATCTGTATATTTTAATCTAAAGTGTGCATTTTTCTGTGTTCTCAATTCTGTTGTTTTGGGTGACCTGGTCTTTAAGTAGGTTTGTTATTACGTATGTGTTTTCGTATGCCTTAGTAATTTGAAAATTCGACGCTAGCCCCTCGTTTTCCTTAAGAAGGAAAATTCGACCCGCCCTTTTCTTGACCCACACTCGAAAGAGGGTGAAAGCCTCCTTGCCCTCCGCCTCCCCTTCATGTCGAGCACTCAGCTCGGCATGGACGGTTATCTTGTCGCTCCTGAAGAGCCTTTGTTAAGGGCGGCGTCGCCGACATGTGATGGCTCCTCTGCAGCTCAAGTCTCTTGTAACGACTTGAGAGAGACACACATTTGACGCTGCGGTGACGGGGGGCTACGGCCCCTGCTGACATTCTCTCTTTCTTTCTTTTGCTGTCTTTGGTTCATCCCCTCCTTCCTTCCCTGGCGTGTTCTGGCCCGCGTCAGCTTATGGTAGTTCTCATGTCTGAATTTTAGTTTCATTTGCTCACTTCAATTCTGTGTCATTGTCATGAAGAGCAATTAAATTGGAACTGTAGAATTATAAAATGGCGTTTCCGGAACGTTGTTGTCATGCCAAGCTAAACTTGGCTTCCATAATTGAAACACGTAAACGCATCGCGATGCTTGTTCGTTCGTGAAATAAATACGATGCAGAAATTTATAACATATATCCCATTCGGTATTTTTCTGCTCGTGATAAAATATTTCTTGGAATTCCACTGCTTTAGATTCTGATTGGAAATCACTATCGATTACATATTTTTCTATTAATTTTTCCTATCGTTGCCAAGTTCTTTTACGTAACATCTGCTCTCGAGTTTTTGAAGCTTTTCTTTCATGGCTTTAATAACATAAGGTTATCGAATCAGCGAACATAAAAACTACTAGTTTGCGCTCAAAAATCGACACATGCGCGGATTTTTACGCTCGATCGCACTCGTCTTTCTGAATAAGATGTAAGAAAAAAATGGTGAACTCAATTAAGAGCTGAATCTCTGCTATAAATCACTCGACAAAGCTATCAATCGTAATTGTTTTTCAAAAGTCGAGCATTATTTAAAAAGGCTGGAAAGAGGAGGGGATTAGAGAGAAAACAGTTTTTATTTTACTGTCATACTGCGATTGGCGTGCAATGGTTGCTTGGTAATTTTGAGCTTCTGTGTGTTTATATCACCGTTGGCCTTCATGAACCTTTCATTTCTTGATTTTCATTCATCATTTAAGCTTTGCCACTGCTTGCATGAAAACAGTATTGGCAGTAATTGTTGGCGTGGTGCAGCACTTGCATTCGGTTCGAAGTGAGGGTGAGGGGATGGTGTATGCTCCACAGTACGTTGATGCAACGACACGAAGTTGATGGTGTAATTGCGACGGAAAGTTGATGGTATAGTTGCGACGGATAGTTGGTGGTGTAGTTGCGACGGAAAGTTGACGGTGTAATTGCCATGGAAAGTTGACGGTGCAATTGCGACGGAAAGTTGGTGGTGTAATTGCGACGGAAAGTTGGTGGTGTTATTGCGACGGAAAGTTGATGGTGTAGTTGCGACGGAAAGTTGATGGTGTAGTTGCCATGGAAAGTTGACGGTGTAATTGCGACGGAAAGTTGACGGTGTAATTGCCATGGAAAGTTGACGGTGTAATTGCCATGGAAAGTTGACGGTGTAATTGCGACGGAAAGTTGACGGTGTAATTGCGACGGAAAGTTGACGGTGTAATTACGACAGAAAGTTGATGGTGTAGTTGCGACGGAAAGTTGAGGGTGTAATTGCGACGGAAAGTTGGTGGTGTAATTGTGACGGAAAGTTGATGGTGTAATTGCGAAGGAATTTAATGGTATAATGGTGACGAAAAGTTGATGGTACTTGTGTAGCGATGAATTGATGATAAATTTGCGACATAAGTTGGTGGCTTATTTACAACGATCAGTTGAGTACAACAACCATGAGTTGACTACGACGACAATAAACAGATGATATACTTACAGTTACAGTATTGCTCATTTGTCACGGCATGCACGGCGTTACTCGCTAAGGGATTTATTTGCAACTCCTGAAAGTGAGTTCCAATGTTCGTCCGGCTGTCATTTCGTTCAAAAGTTCCATGATCTGAAAACTCATTATTGTATTGTATCGCATCTTTGTGACCAACTTGTGTAATCTTTCTTCACATTTACACCGCAGCCCGGCCCTGTTTTAAGGAGCGTGATTTTTCTTTGCGGCAGTTTTCAGCGTGGAATTTAGGTTGAGAAATGAGATGTGAGCGGCGGTGCGGTGTTTGCTTCGTATATTGGAGAGAAAATTGGCCAAGTAGAAGGAACTAGTTCCCAGTGCGATCGTTTACGGCTGTCGCTTGTGAAGCAAAGTTTCCTCGGAGACATTCTAGGGCCCCTTTAACTCACCTTTGTACGCCTGCTAATCGTCAACGCTTCCATCTCTACCTTCATTATCAGCTTCCGCCACCAGGTGATTAACATCCACCACCCAAGAATGGAAGGCGGCGTGCGGGGCTGTGGGCCCGGGAGGGTCTAAGAATGGCTTTCAAGGAAGGGGATTTCTCGGCGGTTAAGAGCTTCCTACTCTTGACTGCTCCGGAGAATTTCTAAATTACGAGACTTCTCCTTTAGCACTTGAATTTTTCCCGACACTCGCACAGTTTTCTTGTAGGAATTTCGGAATACTGCCATGCGCAGCAAGGCTTCACACTCACCCTCTGCTTTAACATTTCTGCTCGTGTTACAAGCTTGTCTGTTTTTCTCTTACGCGTTCTTACAATTTCACCTTGGGTTTTTCGTTTTGATTCTTTTAATGTATTTTCAAACATTTCTTCATTTAAACCCCATTGAATATTCGTCAATAGTTGTACAGTACGTGTGGTGAGTTCGACTCAAATTTTGTTTTCGTTTTCATTGCATTGATGTCGCAGCGCAAAGATGTTTCATTTGACTTCTTTCTTAGGCACAAAGGAAGGGCGAGTTGTTGTGAGATCATGAGCAAAAAAATAGGCCTGATTTTTCAATGTACTCGATCTGAGGGTTTTATTATTTCATTCCTTTGATTTCTGCGACCAGCACAATCGCTTCTTGATTAGAGTCGGAGAAGCTATTATCGTATCCTGCTTTGAATGTCTCATGCTGCTAATTGATTTCAAATGCATTGCTGCGATTGTCCTCACATTTTGTTAGCAAATGTTCGGCCCTTAAATGCTCACAAACAAACTAGATTATACATACGAGAACATTTCTTTTGGCTTTATACCCAACAGGGTGTGATTTGCTTTCCAAGATAAAGATTTTTTATGGTTTCATTATATTGATATGTTTCGTAACTTATAGCTACTGGTAAAATATCATTTGCGTGTAGGCTGTCGAAATAGCATTTGGCATTTAATGTAGGCCTATTAAGACCAGTTACTCTCTATTTTTTCATTCATTTCTTTTGGAGGAAAATGAAGAGAATGTAACCCGGGCTGCAAGTGAGGGTATGTGAGTATATGATAGTCACGCACATACAACAGTGTCACGGAAGGAGCTTTGGATCTCTTGGCGTGTGTCTTGTAGACGTTTCGTTATGTGCTCGAAAGCAGCAGTGATGTCGACGTCTCTCGATGTACTCACTCTACCTCAAGTTTAGTGTTGGCTACGTAGCTTGGGACACATGCTCGCCCTTTTGTAGCTGGTGATGCTTATTCGTGTTGCACTCCTCTCGATTAAACCTGGTGATTTTCTTTCTTGAATACAACCCATCAAACCTGGTGATACTTTTCTGACACATTAATATCAAGATGTGACGAATCACGGTAAACATTTTACGTTTACTCATCGGTTCAGCCGGCTGCGTAAGTTTTTGAGCATTTTGAGGGTAATTCCGTGTAAATCCCAGCGGGAGAACATACGATGCAGCGTCACCGCTACGACGACGTAAGTTGTTGCAAAATCCGGCCCCATTACGTCAGACGCCCACACTCTCCGCCTCACCCACGGTGCACAAAGCACGCAAGAGGCCGAGCTCGTCACACAAAATTGAATGACAGAAACTTTCTGTTTTGCTGCGCTAGTGGCCTCTGACACGCGACATTTCTCTCGCTTCAAGCTCTTGCGCTTCCAAACTCCACTGGTGAACATTTCTGATTTTTTTAAATCGTAAAGTTTTATTTTTGAATTGTAATTTCGTTTTGCGTTGCTATGACGTTATATAATACTGTCTTGAAATAGTATTCTTTCTGCACTCTGTCAGTGCAACGTTTGAATTATATTCGTGATGCTGTCAAGACTCGTGAAATTTACAGCGTGTGCTTCTTGTGTGATGTTTTTATACTTAAGTTTAACTACTAATTTACCAAGGGGGTCAAACATTCAATATTGACTGATTTATTTGTAATGAACTCAATCAGTAATTTGGAATTATTCAAAAATTTAGAGGTTTTGAAGAGAAATTTCTAAAGGAGCTGGTCTGTCTAGACCGCAACTCGTATTGAACCAGCGTTGTTCCTTTGCTTCACATGCGTTTTGTTGCGTGAACACATTGTACGTTGTCTATATATGAAATAGCGAACTCAACAACAAATTGTTGAGTACGCTATAAGGGCGCATTATGTTGCGCCGAAATTCATACTTGGTTTTTGTATTTGAAGTATGCATTTGTCTATTATTTAAATAGTGTTCATTGAGAAACCCTATAATTCGACCATCATGTAAATTTCTAGGAGATTGAGATGGTGTCCAGTTCACGATGTTCGTCCTATAAAATTGAATAACTCTGACAGCTCTGAACACCATGCACCTCTGGAGCCTGAAAAAGTAAGACCCAGTAGGTGTTGCGTCCTGCATTTGTGGCATGAATTATAACATTATTTCAGGTATTTTTCGTATTCTTGTGACCTTCCTGAAGTGTGAGGTTGCGTTCAAAGCTTGGTGAATTCTGCTCATTACGAATCTTCCCTTTTCTCTAAACTGTTACATAAAAAACTGCAAATAACCACTCCAGCTTGAATTATGATGGATACGAACAAAATTGTGGTTTCGTTGTAGAATATTCTGGTATCGTATGGTATCAAAATTATATGATATCGTAACAAAATTATAATTAATTCACCGTGTTAATTCTTCTTCTTATGACTTCATATATGCTTTGCAGTTAATGCAAGCAATATTGCCTTTCCGTGTAAAAAATTCTCAAGAGAATAGTGAACTTTTTAAGTTCTTTCGGCCCCCGTTACCTGCTAGATCATCAAATATAAGAAAACTTTCCAGAGACAATTTGCTATTGTGGGTAATAGTGATACTTTGAACCATGAATTTGAATGCATTAATTCCCTGTGTACGATGAACGCTGTACAATATGAAATTTTATTTAGGTCTGGTTTATTTTGAGCGCAACTAATGAGTTGGAATCCCTGAAATGTCAATAGGTTGGTTCCTCTCACAAATTCGCATATTAGAAGTCAATCAAACACCTTAAGAATTCTGCATGAAGGTGCCGCACTTAAAGGGAGCTGCGTGTACAAACATTCGTTTAATCAACGTTTTCTCTTTGAAAGAAAATTTTCACTTAAACTCCTGCGTTCGACTTGACTTTCCAAATCAGTTTTCGCATTGTTTCAAAGTTTTTCTAGTCACGTTGAGCTTTTGCAGCTAGAATGAAATGTACAGATGTAAGACATTTTACAACTATCGTAGCTCTTACGTGGATAAATTTGTTGAGCTCTTCGCTTCGTTTAATTTTTAGATTCTAAAAAATTTATTTCTCTTCGCAATGGCTATCAGGATCCCAGAAGCTTTTCCTGGAATGTGCCGTAAATGCTTGAAACTGCTCGATTTCCAGAAGAATGGAGCGTTTTTATCGGTCATTTTTGTTGTTATCAGTTGGGCGCAATGCAGGCTTATCGTAGGCAGCGCTGCAGGCTGGCCGCTCTTGGTGCATTTAATTCAAGTTCACCGTGGAGCAACAAATCTGGGGCGGCAATATTTCGCATTTCTAGTGCAGCTTTCTGGTCTAGCTTACATCGTCCTTAGCGGGATTTTATTTTCGTCTGATTTTCTCAAGTTCAATTTCACTCTGATTTCCCAATTTGTCCTTTTTTAGTGTGTTTCAATTCCGTGTTTGCAATGTACAAAAACGGATCTTTAACATGAAAAGTATTTTTCAATGTGAGTTTTATTCTGCATTTAAGTCCGTATTATTCGTAGTTTTTGTATCAAGAAGTGTTCGTTTCGCAAACCTGCATTCTCAGTCGACCTGGGCATGATGCTGGTGCATTTTACCTGCTGCTCCTGCCCCTTGAATAGTCGGAGTACACGTCTCAATGCTCTGACGATGACACTTTAAAAGGAACCAAATTATATCATTTGTTTACCAAAAATTTCTCTGTAAGAATTTTCTCGGCAATAATTAACATATAATCATCTCTCAGCAAGTAATTATCTGTGGGTTCTATTTGGGATGAAAATGCACGTTTCATTACTTTTTACAAACAGACGCGCGATGACAAAAAGTATGGATTGCACTGCTCGCTGACCTGCTTGCTTAGGGTGGCCCTGCAATGGTGTGTGGAGTGTGGCAGCGACGGGAGGAAAGGAGGGAGAATTGCAGGGAAAATGTTGGGTGGGAGCAGGCAATTGGATGAAGAGTACCTACACCTGTGGAGCACCGTAAGTTTTTTCGTAATGATGACTATGTGTAAAAGTAGTCATCATACAAGTACCTACATAATTCAATATAATGTTAAACATATTTGTGTGCGTCTTTTACTTCAAATGTGAGTAAATACCTTGAATGCGACTGAGTTAGCCGAAAAATTTTTAATCTTCAATAGCTATGCTTGATTTCTTGATTTCATTGACCTCGTAATTTTTTCCCTTGAATTTAAGCATTAAAGTATGCTGTAGTTCCGTTACCAATTCTTGAAGCCTGACTTTCAAGCGACCCATGAGTTAGGTGCTGAAAAAGTTACCAGTTATTTTTGTCTGACAGCCTCGGACTGGTTGCATAAAGTATTGCCATGCTAATTAGCCTCCAGCTACATGCTGGGGCTGAGGGCTGAGAGAAGCAAGCTAAGGATTGACAACCGTAGATCGGCCAGTCATGAGCCGGTGTGTGGAAACGGTACTGACCAGCCCACCATGAACCGTGGGCTGAGAACCGCTGCCGTACCGTCCAAGTTTACCGCCGAGCTCTGAGCTGGTTTGAGAGGAGTGGAGGGCGGCGTGTGTGTGTAGAAGTGGGGGGGCTGGAGAGGCGTCGAATGCCTCATGTGCGAGTGTAGGCGTCAGGGTGCGTGCTGGGCTCAACGCTGGCGCTGGCCAGAAATTCTCGTGTTGGAAATGCCGCACAGCGCAAATGAAGGAAGATCTGTCTGGAGGGTTCAGAGGTGGCAGATCTTTTCCGTATCGTGTACGCTCGGTTAGAAATCCGGGTTTTCATTCGAGTAAAGTGAACTTCGAAATTTAGGACGCTCAAGAGGAGAACTGAGGTAGATTAATGTTGTCAGTAGAAGTCGCCAATGTCTATGACAGAGCCTGATAATGTTCATATTTTTTCACATTAAAATATTTGCGCACCTGGGGTAACCGTAGTTACCTATCGTAAAATGGGAGACACATTTTGCACGAGGTTGTAGTAGGAATAGCTTTAGGCTTTTCTTTCTGTTTTACTTAATTTTTTAACGGCAACGCCAGAGTTCCGAGTGCATCGAACTTCATACAGGAATATTTTCGGTAACCCTGTTTACGTTTCCCTCGATTTTTCCAGTTGACATGCTCTCTACTACTGTTGAAACATTCTTTGTACTGTTATAATGGGTTAGTTCCAAGATGTTTTAAGGATACTAGGCAGTATTTGTCTTGGATTTCTGCTCTCGTACACTTTGAGTTTTTTTTTCGTTACTAGAGAGTATTGCTGATAGTGCCTATCAAAGTCTATATGAATTTTTTTGTCTTCGAAACTAGCGTGCCTGAACAATTAAATCAGCCATTTGTTACCCATCGCTTAATTAATTAGCATACCTATATTTATATATATCCACCGCATGTTACATATACAGTATACATCTGTCGTTACAACTCCTTGAATTTCCTCTGTATTTCGTCCCTTAGTGGTTGTATGGGAACTTGTGCCTTCATTTCTGTTGCCTTTTTGGAAGGCTAAGACTTAATTTTAGCACTATTTTTTGAATAACTAAAAGAATCCTGCGCACCACACACTAGACATGAAGAGTAGCGCTGCATGCGAGAGTAGACGTGGAGTAGAGCCGCGCATCCTGCTGCTGGCAGGCCAGGCTGATGTGGCCAGTTGGGCTGCAGAAGTTAGCTGAATTTTGGCCCAAGTTGCACGGTAAGAGCCTGATATCCCGGCAGGGAGACGACGGCTCTGTAGCACCGATCTTTCCTTTGAACCAAACTCGCCAGTATCGCCTCCTTCCCCGCCCCCTTTTCTCTTTCTCTCTGTTGCCTCGAAAAATCACGGAATCTTTACCCGAAAGCTCGTATTGCTCAAACTTGCCTTCCAGGAAAGACTTCTTTACGTCGTTTCAATCTTTAGCTTTAGGGTCGAACTTCTAGCTGGCCGGTTTTTACCTTTTTCTATTTCATCAAGTTGACTAGCATGCTTTTTTCCATGTTGTACTTTTTCCGCTTTTATTTCGTGTTAGTGTAATACTTTCTTCAAAATTTTTTCTTTGTAATTTTCAAAGTATGTTCTATTTCTTCGTGAGCTGTAAAGCAATGCATTCTTCCGAGTCTGCTTCGTTGATCCGACTCGTTCATTCAGATCATGTGAGCGCGTGTCTCTATGAATGCCGTATGAGGTCAAATCGGATTATTCAGATGTAGTATTACAATTAATCGCTAGACAACTTTCATCTTTCATCGCGTAAGACCCCAGGTTTCTGTACTTCAAATGCTATTCTATAAAATTAAAATATCGGCTGTCGCAGCTTACGAGCGAGGAAGTTGTGAATCAGTCGTAATGTACGTCGACTGTTCGTGAAAGAAGAGCTTGTACATGACTTCGTTGCACCAAGATTCCTTCAATTTGCTGTTGAGGTTTGACAAATACGTACCCACGTTTGAGCGTACATTAGCCCGCTCATGCAAGAATTCATTGCTCATCACCTTGTTGCTCACGCAATTTCTCCAATTTCCGTCTAATTGAATATTACAAAGAGAGGAAGACTGTGCAATTCCTTTCTCCTCTCTCTATATATTTTTTTGCGCTGTGGCACATCTTGCGAGCCCTGCCGAGCCCATCACTCTGAGGGGCGCATGATCGATTGCTCGCTGTGGCAAACTTGCAGTGTTTTCCATCCACGTTACGAATCTGAGCTGCACGGCTAAATTCGACGAGAAATCTTTCCGAATGGCTTTCACACTTTCTTTTATTTTCCATTGATTCAAGTGAAGAAGATGCAAAAACATAGCGCTTTATACTAGGGAAGCGTAATTTGAAGAGATGCCCTGCTAACCAGGATTAATAAAACTATATGATCACTTCACGTAAATTAAGAGCATTTTCCCTACTAAAAGTCTGAACGCTTTTTCCTTGATCGCTGCCATGCATCTGTTTCAGGTTCCTGTTGGAATTTACGAGTGAAGGCTTAAGTGTCGTTCTTAGAAAAGTCTTTCACAAATTTCTCTGCTGCGGGATAGTTCCCATTTATTCGTCCCAGGTGACGCGCTCGGGCAGGAACTGCTAAGGTGGGATCATAAAAGTCTCTTTCTTAATTTATTTCTTTCATTTGGTGTATACGAGTAGTTTTATCAGAATAAATGTGTGTTCGTGCCGTATTTTGTACTGGTGTAAACATCCTATTTATTCATGAAAATGACCGTTGATAACTTGCGTAGCATATAGAAGTTCAGTGAGTTCGTAGCAGCGAACATAGGTGAGGGATATTTTCAAGTCCGTGTAAGCATGGAGTCAGCTAAGAGCCTGCTTTACCTGCCTGTCATGCTGAGCGGAACGCCCCGAGTTTGTCTCAGGGTCAATATTGTTGAAATTCATTGTGTGCGTCCGTGGATCTGCAGTCTCCCCGGATTCCTAGTCCATTACCCGAGACTCGGATCGTCCGGAATGCCACCTGCTTCCCGGATCTTGAGCGTCCGGAATTGCGGATCGCGAGCTCGGAGTTCTGGCGAGCGATTGTCTGCCAGCGACAGCGCAATTAAAAGCTTTTGGACCCTGCCAATCAGGGATTCTCTTGGCGCGTCCCACTTGACCGGCCAACTGCCCTTTTCAGCCTTCAGTATTACTTTGTTGTGTGCACTACACCTCTCTCCTTCGCGGACTTGGATTTTCTGGGGGTATTTACCTTAAATGCGTTTGATGTGAAGTGTCCCACTCAGAAGTTATTTAACACTTTCAGTGCAACGTGACCCACTGGTGGTCATTGTGGGGATTTTCATAATGCTGCTGACCGACCAGCTGTCACTGACCAAATTTTGATAAATATATGATGAAAACTAAGTAAAGCACGATCTATTTAATGTTCGTTATTTTCGAAATTGATCTCTAAAAATAACTCTAAATTGAGTTGGATATTGAACATCAGTTTAACTTAAATGTGTAGCATTGGGTTAATTGAATCATATGCTGAAATTTTACAAGACAATATTCCACTTCTGAGGTTGAAGTTTTAATTTAAATAAATATAATGAAATAAAACCCTCACTCTGGCACCTGAATGGTTCTTTATTTTTTTTATAAATAAGATAACGCCAGCACAACAATTGCTACCGGCGTAATATTCTGAGTTCTATTTCATTATTTCGTAATTATTTGTAAGATTTTTCACTGAAGAAACGACTTCGCTGTAGCAATGGGGATTCGGGAAAAGTGGCTGTGGGACCAGTCTTTTAACGTGCCTGCTTATGAAGTGTCCTCCGAGTTACTGCAGCCCACCTCGGGTATTGACGAAAAAGTTACGTTACGGAAACATTAATGCTGTCGATCATGCCGTGGTGTGCATGTCATCGTGGAGGGAAATCAGGTAGTCGTCAATTTTCCCGTTTTGTGCTTCCTAATGAGGATGGCCTGCAGCCATGGAGATCGTGTGAGCGACTTTCGGGTGTGAGCGAAGTTCTCGTATGTGCTTCATTCTTCTTTGATCTTCATCCATAAATGTGTTAAATTAATTTTTTGTCATCATTAATATTACAATTAAATTTCTTACCTGGGCCTTATTTGGGAAAATTGTTATTTTCGAACGATAAAGTTATTGATTGGTTATACCCACAACTGGAAACAAAATGGCGTTGTAAGGCCATTTTTACCTTGAAGTACATAAGATATGTAACTTTGATTTAATCATATTCATTTTAACACGCTTTGTGTTGCGTGATTCATAGTCAGTCTCTTCGTAGAGTAAACTTTACACTTAAAGGCACATCCGCAAACGGTTGCTCTCGCGGTTGCTCTTGATTTCCCAGGTAAGCAATTTGGTCGCCACTCTCATTCCATTCAGCTTATTATTTACATTTTAATTATTATGACGGTGATTTAGATGTTCTTTTTAATGAAACGGTGGAAGGATATTTGACCTGTGGGCTCGTGGACCGAAACAAACTACACCTCACGTTAATGCTGCTTTGGAGACACCTACCTACTGTTTCTGCTTATAGTTATTTCCTAATTTTCGATACTGTAATTCTTTGTTCTTGGTGCAATGAATTTACTCCAGACCAGCATATTCTTGGGTGCTAAAACATGAGTTGGCTTCGTGTATTCACTCTTTCTTTGTGGGATTTTAGATTTTTTCTTCATCTCGAATGGGGATGAAATCATTTCGTACAAGTGTCTTATTTCTTCAAACATATCAGTATGCGATTTTATTCATCTGAATGAAGCAGGAAGAGCAGTAATTGTGACGACTGTGAACACAGGGTGGGAGCAAGATCTGCACGAGACTTCTCGATTCTCTCCCTAGTTCAGCAGACGAGATATATGTTCTTATTGAGTGAGCCCACCGAACCACTTTTTCTCATAATTTTCCGTATAGCTTCCGCTTGTGAGCGTATTTGTTTTATTCTAAATTTTTGTTTCGTTTATTCTCAAGTTGTTTCCTTTGTTATCTTCATTCTAGAAACACGCACTGACATGAGCGCGACTGCTCAGTGATTTTGTACTGGAAAATATTTTTGTTTTGGTCAAATTTACTATTTTATGGGGAGAATTTCATCTCTTGTGTGCTATTTCTTATTGCTAGAATATCTCATCGCTCATGTGCTAGGAAATATCATCGCTCATGCGCTAGGAAATATCATCGCTCATGCGCTAGGAAATATCATCACTCATGCGCTAGGAAATATCATCGCTCATGCGCTAGGAAATATCATCGCTCATGCGCTAGGAAATATCATCGCTCATGCGCTAGGAAATATCATCGCTCATGCGCTAGGAAATATCATCGCTCATGCGCTAGGAAATATCATCGCTCATGCGCTAGGAAATATCATCGCTCATGCGCTAGGAAATATCATCGCTCATGCGCTAGGAAATATCATCGCTCATGCGCTAGGAAATATCATCGCTCATGCGCTAGGAAATATCATCGCTCATGCGCTAGGAAATATCATCGCTCATGCGCTAGGAAATATCATCGCTCATGCGCTAGGAAATCTCATCGCTCATGCGCTAGGAAATCTCATCGCTCATGCGCTAGGAAATCTCATCGCTCATGCGCTAGGAAATCTCATCGCTCATGCGCTAGGAAATATCATCACTCATGCGCTAGGAAATATCATCGCTCATGCGCTAGGAAATCTCATCTCTCATACGCTAGGAAATCTCAGCGCTCATGTGCTAGAAAATCTCATTGCTCATCTGCTAGAAAATCTCATTGCTCATCTGCTAGAAAATCTCATTGCTCATGTGCTAGAAAATCTCATTGCTCATGTGCTAGAAAATCTCATCGCTTTTGTGCTAGAAAATCTCATATGCTTGTGTGCTTGAAAATCTCTCCTCTATTGAGCTCAACAATTGCATCGCCCATGTGGCTGAAAA
This sequence comes from Morinoia aosen, assembly GCA_030386875.1. NCBI lineage: Eukaryota > Metazoa > Arthropoda > Malacostraca > Amphipoda > Talitridae > Morinoia > Morinoia aosen. Next base: position 11,530,678 of record CM059562.1, read on the forward strand.
TTTCATCGCGTTTGCCCTTGCAATTTTTGGTGGCGGGCTCGAGACAATTCGTCTTCGTTGACGGTGGACCACCTTGCGTTGTTTCTTCGGAGTTTAATTCCCGAGTGGGTCCGGCTCGCTTCACCGAAGAGATGAAGTTATCGCTCTTGTGTGTCGTGCGATGATGATGGACCGCTCTACTGGGCGCTGCATTGCTCGTCTCAGCCTTCGACGAATATTCTACTTAGCCGCTCCTAGCTGGGTCTACAAAGATAGACTTGCGTGTTGGGCCAAGGCTTCTGGGCCGGCTCTGTTGTACCTGAACTTCTGGCACGGATGCTGTACTGTTGCAGGTCGAGTCACTGTCTCGAGTTTGTGTGTTCGTTATTTTTTTAGATTTATAAAAATCCTAGTAATCCTGTTCGATTTAGGAGTGCTCTGAAGAGTTTTCTTGGGAGCATGTTAGGGAGGAAATTTTTTCTGTAACTCTCTTTGGAGATTTCACGCTTTTTAATGTTTAGATAGGATTTCTGAGCTCCATATAACTCGATGTGTCGATGGTGCTCTCGGGCTCCCCTTTGTGCCTAGGGAAATAAGCATTCCTTAATCATACCTCTAATTGCTGCAGAATAGGCCCTTCTTCTTTCTGTTTTAGAACTAGGTTTGTTATTCTGGAATTAATTTGTTTATTATCTACTCTTCCTGTTTTTTATCTATCCTCAATAACTTTTTAGTTTGCTTGTTCTGTGATGGAGTGTGAGCGTACGGCAATGATATATGATTTTCCCAAAAATGTTCAGTTCTCTGATATTTTCGTTTATTTTACTTAATATACAGGCGCTCCCATTGTTTGTGTATTCTTTCAGCTTAGCCTATGCTTTTGAACCCCAATACTTGCTTGAGTCCATGAGAGCAGCTCGCCTCCAGCCAAAGTTTATGATCAAAAAGTGTAGGACGGCTCGCCTCGTCATATCCGTCTTGCACGGCCTCATCAAGAGCGTAACCAATCACATGATACGCTCGAGATTATGTTCACATGAAACGCATCACTTGCAAAAACAGCGCTCGCTCGCCGTAAAAATGGCTACCAGGAATGGCGTTTCATTGTCCAATGCCTTGCGGACGTGGAGGCTGCGGTTGGAAGTGGCGGCGTCTTCTGATGTTGCGCTCGAGAACGGCATCGCGTGACGCTTTTTTGTATTCTCTCTTTCTCCTGTCGAATTAAATTCATTTGCAATGATGCCTGCAGACTTGCCTGCCGCCCAATTGTTATCCGTTAGATCCATCTGCCAAACGCGATTAGAAATTGGTGTTCTAGCTTGCCTTTCTGATGGGAATGTTGTTGAAATTCGATTGAAACCATTTGGAGTTCACTCTGAAAAGTCGAGCTTTTTAATTTTCGCACGTAAAGATATCTTTGAATAAAAGCTTTAGTTATTTGAATTGAAAGTCTGCCAATGATTTGAACTACCGCGAAAAATTTCATTTCCAATGATTGCCTTTAGAGTAAAATTGGTGATAATTAGTAATTTGTTTTTAGCACTCGTTGGCTGTGCCGCATTTCGGTAGCATTTTGATTGCATTTCGTACGCATGAAGTAATTGAGTGAGGAACGTTAGCTTATTGTTTTTAAGAATTTATATTACAGTTTGTGCGTTGCGTAAGCGTGCATAATTACGAATTTATACGTATCGGTTGCATGTCACCGAATTCGTTTCAAGTTGTCTAATGAATTACGGTGGTGATTCCTTTGCGAGGTGTAAGGAAAATAATAGAAATTTCTAATTTCGTTGGCATTTCGACCCACAAAAAAGTCAATAGTTATTTTTTTCGTTAAGGAAACTTCTTTTAGGCAACTTTCCTGTTGTGATCTATATGAGAACTAGCGTGCACTGTCAGTGCAAATTGTACGGTCCCGAACTGAGAGTTAAGTTTGTTTCTTGTTTTTTGTTGAAATATTTATTTGTTATGAACCATCTTTTTCGGTTCACTGCGGTCCTGTTTTTCAGCACCTTTAACATCTTCAAATCTTATCTAGTTTCCTAACCTTCCATCTTAACGTACTGTTTCTATGCGAAACGGATCTTGTGTAGGACCACACATTTTGCATAGAAACCGCGCTCCTTTAACTCGCCACTAAATGTTGCCTTTATCCTTCCTCTCTGAACATCTTTTTTTGAGGCAAGGGAGGCTAAAACTAACTTATCAATCACTAAATGGTTCCTTTATCTTTCTTTCTTTGAACGTCTTTCTTGTGGCGAGAGAAGCTTAAACTGACTTATTATCCATCAATCTTTCCTGCTGTGATATTTTAGAGCTTACCTGCCTCTCGATTTGAGGACTGAAAATCGTCAGCCCCTGTTTTTTTTCTTTTGTGCTAAGCAGCTACTGCAAATAGTTTTCGGCTCCTGCTGGCTCTCACCTTCCATCGTGATATGTGCCTTCATCGCGCAAGAAACATCCCGAGAACGCTGCTGGAACCTCTTCTTCAGTTCATCACTCCCATTTTACCGTAATTTAAATGAAGTTGCTAACCCGCATGGCGTAATTCGAATTTCCGTCTTTCGATCCAGAAGCAGTTAAGATACTACAAGTGCTTTATTCTCAGTAATACATTTTCTGATGAAACTTGCAGAGGAATTGGATAGGCGCCCTCGGCCCATCACCTTCGTGTGAATGATTGTCTTCATACCTAGAAGTGTCGTCCACTTTCACGCATCGTGCGCCCGTCTCGCGTTGTGGAACTTAGCCCTTGTGGAAGGCATTTCAGTCACGATTTAATTTAGCTTCCTAATTTGGCATCATAGACGAGTATTTTCCCTCCTGTTTGACCTCCCAATAAGGCTGCGGCAACTTTCGTTTTTGCGTCCCTGGAGGTTTCTCCAAACGATTTTCTTTGGTTTCTCGTACGTGCGTGCACCTTTAGATTAGGTGGATCTTTTTTATCGGAGATTGCTGTAAACTCTTGGGCATTTTGCATGAGGCACGCACATCGTGAGTTTTGGTCGTGGCCTGATAATTGAAGGCGAATTTCCGTTCGTTTTTTGCAGATCAAACTTCAGAATTTATTCTGAGAATATTTCAACGTTGCTACCACGATTACAAATGCTTCAAATGGTCGCCTTGCACGCTATTACAACAAAATGTATTGTCGCTGTCCCTTGAAAGTTATCTTTATGGTACCTCTATGCTGGGGCTCCTTTCAGACACTGGTCATGTAACGTTCTCAGACAGAATTTTTGCACGGCAAGTTCTTTCTGGTTTCCAGGGCGTAAAGTTACGCGCGGCCGTCCATCACGCGACTCCTGCAGTGTCCTTGTAAAGGGCGCGATGATAGCGAGTTGCATAAAATTTGGCTGCTCTGCGGTCCAAAATGAGAAGTTGGAGCCGGCGGTGTTGTCACCTCGTTAGGCTCATTGCGCCGCACAAGATGTACGGCTCTGCGCTCGCCAAGCTTCATTCTTACCGAGCCTGGTCAAGCTGGCTCGCCTGCTGACCACGTTTTATATGCCTACGTCTCAAGCCCTGCTGGGCTAACTTGCTCTTTGACCAAGCTTTATTCCCAGCCAGGCTTTGCTGGCAACTTGCTTGCCTCTTGCGAAGTGTCAGCTGCGAGCCTCATAATTCGTGGCGATGGTCTCTTTCTTGCTTCTGAACTGGAAAATGCCAGGCTTGATCTCCCTGCAACGATGCCCGAGCTGGGTTGGCTCCTTGCAGATTGAGCTCGTCCTCCTGCTTGAAAAGATAATCTCTTCTCTGTGACGCTCCTGTAAACTGATTCGCCTGCTGCTCCTGACGTTTATCTTTGCGAACAAATTAGTGCAAATGAACGCAGTCCGAGGAATGACACTTGAGCGCATTAAATTTCTCCGGCTTTTTGGGGAAGTTCTGCTTTGTTAGCGCTGCTGGACGTGAGTTACTGCCCGTCATCTATGGAAGTAGAAGGATCTGCCCTCGCCTGAAACACGGCCAGTTCGGGTAAATTCGTCCCGTGACGCGTGTCTGTTTGCTGGAATTCGCATGCGGGGTATTTGTTCTGTAGTGTATAATTTCATCTGTGTCACATCCGTGAAACTCACTGCTTTTTTCCCTTTATTTTACTCGAATTTTTCGACATAGGACTCACTGGATTATCAATTGTGGAATCTCAAGAACGTCACACGCCGTGTGTCCGATAAAGATGTAATGTTACCGGTTAGTTTTCTCCTTTCTCAGCAATTATCTTGCAAAAACCACATTTGAAAACCGTATGGGAGCTCATTTGGACAACTAAAACAAATTTTTTTCCAAAATTTAGTACTAATCGGTCGTGCAGTATTGAGCATGTATTCAATATTGAATGCATCTCATTTTTCAATTCCCGTTCTGTTTTAAATGCAAGTATAAGACCAAAGATACAAAAAGTAACTTCCATTAAATATACGAAATATCCAATTCAAATCCGTACAATACATTAAGGGGATTTTTTAGTCTTCTCACTGTTTACTTGTCCTTATACATGCCACTCAGAAGGGGGTGCAACTATTGTCTCTATGGAAAATAAACCTATCAGGGGGACGTTGTGAGGCTCTAAGGCCTTCTTGTGGTAAGATTGACACGGTTTGAGTTTGTTTCAGACCATTTTTTTGTTCACTGCTTTTTTTCTGTATTTGTTACTTTCATCTTGTACTTTTATCATGTTGATAAACTTCTTTCAATCCTGCTGTTTCGTGCTCAGGGCTTAGAGACACACCTTTTGCATAGGTTCCACGATCCCATAATTCCATTCTAAATGAAGCATTTCTCCTTCCCCTCTGAGGAGCATTTTTGGTTGGGCTCAGGAGACTTTAACTAACTTATGATCTAATAAAATCTGTCCCTGCAAATGAAATAAGAATTTTCGATTTTAAGTTCGATCACTTAAATGGTTGAAGTTCTATCTTAAATTTAAACCCGCCGGTCGAGCGACACTTTAGTGAAGACCATATTGTTTAATTTGAGGGGCAGATTGTAGATTTTCAACATTATTAGCCATTATATATTGTGAAGAGAATTAAGCCTTTCCAGTGAGTCTAAGCGCGGCGAGGTTGCTGAACCTATTACGGAATTTTATTGCAGCGAGACGTTGGGCTTCCTCTTCAGTTATTAGAGCATATTTCACGCATCTACGTTCACTTCATTGAGGTCCTAATTTCGCGCTCCTGAACGGATCATCATTTTAGGAATTTTATTGCACATATCTTGTTTGGAATGCAATTTCGTTGTATTTTGATGCCTTGTTCTCAAATGGACTGAGAAAGGAGCAGATTATCTCGATTACGGCGCCGCTTACGCCCTTCTCATTGGCTATTGCTGCTCTCGTTAAAAAGACTTCCAAATTTTAGCCCGGCGCTTGGGAGACTCCCGCAGACTTTACGATGTTCCATTTCTTATGATCTGAAGAGGTTTTTGTCTTGAAAGACAACTTCATGGAACATCTGTGTTCAAGGGCTGGAATTATCGGAAATATATTGATGGTTCTCAATCTCCGTTTTAGTGTTAGCTCAATGAGCGTCGCATTTGATATGACAGAGGTTCTCTCGGTGATGGCCGTGTCGTATTTTGATTTATACTGAATAAATCGATGCGCTGTTAAAGCTTTGTCCTCAAATTCTCCTGCACTTGCTATTTGTAGCTAAGTAAATGTAAGGTGCTGCACACTACAACACAATATCCTTATCTTTCAAGGTAATGATTTCTAGCATTTTCACGCCTTCGTTCATAATTTATCACGCTTAGACTTACTGGAACTTAGGCTGATAACATTAAACTAAAGTTTTCGCATGCTGTGATGTTTCGTTTGAATTTTTCTGACGTTCAAATCATACTTGTGACATTCCAGAATCGTCTACTCTATTTCCATTTTAAGCTCCATTCGTTACGTAATGAGAAAAAAGAGCGAATGGAGCGCAGATTAAAGCCTGCACGGTTGGCTAAATTTTATTTATCTAAGGTCGTTTTAGGGCCTAGCTTATCGCTATCCAACGAGAAAGCTCATTTACGTAGAATTTCAATACTGTGTCGTATAGCTGCGTCCACCGTACGGTCGTCATCATCTTGTCCAGCCTGGGAAGTTTCTAGCTAGTTGATGCAGCAATAAACGTGGGAGTTTATTATTGACGCTGTGCGACTTAGGGCGCGAGCTTCTGTAATGTCCTCTGTCATAACTGCACAATCAGAAATCCAAATGAGACCTAATTTCATGAGGAAATAAATTCCGTTTGTGAGTGAGTGGTTTCCTCAAATCGTACAACTTATTAATTTATTCTGCCAGTCACCACAGGCAACGTGAATTTAGTTGGAAATTGTTGGTTAGTTCGCGTTCATTCTTCATCATGTGCATATTGAAAAGATGGTATGAGTTTGATGCTTCACTGATTTTTGCCCCTAAGTGTTCAAGGTTCAAATTTAGTAGCTCGTAGGTCTTACATGCAGTTTCTTTGTAATAATGTTTTTGCATCAGATATCATTTAGAACGTATCCGAATTATGTTCCTTTAAATGATCGCATATGTCCTGGTAAATTTCTCTTAGACCATGTGACTAAACATTTAACGAGTGACTTAAGCCCAATGATAGAAGGTATAACTCAAATACTCGTAAACACCTGTTATTTACCTCATTGATACGTAGCATGGAAGCCTTTTTTCTCACCCTGCAATCATTGTGGCAATTAATTTTCTTGCCAAAATCCAACCATTTCAAAAATGTGATTCATATGTCCTCTGTTGAGAATGACAGGATTTCTATTCACGCACCGCATCAATTCTTTTCGTAGATGCGCATGAAATGATCCCTTTGCAAGATAATTGTACAGAAATAGTAAAATTAATATAATAATTTAGCTCTGGTGATAGTGTATCAGTTGATGTACGTGCACTACTCTTTATAAGGAAATTATTTCCATCAAGGCGTACGAATTAACGCTTACCAAGTCTAAACTTCCCTCTTTCTCCACTGTGGGACCGTCTTATGTTCTCTTGAGTTGTTAACTTCTGCATACTCTCGAGACTGGCTGCTGCTCTCCCACCACAGCCAAGTTCCTGCGTTGCATCGTCTGGCGGTTTCCTGCGTCACTTTACATCCGCGCGATCGCAGTCGATTTACCAGACTCACTGGAAATCAAGATAAATTCCGGTGTAGGATATTTCATGAGAGTTTTTCCTGTACGTCGAGTCACGATAAATCCGTGTTCAGTATCCACTGCTGGTGCTCGCTTGAATTTGCCGAGCTTTGTGTGGATTCCGACGAGCAGATCACGACTATTCTGGCCCGATATAGTCTTTATGAGCGCCTTGTTATAGGCTCGTAATCTGGCCTGGTGATGCTTCTCGCAGCCGCGGGTGACAAGTAACTACCCGCCTGCTTTGTTGGCGCTTCAATTGCATCACTTTCCCATTTGGGACCGGAAAAAATCAACCGAATTGATTTCCCGATCACCTTACTCTTCTCATCCTCTCCTACGCCCGATCAGATTTGGCTTCACCTCTTACTGGATTTTTTCTTTCACACACACATTCTTTCAGGTGTTTTGCTTAAGCGTCTGTGTCAAACGGGTAGTGTGTTTTTTTATTATTCTGACTCACAAATTCTACCCTTCTTCCTTTTATTCTGACTTCAAATACGACCTTTTTCCCTTTCTTTTGTTCCCGAGTTATCAGATAAGTTCTGGTTTTTATGACGCATAACAAGCTCATTATTGCTCTGTTGAAACTTGTGCAAGTGATTACGTAACTTCAAATGCGTAATAAATACAAATAACTACCTTTGAACGAGTACGTGAAGTTATTTACGTATATTGAGGTCTTCAGGTACGTGATAATGGTGTAGTTTTAATCTTGCTCTTATCACTTGGGCTTTTCATTTGAGTCGTAAATATGTTCACATTTCTTTTTTTACCTCAGTCGTACGAAACCGCAGCGAGCTCACGTTACTCGGGTAACCTCATTGCCTAGATGTCCTAATTCTTCTTTAGATTCGTGATGGTTTCACGTTGTATTATCTATGAAACCGCATTATTTTTTACATTCTTAAATATCTACTTGATGAATTAACCAAGCTGCTGATACGCGTAGAATAAATGATAGTTGCTTTCACACACGCACTTGGTGGCATCCTAAAGAGACCTGAAAATAATTGCTCTCAAATGTTAGATAAGTTGAAGCGTTCCTGGAAAATATAAGCATGCATGTGACACTCTATTACAGTGGAAAAGATAGTATAGACTGGAGTTGCTCTATCCTCTTACAAAATAGTTCTGAACTTGAATTACCATTTAGCGACTTTCTATTTCTTAAGTCTGGTACAGTGATTTATTAGAAATTCAGCTTTTAAAACTTTTTGTAATTTTTTCTTAGAGCGTATGGCCCATGTACAATGAAAATAACGATTTCTCTTTATTGCGTTTAGTCTTCGGCGCCTTGTATCATGTTTCATTCTCGTAGTTTTCCTTAAGGATTAGTTTAAAGCTATATCTTACTAATTTTCTTTTACTTTTCTGTGTATTTTCATATATGATTCGAATCATTGGTTTCGCTTTGGTATTTCATCAGTTAGTGCTGGCGTCATAAATGCTGGAGACATGACGAATATTTGAGTTTGCGTCTCTGATGGTCCGTAATCCATTGTATCTGCCGATGTATATGCGTCATCTCTCCGGAAGAAGCAAGTCTCTTTTCTTCGTGTTCACGCGCGCCAGTTGTGAGCATATATTTGCGAGCGTCCAGACGGAGGAAGTCTGTAACAATAAGAGCGCCACTTCTTGTGCAATGACGCTCAAAATTTCGGATGACTGGAGCCATCTTTCTGTTGGGTTCTTTTGCCTCGCCTCGTCCTTGTCTTGCTGTCCTTCGCTGTCCCTGCTCCCCTTTCATTTGGAGATGCTCATTCCGGTGTTCCAATTGATGTACTCCACAGTCGCTGAGAGGGTCGGTTGAGATGTTGAGGTTTGTGTAAACTTGAAACTGGCTTTGTGTATATTGGTGTTCATTGGTTGTTCGCGGTGTTGACGAATGTATGCGCCTTTTTACCGTAGGCGTGAAGAAGTTATGGATAGGGTCGTTGCCTCTTTTTTTGAGGGATTTACAGCACATCTGTTGGACGATGTTTAGGATTGAAGTGTTCTTCGTATAAGCCATTTTGACTGTCTGCTGTTGGTGGTGTAAAACGAGATGGTGTGCTTCTCGAAGGTATGGCTAGCTACTCGTAGCAGCTTCAGTTGGAAGTTAACCTCTTCGCAGGAGATTAAATAGGGATTTCATAACTCTGCCAACCAAATCATCGAATTTTATGTGTTTGAGATAATAGGAACTGATTCTAATAAGTTTAATTTTGGTAACATAAAGGGTACCTCTATATTTAGTATGTATAATTCGATTTTTTATTCTAAGTGCCCTTGGTATGGGCGCACTTTCCGGGAAATTTAGTAACTTTGTCTAAGCAAAGACATTTTCAAAATTAAACCCACTCTACTTCGCAAAAAATATGCAGTCACTCCCTAATATTCTTAGGATCGAAAGTTGGTCTGGTAATCTTTTAAGTTAGTTTGTTTGGTTTTGGGTATGACACCTAAGCTTTGAACGGTAGGTTTCGTTTTCATACTCGAGCTTATGTGTTAGTACGTATTAATGTAGTTTGTGTTTTGATTTATATGGATGCAAACGATTAAAAGATTCACATGATTTAAAGATGATTCATTATTTCGCATCACTTGATATGCATGAAATCTTCATCACTCGTTGGGATTTGAGGCAACTGATATTCCGATCTTTGGCGTAGAGGAAACCAAATGCTTCTTGATAACTATCTTCATTATTTTGAACGTCGAATGGCTTTGGCTACTGGTGTAGGCCAAATACCAGTGTAAATTTGAACTTCTTCTCATAGTTAATTCTCTCGTTCGAGCAATGATTTTTTTAGTTTTGATATTGATGTTGCTCTTGTGCCCTCTCAAGCATACTAGCTATCCTTTTTGTTGACGTATTGTTTTGTGTCAGCGGCTTTACGTTGCGTCTGAGCTACGACTTGGTGGTGCTACATTCGAGACGTCGCACGCCCACAAATCTCATGAAACCTGCGTTTCTTTGACGACTCAAAACCTTCCTTCTCGGCTTAGATTCCCTGGGCTCCTGGTCTCAGTGATCGTATCGCGTCGTGATGGATGCGTGCCCCTCAAACCGGATCCAAATCATCCAAATCTGCGCAACTGACGACCTCGCGCTGCGACGAGTGGATGACCTGTCCGGACTTTACGCCCCTAGGGATAATCCATGTTCGGGTCGCTAAATTCCAGCTCCGAATGAGTCACCAGAGGATATGTGCAGAACTGGAGGCAAGAGCTGAGCAGTAGTGTCGCATGCGTTTAGTGAGCATGTTCCTACTCAGGGTAGGGCATTTATACTGATATTTTTCTTTTATTAATGTTACTTTTCTGTGTTTGGTGTCGAGTCAGTTTGCTGCTCATGTGAATTGAAGATTCAGTGGTAGGCTTCAGTGTCGTTAACCATTGCGCGTTTCATTGGCTTAGTTGCGCACGGAATTATCATGCATATCAGGTTTGCCTTGCTGGAATATTATATTAATAATTCAGTAATCATTCAGGAGAACCTAACTGGTGTTTGGACTCGGTGTAATTTTTCTCACCACTCTTTCCCTATGTTTTAAAAGAACAAAAAGGTTACCAGAAGATGTATGTAGTAATTTTCATTGCGTATTGTAAATTTCAACCTAGGGACAATCAAGAGCACATATGTTCGGTATTTTCATTTTAGAGATTTGCCGCCCGTTTTTTATAGTAAGCTGAAGATTTCCTGAAATGTTCAGTATGTTTCGAAACGAAATCCTAGTTGCCGCTAACGGGAAGATCGTTCATTTGCTTTTGTGTATACGTTTGACCATTAGCTGATGTCTAAATTCAATCTCCAACTATTGCATTTTCAGCACGTTTTTGGATCTTGAATACAGTGTGTGTATTTTTAATGTTGTTTTGGCAGTGCGTTGCGTTTTTCATTCTGTTTTGTGGAGTTTTCAAATGATGCTAGTCGTATGAAATTCCCTCACCTTCCCTGTTGGTGGATACAACTTTAGTAGGTATGGGAATTAGCCCTCCCAGAGGGAAGATGGGAGGTCCCGAGCGAAAGGTTAGGTAGGCTGTCCTTTTATTGAAATAGAATAGCTTTTATTTTTTTTCATTGCTGTCCTTTTTTCAGAACCTGCTTTTTTTCTTCTTCAATTTTTATCTTGTTTCATGAACTTCTTTCTCAACTTGCTGTTTTTAACCCCCTCCTGCATAGACTTTGCATTCCCTAATATCCATACTAAATGGTGCCTTCCTCTTTCCTCAATACGTTTTTTTTTCGTAGCGGTTAGGGAGGCTTACACTAACCTATAATCTAATCTAATCTAATCTTCCCAGTGACCAACGCTGAGTTGAGCAAGTTTGTATCGCTAGCTTTGTAGCCTGGCTGTGTAGACAGTCAGCTACAAGATTTACAGAATACATCCCTGGTTTTGATAATAGTTATTCTTTTTGATTTCTTGAATTGATTTGGACGTTAATTCTCTTGAAAGGCATACTTGTACTGGATTTTTATTTTTGTCATGTTCTATTCAATATTACTCTGCGAAGAAGTGAATGAAACTTTCCTTTTCCCTGTTCAATATTTAAATATTTTGTTTTGCATGCATTTTTGATCCCTGAAGCTTCCCTTTTTCTGATGTCAGTGTCTATCGAGCGTTTCAATAATTTCTACAATAATCCTTGGGATTATTTTTTGCTTTTTCTTGTGCTACTTATTGCCAGGGACCTCCGTATCGAGTGTCAAATGTATAAATTATATTTGTATTCTCATTAAATAGTTCTCCTTGCCTCCTTGTTGTTTGTGCTGTTATGTTAGACACTGCATTTGAATGGACTCTCTGTTCGTCGCACTGTGTAACTCGGGGCTGAATTTTTTTTTTTTTGATTGATTCTAATATTTGCTTCGAATGAATTTAAGGAACTGGATTTTCAAACATTTTCACTGTCGTAGCGGTACATCTTGCAGTGTCAGTTCGTCTGTCGATTTTTTTTTTTTGTGCTGCTTGTGTAGTCAATATTTCAATAATGAGTTTATTCGAATGGAACATATTTTTGTCCCACAAATAGCCCGTCACGTTTACAAAAATTTTTGGTGCCAATTGCGCTGCTACTAGCTACAACTCATTTGAAACCGCATGAAATTTCTGTTGAAACTAACAATCAATTTAGTAAATTAGCTCTGGTAATTCTTTTCCATAGGAAATCTTTGGTGTTCTCTTTTCTACTCAGTTTTCCCTCAAGGACAATTAACAGATCATAATTAGAGCGCCAATATGCTATTTTACAGGTGATGTACTGGCTGGAAAAATATTCTGTTTGTGCTGTTCACTATCAAAATGCATCATGATTTGTTAATTTGAGGTTTACTACCTAAGTTTATCATGATTTGAGGGTGAACAATAGGTTTTAAAGTTGAGCCTTCGCAGTGGTCATGAACGCAAGGAATGTGAAAAATTCCTTTATAGTGCAAAACCATTTTCTTAGGCTAAGTTCCTCTACAAAGTCCCGAGTCTATGAAGGCATTTTAGCTCACGTATGCATGACAGGATCTTGTTAATGAGGGAACTTAATTTGTTCTTTTCTATTCTCAAATGAGTGAAATTTTTATCGTGTGGAACAGCTGAGCTGTTGTGGCGTTTGAGGCCAGAGACTTTAATAAGATAGAGCTCCTTTATGTAGGCGAACATTCTCGTGCATTATGTATTTTTTCATATTTTCCCCTGATTCCACTAGAAGCCTAATTTTAGGCATACGTTCTCCACCCAGTAGTGCTGCAATGTGCGCCCAAGTGTTCAATTGTGTGGCTGCTGGAAGCGGCCCTTCTTGCAGCCATCCTGCATTAGGCACTTCATTAGAGCCAAGTTAGTCTCTTTCATCCCTCCCGCTACTCATGTGGCGATGAACACTAAACCGTGCATGGTTACTTCATTGAAGTTTTATTGCGTCCTTAGAATGGAACTCTGCCTGTCACATGCTCAATCGCATGTTTTCTCGGTTGCTTCTTTCTTCCTTACTTGGTCCTAACGCTCTGCTCAGTTGTAGAAAAGAATGTCATTTTTAATTTCATCTAAGCTCCCTGGCTTACTGATTCATTTTTTTTCATTGTTGCTTCTGTATGGCATTTCATCGTTCTCTTTCACCTTCTTGCTCGTGCTATTATCACAGTGCTTCGTTTGGTTCCCGTCTCCTCGTCCACTGCAGCTTTTCCCGTGTTTTTTGCGCCGCGCTGTTTCCATGCACCCATGAAAGTTAGAGCCATGTAACTTGTGCCGTAGAATTAGTAATTTATTAACGCCTGAAATCGGCCGCTGACGCCGTATCTCGAGTTCTGGAATATGGGACGCTTCCGCCGGCAATTGGGACGTTGTTTCCAGCTCTATTTACGTTAAACTCGGCATTTCGTTGAAAGGATAACTGCCTTATTAAATTCATGGGAGAAAAGATGCTTTCCACTGCTTTTCGAGATCGAGTTTGCTGAAGTTCGTCGTTCTCCCGCATTTTTGGGCGGTCGATGGAAGGCTCTGCGACCAGTGTGCGACCATCGTAGGATTTCTGGGCATTTCTCGGGAGGCCAGAGTTGTGTGCGTCGGCTTGTCGCTGTGACGGTCGAGCTGGTGGTGGTGGATCTCGTCCAGCATCCAGTGCTACTTTTTGTCGTCCGATATCGCTATTTTTCATTTTTAAACAGCTAAATAATATTATTTTCGTTGCTGTGTTCCCACAGTATTGCATATTTTCCCGTCTCGCAGGCGTAAATTGTGCTGTCTATACGTTCTTTTCGTGTTGTATTGTGCCGTGTTCGTGATATTTATTTATATTATTTATATCGTGTATTATATTGAATTCTACCTGTCCTTCTTAGCTTGTAATCTTAAGCTATATCCGTTGTGTTATCCATATGTTTTTAGTTTGCTTACTTTTTAAATGCAATTCTGAAACAACCTCTTCGCTCTCTTCTGTGTTCGCTTCAAGAAATTGCCAACACCATTTCGTGCCTCATTCTCACCTCGTGCCACATCCCCATTCCGTGCCACATCCCCATTCCGTGCCACATCCCCATTCCGTGCCACATCCCCATTCCGTGCCACATCCCCATTCCGTGCCACATCCCCATTCCGTGCCACATCCCCCTTCCTGCACCACATCCCCCTCCTGCACCACATCCCCCTCCTGCACCACATCCCCCTCCTGCACCACATCCCCCTCCTGCACCACATCCCCCTCCTGCACCACATCCCCATCCCGCACCACATCCCCATCCCGCACCACATCCCCATCCCGCACCACACGCACATCCTGCACCACATCCCCACGCCACCACCAGCGTCGCTGCTGTCACCAGGGCAGATGGGCCGCTCAGGACAGGGTGCCGCCTTCCGGCGCCCTAATTTAACCTTCTTATAGATTCCTTTACGAGCGGCGGCCGGCGCGCGTTTTTTTAGAGATCCAGTTTATATGCGGCGCGACGTGGGTGACGCGGCGCTCTTGAATACCTAATGTTGACGTTACTCTACCGACTTCCAATTGGAGTTCGTTGAATTCCCCTCTTATTTTCATTGATATATGAAGATGGTCATTTCGTTACAGATTTATACCTTAAATTGACGGGGTTATTCTTTGATTTTTGTCGTGTTTGAAGTTTTTAATGCGGTTAAATATTTGGGGTTTTTCATGTTTTTGTCAAGTTTGGTGTTGTGCTTTCTATTTGAGCATCGCCGCTCAACTTTTGGTGTTGGATACCGACATGACCTCAAGTCTACGGATCTCTGCTGCAAATTTTCCCCCGGTGTTGCGGCGCAGGCGTCAACTTGCGACCCTTCAGGGGCTTATTGAAGCCCTCGGTCGACCTTAACACGTTGACTGCAATGGCTTAAACTCAAGCTTAATATTAAACTCAAATTTATAGTAATAAATTGTTAATGAATTAATTAATTCAATTTTACAACGTGAAGAATTAAGCGGTAATTATTGAATTAATTAATGAAAGAATTAAAATAATTCATTTTAAGTCATAGTTACAATTTTTCTAACGAACTATCAATGGGTCATATCGCAAACAACATGTTGAGCGTATTATAGATACTTGGGGCCGTGATAAAGCCTTCGCGATCGAATTTTTTAAGAATATTGTTTGCGTTGCGGGAGAGCTGTCACCGCAAATTGTTCTGTGGCAACTAAGATGAATTTGCGGTATCGCTTTACTGCAAGACACGACGTGCATTGGTCGGAAATGCGACCTAAAATTTCTTCTGAAGTGAAGTCTCCTGAGAAATAATTTCGCTGCTCGCCATCAGAGGTGAGATCTCTCGTTTTATTTGATCACTAGTGTACACGACCCGTCAAAAATGATGAGATTCGATAGTTTCCCTAAACAAGTCTGAAGTTATGGATGACAAACAAATATATCCATCCTATCGGTACTCGCGATTACAATATTCTTGTACATGTGCCCTGGTGAAACTCGTATCATATATACGGTCATTAGGCATCTTTTAAAAGAGCGTGAAAAAGAGACGGACCAACCAATTACACGTAAATGTGTTCAATGTAATTCTCATAGTAATAAAATAAGGAGAATTATGCAAAATAAGAGATTTATTTATAAATTTAAATTCAAAGAGACATCTGATATTTTATTTTATAGAATTAACGGTTGAATTCAAAGACTTCTAGGGTTTCATTTGACGTGTCACTCGTGCATCATGACACTAACTGCGATAGACAGTGTCCTTGAGACTTCCAGTGTTCGCTCAATTCAACTGTTGGTCTTCCGTCTCTTTCGGTGGGCTTCGCTCCATCATGTACAAGAATTAATACAAGAATGTCTTTCAAATATGAACTCATTCTTTGACTGGCGGTTACTCATGTTTTTCTTATGTGCTTTTAAATTTTCTACTGCCGGGCAAAATTTAAGGTCCCCAGCTGAGTGATGTAGGTAGGCTTTCATTTTGTTGAAATAATTTTTTGTGCTTTTTAGAGGACCTTCTGTTTTCGGTACATTGCTGTCCTGTTTTTCAGCACCTCTGACTTTTTTCATCAACTTTTTTCTTGTTTCTTAACCTTTTTTCAACTTACTGTTTCTATATACACGGGATCTGTGCGGAAACACACTTGTGCCTAGATTCCGCGTTTCCTCTACTCCATAAATGGTGCTTTTGTGGCGGATAGGGAGGCTTAAACTAACAAATAATCTAATCTGATCTCCTCACTTTGAACGTCTATGTTGTGGTAACGAATGCTGAAATTAACTTATAATGAATCAGTTTCTAATTTTTTTTTCCATTTAAAGTTCCCAAAGTTAACGTTGTTTTCCTTGGTTTAACTCATGAGACTTTTTTCTACATAAAATCTGCTCATAAATCTAAGCAAAACACGTGAGTACTGGGCAGGGTTGGCACATAAAAAACCCACCCAAAAAAACCCACCCAAAAAAGCCAAAAAAAACCCACGTTGAAAAACCCACTAAATAGTGGGTTTTTTTGGGTTTTTTTGGGTTTTATTAGGGCTATTTAAATTTCACTTGTTTTCAAGCTTATAGAATCAAAATGAGCTAAATATTTATATTGTCAAAAATTTATCTAAAGCATTTGCATGACCATGACAATAAATATTGAAAAACAAAAAAACACCACGATAAAAATAAAATAAGAAAAACCCGAATCACGAAAAAAATAAAGGGACTAGTACACTTCCATGAGTTCCATTTCCAAAGTAAAAAACAAAAACTGAGAAACAAATGCAGTTTGACTATTTGCGAGTATAGAGACTTCTGGATTCTTCCTCTGTCTTCTAGACTAGACTGCTACTACAGTACTACTGTGTTTCTCTTTCTACATCCACTGCCATTTCATCATTGCCATCCACATCATGATTATTTGTGAGGTGGCGATATAATGAGACCAATTTCTGTGCACGTTCCGATCCTAATCTATTTCTCAATTTATTCCACACAATTCCAAATGCTGAGAAAATTCTCTCAATGGATCCTGAACTTGCGGGGCAAGAATGAAGATTGCTTATAAACTTGTAGAAACCCTCTGCCAGTGTTTTTTCAGGAATCTGCATTTTCTGCTGTTTCATGTCTTGAATATCCCACCATCAACAAGGAGTCATTGTCTTGGTGATATTCTTGTTGAACAAGTGTTTTGGGAAAATGTTGCAGTACTTCAATTTATACAAATAAAGAGCATTGATGAACTCCGGATAGGTCTCAGCCAACCACTCTTCAATATCTGTCTCCTGTGAGAGCTTTGCCAGAAATAAGTCTAACAATTATAGTCAGATGGGGTAAGACACGACCGCAGCCATCATGGGGTAAGAAAGGTAAAAAACGACTGGCCTATGGTGAGCATTCAAGCTGCACTGGAACAAACTTGACGATGGAAACTGTTAGAGCTTTTATTTCTAATCATTTCAGTGTTTGTTGCTATCCTGAACTGCAAAAAGTAATTTTTTTGGCAAATTTAAAAAAAAATTGGCATGTCACTACATGTTGTAACATGTAACAGTGTGGTTGACAGACTTGGCTTGCGCTGCTAAGCACTCCAGCTCACACAATACACATGTTAAGTTGTTAACAGCATGGTTGTTAAGTGATGTGCAGCAGTCTTGCTTCAAGTTGCTTGTGGTGGTTACTTATGATCTGCATGGTGCTTCCCTCTCACATGACTTGCGTCTGTCTGCTGCTAAAACAACTCTGTAACTCAAATTCTCTTTGCACATCTTATATCTTTACAGACTGCAAAGCTATGTCCCTATGCATATGGTAATTGGTAAATGGTAATTGTAATGGACAAACTTAATTCACATATTGTTCATATAATGTAATAATTCATATAATAATGTAATATAATGTTGGAAATAAAGTAATCAATTAACAATATTTACTCAATAAGTGTATATATATAAATCGGGAAAAGAGGCAACTGGAGCTGCGTGAATAACTCTTTTAAACAAAAACAGGTGATACAAAAAACCCAATAAAGCCCAAAAAAACCCAACAAAACCCAAAAAAAAACAATTTAACCCAAAAAAACCCACGTGGGTTGGGTTTTTTAGAAAAACCCAGGGTTTTTTCCATCCCTGGTACTGGGTGGTAAAAGGGTGTGTACACTTTTTTAGAAAAACACTTTCGGATACTATTATCTGAATACTTTCACTTTTAGATATTGTAGAAAAGCATGCGCTGAAGAAGTAATTTTTGGCATATAATGCACGTGCACAGCTCGTGTGACGTACATGATGCCTGTAAGCCTCACATTGACGAGGAGCGTCACCTGCACACTTGCCTAGCGGACGTGCACCTCTTATTTTTCCCCGTAAAATGCCTGTGGCGAGTGTGGCGCGGGATTGGTTCGGTCTTGGTGTGTATTCTTTCCCTTGTTATTTTTCGTGTTTTTTTTCTTCTTTTTGCCCGTGGAATTCTTCGGGAGGCGTAAGGTACTGATTTATGCCTGCCAAAGGTAAGTTTTAGCCAACCTATTTATCGAAAGTTTGCGCCTATGTTTCTTTTTTTTTTAATTTGAATTTTACTGTGGTCATTGCATTCAACATTTACAGGCTCAACCATTAAAGCCGTTCTTTGGAAACTTTGTAGCTAGTGTTGCGCTGATGCTCTCTGTTTAAAATCTTTCACTCTATTTCATACAGTGCAACAGCTCGATAGCAATTGCGAGTTCGGATTATTTTTGAAGTAACGTATACGTCGTTCTTGTACCCAACTTCGATGTGTTGCAGAGTCGGTTGTCACGTCCGGTGACCACATAAGAGCCAATGTCTTGACTGTTCTCCTTCCTCTGTGTCCTGCCCATTACGTTACCCGGACCTGCATTGCCTGCCTGCTCACCCTTTGCTATTTTTACGTAGCTCAGTGTGTGGCACCGTCACGCGAGGCGGTATTGCTGCACCCTTGACGCCATGCATGAGGCTTATAAGCAAGTTTTCTGACCGCTTAGCTGGAGTTAAGTTTATGCATGAACTAATTAGCTGTGCTCCTCTTACCAACAAACTGCGTGTGTGCTAGCGGGGGATTATGTGAGATGTTTGAGGCAGGGATTTTTAGTGCGATGTCTCTGTAATATTCATTACTCGTGGGAGTGTTTGAATTTTGGGTATTTTATGGGCTCCTCGGTGGTTGACCACTTTTTGATTAAGCCTGAATTTCTGCAGTGGGACTTTGCTTTTGTACCATTACTTCGCCAGTGATAGTCATTCATAAACCTCTCAAGTTAATTGGCTGAGATCTTTCATATCCATTAGGCTCTGTTTTCATAGGTCGTTTCAGTGTTTAATTGAAGACGTTGGCTTTAGTTAACTTCGCCAACACCAAAAATCAAATTTGAACGTGGAGAAGACGAATTTTTTTTCTAAGATTCAACTCTTCAAAATATAGTGTTGTGTTGGTCTGAAAGCGTTCTTTTTAACAAAATTAATAAACCAACGTGCAAAATGAGCTAACTTTGTTTGCTAATGAACGTTTGTAAACGTTCTTTTTCTCTTGAAATTATTTATCCGATGTACAAAATGAACAAACTTTGTCTTCTAAACGGGTAACAATTTCGGCTGAGCCAGTACCAAGTCATTTTGTCGGCATTGTAATCTTCCTATTTCCTATTTTATACCTCAAAGTGTTTCAAGTACTGGCGCGGTCTTCATCATTTCCATCTATCCCAAACTGTTTGGGGCTATTTTCGAGCGCCAGTGACTGTTCCTTAACATTCTGCCATCATTCGGTTGACAGCACTCAAAGTTACCCTCGGTCCATTTGCTCGTCTAGCCAACTGTCATATTTGCTCACACGAAGTTCGACTCAAGTTAGTTGGCTTAAGAGCAAATTACCGAGAAAGTTTTGTTTGAACACCGCTGGCCTCGCGCTGTTCGAGCCTTTGCAGCTCTGGCGCCTTGATCTGCTCGAGATGAGACTTGAGTATAGTGCTGTGTGTCATCAGCTGTGTCTCGGTAGTTACCGCAGCTCTGGCGCCTTGATCTTGAAACTGATCTATCATTTTGTATTGGATTTGGTATTATTGTACGGGTACTGAAACACCGCATCTTTCTTCTGTTTCCTGAAATGAGCATTATTGAAGATGGAAAATATTCGTCTACTTCCGGCTTACATACTTTTGCATTTTTTTCTTTCTTGTTCGCTCGGCATTTCAGCAAGTTTCCTTTTGTTTCTACCTGCTATTAACACCGCAGTTGATTTCAAGTTCACAACATTATTGTTCGTGGGAAACACTCTGTGATTCTTTTGTATAGTTGACCATCCGGAATGGATATTAATGTCCTCTAGTGGAACGGTATGCTATGTAAAGCATTATATGATGAAGATATTCGGTACCAATGAAATATAACATTTCCGGTACTTCCCCAGCCGTTCCCTAATTAAGAAGCTCCGAGGAGAGAAGGATGGAGAGGGGAAGGGGCTGCAAAGTCCAAGTCAGCTGCCTTATTTGGTTGCCATGGCGACGCAATTGGCCCGAGAGCAGATCACAAAGCTGGCGTTCTGCTTCAGGTTCTTGGCGATGATCTGGTCTTATTAATACTGATCTGAGGAGTAGACTCGTGTCTGCCTTATTGTGACGTCGGTCTATTGGGACTTGGTGCACGTATTATAAAGGACTGATCTACTTAGGTATTTCTAAATGTTTCTTGTAATACTTTACCAATTTTGTTTTTATTTTATTTGTTTTTACGCGGGGTAACATGATTGCGCCATTTCAGTGCAGTGCTGGGCAGCTGTTAGCATTTCTTCGAAGTCTCGTGTGTGGCCGATCACGAGATCACTTGAGTTTCCTGTTGCATTCTGTTTTTGAATGAATGTAAAGGGTTCCCCGAAACTGATCGACGGAATTTGTCACAGATTCAGGCACGCTTATTTGCGTGTAATATTATTATGTTACTTCCATATGTCATTCATAAGTACTGTGAAAATATTAGATCATTATTATGTTATCACTGTCGTGTCCTTTTGTGTCGCTTTTGCTACCAGCCATTTTGCAGTTTTAAATATATTTGTCAGAGGTTTTGTAGTTGCTTTTGTGTAGATAACTTTATAATGACAAACATAGACTTGTTTTTGGTGACCTTTTCAAGAGTTTTATTTCCAAGAGAAAGTATAAAAACGAAGGTAACAGATCATAGTGTAAATAACTAATGGGCTTTTAAATTGAATTTCAGTTCATACCGACATTCTGAGCGCAGCGCGGAGTTTTAATTTCTCTTAAGAACTGCTATTTTTCGCATTTTTCGCTTTTATTTCAACCATCGAACTGCACAGTTCCGAGTGAAAGGCCATATATAGGACGCCTTCTTCTGAAGCGTGGAGGCTGTGACATGATTTCATCGCTCTTAACAGGTTCCCCGCGTATTGGGCCATGTGTGTACCAGTCGGTAAGTTGTTCATTCTGGTACCGGTGTTAAATGAACGACATTTCATCTGTATCGCGACCTCTTTGAAAAATAATTGTCATTCGAGGTGAAGTGTTATCGTGAAATTGCATTTTTCATATTTCCTACGAAGGATAAAAATTTATGCGAGCATTAAAAGTCGGTTTCCCAATTCTGCTACTTACGACCTAGTCAAACCAAACGTTGACAACCGCGGAAACGCGGCGAACTGGTAACACGTCGACTGCGATGGGTCAAACTGAAGTTCAATATTCGACTCAAATTTAAAGTCAAAAGTTGCCAACAAGTTTTTAAATGCCAAATTTAAACAGAGTCCAATAAACACCACTTGTTTTAAAAGATTGTTAACAATTTTCAAACGATCTATCGATGGGTCGTTTCATAGGTAACGTTAAAATATTCTATTTACCCGTCACTGCTCTCCTCAGCGTATGTGCGATTCGCAGCAAGAATTTCCTTAGATGATATTTGTTTATTTTTATTTTTTCATTGTTGATCGAGGCGTTAGTTGAGAAATTCGTCATGTTATAAATCCCATAATTGAGATTACTTATATTTAACGAAAAAAAATCCAATACATAGGGTTTGTCATTCGCTTATTCGTTGCTCGTCTACTGCAATTCACTTTAAATTTGTGATTCTCTAGCATTTATTCTATGTGTAACTGAACTAATCTAACTTAACTGCAAAAACACGAATTATTCCACTTCAACTTGATACGATGAAAATAATGAGATTAGTTCGCATACATTGGTAACGTTTTCACAATGGGGACGGTGTCATACACTAACCCATATAATTCTGCTATTCATTGTCATAATTTTCTTTTAACTATTTCACCAGTCTTGTGTACGATTAGGTTGAATATTACTGTATACTGTATATCTTCATAGGACGTTCTGACCAGAAGCCTTAGAAGTCGCTGGACTTATTCGGGCCCACAAGTAGCTACACATAAAAAGCCATCTATTCTAACAGCTTTCAGTTATGGTATTTTTGATGTATCACTAGTAAAAATGAATTGTGTAAGATGTCTATTTTCATCCACCATTGAAAAGGCGTGCTCTTCAAAATGCCAGCGTCAAATTTTATTTGTTATATTTATTGAAAATTAATTCCCGACCTATTACTAGACATAAGCAGCGCACTCCACCCGAACAATAGTTATTTCACGACACTAATAACTGTTCTCGTAAATTTATTTTTCTTTATACTTAAACCTGAACTCAAGATCGCGTTGTACTTTCATTGAATGCTAAACTTTTAAGAACGACCATTAACGCTCGATCCTTAGGTGGGATGACCGTGGTTAGCGTGACTAATTTTCGTTATCAAATGTTATCGCTGGAAGTAATTATTGGCTGGCCGCTCTGTAATGTGCCCGAGTGCGAAAACGAGCTCTAAGCACCGCTGATGACTGTGTTCCCGTCCTATTGCGTCCTGATCAATATTTCCTTGCTTCTTTCTGTGCCAATTGGGGCTGGCGGTCGTGCCGGCTTCGACTCTAATAATAATATTAATGAAATGCATTGCATGATTTTCTGCATGGCCTGATTATTATTAGCGCTCCTTCTTCCCTTTTGATGAGGCCGCCTCTATCACCATCACGTCGCCTTCTCCTTTACATCGACGTAATATTTTGGAGCTGAAGGCACCGCGCATAATTGCGGAACGCTGTGACGCCCACCGACACCAGACAGCCTTATGATCTAATGCCCCAATAATATTTTGCGGTGAACGTTTATCAGCTGCATTTGCTTTCGAAGTTACTCATATTTTTATTTCTAGTTTAGTGACTCAGGATTTTTTAAAGATTTCGTTCTGTAACTTCGTATTAGCGCATATATCTGTCTTCTCGCTCGTAAGCTTGCAGTTTTGGTGCGTGTGTTCGACATCTGCCTGCTTGGGTGTTTAAATGGAGTACATTTTACATTGACGCTAGTGCGGCGACGTTCTGAGCATGTCTGATGCTGAATGCCCTTAAATTTAATGTATGTTTGAAAATATCATTATGGTGAGTCTCTCCTCAATTTTAATGTATATCTTTCATTGTGAGCAGTCTAAATTACTTCGTTCTATTTCTTGTGTTTATTTATCATACGTCTGCAAGTAGGTTTCAATTTTGAATTGTTCTGTTTCTAAAAAGTAAGTTCGGATGCTCGTGACGACCACTAGAAAATATTTGTCTCGTTCGGTGCCGTTTCCGTTAAAAGCTCTAAGAAGATGGCGGCTTTTGCTCCAGCGCGCCTTTGCGAAACTCGATCTTTTGTTACCAAACCTGCTTGAGAGCTCTCAGACAGAGGTTTTCTGTTTATAACAGAAAATGCGTTACGATGTGGCGTTCCCATTTTATGCTATGTCGCCTTCACCGGGACTTTTGCACTCTGTTGTGGTGGGAAACATTTGGTCATGTTGCGTTGCAATGTCTCTTCGCTATACTAATGCTTTCGACGTCTGTATCCGGCATAGTCGTCGAGATGCTTTATCCGTGGCAGGCTTTACTCTAGTTTTTATTAACTTTGACGCTTCCGTTGTTGGCATCCAAGGTCTGGTTTCCTTAAGAGCTTCCTTGGATTTTTCAAATCCAAGTTTTACAAATATTAAATTTAGCTTGTACTCTCTTTAACACGAACACTATTGCGAGGGATGTCGTTTTTATGTTTGATCATTTCTGTGTGATTTATTAAATATCAAATGCTTTTAAGCGATGAGTTTGTTTATACATTTTATCTCCATTATTGCACTGAAACCCTTCAGAGGGACGCAACTATTGTATCTATGGGAATAAGCCCTCCAAAGGGGAAAATAGGAGGTCCCGAGCTAAGAGTCCAGGTAGGCATTCCTTTTGGATGAAATAGAGTAAGGTTTTTTGTTCTGAACGTTTTTTTTTCGGATCACTGCTGTTCGGTTTTTTTAACTGCTATTACTTTCTTCGTCAAGTTTTATGTATCTTCATAACTTCTTTCTCAACTTACTCTTTCTATGTCCTTTGTGCATAGATTCTGCATTCTCTTGAGTCCTCACCAAATGGTACCTTTCTTATTCTTCTCTTTGGGACGCCTTTATTGCAGTTAGAGATGCTTAGACTAAAATATCTAGTCTACAAAAAAGAAATTAGTTGAAATCAACATCAGCAACATTTCAATGCAACTCAAACAAATTGCGGTCATAAATAATGGTCAAGCTTCAGGTGTGCTATTAAGAACAAGAAAACAAGCAACAATCGTTCCGACTACGTATGGAATTCTGTAAGATCGAAGAGTGTAATAAAAGGGGTAAATAGTAGAAGACTATGGGCATGAGCCCAAAACGACATTCTTAGTTCCACGTGACGTGAGTGGCGCGATGTGTGCCTCGGTGGTTTGATTCAAAATTTAAATAGCCCATTTAGTGTAATGTATGCTTCCTTTGCTTCCTTTGCTTCCTTTAATGATAAGCTTAACTGCAAATAGTGCGCCCATGCCATCCAAAATGACGGTTGAAGTTCTGTCTTCTTGTGTCTCATTCAAGCGTATTGAACTTCCATCATTGAATATAGATTCTAGAGATATATAGTAAACCTATACTTGACCTCTGAATTTTTGAACAACTTATAGTTTGATAAATGAATCTTTGCTGCAAGCTTCTCTACCTCCTCTATTTTTTATACATTAACACTTTGACTGCGACCACTAAATATTAAGTTCAAAACCAAACTCAAATTTAATGTCAATTGTAGTAAGCTATTTAGAAAATACCAATCATGAACAGGATCGTGCCTTCATTTAGCTTTGCTTTAATATTTATGGAAATTGAGTTTGCGACAACTGGCCGCTCAGCAGCATTTTTAAAATTACCTCCGGGTACCACCGATGGCGCACGTCGCAGTCAAAGTGTTAATTCATAAAATGTCAACTGTGAGCAAAAATTTCGACTTGAAGTGAAGCTAAAATGAACTCCATAGTCATTAAGTGGTGTGGCGGTACTCACTTTGCAGTATGTGACGGACGTTCTTGAGACGATGAAGACGCAACTTATCGTGTCTATATTTCTAATTTATTTACACTAGGTTCCGCTAATTTCCGGGATTGCGACACTTGTAAACACAGCAAATGGACCTTGCAAGCAACCAACAAACTGCGTATTGGAGGCATAAAATGCGATTCGCAGTACCCCTAAAAAAAAGTTTAGTATTTTGTAACATTGTTTGCGTGTCGGAATTGTTTATTCTAGCGATTGAAAATGATTTTTACGATCGAAGCGTTCAGTTTTATAACATCATCTATCTTCATCCATTTAATGTCAGATTGTACTGCTTCAAAACAGCCTTTTTCTTCTTGCTATTCTAGGGTAAGATATTTTCTATTATCAGGACGTTTGGTTTGCTTTAAAAGTAGCCTTCTTTGGTGTGCTATTCTAGGGTAAGACGATTCTCAGTTATCGGGACGTTTGTTTTGCTTTAAAAGTAGCCTTCTTTGTTGTGCTATTCATGGGTAACATATTCTCTATTATCGGGACGTTTGTTTTGCTTTGAAAGTAGCCTTCTTTGTTATGCTATTCAGAGGTAACATATTCACTATTTTCGGGACGTTCGTTTTGCTTTAAAAGTAGCCTTCTTTGTTATGCTATTCAGAGGTAACATATTCACTATTATCGGGACGTTCGTTTTGCTTTAAAAGTAGCCTTCTTTGTTATGCTATTCAGAGGTAACATATTCACTGTTATCGGGACGTTCGTTTGGCTTTAAAAGTAGCCTTCTTTGTTGTGCTATTCTAGGGTAGGATGATTCTCAATTATCGGGCCGTTTGGTTTGTTTTAAAAGTAGCCTTCTTTGTTTTGCTATTCTAGGTTAAGATGTTCTCTATTATCAGGACGTTTGTTTTGTTCCAAAAAATTGCCTCAGTTGTCAGCGTGCTGATCTGCCTTCGCCGGCGGTGGTTACCGGCTCTGGCCTGCAAATTGGTCATCAGCGCGGTCGATTGTACGTCCATCGGCCCCCATAATTTGCCCTAAATGACACTTAATTGGGCTCTAAAATAGCGAAAACTATGGCTAATGTAAATGGAGACATATCCAGCTGCCATTTTCGAAGCTGCTTGATTTTTTTTCGCGAATAATTTGCTTGTTCAATGTTGTTAGATATATTTTTGGCTGGTTAAATTCATTTTCGCTTTAGCTAAATTCATCGTGCATTTGCTCCTCGCAGATTCTTTGATTTATTTACGGTTTTTTCACTGACAATATATCGTGAGCTGAGGCAATAGTATGCCTAATATGCGCCGTCTATTTACTCTGGCTGGAAGCCTGCCGAGGTTTGCAGATTCCCTTCGGATGGCAGTACTGACGGCTCTGCTGAATGCGTGTGTGATGGGAGACGACTGTATGTAAGTTTCTGCGTGTTTGCTGCAAATCTGTAATAACTTTTTCTTCGTTGCCTCGTGTTGAATTTCGATTGCTCCTTAAATATATGTGCATAAATGCAGCGCTTGAATTTGTATTGATGTAATGCATCGCGTGGCTTATTTAAGTTCTGAGAGAAGCCTTTACGTAGCGTTTTCCTAATGTAACATATGTATTCGAGTTTCAGGGCAACATACAAAAAAAAAAAAATTTTGTTCTACTTTTTTAGAATTTTTTGCGCTGGTACGTTACCACAATTGTAGTTTTGTGGATAAAGAAGCATGAGCCAGTTACTGCAGTTAAGGACGGACGACTCGCCTCTTCTAGGTGGTAACTCTCATTTCTCTGTGATGTGACCGACGTGAATGCCTGCTGTAGGTTTACTTTATTTGGGACGAGTGCGTTTGGCTAGAGGCCGCCGTAATGAACAGTTGTGTTAATCAAGTGATTAATTCCATTGCATTATTTATATGCAATGTGACTTATCATACTCGAGCATTATTTATAATAAACATAACTCCCTGATCTTTTGTTCTTTGAAATTTAGCATGTTTTGGGAGTCGAGTTCATGTATATCATAATAAATAGTGGATTAGTTCGGTTAAATATCTTATGGATTAATAAATAGCCAAGTATTATGTACGGCGAAAAGCGTGAAGAATCTTATAATGAGGCCAAAATTCGTGGAAGAATTTCTTAACAATAACATAATTTTTCTTATATTCATTATTAGCATCAATGGTGTATTTTGTAACTTGTAGCGCACCTAAGACTTCCCGATCACACTTCGATGCCTAATTGGCGATTTGAAGGCATGCCAAGTCGCTTTAACGAAGTCCATGGCACACATACTGACTTGTCGCATTAGATGTACGGGTCTTTTCATGGATGGTTTGGGTGTTTAGTTGCCTGGTGTTGACAGCTGATCCTTATCCTGAATTTATATTGACTCCAATGAGTCTTGCTCGCTCAAATTGCTCCTCTGACCAAACTGAGCGAAGGTTTCTGATGGTATTGCACGCCGGGCTTTTGACGGTGCCAGGCACGCACGTCTCGTCTTCACCCGAACTGTGACGCTCGCGACAGGATTTGTCACCGTCATTAGTTTCACTCTCGGAACGCAAGTTACGGAGAGAATAAATTTAAAAGTATTTCGCATTGATGTAAGGTCCGGTAGTCATCACACATGTTGTCAAGAGAATACATTATCTTGATATCATAAGTTATAAAGAAAATAAATTTGAAAGTATTTCGCCTTGATGTAAGTTCTGGGAGTTATCTCACAAGCTGTCAAGAGAATAAATTATCTTGATAACACAATTCATCAACAGAATATATTTGGTAAGTATTTCGGCTTGATGTATGTAAGTTCGGGGATAATTCATACGACTGCTAGTTGATGTCACCCATATTTCCTGTAGCTGTAATTGAAACAACTTACAGGAATACGTTTGTGTGGGCTGCTTTTGGACTTTCATTCTGTTAAAAGGGGTTGTTTTAAGTTCAGAAAAATATATTGTTTCATTTTTCTCGTGCTTCGATGCGTGTTATGCGTTGTAGACTATTGAACGCTGCAAAATAATTTTTCTTGATTACTAATTATTTTTCTCTCTCAATACACCTATTATAAGACGTTGCATGTTGCTTGAAAAACGCAGTTCTGCAATAAGCGCTCGCACTTATTCGTTCCCCGCGCATTGGGCCATGTGTGTGCCATTAGGTAAATTTAAATTGTTCACTCCCGTTATACGGGTATAAATGAATCAACGTTTCATCTGTTTCGCGACCTTATCGCACAATTGAATTTTCCATATTTGTTTGGAAGGATACAAATGAATTCGTGCAAAAAGTCAATTTTCTTATGGTGCTACTTACCTCACCAAGCGAACTGTTAACAACCGCGGAAACGCGGTGAACGTGTTAAGGGCGCAACAGCACGTCGACGTCGTGTTGAAAGCCGCGGCGTGGCAGTGCTTTGCACCTCAACATACGGTGCGGCATTGTGGCGGAGATCGGTCGTCCCTCACCGCAATAATTACCGATGCCGGTCGTGTCGCACTCCTGTCGATCTTGCGCCATCGGGTTTTCTTTGAGCCCTTATGGGGTGACCGCTTCTGGTGCCTCCTCTCCTCTGAACTGCGAGCTACGTTCATCATCTCCGTAAGACGAATCTTTCGCTTGGTGAAATTTGTGTGGCTAGCCCTTGTTATTCTGAACCTGTATCCATTCATAAAAATTGTTTGTGGTTTCAATCCAGTGTGTCGTAGTTTGTTATTCGTCAGTTGTATTACACAGCTTGACTCCTTTTTCTGAATTTATGTCGTTCCAGGTTTATTTTCATCTTAGGTGAGTTCTCTTTGTAACCAATGAAAAATATTGGCTGAAAGTATTTCGATCTGTTGAGGGAGTGAAAAATTTTCATGTGTTTTTCGTAAGCTAATTTTGATGCTATCCTCACTTACCCTGTTAAGATTCAATTTTAATGTTGCAGTCTCTGAAACTCTTCACTGCGGTTGATTAGTTGATAGGCCCTCTGTGTGTACCAGTCGCTGAGAAGTGATTAGGCTGCGCCGGTCATATTTTTTAGGGATTTTATTAGGGCGGTCGTTTGGTCTCAATGGGATTATCGAATTACATTTCTTATTTCAAGTTCGTACTTGGCGCGCAAAATATTTCGTATCTTTGCTGCGGTTATTTAGTGAAGCAACCACCTTTATGAAATTTGAATCGGTGTTCTCGTATGGTATAACTTGCGACCTCTCATATCGGCTTAAACTGGTCCATGAATTCTATAAACTTTTTATTATCTTGTGCAATGAAGTGTCGCGACTCTTTGATGGGTTGACACGAGCATGGCTGTAAAATGTTGTTCGCGCTAAATCAGCCGAGTGCTGTGCTCCGACTGAGCGGCCGGCTTGTTCCCCTTCAGAGCTCTCCCTCGAGTCCAGAATTCGATCTCTGGTTCTAGTTGAATGATCTGTACATGCAGATTGTTCGTGGAAGGAGAAAATATTTTGTGTTTATGCCCATAGATGACAGAATGTTTCAACTTCGGAAGTGGGAGCACTCGGTGCTTCTCCTTTTGAAAATATACTCCTTTCCTACTCCACGTGCTATTGTGATGCCAAAAATTGCCTTCTTGTCCTTTTTTCTTCTGTTAGGCATTTTCAATTCTTTCTCAATTGCATCCGGCAGTTTATCAGTGGCCCGTAAATCAGTTTTTTTTCTTAGACATATTTCATGAGTTGTATGAGGAAATCGAAGTATTATTCTTGTCACTGTCCTCTCTTACTATATATATATATATATATATATATATATATATATATATATTACATCATTATTATGAAGCCCTGTCTTCTACTCTGTCCTCTGTTTCTCTATTAACTTGATTTTTCTCGTGAAGCCGAAGCGGTCGTAAGTCATAATCGTATTCTCGCTTACGATGCTTTTTTGTTGTCGGAATTTGAGTAAATTAGTTTGTGTTACTGGAGTTTCTCAATATTTTTTCGGTCGCAGTGACGAACCATTCGCTTGCATTCGTTCTCGTGGACCACCATGTGTCCCTCAGGGACCGAACATCACACGTCGTAGAGCGGGCCGTTTTATTGTACATTCCCACAATGTTGCCGGGTGCAAATCCCATGGCAAATGTTCTATCCTTGATGGCTTGCCTGGGGCTGCCCCTCGGGGTAATCTTGTCACAACCATTCCCAATTATACTAATGATTGGAATTGGATTAGCTTTCTTTGGTGAGGAGGGCGCGCTCGCTTTTCAAAGTCAATGTGCCTTAGCGTAATGCTGTCGATCTCATTTCCTGAGAGCTGATTGGAAGATCTCGAACCCAGCAAGGAACTCTCACTTTGACGGTCCTCATTTTGTGAACTAGACCTTGCCATTGTGAACTGCAGTCAGCAATCATCTGCCTTTGTTGCACAGCTAGTCTACTTGTACACAGGTGATCTTTCCTGGAGATGGTAAGTCTGTGACTTCCGTACAGTAGCTCCATGGTTACATCTGCCCACCTAGTGATTGGGAATGACTTTGTAATTGATGTGTACCTTCCCCTCAGGGTGATACATCTATTGTATCGATGGGAATTAGCGCTTCCAGAGGGAAAATATAAGGTCCCGAGCTGAAAGCTAGGTAGGCTTTCTTTTTGTTGTAATGAAAGGTTATATTTTGTTAGGGGCCATCTTTTTCAGTGCACTGCTTTCCTGTTTTTCTGCACCTACTACTTTCTTCTTAAACTTTTATCTTGTTTACTAACCTTCTTTCTTAACTTACTGTTTCTACGTACGTAAGATCCTGCGCGGACACACCTTGTGAATAGATTCCGTTTTCCCTTAATTTTATACTAAAAGGTGGTTTCATTCTTCCTCTCTTCGGACATTTTCGTTGTGGCAAGGGAGGCTAAAACTAACTTTTCATTGAGTCAATGTAGGTGTACCTTTCTTCGCCACATTATAATTTCTTTTCCCCATGTGATGCTTCCTTATCAGAAATTGAACTTGTATTAATCAGTTTCCTTGCAAGCAAACACGAGGAGTTTCTGCATTGTAGAGTAGTATTTTTTTTTCACGGTCGATCGCAATTATCTGATGGATTTTTGTACTCCCAAATGTAATGAAATTCTAATTCCGTCCTGATACTGCCACTGAAAAGTATTGGAATCGTTATTTTCGATGACGAAATTGCAGCAGTTTTTGAGCCTGCCTTTCCAATTTACTTGCTATAATTTGCAGCCAAGCCTCAGGCTGACGGCCTGCAGGTGTCCTGCAATAGGGGCGGGTGGCAGGCGCGATTATGTAATGCGTGGACTTCTCACTGACATCTACACACTGATTTGAGTTCGCAATTCGCGTGGCGTTCCCAGGAAGAACATGTGCGATGAAGGCTAAAGGTTAGATAGGATTTCCTTTTGTTGAAGTAGAATAGATTTATTTTTGTGATGGGCTTTTTTTTGGTTCAATACTGGCCTATTTTTTAGCGTTTGCTGCTGTCTTCAACTTTTATCGTGTTTCTTTAACTTCTTTCTCAACATATTGTTTCTGTGCGGTGGGGACCTTGTGTTGGAACTTGATTTTAGCTTGAAATACCAATTCTCTGTAATCTACATTAAATGGTGCCTTCTTTTTCTCTTTAGGAATCTTTTGTTGTGTCTAGGAGGCTTACACGAACTTATCTATTCATGTCAAATTGTGTAGCGTTAAGCCGGTAAATCTGAGCACTAATATTTTGTCTGTATAGCACCATCTTTATATTTAGCTGCGTGTATTATATTTATATAACGGTGAACTTCAGGTGCAAAAAATAGCTAAATAATTTTGTACTGGCGACGTGAAACGATCTCAACAGGAAATAAGGTACATATTTTTGTTTTATGCAGGTGTTGAATAGTTATTTTAATTCCGGTTTCAACCGAAATTTTAGAAAGATCTATTTTCCCAAAATACTTTAGAGTCATCTTGGTTTTTGCAAGCTTATCAGTATTACCTTGGATTTTCTGGGCCTATATGTATAGTTTGCTTTGAAAAATATGAAGATTTTCTTTTTCATTCAATATTAATTACTTAACATACATAAGCAATAGAGATTTAGATCATTCGTGCCGAGTTTGCATCTTTATTTTTCTTGCTTTTTTCGCCATTTTTTGTGTTTTTTCTTCGGCTTTGTTTCTAATTTGCTGTTTCTATGATCAGGATATCCTATGTGAGAAGATATACTATTTCCGTTTTCTACAGTAAATACTTAATGATAGCTTCTTTTTGCTCAGTTGATGTCCCTTTTTTGTGACTAGGGAGTCTTAAACTAAGGAAATATAACAATAATTTAGCAGTAGTATAAGAATAATAATTACAGTAATACTGTTTAAGGTTTGGTTAATTGTGATGCACGGCTTGTCAACGATCGATCGCTATACGGTCGCACCACAGTAATTGCATTAGCCATGACTGTATTGAATTCGAACTCGTGTGTTGAGTAGAATTATTTCTCTATAATGCGCTTGGTTTCTCACACTCTAGAGGTGCGATCATGGAAATGAATTTAATATTTTATTTATGGAAAGTAAGTGTAAAAAAGGTTGGAGATTATTCCATGCACGAATATAAGTGTTGATTGTATTGAATAGATAGCTAAACAAATATAGATCAATGTAACTAAATGTTCACAAAGTTTACATTCTCGACATACATTGCTTGTGATAACTGCTTGAACATCTATTCGTGGACATGCATGCTTTTTGTTATTATCGGCGGCATAGGAAAAATGCTCAGAAACAGATGCCTGCTGGAGTGAAATTTATGGTATGATTTCTGCTCTTAAATATTATTGTACGGTACTTTTGAGGAACTGATGCGGAATACAAGCTCAAAGTCTCTTGAACTTACTTTTTAAAATTGATTTAACCAAAATTGCGTTATGAATTGAATATTAACACGTTAGTTGCGATGGGTTACGCTGAAGTTCAATATTCAACTTAAATTTAAAGGCAAATGTGATGAGCAAATTTTTAAATATCAAACATTAACTGGGCCTGTAAAATGCCATTAATTTAGAGAGGTTGTTTGAATTTTTCAAAACGACCCATCGATGGGTGGTTTCGCAGCAGGAAAAACCTTACTACGACCCACCGGTGGGTCATACCGCAATGAATGTGTTAATGTACCACTTGAACGACTCAATAAAAGTACGTGAAACGTCAATGAACAAAGATGTTTCGCCAGAAACCTCTGTGGACTCCTACAAACGTCTCCCAGCTGTTATACGTTTTGTCGTATCAACAAGGAAATAGTTATGAATAATTTGCTGTAAAGGGGGGCGGATAACCTCCTTTCAGACGAACTAAGGCCACGTACTGTTCCTCGTCCGCCCTCGTAGCCTCTAGACCATAACCCGAGAAAAGTGGCCAGCTCTGAGCAATTTCAGGCTGGATTTTCTCCCGATTTTCTTGAGTCCGCGTGATGGAGTAACCAATCTGGAGAGTTGCTCCTGAAAATATTCTGCTTTGCAATCTCCTGGGTACGAAGTTTCATTGCTCTTTTAGTGATTTTCGCGCATGTTCTCAGGATCAAGACTTTTTTGAGTTCCGGTGCTCCTGCGGGGTAAAAAGCTCGTCCTAGCTCCTTTATCATGTCATGAAACAAAATATATGACGAAGCGTTTAATATCACACCTCAATTTTTCTGGCTAAGTGGCCTGTTTTTGAGTTTTCCGTCGTTACATGCAAGCTACCCGAGAATCACGCTAACTATTTACATTTCACTTTGAGAAACCAATCTGCGCTCAAGTTTTTATCTTATCCAATTATTCTACCAACATTGATTTCGGCGAAGTTTGAAAATGAAAAATCTACGTCATAAAGTATAGAAAAAAATGGTAATGTTTTTGGAAAAATATCACTTGCAGGAGTGCTTAACACTGTGGAACTATGGCGGCCTGGAAACGTAAATCCGTCTAGGTTTCATGCAAATCTTTATCTGGATATCATCGCATTCTTGTGTTCAGTGTTCCTTTCACTAAATGCTATGATTGAGTGCTTTTCGAGACATGTTTCTAAAATTTTAATAAACCTCTTTTCTTTTCAGGTTGGTTGTCAATGCAGTTACCCCGAGAATTGCCACTGGCCTGCGCGATTGTGAGTTATCCTTAGGTATTCAACTGTCTAGATTTCGCTGTCCAGTGTCAAGTATCGCCACATTCTCATTTTTGTTTTGGGGAAAATGTTGTTTAGTATGATCAGTAGTCAGTCTTTTTTTGATAAATCTGCTAAAATTCAAGTCAAAACTTCATTCAAACCTAACACGTGTCCTCATTGTATGGGCTTCATTACATGGCAACTTTGTAAATTCATCCGTTTCAAATTTTTAAGTCCACTTACACTTTATTTTCTATTTCTTTGTTCAATTCGGCATAAAAGGTTCTTTGTGTACAAAATCATTTTTCCAATTATTTGTCGCGCACTTCTTCGCTTATTCTGTTTCCTTGGACTATTTTCTTGGTGATCTAGCGTAGATTACACTCTGCCATGGACTCCTACATCATTTATCACGTTGTGTTGCGCCTGATTTTATTCCCTGGTCGCGCTCCCGCACACCTCTGCGCCGCTCCCATACGGTGCCGCCGCCGTTTGCAGCGATGAAGGCCGCTCGACGGCCGCTGTTTGAGTGCAGTTTGCATTGACGTTTTCGCTCTCTGACTTGCCCTACGCTCGATTTTATGAGTGATCGGATACCGTTTGTTGCAGTGCGTACTGCTCTAGCTCCCGCTCTTGTTGCTCTTCTTACTCGTGCTGTTGAAGTTATTCTGTTATTGATGCTACTCAACCCTCAGGGAAGCATGACTAGTGTATCGAAGGAAATTTGCGAACTCTTGGGGAGGATTTCAGGTCCTGAGCTAGAAGTTAGGTGAACCTTCCTTTTGCTGAAATAATTTTTTTTTGTTTGGAAGCAAGCCATCTTTTTTTCGGCTCACTGCTGACCCTTTTTCAGCACCACTTCCATGTTCAACTTTTATTTTCTTTCAATTTCGATATTTCTTTACACAGGGTTTGGGGACCCACCTTGTACAAAGATTTTTAGGCCCTATAATTCCATATCAAATGAAACATTTTCCCAATATTTCTTTTGAACACGTTTCTTGTTATTAAAGAAGCTTAAATTAACAATCTAAACTGGGGCTAAGCTTATTGCTGCTCTGACTCATGTAGTTGAAATTTTCATTTTAGGTGTTCTTGTTGCGACTGTTTTTTCAAATTCTCCAAATTCTCCTCTCACTACTTCTGATGCTCTTCATGTTCCTATTATTGCCCCTACGATCGCCGCTTCTGCGTCTTGCTGTTTTTTGTGGGCATTTTTACTGTTGACCTCAGCTGTTGCTGCTATTGCCGCTGAAGTTGCTGTTGCAGCTGCAGTGAACGAGCCGTTACGGTTGCAGCCGCTGCAGAAGCTACTTGATTGCATTATTTCCGGTGCTGCTGCAAAATTGGCTGTTAAATCGGACTGGCAAATTTTCTCTGCCTCGACGACGCCGACCGATCTGGGCTCGCATCTAGGAATGAGGGGAACCTAAGATTCCAGCTCTATATTCTTTTGCATGGGCGTGTTGAAGAATTTCTGCTTAATTTATTATGAAATTGTATGCTCTTGTTTCGTTACCTAATTAAATATTGTTTTGCAATGTATGATTTATACTGTGCTGGATGCGTGCATTTATGTGTAGGCGGTTGGTTACTGTTCTGGGGTACATAATTCTCATTCTCTGTCGAAGGAGATGTGCTAATGGCAAAGCAGATGTTGGTACTCGCAGTGAAGAATTCTCTGTTAGTACCGTACATCTGTGCTCCATTGAGCTCTCGTGTTTCATCCATACGGCCCTCAACGGCCTAATTTCGGCTTTTGTTTCTTCTGCCATTTGGAGTTGCCATAGGAAAGCTTTGTGCCTGTTAAATTCTTAGGAAAGAGAGTGATCCAGTTGAGGATTTTCTTGGAGTCTTTTTCCGTGGTCCCTTGCTGAAGCCGCATTTGAAGCTATTTCATTTCGAATTGATGCTCATAATCTGGTCTGTTGAAGACACGGAAAATTAAACAATATTCTTGTTAGCTCGATCTAATAGCGTGTCTTTAAGAACGTCGATTCTTCGCAACATATTTCGTGCGTCTGGCCAATGTGCCGAAACGCGCTTCTTTTAATTGTATCGGACCAACTGTTGCTTTCCCGCGCCCAATCCTGCCTCCTCCCTCGCTACTCGCACAAATGGAGACCGCGATTGTAGTTTCTATGATGTCCCTCGTGTTATGCTAGAAGAATTGTTCGGTAATGGCAACCGGCATTGTTTTTCGGCTCTTCCACTCGGCGAAATTTAACGTATTCTTCGGCTGAATTCTGCTCCATTTAAGGGATTTTTTTTCGTTAAGCTTCGTTCCTTGCATTAGATGTTTCTCATATTGTTTGTGGTTGGCGTACAAGTGTAAAATTTCGCAATTTACTAGATAGCCTTTTTTCACTATATTTGCGTCTTTGTCTCATGTAAATAGAATGATTAATCTAATACGCACGTACGTGTAATATTGCTCATAAATATGTTATTGAAAATGGATTTCGGGTAAACTCCCCCTCAGTAGCTATTGCTATTTATTGTTGAAGAGATACGCCAAAATTTATTCAAAGATATCGTGTGATATGTTTGTTACGGTGCTAACTTAGACCTAAACAAACATATTTAAGCAAACGAGTCCCTCGTGCCTTTTGTTCCATGAAAATAGTCGCGTGACCGCGAGACCAACAGCGCGCGAGTGCCTGACAGATCATCTGGGTAGCTCTGAAACAGATATTCCGAACTTTAGTAGATCTCAAAAGTGACATTTCATGGTTGACCCTCAAGTTTGAGCTTAAAGTTTTCCAGTAGCAAGAGCACGCTTGTAAAAACCCTTTCTATTAAATCATTTAGATTGTAATTTCTCTAAATCCAACTAGAAATATTGTCATTGATTTGGAGATCATTAAGGGTTGGACTCAAACCATATTGGTTGCGACCCTTGCATGTCCCGCTGATCAGGAAGCGTGGCCACGTGGCGGTGTGTGCACAGTAGCCCTCGTGGCGCGGAGCAGCTCCCTCCCTCCGCGTGCCCGACACCCTGCGAGGGAGTGGGAGTGGCTCCGGCTGCGCCGCGTCAACCAAATGCCAAGTTCTCAGGACCTCTCACGGGCCCTCGTGTCCCCTTCACGTGTTGGTGTACTGGCGTCGCTATCCACTTCATGTCGATACCATTCTGCCTTCACGTCCTTGGCGTTTGGGGAATCCACTTCATGTCGTTACCATTTTGCCCTCACGTTCTTGTCATTTGGTGAACCCACTTCATGTCGTTACCATTTTGCCCTCACGTTCTTGTCATTTGGTGAACCCACTTCATGTCGTTACCATTTTGCCCTCACGTTCTTGTCATTTGGTGAACCCACTTCATGTCGTTACCATTTTGCCCTCACGTTCTTGTCATTTGGTGAACCCACTTCATGTCGTTACCATTTTGCCCTCACGTTCTTGTCATTTGGTGTATCCACTTCATGTCGTTACCATGTGAACTATAGCCACTGTGCGCTGCTATACTCATCGTTGCCGTTTGCGTCATGGCTTCTGTCTTCGCATTGTTATCAGTTGGGCTGCGGACTCCAAACCCATATCGTTTTTATTTTGTGCAGGGACTTTGGTTCGTTTGCACCTCGCTTTCTGGAGTACTGAGTTCTTAAAAATGTCTATCTGCTGCTGCTAATGTCTATGTTTCGAGTAGTACTTTATATGTCAATATAACGTGTGCGATTAAAATTAAAAAAATTTTACGTTGTATACATAATTTTATTAGTTTTATATCGTACTTGAGGATGGCATTTTACCATCTCACTTTTTGATGCATACCTTATTTGATTAAATTCTTGCGTTATTACTCAGTAACTCTTTGTGACACGAGGCAGCGAGAACACAAGCGGGCAGTTGAATTTCGATTTTTCGATACAGCGTACAATAAATGACAGATTTTGGCGTTGAACGAGCATTTTAGTGTTTGCATTGCCAACTGCTTACGGCGCTGGTAAGTTGAACTGTGTTGTATGTTTAATATCTACAATTTATTAGTTTAATGTGTAAATTCTAATGTAACTAAAATTGATGTTAGGTATTCGGAAGCATTAAGGTAGCCATGTTGATTAATTAATGCACATTTTCTCGAATGCTTGTCATGCCATTGAAAAATACCAAACTTTAGCATACTTGGGGGACATAAAAAACGCAAAAAATGTCCAAAGCCCGTTTCTGAGACAGGCTGCAAGACCGTTAGATCCGAGCTTGCTATCTGAAGTTGCTGAAGGTGCTGGCTGCTAGGAGACAAGAGACCAGGGTGAGGCTGGGTGCCTCGCCCTGTAGAAAGGATTATTTGGCTAAAATTAAAAGTCGCTTCCGTTTTGGATATTGTGGTACGTGAATGACTGGTGCAGTAAAATGTGATGCTTACGTGAAGCTACTTATTTTTTAAGTTGTTCGTGTTTGAAGTGTAGAAAGTTACATGAATGTGAAATCTTAAAATTGGAAAGGAGAAACGCTGCTCAACGAGTTTGCGAGTCATTTTGTTATTAGAATTTTTTTGAACCATCAGTCTTGAAATTGAGTTAGAAATGTCAAATCTTGGGTTTGAATGTTAAAGTTAGGTACTTTGAATTATCAATCATTAGAGACAAATTATGTTGATGCATATTTATGTGAATGTCTGCTGCATGTGCGTTATAAACTTGAGGATGCCCAATTTTAAAGGTCTTACGATGAAGTCTAAGCTTCTACTTTTGTCAGGCTACTTCTGCTCTGAGACTCGAGATGTCGCGCTTTTTAGTGAAATTTGTACGGGTTTATCGTCAAATTTGTTCTGGTTTATCGTCAAATTTGTTCTGGTTTATCGTCAAATTTGTTCTGGTTCATCGTCAAATTTGTTCTGGTTTATCGTCAAATTTGTTCTGGTTTATCGTCAAATTTGTTCTGGTTTATCGTCAAATTTGTTCTGGTTCATCGTCAAATTTGTTCTGGTTTATCGTCAAATTTGTTCTGGTTTATCGTCAAATTTGTTCTGGTTCATCGTCAAATTTGTGCGGGTTTATCGTCAAATTTGTGCGGGTTTATCGTCAAATTTGTGCGGGTTTATCGTCAAATTTGTGCGGGTTTATCGTCAAATTTGTGCGGGTTTATCGTTTTGGTATCGTGGCGATACCAAAACTGAGTGGTACGAATATTTGTACAGGAAATTCTCAAGATTTCCACTTTAAAAAGTTTTGAGTCGATGTTAATTTTTGACGATGGGCCCTTGCTGTCAACTCTTGCTGGCCATATCGCATCTTAATTCAAATCTCAAAGTTTGACGCGAAATTACCAGCTGGATGTTCAGACGTAGCCATTTTGATTATGGTTCTCGGTCTTCATGCACGCAAGTGAACTGGCTTATAATCTTGCAAAATAACTGGATAAACATTCGTGCTACAACATACTCAGTTTGTGGTATCGACTAGATCATACAGGGAAAAAGTACTTTAGCTGTACAATACCAGTTACACTAATGAACTTTAATTTAAAGTTAAAAAGTTGAAAAAGTAAAGTTAAAATTTTCTGACCAGACGTACATATATTATTTAAATTAAATAATATATGTACGTCTGGTCAGAAAATTTTAACCAAGGCGCAATTGTACGCAACACACTGAATTTAAATGATATTTTCCCTCTCCGGTTTTGATTTTTTTCAGAAAACGCTGCTCTTTGCAGACTCGCCTCTGCCTTATTCTCATGTGTTTGTTTTGCGCGTTATGGTTGAACTCCTTTTGTGATTGTTAAAATGGGGCTCCTTAATATTCTAATGTTCTGACGTTTAAAAAAAGCCAAGGTTATTGCACAAAATTAATGAAATGAATTTTTTTATAAAAGCTTCGCTTCTGATAATGTAACTTACAAATTTTACGTTCATTTTTGGTATCATATATACTGAGAAGCGTTAAGAACTAACCCTTGCACAGAAGAGTTCCGATATTTTTGTGTTAATGCTGTGCGCAAAAGCTTGCGCGGGATGTTGCAGATTTTTGGGTTTTTGTGTTTCATTAGAACCTCAGCGTGCGTTTGTGTTCACCTGAGGCTAATGAATTGACGAGTCTTTGCCGTCAGTTTTTGTTTTTGTCGCATAAAATATCTGCTGTTCGCCAACGCTTTCCAGTGAGTATTCAGATTTAGTTTCCACGAGTTGAGAGGGGATTTTCAGTATTTATTCTTCATGCAACTTAGAAAGAGAATGGTTGAATCAACGTTGGATTCATGACGTTTAATTTTACTGTAAAGCGGCCGCACTGAAAGCGTTCATCGTTATGCTCTCTGTGCGCAGGGCTCTCCAAGGAAATAAACTAATTGCCATTGTGCCTTCTTCCGACGCAACGGAAGCGCATTTCAGTGTTTCCTGTCGTGCGAGCAAGTGTATCAAGTGCTTTCTTTTCCCTCGGAGATTCAAGGGGAAATTTAAATTTTCTTTTTCATGAAATTCACTTCTAATCTCGGTTCATTTCCAAGCTAAGTTTACTAATTAAAATCGCCAGTTTTTATTCTAGTGAAAGGATTTCTGGTCATTTTTGCGAGTGCATGTCAGAATCGAGTCAGTTTTCACAGGAACGCTTTGACAGTTCCCCGAGGGGAAAAAGCTCAGTTATATCTAACGCGTTTTTGATGGTGAGCTTCAAATGTAATCTCTCATCTCATTCCCGAGCGAGTTCACATTTTTGTCGTTTAATAGCTTTGATCAAGTCTTCGTAATACCCTATGAGACTTTAATTTCGTTTCAATCCTACCTCTCTCTGCACGCCGAGTGCGTTAGATCGGCTCAGGCAAATATCCCTGTTTTTACTTACATTTCAAATTCTATCTTAAATCAGATTGTGTTTATGTTCATCAATGGTTTTGTAAGAGCGGGAGCTCGCGCAGCGTAAGAGCTTAAATTTGTCTCGCTTTAGTCATAGTGAGGATTTTTGACTGCTGTCAATCGGTTTCGAAGGCTTCTGTTCTTTACTTCTTGTTTTCTATTGGGCAATTTACTCGTCTGTTTATTTATATACCTGCACTCGTACTTCGTTTTTTCACGAGCACTTAGTTATCGAATGTTTAAAGATTCAACGGTTCCCGAGATTCCTTAGGTGAATGCCAGATATGTTATCGGAACTGGAATTTCTGAGAGTTGAGGGTTCCATCCCGATGTCATGTCCAGGCGTATTAAGTGAATGACACCCATACATGTTAGTACCAAAGTAGAAATTGACTCTTGTAAGACGTTGAAAAGTTTCTTATTTAAGAACGCCTGTCAGGGATCGTGGAATTGGTAAGGGGTTTAGGTTAGTCAGTTTGTCTATCCTATTCTATCGGGAGAGTCGCCTGTTCCTTTTACTTTTTGTGCCCATTTTTTTCTTCCAATTTTCACGCCTTTTACCATTTGTGCCCATTTTTTTCTTCCAATTTTCACGCCTTTTACCATTTGTGCCCATTTTTTTCTTCCAATTTTCACCATTTACCTTTTGTGCCCATTTTTTTCTTCCAATTTTCATGCCTTTTACCATTTGTGCCCATTTTTTTCTTCCAATTTTCACGCCATTTACCTTTTGTGCCCATTTTTTTCTTTCAATTTTCATGCCTTTTACCATTTGTGCCCATTTTTTTCTTCCAATTTTCACGCCTTTTACCATTTGTGCCCATTTTTTTCTTCCAATTTTCACGCCATTTACCTTTTGTGCCCATTTTTTTCTTCCAATTTTCATGCCTTTTACCATTTGTGCCCATTTTTTTCTTCCAATTTTCACGCCATTTACCTTTTGTGCCCATTTTTTTCTTCCAATTTTCATGCCTTTTACCATTTGTGCCCATTTTTTTCTTCCAATTTTCATGCCTTTTACCATTTGTGCCCATTTTTTTCTTCCAATTTTCACGCCATTTACCTTTTGTGCCCATTTTTTTCTTTCAATTTTCACGCCATTTACCTTTTGTGCCCATTTTTTTCTTTCAATTTTCACGCCATTTACCTTTTGTGCCCATTTTTTTCTTTCAATTTTCACGCCATTTACCTTTTGTGCCCATTTTTTTCTTCCAATTTTCACGCCATTTACCTTTTGTGCCCATTTTTTTCTTCCA
The DNA here is from genome assembly GCA_030386875.1 of Morinoia aosen. Taxonomy (NCBI): domain Eukaryota; kingdom Metazoa; phylum Arthropoda; class Malacostraca; order Amphipoda; family Talitridae; genus Morinoia; species Morinoia aosen. Next base: position 11,573,228 of record CM059562.1, read on the forward strand.
ATTTTCACGCCTCCTTCACTCTCTCGCCGTTGTCTCTTCATCGTCTTCCTTCTAAACTTGCTGTTTTTACGCGCAGAGTATCATGCGTGGCAACTCACTTTGTGCATAGATTGCCCAGTTTCTACAGTCGATACTAAATGGACTCTTCTCATTGCTCTTTCGAAATTGCCCGTTTTCGAAACTAACTACTCATAATTTTTCAATAACGAATGACAAACACTGCCGCCTCCGTGTCTGCAGATTAACGCTTTTAGAACCCGATGCTACTGATCTCGAAGCCTCAGAGGTGTAGTATTGTTTTTGCATCGTCGAAGGTAAAAATACTATTTCTCGTTCCAGCAAGAATGAAAAAGTTCGATATGAACTTAGGGTCAGCAGTGCGATGAAGGCAGCATTGTACGTGCGTAAGTGATACTGTGTAGGATTATTCTCCATTTTGTGGGTAGCAGCGGCTGCAACGTGTTGTGATTCAGGTTGCCTCTTTGATGACGCCTAGACTAACATGTTTCCCGTCAACTCTGTAAGTACTACTTAAAAGTTAACTTTTTATCATGGTCTGTGTTAAGAACTGAGAAGGTAGTTCATCACTTAGAACAATACTGAACCCATGTGAACTGACTAGTGTCACGAGAAGAAGGTCTTAACTGGATTAAGGGAGCCATACGCCCTACTACACTCGCGTTGGTCTCGCCTGTCTTTGCAACAAATCTAGCTCCGAGTGCTGTGTAAAACGAATACTATCTCTTTGGAACCGGGGGTTCGCTGCCCTTATGTTGGAGAGCTACTTGCCTCAGCTGCGTGCGATGGACCCGAGAGAAATCCTGAATTATTGTGTTGTTTTTCATGCCAAATAATTGATTACAGTTTTCCCCGTTTCCTTGCTCTTGTATTTGTCGGTTATCGCGCCGTCCACAAGTTTTCATTTTGTTGCTTGACTGACCGAAATCATACTTCAAATCTGAGGAGTTTTTTTAGAAAAATCGGGTGAGAATTAACGCTGGTGACTTTATGATCGATGGTCTGGAAGATCGATGTATAGGTTGTTTTACAACTTAATAACTCGTAAAGCCTGCTGATTGTGCTTTGAAACTGAACATGGAGCTGGCTACGACTGCCGCATGCACGCTAGCTGCAGCTATGCATGAAGCGGCCGCGTGAGGGTGAGCAATTTTGCTGTCGAATCTTTTATTGCACGCTCAAGTCGTGCATTTTAGCAGCCCTGATGCTTTCTCCAGACACCTAAGCGCTGGTTTTTGCGGTGCTCCTATCTGCGAGCAAGATAAGTTCCTGACCCTACCTACCTGACTACCCTGTTCAACTGGTTTTATGGAGACTTTTTCCTCGCTAAAAGACCGCATTTTAAGAGCAAACGCAAGTGTCTCTCTGTGTGGCAGAGTCCTGAGGAGTATCGCTTCTGCTCTAAAAAACTCGCACCCAGATACACTTCTTACGAGGAACTAGTCTTCTCTATTTGATTGATGCCCTCTCGTTTATCTCAACTATGATTTATTGAAGAAATTGGAAAATTATGTCGTCATCTTAGAAAAATTCCTTCGGGCTCATTCTCGAACTCACCTTGTCACCGAGACGTTAGATACGAGAGGTGAGCTGACTAATTATAATCATTAACGAATTGTAACGAAGCTTCATTTGAGGATTCTCCATAGCCCGTAATTTTGAATGAATTTTCAGGGCATCGTAAATACGATTGCAGATCACGCGTCAAGTAACCAGTGGACAGTTTCTTCAGGACCCAACACTTTAGAAGTCATCTTTATCGCGGACGGTTTTGTTTTATCCAGCACTGCTGCTCGTTAAGCCTGCACATATCTGGTTAGCTGACCAGCGCACCGTCCTACATTGTTTGTTGCAGTTCTGCATTCGAAATGAGCCTCCCAATCTCTGGGGCGCAGGTATCTTTTGAAGCGAGCCTCGCTGATAAGGTTGTAGGCTTAGGTTGTTTGCTGCTAAGAGATCCGTTACGCTTGCCGGATCCATGCCCGAACGTGTTTCTTGTTCTTAGAGCTTCTCTTTATTTTACTTCTGACTGCACTTTTCTATTGATTTGTCTTTTCTTTGAGGAAACAGAGGCGGTTGTTGAAACAAATAGCGATCAGGTGTATTAAAGAGAACATGAAGTGACAACATCTTGTTATTTTCAGAGTAATCTGTGTTTTTGCTGCGACGTTGTAGCAGGGCTCGTGTCTTATGTAAACATCGATTTGGAGTGTTTATGGGGCGATCGCGTCACATCTTTCAGAGTTTTCATGTCGTCGTGTTTTATTATTTTTTCGTGTTGATGGTAAGCTCATCATAAGATAAGAATTCTTGATTGCTTAGTCGTATAAATGTCAGGTTTACCTACAGCCATGATTTTGAGCGAAAGCACGGAGCAGCTTCTTCGTGCTAGCTGGTGACAGCAACTTTTTCTCTTTGCCATACTATTTCTTGTAGGTCTTTCTTTTTCGCTCATTATGTTGTACCATATTTTCTAAACAACAGTATTTTTTTGTTAATGCAGAGCTCGTGTCTCATCATTTCCTCATTTTTGATGGGATGTGCGGAGTTTTATGGTTAGGACATTTTATTAAAATTCTCTAATGTTTTATCTCTGGCTTCTAATTGATGAAGTAATTGTTCCTACCGATAGGGTCTTCATAGTCCTAAAATTTAAATTTAAGTTGTCCGTTGGCCGGTATCAATGATAAAGCATTTCTCACAATATTCTTCATCGTTGTGCAATGTTGGTGTCGAGTTTCTCTAATTTCAGGTCGTAGAAGATGCCAGTGTCCGCCATGTGCTACTCATCCCATCTAGTCTGCTGGTCCGGGCGATAACACGTTCCCGATATTCGCTCTCCATCCTCTCATTTCCGTGTTATCTGGGCTTCTCCTACCCTCAATACTCAGTTTTGTAGGTCTCCCTGTGCTGTCAACGCAGCCGTATTGCCTCTCGTTTCTGTTATTTATTCTCGTCTTACAAATTTTGCGCTTTCTCTCTGGTTTTATCTTACTCTCCTGTCACTAATCGGGTTTACTTCAAGCTGTTCTTCGGCGTCACGCCTTCAAGAAACTCAGATTTTCTCTTTTACGCCTGATCTGTCATTTTCTCACATCTCACTGCTCCAGGATATTCTGTCCGTCGTATCCACATAAACCTGCAATTCTTTTATTCCATCCTTCAGCTCCGGTGAATTGTCTCACTCCGTCCTCCAAGTCGCTGCATTTTCTCCCCAGTCACGGCGGTTGACCGACTCCCGCCACCAGGAAAGCGAAACGTATTAGAAAATAAAACTCAGATCGACCGCGACGATATTGCGGAATCTTGGCGACGGACGGAAATAACTTTGCTCATTAGAGGAATCAATTGAGAGCCAAAGAGCTGTCGATTACAAAAGTTTTGCAGCCGCTGATTGTTTTTTGCCGGGTCGTCAGTCGTAGCAGCATTATTACTCTTTGAACTTCTACTTTAAACTGAGCTCTTTTGCTCGACCTTTATAAAACCTTATCGCTACCTTCCAGCTACGGTGGCAAAAGTATATTTCAATTCGTAGCTTTTTATTTTTTCTGAGGAAGTATTCGAAAAAAATTATTTGAAGCATCTCGTTCCCTGTAGTACTCATTACTTTGAAACGTTATTTCCCCATCGAATGTATTCGGACGTGGCTCACATTTTTCATTTTTGGTTTGACAATATATTTGTGAAGCTGGCCCAGGTTCTTCTGATGTTTGTTTCTCATCAAATGTTTACATGCTGTTATATTTGTCTACTTCAGTTACGGCGTCAAGTCTGAACTATTGAAGTGTGGCCTTAAGTCCCTCAGGGAGATATAACTCTCGTTTGTATGGGAGTTAGCGCTCCCAGAACGAAGATGTGAGGTTCTTAGCTAAAGGCTAGGCCTTTCGTTAGAATAAGTAATTTTTGGCTTCTTGAGGAACGATGCTTTTGGTTCACCGCTGTCGTTTTATCAGTACCTGTTACCTTTTTTCTTCAACGCTTATTTTCTTCCGAAGACTTCATCCAATTTTGCTGTTAACATGCGTAGGGTGTGGGGACACACCTGGAGCCTGAATTCCTGTTTCCTTAGCTCCATACCAATAGGCGTCGACGTCTTACGCCTCTTGGGAACTCTTTTTGTGGTTAGGGGAGTTTAAACTGACTTCAAATCTAACCCGTAATAACATTTAGAATATTTTTACCGATCGAAAATATGATAGCTGAAAGACATTAATTTTTAAACAAAAAGCTCTTTCAGCTTGGAAAATTTTACCTCCTCCTTCCTTACCCCTTGGCGAACAGATCCCCGAATTGGCGTCGGGTTTTTTTCAGTCCTCTGTGTGTTGCTGGAGTCACTCGACTCGGTTAGCAATTGGCTTCAAAATTCGCGTGCTGTAATATCTCCTTCCATTGATAAACAATGCACACTTATGTTATTTATGCCTCGAGTTTCGATTTCATTAGATTTGCATACGAGCGTATGAAATTCTCTTCAACAGCAATAAATTCAGCAACGTTCATGCGAGTGCCATCACAGTTATACCCGCCGTCTTATGTTACTCAGCAAGAGTTAATTAACGCTCATGTGCATTTCAACTGCGAGTAATGCTTCATTTAATGGCCTGCTCCAGCTAATGAGCTTCAACGGATCTGTGGATTTGAGCTTCCATTCCTTAACGTTCCATAATTTTGTTCCGTGCGTCGTCTTTCTACCTGACTTAATTTCAATTAATATTTGGCTTAGGTGAACTCGAGCGTGCTGTTGTTATTTCGGGTGTCAGAAGCAGTTGCTGCGTTTGTTATGACTTCAGAAATTGGCGTGGGCTAAACTTGGCTGTCGGTGCGGGTTGACTTCACTCACCGTCATGAAGTTGCCTTTGCCTCCGCTTTGGTTTGATGCGCGCGTTCGCGGTGCTGCCAACTCCTCGCCACAAGTTTGGGAGTGAACTTTAAGCTGCCGCTCCGACAAACGAAGAATAAATCAAATTCAATTACTATGGGGTGCTAGCGATGGCGATTTCTGTGAACTGGTTGTGGGTGGTCTCAACTCCTGGCTGCTTGATTGCGCCACGCAGGAACGCTTTGTGCGTCTGGCAAATAATTAATCTAAGCTGCTGTCACACGCAGTGGTTCCTCTTCCTCATTCCTCCGCTATTTCTTTTCTTAAATGGGACTTTCCCTCAGACTCGGTTTGCATACCCTTTCTCCTGTTTAACTTTCTTTTCCCTTCGTTCTATCAATCGTGTGTGTCTTTTGAGCACCTTTGTTTCTCTCCATGGAATCCGCGTTAGCTTTTTTTCTGTTTGTATCATTTGTTTGGTTTAACTTTCTGCTGTGAGCATAACCTCTTTGTTCTCCTATATTTTTTTTTTGCCGTCCAGATTGTTTCTTTTCCCTTCCCTCGCATATTTTTCCTTTGCTCTAGGCGGAAGTAAGTGTGCGTGCCGTAACAATATCTTGCTCTTCAAGTTGACAGTTAGCGTTTTTCTTACAGCTTTGGACATATTCAATGACACATCTTTACATTCTCCACTTCATTTCGCTAACTTCATTACTCTAGTTATTATATATAACTCACTTATTTGTTTTTTAATTGAGTGTGCTTATAATTACTGTGAGCACCTATCTCTGAAAAATGTTTACTCAAGACACCGAGTAAGTTACATGGAGTTAATAGTATGTTCTTGGCTGATTCCTCGTTACCGACTCAATACTAAACTCACTCGGTGCGCTGGAGTTGATTACCGTGCGTGACGCGCCAGGCTTGAGGTGAGCGGGCATTGTTTCTTTAATAAAGCTGCTGAATGGCGCACAGCAATGTTTGATGAAGGAAATGTTTCTTGCAGAGTAGGGTATGGCCACAGAAAACGGGCAGAGTTGACCACACGCGGGTTCCTGCACCAGGCCTGTGCCGTGAGACTCCAGTCACGCACCGACATTTGAGTACCAGTGGAGAGGAGGTATTAGTGATCCCATTCACAGTCGTTGATTTGCCCACGTCATTGATTTTCGCACACATACGCCAGTACGTTTGCTGTAACGCAATATCTTAGGAGATGGTCTCATCGTCTACGGAGGTTTAATTCCTCATATTAATTTTGGCTTGCAATATGCCGAAAAAAAAAATTTTCAGCTGTTTATCTTATGGTCGATATTCTCTCGAATGTTATTATTGAAATAACGTCTTCATTTTGTGTATTTCATTTCAAATTTGTTATGTCATCTGCTTCCGCAAAAAATGTTTATAAGTTTTGCATCGTCAGTGCATGCTTACTCGCGTCATGGAGCACGTGGTGTCTTGAGCGTGAAGAATGTCCCAAGAGAAAGCTGTAATTTACCTCCACTCATTCCAAGTGCGCATTTTGAGTTGAAGTGAATTATGGTTATATTTTTTTCTGTGTTTGGCGTATGTCAGAAGTCCGATGTAACGCTGACATCTTATTTTTCCCCTAATCTTTAGCGCGTGTGAGAGTCCTATGTATCACTGATATCTTATTTTTCCCCTTATCTTTATAGTATGTGAAAGTCCTATGTGACGCTGATATAGTATTGTTCCCTCAATCATCATAGCGTATGTGAGTCGGGTGTAACGCTTATACATATCGTATTTTCCCTTGACGTGAAGCCTTTGTGAGAGTCCGATGTAACGCTCTAATTAACAATCGAGGGCAAGTCTCGGGCTGTCAAACTACCTTTATCAATCAATGTCTATTCTTTTTCTTTTTAGTTACTTCTTATCCAATTTTTTCGAGCCACTTTTGACAAAAAGAGGAAAATGAACTGGCTCAGAAGTATTCAAGCATTGCCGCATTGCTTTCGAGTCTCTTAGTTATCTCCCAAAATGATCATGGGTGTTTTAATTGATAGCTACAATTAGAATGGAGTCTCATTTGAGAAGTCTGTTCCCATGGTGGTGGCGTGGCGGGTATCTTGATAACTGAGAGTGTTGATTTTGTACGATGCCGGACAAATGATTGATAATCCGTGTTGTGGCTCAAGCTGAGTTGCCCCCTCGCACCCACTGTCTGCAAGCGCCTTGGTCTCGATAGCACGGAACATTTCTCGTCGCCCAGAGCTTCTTATCGCCATAATTGGCATCGGTGGCCAGCGAATGCCGCTAATTTGGCCTCCAGCTTTGATGGCGGTTCCATCGACTCTCATTAGGCCGATAAATACGATGCTCTCTCTCACCAATACTTCATCTTAATTTGCGGTCTCTCTCGCCTATGCTTTTTCATTTCATTTAATTGTAGGTTGTAATTCATTACGGATTCATGGGCAAGATCGACTCAAATTTCAATATTTTCCATTTTACGATGAACTTAGTTTTCTAAATTAATCGAATAAATTTCGAACCTAGCTGATCAATAGTTATTTGCGATGTCCTTGCTATTACTGAATAGTCTTTTTTTTCTTCGCCCTCTTACTTTATTGATTTCTAGTTTTCATCTATTATGCACTGGTCATTTGCTCTAACTTCAGTCGAGGGAGTTGTTGCAATGAAATTTGCTCTATCCTTGGTTCTGATGTGAAGCGCGAAATAATTCGTGGATACTACTGTTACTGTTTTTAGGCGCTGGGGATCTGGTGTGGGAACACACATGCATAGGTTTCGCGTTCCCGTGATTCTGTATTAACCTTATAACGACTAAACTTTTTGGCTTATGATCGAAATATTTTGTTTATTTCTCATAAATTATTATTCATGCAACCCAACAAACGTGAACTTGGCATCGAAACATCTAATATAAGAACGATGCGAGTGATTTCCTAATGTCCTCCAGGAGAGGCGTTGGTCGATAAAGGGGTAAGTGGTGCTTCCATTTTTTCTGCTTTTAAACACCTTTGTTGTGGGTAGAGGCTCAAACTAACTTACATAACCTTCTTGGATATGACATGCAGCGACTGCGCAGCAGGCAAGACCTCATGTGCCCCACGGTATGATATGCACACAGCTTGAGTGCAGGGAATGCAGGCGCCAGTGGCGGTCGCAGGGCGGTCAAAATTGGTATGCGCTGTCATTGAGTTAGTTAGATCAGAGGCGCCACTCCCATGGCGGTCACACGAGAGATGGATTACTGCACGTGCCCCTCGCATTGTAGCTAAGGTCACCTTTGAGTGCTCCCACAGGCTCCATTAACTCCTCTCAACGCGTCGTGCTTCACTCTAATTTCCAGGCTGGAGTTGAGTTTTGTTCTGTTGTTTCCCTAAAGCCGAGTGCTCTTGCACATCTGAAACCCCGACCTGTTCGTTGAAATTTAATTACTCATGAGAATATTAGGATATTCTTTGCCAATTAGAATAAGATGTGTACAAACCAATCTATTGTATAATGCATTTCATTATCCAATTTCTCTTCCTTGGACCTGCATTGTGAGCATTTGATTGTATGTTATTCTCTTGAATCCTGTCGCTTAAACTACGAAATTTTAAATTAGTTAACTGCTACAGCGAAAGTTTTAACGATATTTGTGTGTTGTATTAAATTTTCCTTTGCCATCCAGTGTAACGCGATACTGCTCTGTCTTACATAATCGAAAGCAATTTAAATTAGGACTCTACTGACGCTTTATTCTTAACATGTGTAACTTTCTGACCGGAAACACTGAATGCATGTTTCAGGAGGCAGCGTATCAGCAGAGTGAATTTAATTTTTTGTACCTGGCACCGAGCTTTGATGTTTCCTCACGTAGCACGTCTGCAGTGCGATATCGAGTGAGAAATTCTACTATTACAAATACATCACCTTCTGGGCTTCAGACTCCGGTTGTTATACGCCCTCGACTTAAAACTAGTTGGCAAGCGGCTGAACTGTCTACTTTGTTATTAGTGCAGTAACTGAATATGTTGCTGGAGTTTCAAATGCATTGCTAAGTGATATTTTGAGTTGTCAATTCTACACAAAATTTTATGGGTAACCAAGTCTCTAATTTCCTCATATTTTTTGAAGCTACGTTATCCCGCGGTAAGGATCCAGGAGTATTCGTCTGTGAGTGAATGCGAAACGTCCCGAAGAGAAACTGTTTTTCCCGGTCATTAACTGCTCAAGCGTTGCACGGTAAATGCGCATGTTTCGAGGTATTTTGGACCACGTTTTATAATTGAGGTTAATATTTCCTTGGTGTAAATTTGGACTGGATATGCCACTAGAAAGACACGATGTTCACGTTTCTGGTGTCAACCTGATTAGAAAATGAGTTGAATTCGTACACTTTACTACGTTAAGATTCACGGTGTACACATTTAATGTAGAGTAACTTCATGGAGTAAATGAAACGCGTAAAGCGAACCGCTCATGATTGCTAAACAGCCAATATACTCTACAATTTAATTATTTGAACTTTAATGAAGGTTGAGGTCGCGTTATGCTCCGTCCAGATTGGCGCATTCCTCTGGGCGAGCCTGAGGTCTAGCAGGACTGAATCCTTTTATTGAATTCGTTCGACCAATTAAACTTCACGCTGCTCGGTTCTAAAACTTATTGATGTTCTTGGCTCTTCAGCTCATGGCCGTTTGGGTGCATTGCATCAGCATGACTACCTGTTTATCCCTGATTGCATCCAAAAAACAAGCTGCAACTTAACCCAGAATGGCTCTAAGTGCTCCAATATCGTGTTTTCAACCATTCATTATTCATACTCTGCATGTTGCCGATAATTGCATTTGATCATAACTTTTCGTGCTTACTAGTCGCGAAAATTTCATCACATTGACCATGGCTTTCAAGATAGTGCGTACGATTTATTCGTGTTTAGAGTTAATTCTTCCATTCAATTTTGGTACGCCCGTCTTTTTCTGGGATTTAGGAAGTGTTTACTCTTTTGTTCGAGTCGTTCACCTGTGAAGTTGTTCTTTCATCACCTCGATGAAGGGGACATCGAGGATAATGGATGACTGTTGTTCATGCAAGAGGGGGACAGATGTAATGAAGAGCGTCAAGATTCTTTTCGCTCCTCGTTTTTTTATGCGCTCTCACAAGGTCGAGAAAATCGTCGGCGGTTTGTCTCCCCTCCCTGGAGTGAAAGAAGGCGGGTGTTTATTTTTTCAATGTTTGTCACTGCCTTCAATGTAAACGATGACTTTCGCTCGATGCAGCTGTCAAGATTGTATTGCCTGTCGCTGATGACGAAGGGAAAGACGCGTCTTACTTCATTTTTACAAAAGGATTTGAGCTTTCTCCATTTTTAAGGCAATTCATTTATATTCCTCCTTTTAAGATAGTAAAGGTTTTGATGCCCATTTTGTTCCGAAGAGAGTTTTGCTAAGTAAAATCCTGAGTACAAATATAATTCAGACTTCTCCTGCGTGGACGTCTTGTTTCACCCGCGTCAAATAGTTTTCTTGGCTGCGCATGCTTTTAGCTGCGCATATCTACATTTTTCTAATGCGGCGTAAGCTGAAACTCCGATGCTCTGCGGGTGCGTTGTAGGAAGCGAGCCTGTCACCTCAATTTACCATTGCCACCCCCATTCAGTTGCTGACGTTTCTAAGATTTTTTACGTATTACTCTGTGGTAAAATCCGAAGCCTCAATTTCGTTTATTTTACCCGTGAGCTCCAGCATATCTGCTTAATTTAGAACAGTATCAAATCTAGCCTACACTTCAAACGGAATGGGTTAGTCTTTACTTCTGTTTGAATTTAGTGATCGCTCTCCATTTGATTTTCAATCATTTAATCTTAGCTGTTTAATGATTAGGATAATTTTTAGTCACCTCTGTGAGTTTTCGAGTTGTATGTTTTCTTGCTCTGTAAGATATGATTGTTCTTTTGAGAAAACCTTTCAGCGTTTGAGTTCATTTTTACCTCGGCTTACTTGCGGTTAATTTTTTATTTATGATAATTACGCGATCCCTATCATCCTGTTGAGCCATGATATTTTTTGAAAATTTCAAAATTAACACTAATTAGCGGTAGTGTACGTTCTAAACTTCTTTATTGTAATGTTAACAATGTAGTTTATGGAGCAGTCAACAAGGTTGTTGTATTTTATAGCGTTCAAGTTATTTCAGATGTAAATTTCTCAGCTTCTTTGGAATTTTTTAAAATATTTCCTGGGTTTTGTATTCAATATTATAAGTTTCATTACGAATTTTAGAGGCTTCAATTCAACACTTTCTTTTTTGTGACGTCCATATTTTTCATTTTGATTTTTTTGTTTCAATTGATGAAGCACAAAGTTTCACAACTGAATTTGACCAGAGCAGGTCACGCACTCATGCTGATTTGAAAGTGTTCAGGCGCACTCAAATACATGACCGTAATAAAAAAATTTCTTTATTGATTACAGCAAGTCAAGGTTTGTGTCTCAGCAACATTATTAGTTCACAATTGAACCTGGGCATCTAGAAGTCATGCATTGCACGGCGCAGACGTATCAACTCGACATGCATGTCGCCGTTTTTGCTGGATCCATCACAGCGCATTGAGGCCTGTCGTCTCGCGTGTGTGTTTTAGCCTCCCGATAATTTAATTGTCAGCCACATATCGGACCGTTGTTTTGCCTCCATGGTTGGGTGTAGGTAACGCTTATGTGTATTGCATGCATACTTCTATAGCTTTTTCTCAGGATATTTCTATCCTAATTGTAATGGAGTTCCGTTGATATGCGAGTATGACGCATTATCGCCGCTTGCGTACACAAATTTGTACATTTAGTGTTTTTTTACTGAATGGAGTTTGTTATTTATGCGTTGTTTACGTTTTACAATTCATTCATCCTACGTTTTATGGCCGTGATGTGTTTGTTGTATATGCTCGTACACTTTGTATTTGCTTTCTAGAAGCATCTCACGTATAGCTTAATACCCGCATCTGTAATCAATTGAAAAATTGATTTATCCGTACAGAATTCAAAATAGTTACTAAATTAATTACGGTGAATTGCTCCTTGTTTTAGCTTTTCCTCGTAATGTTATGCAATCAGAGTTGGTGTAGAGGTTACCTAACCCTTCGAATATAACTTAATTTTTGTATCCCAGATACTGTGGACCATCCCTTATGTCTTGAGGTTTTGTGATATTCTATGCTGATAGCCACAAAGAGGAGTTAAAAACTAGGCTCGATAGAAAATTCTCCATATGCAGTTAAGTTTTGAATTTGTGTCACCGTATTCTGTTTTAGTTTTTGGGCGTCACTTTTTTGTTTGGTAGTTGTATCTTAACTATTAACTATTTCTTGCTTTTTATTAGGATTCCTCTTTTATTCAAAATTTTTGAAAACCATTGCTTTAACAATAATTGTGTGGGCCGACTTGATAATTTCTAAATAATTTTCTGCTTGAATACATATTTTGTGAAGAAATATTTTCGGCCGATATATTTATTTAATTAATGTTTCAACTAAGAGGTTGAGAATATCGGAAGAATATCGTGATATTCTCTGGTCACCTCGATCTGGTTTGTGTATCGTAAAGTTCTAATTGTATACAAATACAATTTCTCAAATTGATAAGTATGACCTAAATTAAATAGCGTATATCAGAAATATTGAATTTGAATTACACTAAGCACGCTTTTTAACGACATCCCTTTTTTACGGAGACAACTTTAACACGAATACTAATTTCTATATAGAATACACTTCCGTGCCGCATGCAATCGCTCGTTGCTGTCAGTTATGAGAGAGCCGCACTGTTCATGCGAAACTGCACGCTCTGGCAGCACGTTATAGAGGCTCTGAGTGCGCTGTGAGTGCACGCAACTTTTATTATGAGTCTGAAGCCAGTAAATTTGGTGATGCCACTGAGCTCAAATTCCCTTTGAGGGATACTGCTATTGTATCTGTAGGAATTGACGTTCCCAGAGGGAAGATGTGAGGTAGGCCTTCCTTTTGTTGGAATAGAATGGGATTTTATCTTTCTTACTGATATTTTTCACTCACTGCTGTTGGTTTTTGTGCCTTTATTACTTTCGTTTTTCAACTTTTATCCTATTTCATGAACGTTTTTTAATCCTGCTGTTTCTATGCGCTAGGTGTGGGAACACATGGCATAGATTTCCCGTTCCCTTAATTCCGTACTAATTGGTGCTGTCCTTTTTCATCTTTTCAGAACACATGTACGAGGCTTGGGAAACCTAAACCAACTTATAATTTAATTTGTATGTTGAGGTATATATCATACTAAAATATTTTGTCTAACACTGTTGCTATCATCTTTCTGCAGAAAACAATATTTTACGCAGCTGAAGATTTATTTGAATTTTGAGTGTTTTTTCTTGTCGGCTGCAGGGAAGCAACGAAAGAGCGACGCGTCACAATAGTGGTGGAGGGAAGTTGAGTGGAGAGGTTAATTCGGCTTCATTTTCTACTAAAAACCGAGTTTAACCCCAAAGTCGAACAATAATTTATAACTGTTCTGCTATTCTAAATATAAAATTTAGGGCAAGAACCACACCACAAAGCATATTATTTTTTCTCAAAAATTAAAATAAAACATATTTGTGGTCATCTATAAGAACGTTTCGGGCCGAAACCCATCTTCAGCTAAGAAATCTGGAAATCTGGAAACCTACTTTCCCCAAATTTCCCTCAAGCTCATCCCTGTCAATTCTTATACAATAGGTTCCTTGTTCCATTACAAAGACAAAATTCCAATGTGTCTCCGCTCTTGCTTGGTTTATCGTTTTCGTTGTGCACAGTGTGCATCTGCATATGTTGGTTCTACGAACCGAACTTTGCGCGTTAGGCGAGCTGAGCACGTTGGAATCAGTCATAGAACAGGTGCACGTCTTTGCCACCCATCCCACTCTTCGATCCGTTCACACACTGATTTTCAATGTAACGTTAAAATCTCAGACTCTGACTTTTCTATCATTGGCTCCTCTAGTTCTTCCATAAAACTTAGAATATTATAATCTCTGCATATTCATAAATCCAAACCTGAGCTCAACGACATGCAAAGTGCGCATCCTCTACTTTTAGTTGGTTAGTCAGTTACTCTCACCGAATTCCAGTGATCACTTGCCCTTCCGTCCCTTTGTGATCTTAGGATAGTTAGCTTCGATTTTATTTTTTAAGCGTTTTGTCTTTTGTTCCTTTGTGATGCGTAGCTGGTGCAGTTTTCGTGTCTGTTTTTAAAAAATTTTTTGCTTTATAAATGTTTTTTGTTCAAATATCTGGCTCATGTTTTTCTATTTTACGTACGACTTTTTGTATCATTCCAGATTTCTTAGCTGAAGATGGGTTTCGGCCCGAAACGTTCTTATAGATGACCACAAATATGTTTTTTCTTTGAATTTTTGAGAAAAAATAATATGCTTTGTGGTGTGGTTCTTGCCCTAAATTTTATAATTAGTCTGATCGTTAAGATAAATATTCCTAACTTCTGCTATTCTCTATCGTCTATCTCCCCTCTCTCTGAGATGCGCGAACCATTGCTCCTACATGGAAGCATTGCACTCACGGTGCGTGTGTTGGTTCAGCGCCTCTATTTACCTTTGTTTACATCCAAGAGCTGTTTCATCACGATATTCGACGTACGTTAGAATAATTGTCCTCCTTGAGTAGCCTTTTTGTGTATTTCAGCGGTATTGATGCCAAGTTGCATTATTGATTGAACTATTGAACATAAAAGTGGTGTCATTAGAATAGTTTAACCCTTTAACGCCCCAGAGGACACCAGTGTCCTCTTTAAAAAATACCCTCAATATACGAGGCCTGTCGAAAAAGTATCCGACCTTTGGCCAGAAAAAATACTTCAACAACCTGACGGGGTTGGGACCCTAATCCCCTTCAAAGTAGGCTCCTTGTGCTTCCACACACTTAGCCCACCGATCCTTCCACTGCCGGAAACACCTCTGGAAGTCTTCTTTTGGAATGGTGTTCAGCTCTGTCGTCGCGTTCCGCATTATCTCTTCTCTACTCTCAAAACGGGATCCTTTCAGTGGTGTCTTCAATTTTGGAAACAACCAGAAGTCGCAAGGAGCCAGGTCTGGAGAGTAGGGAGGTTGGCGAACGGTCGTAATTCCATGTTTGGCCAAGAAATTGCGGATCAAATGGGATGAATGTGCGGGCGCGTTGTCGTGATGCAAGTGCCAGTTGTTCGCAGTCCACATGTCTGGTCTTTTGCGCCGAACTGCATCACGAAGTCGCCGGAGAACATCCTGATAGTACTCCTTTGTCACTGTTTGTCCTTCCGGTGCGTATTCGTGATGCACAATTCCACGGACATCAAAGAAAACAGTCAGCATCGAAGGAGTCAAACAGGCAATGCGACGATGGAGCTGAACACCATTCTAAAAAAAAACTACCAGAGGTGTTTCCAGCAGTGGAAGGATCGGTGGGCTAAGTGTGTGCAAGCACAAGGGGCATACTTTGAAGGGGATTAGGGTCCCAACTCCGACAGGTATTCGAAATATTTTTTCTGGCCAAAGGTCGGATACTTTTTAGACAGGCCTCGTATAGTATTTCTTGTTCAATTAGGTTCCTAATCTGTTCTTTGAAGTTCTCTGCCGGGTGGCAGTTCCTATCCCATCCTGATATCGGTGACTGCCTAATGCCAGCGCCATTTTAGTGACGGTGGTTGTGTTAACGGTAATATGAGTACAAAAATTCGGACGTTAAAGGGTTAAACTTACTGATGCCTACAAATAGCTGCGACTGCGTGAAGCAAGTCAGTGAAGTGAAATTTAATTTTTTTTCTCCTGCTTTCGTATTCATTGGAAAAATAAAAATTCCTTGGATTTTCTGCTTCGATATTATTTTACCTGAGATACAGTGCGAGGTTTAGTCGTTGAATAATTGCTATACTTGGCCTATTCGTCGTCTGAAATATGAAGTTCTACATTGTGAGCATTTTGTGATTTTTGTCCCGCCGTGCAGAGCGCAGGCTAGTCGACTGTAGATGTCCGGAGTGGGGCGCGTGACCAGCTCCAACTCTGCTCTCTCCTCAATTATTCGGAGGCGGGCATCAATATCTCATCGCTGTTTCTAAAGTTCGCATTGCGTGATATCTGACGAGAACTCAACTCTAGTCCAAGCTTCTGCATAATGTAGAATGGGGACGATATGCGGAGCGTGGAGTGAATACAATAACGTTCTCGCATTTTGCTGCTTTTTTCCTAATGTGTTGTTGCAGACGTTTTCGGCGCATTCGCAGTTTGATATATTAATATTCTGCTACGCATTGAGCGAACATCCTTTGCTACTGCTGACTATATTTACTGCGAGAAATTTAGTCTTCCACGAAAACCTGATGTCACTAGTTTTCAGTTAATGTGGAGAAAAGTTGCCACATGTTATGAGCTTTATCTGGGTTTCATGAGTCTTCCTACTCGGTTAATTCAGCTTTATTTCTACTAAAAACCGAGTTTAGCTCTAAAGTTGAACAATAATTTTATAACTGCTGTACTCTTCTTCTTCGTTTCTTAGAAGTTAGGATTAACATATTTTTTATTTTCACCTTATTTTGGTCGCTTGGTTCGTGTTCGCGTAAATTATTTATTTTTTGCTGTGCGAAAAATCTACACTATTTCAGTGATTTTGTGGGCCAGTTGCGTGAAATTTTTGGTTTTATTTCTCTGTTAGTTTTCTGAGCATTGTTGTGCATTCTTTTCCAGGCTGTAAAAATGATGACAATTGAAACATTCTCCGAATGTGACAAGAAACGTAACAAATTGGAGCTGTAAAAATGTGATTGATTTTCATTATAAAATTATGCTAGTGTAGAATTTTTTGCCCGAATTTCTTGTCAACAGCTGTCGTTTAGTTTCTCACTGATCGATTAGAAAAAAACTACAAATGATTTGAGCTAGGAGAGGTTTGAAAATTACTGAACAATAGTTATGGGAACGAAGATAAGATTTTTATTGACTATATTACCATCTATGTCGCTGCCGACATTCTTAATAGCGCGTGGAGAGAAAAGAAAAATGCTGAAGAGTAACGATGAAACTCGTTTGTTTCATTAGGAGCATGCACCTTTTATTTTTGTGCCATGTCATGGACCACGAGAAGTTTTCTCCACGCTCAGATTGTGAGTTATGAAAGCTGCTCGCTCCGCGGATGCCATTAATTCTTGGAAGCGATTTGCGTTTTTTCCTACGCGAGAGGCTTTGTTCGCGCGGACATTTCGCCTGCCGTGAAATCCATTGCATTTCTGAACGAAAATTGAGAGCATTTCTGATGGAGAAATGAAGCCTCAATTCTTCGCTTCTGACGGAGGCGCCCCTTATGAACCGTCTTCTTCACTTTTGAGTGTTCTCTTTTGATCGTCTTGATGGCAATCAGCTGGGAAAGTCTGTCCGTCTTCCACATCTTTTTTATTTTCTTATCTGTTTCATTCTCCAACGGGTTTTCGTTTTTTCTGTTTATTTACTTTAAGTATAGGGCATGTTTTGCAATTTTGTGCTTTCAAATCATGCACATAACTAAAATATTGTATGGATGAATTTGTGTTCTTTACCAGACTATGTTATTTCCTACTTGTGTTGCAGCACTTCACACATCCATAGCTTTACAATTCTGTTCTGTTTATAGCATGCTCACTACTGCAATCGCACAAATGTTCGCAGAACTCCAATTAGCACACCTCCCTTCACCCCCCGGAACACCTTCCACGTCCCGGATCCACGTCGTTTCCGTCCGGAGTTGCATTTTTATCTTTCACAACTGTGGCATATCTCCATCGCTCCAAACTTCAAAAAATGGCTGCGCGTTGGCCGCATCGCAGCGCCGGATAGCCGGGCATCCTAGAATGGCGAGATCGAACAAAGGCCCTCACAATGGTCAGGTACATTAAGGCGGCCCCACCAGTCGTTACTGAAGTATTGTTCGCTCCCAATTGACCCTTTCTCCCGGCTATGTTATGACTTTTGCGCGCCGCATCTTAGTCGTGGGCTTGCTTACGCCGCTAGCTGCCACCGACCTCACCAGATTTCACCCGCCAGCTCTTTTGTGTGGATCCTTCCTGGAGCGACGTATTGCCTAGCTCGGCCGTCGCGGTTCCACGACGCTTTCATTTGATATGATTGGTATTTTGAGTATGGTGTGATATATGGAGATCTTTCATTTAAAATTGTAAAAACATCCAGTATGAAGCCAATGGTAATTAACGCAAACTCCACATAGGAAAGCTCGTTTCAAAAGAACTAGTTTTCGGCTGTTCCGGGTGGTGATGACTATGGAGTTGATACGACAGTTTCTAATTGTATGGCTCCTTCTCTAGCCGTAAAGCTTAGAGGTATACAGGCGAAGGAAATGAAACCACTCCCAAAACAAATTAGTGAATGATGTTTCTTCCTACCATTCTCATTCTTAGTTGCTTTACGGTTTAATCTCGAGTCCATAAAAATTTATATGAATGAACATTTAAAAACTTCTAACCTGTTTACTCAGCTTTTTACTGTCAGAAAATGAGCATCACAGCTGAAGTGATGTCTTCAACGGCCAATCTAATTCATTTTCAGTGGACTCGTTAGTATCTCCTCATCTGATGAAGCCCTCAGCTATGCTGTTCATACTTGTGTGTGCTACGTTTGGAGCTGCCGCCCCTCGTAGGTCACGGTTTACGCTTTGCTTCTATTACCTCCTTGACCAATGGCTTTCTTGGAAATATACTCGTTTTTTCACTTTTTTCGCTTTTTTTGCGCTGGGCGGAAAAGCTTATCTTTAATCTCCAGGTTTGACCCGATCGCACGGGATCGTCATCTCGGCTCTGTTCTCGGACTTAAGTTTTACATTTTTTATAACTCTGCAGTAGCTCACAAACTATTGAAACTCTTTTGGGAATGGTGAGCTCAAGCTTTTTCTTGTGTGGAGAAAAGAACCTCTGTTAAGATATTCCTGTCACGGGAACGATTTCATACTTGCTGTACCTCGGACCGCTGCCATTCTGCGTGTTGCTCTCGTAATGAAGCAAGCCTATCCAGCAGAGTTAAATATGAACATTAGTATATGAACTCCACGAAGCTCTTTTTATACTAATGTCTCCCACCGAGGTTTTTGTATCGTCAACATTTAGTAAAATGACAACCAAGTTACTAATTTTACATTTATGTAAAATATATTATTTGCCATTAGCTTATTAGCTTGAAGCGCTTCATTATAAACACATTTCAGTGAGATATTTACCTAATTATTAAAAGAGTTTGCACGCGTGCCGCGTTTCATCAATAGAAATTGCTGCTCAGCCAACCTGTCACAAACATTGGGAGGCTCGTGAAGATTTTAATTATTTCGGAATTATTTTCGGAGGTTCATTTTGCTCCAAATTAGTTGGTAGTAATTGAGTTTGCGTGTTCGGGCATAGCTTGGTCCCTGCGTAGAACATGTAAATTAAACCATATGTAATGTCTGATGTGTTTTGTTCTGCTTGATTTTCAAATTGGCAGCATTTTTTGTGCTGGTAACGGCTCGGGCGTTCAGACACCTCGAGAAAACTTTTTTATAAAATATTTCTATGTTTGGTGAGGAATGAAACGAAAAATTATTAAGATGGTAAAGTGAACGTACCCGGTTTTTCGAAACCTGAAGTATTTTTTGTTCTGTATTCACTTAAAGAATCCTTCACGTAGTTCAATTCGCTCACTTACCTGAGTGTTTGTTTTTGTCTCAATGAGAATTGATGATTCTCTCAAGAACCCTTTTTCCGCTGAGATTTGAAAAAATTATTTGTATTCTTCCGGTACAGAACATTTCGAAGACATAAGTTCCGTCTGTATAGCTGCGTCTGTTCCGTCTGTGTCGAGGTTTTTACCCGCGATAACCATAGTCTTTTTCTTCGTTACACTTTTATGATCAACGTTCGGTGCCTGGGTAAAGCACTCTTGCTATGTGAAGAACTCTAGAACGGCTCGTATCATTCCTGTAAGTAGAGATCGATGTTGGTCGTGAGTGTGCATGTTATATGACGCGGTGGAGTCCGGCTGTCGGTTTGCCTTCTTACCATTACGTATGTGTGATTCTAAGTCGCATTTGCTAAGTCATTAGATTTTAGGTTTATCATCAATCCTGCCATATGGCTACCTTTGATTTTTATTATTCGTTACACTGTGAGGTACCGCGTCTAATCGGTGAAGAAATATGCTACTCGAGGAAAGGAATAATTCTCGATGTGAGCATTGGTGTGAGGGGTCTTACAGCCCCTCAGGGGGCATAAGATAAGCAAGAGGTTTAGGTTAGTTGGGTTTGTCCATCCTATGCTCTGGGGATTGGCGCTTCCAGGGGAGATATTGTAGAGATACCTCAACTATGCATGGAAAGGCTTCTGTAACTTTTACCTTTTGTGCCCATTTCGCTTTCTGTTTCCATGCTTTCTTCTCTTCCCATTTGATTTTATTTTTTTGGCTTTCCTATTATGTTGTGTCTATGCGCTTGGGTATACCGTGTGGTGAAACACATACAACATAGATACCACGTTTTTCCTTCGAAAAAGTGCCACGTGAAATGGTCCCTTCGCTTTCTTCTGTGAAAACATCTGTGCAATTGAAGCCGAGCTTTAAACTAAATACTCCACTTTAACCAGTCATAACATTGTTTTACTGAAGACTGAGGTAGTGTTACTGGGAGTAGTTTGTGATCCCTTTTTATAATTATTAATCTCGGCTTTTAATTACAAGTGCCATGCTGAGCAAGAGCAAATACTATAACAATGTTGCTAGCAATTTTATTTGGGGATGGAATGCTTATTTGTGTGTTGGTGAACTCGAGCTGCTTATTACGTCCGGCATGTATTAGTTTCCCAAATAAATAAGACATTTTGTTCAGTGTTTTAAGGGTACTTTTAGGAATGAAACTTGGTTTGTGTTTAATCGGTTTGCTTCAGGAATCGTACATACGAGTTCTCCTTACCTCAACAATCGATTACTACTGGTATTGAACTGATATTGAGTTGTTGCTAGCTGTAGTGAAATCCATAAAATTCAGTAACGTTACAGATATCTTTATTTTTATTGAGATCGCTACGACCGAGTTTTATTCCGTTTCTTAAAATTTCATTTCACCCCACGAACATATGATTTCTACCGATATTGATTTGACGTCGGAATGACTTGATCCATTACGGTTGCAAGGGAAAAATTGTATTGCGTATGAATTTCTAAGAGCGGCTGGACCTGCCCAGCTGCATTTGTGTGGCCCAATGAAGTGGTCCGTGACCCGCATCCCGCTATGACGGAGCAGGTGCGCCGTCCAGTCCATGTAATCGATTTGTTCAAATTAGTGTCTAATTTTTGTGTCTAATTCCGCTACCCTGGTCGGCCAGCTCACTTGCCTCGTGCGACCAAACCGCCTCAACCACAGCGCACTCACTGACAGGGCCGTGTGCCGTCAATTAACTGTACGTGCATTGATTGAGGTTATTGTATAGATCACAGTCAAATCACAGTCATTCTTTTATGTTGGAGCTCACGAATTTGAGGTGTGGAAGGAAAATTTTCAAATACGAAAAGGTTGAAGTAACAGGCGTGTTAAGGGAAATCGGTAGTTGCTCCCGCCGTGAATGATATACTCTGATCGTGTACCATCGGCGTATGAGTTTCGGTGCGGTCGATCGTTTTGTTGCTTGAGGTTTTATTTCTGTGTGCCTTCAACGGCGATTGACGGGCACGGCCCATCATCTAGCGAGTGGCAGCGGGCATTTAAATTGGTAGTGTTATATGTGTGGAGCTCAAACTTCCAGGAAGCGTGACTGGCAGTTCACATTCTTTGTTGATCAAACGAATACTGTTGCTGGCTGCTAATATTGAGGGTTGTTAATGTTGTTACTTGCTAATGTTGCTACTTTCTATGACACGGTCAACTCGAATAACCTTCAAGTGCATGCTGTTTTCTGTTGATCGGTGTATTTTTTTTCAAGAACTATATCCTGTTTTACTTTGTTCTTTGGCCGATGTTGCCAACGCTCGACTCGGCTGGCGTAAGTCAAGTAAATCCCGAGTAATCCTAAAGCCGCCATCTGCTGCAGCATGACCGTGTTGGCGCCTAGCTCTGGATTTCATCAAACGATCGCCTGGGTTACAACTGTTATTCCTGCTCCTCTTGGTGCCCAGCGTCATGTACGCTTTACAGTGCTAACTCAACTGCAATTTTCAATTTGGTTTTCAAGGGAAGGGAAGGGAAGGAACTGACCGAAAATCACTAATTTTGATAAAACAACATTTGACTGACTTCTATGCATCCAAAAGTTGGCTTTTTCAATGGCTTTTCTATGAATTTATTTCAGCGTTAGTTGGGTTCCAGATGCATCTATGAATTGTTAGTGGTAACAGAATTCGTGTGTGAGGATTTGTGTTTGACCTCAAGGAAAAATAAACAACAAAGAAAACTATTGCTTTTTATTTCGGGATTTCATTAACTGTCCAACATTCAAATGTAGCATATGCAAACGTAATGAGGTACGAGATTTCATCTTTTCAATAAAATTGGCCTCACCTTATTTTACTTGACATTTGTCATTGACTTTCCTTGCTCTGATGTGTCTTGCCTTGCTCTCATCTGCGCTGGCTTTATTGGAGGTTGTCCTTAGCGGTTCAAGTTTTGGCTCTAAACACTACATAAGCTGAACAACCTGCTGACATAGCTTTTTCTTTAACAAATTTACGATCAATAATTGCTTTCCAAGTGAGCTGAATCAATTTCGGTGGCTGCATTATACTATGCCACATTTGTCGAGAAAACTGTAATCTTGTCGGCTGACTGACGTGGCTTACTTTTCACCCTCTCTGTTCACTAACTTTCTGACAGAAGGTACAGCACAACCTTGACGAGGTCCAGCTGTCACAGCCAGCGATCACGAGTCCTCTTATACTGTCAAACAGTTGCAACCCTCGGCCTGATATCGGCCGCTGGTCCGCAGCGTCTGCTCAATATCGATCGAAAATTAACCCCTGTAAATTGCCGCGCCGCCGACTGCGCATCGATATGACCACTTGCATGGCATGAATTCCGCACTAAAATGGCCATTTCTCCGGTGTAAATTTTGTTTCGATATGACGTCTCAATAGGCGTGTATGCGACGGCGATGCGACCCATTCATGAAGAACATGTTGTATGAATACTGATCAAGGTTGTGTGTATTCGATATCGATAAGAAGCCTTCATTTATTCCAACACGACGTCAGTATGACCAATTCTCTAGCATGAATACGACGTCGATATAGCCGATTCGTACTCTACGTACGGTATCGATTATCACTTTGTACATATCCGATAGCGGCAGCAAAGCGCCCCTCATGCGTTTGATGCTTGCGACAGCGCCGTGACTAGGTTAGAATCTCGACAGCGTGACGTTAATTGGAATGTTGTTTAGTTAACCAAGGCCCCTGGACCGGGGTTATTGGTGGTGCTGTATGTGAGGTCTTGAGCTGGGAGATAGGTAGGCCTTCTTTTTGTTAAAATAATTTTGCTTGTCTTGTAACGACCATCTTTTTCGGTTCACTTCTGTCCTGTTTTTCAGCACCTCTGACTTTCTTCTTCAACTTTTATCTCGTTTCACAACCTTTCTTCTTATTTTCATGTTTTTATGCGCACTGGATCCTTTGCAGGGACACCTTTTGAGCATAGATTCCACGTTCCCTTAATCAACTCCATACTTAATGGTGCCTTCATTCTTCCTTTCTTTGAACACCTCTGTTGTGGTAAGGGAAGCTAAAACTTTCTTTAACTCTATCATTGGGGGCGCAGTAAGAGATGAGGTTTGTGTTGAGTTTTCATTTTTACTTACTTGTACTCGATATTAGTGTGACTTTTTCTCGTTGTTCTTAACGTAACTAGTTCTCACGGCACTGAAGGCGGTGGTTGAGTTGCCGTGACTGGAACTAAGGTAGGAGAAATCCGATAGCAGTGGTATCTGATCGCATTTATAAGCTTCGCTTTGCCTCGATATTTTATCGGGCGTCGTAGAGAAAATGGACAATAAAATATCTACAATGGGTTATATTGCTTCCTCTTGGGCTTGTGTAATCAATTGTGCTCTTTGCATTATTAGAATTAATAGTTCGATTTTGCTCTGTTTGGGATCCTTCTCTTCGATTTGTTTGAAGTGGTACTTGGAGCTCACGGTAAGCTTAGAATCGAATTTCGCTTTAATTGATGTGTTCTGGAATAGCCGCTGTTGGAAATATGATCGCTGTCTGGTTTTAATTCAACCGCGTATAAATATGAATAATAAATGAACTAATTTCGCTCATCATTCGTTGTAATTCAGATACGGTTGGATCACTTCGTCCAGGGCTATAAGATAATAATTTGTTGGCGTGCTATTGATTGCAGTCTACAACATCGAGAGCTAAAGAAGATTGGCTTGCTTTTGTGTTACATGCATGCAGGATTCGTGTCTTACGACAGGTAAATTGGACTGTGGCTTAAATTTTGCAGCTCTGACGGGGCTTTTTGCGATAAAAGTTGCGTCGTACAGAAATGAGCAAAATTCCTTCAAAATTGGATCATAATTTAGGTATTGGTCTTTTTGGCCGACGATATTGCACACTGCGCTAAAATTCCTCTGATACTCGGGTCAGTTATAGCGGGGTTAGATCTGTCTACGTTGTCGGTCTTCATCCCGTTTTTCCATTTCTGTTTTTGTTCCACGTTTTACGCTTACTCGGAGAATTAATTGCGTTTTGCAGAGATATGTCGTGAACTCTTCTGTAGGAACAAAATGCTTACGCATTTCAGATTACCATGGAGGATAGTTGTGCTTCTCAAGTGTACTGCTGTTGGCGAATTTTTTGCTTGTGTTTTTGTTCATTTTGCCTATTTGATTCATTTGAGCAATGCACGTTTAGTGCGCACGGCTTTTTATTGTATCACACATTAGTTCTGCATACGGCCGAGTGGGCCAAAGAGCAAATGTATTAAAGAATTCAATTTTGTTTAATTTTAACCCTTAAATTCAAGGCAATAATGAATTTCACTCCATCGTTTTCATGTTTTTTTAATGTGCTGTAATTGTAGATTAGTCCATAGTAGCTTTTGCCAGTTGTATGGCTACGACGACGTGAATTCTTTTAAAAAACCAATGGCTCATACCTTCTCTGTGTTTGCAGAGCTCAGCCGTAGCCAAGTTGACTTAAAAAAAACTTACGCTGCCAGCTGTACCGCTAGGACAACGTAAATGTTAAAAAAAATCCGGCCAGACCCTCTCAGTGTTTGCAGAGCTCAGCCGTAAGCGGGAGCTGCAATCCTACGCGATGGATGCACATCGCTTTTAGGAGCCCAGTGCTTCGCTGTGCCCTTCCATATTCATAAAAAATTGATGCTCATTTTTGCCGCAGTTCGCGTGCAATTTCTACGGTGAGCCAAAAATTTCATATACTGGTGGGGAGGTGCAAAGCGAGGGTGGAGCGGTGCCCGGTGTGTTCTTTTGTTTAGCGAGTGCTCTGCCCGTAACATTTTGCTATGATTCGGCCCCTCTGTTTGGATGTTCGTTGATATTTCATCGTTTTGATGCTATGAGTTCTATTTGGTTTCCGGTGATGCGGATGGCTTGCAGAAAAGAAACTAAGTTGTGTGGGATGTGACCCTCACATATTTTTCAGCGACGCAGCGCTATCTTGTAACTCAAAGCGGGCTAACTATACTTTATCACAAGTTCCGCCAATTTTAAGTTAGTGCTCTGTTTTGTAGAGAAAAAAATTGCTAAATGCGACTTTGTTACTTTCAGACCCTATGAAAATGAGCATTTTTATTTTCCCGTAAAATTGGTTGTTGAGAAAACTTCACAAATATGTAGGGCATTTTGCAGATTTCTTGATTGATTTCACTGCCTAAACGATTCGATAGATTATTAAAAAAGTCAAAAATTTTATATATTGATATATACGTCTGAAAATTTGCAGCCTTTATTTTTTAAAGGTCGCCTCGGGCATGAATTGAAAATGATTTTGTGTTTTGAAATCGATCGCTGCATTTGTGCGAGCATGCATGCATTTTGCTTTGAGCGACGATAGCTTTCGCAACCTTGCTGAAGTTTTCCACTGAAAGGCGACGAGTTGATTGGGACGAATGTTATCGCACAACTTTCATTGCATTTGGAACTCAGCACAAAAGCACAATAGCAGCTCGTATATTGGATTGCTTTTCAATAGGTTTCGTGTTGCACCTCACTGAGAGTGCGCCCCACAAGGTGGACCGGCCGCCTCAAATGTATCATGGACATTTTGTAAGATTTGTTATATGCTCAATATTTTGCCCCGAAGGCGCTGTTCGCATGCCATCTTTCACTCTGTACAGAATGCACGCTGGGGTTTTCCGTTGCCCAGATCTGGGTATTAATTTCAGCCTTCTTCGTGATTCCGTGATTATTTGGTCACGTTGTACTCTTTCAGCGTCTCGATGCAGTGGCTATAGTTCATGCAAAAAATGTGTGTGCTGTAAATCCTAGTGATATTGAGATTTAAGCGCTTTTCTTTGATGGAATTATGAAAGTCTGTTGATGCAGTGAACTCATACCTGACTCTGTTCTACTTGTACTTCTCTTAGAGCAAGGGGGAGAGGAGGTATTTTTACTTCTCAGGCGGTAGGCTTGGGTTAGTTAGGTTCGTCTATTTTAGAAGGACTGGCGTCCCGAAAGAGGATTCTGTTAGGTCACCTCGGGGATTGTCAATCCCAGTATCAAAACTTCCATCTTTCGTTGTATTTTTTTTTTGTTTCCATACGTTTTTCGGTATCTAATTTTTTCTCTTCCTGTCAAATGTGCTGTTTCTGTGCGCGGGGTGTCCTGCGCGGGAACACACATGTGCTAGACAACATGTTTTCTCGAGTCCGTACTAAGTGCTCCCTTCTCTACGCTCTCTTGAGATCACCTGTGAAGAGGCTAGAGAGTTTTAGGATAACTTAAATGATAAAATTTTCTTATTTTTAAGGGACTTTCATGAATTTTTACCCTGGTTTTTTGTGACACCAATGCAAGAATACATCTAGCGCCACAATCTTTGCCAACGTCAAATTTAGAATTTTTCATTCGTGTACAGCAGCTCGGCTCTGCCTACTTTAGGATCCGTAAACATGGATTTGCATCAAGCTCAGACATGATGATTGCCGAGTGTTCTTTTTGAGAATTCTGAAACGTCGCCGTCGCTTTTGATATCCTTTGTAGAATTTTTGAATAAGCCTGGGAAAAGTATTCTTAACAACGCTCGATTTAATATTCGTTGCAGTTTTATTCATTTTAAGTGGTGGAACATCCAAGTTTCACGTTGTGTGGCACATTTCCTGTCATTATTTAACTTGATACTGAATGAAAATGGGTCTTTCATTTCACTGCTCCACGCTTCCCATTAGGATGTGGTGGAGAGGATTGACCTCCTGATATCCTAGGGACCAAGTCAATGGGAGTAAGTGAGCGCTTCTGGAGGATATTGTGATGGTGTTTGTCGTCCATTGGGGGCTTAGCCGTTCTTAAAAGGTGCAGGGCCATCGCGACCTACCGCAGCAGCAGCTGCTGCATCTTTTGCTGGAGGCTGAAGGGCGGGAGTTTTGTTGGTAGTATAAGCTTCGTGTTTTCTTTGGCTCTTT
The DNA here is from genome assembly GCA_030386875.1 of Morinoia aosen. Taxonomy (NCBI): domain Eukaryota; kingdom Metazoa; phylum Arthropoda; class Malacostraca; order Amphipoda; family Talitridae; genus Morinoia; species Morinoia aosen. The sequence goes on from CM059562.1 coordinate 11,600,680, forward strand.
TTATTTTTCTCTCTGGAAAAAAAATAAACAGAGATGAAGAAAGATAAAGAAATATCTGATAACTCAAGATCGTTACATGAAAATTTAAAACCCACAATAATTGTACTGATTTAAGACTCCCTTACTACATCAGAAGCAATCTTACGAGAATGAAGGAACCATTTAGTATGGACTCGATGAAACGTGCAATTTCTGGCTGTTTTCCTCACGTTTCAACTTTTCGTTCAATGGAAATCTGACAGCCACCTCTGAAATATATTTTATCTGTCAGCAGCTACAGCTTCTAGTCGAGCTTTCCATAAACATAGAGATAAAACTTACTCTCCAAGTTAGGCTCGTTATATACTCTAGCGCTCGTTATATATTCTAGCGCTCGTGATATACTCTAGCGCTCGTGATATACTCTAGCGCTCGTGATATACTCTAGCGCTCGTTATATACTCTAGCCATCGTTATATACTCTAGCGCTCGTGATATACTCTAGCGCTCGTGATATACTCTAGCGCTCGTGATATACTCTAGCGCTCGTGATATACTCTAGCGCTCGTGATATACTCTAGCGCTCGAGATATACTCTAGCGCTCGTGATATACTCTAGCGCTCGTGATATACTCTAGCGCTCGTGATATACTCTAGCGCTCGTGATATACTCTAGCGCTCGTGATATACTCTAGCGCTCGTGATATACTCTAGCGCTCGTGATATACTCTAGCGCTCGTGATATACTCTAGCGCTCGTGATATACTCTAGCGCTCGTGATATACTCTAGCGCTCGTGATATACTCTAGCGCTCGTGATATACTCTAGCGCTCGTGATATACTCTAGCGCTCGTGATATACTCTAGCGCTCGTGATATACTCTAGCGCTCGTGATATACTCTAGCGCTCGTGATATACTCTAGCGCTCGTGATATACTCTAGCGCTCGTGATATACTCTAGCGCTCGTGATATACTCTAGCGCTCGTGATATACTCTAGCGCTCGTGATATACTCTAGCGCTCGTGATATACTCTAGCGCTCGTGATATACTCTAGCGCTCGTGATATACTCTAGCGCTCGTGATATACTCTAGCGCTCGTGATATACTCTAGCGTAGTCCCCTCTTCCTAGCTAGGGGGGTTTGCTGAAGGAGGTTGTTCTTCAGCGCATCTTGGGACTTAGTCAGGGACGCGTAGAATGCCTAGCAGTTACATTGGGGAGGGGGGTATGCTGAAAGTGTCTGTCCTCTCCTGTGGATCTTGGGCAAGTCGCGCTTCTGAGTTGCTGACCAAGGTTCGCGCTACAGAAATAGCTTCACTTGTTGCAGGGTTTGGTTGTGGGCTTAGATTTATACTTAAATCGGATTTTTTCCACTTTTAACTTTTACCCTCAGAGAGCATAAAATAGGCGATATGCTTAATTTAGTTAGGCTTGTCTTTCATATGCTATGGGGACTGACGCTCCAGGGTGATACTGCTAGGTTACCTCAGCTTTAGGTATGCCTTGAAGACACCTATTTTCTGTGCTCACTTGGCTCCTTTCAATTTTTTTACCTTCATAGCTGTTTCTTCTTTATGTTTTCCTTCCTACCTTGCTGTCTCTTCTTCTTTTTCCTGCCTAATTTACCGTTTCTATGCGCTGGGTGTCCGGTATGAGGACTCAACTTGTGCATTGAGTCCCGCTTTACGGGCCTGCGTACTGTGATACCGAGCTCCTGTATGGGAGTCCCAGTCTTTTATTTTTATTTATCTTTTTGTCTCAGAAGGAGTGCACGCCTTTTTTTGCATGCGAAGCGAGCTTGTGGATTGACATAAATAATTATTACACTCTCAGCAGTGCACTTGACTCAGCACACTGTGGATTCGGGGCGAAATAGCAGAAACTGCCGGTGCACTCGTAAATATTTACTTTCGTTCTAAGCTAGACTGAAGCGTACAAAGTCTTTATTGATGTTTCGTCTGCAATTGAGCGAGAACTTTTTCATTGAATTTGTTTCGTGCGAAAACAAACAAAAAAAACAGTCAACTTTTTATTCACTCACAGATCACAGTGGGAGAATCAAATTTTCATTTGATGTAACGTTTACGAGTGCTCATATAAATTAATGTAAGAAGTCACTCATTAATGATACGTTTGAACGTACCTACGTGAAGATTGTTTAATCTCATTTCCCGCGGGTGGCGGCACAAGCGGCGGCGGGTTCCGACCCACCGCCATGCATGGTTTCCAGGGAAGTAGCGCGGGGCTGCTATTTCACTGGCGTGATATTAAGGCCCTGAATTATGGGCGCCTATGGGGCCCTCAAAGGCGATTGGGTTAATGTTTTTCTTTCGCTCTCCTCGTTCTGACTAGAAATCGGACGAGGGCTGCAGAATTTCGATTCCGTACAACCCGAGTTTAGGTTGCGAGTGTCAACGTCCCGAGTGTGCGGCGCGCTGGCTGCGTTGTACAACATTTGAAATTGATCCAGCTCTGCGAAGAAAAGCTATTGACCGATAATTGTACCCCTCATGGAGATGAAACTATTATATCTGTGGGAATTAGCGCACCCAGGGGTGAGGTATGATGTCCCGCTCATTGTATTTAACGCTTGGCTTTTTTTTTTGTTGATATAGAATTGGATATTTATTTTATTGCAGGCCACTTGTTTCGGTTCAGTTCTGTACTGCACCTTTTACATTCATTTCGAATGTATGGGAGTAGAAAAATGTTATCTCTGACGTACACTTGCTCGTAGCAGAGCATCATTGATGTGATGAAGAAGATGAGCCACGATGTGCGAAGTCTTACTGCCAGTCTTGTACGAAGTTGAACACATACCATTTCTACGTAAATCTCGATGTTAGTCCTCAAGACACTAAAGTAAACAGACTTTTAGCATTTGGAATGAAGCATTTCTCTACCGTCAGGCTACCGTAACAAGTCTAACATGCGTCAGTCCGTATATAGTTTTACTGACCTGAGCTACATGGCCTTTGCCAGTGTGATGAATTCTATTTTTTCTCTAGTTTTCATTTTTAAGAATGTCAGAAATTTTGTTGTCAGCTTTCGATGTCCTACAACGTGGCGATGAGTTTTTATTTTTATGAGAAATCACTGTGCATTATTTGATCCCGTTCTGTGTCCGCTTAATTTGAGTTATGCTTCATACATGTGTGAAGATTTGTCCGTGTTGCGCTGGGCATTATGATGTATCGGCTTGGCGTTTCTTTAATTCATTTAATCTGACCGTCGACTTCTAAATCCAGCGTTATAAACTAACGGTCGTTCGTTCATTTCGAGCTGAATAAATTACGCGCACGTACAGTTCTTCATTGAATTTTGTAGCCAGTCGAGGCTCTGAAATATTGGCCGCACCATTGATTATTAAGATAAAATGAATAATGTTGTTATGGACTCTTGTCAGTTAAGCAATTCTCTAATTCGTTTAGTCCACGTTTTCTGAATCGTCAATGCTGTAAATATGTTGCAGGATCATGGCTGCCATTTCGAACACAGTCACCGTTGCGTGTTGTGAACCTTGATTCGATTGAAAATTGCGTAATGTGAAGGCTTGTTGAACGATTTAGCTATTTTCTGAATTGAATGCGAAAGCAGCCGCACTTGGAAATGCATTGTTGCTACCTACTTCTCGTTCCATTCCCTGAATTCGGAGTCAGACTCAAACGATAGCGTTCCATGATTGCACATGAGCGTCGTTGTTTCTTCCTCCATTAATCACGGCATAAGAATTCACATCAGGAACTGCAGCGCCATTCTTGCTTAGAATATGTGGTACCAGAGAGGGTGTAATAATAGTGACGCACTTGCAAGTACTTGACTCTTCCTTCATCATGAAACGCCGGTCGGTACTAAAGAGATGAGCCTCACCTCTTCTTTGAACTTCAATGAATTTGCGAGTAAGAGTTAGTGGAGCCTGACTGGGCAGCAGTGTTATTGCTGCATCCTTCATTTATCATCTAGGAGCTACGCACGATGGAAGTGCAGCGGAGCAAGCAAGCGAGGCGGCTGGTATTCTGCTGCTCGGTGTAATGATGCGCCGGTGCTACACGAGGTGGGCTATACTACCTTGAGCGCCCTACGCCTTCTGCCGCATGCATAATGTGCCATTGCGATGCGAGCGTATGCGCTCTTCCACTTCGCTGGGGAGCGATCGGGCGTCTTGCTAACGTTTGTCTCTCCCTGTATCGCTCGCTCTGTTTTCTGTTGCTGTGACCTATAATCATTTGTACGAGCTAACTTGATGCTAGTCAGCTCGTCTCTGTGAAATCGAAGCTCGCTTGATAGTTGTAACACCATTTCTGTTTTATTGTGTGTTTTTTAACGTGAACTGATGATAGGGCGCAGGTTCACAATATAGTGGGGTTTTATAGTTTAGTTATTGTTCAAAATCTCAAGGAAGAATTGATTGACTGGATTACAAGTATACCGCTTCGATCTTGATGACTTAGTGTTTTGTGGAAAACATTTAGGATTTTTCAGTTTCAATCTTCAATTAGTGGGAGAGGGACGGGGGTACGCATTTTATCTATCGTCGTTTTGGCACCTTGAGCTTTAAGTGGCACTAAAAACGTGATCAGCAACATTCACTGGTGCTGAAATTCGTTGTTCTGTTCTTATGTTAAATGATATATTATCTTGCTTTCGATTTGGATCTGCCGGTATATTTTTTAGCAGTTAAATGTCTGGTATGAGTAAAGGATCAAATATGTTTCCTTCCAATCAAACCTGATGCTTATAATTCTGTACATTGGGTTTTCAAATGCCTTATAACTAACTCAAGGGCGCAGTGGTGATTCTCTCCGGCCAACCCGGTATCCAATTCCTACATCTGCCATATCTACGAAGCGTGGGGAATTATGGCTAAGTTCTTCCTTTATCCTTTGACGAGATTCACCACTCGGGCAGTGCCGGAAATCGAACTGGCAACTCATCCCATGGAAGGCACGTAATGTTAACCACATACGCCACTTCACTACACGTATCTTCGGGTCTGTCTCTTCCTTTTTTATGATCGCCTCACCTCTTACAGATATTTGCGCAGTTGCCAGTGTTATGTCGACAGTACATTGGAATTTTCTACCTATGTTGTTTTATGTAAATTGAATATTCAATTAGCTTGCAAGTGAAGGTTTGCAAAATTTGCAGAAAATGGTGATTGTGTCGGATTAGATTTTGATGAAATAAATGATTCCGTCTGTTTTTTCAAGCATGGAAAGTAATTTTCAGGACTGCAGTAATTAAATGCAGGTCATCGGAACCCTCCTGCTTGATTTCTGAGAAGCACTTCAAGCGCAGCAACCAGAGATCACCTACGGACTTAGAGGAGTTCCACTGCCATGCTGTGGCGTGAGAGCTTTCGGCTCACAAGAGGTCCGTGCTCCCAGGATCATTTTGCGGATCTGCCCGCCCTCATGCTGTAAATCCTTTTGGATCTACGCCCATTAAATCAGAGTCTGCATTAAATCCTTCAATATTGCTATAACTTACGACATTTAAATCCTATAATTGACTTCAGAATTCGCTCGTCTGATAGCGAGTGACGGATTTCCTCCGTTTCTATGAGGTTTAGTGACACTTCGACTTTTTTTCCAGTCCACTTGATCGGATTTTGCAAATTAACTCAAACAGCATTGTCCTTCCTATCATCGCCTGCAGAGCTCGTCTCGTGATTTTCACTCTCATTGCTTGATCTGCGTTGGTGTTCGTTAAATCTACATCAGCGCTCGCTAGTATGTAAATCAGTTGTTAGTTGAAGTTGGTGAGACTACGAGGCAGTGCGTCCGGAACGAGCGTTTCCTAAATGAATTCACTGTGCGATTATAAAGAAGTAGTCAACCGTGATGCCGTTAGTCAAATCATTTCCCTTCACGCTTGCTGATTATTTTTTTTTTTGGCTTTGGTCTTGGGAATTTAATTTTTGTGAAAGCGGATGGTGAGAAATTATTTTCTACTGTTTCATTACGGGGAGTATTCATTGATTGAATGAGTAAAATCGGATAACGCGATGAAGACATACGTGTGTTGTTAGCTTTGTTTGACTTCTCTAGAACTGTTTTGTAGGATCGTGTTGTGCTGGCAATAGTTACGAAATGCGTTGCGGGAGTTAGTGTTGTTGCATTATAGAGCAACCGAGCGACGGCAGATATTTTAAAAAATTTTTAAAAGTGCCGATTTATATTGGTAGGCTTTGAATGTAATTCGGGAACTAAGTACTCTTTGCCGGTCAATGCATCCTAAATAAAAATGAAAATGAAATTTCAATTGGCATTACATTAGGTGTGTCGTGTCAAGAAGTTGAAAATCATTTTTCCACAGAAATAGACATTTAAAATACTATGAAGACTACATAAATACTTCAGGGTTATTCAGTTATCAGTGCTTTTAGTTGGCTTGCCTTCTTTGCTGGAGATTCTGTTTAATACGTCGCGTTACTTCCCTTCAACTATTTAGGCTTCCCTTTGCGCGCCTTCGACGCTTTCATGGCCCGCAATCTTCAATAGGCTCGCCTGCAAGCAAAGAAGATGTCGTCATCACTGATCTTCTGACGCTAATGCCTTTCTGAATTATGCAAACTTGTGAGACGTGAAGTGGTTCACTGATAAGAATAAGAATTGTTCACATATTCAAGAATTAATGAGTTGTTAAATATTCTAATATTTTCCCAATCTTATCTCGAAGTCTGACAACTTCTTTCTCTTCGTTACTAAATGTCCTACCCACATGTACTATATAATTCATTAAGAAAATGGGCGTGAACTTAATTTTAGCAATAAGTATCGGTACATCATAATGTATTGTGTTGATAAATGACAAGTCAGTTGCTTTATAATAACCTTTCATTTACATTAAATAGATTTCCTGATCTTGTCTTGTAATCAGATTTCGATCGTCCAAGTTCACCAAGAGCGTTCCATAATTCAGTAAGGTTTACGATTGCTCCAATATTTAATGTGTTGGAAACCCATTTACGAGATTGATGAGCTACCTCACAGCTCGTGCCGTCCCCATTGCGGCTCCTTTTATGTCAACTGCATTGTCTCCATCAAGTTAGATGTCTCTTTTACCGAGGGAGGGTTTCATACATCGTGTGCTCCATTTCTGCGATCGTTGGAGGCTTCGAGCTTACGCGAGTCGACCGAGAAGCTGCCATGGTTGGTGGTGCATCGCATGCTGCCCGCTTGAAGAACGGCTTTTATTGTCTCTTCAAAGGAACTCAGAATAAAGCTGCTCCGTGACATCTGTAGCCAACGTTCCGAGCGTTGTGTTCAGGTGTAAGCCTAATTCGAGTATACTTTGTAGAATTTATCTCTGGGCCGAGTTAATGACGGGAATCAAAACATTGTTCATACTGTAACTTGCTCTAGAATTTGCATCGTTTCATTTCGCTTTCATAATTTTTTTGTTTTATTAGAAGTCTAAATGAAATTGAACAAAGGGATTCTCTTAATTGTTTCTTTTCGCATACGGCAATGCTATGTTTTATTAGAAGTCCGAATGATTTCGAACAATATGTAGGTATTCTCTTCAAGTTGTGTGTTATCACTTTCGTAAATGCTATGCTTTATTTTATTTTTAATGATATCTTATAATATGTTTTTCATTCACGTTTTCTTATTCTAGTAAATATTTTACTATTCTGCATTAAAATCTGAGCATTCGGTTCTCTCCGACCCCCTTTTTTTCTTCCTATTGTTTTGGTAACTTTTTGTCGGCATCCTTTTTCGCTAAAATTTGTTTATGCATTGAAAGGTGGCTCGGAGGGTTCCCAGATGTCATCGGTGGTGTTTGACGTGCGTTAATACCAGTGTCAACAAGGGTCCCCTCGTCACGCTCGCTAATAGGTCGCTGCACAAATGTTTGGGGAGAAGCTTCTCTAGAGGCTGGGTCCACTGATAAATGTTTAGTGCCATTTGCTGCTCGCTCGTATTCTTCCTCAGAGATTTTCATGCCTAATTGGTAATTGTATGATTCCACGCTGTTTTTTGTGCTCTTCTTCAATGTTTGTATCATTTGCTCAGAGCTCTTTGTCCAGGCTAAATTAGGTTATGGAGTTTGGAATTGCTTGCATTCGCATATTGTTATTGCTATTAAACTTCGTCATCGGTAGTGAAGATTTTCTGAAGATCGGTGGAACGAGTCCGGCTGGAAACAAACACAATTTTAAAACGGTAACGCCTCGAAATTCGAAACTTCCTTTATTTGTAATTTTTGTTTAGCTTTTGTGATTCTCTTACCATTAATTACTCAAAATACGGATGCTTACTCGATATTGATATGTTAAGTGGCTTCTGTCGTGCCTCTCTTGTTTCCGGCATTATTCGTCGTTATTTCTTTCCGTTGCTTTCATTTTCTTTTAATAACCGTCGTGACTTAAGGCCACATTTATTTTATTTTGGCAATAATAATCAATTGAGACTTTTCAACGTCTCCAATATAATTAGTATTTTACGTTATTTAATAAACAATTAATATGGTAGCGGGTTAACCTTCTCTCATCAACAGAAACGATAATTCTTTTCTTATTTAAGGGGAAGTTCACGAGGCATTGACATCACTATTTATTTCCTAATCTTGACTCAGAAATAATCAAAATGGATCTAACGCACCTAGTCACACTTAATAAAACGTCGGATGTACGCTGAATGTTTCTATGAATAACCTATTGCACAGAGGCAAGAAATGAGGATGCATCAGAGCGGATAAGTGTTATATGACAATATGAATGGGACTTATCTGAGGACTCCAGGAAAGTAGCTGATATGCGTTCCGTGACAACCAATAATTTACGTTACTGGATAATATATGCGTAATTCACTTGAATACAAATTGTTACAAGAAAGACAAAGCCCTAGCCAGCCCCAAAGGGACCGGCCAGCACGACATGTTCTCAGCTCTTGTCTCAACTCAGCGGTTGTCACGGCCTGACTGACTTCCCTTTTCAAACGTAACGCCCTTGGCGACGCGATCATTTGAGATGCTAACTAGTAATAACGGTATCACAAGATTGATATATGAATGGAAGATATTTCCCAGATTAATTTAAATACGCTGCTACTTACTCTTGTTAACATATTTATACTAATAATCCCCATAAAATATTACCAATACGAAGTAAACATTACAAAGGGTTATAGCTATGAAGTTCCTGGCATCTTCTGTGGGCTGTCGTTGTTCTCGAAGTCCAAGCGGAGATCCTCCTCGAAGGTATAAACGATTTGAAGATATAGGCGATTTTAAGTGCTCCTTCGTCGATCCTCAGACTTATTATTATTTGGTCTTTTAGAATCATTTAGGAATATGTTATTGGCCAGATAACGATTATCCAGATTCTTAGCGATGTTTCTTATACAGTTATGCAGAGAAGCATAACACTTCCTCATGTTGTAATGCTTGGATGGTATTTTTTTTTTCAAACGAGTTTTCATATTAACAAGTTTTTATGAATTTTATGTTTTTTTTACAAATTGATTTTTTTTTACATTATGATCAGTATACTTTGAATTGATATCTCACTTACAGTAAAAAGCGCTGCGAGGAGCTTGTGTATCATGTATATTACCTTCTTAGGATGTTATTACGGGTATTTGTTATAACATTGGAACACAGTCACTCATTTTGTGAGCAGGCGCTCGCGTCATGTACTCGTAGGTTGAACTAAACTAAAACTCGCGTCACTGTAAAATGAAGGCTGGACCGAGCGGCGCACACGAGCAAATCGAAGTGTAAACTAGGGTGACGCCGCCGCCGCTCGTCTGGTAAGCTTTCAGAGAAATGTTTTGACGTGGCAGAGCATCACAGGCACGCGTGCTGGCGACCGTGGCTTCCCCCGTGTGATCAACTTCGCAGGATGGAGTGGCGGCGACTGAGCTGATAGTTGCCTTGGTCTTCTTTTTGTTGTAGTAGAATAGGTTTTTTGTTCTGTTGATGAAGATTTTTTTTCGGTTCACTGCTGTCTTGATTTTCAGCACATCTGAATTTCTTCTTCAACTTATCATCTTCTTTCATAACCTTTTTTCTCGTTTCTACGCTTAAGGGAACCTTGTTTGGGAGCACAATTAGTGTATATGCTCCTATTTCCCTCGATTCCATACTAAATGATGCCTTCATCTTTCCTCTATGTGGAACACTTTTGTTGGGGTTAGAGAAGCTGAAACTAACAGATAATCTAATCTAACCATGGAGTTGCTACGTTGCTTAACAGGTGAAACGAACCTTCTTAAGCGTACATCTTGAGGGAAAAGTGCTTAAGGGCTGTGCGCTTAGCACAGAAGCCACAAAGTTCGCTCTGATTCTAATTTAACGTTCTTGTGATCCTGTGCTGTATGTTAATTAAATTTATCTTCTTCTTTTGATGCGTTCACGAACTTACTGAGTAAAATGATGATGCTATGCCAGATTTTTTCAGAGATTTGCTATTTCTTGAAAACTGATCTTGCTGCATATTCATCAAACAAGTTACAGTGAAGCTTTGTTCTAACATTGTAGTGAGAGCTTCCAATGTCAATATTAAATTTTTGTGTTAAAAATGCTCTAATTTTTGCCGGAATTCTGGGAAGATAGATTAAATTTATCCGTGAACTTCCGGGCTGCTCCTGTTATCATTGCATGTGAAATGCACGTTTAAAAAATCCTCGTGATGGAATGTTAACTCTAGATAAAAGTTTTTCCTTTTCTTTCACTGATATCAAAACATTTTACGTATTTAAAAAAAAATGATTTACTTCGTCAGATTTCAGCTTGATTACCGTTTCCCAGGAATAATTCTTGCGCGAATGCAAGCAATTCATCGAAATAAGACACTGCGCAAATTTAGTTGCGTTGCTTGTGGACTTTCGTCGTACAATTTGGATTCCTTTCACTACATTTGACAAATAGCTGACAGTCATATTTTATTAATGCGCATTAAAATCTGAGCTTTCATTCTCTCTGAATCTTTTTTTTTCTTCCTATTGTATTGGCACCTTTTTGTCGGTATCCTTTTCCGCTCAAATTTGTTCATGCATAGACAGCTGTTTTCGTATTTCCTTTTTAGCTTCACTGAGGACTGCCATTTAATCTGCAGTATTGTAATGATAATTTGAAAGATACTTTAATATTTCGAATAAGGCGGGAGTAAAATATTTCAATGAAAAACTGTAATGACTCCGTACGTGCTCGTGTAAAATATATCTAAGATGTTACTCTGAAATTAGAGTTCGTTCGAACTAAAATTTTGCCCCGTCATGTAAAGAGAATTGAATTTATGCAGCTCAATTAATATGCAACAGATTCCAATACAAAACTGATTATTTTTACTGCTCAGTGGTATAGAATACAGAATAAACTGTGCGTTCTTTATTATTTTTATTGAAAAAAAAAATTCAGGAAATTCTCGATTGCCTGAAAATGCAACAACGCAAGTACGAACATTCGTTGTTAATTTTCTCACGAAAAAGTTGATCTTGCCTCTGATTTTTCAGTAAATTAAGTTCAAGTAAATTATACGTCGTGCAGTCCGGCTGCTTCTTCCAAGAAAAGGAAGGTCTCCACCTTTGTCCTTACAAATGTATCCTGAAGCCCGTCAGGTCGTGGCGATGTTCCATTTCACTTTTTCCGGATTACCCTCACTTTTCTTTACTTGGGACAATTTCAAGCCCTTTGTCTGGGCGAGAATTTAATGCGTGTCCCCGAACTGGCGCTGAAAAATTGCCTGTCACTACCGCTTCGACCGACGATTGAGTTCCCCCGTAAAATATTTATTGTCTTGTTAGGAGTCGCGAGGCTGGCCTTAATGATGCGACTGACGGACTGTTGACTGCCTCCCAGCGTCCCCGCACTTTAATGGAGTTCTGCCTGGTCTTCTTCGCTGCCGAATGTCGGGCACACTTGGTGACCTGTAATGTCTCATTTTGCTTCGGTCGTGTGCTGCTTTCCCCTTTTATATTAGAAGTGCTTGTGAAAATTTCAAAGCGTCTCGTGTTGGCAAATTTGATGACTTGTATGTTTTTAAGGTCTGTATCCTCGCAGCTCCATTGCTGTTATAATTGAAGTTTGTTCTATAGGTGCGTTCTCATACCAAGAGTCCTTTTTGCTTCATCTGCTGCTGAGGTGTAAATTTTTCTGCTTTGTGGAATTCAATCTCTACGATATGTTGAATTCATTTTAAAATTTCCTTCATTTATCATAAATATGGTTTTCTAAATGTTTATAAGCCCAATAGACATTGCTATATTGCTGATTTTTTATTTCATTATGAAATTGATACTGCAGAATACTAAATGTGAAAGGCTTCCACTGAGTGGAAGAAACGCGAGCTACGTACTTAAACTAAGTCAACGGTGCTATCGTGAGCTTACTGTGAGTTTAGTCCTGCAGTTGAGTAGTTTTGGGTAGATTTCCTACTATTTACGAGTGCCTCGATAGTCAAGGTGGTCTGCAATTTTTAGAATTGATCTTCAGCTATTGGCCTGATTTTAAACTCATTGACCCGATGCAATTTGAATTTCTGATCTGACCCTTTCCTTTGTTAATTTTTACTGATGAATTTTTTTGCGTGGTTCCTGTGGCAAAATCGGAAGCACGCATTTCACTTTAGACTTGATCGCGACTTGAATTCATACCTGCAGGTCGCGATTGTACATCATTCGGTAAATTTTTAATTTTATGGGGGCATCTTCGTCTCACTTCCACCAAGCTATTACCCCAGTTGGAGGCTCGTTTGCCTCCATTGTGTTTTGGTGTTAATTTTGTTATTTATTTCCAATATTTCATCAGTGACTGATGAACGCATGCCAACTATTCGGGATTTTCATCCCGAACTATGTTTTTTTTCATATTTTAAAGCTTTTTTCGATTTCTGTTAAATGGAGTAGTTTGGCTGTAATACATCTCATTTGCTACTGCGGAGTTCAAAATTTCGTCATCCTATTTTCAAACACGCGTGGCAGCAGTTTCAAAGATTCGTTAGCTAAGGAGGTGCTGTAAACGTCACAGCTCGTGTAACTAACTGTCTGTCGCCTTAACTACGTTTGGTTACGGTTCCCTCGGGTTTAGTTTGTCAACGCCCGGCAAACCGGCTGCGTAATGTTGACAAGTTATAGCGTCATCAAATTTAATGTCTCCTCAACTTTCTTTTTGTTTCCTTCGAAGTCACTAAAAGACACGCCAGTTCGATGACCCTTTCTGTGTTGTCTTCGTAGTTTCTTTCATTTGGATAGTTGTTTTTTTAGGGAAGAAGCGTTTTTCAGACAAAGGCAGAACAATCCGAGTGACAGCAGTACGGACCAGGCCCGAATTAATACATAACCTTGTCGAGGATTTTAGCGTGGGGTTTCTTCGTGGAATATTTTACTCACATTTAATCGTACAAGTTTCCATGGCTAATAAACGTAGTAGTTTTTCATGTTTCATCTGGGTGATGGACGACGCAAATTGTGTTAAATGCCCAATTATGTTGGTCATTCTTGTGCTTAATCATTTGATATATTATTGGCGTTGTCATATTTTCCTTGGAAAACGCTTTTTTAAGTGAATATCAATGTATTCAAAGTTGGTTGCTCTAAAACACGATCGAGGTACCAAAATATATAGTGGCACTAATATCCAATTCTTTGTTGTCAACCTTATCATCCCAAATAGAGGTTATGAGTAAGAATTTACTTTCAACATCGTGTCTGCCTTTGAGAAATGAGGAGCACGGCAACCAATGTAGCTCGAAAAAGCTTTTGAATCTAATTTGTGTTCTCAGAAGACAGATTAGATTAAGGCGCTTTTTTTTCTGCCTCCATGACTTGTTCATCATCGTAGCCATCAGTTTAAGCCGAGCTCTTCTTGTGCACCGCGGCAAATCCAATTTTTCAGCGCTGCGTTGGGACCGAGTGGAGCTGGATATGTCCGTGTCACGTCTGCTAGTGGTCGGTCATTTGAAATTCTTGAGTGAGAAGTATTTGTGGACGGAGTGTGATGAATTTTATGCCAGGTTCTACTGTCGCTGGAGAATTACCTTCTCCATAAGTTATTATGTTTAAGGGAAAAACATCCTAACCTTTCCTTAGTGTGTTCTTTCTCGATATTAATTTTTTTAGCAGTCGGAATATTTTATCTATTCAATGACTCAGACTAACAGAATATTATTACTACTACAGGTAGTTCAAATCCGATATCAATCACAGTTTGGAACGTTGACTTCAGAATTATTTAAAGTGTTAGTTTTGCGTGCATTTAAAATTGCATCTATTTTTTATAGCTTGTAATATTTTCTGTTTACACATTTTTGCCGGGCCGAGATGATTCACTTGTTCAATTGCACCGAGTACTGAAGTGTTATGCATGAGTTCCCGAGACTTTACGCTCGCTTTTACCTAAGAAAACATGCAGTGTTTGCTATACTACAGTAACTTGGTAACGATAATGGTATTTCCTCTCACTTACAATATGTTCAATATGATCTTCCTTACTAGAGTCTACATAGACGAAATTTTTCTTGAGGACTCGACCAATAGTTGTTTAACTGAAATATTTACTTCTTTTTCACTTGCTCGTGGAAGATGTCAAATTAATTATAGATATGGAGCTCATCTTTTTGTTTTATGTAAAATTTTAGGCAGTGCTGTGTTTTCACTATACCCGGTGAAGGAACACTAAGTATGAATTAGGTGAACGTTTTTGCACCTTTTCTTTGCTATTTTGTCATGCATGACTTCGCACTATAATCGCGTGAGGTACCGGTACCACGGAGGGGATTTTCATAATGCTGCTGACCGACCAGTAGTCACAAACTCGATTTCTATAAATAATTAATCAAAGCTAAATGAAGGCACGGTCCAATAAATGTTGGATATTTTCAAAATTACTTATGGAAATTGACTGTAAATTAGAGTTGAATGTTGAACTTCAGTTTGATCCGCCGCGGCCAGCGTGTTAATTTAAGGTCGAGTTTTCGTGCCAGCTGCTACAACGGGTTCAAGTCCGAGTGTTCTGACTCGCGTATGTATACAGCAGGATGTGAGGGGAAATTTTCATTCGAATTATCTCTCCTCGTTTTGTTTCGTAGACCCAATAAAAATATAATAGTTCATTGATGGAAATTTTAGTTTAGAGATGCTTCTCCAGTGAGACGTACAAGTATTGTCCTCAGTGTTGTCTGTGATAGGGCAATGCTTTCACAATAAGCCTTTTTTGAGCAAAGAACTTGACAAGACGTTTAGGGCAAAGATATTTCGAGTTCCGTCCGCGTTAGATAGTCATGTTTTGAAATCTCGGTCTCACTCTGTTAACTCAATTTGTCTCTAAGAACTCTCTCGTGTATCAGATTCACTTATGCTCGCGTTTGCGCTGTTTTTGAAGAGCCGTGACTGTTCCAACATCTCCTGCAACGAAAATTCTTTCGAGCGAAATCTCAGACGTCTGGCGTCTCTAATTTACCCCGAGTTTTTACGAGGGCTTCCCTCGCAAAAGCGTGCTCGTTGCCAGGGCTCACAGCTCCCTCTGCACAAATGCTAGCATTATGATCCCGTGTCGCAGTCTAAACAGCCTTGTTTTTCAGATTATTCGGGGCTCGTCGTCTAATTCTCCCGAGTTTTGACGAGTTGTTGAAGAAATGCTTTCAGCTCTGAGATTATTAGCGAATTTTCTTCACTTTTATACTGAGCTGGAGTGTAATTCAATTTTCGTCTAGCATTTTGTGGGATTTTTCCGTATTTTTGGCATTGCATTGGAATAAATTTTTGATTTCACGTGTGATTTGAGAAGAAATAGTATTGATAACTGGCTGACAATTGACTGTTTACTCGAATTAAAAATGTCTTGCACACACTTTCCAGTCTTGAACACTGCTGATGTCCTAACTACCAAGCGTTTTGTGGTTGGCCACGCTGGTGAACGCTCGTTGGGTTAAAAATCATTGTAGTTTACGAACCATTCATAACAATAAAGTTTATGAGTTGACTGAAAGCAGTTTTGTTGCTCAAGAAGGAAACACAAATGAGAACACAAATATCAGTATAACTTCAAAACATTAGGAGGCCTCTGATAGCAGTGAAGTAAACAAGAACTGCAATTCCGAATTGATGTGAATTGTTTGTGTGCACAGGAGAAATTCTGCCGACTAAAATATTTTATTCGACCATGATTTCTCTTACTATGCAAAAATGGTTCACAGGCTGATATTCATGTGATGGTTAGCTATATTAGCGTAATGTTAAGTTATCAGACGTTGAATATTTTGAAATGAAGTGATTTTTATTAGCTCTTCGTTGTTTGCTACAGAGTTGCGTAGCACTCGAGTGGGATGTGGAAGTCGCAGGGAGCTGTTTCAGCTCGACTGAGATCTCCTTCGATTGTCATGGTTTCTTCTTTTGCTCCATTTTTCTCAAGAAATAATCTGGTGTGAAGCATGTATTCGTCAATTTATTTGTATAATTTCTCACTATCCATGATCCATGCAACTGTGTATTTTCATTTGGCAAAATATCATCAGTTATTTTCATATCGTGCCTTTCGATACCTTTTTGCTTGTGTGAGACTCCGTGACAGAAAAGGCTTAATTTTCATCATTTCTGCCTCTAAGTATGTGGACTTAATTCCTTCCCAGTGAAACAATTTTACTGCATAACATATTACGTGTTGTAGTTTTCCATCTACTGCTTCTAGCGTACTGAAAGAAGACCCTTCAGTTAAGTCTCCAAAATTCGATACCGTAGCTTCGAGTGAGAGTTATTCTAGTCAATTTTTAAGGAGAGCTTTCATTGTTATGATAGTTTACTTTCGAAACTGTAGTAAGAGGCTCCTTTGCTTTTCCCCTCAGGGGGATACAACTATTGTATCTATGGGAATTAGCGCTCCCAGGGGAAAAATGTGAGGGCCCGAGCTGAGAGTTAGGTAGGCCTTCTTTTTGTTGAAATAAAATGTTTTTTGTTATGTTAAGGACCACCTTTTTTCGGTTCACTACTGTCCTGTTTTTCAGCACCTCTGACTTTCTTCTTCAACTTGTATCTTATTTCATGAACTTCTTTCCCATCTTACTGTTTCTATGCCCTTTCTGCATAGATTCCTCATTTTCTTATCTCCATACTAAATGGTGCCTTCCTCCTTCCTCTCTTCGATACGCTCTATTTCTGCAGCGGTTAGGGAGACTTAAACTAACTTATAATCTATAATCTATAATCTCCTTTGCTTCATGTATGCTCCGGAACAGCATCAAAGTGTACGAGAAAAGCATGTAATCGAGCGCTTATATTCAACTACGTGTGTAAAAATGCGAGATAACGATACAATGTAGCTCCAGTTGAATGGTTTTGCTTCCAGGCTAAAGTTAATATTTTGATTTTTGATTCTAGCCCATGGTGAAGACGAGTGAAAGATATAAGTCTACATAAGTCTACGGAGTTCTTCCTCCTAAATCCTCTGTATTTCACAGTCCTTTTTCGTCTGTAATTGTTGTGTAGTAACTTACAGAACTTGAATATCTGAGTCAAGTTTTCTAGGACTGTGTAGAGTTGGTCACAAATTGAAGTATGAGCGAGTCGCAGCTAGGAGTCTTTAGATCGGTTCCTACTTAAGTATTTCAATCTGTTGCAGAGCTCGGTTAATTACCAAGATATTTATTGTGTTCAATTTTATTGTTAAAATGGTCGAGTAGAACGTTACTACGATTCATATTTTAACGCAGTTATCCAGTAATGATTTCCTCTGCCGTGGGTCAGTCACCCTCAACTGCATCGGAATATAAAAAAGATTTCTAGTCCGCGATGAAATATTTCAGAGTGGAAATTCATCGTGTTCTAAATGATATTTATTGCAAAGATATTTTAGATAATTCTTGGTCTCTCGTTTCTATTTGGATCGTAAAGCGAGTCCCGTGAACTCTGATCCACTACGATTTACCGGCTCCATTCTTTTCCATTTTTACCAGCGAAGCGGATCATATTGACCATTAGTTTCAATTACTCGGCATAGATCACCATTTGTTCATATTAGAGAAGGCGGAAGGCAGTTCCCCTTCTTAGTCTGCTTGAGTCAGTTGAAAGGATTCGTGAATTCCAAGATTCTCCGCGCCTGGTTGGCTTCCTTATTTCTTCATCAGCAGCGCTTATGCGCTGTAACTCTGCTAAAGTGATTTTTGTAGCCGGTAATTACTTTCTGGAATTGCGTTTTTGTGCGCTCGACTTTTTGCGCTTATTGCAATCTTTGTTGATCGCGATGTATTCTTGACGTTTTTTCTTGGAAATGGTGTCGAATTCTCTTGTAATTTCTGGTGTTTAAGTCGATCGTCGAATGAATACGTCAGGTTACGTTCGAGTTTAGCAGACACTGGCTTATGTTAGGTTAATCAGATAGGCTGGCTTTCCTCACCCGCCTCACGACAAAGCATTTATCAGCGTACAGTGATGGTCTAACGCTGATAGCAGTTTCCTGCGTTTCTTCTTCGCTGGTTGTAATTAGTTCGCGCGTGCTGGTGACAGTTGTGATCGCATGTCAAATAATGTTTCTTGGCTCATGTCATTTGAGCGTTCTGCTCACTTTCTCGGTCCGTGGAAAAATGCTTTTGATGCTAGGTTGCTGAGAAACGAATCTATTTGTTGAGTGTAAATCTCGTGCTTAAAATAGTTAGTTAAAATTTTCCTTGTGATTGCTGTTAAAGTTAACTGCGTGAAATTTACATGTGCTTCACTGTATCTTAAGTTTGTTTTCGTTTGTATTTTTCATTTTATTCGTTACTTGAGTGTCTTTTGCATAGTTAAACGCACGCATTTCAGCTTCAAACTAGGTTAGCGTTTCTCTACAGTAGAAGTGAGGTTAATGAGAACGAAACTAATACGCATGATACACAGTTTTGGGACTTGGATAAGTCCAAGTTTCAAGTGTGTTATCACCTCATCTCGATTTGACCTCCCCACTCACGGTATGAAAATCAGAGAGCTTTTATCAGGTCCTAAGATGGAGGTTACGTAGACAGACCGTCCTTTTTTTCAGAATTGAATAATTTTTTGTCGCGGTTAATTTTTTTCGGTACACTGCTGCCTTTTTTTCAGCTCAGTACTTCCTTGCTCTTATTTTGTTTTCTTTCATTAACGTCTTTCAATTTTAGTGTTTTCTACGCACAAGGTGTGGAGACATACTTGATTTGTGTTTAGATTCTTTGTTCTCTTAATTTCATGCTAAACGGTGACTTCCTCCTTCTCTAGGGAATACTCGTGGTAAAGGAAGCTTTAACTTATAATGTAATACAATCATTAAATATTCGCCACCCTTCGCACTCGCGTATTAAACGAGAACGATGAAAAGTTATTTCTGTATATTTCGACGCATAAAATTTGAAAAATTCGTTTAAAAGTTTTTGTAATAGTACATTTTTGGGAATTTATTCCAGTGTCTGTTGTATGAGGTATTGAATTTTTTGGCACAAACTGAATAAGCGCTGCAGCTCATTTGAGGTTGTGTGTGACCTTCCAGTTCAAGTTTTCTGTTGTGCTTAATTACATGCAACGCTCTTATTAATTTATTATGCAATTTACATATAAAGACCATGTTCTTTCCGTCGGTTCCTTCTTCGATCAAAGGAAAAAAGTTTCGAGCGAAGAATGCGCGTTCGTTGTGCTCAAGCATTTACGTTGTTCATTCCGTATTTCATTTCCCTGTATCTGATGTTCAGTTTTCCACAAAATTGTAACGTGCTGATTTTTTTTGCAGGTGAGGCGATTGAACGCTGCGTATTCTCACTTGCGTCCGAGAACGATGGTGAGCCAAACACTAACTCCAGAATACCTGATGTGATAGACATTTCCAGTTTCATATACGTGCTGTTTGAGTGAGTGTTCCCTAAGCTGAGGGGCGTGAGCTCAAATACTTCTTGCACTAGTACCACCAGCTGTAGAAATATTACTTTTGAATACCTGTGTTTAACTGAATATCGATTTAAACTTCGAGGGACAGGTTTAGCTTATGTATTGCTGAAATAAAAATTTGCTACAATTTTAGGTATGTCTCCCATGTCTGGCATAATGCATAGTAATTTCCTTCAAGGCAGCATCAACCCGTGCTGCAGTATCTCATCTCAAGTATCACTTTTACGTGAATATTATCCCTAAAGCCTCGCAATAATCTCCACTAGCTACCTCATTATGAAGCGCGTGCCTCATTAAGCTATTTCATTTCTCATTAGCGGGCGCACAAAAACACGGCGATCCGGAACCAGCTCCGGCAAAACTCTCGATGGCCCGCACAATTTTATGATGGACGCCAGCAAAACTTCCGGCGTTCAGTGAATTGGTGGCCTGTATTATCGCTTATTTTTACAGCACGCGCCAATCAGTTTAAAATAGTTGTGATTAGTGATTAAATACTGATATCGAACTCAATTTTGTTCTTGATTTGCTGCACGTCATCTTTGGTGCAGCATTTAATTTTATTTGGAACTATTTTGTCATCTGTATCTCTTATTGGGAAGTAATGAATGGTGCTGTTCATCAACGCCTCCGGTGACATCACGCAGAGATCTATTTGGTTAATGTGCACTTCAGAAATAGGAAATGTTTAAAATTGTCTGTCCTCTTCAGTTTACCTCTGGAATGCAGCACTCCTTGCTTGTAACTGTTTTTATTTACACTTGTCTCCAGTGCTTGCTGCATTAGTTCTCATGAGAGTTTAAGCTGCACGTTCATACCTTTCTTTCTCTTCTTCGTAACCGTCGTGTGTCAACCGAGATTCAACAATTTTTACGTTCTGGTGGTCCTACTATGACTAAATCTTGACCAAGTTTTATTGGGCGGACGCTCTAACGGGACTAGATCGGGAGTAAACTTGTAAACTTTACCCCCTTAGCGTCACCGACCTAATTTGTGATGACTCAGGGACTTGCGTCCGAATGTCGCCTCGTCTCAGCGGAATTTGTGCCCGGATTCTTGGTTCACAGGCTCAGTTAGTCCGTATTAATATCGGGGCATTTCGATACATATTGCTTCCTTAAAATCGAACTGACTATCATGGTACTTCATGTTTACTGCTTCACTCGATAAAAATTATTTCGTTCTTTCTGCGTTCTGTAGTAATGAGTATTGATGCTTGCCTCGTTTATTAAACTTTTCATATCATCGGTCGATTTTAGCGTCATACGGGACAAATACTTCGCTCCTAATTTGCATTTATTTCGAGCATTGCTGTTCCGTATCTTGCTGTCTGGCGTGATGGCCTCGATCATTTTTGATAGCAGCTAAAAAGGGAATGATGGATGGATGATTAAATAATTTTGTGTTGGACTATATCTGCATCCGCACTTAAGTTCAATGTGCTTTTATATTTGCTGGGTAAGTAAACGCTTTTTACAGCAAGTAATTTTGGAAAGCCATATTTATTTAATCGAAGGATCTTTAGAAACTTGAATACGAAGAAACTGTTAATATTGAAATCATATTTATATATAGAAATAATCTATTCATTCTGTAAAACGTTTCGGAGACCAGCTCCATCCTCATTAACCGGTCTGTAAATAATTGAAAGTAATTCAAGTTATACATAAGTTGTTGCACAGCACACTCTACCTGTGATGAGCGTAACAAACGTTTATCGGTTATTTCACGCGAATACCGGGTATTTCGCTCACCTAAAATTTAGCTGTTGAGCTGTTTCGTCATTAGTGTTGATATCCAAGTGCTTCCTCGTTTCAGGAAACTTATTCACGTGCTTCTGACCCTCGTATTATGTATTTGTATTTATGTAAAATATTGTAAATACATTAATACGTACTTTCTGCGGGAAACAATTTTGTTTCGTGTGTTCGTTTTGTGAACTGCTGTGATGTCTCTTTAGACATCAATTTTTCCATCCTTTCATTTTCCGTGAGGGTGAATTGCGTTGACCAACTCGCACCACTCGGTAGATGGAAAACATTCCTAATGTGTACAGGTTTTAATGTCATTGTTTACACTATTAGACATAGTTTATGAAAAATTATTAGAAATTTTGAAGTTGGAGGTACCTCGGAGTCTTCTCTCTTTCCCTTACTGCGGAATTTTTTTAAAGATATTTCGAGTACGATCCAACGGCAAAGCCCTTTAATGGATTAGTTTGTTAGCTATACTAAGATGCTCAAAAACAGCAAATAACGTTCGAATAAGGATAAATTTTCTCATTGCAAATAGCAAAAACTGAAAACGAATTTCAAATAAATGATATGCTTGCAGAGTTATTCTGGAAAACAAGGATATAAATACTCTCTTCTTGATGGGAAACCTGGCTTGCCTGATCGTCTAAAACTGGAATTCTGGAAATTCAATCTCCGTCTCGGTTTTCAACTCTGTTTATGATTCGAAACCATGACAAATTGATTTCACGTGCTCTAAATACAATATAATTGCCATGTCTTGAAAGCATTTGGCATATCGGCGTCAGCTGCGCCCCGTAAACATGCAGCAAACATAACCTTGAAACCATCCGGCGAAGCACTACATCCATTTCGGATTCTTGCTTTTGAACCTGAGTTTCGATGCACAAATTGCGCGCTGTCGATTAGAAGTCTTTGATGTGTTTCCCGGTCCGATTTGAGTTATGCAGCCTTGACACATTGCCATTCATAGAGCTGCTTTCTTCGTGCTCTGGATCGCTTTTGACCATTAACTAATTATCAAGAGAGCTATTTATATTGTGATAGCAATCTGAGCGCGTGGGTAACTTCCCGTTTATGTCACTTGAACGCATCGGAATGGAAGCGACTGTCAACTTAACACGTTAGTTGCGATGGGTTAAACTGAAGTTCAATATTCAACTTAAATTTAAAGTCAAAAGTGATAAGCAAATTTGTAAATATCAAACATTAACAGGACCTGTTAAATTCCATTAATTTAGAAAGGTAGTAAGAATTTTTCAAAACGACCCATCGATGGGTCGTTTCGCAGCAGGAAAAACCTAACTACGACCCACCGGTGGGTCGTATCGCAGTCAATGTGTTAAAATGATTTCTGCAGTTCCATGAGGGGAACTTGGTGCAGTCTGTTTGTGTTTTGTGTTTATCGCAATCTAGAACTTATTTCAGGTGCTCGATCGAATAAAGACTTATTTGAACCGCACTAGGACATTTCATTTTGAGTTTGTGTATGAAATTGGTACTCAATGGTAAATCAATCCAAAATACGCACTTTCCGTTCTTGCCGACTGCTCTGTTTTGTCGTGCAATATCTTAGCACTAAAAATAAATAATCCTGTGCTTTGTAAACGCTACATCATGCAAATTAACACGTTTCTTGCGAAAGGACACATCAGTGGGCCGCCCTCTGATTCACCGTGAGCCATCAAAGGATATACCGTTGCTCACAAATTCATCTATATGCACACAATTAAAAGCAACTCGAGGCTCCTTCATTTTTTATTTTTTGTCCACTTCAGTGATGAATATTTCTGTTGAATTTAGTTGCAGTCGGATGTTAAACCTGAGTTTTATGCATAGCAGTTAATGTGTATGAATTCGTCTATGTTTCAGTAAAATTAACTAAGACACTCAATATTGATGGAGATCTTGCTTCCAAATTGTAACTCAAACATGATATTTTAGATATTACTCCTTGAATTTTAACCTCTAGTTCGAGCCCTTGGCTCTACAACCCATCTCGAGAACGAAAGTCTCGCATGAAGGCGATCGCGCGTTATGAGAGCAGGACGTGCCTGCATGACTCAAAAGCCCTCGCTTCACTACAGCAGCGCCATTAGCGACCCTCAATGCGCACCAAGCAATATGTAAATAGGAGCGCTCGATGCCCATCTTTCATCGAGCACGACCTTCACATTTCGACGCCTATAATTAATTTAATTATTCCTAATTTCACATCTAACCTCCGCCCCCTCACTCCCCACAGCCGCCCTCGTATTTGTGGTCCCACCCAATTAAAGGCGTTAATCGCCGTTCGCCCTCCTCGTGTCGCGCAATTTTTGATGGCGATTTTAGAGTTTCGAGGATTTTTAGAAGAATTTTTAGAATTTCCCCACCGTGGTCTTTTGTTCTTCTTGCGATGCAGGTTTTGTTTTATGCGCGTCTTGCAAATCTTTGTCGTATTGTGCTCATTTTATGATTCTCTCTGTGGGAATTTTTTTTTCGATGCATTTATGTATTTTCTGGCATCTATGTTAAATTTTCAGTGTCGTTTTGGATAGCGAATGTGTGCGTCCTAAAGTTGTTAAATAAAAAGTGTTACTGATTTACAAACTGAAGTTTATTTTGCTGAAAAATTCTTGAATTTTCAGTTCTGATTTGGCTTTAGATCCCTTCAGGGGGAGACAATTTTTGCATTTATGGGAATTTACGCTCCCAGGAGAGAAAAGTTAGGCACCAAGATGAAATATAGGCGGGCCCTTCTTTTGTTGATACAGAATAGTTTTATTTTGTTTTGTTACGAGCCATCTTTTTTCAGTTCACCGCTGTTTTGTTTTTCTCACCTGCTACGTTTATCTACATACGAATTTCGTTTAGCCTTGCCGATACAACGGATCCAGTAATTAAAAAAAGTTTAATTTTACTGTATTTTCTTTTATGTGTACGTACTTTGATCGCTTCTATTGCTTTCACCGCTACGTTTTTACCTTTAGAATTAGGCCGATAGTATGGTTTCAGTTATCTTCATTTCTCTATTCATGTTACGCTCGCAGTTATTCTTTACGGTGAATTTTAGAGTCAATGTGGAATTAGCATTTCGAAAAGATGATTTGCAGTTTCCAACTTTTTCGGTACCTTTCTGAAGAGCGTTACTGATGATCATTCGTGTGAGAGCCGCCAGAATATTGCCTTCAACTTTTGCTCGCCTGTGTTCTGCCAAATGGGTTGAGGGACGACTATCGGCTGGACCGCCATCACGCGGTGTCAAGAATTAGTCAAAATAGAAGCGTTGTGGATGTTATGGTCGCCCTGGTGCATATTAGCACCTGCGATACCATCTCGCTTTTATCCGTAGCATCTGAGTCCCTACGGCCTGTCATTTAGCTCAGTTAGAGCTGTAGAGGTCACCTCTCGAACTGGCGTAGGGTCAGCCTCGTCCAACTTCAACTCAAAAAAAGTCCCACACGCCCCATCGTATCTCATGCTCGGTCCTGACCGCTTGCATTCTGCGTTATTACGTGCCTGTTTAGCGAGGGTTTCAAATGTGATCTACGAATAAAAACAGCTTTTAGGTTGGTTTCTGGACTCATGAGATTGAAGTTGCTCTCGGAAAAAATTCATGTACTGTAAATGGCGATAGGTGACGTGTTGAAAATAGCAGCCCGTGTCAAGAACATTGCGCAGCATGTTCTTGGGTTGAAATTTTCTCAGTGAACTTTTTTCTGAGAGTTTTCATCATGAAGCATTTTTAGGATATTCATGTGGTTCAGAACTCGAATATTTCTAGTTTGTGTATTACTTTTCCCAGAGTTGAATGATTATCGAGCTAAATAATTATTAGTGGCTTCTTATTCGGCTTTTGAACACTAATTTCTAGCAAGCCTTCCTCCATGTATAATATCCGATTTTATGTTTTTGTTTTTATTTCTGAAGTTTGAACCGTAAGAATTACAGGTATTTTTGCATTTAATTGTCTGTCTGAGTTGAAACTCTCTTCATTTGCTTTGTGGTATCTAATTTGTTCCTTCCTAATTCCGCATAAAGTGACCTGATCCAAGTTAAGGTGTTCATTTTTCTCCAGGCCTTTGGAAATAATTTTACTTTTTCGTTCATTTGCATTTGTTTATTAGAGGTTGCAAAAGTCACGAGTTCATTTTTCTAACCTTCTGTTCTTTATGTCTTTGTGTTGCAACGGAGACGCACCCGCGGCTCACTAAATCTTTGCCAACTTCTGGCACAAATTTTCGCTCTGGGTCCGGGGCGTTCGTTTGGTAATTTAAAGCCAACCTTGGATTGGCCATGTGCTCGAATGGGGCGCATTTGCCCCTCTAACGTTCTGGGTGCAGTTCTGGCGATTAGTTTACAATTTGAATGCTTTGAAAAATCTTTATTTGAATCTCAAATTTGTGTTGTGTCACCCATGGCTATCATGTTTTGATTCCACTGCTGCTGATACTAGTAACGTTCGAACTCAAAGCTCGGTGTAAAAACTTCTTGACAGTTGTGTGTGTTGTACGAATTTGATCGTGGCGAGTATGGATGCTCATTCGCATAGGTGCTACACTCATATTACTTCAATAATTTGACTACAACACACGTACGTCTAAGAGCAGATCTTTTGAGTCATGAACTAGCGGTCAGAAAATGTACTAGTATATGTATTTCGTGTAAATCATGCATTAGTTGGAAGTGTTTATATGGAAATCCTGTATTGGATATATTAATGTTTCGCTCAGCTATTACTCAAATTAAATTATTATTTATTTTTCTCTTAATCCGCTTCAGAGGTAATGAAATAAAATTTTGTGTCGAAGGAGTCGTCCTCAAGCAAAATGTTTATTGAAATGTAAAGGGGCTGAAATGTTAACTGAAATGTAAAGGGGCTGAAATGTTCACTGAAATGTAAAGGGGCTGAAATGTTCACTGAAATGTAAAGGGGCTGAAATGTTAACTGAAATGTAAAGGGGCTGAAATGTTAACTGAAATGTAAAGGGGCTGAAATGTTAACTGAAATGTAAAGGGGCTGAAATGTTAACTGAAATGTAAAGGGGCTGAAATGTTAACTGAAATGTAAAGGGGCTGAAATGTTCACTGAAATGTAAAGGGGCTGAAATGTTAACTGAAATGTAAAGGGGCTGAAATGTTAACTGAAATGTAAAGGGGCTGAAATGTTCACTGAAATGTAAAGGGGCTGAAATGTTCACTGAAATGTAAAGGGGCTGAAATGTTAACTGAAATGTAAAGGGGCTGAAATGTTAACTGAAATGTAAAGGGGCTGAAATGTTAACTGAAATGTAAAGGGGCTGAAATGTTAACTGAAATGTAAAGGGGCTGAAATGTTAACTGAAATGTAAAGGGGCTGAAATGTTAACTGAAATGTAAAGGGGCTGAAATGTTAACTGAAATGTAAAGGGGCTGAAATGTTCACTGAAATGTAAAGGGGCTGAAATGTTAACTGAAATGTAAAGGGGCTGAAATGTTCACTGAAATGTAAAGGGGCTGAAATGTTAACTGAAATGTAAAGGGGCTGAAATGTTAACTGAAATGTAAAGGGGCTGAAATGTTCACTGAAATGTAAAGGGGCTGAAATGTTAACTGAAATGTAAAGGGGCTGAAATGTTAACTGAAATGTAAAGGGGCTGAAATGTTCACTGAAATGTAAAGGGGCTGAAATGTTCACTGAAATGTTAACTGAAATGTAAAGGGGCTGAAATGTTAACTGAAATGTAAAGGGGCTGAAATGTTCACTGAAATGTAAAGGGGCTGAAATGTTAACTGAAATGTAAAGGGGCTGAAATGTTCACTGAAATGTAAAGGGGCTGAAATGTTCACTGAAATGTAAAGGGGCTGAAATGTTAACTGAAATGTAAAGGGGCTGAAATGTTAACTGAAATGTAAAGGGGCTGAAATGTTAACTGAAATGTAAAGGGGCTGAAATGTTAACTGAAATGTAAAGGGGCTGAAATGTTCACTGAAATGTAAAGGGGCTGAAATGTTAACTGAAATGTAAAGGGGCTGAAATGTTAACTGAAATGTAAAGGGGCTGAAATGTTCACTGAAATGTAAAGGGGCTGAAATGTTCACTGAAATGTAAAGGGGCTGAAATGTTAACTGAAATGTAAAGGGGCTGAAATGTTAACTGAAATGTAAAGGGGCTGAAATGTTCACTGAAATGTAAAGGGGCTGAAATGTTAACTGAAATGTAAAGGGGCTGAAATGTTCACTGAAATGTAAAGGGGCTGAAATGTTAACTGAAATGTAAAGGGGCTGAAATGTTCACTGAAATGTAAAGGGGCTGAAATGTTAACTGAAATGTAAAGGGGCTGAAATGTTAACTGAAATGTAAAGGGGCTGAAATGTTCACTGAAATGTAAAGGGGCTGAAATGTTCACTGAAATGTAAAGGGGCTGAAATGTTAACTGAAATGTAAAGGGGCTGAAATGTTAACTGAAATGTAAAGGGGCTGAAATGTTCACTGAAATGTAAAGGGGCTGAAATGTTCACTGAAATGTAAAGGGGCTGAAATGTTAACTGAAATATAAAGGGGCTGAAATGTTCACTGAAATGTAAAGGGGCTGAAATGTTCACTGAAATGTAAAGGGGCTGAAATGTTAACTGAAATGTAAAGGGGCTGAAATGTTCACTGAAATGTAAAGGGGCTGAAATGTTCACTGAAATGTAAAGGGGCTGAAATGTTAACTGAAATATAAAGGGGCTGAAATGTTAACTGAAATGTAAAGGGGCTGAAATGTTAACTGAAATGTAAAGGGGCTGAAATGTTAACTGAAATGTAAAGGGGCTGAAATGTTAACTGAAATGTAAAGGGGCTGAAATGTTAACTGAAATATAAAGGGGCTGAAATGTTAACTGAAATGTAAAGGGGCTGAAATGTTAACTGAAATGTAAAGGGGCTGAAATGTTAACTGAAATGTATAGGAGCTGAAATGTTCACTGAAATATATACTCGTAGGAGCTGAAATGTTAACTGAAGTGTAAAGGGGCTGAAATGTTAACTGAAATATAAAGAGGCTGAAATGTTAACTGAAATGTATGGGGGCGGAAATGTTGAGGGGCTGAAATGTTTACTGAAGTTCTTATCCGCTCAGGATTTGGTGGCATCATTGAGGTGGTGGCAGCAGAAATAACGGTTCTCACCCACCCCATGATCTGCCGCTCCTGCTCTGACGCTTCGTTTGAGCTCAATTCTTAGGCATCTCCTGTGATGTTTTTTGTTTCTCTGCCCTATGGGCTGCTTATATATCGCGCAAGTAGCTTAATATTATGTTTAGAATAACTATTCGCCGCTTTTTCCGTTCGTGGGGCTTCGTTGAGGGTTACGTATAGTTTTATTTGGGTCTCCGATGACTTCTCCGCATTATGGGCTGCTAATATTTTCCTTTAAATTGTATTAATGTCATTAGGCTTATTATTTTCACTTGATGAACAGTTCTGGTATTTTTTTATGAACAGTTATTATTTTTTTTTTAAATTCCCTGCTGAGATAGAATGGCCTACTTATTTAGGCCATCTACGTTAAGGGATTTTCTTAGATTTCTTACTTTTTGTTCTCTAATATCAATGATCAGTTGCCGAAATTATTGTTGGTCACGTCAGTACAATTTCAATAATTTCTCCTGCAGCCAATTTACGGTTGTTCCCACCCTTTTTGCACATGTTCTTGAATAATTGTTTGTAGGTATCAATTTCGTAGTTCAATTTTTTGTATTCTCTTGACTGTTTTTGTGTTGAAAATTGAACGAACCCTGGCGTCCAATTTTGTATGAGAGCATTTGAATCGACTTTCCGTCTTCATCCTGTCCCCTGTTCACTGATCTTTTGCTCACCCTGTACGATCAAATGCTCAAAGTTTTACTGTGGAACCTTCGTATAGATATATTTTCAAACACACGTTGCAGACGTAGCCAAAAATTACGTTACAGAAACGAGAGAATTTCGATAATTTTTTAGTCCGTCCAGAACGGCTGTGATTGCATTTGCGTTGCTACTGGCATTTGACGCTTGCAAATCCTCAAATTTTATGCTGCATTTGGTTTCGCTAACATGATACTCTAGAGGAACACAGCATATCTGCTGAATTCAACGAGGAAAAGAATATTTCCCTGCTCATGTGTCTGACATTTAAACGTGCGTACATCACCTTAACATCAGGTCTTGCGCTGCTGGTGTCGAGTGTATTTCTGATTTCACCCTTTAGCCAATATTTTGGTTTAATCGTTGCATTTCTCCGCATGATTGCCTTTCATGGGGCTACTTGCACTGAAGGCTCATTGCGCAATGGCTGGAATTATTGAATTTTTTCCGGGAATATTTGTCACGCCGCTCACCAATCTCTCCTAAACTTCAGCTCCGCCTGTTTTCTCGCGTCTGTTAAGCGTGTTCTTCGAGACCTTGAATTTTAGAAACTTGTTAGGAAACTCTTGTCATTTTGGGAGGTGTCCAATTTCTGTGCAGGTCTTTCCAAAATCAAGAAACTGACGAGACTTTCGTTAGTCTACAGAATTCTTTATATTTTCCATCTTGATATGAAAGTCGTATCCGTGATTTTCAATATTCGCACGCTGGGTTATTTTTATGTATTCAGGAAATTAAAGTCACGCAGTGCAAGTTGATGCACTGACCTTCCAGTTGATTCGAACGTTATTCTTCGAGACACGTAGTGTTATTTCAAGCTATGTCAATAGGACTGCAGTCAGCTCGCTCTTGCATTAGCAGCGTTTCTCTCTCTTTGACTTGTTCATAACATTTTGCGGGGGAGCCTGGGACACGCATGAGAAACTCCAACGCTCAGCCCTCGACATTTCTGACCGCCTGACTCGATCGTGAATTCCTCACTATTTTATTTATTAATTTCCCTACACCCGACCATTATTGTGCCATGCAATGGTTCGGCCTCCATAATTTGGCCTCTTAATGGCTTCCCTTTATCTCGCGTATGTTTTAATAGCGCGTCCGAGCTTAAAGGCCGCGATTGGAATCCTTGCTGCCGTGTCGGCGACATATTTCTGAGATTAAGCGATTCGCTCTCGTGCAAAGACCAAGCGAAGCACTCCGCCTTTGTGATGATGTCGCCTCAAAAAATGCATCCTCTCATTTTTTTGCCTCGATGTCGTAGAAAATTGAATCTAACTCAAAAGAGGAACGGTTTTGTCCTGCGTCCTAAAAATGTTTGGATTAATATGGCCGTGCTCGCCGGTGTGCTCAGTTCTTGATTGCGTCTCCTTTTCAACTTGGCTTCTTTTGGATTTTAATGGAAATGTAGATTATGCTCGCAAAAATTAATGAATATCTTTTACCGCGTGTTCTCTTTTTTCGATGAAATTTGAGAGGGTCCATTCGCAAGCCAAAATGTTCCTTTAGATGCTTTTCCTTATATGAAGATCTCCATTGATGACACACTGAGCAGACGTTAGCTTGTTTTCTGTTTCATTGATGGAGGGTATTTTGCCCTAATGTTATTTTTCTCAATGTTCTTTTCCTCAAGGGGAAGCACCTATTGTCTCCATTGAGTATTAGCGCTTCCTGTGAAAGATGCAAGGTCCCGAGCCACAGGTTAGGTAAGCCTTTTTTCGTTGATATAGAATATATTTTTTTTTTTGCTTTATTGCGGAACATCTTTCCTCGGTTCACTGCTGTCTTGTTTTTCTGTACTTCCGACTTTCTTCTTAAAATTTTATCTTGTTTCATAACCTTTCTTTTCAACTTACTATTTCTATGCGCAGAAGGTCTTGTATAAAAACATATCTTGTGCATAAATTGCCCATTCCCTAAGCTTCATACCAAGTTGTGCCTTCCTCGTTCCTTTCTTTGGAACACCTTCGTTGTGTTCCAAAGGCGTGAGGCATATGTGAAACTTCTGATGTATAAGTATACATTGTAATATATTTTCTTTGCTGCAGTAGTCCTTCCAGACTTTCATTGCAATGAAGTAAATATCTGTCGCAAACATAACTTTAGGAGGGACGAAGATTTGCAATAGCAGATATGTTCTTGAAAAGGGGTTCATAACTTGATTGTCATGTTTCTTTCATTTCGTCTTGTCTCAATGGAATACGTTTATGACCGACCAGCCACTATATAACATGTATCTCAATATTATGCCTGTAGAAATTATGGTTGTACGGATTAAGTTAAATCCTGTCGAAAAGACTTGTCCACCACACCATATCTGGCCAATGTGTTAGCATTATTCGACCAAAAACTTTCGATTCCAATTTGCTGTCAGGTGCACACTCCAGCGTGCCTCCAAATGCGAAGTGTGCTTTCTTGGACTCCATAATTCTGTGTACAACGCTTGACCAAATTGTCTTGCGTTCCCTATGAAAATATATACAAGCATTGACACTTTTTTGTGGTTCCAAAAGTAAAAATTCACTTTTAACTAGATTTTCTCTTGAAATAGTTCGTAATTAAAATAAGAAATGTGTTTTGATTTATGAACATTGTTTACCACCGGTTGACTTCGTTCCCGTGGTCCATTTCAAAATTTACAATTAGAATTTATAAATAAGGGAATAATCAAGGTAGCTGATTTGAAGTTCAGTTCGTTTACGCGGTATACAATCCTCCGCTCTACAGTTAGTCCAAGCAGTCGTACAAGCACTAACGAGTATACTACTACTCTCTTCTTTCCTCTTTCAAGTCTCCGTTGTGTGAATTCAGCAAGCACCAAAAGGGAAGTTTGAGTGCAAAAATTGCCTTAAAGAGCGTTGATCCCTTCTGTTGCCTCAAGGGTCCTGTGAAGTTTATGATCAATAACTATGCTACAAAACTAATTCATTGTCTTATCGATTGAAATTCTAGTTTTTCACCAGATATCTTTCACACTAGTACTCGATTCCATGGAACGTAAAAAAGTCTTCTCCTTTCTGGATGTCATTGTAAGTTGTGTAAATTCACATTATCGGCATGAGTGAACCTACAAAATTGGTGACAACATGAACGATACTGTATGCTAGGGTGCTAAGAAATGCTTAGAATATTGTAATTTTTACTCGCGCTCTCCTAAATTTCGTACTTTGCAAGTGGACCTCACTTCGAATTGAGCTTCGATCTCGTGTTTTTAGTACGAAAATGTTCCCTTGTGCGGTGTCTCGGCTGCCATTAATTTATTATCGGCGAAAATGGTGAAATTTACTTCCATACTTGCCTCTTTGTCAGCGGTTTAACTCTGAGATCAGGACCCTAAATGGTCAAGACCAAGACTGGAATTCAAGAAATTTGGCTAACACAGAATCATTAACTAAAGGCTGCGTCTGCCGACACTTTTTTGCCCATAAGACAATATATTTGACGATGGCTGGGCGAGCGTCTTTAATATCCCCTAATAAATACCTTGTGCTCGACATCTTGCACAACATCGGGCAACTTTCGTTGTAAAGTTTTGTAAAATATGTCTTCGTTAAGTTCGAACAAGAATGTAACGTTCATTAACATCGACTAAATCTGTACCTAACGTGGACTTAGCTCAAGGTCAAGTGTTCGTAATAACACAAGATGATCTTAATAATCACTTAGCTTCTTTTTATTTTAGGCTACTTAACTCCCTCAGTCGCGCCGCGTGTATGTACTCTTCACTAAAAACGTAGTGGAATGTAATCGCCGATTTTAAGTTTCAGTTTTGGTATCCATATCTTTTTGTCAACTCGGTACTAATTTCTTATTTTCTGTCATTACTTTAGCATTAGCCCTTGATTATTGGCACACGTGTTTAAATACTTGTGGTTTTTTATCTATAGTACTGTCACGTGTCAGTAACTGTGGGGTGCACTCGCTAATCCTACAGGCACCAAGTAGATCAAGTGAAAAGTCAAGTACGTTTTAACACTTTGACTGCGACGTGAGCGATATATGGTCACTGAGGGAGTTTTCATTTTGCTGCTGATCAACCAGTAGTTACTAAGTCAATTTTTAAAACACTCAATCAAAACAAATGAAAACATGATCCTGTTAATGTTGGGCATTTTCAACATTGCTTACTTCAATTGACTTTCAGTTTGAGTTGAATATTGTGCTTCGACCTGCCGCAGTCAAAGTGTTAGATATGCTTCCAGGAGGTGGCGGTGGTACGGGTTTAGTGCAGCTCAGCAATTGGAGAAAGAGAGAATACTTTGTATGTAGGTCAGGTTTGTCCCGATTCGGGTGTCGTCAACACCGCTACTCACTTTTGTCACTTCAGACTGGGCTCCGGCTTAAATGACTCGAATAAATTTCGATCCATTTGCATGTAAACCTTTTTAATTTTTGAAAGGTTTCGAAAATGGACAAATTTCTATGAAATTATTCGTCACGCATTAGCTTGATGTGTTTCAGTTGCTGTCCTGGTAATTTTTGTTGCTATTCTGAAAATTTTTGTTGCTATTCTGAAAATTTTGTTGCTTTCTGAAAATTTAAGTTGCTATCCTGAAAATTTTTGTTACTATTCTGGAAATTTTTGTTGCTATTCTGAAAATTTTTGTTGCTATTCTGAAAATTTTTGATGCTATTCTGGAAATTTTGTTGCTATTCTGGAAATTTTGTTGCTTTCCGGAAATTTATGTTGCCATTCTGAAAATTTCTGTTGCCATTCTGAAAATTTCTGTTGCCATTCTAAAAATTTCTATTGCCATTCTGAAAATTTCTATTGCCATTCTGAAAATTTCTGTTGCCATTCTGAAAGTTTCTGTTGCCATTCTGAAAATTTCTGTTGCCATTCTGAAAATTTCTGTTGCCATTCTGAAAATTTCTGTTGCCATTCTGAAAATTTCTGTTGCCATTCTGAAAATTTCTGTTGCCATTCTGAAAATTTCTGTTGCCATTCTGAAATTTTCTGTTTGCATTCTGAAAATTTCTGTTTGCATTCTGAAAATTTCTACTATCATTCTGAAAATTTCTACTATCATTCTGAAAATTTCTACTATCATTCTAAAAATTTCTACTACCATTCTACAAATTTCTACTACCATTCTGAAAATTTCTACTACCATTCTGAAAATTTCTGCTGCCTTTCTGAAAATTTCTGTTGTCATTTTGAAAATTTTAGTCGCTTTCCTGAAAATTGCAGTTGGAAGCTAAAACTGTGAAAATATTTACCATAAGGGTTACGCAGTTGCAGGTTAATAGGCTATGTGTGTCTTAGGAATTATTCATGTACCTAATGTGTGTATTTTACTATTATTGTGCATCGTGTTTGTTTTCCTTAATTAAAAAATATCACTCCCCGCTGTGCTCAGCTCCACCATGTTTACTGAAGCCTGGAATGAGGAAAATCCCTGCCTGATTTTCTTGCTTATTTGAACACGGCTCCATTAATTATCTCTCCAGTTGTCACCGCTCTGTTCAACTACGCTGTAGAACACGGTTTCTAATCAATGTTGTCGCTGATTTTGCTAGCGTTATGCATATATTTTTGCGGGGCCCTCATTACTTTGTCTCGCTGTGTAACCTTTAACTGTGACGGTTTTATGCATATACTTCTGGTGTGGTGCCATTCACATGTGTACGCCATGCCCTCCTCGTTGACAAGCCGTGACATATAGCCAGCAAGTGCCCATTAACCCTTCAACACTACCGCTCTGGCTAAATTAAAGCCTCTCTGAAATGATCTCGTATTTCAATAATAAGTTCGCAACACACTTGGCCCCTTTTAGCCGCGCTCGAGCGAAGCCTGCATGGCATTTGTTTGCAAAGAGCTTACGAGCGTCGCAGTAATGGCGGACCCGAGCTCCAGAGATTGGCCCTGAAATTTTAGCTTTCGCCTCTTCCCTGTCTCGGGAATACGTTTGGCACTCAAGCGGCCATGAGTAACATTTTTATGACTTGTCTTGGCGCAAGTTTTCTCATCGGCATGCTAATATCTGCACTTGTAGTCTCTTGCCTGCAAGTTTTGAGAAGGCCATCCGCCAGCCCATGTAGGCCCTTTTTGTGACGATTGACCGACCATGTCGCCAAATGTCGCCGGGTTACGACAAAAGGTACTAGGTTCATCTGTGTATGCAAGGTGTTGAAATTTTCTTGATTTTAATAACGTGAATTTGGAAATGTTGCTTTGACTCTTTAGTTACGAACAGCAGGCTCGGGAAAACGCCCTGCGAATAACAGTCTTTTGGTAACTTCACCATTAACCTTACTAAAAACATTGGTTTTGTCTCGCCGTGCTTGAATTTGCGTTCATTATGTATAACAAATATTTCAAGCACTGCGCTTATATCAGAATCGTGTTTCTATTTATTTCGAACACATTTCTTGCAGTTCATAGCATTGTTGTGTAAAATTTGACTGTAATTCGAATTGATTCATTTCTTAAATTTTAGAGCCATAAGTTTCAATCTTTTCACTGGTCTGTGCCATGGTTTGCTTTACACGAATGAAGGTATGAGTCATGGCGCAACCCTCTCAAGACTGCTATGGTGTCTGTAGGAATTAGCGCTCCTAGAGGAATATATGAAGTCCCGAACTAATGGTTCGGTAGGCGTTCCTTTGGTTGAAATAGAACAGTTCTTTTGTTTGTGATGGACCATCTTTTTTTGAGTTACAGTTGTCTTTTTTCCAGTATACTTCCTTCCTCAACTTCTTTCTTGTTTTGCAAACTTTTTTCTCTTGCTTTTTCTTTGAAGACGTAGTGGGGGCGCACCTTGTGCATAAATTCCTTGTTCCTTAACTCCATTCTTAATGGGGCTTTCCTCTTTTGAGAGCACCTTCGTTGCGGTCATGGAGGCTTAAAACTAACTCATCTATTCTAATTCACGACACAGCAATGAAGGGCGCACACTGCCAAGCTAGCTAACGAGGTATAACATCACCTAGTTGGTGACGGCTTCACCAAACTTGCTCTCCGAGAAAAGTAAAATTGGTTGAAGTTTGAGTGCGAAGTGTTGTAATAAATTAACTTGTCGCTCCTCACGCTAGTTTCTTCGTTTTACAACGCTGTGGTGACTATATATCTAGGGCGCACCCACCTGCCTCATGAACGACACCGCGAAATCTGATCGTACATAACTTCATCATTACAGGTGCGGCTAATTTGGCGTTCAGAAATAATTTTTCAATTGATTACTTTCGCTTACTTAGAACACAGACTTCGTCTGCCAGCTTTGTAACTAAATACTCTCTGGGTAACACTGAATGACGGCATGCATTTAGTTTGAAATGTTCAGCTCTTAAGACTGGTTTGAATGCAGATGAGAATACTGGTCTGTGAGGAATCTTGGGTGTTCCCTGCACTGTGTAAAGAATTCTGGAAGTTCTGTAGGCGTTTGATATGGGCTTGAGTGCTTCCGATATGTTTCTAAATCATAACGTCTTGTTGTTAGCGCTTCGTTATGACAAAAATGTTATCATTTACTATTGAATTGTCGTAAAATTTCGCTGTGAAAAGTTATTAGTTCATTACTTGATGTATATTGTTTTTCCGTCCGCGTTTTCGAATCTTAATTTTTTTGTAAGTCTATTACTATTGTCATCTGTATTTTGAAAAGATTTACTTGCATACATACTTTCAGTTCTAATGCGCACATTTTTTACTTTAACGATCTTAATCAGTAAGGAATTGCGCATATTAGAATGACTTTTCATTTCAGTAAGTTCCTAAACTTGACGTTATGATGCTCATGCATGAACGTTCTGTGTAAGCTTTACGTACCAACTCGAATTTCTTACTTCTGTCTGGTTCTAACTAATTACCCAGTCTATCTTTTTCGCCGGAGCATGCATGTTTTTCGCCGCCTAAGCGATTTAATTACTTGGGCGGGGAAAAACATGCATACAGGTGGCGAAAAAGTTAGACTGGGTAGGAACCAAAGACTCACTGGGCAACACTATCCTGAAAATCTGTTTCTTTATAAATATTTGCTGCAAAAAAACGACCATGCAATTCTAATGTAGTGTACTTTAGAAAGGAAGTCGACCATCAAGAGCTTTAAGCATTTACGAACACCAATAATTTTAGTTCTTTGTGTTTTTTTTTATTGGTTTCACGTTGAATTTATCTTCATTGTATCGAATGATGACTTCTGGGTCCGAATGAGTGCTGGGATCTACATTCAGTAGCATTAAGATCAGCGATCTACTCTGTATAACTTTGACTTAATTAATCGTCAAATAGCGCCGTCGTCGTGACTTGAGGAAGCCCACCACCTCCGGGCTCCTGCATCCCAGGCCTCACCTTCACCCTGCTCCTCAGCCGCTGCTTCACACACTCGGACGGTGAAGAATTTTCATCGCTCGCTGTTGACCTTCCTTGTCAGCAAGTTAACCGAGTTTATCATCCAAAGACACCTTTTCCATTTTAACTGACCTTGGTTGTCACTTTTAGAGAGACTTAACGTTGATCAGCGCAAAAAGAATTGGTCTTAACTCGTCTTCCGTGCGGGCAGTATTTTCAGAATGCAACACTTTATGGCGCGTTTTTCATTTATACTTGGCTTCTCCGTCGGCAAGATTTTCCGCGCGCATCACCCCATAAAACAATACGTTTCTTTCCATGTCAGCGGACCGAAGGGGAAGACCTACCGATGGACGCCCGAGACTGCTTTACGATCTTGCTCCCTATATCTTTACGAGCGCCATTGGCCTGTTACGCTCGAGATATGGTCTGCCGCTAATGTTAATTGATGGATTAGCCCTTGTTGCTTTATCGTAGACCCTGTCGTACTTAAGCCAAGGTCTGGCAGAGGGCTGGCCTCAACTAGTTTGAAACTAGGATCGTTGACTGACGTTAGTGTGTTCTCTATCCAGGCTAATGCGGTCGATTTTCACTGGGAAAGTTGAAGGTTTTTGTCTTCTCATTTAATTTTTTTATCTCAATGGTGGTCTCGAAGGACGCTGAATGGCCTGAGAGATCCGTCCGTCATTTCTGCTAATTACCCTTCTAACACTTCAACACTTTTGGAAGCTCTCGAAGTAAAACACGTAACAGAACCAAACTTTCTTTGAACTATCTGCGTTCGTAATAATTATTTTATCACTGCTTTCTGACGACTTTATCGACTTTCAGTAACATGGCACTGATCTTCGTCCTGATGAAATAATGGACATTTCAGTCGAATTGATATCGGCGCTGAAGTCATGCACCTTTCAATTCATGTTCGTGTCTCTGTCGCTTTCGAGAAATCTTATTGGCAGCAAAAATGTTAAGCCCCGTGTAATAAAATCAGTCTCCTTGAGTGCCCTAAATCCATCGATCTTTGAGGAGAATCAGTCCACCGAAAATATCTTGAATTTTTTAAAGAATACGTCAATTCCCGACGAGATGCATCGATTCCAAACGCTGGAGAATTTTGCAAAATCTTCTTCCTTTGTACATCTCAAGAGTGCTCATGAGTGGACTAATAGAGCCATTGTATAAACTCTCATTTGCTCATTAGTTTCTAACGGGCTAGTAATGAATGAATTTACTTATGTAGAATTTCTGTTGCTTGCCTGCGTGTGTTTTTCTGGTTTTGTTTTGTAAAACGAGCATTAAAACGCTCGTTTGAAATTTTCATGTGTGTGGCTTCAGAAGTTTCAGAAGTGTGTAGATATAGGATACGTCATTTACTAGTCAGTCGTTCTTCACTTGGAAGTACATTAATTTAATAATTAAAATGATAGATTT
This sequence comes from Morinoia aosen, assembly GCA_030386875.1. Classification (NCBI taxonomy): domain Eukaryota; kingdom Metazoa; phylum Arthropoda; class Malacostraca; order Amphipoda; family Talitridae; genus Morinoia; species Morinoia aosen. The sequence continues at coordinate 11,639,809 of CM059562.1, forward strand.
CGAGCAGAATTATAAATTTAATATATCTAGCATTAGTCCGACCTAGTAACTTAGGGGCTGGTACTGGAGACCATTTGATGGATACCTCATAAATTGTAGCACCGTAACTTGTTTTCTTACAGTATTTTTTTTTTCAGAATGAGAGCTAGTTTGATAATAGGTTAGTTGTGTGAGATTTTTTTCCCCATAGGCTTAAAATTCATCGGTTTTATTCACCGAACGTTGTAGTTCATGTGACTTGCTGTGAAAAACGGGTTAGAAGATTGTGTCGTGTTGTTCTATCTAGTATGAGAGTGCAAGTAAATTTCGCCTCGTTGGTTTCTGGTTTCACGCTCTTTTCTTTGCGACGCCGGTTTGAGCTTCACGTGTGGCCCCATCCTTGACTTGCGTATAAGTTCATTTTTCTTTCCTCTTCTTGCTTCACTCCTTTCATAATAAGAGCACATTTGAGATGAGGGTTGCTGTTTCGACCTACCTAGATGTAACGGAATGCGAAACCCCTGCCTGCGTTAAAATTTAGAAAATTCTGTTCAACTTATGTCGTAAAAACGGGCAATCACAGCGAAGTGACCCTTGAAGATTTGTTACTTTGAGCTCATCATCAATTTGTGTTCCATATTTTGGTCCGTTTTTCCTGAAGTCTGCAAGATAAGAGCAAACGCGTGTTTCGAGGTGAAATACATTTTAATTCACATATACGAATGGCTTGAGGGTAACTTCATGTATATGAGAGTCTTTCAACCAGTTTAATTTCAGTCTTAACATGTTCATTTAGGATTTTTAATTTGTGAGCTTCAGGCGAACAGGCTGAAAAGGTTCTATTTTTTTTTTATTTTCAGAGGTGACGTTGCGGAATGTTATGAGCCTTAATTTGAGAGAAGATTTTTTCGTTGGCAACAAAATTGCACATTAGAAGTGTGCAATTCTTTCCACGTGTATTTGATTTTGGCTCGTACAATTCTCTAACTGCAGGCTGACCTCGTCCAGGATGGTGCTTGGTACGCGTAATTTTGAAGGTTTTAACAGCTTCTGCGTCTACGGTGACGAGAGAGGTCTTGTTCCTTCACGCTTTTGTTATGGTGAAATGGCAGCTAATATCTAGCAATGTATAACTGCGCTGTAAAATGAATTCGAATGTTGTCACCTGATTTTTGAGCTAGTCGGCACTCGTGTTTGTGAATCAAACTTCCGTTAATGAAGCACGTTAATCCAGATACACTGCTAGATTTTTATGTTCTTTTTAAGAAATGCGTCATATAGGCGTAGTTTCAAAGATTTTTATGTGGGTATTTGCATGCGAGTGGAAGCATTTGATAGGGGATTTTCCTTATATGCTACGCCTGTAAAAATTGTACACGCATACACCTCGAATGACTTCTCTGCCGCATTTTACTCTGGTCATCTCCACGTCTGATGCTGTAAAACTCGTTGTTTTAAGGGATGCAATGATCATGTTCGTTGCTGCGTACAACTGACGCCATGAAACGTCGTATACGAAGGATGCATTGAGTCATGAGAGGTTTCTAATATACCTTTAGTAAAGGGGCTGTCATTCGAGTTTAGTCGGCAAATGAAGAGGAAAAGTAAAGGAGGGATTGCACCCCTAGTTGAGTCAGTATAAATACTATATTCTAGGGAAAATGCAGTCTGACAATAAATTTTTATCAAGGTCTTTTTTCTTAAAGTTGCTTTCACCTTCGGAAGGAATCGGCACTACCAAGGGAAGATGTGTGATCTTGCGTTAAAATTTCGGTAAACCTCTATTTTATTCGAATAAAATATGTTTCATTGTGTTGTGGGCCATTTTTTTGAGCACGCTGCTGACTTTTTTTCTGCGCTTATTACTGCTTCATTTTTCATCTCGTCGCCCAAGCTTCTTTCAATCTTGAGTGAGTGGACACACCATGTTTCCATAATTTTTTACTAAATGGTGCCTTTTTCATTCCTCGTATGGAAACCCCTTTTTTATGGTTAGGGAGGCATGATCTATCTTATTTGATCTAACCTTTCACTTTCAGTTTTAAAAACCTTGAGGTTGCTGTAGTGTTTTTTTCAGGAGGCGCATTCTGCCACTTAAGACACTGCTACGTCCCATTAATATTACATGAGGGATCGCACTCCCTAAGGTTCTGCAGCTCCATGGTGTTGTCGCAACTGAAGGGTGTCAAATATTTGAAATAGAATCTTCGGACGTTAATTTTCGAAGGAAGTAATGCTAGGGAGACATTCCATTCGAAATATTTTAGTTCTGGACGAAGTGGCTCGAGAGAATATTTCATTATTAGGACGAGAGGAGCTGGTGTCTGACCGAGATGTTGCTTGCGTCGTGCGCGTCTGAGGGCCGTTAACCTCAGCGTTGCCCTTTCTGGCTTCTTGCTTTCTTGGGAGGTCGCGTCTTGATTGTGAAATGATCTTGATAAACTTGCATTATGTAAAATATTCGCGAAATGATGTTCACAAAATTACATTGTGTACATTATTCGCAAAATGATGTTGATAAACTTAGGTTATGTAAAATATTTGAGGAGTGATGTTCATAAGCGTATATTATTTACAATATTTTCGAATTCGTCCTTACAAACTTCGCAACTGTAATATGCGTCAAACTTGTCAAATATGAGATAGTAAACGCAAAGCCATTTGGCAGTCTTTTCAAATATGTGTGTCAGTGGCATTTCATTAATTATTTTTTTCTGAAATGTTTTTTCTTTCAGTCATGAGGTTTGTAATTCTTAAGAAATTGAATGAACAGAATGAAAGGGAAAGGTCGTCATTCGAATTGGTATCTTATTCGCCATAGGAGCTTTGTCGTACACTTCTTATCCCAATAGCCTATTATTCTGAAAATGCCACAAGGATAACCATACTCTTCACTAAAGGTACAAAAATTGTCATTACAAAGGTATAATTGTTCTGGAAATGCCCCAAGAGTCAAAACTCTTTGCAAAAAATGCAGAAATGATCATTACTAGGGTATAATTATTCCAGAGATGCAATGCGCGTTAATACTTTCTAACAAACGGTACAAAAATGCTAATTTCAAAGGTGTTATTATTCCGGAGGAGCAATCAGAGTGATATATTTAACACAGTTGTAATTATTCCGTAGGTACAATATGGTAAATACTCTATGAAAGAAAAGATGTAAAATTATTAGAACAAAATTGAATTATTCCAAACATGCCATAGGAGTGAACACTGTTTAGAAAAAATGGCTGCTGGAATACTTGTGTGTGGTGCGGTGGATCCCCGTAAGAATATGATGAGCATCGAGTGCTGAAGCAGCCGCTCGCAACTGGTGGCCGACCAGTGCCCGCACGTTGCGGCGGATTTGCCTGAGCCTTGACCGACGGCTCAACGTGATGGCTCATGCCTGTTGAATTTTTTTTTGCGTGTGTGTGAATTTACCTTGCTGAACTAAAGTAAGCAATTGAAAATCAATGAAATTACTGAGTATAGCGATAAAGCTTTCGTTGTTTGAGAGTACGGCTGCTAGAAACTGCTCATGTTATTTTGCAAACTAAATCTGATGAATTTCAACAAATGGACGTTATTATCTGACGCGTAATTAGACCCAATGGTGTGCAGCGTGCTCTAACTAGGTCTAATATTTTTTGAGTTTGGCATCCAGCATAATATTTGAATTATCTGCGATAAAGACGGCCTTATGCATGGATTCCTTATTCTCTTAATTTAATACCAAATGGCGCTCTTTCCTCTCTTGGGAACACCTTTGCTAGGATTAGAGAGGCTCAAACTTGTTTAAAAAATCCAATTCAATTTACCAATGATGGGCCAAATCAACTGGTGTTGTGGTCCGTGAATGTTTTTTGTGCACACTTGCGTCTTCACAACCCTGTGGAAATTTAGTTTTTCCTGTGCATGCTACCGTGTTTTTAAATAAAAAAATGTTCAGCAGACTTTTAGACACGGTGCTAACCTCAAGTCAGATAAGGTGTTCTGGGAGGATGCAAAATAAAATGTACTCAGTTTTTCTTGAATGACTCGTTGTCCGATGTTAGTCGAATCAGAATTATATACGATCGTCGTTGATGTACGTTGTGATTGTTGACTTTCATTACAGTCACTACTTCAAAAATGAACTGTTCCGCTGTTATACTACTGGAGTTTTGGTGACAAGTCGCGTTTTATTCGCATCTGTTTGGTTTTGCCGCGACAAAGAGCTCATTCGACAGCGAAATGTTCTGTACTACTCTGCCGGCAGAATTCTAAACAGTTTTCGTTTTCGAAAGGTGATGGGATGTTTTGCTAAAATATGTGAGCTAATGTTTTTTAAATCTGTTTCATTACTTTTTATGTCATGCTTGAGCATGGAATCATTTGTTTGTTTAAACTCATTGTTCCCGTGTACTATAAACGTCAAAGTTTATTCAAAATTATTCATCGTACCAACCTGTGAATGTTTGTGAATTTTGCGTGATCATTTAGAATAATTAGTCTAACAATGCCCTAATACATTTTAAACTCCTTATTGCCTCATGAATTTGAGCTTTTTAGGCGTTGTCCTTCAAATTAGGAGCACTCAATTAATGCATCGAAACTAAAAACGCGCTATCTTGTTTCGTTTCGTGGGAAGATATCGTTCGGGTTCCGTTGTAATTAATTGCTTACCTAAAGCTCTCGCAATTATACTCATGTCTCCTGTAAAGGCAAGTGCAGAAATAGCAGAGTTCCGTGCAGACACTATGTCGTCTGGACATTATCCTTGAGAAAATGTGTTCGCTTCAAAACATTTGTACGACGCGAGTCGAGCTGGGCAAATTCCTTGCAGGAAGCGAGTCTGTTCTAAGTCGATGTGAAAAAGCTCAGATGTGCTGCTACAATAAAAAAACACAATGGTTGTCTCTCCTTATGGGTGATATCCGTTGTGGTTCCTTCATAGGATTGACTGCAAAGCATTTGTCAGCGCGACACAGCACGCTGTTGCAATCCGCAGAATGTAGGAGGCGAGCGCGGCTTCTGACGCACGTGAGCGTGTCCGGTGTCACCTGAAGGCCTCTCTCGTCATGCCTTTCACCTCTCGCTTTTGAATGTGTGTGTACCTTAACTTTGTTTTCTGCTGCTCTCATTGCCCGAGTTTTGGGTGCGGGGGTGTGTGCAGAGTGCTCGTATTTGAAAATATGTTTTTTATTATGGTCATTTTTGTGCATGTTCTTCAGGCTTTTTTTACTCAGTTTAACTCGGTGTTTTGTTTGTATTTCTGTGATCTTATGTTTTGAGGAAGCTTTAGAAAATAGTGAGTTTTAAGTTTCAAGTCGCACGGTTCCTCCTGTGGAAAGTTGCTGCGCCCGTACGTGTAGAAAATTCGACGCTCACGTGTTCTCAGGCATTCTGCATTAATGAAGTGTTTTTCTTTTCCGAGTGATGCATTTTTCGTACGTATTTCTCCCGTAATTTTCCTTGTCATTTTATTCACACTTTCAGTCTTCATAAGCATTTTTATTTCATTTTCTGATCGATTCATTCACCATGCAAAACTCCCCTCAGGGGGATACAACTATTGTATCTATGGGAATTAGCGCTCCCAGGGGAAAAATGTGAGGGCCCGAGCTGAGAGTTAGGTAGGCCTTCTTTTTGTTGAAATGAAATGTTTTTTGTTATGTTAAGGACCACCTTTTTTCGGTTCACTACTGTCCTGTTTTTCAGCACCTCTGACTTTCTTCTTCAACTTTTATCTTATTTCATGAACTTCTTTCCCATCTTACTGTTTCTATGCCCCTTTCTGCATAGATTCCTCATTTTCTTATCTCCAAACTGAATGGTGCCTTCCTCCTTCCTCTCTTCGATACGCTCTATTTTTGCAGCGGTTAGGGAGGCTTAAACTAACTTATAATCTTATAATCTAATCACCATGCAAAACTCAATTTCAAAGCTGTTCAAAATTCGCGTTACTTGCACGTGTCTGCATTTCGCATTCTCTATCTTTTTCAAATGCCTTTAATTTAGCGTCTGGTGGCTCGCGCTGATCTCTCTCCATTAAGCTCACTCCATGGCAACCAATAAGTAGCCTCGTCTTCAGGCTTCCCTCTCGCCTATTTCCAATTCGATTTTTCTGTGAATTCTTTGGGCGCAACTCTTCATACATCTCCGATTACTTACATCACGATCTCCAGCCAATTTCAAGGTAATCCCTCCCTATAAGGCGACTTCTATGCTCACCGTCAGCAGTCAGCACGCCGCTACCGTATGCTTCTCTTCATCAAGTCTGACTTATTTTTATCGCTCGAGATAAGAACATTTCTACGATGGGCTTGACTCCCAGGCATCGAAGATCCATCCTCGACCCCTGCATACAAACTGTGGACAATGACGCTCTTTAGATTGACAGATTAGGACTTCCTAAGCGGACCAGGCTGTGTTCTCTGCCTTTTACTGAGAACCAAACGGCGGTGTCTCATGTCTTTCAATCTCAGCTATGTTCACGCTGGCCTTGTCCAATGAGCTTGTAATGTTACTGTCTTCTCAGTATTTACTCCACTCGAGGCCATGATGGCAGCAAATAGCACTAGGATAAGTACCATGACTTGAGCAAAGCATGTTCACAGTGTTCCGACTATGTCATCTGAAAAAAATAGGCAGCTTTATCGCTTAGGGTACTTAATGTATGCAGCAAACTACAGTTATGAGAAGTAACTACGACCGTAAATGGCTTTGTTGGGACTGAGGTTGTCTCGTAAGGTTACTTGTGCTAAGTCTGAGACAAAAAACTGAGAATAATTATATTCCTATTTTGCTCGAGCATTTTCTTTTGCTAATATTTTGAACATTATTTTACGCACCAGTTCTGGCAGGCTGTACTTTTATATCCTCATTAAAAGAAAGCGTCGCGGACAATTGCTTCTACATCGAATAGCAGTACTAAAATTCTCTTCTCTGAGATGAGTCCTTACTCTCGGGCAACGTATGGGTTCGTTCTTACTCAATTCTCAAAGAGTTGAAACAATTGACGTTCATGCCAAATTATAACCCTGTTCAAAATCGTCGCTATGATCGGGCCAGGCGGCCGTCAATCAGCGCCACATTTACGAGGCTGGTCGCGGCGGCGCAAAAATGTCCAATAACGCAGTAGCTGTCTTGACGGAAAATATCCTGCGTGAAGAGGCGCAGATTTGCACAGCCTCACGGCATCCTCGGTCGCTATTAAAGATTATGCAGCGAACAGCTCAAACAGCCGTTTGCGTGTTGATCCTCGCTGCGCGGGCTTCGCTGCGCTCATCTGAGCAGATACCAACGGCGATTTTTCACTTAAAATTTGTACTGCTGCATTGGTAGGAGTAAGTGCTGGAATGGCCCGTCTCCTCCGATATTGTCTCCTGGATCGCATGCTAGCTTTGCCATACCTGGTCGGCGGCGATTTTAAATCAATTCACTTGTCGGAATGTGAATTTGCATTCCTTTTATTCGATCCAAGTTTATCTGATTTGTTGGCGCATTTAAGAGGCAACAATTAAATCAAAGTTGCTTATCGAAACTCACTGCCTCGTTTGGCAGAGATTTGATTGCGACATTCCTTTCCGAACTTTAGTTACCTGGCACGCTTTGACCTTGTATTTTCTAAAGGAGTTTTGATGGCCTCTTCAGCGCTTGTCACATTCTAAATGAAGGCGAGAGTTGCAATTTAATTGGCTGCCTTGGCCGTCCATACTGTTGGTTGCACGCTTTCCCTGCCTGTAAATAGTACGGCCTGGACGCAATTTTATCAAGGGGCGAATGAATATTTCGGGATTTGAGTTATTGAGTTACATTGTGACTCTTTCAGTTATTTGTACCTCGTTGCGTTCTCTGGAAAGCTGATATTTTCTTTGCTGTACTTACGTGGGGGGTTTCTCGTTAGCAACATTCTAATCGCTGATCCAGTCTTTGGATCTCGAACATCGCGGGGACTTTTGGGGAGAAACTTAGGAAGCCGGCGGAAGTCTTGGCGTTTGAATCAGAGTCGGGATCGCAAAGCTGCAATCGCTGCCACTCTTTCGAGTTCATAGCGATCGTTCGATTTCCTCCTGCCATCCACCGCTCGCCTTCCTTGATGAAGGTAGATAACTTGCCGTCTTTGGTTGACCTGAAAATAAGTGGATACATTCACACTCCCTTTCCATAACGGGAAGGGGAGTTTTAGCAATGCTTCGGATTTAGAGGCTGCTGTTGTATTTTGTTTCTTTTGCGACTTTGTCGTAGCATATAAAGATTTCTAAAAGTTCAAGATTAGGCAATCTTAGCGCATCGTGTCAATTACGTCAACTTATGACATTATAAAGACTTCTAGCATATTATTAAGACCATAGAGAAGCGACGAAAACTTTAAAAATTTTGCGAAGGGATTACGGATTCGGTTCGAGCTGAACGTTGATTCAACTCTTCGATTGCTTCGGTACCCATCGATGTTCATCAACTAAATTTTCACGTGTGTTAGTTAGATGGAAGTCGAATGAAAGCTCGTTCCAATAAATTTTTTGGCCATTTTAATGACTACAATGGAAATTGAGTTTACATTTAGTTTGAAATTGATGTTATGTTTAACTCACAGCAGTTCACGTGTTGAACCTTGGTGGGACAACTGATCATGAATGAAATCCTCGTTCGGCGTTTGTATCTCCAAGTATGTATCACATTTCAAGGTAGTCAACTTAACTGACCATGCCTGAGTCGGATTCGGTGGTCCGTTGACTGCTTCCTCTCTTCGCCTCCTCTCAAGGAATGAAAATCAAAAGAAAGAAAGTATGCGAGAGAATCTCACAGACAGAGAGAAAAAGGAAGGAGAATAAGAAGCAGAAGGAGGGATAGTCCTTATGCAAATCGCTCAACTCTACACCAAGCCTGGCGCTCCTGTTGCCGATGTTGTACTCCTTTAATTCTGTGCATCACGCTCGGGTTACTCGAGCCATACTGTCAAAGCCCACTGCTATTTCTGCCTTGCATGAATATGCAAATGTCCATTAATTAAGCATCTTTGCTTTATGACCGTCTCCTTGACGTTGTCAGCAGCCTTCTTGCTATGTAATATCATGAGCGTGGCGTTTAATAATGGCTTAGCTTGAAAATGTAAATCCGCCCCTAAATGCGTTCGGTCTGTTTTTCTCATGAAGAAATGAACGCTTTTGTAAAACTCGCTGCTCTAACGAATGAAACTTGTCTGCGTGCTTTGGTAGAAATATTACTAATTTATGGGCCTAATTAATTTGTATTATTCTACTGCGTTGCAGGACTCGGCCTCTTTATTTATAGAAGCTGTAACTGTCACCTTATTCACTTCGGCTCTTCGCTGCTCTACCACTTTCTACCGCGAACTCTTCATTTCAAGAGGCTGTAATGGTCGTGTTTTGTTTTGCTCTTCGCTGCGCTACGATATTCCAACCAAAGGTCTTTAATTTGAAACGTCGTGACGGTCGTCTGGTTCTCTTCTGGTTTCCCCTGCTCTTCGAGATGCGTGTAATATGTCGCCACTGATATAACGCCAATGTTTAAGCAGCAACTCGTATGTAATGATTGTAATATACATCATCTTTTGATTTCAGGGCTAAGAAGGCGGTCGCTCCCGTAAAAGTTTTTTGTTTTATTTTTTCTTGTATTTGGTGAAGCCAGAAAGAAACAGTTCTATAATATGATTGCTTACCAGGCTATCAGTCTTGTATCTGAGCGAGTCTGTATCTGAGCGCAAAACTTGAACTACAGCGTTCTAAGTAGAGTAAACGTCTAATGTTCAAAGGATGGTCCCTAAATTTGTCTTATCGCCTGCATCAGAGGCTTTGGCCGCTTTAAAGCTGAGGAGCACGACACACGTTCCGGCTTTTGGTTGTTTTTGTGCTCGGTTCAAAGTGAGTTTGGTGAACCGTGCTGCTCCGTCAATTGAATTGGTTCTATCTCGGCTTGGACCGATTGAGTTCAGCCTTAAAAACACACCAAACTGTGAGTCCAATTGCCCAGTGTTGATCCAAGTCTTGACGCTGCTGCCGTCGCCCCCATGTTTGCCCATCATTTTTGACAGCACGCTCCCGACAGTCGTCCAGTGAAGTTCACTCCTTTCTTCTTCATCTGATTCTTGCTTAAGTGTTAGTTTGGACCTTCAATTTCACTCATCTGTCATTTCCCGATGAACTTGACTCGATCAGTCTCCCGCTGCCGCCAGTGGCAAGTTAGATTCAATTACATTCTCCTGCCTGACTCCCAGCGCTGACGAATCACATTCATTGTTCTCGTCAATTCTACGTTTTAAATCTTGGTAAATATTTCGCTATTTGTACTTTAATAACGGTTATGAGACTGTTTTTGTAATTTTTTGGCGTCGGCATGATTTCAGTTGTGCGTTTATCTTTCAAGTGAAGTTGGTTGTATTGATCGCAGCGAACTGGAAAATTCGAATACCAATAAATATTATTGTGAAGAAATTTTAGCATTTTTGTCCATATGCAGGATTCTAGATTGTTTTAGGCGTAACAAAAGATAGATAGTTATAAATTCCCTAAATTAATTTTTAACCACTCGCTAGCATAATTTAGAGTGAAGTTTTCAAGACTCGGTGAGTTGGAACATCCCTGCATCCAAAATGCACTCATTTTTATTACATGGAGTTTAGTAAACGAGTGCTCTCAAATTCTCAAACTTATGCAGCATTTACTGATACATAAAAGCAAATTGTAACGTTATGCCATGTCGCAATGTTGAGCAATGGATGAGAAAATATATTGAAGTATCTCATGTTTTTTTGAATGTGCAATTTTTTCTTGGGCTCTGTCAGCTTTGAAAATAATGTTTTTTTCTAATTCACATTTAAGGTTTAAGTCATTTTCATTTGCGTCAGTCTCATTAAAGTATCTCATGCTTTATTGAACTTGTAATTCTTTTCATAAAGCTCGTGTAGCATTAGTAAAATTATTTCTCTCATTTAGATCAAAGATTTGTGACAGTCGATTTGTTTTTTCTTTTTTGGGTTCGTTTTGCGCAGATTAGCTGCGTGAAGTTTTATTTCAAGGTTTATTTTGAATAAATTATGTTTTATTTCAAGTGATAGTTATTTAAAACGACATTTCAACTCAATTTTTTTCAGCTGAAGGAAGGTCGCAATCTAATCTATGAATTTCGGTCAAATTTGCACGCTTGTGTACACTTCATACGCCAAATTCTGTTGATAATTACATGTAGTAGTAAAATATGTTTGGTATTGCCTTCTGTCTAACATTCTCCTCGGGGGGGGATACAACAATTTCATCTTTGGAAATTAGCGCTCCCTGGGGTAAAATGTGTGGTTCTGAAATGAGAGTAAATAAAATGTTTTTGTTTTGTTAAGGACCATCTTTTTTTCGGTCCATTGCTATCCTGTTTTTCAGCACCTTTAACTTTCTTCCTCAGCTTATATCATGTTTCAATTTTCCTCATTAACTTACGCTTTCCAAGTGCAGGGGATCTTGTGTGGGAACAAACTCCGTGCATAGATTCCGTGTTTCCTTTACTCAATACTAAATGCTGCCTTCATCCTTCCTCTCTTCGGAACGCCTTTGTTGTGGCAGGGGAACTTGAACTAACTCATCTGATCTGTCAATATTGACAACATTCAGCATTGACAGCCTGAAACACTGAGCTAAGACACAAGGGTACGAAGTGCACCATTAACACTTTGACTGCGACGTGAGCCATATTTGGCCACTGAGAGAGTTTTAGCCAACCAGCCAGTAGTCACGAACTCAATTTTCGTAAACACTTAACCAAAACTAAATAAAGACGTGGTCCAGTTAATGCTTGGAATTTTCAGCTTTACTTACAACAATTGACTTTAAATTTGGGTTGAACATTTAACTTCCGTTTTACCTGCCGCGGTCAAAGTGTTGAGCCTCCACGCTGCCCGTCACGTCCGTGAGTCAGTCCCCCCCACATACACCGCTGTGCTCCAGCACTCTGATGCTCCAAGCTCCGGTGAATTGTTTCTATTCCTAGCGCCGGTTGGCATCCTCACTTGTTTTGCTACAGTAAATGTTTCGACGCTCAATTTCCGGTATTCTGAAAGTATTTTGTTTTGTCATTCTTGAGCTCAGTTCTGATAGCTGATAGGCAGATGTTGTACGTTCAATGCATCAGTAAACTGTTTTTGAGTGGTCTTCTTCATTAATTTTAATGTGTGCCCTTGCCGGACAATTACGAAATGTTTGCTTGCATTGAATCTGAAACTTTAATCTCGCGCTAGTTTCGATGGGAAAGTTCATTTTACTCTATAAATTCACTCTCAATTATCATGAATGAGATTTTTTAATTTATGCTTGCACTTGACTTGTGAATACAAAATTGTGAAATGTTTTAATGAAACTCTCTAAGCTTTTTGTTTCTTTTAATCTACCCGCATTCTGACCTCAGCCCACATTCGCTTCATATTCTGCGCGAAGAAGATCATATGTCTTTGGTGTAGGGAACAAATTCGTTAACTCGAGTGCGTGGACACTTGCGGCCAAGATTAAGTTTCACTCTCACTCAGTGTTGGCCTTCCTCTCGTCTCGACGCTCATGGTATGACAGAGCTCGGCTCGTCAGCCGAAACATGCCACGCTCACTTGACCTCAACGTGTACATGTACAAAGCCTTCCTCTGCTGGATGTCCGTCTGGCAATAAAAATTGTCCATCTCTCTGTGCAATATTACTCGCAAATGCCGCAAGAAAAAACGGCACATCAAACAAGGACCTTAGGGACCTCACCGCAGACGGCCTGACACGCAGCGCACGTCTTTCTGCCATCCACTTTCACTTTTGCCCTTCCTCCCATCGCAGTTTTTAGCTTTGTGTTCTTTTCTTCATATTCACGTGAGTTTTGTGCGGTTCTTAGTGTAGGCGGGATTTTATCTGGTGAGTTAAAGAAGTACAGACCTCCCATCTCGCAGGGATGAATTGCGTTCGCCTTTTTATTTATCTTACGAATGTTTTGAATGAACTAAATGAAGCGCCTATTGGCGTGATTATTTACAGGGATCATGAACTTCACCGAATGTGTTAGCTTTGGAAGTTTCAAAATTCTCCCTAATTCGAAAAGAGATGCGTTTCGTAACTCTCCGCTTTGTTGGACTCTTGGCAGTATCTAATTCCATTGAGAGGTCCTATGTCTTGAGCCAATTTTTTGTATCCCAATTTGGCTGGTGGACGCACGCAGCTTAAATTTTATGCCGGCCATATTGGAGGCTATGGCCTCTTTTCAGTTGATTAGAAGACTCTTGTCCGCTCTTGCAAATTCTTTGCACCGTTTTAGTTTCTTCACTCTTTGTGTTGCACGGGCAACTCGAACCAATAAGGTTTGCATGCACGAGTTCTTCTCTACTTATCTTATTTTATGTCCTTTAATTCTTTCTTTCACCATTCCCAACACCTTCTATTGTAAGTGGGCGAGATAAAGCTAGTATGTTCTATAATCTGTATATGGGTTATTAGCAACGTATTCGTCTCGGAATTTATGCGCAGTATGTGCGTCTAAGTTCTTGCTGGGAAGTTCGTCAATTTCGAGTCTTTTCAGAGCCGTTTTTAGAATATTTGCACAACTTAATATCCTTTAATCTTTTGTTTAATCAAATTAAGACAAATATATACAGATCGCCTGAAGTTTCCATACGTAATTGATGTGCGTAGGTTTCTCTAAAATTTGCCTTCTTTTCTTTCAAATTTTTAATCTTACTCTCATAGTGCTGTCTATACTTTCAAGCTACTCGTATATTATGCGCCAACTTTATGACGAACATCACTTAGTCGAAAAAATAATTCAAAAATTCGTGGCCTTTGAAAACGCCACACGGCTCAAAGCTCAGAAGAGTGCTTCATTAAAGATTTTTCTACTCGAGTTTTGAAGTATAATGAGAGCGAGCATTCAGCGACGACTTCATGATAGTGGCCGCTCATCCGATCTTGCTTTTGAGTTCTCTCGAGTTACACTTGCGCACATATTTCGAGTTGGCCTCTCTTCTCAGTTCAGAGCGCACTAATTATCTTCTGGTTCTCCGCCTCGTTTGCACAATTCCGATGTTCGTTGCGAGTAAACGAAGAATGGCTACGTGAGAGCCTGGATTTTCTCCTCCATTTCTGCTAAAGAAGAATTTCAATTGCGTGGGATTTAATTCCGCACCCATTGCATTGCGTTTCTGGTACGCGTTAGAATTCCTGATTCTGATATAGACGACGAAATAATTTTTATAGTTTAATAATTGAAATAACTTTCATTTAATAAGGTAGTCGCTTAGTAATTAATCATCAGGTGTAGTATCATTCTTTTAGCATTCACTTCGTTTTTGAACTTTGACCCCTGCACCTATGGCCGGAAAATAACCTTAAATGTTTTGCTGTGCTGGCGCATGGATTTCCGCGTGTTCTAGCAATTCATTCTGTTCAAGTATTAACCTCGGATTCTATTCTATGTCATCGATGTCGCAGTGTCTCATTGTAATTCGAGTACTAGTTTTATGCACGGAACTCATCATTTCTGTTCAGCTATGAAATTTTAAGTGATTTAAATCGAAATTTAAAAAAATAATTTTCAAGTATGCTTCCTGCCTTTTTGTTCGCGCTTAGTTGACGTCCCTGTATGAATGAGCTCTCAAAAGCAGCATTCACATCAGTGACGGAGGTGGTAGTTCACAGGATTTATTAGTAGTTCTTATTCATTGGTCTACCATAAAGTAAAGCCTTAGGAATATAAAGCCTCAGCAACACAAAGTGAAGCCTCCTACTAATATTGTGCCATAGGGTCAGACAGCGCTGGGGAATTTAAGAAAAAAGGTATATATATTCTGTGCTGCGTCGTCCTACTTAGAAAACGCCTGAACCTCGGCATTCGGGTAGAACATTGCGATGAAAATTCTGTGTATCTCGTGTAGTGTTGGGCGGGAAGAGCTATCGCCCTCTGGCGTCGCTTTCATTGGCAAAGTATTTGCCGTGGAACAATATAATTTATAATATAATATAATTTTTTCTGTCACTTCGAGCAGACGGTGAATTTTCCATCAAAACTCTTTGAAATTTCTTGCTGTTGAATTCACTATGAACACGTCTTGTGCGGTTTCCGACAAAAAGTGTTCATTTTGATGTCGCGAGAAGTTCAACCACGCAGAAGACGCAGTGCTTCTGATAAGACGTTGAACGGAATTTGTAGCGCGGGCAGCCTTGTCTTCATTGTAAGGCACAGGAAATAATGTCTTCGCCCTTAATTCCTGTCACTTTTTGTTGAAGAGATTGACACTTGGATGGACTGGCATTTTTGCTGCTCTATTCATTGTCACGCTTAAACTCAGTCAAATCTTTAATGATTAGCAAATATAATTTGACTTAAATTTTGCTGCTTAATTTAGTTGATCCCTATATTTTAAATTCATTGTTATTTTTCGTTTTATGGTTGCCTTCTCATCAGATGATGGCTGCCCTGTTGTCCATGCCCTGCTTGTAGTCGCGTATACAGACTCTCCATTACCTGAAAATTTCGTCTTAGGTATATATGTGCTCCGCTTCGGTATTCCTGTTTTATTTCACATTTTGAAATATCCATAGTCCCTGCTTTAATTTTATCTGGAAATTTTGTAATATTTTTCTTAATCTAACTCATTCATTGTTCTGACTGTTTTAAACAAAAAGAGAAAACCGCATGAAGTCATGAAACAGACCATCGCGACAATTTTCAGCCCAACTCGTGTTTGCCCGTTGTCACTGGAACGGTAATCTTATTGAATGAAACTCTCCCAGTGATCGAGAGGTGAAACTAACCATTGCCAATGTCCACTCGAGATCTTACTTCCTCGTTGAAGGGTTACCATGTCTCGCTCGACTGTCAGCGAAACATTTCTGGAGTTTTTCTTTAGATGCTGGCGATCTGTGACGGTTTGAGTCCTGGAACTTTTTCTTTCATCCATGCGCTCTCTGTGCCTCTCCCTCAAGGTGATCGATGTCAAAGTTCAAGTCGACTGTAACTCTTCCCTAATGCGATTACTCAGAGAAATTAGCTGCATAAACAGACGCTTTTTGTCCAGGATAAAGCTCTTGTGTCACTTAAAGGCCAGCGCTCGGCTGCTCCTGCCTTATAAAGTGGCTGCTCTAAACTCGTGGTTTGATTTCACGTGAGTTCTTCCAGTATTTTGCCCGCAGCAAATTTGTACTTTGACTTCAGGTCAGGAAGAACGTTTTCATTCCTGCGCTGGAAATTCGCTCGGCGCGTCTCTTTCTTGTTTGTTTCACCGGAGTGATGCGAATGAATTTTTCATGCGTCGAAATTTTGTCCTGATGTTTTAGCTTCTCATACAAATGCACTTCAATAGAAAATGAAATAAAGTACATGAAAGAAAGCCGAGAAATTTGTTTTTGTCCTCAGAAATATCGGAGGATGCCGTATGATATTTCAACCTCTTATAGTTATAGTTCCGTCACGAGCTTCTTAATAGTTTTTGGCTTTTGACTGTTCAGACATCAGCGTGACGTTATGCAGTTAAAATTCTTATGATAAATATTGACGCAACCCTGAGTCGAAAGGAAGCTTAATGCGTTGTGCTTTCATTTCACTACCTATGCTTCCATCATTTTTTCTTCGGTAAATCGGAGTAGTATTCAGTTCAAGGCCGGACTTTTCCCACAAAAATTTTACTCATACTTGCTCTTTTGTAAGGTGAGTTGTCTTGAACTATGTCCGTAAGTTCATCTCTCTGTGTTGCGACGCTCTGCATGCACTTTGAATAATAAATTCTTGATCAAAGTAGGGAACGAAAGCGTCGTCGCTGATGATGAGTGATGTTTGCTGAATAATTCCTCTCAAGTTTTGACGATTCAGTCACCGTATTGAAAAAATGCTGCTGGAAATTTTGCTCGGTTTGTAGAAGTTGCTATCGATTTTGGTTGTGTTACGAAGAAGCGCAGATTTAGCTATCGCTTTATGCTTTATGGACTCCACGACACTAAATTTTCTCACCAGAAAGACGATGATGAACGCCTTGAAGTAATCTAAGCGGTGGTCTTCTCCACAGAGTCTCCTTTTTTACAATTTTTGTGTAATCAGTATGATGTTGAATATTGATGTATACTGCGATGTTTGCCGTATTGTGGTTTTCATTTTTTAGGTTTTGTTTCTGTACAATATTTTTGCTTTTGGTACCTGGGCTTGAGCTTTTAATTGGTTTTCGAACAAGGGCCGGCACCTTTTACGTAACGAGAACAAAAATTTACTGACATTCGTACAAGCAACGTACTCACCAAATCCCATACGAATATTATCCATTTCATTTGCGAGATTTCTCCAGATTTCAATGCCTCATATACAGGATTGGAAAAAAGCTCGTTTGTTCTGAGGCGATTTTTCTTGAATTGGTATATTTGTTTACAAATGAATGTACTTGTGCAGAATTTACCATGCCTGAAAATATTCCGCTGAAATTTTGAAATGAAGATTGCTCCGAAGATAACCTACCTTCTCCTCTCGTGGCTACTCCTTGACATTCGGTCGCTCATGTATATCTCTTCTCGTGTTGATGGCGAAAACTGCCATTAACGTCAATGATGTTAATTAGGATGCCCTTTGTGTTGATTAGTCGCTCAATTATTCCGTCCATTTGAATTTATACGCGCTTGTATGAACGGTGTGCCTTTAGCACGCTGCGCGCGTATGAGTTACTCTAAGTCAGCCCACGCTTTGACGTGCGTTTATGGGCGCATCTTAGCGTGTACGATAATTATTCTTTAATATGATGGACACTTTTTTGCGCGTGAACGAAGTTGTAAGCCCCGTAGAAAAAGAGCGTCTTATTTTCTGCAATACCCGTGATGGACTCGTGTTTTCTTCGTAGAGATAAGACTTTCACCTTGTTAAATATAAGCTGCTGGAAAATTGTCTCGGTTTGTGTAATCTAGTATTCTTATAACAAACATCACTCTAATTTTTGTGCAATTCATGCATGTTCTATGATGGGTGTTTGTCTTTCACTGATTTGTATATTGTTTAAAGGTACACATGTTTCTTGCTTGCCCATAGCAACTCACTGTGTAATTATTGAGATTTTAAACTTTAACGTAGTTCTGCAGGACACTCGCTTTAGTTGGAGAACCATTTTGAACTAAACTGAGAGAGTTGGGGCTCCCTGGGGAAATGTGGTATTCCAAAGTGTGTGGTAGATGCTGCGTGGCTGTCCTTGTCAGTGCATTTTAGAGCATTAGTACTCCTCAGTGTTTATTAAACTTGGAGTCTGTCGATAAAGCTATTGTTGTTATTAGGCCTTAGTTATTAAGCCTCGTCTTGAAAATTTCCTGTTCTGTGTCTTGTGTTACTGTAGAGTACCGTACTGCCGATATTCTGTCCATGCTACTTTGTTTCTGTGGCTTTTTCCATATCGCCATATTGTTTTTTTGTACGATACGTGTGCCGCTTTTGACACGGAAGGCTATTTCACCAGATGACAAGAAGTTGTGCGTTTTTGTGGGCAATTTTAATCGAATCTATTATGAGTTCACTCTCATTTTATGTGGAGAAAGCTATACTTTCACAATGAGTATATAAATATGGACTTATTACAGAGGGTGACTGAATGATGAAGAGCGTGGACTGGAGATGTCGCTATATGTATGGCGCACAAACGTCAATTTAGTACTACCAAAATATATATAGTACTATAGTACTTCCTATAAGACTAGAATAGGTTGCGATCCATATTTTGCTACCATGTATGCTTAGCTCAAATCTAATGCAGTGTGCTGCTATAACTCAGCGCTTCACTTTGTGAAATTTGTTAAAGCACTTCTGAAATAGATGTTTTATGCCTCTGAGATTTTAACGGTTATGGGGCTCGAGCTGAAAGTTAGGTAGGCCTTCTTTTTGTTGAAATGGAATATTTTTGTTATGTTAAAGACAATTTTTTTCGGTTGACTGTTGTCTTGTTTTCAGTACCTACTGCTTTCTTCTTCGACTTTGATCTTGTTTTATAATCTTCTTTCTCAACTCACTGTTTCTATGCCCCTTCTGCATAGATTCCTCGTTCCCTGAAAATGGTGCCTTCCTCCTTCCTCTTTTTGGATCGCCTTTGTTGCTGATTGGGAGGCCTAAACTAACTAATATTCTAATTTTTTATTGATTATGCACTTGCACCGTTGTCACGCACGCATTAATCTTTTTCGTATATTCGTGCACATCACAACACGACGCTCAGTCCGATATCCAAGTACGCTTCAACGTACGAGTATGTTGTTTTGGATGTACGCTTCTACTTTGTGTGACTGCTTTTAAACTGTACGAGTTTATTTTTTTTAGCTCATACGTGGTCTGAATTCAACATGCATACCGCGGATGTCTTGCTCCTGTCGTGCCTGGTCATTGATCTATTCTGGTTATGAAACTTTCAAGTTTAGTTATTTATTATGAGGTTCTAACGCTGGTCACTTCATACTGGTCACGCTATGTTGAGCGCTGTATACTGGTTGCGTTATACTGGGTAATTCCAAATGAGTATGTGTAGCACGTAGTACTGGTTACGTTATGTCGAACATGTTGCACTGGATATGTTATAAAAAACACTTGATGTTTTTCATGCTGTTTTAAGTACGTCATCTTTTTCGCGTCATTTACCCCTCCGGGGGATACAACTATTGTATCTATGGGAAATAGCGCTCCCAGGGGAAAAATGTGAGGGCCCGAGCTGAGAGTTAGGTAGGCCTTCTTTTTGTTGAAATAAAATGTTTTTTGTTATGTTAAGGACCACCTTTTTTCGGTTCACTGCTGTCCTGTTTTTCAGCACCTCTGACTTTCTTCTTCAACTTTTATCTTATTTCATGAACTTCTTTCTCAACTTACTGTTTCTATGCCCTTTCTGCATAGATTCCTCATTCTCTTATCTCCGTACTAAATGGTGCCTTCCTCTTTCCTCTCTTTGATACGCTCTTTTTTGTAGCGGTTAGGGAGGCTTAAACTAACTTATAATCTAATCTATTGTTCACTTTATCTTTTTCACGTATTATTGGCACTCAACCTTTGTGATCTACATTGAGCACTCCAAGCTGGTTACGTTATATAGAGCACTCCATAGATCCCAGCACTGGTCAGATTTATGGAATACCTTGGCGGCAAATTTGGAAGTCAAATGCTTTCCGTACATTCACCAGAGCACTGCTCGCATGTTTCTCGCGCTTAAATTATGAATTCGACGTGTTCTTTCATATTTGATAATGTCGATCGAAGGCTTACGTTTTGCAGGGAGCTGCAGGTGTGTTTTGTGCTATGAATTCAAGTCGGGTTTTATATCACTGATGCAAAATACTTGATGCTCTTTTTGTTACTCATTTTTAATAATTTATTCGAATTTTTTACCGTAGTTTAAACCGCTGATATAATGTTAGAAATAGTTTGAATTCTCTACGTGTTGGATTTTCTTCGAGTGAAAAACGTTGCTGAAAATTTATTTAGATATTGAGTGTTTGTGACTTTTTACTTTTTCTCTTAATGTCTATTTGGACTAACTCGTCGTTGTCGCATTATGCATAATGCTATCACCATGCTGAATTTTCCGCTTCGTTTTACATCTTATTTAGAGCTCAAGAGTGTAGATTGTAATTCCATTGCCTAATTTAACCCTTTTTATAAAACTGTTGAACTGTCAACTTTTGGGTAAGCATATCGTGATTGTTGAGAGAAGTATTCATGTCTTATCTTTATGTCGGGTGTGTAGCTTGGTGCCGTGTCCAAGGTGTCGACACTGCGCGACATTCTCTTGAACGTCTCGGCGCCTTGATGTCACTCATACCCCAGTGAACTGGAAGTAAAAATCCTCTCACTTTGCCATATTCCAAGCAAAATGTTGTAGGAGAGCTCTTATAAACACTCTGGCGTAACGCAACTTCGCTGCTAATATATGTTCACTCGTTGCGCGATTCGTAGAGATTTTGTCGTCCTGGTGATACTTCTATCCCGTTGCGTTTTATATTTGGTAACGTGTATTAATGTTCTCCCCAGGAGGATACAGCTATTGTATTCATGGGAATTGGCACTCCCAAGGGAGAAATATGAGGTCCCAAGCTGAGAGTTAAGTAGTCATTTAGTTCAAAGAGAATTTTTTTGTTTTGAGAAGGACAATCTTTAACTTTCTTCTTCAATTATTATCTTTTTTCCGAACATTTGTTCTCAATTTGCTGTTTAAATGCGCGCGGAATCCTGTAGAGGAACACACCTTGTGGATATGTGGGTTCCGCGTTCCCATAACTCCATACTAAAAGGTGCCTTCATCCTTCCTTTCACTGAACATCTTTGTTGTGGTAAGAGAGGCGGAAACTGATTTATAATCAATCGAGCGCTAAAGTGCCACAGTATTTTCATGATATTTCGTTTAAATATATTTATTTAGTCTTCTGATGTGATGTCTTTTGACTTTTTTTATCGCGATGTAGTACTGCAATTTTTTTTGTGTCATCCGTAAGGTTCTAGCTGAGTTCCCTCTCCATTCCGATGCGAGTTTTCCCGGTATAATTTTCGTTGGAAGCGATTGCACGATATTTCGGGTTCAGTAACTATGTTCTGTTTTATTGAAGAGACGGTCGGGTGGAAAAACAATCAAAGCGTTCTAAAAGACGTACCTACAGTGCAATCAGCGAGCAAGATGGCAACTGATGAGTTCGAATGTGTCGATGTAAAGAATCGCACCGGTTACTGCTAGCCCTCCTTGTAATAGAAATTTTCAAGTATGGAGATTCCAACAATCACTAGTGATAAAACACAGCTACAAAGGCCACTGACGAACAATGTGCGATCACTGGTCAAACCAAGCTCATTCAATTAATAGCTCCTCTCTGGTATTAGTGAGTATTCGTTGCTAGTAATACTTATTTTCGAAACGAATTCCCCAGAGAGGATTTAAGAGTATAATAAATATTGATGTGTTTTCGAATATTTTTTTTGTAGAAATATGTGTTTTCAGTAACTTGTGGTTCAACTCTCCCAGAACTCAACAAGAATGAGGGCACAACAATATTTGTTCAACACTGAACCATAAAATGGACACTCAACGCTCAACGGGCTTCTATTATTGTGAATAATGAAGTCAGTTTTCTGTGGAACACGGAACCGAAAAGAAGCTCGGCCGCACTCACCATTGGCAAGCACACTTTACTAAGTACGCTCGTAACGTGCCTGTCGGCTTAAATTTATGCGATACTTCATAAAAACTCGCCTTTGATAGCTTCAAGCAAAACTCAAAATGCGCGTTTAATATGACATGAGTTTGTTCACCCTGCAGGAGACGTGATACTTTGAGAGCAATGAATTTTTACTCCTTCAATTAACTTGCACATTTTGTTCGCATGTAACGCGCTCACTGCATGCGATTATTTTCCTTTTCTTCGTGTTCCACCGTAATTGCGCGCTCATTGTTATGCGAGCAATTTATTTTTATCTGCAATACCTTAGGACATCAAGAAGCAGTATACTCTTCAATAAGCCTTAAATAATCAAGTTGGCATAGAGACCAGCTAAGGCAAATGGCGCATTCGTCATACGAATTATTGCATGGCGCGTCGTCAACCGTGCGCTTTCACTTCACTCTGTCAAACCATGTAAAGAATCTGATTTACTATGCCACTCTGAACCTCTCTGCCTTCACGTGATGACGCCACTGCTTTTGTAGGCTTTTGGGCCGCTTTGCGTCGCGTGATTTCTGCGAGATTAAGTGCTCTTCGCCGCCGTCTCCACGCCACATTTGTGACGCGCGCTCGCGAGGCGTGCCTTTCTTGTGCTCCATGGCGCCGTTGAACAGAAATTTTTGTTAGAAAATATACGATTTGCGTTCGTTGCTTTGGCTGCAAATAACGTTTTCAAGAGAAAGTTTGAGCTTGCGTTGCATGAACTGCTGTGAATGTCTCGTGGGAGTTGAAGTTTGCACTTAAATTGTTGCTGTTTTGGAAACACGCCATTCAAATTTATTCAGGAGCTGTTCGAAAGCTGGTAGCAATTACTTTCATGTATTTAGTGATGCTAGTGTGCATTTAGACTTGTAAAAAATGAACGAAATTCGAGTGCTATGAGAATACATAAATATCCATTTTACTCTATGCCTTTGAGTGTGGCAGTAAATTGCGGAATGTTACGGTTGACGTTCCTAATACATCTAACACGCGCACAAAGACATGCGAGACTCCGTGTGCTGTGCGCGCACTGTGCGTAAAGTGTCCCCTGCTCCTGACGTATTGCCTCAATCTGCAAATTGATGGGTTTACAGACTGGGGAAAAATATCGTGATGCCGTCTGTTGGAGCGCGATCGCCAGGAATACGTTGACCACTTCTATCTTAGGTACCACGAATCCTTTCATCCTCGGTAATTTATTCATTCACATACTCTTGCTTTGCCCTGGTAAAGATCATACTTTGGCTTCTCTTTCGGACGTGTTTCAAATATTGAAACCACGTGGGAGTGGAAGTTCCTGTAAGTTGATGCACTTGGATCGCGGTGAATCTTGTGGAAATGTTTTTCATTTTACGTCATTTACTGTGGTTCTGTAAATAGCCTAGACCAACGATTTAAGTCTATATTCAACGCAGCTTTCCGTTGCTTGTTGCGCATAGTGCTCACACGACGTTTTAAGTGTTCATTAGTTTCTTGAGTTTCACAAAAAATCCGACCGCTTATTTAAGTATAGGAATTTTTCCTTCGCGTGTGTGCAACATGGATAATTTTGTGTGCTCTGGGTATGGAAACCTCAATTTTCACTTATAATTTGTACACATTTGCTCTCCCGTTCATATGCAAAGTTCCATCTAGTGTTGGTTATCTATTCGAGTCCTATTATCTATTTATTTTGCCTTATTGTCTCTATTATCGTTTGGGTATCTATTTGAGCCCTAACTTGTACATACAGAACGTCGAGTCTTCCGTGTTTTTTTAATCTGCAATCCTTTACGGCGTGGCAATGACAAGCCACTGTATTGTTTTTCTTCGCCGCATTTAAATCACTCGGACGGCTGCGTCGATCCATGCTGCAGAGAACGTAAAACAGAAACGATTGGCTTTGGTTCGTACGCTGGAGTGTGGCGGGTCGTGTGTCACCTCCCCGAACTTGCCTAATGGGTTGTGTGGCTTACTTGGCTCTGCCCCCCGCATGGGAGGTGCCGTGACAGCCAATTGGGGTAAATTGATTTGTAGCTCCGCTGCTCGAGATACCGCGGAATTGATTGTTTCGTACGTGGCCTGCAACTCCGCTTGTCCCGCTATGTTGCGCTCCACCTACAGCGGTATTCAACTATTGGTGTTGTAGGAATTAGCCATCTGAGCTAGAGGAGTGTCTGTCTGAGGAGGAGAAATGACTCGTATTTTGGTAGCATCTATGATATTACCTTTTAGCAGAAGTGAAAGTGTGCCTGGTTCAGTTAAGTGAATGAATATTACTTATGTTCTTTTTCAATTTTTAGTTCATTACTCGATGTTTTTTTCTACGGCTTTTGTTTCCTACCAAAGGGAAAGATGTAAGGTCCCGAACTAAACGTCCCGAACTCGCTGTTGTTTTATATTCCCATTAAAGTTTTGTTGTTGCAAAAGTTCGTGTAGAAGGACTCAATCTTAATCTTTTTGTGCAAAAGGCTTTACAGTTTAAACCTCGCTGCAATATTTCAGTGACGCCAGTGGGCTTGCCATCTTACCTGTATTTCATTAGTGTCGTAATGGCCGTCTGAGTTAGAGGAGTGTTTATGGAGGAGGAGAAATGACTCGTATTTTAGTAGCATCTATGTTGTTACTTTTTAGCAGAAGTGAAAGTGTGTCTTGTACATTTTCGTGGATGAATAATACTATTACTCTTATTTATAAATTAAATTTTAGTTCATTACTTGATGTTATTTCAACGTTTTTTCGTTGCCACCAAATCCGTACATCTCGTGGCTGAACGGGGAGAACATATTTGGCTTTGAAGAAAAAGCTTTCCAAAGTTTTTCAACGAGGCCAAGTTTTGCTTAATTTTGGAGAGTGGTGCCTTGGTTTGGAGCAAATTGGTATTCTAGATACTAGTGAGAAGCACTTCAAGGACAGCGACCTGCGCATGTAGCACTCACAAATTCCGCCGCGGGATGAGTGCTCATTCGCCTTGACTTCACGACCCGCGTCCCACTCTCTGTAACCATCTTTAGAAGGAGTATTTATGTACGCACTCCATGACTGCTTGACTCCTGTGTCAGGCGTACCTGTAATTAGCATTTCTCTTTGTCTAGCTATCAGCCAGTTCTCTTCAGTCCATGTTGCATTTAACCTTCTCTTCAAGTACGTCTATCCAGCTCAATCTCTCCCTCTCGTGTAGGTTTTCCTTCCTTATGTTATTTGTCGGTATTGTTTTTCCGTAGATTCAATTGTTCTCATTAACATTTTCTCATGCATATGTGTTTGCAGTTCATTTGCTTGACGACTTTCTGTTCTAAAAATTTAGCGACATTGACCTATCAAATTTTTCATTACACCTTCAAATTTGAATTTTCTGTCAAAGGGAATAATACAAACATGTATTTATTGAATTGCTATTTGCTGTTATGTTTAGCTTTCTAAATATTCGCGTATGTAGATTTCTTCGAGTTATGAAAGAAATTAAATAGATGTGAACTTTTTCTTTGAATTTTTCTTCGAAAATTTTAAAAGTTTTCTTGCTTGGCACGCAAGTTCTTGCATGTCTATTTTTGTTCGCTGTGTGCAGTGTAATTTATCAATAACATGCGAGCATATCTTAGTTACAATTTACAAGCAGCCATGCGCTTTGACCAAGGCTTCATATAAATCAGTGTCCACGCTTGTCCACCGTGACCACGTATGGCTGAGTGAAGCTCTACTGACGTACGCACATCTATCGCGGATTTCCTCTCGCGCTCCGAGTGAGGTCAACCCACACTGTCGCATGGGCTGGCCGCGGTTCACCCTTGCACTGCCTTGAGTTGCCCCTCTTTAACCTTTTGCTTCGTGTTCCGTCGGCCTCGTCTCGTAAACTCAAAAACTTTATTCGCCTTTTGAGGATAAATTCACCGCTGCCCTGAAAGGAAAATTAATTTCTTAGTTTTAGAAACAATCTCTGGACTTTAGGTCTGTACCTCGTTTTTACTCTCCGCTGGAATTAGTCTCTGAATTCAATTCGGTAAAAGTGAATTTCGTTAATTTGTTGAAAATTAGCCAAAAACGTGTTATTTTACACCGTTTTTCCCATCGCTTGTGGCAGAAATGCTCGACTGACGTGAGATGTTGAACGAACAATTCTGTGTTCCACAGTATGTTTTTCGGTTATTTTATTATTCTTGCATTAAATTACTGAGATGGTATAGCAGTGTACGGCTTGAGCATTCACGCACCTGTAGCATTTGTTCGTGAAGGTGGAACTACGAAGTGTGTTTTTAGAGCAAAAATTCCAATGAGCCCTAATGATTAACCGTAGCATTAGTTTCAGTGAACAAAAGCAATTCATTGTAGTGTACCTTACAATAAACACT
Organism: Morinoia aosen; assembly: GCA_030386875.1. Lineage (NCBI taxonomy): Eukaryota > Metazoa > Arthropoda > Malacostraca > Amphipoda > Talitridae > Morinoia > Morinoia aosen. Next base: position 11,666,240 of record CM059562.1, read on the forward strand.
GATGATTTATTGCAGCACACGTTCGATGAACACAGATAATATATTGTAACACAACTTCTATTGAACACAGATAATTTCTTAACACGTATTTTCCGCCTATAATTCACTGCTACCAGGATTCAGTCGCTTGTGCGCGAACAGATTAATCAATGATAAAAAGCTTATCTTGATAACTGAACAAAAGCTGAGGTTTTCAAATTTCGTACTGCTTACATTTTTCTGGCTGTGTGCACGTTCAGGAAGTTAGGCATGTTAGTCATTTATCATATCTTTGACAAATACCAACAGAAAAATTTACGTTGTGTGAAAACCTTGGGTCTCATTTTTAGTATAGCTAGCTGCAAAGCATCCTTGAATAGTGATAGTGAGACTCTTCATACAGCAATCTACATTGGTGATTCATTTTTGTAGAGCAGGTAACCTTTGCATCGTCATTGCTATTCTTATTTCATTAATTATATTTGCGCAAGCTTGGGGGCATTGCAATTGTATACTAAAGTGTTTATTATATACGGTCAAGCTACATGGTGGGTTGTCAGCCGGTGTGACTGTCATGCGGTGCATACTTTTAATTACCTTGATCCTAATAGAGTTATTTTTTACATTGTATCTGAAAAATTTTATCGCCTCGCTATACCATAAAGATTTGAGCGCACACATTACAGTCGCACTGAAGAACTTTTAATATAACTCACCCGACATCGTGACATGCACAAGTGTGATGTGTAAGTCTAAACGACCGCGGTAAGCTATTTTATTCGGTGATGTTTTGCGGATGCGGCTTGAGCTGATGATGTTTGCTCCCGTGGTTGTCTATGCTGTTATTCGAACGTCATCGAGTTGGGCAGAGCTGTCACATCCCTCACTTTGCGGTTCAGTTCAGTTCTTGAGTTTCTTTGATTCTTGAGTATCACCTCCGTGCATCTCTATCTAGCTGAGCTTGTTGTTTCCATTGGAGGTCGCTGGAGGAAACCTCCGGTACTCGTTTGGGTGCTTCGCTTATACGCGAGCATCCGGAATATAACTTCGGTTTTTGGAAGTGCTTTTGCCCTTGCCGGAGTGTTCATATATTTACTAAAATGATAAAAATATCACAAAGTTATTTTGACTTGTTATTATGGTTTCATGTCCAATACGACTCCGTTCTGGGCTTGAGATGTCATTGAAGCGGATAAATGACTTGGAATGATCTAAATGACTGCCAAGAAGCGAATAATTATAATCTTTCAGAGATACGATACCTACGAACACGACTGTCATGAGTTTTTCTTGAAATTCGTGAAAGATGACATCAGAAACGACGATACAGTTTTATGGTCTCAATTATGAGGGCGCGTTTTTCTAGTAAATAAAGTTTGGTAATGCCGCACGCTCAATATGAGCCACTTGAACGAGCGATGGAGATCGTATTTTGGAAATGGACGGCTCGTTGCCCAGCTCCCTGCATGCGCTAGAGTGGCTGCAATGATGGCCCCGGATCGCAGCGCTGACGATACCAGCGATGTTTTCGCAGCTCGCTTTATCTGCCGTATCTGGTTCCGATCTGAGCTATCGGAAAAATACCTCGAGCTCCGCCAACTGTAAATATCGGTCAAGAATGCGCTCGGGGACCGGTGTTATTTATTTACTCTTCCTGAGGACGCCGGATTTGCTCCTCCCGGAGCGCTCTCATAATAACAATTCGGTGTAAATAATAGTTCGCTGTCTCATTGCATTCCGATCTGGATTTTTTCTCCGTAGACTTTTGATGCTTGTGTTGTCGATCCAAAATAAACCGTTCTTCCGAATGTGTGACGAACGTATAGCATTGCGCTGAATCAGAAATCGCAGCGAGCACTCTCTGCGCATGGGAAGGCACGTGAATTATTGCATACAAGAGCGAATAATAAGTCGTCCGGCGCATAAATTATCCTGCAAAACACCGTGAATCTTTCGCATTCCATGTTGCTGTGCTCAAACTGCCGTTTGGTGAAGCACTTTTTGGAGATCTATTGCTGTAATTATTCACAAGTTGGTGCTCGAATCGATCGAGCAATTCGGGAGGATATCCCTACGTGACTCTATATAAATTATTCGTGCGCCAGAATTTTGCCCATAACTTGACGGAGCATCGCAGGTGTTTTCTTATGCATACTAGGATTTGAACGTGGTGAGATGTCAATTCTGATACTTGTAAATATACAATTATATTTGTAGTTACGAATCAGAAATGAAATTTTGCTACAGAAAATTGGGACTAATTTTCGTAACTGGTGTTAGGTCCGTAAGTGTGTTTAACATTTATTTATGCCACATTTATCAATCGCGAGTTCATTTTTACAATAGAAAGTATAAATAAACATTGATGTCGAAAATTTTTTTGCAAACTTAAAGCTCGCAAACACGGAAACACTCCTAATGCAGTCCCGTCTAATAACCTCCATATACTTAACTCTTTCTGGCATCTGTCTTATTTTATTCTATGCGGGCAGTGCGCCTTACACTGAGAGCATTGATATTATTTTTCTTGCTTTACCCCGCAAGAATATAATGAATGGCAAAGCTTGTTGTCTTTTAGCCGAGTTCTGCCCCCGCTAGCCGGCGTAACTCTGCATGTTTGTGTCGCTCAAGAATCCGCGTCAAAAATTCAGTGCTCCCGCTCTGGAATAATGAAGGCCAGTACGAGTAGCTGCATTTCGTGCTCGCTATTAAGGGCTGCTTGAGATGCTATTAATTTGTTCGCAACGAGCAGCATCCTTGCTATTTACGCGCGCAAGAATTGCTCCAGAACACTTAAGAAAAATGCAGGAATGAACACGGAAGCTACCAGAGCGTCCGGTGCTGGATGGTGCCAAGTCGGCGTGACTTGGACCGGTGCTGAGAGGGGGCTCTAGGGTGCGGTGCAGTTCACAAACTGGCTTTTGTATATGTTTGTGGAGTGTCCGAAACGTATGCGTATGATGTCAGAAACGTGTGTTTGTGCGCATAATACAACTTTGAAGGTCTAGTTCTAAAAAGATGTCAAAACAGTTCAAGTTTAATAAAAGAATGTTGTTGTTCGGAATGTTAAATTTGATTAGTTTTCATAGCTATTTTAATTTTTGGAAATGTATAAAGCGTAATTATGATAGTTCTGTTCCTGAAATTTGATTGGCTTTTTACATGTTGGTATCGTCCTTAAGTCATGTAGATGCCTTGAAGTTTATATTTATTTCTAGCACAAATGATTGATCAAATGTGTTTTAAAATCTGCGAAACGACCACTGCCATCTAATTCATGTTTAAATTACCTAATTATTCACAAAGGTTTTGGTAAGCAGTTCTCAATCTCAATATCCTCTATTTTACATTGTTACGTATGCGAGTTCAATTAATTTAAGAGCTTAGGAGTAACTTTTTAAATTTGTTGGCTCACATTCTGTCGTGAATTTATCTCAACCGCAGCCCATCCTTGAATTTACCCGCGATCCGAGCGCCGTACATGCGAACGTCCTGCTGTAAATGAACAGTTTTTACTATCTGCGGATCGCACATTTTTAGGCGGTTTGTGTGGACCATTTTCTCGCTAGATGGGAACCATGTCCAGGTGTTAAGAAGCTGTTCGATTAATAGGGGGACTTTGACGGATGGAGTTATCGATGTATTGATTACCGGCCGTGCGCCATTCAGGGGACTGATGGAAAAGGTATTTTCCGTAAAATTGCCCCTTAAAAAGGCGCTGCAGCGCCTCGCCTTGCAAAGGCCACGGCGCCGTCGCCACTTAACGTTCCCGAAAAGAAGAAAATGATGGCAGCGAGAAAAATGCCGTCCTGCCAGAGCCCCTTTGAGGCTCGGGCCAGTAATTCAGCACTTGACACCTTCGATAAGTTATTACGTTGCTTAAAGTTTTGTTTAATTTTTTATGCACTTAATTTCCTGGTTTCGATATCCTCAGGGTTTCAGTGACTCGAAAAAATAAGTTTTTGAGTCTCGTGACGCGGTCATTGTGTTGCTATTAATGCTTGTGAAATTTTAAATTCGAAATGAAAAAGGGGTTTTGTCGTCTTTTTTTTTTGTCTGTAAACCAGACTGGTAACTTTCAATTTATGACTGCGTTTTTTTTTAGTTTATAACGTCTAAATTACAGCATCTATATTGAACCAATTGCTATTTCATTATAACCTTGAAAATAATTGCGGTTGTCTCATTTTCTAACGCATTAATTAAATTGGCATTTCACCGATATTTTTGAAAAATGATGCCTCATTTGTTGGATAATCGATGGATTTTTTGGGGTTTCAGAATAATCGATTACACATCACAGCGCTATCACGTGTGGCTCATGCGCTCAAACGTGACTTAATGTGGGCGCAAATATGGATGCAAATGTGGGACTTAATATGGGTGTTCAATAACACTTTCACTTCATGTGGCCACCAGATGTTACTCAACAATTAGTTTGCCTTCAGTTTTCGGAACTTAATTCCGTCCAGACCACAAAGATGCTGAGTTAATACTCTCGTTTTGAATATGTCAGAGGTCACTCATTTGCAGTGCTGCCCAATCAGCACTAAAAGCTTACTGTCAAATCAACTTGTGAACCTCATCGTGTGATGTGACGGCTGTTACCTGTTTTTATTGCTTTAAAAAACACGTATCAATGCATTATGAAGCATGTGAGACTTATTCTCTTCATAGTTTGAAATGATGTGCTTCATGGGCATAAGTATATAGAGAGTCAGCTAATATTGAAGACATTTTTTCCTGTTTTGTCATATTATATCATTAGATATCATGTATACTGCCCCCTGGGGAGTACGCTATATGTATAGGGGATTTTCCTTCAGCGCACCTTCGAGGACCTGGCGCTCCTCGGGTGTAGGCAGGATTCCTGAGCTCCACACGGGGTGGTAGCACTACGTAGCATGCCGACCCGCCAGTCCTCGTCAGTGCACGTTAGAGAACTAGCGCTCCTTACTGGTAACTCTACCTATCCATCTAGAATCAACTAAACTTTTTGGAGTATTCTGTTGAGGGCTTAAATTTGTGGTTAGGTAGGCCATATCTTTCATTTTTTATTTCTTAGTATCCTATGTGGTGGTGGCCTGCATACCGTGCTACCGACATTCTTCACCAGTGTCGTCGTCTTGCATTCTGGTTTCTCATTTTACGTTTTCATCTTATCGAGAAGTTAACGCCGGGTTTTGCTCGCTTGTCAAAAGAGCTTCTTAATTTTTGCACCGTCGTGGTGTCACCTGGACTTGAGTTTCACTGAGCTTCTTTTTGCTATAAATAGAAACTTATCATTTAATTCAGTTAGCCCAACTTGACATAAGTGAAATTTTAACCTTAAAGAAATAAATAACGGAATTTGCACTTTTGCTTTTCAATTTCATTTTAGTAATTTGAATATATTGACTTAATTGAGAATTCATATGGTAATTTTGAGTATTCTTTTATCTATACCCTTTAAACCCTAACAAAGCTGTAAAATTTAATAGTTGCTGCTTTCTAGGATTCTCTAATGGAAGCTAGCGAGATTCAGTCAATGGCTCCTTATTGTAAGCTGCATAAAGGTACTCGTGCTTGCTTCTGTCCGTAAAAAATATCCTGAGACTCGAGACAGCTTATCTGACAACAAGCCAGCTACTGAGCCATCGTACCTGAACAATGCATAAATCCTTTCAATTGATTGCTTTGAGAAACTCTCGCCTTCAAGTCTCGTCCTTCCCGCACTAATAATATACGGAACGTGCATGATTTGATCTGCCCTCTGCAGTGAGTATAGAGAAGGCACCTCAAGTTCTAAGGAGTGTTGGAGCCGCTACATTATGAAGTTAGGGTCACACAAGGCACGCCGCGCAGCTCCCACCTCTCACACGTGCGCGCAAGTTGTGAATTCTGCCGCCTTCAGCAAAGGCATCTTGCGAATAGTGTAGTCTTGCATGGTTGATTTGGATGGTGTGTTCCTATTTTGGCCGTGTGGTTTGGGTCATGGATATTTTCATAATTAGTTTGTGCGTGATGAGCGAAGGTAGAGTCTAGTTCATTTTTAAGAAAAATGTCTAACTCGTTAATGTGTCTTGCATGTTTTAGGTTCGCTTTTGGTTTATCTATTAGCAATCTACAGAAATATTTTCTATTACTTTTAGTAAAATTGCTAGGAATCCCGTGCAAGGATACAATCTAATCAATATTGAAAGTGCTATGTTTTTAGTATTTGTTAAAAAGTGGCTATGCTCGCATATTTTCAGCATTTCTTGTTAGTCCATTATTATTTTCACGTAGGTGGCTCTGAAATTTTCGATCCAAGCATGCATATTTTGTACCTATTATTCTCCCGAAGAAGCATTTCGATATGCACAGATGGGATGACACGAACACATTCGGGGGCTAATTTGGGCTAATCACGTTCATTGTGCGTCGCTTCTTGAGAGGAATCTGGCGCTCTTGCTATCATTTGGTCTCAATTAAAGAGTGTGAACACCTCTGTGGGAAGATTTAGTGAAAAAGTTTCCTTACAAAATTTCACCGTATGATCTTGATGCAAGCTTTAGTTTGGCTAGCTGACTCAACTTGGCCATTCTGGCTTGTGGTGGAACGCCGAATGTAAGGAAAGTGAATGCTAAATTAGTGTTCAAAGGATTTGAGCCGATTGAAGAATGGGAAAAAATGTTTCATTTTCTTTTGTGAGTTTTCCCTTCAATTTATCCATAAAGAGTTTTAATTTTGTTCTTTCTTCGGTGCAAATTCCTACGCTAGATACTTTTCAGAAGTTATTCGAATTATTGACTAATGTTACGAGCTTTCACCTGCCAGAAATCGTACAAAACGTGCAGTGTTTGTTGGCTGGAGCTCGTGATCATTTCGCTGTTCAACTCCGTAGATTTTCAAATAGTTTACATCATTGTTCTTGTGCATCTGGGAGCGTAACTTCACGAATCGATTTGGCTACGCTGCGTTTTGTTTCTTCTGGCAAAATTCTCAAGTTTAATTTTTTCAACGAAATTTGAGCACTGATCATATGGCAGAGTTATTCACCAATTTGTGCAAGAGAGCCACTTCGGTTAAACGCATTGAGAGAGCCGCAGCTACTGCTAGTTAGCGTATATTATATAAATTATAGATTAATTAATTTATATATTTTTCGAGAGCCATGAATTGAGTCATCGCGAGCCGCGCAATGAATGCCACTGTTGTACGTGAACATTCGTGTAACAACCAGTTAAAAAGATAAAATTTAAAGATTGAAAAAATAGTGTATTCCATGTTGCCTTCACCTGTTAGGTTGGAATAACATCCATGCCATTTTTCAAGCACTCTATCTATCAGCTTTGGCCTTCTAATTTTCTGTCTTCTTGCTCGGGTACTCTTGCCATTTGCTTCAAGTTTCAATTTTTTGCTCGTGCTAATCAAGCGGACTTGTAAATACCTCGTTCTTTTGAATTATGCCTTTCTCATGTGTAGTTCATGGACGATTTATTTGCATAAGTTCTTTCGGGGTTGTCTTTTTTTATCACCTGTGCTATGGGTGTAACTGTTCTTCTTTGAGAACTGTTCTTTCTCAAGTATTTGTTGAGTGTCTAGTGTGTGCAACATGATTAGTAAAGAGTTACGAACGTTCTTCTCTGGAGATCTGAAGAAGAGAATTTATGTACTCGGAGAAATCAAACGTTTGAAACATACACTTGTCAATTGAAGTATTAAAAAACTGCATTCAATACTCGAAGATGAACAGTATTCGCAACTAGCAAATAGCAAACCAAAGACTTGAGACCATAGGTGGAACGTTCTTTGAGATATTATTGCTCTGTGTTGAAAAACTATCCGGAATTAACGTCAAATTTTTTTCAAATTGAAGTACTGATTCTTGTTGCATGCTGTGTTGACTAACGGATTGCTGCACTCGTCAACATAGCCTCTCATCGAGATTACAGTTGGCTGTTCTCGTATTTATTGTTGTGTCTTGCAGTGCAGGTCAGTCGCTGGTGCGTGCAGCAATCCATCTGTCCTTATCATTTAACTTCAGCAATCAGTTCCAGTCTCACCTCGTGTTGAATTAGCCGTGGGCCTTCCGTCTCTTGTGCCAGAATTTGCACGCGTTGACTGTGGAGGATTAAAATGAAGTTCAGTGCTCGACTTTTTTATTTAGTTTTGAGTTAAAGTCAACCGCTTAATATCTGGAAGTATTTAAAGTCAACTTTAGTGTTCAGTACCGAAAGTAGCACTCATCAAATGGACTGTGCTCTCATATGATTTTAATTTAGTACGTATCGAAATTGAGTTTGTAACCACCGGTAGATCAGCTTCATTATGAAAATCCCCTCATTGACCACCGTTGAGTCAGCAAGAAATCAACGCATTGAATTGCACGTTTGAAAATTCGCTTCAAATTGTCACAATTTTTAGACCGAGATAGGTTTTATTGTCTTCTTACATTCCTGATCTTCTTTCTACAAATTGCAACTGTTTGTAGCAGTTGCACGGTATCGTTCTTTGCTAGCGTGACGACGGCACTGGAAATGTACAATTTCACAAGAACTTTATCGTTCTTGTTATGAGAAATTCAATTCATTATGAAAAATTCTCCACGCAGTGATAAAACGTTTATTTGTCCTGGAAGATTGCTAGACTTGTATTTTTCCTGAGATGAAAAGATTTACCATCTCCCACACTTTGGTTTCGCCCTGTTTTCAGGGTCGTGGGATCAGATTAGGCTTTTCCTCGTGGCTGTGTGGGGTTTCTTTTATTTTCAAAGCCCTGCGACTTTGAAACGCTCCACAATTCCTTGTTTTTTTAACCATCTATAGTTCATTCATTCTGGTTCATTCATTTCATTTAATTGTTAAGTATTGTCATTCTTGAAAGCCGTCGTAGAATTTTTTTTTTCAGGTCTGCAAGGTTTAACATCGTTCCTCCATTACTGGATAATTTAATTATTCTTCTAAAATGGGAAAATTTTTAATTCCTCGAGGCTGAATAGCTTAATCATTCTGCTAAACTGTACGATTTTCACAATTTCTGCGATGCTGCGTGGCTTATTAATTTTCTTTAACCGTACCGGTTTTAGCATTCCTCAAGGTAGGTTGGTGAAGGGTCCTTCTTTTGAGGCTCATGTGGCCAAGTTATTCTCAAGTCTGCGGGTTTCACCCTTACCTCAAGGCCGTGAGGTCTCAGTCCCACTTCCCCAGTTGTTCTGGGCTCTGCTTCTCAATCTAGACCCACATCTCAAAAGCAGACTAAGCAGTCCTCGTGTCTGCCCAATACGCGCGCAGATGTCAAGGGCGAATCCTGAAACCTCCTCCCAACATCGAGTTGGAAACAAACGTTCCTGTGTTTTCAAGCATGACGTGAGCAAAAAGAAACTCTTTAAAGATTTGTTCTCATACGACCACATGCTGTTCCTCTTAATGTTAGCCGAGTTGAACTTCCTCAGATGGCAAACGCCTGCTTTTTTGTGCCTGTTTTGCAAACAGATTTCATTATGCGGCGCTCATGAATGTACACGCTGTCGGACTTCTAAACGGTTCCTTGTCGCGCTGATGTACTGCTGCTATTTGCAGATGTGAGGGGAAACTGCTCTCAATAGCTTCTAATTATTTGGTGTCTTTAGTTTTATAGGCTTCCTTGAAACGAGGTTTGTTGGTTTATCGCTGGTGTTGTTTGCGTCTCGACCTCTAGTTAAAAGTTTCTTGTGTCGACTTACTCGACACTTTCCTTTCATGAAAAATAGGGATTTTCAAGCGTTGTTCTTTCAAGGCAATCATTGTTCGCTCGGCTAATTTATTCTGGTCTCGATGTCCCGATTTAGTTCGAATTAAATGATTGAAAATATCACGTGTGCTGCGAGTCGAGTAGAAATATCGCTCGCTGTCAAAGGTTTTGCGAAACTTTTCCTGACGGAAAAACATCACACCTAAACGGGTGTCGTTCTCGACATTTGTTTCATTTTTCAACCTAAGCTCGTGTCACAGCTACTCTCTCGTGTCAAATTCACCAGCATTTGAACGAGCTGTGAGCTAAACGGAGTTAAGTTAGGCGCAAAAACTATTCAGTTTGATCTTTCGAATTTTCGACATTTGTGCTTTGTGTCGGATGCTGAATAGTCGGGCATTTCATTGGAACGTGAATATGTACAATTGAAATATTCTGATATTAAGTATGTTGTCAAGATAGTCGGTCCGATAAATATTCTTTGCAATGGATCGAAGGAGTCACGTTGATGAGGAATTATTTTCTTCAGTTATGAGTGGCTTGAGCCCCACTTTGTGAACAAATGTGACTAATGAACGGAAACGGCTCCTAAAACCATGTTTCGAGATCATTCGAGAGTTCGTACCTCCGTTCAAATTTAACCTAGAAGTTATACTTCCACTGCATAGATTACAAATTGACGAACTGTCGTGTTTAAGTAATGGAGATGACAAAATTTCATCTCGAATGGAATTTTCAAATGGGCTTAGGGTCTGGTGAAATTTCATCCGACGCTGCATGGTCCCCAGCTTTTGTTACTCCGGCGCTTTTCTCTGTATTTTTGTGTCAGAAAGATTGCTATTCGGCTGCAAAAAAGTTTTGTTACCATGAAAAGGCCAATTAAAGACAATCTTACGTAGAGCTATAGCTCAAATTATACAAAAAAAAATCCCTGAATGCAATCTCTAGCAACCTGAAGGAGCTATACGTAACAAATATGTGGGATTAATTCACAGGTATGACTGGTTAGCGGATGAGAAATGAGACACCCTGTATTGGGCAAGTCATTGAAATAAAACCTTTTGCCGGTATCGGACGCTTCGTTGACTTTATTCTTGTATTACCTCCCATGGCCTTGAATTACTCTTATCAAAATTTCCCTTTTCAAGGTGCGAGAGACCTTGAATGCACTAGATATTGATCTATGATTTGTGAGCGTTTGAAACGCTCGTTTTGTGCGTATTTCCTTGAACATAAATGAACAAACGATGACTGGATGGGTTTGTGTAGTTTAAGGTCTGATTTGGTGATAAATGCAATACTGTATTTATCAACTAAACGACTGCGATTTTTTAAAGTGTATTTTCTGCTGCTTTGGCCTTTAGCATATGAAATGAATATCATCGAGATCTTTCGCAATGTTTTTGGGGACACGTTATTCCAACGGTGGTAAATGTTCCCTCAAGTCCTCCAGAATTCTTCCCCTCTGATTTGAGGAGGGAACATTCGAGGTTCAAAAATTAATTTACTTCACCGTTGTTAGTGGCTTGAATTTGACTCTCCAAGGCAAAGCGGAAGCCGACTAATTCGAGCCACATATTCTTACCAGCAAACAGTGAGAAAACTTTGTTGTAGAATTTGAAAAATGGAGAAGTTGTGGTGTGTAGTGCGTGCCGAGGTCGATGCGTCGCGACAAGACGGCGACATCGCTACTAAAAGCGTCATTGCTGGCTCATAAAGCGTGTTTGCTCGCCTTAACCTGCTGTCGTTATTTAGAGGCCTCAAACCTTTTAGTCTCGGCTAACATTTTGTGGCAGTGTCTCGCCTGACCCTTTAGTGATGCTCGTTGCTTTCTATGGGACCTCGTAAATACCGCAACTCTGGTGTTCCGTCAGTGCGCCTCCCCTGCGGTCGTCCAGGTAGGTCACATAGATGTATTACTCTGAGAAGCGTTCATTGGGTAACCATGTTTTAATAATAGTATTCATTGTATAATTCTTTGCAATATTTCAATGTAAGCTACTCTTCTAGTTTAGTTTTTCAAGCTTAACTTCCAGGCTTTATCGTTCAATAATCGATTTGTTCTCGATGTAGATCGTCAATCTAATTCCACGAGCAGTGTGTGATGAGATTTTTTCTCTTTCTCGCTGTTTTGTAATGTTTTCGTTTTAATTGCGCTGCTGGACACTTTTCTAAATGAGCTCTTCTGATCAAAAAATTAGCCCAGCAGTTGCTGAGAAGAATCCGTCCATTTGTTTTTGATTTTCCGACACGCACTATTCCAAGTAGTGGGTTGCCTCAATACCCTAATTATATGTTTAGGCATAATATATTTTGAAACGAGTGGTTTCACAAGCAAACGCGAAAAAGAGCAATGCGGCTTCTAGTACTATGGCTGGCTTCCAGCCCGTGAGACCCGAAATATTTAGAGATGAAAATTACCACAATTTTGAGCAGCTTTCAATAATTTAGGCCTAATAAAGCTGTATGATAGACACAGCTACGCACTTTAGATGGATCTAACGGCGAGCTTATCGCTCGTAATGCTAAATACAATGGTCACTTATCGTTGCAGTGGACGGTAGCGTGACACGTAGGTGTTTGAGCCACCTTGTATAAAAATACAGCAGCTTAGTGACTAATTAGAAGCGGAGCTAAAGCGTTCATGCGATGCATCATGCTCTGTGTAGGGATTGCACTGTGCGCTTGTAGTTAAATTATTTGACTCTAAGAATGTGAGAAATGTACTTCTTTTGGCGAACTATTTTGTTTTAATACCGACGGACTTCAATGTTCAATTCTGCTTGTGATGTGTCGTCGAAATCTGCACATCTCTCGATCAGAAGGAGCGAAACTTCGATGGAATCTCATCGTCGTACGCCACGTTTTTTGTTGCGTCACCGTTGAAATTCAACTGAGAAGTTATACTTTCACAGCATAGATCACAAATGGACGAATTGTCGTGCTTCAGTAATGGAGAAAAAATGTCATCACAAATGGAATGATCAAATGCCGTGCAGACTGGTAATGCCGTGAAGTTTCGCTTGCTCCAAGTATTTAGCTTACCCCCTCTTGATCGCCTGGACCTGTGGACTGACGCTCAGTTGTGGTTTCCCACCCTGATCACTTTGGTAACCTTACGAGTGTTGTGTTAGCTTCCCATGTTCGGTTTGGTAATGCAGATTGAATCTCACTTGTTCTCTCAAATTACACGTCTTTGCCATGTTCGGTATTACGAACTGAAGTTGGCTTGTTATCCCTAATTAATTACGCGTCACCCAAGTGAGAGCTCAGATGCCTCACGAGTGAATGCTTTCCCCTTTGAAATCTACACAAACTGAATCCTCGACTGGGTGAGGAAACAAAATCTTTGATTGACCCACCGAACCATCGGTTGCACCAGTAAGTCATCCGACGTCTCAGAGAGGCAGTTGCCCTACGATGTTCATTGTTCACCCAGTCGAACTTTTTCACCGGAGCGAATGTAATTATGGCCACCTCAAGCAGAAGCGATTACTGGGCGGCTAAAATCATCCATGCCCCGGCGAAAAAGTTCGATTAGGTAGTTGCCTCAGTGCCATCAGTAGCGGCCCTCAGCTGTCCCATTATCGCCCTGATTACTCCACTAACTGCCGTTTTTGATCGTAAACAAACAAGCGTCATCACTCACCTTAGCAGTTCTTAATACCTCAATTTACGCGGCGCTTCTGGTGAAGCCTTTCAAGTCGTTTCCAAAGAATAACCAATAAATCGTTATCTTTCATCGCCGTAAACGCATCAGATGTTTGCGCTTTCAAGAAGAGTTGCCATCAAAAATTGAGTGAAGTTTACCTCACTTGAAGTTTTTCATGTGTTTTCTTTTCTGTTAACTTCTTGACTTGTAGCGTACATCAATTGTGTTCTTGCCAGTTTTTTTTGCGTGCTTGGAATTCATAAAGAATTTCCCTTGCTGCCTTTTTCTGAATAATGAACACCCTATAACATTTTTTTCTTATGAGATATGAGTAAAATTTTGTTGATCGTACGTCTATTCTATGTGGTTAGCAGGCGTTTCTTGTCTGTACTTTTCGTATTTTGTATCGCTATGATGTAAATCTATTTCTCAATTGTTTCTCCTTATCTTTTCACAAATTTTCACATTGGAAAACATACGAAAGTGAAATTGTTTATTTTCTCAAAATATTTCTTTCTCGCATTCGTTTTCGTGGCTTCCGCCTTCCAGCTTTTTGATGTTTGTTCTACTCCTTTTTCCATATTATGGATGTGCAATTAACCTTAGAAGTTGTTAATGTACATCGACTATGTGTTTCCGCAAACGCCCTCGATGATGTCAAGACCTATACCACTTGGTCGAGACGATGGTCACAGTTTCGATGACTCCGTGTTTACATCGCTCTCAATTTTGTGTTACATTACTCCTGATGGCTGCGTGCGGCGGGTTTAGCGCTGTGTCCTTGCATTCATTCCGCAAATTATTGACGTAAACGCCGCATCATCCCTAATTTGGCGACCCTATATCGCCTGGCGCAATCAGGCCGCGTGTTCTCTCTTGTCTTACTGGCACTGAAACAATATCGTAACAAAATCGACATTGCTTCGATAACATTGAGTTCCATTCGTCATAAATGGCACACGAGTCTCGTAAATTCAGTACATGTACTTCACCTATATTATCATATTTGAACAATGGTTGTTTGGGCAGCGCCACTGCGTTTCTCTGTGTGATTAAATGTCTTGAAAACAAATCAAAAACAGAGTTAAGGATACGAGACATCTGCTCAATCCGACGAGGGCTACTCATAAGAGGTGAAGTTTTTGCATCACTGCGTTAGTCTCACCGATAATGCACTTTATATTTTTACTGCTTAAAAGAGGTTAAGTTTTTATACTACCGGGTTAGTTTCCCCGATAATGCACTTGATATTTCTTCTAATATTAACTGGTGTACAATCGCTGATCTAAACCCTCAACTGTAAGGCATAATTCATTGAACTTTTGAGCGAAGAAACGCGGACATCTTGCACTCGTTGCTCTAGCAAACAAAAACAGTGTAGGCGTCCGCGCTCTTTCCAGCGCAACCATAAAATATGATGGCTGATAAAAAGTTAATAACTCCAGGGGTTACTTTAATGAGACTCATTCCAGGAAGCGATTAAACATCTGCAAAAAAATATTTAAGCCTCAACATTAGGCAGGCTGTGCTGCTAAAACCCTCTAATGGCTGCTGCACATTATTTCATCGACTCCGTCTGCTGTTTGAGACTGCGCTCTGGTGCCAGAAAGTTTGTGCCCGTCAGTTTTTAGCCTAGCATGGTTTTTTATTGGTGAAAATATTGTTAACTATAGTCCATTTTGTTAGCTTACGCTTTTTTACTGTCGTTTGCGTGTACAAGGGACAATATTTGACTGTTTCTATATGTCGCGAGAAAATTAAGGTAATTACAAAAATTAAAATGACAAGATACCGCCTGGGACTTTCTGTTTTGTGTACATGAACAAGTGTACATTTCTTGTTATTTTTTGCGTCGAGTGATAGGGAAATTTTCAAATGACTGCAAATTCTACACTGATTAAATTGATATACCTGAACCATACAGGATTGATTCCTACTTTAAAAAAAGAGAACATTCGGGGTCATTAAAAATTGAATCGTTCCATGTGCGTGATGTGTGGGATTTACCTCTAGTTCCGATGCAGGATTGGTTACCGTTGCTCCTCCAGCAAAATTTTGCTCAACTTCCCTTTTGTCTTATACCCTGCCTAACTGTTTCGTCGTATCATCTATGATTTTAGCCGCCCAATGCAAAGGCTTTACCTGGGCAGCTACAGTCATAGACGCCCCGACGAAAAAGTTAAACTCCGAATGTGCTGCCAAATGTTTATGAAGCCTGTCGCCTCATCGAAGTCGACCTTTGTCTGAAGTCCATTTGCGAAGCCATTGACATATTTTATATTTTTTACAAAGCATGGACGTAACCTTGGTCGTGCCAGCCCTCGTGTGTTGCAACCCCGCGTAAGCCCAACCTCGGCACCGTTGCAACGAACGCTAGCCCTGTCAGATGCTATCGTGGCCGGGGCTTTAGTTTACGCTTGTTTGGCCGTCGTAATCGTGGTGCATACAACGATCGTGATCATGTTATTTCAAACAATGATTGTGCCCGTTCAAAGATAACGATCTCGGTGCATTCAATGCCAGTGGTCGCACTGCTCTCAAGTGACCGCGATCGGCGTCACTTTGAGACGCAGATCTGTGGTCACAGCAGCTGGTGCTGCTTTATGGAACGTGATGAATTCATTTTTTTAGAAGCGTTGATCCTAAAAACGGTAGCTCACGACGATAAATTCGTCATTTCCAAATTCCTTTTTTTTTTGTAGCATTAATTCCAAAAAAAGTAGCTCACGAGGTTAAATTGGTCTTTTGAAAAGTTTTGGGTGCACATTATACGTATTATGTATTGACGGTGATGGTTTAAATAACGATGGTAGTGTTACATTTCGTTGTAATGATGATGGGATATTTTGTTTAAATACTCGTACTAACCCCACTTTCAGGGAGAGATCTAGATCTTCTCCCATGCCGTCTGACACTCATCACACACAGGAAACAGAGTAAGGGTAAAATAAAAGTGATTAGCCATGCATACTCACAGTCAACAGCTTTCACGCACACTCTCCAGTACGTTCGTTTTATTCTTGGAAGTATGTCATTACGCAGATGTGTGATCTGCGATTGGTCAGGTTTGTTCGCATTATATCAGTAACATTAGCACACTTCTCACAATGAATTATATTATGATATCAATATAATGAGTAGATCAAAACAACTTTTGTATTTATTAGAATTAGTCATCGCTGGAGGAAAATGTAAGGTCACGAACTGAAAGTTTGCTAAGCCTTCATTTTGTTGAAGTGGAAAATGTTTTTTGTTCTGTTAGTTGACCATTGTATTCTGTTCATTGCTGTATTTTTAGCATCCATTTCTTTCTCCTTTAACTTTTATCTATTTTAACTTTTTTCTTCTTTCATAAACATCTCTCAATTTTCTGTTTCTATGCACAGGGTGTGGGGATACTCCTTGTACATAGATTCCTCATTCTCCTAATTCCATAACAGATAGGTTTTCCTCCATCCTCTCTTGAGAACACCTATGTTATGACTTGGGATGCTCAAACTAGCATATAACCTATTTAATTAATTATGTATAGGTGGGAATCATCGACATCTCAGTTTCTCTTTCGAGGAAACATTGAAGTTATTTTACTAAAATTGTTGCCCAATTATGCAGTTTTGGCTTTTTGGTCTGTTGCAAACGTAATTAATTAGAAATTAATTTCTCATTTGAATTTCTGCTTTTACTCGTTATGTTGTGTGCTCCAAAACCTTCAACAAAAGATGTTGTACTTTAATAGAAGATTACTCGATGAAGCGATTCCTTATGTTTATGAATTCGCGAGAGATGGAAATTATGTATGTGAATAAATATCAATTTGAAAAATAATGAAGCTATTCATTCAAGAATGTACTCGTGTTCACGTATGTGTGGGTCACTTCTACTCTTTGTCTTCACTTAATTATAAATCTTCACGTTGAAATGAGCGGATTTTAAACGCTATTCCAAATTTATCTGCTGCTGAATATTTGAATTCAGATGGTAGGTCATAAGCTTCAATTTTTTCCCTCCAATTTTCCGCTTCTTACTTCCATTATTTGATTCATTGGTGTCAATATAATCAACAGGTGTTTTTTGCAGGCTTGTTCGTGTGTGTATCTACACACTGAAAAGCTGTCCGCCCTTCAACCTTAAATTTGAAAGTAATGATGCATACAATAATTCTTACGAATTATTGAGCAGTTGCGGTAAAAGTATGAATGTTGATAAAAATTCCCGTGAAATAACAAGCGACCTGAAGAGTTGCGGTATGCTCCACTCCTCTAGGAGGACAGCGTCGCAGGCCAACCTTGAATTCGTTCGGAAACCCTCCGCTTCATAATTTTATGCCTACGCATCCTATGTGCAGCCTTGCTGGAACGGACGGTGTCTCGACCATTGGCGTTCCTGCATCGAAATGAAATTTTTACGTACGTCTTCAATGTTTTCCGGGTGCCAGCGACATTTTCTCAACTCGGCCCTTGAATGTCTCGTGCACATTTTGTGAACTTCGCTGTACTCGCCATGAGATTTCCTAACTTTCTCCTAGAGTGTTCATGCAGTTGTCTTAGTCGAACATTCATGTTAATTCAAGAAGTCGAAATATTCGTCGATAATATAATTTATTTGGTGTTATTGAGAGAGTTTTGTGTTTCGTCGCAACTTTAATCACAAGATTTTTTTCATTCACGATTATGGTCAGGCAAATATCATTCCGTAGTCCCAAGGTTTATCTGTATTTAGTTATCATATGAAATTGGGATCTCCCATATTCTTGGTAGCGAAATAACTGAATTTCCGTAACACTTGCGTGAACTTTTTGCGCTTCTTAATGATGGCATAGCTAAGGTGCTCATATTCCTACCATCCGCCATATCTGGCGGCAATTTTGCTGATCGTTAGTGCCATCCCTTCACCTCGCGAGTGTCGAAATCAATGCCACGTAAATTTGCCCTCGGATGCTGGATCGCATCTTGCGTTTTTGCCCAGAAAATCAGCTTGATCGAAAATTCTTCACTTGTTTTTTCCTCATCAGCGTCATGGGAGTTGCGTTATCGAGATACGAACACGTGATAAAGCCAGTAAAAATCACTTTGGAATAAGTCAAGGAAGCAAGCTGTGGTCGAGACCATGTATTTTTTAGCTCGCTTGTGCTTCATGCAATGATGGACAGACCTTGAACATCGAGAGATTGCCTCAGTGCTCAAATTATATATATGTTTTTATTATTTTCTTCAAGGATTTCTTATTTAATTAATTCTCTAATGAATTCTGACTGTATATCAAGCTGTCATTTATCAATTCTAGTTGTGCATTGACCACTTGCCTCGCATTAACAGGAAGCCTGTCAACTTGCATTTGTAAAAGGAACGGAATCCATTTGTGCTTATGAGTGTTACCCCTATGGAGTACACACCTCCCAGCCTTAGATGCTATTCATACTTACGAGTACATTTGAGTTGTTTTTTCCCAATTGATTTTCACTGCGTTCATGAAAACATCAAATTACTTGTAGGACTATTTTGGATTTTCAAGCAATTTCCAAAAGCTAAGCTGTACTAAGGAACTTTTCTTGTTTCCACACCGCTGCTCTAAAGTAATCGTCCTTCATGCTGCCGTAGCTACGGTATAGTATATTCCTTTCTGCTGGTGTCATCGGTTCGGCGAAGCTCTCGGGACTAACTTTTACAGAAAAATTGCGTACTGATCTTCTACTCGCGAAACTCTTTCGGTTACATAATTCGGTTTCCAGTGTTTTCCCGTGGCTGATCGTACTACGTACGTTTGTTTTTGAGCTCCGCAATTGAGTGAGCATTCGATAGGAAGAAAATTAAACTCACTGTGAAGTTGATGTTTATGAAGTTAATTTGAAGATACGTTTTGAATCTCTTTTCTCACGCTGATTTTTAACACCATTGTGCTAATGTATTGATACAGAGGGCTGAATTTTTCATGGCATTAGTTTTAGAAAGAAAAATGAATTTGTAAGGGTGAAATGAACATACAGTTTTGTAAATTGTATTACATTTTGATTTCGTACCTAAAATTTCCGATTTTTTCGTAAACTTGAATTACTTTTTTGCTAGTTGTTTCAATGCTCATTTTCGTCTGATCGTAACTCACAAATCCGATTGTACTGTATGAGTTACCGTATTTGTTGCACTTGTCTGTTACTTGTGTTCCATTCGCGATTTTTAAGTTTTGCTTTGAAAGATTTCAGAGTTTCTTTAGCATGAAAATTTTCTGCCTCCCTTTGAAGAATGTGTTTTTTGGGGCAATAAGTTTTATTATTTTAATGCCAGTGGGAAGTCATATTTTTCTTGCAAGAATAAATGTGAATAGGTTGAGGCGATAAATTATTCCACATACCGCTGATGTGATTAATAGGCCGCTAGATGGCTCCTGCTGATAGTGAGCGCATGACCTTTGTGTCGGAGATCCTATCGCACCACCGGTGACAAATTCCCATCCCACCATTTCCTCCTCTGATTAAATCTTTCACCACATGATTTTTTGACATTTATTGCCCCCGTCACAAATAAATTATCACCGCTGGCTTTGCTTACCTTCCCTTGAGCTTTGCAATCGATATTTATTTTCATTAAGGTTATTCCCGTGAATTTTTTATTGCACTAATCTAGTCGCTCCAACGCTGCATGTATTACTGGATTTTTAATTCCTACATTTCATCAGAGGCGAGTGTTACAACGGACGGCGAGATTGAGTGTGTTTTGGCGTGTTCCTTGTTTCATCTTGCAGATTCATTATCCATGATTTATTTTCCTCACATTTGTATATCTTTATTTTCTGGATTACCTTCATTTTTTTCTGTGTGCTGATGTGGTTACATCTTTTTGTTTCGATTATCAAGCGTACAAATTTCCTGTTATCTTCTAATGAGATCTTTCCCTTGGCGTGTACCTTTGCTTAACACCGACTCTTTTTAGTACTGAAATCTTGTTTCCCAGAATGATGTTCTTGCTTTATAATTGTTAATGCTTCCGTGTTTTTGATCTGGATTATTTTTATTTCACTTCTTTACTGATGTTTCATATGCTCGTTAGTAATCTTTTTTAGCACAGTAGAAATGCAGGGAAAGTTCGCCCTGAACGTATTCGGAATTGTGTAACCTCATCTTGATTAAAATTCAACGAGTATTATTATTAATCACCTTTAGTTATTGTTGATGCTGTTCTCGACACGGATTTATCTGTGGTGCTTTCTGCCTACATGTATGAGCGAAGCCTGTGTAGTTCATGTGGAATTCGTGGAATTCGTGGACTTTGAAAGAAGCTGTGGCTTATGGAGTCGATGCAAATTTATCTTGCTTATTCATTCCTTAAAATTCTGAAGCATGCTTGTCGAGGTACTGCTTATCGTGACTCATCACGAACCTTTTTGTTTGATGATTATTCAAGCGTGATTGCTAATATTTTTTTTACATTGCTCAACATTTACAACTGTTAATACTCAAGTACGCAAATATCAACAATGTTAATGCGGTGTCTTTCTCGAAGCCGTTGTGCTAGTTTTGTGTGAGTAGTTATGGACTTTTTTGATTGCCTGTCATTGGTATGTTCTGCTTACCAATTGTGGCTTAGGTGGTGTAACTTTTTATTCTCGTCGTAAAAACCTTTCCTTTGTGCAGATATACGAATTTCAGTTCTGCTTGACATTTCAAAAGTATGAAGTTGCATTCCGGGACTCATTTACTTCACGTCATTTTGCGTTCATTTTTTCTTTCATTGAATTTTGAATGAAGGCGGTGTGGTTGTCCCTGCTGCCCTATTTTGGCCCTGACACACGGCGTCTCTGGAGTACAGTAGACTATTTACGACACCCGCTATAAGGAGCTGTAAAGTGAGGGAACTGCCCTCTTTTGGGGGGCCGATAGCATCTTCTGCAGTCTCTTGGTAAATTGTGAAAAAAGACAAATGGGACCAGGAATGAGATCGAGTCGAGGATCTCTCTTATGATTGCCGACATGGCATACTTCATGCATGACAATGGCGCTCAAGTGGCGTACTTGGACAAACTTGCGAGCAACGGGCCGGGGAGTTTGCAACTCTCTCAACTGCCTGCGCTTTGGCAGACAGAGGAGTTCCCGCTGGGATATTATTGTGTTTTGAAGCGCGGATGATATAGAGATGTCGTCAAGTATTGAGGAAAGTCTTATTGGGATTTCAAAATGTCGTGTGGACAATGTCATTGTTAAGTTTGTGCTCGATGCTGAAGGTTTCCGTGTAATTTTGATTTTTTGAATAAGTGCAAAAAATTATTAATTGATGTTCTGTTTGAAGTAAATGCGCGCGCTTGTACGGCTACGATTGATGTAATTTTAAATTTAAATCCTCGTTTGAAAGAACGTGTTATCATTCATTCTTGTTCGCCACTGAAAAAAAGTTAATTATAACTATGATGCTCCTGTCGTCAGTATTTTAATTTACATAATCGGGAAAAAATTGTTTTAAGTTCATGTTTTAAAATAATTTAAGGGTGCCAATTTTAAATTTCGTGGATAACATACAAGTGTAAAAGTATTTTTCGCATTCAGCCACGTGACAACAAGAAACGTCCTTTGAACAAATTTCATGTTTCCGCCCTGAGAAAAATTTTTGTTGCTCATGCCTGAAGACATTTTCCAAAACGCATTTTCGTGTCTATGATTGCCAGGATTTTTCCCGCGGGCCGTTACTGTCTCTCATACACTGGCCTCTAGTGTTCTTGCGGGTCTCGGCGCTTTAATTGAATTTTCGGCTCCCAGAAAAACTGAACGTCGCTACTGGACACCTCCTCTGACCTGTCTTTCTTTTTTATTTAATTTCTCTCGCCATCGGTGCCAGAATTACTCGATGCTCGTAATTTTTTCCCTCTCAGCGGAGACAAAATCGATTAATTATTTTTTCTTCAGGGTGGGAACATAATATGATTATCGTAATGTGTTTTGTACGCAATCTCCTCTTATTTGATGGTGTTCGTCAATGTACACATTTCAGCTGAAGTTTCGCTTTTCGTGTTGCCCGGAAACCCCTCATATCAAATCTGTACAATGTAACAAACTTTGATACTTAGGCATTAGTTTCCTGAGTGTAACAACCGACCTCTCTCCAAGTTTGCTATTTTTCGAATTTTAAATTGTTTTTCTCCTCAAAGACATCCGTAGCTCTCCGTCTACGCCAAATTGAGCGTCGCAGGCTACAAATATGTCGAAGAAACAAAGTAGAAGAAACCATGTGTCGCCTATGTTTTCTTTTGTATCGAATTTTTTTGGCTATTTTGGCCTGCGTATTTTACAGTCGGTGGCGTATAGAATTTGTTCTATGCTTCAATTATTTCAAGTTACTAGCCATCTCACACCTGTCTATGCCAACTTTCTGTCGGTGGACTACGCAGGAGCACTCCTGTGTACCCTCGACTAATTTTTAAGCGAACTCGCAGAAAGCGTCGACTGTTCTCTTCTTTTTTGTTGTCTGTGCGTCCGTTTCTGATTTAGTTTTAAAATTGCTGTAATTTAATTTTTAGGGCAACAGTCCCTGTTGCATAATAAACCACCTTGTTTTTGTCTGAGCTCGAGTTTTAGGTTGTCAGCAGTCGACGCACTTTCCGATTCGCTCCTCAGACAAGCATATATATCGATGGCTTATATGCGTGGGGTGGAGACAGTTTCTTGTATTCAAGTTCAACGGTGTTATTCACCTCGCATACCTACAACATCTGTGTATTTTTCTCTTGCTCACTTTAATACGTCCTAAAAATTTAAGCCCGACGAGAGAATGAAGTTAAATATTTCGGTATAAAGCGGCGTGCGTTGTACGTCGAGCCTCGCGAGCGTCATAAAGGTCGCCTCGAGTACCGGCAGCGACGCTCTTAGTACAATAAAGCAGGACACGAATTCCTCACATCCAATGTCAAACGCCCCCGGGGATCTCAATTGAAAGCCCCCGTCTCCCTCCAATTACAGAGAACGACTGAAAGGCTTTTGAGTTATTGCTAATACGCGTCTTGGCCCGAGGCGGCTTTCACCGTTGTTTATCAGGAGCGGCTGCGCTTTGATGTGCGTCGTTATTAAAGTGCCGCATTATTCACTTGCTGTCTTTAATTTGCAAGATATTCACCCTGAAAATTGAATTGCATGGCGAATGAATTTTCTATTCTGCATTGTAGTTCATTGATCTTCGTTGTTACGGATTGTTTAGCGTGAGCATTTGTTGATTGAGTATTAAACTTTTATTCCACTTCTCGATTTGAGTTATTTAAGGCGTGTTAAAGTGGAAGAAACTGTTTTCGAGCTTCAGTTTAATTGCTAATGACTCCATGTGCTTCTTCTTTATATGTAATCGAGGCAGAAGCAAATTGAGCGCTGAAAGCCTGTCTCTTTGAAGAATATTTTTATTTTACTGTTCGTTCTAGTTTATTTTATCAATTGGTACCTCAGTGAGGTGCGAATTTTTATCGAATATTTGTACTCTAATTGAAAATCTTTACAAAGTGTCATCGATATCCATTAATCGATCTTTCTTATTTTGATTTCACATCTGATGTGACAATTAAGGTGTGATGTCAATTGATCAGTGTGCGCTGGCATATTTTGCGAAGTTAGTGAGCACAAATGCTGATATATTACGTCCTTCTCCGTAGAGGGCATCCTACCTCGATCCACAGAGCAACACATACTGTGTCACGATGTAGTGAAATATTAGGCAGTTTCTTCTTCAATTTTAAAACTAAGATGTTTTCGAACCGGCATTTCTCTTCGAGAAACCGATGGAAGTAAAAAATTATGGGTTCAATGTTATGAACGAACGTATGAAAAAATCCACGCAGCGACTTGTAGAAATCGAAGGAAATTTTGATTAAAATCCCTGGTTTTATTGCTTACCAAACTTAGCTTATGCTACACTTCGTGAGTGTGTTCTTGAACGCTTGTAGTAAGCATGACATCCGCTGCTACTCCGCAGGCTGCAGCCAGAAGATGGTCAAGGAGCACTCCTCAAAAGGATACAACTTTTGTACCTATGGGAATTAGCGCTTTCAGGGGGAATATGTGAGATCCCGAGCTAAAGGTTAGGCAGGCCTTCCTTTTGTTGAAGTTGAAAAAGTTTTTTGTTTTGTTACAGACTGTGTTTTTTGCCGTTCAATGCTGTCCTGTTTTTTACTTCTTTCTACTTTCCAATTTCTGCTTCATAGACTTTTTAGCGACGAACCGTTTCTAGGTACCTTGTGCATAAATTTTGCGTTCCCTCAAGTTCATACCAAATGGTGCCTTCTTCCTTCCTCCCTTCGGAACACTTTAGCTGCGGTTAGGGAGGCTTAAACTAACATCTAATCCAATCTTGTAAAGGAACACGCTGGTCCATGGATCTCCCACGCTTTCTCTCAGCAACTAGTCCTTGTGCGCCGCTGTATGGGAGGTTTTCTTCCACGCCAGTGATGAGGGCAAATCTTTGTGTGGCCTTCTGTAGTCCTTCAAGACTTTTTTTTCGACTATTATGTTGATTGGCAAGTTGAAGCATTTACTTAGGATTTGGAACATTTTCCCCACCAGTGCGACTTCACTGGGGTATTTTTTTGATCGGTGTGAAAATCTTCTAGCCATTTGGATCTTCTTTAGGCATCTGAAATTTTGTCAGGAGTGCTGGAATATTCTTTCGGCTATCGAAATAATCTTTAGGTCATTTGAATCTTCTTTGGCTCATTAAAATATTCTTTATGCCGCAGAGATTCTCCAAATCTTTGGGATGTTCATAGTACTGTAGGATGTCCTCAAGGTCATTGTGATATTTTTTAGGCTTTGAAACTTTACTAGAGCCTTTGGGGCATTTCGTTAACTTAGAACCGAAGCTACTTATGAAGGATAGAAATGCAGACTCCTACCATGAAAACTTTTTAAGTCATTGCGTAAACTATCATAGGCAGTGAATATATACATCACCTGTACTTCAGTTATTTGAAGTTTTGAATGCCCTTAAGGGAACTTAGTCACATTGCTTCATTGGTCCTACATTTTCCAAATGAGCTAAAATTAGGAAATAACATGATACTTTTGAAATAGGTATGTATATTTTTTAGTCGTATTGAAAAATTTATTTGTAAAGTAGTTGAAAAATCCTTGGAGCATTTTGAGTAACTGTCTCATTCCCACACTGTGGTCGTCTGGACTGTTCACTATTAATAACTAACTTCACGATATTTCGACGCTCTCTTAGATGTCAGAAGCGAAATGTTACTTCGCAATGTATAGTTCACTTGTATTTTGTAGCAAAAATTATGAGGAATTTAAAGTTCACTTTGATGGTTTAGTGTGTACTTGGTTGAATTACATTTTGTTTATAAATGGATTTTTTCTTATATTTAATTTTGAGTTCAAACGATGAAATCTAATTCGTGCTGTTTCCGAACTTGTGGCACTGCATGGTTATGCCGCTCTTGTGAATACCTTTTTCAAGAATCTTCCATGCGCTATTTTGATTGAATGCACTCGATATTTACCAGGAGTCATGAGGTACAAAATCTAAGCGAAGCCCATCACACATATTTTCAATCCTGCTGTATTTTTTTTACCTCCAAGCCGAGTGCCTAGCCTTGCTTGAGGCGATACGCGTACGCTAGCTGCATTCCCCCATATTCTGCCCCCCTCAGGCGGATACAGCTACTTTATCTTTGAGGAATTGCTCCTCGAGGGGAAGATGCGAAGTTGTGTCTTCCTATTGTTAAAATAGAAGTCTTTTTCATTGCGTTATTTTTGGATCACTGCTGTAGTTTTCTTCGGCCCTCGGTACACTCTTCTTCAACTTTCAGCTAGTTCAAATTTTTTTTTCAGCCTTGCTGTTTCTAGGCGCAAGGAATCTGATGTCTGATGTGGGAACGCACTTGTGCGTAGATTCCCTGTTCTCTCAATTTCATACGTAATGATGCATGCCTTATTTTTTTTCTTGGGTACTCATTTTATTTAGTTCGCAAGGATTACACTAATTCATCTAAACCATTATATATTTCGGTTGCACAAATAAAATTAGCGCTCCTCCATGCCAGTTCACTAGTGTACAGTATAGTTGTTGCTCGCAGTCTCATCTGTTTACGTACTGTTATCTCTCATTGATATCTCGTTAATTGCGGATTCCCTGTCACCGCAAAACGAAGTCCATTGTCATACACTTTCTGGCTTGAATTTTACTTCTCATGTGCTTAACTGTTACCTTGAATATTAGTACTCTGAGTCACCCCACCTGCGTTACCTCACAGTTTGAATCGTAACCATTTTTGCCCATCGTTTAATAACGCCTTAAGAGGTTCGCGCACATTAGCGGGCCGACAGGAAACGTTCAATGCGTGTCATATGCTAGATTTTCTGATTATTTTTTACTGTTCTTACATTTTTTGTTTGGTTCTTCCTTACTTATATTCTGTCGATTTCTTTTCAACTGTTTTCAGCATCTGTGTTTGTTTTGATGTTTATTTGTTCTGAAATTCCATTCACAACTTGTACGTGAAATTAGTTTCTACTTGCTTCTCATACTTTTGTCGTAAATAATTATAGTCTGCTATAATATTTGGCCCATTACAACTGAATGATTGGCGTGAACCTTATTTCTCCTTTTCAATGCCTAGTTCATGGCTTCCTCTTTTATTTGATTGATGATTCCCTTAATTTCAGATAATTTATATGATCGGCATGAGAAACCTCGACTGTAAAACCGAAGTCTAGAGTGAAATGTACAATTTAATGCACTGGTGTGAACCAATTGTTCTGAATAATTTAGTTTACCAAATTCCGCGTCTTCGGTTACTGTCAGCATTACTAAGTTAGCGAATTGTTACGGTAAACAACAGAGGTTGGTCTCGAGTAAACCGAGCGCAAGAAGCATGTCCGTTTTTCCAACTTGTGAGTTCTCGTGGACATTCTGCAGCTTTGTTAAAAAATTATTCTTTTGGCTGTCCGTGACCTGGAAATATGTGCGTTTGCAGCCAAGAGTTTTCTGTTTTTTTTTTCTCGGTTGAACTTTCAACTGTCGAGAATGTCAGGAGCAATTCTGTTGCTAACCTTTTCTCCCGTGAATTATTCATTTATTTCCCGAAAAATAGAATTCCTGACTGACATTTCTAATATAATTTCTATTTTTACGCTCGGAAGATTCATCATTTGTGATTACTGCTTTCAATATTTCGTGACACGAGAAATCCTCATTTGTAGCTGCTCAATTTATAAATAAATATGAATGGCACTGTTTTTATCAAGTTGTTAATAGAGCAAGTCACGCAAGCATTTTCATCAATATCAATGAATCAATTCTTTAAACCCTCAGGCTGTACAGTATCATGTGTCTATCTGTAATTTACTCGTCTCTAATTTTACATTCACTTAAACTAAGAAGGGAAGGTTCAAGAATACCTTAAGTTCTGTGAAATTTACTGTCCTGACCTTTTCCTTGTCGTTTCCAGGGAGGTTTTCCGTATTCTTACCGATATGTTCATGAGTTGTGCGTCTAAGCCAGGAATGTGGGTATCTTTCCTCTGAGCGTACTGTCAACAGCGGCCTGGGAAGTTGCTTTAGCGAATTCCTTCAGACCTGACATGCCCGTACCTGCTCTAGTGTAAATCAGCCAGCTATCTGGTTAGTGTGGTGCGCTCATGATCTCAACGCTCATCACCTACGTTCATGACCATTTTAGTTATTTTGGAAGAGCTTGAACGAATTATTAGCCGCTGTAGAAAAATGTGCGATTAAACGTTCGCTTACTTCCCGCTGAAGCTCTCCACCTTGATTAATTATAATAATTATTTTGCTTCACTGGAATTCTATGGGATTTTTGGCAATTTTTTTCTAATGCGCTTAGTGGTTTCTCGTACGTGGATCAGCGTTTTCATCCATTGAACGTTTTTAAATCTTCGGTCGTTTTGTTTTTATTGCGAAATTCTTTTTATTTTCACGTTTTCTCCGTCCCGGTTTTCAATTGTTACAGCTTTCAATATTAATTTTAATCATTACGGTTTTATCTTTCAAATTGATGCTTACTGTTTTTAATGGTACAGTTATTATCGTTACAGTTTTCACTGCTTGTCTTTATCGTTACAGTTCAGATCCTCAAAATTTTTATCGTTATGATTTTGTCGTTACTTATTTTCTCGTTTTTATCGGTATAAGTTTTGTCGCTGCAGATTTATTGTTACAGTTTTTATCGCTAGTTTTTTGCTTAATTTTTTATCGTTACAGTTTTCGTCGCAGGTTTTCTTGTTAGTTGATCTCGTTTCAATTCGTATTGACGCGGTACCGTGTGCACAGCACGCAGTCGAGCCTGGCCGCCAGGTGCGCGCGTCCCGATGTAGCGGCCGCTGTTTCTTGACCATTTTATTTGCGCCGACATTGACACCGCCGACTTTTTCTTTGTTCTCCAATTCACTTTGTTTTTTCTCTTTGTGCAATCACTTATGAAATCCCATCTGCTGGTGGCGGTGGCTGCTTGCCATCTCAGATTTAAAATGTGAAAAATGGCGAGGCTTTTTTTACAGAGTTCTTGATAAACCAATGCTTGTCCAACGTCCAGAATATTTTCCGACACCATTTGGCCTTACACTGGAGGGTAACTTATGGCTTTGCACACATATCTTAGTGTGGAATGATGTGGGTTGATTTTTTTTTTGTTGCTGGGAGGCTAAGTTTGCTCTTAGAATCGACCAAACTTTCTTTGAACTCATTTGTTTTGTTGTGTTCCGAACTTTTGCAGTTGTTTTTCCGTATTCAAATTGAAAGGTATCTGGTTAGCCTTCGATTTTAATGTAGAGATTTTTTATCTGATCAAGGAAATGTCAAAAACGGCTGTGAAATTTTTTTTACTTGCCGCCATCTCATGTTTTTTCTATTATTTTGTCTTGTCTGTGAATTTAACTCGAACAACAGATTTGTGAAGAAAATCTCTCCTGCATTTCTGATCTTCATGCACCTCGAGAGACATGGATCGCATTGTTCAAGTTCGCTCGTACGAGTAAGTTTGCAATCAACTTGAAGCTTCACTTTCCCTCTCTTCTCCTTCTCGAGGAAACTGTCCGAAGGCCTAGTTTGGGTACTTTCCCCTTCACAGGAATATGCACCATAACAATTTTTGAGAGGATCTTAAAAATAAGTTGATCTGATGCCTATTAATTAACTGGTGTGTATAATAACTAAAAAAGCAGCGGCCACGGTTCATGAAAGAGACCATTATTTTTTTCGTTGGGAAATTATGAGATGGATTCTATCGGCTGATGGCATGAATGCAATTTATTAATGGTGATGGTTGTGGCAATTATTCTATGTATAATGAAGCCCGTCTTTCGATAGTAGCCAATGATACCAGGCGTAATCGAATGGTTTTCAATAAAATCCTAATTTCTCGAACTTCAACTGAATTTCCTACAGTTCCCGTTTCTCTTCTAGACATCAATAGGTAAAAAGGAAACGAGATGCATTATATATAGTGGTCTTGACGGAGATCATCGTCTGGAACACATTATACAAATTTGGGTTAAAAATTGCGAGAAGATAGGCGCATTTATACCTCACATGGGGACAAAAGTATTGTTTCTAAAGGAATTATTGCTCCCTGGGGGAGGTTCGAGGTCCCCAGCTGAAGGTTATGTAGGCATTTCATTGTAATAAATAAGCAGGTTTTTGTTATGTTCAAAAAATTTTAGCGTAAGAGGAAAAACATCATCGTACTATTACAATTCTCACGCTCCATATAAAGGATACAATTTTTTTCTAGCAATAAAGCCGTTTTTTGAACTTTGCTACTTCCAACCTAACCCAACAACTTTGGCAACCGGGCAAACACAGGCAACTTGTTAATAGAGCGAAAATGGTTATTGAAGCCTGATGATGACAATGGTACGTAGCAAGAGTTTATCTCTACGCTTTGGATACCGAAGTATTCACATTTTCGAACTTTGTGGAAGACTTAGTTTGAAATGTGCGCTGATTTAGAGCTCATTGATCTCTCGAGAGAAAGGCTCGTCTTTGCGCAGCACGCTGGCGCGAAAATGACCGTGACCATTTCATTGGATTTCATTAGTTCTTTTCGGGTCTCATTGAAGTTTAATTAGTCGACTCTGAGCAAGTTTGGAGTGGCCGACGCGACCCAATCAAGGACTCGAAACAAATACGAAACTCCTAAAGTAAATCCGACCCAAGACCCTCTTTGTCAGGTCCGATTTTAGGCTAGCTCTTGCCAGCTCTCCTCCGGCCGGCGCTTACTGGGCCTCGGTGACGGACTGCTTTTTACTACCTCGGACTACTGCGTGGCTGTGTGTGAAGCCGCTACCGCTGCTGCTGCTCCCCTGTTTGAAAATTATTCATAGCTACTGTAAGCGTTTTGCTCCGAAATCTTATAGTGAGAATAGTCAGAGTGGATACATGTGGTCGAAAAAAAGATGGTGGGTGTATTTAACTAACGAGAAAGGTTGCTGGGTGGCAGCAAACGCATTGATGTAGGAGCTCGCCTTTTGAGTAAGTTGCAGTCGAGTTCTACTGAAAGTCATTTAGGCTAGCATGATATTTTCTGTTTCTTTTTACGCCAAGATAATTTGCTTATTATTATCACACTCCTTATTTTGGGGGAATATTGCCACGTACTAGGTAGTAAATTGGAAGATTTTTCAAAATCATTGTGATGTATCAGGATAATGTTTTTCCGCATTATTTAGATATTATTTAGTTAAAAATTTATTTTGTTGTTGACGTTTCGAATGAAAAGCTATATATAGTCGTCATCCCCTCGTTTAATTAGTCACACGTTAGACACTCTTTATTT
The DNA here is from genome assembly GCA_030386875.1 of Morinoia aosen. Taxonomy (NCBI): domain Eukaryota; kingdom Metazoa; phylum Arthropoda; class Malacostraca; order Amphipoda; family Talitridae; genus Morinoia; species Morinoia aosen. Next base: position 11,697,323 of record CM059562.1, read on the forward strand.
TTAAGAAAACGCCTGTTTTTTTAACAATAAAAAACGTTTGTTGGCACTCCTACGAGCTTGAAAGTGTCTTATGCGGACTAATTAATTTCATTGTCATACGCACAATAAAGACGTTACGATATTGCGTGTTTTTGACGTGTAAGTAACTTGATCTTATGTCTCCGCAGAGCGCCCCCGGTACCGCACAACGTTCGCATGCGAGGGCTCCACCCTGAACATGGACTGCGAGCCTGGCCATGTGATCAACCTGATACGGGCCAACTACGGCCGCTTCTCCATCACCATCTGCAACGAGCACGGCAACACTGAGTGGTCCGTCAACTGCATGAGTCGCCGGTCGCACAGAGTGCTGCATGACAAGTAAGTCGCGATGTTTTTTTCTAGTATGGAACGGAGTTACTAGATGGTTTTACAAGCCGAAATTCTCAAATTTGAGCTCTTTTCGAATGCAATTCAAGAGGCTGCATGATGAGTCTTAATCTCCTTCTGTTGTGTGGACAGGAGTTACTGGATTGTTTTTTGAACGAAATTATCAAATTTGAGCTTTTTTCTCGAATGCAATTCAAGGCACTGCATGATAAATGAGCCATGATCCCCTTTTGTTGAATGGAACGGAGTTACTGGATTGTTTTTTCTGGATGAAATAACCAAATTTAGTTTTTTATTTCGATTGTAATTCAGTGAGCTGCATGACAAGTGAGTCATGATCCCCTTCTGTTGTAAAGAACGGAGTTACTAGATTGTTTTACTTGCCGAAATTCTCAAATTTCAAATTTTTTAATGCAATTCAGAGTGTTACAAGACAAGTGGGTCCTGTTTATTTTTTGTGGTTTGAAATCAAGCTACTAGATTGTTTTTCTAGCCGAACTTCACAATTTTTTCACATAATTGAACGAATTTACCAACACTGGTTTGAAGTACGTCTAAAATGGGTAATCTGGTTGCTGGTGTGCATTTGATGGCTTCTCCATATCTGAAGCTGAAGTGGGTGAGTGGGCGGCTACCGTAGGACATTCATTTAGTGTAAATAATTATCAATAGATCGTACGAGTTAACTGTTTGAAGTAGTGATAGTTGAACTTATAATATACTGGTTTTCAGGCTGAGTTCAAGGTGGTTACGTTCAATTGTGCGTACGATTTGCGGGTACACATTGTGTGATGTCGGACTCTGGCTTGTGTCCGCGATGAAACGTGGCAAGCTTAGTGCTCGATTTAGCTTAGTACTTTTGAGAGCATGGTCAAAGTATATTTTAAATTACCCCTAGGTAGAACTCTTTAGATGTTATATCTCTAGAAAAGGAATAGGACATCGTTGTCTATTAGTATGTGGCTCGTTATAAAGACGGCTATTCCAAGATAGTAAAGATAATTTATGTTTTTATCCTCAAATTTAATATCGTTAAAAGAAAATTTGTCTTAAGTTCGGTTTCGAATTAGTCGAAGAATGCAATTTTGGTACACTTGAAGTGACTGGCTTTTTCATTTTAAAATGAAATAATTCAACACCTGCATGAATATACCACTCAGGCGCTTTATTTAAATGTTGGAATGTTAATTTAGGCTGAACAAAGGACACTTTTTTTGTTTCTTGGGGATGCTCTGTTCATTGTGGACATTTTAGTCAAATGTAGGATGGCTTGATAAGTGGACTCTGAAGCATTTCCTCACCATCTGTCTTGGATAAATTTTACTTTTTGGCAATTCATTTCAAATTTTTCATCCCTTGATAAATAAAAGCGTAGTGCTAACGCAGTTTTATGTAAACTATAATTTTCGTAAAACGTATTTGCATAGAAGTTGAATACACCGCGTCTCAGTCTGCGAAGAAAGTGGCTGCTGGCTTTCGGGAAGCGAATCTGCGCGGCGCTCTCACCAGAATGCCTGGAATCCATTAGCTGGAGGCCCGAGGCTTTGTTTTGCAGAAAGAGGTTGCGGCGTTCACGTGCATCATCTCTTAGGCTTATATCATCCGTCTTACCGAGCGCTAAGATGAATAACCCGCTTCCTTCATTAATATTTCACCGAGCCTGGCGTCGCTACCTCCTGCTTCATATTCCTGATCTCCATTCCCGCTTGCTCGACTACCTGCACCGCAGGCGCCAATTTTGGTCGGGAGGAATAAACGTGTTCTCCGTGTCTGATTTTCGGCGTCGAGGTTGCGTCAATTACGGGAATTTCTGGGCATGATAGCGCATGAGGGCCCTTAATGTATTACTCTTTGAGCTACCGCTTTTGTGCGTCGAAGTAATGTGCTGGTGATTTTAGAAGTAGTAAAAAAACGTTAAACATGAGATTTTTTTGAGGGTTTTTCACGTGAAAGAGTGATTGTGTCATATTTATTTGAGACTAATCGTTTATGCGCCTGCCAAGGTTTTGTATCTCTTGTCTCAGCATAGAAATGCATATCAGCCAATACTAAATTTGTATGACTTAGAGGGTTCAGTATTTAATGTTCTCGGATTGTAAATTTCTCCTCTCCCTGTGCTTCATTCTTCTGGGAAATATGTGTCACGGTACGATCCCGGACTTTTCAAATTAATTTGGCGTATATTTTTCAAAATCACCGGCTGACGCTAATGGCTTGCTTGCCCCCTGCAGTCTTTCAATTTCTGCCTCAAAACAATTTCTTGATATGCGCGTTTCTGGAGGATTGGAAGGAAGGCAGGTTCCATTTAGACCGCACTTGCCCACGCGCCTTCAAAGCCCCTCAAATCCCTGTACATTTGTTGGCATTAAAACAGCGAGCGAGCAAATCTTCCCGCCAGAGCAGTAGCTGTTGCCCGCTTTTTCCGGCCACTGACACACCGAGCCTGACAAGCCATTACAAATTTTAATTGTGGTCCTTTGCTCGAAAATGGGAGTCCAACGCCTGCGAACTTTGATGTTCGTTATCATGTTTTTGTGCCGGAGTTCCATTTGTGTTTAATTTTTCGTTATGACGCCTGGCGCTGTGATCGTGCTAATGAGTTTTATATTGAGGGAGATTGTTTAGAATTTTTTTGCCGGTTGCTGCAAATTAGGCAGCGCTATATCAACAACATTCGAATGCTTAAATTTTTGTTTATTGCAGCAAACGTACTCAATTGAAGTCCATTTCATTTATTTTGCGCTCACGAAGCTGTTTCTCAATTTTTCGCTTCGGTTGTACACAGTCTAAATTAGACTTTATAATGTGCTAGATGAAAAAAAATGTGAGTTTTCAACAATTTTTTAATTTTTCACCAAACGAGTTCTGGTGTCTCTCCTAAAAAAAATTAAACTTGGGCAGATTAAAAAAAAAACTTCTGTAGGAAAATTACAGTAATACATGGGTCTCAAATTGCTACCTTCAAATTCACTGTCGTGTAAATCCACGCATCTCTCATGCTTTTATGTCGATTCACAATTCATTTGTTAAACTCGCAACTATGATTGTGGAGAACTGAGAGCCTGCCCTGGTGTCACGACAAATTAAAGAGGACCGAACCGCCGCGAGTTTGAGGCGCCATGCGCTAAAATTCGGGAAATTTCAAGCTAACGCGCAAGAAAATCTTATTCTGGTATTACGGCATTCTTGATCATTTTTTAAATATTTTGCTGGCGTTCATATGTCTTGATGAATTTTGAAGTTTAGCGCCTTAGCGGACTAGTTTTTATTGCGGAACTTATGGCAACTCCGAAAACTGTCGATAGAAAATATTATAGCGGTGCAAAATTTGTTCTTCATAAGGTGCGTTTAGTTAATTTTCTTGTACTTACGTTGAAAGAAATGGGAAACATGATGTAGCACAGTACCTCTCAGGGGAAAAAGGCTATTGTACCTATGGGAATTTGCGCTCCTACGGGGAAAATCCGAGTTCCCGAGCTGGAAGCTAAGTAGGCCTATTTTCTTGAAATGGTATAATTTTTTTGGTTTGTTTAGTTCGAGACTATCTTTTTTCGATTCTCAGCTGTCCTGTTTTTCAGTACGTGCAACGTTTTTCTTCAACTATTAACTTCTTCAACTATTAACTATTATTAACATCAACTTCCTTCTTAACTTACTATTTCTATGCGAAAAGAATCTTGTGCGGGAACACACCTTGTTAGAATCTGCGTTCCCTTAACTCCGAGCTGAATGGAGCCATTCGACTCTTTTCGATATTCACGTCAGTTATCATTAAGGTCTTTAATTTTAAAGTCCATTCGCGATATTCTGCAAACTTCAAAAGTTGCTCCCCGTGGATATTTCTAGAGTTATTCGGAGCGCCTCGTCTCGCCTTCTGTGGACGTCAGCGTTTTTTATTGGCGCCTCTAAGGCTTTGTTTGCGCGACCAACGCTGCATCCCAGTCATATTTGATTCACTTATATTCCATAACTTCCTAAGAATAACACGAGGAAATAAAGAGCCATCTCCATTTTCGGATCCCCGTTCACGCTGTGTTGTAGTGATCTCAAAGCGTATTCCAGTCTTCGTTTTTTTTATTTTGCATTGCAAACTATCGGAATGAATGCCGATGAACTTTTCATTATAAAATTATTCTAGTGTCATGTTTGAAATTCAAGTATCGTCTTAAACGCCTCTTTTTGAGCCCACCTTCCATTTCAACTATTGTATTGGTTGTTAAATTGATGGGATTCATTTTTCTAAATCGGCTTATTGCACGAAAATAAAAGACAACGTTTGAACTCATAGCGGTTGCTGAAAATAGATGTGGTCGCTGATTCTGATTCCTATCTGATTGTGAGTTTTGTACAAACTTAATCGAACGCAACTTTTAATTCTTATGAGATCTTACGCGCACTTAGAGGTACTTGAATGAAGGTCGTACACCGACGTGAATTTGGGGGCATATTGCTCTTCGAGGCCTTGTAGGATGGATACCTGAGCTTCACTTGAAACGAGTTGATGGCGCCTGTCTTCGTCTGAAAACTCCAGTTCTCCGTAGGAACATTCTCTCTATTTGAGAATGTCCAATACTGTCTGCATGAGGCAGTTGTGTTATCTTGAAATTAGGTGTGTTTTGTGAATCATTTTCACGTTTCACTCTCGTGAGGGAGGCCGGCGTCCCTGACATACTACCGATTTCTTGCATGGGAGTCTGGTATTTTTGATGTGTTTTTATTCCTCAATTAGCCGCAGCTTGTAAATGTTTTCATCTTTCATTGAAGCGCATTTCATTGAAACGGCAATTATACTCTCGTTTAAAAAAAAGATTTTTTCCTTTATTTTTTCCTTTTTTTTAGTCGAAATTTTAACAGTTTCGTTTATTAGACAATAGGCAGCTCCGTGGTAGATTAGATTATTTGATCATTTTAATGTTATTTTCTATTCATCTTGCAATTTCTTTCTGTTCAAAAATGTTCAAAATCAGCGGCGCGAAACGCAATTTCCTTTCATGAGCGTGAAAATGGATTACACAATCCGACGCACTGCACAAATCGGAATCAAATCCCGCCGACGGAAGCAATGCTCACTTCATTTTGAAGCAGCCTCTGATTGCAGAATGTTCACAAATCTGGCATTAAACAGCGCACCGCAGAACAGTTGATGCAGGCCCGCGCGTTACTCAATACCTCGAATTTAGCCCACTGTTTAGTCCGCTCGTACTTCTTCTCGCGACCTCTTGCTCGTGTTCCCAGAGCCTCGTTATCTTGCTGCGGTGTCGGAGGGAAGCCTGCCTGGTATCACTTGCCGAGGCTGGCTTTGTTCTAGTCCCTTGGCTGACCATTCTTAGGCTGATTGTCGCTCCGGAAAGCCTGTAATACTGTGGCTGCGGCTTAAAAATGCCTCTTGTAAAGTCAAATTTCCCTCTGCGGCTTCTACTTCTGCGCCCCCAACGCGAATTGCATTTAAACTCGGCTAGTTTTTCTCCTTTATTTTTGGGTCCGTCTCCGTTTGACTTTCATGACGCCCGCTTTGTTGCGGCTCCATTTCGATGCGCGCGGGTACGATTGAATTTTTCTTGCGTCTCTCTGTGTGTATATATTTTTGGTGTTAATGATGGGTGTGTTGTTACCTCATTGTGGAGAAATTTTAGCCCGTTGACGATTGATTTGCCTGAAAAATGTTTGAATTTGAAAAGTTTTATGGAAGTAATGAGCTTCATGGGGTTATGACGATACTCCCGACTGGCTGCAGTTTGCTAATTTTGATCTTAACAGTTTATTTTGCAAGCTGCGTTTGATTTTTCGGCTTAATGCTCTCGTCCTTTTTATCACTGGAGGGTAAAGTAACTGCGTCATGAAGTGATTATCCGTTTTCATATTTTAAACGGATTGCCGTTTCTGCTTTGAATAGCAACTAACTTTGGTAAACTTGATCTCTGAACGGTGGTTACGATTGCCGACTTAAATGCTTCTATTTGTGAAAAATTAAAATTGAAATTTTTCATTTTATTTTAGCGCTGAAGAACCAAAAATAGAGTGAGAAAATAACACTGTTGATATTGTATCACGTAATATGTATCTTGTATGAATGAAAGGCCGAAGCATACGTGAGAGTTGGAATAAATCCCCTCTGACTAGTACAACTACTGTATCTATGCAAGTTAGCGCATTGATTTTGTTCAAATAAGTTCTGTCTTGTTATGGACCACCTTTTTTCGCTTCACTGTTGTTTTGTTTTCCGACCCGATTACTTTCATTCTCAACTTTTATCCTTATTCGTAAACTTCCTACTTAACTTACTGATTCTATGCACTGGTGGTCTTGTGTGGGAGCACGCCTTGTGCATAGATTCCCCTGAGCTTTAACTCCATGCTAAATGTTTTCTTTCATTTTTTCTCCTGAAAACGCTCTGGTTTTCGTTAGGGGTGAGCAAACTAATTTCTAATATAGCCTATACCAATTAATTTCCCCAAAAACCTTGTGAGTACTGAGCAAACGTGGTTCGGTTTTTAATTTCAACTTCTATATTTAACAAAAGAAGGAACGACATGCTTTGAACTCCGTGTCAATTACTTCACCTTGTACAAAGTGGCTAATGATACTGTTGATTGTGCTTCAAATTTTCACACACTTCGGATAGTTTCAGGTTTCTGTTATCAGAATGAAGTTCTTCGATTTTACTCCAGATTCATCAATTACCCGTCGTCGTTTAAGTTTCGGAATTTGTGCTTTTGCTGTTGGGACGTTCGTGTATCGAGTGTTATTGTCTCTAAATGACATGTTAACTAAAAAAGCTGTATCTGTCTAGATTCTATTTTCATTAGCTGTAATTGAGTATTTACTTGATTTAAAACTTGATAAACTGATTAAGACAAAAACATACTTATCAAAGGATATCATTTGCATTACAGTACGTATTTTTAATTTGGGCACACGCTTATGAAGCTTAGATTCTGAGCTGCATTCGACACACCTGTGTCATGAGAGGTGATAAAGGAATCTGTTGAAAAACGCATTTCTGTGTGTCCTCCCCGTATTCCAGAGCAGTTTTTACTGCAGAGGTGCAGCAAAATGTCACTGCAAGCACGCCGCGAGCGAGCCTGCCTCGACCGTTTCAATTTTTGAGCGCACCTTTCCACGCCTGTCGTGCCCGGCAAAAAAAAGCTCTTAAATGGCGTCAATATTGCGCGGCCGGACCACATTAGCTGGTTGTGCGTGGCCGCCGTAATAGGATTTTAATGAGCCTCTCACAGACCGGGTTTTGGGACGCACTTCAAATGAATGTGCGTTGTCAGTTGCGCGCTCACACCCTGTAGCGGCAAACACTCCAGCATTTAGCGTGAGGCACCACTTGCGACTTGCTACATTGTCATTCTAAGTACGGGTCTAAAGTGCTTTGAACCAGCTCACAAGTGCCGTGTGTGAGAATAGGCTTGGTGCAGGGCATGCATGGTGTTTAAATTCAGCGCAAGCTGATTGATGCATGTTGTCAAACTTTTAGACAAATAGCGTGTTGACCGTCAGCAGAGAAGTTTCTCAGCTTTACGAGCACCATACTAGACGTTGCGGGGGCTGCTGACGAAGCTACGCGAACTAGCACAATAGATTTAAAAATGTGTATATTTCTCCTCTGATAAAAGACGTGATGATTTTACTAAATACCGAATACGATGTTGCACATAATATGTTATCTGCATTCGAGCCCTCGGTATTCGTGTTGCTAAGCATACCGGCAGAAGTTTTAGGAGCCAACAGTCTCTTTCCGCACCTACGCATTCCTAGTCCGCTCTCACGCTGAGAGATGCGACCTCCCGCTTCAGTAGATAAATTTAAAGTAAATTCCTCAGCATCTGGTCCAATAAACCTCAGCATTTTAGAATTGTTCATTTCAAAATATAACCTGGTTTCAAGTTGCATGCAATAAGCACTCCCCTAGCAATTAGTGTAGTACTTAAAATTTGACCATTTTTTTTTCTAACCAATGTATTTTGATTTACATCTGGCTCGTCTTTTTTCATTTTGTTTTAGAGTTGAGAATAACCTTACGGGCCGAAACATCCTGTTCTACTCATTGACTTCATTCAAAAGTCCAATAGGATAATTTTCTACGTTTGTATCTGTGAACTTTTATTAACATGATACGCAAAAAGCAAATTATTAATACTTCCATATTGCATTGTATCTTTTTGTGTGTGTGTGTTCCACAAATCTATTAAGCATAATGTTTATTATTACACTTTCCTATATTATAGTGCGTCTATTCTAGCCGTCTTTGTTATCAACTAAGCTGTTCATACCAAAGTAACGCAAGCATTTAATTTGCTGTAGCCATTACACGGAAACGCGTTGAAGGCGATTGTCTTGAGCGCTTCTGGAGGATTTGCACTTCTCGTCGGAAATCCCCAAAGGGATTTGAGAGTTTGCTGTGAGCACCTGTTTCATTGAGCTAACCTTCCAGAGCAAGCGCTCTTCTTGAATAGCCACCAGCCCTGTCTACGCGCTGCAGAATCTGCAGCGTAGAATGGGAGCCATGTTCGAGTTTTGTTTCGCTCTAATTAGCGTGCGTTGCGTTCCTTTTATCTCTTTCTTAGGGAAACTTGGTCTCTTTTGCTTCGCGTACATGGTCAATTTTGTCTGCTGTATTTCATTTCGGAGGTAATTTGCTCCCCCTGTTAACTCCATACTTAATAGTGCTTTCATGCTTTCTCACTTTCGAACATATTTGTTACGGTTAGGGAGGCTTTTTCTAACATTTAGTCTAAACCAAGTCGATGCAAGGAACAAAAAAATCATACGAATTTCTGAATGTTTTTCACGATCTGACGACAATAACTTTATCAGTGACTGTTATTACAGGTTTGAGGCCTTTGTATTTCTTATTTCCAATTTAATCCTGTGCTATTCCCTAAGTGAAAACTGTTTTATTTCTGAATGTGTGAAATGTCCACATACACTTGTCTGAATATTCCCTGCATTGACCCCATTCGATCACAAGGTTCTTGGTTCAAATACTGCGAGCTTCTCTTCCATATGCAATATTTCTTTACCTTATATTTAATGCATCACTGAAATTTTGCCTAATGCGCTTGATTTCGCGGTGTGCAGGTGCAGTCAACGCCAGAACTGCAGCGTGGCCGCCTCCACCCGAGGATTCGGAGACCCCTGTCCTGGAACCCTGAAGTACCTGGAAGCGCAGTTCCAGTGTGTGCCTGGTGAGTTGCCTCGTAATTGCTCGCTGTCACTTCAACACATTGCTTGAGATACGACCCCTCGATGGGTCGTGCTCAAGTTCTTCCTGCTGAGAAACGACCTATCTATAGGGTGTTTGGAAAACTTTCAACATTAGTTAAAATTAATAATATTTAGTGAACCCAGTTAAGGTTTAGTATTTATAAAAATTCTGATGACTTTCGTCTTTAAATTTTAGTTGAATAGTTAACTTAAGTTTAACCCGTCAAATTCGACGTGTTGAACCTTACAGATGACTGCTTTTGCGCAGGGTAGTTATGGGTGCTGATATGCCTTTTTCAGTCGCGTTTTTCAAGTTCTGTACTGTAAGGACCTAGGTGGTGTTTCAAACTAGACTCAATCTATGGTGTTGAAGTAGATTGGTCGACTACTTCATTCTTCTATTTAGGGATGCTAACTATATCATTAATGAAATGAACTATTTGTATTTGTTCATAAACGTTTCCTTCGGGAAATGCATGGCTTGGATACAAAAAAGCAAGATTTGAATTTTTTGTAAGATCAGCATTAATCACCCAGCCAGTCAGTAGAAACATATTCATGGCAACCCATCTTTTGCAGATTGGCGGCTCATTAATACATTTGCGTTATAATTTTGTAGCGATTCGCGCAATGTGCAGTGGAAAACATAGGGCTGACTTCCTCAACTACTACTCTTGATCGATCAAGGTTCGGAAACTAAGCTCATCAGCATAGCATCTCGTTCGATATGACCATAAATAAAGTAAAGATACTTCTACTTTTTTTAGGTTCATTGAACTTAGTGTGTTTGTTTATTCTCAACATATCCATTGGAGTATTTTCTGTACTTGGTCATTTTAACGAGTTCAGCTTTTGAAATTTGTTTACATCACGCAAGTAACTTTTTCAACAAATTTCTTATGACGGGAACTGCAGAAATTATATTTTTTAATCCTATTTGCATAGGAGTAAATTCTTTTTTCGATATCGAGAGTCAAAGTTTGAAAAGAGTTGGAGCTAGATATTCGTGTTGGCGTAAATCAAGTTCTGTTCTTACTTTTAGTGTAGGTTTCTTTGATTGCTTCTAAGAACCCAGTTCATGTTCTTATTTTTATCGAATCTCCTTAGGGGATACAAAAATTGCATCGATAAAAATTTGCGTTCTTACGGTAAAAATGAGAGGTCCCTAGCTATGTATTTGGTAGGCTTTTCTTTGGTAAAATATATTTTGTCTTGGACCATCTTTTTTCGGTTCACTGCTGTCCTGTTCGTCAGCACTAATTACTACTCACTTTTTCAAGTTTTATTTATTTGGTTTTGTAAACTTCTTTCCTAACTTACTGGTTTTATGCGCTATGGATCTTGTGGGGAATCACACCTTGTGCATAGATTCCCCCCCCCGCGCCCTTAACTCTATTCTAAATAGGGTCTTCCTTCTTCCTCTCTTCGAAACACCTGTGTTGTAAATTAAGACTCAAACTAACACGTCTAATCTTTTAAATATGACGATGATTTCATTTGCGATTGAAATTATTCACGTTCATTTACTAACAAAATTTCCCATATCAACTATAAGATGAACATTCGTTAGTTAACAGGGTTATGAGTTATTTTTGTTTTTGATGCAGGGAAAATTTGAGCCTGTTTTTATCAGCAGCTCTGCTTTTAATTGAGACTGCTCAATAATTATTCTTCTTGTTAACTTTACTAAAACGCACGCAGTCTTAGTGTCTGATTGTTGTTCGTTATGTTGTCAGAAGTTCAATTCTATTATTTCGAGCTGATACACTGCATGAAGTGTAGTGCACTGGTTTTTGCGTAAATCATCAGTAGGCATTTCAATTCTGTGATTATTTAACCCTTGATATTCCCATTTCGTGAAGACAATTTCGGTAAAAGGAACCGTCTCATTTTACCTCTAAAATTCTGCTTGCCTCAAGCTAAGCTAGACAAACTCTCTGCACTAAAGATGGCGCTCTAGTTTCATGCATGGCTCATCTTACCAATTACAGACCGATGTACTCCTGCACCTTTGTTACTCCGTGTATCACCGCTGCGCCGGGATCCCTCTTTTGTTACCTGGTCATCGGCATCTCGGATATTGTTTCGGCTGCAATGCGTAGTTTGTCTTGAATAACAAGCACCGTGTATACGGTGGAACTTGGCTGCACTCGCGTAGTTCTGTATTGACATTGTCAAAAGACGTATTGTTTGTACCTCGCTCATGTCTAATGACGTGATCATTACTCTCAGCTTACCTACGCATATTCTCGTCGACTTGGAAAGCCGAATGTTGTTGTTTAGATTCTGGGAGGAGGACGATTTGATATCACGAGGGGTTCATGCCGGCTAGTATTAGCCAGTCATATTTCATTAATTTTACTGTTCGTTGTTCATTTCTCATGTCCAGTTGTTCGTTGATTTTGTTGTAAATTGTATTTTTCCTGATCAATTAAAGCTTTTATTTAAAGGGAAAATAACGTAAGATCACACAAAGTTTCCGAAATTAGCAATGTTGAGAGCATGCGCAGCTGTAAAATAATATTTCAATCTTTAAACTTGAGTGCTTGAAGTTTCATGGTGTAAATGAATTGTGGACCTAATATACACGTGTAAATTTTGCACTCGATTCTCTTCATATCTTGGCTCACATTGCTTCTGTATAGTTGGTCGTGATTACCTGGTCAACAATGACTGTAGTTTGAGGTTTGTTTTTCTATTTTTAGTGTGAGGGGAATTATACTAGTGATGAAGAAAGTGCATATTTCTGTTTTGACTCGTCTGAGTCAAAGCCTTGAGTAATCCCAGAGTGTCAACGATGTTGTAAATAAATAATCTAAGAGTATCCATAATATTTATTTTAAAGATACGGCTACTAATTGAAGAGTGTATACAAAATCGATTCCAAAGAAAATGCGCTCTCATTACGCTGCATCAAAATTTCGGAGGCGCGAGAATATGCATGGGAGTCGCGTCACATCTACTCATGACATGCATGACCGCCTCTGGTTCAGGGGGATGCCGGGGAGATCTTATTTATCCACTAAATTTGTTACTCTGTTGAGGGACTCAGTGTATTGCTTGAATATGGAATTCTTCGATGGAGTTAAATTACGAAAAATTTTAGGAGAGCGTACCACATACGGACTTTTTTCTTTATTATTGAACCTAGAACACTGAAATTTGGTATACTGATAGGAAATTAAATTTGGAATCCTTTTTGCTTAGAGCAAAAGTTCAATTTTCTTGAAAAGAAAATGGGAAATCAAAGAAAACGAATTTGAGGGGGGGGTTTCAAAAATCTTCTCCTCCTACAGTTTTTGAGCTACAGTAATGATTTTGGTATCATTGGATGCGGAAAAACACGGGCTTTTATGGAAGCTAAAATTTATTCCAAAATTTTTTCTTGCTCACGAGTTATGACGTCATAAAATTGCACATTTTTGAAAAAGGACATTTTTTCATATTTTCACACTTTTTCATATTGAAAATGGAAATTTGAGGAAACAAATTTTAGCTTCCATAAAAGCCCGTGTCTTCCCGCATCCAATGATACCAAAGTCATCACTGTAGCTCAAAAACTGTGGGAGGAGAAGCATTTTGAAACCCCAAAAACAATTGTTTACATTATAAGCAAAACAAAGAAACATAAACAATTCAAATAAAAAATTTTGTAAAATTTTTGGTTCAAGTTAGACCCCTGAAATCATTATAGAGTAATCCAGAGACATAGGAGATGACATAGCAACTTTGCGCCGTGAAGAAAGTGCCATGGGGGAGGTGTAACGTGATAAAATACCACTTCCCCCTCCCCTCCCCCCCATTCTTTAAACCCCCGTAGCGGGCGAACGAGTGAACGTACGAGTCTCATTTTTTCACAGGATGTACCTGACCTCTTACACTTCTTATAGCCGCAAAAATCCTAGTTTCTCAAGAAATCTCAAAAGCAAGGATTCTTAAGGGGGACGCTCTCCTTAAATTGACAAGCAAGCGTCATTAGCTCTGTCTTTTTTTTACTCTTCGTTGAAGTGCGCATGAAGTGAAAGGGCTTAATAGAGCCATGAAGTATCTTTTTCATATTACAGATTAGATAATGTCGTGAGATTCTACATCGTCCATCTGTAACTCTGAGAGACGTGACTTCCAGCATATTGGACTACATTCTGTGTTGTATTTTTCTGCATTTCTAACAACTTTCCGCCCTTGCGTTATTTGTTTCAGTTTGTCTATTTCTCTCGCTGCATGCATGATAGCACGCATTTACGTGTTTGGAGATTCGTTCACGACGGAACTTAACAGTGTTACCATCTCTTCTAAATATGTTCATGCAGCACTGCAATGCCCAAAGTGTATTCCTTACGCTGGAAAAGTGTATTCCTTACGCTCTGTAAATTAGATGCTCACCGCTCAATTGTCATCGAATACGTTTCTAGCTAACTCAACCCTCTCAGTGATTGAGATTGAATTTACTCAGTTCGGTTGAAGTTAAAGTTTTTTCGTTGCAAAAAATGTTGAAGTAAAAGTATCCCCGAGTATTTTGAAGTGAATTTAAACTTCAGTATTAGTGTGGAAAACGATTGCTGTCAAACAGACCATCATCTGATCGCGTCATCCACAGTACCGTACCGTCTTGACGATTCCGTTGTTTCGCGCTGGTCGAGTGACGGCAAAAATCCCGACCTGAACCTTTTTTTCGTAACTTACTCTTCGCATGCTAAATATGAGACGTTATATCGCGTTAAAAAGTATTTTTTTCGAATTAAGACTGTGAATTGCTGACATAAGGCGCTGGGTAAACGAGCTGCACTGCCCGTACGGTCATAAAATTAGGCGAGCTTCTGGCCAGCGGCCTTCGAAGACCTCTGGACTCCCGGCTCGTTAATTTCGCTAACCCGCGCCTAATTGGGGCCTTGCTTTGCTTTCATGGAATGTTCAGCGTCGAGGGCGGCTCTCAGAGCTGTAGTTAGTGAGTGAAGGTCCGTACTTTCATGTGCAACTGAGAAAGGTCTTCGGTGGTGACATGCTGAAGACACTCACCAGCACTACCTAGTTTAATATTGTTTAAATGTGTCAAAGGTCCGTCATCGTTCGAAGAAGATTTCGAGCTTCTCCACGTGTTGAATTGAGGGACCTCTTGGGAGGAAGATAGACGTACCTGTTGTCTGTCTTCGCCAATTTATATCTTGGAGAAACAGCGCTCCTCTGTGAACATTTGACGTACTCTCTACATTGGTGATTGATATACTAATTTCAGCGTCCCGTACGACAACAAAGATGTTCAAAGAGAGGAAGGGTGAAGGCATAATTCATTATGGAGTTAAGAGAACGGGGAATCTATCTATATGCACTAGGTGTGCTCCCGCTGAAGTTCACCTGCGCATAAAAACAGTGAGTTGAGAATGAAGGTTTTGAAACAAAACAAGAGTTCAAGAAAAAGTAAGAAGAGCTGAAAAAAAGAGAACAGTGAACCAAGAAAAAGAGGGTCCACACCAAAATTGAAACGTATTTAATTATGAAAAAAGAATGCCAACCTAACTCCCAGCTCGGGACCTCACAATTACCTTTGGAAGCGCTAATTCCCACAGTAACATTAGTTGTATTACCTTGAGGGTTCTCGCTACATAGTTGGCGACTATCTTTGCGCCAACCAGTTGTAGGGTTTTTTGTTGCCATTATAAACCCATGCCGTTCCGATTTGTACTTTTCTCTTACGTGTGAATGCCGATATTTCGTGCCAAAGATCATCTCTGAGTGTCTCGTGTGCGTCTTGTGCGAACTTACTACAGTACACTCTGTTGTGTTTCTTTTCGTTCAGAAGCTTTCTGTTTGTGTTGAAATCGCGAATTGTGAAATAGTTGTTTTGAATCATTAGTGCATAACGTAAGTTAATTAGGCTAAGGCATTCTTTTATTTTTCACATAGGGCTAAAACTTTTCATAGATGGTACTCTCTTCTAACGGGTCTACGTAAGATGTTATGTTTGACCCTTGCTATAGTTCGAAGTTGAATGACATCTGTGTGTGATCCCTCCGTTATTTGAAGAAGATCAAATTCTTCAAAACGATTTTCCTGTGCGGATACACATTTTAGGAATATTGTTTCTCTTGTGACTGCATGGTGTTTGAAATATTATTTAGGCACACAGCAAGTTTTGTATCACTATCTGCAAAGGCCATCGGTGGCGCGTTGTTATTCTAGTGTTCTTTTGTATGAATAGTAATTGAGCGGCGGAAGTCAATTTCAAGGCAGTACGAACTTCAAAACCAAAGCTTCAAAAATGTTTGGAAAGATTCTTAGATTCATCCACCAAAGATACCACGTAGGATTTTTGTTAAATTCAATGCTAGAAATTCAGATTGGATTTCGTGGACAAAGTGCGACTCGTCAATTCTCACGAATGCTATCTTCGACGCTAGTTCTACGTAGTTCAAGTTTAACTCTGTGATTGTTCCAGCTTTTAGTTTGGACTCTGAAAGTGCTACTCTGACACCATTTGATGGCTCCGTGCGCCACAAAACACACGTGAATGAAAATATGAATTTTCGGCTTTCCTTGGTAAACACAGTGATACTCTGTTGAGTGAATAGGTACGCCTAAACCTGGAGATGGGGGTACCTATTGAGTGGGGGTACGCCTATTTCACGTGATATATCACGTGTCTTAAGCACTGGTGTCATCGATGCTCTGTTCATTTTTTTCATTCATACTTCTTGAGCAGCTCATCGCCAAATTTTAATCGTTTAATAAGATATTCGATACTATACCTGTCTATATTTTAGTTATCATTTCAATAGTAAAATGCTTTGACAGTTCGTTTGCTAATAAGCTTAGAGGGAAGTTCATGGCTTTCGGAGGGCCACAAATCAAGCGAGCGCCCAATTGTGGGGCTGGCCCACTCAGCTCATGAGGTTGAAGCAGCGTAAGCAGCTTCAATTTAATATGACTTTTTTTGGAGTTAATCCGAAAATTTGTACCATTTGTAGCCTAAACTAGGTAATAAAGGATTAATCGTTGACCTATCCTGTGGGAAAGAAAATTGTTTACTGGATGTTAAGAGGCAGAGACTTGGTTGCGAGGATAGTTCACTTCTTTATGCTTAGTAAACTTGAGCTTAGTTGGCTGCGCTATTACCTCTAGACTTAGATTCGTTTGACGTTTTTTCTACACATTGTCTCACTCCCTGTTTTTCTTCTTACAGTTAATTTGCCGCACGGTAGACCCCGACCAAGTTGGCTGATGGAGGCACAAAGCACTGTTTCTTCCATCACCGGGGATCAGCCTCTGCAACGTCCGCCTCATGCCAGAGATCGCGCTAACTCTCCGACGGAGTCTGGTGGCTTAGGGTCTTCTGACGATGCTTTTGCCGGACTACCCGATAGCGATGCTGGTGATGGTGTTCTAGATGCAGAACTGTTGGATCCTGATGGCTTAGGAAGCTCTTCCTCTACCTCGACGACCACCACGCTTAGACCTCCTCCTTGGCTGAAAACTAACATCACTAAAAATTCAACTACTACCACCACCACTACCACTACGTCAACTACTTCGACAACCACTACCACGACTCCTCCACGACCTTCAACCCCTAACAATTCGGATTCGTCACCGTCGTCTTCGATGGCTCCACCTTTAGATGATGAAAGCAATTTACCGCCCAGAGGACGAGTGGAAGGCGCTCCGGCGACAATTCCAGTCAGTTTTCCTGATTCTCAAGCGCCTAACTCCGAATCTGACCGCACGCTTGGAGAAGACGACTTGCGTGGAAGACAGGAAATATTTGAAGACCAAGATATGTTGTTGGAGGAGGAGATGGGGCACAGTTTCTCTCAAAATTATCCTCAGGTCCCTGTGGGCCAGGACCGCGCTAGTGAGAATCTTCCTTCTCCCGGTGAGTTGTTATTAACTCTAAACTAGTCTTGTCATATATTGTAAGGTTTCCTTCCATGAAGTACTAACTTTTAAAAATTTTTACAATCATTATAACAGTCGATCACTTGTAAAATGTCAATATTTATGTACATAGTTATGTTATACAGATTGTACTGTCTGAAGTGCGTTGTAAACAAGTTTTAATTATTTTTTAAGGTCATAAGAAAAGTAACAACAATTAAAACGGGAAATATATTTGTAAAAGTTGCGTGACGTCTTTTGTAAAATTTTAGCGATATTTATTTTGTTTTCTTTGCGCATTTGACTGTCATATTGCAGTTGTCACATCACCTTCATGTTCCGAAAAGTTTACATAATGAGAGGCAGAAACACCAATAGCTTAACGGGAATACAAGTCGCAGTTTTTAACGGTCATTCAGTAGCAAGTTCATTGATTTCTTACCCGCTTGTCGGTGTAGCAAATATCCTTGACGAGTGTTCATCCAAAGCATTCAATCGCGAGCATTCCAGCGCTGTTACCATGACATCGTCGCTTAATAAAACGTCCTTCTCTATTGTCGGGGACATAGCTCCAATTCCTGAGCGCTGCGGCACTGCCTTAGAGCGTTCGCGCGAATTCCTTGATGTCGCTCTAACCTCACGCTGCTCAGCGTCAGCTAGCTTGTGCAAGAATTTATAGTGAATCAAAGCGTATTTTTGCCAGGCGCGGTATGTGCCTGGAACATCCTAAAGCGCATGATTCCATGCATTTAGATCTTTTTGGTGTCCTGTTAAATAAACTCGGATTTTTTCCGGTCATAATAATCCCGTCAGAAAATGAATTAAGTTGAATATTTATCAGGAAAAACCTGTCTCTAGATATTTGTTTCATCCTTTGTTCAAGGGCAACTTGCAAACGGTTTTAATTTTTTTTTCATTTATGGTGAGGAGTATAATATTTCGTAGCATTATAATTCTTTTAAAAGATTACGTACTTGAGCCCTTCCTGTAGCACTGCCTTTATACCCATGCTTCTAATTCCAGTCAAAATATTAAAGCAGATTCGGGGAATGATGGAATGATGCTAATGACTTAACATGTTTTTCATATCAAGTTTAATATATCAAATTTTGGGCGAACATTTGTTGCAGGAATCTTAAACTATAGTGCCGCAGGAGCGATTTTAGCATTCTGTTGAAAACTCATGTTTTACTAGTCGTAAGAAAAACTTTCTGATCTTGTTTAAAGGTGTTCTCTAATCAACAGAGCAGTTTTTGTTGTACTAATACTGAAGCGAACAAATTTTAGTTTGAAAAATTTGTGTTATGAAGAAAGTACGAGTGATCATAATGTTAGGCTTTTCCATGCAATGAATTAAAATTTTTCTCAAGAAGATGTACGAACAGAACAGAATTGTGTTCAGGATTTAGGACTGCAAATGCACGCATTGGTTAGAACAAGCAAGCTCTAATTAAGTACTGTGAGGATATGCTGAGATTGGCTGTTTTCACTGGTGCGCTTGAGTATGGACTCTCCAGAGAGGGAAATGAATTGCGATGTTCATGATGTGGTGCTCATTTCACGTTTTGGGTGCAATTTTTTTAATTAGGTAATAAATCTTCGTTTTTCTTTTTCGCTAGAAAGCGGATGTTGTGTTTTCACTCTCGTTGGATGAGTTAAATACTATTCTATTTTGCGTCTATCAACTTCCTTCTTCATAAATGTCAGTATCTTCTTTCAATCTTGCAGTTTCTACACGCAGGGTGGGGGGGACTCCCGGATCCCTTCAGGTTGTATTGAAAAAAATGCGCTACTCCTTCCGTTTTTAAGAGCAGGAGCCTCAAACTAACTTCAAATATAATCTAATCAAATTCATTTATCCTTACCTTTTTAATTGCATCAAGACCACGGAAGAATCCTGCCATTTTCTCAGACAGTCACATTGTATGGTATTAGCAGTTGCTGGTACTGACTAACACTGTATGTTATAAGCAGTTGCCGGTACTGGCTGTCGTACATTGTAGGGTATCAGCAGTTACTGGTACTGGCTGTCGTACATTGTAGGGTATCAGCAGTTGCCGGTACTGTCTGTCGTACATTGTATGGTATTAGCAGTTACCGGTACTGGCTGTCGTACTTTGTAGGGTATTAGCAGTTACCGGAACTGGCTGTCGTACATTGTATGGTATTAGCAGTTACCGGTACTGGCTGTCGTACATTGAATGGTATTAGCAGTTGCCGGTACTGGCTGTCGTACATTGTATGGTATTAGCAGTTACCGGTACTGGCTGTCGTACATTGTATGGTATTAGCAGTTACCGGTACTGGCTGTCGTACATTGTATGGTATTAGCAGTTGCCGGTACCGACTGTCTTACATTGTATGACATTAAGAGTTACTGGTACTGACCGTCTACCGTTCGCTGCACCAGGGTGGCGGGCGCGCGAGTCGTGGTGCGGGCCGTCATCAGGTCGCGGGCTCATGTGGAACTGGACGCGTGCCGGGGAGAAGGCGGTCCAGGCGTGCCCGGGCGGGGCGTCAGGGTGGGCTCGCCGGGACTGCTATACGGGTGCGTGCTCGGGCATCCTGCGTGCCTAAGTGCTCGTTGAAGTGTGTACCAATGTTTTGAAATATTTCTAAGTTTCTTCAATGAAAATTCAAGTTTATGTATGTATTTAAGGTATTGAAAGTTTTGGTTGTTATTCTAACACCAATTTGGCTTTCTTTAATACCTTAATAATTTTTGAAATTTTCGATACCAGTTCAATAATACTTGCAAGTTCTGGTAGTTCTTTCAATTCAATCTCAACTGAATATTTGGCAGCTGTCTTAAAATCAATTTAAGTTTCAACAGCTATTTCAATCCAAAGTAATGTTCTGGTTTTTCAACGCCATTTAAATTTTTGGAAATAACTACAACGCTGTAATTACTTCAACGCTAATTGAATGTTTAGTGGTGATTTGAATAAAAATTGAAATTTTGGTAGCTCGCTGGAGAGAAATTGAGCTTATACGAGTCCTCCATGCGTATTGCAGGCGGCTGGGCCCCCAGGGCGGACCTGGGCGAGTGCAGGAGCGTGTGGCTGAGCACCCTCACATCCAGAGCGCAGGGCAGCGACTCGGTACTCGCCGTCGTGCACGATTTGTCGGCCGTGACGGCGGTACGGTCGCTGTACGGTGGAGACGTGACTGCTGCTGCGCGGTTGCTGACTTCCCTCGCAAAGCGCATGTCGATGAGTTTGTCTCATTTTCCTGACGCGGCGCAGCGGGAGGCTCTTCTCACGGAGCTGCTGTCCACCACCCTGGCGTCGGCGTCTCACCTTATCGGGTCGCAGGAGGACGCGTGGGGCGACTTGCAGCCCAACGAACACAGGGCCGCCGTCACCACGCTTCTGCTCGGACTCGAGCAGGCCGCCTTCCTGCTCGCTGATAACCTCAGGCATCAGAAAGTCGTCGTCGAGTCCTACCCCAATATTTGTGAGTCCATAAACCTTGTCTGTTTTTGCCTTGTTTGGAGATGAAGTGCATGGTCTGTAGTGTATGCTCGAATAGCTGAATGAATTGAAAGCAGTAAGCAAATTATGGGACAATGAGCCTGCCATCAACTATGTGAAGAATCTTGTGATCTTATGTCTGTGTCGTCCGTCATCGGGAGTGAAGGTAAAAAACGTTTCTTTACAGATGAAATTTTCATTATAAGGTTTTGAGCTGTTGTTTGGCCTTTTTCCTTTCTCGCTGCTAAACTAATCCCCATCATTGTTAACGTGTGTCTCCTCTGTTGCTATGTTGCTTTTGTCCTCCATTGCTACGCTGTATACCTTTCCTGTGGCTTCTTCATTATTTTGCTGTTGTCTTTCTTTGTTATTTCATTGGTTTCCTTCTCCGTTATTCAACTTTTTTCGTTCTTCGTTATTACGCGTGTTTCCTTCTTTGTTCGTACTTGTTTCCTTCTTTGTTAGTACTTGTTTCCTTCTTTGTTAGTACTTGTTTCCTTCTTTGTTAGTACTGGTTTCTTTCTTTGTTAGTACTTGTTTCCTTCTTTGTTAGTACTTGTTTCTTTCTTTGTTAGTACTTGTTTCCTTCTTTGTTAGTACTGGTTTCCTTCTTTGTTAGTACTGGTTTCCTTCTTTGTTAGTACTGGTTTCCTTCTTTGTGAGTACTGGTTTCCTTCTTTGTGAGTACTTGTTTCCTTCTTTGTTAGTACTTGTTTCCTTCTTTGTTAGTACTTGTTTACTTCTTTGTTAGTACTTGTTTCCTTCTTTGTTAGTACTTGTTTCCTTCTTCGCTAGTTCGCTTGTTTCCATCTTTATTATTACGCTGGTTTTACTCTTTATTATTACGCTGGTTTTAATCTTTATTATTACGCTGGTTTTAATCTTTATTATTACGCTGGTTTTACTCTTTATTATTACGCTGGTTTTACTCTTTATTATTACGCTGGTTTTACTCTTTATTATTACGCTGGTTTTACTCTTTATTATTACGCTGGTTTTACTCTTTATTATTACGCTGGTTTTACTCTGTATTATTACGCTGGTTTTACTCTGTATTATTACGCTGGTTTTACTCTGTATTATTACGCTGGTTTTACTCTTTATTATTACGCTGGTTTTACTCTTTGTTATTACGCTGGTTTTACTCTTTGTTACGCTGGTTTTACTCTTTATTGTTACGCTGGTTTTACTCTTTATTATTACGCTGGTTTTACTCTTTATTATTACGCTGGTTTTACTCTTTATTATTACGCTGGTTTTACTCTTTATTATTACGCTGGTTTTACTCTTTATTATTACGCTGGTTTTACTCTTTATTATTACGCTGGTTTTACTCTTTATTATTACGCTGGTTTTACTCTTTATTATTACGCTGGTTTTACTCTTTATTATTACGCTGGTTTTACTCTTTATTATTACGCTGGTTTTACTCTTTATTATTACGCTGGTTTTACTCTTCGTTAGTTCGCTGATTTTCTTCTTCACTGTTTCGCCATTTCCCTCATCCACTGCAAGTGATGGTGACTTAATGCATCTGAGTGAGGAGACGCGAGCGCGGGCGGCGCGTATGAATATGCGGAGAGTTACTTTGCAAGGACGGCTTAAATGAAGTGCTCCCAGAAGCCTGACAAACTGCTCCCGCTTGTCTCAAATGACCCGTATTAATTCTACCGACTATATTGCCCGATCGAGTCCTCGGCCTTTGTGCTCAGTTCTGTCTCCCATTTTCTAATAAGATTATAATCAATTTTGCTCCATGGAACCCTCCTAGGACTATTTTCTTTATTCGATTTTGCTTTTCCCTCTAGTCGTGTGGTCATTTCAATGATTTGAGGTGCCTTGCACTTCGCACTATTTGATGTGCGAGTTGTAGATTGTGTGCTGTGTTTGAGTCGTCCAGTGCACGGAGATCAGATAACCTACTGCAATCAAAATCATACGAATCGTACGTCCGTAAAGATAAGAATATGTGTTAAAACTGTAGCTGCTTCACTATTTTGTAAACCTTCCATGGCTTGTTAGAAAGACTTTAGTCTCATCTTATGGGAGATAAGTTCTGAAATACTCTATCTGTTTCTTAATACTTATAGTCTTCTTGATAAATAATTACCCTGCGTAATTTTGCCTGAGTAGGTTCATATTTTCATTGTTCAAGTATTTTTTTGCAATTAAACTTGCAGTTCTTGAAGTGAGGGTTTTTTTTTTCTCTCAGCCTCACTACAACACGAGTCTTGCGGTGAATTTTGCATTCTAATGATTAGCTTTTAATGATTGTATCAGTATGCGTAGCTCTCCGTTCACTCGTCTGTGTAACAGTCCTGTAGCATCTTCTTTGGGCGTCATTTGATTAGACATGTGCAATGTGCATATTTGACACATTCCTGACGGTCTCGACGAATGACGTCCAGATTTAATTCTTCCCCATCTCTCCAGCTCATTTCTGACTGACTTTTCTCATCACGAATGCTGTTACCAGCACACATGGGCTTTGAAACATTACTCATTTACGTATTTTTGACAAGGCTTTCAAAGCTGCGGAGCCTGCGTTGTCCACATGGAGCATTTTACCAGTGCGACGCCTCGTAATTCATTAATGATGGCCTGCTCATCTGACAGTAAATTTGCGTAGGCTGATGAACAATTTGCTCGTTATGAAGCTTGCCTGATTGGAGAGTTGTTGCTGCTGACGGGACACCGCATGTAGCGCGGCAGCGCACCAACGCTGCTCCCTCTCATTATGAAGGCGATTGCATATTAGTCAATGAGTCGACCAACTCTGTGAGCTTTCAATTATTGCGCTGTAATCAAGTTTGCTCTGTCGAGTTTTGCGAATCGATGTTGACTTACGCTGGTCCAAACTTAATAAAGTTCAGTACGTCGGTCTACTGCCCTCTTGCTGCTTCCGAACACATGGGGCTCCGCAATTAATTATCGCTACCTTGGATGGTGTTCTCAGTTTCCTCCTCTGGCATTAAGAGCTTATGGCACGTGCGTTTGTAATTTGATATAGGGTTTTGACCGCCTGTTTTGTCTGGACATAGATTCCCCTAATTTCTATAGACTTCTCTTTGAAATTCCGTTTCGTTTATTACGCCTTCGCCGCTTTATGTTTTATTTACGATAGCTATCTAAATTGAAAGTGTGTCCTGTGTCATAGCTACCAATGAATGATTTTGAGGCGACAAAAAATGAATCGCGCATTTTACCGATAACATCTCGTGCATTTGTGACATTCCCTTCATATTTGTGTTGTGTTTCACAGTGATGCGGCTGCAGGTGCTGGAAACTCGCAACGTCGCCAACCCTGTGACTTTCCCGTCTCTGGACGAGGTGTGGCAAGTTCCCACTCCTCAACCAGGACCGCCATCCTCAGCCTCCCCTTCTGCAACCCCGCTTGAACCCGCAGCATCGTCCATCATTTTGAACCCCTCTTCCTTTCCACGAGAAGGATCACCCGCGACTCCTGGAAGCCGAGCGCGCGGTATACCTGCATACGACTCCATAACTCTACCCCCTGAAGCACTGCTTGAAAACTCTGAAAATCGCCTTATCAAGATGGTTTTCTTCAGCTACCAAGGTCTCGAAAAGCTGCTTCAGCCCACGTTCTCGTACTCGCTGGACCCTGCACTCAAAGTGAGTCTCCCTAATTATTAGTTTATTTTTTTCTATGATTTCTTCACCCGTGATTCTGTCACAGGTCACCTGTGTTTCAGTTGGCCGAGTTAAAATTAAATTTCTTAAATGGTTTCAATCAAACGGCCTGTGACACCATGGAGCGCAGTACCAGTCATTTCTCAAAATCAACTACTAATTTGGGGAGAAATTGAGGACATACTAAACGTGGTGGTGTCAGGATTGTAACTTACGTCTCGTGTTTATATTTATTTATTCCTACTATAGATCTCATAACATGAGGGGTCAAGTATTTCTTTTTCTCACTTAAAGTGCTTTAGAGTTAAATATTAGTGGCCATTTAAGCGACTTCGAAGAGTATAGTCACTCGCCATTGACAGATCTGACGGAATTTATTCATTGTTCACAGTAACTCTATTCACGAAGAAATAACGTATCTGGACCAGTAGTTTTATTAACGAGGGGATTCATTAATCGTTTACAAAATTTTTCTTTTAGAACAAATTACGTAATCTCTACCAGTTGTACGAATTCCTATTTCTGGTTAATTCAGTATTGAAATACGTGCTCCAGTACACCTCTCTTGTATCGCGTTTGAAGCGTAGTTGGTAACGAACATCAAAATTATACTCGACTAATCAAATTCAATGCAAGACTAATTTGTAACACCAACACTCAGGATTATTTGATTGAATGCCAGAGCTTCACTAATTTTTCACTAATGTTTTATTGAACATTATTCCCCATAGGTTACTTTCATATTAAAAGCTCTTACTGAGCTTACGTACTGAAAATAATTCATTGCCATTGCACAAGAAACCGAAAACTCTCGATTGCTTTGTTTTTCTCATATTAGTGACCTAAAACCAGTTGTATTTTTATGTGCTGTGAATTTGAACTTCCTTCCACTATGAAGGAAGTATGATACTTCGACGTTGGAAAAATTAAAGTTATAAGTACTTTTCTCACTTCCTTTCAGCCGGATGTAGATAATCGCAGGTAATATGTTAAGTAAAAACTTGCCCAATGTTTCAGCCACCTGCAAGCTTTTCTACTGCAGAATGAGCCCACTAAATCTATTTAACTTTAACTGTATCGTAACTCCGCCCCTGCAGACGCCCAACAGGACGCGCCTGCTCAACTCGCGTGTGGTTGCCGCCTCGCTCGGGTCAGGCCGCCACATCGAGCTCACCGAGCCCGTGATCATCACCTTCGCCCTCCTCACCACGCAAAATGTGACCAACGCGTCCTGCGTCTTCTGGGACTACACCACTAGGTGAGTACTCAGTAGAACTGCTTATTTCCGACAAGGCTCCTGTATCATCAAAAAGGTTTTTTTTTAATTCACACATACATGTAAGATCGTAAGCGGAATCATCTTTTGGGACGACCCTACTAGGTGAGTACTCGGTGGAACGAATTTCCTACGAGGTCCCTTTCTCGTCAATTTTTTTTAACTCAGATATTAAAAATGTATTATTTAGATATTCAGATATTATTCAATTATTGTTATTCAGATATTCAGATATTATTCTCTTTTTCAGATATATTCAGATATTAATTAAGAGAAACCTATTCTTATGCGTATAATTCATATGCATGGCATTTCTTATTGTGATTCTTCCACTTTTGCGAATGGGTTTCACGAAAAATCTCAATCTTTTATAATTTCATCTTCCCATGACCCAAAACGTATTCGTTGTATACATAATTTTAACGAGACTGTTCGTCTACGCAGCAGCCAGTTTAATAATAGCATAATAGCAATCAATCACGTTAACAAAATAATTCTTTCGATAAGTATGTAGATTAAATCATTGATGAAGTGGTATAATTTTAAGGTCATGAATTTTTTTGTGTACGGTCATTGTTGTCCATAAATTTTTCATGTCATGCGAGTGTCACTCACTCTTTTACAGCGTATCTTTTGCCTCGGTTACTCTCTAATTACGATAAATTATAAGAACACATGATAGCACACCTATTTCTCGATTACAAATGATAACCGATGGTACACATCAATAAATCACAGAGCTGCTGAGAGTGATGCATCGTTGAATTTGGGGATTGGGGATAATTCATTTACATATCTTGATAATTCTATTTTGGTGTCGCCGGTTATATGGGTGAGGATGGGACCGGGTACTCTGACAGATGGCGTTACGAATATTTCGGTCGAAAAGTAGTTTTCTCATCCTTTTTTGGTAATTTTGGATTAAATTAATTTCATTGTGTTTGACGCAAAATCGGTGCCAAACACGCTAATTTTTGTTAAGTGATCACCACAAAAGTATGTGGAGGCATCACCAAATCCCGAGGAGACTAGCTCGCAAGTTTTCATTCTGTGACGGGCGCCTCTTCTCTAAGGGTTAGAGGTCGAACTATCTAGCTCCTTACGGATTGAGAACAAACGCTTTGAAGACGCTCAGTAAGGATCGAACGCGTACCGATGAATTAATGGAAATATCTATAGCCCTCATTGATTAATTTAATCTGCACTGAATCTCTATACCATTAATTATGTAGTAAATAACGAAGAAAACAGAGGCATAGAAGTGTATTCTTCGAAGCGTGGCATCCGGGGCGCGGCTCGTAGAATCTTCGTTGCTTCGTGTTGGTAGGGAGAAGAGGCGTGTGTAGGTGGAGGGTGGGAGTATAGAGGTGTGTGTGTGGACGGCAACCGTTATTAACGCATTATTTACGAAGCTATGATGCTTGCTCTCTCGTAGAGAGAACGCTCGACATGTGGAGGAGTTTCAGTAGATGTGTAGGGCAGATTGCACAGGTGCTTTGATATACGATGAGGATACATCTCCTATGAGTTAGCGCGGATCTTATCAGCATTTAATGGAGAGTTACATAGTCCTGACGCATTCTCGTGTTTGTAGCGTTGACGTTATTTAGGGTGAACGTAGGTAATTGAAAATCTAAATCTCATAAAGCATGAATTCAGCATTTTACTTGTAGTCGATGAATTTTGTACTGTTCTAAGACAGTTTTAGGACTATTGCAACTAAAATTATCTTTAAGCTCTCACTAACGATTCTTGATACCTGTTGCTTTCGAGTGCCTTACGGTGCTTTCAATCCACTATGATACGCGCACTTTCAACTGTGTGGCGACATATACTACATGTACATACTACGCGCCGTTCAAACAGCGTTCACCCGATTTCATTTTACGGACCTACAGACCGTACATTTCACTAACTGCCTCTTCGCGGTTGAACCCTTGCTTTGCCTGGCGTCGCCCCTCAGCGTCACCGGACGTACTCAGGCCGGTATCTACGATACCATCTAGCGCCAAGTGGGTCTGCACTAACTCCACACATGCCGACCTCGAGCCCTGGTTTATAGTACAATTCCACTGCGTTAATGTCGACTTCACCGACACGCATCCCATGTTTATCGCCTTTATTAGGGAGCGCACCCAATGAACGAGCAATATTTGTCCTAATATTATTGAGAGGAGACTTTCCTGCAGCTCATTTAGAATCGGCACTGCCGTTTGTGGAAATTGTTTCGATTCATCCCTGAGATTTGTCAGTCGGAATTAAGTGGCTTTTCTCTGAGTTCTCTGAAGCCGTTTCGGTCATTCCTTGTTTTCTGGCCTAGTGTGCAACCATATCGCGTGCATGCAGAATTAACTTTACCTGTGCCTGTAAAATGTGCAGCTGATATTATTTTTTTCAGTTAGGTTGAGTTGGGTCAATCTATTCTTACTTTCTCCTGGTAATTCCTCCCTATTCCTCGTAAAGTTGATTTATACTGTCATAAAATCCTTCTTTAGGTGAAGCAAATAATCTCATTATTTCCGTTCGAACACAAGCCAATGAATGTTCTCCACGCTTTAATGGACCTCTTAAAGATGTCTCGGATGCATAAACGATGCGCAGTCGTCATCCTGCGGATAAAACATGTTCCTCTTCCAAATTTCATGACCCAACGCTTTAAGCTATGTCGTGGGGTGTTCTACGTAATGCTTTATTTGTATTGTTACTCTTGATTTTATCACAGCTTCTTCTAACTGGTTTCCCTGCCAACGGGATTATAGAAAAAACTGACAACTTCAAAACTGAAAGCTCAGCTTTGCTTACAACTACGTTACATTGCTCAAGGTAGCAAATTTTTACTCATATCGGTTGTTTATCAAAATGTGAGACATTTTATGCGTTGAAGAGGATTTTTTTTACTATCATTGCACGAAGAAATTGGTAATATGGTGGCCACTCCTATGTAGTTTTGTTTGTAAAGCTTCGACATAGTATGAACTTATTATAAAACAGTTTCAAGCGCTCCTTTAATTCTGTGACATCATGCGTATTTCTTTCTATTTTTTACTGTGATTGCGCAATGAAATTCGCGATATGGTGAATATTTCAATGTAGTTTAGTTCGTAAAGCCTCGGCTTCCGTTGAACTTCGAGTGGAACAACTTCAAGCGCTCCTTAAATGAGTACGAACAGCCAAGCATCGCCAGTGCGAGGCCTCGCTGCAACTAGAGAAAATATCAACCCGTCAGACCACAGTCGTCGCCAAGTATAACTTTTTGTTTGAAATGGACTATTGACTGCAACCACTGTCTTCGTTTTACTTACAGAATAATATGATCATATTTGTTTTCTGTTTTGTTAATGGTTTATTACTCAATGTCAGGTCAAAGAAAAACATGCTTCAAAAACATGATTCTCAATTTACCTCTTTCGGACGAATATAATTCTCCCAGGGCCAAACACACTGCACATCTAAAGTTTTTCAGCATCTACGAACCAATTTGAACATGTTTCATTTTACCGAAACATCCTGCTCTGTGCTTTGTTCATTTCCCTGAACTCACACGCACCTGGGAGCAAGTTTACGACAGCATTCGTTTTCAGCTCTCACCTGAATTATACAACTCCTGTATCGCTGAAAGCTACATCGTCTGCGCGGGCCTACTTTTTGGCTCTCTGGCGAATTATATAAAGCATCGGAATCAGCCGAGGTTGCCACCGCCACTTAGGCCCTTTGGGAAATTTCCTGCGTCTCCTTGCCTGATCTATTTGATTGAGAAATGGAGACGATTCCGAGCGCGAAGTTGTGGGATCACATCATTTCTTCGGGACCGTTCTGGGTCCCGTCACTGCTCCGGCGTGCCACCTTGTCTCACTATTCGTTGAATTTCTAAGGCGTGCTTCATAGTGGCGATTTGAAGCGTCTTGCATGTTCATTCGAGTTTGATAAAACGCTCTGAAACACTGCTTGGATAATGTAAGACGTACGCTACATACACACAAGAAAAGAAATCGTTATTGAGAAGGTGCCGCACTGTACTTTTGAATAATTATCCGATGTTCCATTGATGTAGAAGTAAATCTATGATGCTTCTTGAGTTGGAATAAATTTCAACTCCGAGCATGATTTGATTTGTATTTCGAGAAATACCTCCAGAAACCAAAAATACAATATGTACTACCGTTGTTTAGTCGTTGATAATTCTTTAGATAGCAATTTCATTCATAGTTTCCTTAAAAATGGGCGACATATTTTCATGTTTTGAACTATTTTCCTCATGTTCTATCGTGTCATACAGAATTTCTATGAGTTTTTATATCACTCAATTGAAACTGCTTAACCGTTCTTTATTAATTATTTATGTTTGTTCTCTACACCCATTTTCAAATTTGTGTCAGATTAGCAGTGAAAAAAAGTAAGCCAGCTTCAAATATTACCTGACACGTTTGCTTTTGGTGTTAGATTTCTCTCAGGAAAGCTTGGCGTCCAATTTTACAGGCTTTTATTGAATTATTTAAAGCCTTCGTCTTATCACCTAAACTTTCTGGTGTAAGTTAATTCTCAAGGTGTATAGCGCCTCTTTCTCCCAGGCTTCGCTCGATTTCTAACTTGTTTTTAGAAGTATAAAAATCGTCACGTCTTGCCCAGGCCTGCCAAGATTCGTTCATTAGGTGGGAAGCGACTGCAGGGAGGCACGAACTTACCAAATCCCTTCTCCTTCCCCCTCCCCGCCCCATAATTTGAAATTTATGGTCTGAAATCCTGTCTCGAGGGCGGAAACAATTTGATTTCTTCGAAGAATTATTGAACTGC
This sequence comes from Morinoia aosen, assembly GCA_030386875.1. Lineage (NCBI taxonomy): Eukaryota > Metazoa > Arthropoda > Malacostraca > Amphipoda > Talitridae > Morinoia > Morinoia aosen. The sequence continues at coordinate 11,727,965 of CM059562.1, forward strand.
TGAAACTAACGTCCGACACAATCGTCGCTGATTTTCTTTAGCGGTGCGCTGGCGCGCTCAGTAACTTATTTCTGTTTTTCCTTGTACAATAATTTCGGAGCAGCAGCGGACATGTTTTGAATGCCTTTACCTTCTTGTTTATTTTTATTAGATTCTGTGCTTCTCGTAACCTAACCAAATTATCTTAGACTGAAATTTGCCCTCGTTTTTCTGTTCCATGAGTCTAATGATAGGCGAGATTTGTATTCAGTGTATGCAAGTACACTTTTTGAAATCAGGCTTTCTATCAATTGTTTCGAGTCAAATTCCTGTTTCGTTCTCTACCTTGAATTTCTGAGTCTCGCACGCCAGCCAGTAAGTGCAGGCCTCTGTTCTGTCCTATAATTCATTTTGGGTGTAAGCTTTCTCAGCTTTCTTTTTTGCCGAGGCAGCCTCGGCTTTTGGATGGGCAAATTCCGTGGTCATCGCCCATTAGCTTCACATTCCCGCGCACCTCCGCGCATTACCAAAGTGCCGTGCGCTCTGCTCGATTAAACGGTCCGCTGATGTAGTGAGGCGGGTGCCTGCCTGCCGGGTCTGGCTTGGTGGAGCATGCGGCGGATGCCAGGTTGTGGTTGCGGCGGATGCCAGGTTGTGGTTTTTGGTGGTGCTGCTTGTGGGCTCCAGTCGTGTTCATATTGGGGTATGGTATTGGTAATGTACTATGCTATTGGTTGTGGGATATGATATTGGTATTGGGGTATGACATTGGTACTGCAATGAGCTTATGGTATTGGTTGTGGGATATGATATTGGTTTCGGGATATGGTATTGGCAATGTGCTATGGTATTAATTGTGGGATATGAGATTGGTTATGGGGTATGGTATTGGTCATGGCGTATGGTATTGGTTTTGATGGTTCCAGTGGTGCTAGTTGTTTGATTAGAGTTTTGAGTGGTAAAAAGTCATTAGATTGTAATATTTTCAGTCGGATTTTGTCAAAACTGTGTTGATATAAACAAGGACAAAATATTGGCGTAACGGTAGTGCTTGATTAACGCTCCTAAGTGTCTAGTATAAATGACAAGATTATTCGAAATGAAGTTACTCTCTAGTGTACGAGAATAATACTTTTCAAATGGAAATAGATCATTCCTTTTACAATGTGCTGGGTGATTGAGATAAAAAAAAACTCAGAATCAATAATCTTTGGACGCGTGAAATGAGTTTGATGGATTCAATACGTTTTCATCACTTCGATTCTGCGAGCTAAACGCTGTAATAACGCTGCAAAACTGTTTTTCGCGCAGTTTTAATGAACATTATATTTCTTAGCCCATGTTTTGAGAAACGATCAAAATTAATTCGATTGTCTAAAGCTGTTCGTGCTGCTCGCGTGGTAGATACAACGTATCAAAGAAATTTAGTATCCATCGGAAATTGAGTTTAGGTGAAAAGATTGTCTGAAGTATAATGAAATTAGACGTAATTAGACCTCTTGATTAGTATTGTAATTCCAACCTCGGATCACGTGAGAATTCGTTCTGACAAACGTAACTGATATTTCAGGGTAACACAATGCACCAAGTCTGTGCTCGTCAATGAATAAAAAATATTTTTCATTCCCGAAAAACGTTATGACACACATCTAATTCTAAGTTTATTCTCTAATGCATGTTATTTCTGTCATAAGGATTTATTTGTTGGTTTTCAATATATAAGGTATGTTTCTGATAAAGAAAATTCTCTTTCTCTTGTTGCTAGTTATGTGAGAAAAAACATGGTGTTAAAGCGTACCTCTGCAAGAAGGAAATACAGCTAGTGAAAGGGTCGGTATTTTTGTGAAAGTTGATTGCTTGAACCTCGGTCAGCGCAGTTTGTCACGAGACCTGCTCGTTGTACGGCGTGATTGCGCCATCTGGCGATGACGGATGTTCTTTTCAGCGTCATGCACAGTTTTGCTCCTCACTTCGCCTCCGTCACCTGGAGGCGTCGAGCCAGCCTCGTGTTACTCTCGCTCGTCAACAAATTTAGCGGCTGATCCGTAAATTAAATTGTCATGTCACGCGGATTAATTTTTACGTGTAGGTTCAGTGTGTTGAGCTCGTTAACAAATAGCTCAGGGACATGCGAGTGGAATCTACAAAAAAGTCTTGCGTCTAAATCCGCTATCATTTTAATTTTTTTTTTAATTTGATGTCCGTTCGTTCCATAGGGATAATTTTAAACCGCATGTCGTAGTGGACGAGAGCTTGTCATGTTACTGCGTGTAAGAGAAGTAACCTCCTGCCTACTGCGCTTTGCTTCAAATATTACTTAGTGTGTTTTGTGAAAAAAAACGCCATTTTGAGTTGAGAATTTGAGCCGTCTAAAGGTCTTTTCGTGAGCCTCTAAGTAGTCCCATTTTATGCTTCTTTTTCTTCAATTTTTGAGGCATCTTTTTCATGGTGTCTCCATGTTTTTTAAGCTGAGAAATTTCACTCATTGATCAACGTTTTGTGTGAATTTTCAATTTTAGGTTTCAAAATTAGTGTTGAAAGGTTCCCATTTTTCTTTACTTCCACAATACTTTTTCTTTTTCTGATCGTCGCTAATCTCGTTCCTCATTAGTTATAGACCGAAATATTACAGAATCACTTATCGAGTTATCTTCACTGTCCTATATACATAGTATAGCGTAGCACTTTAATTCTCATTGGTGTTTTTTTCATTTCATGCCATTTTCCCCTTCTCTGGTAATATCGTGATCGTTTTCCCAGCTAGTTCCGCAATCTTTTCCCCTGTTAGTATCGTAATCGCTTTTCTCTTGGAATATTTGCGGTCGCATCGGAGAGTTCGTGAGCCGCGCTGTCGAGTCCGTGAAGGATGGACGGCGGCTGCGGCGCTTGCTTGCTTGCCTGGCCGGCCGTGACTCGCGCACGCCGCGCCGGCCCTAGATCTCTGATTGCGGGATCATCCCGAGTGTTTTTGCGCTTTCTATTCTCTCGGGATTTCGTGATGCATTTGATCGTTCAAGTTTTTCAAATGGACGATTTTCAATTAATGGAAATGTTGACGGTGTATTTTGGTTCGTTTGTTACATCTATTGTGGATTGCTTGTGCGTAATTTATGTGTTGAATTATTTTTTCAAAATTTGGCGTGTTTTTGAAAGGCGGGCTAATAACATTTGAACCATTTCACTTTCGATTTGGTAGATCATAGCCTCTTTCTTTCAAAAATTTGATAAATATATCTTTTGTGCTGTACAGATCTCCATAAATTCGAGTTATGGAGAATGTTATGGAATGAGCTGAAATTTAAACGGCGGAGAACTGCAGCTTTGTGTTTAATGCGGTATTGAAATGTACGAATCGAAGTTGTAAATTATATACAATTCCCAAAGAGCAACATACCAACATGCTCACGCGCGCACTGAAGATAATTTTTTTATGTTTATTGTCTAACCAGCGTTTCTTGAGACTTGACGTGCCTTTGGTTCTCCATTATTAGACCGAGTTCCATTATAAGTTCTTAAGTGTCGATTGGTTATTCTTCTATAGGATAACGCAAATAGCTTGCGGTCCAATTCTCCCACTCGCGTGTTTTGGTTCTGCACTTTTTTCCATTTCATTCGTGATCATTTCTTCACTGAGAGGTAACTTGTCTTTTTTTCCCAACGCCTTCACGCGATAATGATAATTACATGAGTGAAAGTGATCTGAAGCTAAATTAGGAATGGAATCTTAACTTTAAACCTCAAATGTAGGAAGATCAGAAAAATATTGAGTAAAAGTTGTGGGAAAGTTGAACAAACATTTCAATCTTTTCCATCCTAAGCGCTGCGTCAATTTTGCGTGTCATTCGATAACTATATGAGCTTCGTTTCAAAATTGCATTCCAACCTTGTTCCTTTATGATTTCGTAATTGTATTTGAGTCTTGGTCTTTCTGCACGGAAATTCAAAATAAAGCTTTGTTCTAATTCAGTCTGGAACCCAAAAATGACATTCACATGTGCGATACGCAGCATAATCTGTCAGCCTCCCTGAAACCTTGCCGCATTTTCCTCTGTACTTGTTTATTATCTGAGCTACATGTATGACTCGCGGATAATTGTGATGTGCCTATGAAATCCTTGCGGCAAAGTGGCTCCTGTTGATGGAATGACTGCTCATTTCTGTACTTATCACGGACTATTATTGAAATTTGACTAAAATTTATTGGACCGTAGCAATTCCACTGGTTATGTTTTGTGACTAGCTGTGTTGAACACAATTTTCAAATGAAGAAAAATAACTTTGACTGAAAGTGTGTAATAGTCTTAGGCTCAGGGATTTTCTGGGAGTGTTCAGACCAAAATATAAATGCCAGTTAAATATTCGTCACTCATTCAGTGCCAACCGATTGCTCGTTCATCGAGAGTTGTGCAGGTTTCATGCTTCTAACGAGTTTTCTATTGCACCCCATATTAACGTGCGCCAAAAAATGCCCGTTTCACGCACACGAGTAATTTATCGCATAATGAGACCATAACTCAGGTAGAGTCGATCGTTTCTCGTATCGCATCATCATTCTTCGTAAAATCGTTCTCTGATGACTTCTGGGAGGTGCAGCTCGGGCTCTCTCCCACCCAAGGATCGATGTTGCGGTGCGTGATTAATTTCTCCACAATATCCATCAAAACACTGCCGCGGTGGTACCAGTTTAAATTGTTGCAGCACCGAAGAACCCTGCCCACGGTTTTAACCGGTTATTACTTCAACAAGATGAAAAGTTTCGAGACGTAAAGGCGATTCCTTTTATTCAGAACGTGTTTCTCCCTCTCAGATTTCGCATTCAGGCAAAGGTTGAAATAGGTTGAAATGAGGTATTAGATTATCTGAAAAATTAGTCAAAATAACTAATTCAGTGGTACATAAATGAGCTTTCCAAGTTCAATCAACATGAGTGCATACACATTTTCTATTCGAGTTATAAGCAGAATCCTTCCATTTACAAACTTTCCATGCTACTATATTTGTGATCATTTGTCATACTGCTCTCCCCCGTAAAAATTATGGAGACGTAGCACAAGCCAGAAATGAATGCCCCTGACCGTTTCATCAAAAAGAACTTGCTCAGTGTGTATTCAATAGTGTGCTCAGCGCTCCTGAAGCATGAATGTCTGCAATGGCACATCCGAAAGGAATCGGTGTTCCTACAGAGGTAGAGTTTTACAGCATGGTTGTTTTGTGGTCATGGAAGCCTAAGATTTTCGTTTTCCTCGTAAACTGCCGTCTGAGGATGCAGGCAACATACGGACGTGTCTACAAGTTTCAATTTTTATCTATTATTGCTTTCTCTAATAAGGGTTATCGTGTTATACTATATTTTTCAATATAGGGGTAAAATAGTTCATTTTTCGCATAAAATGATACATTTTTCTTTTTTGATAGTAATGAAGTAAATTCGGTAAATTATGAGTACTTCCGTACTTGGTACTTTGTGAAGCCTTTACCCTCAGGTTATGAAGCAATATGAATACCATCTGTTATTTTTGACCCGTCCATGTAGGCTGTTGGCTAACGGCAATCATTATTATAAGGATAACTACGAACAATGCGGGGTTATTTTTCTACGTTCACAATTTCCATTAAATATCCTCAACCTACTTGAGAGTATTTTCCGAAAACTGACAGGAGGCGAAAACTGACAGGAGGTGTCATTTTATGTGTCATTTTATTCAGGTATACCGAGCAGCAGGGCTGTGCAAGACACGCGATCATTTATATTTTTCACAAAGATTGATGTTCGCAGATTATAAATTAAATTTGAATGTTCCTCAATAATCTCGCACCACAATGGCCTCCTCAGGAGGATACAACTACTGTCCATATGGAAATTTGCGCTCCCAATTTTAAGATTTAACGTCTCGTGGTGAAAGTAATGCAGGATTTCTTGTGTTCAATTAGAATAAGTTTTTCGTTTCGTTGCGGACCTTCTTTGCTTTTTGGTTCGCTGCTTTTCTTTTTCATTTCTATTAAATATTATCTTTTTCAACCTTTATCTAGTTTAATAAGCTTCTTAACTTTCTGTTTAAATCCGCGGGGGGATCTTGCGTGACAACACACATGGTACGTGGATTCTCTATTCTCATAACTCCATACTAAATGAGGCCTTCTTCCTTCCTCTCTTGGACACACCTTTGTTGTGGTTAGGGAAGCTTGAGATAACTTATCTCCTCTTGAGTTGCGTTCATAATGAGGAGCAGTGACTGTTTATTTTTGTCGGATTGTTTTGGAAATTCCAGTTCTCATAAAATATCATTAACCACAAAAGAGCTATTCCAAGTACTGGTAATTGAATTGAATATATGCGACGTATAGTTAGTTAGCTGGATATTTAATTTCATTGTCGCGCATGTGTCTCCTTCAGCTGCTTTGTATGAATAGCCGGTGAGCAACAACATATTATCGGTTTTTCATTCTTCGATTTTACCCTTCTCGTTTCCGCATCCTGGCACAAGATTCGCTGCGTCAGATGTGGCGGACTGCCAAAGCTAAACTGCACTTCAATGTGTAGATTACTTCAATTCAGTGGGAAATGGCGTTCATTAATTTCTGAACATGATGTACGTTATTAGGTATGGAGGTCGGAGTAATAAGGGTGTTAGCAAATAATAACAGTTATTGCCTTGAATTGGATTGAATAGGATCAGAGTTATATGACAAAGTTTCTCAGAGTTATTACGTTAAGTTCTTCCCCAAAGAGACCCGCAAAAACTGGTCGTTATATTGTATTTTTATGTACCGGAGTAGGAAACCTAATATATATAAAGCTTTAATTATTTTGATCAGGTTTTGCCGTGTCACTTAACACTTGAGCGAAGTGCGCTCTCAATATTATATCGTTAATACACCTTCGCATATGGTGGTTAAACTGATAGAATGACGATTCTTCTTTGAAATCAATTTGGTGATATAGCTCGTTTTCAATATAATCACGAAACTGGAGAGACGCATCTTCAAGACGTCCCAATATTTCCCATGAATTATATATTTCGTGATGTCCACACTACTCCACTGAACGTCCCATGCTGGTAGCCTGTTTTCCAACGAGTGCTCTAGCCTCCAAGCCTTGTCTCATGTAAACTTCTTGCGCTCTTGCGTACATCGTCATGAAACGCTCGACACCGTGAGACCATGGTCATCGAGCGTCTCACAATGCTGTGGTATGAGCCTTATGATGCGTCTCATCCCTTCTTGAAGATTTGATCGCTTAAGCTCATCACATACCTCACCGCCCGAGACAGCATCATCAGACGTCTCACAACACCACGAGACGAGTGTCTCACCCTGCCTTACCTGATCACCCTGCCACCTCCAAATGAGCCACATCCTGTCTCTTCACAGCCATCTCCACGATGACTCGATAGCCGAGCTCTTTTTTACCTTCGATTTCATAAATTGATTGTTTTTTCTCAGTCTGCCCTTAATAAACAGAAGACCTGTCACCTGGATACTGAGATAGCACAAATCGTGTCCGAACACTGTGGTCTCCTCCCTCTCGACGAGATTCTATCGTGAGAATATGTTCATTTTATCTATTTTTCAATGTATTATTAACTTTCTGCGATACCGATAATGATGTTTTCTAACGATGTAAGCTTCATTGAAAACTTAGATAATCGAAATAACCTTCGTTTTATGTGCAAGAGTATCGGAAAATTTTGTTGGAGTTTTGAAACATTTTATGACTGTCTTTCACTCGTCATTTGTCCCGGGAACGATGATGTTTAAAATTTCTCGAACGCATGATCTTTTTTGAAGAAAATACTGGCTAGGTATTTTTATATTTTAGTGTGGCTTTAGAGGCACATGTACAGAATTACCGACGTATGGGAATATTTCAAGGGAAAAATGACCAAAATGGGAGTATTGTTTCATAGATCAAAAGAGAGGTTGAAGTCTCGTAGTATTTTTGTTCGTGATAGAGGACTTATATTATAGCTATCGTGTAGCAATATTTTTTCACACGGAAGTTGGGTTCAACTGTTTCATTATTTGGGACTGAGGAGATGTTCTTTAAACCTTAATAAGCTCAAGCTGCAGTTGCTTTTGAGAGAATATCATCATAGGCTCTGACTCTCGTTTATTGTGTTGTAATCATTGCGAGTGTGCACCAATGTTGCAGTCCAATTATATTAATATTATTCTGTGGGAGAAATATACGAAACTATCATGTGCGATCGTCTTACGCTGACAGCAAGAAATTTATCCGCCTTCACTGCCATTTCGAAATAATACATAAATGCTTTCATCTTATTTTTCTAGCATCCTTCCATATTATAGTATGTATACCGGCTAAAAATGTCATTTCCACTCTTTTTTATTCTTTATTCAAGCCATCCATACCATAAAGGGCTTATAACAGTTGACCATATTGAAACTTAATATCATACGATACCTCTTTCAAATGAAATTCACAATTTTATTTTCTAGTCGGATTTGATTTTGTTGTATTGCGGTTGCTCTGGTTTTCTAGGATGGAAATGCGTGCGTATTGATGACTATACTGTGGCGCAAGAGCCTCCCAAATACCCTGTTCATACTTCGCCAAATGTACGGCGGATGCGAGAGCTGCAATTGTGGCTTGCTCGATGTGCGGCGCAGAGACTCGGGCTGTGTAGGGCGGTTAGCTGGCGTCGTTTGTAACTGCCTCTAATTTCCATCGACTCACGCCAATTGTTGGCTTCCTCGACCACATTTTTTCCGCTCTCCTTCGATCAGAAATTATCTCGATTTTTTTGTCCGTTTTACCGGAAATGTCAAGGAAATTACAGGGCGCATCGCGCATCTCCCTGCGTTCCGAAGAGCAAAATAATGAGCCTTTTGATTGATTGATCGATTGATTGATTGGTGCCTGCAAAGACTTTTTAGCTTCGCTGAAAATATTATAATGGAAATTGACATGAAGATTAAATTCCTGTCTTAGACATGATGAAAATGTGTGAATATTACCATTTCTGTATCTTAATTACGTCACTATTCATATAGAAGTCGTCTACGATAAAACTCTCCCAAAATAAATGAAGAAATTAATCTTGCTCATGACTAAGTCTCACGAGTCTTATTCTACATCGAAATACTCTTCTTATAATATTCAGTTTCAAGATAAATGTTTTGTTGAGAATAAAGACTGAAATAATGTAGGGGAGCTACTGTGTTGTAGGATGACCATATTATATTAAACATGCTATTGATAATCACGGCAAGTTAGCAACGCTCTTCTGAAAATGTGACTTCACCCTGTGCGCGTGTCTTCAACATTCAGTGAGGATTAGGTCTTTCGGCTCCTGCCTTCGCTTCATTATAAATAGGTTATAGTAATTAAATGCTGCAGTCAGGACGCTAATTTGTTCATGTCGAGTGGTTTCCTTTTCCTTCCCCTCCATCTACTATGAAATATAAAAGCAAACTCAATGGCTGTTAGAAAGTCTTCTCCGTCAACTTGTAGCCGTTTTGAATAAATTTTATTACGTGCCCAATTCTTGATTCAGCTTGCGCGTTACAGCATTCCGTAGCATTATACAGTGCATAGGTGGTGACATTTCATAGGAATGGCCTCTCATTTTTTCGTAGGTGGCGCATCATCTCCGTGGTATTACTGACGCCTGAGGTGCGATAATGTGCGCCTTGATAACCTTACTTCTTATTGGAGGAGTGCAAACGAGTTCGCATTGGATCACACAACAGGCACACTTTACCTTTGCATTGTATTCACAATGTACTCGTTCACGCACTTGTAAAAAAACATGCTCAACGACCCGTGTGACAAACCACAAGAAGATCTCAACTGTCGGCACTTTGAAAAGTTAGTTGCCCTACCTCTTTGGCCTTTTGGCTTTGGAAGTGATTGATTCTGTAGACGCCGCGTAATTTAATTATTCGTGGAAATATAACAAAATTTTAGCCATTTTTCTGAAAATCGAACATTTCGTGCTCTGTTGTGAAATTTCAGGAGGCGGTGCCTTGCATGAGGCTGTCATGGGCTACGTGCCTGAGCCTTCCCATATTTCTAATGATGCTTCCATCATTGAAACTCCTTTTTTACGGTCAAGGAGGCTTAAACTGTTTCTGTAATGTGTTACCGAAAGTTTATTACTGAATCTAGTGGGTTTCGTTCTGTTTGTTCGTGCAGAATCTATGCACCTTGTGCATAGATTCCGTGTTTCCTTTAACTCCATACTACATGGTGCCTTCATCCTTCCTCTATTTGGACGCCCTTGTAACGGTTAGTGAGGCTTAAACTAACTTACTTAATCAAATCTTTGAACGTTTAGCATGGTGCTGGTCCGTTAAAACATTGTTAACTTCACTTCAAGAAGCGTTTCTTTTTCTAGATAAAAATAGCATATCGACGCAACTTGCACAGTCACAAAATTACATTATGGGCTAACTTTGTATTTATGAATCGGTTCTGTACTTACATTTACACTCATTTTATTATGTCCGTGCAAAGTAATAGGTCATGTTCCAACATTGGCTCTAAAATTGATTTCTCCCAAATTTTGAGAACTTTCACGGTAATGGCATGAAGTAAAGTGAACCAAGTTTTACTTGGGGCAGCAACACTTCTCCCTTTTATGCAAATTTTTATGAACTGCGTACATGCTTCTTCCCAGATCGTGTAACTATCGTGTCTATGGGAATTAGCCCTGCCATGGGAAGAATGTGAGGTCATGAACTGAAGGCTAGGTAGGCTTTGCTTTTGTGACAATAAAGTTGGTTTTTGTTCTGTATCGGAGAATAGGTTTTCGGTATCATGTCCGGGAATAGGTCGTTATTTTGTAACAGAGAATAAGTATTTTGTTTTGCAACGGACCATCCTCCTTCCTCTCTGGGGAACAACTTTGTTTCGGACGAGAGGCTTCAACTAACTTATAACTTAATCTAATCTGCGTATTTAATTTTCTACTTATCAACTTAATTGAAAAGCGCTGCTTATTACTGCATTTATGTGACCAATTGAATTGCACTGTTAGCTTTGTTGTAGAGATCCACTATGAAGTTATTTAAGAGCGGGATACTCGAATTCAAGCTTGAAGCATTAAGGATCTAGTTAAATGAGCAGTAAAACTGCTGAAATTTCTTTCTTTAAGTTCGTTCATTTATCCGATTTTAGGACACCCAGTTGCTCCAATACATGGGGCGTCCGACGCAACAGTATCGAACAATTTCATGGTTACGGCCAAAATATGCGCATAGGTTTCATATCAGATGTAGGCTATTTCTTGAGTGTATCGTTTATTGGCCATTCAGGTGCTATCGATGTCCAGCTCCGCCAGTGGACCAAAACCAAGTATCGTCTAGTGTAGAACGTTGGTATCGTACGCATCCGTGCTTCAAAACTCAAGAAGTAAACCAAGAATTGAAAGCCGGTTGCCCGTTTCTCTTGCACACTCGCTTAATTATTCAATTCAAGTGTATGAAGTCTGGTAATCTCAATGAAAAATGATGTATAATACACCGTTTAGGCTCGTACGGCAAGAAACAAACAGCGCTAATCGAGCTGCGTAATGCATTTTCAGCAGGTAATTTTAACCTTGGGACTTCATTAAAAACTCTTCTGAAAATCTACAGCGATGATAATTCCCGTTTAATGCTCCTCGAGCATCGGCGCAGCAAAATTATTTACGCTGGTTGAGTATAGGACGAACCTGTATTGAAGACAGGGCTTTAAAAACAGCCACCTGGCCTCAAAGCGTTATATAATTATCATCTGCTTATCGCTGATTTCGTTGAGTTGGTAGACTGTCGAATAATTTGTAGCACTGCAGGGTTTCTTTTACGACTGCCTCATGTATATACACAAGTAGATACTTCGTCTGCCATTGCACTATCTATGATCTGATCTGTGACTGAGCAGGTTTATTTTTAGGTGATGGTTGTTCTGGTGCTTCATTTCCACCGAAGTGTTGATATTCATCTCTTTAAAACTGAAAATTGGGACGAGATGTGCAAAAAATTATGCGCACGATCTTCAATCAAGGGGATCTATCAAAAGAAAAAACTAATTTAGTGTGTTATGAACCCCTGGATAAATTTCAGTGTTTTGTTAATTCTGAAATTAAGTTGAGAAGTCATGTTTCCATGACTTCGTATCTGATTTATCAATATTTTTCAGGAGAGTTGATTAAATTTCGTTTTATAAGTATGACGGAGAGTGAGACTGGTGAATTTGCATAACGAAATGAAATGTAAAATAAAACAATAAGATGCGTTCTGAATAAAATATAAAAAAAAAAAGATGATACGAATTCTTTTAACATCTATTATTCTTTTAGTTTAGAATTTCTCGGGCAATGCTTAAGACTTCTGAAGTGTATTAATTATTTTATATTTTTCGTTCGAACCTGTAAATTTTTGTTGCTAGCAGAAAGTTCTTTGGTATTGCAACTTTTTCTTAAATTTGGCCGTGCAGTAATAGTTTTTCTATACATATTTGAGATTTTTTAAATAATAATTTTATTTCAAATTCTGTTTGCCATCTTTGTTTCTTTGTTATGTTGGGATCAGTTTTATTTCTCTTTCAATAATTTTTCATTGTCAGAAACGTCGTCGAGGTTTATCCTAATTATTTTTATTTTCATCCCGTCTACTTCAGCTGTCCTTCACTTCAGCGCTTCCGCACGTGTGATAATTGTTCATGCCCCTTCTTAATACGATATTTTTCTCTCTAAAACGAAACCCTCAGTTCGCAAGTTTTATAAGTGCATCGGTTACAACCTTAACTCGATCATTCCGTCAAAACTCTTTCAGGAAACAGCTTTCACTGATTTTATCGCTGCGGAAACTACTACTCATTCTGCTTCCTATTGTTTATTTTTATTGCGGCTATAATTCCATCGCCTCGCATCCACTTGAGATCTAGAATTTTCCCTCGCTCGCGTTTGAGACTGAGTGCCTCTTCATTTAATTTTCCGGGTCTGAACGGGGCCTCTCTCAATGATGCTCACTAACAAAGGCAAATCAATCTCGACAAGAACCTGTTGTCTTACCCACGTAAAAACTTCCCAACTTCACAGATAGCGCCCCAAGAAATCTTGGGCTTCTCTCCGGGCCAGACAAAAGGAGCATCGTTTTACTCTCCGGATTACTGAGGTTGCCGACTCGACGATCTCTCACTTTGGGGTGGTGGTTCTCCCGACTTTATCTGATATTTGCTCTGTTTTGTTTTTTGTTCTCGCCTTTCTATTATGCTTGAGTTTCTTCTATGGTTTCATTGATGTTAGGGTTGGCTTTGGTGGTATAAGAGAGACGTGTTCAATGTATTGATTGCACTACAAGAGTTTATTCTTGTTTTGAACGTTAAAACAAGTGTGCCCTAATATTATTTTATTAAGATAGTTGGTAGACTCCGCATTGTCTTAATATGTTGAATTTCTGATTATAAATTCGCTTGTATACAAACTCGGTAGAATTTTATGTCTTAAACATGTTTTTGTTCATTTCTCCTTCTGAAAAAGTTAAATTGTTTCTTTAATTGAAGTGCTTGTAGGGTGCTATGCCTAGTGGCAAACATTGTTGAACCCTTACAAAAAAGTAAAATTCAATTTTACTCATTTTCATTACTAGTTTTACTAATTTAAGAATCCCCTCAACTCAGCGGTCGTTAAATTACGCATATGTTTTGAAATGAATAATCTTTTCTTGGAATAATCTACTACTGTATTTATGGTGACTGGCGCTCCCAGGGGTAATTGTGAGATCACGAGCTGAATGTTAGATGCCTTTTGTTGAAATTGAATTTTTTGGTATTTTTAATTTCGCATTATTTTTTGGTTTGCTGTTGTACTTGATTCAGCACCTATTGCTTCTTTTTTCAACTCATGTATTATGTTTCATTAACTTCGTTCGATCTTGCCTTCGTTACTGTTAAAATACTTCGATCAGAGAATTGAGTTAAAATTTAACTTCAGCTGCCCCTTGGGGTTGTTGTTTCAACAACCAACAACCAAATGAGATTTCCAAATGAGATTTAGAGGAGGCTTAGAATCTAGGGCCGAGGGAGAACTTAGATCTATTGGGTCGCAATACCGACCTTGTTCTACGTTTCCTCCTGCCATGAACTGGCCGAGACCATTAAATTGTTGGGGCGGGATTTATTACGGTCCTGAATATCGGGTGTCGCGCATGTTGTCGTGCTGTGCCATGCATCAGGCCGGAGTCCGCTCGTCCCCTGCAATTTGCCCTCAAAGTGCCCCTCGCTTCGGCATTTAATTAAGGTTACCTTCTAAACGTTTCTAACTCCATTTGCTACTTCGACTATTTTTCTTTTTCTTGGTGCTTGTGTCATGAGGAAATTTTCGTCGTTAGGTTATTAGGAGTTATGATTTTTTAGCATAGGGCTATTTTTCTATGCATCTCCATTTGTATGTGCCTTTTGCCTCTACGATTGGACGATATATCTTTATCTACAATTTTTAAGTACGGGCATAATTCTTTTTCATAAACGAATGACTTGGCGGGGGTTATACATTTCAGCTATACAGCATGTACTCTCTTCACCAAGACCTGGCCCCTCAGGGGGATACAACTATTTTATCTATGGGAATTAGCGCTCCCAGGGGAAAAATGTGAGGGCCCGAGCTGAGAGCTAGGTAGGCCTTCTTTTTGTGGAAATAAAATGTTTTTTGTTATGTTAAGGACCACCTTTTTTCGGTTCACTACTGTCCTGTTTTTCAGCACCTCTGACTTTCTTCTTCAACTTTTATCTTATTTCATGAACTTTTTTCCCATCTTACTGTTTCTATGCCCTTTCTGCATAGATTCCTCATTTTCTTATCTCCATACTAAATGGTGCCTTCCTCCTTCCTCTCTTCGATACGCTCTATTTTTGCAGCGGTTAGGGAGGCTTAAACTAACTTATAATCTAATCTAATCACCAAGACCTGGTTGCTCCTTCATTTATTGACTCGTTCACTCGCTTTACTTCTGAAATGTGCACTGAACATTTTAAATGTCTTTGGGTCATCTTCAAAGTGCCGAACTTCTGTAATAATCTTAGCAATATATATATATGTGAAATATTTTGTTCCTTTATCAGTTTTGAGATTCTTTTTATTAGAAATTTATGCTTAATATCTGAAAATTTTTGAACAGGTTTTGCCGTGTTCATATCGATTTGCGAAGACGAAATTCATTCATTTATCTGTATTTTATTTTAATTGGCGTTTGTGCGTGGAGCAAGCTTGCACTCCCTTTAAAACGAAATGGAGGATTTTCGTAAATTTTACTGGAGTAAATCTTATTTTATGATTTCATAGACATGTTTAATAGGGTCACACACCTTTGCACGCGTGGGAAAAAATGTCTTGCTCTCATGGGTTCTGCGCAAAACACATGGTACTGCGTAAAGCAGTTGTAGTGCCGTTCTACCGTTAGCTCTCATTACTTCTTTTTAAACTGGCACGGTAGCGCTGCTGCTGAATTTCCAAATTGCACTCACGCTGATGACCGTCCTTAGTAACTTGATCTGGTCGTTACCACACTCACCTCGCTTGCCTGCCTGCACCATGCAGCATTACGTGCCATGCTAACCTGGTCTTAGCACTTTCAACTACGTAACATTGTCAAGGTGTGTCTTCCTAATCAGCCTAAGACACTAAACGTAATGTAATGAGGCTTAGTTACTTCTGCGTTATCCTTGAATTCGGTAAAGTTTAATTACTATGTTTTTTTCTTTCTTTGTAATTCCTACAGCATTTTGCCTGCAATTTCTTTGAATTTTGTCTCCATTTTACTAGTTCATTCATTTAAATGTATCATGCTTAAAACACCTGCAACTTTTTGAACTCTGGATATCTTCCAATTTTCATACAGAATGATGAAGCACATATCCCGCATATCATTGCGATTCGGCGCATATGGATGCTGAGTTTTCAGTAGGGAAGGAAAGTCAAAGTTGTCGGTATAGCACGGCAAATTCAAGTTGCTCTTTAGTACCCAATTTAGAAGTAGATAGCGACACTTTTAGCAGTGACATAAGTTAATTTTTTTTTCATGATGGTATTTCTTTTTCTGTTCACCTTTGCGCATCCATTGGCTACTATCATTTTATTTGGAGGAACAGGCTATGCTACAATATAACCATTAAAATTGCTAAATCTCTTGTTATCGACACTATACCTCTATGTCTGTTAGACTTATATTGAATTCTTCGAACTGCGAGTTGAAATTGTTTAGGACTTCATCATGTTCACTGGCGACGCTTCCAATTAGTGGCCTAACATCCGTTGAAAAAGAATGAATTAGTGAAAACCTGTCAGCTGAAGAATGAGGAATATATCGATTTAGTTACGTATTTATTGTATATATGACGAGTCTGCAACCTATTCGTAGTATGATAAGTGAAAATTTGCATGTATCTTCTTGCGCATATGTACAAAACGATTTAATAAAACACGTTTCTGAACTTATGTGTAATTATATGAGCGCATGTTATAATGTAGTTGCTTCGAGTAGCTCTATTTCATGCGCGGCAGTTTTTTAGATTTAATCATTACCTATGGCAGTCAATGGATAACTGGAAGTATATTTAGGTCCAATTAAAAATTTCTTTATCACTTTTTTACGGTGTGTTGCACTCTTTGCTGTTGAAGTTCGGCACCAGACTGACGGTACGAAGAAAATCTTCTTTGGGCCGATAATTTAATCCATGAGTCCTATCCGAAGCACATGTTAGCATTGTACGTTAGGCAATCATCGATGTAAATGATGACTGTTTCTTGAGTTTAATAAGCCATTGAGGACCGCATGGGGGCAGCTCAAACAGCTACGACTTTCTCTTGTGTGGAGTGAGCGATCGGACAACTTTTGCGCATCATTAATACGCGTTAGCATCGCTGATGAATCCTGCTCTTCCATGCATGAGCTCTGCGAAAGGGTTGCCCTCTAATGAATTCACTGCCCTGGAAATGCCATTTTGGTCTTCCGCTGGATTGGAATTGAAAACAATTCCAGTTGTGCCTCGAACCTCATGAATATTCCCGCCTCACCCTTCCCTTTTCCCCTCTCGTCTTTCTTTGGGGCTGCTATACAGAGGCTGGCGTCTCTATCAAAGGTCTGTGTTTACTTACACTGTGATGAAAACTAGTGTACTCGCCTCGCCAAGAAACGACGGTGTCATTTCTAAGTTGTGTATAATTCAGTCATATAAACGAGTTTTCAGTGAGCTATTTAAATTGTTTTGTTTTCTGATTTATGCATTTTGTTTTTGTGTCCTATAGGATAACTTTCGAACGAATGCCAATCTATCAATGAATTACGAATTTTCAATGAAAATTCAAAAACAATGTTTATTGTCAAATAGCATTCCCTTTACAGGGTTTGATGAAGAATGAAATGACCAAGCAAATATACAGCCAACAAAGTGCTTATTGTTATACGTTTCCAATGTTCAAGGTATCGCACCAGCCAGTTTTCTATGTTGCTCGCACTGGCGGTGCAAGCTTTCCTCGTTTGATATTTTTTGAGTTTATTCCCAATTATTATTTGCATGCTATTATTTCAGTTCCTTATCTTCCTTATGCGTGTATGTTGCACATATTATATTGTCATATTTTCAAGTACGTATGTTTCTCTCTTATCCTTATGAACTCATTTTCATATGTATTTTGATTCACATATACCCAACGACAAATGTAATGTTTTCATGTGCTCGAGCGTTGCTGTATTGAATTGTGTAGCATATCGCCCTTAATATTTGTATGGTTCTACTCTGAGTAATGAGTAAAATATAAGTTATAATAAGACTAATGAGGAAAACATAAATGCACGTTTTGCATGCTAATAAAGTTGCAGCTTTGAAACACCATTTAGTTTGTCTCACTCGTGAATGAGTTACATTACAAACTGAACGCGTTTTGTCGACTGTTTGATATATTTGGTTGCTCGGAACGACCTCGTTCCCCTCGATTTGTAGGCCTTCCTCCATTCAATTGGTTTCCAAGCGTTGGATTCTATAATGAAATACCAACTATTGTGCTCTGGTATCCAGTGGGGTGCAGTCACATAATTAATGAAAGCCTCTGAATCTTGCGTATGGTTCGCGCGATGCTTGACTCCAATTATTCCAGTATGGGGTTGTGTTTCAGTATGGGGTTGTGCTTCAGTATAGGGTTGTGCTTCAGTATGGGGTTGTGCTTCAGTATAGGGTTGTGTTTCAGTATGGAGTAAAGAGTATACAGAGTGTGTGGCTGAGGCATTAGTTTATGTGTACCATGACTGCATGTATTGTGTGTGCGAAGCATGCGTGTATGGGTGGGTATGAGGGCATTTATCATGTGGTGCAGTATCCGTGGGTATAAAACGTGAGTATATGTACGCGGAGTGCGTGAAGCATGAAGCTTATGTATAAAGTGCGTGTTAAGCATGAGTACATGCAGTGTGTAGTGCGTTAGTGTATGCATAGTGTGTGATGCGTGTGTATATGGGGAGTGTGTGTATATATGTGTGTGAAGCATGAGTTCAAACTTAGAGTAGAGATTCGAATTATTTGTGTTCAAGTAAAATTTTTGATTAATCTTGCTGGCAACAGTGCGGTTATATTGATATACATTGAATTTAGATTTTGTTTATCCACAAAAGTAGATAAAATATTCGATACTAATCATTGCAAATTTTATTAGAACGATATACATATCGAGTTAGATTTTTCATTTCCTTGATTTTCATTGTTTTTTTATGCTTCAACTACAGTGTTCGTAACGCGTTTTTTCCCTGTAGATTTTCTTGATTTTACTCTTAATGAATCATTTATAAATTTTAAATGGTTATTTCCTGTGTGAAATTTTACGTGTTTTTTTCTCCACATCGAAATTTATGGATAACATTGAAATAGATTTACAACATCGAAATTTCACTGCTGTGTACTGGCGCCTCCGGTTCAGGTGGCCTAAGTAGTGTGGTAAAGCAACAAGTCGTGTAGTTCGCGTCGGGACCTTGTCTCAGCCATGTCACCGCGTCTCGCTGCCTCTGCGACATTGTGCCCAATTGCTGCCGTGCTAGCAGTGCTTCGAGCTCGCTGTAAAAATCTGCGTTTCTTCCATTGTAGCACCTAAATTTTATGGATAGTTACTTGAAAAAAATCTACGTTCCTTTCATTGATGCATCTAATTTTTCTAGATGATTATAAAGCGTGGGCGTCAAATGGACTAATTGGGTAGAAATCTTGAAAGGTGCAATCGTAATTTGTATGTGTATGGATTTTTTAAGTTTTGAAAATGCATTTGCCGGTAAACGCGTTTCCAGATAGACATGGAATTTAACGATTATTTTTTGAACTAAAACGAGTTTTCAAATGATGGTCGAGCCAATTTCTGATTAAAAATTAAGAACTTTGTGTAATAATTTGGCTGTGGCGTTTTGCCCAACGCGGAAATATTCACTTTTTCAACGAATGTTCCGTTTGATTCCTTTCAATTTTCTGAAGTTTAGCGCTCGAAAAGTATCATTTCTATTTGCTCGATCGAGACTCAGACTCTGACGGCTACGCCTTCCTTCATTTTTTGAGATTGATATGCACCCTCTGAGAGTGGGAGTTTCGGTGCTCGGGATCATTCTTTTGCAGGTCGCCGGTGCTTGCAGTTGCTCCCATCGTTTCTTGCTCAGTTTTCCTTTTTTTCTATTTTTCAATCGGTTCCTCATCGTGTAAATTTCTAGATTTTGCAACGATTGATATTTTCCCATTTCCATTTGCTTCTACACCTTTTACGATTGTTGTTTCGCGGCTTTACATCTTGACTTACTTCTATTTCTTGTTTTACTGATATTAAGTGGAATATTTGTTTCAAATTGAATTTATTTTACCGCTTCTGTTCCGCGTATTTTCTCTATAAAAATTCCTCGTCTTCAAAATTGATCACTGCTTTTTTGTTAGTCGTGTTACTCTCTTCTTTTCCTGTTTCATAGTTTTTTCACGGGGTTATTTCATGTGTCATCCGGTTTACTGACGATATTCGTTAAGTGGTCTATTTCAAACACATAGGTCCCCTCAGGGGGATACAATTATTGTATCTATGGGAATTAGCACTCCCAGGGGGACAATGTGAGGGCCCGAGCTGAAGGTTAGGTAGGCTTTCTTTTTTGTTAAAATGGAATAGGTTTTTGTTTTGTTACGGACCATCTTTTTTCGGTTCACTGCTGTCCTGTTTTTCATCACCTTCTACTTTCTTCTTCAACTTTGATCTTGTTTCATGAACTCCTTTCTCATCTTACTGTTTCTATGACCTTTCTGCATAGATTCCCCATTCTCTCATCTCCATACTAAATGGTGCCTTCCTCCTTCCTCTCTTCGATACGCTCTTTTTTTGTAGCGGTTAGGGAGGCTTAAACTAACTTATAATCTAATAATCTTCAAACACATAGGTGCATGCCTAAGACGCAAGGCGGAAAACACCATCAAACTTACTTCTGAGCTCTTGTCAACTTCTAATATATGTATCTTTGAAAATTCAAATGCCCACAATCTTCTGGAGCGTTTTACAGCTTCCATGTTGTCTCGTTAATTTAGTCTCCGAAGCTTCTAATATTCATAAGTACCGCTGAACTTGAATGCTAATCTAGGCAACAATGTTCCGTATCATGTTCGATAAAGTTTAACATGAGCTTGTGCACGGCGCTGATGCCTTACTATAACCACAGCGATGTCTCTGCCCGTTTACACTTGGCGGTTGGTATAAACCTCGTGTCTTCGCATCTGATTTATGTTTGATTACCCGTCGCGCCGCAGTGCGTCTTGCTTCCCATTCTAATGCACTTAGACGCTGCACCTGTCCTCTCACTTTCATCGTCTTCGAATTGCCATAACTTTCATTTCATAGCTCTATACTATTATCATTAGGGTTATCGAGTAATCTTTCCATTAAATGAGACATCTTCTTGCTCAAGTAAGAAGTTCTAAGCATTTCACGCTTTATATTTAATATGGAAGTTTGTGGGTCACACATATTAAGAACGAAGTTATGTTTACGCAATAGCTCGTTCTTGCTTCGTCAATTTTCGCGTTTTGAACAGTATTCAACCACCGTCGGCTCCGTTGCTACTAAGATGAGTGGGAATAATTAGATAACAGTGCAGGGTCTTCCTCGTCGTTCAGCGTGCTTCATACTATAGACCGAGGGAGTGAGGACAAACAATGCTTCGAGGTGAAGTGCAAGAAAATATTGTAAGAAGAATTTTCTTCGTTTTACGAAGAAAATTATTATCTTTACCCTCAAACACTGGAAATGGTCGATGTAGATTAACGATTGTCTTTCACTATGCTACTGTTCTACGTCTATGATCTTGCTTCATTAATTCTTTTTATCCATCGTGTCCTGTTCTGGATTGTTCTGTCGGAAACTTAAGTTGCAGCAGCGAGAGCACAACCTCGTATTACTGGAGAGCAATTGACGCATCTCTTAAGACCTTCTTCAAGAAGCTCCTCACATTCGGGCTGTGGAAACTTGAAGCAACAAGCGCTCGCTTCTGTTTTAATTTTTATCTTCTTAACTATCTGCATGTATTTGAGTAACATTTTATGTTATTCCTATTTAATTAATTATTGACTGATATTTTAGTAGAAACTTGCGATTTTCTTGCAATTTGCGTCCGTTCTGAATGAGGCGACTGTGAAGTAGTTCCTCCTCAGTAGGATGAAATTAGTGTATCTATGGGAATTGGCGCTCCCAAGAGAAGAAGCATTTGAGGTCCCCGAGCTGTAAGATAGGTAGGCCTTCTTTTTTTAAATATATGTAACTGTTTTGCTACTGGCGGTCGTCTTTTTCGGTTCACTGCTGTCTATTTTTCAGCACCTATTGCTTTCTTCTTCAACTTTTATCTTGTTCTGTAATCTTCTTTCATAACTTACAGTTTTTCTACCCAAGCGATTTTATGTAGGAACACACCTTGGGCTTAGATTCGAAGTTCCCTCAAATCCATACTAAATAGTGCCTTTGTTCATCCTTTGTTTGAAATTCCTTTGTTGTGGTTAGGGAGGCTTAAGCTAATTCATCTAATCTCACAAACTTTTAACTGATTTTCATTAACAGGATAGTTACCCTCGCAGAATTCATGGCAATTAAAGTATTAACGTCATATCCGTAGTTTACCTTCTAAGATAAAGAAATTTAAATTTTCTTACTTGTGAAAATACCTGCAAAAATACACTGGTAAAGTCTTCTCGGTCAGCTTAACGTAATTCTGTTCTTCACATATTTTATTTAATATCATTTAATACCGTCGTTCTGGAGGGACTGTGAACGTTGGTATACATATGAGCGCGAAAACGTTTTGTCTCCATTCTGGTTTTAATTCTGTGTGAAATATCTGCTGTACAACAACAACAACGTAGTTGTTGGTTGGTCGAACTTCTCCAGTATTATCCTCAGCGGCATCGAGTATAAATTAAAAACATTTTTTGAATTCGACTCTATTACTGTCTCTCACTGTGAACAGGATGCATGGACACTTCGTAATGGCTGAAATCTTTGTTGTTGAATTATGATTTGTTTATACTGAAATATTAATTTGTGTCCACGTGTGAAAAATAACGTAGAAAAAATGTAGGTATGGGAGACTGTGTCCTTTGATCACCTAACAAGTTTTCATGAATGAATTATAGCCGTAAATTGAACATAACACGGCCATTTTTTATGGTAGGAGTACGCTGGTATTTTGGATGAAAGTTTATGCCCGAATTTTACTGGCAAACTAAACGAGTTCGCATGAAAAATTCTGTTTTAAATGGCAAGGTAAGTTATGAAAATATTAACATTAGATAGCTGTACTTGCTACTAGAGGTAGTGAGTGGATCAATAATCAGGAATTTTTTTACGTCTCTACACTGTTTTGAACATTGGTTAAATTTAGAAAAATTAGTTTCTAAAACACATTGCAAAGTGTTCCAATTACCAAGAATGAAAGTTAGAAGACCAAAATTAGGTAGTTTAGGCGAGATCTCATCTTGTCTCACGAGGTCCTTCCTGGCATCTCTTCACCGGCGCCTGATCTGTGAGAGCACTAATCTGATGAGCGGTGCACTCGCTACAAGTCGCCTGCAAATTGAAAACACTCTCATTGCCCTGGTGAGGAGGGATGAGGTGGCTGCCGTGAAAGCTAGGGAAGTCCGAGGAAGAATTAAGGGCTTTAACTAACGATGATAAGCAGGATGAACATCGTTGTGCCGGGAAGCGGGAAGTCGGCTTCAATGAACCACCTCCCAAAAAGTTGATGAAATTTGAAAGTGAGAAGATATTTTCCTACGAATGAAACAGAAAATCTGCAATGGACAAACTTTTGACAAAACAATACTTTCAGAATGCAGTGTTAGTTCAGTACAACGAAGAATAAGTACAGCAATTGAAAATTCCAAACCGCCGGAGTATCGAAAGCAGAATGTACAGCAAAATTTGTAAAAATAATAAGTGGGGCCGGAAACATTGGTATCAATCAAGATCTTCATTTGGCTGACCATTTGTGAGGAGAAAGGATGATTCCAAATGTAACTTCAGAAAACAAGTCGTGTATAAATTGGCGCTCGAGTTTTTCCTACTTATTTCACATATTCATTTCAAAATTTTTGTGAAACTATTTTTCTCGGTGAGATCCAATCACAAGTGCATGAAGCCAAATGAGGTATACATCATTTCTCTGATCACGACTACATTGGTCTCATTCAGCTGATTATTTAAGCAGTATTCAATGTGTAATGTATTGTTGAAATGTAATTTTACGTTTTCCCCCTCCTAGAGATAAAAATATTGTACATATGGGAATTAATATTCCCAGAGGGAAGATGTGATATCTCAAGCTGAATGTTATGTAGACCTTTTTTGTTAGAGTTTGGTGTTTCATTTTATTAAAGACCATACTTTTTCAGTGTACTGCTGTCGTTTTTCAGCAGCTGTTACTTTTTCTTCTACTTTTACCTTGTTCCATAAACTTCTTTCAATCTTGCTGTTACTTTTTCTTCTACTTTTACCTTGTTCCATAAACTTCTTTCAATCTTGCTTCAGTGTGTGGGGGGACAAGCATCCTGCCCACTGGTAGGTTCATCGCTCCCTTAGTTCTATACTAAATCTTGCCTTTCCTCTCTACTTTCTTAAGAACGTCTGTTGCGGATAGGCTTGCGGATAGGCCCTATTATCGAATTTTTCATCAAATTTTGCTTGATCACGAAAATTATCTAAGATATCATGTTTAATATTTAATAAACAACCCTGTAATATATGGACACACAAGAGTATAAAAGATATTAAATATTTAAATTCTCAAGTTTCATGAATAGTTTTAAGATCAGGTCACAATAATTATTAAATAATGGTATTGCCATCTGCAGTAATTATGCATAAGTTTGCCGAAAGTCGTTGTATTTTCCATTATCTGTTAATTAAGAACTTGAATATCTCAAAGTAAACCCATTCATTGTATTGAGAAGATATTTTTTTCATAGAAATTGCACGATTGATTCGCTCGCACTTGATGCGTCCTACACAATACCTACAGAGCGCTGATTGCCATGTATTGTGGGATACGTAGGTTAGATTCCTGCCCGACGTTTCAATTTTTCTAATAAATAATGGGAGATGCATCGATTTTCGTAATCTTCTTTGCCCGTTTGATTTTTAGCCAATGTCATTGTTTCGGGTATGTAGTTGGTGCTAAAAACAGTACAATGAAATTTGAGAATTTGAAAAAAATACTGATGTGTTGAATACCTCGGCGGGTCACTGAGTTCACTGGTATTCTGATATTCTTAAAGATTTTCTAAT
Source organism: Morinoia aosen (assembly GCA_030386875.1). Classification (NCBI taxonomy): domain Eukaryota; kingdom Metazoa; phylum Arthropoda; class Malacostraca; order Amphipoda; family Talitridae; genus Morinoia; species Morinoia aosen. The sequence goes on from CM059562.1 coordinate 11,752,717, forward strand.
GGGTTTCTTAATAGGTTAATATTGAGTAAAATCTTTTTTACAAAGTATCTTCTGCAATAAATTGTTCGTTTGTTTCGAAAACTTTTGTTGCGGTACTCCACCCAGGATTTAATCTTCGGAGAAGTTAGCGCTGCTATACTTTAACAGTTGTTCTACGCAATAAATAAACATCATTTCATGTAACCTACAAATTTTCCTCATAAATTTAGAGCAGTTAAACGTATTATCTGTGTATTCTTGTCGAACCAAATTTTTAATTTTCAGTCGACACCACACAATCAGTTCATATCATTACCGAGGTTATTAGGCCTCCGAATTCCATTTCCCCTTCAGCAGAAAACGGTTATTTAATACCTAAATATTATTATTACGCGGGCATTATTATTTTACAAGACTAATCTTCTTTGTTCGCTGCGGAGAGCATAGAAGACCTGGCTTACGGCTGATTACCTCAGTAACTTTGTTAAGGCATTTTGGCCATCATAATGGATTAGTAGAGAGGCAGCCTCAAGTCTCACGAACTTTTAGCATACTTAAGAAGCTTTTTTGGCGGTGCTGGTGCCGCTGCACATCAAGCATTCATTTATTCATCGAATAACATTGTTTGAAATTCAATATTTAAATTGAGCCCTGCTGCCACGTCGCTTTCTTTCGCTTTCACTTCAATTTAAAAACACGTTTGACACAAGTACTTGACTTCAATCATAATTAAGAAATGGGTTTAAGTTTTTTCAAATTTGCTTTGTCTCGTGTAATTCAATATCAATTTGAACATACATTCATAAAATATTTAAACTTACAATTTGAAGTGAAGAAACACGTCATCGAAATAGTGTTCAAGAAACTTCTTTTATTAATGGTATTTTACGAATGTTTAAAATGGTTTTGTTCTTACACACTTGATATATATTTTATCTTAAATGCTAATCATTTTCTCAGTTCTCTGATTTTGATCACACTGTTCAATAGCACTATGAAGTTCGCTGTCTCTCCATGGGTGTGCGTCTGAGAGAATTGTCGTTCAGCAGATTTTGGAACTCATCTCTGATCGTTGGGGAAATATAGGATACCTGAGCTACGTTCAGAGGGGTATGCTGATAGTGTCTGTTCTCGTCAGTGTGCCTTGAGGAACTAGCGCTTCTCAATGGTAACCTTAGCAAATGACCATGAATTCAGTAATACTTACTGCAAGTTTGAACTTGTAATTCGGAAGGCCCTATTTTTCATTCTTTACCTTCCCTTCCGTGTGGGATGCCGGCGTACCGTGCTACCGACGTTCTGAGCGAGTGTACTCGTGTTATTTATTATTTCACATTTTCGTCCGAACGAGAGTCTTCGGCCTTCATTTGCTAGCATAGGAGGCAGTGACAATCGCGACCCTCAAATTTTGCGCGCCTATGATGCTTCGTTAACTTGAACTTTACCGAGTTTCTCAGTGATTATTTCGTGAATGAATTCAATCGGAAATTTGCGTTGAATTTTCATAAGAATAATATTCATCTGAAATTTATCGAGCCGCTCATCAGAATTTCTGATGAGATGAAATTACCTTTGTGGTTATTAACACATTTGTTTGCATCTCAGAAATAATTTTGCTGTGATGATTCCACTATATAATACCGGTATATAAAAATGAGTGAATGATCCCCTTTTCGAAATTATTAATCACCTGAAGCGTTTGCTTCTGAAATAATGACATTCAAATATCAAAAGTCTATGACGGAAATTAGGTTTCTTTTCTTCCAGTATATTTTGAAACGTAGGTACTCGCATAACGTAATTCATGTCCATTATTATTGCACATTACTTATCGAAGTGTTGATCCTTTTTACTTCTATTCAAATTACGTTTCTCTGTCGAAGTTAAACTCAAGCAACGTGAGGTTAGATATATTATAAATTACGGTGGGCTTGATTTGTCATACTGAAATTTTATTTAAGTGTTGAAATTTCGAGCGTCAGATTGTATAGGTTATATAGTAACTGTTTAGTTGTTAACATCGAATAAGGAAATTGACACTTCTACAAAAATTTTACCTTAGTTTGAGTTGATGTTCTCGGTATTCTTTTATTTTAATGTAAAAATTTTCTAACCGAAGTGGTGACTGCAGAATGGAATTAGAGTACGCACTCTAATTTTAGATTAATGAGAATGTTGCTTATTTGGAATAATTTCGAAACTTGAGCTCTTTCATTATAATTAACGAGATCAAGTATCGGAATTTTTATTGCACGCCTTATCGAGGTTAGTAAACGACCTCGATAACGTTGCGCTGTACAATTTTTGTTCAATATTTTTACAGGTCCCAAAATGTAGTAAATTGCGTTGATCAGTTTTATTTTATAATTTTCATCAAGCTTGTGTTAAAAAGTATACTTTTTCCAGGTGTAACTCGCTTGCTTCATAAATTTAAATAATAGTTGCACTTCGCAGTTTCTGTATTGAAACGCACTCGTTGTAAAAATAAGTCAACGATAGACTCATGGCTTCGGCAGAAATTTCAAGCACTGATTTCAAAGCTCTTATTATTCGAAGGTTAGTATCAGAAGTAAATTCACAGAAATTGAAGCCACATGCCGTGTTGGGTGAACAATTGTCACAATTGTTCAGTGGTCACAATTGAACAATTTAATTGTATCAAATTAAAGCCACTTGCCGTGACTGAAAACGAGGCGACAGCAAATTATCCATTCAATTAACGTTCTTCATGTATTCGAGGCCACAGCGCTGCGAATTGGCTGTGAAAAAATAATTCTTTTCATAACTGCGTGCTAGCACAGTCCTGGGAAAAAAAAAAATAAATGTGGTCAATTTGCAGCGACACCGAGCACGGCTCTACTCTATGCACCTCGGAAACTAGCCTGGAAAGGAACGTCTTTTTGGAGACTGTAGATACTAAAAGCCTTTGGATTGTTTAAGTGTGTTGCTAAAAGTTGGTATTGTTGCGTTTCTTTGTGTAAGTCCCTGTCAATAGGCGTTGGGAATTGTATTGGCTAGAGTTCATCGTGAACGTTTTCTTTTCTGGTCTACAATTTCGACTAGTTCTTACATAAAATAATAGTAATTCACACTGACTCTTTTAATGCCGGAAATATTTTTCCATTTTATTTTTTAGAATAATTTTTTTCCGTGTCCGTTAAAGCTGCCGCAGTAACTTAAATCTTCGGCTGGAAACCCGTAGAGTTTTATATATAGGTTGTAAAATTAAAATTCTTAAACATTGCGATTTGTAAACGCTTGCATGTGTTACGTCACTCCCAAGGATTCTACGCTTTTAAAATTTCATATGTTTCATTCCTATATAAAATATTTTTTTAAGGATCGACATTAAGAAATAGTTAACCCGAATTTCTCCTGTTGTTACAGCCTATGGTCGGAGGAAGGCTGCCGTGTGGTGGGCTCGAACACGACCCACGTCTCGTGCCACTGCGACCACCTGACCAACTTCGCTGTGCTCATGGACTTCCACTCCACGCCGCTGTCTTCTGAGCACACGTTCGCTCTGGCAGTCATCACTTACGTCGGTTGCGTCATTTCTATCGTTTGCCTTCTGCTTACCATCGTGGTTTTCCATGTATTTAAAGGGCTACAGGTACGTGATTGCAGCTACGGCTTCTCATAGTAGAGCTTGATATTTCTCACTCCTAATATGACATACTGTAGTTGAACTGCTCACCAGAGTTGCTATCCGTTTTTGTCTACAAGCCGCTTCATTTGTGTAACTTTTTTAGCTGTTTTAGCTGTGATATCTTTTTAGCTGATGGTTTGTATGCAAATGGGTTATTAAAATATCTTTCCAATGTCAAATTTTTATCATAACGTATTTGATTTAATTATTTAACAGCTGCTGCTTTGCGCCTGTCCAGGCTGCTCGGTAGCTCATTAATTCAACTGTTTACTGAGCAAGTAAAAAAAAATTATTTTGCTCAACAAAGGCTAAGGGCCTTCAGATTACTGAAGTTCAGGTTGAATTTTGAAATAAATTTGCTGCGTTAAATTCAAGGAAGAGTAAGGAACTGTTATGTAAATGTAAAATGGGGGAAAAGCAGTTCCAAGCTTTAAATCTTAGTTACTGTGAGCTCTCTTCTCATAATTAATATTTTCAGCAAGAAATTGTTGTACTGGAGCACGAAAGTACACTTTCTCCTTCTTTATTATAAACAGGCACATATGACCATAGCTTCTGTTGAAGGTTTGCGTTTTTGCGTCATTAGATTACCGTAACTTGAATTATCACATCATGTCTCGCAGCCATTGCTCTGACAGCAATTCGCCTTTTCTCCTGTTTTATAAATGTAAGTTGTGTAGTCACAGTGGCCTTCAGTATTTTCTTGTTATCTAATTTGACCACGTATGACCGACGGTTGCAATAACAAACACCCGTCCACATTTCAGAGTGACCGCACTAGCATTCATAAGAACTTATGTGCGTGTCTGCTGGTGGCGGAGATAATCTTTCTGGGCGGCATCAACCAGACGGGGAATCGCATTGCCTGTGGTGTCATTGCTGGTCTTCTGCACTACTTCTTCCTCGCAGCCTTTGCTTGGATGTTTATGGAAGGTACGTGACGATTTTTTATTATGAAAGTTAGTATACGTGAGTTTCAAGTCTGCGATAGTTTTTACATTTATGTTAATGATTTTTCAATTTATTTCTTGAATTATTCAAATTATTTGAGTGAGCATAAAATCCTTGGTGTTGAAATATTAAGGTATAAACTGAAGGTATTATAAGAGCAGACACTAAACTCCGACACTAAGGGACTGTGACTGCTGTTCTTGCTGCAGAGTGGGTACTGTCCTTAAAAATATCCCGGGGTATCTTGTCGCGATTTCGCGTTATGCTAGATCTAGCATTTGTTGACAAAATAGAAGCTGTTGGTTTAGGGATAATTAAAACCCCACTAATAATTTTAATTTTACACGTGCAGGATTACAACTTTACCTTCTACTGGTAGAGGTATTCGAAGCAGAGCGGTCGCGATTGAAGTGGTACTGCCTAGCGTCGTACGGAGCTCCAGCTATTGTGGTAGTGGTGTCCCTGGGTATTGACCCTCTGAGTTACGGCACTCCTCAAGTTTGCTGGCTCAGAACCGACAACAACTTCATCTTTGCATTCATCGGACCTGTCGCTGCCATTTTACTGGTACGTGCATGATTTGCACAAGCAAAAAGTTTCCATTGCAATATTTTCAACTTCTAAACCAGAGGCATTATATTATGCTTGGCACCTCGGGTTTTAAAATGCATGAGAGATCATCAACATGAAGTTAAAATGTGCTTTTACTAAAAATTTAAAAAATATTGTGTTTTGGGGAGAAGGAAGAGAAAGGAAGGCTGCAAGCCTAATACTGGTTGCATTATTTTATTCTCTAAATGGTAATCGGCTGTAGTAATTGATGTTGACACTAATGCAAGGATTTCTTTGCTGCTAGACTTGTTTCATAGATCATATATTCTTGGTAGTATATCATGGTGAATAATGAAAAGGCGAATATATAGATCTCTTTTAACTATCATATAACCCACGCACAATTATAAATCTTGTTAAAAAAAAGTCAATTCTTCAAAACAGGATCCATCAAAAATACTGTCACACGAAAAAAAATCATACCTTTCCTTTCCAACGGATTCACAAATCGTAACAACTTCTATACCCCCACAAAGCGCGTAAAATTCTGAACAGGATGCGATGAACAATTTTCTGAATAGCCGCTCCCAGTTTTAATGGTCAAGTCGCTTCCGGAAGTTTTCCAAGAAACACGCGACCGTTTCCTAGGTGATTTCACCCTAGGCTTTCTCGGGAGCTCGCTTCAACGATTCGATTGACTTGTGCTGGACGTCACAAGCCCTTCCCTGCAAAACCCCTCGAACAGAGAAGTACATAGGGTCCCTGCTGGTGGTAGGTGACCTTGCCGTGACGATAGTCGACGTTGCCGTGACGATAGTCGTCGACCATTTTTTCTGAAAAAATGAAAGAAATTTTTTCAAGGAACATGGTAATCCCATTGCAGAAAAGTACCGACAGCACGATTAAAACAAATATAAGTAAGCGTATAATAGCGGCAACGCTTCGAAATCAAACGCGTGTGTGACGGTAATTTAGGTGGTCCTTGTAAATAGAAGTACTTTAATCCCAATTTAAAAAAAGGAAAATCAAATAATTCCTCCAGTTGTACAAGTATGAGCCCCTTAAGGTTTAGCATTTATAGCATTTATATGTTCTTCATATATCGCTAATTTAAAAAGTTCCTCGCAGCCTCGAATATCAGTGGAAGTCTTGAAACGAGCTGATCGGAAAAGTACGTAATAGAATTGATTTATCAGCTTGCCATAAAATGAATAGCGTCTCACAAAATTTAAGTTAAAGTTCAGAGTAATTTTCCATGCTTATTTTCATTTGTTGTGAGCATTATACTGAAAGTCCATTCATTTTCTTCCGCACTATAAAAGAAAGCAAAACTAACATAAAGGGAAGTTAGTATTTTTTTTCTATCTCGCACATGTGTTGAAACTGTTGAGTTTTAAATCAAGTGAAATTAAAAATTTTGGGGTTTTTAACTTTGGTTTAAAAAATGTATATTGATGAAAATAAGATGAACTAGCTATTCGTTTTTCTGGAAAAACATTGTAACTCCTCTCGAACGTAATGTCTTGAAATTTTTCATCAACTTGTCGACAGCGTATGTGATGAAGCTAAGTTACAAAAGTCGCTTTGCCAAATCCTCGTCTATTATGTGGAAGCCGTGTGTGCAATGTGTGCTAAGAAAAATTTCCCCTTAAAAAAATCATCATTTGTTTGCCCGCTCCAATATTGTTTTATTTCAGGTCATTATAATGCAATGCAATATATTTTTCCTGGTGGATCGATGAACGTTTATCCATTATTGCAGAAATATATTAAATTTTTGTTTTTAACCAGTTCAATTTTTATCAATTGATAATTTTTGAGCCGAGAAAATTTACGAGAATCGTACTGCTTGTGGGAAATTATTTATTTACTCTTTAGAATGTACATAAATATTCTGTAGTTTTTTAGTAAAATATTGTCGAAAAAAGGTCAATATCTCAAATAATTTCGTTTAACAGAGCCAAGCAACGCTTATCGCTATTTTCGTGATTGGAAGTTCAGTTCAAAACAAAATAAAACATTTTTTCATCAAAACCTGAAATGTTTACCGATTCGTTGATTAGACATCCCTAGTCCCAAAACATGCACTCACTCCTGTGATAGTTCCTTCTCCGTTTTCATTTCTATGTATTTATGAAAATTTTACTTTGATCACCCAGGTATTCATAATGGGAACTTGCTTTGTTTTGCTGACTGGCCTCGACAATGGGTCAGTAAAAAGCTTTACGTATTTCCTTTCACTGTCGCTTTCATTTTCTCGGTTCTATTCCGTAAAATTCGTTTAATGAATGGCTGGAAATCAGTACTAGTCGCATGGAGGCATTTTCTTTTGTTTGGTCACTGTTCCATGTATGCTGTCGCAATTTCTCATTACACAAATGGAACAATTGTCTCGAATTTTAAGGAGAATTATATTCTAAGTGAAGTACAATTCATTGCCTCTTGTCAGTAACGGACCAAAAATGAGCTTTTGCGTTGCAGTATTTGTAAGATCACTTAACTAAATTGGGGTGATTAAGAATAGTGTGAAATTTAATATTCTGCATTATAAATCTCTGATTATTCACTAATACCTGATCAAAAAAAATGCTATATTCGATTTTAGTATTTCATTACGTTGGGAATGCCATGGCTAGAAAAAACTCCATAACTTTTTTCATTTTCATATAATTTAGATACACCTGAAGCCGATCAGGCCACCTTTGTGATTTTTTCTAAATCAATTCAGAATCTAAAACCAACTCGATTTCAGTCTCTTTAACTAAAGCATTCGCCATTAAGCTCAGTTGGTATTTGTGACGATTAATAGCATTTCTTCAATTGTTGTCTACGTTTTCGTAGTAGCACAGGTTTGAATTGATCAGTTGACGCTAGAAATGTTCTTTCGATGAGTATTTCCATTCCTTCTTGAGCAGGTTTGATGATAGACGGGTATCAGCGGTTAACGTTAGGGTAAATGATCTAGTTCGCATGATCCGTTTGAAGCGAACCATAATTTGTTAGTAAATTTTCAAAAAGCAACGAGTCAGCACGAGCAAAATGTAAATGCAAATTCCGTGTATTATACTTCGAAACCTCTTGAACATTTCTAATTTTAATTGCTTGCGCTTGCATACTTACATAGGCGAAAAAAAATTCTAAATATTTCTTAGAAATTATTATCACAAAAACAGCTTACTTGGTTTGTCTTGTCTTATAGATTAGAAACGATTCGTTAAAAAAAACTACCACTCACTACTTTATTTACTACTTTCATTAAATAGGTTTCACTCCTATACATGTTGAGTATACCTTCACAAAACTCATGGAGAGAATATTTGTGTGGCCCTAAGGTATGACGAACATTGGGGGCACCTTAAGATAAATTATAAGCCGAAAGAAAAAGTATCACCATTAGGTGTAGCATTGCCAAACATGTATAGGGTTTAAAAAACCTTTTAGAGCAAAATTTTTTTTTAAAATGTGACTGCTCAGTCGTCCTGATTCACCGGTTTCACTTTGAATTGCAGTATTTTCTCGAACAGAAATCTTTTCTTTTCAGGCAAATGCGGTGTTCTTGGTTTTGTCTTTAGTGGTACTTTGCCGCCATACTTCAACCTCCGCATCTCTGAAGAACAAAGAGCACACTAAATTGGCGTCCGTCAGGTACGTGAACTTCTAACACCTATGATCTTTGTTATGAACCGAAAATATTAAACGATATTTCGAAGAGGATGTTCATGAGGCCAATTTGTTAAAATGTAATTATTGGGGTGTTTCACGTTAGGGTCACAGATAGAAAAGAAACTGGATGTTGCATGTAAACATTAAAATGAAAAATGAAGCTATTGATTTAATCGAATCTTGAATATACGTCAACTCCAAAAATTTCGGGAACTTTTTCAAGCAGCTATTCCTCATCCTCATTTCTTACCGAGAACGCCAATGAAGAAGAAAAATATGATTTTGTCAATTCTGAGCAGGCATGATGTCACTTTTTTTACACCGATAAAATTGTATTGCCTGCCATTTTGGCAAAATATCTTACCGTTAGGACGACAATGATTTGAATAGAGTCGGTTCCTTCACGGTATATAAAATGTATGACAAGTTATCAAAGTTAGTTTAATTGCTGAATTTCCACAAAAAATCCCTGGTCGATTTTTCTTTTAGGACTATCAATACATATTTCGTTAGTTATGTGGAGTAATGAAGTTTCTCTCATTTCATAGCCAACGGCCATACCACATTGAATGCACCGCTTCTTCGTCCGTCTCATTTCATGTATATGGAATAAATTTTTTCCTGTAGCATATTCAAGCATAAGTTTCATCTCTAACAGGACTTGGTTACGAGGAGCTTTCGTCCTTGTGTTCCTGCTGGGTCTCACGTGGACGTTCGGTCTGCTGTACCTCAACCAACAGACAGTTGTTATGGCCTACATCTTCACGGTCCTCAACGCGCTACAGGGTCTTTTCATTTTCATTTTTCATTGCATCCAAAATGACAAGGTACGATTCAGTTGTTTTTTTCGTGGCAATAGCACTAAGTGAAGGGATGCCTGAAATTCTATTCCTAACTCAGTAGTGCCTTGATTCAACTAAGCAATGGGCGTGGAATGCGTTAATTTTTACCCACAAATTTTTCAGCGGAGCGTGAATGCGGATGAGAATCTGAATATTCTGTTTGGTTGGAGATCACTCTAATGCAAAAAATTAAATCCGATTGCCGCTTTTTTTGTCACTATTTTATTCTCACGTTTTCTGCAAAAACTAAACGATTCTATTGTTTTATTTTCATGAAAATGCTTGAAACATGTGACGTTCCATAAGTCATATTTTTTCTTTTCCTAATAGTCTCGTGATTTTCCTCATTCAGTGTTGTTTTAAAAAAAATTCAATTTACTGTCTATTAAGTGAATTCATGTCCATGAAATGTTAATGAACACAAGCGTTCACACACGCAGATCTCGCTCACCCTACCAGTACTGTTCTGATGTGTAGCTCTCAATCTCATCAAATTCTCTAATTATGCTTCTGTTCGAGAGCTGTGCATTCTTCTAAATTTCACAGCTGTGTATAAAGCATTTCCTTTATAAATCTATTTTAAAATTTTTGGTAACATAGTTATCCCCGATCGAGATCTATTTCGAGCTTTTCTAGCGTTGCTCATTATACTGAACGTCTGAAAATTGACGTGATCACTAACCTTTTTGCATCGCTCTCTGTTGAAATTTTCTTAAAGGTTTGAGCAGCCACACATTTTTAGGCTGATTAAAGTGCGCATGTTTAGTTATGGGTTATTTGGAGCTCGTCTTCTGAAATGCACTAATGGGGCGGTGTAATTTTATATCACTAATAATAATTAAAGCGAGAATGGATTTATTTTATACTACGTTATCTAACGGTAATTAATGGCACCTCGCAAAAAGGTTTGTATTTCCTCGTTAGATCCAACATAAAGCTAAAGCTAAAAATAGTTTAATGAATATTTCTTTTCAATATTTTGTTTTTTGATGAGCCTCGCAACGAAACTTTATCCTCCACTAGACCAAACAGGAATTTGCGTTTGATGCAAGTCATTACGTTAAATTTTTGAGTTTGATGAGATATTCTCTACTATCGTTATAAAAGGCAATTATTTTCCATTGATCCAAGTTAAATGTATATCTAACAGCTCAAGAATGAATAAGTTACTGTGCAGAAATCCTCGACTGTTCGATTCATTTAGTATTAACGGCCTTATCCTTCAAATTTTGAGTAAAAATGTATTTTAAAACACGAAATGCCCATGTAAATGTTTGGCGAAATTTGGATTCCGATTCGTGGAATGATTTGCCCACTTTAAAAATTGCAACGTAACCCTATTGTCAGAAATAATTTTTTTATTGATAAGCTATCTCGAGATGTTTCAAAGTTCTTGAAAAGAAATTTGGAAACGTTTGTATGAAATAGTTGTGCTCAGTGAAATTAAACAATTATTTTTTTTAAAAAAGGACGGTTAAACTTGATTTCAATCATCATTACTTTACGTAAACCAAACTATTTTTAATTTATTTAATAATGAAGGCATCTACGGATGCTTTATTTCCAATCAAGCCTGATACACATCACCTTGTACATTGGATTTTCAAATGCCTTATAACTAACGCCAGGACGCCATGACGCTTTCCCCCGGTCAAGACCGGTTTAGAGCACGATTACCATAAACAAGTTACACTGGTACGAAAATTGGTGTTCTCAACTGATATGATTGAAATTATTCGATGTTTCCGAATAGCTTCTCTACGATTCTTTACCGTCACAACTGAAACCGATTTTATTTTAGTCACGCACTTTTATGAATTGATCTTCTACAAGTTGACAAGTTCTCATCTTCGTAAATGTCCACTCGAGGTCCTAGGGTAACTGGAATGTTGAACATTGTATCGTTAAAATAAAAATGTTGCTGCGTAAACTTGTCTTACTCTGATTACATAAAAATAGGACAGTATTAAATGCATTACTCACTTAAATATTTGCGTGTCCCAAATGTTAACGACCAGTTTCATACGATTCAATGTATAAATCAGTTTTCACGGTGATAATATTGTACCCGGGGCTCTACGTGGAACTTGTATCCAGAGAACAAGACTTTGCATTGCATATCATTCGCTACTTTCTTCCTCAATTTGAACTGAAGAATTCTGCTGTTCAAGAACAAAGCTGAATAATCTCGTGGTTTAACTAGACCTACATCCATTTGCTGTCATGAGTAGACTAGAGAATTATGTGTCCTGTTGAAATTGATTATTAGAGGGCATTACACATCGCGGTCGTCTGTAATTTTCAAGTCTTAAACGTGAATACTCGGTAGTTAACAAATTATATGACGTGTGTGACTGCAATCCTCGTTACTAGATGACAATGGTGGAGAAAATTGTCATTATATGTTGAGTGAGGGAGTAAGCAATCTATCGCGCGCTGACCTCTCCAAAAATATGTCAGCCTAACCACCAATTAATATCCTTTAGGTGGTTTTCATGGTTGATAAATTTTAAAAACCTAGATAGCGATCTGAAATCGAGATAGTCTCGTACGTGATTTTTCTAGTTTACTGGAAATTGTTTTCATTTTAGAAATCGTTCTTTATTGAAGGATTTTTTAGCAACTCCTTGACGCTTTTATCACATCAATTGTTATTTTCAAATACCCAACTCCTCTTGCTATACCTAATTCTTTAAATGTATGATCTAAATTAAATACAGTAATCATCATAAGCGATAACTGGAATATTAGGTTAAACGAATAGGAATGAATAGACCAAACTATGTAATAAAACCTGTGTAGTTAGGGGAAATCATGCATGCAACCACAACATAGCTGATTGTCTCGTTAGGTGAAGAAGGAGATGCGGGGAGCGTGTCGCCGGCACGCGTGGCTGCGCGCGTGTCTGTGCGACTACTCGCATGGTCTCAACACGCCCTCGTCCAGCGTCGTCAGCAAACCTGACACTCGCGCCAACAGCCTCCGTCGTCACCCCTCATTGTCTCCCTCTGCAGTGCTAGCTTCCGCTACCCACCCAGCCACCTCCGTGGGTAACACTAGCTACCACCACCATCAAAATAGTGCCTCCAGTGTCAATGGGCTTGACAGTCAACTAGAACAAAAGCAGCAGCCACAACAACAGCAACATCACTTTCTCCACCATTCGAATGTCACAAATGCCACTCTAGCCACTGATACACTCGTAACTTCCGCAAACTCTTCACCACTTCATCACGCACACGTTGCCAATGTAGTCAGTACTCATCACCAACTTGCTAACAATTTAGATCATCACCATCATCATCACCACCACCACCATCCCTTCCCGAAGCTCTCTCATGGCTCCAATTCTTCTTATTCTGAACAAGTTCTGATCGAACGCCCGAACAATTTCAGTGTCCCAACGTCGCCTTCTCTATCTTCCTCTCAAGCGTCGTCTTCAGCTAGTGAATTAAACACCTCGTTCGGCGGACCCCACCAAGACCCTAACCATGCGGCGAGTTACCAGAATTTTTGGGCATTCCGAGCTCAGCAGCTGAACGCGGCTCAAATATATGCTAGTCCCCCGGGTACTCCCATGTCTCAACTTTACGACACCGCGGGCCCGTGCATTGGCTCGCCCAACTGTGACGTTGACACTTCAAATTTAAGCATGGACCCTCGCTTCAATATTTATCAGACATGTGGCACACCTGAGTCACCTCATTTGTACATCCAGCCACAATCGTGCTCAAGGCCTTCAGCGCATCCTCAGCTCTCCATGCACGAATCTCAAAGCCCGCATAATGTGGCGACCGTTAAAGTATCGGCTCTTAATTCTAATGGAGTTCCGCGATCGATGACGTCTTCAGTTGTACGTAATAATTACCTCAATTTAACACCCGCTAGTACCTCTCATTCTGTGCCAACTTCGCCTGAAGATGAAGAAAAACATTCTAAGCGAGTCAATTTGCACCCGCTAGTACAGCCTGTGCCTCATTCCCGTAATTTGAAGACCATTTCGCACTCCAATACTAGTAGAAATATTCAAAACAACCACCCAAAAGACTTGAGCAGCCCCAAGCTCTTATATATAAATCATGGCTCAAGCCCAGCGTCTAAGTTTATCCCTCCTAATCATGACGAGACAGAGGTTTTAATGTGTTAGACGAAAAGAATTTAGGTACTCGAGATTATCGTTCATACTTCACAAAGTTTCAAAACATCTCATATATATAAAATATACTATTCCCCCATTATTTCCTACCTGGAGAGTCAAAATCTACCTTCGCAGAGTGCTCACCGAGTTTCCAGATCTCGAAAAACCCGGTAATTCCCTTTTACTTGAAGTGTTTCATTTGCGATTGGGAAAGCTTTCTGGGAGCACAATTTGGTTCTGAAGCTTCACAAGAATTGAATAATTTTCGTACCCTCAAGAAATAAACCCTGCATGCGTCTCATTCCAACAAACAGTCATTTTTTATTTCCGATAGCATGGATATAATACCCTACCTGGGGTGCATGACGGTCTAAACTTACAAGGGAAACTTCACGCTTTATTTATGAATTTAGCGCATGGAAAGCTACTGTTTGAACAAAGCTTTGTATAGGCTTTGCTTCCTAAACTCTAAACATGAACTTTTTTTTCACCTATACTTTAAATTCTCTTCTAATTCTCATGACCTGGTATTGTGTTTCCTACCTATTGTTGCTTCGGGACGGATCACACGGACATTAATGAAACTATGTAATAAAATACTCAACACCTGCACATCACGTGAATCTCATGAGATTCTTACTCAGAGCTGCGTTGCACCGTTCAGTTTTTTTCCGTTGCACTTTTCACAACTTTCATTAACATAAGTCATAAATGATACACGTTCTATCTTATTGTAAAATGTATCGAATTTATTATGAAATCGATTTTTGTTAAATATGTTCCTGTGCGAGCAATTTGTTTCTTTCACTAATCTTTTTAACTCTTTTCACGTATTGCTCATCAAAACCGCGCTACTCTGTTGATTCTAATGATTCCAGAACACTAAAATCTGAGTCTTTATATACATTAAGAAGAGTGTTTTTGTCTGCAGGACCTCTTGCTACCACTGCAAATTTAGCAGCGCCTGTTTATATTTGTTTTCGGTGTAGTTAATGTTATATTGTTTTCTCTTCCTTTCTATTTTCCTTCTAGGAGAAGCCGATAGAGCTATCTCCGGCAGGAGTTATTTTTTATCCTTACTGTTTTCTGATGGCTTGGCTTTTTCTCATTGATTTGCTGTAATGGCCAGTTAAATTACCATGTGGCGATTACTTTAATTCTGCAGTCGCGGTGGATAAATTATTTTTATAATAACAAAACTTTTGTGCTTATTGACAGCTTTAGATCAGATGCCGTTTAAACAATACTATTGCAATTTTTCAATTAATATTGACAACCAAAACTATTTACAACACAAAGCCTAATTTTATTAGAGTTCATGTAGTTACATTTACATGACCAGTTTGTTTCAATCATCGTTGCGTTGTTAGACAAAGACTACTAACAGTCGCACTACTCTTATGCAACAGAAGAATTTCGATAGCTGTTCCTCATTTCAGTTGCATAATAAAGCATACACAATGGTCAAATGCTAAACGAACTAGCTTGTCAACGTATTACGTATATTTTCGCTGTAACTTTTACTTGATATTCGTTGAGAATTGTAGGTCATTCGTTGATTAATTTAATTAAGCTTCAACAAACGCACTTTAAAACCATCCTCGCAAGAACATGCCTCCGGCTTAGTTCGTTTACCCGTTGAATCAGAGCTTTTTATTAGTTTCCATTTTTAGATGCTCAAGAGTTTACCTTTAGTATCTGTAGTGTTTCGTGAACATAGCGTTATGTTTATTTCGAACAAGGACTCTCTTTGCTCTCCTCAACGCTTTGGCTTATTGTTCTACTTTTCGAAAAATATTTCTGATATTTTTAAGTACAGGTAATGAATAGTATTTTAAATCATCATATTTTTGTATTTGAAAAGATATTAATAACGTTTGTTCTTTAGATAAGTTTAATTTTACAGAAAAACTGATTCGCCAATAACTGTACAACTATATTTGTTATCTTCTTCACTCTTTGCCGTTACTACGAGGTTTTTACAGTTTGCTTCAAAAACAAATCATAATCTGGTTACATGTACATTTGTTGCTCCATCACTGAAATCGAAGCATGCTCTGAGAGATAACAAATTTATTTCTTCCGGATAGCTGAAATAATTACTTTCCTTTTTGCCCTCAACATTATTCTCATGTATAATTTTCTTCGACTCCTCAGAAATATTCCTTCAAGTCGTGCGGACGGGATTCTGGCCATGGCGGAAGCGAACAGGACGAATCTTCGCACTCGGGTACTGCCAGTAAACTGACTTCTCTTCGCTTGAACAACAATGTAGCTCCCCATCAACCAGCAGACCGGCTCGTCAATTCTTTCACTCAACCTCACTCGGAACTTCCTAGTCCTGACGCTCTTTTGCCTGACTACCGCTTAGCAGGCGATGGTTTAAGATTGCCCCAACACCCTAGAATTAGGAATCAGAGTCCTTACAACCACACATATACGGAGATCTCTGAAGGCAGCAAGAGTATCAGCAGCCGGTTACCCGCTGATCCTGTCTACGAGGAAATCGAGAGAGAAGGACGACTAGCCGCCGAACTTCAAGTCAGTGACATGAGCGATGAAGATGGCCGAAGGCTGTCATCTGATGTCTCCAGGCAGTCCTCCCGATCTTATGGTGACCACAGACCTCTTCTACCTTATACACTTCCAGACCACCTTCACGGAACACTGCAGCATATTCCCCATCAACACTTCCACCACATACAGCACCAGTTACACCAACATCAGCTACATCAGAATCATATTCAACAAATCCACATGCAGCAGCAACATCAACTCCAGCAACAACAGATCCAGCAACAGCTACAACAAGAGCAACTACAGCAGCAATTGCAACAACAGCACCTTCACCAACACCACCATCACCACCCAGCGCAGATGGTAGCTACTGCTCACCCCGTCAATGCCTACGAAACTCGCCCCCGGCCAGAAATTTTAAATCTTCCCGAGACTGTGGCCGTGAGCGCAGCGCTAAGCCCGCGCAATGCTCACTCGTGCCTGGAGAATTTAGGCGGCAATATGGCTTCTGTGGTGCAACCTCTCAGTGAACCTAATCTGCGCAATTGGGAAGCTGTGCAGCATCGTCGTGACATGGCCCAGCTCCAGCAACACCTCGGGGAGATGACCGTGGCTGTGCTCAACGGTGAGCAAGTTGTTTGTAAATTAAAGTCGCCGTTGACACCCATACAAGAAGCTGCTCACCAAAATGGTGGTGGACCCCTCACTTCGGTTGAAAGTGCTCAACCGCAACAGCCAGACACGATGCAGACCCAGCAGCAATATCAATTATCTTTCCAGGAGAACAATGACGAAGGACTCCAACATTCTCATGCGGATCAGTCGAATAAAGAAGAAATACCAGTCAAGCATCAGCCACACAAACATCCCGTCACGTCTTTAACTTACTCTCATTGTTGATGATACCGGGTGACTTCATACTCGTTTTGTATTAATACTGATAATATTACTGTACAGTATGAACTGATGTCTTACATCAAATTAGCCCGCAGAAAAGAGTAAAAGGAGGTCTTTTCTCTTCTTTTGATCGACATTGGCTAGTCATGGATAACTTCAGTTTTCCACTTTTTTATGGTCGATCTTTCTGCCTAATTTATCTATCTTTGATACTCCGTGTGACTCAGAAGCACTGTGCTTACTTTCTGCACTGCATTTAGTCTGTAGAGTATTGGATGTATTTATACTACAAACGCTGTAAGATAACAGCGGTGCGTTGCCATGCGGAAACCAGCTCTAAATTTTAGCGTTTGTTAAGCCTTAAATTTCGTCCTCATTTTGAGGCCAACGTCGTCCCAACTTAGTTTAATACCTTCATGTATAATACATGACGGCTGCGAATTGATTTTAGGTCATCTATTGCCGCTAGTGTCATTTGGCGAATTACTAGTTTCATTCTTGTCCACGTGAATAATACCGCCAAGCTTGGCTGATTTGCAAATTTTCCAAATGTTATATAACACTTCTCAGTGAGTTATTTTGATTTAAATCATTTGAAGTTAGAAGCCAAAAACGTAAAATTATTTCTAACGAAAATATTCGTGAAAAAATCCTTTCTATGGATGACCTAAGAACGAACGTTAAGTCGCATGATTCATGGTTCAAAGGTTCGTTATAATCAATGCTATATATAACAGGAAATTTCCAACAGCACACTTCTGCCTAAAAATGTTCATGCTTTTTTATCTACTCGTGTTTAAAACTCATTGATAATTCTGATCTTGAGTTTGAAGCGTTTCTTAACTTTATTTAATTTTTTGAGCGCTTTTTTACACTTGGCTGTGTATTAATTGTTGTTTAAACCGATTAAAATCTTGAAGCTACATCTATGGATGAGTCTTAAAGGCCATTTCAATGACACCTCGAAAAGCAATTAACTTATAAACATTTCTCAATGTTGTGTCCACGTGAGTAACCGTCAACCATTCGATAGATGATGGTGTAGTTAGTGTAATGTTCTTCTTTAAAAAAAAATACGTATTTTCTCTGACTTTTGATAACTTTGTGAAGTGTAAGGCCTCTTGACACTGTATGTCACCTGAATTTTGTACATAGAATGAATATGTACAGAAAGATTCATATATATCTGTGTTTAATTGTACTGTACATAGTTCTCGCTTCGTGTAACTCCTGCAATAGTTTTGAACCGGTAATGAATGCAATGATTATATTATAGCTTGCTTTCACTGCTCTGCTGAAGCATATGCATAATTGTTCTTCACTGAATGTACTCATTTTCTGTGAATATACCTTGACACTGCTGAATGTTTCAACGACTGTTGTAACCAAGACACGTGTTCCATTTGGTACTATATGATCGGACTTCACTAAGCTTAACTCTTCACTATAACACCGTTTTAAATTTTATTTCGTGAACATTTTGCAGGTTATTGTGACAATCGTGCAAAAATTCATTCCGTGCTATGTTATGAAAAAATATGATTAACTCCTAGTAAATATGCCATAGTAAATTCGTAAATATGTAAAAGCAAATTTGTCATAGTAAAATTCCCCATTTCCTCAGCTAGAACTGCTCATATGACGTGAGATTACAAATAGAAGATAAATATTTAGTCATAATTTTAAAACTTCATCGTTCTCATTGGGATGTGTTGTGCTTAGTCCTCTCAGGGGCTGAATTTCAACTAGAAATAATTGTAAACGAACGTGGGCTTTATGGCGTCTCTTGTCTACTACTAGCACGCTTGAAAAAGTTGAGCAGTGGTGGACATCACGTCGAAGTTGGTTGCGGTATTATACATTTTCAACATAAGTAGAAATGCCACGCTGTCCGTTTATATGATGGACGGAATGCTCTTCATAATTACCAATAGTTGATATAAATTTTGTCTATATCAATATTTTTGAGTTGCGTAAGTGTAATACCGATCAAAATATGCTCCCGCCTGCCTCGCAAAATGTTTTTATTTATTACAAATTGGTATCAATACCAAGTATACAATAGGAAAGATGAAGTTATTCTTTCAGTACCATAATGTGTAAAAGCTAACAGATTTTTATCGTTTATAGCGTGACACAGACTGCATTTATTAAGGACAATACTTTCTGATTATGATGAAAGAAATCTATCCTATGATACTGGAGAGAATCATTTTTAAATTGTGCAAGAATCGAAAGCTTTGTAACCTCAGAAATTGACCTCGTCTAAGTAGTAGGATTACTCCCACCCTTTCATACTTTGGCCCACTCGAATGAAATTATTCCAAAAAATCGATTGTATCGTAAAAAGAAATTACGCTTTTGAAATTCATTTAAAGTTATATATTCGACAACCATCTGTCGGGTTTATGCATATCTAACCCGTAAACCTTGATAGATTGTTTTGCGTAGAAAGCTCACCGAGTTCAGTACAGGTCCCAAAATTTATGGGTATTAGTTGGTACACAGTTTGAGCCCACCAGATTCCAAGTCGTTCAAAACTGTTACAATTATTCATGAAAGTATAAATGATTAAATATTTTAAATAGTTCAGTAGTTCAATTTTTTTTGACGAACATGTTGAAGAAATTATTTGTTCAATGGTGAATAAATTTAAACTAAATAACCTCGAGAAAATAGAAATACTATAATTTTCAGTAATTGCGAAATTTGAGCTTCACTCCTATTGTGGTTTCGAAATCTTGTTTTTTCTCAATACCACGACATTCATTTGATTCTAAGGCCGACATTGAGAGCGTCAAAAAAGGAAAATACTGTCAATATAAATTTGGACACATACGAATGGTAAGAGCTAATTTAAAAGTATTGGCTGAATCATAGAGTGTCTGAAGTCCGTGAATTTGGGTGATCCGTATTTGGGACTACTTTGATCTGTAATAACTATGCAAACAAAACTACCATGGATATTGCTACTGTCGATGAGGGAAGATTTATTTAAAAGAGTTACGCAGTGTCATAGGAAGAATTTGTACACTATATTAACTCTATGAGGTTCAAAATAATGATTCTCACTCATCAGCACAGTAAAACGAAAATAATACAGACACAGAGTCACACTTGGTTGGAAAGATTTCAAACAAATGAGTTTTTCCTAATGTCAAATGTATTTCAAAGCGACAACAAACGAGGTTTTTTTATACCTCGATACGTGCACCTACTACATTCCACATTCGACTGAAAACGGCCAGGTAGAAGTCCAATTACAAGTAAAAATCTTATACTTTCTACCCTGTAGCAGACTGATCAAGGCCCATTTATTTACCATACTGAAATCGTGTCGATACATCAGTGAAAAACAATAAATATGCCTCATCCAAAAGTCTTTAATTTCTGATGAAATAATATTACTTACCTGCCATTTTAACTCTTAAGTTCATATTCATGCGTGCCTCTCTGAGCTACCCCCTGGTAAATAATTCTTGAGCCTGCCTTCGACGAACTTCAACGCAGGCCGCGCCTAGCTTCCTCGGTGCTTAATTGAACCAAAGCAATCCTGGAAATGAAAATGACAGTCAGGAAAATTGTCACATTAATTAATTTGGGTCTCGTGTAATGATTAGGGTGCTTTGGGATGGTTTTAGATAGAAAATTTTGCACAAAATGAGAGCTTCGTTGGTCATACTTTATCGCATCAGCTCAGCTCAAAATTCTGATTGAGTAGCGGGCAGCTGATTTAAGAAGGTTTACGCCTTTATTTATCACTGGTGTATGATAAAATCTACGGATCTAATAATGACCGAACACTAGTTCTTCTCTGACAAAAGTAAAGTCGTCATTTACTTAGTTAACTGAAACATGCCCTGTAATTTATTCCACGCTCAGGCCTGAGAAATATTTTCTAGGAATTTACCCATGTCATAATCACCTCCAATTGTTGTTTCCTTCGTAATTGAGAAAATTTCACATTTAAATGATCATTGCCAGGATTATTTCGGGTACAGGGATATATAACTTATAATTAGATCGCTAAAGAACCATTGTAAATATGCATTACTGATCTGAAATGGAATGAGCTCTCTCATCTTCTGCCATTTCATTTAGGAAATATAATCTCTTTTGTAACATTTTGTATGTAAACTGTGATACATGTGTTTAGTAAATAATGTCCATCTAGGTACCGCCAAATTAATATGAAATAAATTATTGTCCGTCATTAAAATTTTATTACCACATCTGCAACACATCCCTTGATTTCCGTAGTGAGTTTAACGGAGCTAATGAATAGTTTGATTCAGCTATGCAAAGACTAATTATTTTATACGATTACTAAGCTCTTAACAGAAGCGAGCCCCAATAAACCAATTTTTCATTTTTAAACAAACGCAACTTATCCTGAACACTTGGAAAACGATAGCACTTCAACACCTTGCGTATGATCAAAAACAATAACTGCAAAAATTCGCACTGATTCTAGGCGTCATTATTGTCACAGGTCGAGTTAACTAACCGTTTCATTTTAGAGAATGGCTTCTCCCCAAACCCTATGAATTTCGATTTAATCAAATGGATTTACTTTCGTAACATTTGCGACAGTGGTTTCAGCTCTAGCGACTTTTCAAAACAAATGGTATATGTCGAAGCAGTATCGGCCTATTTCGAAGGGATGAAGGTAACAAATTTAAAATGTAAGGACATTATCATCCCGATCTGATATTTTCATTTTTTACAAAAATTTCTTTGAAAAAGGTCAATACTGTGAATTTCAAATAAAACATCGTCAAAAATTATATAAAATATTTCGTAATAAAAAATATAACATTGTGACACTCTTCATGCATTCAAATAAGGAAAATATTGTATAACATTTCTCAAAATAAGATATAATAACCATAAAACTCATTTTACTGCTTTGCTGAGATTTAATGAAATTATCGTAGAAGTCGAGTTGCACCATTGCAAGAAAATGCAATTTTGAAATTCTTGCTTGAAGTTATTTAAAGCAATTAATAAATATTTCCTAAATGCCCTAAGGAAATTCCGAAATTCAATTGGCAGATTAGGACCTTATCCTACTTCATAAAAATCTTATAAGAATTTTCATTGAAATTATGGTCAAATAATTAGTTTTTCCTACTGTTCATCCGAGTATTGAAGTTCAAAAAGTTTCCTCGCTTTTGGGAACAATGAGTGAAAACTAAAATAATTTCGTAAGGCGTCTTTGACAGAAAGGAAAGTACGTCTTCGACAAAAATTTCGTATATCAAAAATTCGTTGATTTCTAAATGGAAATGACTTGAGAATCGGAAAACGTGGTTTTAGAGTTAATCTCAGACTGATTCGCCCCAGGAAAAACTCGAAATTCAACTTGCGGATTTGAACTTTTCCTGAAAAAAAAATTCATAATTTTAAGAAAATTTCTAGTCAGAGGGGACGAAAACGTGGTTTTACTGATTCGCCTTAGAAATAAAATTTTTTAGTCAAATAATTAGTTTTCCTGATGTACAATCGAGTATTGAAGATGCGAAAAAATCTCATCGCTTTTGGAAACATTTAATCAAAAGGTGACCAATACACAAATCATTTTAAGTGAGGAATCAAAAGATTTTAACGTTTTGAGACTGCGAATTTTTTTGTCAAAACGTAGGGTTCAAGCTGAACCAGCTGGTTATAATATTTTCGAATAACTGGTGATAATATTTTTCATTTTTTTAATCGATATTTTCACAAGCGTAGAAACTTTTTGAAAACTTCAATGCTCAGTTGTAAATCAGGAAAACTATTTGTCTTGAAATTTCGAAAAATTTTCATAGAATTGTTATAAAATTCTTTCAGGAAAAGGGCCAAATCCGCAAATATAATTTCCAAATCTGTCTAGGTTGAGTACGTCTGAGATGAATTTTAAACCACGTTTTCCAATTCTCAAGTCATTTCCAGTGAGAAATTAGCAAATTTCCAACATTTTTATTATCCGAAATTTTGTCAAAAGCGTAAGGGCCTTTCGATTTATTTTAACCTTTTCACTCGTTGTTTCCAAAAGCGATGAAACTTTTTGACAACTTCAAAACACGGATGTGCATCTGGAAAAACTATTAGACGAAAAATTTATACAAAAATCCTATAAAATTGTTATGACATTTTTTCAAGAAAAAGAAACAATTTACAATTTGAATTTCGAGATTTTCCTAGGACCACTAGGGTAGGATACTAAGGCAGACAGCTTAATTTAGGGTAGCAGTATTCAGGAAACATTCTACAATGCGATTTGAAAATAAATTAAATTACAAGCGAGATTAAGCCTCCCTAACCACAACAGAAGTGTTCCGAAGAGAAAACAAAAGAAAAGTAATATTAAGCATAAAATTGAGGGAACGGGGATTTTATGCACAAGATGTGTCCTCCCAACACTGCGCATAGAAACAGCAAGATTGAAGTTTGTGAGGAAAGATATAAGGTTTTGGAAAATGGAAATATATATATATATGCTGAAAAAAATAGCAATCAGAAAAATATGATCCTTAATAAAATAAATAAAATCATTCAATTTCAACCATAGGAAGGCCTACTCAACCTGCAGCTCTGGACGTCACATCTTCCTCTCCGGAATTCTAATCACAAATTCCCATAGATGTAATAGTGGTAGCCTCCTGAGGGTGTTAAATTGTGATGATAATTTAACCAATTCCTGATCAGTTTGACCAAGTTTATTCCAAAAGCATCGTGTTACGTGTCAAATAACTTAATTTTAGTAAGCCCAACAGAGGAAATTTTCCTTGCATTTGAGTATCAAATAGCAAGAAAAAAATTAACTTGTACAATCTAAACATAGAATATGTTTTTCTGACTTTGGAAGGTTTTTTAGCTCACCAAACCACTGTAGGTGACGCAATAATATTCAATTTAAACTGAACAACCGTCCGTATCAAAAAATATGCCACACGTTAATTAAGACAATATCGAATATATCATAGATTATGGTGCTGACCACTTTATGTCTACATTTTTTCTCTGCACTCATAACCTTGTTTTGAAAGGGACTGAATAACTGGTAAGTGCATATATTTTTTCCGCATTTGTCCTAACATCGCAAATGGACCTTCGCATCCTCTAGCAAGCCTGGAGCGAGCACGAATCTAAAACATAAATAATTCAGAATAGAAAAAAATATGTCAACATTATATGAGAATTATTGCAGGGACAATTTTTTCGAGATCGTCTATTCCTTCCGGTTCATCGAATAACATAAAAAAAGTGGTCTCATATCTGTATCATGGTTGTCGAGCAAATTACAACGACAATGAGAAGGGAATTTCTCGGACGACCACTTATTTGTGATGGTGTCCAACTTTCGAAATGCAAAAAGTTTCGATTGAGGAAACTCGGTCGACCAAGTTTGGAAGAACCGTAGGAGCTTCGATACAGCCTGACTTCGTTTCCTTCAAAGAGAGTCAGGAGATACCTATCGGCTAGCGAGGATGTCAGGTCGGCGAGCGGCAATCTAGAAATCTTGCGGGATAAAGAATTTCAAACAAAGTTGCTCTCAAAACATACCTACAAATAACAGACTGTGAAACAACAAGCATCAAAAGCAGGGTAAATTTAAGAATATTTTTACTAAGCTACAATTTAGCTCGTAGATAATTGGAAGAAAAAATTTGTGTGTAGTCTGAAAATCTGAGATTTTACGAAATATTTTGCGCAGATCTTGTGGATTAGAAGAACTTAGAGGGTATCATTATTACGAAGCAAGAAAATTTTGCCTATTGAAAAGAATTAGCTTTTTACTAATACCTTAAATAGCACTAAAATATATGCTGATTTATACCTACAAGTCTACGGCGAAACTACTTGTATTAAATCATCGGAAAAAGGAATGTGCGTTAAAAAATCTTCCAATGGAAAAGAATATTAAAAATTCTAGCAGTGCATTAAAACTGTTCGATCTAGTAGCAAAGGAAAAGACCTTTCCAATTTTTTCGAAGGAAATTCTAAAACGGAAGTCTGCAATTAAAACTGGATATGTTGCACAACAGCGAACTGAAATGAATGCATGGAGTCTTGATGATCAGAAATGAACAGAGAGAAATTATTTTCATCAAGAAAATCGAAAAAAATACCATGTCCGACGAAAAAATAATCTTACGAAAGTAAATGAAATGGTGATACGCAAATGGAACAGTTAAGTTACCTCCAAACTAGATAAGGAAGGGCGATAACGAGCTTTGATCGCATAAGGAAACCGAACACGCGAGAGCAAAGGTGTACCGTAAATATTTTTGTAATAATAGCTCGTCATAGTACATGACGTATCACGTAAAATAAATAACCACAATGACCTTTCACCGCCGCTGTTAGCATCTCGGACAGCTCTGAACTTTGACCAACCGTTTTTTTTTTCGGTTCAATTTTGTACTAAGAGGCTTCGCTATTTCTCGCTATTATCGACTTTGAAACCTCAAAATTGTTGGTGGACCGTCAAAACTGTTTGGGCGAGTATTGCCGAGTAAAGTTTGGGCGAACAAGTTTGGCTCGGTTCGATCGAATTCGCCCCGCGCTAAGCGTTGTTCAAACCTACAAAACTGCACTGATTCAGAGGCCACTGGAAGCCAACTTTTGCGTCAGGTCAGCGGGCTGCAAGACGAGCGATATTCTGCACGCCGGTATACCGAATAGGGTCAGCAATGAAATGTTCAAATAAACGATTTTCGGCAATACACACCTCAATTCAGCTACACTCGATTTAAAAAATTGCTTTAAACCCGAGGCTCAAATACTCTAGAAGCAAATTACACGTGACTCACAACACGACCTAAAAGAGAAGTCTACATGACACATTGAAGCATTTTAAGCTTTCAGCTTGAGAAAGCTGCACCTAGTGAATAGAGGACCATTGACATACTTCACAAGAATCCTTTCTAAGCTCTCCTGCTACGAAGAATTTTAGAAACAGGAAGTTGGAAGCACTAAGTCACAGAAACTTACGGCCTTCCCGAGAAATAACGCCGCAGTGACTGAAAACATCTGCGATCTTTTCATATTATTTCTAAACAAAATTTTTTAGATGAGGCAAAAATTTAGTTACTCGTAATTCATTTAAGTCATGGAGAGTTAAATTATTTGTCAAAATCAAGGAGAAAAAACACAAGGCTACGAAAAATTAACAAAAGCGTGCTTGTAAAATCGTCATTAGCTCAACACTAAACGGAAAAATTGTGAAAGATGTTTAAGCAACAATAAAAATTATGCTCATTAATGAAATCCACTAAATTATAACCCACAAAACAATAATACACAGTTGTTGCTTGCTTCTTTGGTTTAATGGTCTCTAGAGGATGCTTAATGACCGTATCTGAGGCACGAGTTTCACCAGTGCACGAGTACACAAATATTTTTATCACAGGAGCCATCAGGATAGGTATATTTGTTTGTCGTCCACATCTGGGAGATTTATTCGCGGAAAATATCAAATCCTGCCATTTTTGACGGGACGTGTACGCCAGCATTATGATACTGGGTATGAAGTCAGTATCATTGCGATGTGACTATTAAAACAACTTCCGCAGCAGGAGAATGAGCATGGTGCGGAGAGCACCTTAAATAAAACAATATGAAACTCAAAACAAGCGATGAAGAAAACATACACAATCGAAAGTGTCGTGTCGGAGGCACAGAACACCAGCGTGAGAAATTCCACCACTGCACGCCCAACATTCTCCCCTGCAACCAGAGGCTAATGTAGAAGTGATTAACTACGGTTATTGCCACAATTCCCTACGCAACGCTTACGAAGATAGTATCAGTACGATAACAATATTCCTTCAGCATTTCTGGCCAAATTGGCTCATTACCTTACGATTTTTTCCGGAAAACTAACTTCGTGATATTTAGTCAAAAAACTTAGTCAATCCTGTTCTAAAAAACTCATTTTGGTTATTTAATGCAAGAAACGTATTCTATTTGTAATATAAAGTGATAATACTCAAGTTTTTGCTGCAAAATAGCCTTGAAAAATATCATAAGGGGGTACCCCTACGATTTTTTGGTTTTGGCTCACCAAGTAATCCACTTTTCTTTTTCCGTTGGAGAATCTATGTAATTTACGAACTAATTTCATGAGACCATTAATCAATGAACTCTAAAATGATTTTTTAACAAGGTCACACAGGTTGCTGGCCAAGTCTACCAACAAGAACATATGCTGTATGCCTGGTGTTAGGGCAAAAAATATTCATTAACTTTCCTAGGAAGACAAATCCTTTGAAGAGGGAGACGAGTATTGGCCGTAGACCACAAACATTTATCGCCATGTCAAACGCTGAGCCCTGACCAATAAAGAGTGAGACCATTTGTCTACGACGTAGCCAGTCGCTTGCGAACGGACAAATTGATCGCAGAAGCATCGTTCCAACCTATTAATAACAATCAACCTGCGCTTCGGTTTCTATGAAAAATGCAAGAGAATTCGAAATTAACTTTTATTACATCAAGGAAAATTTGATTTCCGACAGATACATAATAGAAAATACGATAAATAGTTCCCAAATGAGTGATTGAGCATATCTTACACGAGACAAAGATGAGTAAGTCAAATATGAAACAAAAATTGACTATGAGCCTAAATAAACCTAAGTTTTATTTCAGAGCAGAAGCCAACTCAGTCAAGATATGGCAGTGAACATTGATTTTCTTATGCCACCATGATGCTATACATTCATGTAGAAAACAACCTTTCAGTTGGTAGCTTGTACCTTATATAACTATCAAGCGACATAAAAATTCGGAAAACAAGTGAGAGAACGTAAGTAGTGTGTGATCCTAGACCTATCGCATCCACTAATTCGCTCACATGGTCACAAAACGTGCACATTTGTTAAATCAACGCAGCAACTACGCACACTTTGGGTTGCAGAATACAGTTTCAACGGGAGAATCATTCAACGGGAGGCAGTAGGATATTAATGACCGACCCATGCTGCTAATTGCACTGTATCGCACTTAAGTTAAATGAACTATTTTTCACTTCCTCAACCCACAATATGCGCGTTACATTTTTGTTCGTTAGTATTTTGCTTTCATGAATTTTCGTTAATTTCATTTTATAGTTTTCTTATTTTACATTTACACAAGAAAATGATCCCAACCAACCATAACACTTTTACCTTCCAATAAGTCAAGATGGTAAATAAGAAATTGTGAAACTCGCGTCGGTCGTCAAATACATGAGACTGGAGACCTACCCGTTCCATCCGACTCGGCAGCGCAGATCCATTATAACTTCAGGGCCATTTTTAATTTTGAGTCAGAAAACCGGGCCTGGAAACACGACGCTCGCCTGCTGCCAAACATGGGGATATGCGCACACGGTCACTAAGTTGGGGTTCGGCTTTATTTTCAGGCAAAAACGAAACAAAAAACGTTTCCGCTATGAGTAAAAGTTCATCACAATATTGGACGAAGTAAACACCAAGCAATTATTTGATCCGAGCACTGCAAACAAACGTGAAATTCAATTCTGGATTCGAGTGCTGCAATTCGATAAAGTTATCTAGCTTTTCGTAGTCAATAAAGATATAGGGAAATAAAGCAGGACGGTTGAGAATCGGGAACAGATGATTTTAACCAAAAAAAAAACTACCTCATTTCAACAAAAAGAAGGCCAACCTAACTCTTACCTCGAGACTTTACGTTTTCACCCTGGGACTGCTTATTCCCATTAATACTATATTCCCGTGAGAGGGAATTTTAGGCAGGAGAAAAGATAAGCACGCAGGCACGTTGTCTTATCAGGGATTAATCAGCACGTACACCAGGCAAATAGACAGGTGAACTTTACCGAGGATTTTACCACTACAACAACGTAAGAAGTTAGAAAATACGACAGCGATCTTAACGAAAGGTGTGAAGGTAAGACGAAGTTTCCTCTTTTGTCGCGAACAATAGCCCCAAGAGACATGTTGGAAGACATTCCATGCAAAGTTATAATCCCTTCGAGGAGATTATATAAAATGTTACTTTAACCCTCTCTAACCATAACAAAGGCGTTTCAAAGAGAGGAAGAAGGAAGGCACCATTGTGAGTGGCATTATTGGAAAGTGGAATCTGCGAACAATTTACGGTGTGTTCTCGCACAAGATCCCGTGCGCATAGATACAAGAAAGAAGTGCTCAAAAACAGGACACAAGAAAACTAAAATAGGGTCC
Source organism: Morinoia aosen (assembly GCA_030386875.1). NCBI lineage: Eukaryota > Metazoa > Arthropoda > Malacostraca > Amphipoda > Talitridae > Morinoia > Morinoia aosen. The sequence continues at coordinate 11,782,102 of CM059562.1, forward strand.
TTAACAAAATAGGAATATTAAATTTCAACAAAACGCCTGCCCAGCTCACATCTCGGGATCTCACATTTTCCCCTGAGAGCGCTAAATCATGGTACAATATCTTTATACACTTGCTAGAATTAATCACAAGAAACGCTACTACAATTTTTCCAGTGTCTCTGCTCCATTCTAACAGCACAAACTCCATTCGGTAACTGTATGAAACACAAAGCAATTATTCGATCCGAGCACTGCAAACCAACATGAAAATCAACAAGTTTAAGCAAGATTCAGGAACTGCAATTCGATAAAGTCATCCAGGTTTTCGTAGTCAATAAACAGGAGTTCGTTATAACACGAATAACAAGTTTCTTTAAACTATTTCACGGAATTAGTTTAATGGAAAAAATCGTGACGGTACCCCCTTATATTTTTCAAGGATATTTTGCAGCAAAAACTTAAGTTTCATCACTTTATATTATAAATAGAGCGCATTTCTCGAAATAAATATTCAAATTGAGTTCGTCAAAACAGGATTAACAACGTTTTTTGGCTATACGAGTATCACGAAGTTAGTTTTCTGGAAAAAATCGTATGGTTACCCCACATATGATATGTTTTATAGATATTTTACAAAACACTTCAGTTTTATCACATTATATTACAAATAGAGCGCATTTCTAGCATTCAATTATCAAACTGAGTTCGTTAAAACAGGATTAAAAATATTTTTTTACTATATCACGAAGTTAGTTTTCTGGTAAAAACCGTAAGGGTACCCCATTTTGATATTATTCATGGTTATTTCTCGGATTATCACTTTATATTACAATTAGATATTTTTCATTTGAAATCGTGAATCAAATTATCGTTAGGGTACCCACACAAATATCATACATCCTAAATTCCGTATGAAAACTCGTCCAAATTACCAAGTTGAATTTCGGGTTTTACCTTGGGCGAATCGCGCTGAGAATGACTTTATAACCTCGTTTTACATTGCTCAAAACATTCATTGAGAGAGACCAGAGATTTAAAACATTTATATTTCAGGAAATTTTTGGCAAAAAACCTAAGGTATTACTATATTTTAATATGATATTTTCAGACTTTTTTCTGACGTTGTCTCCAAAATAAATGAAACTCTTTGATAACTTCAATATTCGATTGAATATCAGGAAAAACTAATTTTTAGACAAAAAATTCTTGTAAACATCCGGTAAATCCTCATTTTCTCGCGATATTTTTTGACTTTTTCATTTAAGGTTTCAAAAACCAATGAAACTGTTTGACAACTTCAATATTCGATTGTACATCAGAAAAAACTAGTTTCTAAACCAGAAATTCTGATAAACATCCCATAAATCCCCATTTTCTTGCAAAATTTTTTTCTTTTTCATTCAATGTTTATGAACTCAATGAAACAGTTTGACAACTTCAATATTTCGTTGCACATCATGAAAAACTACTTATTTGATCAGAAATTCATACAAACATCTAATAAATCCCCATATCCTTTGTAACCGCCGATTGCCCGCTCCGGGCGCCATGTCAAGTACATCGCAGCGCGAGCCATAGCGCGGTCAAAGCTGGCTGTAGTCGGTGTGCCCCGCTGCTCCCGCTTTGTTTGTTACCTTCGTTGTCCTCGTTACCGATAGGTTATGTGTATCCGAGAAGTATTTTCCTTCTTCCCATTTGTTTCTATTTAGCAGGAGCATTGAGATGTATCTAGGTAGAAGAAAGTTTATTCGTAAGATAGTGGTGAAATATTACAAGCTGATTGTATCTGAATTGGTGTAGTTATCGTTATGAGTGGTGATTAGCATCCCGAGCGTTACTGACTAGTCTCCTATCAGTCTCCTGTTGCGTTGCTGAGTTATACGGCTGCGTGGCACATTTCTCGATAGTTCAGTCGATAAATTATCTACTGAAAAAACAGTTGCTGTTCATATGTGATTTTTGTATCTTAAGTCAATAATTCGGATGATCCTGAAATGAAGTAGATAATGCTTTGTGCAATCGATAATGTTAAAATTTTGTGCATGTGGAATTGTTCCTTATCAAATGACTGGTGTAATTGTGTAGTTCCTTCTCAGACTATTCGTATATTTATTCATTTTTGTAATTAAATGATTTGTGTATTTTTTCTTTCAGACATGCCAATAAAATTTGCAACCACTTGCTTATACTCTCAAATTGAGTTTTTTGAGATCCATGGTAGCAAATTAAGACATGTGTAACGTGCGGTAAACGAAAAACGTCGCCCCTTGAGCCCTGCCCAGGGTGGCAGTTTATGTTCGGGGCCCAGTAGGCGGCCGAGCAGTGCTTCCACTTTAGGGTAAAATACCCCATTTTAGGGTAATCAGGGGTTGTCTAGGGTAGAGCTTAGGGTAAAGCAAATTTCCATGGTTTTTAGGGTAATTTGACTTTTGACGGGGTAGCGCAGCAAAATTGTGGGGCAATTGCTTGTTTTCAAAACTGATTTCAAGTTTGCTTTCATGTACTACAATATGCTTTGTACAAGGTACATTGCAGAACAAAGCATTGATGAAAATGTTCAATTTGAGAGATGTTTGGAACAAGCGCAAATCTTTCCCGAACTCGCTATTAATTTAGTCTTTATTGCACACGACGAAAAGTCGCAAATAGATGTGCTCATCGCTGCATCTCCCTCAGATCTCTCTTCAGTATAATGTTGCGAGATTTGCTGCCTGAATAATACCTTGGTTAATTAATAGTAATGACAATAATTAAAATGATAGGGAACTTGATACGAGTGTAATGTTTGGAATTTCATAGTTTCTTGCCTTACATAACTAACTCGTAAATGTATCACGATTTACACCAAAACATCGGTCATCGTCGTTTACTGGAATTGAACAGCTACATAACGTGTACAAAACGACACTATCAGAGCCGAGGGCAGATAGTTTTGTTTCAGTCGAGTGCAATTAAATGTGAAAGGTGCAATCACGTACAGTACTGCATTGTGACAAAATATTTGGTTACTTGCGTCTCAGTAAAATTGCTACTATTAAATAGATTCTGTGTCCAATGAAGCTGCTACAGCACCTATGAAGGAAAGCAAAATTTTAATGTCTGATAACCTTTTTTCATGAAAATGAAAGGAAGGATGGAGATGCGAACAACTGTTTCGAGGCTAGAAAAAGAAAGGTTAGAGAGATCTCAGTCTTCTACCTCAACTAAGGATATGGCATACTGTACTATATGCTCAACTACTATTACGTTAGGTAAATCTGAGATTATTCTTCATGCTAAGAGTCAACGCCATAAAAATCTCTCAGTGCAGCGAAGGAAAACAGAAACTATAACTTTGTTCATTTTATCACACGATCCAATTGACAAGTCAGGTATAAAAACTGAATTACGGATATTTGCTTACCTTTCTGAGCATAATTTGCCTATTTCGTTAAGTGACTCATTAATAAAACTACTGAAACAAATGTTTCATAAAAGAAAGTTCGCTTAGGGAAACAAAGAGCTTCAAACATTATTAGACAATGTTGCGGTGAACATCTACTAGGTGATCTTGTCGTGGTCCTTACTGAACATTTATATTCTGTAATCATTAGTGAAACAGCAGTTACTGGTCGCAGTAAAGCTAAACAGCTCGGCGTCATCGCCCAATAATGGAGTGAGAGTGCAATTAAGAGCTCCTCTGTTTATCATGTTGAAAAAGAGGATAGCATAGCCAATGGATTGTTTACTACACATAAAAAAAATTTCAGTGATAAAAATATTAAATTGAGCGACATTATAAGATTATGTTTTGTTACGACTAATGTTATGATGGGATCCAAACATTCTGTGGCTTCTTTGTTAAAAAAAATTGTCGTCTTCATAGAAGAAATGTTGGCTTGGTGGAAATACATATATCGAGAGTGAATAAAAAAGCTTGTGAGATAGAAATCTAGGTTCTAGTCCATTATTCTTGGCACTAGGGCTTATTAACGTAAGACTCCGATTCTTGGAGGTGCTACAAGTATTCAACGATACGCTTTTGGCTTTTTTGACATGTAGGCATCTATCGAAAAATAATCCGGCCATGGGCCGAGATTCTTAATTGTAACGAGGCTCTTATTTGTAATTCAATGGGGCTAACATTGAGCCTTGAGTAACATCTGCTTCGCCTTACTCAACGTAAATTATCTCTATACGCAGTTAAATTCGAGCCAATTGAGTATAATGATTACGAAAATTTTGGGAAAGTAATAAATCTTCATTCAGTGCATTACATTCTTTTCCCCGTTCTTTGCAATTGCACCGAGAATTAGGGTGTACATGAACTTATTCACATCTACATTCCTCTAAGTTTTTTGCGCAAAAATTGTGAAACTCTGTTTGTGTTGTGTTCCATAAATAAATGTTTCGAGTATTACTTTGTCGTTCATTTCTTCTTACTATGTCTTTGCTTCTTTCTGCCAGTCAGGAATAGATCACCTGGCCTCACAATTTACGCTCATGGAACAAAGCTTGTAACTAGGTAACCTTACAGAGATGATAAACTATAATGAAAGCAATATAAAATGTTGCACGTAACTTGACAAAATTAATATGACTCCGTAAAGTCAGAGAATTTCATTTTCAAATACCTGCATGACCCTGATGTTGTGTTATTTCTACACATATAAACATGGAAACATTGAATATGTTCATGTAATACCAGCAATGGGCATATATCATATTTTAGGGTAATTTATGTATTTGTAGGGTAATCTTGAGCAAAGTTTTAGGGTAGGAACTTTCGCACTCGTGGAAGCCCTGCGGCCGAGACGCTTCGGCGCCTACATAGTTGCAAATTTTAGTTCACGATGTTACGAACACCACCACGAGCAAGCCGTTCGGATGACGCCGATCCACCCTCGGCACGACTTGCTTCTCTTACGAGGAAAAGAAACGAAATTTTAGAACTGCTGCCAGATTCTAACAGTAATTTGGTGGAAATAAAGCAGATGTATAACGACTACCTAACTCGCTTGGAGGCACTTCACGAAGCATGTGGCGAAGACTATAAGGATTGGCTACAACCTCATCTCCAGCCTATAAAGGAATTCAGAGAGAGAGTTGAAAAATTGATTCACCCATGCGATGAAAATCAAAACGACGAAGCAAGACTGAGGAGGGCGCAATCTAGAGCTACCACGTACTCTCAAAGATCTTCTCTTGTTTCACGGACGTCTTCTGTAAGACTACGGCTGGCTGAAGACAGGGCAGCTCACATGGCAGAGAGAGCTTCTCTGTCGCAGAGCTTGGCCCTAGAAATAGAGGAACACCGTCTGAAGACGGAATTAGAAGAACAACGGATACGTATTAGAAGAGCCAAGGAAGACGAAGAACTAAAATTGATGAAAGAGCACGAAGAAAAATCTCTACTCCTTAAACAACAACGTAAAAAACTGTCAACTGCGCAGCAAGAAACGAGATTGTCTGCGCTATCAGCAGAGCTGGAAAGAATAGAAAATTACTGCGCAGAATCAATTTCAGATGAAGCTGAACATCTACCTGTAAGAACGGGCTCGCTAACTGGGACTCCCCTACCTTTGCACGGAATACTGAAGACCACGCAACATGGAATGCCTTCCGAATCTGCCACGAACATTGAACTCGGCTCTGCCGCTAACGTATCAGCGGCCACGAACGTTGCAGTGACTTCCGAGCCTGCGACGGTTGATGAAGATACAAACAATAAGTTCGTAAATGTGTTAACTCGCCAGAACGAGCTTTCGGCAGCGATTATGCTGAATAACGATAGGCTCTCTTTACCCAAGAAGGAAATCGACGTCTTCGACGGATTTGACATAACGAAGTTCCGTGGTTTCTGGTTGAATTTCTTTAGAGTCATCGAAGCAAAGTGCTCTAACGAGGGCGAAAAACTGATTTACTTGGACCAATTCACAGGCGGTAAAGCACGTAAACTTGTACGCACTTGCACTCATCTTAACCCTGACTTAGCTTATTCCACGGCAAAGAACTTGCTGGAGAAGGAATATGGAAACGACTTTAAGGTTACGAACGCTTACCTGGAAAAGTTGACGGTTTGGCCTCAGGTGAAACCTGAATGCGCTGATGACCTGCAGGCACTGTATATCCTTCTCTTGGAGTGCCAGGCTTGCATAAATAGCTCCTCCTTTAGCAATCAGCTACAGAGTCCGGCTGAACTACTAAAAATTACGGAAAAGCTGCCCTATGAACTCAGGAAACGATGGCGGCGCAAGACGCAAGAGCTTCTAGACAACTCTACCCCCATCACTTTGAATCATCTTGTCAAGTTCATTGGATCGGAAGTAGCTGTACTAAAACAACCCGTATTCGGCACCTTATCCGATAACCGGGCTAAGAATAAACCACCTGTGAAACGACGAATTCTTTCAACGAAAATCGACGATGCCACCCCCGAGGAACCGTACTGTCTATGCTGTCGCAAAAGGAATCATACACTCGAACGGTGCTATTTCTTCAAGCGAAAACCTCGGGAGGAGAAGTCTGCATTCGTGCGCAGTAATAAGCTTTGTTTTGCTTGTTTGAAACCTAACCACCTGTCCAGAAGCTGCCAACAGAAGCTGGTTTGTTCCCAGTGTAAGGGAACGCATCCCACAGTCATGCATGCTCGGTCTCCTCCAAAGCGGCAACCGCCTGCTATAGAGAGAGAGTCTTTCCTAAATTCTGGTCAAGACGACCATTCCAAAGACCCTGCTACGACCACGTCATGCTCCACCTTCTGTAATCGCCGGTTGTCTGGCCGACAAACGACGAAGGTTCTTTCACCCGTTTTACCCGCGAAGGTGAGAGTCATTGGTAGCGACGACGAATTGACTGTGAATGTGATATTAGACAGCGGCTCTAGCGATTGTTGGGTTAATGAGCGCATACTGTCAAAACTAGGGATAAAAACTCACCAGACGTGTGTTCAACTCATGACTATGGAGAGGAAAAATGGTTCCTTTGCTACTCGTGTTGTTAACAACCTCGAAGTATCAGACCTTGATCGAACATTTTCTGTAACTGTACCAGTTTTGTACACCAGGAGTTCTGATAACTGGCCATTCACTAAAGACGACATTCCTACATACGATGACGTAAAGGGTTTCCAGCATCTGAAAGACGTTGCATTTAATTTCGTTAATGTAGACGTAGATATTTTGATTGGAATGAACGTTCCCTCGCTAATAATGTCGTTGGAGACCGCAAAAGGCGAAGATAATCAACCCTTTGCATCCCGTCATCTGTTGGGGTGGACTGTGAACGGTCCAGTTGGCCGTTGCAGTAACAGGAGGATTTGTAACCGTATATGAAAAAATTGAGAAGCTCTTCGCTCATGATTTTGTTGATCACTCCGACGACAAATACTCTCAAAATGATCTGAAATTTATTGATAAAGTCGGCTCTAGTATTAATAGATTGCCTAATAAGCATTATGAAATTGAATTGCCCTTTAAAACAAACGACGTTAATTTCCCTTGTAATCGCAATCAAGCTTTTAATAGATTTTGTCAAGCCGAGAAAAGATTCAAACGAGATTCTCAATATTTTGAGCTCTACAGAGCATCATTTCAAACTATGATTGAGCAGAATCACATAGAGCAGGTTCCCGCTGATGAGCTGTCAACAAGTAGCGGTAAATGTTGGTACCTGACTCACCACGGAGTTTACCATAAACAAAGGGGTACTCTGCGTGTAGTCTTTGATTGCTCATTGCCTTATCACGATGTCTCTCTAAACTCCAGTCTATTGCAGGGCCCTGATCTAACTAGCAACCTGATAGGCGTCCTACTCAGATTTAGACAGGGAACTTTCGCCCTAATTGCGGACATAGAAAGAATGTTCTATCAGGTACGAGTGCCAAAACACCACGCTGACTATCTCAGATTCTTTTGGTACGATTCTTGTGGCGAAATCTCAGAGTATCGCCTTCGCGTCCATGTATTTGGCGCCACTAGTAGCCCTAGCGTCGCTAGTTTTGCTTTGCAACAAACGGCTCGCGACTGTCAGTGTTCGCGGGAAACTAGGGAAGCTATTTGTAAATCCTTTTATGTCGATGACCTCTTAGTATCCAAAGATTCGGAAACAGGATTGATAAGCCTAACGAAGGATGTAAAGGAAACAATTTCTGAAGGTGGTTTTCACCTTGCTAAATTCCGTAGTAATTCTCCCTTAGTTGAGCGCGAATTTGATCGTATCCCCAACGACCATGTGCAAACCTGCGGCTCTACGGTCTCTCCGCTCTGTGAGGCCCCTTCCGGTGAGCGCGCGTTAGGCGTGCTGTGGGATACGAGAAAAGACGAATTGAGCATTAGCAAACCTAAATGTGTAAACGTATCCTTGCCTGTGACAAGGAGAAAATTGTTAAAATTCCTGGCCTGTGTATACGACCCTACCGGTCTAACACAACCCGTTCTTATTAAAGCAAAAAAACTGTTCCAAGAATCGTGTAGGAAAAAACTGCACTGGGACGAACCCCTGCCTGATTCAATGACTGAAATTTGGATTGCTTGGCTGAAGGATATTGACGCTTTAGAGAAGTTAAGTGTACCTAGGTGTTTTATGCTGCCTAAAGCTCCTAGCACCATCGAAATGCATACGTTTTGCGATGGAAGCGAAATTGCATACGGCGCTTGCACTTATCTGAGATTTGTTTACGACGACGACACGGTGTCCGCGTCGCTCGTTGCTAGTAAATCGCGTATCGTGCCTCTGAATAATTCTACCCTCAAAACGATCCCAAGAATTGAACTCTGCGGCGCAAAGTTGAGCGTAGAATTGGCGAATTAACTCCGTACCGAACTGACCTACGAAATTTCTAAATTATACTTTTGGTGCGACAGCACTACAGTACTAGGGTACATTAAGACTGATGATAAACGCTTTAAGCGCTTTGTGAGTAATAAGGTATGCTTCATTAGAAACTATACCGACCCGAACGACTGGCGTTATGTACCCACTAACGATAACCCCGCGGACTTGGTTAGTCGTGGCACCAGCGGGGGGAACCTTGCTCAGTCGCTTTTATGGGCAAGTGGCCCTGGCTTCTTAAACAATGTATCGGCAGAATTTCCTGTTGAACCATGCAGCTCCATTTCATTAGAGGAAGAAGTAGCTACTGTAGCGTATCACTCCGTAACCCTAAGCAGCGCTGATACTCCTCTCGATATCTTTATTAACGCAACGTCAAACTGGTACAAACTGAAAGTTCGAGTAGCTTGTATGCTAAAGTTTAAGAACTTTCTCCGTTTCGGCTCGGGCCAATTGAACAAAAAGGTGACGGTCGACGACTTGGACTTAGCAGAAGTAGCTATCGTAAAGTATATTCAAACGAAGCATTTCCAAAAAGAGATCAGTGAACTAACTACTATGAATAACGTAACAAAATCTTCCCCCATGCGAAAACTGAACCCATTCTTGGACGCTTCTGGTTTGCTCAGAGTAGGTGGCCGTTTTGGCAATTCCTCGGCCTCCTACGAAAATAAACACCCTGTTGTTCTACCTCCTTCTTCTCCGATTGTGGAGTCGCTCGTACGCTCAGTCCACTGCAAAGTAGGGCACCTTGGAAGAGAAACTACATTGGCTTCTCTGAGAGAGAAGTACTGGATTATTAGAGGTAATGCCTTGGTCAGGAAGGTGATCAACAATTGCTTTAGCTGCAGAAGATATCATTCTAAGCAAATGGAGCAACAAATGTCAGATTTACCCGTAGAGAGAATAACGGGGGACCTTCCGGCGTTTACCCATGTGGGCGTGGACTTCTTTGGGCCATTCGAAATTCTTAATGGAAGGAAGGTATGTAAACGGTACGGAGTGGTCTTTTCCTGCATGGCAAGCCGTGCTATTCATTTGGAGATGTCCTATTCCCTGGACACAGATTCCTTTCTTCAAGCGCTACGAAGATTCATTTGTCGAAGAGGCAACGTAACCTCGATTACGAGCGACAACGGCACGAACTTACGATCCGGTGAGCGAGAACTCAGGGAATCGATAGAAGAATGGAATCAAAACAATATTGAAGACTGGCTGAAGCAAAGGTCTATAACCTGGAAATTCAATCCTCCTGCAGCATCTCACTTTGGCGGAGCGTTTGAAAGGGAAATAAGATCAATACGCAAAGTGCTCGGCACGTGTTTTCGCCAGCAGCTGATAAAATGTAGCGACGAGGATTTTATAACCATACTATGTGAAGTAGAGTGTATACTTAATAATAGGCCTTTGATTCGTGCGTCCGACGACTCTAATGATATGAATGTACTAACGCCTAATCATGTCCTACTGTTCAATTCAGGAGTAACATTTCCGCCTGGAGTCTTCAAAAGGGAGGATTGTTACCTTAGGCGTAGGTGGCGCCAAGTTCAGTACCTAATTGATATCTTTTGGTATCGCTGGCGTAAAGAATATCTTGTCTTGTTAAATCAAAGGCAGAAATGGCCGCACGTAAAACCTTCATTAAAGATTGAAGACATCGTTCTGGTGTGCGACGTATCACTACCTAGAAATCATTGGCCCCTAGGTAGAGTAATCCAAACCTTTCCTGATAAGAAGGGTCTGGTAAGGTCCGCTAGTGTGTTGGTCTCTAGGTGTAGAGATTCGAACCTTAATAATTTCGCCTCTGTTCTGTTGCACAGGCCCATTTCAAAGCTTGTTCTGTTACCTTGCAATTAGATGTTGCGTGAAATAAATATACCTTGAAAGGTAGTAAAGCGATGTGTCAAAGTTCGGTGCAAATAAAACTCGTAATTCTTGTTATAACCATGCCTGTACGCTGTTCTGGGTATGATTCTGTGTTAACATCGAAGTTGAATAAAAACGTTCGATATCATTTTTTAAATAAAATTGTTGGTAACGTACCTACGATGCGTTATATGCAATGATTTTGAATCCTTGGATCACCTAGTATGCCTCATAGGTGTCTATGTAACCGTTAAGATTTGAACTTCTTTGTGTAAAATTTTCATACCTGTACTGATAAATTTTGGGGGGAATGTAACCGCCGATTGCCCGCTCCGGGCGCCATGTCAAGTACATCGCAGCGCGAGCCATAGCGCGGTCAAAGCTGGCTGTAGTCGGTGTGCCCCGCTGCTCCCGCTTTGTTTGTTACCGTCGTTGTCCTCGTTACCGATAGGTTATGTGTATCTGAGAAGTATTTTCCTTCTTCCCATTTGTTTCTATTTAGCAGGAGCATTGAGATGTATCTAGGTAGAAGAAAGTTTATTCGTAAGATAGTGGTGAAATATTACAAGCTGATTGAATCTGAATTGGTGTAGTTATCGTTATGAGTGGTGATTAGCATCCCGAGCGTTGCTGACTAGTCTCCTATCAGTCTCCTGTTGCGTTGCTGAGTTATACGGCTGCGTGGCACATTTCTCGATAGTTCAGTCGATAAATTATCTACTGAAAAAACAGTTGCTGTTCATATGTGATTTTTGTATCTTAAGTCAATAATTCGGATGATCCTGAAATGAAGTAGATAATGCTTTGTGCAATCGATAATGTTAAAATTTTGTGCATGTGGAATTGTTCCTTGTCAAATGACTGGTGTAATTGTGTAGTTCCTTCTCAGACTATTCGTATATTTATTCATTTTTGTTATTAAATGATTTGTGTATTTTTTCTTTCAGACATGCCAATAAAATTTGCAACCACTTGCTTATACTCTCAAATTGAGTTTTTTGAGATCCATGGTAGCAAATTAAGACATGTGTAACGTGCGGTAAACGAAAAACGTCGCCCCTTGAGCCCTGCCCAGGGTGGCAGTTTATGTTCGGGGCCAAGTAGGCGGCCGAGACGCTTCGGCGCCTACACCCTTGCAATATTTTTCAACTTTTTTAGTCAATGTCTCCAACATCAATGAAACTCTGATAACTTCAATATTCGAGTGTTCATCAGGAAAACTACTTTTTAAACCAGAAAAACTTGTAAACATCACATAAACACCCATTTTTTTGAGATATTTTTTGGCTTTCAATATCTCCAAATCAATGAAGCTGTTTGCAAACTTCAAAATTCGGTTGAACATCAGGAAAAACAACATTTTCACCAGAAAACTTGTAAACATCACATCAATAACCATTTCTTTGCGATATTTTATTACTTTTTCAGTCAATGTCTCCAAAAATCAATGAAACTGTTTGACAACTTCAAAATTCGGTTGTACATCAGGAAAAACTACTTATTTGACTAGAAATTCTAATAAACATCCCTTAAATCCTAATTTTCCGACGTTATTTTTTGACTTTTTAATTCTATGTTTCCAAAATCAATAAAACTGTTTGACAACTTCAATATTAGGTTGCACATCATGAAAAATTACGTATTTGACCAGATATTCACACAAACATCTCATAAATCCACATTTTTCGATATTTTTTACTTTTTCAGTCAATGTCTCTAAATCAAAGACACTCTTTGACAACTTCAAAATTCGATTGTACATCAGGAAAAACTACTTTTTAAACCAGAAATTCTTTTAAACATTCCATAAATCCCAATTTTCTCGCAATATTTTTTGACTTTTTCATTCAATGTTTCCAAAATCAATGAAACTCTTTGACAACTTCAATATTCGGTTGTACTACATGAAAAACTACTAATTAGACCAGAAATTCTCATAAACATCCCATAAATCCCCATTTTCTTGTGATATTTTTTACTTTTTCATTCAATGTTTCTAAAATCAATGAAACTATTTGACAACTTCAATATTTGATTGTACATCAGGAAAAACTACTGTTTAAACCAAAAATTCATGTAAACATCCCATAAATCACATTTTTTGCGACATTTTTTCACTTTTTCAGTCAAATAAACAAACAAACATCGGCATCTTTGGGATGCTTTATTTCCAATCAAGCCTGATACATATGATCTTTAGCATTGGTTTCTCAAATGTCTTATAACACTATATATAAGACACCATAACGGTTTAGTTTATTAGTTAGTTTAAGCCTCCCTATCCTCAACAAATGAGATGCAAAGAGAGGAAGGAAGAAGGCACCATTTAGTATGGAGCTAAGGGAACGTAGAATCTATGCAGAAAGGGCACAGAAACAGAAAGCTAAGAAAGAAGTTCATGAAACAAGAAAAAGTTGAAGAAGAAAGTAGTAGGCGGTGAAAAACAGGACAGCAGTGAACCGAAAGAAGATGGTCCGTAACACAACAAAAACCTATTCTATTTTAACAAAAAGAAAGCCTACCTAACCTTTAGCTCGGGCCCTCACATTGTCCCCCTGGGAGCGCTAATTCCCATAGATACAATAGTTGTATCCCCCTGAGGGGGACACCATGACGGTTCCCCCGTTTAAGCCGGTACCCATTTCCGACACCTGGGTTGAGTGGGGTATTGTGCTTGAGCTTTCCCTTATACCCAACGGGGAAAATCGCCGCGCCAGCGCCGGGATACGAACCCTCGTCTCCAACATACAAGGACGATCTCTCAACCACTGTGCCACTGCGAGCACAATGCCATCTAAATAAAGAAACTTTTCGACAACTTCAATATTCGATTGCACATCAGGAAAAACTTCTTTTTACACCAGAAAAACTTGTGAGCATCACATAAATAACCATTATTTTGCGATATTTTTTTACTTTTTCAGTCAATGTCTCCAAAAATCAATGAAACTCTTTGACAATTTCAATATTCGATTGTATATCAGGAAAAACTCCGTTTCAGACTAGAAATTCTTATAAACATTCCGTAAATCCATAATTTCTTGCGATATTTTTTAACTTTTTCATTCAATGTTTCCAAAATCAGTGAAACTGTTTGACAACTTCAATATTCGTCTGTACATCAGGAAAAACTACTTATTTGACCAGAAATTCTTATAAACATCCTATAAACATCCATTTTCCTGTGATATTTTTTTACCTGTTCATTCAATGTTTCTAAAATCAATGAAACTTTCTTACAATTTCAATATTATATTGTACATCAGGAAAAACTACTTTTTAGACCAGAAATTCTTGTAAACATGCCATAAAACCCCATTTTCGCGCTATTTTTTTCACTTTTTCATTCAATGTTTCTAAAATCGATGAAACTCTTTGACAACTTCAATATTCGATTGTACATCAGGAAAAACTACATTTTAGACCAGAAATTCTTATAAACATCCCACAAATCCCCATTTTCTTGTGATATTTTTTACATTTGCATTCAAAGTTTATCAAATCAATGAAACTGTTCGACCACTTCAATATTTGGTTGTACATCATGAAAAACTACTTATTTGACCAGAAATTCATACCAACATCTCATAAATCCCCATACCCTTGCAATACTATTTACTTTTCCAGTCAATGTCTCCAAAATCAATGAAACTTTTCGACAACTTCAATATTCGATTGTACATCAGGAAAAACTAATATATAGACCAAAAATTCTTACAAACATCCTATAAATCCCCATTTTCTCATCATATTTTTTTACTTCTTCATTCAATTTTCTAAAATCAATGAAACTGTTCGACAACTTCAATACTTTGCTGTTCATCAGGAAAAACATTTTTAACCAGAAATTCTTATAAACATCCAATAATCTTATTTTCTCGCGTTCTTATTATTTTTCCATTCAATGTTTTTAAAACCGACGAAACTCTGACAACTTCAATACTAGAGCGTACATCAGGAAAAACTACTTTTAAGACCAGAAATTCTTGTAAACATCCCATAAAACCCCATTTTCTTGCGATCTTTTCTAACTTTTTCATTCAATGAAATTGACAACTTATTTCATTTCTAAAATCAATGAAACTCTTTGACAACTTCAATATTCTATTGTAAATCAGGAAAAACTACTTTTTAGACTAGAAATTCTTATAAACATCCCATAAATCCCAATTTCTTGCGATATTTCTTGACTTTTTAATTCAATGTTTCCAAAATCAATGAAACTGACACTTTTAAAATTCGGTTGTACATCAGGAAGAACTACTTCTTAAACCAGAAAAACTTGTAAACATCACATAAATCCCCATTTTTTAGCGATATTTTTTACTTTTTCAGTCAATGTCTCCAAAATCAATGAACCTCTCAGACAACTTCAATATTCGGTTGTACATCAGGAAAAACTACTTTTCAAACCAGAAATTCTTATACACATCCCATAAATTCCAATTTTCTAGCAATTTTTGTTTAACTGTTTCATTCAATGTTTTCAAAATCATTGAAACTTATTGACAACTTCAATATTCCGGGGCACATCATGAAAAACTACTTATTTGACCAGAATTCATACAAACATCTCATAAATATCTAAACCCTTGCAATATTTTTGACTTTCTCATTCAATACTTCCAAAATAAATGGAACTCTTTGACAACTTCAATATTCGATCGTACATCAGGAAAAACTACTTTTTAGACCAGAAATTCTTGTAAACATCCCATAAATCCCCATTTTCTGGCGATATTTTTTGACGTTTTTATTCAATGTTTCCAAAATTAGTGAAACTCTTTCACAACTTCAGTATTCGGTTGTACATCATGAAAAACTACTTATTTTACCAGAAATTCATACAAAGATCTCTTAAATCCCTAAACCATTGCGATATTTTTGTACTTTTTCAGTCAATGTCTCCAAAATCAAGGGAGACCTACGTAAGATTGCTAGTAAATGACTATTATCGTGTGATATAATATTGAGATGCGTCTTATTTCGCACTCATACCTGAAGCTGCATGAAAAATTGACAGAAGAAAAGCTTAACCATAAAAATGGAAATTTCGGAGTGATAAAACTGCAATGGTAAGGTCGATAAGACAGACAGACAAGACTGAGTCATTTCGCCAGTTTTGCTTATAGAAAAACTCTCAGTCTTAGAATTGGTCGGCTGGTCCCCAAAGCAATAACAGAACTTTGCAACAAACAGGCAGAGGCTCGCGATTGCGTACTTCCGTTTGCTTTAGGGGCTCCAATGAAAGAAGTTACAGCATTCACATTCGGTTTTTATTCCGGTCCTTTAAATGTCGTAAGGATCTGAAGCTGTATTGTCTTCTATTTAGAAACGCATCGTGCCTACTTCCAAAGCGGCATTGTCGAATGGAACAAATAGAATTTTAACAAATGATTTCTTCATAAGATGGCGTTAACATAGTTGGAAATTTATCTGTTGGCCCACTAAATTCCCACTATAATTTATAATTTTGCTGAAGTTTGTGTTTTTAACAAAAATAAGTTCAAAACCTTATAGATTCGCATTAGTTTGAGAGGGAAATTATGAACTCATTTTTTGTTTTTTAAGTCCTGGTAATATTTTTTAGGTGAAACAAAGACCCGGGTGAGCTCGCATAAATGAATGGTTATCACATAAGTTCTTCCACGGATAAGCTTACAAAATTTGAACGGTTAAAGAGCCTTAAATGGGAACCTGCAAATAGGAGGTTCCTCTTCCTACACTTGGAGGAAAGTTTTCAATTTCATCATCCTGAAGCAAAGCATGCATTTCTGCCCTGTTTCAATGATCATCATAAAACAAAATATCAAATTTTCCTCCAAGTAGCACCAAAAGAACGAAAAATTTACATTTTAATTGGTGGAGTATATTACGCTGACTAAATAAGCACTAAGCGTATCAATCTGACGAAAATATAACTGAAAATAATGATAACATGAAAAAAGCTAGAGTAAGAAGTCAGACGCGCGGCGCTCCGGCCACAGTCACAAGGCACACTAACAACGAATGGATAAATCAAGAGCTATCAAAACATACACCAAACCCTCTACAGACTTCAGAAACAAGCGAGTAAGTAGCTAGGGTTAACTCATTGAATCACTGATGAGTGGTCCCATGATGGATCAGTTTTTCGCGCTGTCAGTAATATACTGTAAATGCTGTTGCATGTTCTTTGCTTTAGCTCAATACATTTTTATAGAAGAATTCAGATTATAAACACCTGTCAGCAATGGTCAGATAACCAAGAAATTGAAACAAGTTCAAGACTAGAAGTAATAACCATAACCCGAAAAAAATGTGACTGTTATAGAAAATTACAGATCTTTAATAACTTTAAAAGGTACATTGCAGGCTTTTTACCAGACTTGGTGCCCTAGCACTTATATTTAAAAGTATAGTTAAAATTCTCTCTGAAAGGTTTTTCTACTGTAAATATGAAAAAGTCATGATGACGGAAACATTTAATGTATTAGAATTTTTCTATGGCAGATCTTCACAACAGATAGATCCGGGCAAAGGAACAAAAGCCGTTTCGCAGAAAAAAAGGAGTCATGAACATCAAGGGGCTTGGAAATTGCAAGTGAACCGAAGTGCAAACCTCATCTTTATTTACATGGAACTTCTCAACAATTTGCTCGCCCACTGCCTACCACGCTACCTCCTATTTCATTTTCTTTCTGAACTCACGCATTAAAATATGGTAATTCTTTGTCTTCTATAGTTCGTCTACCATCTGTCGTAATTCGTTTCTTAACCGTTTATTTGCAAGTGTCTCAAGTATTTCAATCTCCATTACCCACGATTTGCTACCGTTGGTGGGAAACCTTGTTCTTTTATTTCTCCAGCTTCTACACTCTCCTCGTAACTGCACTGACCGCCTCACTTAACCTTCCCTAATCCGTTCCCACACCTAACGTGCACTGATATCTTCTCATTGATGGTGAATTAGTTACAGTGTTCGTCCTCTTGGATCAGTGCTTGCAATGGTGTGTTGACTACTTTGTGTTCGTGACCCCTAGTGCAGGCTACGCTTAACACCCTTTGCATTCACTTCAAAATATCACTGCTGTACTGTGTCGTGCCTCTTGCGTGTAGTAAAAGCTCTAATAATGTGGGTGCAAGAGAAAAATTGAGGATCCTCTGCTATTAATTTACGCTTTATTTCAGAATCATCTTTACATTATCCTGATTTTACTCGCATGAGGGGAATACAACTATTTTATCCATGGGAATTAGTACTCCCAGAATAAAATGTGAGGTCCCACCCATGCCGAAAGTTACTTCGCCCTTATTTTTGTTAAAATTAAATAAGTTGATGTAGTGTAACGGACCATCTTCTATTCGGTTCACTGCTGTCCTGTTTTTCATCGCTTTTTAACTTCATTTTTGAAATTTTATCTTGTTTCACAGAAGCCTTCTATTTTACATGTCTGCTGCTATGCGCAAGAGATATTGTGCAGAACATAACTTGTGCAGTGATTCCGCATTGCTTTAATGTTATCGTGAATGGTGTGTTCACATTTCCTCTCTTTGGAACGTCTGTGTTATGAATAGGGTTGGCATCAATTAACATGTAATATAATCTATTGCAATTTTCTTCGCATATCAGAACGAAATTTACTCTCGAGCATTTAAAATCGGTTATATTTTCACTTGATAGGGGCACAATTTAGGTTATTTTCAATGTTGTTTGTTGAATGCTATCACACTAATCGAAATGTGTATATACAGGGTGTCTTAAAAAAATTTCTCACACTTCGAACGTTGAGTAAAACATTAATACTCATTATTTATGAACGTTGAGTAAAATGGAATAACTTCGAGCACAGAAGACAAATGGAATTGAAGAATCATGTTAGCAATGTTCAAATTGATGATTATTTTTGTCCAGACAACGCTGATAACGCGCAGCAAGGGATTCGCAAATGTCACGAAACTGGTCATTAGGAATATCGCAACATTGTCTTTCAATTCCCAATTCCAATGCACTGGTCTTCTAATTACATTTCAGGACAAACTTCTTCTCTTCCAATCTAAGTTGATTTCCTGCCACGCTGTGATGAATTAAATACACCTACAATTCAAAAAAGACAACATGCCAGCGACAGTTAAGTTTGTAAGAATAGAAACTTTGACTGTGGCCGGAGTGCCGCGCATCTGACTTCTTACTCTAGCTTTTTTCATGTTATCATTATTTTCAGTTATATTTTCGTCAGAGTATGATCAAAATAAATGTTAGTTGAAGAAAGTGACTGTATGATCAAAATACTGCTATAAGCAGTGACTTTTGTAATCTTTACCTGGTCGCTAGATCATAGTCAATCGTAGAAAAGTTAACACTGTAGTTCTAACAAGTAGTGTTGAAAAATTTATACTTCAAACTAGCAAGTTTCTATTTTTGGTGTTGACCTTTATGGTGTAAGACTTATTTAAGCAAATTGTTCCTCGTACTTATAAGTAGAAATAATACAGTTGTCGAATAATATTTAAAATAATGATTTATTTGTCAATTTATTGTTAGATGACATTCAATAGGAATATTTCATAATAAAATTAGAAACAAATTTAATTCAACGCTCAAGCTTATTCTCATTCACTCGAAAAATCTTTGCTAAATAAGCTCGCTTCATTAGGAAGCTGGTAATAAAACTCTTAAAACGGGAAAACCTACGAGTTATTGTCATTTTCACTGTGTTGGTAAGCGTATCTTGGTTTGGTTAAGTTGGTATGATTGATTGATTATAAATTAATTTTAGCCTCCCTTTACCACGTCAAAGATGATGAAAGAGAGAAAGGATGAATACACCATTTAGTATGGAGTTGAGGAAACGTAGAATCTATGCACAAAGGGTGTTCCCGCAAAGTATCCCGTGCGCATAG
The DNA here is from genome assembly GCA_030386875.1 of Morinoia aosen. Classification (NCBI taxonomy): domain Eukaryota; kingdom Metazoa; phylum Arthropoda; class Malacostraca; order Amphipoda; family Talitridae; genus Morinoia; species Morinoia aosen. The sequence continues at coordinate 11,801,641 of CM059562.1, forward strand.
AAACAGTAAGATAAGAAGGAAGGTTATGAAACAAGATGAAAGTTGAAGAAGGAAGTCAGAGGTGCTGAAAAACAGGACAGCTGTGAATCGAAAAAAGATGGTCCTTAACAAAACTAAAAACATTTCATTTCAGCAAGAAGGCCTACCTAGCTCTCAGCTCAGGACCTCACTTTCTCCCTGGGAGCGCTAATTCCCATCGATACAATAGTTGTATCCCCCTGATGGGCGCTGAGTTAGTATTGTCAATAAAACCTACCTGTAAATGTCTTATTTTATGTCAGCACTGTAATCTCTGCAGTATGAGAGAAGACAAGCTTTGGTCAGAAAGGAAGGCGGGAGTATGTGTCCTACTTAGATGGTTCATTCTTGTTTAAGCTTTACCGCGACTTCGGAGATGCGGAAAACTCATTTTTACGGTTTATCATCAACTCTTGAATACAGTCATAAAACTTACTGCTGATCCCAATTATTGCAAAACGCCACAAATATGATATTTCTGTTTTGCTCAGCTGCGAAAAAAAAACCTCGAAAATAGCATGTACCAGGTCAACAGTATACATGCGTGAAGTCATCCTCAGATTTGACTTTTGCGTCACGAATACTTACACTTCAAATCCGCTAGTTTCTTCGGTTAGACAGTTTTTGGTACGGTATGTGGTACGAATCACGGTGAATAACCGTTATACGTTTTCCAGTCATACCTTTTTTCACGTGCTACAAAAGAAATGTTTTCCCCGTTTTTTGCTTCTCATGTTTGCCCGTTTTTTTTCGAGGTAATGCAGCAGTGATTACGGGTTTTCCACGTTTTAGGTTCTCGGGTTTTAACGTTTTTTTTTACGGTTTTATGCACGCAGCGAAGTTGCCCGAGATGTAGCCGTGAAATTTGGCGGTCATTTTTTACAGCACCTTTATGCGCATAGTAACATCGTTTGAAAGGGCCTTTATGAAACAGGATAAAAGTTGAAGAGAGTAGAAGATGCTGATAAACAGAATAGCAGTGAATCGAAAGAAATGGTTCTTAACAAAAGCTATTCTACTTCGACGCAAGGATGCACCTAATGACCAACTCGGTACCTCGCATATTTTCTTTTACATACTTTAATCCCATAGCTCGATTATCAAAAACATCATCAAATACAGACTCTGATGTCTCCCAACAAACAACGCTTTTTCTATTAATTTTACAGGAAATCCGGTCAACCTCCAATTTTGCACTTAGCAATACTGCGAGATTACCTTCCTGTGTTGGTCAAGACGTTTTTTGAACTGTGTCACCAGATGCGATATTTTCAGTATATTATAACTTCTTATTTAGACGATATTATGCACTCACCAGTAAGCTTTCCAAATACAAGAAAACAGATGAATAAGGCACTTACTTTACCGAAAGTTTATACATTAATATTTCAATTTGCACTACCACTCCGCGATTTTCACGCCAGACCAACAGTACATCAAGCCCAATAGCTTCTCAAATATGCTCGGCCAGAGTAAAAGATTGGTCGTCTTAAACAATGCTGCGCCAATTATATACTACTGTACCATTCAAGTCTACACTCCTCACTTGCCTGAGAAGTTCAATTTATAGAATACTAAGCAAGCGTGACAAATGAGTTAACGCCTAGCAAAAGAAGAGCGATTTATTCACTTATTTAGTAAGTTAACCATTCATGCAATGTACGACTAACGTTTTGGTACAGTTGAGGCGAATACGACCACTGAGAAAATGAGTTAATTTCCAACCCAAGTGGCATTACAAAGGCGTAAAATTTCAGTGGCTCTGATACGCACAGCTCGCTGCACAGACAGAGAAAGCGTATACACCGCAATGACAAAAAAGGTTAAATAAAAATAATAGAATAGAAACAAAGATACTCTTGCAGGAGGTCGGTTGCAAGGTACGCCGGTTGTTACTATCAGAAAAAAGATGAACTTCAATTTCAATAGAGAAGTAAATTGAATGCCTAATCCACAAAAGAGCCCTGTAACAAGTGATGCCGATTTTGTGTGACTTAGCTAAAGCTACCACTGAGGAGCAGTAGTTCTCCAAGCTGTAGTCAGAAACTAGTAGCCTCTTGAGTCTAGCACTAATTTACGTATCTCTCGAGACGCTGCCAAGTTTCCACGACATACAGCAAAACAAAAAACAATGCCGAAATAAGAACAGATAAAAGGTATAAGCTAAACTCCATTCGTACGTATACCCTGAAGCGTTAAGTTCCCACGACATACAGCAAAACAAAAAACAATGCAAAAATAAGAACAAATAAAAGGTTTAAGCTAAACTCCATTCGTACGTATCCCCTGAGGCGTTAAGTTCCCACGATGAACTGCAAAACAATTCACTACGGAGGAATATAAGAACAGATGATAGGTTTAAGCTCTACTCCACACGAGGATGAATGAAAGGTCATAAGTACAAAAATACTTCTCCTTTATTAAGAAATACAGAACTAATATACACTAAAGATTAATACATTATTACTTTAGTGAAGGTTGGTAGTAGTAGTAGTAGTAACATAGGTTTGCTAGCGCTTCAGTTATTTAGACTATATCGCACCGAAGGTCACACAATTTAGTCGGTATCAGGCTTTTCCGATTTACCACGCAAGGTGAACATCAACATTATATGAACATCAAAAATTACATGATCATGATTTAATTACAACTCAAGATTATAATTGTCTCCTCATTGAAATTTTGCACATACTATAGTGCATCTAAATCACTGGGCAGCCAAACCCCTTAGGGGGTTTCAGCTGCCCACCCATTATGGCCGGACGCCTTACCCACGCTGAAACCCCCCAAGGTACCAACGTAGCGCGTCCGGCCATATTGCAGTTTCTTCATCTACAATCTTCCAAAAGACTTCAAACATAAAAAACTTTTCGTAGTTCTCAGCGTACAGAGGCACTATAATTTGTTCATAAGATACGAGTCAGAGAGATAACTAATAAGCCGCCAATGATTAAAACGCCCACGAGTCGGTTCTCCCAACACCTTACACAAAACAAAATCAGAGTCAGCACCCTGTAAACCAGGGTAATAACGGGAACGTACATCGGAAAAGTGAAGACACTCAACCAATATATGCTGCACCGACAGCGGCACCAAGCAGCGATCGCAAAGAGGGGCCGGGCGACGCTCCATTAAATGGCCATGAGTGAGGCGGGTGTGACCAATCCTCAGTCGACATAGGAGGACTTCTACGCGGCGGTTCCGGCATGCTGAAGAAGGCCAGGCTCGGACACTGTTCTTAATCTTGCGCAGCTTGTTGTCTTGGGTGTTTTCCCACTGTCGCTGCCAGAGTTGGATTAATGCAGCTTTAATTATAGGGTAGTAATCTCGGGCGGGTACTCTGGTATTTGTTGGGTTAGCAGCAGAGGTTGCAGCATTTCGCGCTAACTCGTCTGCCCGATCGTTGCCACGCACATCAACATGGCCAGGTACCCAACATAGAGTTACAAGTTTTGGGGAGCTTGCAAGTCGCAAAAGGCTAGACATTATTCCGGAAATTATTGGATGTGTGGAGTTGTAGGATCTCAGTGACTGGAGGGCAGCTTTGGAGTCGGAGAACACCACATAAGAACCCGAAGCAGGCCGCTCCTCAATCATGCGGAGTGCGGCACGGATGGCGATCAGCTCCGCAGAGTAGATTGACGTTTCAGGCAGCAGTCTTTCCTCCACCACTCCGCCAACAAAAACTGCAGCACAGCCCACTGCGTCATCCGTTTTAGAACCGTCGGTGTAGATATGAAAAGCTCCCTCGTGGTCACTGTGAAGGTGATCTTGGAAAATATGTCGCAGTATGGATCTTGTCATCATCTCTTTCTTTGGGTATTGCGGTCCTGGACAGAAGGTCTGAATCGGAATTTGCCAGGTTGGCTCTTCCAGAGTGGGGGCACGCTCAACTTTGAACGAGGGCAACTGCATCATCTCCGCTAGTGCTTCGTAGTCAGTAGAGGAGGGGATATAATACGGAAACAACTCCCGACCCCTTACTCCCTCCATCACGCTATTCCACGTGGCCGTGAAAGGTAGTTGTCCGAGTCGTACAACATACTGTAGAGTAAGCTGTACTCGACGAAGTTGCAAGGCTGGTTCACCGCAATCCACCAATAAGCTCATCACCGGTGATGTCCGAAAGGCCCCCGTACACAGCCTCAGAGCAGAGTTATGGATTGGGTCCAGGAGTGATAAGCATGATGGGCTGGCACTCTGGTAGACGACGCAGCCATAATCAATCTTGGCACGAACGGCATTACATTACATCCCAAGTGGCATTACAAAGGCGTAAAATTTCAGTGGCTCTGATACGCACAGCTCGCTGCACAGACAGAGAAAGCGTATACACCGCAATGACAAAAAAGGTTAAATAAAAATAATAGAATAGAAACAAAGATACTCTTGCAGGAGGTCGGTTGCAAGGTACGCCGGTTGTTACTATCAGAAAAAAGATGAACTTCAATTTCAATAGAGAAGTAAATTGAATGCCTAATCCACAAAAGAGTCCTGTAACAAGTGATGCCGATTTTGTGTGAGGTAGCTAAAGCTACCACTGAGGAGCAGTAGTTCTCCAAGCTGTAGTCAGAAACTAGTAGCCTCTTGAGTCTAGCACTAATTTACGTATCTCTCGAGACGCTGCCAAGTTTCCACGACATACAGCAAAACAAAAAACAATGCCGAAATAAGAACAGATAAAAGGTATAAGCTAAACTCCATTCGTACGTATACCCTGAAGCGTTAAGTTCCCACGACATACAGCAAAACAAAAAACAATGCAAAAATAAGAACAAATAAAAGGTATAAGCTAAACTCCATTCGTACGTATCCCCTGAGGCGTTAAGTTCCCACGATGAACTGCAAAACAATTCACTACGGAGGAATATAAGAACAGATGATAGGTTTAAGCTCTACTCCACACGAGGATGAATGAAAGGTCATAAGTACAAAAATACTTCTCCTTTATTAAGAAATACAGAACTAATATACACTAAAGATTAATACATTATTACTTTAGTGAAGGTTGGTGAAACCCCATGAACGCTTTTACCAACAGAAATTCTCTCTCGCCGAAATGAAAAGAGGCGAATGCAAGCAAAAACCTGAGACCTCACCGGAAAGACATACGAGTCACCTCACAAAAAATAGGCGAGGATAATGAATAATTAGGTTCCACCTATTTTCAAAATTACCACCAACAACAGATAGTCACAACTATGACTGCTTGATTAAAGATTAGATTAGATTATTAGTTAGTTTAAGCCTCCCTATCCGCAACAAAGGCGATCCAAAGAGAGGAAAAAAGAAGGCACCATTTAGTATGGAGTTAAGGGAACGTGGAATCTATGCAGAAAGGGCACAGAAACAGTAAAATGAGAAAGAAGTTCATGAAACAAGATCAAAGTTGAAGAAGAAAGTAGTAGGTGCTGAAAAACAGGACAGCAGTGAACCGAAAAAAGATGGTCCGTAACAAAATAAAAACCTATTCTATTTCAACAAAAATAAAGCCTACCTAACCTTTAGCTCAGGCCCTAACTTAGTCCCCCTGGGAGCGCTAATTCCCATAGATACAATAGTTGTATCCCCCTGAGGGGATGACTCATTGATGTGCTGCATGTATCTCAGGGAACCTCTGACGCATGCCTAGTTCCCTTAGCCTGCTAACAAAAGAGATACTTTAAACATACCCAAATAAAGAAAAACTCGAGATTCCTACCCATCTCCAGCATTGAACAGGTCATCCAAGTTAAGGGATAATCTCTATCAGCATCAGCCATGGATACTAGTGGAACTAGAACAAGAAATTCTTCTGCAACATTTAACCCATGTTTATCGGGAAACTATCTTTTGGCACACCGAACAAATAGTTCAATGATTGCTATAGCCGACCATAAAGGAAACAGAAACACACTGAGAGTTATTCAATGGAAATATAATGTAGCAAACAAGAATTGAGCGTGGCATTCTCAAAAAATTATGATTGAAATATAACGCACGACACGCCAGGGTCAACAAAGACAGAGACAAATTACTCTAATATAACAAGAAAAATAAAAATATATATCAATAAAATGGCAGTGTGCTGTTAAAAATGAGACCACGCAGAGTAAACAGACTTTGCAGTTCTCCCCCACTGCACCTTTTTTATATTTTCATTGAAACAAATTAAAATTGGCGAGGCTGAGTACACACATGGCGCACAAAACCTCGATTCTAAATAGGCGCTCCAGCCTAAACTAGTTCCCAAAGTTGCCCTATATTCCTATTTAGAGCTGTTAAAAAGTTAAACTTAATTGATACAGCTTCAGAAATGCTCTCAAATAAACCAATTAAGATAAAAATATTCCTTTAAATAGAAGGGACCTCATCAACATGAGCAATAGAAACAATCTTGAGACCTTGTGACAGAAAATATAATTATTTCAATTGTTTAACCAATCTTTGCACTTAACTTAGGCAACCAAACAAACCATCAACAGCGAAATAAAACTAACAGTGAATTTGAAGTCAAAACTATTTCAAGAGCTCGTTAGATCACAAGCACGAATAAGAAATAAATGAGCCAGTCAGAATAAGAAGACGAGCTGTACGTGCCATGAAGCTAGGTCAGAATGAATGAAGCACTAGGTACCAACAGAAAAAGATGAAATTCAAGGAGAAATTCCATCGGTTAATTTGGCAACCCTCATGACGGACTTGAGAGCGCGCCTTCTTTAGTGAAACTCCATTGATGGAAGAACAAGAGCATTTCAAGCAGCAGACCAGTCTATTAGTCTCGAACATGATTTCATTTTCGTCTAACACTAGGGTGAATTGCTATAAGGCAAGATCGCGAGTCGGATAGATTGCAGGCTTCTAGACCTTTACTTCACTCTATTTGGGGCAAAGAAATCTTATTGATTAGAATAGGAAACAACAAACCGGGCGTGAAGAAATCGGACGAGGGACATTCAACGAAAAATAACGGATTGATAATTGAAACCAATCAGCCCAATCAAAATACTTCAGAAACTAGAAATAAGGATCCCAAGAGCGGCTCCAAAAACGTGAACAAAATCAACTTGAAATATTTGCATGCACATAATTGAATTAAATTGAACTGATTATTACTGTTACCGAGAGCTCGGAACGCATGAAAAAACCAAAGGTGATTGTAAGCGGCGAAGAAAGTAAAGAAATGCACAACTCCCATTTACATTACAACAGCGGGGAAAAATGAGGCAACAGTATTAGGAATATGGTAATCATGCACAAATTTTGGCATGTTATACTCCATATCTGATGAAACCAACACTGATGGCAACACTACACAAAATAGTGGAAATTCCCATCAAGAGCTCGAAAACTAACATCCTGATCACAAGCATCTGGCAATTTGAAATGCTTCCAGTATTCTTACTCCAACAAATAACTCTCACACACAACACCGAAATGGTTGACCCATTACAATATTCTGTTAATAATTCGTTATAGATGCAATATTTTACAGCAATACGTAGTTGTATCTCAAACAAACTTGTTATATAAATAAATCAACAAACAAAAGAGATGGGACTACCAGGTACTAAAAAGTAAAAGTTAAACGCAAAACAAAATGTAAACATAACAAATATTACATATAAGTTCAATACAGTTCGAATAAGCACTGTGTGGAACAAACGCTGATATTTTGACGGCAAGGGAGGAAGGCCAAGAGAGACTCGATAATAAAAGCTCCTGAGTCCTTCCACTTGCAAGGTCTTGTTTCCAAATTGCAACGAAACTACCCTCTGTAACTGATGGCTACATCAAAGTTTAACCCACTAACATTCCGAACTGAATTGAAGAGCCGGCAAAACATTCAGCATACAGAAACAGAAAATACCGTCGCAATTGAGTGAAAAGACAACATATCCGAACACTCAACTTATACGTATAAAAATAAGCCCCTCATATTCATGACTTGAAGCAAGCTTCATATCCAGGATAAATATTCCATCATTCCAGTTGAAGTTCGCATAAGATGATACAGCACAACTGGATGGTAGACTGTATAAACAGCGACACTCAAACATTGAAGGCCTTCAAATGAAGAACCACAAAAGTTTCATAACACCCGTCAAATATAAGTTATCCAAAACGGCATCTTAAATTTACCTGAAACCAGCACGTAAATAGGAGGCTAGATGGTGCGGACAGCAAAACCGGGATGTTGCTTGATAACCTCGTCCAACTTCGCAGCAAACAGCTGGCTCTGAATGGGTGCTCCCAGCTCACACTCAGGGTTGTGCACCACATACTCCACGTACACCTGCAATGCCAAGAGTATGATACACTAAAATCTTTGCATTCATCTAAAATTTGGAGAATCAGAGATAATATGTACTTTTAAAATTTAAATGAAACGCAGTTCACCAGGTACAACTGTAGTTCAGAGTATAACGCAAACACAACGATTGTCCATATGAAAATGCTGCCTTGATGTCTTAAAGGTATGAAACTCGCCCTACCGCATTCCTTAATGCGAGTCTCAACAATAAAAAAGAGATGGAACATATTACACAAAGGTTTTAGGCACATTTTTACTCTCAGAAGTTGAGCTAAGAAGATTACATTGCTAACTCAAGAAGGAGATCAATGTTTTGTTAATATCTTGGTCCTGTAAGAAGCAGTTAGCTAAATCAGTATGAAAAGAAGTGAGGCTTAGAGGAGATGCGAATCACAGTCCTTGAAGATGAAAAAGGCATCGGAGAAAAAGGCATCGGAGAAACAGACAAGAGAGAAAGCCAAGTGGGGGCTAAAAATACTAACGCATGTAGACGTATAACAACTGAAGGCGAACTGGAGAAAGGGTTTCGTTAGGTGAGCTGATTTAGTTGAAGACAGTGCAATACCAAAGTCTTAAATTATAATGCTTGAGTCGCAGATGCTAATTACAGAGCTTATTAGGCACAAAAAATGTGATGAGTCTCTCCAAAAGATTCAACTAAGGATCCACGGATGAAAAACGAGTAGTGAACAAATTATCTCTGCCTTGTAAAATGATTCTCAAGTTATTTGATGAATGCCAAGCGAATTCAATGAAAGACAATTTCACTCGCTCATACATGCTGACCGCGTGTACGTGAATGATTTGGAAGCATGAGAGGAATTACAGTACAAAGATGAATGTTGACAAAACGCTAGGTTATCATGCGGAAACTGAGGAGAGGGTAAAGCCCTGTGAGAAATAGAAAAAACAGTGAAGGAAAAAGGTGAAGGTAAAAAGTGGTATCGACAGTTAATCAGGGCAGTAAAAGAGACACAAGCGCTTGCCTTATACAGCAGAAGGACAGCTTTTACAGTAGATAAGGGTAAGACGGGTGGAAGAAGCAGTTAAAAAAAAAATAAGAAGACTCAGCAGGATTCGAAGCTCAAACATTTGGTAAAGTAGGGTTTAAAACAGAAACTAAGACTAAGTTATGAAAAATAAGCAATGTCATGCACTTAAGTATGAAATTCGCGTCATGCTACACGCAAACAACGGTTTGCCAAAAACTTTTCAAAGCTGTTTAACATTGGAAATTACAGAACGGCAATAACGTGAGCGGTAATGAATTGTGCCTGACTGTGGAATGTGCATAGCTGTAGGAGGATCACCACACACGAAATCAAAACTAAAATTCACAAAGCTCGATGAGTTTAACCTATGCAGGAGACACTTGGGATGAGGAATATTCTAATTAAGATATGATAGTAGCCTTGCATATTCAAACCGAAGGTGTAACTTGATGAGTGTGAGGTTTTCTATTCACTTGAGAAATTCTGGTAGAAATATTATGGAAGACAAATTAAAATGTACTTTAAAGTTTTAACATGGCACAATTATCTAATTATGCCACTATAAAAGCATTAAGATCAAATTCAAGGTGTGATGGTTCACAATACGAGAAAAAGAGGTTAGCCTATTACAGATGTGACTATTGACTATATTGACTATCCAGGTGGGTATAAGGGGACACAACATATGAACCAGAAAAAGACAGTGTGTCTATAGAGAATTCCCATGCATGAAGAAAAAACACATGCATGAGAAGTATATACATGGATGATGGGAAGACCCCGGACACCAACAAAAACAAACACAGAAGCGCAGAATAAATCTTTGGCTGCCCATAGCATAAAAGAGAAAGCAAAGAGAGAAGATACAGCCTGACAACTTGAAAAAAATTCAAGTCAAAGCAGACTGTAATGAACAAAAGCACAGCAAGATGAGGAGAAAGTCTCCAACTTGAGCTGCACAGCTTAAACAAGCAATAACAAAACTGTACAATGGCGAGCATATTACTAAAAGTAATATTACTAATATTACTTCCAATATTACAACGGCGAGCATATTACAAATTATTACTAAATATGGGATGAAATACAATTCTGTAAAATGAACGACTGAAGGTATTGTATCTGAAGCTATTAGAAGACAGTTACACAAGTGCGATTTAGCATATTTTTCCAGAAAAAAAGATACTATAATGAGTTAATGAACTAAAACTCCTTTGTAATGGATGGGTCTACTTCTTGCTCTCAAAAAGCATGAATATATGAAAATCACCATACCAAAATTTATTTCCATGCTAACCCATAAATACATTAAAACCCTTCGTATTTAAATAAATTTTGAAAAATACCACTCTTACAAAATACATCATTCAGTGCACAACAACCACAATTAAAACTACCATCATGAGACGTTTCAATGATCCAATGTCTAACACAACCACCCATTAAAAGCAAAGAAAAGTGTTAAGACCCATGCACTGACCTGAGAAAAAATGAGGTGCAGCAGCTCCTTGACATTTTGCACGAGCAGGTCTGTGTTGAGCACAATGCGCAGTCTGGAGGGCGTCTCGTACAGGTGCAGTCTGTACTTGCTGGTGCTGTAGTGTAGGTACCCGTCCTTAATGTCAAAAGGTGACACCTGTGAACAATTCTCTTTTAGTAAACAAATCACTATTATTTGAGTAGTTGTAACCACTAAAGTTTGCATTGTTGTAACAATGTGTTTGAGAGGTCAACCGCTTGGTTAAAAATTGCAGCTGATTTTGGAGTCATCACAATGACAAATACCTGCATGATTCCATGAGCACACAAAGCCCTGGATCTTTCACCATAACTACCCAGAAGGACACAGAGAATCTGAACATCCTGGCGCAAAAAATTTTCTAACTGTGTCAGTTCAATAACAATTAGTGTTCACTATTGGGACTTTAAAATTACATTCTAGAACTGTGCACACAAGCCACAAGACAAGAAGTAATAGCCTTCAACAGCTGATGACTATCTGACGCCAAAGGCTGGTACAAGGCACAGTCAAATGTGTCATTAAGAACAGTCATGGAATAGTTCAATTCAATATTCAATTCAATGACAATATTTCATACATTGGTGACAATATAGTATGACTTAATAGATGAAGAGTGCCTTTTCTCATAACTTTACAGCAATAGGATTTTATTTAGCCACAAAGTATTTCATAATCTCCCAAAAGGTATTTTATGAATCACAGCAACCATCCCCTAGAAATATTGAGAAGAAAAACTATGAAAGAAAATTTCCAAAAAATTTTCACCAGGAAATGTTGACTATCCTAGAAAAGAGAAAAGCCAGCTACATAAAAAATTCAATAAAAAATTCATCAAATTCTACCATAGCAAACATTTAACAAAAACTGTTTCAAGTTCTTCATGCATTAAAATAAGAAGAAAATCACTCAAAATTATTTTAACACATGAAAAACTTGAAATACTTAGTTGAGTTGAGAAGTTGGAAAGAAATTCAAGAAGACCCTGAAGTTTAGTCTCTTTTTCACTTCCAAATTTTGTAACCATAATAATTACCTGCTGAAATGTAATTCAACATAAAACTACCAACTTCCAATCGTCACCTCAGAAAACAAAACCAAAATCACCGAAATAACATAGAATCATTCTTAGAAATATTTAATAACTGCCAAGCATAGATCTGTTCATTTAAAGTACCCTCAAAATATTTCACTGGTAGAAGTAGCCAGCCATCCAATGGGCAACTGCAATGTATAGTAGCATTTTAGTGAAAACAATTGAGTTATATAATGGCAGACGTGACACACTGCTAAAAGGGAGCATCCTAAATTACATTCCACTGTGCTTGGAATGAATTCTATAAAATTTGATCAATTTCTTCTATTAAATTTTATTAACTTTTATTAAAATTTATTTAAATTAAATAACTGGAGTGACCCATTTGACTTAAACAGAATACTATTTTCAAAGTTTTTGCATATGGTTACACCATCATCAGTACAGCACAGTGGGAACATCATCAGCTTATTCAAAGTAATAATATTTTTTCCTATAAACATCTGAACTGATGATTGCAATATTAGTTACTCCAGAAAAGTTGCAATTAGATTCTCCACCAACTACACTTTGAAAAAATTATTGGACAATAATGTTCATAGTATTTATTAAACAAGCTCTCTGCTCAGCTCCTCCTCACAGCCTGTTATTTTCATAGCTAGAAACACCATGAAACAATTGCATGTGTATTTAATTGATGTTCAACACCTGAAATATAACAAGCTGGTAAAAATTAAACAAGTTATTACATTCCTCATATCAATCCTAAACAACAAGGAATCTTCAAAGTGAATTTATAAGAAAAATATCCAAAATTCCCAACACTTGAAACAGTTAATATCATAACTGCGAACAAAAACACAACACTGAAATGGATTGTAGAAAAACTGATGAACAAATGATGTATGATACGCACAATAAAAATAAACTTACCTTGGATACAAACGATTTCAGAGAGAAGATCATGCCATACATCAGCTTAGCTTCCTGGAAAAAAAAAGTTGAAAATTTAAAAATGTCGAAGATTTATGGATCTCATTTTTTTGAATTAACATTCTTATGCAGGAATGGAAGGAATAAATAGAATACACTTGCATATCTATAATATATTTCAATAAGACGGAACATGTTTGTAACAGGTGAAACCAAATTTGTAAGAACTTCAGTACCCATGAATAAAATTGAATTCATAACTTGTCTGGTAATGCACATGAACTGACTGGCCTGCTTCCCAGGAAGAGCAATCTTATAGTTATGTATTGCTTCATTCAGATCGAGGGAGCATACAGCCAAGGCTAGCAGTGCATGATGTCAACGTTCATGGCCAGCTGCTGGTCTCGGCTTGCATAACCCTAACATAACCATGTACTTGTCACAGTAATACATTCCAAATGAAGAAAGTTTGAACACACTGCTTAGCCTGGGAATATACAGCTACATGAACAACAACACAAACTAATGCTTCATGAATTTATAACAAGTACTAATTATTTTATTACACAAACAAGCCAAAAGAAAAAGTTCAACTTACTGCCCAAAGTAAATAGTTACTAATATATTTTTGCAGAAAAGCTTCTGCTACTCCTTTCACTAAATTTTGTTCACATTACTTGTAGATAGTACTCATAGATGCATGTAGATAAGTGCATTCAATGAGCTGGGCATGACCACTCAACACATTAGACAAATTAAATTTGGTCTCCCTAACCACAACAAAGGAGTTCTAAACAGAGATGATGGCACCATTTTGTACTGAATTAAGGGAAACCCGGAATCCTTGCACAAGTTGCGTTCCCATGCAAGATCGCCCCCAGATAGAAACAGTAGGTACAGTAGTTGGTGCTGTAATACAAGACCACAGTGAACCAAAGAAGATAGTCTTTAACAAAAACAGAAAACCTATTCAATTTCAATACAAAGAAGTCCTACTTAACATTTAGCTTAGTATCTCACATTTTCTCCATGGGGGCACTAATTCATATAAAAACAATAGTTGTGTCTCCTTGAGGAGAGCCACTGGGCAATTTCCTACGATGTGTTTGAAATTCAAGTAGGTAAAAATTAAACATCTGATAACATTTTCTCATTTCAATCTACAATGACAAGCAACCTGTAAGTGAATTCATAAAAGAAATATTTATTAATTTTAAATAGCTGTATGCTCTACAGTTTGGTAAAATAAATTAGCCTTTTCTGCAAAATAGAACCTCCTAGAACTTTTTATAATTTGCAACTGGTTAGGCTGTTAATCCAATGAATAAATTTGAAAAAACATTAACATCATTGAACATGTCAATAGCAAATTAATTTTAAAAATTGAGTGTAGGCAAATCATAGAATACATGTAGCTCATTAGATTAAAATATACAAACAATTCATTTCTCTGCAAATAACTCAGGATGAAGGTCCTACTTCAATTCATATGAATACAACCAATGCGAAAAAGAGTTAGTCTTTTGAATTTCTACCTAAAGTAAACCTAAAATGTAGTTTGATATCACTAGTAAATCTTGTAACAAAAATTCTCACCTCTGTTCGTGACATCCCTGCTTCTTTGTAACGATGCCACTCTGCATAGTGGAGCAGGGTACCATTTCGATCAAACATGTACATGTTATATATCGTCATGATGTTAACCTATTAATGCTATTCCACACACCTGTAAATCTGTAAATAAAGCAAAAAATTCAAGCCATCAAATACAGAGGTAGGTGATCATGCAATACATTATACTGTACACCATTTTGCATTCTACTACACATACTATAGACAGAATGTTTGTATGAATAATGGAATCCCAACCAAAAATGATTACAACTGGTCACCTTTGCTGCATTGATACATCAAGTGGTCAAATTGACATTAAGTCAAAGAAAGACACCATCAGGTGCTTGGTTTCCTGCTGGCAACATTTGAACGCAACCTACACTTACTTTGCGGATGGCTGGAATTCCCATCTCTTCCCAAGTTCCAACTCCATTTGGTGATTTCATCATTTGCACAGGCAACACAAAAGGAAGCTATTTAAACAGAAAATAGATAATAATATGCCTTTTCCTGATCTTCACCAAGTAATTTTTACACCCGCTAAATTTCTATTCCTCTGAGTGTTAAATATCCTTGTTGGTAGTAAGGTAGATTTTCATCATTTGCTTTTAAAATTCTTTCCAATTTTTTTTTCGCACTTGAAAAACTGTCATGTGCCACAAAACATAAAAATCACTTCACTCCACTTGACTCTATTGATCAAAGAAACAATTAGGCTTATTAATTTCCTAAAATTTTCAACCTTAAAGGACAGCGTCCCCCTTCCTGATCTTCTTTTTTATTATTGAACCTTAAGTAATAAAATTTGGTATACTGATAGGAAATGCCATTTGGAATTATTTATCATTTGTGAAAAAATGCAATTTTTCCCATAGAAAACGAGATATTCATAGAAAACGAAATTTTTGAGAGGTTTTTCAAAAGGCATCTCCTCCGACAGTTTTTGAGCTACAGTGATGATTTTGGTATCATTGGATGCAAAAAGACGTGGACATTCAAAAAACTTTAATGATATTCCCCGAATTTTCAGTTTTGATGAAAAAATTGAAAAAAATTGAGAGCAACTTTATTTTGGAAAAAATGCAGATTTATGACATCATTACTTTTGAAAAAAAATTGCGAAATAAATTTGGAGTTTTTGGAAAACCCTCAGCTTTCCGCATCCAATGACACTAAAATCAACATTTTAGCTCAAAAACCGTAGGAGATCCATTTTTGAAACCCCACATTCCAATCCTCCAAAAAAAGGCAAAATAGGTAAACATATACAATCTCAATTTTTCTTCATTATATGTGGGTTCAGGTTAGACCCCTGAAATCATTATAGAGTAATACAGAGACATAGGAGATGACATAGCAACGTCGCGCCGTTAAGAAAGTGCCATGGGGGACGTGTAACATGATAAAATACCACTTCCCCCTCCCCAAATTCTTCAAACCCCGTATTGATGAATTTAATTCAATTGATGAATTAAGGAACGCTAAAATTATTTATAGGGTAAATAATTCTATTTAAGCTCACAAATACACTGAGCACATTATTATTATTATTATATAAGAAAGTTTTAGCCTCCCTTAACCACGACAAAGATGTTCCAAGAGAGGAAAGAGGAAGGCACCATTTAGTATGGAGTTAAGGGAACGTGGAATCTATGCACAAGGTGCACAGAAACAGTAAGCTAGGAAAGAAGCTCATGAAACAAGAAAAAAGTTGAAGAAGAAAGTAGTAGGTGCTGAAAAACAGGACAGCAGTGAACCGAAAAAAAGATGGTCCGTAACAAAACAAAAACCTATTTTATTACAACAAAAAGGAAGCCTACCTAACCTTTAGCTCGGGCCCACACATGGTTCCCCTGGGAGCGCTAATTCCCATAGATACAATAGTTGTATCCCCCTGAGGGGTACACTGAGCACATTTCCATCTCAAATTTCAACATAAGTCTTTTATTCAGTACTGTTCTATAGAAGTAATAGAAATATCACTTCAGTTTAAAGCAAAATATTGCGGCCAAAGGTATTAAAATCTTCTGCCACTCTCCACTAGCTACATTTAGTGATAAGAGTGGCACACACAGAACTTATCATTCACTGCAGGTCTTAAAAGTCATTTGAGTGTAGATTAAAAACATAGCATATAAAAACGATTTAGCCTCAAACAATGCAAGGTCAAAAGTCTTGAATTGCATTAGAACATGATGGGCTTGGATTTCTAATATACTGTTTCTTATGAATATGCATGTCTCACTTCCACTGAAAAGAACTACAATATTTCTACACACGTTACAAGTTTATAAGAATATTGACCATGACATACTTTTAATTTAGTCAATATTTTAATTAAATTGAAACCCTAACATATACATTCAAAATGTAGAAATACATTTACACAATTCACTTTCATACCTAACCACACACCAAGAAATACAATTTATTAACAAGAAAAGTGCTCTTCAACTTTAGGACACCAAATATTTCATGTTGCTTTAAATTTCTAACCTTCTTAGGTGGATTAGAACTATTTGATCTATGGGCACCAGCTCTCCTAGGGGGAAATGCAAGGCCCCGATTTAATGGTTTTGTAGGCTTTTCCCACGTTTTAATAAATATTTTCATAGATATTTTGAATAATTTACAATTATTTAATCTTCTTTCATTAACTCTTGTCAATCTAGCAGTTTCAATGCACAGCTAAGGGAAAATACAATGTGGACAGACTGCCCGTTCTTCCAAACCCATACTAAAAAATTCTTTCCTCCTTTCTTTTTTTGGACCACCTTTATTGTGGCTAGGAAAAGAAAAAAAAAAGCCTCAAACATCTCTAACTTGAAAATTCTTAACTTCAAGAACACAAACAATAAAGTCGAAATTCTAATTTACATTTTAATACCTAGAATAACCCACTGCAAAATAAATCAATGCTCATCACAAAAGTCACACTTTGGAGAAGCTAAGTAAATAGCTCCTTCACGGGTAACAATACAAACAAATTCTTGTCTTGTCGTTGTACATTATTGGAGCTTTGAATGCAAGTCCATGTAACTCCACGCCAGAAGAGAGGTGTGTGTTTGGCTCTGGGCACCGTCTGAAGCGCTGAAACGGGATGCTTTAATGGAGTTGTCCCTAGATATAACTTGGTCAAATATTTCACAACTGGGGGCTACCTGCAAACTCAAGACTGGGCCAAGTGGGATTTGACACCAGCATGACCCCCTCGTAGCCTTGCCAGGGCAACTTCAGCTCTGCAAAATTTATATTGGGCCCAAGGCCATTTCTCAATATTAACCCTTATTTGAGTCAAAAACGACCGTTTTCCAGATGCTGTCACTGTAGTCAGCCAGGAGTGGTTCCAGTACCTTTGAAGGGCTTCATGGACGAAACTTACAATGTACTCCTTCAATGCAGGGGTGATGGTGCGATATCGGAACAAATGAGCTTCCTTAGCAGAAAGATCAACCACCTCATTATCTGCTATTTCTTTATAATAAGGGATGAACTGAAGTTAAATGACATGATTGGAGACCTAAGTTAGTTTTTCTTCAAAATTTCTTGAACGCTAAAACAAGACGAATGTAATGTTTAAGTTTTCAGTCTTGAATAAGATACGACAAATTTGAAGAATTTGAAAAGATTATCTTTTCCCAGTCAAATAGGTTATTCTGAACCCATGCAAGTCCCTCATTCATAGCAACTTCCAGAACTTGGATCTTTGGTCTCAGTTTAAAATTTAAGGATATGTTTTAAAGAGGGACCACAACAGCTGCTGATGCAGAGGCGCTTTTCTCAGTTACATGAGAGCCATCAGTAAATATTGGTATAAACTGAGCAACATTCGTTTGTTTCAGGTCTTGGAAGACTTGTTGAACAGATATTAGAGGATAAAGATGATAAAGGAGCTGGTAAAAACTCAGCGAGGATGAAATCATCTGTATTATACCACGGTGGAAGAGAGAGACTGGTGGCAAAGCAACAGGGCGGAGGATAGGGAGATGAAGTTTCATAAAAATTGACTGGGCATAGGTAGCAACGAAAAGGAGGACATCAAAGACTATTCCTAGATATTGGAACTGTTGTACAGGGTGGACCATAAGGAAGGTACTTTTTAAATTATGGCTATAAAACTTGACTAAATAGCAAAAAGATTTAGTTATTTCAGAATGAAAGAAGAAATTTCAAAGTTTTATTGAAGTGTTGGGCCGATCACTAACACTCGTAACACACTGAATTGAAGCATCAGTTGGTATGGTCCATGACCTGCCACAACGTTGTCTGTTTGCTGTTGTGTTGTCTGGGTTTCTCTAAATTTAGATACCAGTTTTTTATGCTGTTATTTGCAGTTTTTTCAATACAATTCCTGTAATTCCTCTGAACAGCAGTAACTAAACAGTTACATTGGAAGTAAAATTTTATACTATTTTTTCTTGTTGTTCCACTGCATAGCGATTCATTTCAAAGGGTGGATTTTATGAATTTTTGAGGCAACATGTTGTGATTGTCGGGAGACTTGATAAGCTGGATTTGTAGTTTTATAGCGATATACTAGTTATAAAAGGGTACCTTACTATGGGCCACTCTGTACATACTCCAATTTTTGGCCATTAATCTTCCATGAAAGAATTGCAATTCTCTTACTAGTGAAGTACACATATTTTTTTTTTGAAGTTTCAACTTGAGACCCCACTGCTTGGTCCATTCATAGGAGTTCAATTGAGCTTAGAGTCAGGTGGCTGCAATGTTAATATCGCAGTGAGAGGCAAAGAATGAGATATCATTAAAGCGTATTATATTCATTGTATATATTCCCACCTCTACAGGGATATCTCTTAGCATTACATTAAAAAAGGGGGAAGAGAATAGCCCATTGGGGATCACCAAAGCTTATATTTTTCAATGAAGTTTACTCTCCTTCAAAAAATACCTCGAATGGTCTCTTGGAAAGGTACGACTGCAACCAGCGTAGGAGCTTGCCTCCAACTCCACTCATACCAAGTTTGTACCTGAGTCCATGATAACATACCGTGTCAAATGCACTAGTCATATCACAGAAGGCTATCAGAACAATGAACTTTGTTCTCAAAGCCAGGTGCCCAGCTTTCTCTAGTCAAGCAACCTGATCAACAGTCGACATCCACCAGGGCATTTCAAATGTTTTTTTTTTCAACCACATAAATCAGGTGCCTGTTTTTCATGGATTCTAGTAATTTATCAAGACAGGAAAATGAAGAAGGGCGGAAGGAGTTCACAGCTGTAAGAGATTTGGTATGGAACCTGAATGTAAGCTTTGATTAAAGATGTCTACAAGCCAAAATTTATAGCTTTCTGGAAAATGCAACAGATGGGCATTATGGATTTTATCAAAACCAGCACTAGGGCTCTTCAGGGTACTGAGACTTGAGTTGAGTTTACTCACAGAAAATGGTTCACCAATGGGTGAAGCCACATCAGCACTCAAAAGGAAGAGTATTGAAGGCAGGGTTGGGGTTAAGAGCAGGAACGGTGAAAGTCCCCTCGTAGTTTGAAGCTAAAGCGTCAGCTTTTGAAGCTGAATTTGAAAGCATTGAATTATGCATAATAAAGGGCTAGTTTTTCTGGTACAGGAAGCTTGCCGGTGGCTCACCTGTTTCTACACTTTAGCCACAGGTGTGTCAGCAGATATTGTGCTGCAAAATTTTGCCAAGATGTTTTTTTCTTCTCAGATACTTCAACCTGAAATTTCAACATAGCTTGGCAATGCTTGCAATTGATTAAGTTTACTGGAGATAGTTAAGAGATCAGGGTTGTTTTTGCTACTCTATGGGCATTTAAGGCATCAACACATTTAGATGTCCACCATGGTTTAGCATACCAAGGGGAAATATTGTCTTTAGATTGCTGAAAATTTTCTAGGCTAGCTAATTAAGCTATTTTGAAAGTTGATGTAACTTACTTCCAGGTCAGGAGACTCATCTCTCCCAGAATGAAGCAGACCATCTCTCCACACGTCCCATGACCCAGTGCCAAGCCTCCACGCTGGCCGTGCCTTGTACTTAGCAGTGGAGAGAGTTACTCCAATACAGGTGACCACAGAGTAGTGGTCACTGCCCATGTCCTGCTCATTATGTTCTGAGACACCAGGCTGCAAAGAGGTAGATATTAGTGCAAGGTCTAAAGTTTAAATGACATTTAGGTAAACATTGATGTAAGTTGGCAGACCAGAAGGTGTAGGTTAGAGCAGTTAGTGATGGGTCTGGGAGTAGAGCCTCTAACATGTTCCTACCAGTGAGAGTAAGCATCTAATTTGGTTCCCACAAGGGGCTAAGACCATTAAAATTTCCTACCACACACTAGATGGCTTCAAGTTGATTAAAGAAATGATTGAGTTCTTGAGATGATACTATTGATTTGCAATAAATGAAATAAGAATAGAGGAAAGTGAACTATTCTCCAGAATTAAATTTATTCCTAGAGCTTCAAATTTGCCAAAAAGAAAAAGCTGTAGGGGCAATTCAAGATAAGAAACATAATTTCTCATTATTATGGCAACTCCTCCTAAAGCCTGTGCAGCTTTTCTATGCTTGTATATGGCTAAATAGCTGGCCAACAAACCTATAGTGACTGTTCAGAAAGCCAAATTTCATTTGAGCATACAATATGGGCTTCATAGTGAACAAGTTAAGGTCAATATTGAGTTTAGGTGATGTGGGGAAATTAAGCATTCCGTTTCACATAATCACCTAAGAAGCCCATTTAAGAACATTTTACAGGAATGACATTTTTTCCGCTGATGCATTATTTTCGAATTATTAAACTTCGAAGTTGGCTTTCGGGCGCCAAGGAAGCAAGCGCGCCATGCGGAATTCAATTAATAACGGAAGCTAACCCCCTATTACAAACGTAAAGAGGTTGGGTCGTGAGGGGAGGCACAGTTCTTTTAGTGAAAATTATAAATAAAGCTTCTAACCGACCCATTCGGGTGACGACCGCAATCTTGTTTAAGCCGGCCGATGTAAACAAGATCGCGGTCGTCACCCTAATGGGTCGGTTATAAGCTTTATTTATAATTTTCACTAAAAGAACTCTGCCTCCCCCTCACGACCCAACCTCTTTACGTTTGTAATAGGGGGTTAGCTTCCATTATTAATTAAATTCTGCTTGGTGCGCCCGCTTCTTTCGGCCCGATAATTTACCGCTCTAACTCGAAAACTAAGCATCAGCGGAAAAAATGTCATTCTTGTAAAACGTTTGGTAAATCTGAAGGAGATGACAGTTGTCGATTTTCCACTTTTTGGTGCCTGAACCTAATTAATTGAATCAAAATAAACCAGTTTTCTTCTATGCACTTTTCGTCTCAAATGAGTATTTTACGATTTATAGCGGTAAGTTTAGTTTCGTCATTGATGACGAATGCGCTCGAATAAACAGCTACTCATCGATTTTCGAATTTTTGTTGCTTGAAACATGGTAATAACATCGAAATAAACAATTTTTCTTCTATACACTTTTTTCGTCAAATGAGTATTTAACGAGGTATAGCGGTAGGTCTGGTTTCGTCTTTCAAGACAAAGCGCTGGTAGCGAGACGCCATTGCAGTATTGCTATACAACTCGATCAAGGAATTTCTTTCCGCTTCAAAGACTGGAGTTGCGGTAAGTCATT
The DNA here is from genome assembly GCA_030386875.1 of Morinoia aosen. Lineage (NCBI taxonomy): Eukaryota > Metazoa > Arthropoda > Malacostraca > Amphipoda > Talitridae > Morinoia > Morinoia aosen. The sequence goes on from CM059562.1 coordinate 11,823,678, forward strand.
TACCGCTATAACTAATAAAATACTCACTTGAGACGAAAAGTGCATAGAAGAAAAACTTGTTTATTTTAGTGTCATTAACCATGTTTAGCCATTACAATTTGCAAAATCGACAACTGTCATGTCCTTCAGATTTACCAAACGTTTTTAAATGGACTTCCTAAGTGATTAATAGAAACGGAATTCTGAATTTCCTCACATCACCTAAACTCAATATTGACCCAAGTTAATTTTAAAATGGAAGATCTTGTTACTGAGGCTTCTGCAGTTCCACTGGAGGATTTGAATTTAATTTCCTTGAAGCATTATGTAATTTATTGTTCAAATTTTTTTTCACAGTAATTAGATACCTATTGCTTTTCTTTGTAGTGTTTAGATTTACCTTCAGTGATAGAGGAAGACTGCACCTCACTCACTCTCTTAGCATTCTTGGTCAAGTTCTCACCACTGATGGGACGGAAGGAGTAGAAGCCATTTGTTTCCTACTCACTGAGGCACTTGGTTGAACTGGAGCTTGAGAATCAAAATTTTCACAGAGCTCCAGCTTCTTAGGAAGAGTAAGAACCAACTAAAGTGCTCACTCTGTACTGTTGGTCTCCAATAAGCACATAAAAAGGCAAGAAACAGAGCTGGAAAATTTTCTTGAACATTGATATCTAAATTTTCTCTTTCCCCATGAAATTATTTTGGGGAGAAATGATTTGGTACCTACCCCTCTTCAGCCAAGTCCTGAGTTTTTCATCTGAGGTGTCCACACCATAAGGTTCAATTACTCTAATAGAAGAAGTCTGGTTGGCAGGAAGTCAGCCTTTCACACCTCAGGAACCAATTTTGGACACAGTCAAGAGCATATTCTTATCAACTGAGAGCCTAAATGCAAGAGCAATAATGAGCAGCATACATCCAAGATTTTTTGAAATTTTAGATAAATCTGAAGGATATGTCAGTTATCGATTATGCAAATTTCGATGCCTTAAAATAGTTAATTAGATCGAAATGAACAAGTTTTCTTCTATGCACTTCCCGTCTCAAATGAGTATTTTATTAGTTATAGCGGTAAATGACTTGCCGCAACTCCAGTGTTTGAAGCGGCAAGTAATTCGATAAATCTGAAGGAGATGACAGTTGTCGATTTTCCACTTTTTGATGCCTGAACCTAATTAATTGAATCAAAATAAACAAGTTTTCTTCTATTCTGTTTTCGTCTCAAACGAGTATTTTACGATTTATAGCGGTAAGTTTAGTTTCGTCATTGATGACGAATGCGCTCGAATAAACAGCTACTCATCGATTTTCGAATTTTTGTTGCTTGAAACATGGTAATAACATCGAAATAAACAACTTTTATTCTATACACTTTTTTCGTCAAATGAGTATTTAATGAGGTATAGCGGTAGGTTTGGTTTCGTCTTTCAAGACAGAGCGCTGGAAGCGAGACGCCATTGCAGTATTGCCATACAACTCGATCAAAGAATTTCTTTCCGCTTCAAAGACTGGAGTTGGGGTAAGTCATTTACCGCTATAACTAATAAAATACTCATTTGAGACAAAAAGAACATAGAAGTAAACTTGTTTATTTTGATCTAATTAACTATGCTAAGGCATCGAAATTTACAAAATCGACAACTGTCATCTCCTTCAGATTTACCAGTAATTCAAAGAGAACGTCGGACAGCAACACTGCAATGTGCACTCGCTTCCAGTGCGATCGTCATCAAAGACGAAACCAAACCAACCGCTATACCTCGTTAAATACTCATTTGACGAAAAAAGTGTATAGAAGAAAAGTTGTTTATTTTGATGTTATTACCATGATTCAAGCATCAAAAATTTAAAAATCGACGTGTAGCTGTTAATTCGAGCGCATTCGTCATCATAGACAAAACTGAACTTTCCGCTATAAATCGTAAAAAATACTCATTTGAGACAAAAAGTGCATAGAAGAAAACTTGTTTATTTTGGTTCAATTAATTAGCTTCAGGCATCATAAAGTGGAAAATTGATAACTGACATATCCTTCAGATTTACCTAATTTTGTAACTACAATGCCAGAGGAAAAATTAGAGAGCTTTTGCAGTAGCTACAAGGTCATGAAAGATGATTTTGGATACAGGGTGCTCATCTGCAATAGGTTCTACTATAATAAGTTAATAACAGTATGTGGAATACTATAACCCAATAAGTTTCCATTAGTCTGAGGGCCAGCAATAGCTACAAAGTTGTCTTCTGGGGCTGTATCCAGCTCCTCATCAGAGTTGAGTATTACCTTGCTTTCCTTAGGCTTGAAGCCCTCAAAAGAAGGCTCCGTATCACCAATTAAATCATATGCAATGGCAGCTTGGGATTTTACTGGGGTCAGAGATAGAGACTGGACACCTCGTTTTGACAGAGCACACCGTGTACCCTCCATCAAGTCACCATTAGATTGGGGGTACAATGAAGGGGGCTGAGGCATGCAAAAAGATGGAAAAGATTTGCCTCTGATTCAGTCTTAGAAGAGCTTGAAATTCTGCTTTCTTTCTTCTTCCGTTTGTGCTTAGACATGTTATTCTAATAGAAATCAGAACAAAAAGTGCAAAAACGGGGGAAAAAGAATTTAGAAAGAACCCACAACTAGCAGATTGTACACAACCACGACGACGTCCGCCAATGCAGAAACAAGAGCTTGTCAAAAAAACGATTTGGATCAGTGTTTACCACTAATTGATTACACACGTTAATCTGTTGTCGCAGGCCGACGCAGGTTACGTTGAAAATTACTCATAGTCCCAATCTAGCCCGAAGAGCACAATTACTTACTTTCTATGTCACCGTAAACAGGCAAATGTGAAACACTAAAACTTGAAACTATACTCTTAAGGTAACATTTTTTTCATTCGCCTGGGAAAATGCTTACTTTGGCACAGTAAAACAGATACTCCCTCTGACATTTTCACACATTAGGTATAGAAAATATGAAACATGGAACGCGCCATTTTCAGGCTAACTATAAAAATTTGCTTACACTACGAGAGCTTTCTTCACAAACATGAATTAGATTTCACAGACATTTTTGATCAAATCAAAGAATAATGTCCCAGTAGTTCCACAAGTATCCGAAAGAGTTTCAAATGCCCTAATACATTTCGACGATATTTTGGGTATCATCTAGGGTAATTCATCAAATATCGAACTGAACTGATTATCGAACAACTTTGGAAATATGCGCATAATAAATTTCGTAAGCATCCAAACTTGCTCAGTGCCAGTGATCTTACATCTAAAACTCCTATTTTAGTGATAAAAACTCATTTCTGTGAGCTGCAAACTGCTACCGGCGGTTGCGAACGCATTTTCTGTACGACCCTTACAAATTGGTCGAATTTTTTCACTCGAAAAATCTTACGCATCTCGGGAAAATTGCGACGGTTTAATTGTTGTTGGGTCACCGTCAACCTCCCGTCATAACTAGAGAGTAGTGTTGTCATATGATGTTCTGTTACTGTATTTTTTTCTTTTCCGCCAAAAACTTGATAATTATTCCATGTTAGACGTTCAGTTCCTTTTTCATGTCAGTATTAAATACTGAACAAAGGTGTTCGAATCAAAATTCCCTAAAAATCATGAATTTATGCCTCGAACAAGGCTTTTCGATTCTTAATTCTTTTAAATAACTGAATCGATCTATTGAACGCCTGTTTTATTTCATTAAAATATTGTATTAACGCTTGATAATAACATTGAATAGTTGCAGATGGGAATTCTGGTGAGGGGCTATCAATCAGCTGCTGGTGTTCCAAGGCCCTCAAAATCATCAATGATTCGTCTGGCTACATTTACTGATGATCAATCCCTTGCCAAGAAAATTGATGCAAGCATCAATAATAATTCATTGACGAGTGCTTTACACTCTACTCCAAAAAAGGTCACACAGGTTGATGATCACAATGATGGTTCAACAAACACTGCAAATGAAACATCGACATCATATTCAAATTTTGATAACTCTCCATTCAAATGCATCTTGAAAATAAGTAATGAGACAGTTATTTCAAACAAACAAACAAAACAAACATCGGCATCTTTGGGATGCTTTATTTCCAATCAAGCCTGATACAAATGATCTTAAGCATTGGTTTTCCAAATGTCTTATAACTAACACTATATATAGGACACCATGACGGTTCCCCCGTAAAGCCGGTACCCATTTCCGACACCTGGGTCGAGTGGGGTATTGTGCTTGAGCTTTCCCTTATACCCAACGGGGAAAATCGCAGCTCCAGCGCCGGGATACGAACCCGCGACTCCAACATACAAGTCCGATCCCTTAACCGCTGTGCCACCGCGATCATTTCCAAGAAAATCCAGTGCACCAAAGAGAAAAAAGAATGAAAGAAAAACGTTTATTTTCCAAGTGGCCACATGAGATACATGTCAACATATTGGGTTTTAAAAAGTTTCTTAATATAGGACGTCCTAAAACAAAAGTTCCATACGAGGAGTACTAATTGACAAACCATCAGAGGTGTACAAATAGAAAAGCCATATGAGGCATAATAATTGACAAACTATACGAGGTGTACTAATAGACAAACTATCAGAGGTGTACAAATAGATAGACCATACGAGGCATATTAATGGACAAAATATACGAGGCGTACTAATAGACAAACCATACGTGGCGTGCTAATAGTCTAACAAATGTTCCATACGAGGAGAACTAATTGACAAACCATCCTGTTCGAATCAAAATTCTTGTTCGATTCATGTTCGATATTGATGAAATTATGTTATTGAAGAATTCGATTTTTAAAACAATAAATAAATTCCAACAATCTACGTTGTCTTTAAAGCGACATCACAGAACAAGAAAGCAACAGTTCAAGAATAATCTTGAGGCCCGCAACAGTTATTCAGAGCAAAAGTTAATGATTTATGAAGGTTGTTTCTAGACACACGTGGTTTCTGTTCGATATTTGATGAATTACCCTATATAGGAAATGAAGTGTTTCTCTTTTCTTTCTTTCTTTCTTTCAACCAGATGAGAAAACCTTAACAAAGATTCACGGCACAAGAACGATATTTAAGTAACAACTAATTCAGAACATGAATCGCAAATATACTTAATAATAACTTAACTCAGCGTCATTCATGATACGGAAGAGTAAATCTTCAATCAAAAAAAATTAAATACCACGTACATCTAACCCACTCTATATGCTGAGAGGCAAAGAATTTTGCGGGATACAATTCTTCACACATTATAAAACTGTGTCTTACAAATTAAGTTCTGAAAATGGATTTTAATTAATAAGAAAACGTAGGGGTAAGATTCATTCACCGCATTTGTTTAGAAACCTCGGTTTTTCTTCAGAATTACAAAACATTAATGCACCACAGCGTTCATAATCGAACAAGGGGATACTCTAAATATCAAACTATTATACAAGCCACGTCTTAAACGTATGTTACAATACAAACGTATTGAAGCATGTATATTAATAAATGAAGCATTTCAACTTGCATATTGCAAAACCGAAGTTATAATTGATGAGGCCTGCGTAATGGGAATATAGTATAGGTAGCTGCTTCCTGAATTTGTGTTTCTGAATTGAAGTATGAATTTTATGCTAAATGGAATGTACTTCACAAAATACAGGCATTGCTCGAATGGAATATTGAGTTTTTCTTTGAGAAATAGAAAAAATTACCATCACAATAGTGTGGGTCTGGAAAATGTTTTGTCTATTTCCTTAATTCGTGGTAACTACATCAGAAATGTCGGATTTTCAGGCCTAACAGTACGACAAAAGTCTGTTTAATAACGATTTAATCATTTGCCCATATCTTTAGTGTTTGAACATAATACGTTTCAAACCATTTAACTTGAATCAAAATTTTTTAAATAACACTCAGGTAACAGAGGTGCGGCTATATTTTGAGATCTTCCCAATCAAGTTACGAGCAATGTAGGTTTTTATGCAGCGCGCGACTTCGAATTGTAAAAACTAATAAAAATGAGTATATTTTCAAACAGTGAAATTTAAATCCAATAGGTTAATATATAAGATTCAGCAGCATCCTGTGCCCTAAAACAAGACCACGAATTTCTTACATTCTGGACGTCTGTGCTCGAGGGCAGTGCTTAAGAGTATGAAAGAAAGAAAAGCCGTTAATTTCCAAAAAAGTTGACACATGAGATACATGCCAGCATATTGCTTTTAAAAAAATTCCTATAATCGATAAACTTTACGAGGTGTACTAAGAAAGCAAGTTACGAGGCACTTACAGATTTGATCAGGTGTTGGTTTAAGACAGGAAGAAAAACAGTTTACAATAAAACTGATGCATCAAATGCCGTAACATTGGATTTTAATAAGTTTCAGTGAGAAGAATTAGCTTACGCTTTTGCGATGTTTGGAAATAATTTTGAAGGTTAAATCTGTGAAAAAAATTATTAAGACTAAAAGGTTGACGTGGTTGTTTCAGGACTCCCATTATATGCTTACTCGTGAACTAGCACACAAGGTAACTAGCTCAGAAGAAAATGTTTCACCACACCCTGCTGTCATATTTCCTGCGTAAATAATGCTGGCGGAGTTAGCAATAGGAAGATGATTGGCGCATAATGCAATCCGAAACATTTTACGACAGGAATAGAAACACTGAAAATTTGTCACAAACATTTAGGCTGTCGAGTCTGTATCTCAATGCTAATTCCGGTAGACTGATAGGTTATAACAGTACTCTGATCACATTGGCCAAACAAAATACTGTATTTAAATAAAGGTTCTTAGTTGGTAGACGTACATAGATGTCATAATAGGTGTCAATTCATCTCCCTAACCGCTACAAAAGCGCTTCAAAAAGAGAAAGGAGGAAGACGCCATTTAGTACGGAGTTACGGGAACACGGAATCTATGCACAAGATGCATAAAAACACGAAGTAGAAAGATTTTATGATGGAAGACATAAGTTTAAAAAGAAAATATTAGATACTTAAAAACAGGACAGAAGCGAACCAAAAAAAGATGCTTCGTAACAAAAGACGCAATAAAGTATTCCTTTCACCAAAAGGAAAGCTCGTCTAATCTTTAGCTCGGGACCTCACATAATCCCTCTTGGAGCGCAAATTCCCGTAGATAAAATAGTTGCATCGCCCTGAAGGGTGCAGGCAATATAATGCTTTAAACAAAAGATCTTACTGTATTTGTACTCTAATATTAAGAAAACATGGATGTCATCTGAAAATATAATTTATTTCCGGCTTGAACATAAATGTTCATGCAAGTCTCATCACAACGCCACTGCGAAATTTTCAACGTTCAAATAATCTCTTACCATCATTAAATGCTATTGAAACGAAGACTGAAAAATGTCTAGTTTTGCCAGCTCAACTATGTTCTATTTATTCGATTTTAAGCGCGAGCGCATGTTAGTTTCTTCAGCATACGTGTTTGGAAGTTTCTTTTCAGACAAAAAAGTGCCCCAAACCAATTTGTCCATCTATAATACAATAGGCATGTATTTAGATAATTAAGTTAATCGGCTTTATTACAAAGTTTCAAACTAAGATTTGTATATTACAGTTATGTCTTAAAGGTTTTTTCGTTGGTTTAAATGGTTCACATTTAAAAAAATATCGGCTACCTTACGTCTAACACGCTTCACCAACTTCTCTATCTGTCCTCATTACGAAAATGCTCATCGTTTGAGCCATGTCACTATAATAAATCTCATATCTCGGTGTCTCTAGAAACCGACGAAGTCACGAGTGCTGTAGCCTGAAATCGTAGAAGTTAATTTCAAATACCTTCTTGGGCTAGAGAAGATATTTGTTGCTAACCAAAAACGTTCTAGGACCTTCGCCTTTATTAGAATTTCTGATGGGCATTAATGCACTACTTTTCAAACGCTAAACTCTTTACCGCAATTGAGCTGGTCATGATTTGATCATTTTTCTTGAAAACTTCAAAAAACATATTCCCGTGCCGGGAATCGAACCCGGGCCTCGCGGGTGAGAGCCGCGTATCCTAGCCACTAGACCACACGGGATGTATCATATTCATAAATACCCAATAAACACTATCGACATAAAATAGCATGTGTCATTACTTGAATCTACTAACTAAATCCAACTGCTATCTGGACTAGGTTAATCTTTTACTGTAATAAAGTAGTGTTAGATTCTTATGAATTGGTAATAAGACGTAATGGTAATTTTGAATAAAGAATTTTATTTAAACCTGGTGTCAAAAGTTGCCGGTATATGAATCTGAATGTACAAACCGCACATTTTTCTAAAGGACAATTTATTACACTGTTCAACATTTGTATTCGTTATTAACGAATCACGCACAGATCTTCTTTCTCTTTTTAGTGAATTTGGACGTATTTGAAAATTGAATTCCATTGTTTGTTCTTTTCTTTAAAAGCTTTGTATTAATATTTCATTCAATTATTGGCATTGCCTTTATAATACCTCTAATGGCTTCTGTACAAACAACAGACCTCGATGCTGAGAATTATTCAATATTGTGAGAAATCTGATGTTATAGCTTCATTAAAAATATACAGTTTTGTTGCCTTTCTTTCTGTCAGCATAACCATTATTAAAGGAATTATAAATTTGTTGAGTGGTAGAGCACGTTGTTCGAGCCACTTATTAAGTACAATTGAGATTTGTATGCACGAATATATTTTCGAATATCTGTTATGTCTACTTCTTAGGTTTGAATATGCTGAATTAACTTCAACCCATCATACTTTGATCATCATTCCCTGATGTTGCAGAAGCGAAAATTCATGTGTCAATGGAAGTGAAGACTCACAACTTTTTACATCAATGTGTCATTCTGCTTATTTTTCAACTTAGAATAACTTAACCATAGGAATACATTTCATGTCCCCCTCTCAATCTTTTGAACAAAGTTTGAAATGGGCAATTTTGATATTTATGTGTGTGTACAGACTAGAGATCTTCATGTTAGGCCACTTCGGCGACTAAAAATTTTTGTATCAAATTCATTGGCAACAAACTCATCCCCATTTGTTCTCAACTTCAAGCATTCGTTTTCCAAGATCTTGAGGGTTCTGTATTTCATAAACACAAGTTGTTAACCAAGATTTCGATCTCATAATTGAATTTTCAGATTTGTACCAATACCTCAAAAATTTGCTTCATACTTCAAAAATATCATTTCGTGTGAAATCATTAATTTTGTCATTTTAATGTCCCATTAGATTCGCTCATATTTATTAATTTTTATTCGGAAATCACCTACAAGTTCCTACTTGCTTTTACTACCTTTGAAGTATCTTGAGCAAGGGTCTATCTAAGCTTGACTACGAAAAATGAAGGGGTAAAAATTGTGTCCTGGATAGCCATTATGCTTAATTTACAAAACCAAGCGTTTGCGATTCAGAGAGAAATGTGTAGAAGTTTAAAAAGTGAGAAATTAACTAAGAGAAAACTGTTGATTCGGAAAAGTTAGAAAATGGCAAGAGTTCGGCTGGGGAATGGGGGAAAATGTTTGCAAAATAATTTTTTAAACAACCAATATTTGATATCAAACGTCACATAAATCGTAATGAGTGGCAATACATGTACATTCACGTACAGGCGCGTGGCGTTTGACTCTGATGGTCTTTGGTGCATACCACGGTGTACCGTGGTGCATCCGCAGCAAGCTAGAACGTGTTTTGTATCATTAACAACATTGGTGATGCTTCTTACTTACACCAATTCGTCACTATGATTATCCTAAAACAACTTTGACGCCTTACAACCATCAAAGCTCGTGGTCTCGCATTGCTGGTAGTTTTAAAGTGCAGGAATTTTCCTCACCTTAGGAAATACATCATCATATAAAAATAATAATGCTAGATAACGAGATTTTTCATGTCAGTAAGATCTAGATTTTTGCGTTACTCAACTGTTGCCCGTTTAAATTTCAGATTCATGTAGATATTTTTAATGGCTCAATTTAGTACTTCACGTGACCCACTTGTGTAAGCTGTTTTTCAGCTCCATACAGTATATAAATTACCAAAGTCCCATCAGTGCTTTAAAGACATATTTTACATACGTCTTAAACCTTCCCTTCAAAAACACAAGATTAGATTAATAGTTAGAGTAAGCCTCCCTATCCGTACAAAGGCGATTCAACTTGAGAAAGGAAGAAGGCATCATTTAGTATGGAGTTAGCATAGAAACAGTCAGTTGGGATTACGATTATGAAACAAGATCAAAGTTGAAGAAGAAAGTAGTAGGTGCTGAAAAACATGACAGCAGTGAACCGAAAAAAGATGGTCCTTAAACATGACAAAACAATTTTATTCCAGCCAAAAAAAGGCCTACTTAACTCTCAGCTTGGGACCACACATTTTCCTCCGGGGTGCCAATTCTCAGATACATCAGCTGGACTCCCATGAGAGTAAAAATTACAGATAATCGGTGATGAAGTTCAGGCATACAGAACGACTACAACCCTTTTGGCTTAGCTAAGAAAGGTACGACCGATGCCTTAAAAAATAATACACCAATTCAAATCATCGGAAGCTCATTTTATCGTGGTATTTACGTGAATATGTTAACATAGTTACAGAATGAATTACCAATAAAATCCCAAGCCCCAAAATTCAAAAAAGGCGCATTCCTATATGCACCGTCTCGTTACCTTACCTATATATACTGAAACAAGTGGGCCATTTCTACAGCTCCTATCGTTGTCAAAACGATATGCTTCAATATTGGGACAACTTTGCATGAAATGGTTTTAAAGACGAAATGTAACAGAGGTAGTAAAAACGCTAATTTATAATGGCTTAATATTTTTCGTTTGCAGACAGTGGACTGAAAAGTTTTACGAGCGAATTTACAACTTTCCACCGCTTCATCGGAAAATTTTATTTGAAACGAATTATAACATTCAACACCTTTTGAATTTGCGAGAATCATTTCCCTCTTCATTGCATGAGCCTGAAGTGATATTTAAAAAAATGATGAAAGGTTGTAAGTCGTAATTATTCTGATGCCACAGAAGTAACCAATGGCAAAGCTTAGTATTCGAGCATACTTTCAACGTTAACATCTTCCGCTTTATGTAAGCACACAACTCGAAGACCATTGTTCGACAGGTCATGCACATATAAGCACAGTATGCATTGTAATTTTTAAGCAGTAAGTCAACCGCATGGCCTATCCACTGAATTAACTTAATTAGTATAACATGCGATCACAGATCAGCGCGCAATCAAAAACATCTTTTCACAAAGCGAATGTTGTCTGCGAGCGTTTTTAATTATTCTGTGATCACTTAGAGCTCTATGAAAAAAGAATAACCGACTCTTTTCCCGCGTCGACCGCGAGCGGAGTTCGAGTGTAAGGAGACCATCTCACTCTTTCAACTTTTTCCGTCCGATTCGTTTGAAAGTTGGCCAGTATATGTATTTTGTAAAAGTAAACCTTTTTTACTCATGTCATTTTTTCGATTTAGGCCTTACTTTTTTTTTTTTTGACGAAAAATGTGTTTTTGGTATATTTTTATTGAAATTTCAGATTATGACTCCTCCTTCAGTTTTGATGCTAGAACAAAAACAAAGACAGTTTTAGAACCCTTGGAACATTTCTAACAAACGCTCGTTCAGTTTTTTTTCAAATTCACATTTTTTCTATTTTTTCAAAAATTTTTAAAATTTCAAAAATCAGCAACAATTTTTTGGGTTTAGAGCTATATATTTTTTCAAAGAATTCGAATTTGAAAAAAACCGAACGAGCGTTTGTTAGAAATGCTTCAAGGATTCTAAAACTGTCTTTGGATTTGTTCTAGCATCAAAACTCGAGAACTAGTCCCAGGATGAATGTTGAAAATTCAAAGTGTTGGGTATAAGCAAAAAATAAAATTTTGTGTTGAAGTGTAATATAATGAACAATTGATGTAATTGAATGCAGTTTTAATTTTTATTTTGATAATTTCCATACATAACTTAATATTCGAAGTGTGAATTGTGATTTAAAAAAAAAAAAAAAAAAAAAAAAAATTATCATTTTTTTTCAACAAAATGATTTTTTTTATTTTCAGTCTGATTCTTATGAAATTTGACTATGATATGTAACCTTTAAAAAGAAACACAATTGATTCTATTCATTTTTTTGATTCAGGCCTTAGATTTTGCAAAAATTTGACATATTGGTTTTTAGGTATTGATATTTCACTAATATTGATATTTCAAAATGGGACTCCTCCTTCAGTTTTGATGCTAGAACAAAAAAAAATGCAGTTTTAGAATCCCTGAAACATTTCTAACACACTCACGTTCGGCTTTTTTTCCATTTCCTATTTGTTCTCTTTATATATGGGGTCAAAATCATGAAAAAGTTAAAAAAATTTGGGTGCTTTTCATTGATATCGATACTTCAAAATGGGACTCCTCCTTCAGTTTTGATGCTAGAACAAAAACAAATGCAGTTTTAGAATCCTTGGAACATTTCTAACAAACGCTCGTTCGGCTTTTTTCCATTTCCCATTTGTTCTCTTTTTATATGGGGTCAAAATCGGGAAAATTGAAATATTTTGGTCCCTTCACCCCCCCCCCGGGAGGGGGGGAATTATTGTCGTAGCGCCATAAAATTTTAGGAACGAATAGTCTACCACCTAAGGGTCCTTCTACAACAAAAACATGCAAAATGACCGTGACATCGACAGGATCTGGCAAGGGCCTGAGATGGTATCCGTAATTGGCTTCGCGAGTAAACCGAGTTAAGTTGGATTGGTTGCATCGACAATCTAATTACTGCGGCTTTGTGTGTGCTTTGTGGGATATACTCTGGGTGGAAGCACTTTTGCTATACCAGCTTTACGAGGCATTGCCCGAGTGGAAACACACTTGATAGAGTAGCTTTGTGGGACATTGCTAGGTGATCAAAACTGGATAGTGAATTTGGACGACGGTTTCATGAAGAATAATCTTGACTAAGCCCTCCGAATACTTCTGAAATTTATCCCATTCCTTCACAGTTCAACTCGCTGAAAGACATCGCACAACGCAACTTTATAAAGCATGTCAATTGTATATTAATTTTAGCCTGCCTAAACACAAAGGTTTCCATAGGCGAGTAGAAAGGAAGGAACCATTTAGTACAGAATTCAGGGAAATAAGACATCCATCCGCGAAAGGTATCCCCTCATCCTTGGAATGTGAACAGTAAGTTTTGAAAAATATTAAGTAACACAATAGAATTTGAAGAAGAAAGCTCACTAGATGCTGAAAAGTGAACAACAGTGAAATTATTATATTATAAGTTAGTCTAGGCCTCCTAACAACAACAAAGCTGTTAGAAATAGAGGAAAGTTAGAAACAACATTTAGAGAGTTAAGGGAATTCGGAATATGTGCAGGGTGTGCTCCCACACAAGATCCCATGCGTGTTAAAACAGTAGGTTAGGAAGGAAGCTCATGAATTCAGTAAAAGTTGGAGAAAAAAGTTAAGCGCTGAAAAAAAGACATCTGTAACCGACAAACGATGGTCCTGACCGAATTTTTTTATTTTCAATTAAAAGGAAGGCCTACCTAGCCTTTGAGCCCTATCCAGCTTTCGAGGCCTATCTAGCTTAATTTTATTAGTTACAACTATTGAATCCCCTCCGAGTAGAGGTAAATGTTTCCATAAATAATTAACTTGAGCTTTCCGAATAGTTTAACTGCGCATGCGAGCCTATAAGCGGAAATTTATGTTCCTTAATTTGATGCGTAATATGAACAACGTGAAGTACTTACATGCTGCTCATAAAGAAACTTGTTGCACAGAAATTATGGACGAACAAAAAATATTATTTTACACCTGCAGCCGCACAAATGTATTTACAGCCATCATGGTTTGAAAGCAGTTGAACACTACGTTTGTTTCCAATACTATATTCATCTGATGAAGGAATTGAAGTTTCCTAAGCTTTGAATGAGAGCCAAGATAGCAAACTTAATCGTAGGTAGGAAACGTTGTTCGCGACTGATTTTTCTTTAGTTATTAAGAACCTCAGAATGTCGCGCAACAGTCAAGAGAAAACTGCCCGTGTTCGAAATTTATACCGCAATAGCAATTATGAGTAGAAACTGAAGATTGATCAAATGCGTGCTTCCAGTAAGCGTTCAGATACACGCAAAATTATTAGCATTTGATTGTTCTTGGTGATGTCATGCCCAACGTAAAAAGCCAGAACCTTCCCCGAGTTTCATAAAAAACAAGGAAGCTTCGTCTTCTTCGTCGTTGGAAGCTTGCTAGCACCTTTGCTAGATGGCGCTGCCCCCTAATTCTCCACTTTACTGGGCTTTGATGAGCAATTCTTTGCTCTCGACGCACTTTTGTCACCGGCAATTTTATCCTCGAGTTTGCCTTAAATAAAATTTCCTCGGCACCGAAAAATAGAAGAGAAGACTCAGCGTTAGGGAGGCTGAGACCTGCCAAGTTATGGCTGTGGAGGTGCCTGCAGGCTTTGCTTTGCTTTACGACCTCCGTACACTTGAAAAAAAGACGAGTTTCTTTGCAGAGCGCAACATCCGAGACAGAGCGGTCTTCTGTCACATATTTTTTTCGCGTTTTCGATCAAATAGTTAAGTTTAGAGCAGAAATTCTGCAGGAAGTGCTGTACATATTTTCCATACTTCCCAAACAGGAAACCTCCCTTTGAAATGTTCTTCTGTAAAAGAATAGGATGTAATTGGTGTGTGTTGATATTCAAGTAAAATAACAATACAAAACACGACAGAGGACAGATATGATATTAGTAAAAAAAAAGCGAAATGAAGCAGTAGAAAAAAGCCCAAAATTTCAAGTAAAACTTCAATGACAGGCACCGAGATAGTGTTGACTGACTCGAGTACTCGAAACCCAGAATAAATGTACTTTGCGCAAGAACAAAATCGACACTACCGCAACGTCCTTTTCCAACGACAAACAAAACACCAGCAGTGTTAGATAAACTTCGACTCCTACTTCATCAATTTCTCGCTAGAGTGAACAGTAACAAAGTAATCGCTCTTCAAAATAAAAAGTTGCTTCTAAGCACGAAAGACTTCAGTTACCAGCAGCACATGAACCGTTAGGAAAAATTGAACATTTTTCAGTATCACAGGGTAACCTGATAATGTCATTATGAAATGATAAGAGGCATTTATGCCCTTGTTTCAAGAAATAAATGTGTAGCTAGTATAGCAAACTTGAGAAATGAGGAAAAACGTCAACACCGACACTGGATTCTGAAATTAGGCGTGAAGACCGAGGCAAAAATATTGAAAAAGTCATTTTCGGAAGTCTCTATTTATTATTACTCTCTAGATCTGCGATACATAACACAAAACAGCATTCTGAAAAATTAATTACAACAAAACATGCCAATTAATTATAATCTAACAGAGCGAGCAAGTACATACATCGTGAACTTCGTGTATCCATAAGCAAGGTTCACCATGCATGCAGAACCAAGCTGGTGGTGCCAGGCCTCAAGTTTGAGTGACAAGGAGACCTTTAATCAGGGCCAAGTTAGCAGGCAGGCCTTCGGAGTTAATGTTGTTAGACTGGCAGAGACGTGGTGACGAGAAGTACACGGGATAGACAATGGAGAATCTACGGAGACACTGGAGAGCATGAGAGGCATTAGAAATGGCGATGTTATAGAAGAAGTATACTTTATTGAAATGAATGAAATTTAATCGCGGGTTGATATGAACAGTTAGTATACAGAAGGCCACAGGGAGAAGAGGAAATACGAGGAAGCAAGATTTCGACTGGAGTGACAAAAAATAGGTCGAGTAAATTACCTGGACAAAAATTGAGGAAACGTTAAAAGCTTGTCAGAAAAAATCAGATCATCAAAGTTGACTTTCCTCGTGTCACTGAATTGAAACTTGGAAGTCATCGAGTGAATCTCATTTTTGTTCATCTTCATTTCGTCATAAAATGACTTAATAAAACTAGATTTATGAGCGAATGCGAGGCAAATGTGTCCTTCACACTTAAGTTTAACGTAGAAATTGAACGAAGAAATGTTGCGAAGTCGAGTACGTTCGCAATTCGTGCTTAGACTTACTGTCTAATAGACATCATTGTTTCAAGTCTATAAAGTTACCTCATAACATCGGTAACTGTTTCTACTCGCATTCTTCATTTCAAGCTAACTGTTCAACTACCAAGAATAATTATTTTCTATCAAGATTCTCTCATTCATGTAAGCACTCCAATACCCATGTCGAAAGAATTATATTTCCAGTGCAAATTTCCCGGGAAATATTAACAAAGGTTGAATCAATATTCTAGCACCTATAAGCTATACATCCCATAAGCCGGCGCTGTCTCCGAGATACGACCAATATAACGAGTATTATTACTATTACTAGTATTATTCTTCTCACCTTTTTAAAATATACGATAGGCCTAAATTGCATGTTTACAAACTACTGCCCGTTCACCTTGCTGCTTAGATACGAACAACCCATAACGCGTCGTCAAAATTCAACATAGGAAACCCGAGCGCTAGCCAGTTTGAGAAGTCTACGACTTCTTAAAGAAAGAACAGTTTATTTCCAATAAAATTGATGCATAATATGCATAACATTGGTATTTAAAATTTCTTAGAAGTACTGTAAGTTCCTTAATTGATATACACACAGTAATAGCCATGTCAATTGTCGAAATAAATGAGAGAGAAAAGAGGGAAAAAATGCAGTCTCTAATTCCGTAACATAAGTTTGATGATGCATGTAAATACAAGTACGAAAAAAAACATACTAGTGAAACATCGACAAAAACGCTCTTGTTAGTGCGCACTTATATTTAAATACGAATTTAGGAGCTTAGGATATCAGGGATTAATGATGAAAGTAAAATGGGAGGATTAAAATAATTTTGCGTCTAAGACTATGAGGTTGAAATTCGCAAGAGTCTTTTCATTCTCACGTATCAACTAGAATGGTAAATAACAAGCTCCTTGGGGTTTGTTCAGGGTTAAAATAAGGCGCAAAACTTTAGTTTAGGTTAGGTTAGAATAGATTTGCCCTGGTTAGGCAAGTTATGTGTTGGTTTATTTACACAAAATTAAGATAATGGGTCGTAAATCTCAAAGCGGCAACCGAGATTACTGTATTAGCTTCTAACTCCCTACCAACGGCAAAGGCGACATTAAGAGAGGCAATTTAATGATTTGGTCAGAAGAAAACGGACGCAATGCGCTCCAAAAGCGCACACCATAGTGTTTTGCGTAATCGTTAATCAAGGGATAGAAGTACATTATTCAAATATACTCAGGTTTACATCGCACTGTATTCAAATAAAAGAATCTCTCTATCATGAAGAAACTCAAAATCGCCACAAAATTTCCCAAAATTTTGTTCTGCAGCAGGTACCTAATTGCTCACGCTTGCAATTATGCTCTTCGCGTAAAAAGCAAGCAGCATACAACACAAGCGTTAAAAGCGTTCCAGCAATGATCCAACAAGGCTTCCATCATCGGAATATGAAGAGCGTCAATAACAGGGAGCGCTACGCCTAGGTCCCCTCTGCGCCGAAGTTCCCTCTTCAACTCCATCGAGAGGGCAAACAATCTTCAGGTAACGAGCCGACAACGTAATTATCTATTCAAAATTTGGGTAGCGTGCGAGGACGCCGCCGAGGTGATGATCGAGTCCCCGGCATTTTGGATACCTACACTGAAAGGCGAAATTCTCAAGCACGGTCTCTTCCAGGGGGTAAATTCTGGAATAATCATGGACAGCATACTTGGGAAGCGCAGCATAACAAATACAGCAGGGAAATTTAAATTCAGCGAATTTTTATTAATTTTGCTTAACATAGTGGAAATATTGACAATTACATGACGTTCTATAAAATAATGCAATCCGGAAGAACCAATATTATCAACGAGCCCACAACCTCGCCCGTTGATCTTGACATTCCTTTCAAATATTGTAAATTTACACACGGTCGACAAACAAAGGTACTTCTGCGATGAAATTAGTTACTTCGTTCCTTTATGTACAGTGGTTGCAGGAAATATCCGATAAATGGTGTAAAGGTTACCAAGTTACTAACTATAGCTGCACAACAGCAAAATAGTAGGAAATTTAACATCTTGAGTTTTTTGTTCGCTGAACTTGAAATCGGCAGAATGCATAACACCTTTTTTAAAATCATTTCATACCAGAAATTGTCTGAATTTTCCCCAAAACATTTAGAGAAACCTGCTAGTTTTTTGGGGGGACGCTGTAGTGTGGTCTGCCGAAGCGAAGATTGAGTTATTTGAGCGGAATAGAGTAAATCACGTTTGGAGGCACGTATACTCCGCGTATGATCTTTACAATACAATCTCAACAGTGAATTTTGATAAAAACAGCAGAGTGGTTATTATTATTATTATATAAGAAAGTTTTAGCCTCCCTTAACCACGACAAAGATGTTCCAAGAGAGGAAAGAGGAAGGCACCATTTAGTATGGAGTTGAAGGAACGCGGAATCTACGCACAAGGTGCACAGAAACAGTAAGCGAGGAAAGAAGTTCATGAAACAAGAAAAAAGTTGAAGAAGAAAGTAGGAGGTGCTGAAAAACAGGACAGCAGTGAACCGAAAAAAGATGGTCCGTAACAAAACAAAAACCTATTTTATTACAACAAAAAAAAAAAGAAGCCTACCTAACCTTTAGCTCGGGCCTTCACATGGTTCCCCTGGGAGCGCTAATTCCCATAGATACAATAGTTGTATCCCCCTGAGGGGACAGCAGAGTGGTATGGGGTTACTTCTCCTATAAATGTCGTCTTAATAAACTCAACATTATTGCAAAGAAAATGAAAGCTCACGCGCAGTGAATGCTTTTGAATGAAAATCGCTCACAAACTGTAGATGACCAAGTTGACAAGAGGATGGACATTGCAACAAGACAACGATCCAAACCATACAGCTAAAGCCTCTGCAGAGAAGCGTCAGCAGAAAAAATCAAGGTAAAGAGGCAGCTATGGCAGTCGTGACATAATTTTTATTCCGATAGCCTTAGGTGAGAATTCAAACTAGATTCAGAAACACCTAATATGCCCAAAGATTAATCGAGATACCAAAAAATGTTAGGAAGAATCTTACATATTAACATTCCCGAAATGGTTGGATACTTCATAAGCGAGGATTGACTGAATATTAATTATAAGTTAGTTTCAGCCTCCCTTAATTTACCTAACAAAGATGTTCACCAATTACTACGTAATTGAGGAAACGCGGAACTTATATGCACAAGAAGTTTTCGCACAGGATCCATTAAGCATAGAAACAGCAAGTTGAGAACGAAGGTTAGGTTACAGGATAAAAGTTGAAGAAAATCAGAGGCGCTGAAAAACAAGACAGTAGTTAACTGAAAAAAAGATGGTCCTTCGTAAAACAAAAAACATTCTATATTAACAATAAGAAGGCTTAACTCTCAGCTCATTACCTCACATTTTCCCCTGGAAGTGCAAATTCCCATAGTTATATCCTTCTGAGGGGTGTACAAGCGACGAAAGATCAAATCGGGAAATTACTACTTTCAAAGATGTAGTGGATCTCTTAGATAGGTTCACTTGGTATTTGTGCCGTAATTATATTTTTCACCATTGGTGTACTCTGATATCGAATTCGTCGAAGCACTTAAAAATACATTACTAATTTTCAACAACTTCGCTGTTATGCAACAATGGAAATTTTTTTTTTACTATATATCATGCCTGTATTTTATCCACTGTACATGCGATATTCTCCAATCAAATATCGTTTCTCCGTTTCATATGTGGATAAAACACACATTGGATAAAAAAAAAATACGTTCAATACACGGGCTGGATTCGGAACATTACTACAAACCGTATCCAAAATAACTTGAGGCTAAGAAGACAACACATCATTACCACGAATTGAATCATAAAAATCTGTGAACGGACGGACACCAGTATTACCACGTAGCGTTTCTAAAATACCAATGAACTGAAAACAACCTTGCCGCGTACTGTATGTGAGATACATGTAAACCGAGTACAGTATGCTCTATATCCTATCCAAAGCAACCGTGGGGGAGAACATAGTGAAACCAGGAACCCATTACAGCACCAGTGGCACATCTTACATTACGTTTCAACACTCGTTGTCCGAGAGACCCTCTCTGACGTCGTCCAAATGTTTGCGCAAGAGATGACGGTCGTTTTTAATATGCCTTAAAGAACTTTCGAGAGCACTCAAACATTATAGAAGGAATTATGTTGCACAGAAAATTATGTGCATATTTGGAGAGCACCCTCACCACGGCACGATAATGCTTGAAGAAAAGGTTCTCCCCAATAAGTTGAGGAAACGCAGTTCATAGCTGAAAAATTTCTAACTGATATTACAAGTACTCTCCTATTTGTACTAAGCTACACAGAATTGTTTCTTCAACGCGATCATAGTGACTGCCATCTGAACGAAACCCCTGGGTAACCGAATCAAGACATTTTTTTCGGACATTAGACAGGTACAGACCTGGACGGTAATTTAGCATACAGGAAAGTGCTGCATTTGACCGATTACAGCAATGACTAAATAAAATATTCTCTCATTCCTTAGGAGGAAAAACAGATCTATTCTACGTAAACAAAACAAGGAATTTGAGAAAATATTTCATTGAAGTATAGAATTGATAAGTAGAATTACAAAATTGTTTATGTCCTATACTTTACTCTTTAAATATTTACTTAGGAGGCTCAACAAGCGAGTTGACCGTACTGAAAGAAAATTTAATTTTAATAAAAAAATGAAGATTCGTTTATAAGGTAGTTTAGGCCTATTAAACTGCAACAAAGGAAAATGCCATTTGGTATGGAATTGAATAAATGAAAAAACAATGTACAAAGTTACAAAGTGTGCCCCCCACATACCCTACTCATAGAAACGACATGATTAAACGTTAACAAAACAAACAAAGATGAAAAAGGACTAAAAATGACATCAGTAAACCCAAAAAGATGGTTCGTAACGATAAAAACAATTTCACTTCAACATAAAGATGGCCTACTTCAACTTTCAACTCAAGACCTCACATTTCACGCGGGGGCGCTAATTCCCGTACATACAATGGTTGTTTCCCCTGGGATGTCAATAAATATGAATTGCAAGCCTCAACTCTCGACCAGAAATCCCAGCTATGTTAATTTTTCGAAAGAAATGAAAAAATATGACAACTTATGTTCTATTATGCTCGTGTTCTTTTGTAATATTCACACAATACACTGTACTTTCGACTGTATACGCAACTGGTCGAGCGCGCATAACAAGCACCTGCACGTCTCACTAGACAGGCAAGAAAGAAGATAACAATACTTATTCAAGGTAATTCACCTCAAGGCTCATATCCGGTGAAGTCTCCGACGGGCGCTATGTCTTCTCGAATCGAGTTACTACATTATTTGCACCTTTTCGTGCACATTATCGTAAGATTTTTTGTCAACTCCGGACTCGAGTCTCAAAGCGTCGAAATACATAACTCCTGCACACCTATGGGGAAGACCAACCCATGGATGTTGAGTCATTAGACCAACTGAGAATTTCAGGATCTGGAAGGCCTTTTCTCATGAGGAAAATACTTCTGCTTATGCGGCACACAAGGAAGCCGTTGCTGGGTCGATCAAAAATTACATGAAGCGCTAATTTTTCCGTTTTAGCATCGCTGAAAAAATAGGCTTGTTTTGAGTCGTTTTTTAATTAGCCCTCGCACTCAGTGGGCAAAAAAAAAACTTGATAAATGTTCCACAACATACCAAGAAATGTGGAGAGATATGCCCCCTCTTATAGCAGACACGAAAAACAATCGCAGCCACGCATCATTATTGTATTATTTAAGACTCAGCCACAGCAATGGCGATCTTAAGAGGCGAAAAGAAAGGATCATTTAGTATGTTATTATTATTATTATATAAGAAAGTTTTAGCCTCCCTTAACCACGACAGAGATGTTCCAAGAGAGGAAAGAGGAAGGCACCATTTAGTATGGAGTTGAGGGAACGCGGAATCTATGCACGAAGTGCACAGAAACAGTAAGCTAGGAAAGAAGTTCATGAAACAAGAAAAAAGTTGAAGAAGAAAGTCGTAGGTGCTGAAAAACAGGACAGCAGTGAACCGGAAAAAGATGGTCCGTAACAAAACAAAAACCTATTTTATTACAACAAAAAGGAAGCCTACCTAACCTTTAGCTCGGGCCCTCACATGGTTCCCCTGGGAGATCGTTTAGTATGTTCAGAATGGTGAATCTATCCACGAAGTGTGTTGATACACAGGATTCTTCACACGGAAAAATGCAAGTGAAGAAGAAGCGGAAGAAAGACCTCGAGATAACGAATAAGGTATGAGAATATAAAGAAACGAAGTAGACACGGATGATAGAAATACCGAAGGCCTATCTAAAGATGAGGTAACCTATAACAATATCTCCCTGGATGCGCCAGTTCCCATAGCATGGGATTGACAAATCTAACCAACCTGAACCTATTGGTTATCCTGTGTCTCTTGCACAGACGAAGCACTATGCAATAAAAAGGTAAAAATCCCAAGTAGGTTAAGCAAGTACATGCTGCCTAGTATTCAACACGGTTGGGCATATCAGACATATAAGTGTCCAAGTGCAATCCCCAGCTCTAGTAGGTTCAGCGACGCCACATAATACTTGGTAACATTTGAGCGTTTAGCTCTACTTGAGTAGCTCAAAAGTAAGATCAGTGTACTCCGTGTGAAAATGGAAAGACACGCACTAATTTTTGCTGTTGAAAAACTCCGTAGACGGTGTTAAACAGTGTGAGGTCGAATGTGTGCTTGCCTTTGTGCTCACCTTTTTGAATGGAGGGCATATCCTTACCATGGCACCTACACAACTTTTCATATATTCATTTGATATTTTTGAAACTTTCATGTTATATTTTTGCCTTAACTATGGTAGATTAGATTATAAGTTAGTTTAAGCCTCCCTAACCGCTACAAAAAAAGAGCGTATCGAAGAGAGGAAGGAGGAAGGCACCATTTAGTATGGAGATGAGAGAATGGGGAATCTATGCAGAAAGGTCATAGAAACAGTAAGATGAGAAAGAAGTTCATGAAACAAGATCAAAGTTGAAGACAATAGTAGGTGCTGAAAAAACAGGAAAGCAGTGAACCGAAAAAGATGGCCCGTAACAAAACAAAAACCTATTGTATTTTAACAAAAAAAGAAAGCCAACCTAACCTTCAGCTCGGGCCCTCACATTGTCCCCCTGGGAGCGCTAATTCCCATAGATACAATAATTGTATCCCCCTGAGGGGCTTAACTATGGTATTTAGATATTATTTGGGTATTCTGATCCTAAATATTTATCAACGCACCATCACATAGATGTTTTACTTTCGGTTCACTTACTGCTGTGTAACCAAAGAAAGAAAAACAATTCACTTCCAATAGTTGATAGGACAAACATAACATTGGATTTTAAAACGTCTTAACATAAAGAACCTTAATTTGTAAACACATATAGGTATTACAATAACCATGTTAATAGCTGAAGAAACGTTTGAGACAAAAAGTTTCTGTTAGTGCCCACGTAAACTGATAAGTGGTAATAACTAGCTTACGCTTTTCCGATGTTACGGAATAATTTTGAAGGTTGAATCTGTGGAAGAAATTAATAAGACTAAAAGGCTGACGTAGTTTGCACTCAGAACATTTTTTACATGCTTACGTACGAATGAGTATACCACGTAACTAGCTGAAGAAAAAATGTTTCACTACACCAAGCATTCATATTTCCTACATAAATACCGTTGGCGGAGTCAGGAAAAAGACAACGATTGTTTCATTAAAAAACGCTAACCAAAAATGATTGTTGCACAATGATAATCGACAACCAAAACGATGGTAAATAGCCGTTTAATCACGTATCGCACATTTATGGCACTTATTGTTCATGCAAACCGGTTCATTTAATATAGGATTTGAGAAACGGGGAATCTATGTGCAAGATGTGTTCCCACAAAGCTGTGGTATATAGAGGATCCCATTGACAACTCGTTTTCTAATTAAGCAGATGAGAAAAGAAAATGACAACTACGCGCTGGTACTACTCGATATCGAGCTGTAAAGAGTCGGGTTTTTCTTCCGCAGTCTTATATTTGAGTTTTCAAATTCTCATTTCAGTTTCTTTTCTGACAGACTCGCTGGGCAGAGCGTTACGTAATCATTTATAGGTTAAGAAAGGTAGCGCTGATAGCTGCCACCACGAGGTATATAGATAGCCTCGACTAAAATTAAAGGTTTGGTTACGTTAACTCAGACTGTCAATTTGGTAGCGATGGCTGATGGCCGGCACGTGTTTCATATGCCCTTTTACGAGAGAGATGAGAGAGAGGATATACACGAGGCCCAGGTTTTCACATTTATTGGTGGGAAGGCAAGTACGGATTGCAAGAGCACACGAGGTAAAAACAACATATAAACGATCCGGAAACAGCAGGACATCTCCAATTCTCTTTCGAGGGATTTCACGGGTAACACCACAACAACGGTGTAACAATATTCCAGACAGGGAAATTATGTGAGCCAACGATTGTACCAAGCCACCGAAAAGTCGAGCCAATTAAGCGTATAGCAGACGCTTGAACTCTTGCGCCCTCAAACCAATATCGATGCCGTTGACCTTGACAACGTCTAAACAGACACCGCTCTAAATTCAAGTATTAATTGAAGACGCTGCCTCACTAGCGACTCAAGCGTTAAAGTTAATTGAAACCGGCGCGACCGTCAAGCCCGACAACCCGGTGTCCTTTCTCAACTACGGCTACCCGCCAAGTGATCTCTCCTGGTCCGACTTAGTTCTCGCTCGGACAGCGTTCCCCCCTTCCCGAGGGGGAGGGTGGTCGCCACACGAGCAGGGTAACAAGGGGTGGCTAGGGTTCGGAGTCGCCCTACTCCCCACACAACCGGGGGTGCGGCTGGGGGAGAGGGGTCGGGTCTCCTGGCCCCAGCCCCCTCTTTAGCCATGGCTAATTCAACGACTGATCCCACGCTCGGCTCCCCAGCTACACGATCGGGACCGGCACATTGTTTTTATATTAATGTCTGGCTATTTTACCATCCCTGGCCGATTCACCCGACCGACGCTAATCAGCACCAGCGCCTCTCAGCGCTGTGTAACCGCTGCAGCCCAAGCGCATCAATTTTATCGAATTTAATATGACAAGTGTTTCGTATGAGAACGTCCAGATCGTGCATTTCCCAAACCAAAGCATGACCGCTGGCATTAATTTTTATGACCCGTGTATTAAGAGATCTCGTCTTACCATCATTTTATGTTTTTCCTCTTAGCAACGCTAACGGCTATCTCCAGGTTATTCATCCCCCCCTCAGTTACGAAGGAAAATTTGTGAACATAAATTTTCTTTTAATCTATGTTCTGGCCACGATTCTATTTCCGACCCGACTCAAGAATCAAATTACAACATGACATCAAATTACAATACCACAAAAAAAATTAGGACGGCGACCACAACTCGCTCGCCTATGCTTCGGCCATTTTCACATATTGGCCCGCTTCGGGGCTGGAGAGGCGAGCTCTCCCGCCTCCGCGATCTTCGTCATCTGCTTCTTGTGGGGGTCCTTCCTATACTTCTATTACGAGGACGAATTCCTTTCCTCGCAGTGTTTCCTTCCATATATAGTATGGAAAGACCGAAACCGAGGAGATTCGCTTGTTCGCGGTCCTGGCCTCGATCTCTCCGTCGTTTCGGGGCACAACTAGATGCTGCAGCAAGTTGCTGAGGGTCGCCTCGGTCAGGCGTTTGTCCGGCTTCGGGACGAAGTGGACAATGAGCGCTCGACCCTCCAGGGTCGCGGCCGCCCGCACCCAGTCCGTCTCGGTCGAGACGGTCGCCAGACTTCCGTCTGGTAGCCACAACGACGTCTCGTAGTTGCGCGCTGCGACGTATGTCCCGAGCTGGCGCACCACCTCGCTCGGCCTCCGTCTCCACCCTCGATGCATGTACGTCGCCGTTTCCTACGGCACACGGTCGGGCATTAATTTTGTTACCTGGGTTAGACATCAATATAGAGCCTATTTTCAAAAATTTTCCTTTCTTCGCCTCATAATGGGCGCGTATGTTACATGATGAATGATATATGATTTTGGGATTCATGAACATAACA
The DNA here is from genome assembly GCA_030386875.1 of Morinoia aosen. Classification (NCBI taxonomy): domain Eukaryota; kingdom Metazoa; phylum Arthropoda; class Malacostraca; order Amphipoda; family Talitridae; genus Morinoia; species Morinoia aosen. Next base: position 11,849,849 of record CM059562.1, read on the forward strand.
AGTTCTAGCAGACTTGCATGACTAAGTCCCCACACTCCTGCACACTATACAGCTCATACTCCTGCACACGTTACCGCACATACTCTAACACACGCACATTCTTTCATTCTTCGTGGTGCAGGTCGTTATGATTAAAATGATGGATGAATTGTTCCTACTTCCTATTCTTTCCGTGTCAGCTGACTGTTTTTTTTTTTTACTGAATGGCATTTGCTAATCTCTCGTGAGAAGCAAGCCTAGATTTCGTATCGTTTGCAATACTCAGGCGTCCCTTAGTATGCCAGTCTGTTTTATCTACAAGTCGCACATGACTTGTCTTTTAACCTCCAAAATCTCATGGTATCGGGTACAGCTGCGATGCCTCAAGCATTGCGCACATATCTCTGGACGGCCCATCAATCCCTCTCAGTCATGCTTCCCGTAATCTCCCTTATCACGCTTGTCAGCAGACTAGATATTTATAACACTATCCACAGTTCACGCACGTGTTTCCTACGCGCAGGGGTGTTCCCGATCTTACCATTGACGAATGCCTCTCCATCTCTCTTACGTCGACCGCAGTTCCGGTCCGTCTCCGTTGTAGGCCGCTGTTGGTACTCTTTCGGCACCGCGTACATGCCAACATCTCGCTCGCTCATCGCCTTCCTGAAAATCTTCAAATCTGCCTTAGCACAATTTATCATCAAATATTTCAGCTCCGGCTACTGCTCAATGTCATTCACACTCTGGATTTCCCAGCACAGGAGCCTTCAATCTTTATTACTGCTCGGCCTTTATTGCCTTGCTATTCATTTCATTCTCCCACAGATCTCGTATTTAGCCTCTCAAACGCATCGCTGTGCGTTTCTCTTTGTCCAGACTGCCTTCTCTAATCTAACGTCTGCTCAATCTCGGGTTACATGCGTCTCCGCAATGCAGCGTTTTTCAATTTTATGACCCATTGTGGCTCTCATTGTCCCGTGGGCACATGCCTCGAGTCTCCACCACGCGAATGCGTGTCCAACTTGCCTTTCCACACTAAGCTACGTTATTCTTAAGGACCGTAATGTTAAAGCTTATGCTAGGTCCGTAATGGACTTAATTATTAGATGTCTCGGTAGAAGTTCTGCTCAACTCTCGGGAGTTCTGCTATACGAGATCTTATTATCGGCTCCACTCAGCTCATGACAGGCTCAAGTTTCTCTTTTCAAAACGTCATTTAGAAGCAATAAAAAAAATTTAATTTCTTAAATTTTCTCCCCCCCCCCGACGATCAAGGAAAATTCCTACACAGGGAATTTTTCACCTTAAACAAAACAATTACGAGAAGGATATATCTATCTCCCATTCTATTTGCTGACTCTTCAAACCTACACCTGAAAGGCAATGGTTTATTAGTGCTTATAACTAGTTATTTCTCAGGCTACTCAAAAAAATTTCGTCCTCTCATTGGTTGTTGTAACCTACTAGTTATGAGAGGACTAAAGAGCCGTACCCACTACTGGCCGTATTATGTGAAGGAAAACATCTGCTGCGGCTGTGCTATACTTAGATTTTAATACTGTCTAATTGTATCTCTGCCTAGCCGGCTAGTTTCCTTCGAAATCTCTCTTCATTCCTTACACCTCTCAAACAATTGACCAGCAATCAAGTTCCTATTACGATGTGAAGTCATTATATCTAAGTATTATTCTCGTCATTCAAAATGTGCAGCCAACACGATATAATTTGCCTAGTACGCTCTTACAATTATTCGTTTGCCGAAACTCTACTCGTATCCCAAGCCTCCTTCTGAGCGTCGCCCTTGCTTCCTGCGGTTGAGCTCATCTTTATGCCTCTGTCGATTTTATGACTTTCTTCCTGTGTCGCGCTCTCAAGCTCTGAGCACAGTCGTTCATGTTGGCTGATCGCATTCCCAAGAAGTTACCTACATAGCAGTTAACTACACGGAAAATTCTCTGCCAACCTAGTTGTTGCTAAGCTATTCTGTAAAGGAATTAGATTAGTGAGCTTATCTACTACTTATTCGCTAGATTATTCTGAAAAAGATTAGATTAGTAAGCTTATCTATTATTTATTCGCTAGGTTATTCTGAAAAAGAACATTAAATTAGTAGGCTTATCTATTATTTACTTGCTAGTTTATTCTGTAAGGAAATTTAGATTAGTAGGCTTATCTACTCTCTACTTGTTACATAGGCTTTTGCTTATGTAATCTTCTCCTCTACTCCTCTACTGGACCTGCAGATCGAAGGGCGTAAGGACGCCTCGCTGCCGGGGTGGGTAGGGGTGAGGGAACTTCAGGCCTTGTTACATAGATGTCGTCATCGCTGCTTTCCGAATCGCTATCTTCGTGACGTACTTCGGTGACGTGCTCGACGCTCCTCCCATTGCTTCGAGGACGCTCGTCTTGTATTACTACTGCCTCCTCTGGCCGAAATGACGCGGGCTTAAGTCTATTTCTGTGCACCGTTATCTCCTGCCGGCGGCCGTGGACTTGTCGTATTACGACGTTCATCGGTGTTGGAAGGGCCTGAATCCTGTACGGGCCTATCCAGTTCGGTCGGAATTTCCCCATCGCCTTGTTCCTTCCTGCTGTATTCCGTAGGAATACACAATCGCCGACTCTAAGTTCCTTATCTCTCACGCGCTGATATCTCACATTCTTGTCATGTGCATTTCGGCTTGCTGACATCGCGCCTTCGAACGCAATTTGCAACCTTGCAAAGGCGGCGTGAGGAAAGTTCTCCTCCAAAGCATAATTTAGTATCCTGGGCTGCAGAATATCAGACAGTGGCGAGGGAGCGTCGCGTCCATGGAATAAAAAGTACGGTGTGTTGTCTACCGCGGCATGATACGAACAGTTTAGGGCGAGCGTGGCGAAAGGTAGCTGCTCGTCCCATGATGTGAGATCCTTCTCTACGGTTGCTTTTTCTTCGTTAGTCATTTTGCAGCTTACACTCCGCGATGATCCATCAATATTTTTCTCCAATATAATATTGGCCGTTGCAACTCAACACGCACTACACTGAACCTCTAACTTTTACGATTAATACCGGACACCAAGCATAAACACAACAAAAAAAATTCTGGGTGTATCCAAGAGAGGAAAGAGGAGGGCACCACTGGCAAAGTTACCGAAATGCGGACTCTCATGCGTAGGGCAACAAAATCATAAGTCAGGAGGGAATCTCCTTACACGAAAATTCAGTTAACACGAGTCACATAACAGCGCAAATTTATGTAAATATTCACGTTGATCGTTCCCTGTACTTGCAATGTTATTCTTGCATAATCATCTCACTGATCCTAGTTCAGCATACGACACACAAACTATTATATATTTCCTTTGAACGACAGAACAATTTTTATTTGGAGCGTTGATCTCCTCCCCAAACACAGATACAGAGCGACCGACAAAATGCGGACTTGGTACGTATTATTTCTTTCCTATGGGACACACAAACATTTAAATGGATGTTTCTACACCCGATTTCGTTGATTTACCTACAATAACAGAGTAGATGTTCGGTTGGTTTAAGAAACAGCTCTATTCGCTAATAAAACTTAAAGGTGTCTCCAAGAGAGAAAGGAGGCAGGCACCAGCTGAAATGCATTCTCTCCGCAGAGGTACCTAGACAGCAAGTAGGGCCTCTAGTAGCAACCAGTTTAAATTAAAGATAAGTTGTCAGACTAGCTTAATGCGGTTCATTAACCAATACAAGGTGACGGAAGAGTTAAGAGCTGAAACAAGACGTTTTTTAATCCTGTATTTCCTTCCAACACCAAAACCTAACTACTCACAGTCGGCCCTCAAACTTGCACCACCACATATATTCTCCGCTAGTGCGTGCACGTAATCGTTCCCTAAGTTTGCAATCCTGCTCCCAAAAAAAAAATTTTCAATCGGTACCTAATTTACGACAAGGCACGCGAATCACAATTTTCCCACGGAGCAAAAAAAAATAAATCACTATAACTCCGAGTTACTTTTCGGTGATTATCCACATTGAAAGCCACAGCCGCGCAGCAAACCAATACCGAACCGAATAGAAAATAAATTTTCTCCCACACTTCTATTTACGGTATACGACACACACAAAATGAAATGAAATGGTGTCTACTTACAGTTTTTGTTGATCGTGGACGCCGTTGCTGCTCGCTGCTCTGGATGGGTTGTTTCTTCTTTCCTGTGCTCTTTCTTTATTGTTTTCCGTGTCACCGCCTAGTATCTCTAACAATTTACTCTCTCTCTCTCTCTCAGATTGGGAAGCCTACACCGCTGGCTCCACTGTAAAGAGTCGGGTTTTTCTTCCGCACTCTTATATTTGAGTTTTCAAATTCTCATTTCAGTTTCTTTTCTGACACACTCGCTCGGCAGAGCGTTACGTAATCATTTAGAGGTTAAGAAAGGTAGCGCTGATAGCTGCCACCACGAGGTATATAGATAGCCTCGACTAAAATTAAAGGTTTGGTTACGTTAACTCAGACTGTCAATTTGGTAGCGATGGCTGATGGCCGGCACGTGTTTCATATGCCCTTTTACGAGAGAGATGAGAGAGAGGATATACACGAGGCCCAGGTTTTCACATTTATTGGTGGGAAGGCAAGTACAGATTGCAAGAGCACACGAGGTAAAAACAACATATAAACGATCCGGAAACAACAGGACATCTCCAATTCTCTTTCGAGGGATTTCACGGGTAACACCACAACAACGGTGTAACAATATTCCAGACAGGGAAATTATGTGAGCCAACGATTGTACCAAGCCACCGAAAAGTCGAGCCAATTAAGCGTATAGCAGAAGCTTGAACTCTTGCGCCCTCAAACCAATATCGATGCCGTTGACCTTGACAACGTCTAAACAGACACCGCTCTAAATTCAAATATTAATTGAAGACGCTGCCTCACTAGCGACTCAAGCGTTAAAGTTAATTGAAACCGGCGCGACCGTCAAGCCCGACAACCCGGTGTCCTTTCTCAACTACGGCTACCCGCCAAGTGATCTCTCCTGGTCCGACTTAGTTCTCGCTCGGACAGCGTTCCCCCCTTCCCGAGGGGGAGGGTGGTCGCCACACGAGCAGGGTAACAAGGGGTGGCTAGGGTTCGGAGTCGCCCTACTCCCCACACAACCGGGGGTGCGGCTGGGGGAGAGGGGTCGGGTCTCCTGGCCCCAGCCCCCTCTTTAGCCATGGCTAATTCAACGACTGATCCCACGCTCGGCTCCCCAGCTACACGATCGGGACCGGCACATTGTTTTTATATTAATGTCTGGCTATTTTACCATCCCTGGCCGATTCACCCGACCGACGCTAATCAGCACCAGCGCCTCTCAGCGCTGTGTAACCGCTGCAGCCCAAGCGCATCAATTTTATCGAATTTAATATGACAAGTGTTTCGTATGAGAACGTCCAGATCGTGCATTTCCCAAACCAAAGCATGACCGCTGGCATTAATTTTTATGACCCGTGTATTAAGAGATCTCGTCTTACCATCATTTTATGTTTTTCCTCTTGGCAACGCTAACGGCTATCTCCAGGTTATTCAGAGCCACCCGTTGTTATACGATGAGTAGTCATGACGAATATTTTGATACTTAGCATAGCTCTACTCTGTTCGAAAACAAATCGGGATTTTAGTGCTGGTCCTTTTAGGCTTTTCATTATCCAATAATTTACTTTCGTAACTCATAATCGCATCCAACTATTAAACCCAAAACTTTGTTCAATGACCAAGTAAAGAGAATCTTTTCATCTGTACATGTCATAGAACGCAAAAATGTTCGACAAGAATTCAAATGAAATAGTTCAGTTCTCTACTCGCTGTGAAAAGGAAGGCACAGGAAAGCGGTCCTTTCACGAATGTTGCGACTCGCTGCCCACTGCCCAGTCTCTAATAGAGTGGCCAGTTCGGCAACGCTCGCTATCGCCGCTCAGAAGGAAGTAACGGACCTGTGTTCTTCGGGATCCTGAATGAAGGGAAGCCAAAATACAGCATCCTTGTGAATAGCGCCAATCAAATCCAGGATATTGGGCGGTATTCTGAGAGGTGTCCGCAGCTGTGATGGTTGGCTGGCCAGAACGCATTGAGCAGATGCGTAAATGTGCGAATTGGAACACAGCGTTCAGTTCAATGTAATGATCTCGATCAACTAGCGATATGCTGGTGCTTCACTTAACTATTCGAATCAAGTACGATCTAGCCATGATACGAAATTGAATGCATACATATCCATGAGCCTCTTTCAGAGGTTATTTGACAATGAATGTAATGGTTTAATTGATTATATGAGTTAGTACAAGCCTCAATACCCACATAAAATGCGGTCACGTAAAAGAACAAAGGAACTATTTAGTACGGGCTTAGAAAACAGGAATCATGCTCATAATAAGCTACACCTATAGAAGTAGCATGATTGAACGAAATTTTTGAAACGCGTCTAAAGTTGAAAAAATCGGTATCGAAAAAATGGCAGAAAAGTACTGAAGAACGTAGTCCGTAACAAACAAAAAGTTTTCTACTTTAACAAATGGATGGCCTAGCAAATCTTCATACCAGGATCACCTCTTCCTCATGGGATCATTTCCACAGAATCTACACACAGCTGCATACTCCTGAAGGTCACTTCTAAACAGAGCAGCCAAAAAAGTCACTCATTTTCCAGTTTGGCTCCTAAAAAATTCGAATGCTTAGTGTAAAGATATCAAACAAAGCAAAGATGCGAAGCGAGCGAAATACCATGAGGAAATGAAAAAAAAGCTTGGGAGCGCTATACGAGAAATGGTGAAACAAAATTACAGCCCAACCAAGCATGGACGCTCCGAATAAGGTGATTTCAGTACACACAAACACGAACCCACCGTCACCCGACCGTTGACGATGCTAAAACAAGGAGTCAACGAAGCGATCACCTATTGTTTGCGTTATGGGGCGCAGAAAAGCTAGCGTTCTGCACCGCTTTAGAATGAAGGCCTGGCTTAGCTTCTTCGTGTGATTGTGAGCACAAATTCCGGCTCCGTGTTTGCCTCACGTGTTTGTCTCGCACACAACCTGACGCCCCCATGTCCAATCTGGAGCGGCGGCTCTCCCACGGCGGTCCTTGAGCAGGATGATGGTGCCTACACTCGTGCTACGGGGGAGGTTCAAGCGGCGATTCCTAAACCGGTTGATAGACTTTCCTTGCGCCACATCGAGAATCAAATTTTTGTACGAATAATTTGTGACAGCGGATATGGGAACGTATTTAGTTTAATTACGATTTGAAATACTTGGGTCTTTGATATTCATTCATTTTAATGCACTGCTCTGCGTTTTGGGTGTACGAAGATTAAATTAAGTTTTTCAAGTCTTCCTAACCTTCGCTAAAATTTTTCCAAGAGAAGATACAGGAAGGCACCATCAAGTTTAGGATTAATTAACTAGGTAGGTATTTATGTAAATGTGTGTTCAGCACATTGTAGAAAGAAGCAGCAAAATTAAATAAAACTTATGAAAGAAGGTTCGAGTGAAATAACTAATAGAAGTTGAAGATAGAGGACAGCAAGGAACTGAAAAATATAGTCTATAAAAATAGCATTTTATACCAAGAAATGATCTATCCAACTCACAGATCAGAAATTCACTTTGATCCGAGAGCGCCAACTCCCAGGTATAAGTTTCATCAGCGAAATTGTGTGAATGGAATTAGGAATTAAGCTGACTACTGAGCGACACTCGAATTGTTGCACATGCGTTTGTACATAGAATTTCGAATGGATCATTTTAACCGACAATGCAGTCAATAGAAAAATATTCGGTCAATGTTGAATATAATGTTGTCAACGAATTTCATAATTTCGTAGGTATAGATAGGTAATATAGTCGATTTTAAGACGTTTTACATGAATGACAATGTGCCCGGAAATTCTTATTTTTGGAGATATTTAACTTTGAAGTTATAGGAACGTCGTTTATAAAATTGAACAAACGGAGAGGTAAATAAGCAGAAATCCGGTTCTGACGTAACGATAGGTAAGGTTAGGTTTGGCAAAGTTAATTTAGTTAAGTATCCTAACCTAAGTAAGCCTAAAATATCTTAATTTACCTCAACCATACCGAGGCCGATGACTCCCGCCAAAAAACTTGGCGTGGTCCGCGTCCGCAAAACGCCGGAAGAGCCATATCGAAACTGCCGTTAATGCTATTCTTACCTGGCGTTGTTTATCCTATATCTCCTAAACTAAGCATTTCCGGGCACATTGTCATTCGTGTAAAACGTCTTAAAATCGACTATATTACCTATCTATACCTACGAAATTATGAAATTCGTTGACAACATTATATTCAATATTGACCAAATATTCTAGGACACTTCTCAGTAAGAAAACTTGCTAATAAGAAATTAGCCGGCGCACCACTTACTGTAACATGGCCATGCCTCCCGTCAGCTCTGCACCACCAACAGAAGTTATGCCTGGAGAGCAAGTCGCAGTGCAACATAAGGTGGCACTCTCATGTACAATATACATTTAGTACAGTTTAGTGATGTCACTTAGAAGTTAAGAAAGAAGGTAAACTCTGATTTCCTGCAGTATTTTTGGTAAATCTGAAGGAGATGACAGTTGTCGATTTTGTAAATTTCGATGCCTTAGCATAGTTAATTAGATCGAAATAAACAAGTTTTCTTCTATGCACTTTTTGTCTCAAATGAGTATTTTAGTAGTTATAGCGGTAAATGACTTACCGCAACTCCAGTCTTTGAAGCGGAAAGAAATTCTTGGATCGAGCTGTATGGCAGCTCGATCTCTAGTGTCTCAAGAATAATTCTTAGTTACAGAACACACAAAATAAGTACTGTCGAATCTCATTTGTCTGGTATCTCCATTGCTCAATAACCTCCCTCGCTTATTGTTTTATAATACAAGATATCACAAAACAGTTTTAGAGTATGCGTAGGTAGTGTGATTTGATCGCCTATACGCTGCCGTTTGCAAACATGCTTACTTGAAAATGTGTGTACGTATATAGGTGTATGTGGGCATATGGGTGTGCATATGTGCACGTACACCTGTGTGCACTAGAGTAGATAAACCAGTCGAGGGTTGCATTTTATGTCATTCCTCTCCATTTCTGTGCAATCATCAAACTAGACCGTCATGGTACCTACGTGTGTGTGTGTGTGTGTTTATCAATTGCAGACATTCTGCACCATATTAGAAAGATAATGTGATTTTCTTTCTAATATGAAATTGTAAAGCAACCATGTAAAAAAAGCAATAAATTCGTTGTGTGATCACCCATTTATACTGCAGTATTACGCTTATAGTTATATGCTTATAATAATGTGATACCTATGTCTGTTTATCAATTGCCGACAATTTGCGCCATATTTCAAAGATAATGTGATTTTTTTGTTTTTTCTAATATGAAACCTTTATAGGACATTAATGTTTTCTTTCTTATTCACGTCCCACAATCGTTTTCATGTTTCAGACTTAGGTAGACTGTTTTGTGCCACTATTTGTAGTACGAAATTTTATAAAATTCATGCGATAATAAAAGATATTTTCTCCGTTTCCCTCGATTGGAATTTCTGGTTTATACTGACTGGTTTACGCTGATATTCGCGCACATGCTTACTTGTAGATATCTGTACGTGTGCACGCTGTGCGTATGACACTAAATAGAATGCGTATGTATTGCCTCGATGCATAGAAATGCATTTGTGTATCCTTACGAGTTTGGTGTAATTATGTGCGTGCATGTGTATATGTATATATTTGCGTGTATATGTGCACACATGTGTGTACTAGACTGACAACTAGCATTTTACTAGAGATAATGGTCTTTTTTCTGTTCACTCTCAACTTGTAACATTACCTAACTCGTCATCTCTTTATTATTGTAAAGCATTCATGTAAAAACTATACATTTGTTTTGCGATCATCCACTTTTTGTTTAAATAAAATGCTTATCAACTAATGACCGCTATGTTAAAATTGTGGGATTAGAAATACAAAACTTATTATCTTCTTGGTCCTCATGCTTATGTGTACGTGTATACATGTGTATGTATGTGTGTATATGTACATGTATATATATGTATATATGTGTGTATATGTATACGGATGTATATTTATATATATATATATATTTTTTTTTTTTCATGCTTCCTCAAAATGACACTTTTGAACATTGACCGAAACAAGCGATTCATGTATTATTTCCTGGCATCAAGAATTGCGAAGTTTTATGTCATGTACATGTAAACTGTCAAAAGTGTTTTCACCTCACAATGAAAATGCATCGTCCATGAAATTGTGTTGTCTCTTATAATTATCATTACATGTATTATCAAATGTAGATTAAGCAAGATTAGGAGTACATTGCCCTCAATCATTTATTTTCGACTAGTGACACGAGTTTTACAATACTCGTGTGTGTGCATCATCTAAGTGTATTAATTTTAAGAGATTTTAAAAACCAATGATGGTACTTTTGTACCATCTATATTGGAAATATACTGTTTTCTTTTTTTTCAATACTGCAATGGCGTCTCGCTTCCAGCGCTCTGTCTTGAAAGACGAAACCGAACCGACCGCTATACCTCGTTAAATACTCATTTGACGAAAAAAGTGTATGGAATAAAAGTTGTTTATTTTGATGTTATTACATGTTTCAAGCAACAAAAATTCGAAAATCGATGAGTAGCTGTTTATTCGAGCGCATTCGTCATCAATGACGAAACTAAACTTACCGCTATAAATCGTAAAATACTCATTTGAGACGAAAAAAGAATAGAAGAAAACTTGTTTATTTTGATTCAATTAATTAGGTTCAGGCACCAAAAAGTGGAAAATCGACAACTGTCATCTCCTTCATTTACCGTATTTTTGTGTAACTTTGTAAAGTGAAATAATTCGGGGTCTACCACTGAATGTATTTGAACCTTTTCACTTGATTGCAACAATTCCAACCACAACTCACAAAAATAAACATTTCTGTTACACTACAACTTTTCAAGACACAAGTTCTACGTTAAATAAAATTAACCATACACGCATGAACAATTGCTTTCAAAAAATAAAAACATCTGTATCAACAGGAACAAAGAACGTTTTCATACATCGTACACTGCCACTTTAGACGTCACCTTTCACGACATAAAATGTAATTCCTTCGAACCGGATTCGAACCAGTGACCTATGGATCGCTGAATCCTCTACAGTCCACCGCTCTACCAACTGAGCTATCGAAGGATGATTACTGAAGCTATCAGTTATTATATAGTCAAAGCAATTCAATTCTTCAACACTCTTTATTCTTATTGATTGGTAAAAAGACATGAAAAATACTACAGCGGTCATGAATAACAAAAAAAATCATGTCGTTATTTAATTGCATAAGATATGTCAAACAAAAGAGTCGGGTACGAATAAAAGTATGTTACAAAATCGTACATATTCAGTTATAGTTTATGACATAGTTATCCAAAATGAACGTAGAATGCAGTATTATGTAAGTGAACACAACCCACCAGAAATATTCAATAGAACTATTTGTATATAGCTTGCTTGTTGACGTTGAAATGGTAGATGTATTTAAATTACCTTTTGAATAAACTAGTAAAATGAAATTTCAATGAATATTGCAGATTGATAGGAAATCATATTTCAATTCGATATATACTAGCATTCCTTACAATTAATTAAATGAACATTCGTCGAAAATGATCCACTTCTGATTAAGCTAGATAAAACATTTGCACATCAGGAACGATAGCTGTTTTATACGATATTCGAAATCTCCAACTATTGCACCAAATTATATCGCAATAATCCAAGAGTTTCAGTCAGGATTCAGGGTCGCTTTGAGTAACTGAACAACACAACAGTATCATCAATTTCACTAAGCAGTTTATAAATAACGTTGAAAATAATTAAAAACTAATGTAATCAATGTAATAATAACAATGATGAGAGGTGTTGCTACAATCAACATTAACGCACGGATGCGGGTCCTTATAATCTAACCAACTGATTGAAATTACTAAGTTTTAATACGTGGTCGGATTCAATGTGCATTAGTATCAAACCCTCTTCATATAGAAATTTATTCAAATTTGGCGAGTAATGATGTCTTCGTTTTTTTCTGAACTTTTCTATACTCCGGCAACCCTAGGTAAGTTTTCAAGCACAATAGTCGCCGTGAAAGTTCAAGTTTGGAAAAAAGTAGTTCAATTGTGTTTATTTTTTTTCTCCATTTATTTCCTTTTTTAGTTTGTTCAATACTTAGACATTGTTTCATATTTAAGCAATGTTTGGAATGTTGTGTGGAGTGTGGGTTGGCCTGAAATAATGCCGGATGTGGAATTCCAGAAACTAATCCTTGCCAAATAGAAGCTATCGTGTTATACTTATGAGCAATTAGAGACTCAGTTCATTCCTAAGCCTAAAGAAGTAATTATAGTGTTCAGTTTCAATGCACATAGATTAGATTAGCTTAGACGGAAGATTAGTTTTTCACTTGAAATATTTGGATGGAGCATCCCAAGTGAGAGCATGGCAGTTATCAAATTCAGAACTCGTAGCTTCTGGATGGAATTGTCAGAGAATTGTCTAGATGGAAATGTCTAGAGAATTGTAGCTTCTAGATGGAATTGTCTTTATACTCTGATACAACGAACAGGGAACGTCTAGACTAGAAGAGACGAAAGATTCGAGATATATTCCTCTTGATGGTAACCAATGAATTTAATTGAAGCTGACCGAATGAAAATCCGTTATCTATTTGACTTTAAAAACTTTTTTCACATTTTAAGCAGAACACCGGCCTAAGAGCTATCCTTGTATCATGAATTTTCTCAAGTTTATACATTTGTACAAAGCCTCAATGCCAAATCAAATAAACCAATGAACAAAGTGTTAATAAAAAAACTAGCGCAACCATTGGTAGCATCAGATTGACTCAATGCAAATGCTAATGTATTTCAACAGCTTTGTGAGCATCATTGAAGGTCAAGTTTTTATCTATTATTTTACCCAAAATTTTGAGCTCTTTGACTGGACTTGGTTAATTCCAATGCTGGGGAGCAATAGTTTTCTTTTTAGGAAAGAGTATTTTACCAAGTTAATATTAAATCAAATTGTACCCCTGTTTGCCGAAGCAGATTTTTTCAGTCCTGAATCCTTAGAACGGCGAACTAGATGCTCATTCAAAGAGCAGCTAGACGACAATGTATTGTCATCAACGAAGTGTAGGAATATAAGCGGTTGGGCTCTAGATTCTTTTCATAAAATGAGTAATATCAGAGGTGTAAGAAATGAACCTTGACGGGCTCCACATGAACTATATATATTATGCATTTTCGAATTCGAATATCTCCTTGTATATTGGTCACGGTTTAAGATATAATTCGAACTTTTTGTGAGGAACGCCCCTTACGTCACAATGGCATAGTGTAGACTGAAACATTTTCTGAACTACACTATCATACGTCTTTGAAGTCGAGGTATGCGATGAATGCCTCATTTTCTATATCAATACTTGGATCTTTGAACTGAAGATTGTTAAAAGTATTTAAGATTTAACTCAACGTTTTAAGTATCGGTAAATAATTTTTTCAAGAACTGAACTTCATATAATTCGATTCACAAATTTGAAAATCGAAATAAAATACGAAATGAATGAAAAAATTGGGTATGAATTGTTTGATCTATAACAAATTTCTACATCAGAGGGGTATCAATGTAGACGAAAGAAAATTTAAAGTAAATTGAGCAATAGAGAGCTTTGTTCATCAAATTTACTTATCCACAGCACACGTAAGGCTTTCGTACTTAGTACCGATGCGTTTTCGGAAAATAAGCTAGAAATTAAAACACTAGAGCAGAAGCTACGAAAATGTCATTCAGTCGAAAGCTCGATTTTCATTTCGAATATGTACTCATAAATGGCGAAGATCGGAAAATCTATCCGATGGAAGCAAAGTATGTTAACTTACATCAATTATGGTGTAACAGAACTAAGTAGAGCAAACTTTATTAGATCAAAGAATTGGTAGCCTTTCTGACAGCTGTCTACCTTATTTCCTCTGATCTTTTCCCAAGTATAAACTGCTCTCACGAGATGGAGAGGACATTAAAATGAACTCCCATGCACTTCAGTAGCGAACAATGCGAATTGTCTCCTTTTCATGTTCCCTAGCATCGGCACCTCGACCACCAGTATTATCGTCCTCTCGTGCTGTCATGTCTGGACCCCATTCACGTAGTTGTGAGTCTGCTTTCGAAATACATACTTTTAAATCACACCTTGAGGTGAACCGTTCGAATTACAAAGTAACAGGTGAGCACACCTAATATGCTTTCTATGCTGAAAACTTCTTGCTCAGATAACACGAGGGACAAATTCAAGCAAGAATGCCATATACTACAGGTTAGTTTCGTCATGCTTTTTGAGCTTCAAATGATGAAAAGGCATTAAGATTAGATATTTTTCTAGCTGAGAGTTCCACTAGCGGTTTCAATGAAAATGCCACGCTAAATCTTTAAATCAAAGTAATCGAACTATCAGCATTTCAAGAAAAATGGCCATAGTTGTCATGCTTGTAGATGGTCAATTGAATAGAATTGATGAATACTAAAATAGCGCGAAGTTATTCTAGGAAAACATTTCTTGATCACTACATTAATATACTTACATTTCAGGAACAGTTTTCACCTAATAGAACGAAATCGTTCAAAGATGTTGAGTGTAAGAGTTTATCTTCTTGCCTTTAGCAACGAATGTTTTTCAAAACAGCACCCTACCTGGCCAAAAATGATCTCTTCATACAAAAGCCAATTTCTTAATCGCCATGGAGACACCCCAACCCAAGGATATTCTCCGCATCAAGCATCAAGCTCCATGGATAAAATATCCAAGAGAATCAATTTCGATCATTTCTCTCAATAACATGATTAACCCTCTGACAGGCTATTGTATACCTCGTATGGTTACATAATTATTATTATATAAGAAAGTTTTAGCCTCCCTTAACCACGACAAAGATGTTCCAAGAGAGGAAATAGGAAGGCACCATTTAGTATGGAGTTGAGGGAACGCGGAATCTATGCACAAGGTGCACAGAAACAGTAAGCTAGGAAAGAAGTTCGTTAAACAAGAAAAAAGTTGAAGAAGAAAGTAGTAGGTGCTGAAAAACAGGACAGCAGTGAACCGAAAAAAGATGGTCCGTAACAAAACAAAAACCTATTCTATTTCAACAAAAAGGAAGCCTACCTAACCTTTAGCTCGGGCCCTCACATAGTTTCCCTGGGAGCGCTAATTCCCATAGATACAATAGTTGTATCCCCCTGAGGGGACCTCGTATGGTTCGTTCACTAATTAGGATATTGATGTTAAGATACTTGTAAAATCCAATGTGATCCAACACATTTCATATCATAACTTTTTCACAAAATACCAGTTTTTTTTCTTTCTGCCCTGACGTGCACCAAGCTTCAATTCCTGTCATCGTACGCAAACCTAAGGAAACTCTGCCAGCCCTATCACCGCCGGGCCTTCATGCTGCCTTCGACGCGGCCCAACTTCAGGAATGAGATTACCCTCGATTTGTGAAGTCATCACAAAGTCCATCAGCACTCAAACTCGGGGTTTAACTTACGCGCGCTGTCTCGTCTTATTTAAAACGACGCTTTTTACTGAAGCTTTTGAGACCCTAAGTCGCGAAAAGAATACTTCATATCTGCACCATTTGGCAGCTCAGTACTAGAAATGTTCGCTGAAGTGCGCATTAATTTATAGATGTATTAATTAAATAAATGCTGATCGACATAACGAGACTGAGTAAAATAAAAAGGTGAAAGCAGAGCAGACTTGAAAAAATTAACCTCGTTTCCACGCCACATCTCAAAAATCATGTTTAGAAATAGAAATTGGTATTCACAGATGTAGAAGAATTTCAAAAATTACAGATTTTCAAAATTTTCTCTACGTAAAGAAGATAGAAATAAGAAACAAATCAGCGACAAATCTTGCACTCCAGCAAACTTGTGAGAAAAAGCATCTGCAATACTAATTTTTTAATGTATATTCAATTGCTCCGGAATTCTTCAAATAAATATTAGTTGAGAGGGATCGCTGCATCGAATGGAAAACGCCAGAGACCCAAAGAAAAAGCAAACAACATGAAAGAGCCTATTCACATTAGACCAAGTTACCGATTGAAATGATACATGTCCCTTAAATAGATGGCCGGAAATATTTCAGTTTTACATACTGTGTAGAAGTAACTTTTACACAACAGCATAAATAATTCTCTCATACGTGCTGTACACAGATATGGGGTAATTTGTGCTTTATGTTCAATTAAAAGTTTATACGGAAAAGAATTTGGCACGAAAAAGAAGCTGGCCAGTATGGGGATCGAACCCACGACATCCGCGTTATTAGCACGGCGCTCTAACCAACTGAGCTAACCGGCCACGAATACTGTCGGATTTCACTGATAACATAAACGAAGTTTTGTACGCGAGTACATTTTTTCACTTGAACATTTTTCGCCACCATTTGACTTCGTACACGAATACTGCGTTAATTTATAGAATGTTATTTCACATTACTTTAAAAAATAACAATTACTTTGAGACAAGTTTTCATTTCAAATTAGCATGTTGACTATCCGCCATTACACTGAATTTGAAAGTTCAGCGTTACTACACTGTCAAAAGACTTTATCCATCTAACGGCGATACTTCACAACACCAGATTTTTTGGGTGACAATCAATTGAACTTGCAATTTTCTTCGTTTTGAGGAAATGAGTCAAGTCAGTTGGAGACGTCACTTGCAGCGAAGGTTACGGTGTTCTAAAATGGTTTTCGTTGTTTCAATATTTTCAATTTTTTGATGTCTCATCTTTGTGTAAAGGATCATAGTTATACGGCGTATTATGCTTGTAGACGTGGTCGGACCAGCATCTTATGGAGAGGTTGCTAGTATTAACACCAAAAATTCTGCTCGTTGCATTCTCAACACTGATACTTGTTTGTCATGCTTAGATCTTTGGTGCTATTGATGCTAAGCCTCTTTTTTGGCTTTATGGTTCCATTGAAGTATCACTCATAGTGTGTAAAGTGCGGATTATTCAAATGTGCACTACCGAACATTTTCGAAGTGTAAACTCTTCTGTCAGGTTTCAAAATGTTTTTTCAAGATTTGATTGAATATTGTCTCACTTGACGATGAACGCCTCGTGACAAAGTTATGTCTAGTTTTGCTATTTGTTCGTTCTGCAGATCCCAAGGTCAAGGTCGTAGATTTCGATGAAGAGCAGCGGACCTAAAACGCTCCTGAGGAATCCTTGAAGTCACTCACGCCGAATCACCAAACTGCTCGTGAATTGTTACTCGAGTGCGACAGTGAGCCAGTTTCGCATTGACAGAGAGTAGTTCCCTTGAATACCATGAGCTTTTTCTTTAACTATAAGCCTTCCTTGGGTGCCTTAATCGAATGTTTTCCCAGAAAAGTTATACGAGGTCTATGGCTTCCTTACCGTCAGAGAATTAGTTGAATTCATCATAAAAGTAAAGATTTGTGAGACATGTGTTTTCCCAGAAGCCTAGCTGCGCACGCAGCCGAATTTCAAGTTGAGTTGAGGGACGGGGGTACCTAAATTACTCCCCAGATCCCAAAGATCAGCAGTGATGTAAGAGATCCAGGTGATTAACTTTATACTGTCAAGCTACTTGCCATGGAATATAAGCAGGTTCCAAGTTCATACGTTATTTCGAGGATACTTCAAATCATTCTTCGATGACGCGAGAGCTTAATATCTTGAACGTATATTTTAGTGGCTGTTCAGTGCAGAAGTAATGAATAACGAGAACTATTATCGGTTAGACCGAGCCATCATTATTGAGTTAGTTATTGAGCCTTCATTATTGATATGAGTTAGAAGTACGTCCCCATGGGTGCACCATACAGTGGAGATACTCCACGCACTTTTTCTGTTAACTGGGTGCAAGTCTCCGCATAACTGGTCGCAATGTACTATTGATTGGCCGCTATAGTTATTATAATACAAATAAACACATACTTAAGGGTGTTACTAAAAATAAGAGCCTAATTTCAGACGTTGACCAAATCAAATATGTCCCTTCACCACCAGTTTCTTATAAAAGATTTTCTATGCTCTAAAGAAGTTCTACGAAGAATTTCAAGAACATGAGAAACGAGAAAACTAATTATTCTTGAAAATTGTGTTCGAAGTCTGTCGCTGTTGAAAGGGAGGATGAATAGAGGTAGTGGTGTCAACGTACATTCGATGAACGAAAGCTGGGATGCAGGCGTTCTTTGTATTCAATATTCATGATGTGAAAAAGAATCCGAAGGATTGTACAGGACCGCTCAGATGCTTGGCAGTTTTGACGAGAAAACACCTCTGGCATGTCAACACTTTTTTCGTATCTTTATCGAAGTAAAACAAGAAAATACGTTGACCAGATGCATTCCTCTCGTGCAGTTTCAATTGTTCGTTAATGCGACATTGACGGTGTTTGAACCACAATACATATAACAATACGATTTTCCTAGGCAAAATTTAATAGGTGTTTTACATTTAATAGGTGTTATGAAACCTTACACATGAAGTTCTTTCACACATTTGTTGGTACCTTCGCTTATTCTTTTCTGTTTTCTTTTTAAATCAGACCTTTTGCCTCTCTTTTCCATTTGCTTAGTTTTGATTCTCGCCACAGGTTCTCGATAGAATTCAGGTCTGGCAACGGTCTTGGTTATCCTATACCCACCATTTTTTACAGTGAAATCACGCTGCAGCACTCGATGATGCATATTTTGGATCGTACTTTTGCTGCAGTGTTCAAGCTCTTGGTAAAACTAAGTCAAGTGCAGACAAAGGTTATCGTCTAAAATCCTGGGATAGATCTGAGTATTAATTTTCCTAGCAATAACATGGGATTGGGCAGGAATTGAAGAGAACATACCCATACCATTATGCTTCCTTCCATGGACATAAATGCTGCAATTTTATCATTACGAGCATGCGCTGAGTTTTTCTGTTTTCACTCACGGCTGACTTTCTTCCGCCCAAATAAATTAATCTTCGTCTCATCCGGCCACAAAACAGCGTCCAAAACTAGTTGCAGGCTTCCTTAAATGTTTCCTAACAATATTCAAACTATTTGTTTAAACGTGGTGCATTTATAGGTAAACGGGACATTTCTTGGTGTACGGGACATTTCTTGGTTTACGAGACCAAAATCCCTCGTTTACAAGAATTGCTCGAATTGAGTTTTCACATACATTTCACCAAATCGTTTTTAAATGATTTCGAAATTCCAATCGACTCACTCGAGCAATCTTCTCAACTTCAGGAGTATAAGGTTAACCGCAATATTTAACATTTTAGATGCATGTCTGAACAGGGTAGATTTGCAGTGGACTGATACGACTCGTGAGAACCGCCAAATTATGTCACCACCAATGAATGAGATTGTATTTTTAACATGGATTAAATTTTTATAACCCCAACCCATTCTCATGAAAATGAACTTATAGTTCACTGATCCTTTTTAGAAACATTTCGGTTTTCCTTATATAAGAATTAAAGTGCTGAGCGATGATTTTCTCACGCAGTCCTCAAACATTGACTGAGGTCCGCTGTTCGACTTGGATGAAATACATTATTTCTATAGAAACTTCAAGACCGTTCTTTTTACGTGAACCACTCTGGAACATTTGCGAAATATTTGTAATTGCAATAAAACTATGTTGGCTGATGTTTAGGACACTTTTTTTACGGTGGTAATTATGAAATTTTGCCGGTAATTTATCAACGCTTCACTCTGTATTTGAGTATTTTAATGAAAAATTTGTGTTGTATAATGATACACAAAGAAACAGCGAAAAAGTGCGCAAAAGCAACAGCGTCGTTTGGGGGTGAAACGAAGGTTTAGGCTTGCTTTCATTCGGGAAAGCGTCTCCTCAAGCTTGAGGTAACTGAAGTAGGGGGGGGGGGGGAGGAGGGAAGATTCCTTGAAAAAACTTTTACGGTATTATGTGAGTATAAGTGAAGCTTGAAATATAAATTCAACAAAAAAATACAGTGAAGCGAATACAAGGTTAAGAAACAAGGGTAACAGATGTGCTAAAAAACTCATTATTACGTGGAGGAATTGTGGAGACTCATATGAGGGTAGCAAATTGGAGCGGGGAAAATTTTCGTAGAAGAGGAGGCAGAAGATGTAAACGGCAAGCTTTCGGAAAGAATCGAGAAGACAGGGCACGAGAGAACATAAAGCGGAGTGCTCAACGATAGAGAGGGTCGTCCTGTAGAGAATTGTTGAAGGAGCTGCACGTCGCTTAGAATTGTGGGGCCGTTTGTACAGCGCGTCTGCTTGCTGGACACCATGCACATCTTAATACCAGTACCTAGTAGGAACGTACATCAGGGCATCAATATAGTGCGGAACCAACGTTCCAAAACATAACCCTCAAATGCGCCAGAGAACTAGTTCACCCAGGACGAGGAATCTTGTGCAGCAAGAGCATCACATCACCAGCATTCTGCGCGTAGTGATACTAGAACCACGCACCTAATGTACCTGCAACGCACGAGTGATAACGGAACCACACTACAGTACAATGCGCAGCAGCAGAAAGAGAATAGACTTAGCCAGCACCTGTGAACAAGAGCATGAACATCGGAGAACCCAGAACTAGGGCATCACGGTGCACCTGCTTGACACAGCATCAGTTTTTCAGCGAACCAATATATACCGTAGAACCAACTGACCGGAGCGATAGGTGTAATACATTACCAGGGTACTTGTGTTCCCCGTACCCGCGGGACCCACAATAGGCTTCACTGCATCAGCACGCGCACCAGCATGACTCAGCGTAACAGTGTACCCAAGCAACTGTCACACTATAACGCTGGCAGGGCAGAAGGATGCTAGATGGAAACTCCACTTCCGATGACCAGCTACATAAAGCGAAACAGAGGGCGAGTTGGAAGTAAACGCAGAAACACTTTAAGCGTATTCAGAGTACCGGATTTTCTTATTAGTTTGTGTGTCATGTATCGTTACGAGTCTTTGCAGAAAAAAATGCAGTTGCTCAGGTAACGGTAAAGGTTTACTGTATTTTAGCGTATGTCCTTTTTATGGTAATCTCTAATAACGTGGGGCGTATTTAGTAGTACAAAATTGCAGCTCCATACACTATCTTTTGTTGAGTTTACCCGTATGTTAATGTTGTCGTTATGTAACTGGGCTGGGTAGCGCAGTCATTTACGTTGTCTTCTTTATTACTCACGTGTTTAATTTAAATACTTCTAATAAACCAGGGAAATTTTTCCGTAGTCTTAATTTCCCCACGTCGATCAAGCAAATGCAAAGTAGGTAGAACACTCCCTGTTTCTTATTTCCATCTATTATTTATTTTCTTTTTCTGAGTAACTTTCATCTCTACTTTTTCCACTTCCTTCTCTTCACTCTCGAGGGCATAAATCTCGTCTTCGTCGTCAGGTGCTTTTCTCGCTTCGGAAAGGAAGACGCTTAGGGCGCCATGGCATAGCGTACAAAATAATCAAGATCAATTTTCTATCAGTTTGCTGCAGCGTGACTAGAAAAGGTAAATTTTTAAACATCGGTTATTCATTGCAATACGTGTATGCTGACCATGGAAATATTTTATACATACTAGATGCTATGGATAGCCGACCGAGGCACATATTTTTTCTGAAGCGTTTCACAATCCTCACTATAGCCATGTTATGCACAAAATGATAGAGTAAAATGATAATAGATAACCATAGCTCCTAAAACTTGGTTCTTGACGGTTGTTACACTAAACTGATCATCCTCGAAGATTCTGGATTTTGGTTCTCAACAGTTACGATGCTATGCAGTCCATAGCTCCCTGTTTGGATTCCTACCGTTGCTTCCCTAAGCTTGTTATAGCCTCTGAGCTTACTCAAATGTTCGCTCAGTTTAACACATCCGACCTGCTCGACCATTTCTAGTATTTAGTTTTGCTATCTTACTTATTAGGTCATCGCTGCAATAATTTTCACGTTTCAAAAGAAAAATGAATAAAATTACGATTTTTAATTCGCTTATTATTAGTAAGTAAATTCAATATAAGTTTCAGGTATGAATAATTCAGACCTATTACCAAACTCAAGGTCACGCTGAATCCAAATATTTGTACTTTAGAACTTCAACCATGAATGAAGGCAAGTAGATCTACGGTTGTGTTTTTTCATTCGCCAATCATAAAGTACCTCCATACGACAAAGCATACTTTATACAAGAAATTCTGGGAAAAACTAGCCTAATATTCACCTCAGTAGAATTAGAAAAATCAAGATAACTTTGAGACACACAGTACGCTCTCAGTAATTAAGCCTTTAGTATTTAAGCAGCTGTTGCCACTGTTGATGCTTCAGCACTATAGAGGTAGTCTTCTCAACTCCTCTCTAACCTCCTTTTGAAATAACAGCAAAATGTACACACTCCAGAACTGGTTTCAACTATCGAAACTACGTTCTGGCTTTTTTTCTGCTTACGCCTACCCTCTCATTTGGGTTTGAATCTACATTTTTTGTCTCATACAGCGGGCTGTTAGTTTTACACCAGTTTTTTTTTTTTTTTGAACTAACGAGTAAATAATTTGTCAGTTTTTAAAACAATATTTATAACATGCACGGATTAGGTCCTACATTTGAAGTTTCAGTGCCTGCGTCATCATTTCAAGGATTTGATGAAGTTATCAACCATTGCCAGTTTCATATTTTGCCACTCAAGTAATGTGTTTTCTCAGTTGCAACAAGAGTGACTTCGGCCACACGCTTTCAAAGTGTGCTTGCACGATATTTTCTAACATGCTCCATTGGATTCTTGTCATGATTTTGAGCGACCTCCGGCAGTGACCTAATACTGAGTTTTTTTTTAAGACTACGCAACGTTACCGGCATGATTTTGCGGTCCTGCTAAAAAAGGGGACTATTCTCAATCTGATTGATTTTTCTGAAGAAACAAACGTGACCTTTTTTCTTTTTCTATATTGTTGTCAGTAAATTGGTTCTCCGAACTAACTGTGAGCGAAAATAGGCCCGTATTTCCTTACGACCAACACAGCAAAAAGATTTTCATAGAGAGGATGGATGAAGGCACCAATTTTGAAGTTAAAGGGACACGGAATCTACGCCTGAAGTACTTTTCCCACACAAGATCACCTACGGATAGAAAATAAATTTTGGAATTAGTTAATAAAAAAGTTTGATGAAAGTGATAAATGTTGAAAAACAGGGCAGTAGTGAACCGAAAAATTCAACTTTTAACTAAACACTTTGATTTCAACAAATTAGACCTATCGAAGTCTCAGCCAAAGCCCTCACATTTTTCTCTGGGAGTGCAAATTCTAAACTCTTTGCGGAAAATTAAACTAAATCACATATAAGATAGTTTACGTATAAACATAAATTGTATTCCCCGAAAAGAAAGAGGAAGGCATCTTTGTTATAGAATAAAGAGAAGGGATAATTCAACCAGGTGAGATCCCACACCCGGCGCTCTAAAAAGCAGCACTGAGAAAAGACGAATGAAACAAGATAGAATTTAGAAAACGAGTGTGAATCCCTCTGAGAGGCCCATACACAAGTTAGACACAGAGACGGATAAGTATTTACGGTACGCAGAAGTACGATATGACTTATGTGAAGTTGACACGTACTGATATTATATTGACTCAGTCGAAACTGAGAACTGCAGTGTACTCAGTTAAGAACTCAATCATTTACATTCCATTTCATTCCCTTCCCTCCCAACAAAGCTTCCCACTTGACCGACTGGAACAGTTTTGTAGCGATCGCACACATCGCCAACGTACAAGTCACGAAAATTACCTTAAAAAGTGAAGGGAAGAGTTTCAGTTTCTTTCCATCCCACGCATTGAAGTCTTCTTACCAAATAAGATGAAAACGAAGCCCCCACAGTCTGTCCAGATAACTGCTGTTTGCTGTTCCACCTGAAGAACATGCACACCGTTCATGAATGTGTTTCAATCTTTTTTGTAAGTTTGGCGACATTACTACGGTAAATAGGATACGAAACTCGAAATAAAATGGATATTTACCCTCGCTGTGCATGCTAGAATAAACGTAACGATAAGGTAACAAAAATTCCCCGCATAGTCGACATTCTCTCCAAAAGAATACAGGTTATTTCAAGTCAAGCGTCTCACAAATTATCAGCACATATCGCTTCCAAATGTATAGTATTGGAATAAGAATTAACACATCAGAGATAAGGATATTATAAACGAGACGTAGAACGAAGGCAAAAGCGAAACGACACGAGCAAAAACAATACCTAATAATTAATTGTGCTGAATCCCTCACCTTGTTAAGATTATTCGGTCTCGTACGGACGCCTGTTACGGCCGCTCGAAGTACTTCAGTTCTAGCAGGATCCAAATCTCGACGAGAGAACGCCTGTAGAAAATTAAAACTAATTACTAACTGGAAACAACCACAATTACTAATAACTCGGCTGAGCAACTTGGTTTTTTAGTAAGTAGACAATTTTTGTTCAATATTATATAAATATAAATAAAGCAACAAACACAAAAATAACCATAAAACAACACAATACGCACGTCATAATAAAACAAGTGAAAGGCAAGGTACACAATCCAGGAACCTCCAAGTGAATACACTGGGGCATGTCACGTTCAGCCTACTCACCAGCATGGATATATTCTAAATGCTATTCAACACGTTCACCGCGTTGCTGCGGTTGTAAACCCCTGAAATTTTTTAACTGGGGGACAGTCTCCGTCGCCGTTTCAAGTAAATGAATAAAAATATTGCTGATAATAATTAATGTCTGCATAGAAGAGCGTATCAAAGAGAGGAAGGCACCATTTAGTAAGGAGATAAAAGACTGGGGAATCTATGCAGAAGGGCATAGAAACAGTAAGTTGAGAAAGAAGTTCATGAAATAAGATAAAATTTGAAGAAGAAAGTAGTAGGTGCTGAAAACAGGACAGCAGTGAACCAAAAAAAGGTGGTCCTTAACATAAATAAATTTATTTCAACAAAAAGAAGGCCTACCTAACTCTCAGCTCAGGCCCTCACATTTTTCCCTGGGAGTGCTAATTCCCATAGATATAATAGTTGTATCCCTCTGAGGGGATCTATTTTAACGATCTTAGGACCTCACATACATGCACACCCTGAATAGTGCACACAAGAAACATTGCAAAACTAAATTTGGCACTGAACTTCCTCAATTCAAGTAATTGCAGCAATACAATTTTTAAATAGGCAGACAAAAGTATTTTAGCAGTCATACTTGAATTAAATTGAAAAAATGGAGCATGGTTTAGAAAGTTTTCTTCACATGGAAAATGTTAGCAATTCATTCATTTCTCATGCTAATAATCAAATAATTCTATGAAATTACAGCTAAGAATTAGTACAATGTATCTTGGTTTGAACAGGTATTTGTAAGTTATATCCTGCTTGAACAGAAGCACTTGATGCACACATCAAGGAACTGAACATTAATATCTATTCATATCCCTGAAATGAGGTAAAAATATAGAGAAGTTCCAGATTTTTTTACAATGATTACCCTGCTATTTGTGATATTTGACACTAATACTGAAAAATTTCATGATTCTGACTGTAGCTTAGCAGATTGCTCATTCATATACTGTACAATCCAACAAACAAGTGAGGCTTAGGAAAATGATCAATTGAAAAGTTGATCTGATATATATATATATATATATATATATATATATATATATAAAAAAGATTACACTTTTAAGGTTTGCAAAAAAATAACAAGATTGCAAAATAACATCTCAGAATAGTTATTTTGAAACATCATTGCAATACTTGAAGTTATGTTCAAAGGTCAAGCATGTTAACCGATGCCTTATAGCTGAACATAGGGTATTTGAAAATTCATTCCTGCAATTACACCAGAATATTACTAGTACCACATGTTTACTAAGGCATTCCAGATCGGCTAGCGGGGTGGCTCTCAACCTGCTTGACTACAACTGAATCACTCTTGCTATCCAGACCAAGTGAACATCAACATACAGCACAAAACACCAACTCACACAGTTGTAACCTGCTTAGAGTAGCATTTTGTGCATCAATGTTATCTGAGAAAAAACAGAATTTTTCATAATAAAATCTTAACTGTATCTTAATCAAAACAATTCTTACTTTCACTATAGAATGTTCAGAAAAAAATAACCTACAACACTCAAATAATCAAATTAATTCTCAGCATAGTAAATAGCAGATAGGAAGACTTTAGATAACCATCAGCTCTGCTTCATTATCAAATTTTAATTTGAAAGAAAACATTCAAATTACTAAACCTAAACTTCCCAAGCAACTAAAATTAGCACTTACTGCACATAAATCAAACAATACCATCCAGAAATTGAAGCAGCAGGTTATCCAAATCAATTAAGTCACATTGAATAACTGACTTAAACTTTAATGAAGTTTATATCTTGGCACAAACTATCTTCTAAGCATAAACAAGTTGTGCTAATGCATCACAATCTAGCTCAAGAATGCCAGAGGCAGAAGATAGTAATACTTTTATTAGTGGCTCTGGTTGTTTATTCAAGAAAATTTATCAAATTCATAATTTCAGAAAATTCCATTTTGAGAATGTAACATCCAATGTTTGTTTTTTATAAAGACACCTCATTGAATTAGATATTAAAATCTTCCACATTATGATATAATTCTGCTCAGACTAAATATCTATTACAATCATTAGCATGTCACATAAACCAGGTTCATGGGTCCAAACGGAAAAGGGAAAGTAAAATAAATATTTTTTTCATCAATTTACAACTGTTTTGATATATTAATAGTTGTCACAAGAAAATTCACATTGAAATTTACAAATTTTGAGTCATGTCAATACTAACCTATCAATCAATCCAACTTCTAAAGAGTCTAGTTTACATAGTAGTTGGTAAAGTATATTCTCATTATCATATATTTTACCTAATTAACAATGAATAAGAGGTTGCAGTTCAAGCACAATATATACAGAATATCCTTGAATATTTCAACATTTATTGAACTTAGCCATAAGTCCAATGGAATAACTCACAACAGTCAAGAGGTTCACTTTCTTGAAAAGTTATTCAATTCTTCTGGTAAATTAAAACCTGTTAGTTTTTACTAATATTAACAGACTCATTGAGATTTATGCCACCAATACAGCGGCAAAATTACTTAGCCCTTTTTGAGTTGGACAGCTAGCTAATAGAAAATTACCGCCATATGTAAATAACAATACACTACAATAATCTCACTGCTTATTGTAAATCATTAACAATTCATGCTTGTACTCAGAAATGCTTCAAATGTATTGAAGACATCCTGCTGACATATCACATGAAGTCATTAATGACATCAAAAGCGTTTTCTGTAAGAAAAAATTTTCAAGCATAGGCTTAAAATTACCATTTCTAAATGTCAATTATTGCATTATGAATACTCATGTTTCTCAGAGAAGCAATTCACACAAATATGCAATAAAATGGGGGATGTGTATACATAAAATTAAGAGTGACATGGAGAAAAATATGAATTTGTATGCAGATAGACAGATTTGTAGTAAAATTTAAGTTTTTGTGCTATTTGTGTAACATCAATACAGATAATATAATACCCTAAGAACCACAGTGAATTTTTAGCAAAATTTTCTTCATCCATGGTAACATAAGGTTTTAATAAAAAAATTCTCATACAAGTCAATTAACAACATATTTGCAAGCAAGCACTAAAATTTTAATTCAAATAATTTCAAGTTTTCAATCTGCAAGAAATTTGATTTCAATTATTAAGTATAATAGAAAACATAATTTGATGAAGCCCTAAATCATACTTCTCATATTGACTTTAATTCAAATTCAAGTAAAAATTCAAGGTTTTGCATAAGTAACTTGGATATATAATACAAAACTTGGTAGCTAGTCAGAATATTAAAGATTAATTACAATGATCAATATTAAAGATGAATATTCACAAGCTGAAACCAAAGATTACTTTTCAAAACAAGACCTTTGCTAAATTATACATTTGAAATTATTTTCAATTTGTTTGACCTACTCAAGATAGAGATTTTCAACTCCAGTAATTAAAATATTGGTTTCGCCATCTTAAATGAATAAAAAGCTTCCATCACTGTCAAAATACTAAGTTGAAACAAGTGTTCGTTAAAAAATAAAAAAAGTTCTCTAATTACAAATATACCTAATGGTAAACTTGTAATTTAGTGTTTTAAAGATTACAGGCTAAAATTTATTCCAAATTAGCGATACAACTCACTGCTTCAACCGGTAAGGCGTAATTTAATTTGAGAGATAACTTTCGAGGACGCTTCTGAAGATTGATAAGATAGAATTGCACACCACTTGTTCGCATGCATAACAAAGTTTCAAAATCTGTTTAATCCTTTTCCTGTTTACGAACAATGTTGCATATCAAATAATGTTATATATTCGATATGCTTATTTCCTATTATATATGTAATAATATATATTCTAGATATGTGCTCTTAGCTAGAAATATGATTTGTTTTACGTTTGTCCTACTATTTCAAAAATTATAATTAAGTTGAAATTAATTGAATTTTTTCTAATATCGGTTGTCCTAACTCTTTACTGTGCCAACACGTTGAATGTAGGTGTAACCAGTGGGTGAAAAATTAACCTTGTGTAATTAACAGTACATGAATACTATTACCTATTTAGGGCGGTTTCTTCCCAGCAAGAACCACTGAACATTTCACCTCTCAAATAATGCGTATTCATATATAAAAAAACAAGCTTATTAGGAAGTTCAATAATTTGCCACAAATATATGGACAACATTGTGTTAGTCGACTTTTGAATTATTCCTAGGTTCATACTTGTTGGATCCTTCTAGTGTCATGCTTCTCCGCATGACTGTGTACGGAATATCGCTGAGAATCTGGAATCGTTATCTGGCCAATGACGTATTCCTAAATGGTTCTAAAAGACCAAACAATATTAAGTCTGAGTATCAACGTGGGAGCACTTCAAATCGCCTATTCTTTCAAATCGTCTATACCTTCGGGAAGAATCTCCGCTTGGACTTCGAGGACAACGACAGCCCAACAGAAGATGCCAGGAACTTCAATGATTTCTCTTATGTGATGTTTACTTCTTATTAATAATATTTTCGGGGATTGTTAGTATAAATATGTTAACAAGAGTACGTAGCAGCGTATTTAAATTAATCGGGGAAATATCTTCCATTCATATACCAATCTTGTGATGCCGTTATTACTAGTTAGCATCTCAAATGTTCGCATCGCCAAGAGCGTTACGTTTGAAAAGAGTCAGTCGGACCGTGGCAATCGCTGAGTTAAGAGCTGAAAACACGTCGTGCCGGGGCCGGTCCCCAGCTTGGGGCTGGCCAGGGCTTTGTCTTTATTGAACAACTTATATTCAAGTGAATTCGCATACATCATCCAGTAACGTAAACTATAAATTATTGGTTGCCACGGAACGCATATCAGCTACTTTCCTGGAATCATAAGATAAGTCCCATTCATTCTGTCGTATAACACTTATCCGCTCTAATGCATCCTCATTTCTTGCCTCTGTGCAATAGGTAATTCATAGGAACATTCAGCGTACATCCGATGTTTTATCAAATGTGACTAGGTGCGTTAGATCCATTTTGATTATTTCTGTGTCAAGATTAGGGAATAAATAGTGATGTCAATGCCTCGTGAATTTCCCCTTTAATAAGAAAAGAATTATCGTTTCTGTCATAGAGAAAAGGTTAACCCGCTACCATATTAATTGTTTATTAAATAACGTAAATTACTAATTATGTTGGAGACGTTGAAAAGTCTCAATTGATCTTATTGACAAAATAGAATAATGTGGCCTTAAGTCACGACGGTTATCAAAAGAAATGAAAGCAAAGGAAAGAAATAACGACGAATAATGCCGGAAACGAGAGGGTCACGACACTAGGCCAACAATAGCAAGAAATATTAGGAATGAAAATTATAATTTTTTTCTGTAACAAATTATATTGAAGGAAAAACATACCCACTAAATATATTGACAATGAGGTTCTCGAATGAATAAAACGGATAAACGGATATAATATTTTACTTCACAATGTTTTGTCATACCTGTTTGAAGAACTATGTGTGACTCGGCCTCTCTCCAACACAAACTCACCACCACATACTGACCAATGGCTGTGCACCTACATAGGCTCCAGCCCGGTACTTCACGTGAAACCTGATGCTTGAGCCACTCATATCGAACTAACAGACGGCCCTCCCCATACCAGCCAACAGCAAGATAGGGTGCCCTGCTGCCTCTTCTGGCGTGAGGAGCTCAGCCGAGAAGCTTCAATTTTCACTCGACGTTCTTCCGAGGGCCAGCACAAAGCCAAGACTTCTCATAGCGCCCCCACCCTACAGCCTCGTTCAATGGTCTTGATCTTGAGCTTGAGCTTAGAGCAGGAGGCGAAGACCATAGTTTGTCCTGCCCTAAGGAGCATGTTGAGCGCTCTCTCCACGTAGCATAGCTAGAGACAACTCTCTGTCTTGCAACCCTGACTCTATGGTGCTCAGGCCTTGCAAAAGCCAACAACCAAGTCTCTCTTTGTTTGTGTTGGCCGTTTGCGCTTGTTCCAAAGAGTTAGCATGGGTTCATTAATGACCGAGCACTTTTAGACTAGTGCTTCTTCACAGGCTCTCTTTACCAGCACGACTAGAGCAAGGAAAACACCCCTCTATCAATGCACCCTCTTTAACTGCCTTCGTTGCTTCATTTTAGACGACTGGAGTTCATAGCTTACGATTACACTTTCTGCATTACTACGCCCCCACGCCCAGCATTCTAACACTTTGATTTGTATCGCAACATATTCACGCTACCGATGCAGCAGCCAATGCTCAGCTATAAGATCCTGACCGGCAACAAAGCCGGCGTAGTCACTCAGCATTTCGAATCCGCTCAACACGACAGCCTGTCACGAACCGGGATCTCGTTATTGGCAACGATAATGCGTTGGTACCGGCGGAAGTAACTTCATGGCTTTCGTTGTTCAGGATGTTTTGCGACGCACAATCTTTGAATTCGAATTCTGAACCTCTAAGAATCCCACCCGCATTCTTGAACTCGAATAAATCTCATACTAAATCGCCCCTTTTCTTGGCGTTATTCTCCCGTCGGATACAACTTGAACGAACTCAATCGTTTGATCACGATAACCCCAATTCAGCAGTTGTATTATTTTCAGTTTTAAATCCATTTGAAAAGTATGTACAATAATTGAGTTTCTTTCATTACCACTTATCGCATAATGTGTGAGACTAATGCAACACCCACACAAATCGAAAGTGACAATGATAAATTTTTCATTCTTGATAGAGTAAAAGGTACATTTCGTTCCATATACCAATAATGAACAACTAATCAATGATATTTTTAACAAAGCTGGAACCTTTGCTTTTGTAACAATCATCAAATCTTGATTGTTCAAAAAGTGATTGACTACAAGACTGTGGAAACCCTCAGACATAGGAGTGTCACACCATACTGCTCTTTAAGGAGATTGTCCCAGGCCCCTGCCGCTCAGGTGGTCATTTTTCATGTTTTTGTTGGAAAAGGACCTTTAGGGGGTGGACTATTCGGTCCTAAAATTTTATGGCGCTACGGACAATACATCCTCCCCCGAGGAAGGAGGGGGGGTAAGGGGACCAAAATCTTTAATTTTGAGCCCATTTCAACCCCATCTAAAAAGAAAACAAATGGGAAATGGAAAAAAGCCCATTTGAGTTTGTTAAAATATTCTTAGGATTCTAAAACTGTCATTGTTTTTGTTCTAGCATCAAAACTCGATGACGAGTCCCATTTTGAAATATCAATACCAGTAAAATATCAATACCTAAAAACCAATATGTCAAACATTTCCAAAAACTAAGGCCTAAATCATAAAAATTAATAGAATATAGTGTTTCTTTTCAAAGGTTACATATCATATTCAAATTTCATAAAAATCAGACTGAAAATAAAAAAATTGATATTTTTGTAAATTTTTTTTTGGGGGGGTTTGGAAATAACAATTCACAATGTGAATATGAAGTTATGTATGGAAATTATCAAAATAAAAATTAAAACTGCATTCAATTACATAAATTGTTCATTATATTACATTTTACCAAAAAAATTCGTTTTATGCATATACCCAACACTTGTAACTTTCAACATTCAAAATGGAACTAGTCCTCGAGTTTTGATGCTAGAACAAAACCAAAGACAGTTTTACAATCCTTGAAACATTTATAACAAACTCAAATGGGCTTTTTCTAAAATTCGAATTTTTCGAAAAAATATATAGCTCTAAACCTAAAAAATTACTGTTGTTTTTAGAAATTTTAAAAAAATTGAAAAAAATGAAAAAATTAGAATATGAAAAAAAGCCCATTTGAATTTGTTATGAATGTTTCAAGAATTCTAAAACTTATTTGGTTTTGTTCTAGCATCAAAACTCGAAGACGAGTACCATTTTGAAATATCCATAAAATATACCAAAAAACTAATTTTTCGAAAAAAGACTAAGCCCTAAATCGAAAAATTGACACGAGCAAAAAGGTTTACTTTCACAAAATACATATCCTGGCCAATTTTCAAACGAATCGGTCGAAAAAAGCTGAAAACGTGGGACAATCTCTTTAAGAATCATGGATACCATCAAGACGTTTGGTGAGAAAACTATCGAGAACTGCTTGGCTCTGCCGTCAAGCCTAAAAATTAACTGTACGGTACTCGATTCGGGAATTGCAAAGGCTTATTTCAGCAAAAGTCATAACAAACATTTAGATCATCTCTCCTCAAAAATCCTGTAGAGGCAAGGCCTATCATCCCCATTCGCCTTTCCCATCGTACCCAATTTGTTGGTTGTTTACTTGTTTGGTCTTTACGTCATCAGTGACAAAGTTAAGTGAAGACCTGATTTCGACCTACTGAATGATGACAGATTTTGGTTTTGAATGGTAATTTATTCACGTTTATTTGATATTTGTTTGAATATTCTTCCTACGCACAATTGGAGCAATTGAAAGATGTAAGTTCCCAACAGCTAATTCAAACATATTTTTTACGCATGAATTTAACAGCAGTCTAATCTAGAAAATAAAAGAGTAATTTTGACAGCGATAGCACACAAATTTTCAACAAAAATCGGCGAAGGACCATAAAGTTTTCATTAAAAACCTACTGGCTACATAAACCGCTAACAACTCGATAAATCCAACTTGTAGCCTAGTATGCTAAATACGGCCTGTTAATGAGTGCATTTCATTAAAGAAATTATTTAATGGTAAGTTGTTTCAAAAGCATCTTCCAAGTGATGTGAGTACTAATAAAATATTGATATTTCTTTCCAAGCTCTCCTTAATTTATGTGCAAAATTAATAAGATTTTCAGATAAAATCTTTCAATCGCTTTTATTTCAGCTTGTCTGCTTCCATTCTGAAGCCATTCCAATACTCGTTCCAGACACCATCAATTTGAGCCAAGTTTTTTTCATTTCAATTATTGCCGCACCCAATTCAACAACCTCTTCAATATTGGAGCAAGGTTTAATAAATTTTTACCCATTTCTCACTCGCAATCGCGCGGCTCTGAGACCCCTCCTGTACACATCTTTTCAGAGACGGGCGGCTCCCTCAAGGGTCTTATATGATGGCGGATAATTGAAATTAAATTAAGATCTCTCGAGTGAACGGGATCCTGAAGAGGCGGGGGCGGCTCATTGTGGGAGGGGGAGGAGAGAGAGGACGGCCCAATGGGGGATAGCTGCTCGGATAATTATGATGGTGTACATTTAATACGTATGACATAGGCTATAGGGATGGCACTGGGTATAAACATGACGAGAATTGTTGAGAATGGCATGATTACAGACACGACTTGAACCACACTCGCAAGCTTCATAGGTAAATGTTTATTGTGCATGACATGTTCCACAGGTGCGACATGTTTATAGGAATGATATGTTCCTTAGGTACGACCAATTCCATTCACACTTGTTTCATAGACATGACATGGCTCTAGAGGTTGCCGTACAGCTGCAATCCCAAAACGCGAGCCTCGTTCTCGTCCGCGTGAAACCTCCTACAGTCAAAATCTAATGGCGTGCCTCGAACCAATGAACGGAGTGTAGCGTAGGCAAAGCTTCTTATGACTAATTGGAAACTTGTGGGAGAACTTCTGCGAAGTGCTGGCAAAGAAGCTTAGCTAACTTTTCTATCTAAGCGAAGTGCCAAAGTCTCAATTATATTCTCTCACAGAGCTTAGAATGGTAACTAGGGTAATTCATCAAATATCGAACAGCAAACCACGTGTGTCTAGAAACAACCTTCATAAATCGGTAACTTTTGCTCTGAATAACTGTTGCGGGCCTCAAGTTTATTCTTGAACAGTTGCTTTCTTGTTCTGTGATGTCGCTTTAAAGACAACGTAGATTGTTGGAACTTATTTATTGTTTTAAAAATCGAATTCTTCAATAACATAATTTCATCAATATCGAACATGAATCGAACAAGAATTTTGATTCGAACAGGATGGTTTGTCAATTAGTTCTCCTCGTATGGAACATTTGTTAGACTATTAGCACGCCACGTATGGTTTGTCTATTAGTACGCCTCGTAAATTTTGTCCATTAATATGCCTCGTATGGTCTATCTATTTGTACACCTCTGATAGTTTGTCTATTAGTACACCTCGTATAGTTTGTCAATTTTATGCCTCATATGGCTTTTCTATTTGTACACCTCTGATGGTTTGTCAATTAGTACTCCTCGTATGGAACTTTTGTTTTAGGACGTCCTAAATATGTCAACTTCGTATTAATTTAACCTCAATTAGGTATCATGTCAGTAAACCTCAACGTGATGCTCGTTCAACCTGAATCTATACAAGTGTATAACAGATGTGCTTGTAAACATTTATGACAGCTGTGTGTGAACTTTTGAAACAACGCAATCAGCAATTTTTTACCTCCCAATGTTACTGTGAATTTTTCCTCTTCTTAACCACTTAAGTATTATTACGCGTAAACCATATTAGCTGATTATATCATTGTCGTTGTAATCTTCTTATAATCTGATAATCGCTTCTGCCCTCCACTGCCATCGTACAACCATATTAGCTGATTATATCATTGTCGTTGTAATCTTCTTATAATCTGATTATATCATTGTCGTTGTAATCTTCTTATAATCTGATTATATCATTGTCATTATAATCTATCAGCAATTTTTCACTTACCAATATTACTGTGAATTCTTCCTTATTTACCACTACAGTTATTATTACGCGTAAACCATATTAGCTGATTGTATCATTGTCATCATAATCTTTAAAACTTATTCCCTCTTGTATGTGAACTTATGAAAACGCCCTCAGCAATCTGTTTGCACCAATGTAGTGATATCGAACTCCAATATTATAACAAATAAATAATAGATGTGTGTGTAAACATCTATGACAACTGTGTGTCACATTTTGTAACATCGCAATTAGTAATTTTTTCACCAACCAATGTTACTGTGAATTCTTCTCTATTTACCACTACAGTTATTATTACGCGTAAACCATATTAGCTGATTGTATCATTGTCGTCATAATCTTTAGAAATTTATTACCTGTTGTATGTGAACTTGCGAAAACGCCCTTAGCAATCTGTTTGCACCAATGTTGTGATATTGAACTCCATTATCACTCGCTCATGGACTGAGTTTGTGTGTACTCACGAAATCGCGCTAGATTTTTCTTTTTTACTCTATTCTCTCTTACTTAATAAGCTACTTTTTAGACTGAAATATCCCTTTAAGCTTGACTCTGTATTTCGTCTTAAGCTCTATAGTACCTAATTCTTACTTTTACTTATTTTAAATGACTGATCACCCTGTAATATTTGAGGAAATCGATCCAGATTTCAATCATTTGAACAGAATATATCCAAACGTAAACGACTCTCAAGAGTGTAGGTATACTAATATATCAGAATTCAACGAAACTATACGAATAACTGACCGAGATTTCTCACTCCTGTGTTGGAACTGTAGGTCACTCTATCCAAAATTGGAAGAGATACAATGTACTATTACTGAACTTAAATATAACCTAGACGTGATTAGCTTCACCGAAAGCTGGCTAGATGACTCGACTAAAGACATGATTCGATTTGAAAATTATCATAGTTACCATTCGCTAAGAAAAAACCAGCGGGGCGGAGGCATCAGCACATATATATCTAACCACATAGACTCGAGAACCATAGCAAGTGCAACCATGAATCAGGATCATATAGAATCACTCTTCGTAGAACTTTTTAGAGATGGTAAACGCATTGTGCTTGGAACGGTGTATAGGCCTCCTACAGCCTGTCCTATATCCTTCCTGAATGAATTGAATCGTATTATTTCTCAGTTCAACAGGCCCTTATACAATGACATAATAATATGCGGTGACTTCAATTATGATCTACTGAAACATGAAAGCCATGAACCAATCTCTAATTTCCTAACTACCTTTCAGTCTCAATCCTTCCTTCCGATCATTACAAAGCCTACACGAATAACCTCAGAGTGTGCTACGCTGCTTGACAATATCTTTATGACAGACCCTAGTGATTTTCTTGCTGGAATAATTACTTCTGACTTATCAGATCACTTCCCAGTTTTTCTTTAAAGAAAAATGTCTATATTGCTTGCACCAAGGCACGGGCTGAAACTTACTCATATCGTAAAATAAACGAATCAAATCTTGAAGAAATGCGCACCGTTCTAGAAGAATCAATGCCTACATTGCACATCTCTCAACAAAACAATAATACTACGAGCATTGATGAAGCAGTAGTAAAGTTGACTGAAACTATAATGACCGCATACAATCAGTGTTGCCCAATTGTAACTCGTACAGTTACCCCGAAAAATAAACATAAGCCCTGGATTACCAGAGACATCGTGATAAATATAAAGAAACGTCAAGCGTACCTAGCCCTCCTTTGCGAAGGACGAATATCTAGAGAAACATATAACCGATTTAGAAACTATGTAACAAACCAGATAAGAACATCAAAAAAGAACTACTTTACGCTCAAGTTTACTCAATTCAAAACTGACGTTAAAAAGATTTGGCATCTCCTTAACTCCTGCTGTAAACCGAATAATGCCGATAAAAAGAAAATTGAATATGTTGTTCAAGATAATGTAAAATATCATGAGAAGAAAGAAATTGCTAATCTCTTTAACAACTTCTTCGTAAACGTAGGGAAAACAATAGCTGATGGTATTCCAAGTGAACCTACTGATCACCTGGAATTTATGGATCATATTCGAGAACCCAACTCCTTTTTCTTTACGCCTACAAACTCCTCCGATGTAATTACGTGCATAAACAACATGAAAAATAAATCGAGTGGGTTACAAACGTTTCCGACTAAAGTACTTAAAGTTATTGCTGACATTGTAGCCCCACTGATATCAAATATTATTAACCAGTCTCTCTTACTAGGCACTTTCCCGAACTCCCTCAAAGTTGCTAGAGTAACCCCTATCTTTAAAAGTGGTGAAAAAACCTGTGTAAACAATTATCGACCTATCTCCATTCTACCAATTATTAGCAAAGTATTCGAAAAGATTGTGTATAAAAAAGTGTACTCTTATTTTGAACAAAAATCATTTCTTTACGATAAACAATACGGTTTTCGCTCTAAAAAATCAACAACACAGGCTATATTAAATCATTTACAATTCCTCTATTCTAATATAGATGAAGGAAAGCCTGTCTTCTCTGTATTTCTTGACTTCCGAAAAGCATTTGATTGTGTGGACCATAAAATACTATTATCGAAACTACACTGTTATGGCATTCGAGGGATTGCCCATGATTGGTTCAGATCATACCTAACAAATCGGAAACAATACGTTGTCATTGACGACGCAAAATCAGACCCACAGACAATTAGCCATGGAGTTCCACAAGGATCTGTTCTCGGGCCTCTCTTGTTTCTGATTTTTATCAATGATATTGTAAAATCTACATCATTCTTCAAATTCATACTTTTTGCCGATGACAGTACGCTTTCTGCGGTCCTTCCGAACCAAAATCCTGCTATGATTGTGGAGAGTATAAATACTGAACTTCACAAGGTTTCATCGTGGCTCAAAGCTAATAAAATAAGCCTAAATATCGATAAAACAAATTATATTACTTTCTCATACAAAAAAGATGTATCTCTCCCATGCATTAAAATTGGCGAAGGTGAAATCGAAGAAACCAACTCATGTAAGTTTCTGGGCATCATAATAGATAAACATCTGACCTTCAAAGAGCACATCACTCATATTAGTTCTAAATTATCAAAATCCATCGGAATCCTAAATAAAGTTAAAAATTTTCTGCCTGAAACAGCTTTACAAATGCTCTACCGAACGCTCATTTCTCCATACTTGCAATACGGAATAGAAGCATGGCACGGAACTGATAAAAATAAAACCAACAAAATTTTTACTCTGCAGAAAAGGGCTGTCAGAGCGGTAAAGAACCTAGAATATAATGCTCACACAAATGATTCTTTCAAAAATTTACAAATACTTAAACTTTCGGATCTATACAAAATCTCCATCTGTAATTTCATTTACAAAACATTAAGAAATGATGGCGACAATAGGATAAGACAATTATTGACTGCGCAAACTGGTCATCACGACCATTTAACCCGAAATAGAAGTAAATTCATGCTTCCTTATTATTCAAAGGCCAGGTCGCAACACAGTATTCTCTTCGTTGGAACCAAAACTTGGAACTCTATACCTGCAGAGATCCGTGAATGTAATTCGTACAAAGTATTCAAAAGACATCTTGAGTCTCACTTCCTATCAGAATACTAGTAGTGTAAGATCACCGTGTCGAAATCTTGCCTCCTACATGTAACTAATGATAATGTCATAATGTAACTTGCCTTGTGTACCATAACCAATCTTCTCTCTGCTCTTGAATCGTTTTATCGAACATACTGTTAAATATAGCCGACTTGTAAAATATCGAGTTAATCATCTCAATGATCAGTCTAATGCGAAACTAGGTTAAGTGAACTAGGTTAAACTTTTGTACACCCTAGAATAGCGTGATGGTAGGATGCCCTAGAAGTCGCTGAACTTATTCGGGCCCACAGGTAGCTATACTCAAATTTGACCATTGTACTAGACTTAAGTAAAACTCTACCTCTGTATCACCTACCTCTGTATCTCCTTAATATAAACAAAAAAATTGTTTATATTAAGAAACTTTTTAAAACCCAATACGTTGACATGTATCTCATGTGGCCACTTGGAAAATAAACGTTTTTCTTTCATTCTTTTTTTTCTCTGGTGCACTGGATTTTCTTGGAAATGCTCGCGGTGGCACAGCGGTTAAGGGATCGGACTTGTATGTTGGAGTCGCGGGTTCGTATCCCGGCGCTGGCGCTGCGATTTTCCCCGTTGGGTATAAGGGAAAGCTCAAGCACAATACCCCACTCGACCCAGGTGTCGGAAATGGGTACCGGCTTTACGGGGGAACCGTCATGGTGTCCTATATATAGTGTTAGTTATAAGACATTTGAAAAACCAATGCTTAAGATCATTTGTATCAGGCTTGATTGGAAATAAAGCATCCCAAAGATGCCGATGTTTGTTTTGTTTGTTTGTTTGAAATAACTGTCTCATTACTTATTTTCAAGATGCATTTGAATGGAGAGTTATCAAAATTTGAATATGATGTCGATGTTTCATTTGCAGTGTTTGTTGAACCATCATTGTGATCATCAACCTGTGTGACCTTTTTTGGAGTAGAGTGTAAAGCACTCGTCAATGAATTATTATTGATGCTTGCATCAATTTTCTTGGCAAGGGATTGATCATCAGTAAATGTAGCCAGACGAATCATTGATGATCTTGAGGGCTTTGGAACACCAGCAGATGATTGATAGCCCCTCACCAGAATTCCCATCTTCAACTATTCAATGTTATTATCAAGCGTTAATACAATATTTTAATGAAATAAAACAGGCGTTCAATAGATCGATTCAGTTATTTAAAAGAATTAAGAATCGAAAAGCCTTGTTCGAGGCATAAATTCATGATTTTTAAGGAATTTTGATTCGAACACCTTTGTTCAGTATTTAATACTGACATGAAAAAGGAACTGAATGTCGAACATGGAATAATTATCAAGTTTTTGGCGGAAAAGAAAAAATACAGTAACAGAACATCATATGACAACACTACTCTCTAGTTATGACGGGAGGTTGACGGTGACCCAACAACAATTAAACCGTCGCAATTTTCCCGAGGTGCGTAAGATTTTTCGAGTGAAAAAATTCGACCAATTTGTAAGGGTCGTACAGAAAATGCGTTCGCAACAGCTGGTAACAGTTTGCAGCTCACAGAAATGAGTTTTTATCACTAAAATAGGAGTTTTAGATGTAAGATCACTGGCACTGAGCAAGTTTGGATGCTTACTAAATTTATTACGCGCATATTTCCAAAGTTGTTCGATATTCAGTTCAGTTCGATATTTGATGAATTACCCTATGCCTGTTGGGAACTTTGCATTCAAATTCATATTTGAATCAATAAGATGAATGTTCACAGGTACGTGAGATGAATTCAAGAGCTATGAAGTGTAAGACAGAAATTAAAATTTGTCTATAATTATAGATTGTTTAACTAAACTTTTAGAGTAGAATGAAATTCCTACGCTGGAGAGCATGATGCGTTTCCTTGAGAAATTACAGAATAGACGCTCGGGAGAAATTTCTCAGCCAATATTATTCAGACAATTCATTCTTTTCAGTCACATGCAAGGTAAAGCATTTTCATCAAGTTCAGAGAAAATACTCTGTAGGATAAAACTATTGCAAGCAAATGATAAACCATTTGAATTCTTCGGCCGCAAATAAAAGAAAGAATAATTTAGGAATTATTTGTTCTTTTCTTATTCTAGAAATGGTTATTTTCATTATTACTGTCATACTCAACGAGTTTGGCACCAGATCCAGAAGCAGGCTTAGACAATTTACGAAAACCTAGCTGTAATAAGCTGAAATCGCACAGAACACGACCAAACGACTGAATGGGAGTGTAGTTGACACGTTGGCCACATCCCCGGAAGAAAGAGAAAATATTCACGGGGCAGATTAAAGAGGAAAACCATAAAAGTGAAAATGAAAGATGAATATGACGAAAAAATTTTTAAATGAGAAGGGAAACATGAAAAAGTCATTTACTGTAACTTCATGTACTATAAATTTTGTAAAATAGCCTGAATTATAGCAGATTAATGTACAACTTGAATGTCAGGAAGTCCATGAGGGGTGCCAATTCCCCTAGAGCCAGTCGGTGAGACTATCACTTCTAGTATTTTTAGCAATCCCCTAGAAATCTTGCGCATTTTCCGGGAATCATCAAATCACCAGTATACGTTGAAAAACAATTCCCTTCAGCCTGTTACTCTGCGGGGTAAGCTTCCCTATCCGCCACAAAGGCGATCCAAAGAGAGGAAATTATATGACATTTAGTATGGAGTTAAGAGAACGCGGAACCTATGCTGAAAGGGCATAGAAACAGTAAATTGAGAAAGATCATGAAACAAGATCAAAGTTGAAGAAGAAAGTAGAAGGTGCTGAAAAACAGGACA
Organism: Morinoia aosen; assembly: GCA_030386875.1. Classification (NCBI taxonomy): domain Eukaryota; kingdom Metazoa; phylum Arthropoda; class Malacostraca; order Amphipoda; family Talitridae; genus Morinoia; species Morinoia aosen. Next base: position 11,891,631 of record CM059562.1, read on the forward strand.
GCAGTGAACCGAAAAAAATGGTCCTTATAACATAGCAAAAACATTTTATTTGAACGAATAGAAGGCCTACCTAACACTTAGCTCGGGCCCTCATATTTTCCCCCTAGGAGTGCCAATTGTGGAGTTATCCTTCGAAGCTAAGCAGCATGTACAGAAAAATATATGATTTTTGAGATTTAAGAACTATAAGCATACCATATATTGGTCGCAATTATTTCTAACGGACGTTTGAGAACTTTATTCGCGTACGACAAGATCCTTTTCAACATTTTACGTCTCGAATTAACGCGTGAATACATAACAGAAGGTAACCAAATTGTTGTATTACTGAAGGTTTAATAATGTGCCGCTAAAACTTCGTTACCACTCATGACTCGTAACAGGTTCGTAGGAGTTCAAAGTGCTCTTATACCAGCTTCAAAGTTAGTGTGAGTTTGATAACCAATTCATTCGTTCAGGCGCGACTAATTGCTTATTCAAAGCCCGACCAACTATGAGTTATCTGATGGAAGTACGGTTCAAGTAAAGTACCAACACCGTTTCGGTCTTAAACTTGAGTGCCTCAAACTAAATGGAAATACCAGCAGAAAAACATTGTTTCATATCGAGCAAAGTGTGCTCGAACACATGAACGCTTGCTTATAACTGTTTGAAAAAATGTTGGAAGTATTCCAATTTCCCCTCGGTTGTGCATCCAGCACAGCGTTTGGAATCTCCAAAATTCCCAGATCAAAGGCATAGGTCTAATGTTTTTGCCATAGCACCGTCAGATCGATCGGGATCTATACTGCCTTTGACAATGAAATTTAATTCCCCCACTAAGATCATACGACCTGCTCAGTCCCGGAGATTTGTTTTCAATACTTAAAAGGGATCGTTTGTGCCTTTAATGGAAGGCTAAAGTAAAAAAGAAGGTGTTTGCATGTTGTTAGTCGCTTCAAAGGCAGTGTCCTCGCGGTTCTTCGCTGTAAACAACGCTGGAAGTTGAAAACGCCGCCGATATTGACATAATCCGAATATCTGCGAGCAAAAATATCTTCGCTTTCACTCATTTTTAACGAGCATGTGAGTATGTACCTTCTTGAAACAATGTTTGTTAGCCATTTGCATACACTTGTTTATTCGATTGATTTTCGTAGAAGTCTAGTATGTATTAGATTTAACGTGTGATGAGTCGGTCGTATGATTTGCCCCAGTTTCGTTAGGTTTTCAAATTACCATCTCCTCCTCACGTCACGATAAGAAAACTCTGGTACACGGATAATCGTGTGAAGTAGCACTGGAGCCGATGTTCTAGTGAGGTTGTGCGCACAAAACGCACTAAGGAAACGTCTTAATCGTTACATTATCGGAGTCGTATTTGAAGAAATAGTTTTCCAGTTTTTTATCTAAAAGGAGAGGAAGTGAGTGAAGTACTGTACGAGCTCAATGAATGCAAAGGTTCCTCTCAAGCCTCTTCTACTCGTCATCTCCGTTTGCTTAAATCTTCAGAGAGGCTACACATACTCGGGTAAAAACCAATGCAACGAACAATGAACCTCCTTTCTTCTTCTTCCTCTTCCAGTGCTTTCCGAATGAGGAAGTGAAGTCTCTGTTACTAGGTATTTCTGCTCGTGCTTTCTTCCATTACATTTGATTAGTTGATTAATATGATTACTTCCCCTCAGAATTTAATAACAATGGCTTCTTCTCTAGCTATTCATCGCACCCAGTTTTATTTTTACCATCTTTAAATTTGTATCCTCCTCCATTTCAGCATGATGCAGTTCACTGGAGTTCACTAGTTTTTCTTGTTTCAGCGTGAAACCTTTTTATTTTTCAATTTAAACCAAGATTAGCTCCACAGAAAAAAAATTGCCACAAATTGTTTTTCGAGACCTGGTTATTAACTACGTTCTTCAATCAATGTTCAAAGCCGTGACCGAAGTTTAGATAGAATGCAAGTACAGAACAGTCACCAGTCTTCATTTAGAGCTGGCGTGGTATAGACTTGTTTCCTAGTTGCTCAAACGAAGGAAGAAAAGCAAAATTATCAGAATGGCAGAAGAGAGTAATTGCATTTGGTTTAGCTAAAGGACACGATGAAGAAAGTAGCGAAATTTGCTGGTGTCTCATGCGGCACGGTTTGGCGGATCTACCAATAATGTAAGTAATCAGGTGCATACGGGAATTCCTAGCCACAATTATGGTTGGAAGAAAATTGTTACAGGTAAGGGCCGCCCCTGTGCGTCCCGAATTATTGAACGGAATCATTTTCAATAAAGGATAGAACAACTGCGAAACATCGATGATGGTTTTTGTTTTAACTGTTTTTGAGTAAAATTTCCCGACTAACTTGATGCAATGGATATATGGAGCAGACGGGCTTGTACGGTGCCGATGCTAACTCCTGCCTACAAGACCACTCGTTTGAACTCGGCCAAAGGACACGCACATTGGACTGTAGAGGAGTGGAGAAGTATGATATCACGAAGTCAGGTAAACCACGATACGTTGTTTGTAGCAATGATGCTCGCTTTCGTGTTCATCAAAGGCCTCATAAAGCCTTCAACGATGCTTGTGTTCAAGGGCAATTCAAGGAGGAGGGTCTGCCATGTTCTGAGGTTCTTTCGACGGCACAGAATTGACTTCTTTAGTTCAGGCTTTCATCGGACATTGAGTCGCTAGAGAAGTAAGTTTTGCCCTTTTCCCAATATCTGAACCGAGAAAGGCATGATGCTTTGCCTATCTTTCAGGATGACAAGATTATATTAGATTAGATTATTAGTTAGTTCAAGCCTCCATATCCGCAACAAAGGCTATCCAAAGAGAGGAAGGAAGAAGGCACCATTTAGTATGGAGTTAAGGAAACGTGGAATCTATTCAGAAAGGGCACAGAAACAGAAAGCTAAGAAAGAAGATCATGAAACAAGAAAAAGTTGAAGAAGAAAGTAGTAGGTGCTGAAAAACAGGACAGCAGTGAACCGAAAAAAGATGGTCCGTAACAAAACAAGAACCTATTCTATTTTAACAAAAAGAAAGGCTACCTAACCTTTAGCTCGGGCCCTTACATAGTCCCCCTGGGAGCGCTGATTCCCATAGATACAATAGTTGTATCCCCCTGAGGGGTTCAGGATGACAACTGGTGGGTGCACCGAACTAGAACTGTCATTAACAGGCCTCAGTCATTCAGGTATCACGCATGCAGGTTGGCAAGCTAAATCCCCGGACATGAACCCAATGGAAAATTTGTAGGACCACTGTAAACAAGTTAACACTTTGACTGAGGCAGGTAAAACTGAAGTTTAATATTCAATTCAAATTTAAAGTTAATTCTAGGGAGCAATGTTAAAAATACCAAACATTAAGTGGATCAGGTTTTCATTTAGTTTTGATAAAATAATTTTTTTTAAATTGAGTTTGTAACTACTAGTTAATTGGTCAGCAGCAAAATGGAAACTCCCTCGGTGACCAAATATGGCTCACATCGCACTCAAAGTGAAAAACATCGAGGAAATTGTCAACGTTCTGAGCCGCACTACGAGATCAGTTGATATGAAATTGGTTTAAAATTAACAAAATGTATATGAAGATACTCGTAGACTCAATGCCGTGCAAATTGCCACCATTATTCGTGCTTGTGGAGGTCCTACGCTTTTTAATTGGTGGCCTATTTTCTATACGGCAGGACTCATTTATATATCCACATTTCTCTTTTATTTTTTCCTCGCTGTTCACGTATACTTTGTCAACTCTGTCATCTACTGTATATTTCCCCATATCCCATTGTTTTCCTCATGTATTTTGGCCTGTAAATTTTCCTGTCTCACACAATACTCAATCAACCGAAATTCAACTTCATTCTACAAATTGGTCACGTTTCCTTGTTATCATACTTTAATTCATTACTTAATTAGTATTTCAGCCGTACTTTTTTATCCGTTTCGACTTCGATGTATGTATTCATAAATTGTTTGATGGAGGATTTCTCCTTCAAAAACCTCTCATATCTATTTTATTATTTCTACGTACAACTAAACTTTCAAATTTTGAACTAATCTTCAACTTCACATTTTTTTAGTCGGCTTCAAGGGTTCTCCATCCCATGAAAATTTCCCGTAGTCTCTGGTTTTCCTCAATTTCCCATCAGCCTCTCAATTTCCTTCTCTTCTTCCCCGTTAACTCCCTCCCGCAGCCCCGCTGGAACGCCTCAGGCAAATTTCAAGGAAACGAGTTTGGGCTTCGAGGCACAAGCGCGCTCTCGTTCAATTAACTTCGAAAAAATATACGAATTTGTGGTAAGTCGGAGTCAAAATTTCTTGAAGCTTCATGAAAGCTGAAACTGTTTTTGAGGAATAGAAGCAATTTAGTTCTCGTGAGGATTACCATTTTATGTAAATTTAACTTCAAAATTGAATATTTCGCGGCCTAGTTTTCCAAGCGGCGGGGCATTTTCCACAATGAAATAACACATCTCGACACTAACGGGAAGACCAGAAATTACGCTTAATAGGACTGAAGGCAGGTCAATCACGGAAATAATCGATTAAAAATTACAACGCACTACATTGGCGACAAATTCAGGGCTCTGACGAGCTTCAGAAAACTCAAGCCTCCCTGCATGTAGTTACGACAACGGCCGCTGTGTTCGAGCGCTAGCAACACTGAAGCTCGAGTCGCCGGGGTGCACATTGTTTGAGGGTGAGAGTGACAGTTAAGTAGCTCTGCAAGTTATGCAGCAATGGAACTGAACAAACAAACATACTGTATTTGTATATCGCTATCATGTAGCAGAGTCTCGTACTCCAATACAAATATTGCGCGAGCGTATCCCAATTCACGATCGAGCACTGCAAGTCTAACTGGAACATTTCACGCAACCGACGCATGACTGGAATTTTTCTCATATCAAATTGAACATAAATTTATTCAAACATATGCTCTGAATACGACCGTAATAGATTAATCTTCTCTCTGTCTCGCACCATATGCATCTCTACTGGATATAGTACGCTTTTACACAACAAATCTCACGAACTTCCACACTAAACTGCATGCAACTCCGCTTGAGTCGTGCAAAAATCTCCACCACATCGCCTGAATCTTTTCCAGTTATTGAAACATTATACCTAGTCGTAGGAGTACAGCTTACAGCGTTAATTCTTCTATCGACTTGGCTGCACTGTGTGCTGTAGTCTGTGGTCCGAAATTTTTAACTTCGAGTTATGTTCAAATAGGATTTGGACCCACCAGGGAAAACCGCACATAGCGTCTCCAAGTTGACAGACGACCTTTTACTACTATGAATAGTATCTTCGTTAAAATCGTAGTAAATCGCAATGACGGCGCAAATCGTTAGAAGATCCGGCTCCAGGTGCCACAGGCACCTCCGCCACGTATCTCGGCAACAAGGCACTCGTTTGGAGCAGTAACTTGGTTTGCGAGCAAGGCGCTGCTCGAAACGAAGCCTCCTTGAGAAATGCCCCCGCGTTGCCAAATGAACGGAAATGTGGAGCGGGAGCGAAGAGATGAGGGATGCGAGCGGGCGTCCACGACGTCATACACGGAACGAAAGAAGTGATATATTTGTGGAGAGCTACGCGGATAAAAATAGAATGTTGGATTATTATTATTATTAGATTATTATTAGTTAGTTTAAGCCTCCCTATCCGCAACAAAGGCGATCCAAAGAGAGGAAAGAAGAAGGCACCATTTAGTATGGAGTTAAGGGAACGTGGAATCTATGCAGAAAGGGCACAGAAACAGTAAGATGAGAAAGAAGTTCATGAAACAAGATCAAAGTTGAAGAAGAAAGTAGGAGGTGCTGAAAACAGGACAGCAGTGAACCGAAAAAAGATGGTCCGTAACAAAATAAAAACCTATTCTATTTCAACAAAAATAAAGCCTACCTAACCTTTAGCTCAGGCCCTTACATAGTCTCCCTGGGAGCGCTAATTCCCATAGATACAATAGTTGTATCCCCTTGAGGGGATAGAATGTTGGATCAGATTAGACTCACACGGGAGGAAGCAGTAATTAAGAAAGAAAATTTACAAAAATAACGCGACTTGAAACTGTCTTGTGTGGAGTGAAAAAATGGAAGAAAAAATAATGAGTTCGGAATTTTTCACCAGCAGGGAATGCTGCCTGGCAAGTTTGGTAGAAGGATATTGCAGGCGAATGTAGAAGAAAAGTGGAGGCAATCTTCGAGTCATAAAATATGTGCGAATCTCGAGTAAACGAATAAGTAAATTAGTCCCAGTTATTCCGAGTACGTCACGATCCGAATCCAGCATCGTATTGTATCAGCTGCTAGTTCTAGAAATGTCAACAATCAGATTAAAAGAAACTGGAATGGTTTGAAATTGATTGCTATTAATATGAAAAAACAGAATAAAATGAAGGACAGCAGGAAATGCTGAAAAATTACCAAAACATAAGCATGTGAGCCGAATTGGAGCGACACAGCACCCTTATGACGGACTCAGAATTAAGAAACGTCTGAAGAAAATTCGTTTAAGCGCACCTCTCTCGAGGAAAGTATTAACGGAAAATTCAATAGTGTTGAAAATTATCGAAAGATTTTTCGAATAAAACTTATACATGCCGAGCTAAATTCTTATACTCACAGTTACGCTCTACGTTATTTTCTTAAAAATATTGAAGTTCATGATGCAGTTCAGTTTTAATGACACACGTCAATGTCTCAGCTCTTCAGTTTGAGAGCAGGTGAGATGTACACATCCTTCCCTACGCTACTGGGTGTCTTGAGAATTTTAATTTATTTGATAAACTCAAAAATGTTCCCATTAAAATTTAAAAATCGATGGCCAAATATTTTATCGATAGGCCTTAGGAACCAAATAACGAAAAAATACCCCGACTTCATGATGTAAAATAAATAGACACGTGCGGCAACGTATGATTGGATACGGACTTGACTCAGACCGCAAAAGCACAATTGAATTTGTAAGGAAGGAAAACATTTCCAGCTGGGGGACAAAACGAGCAGAAGTAGCCAAATTCGATCCAAAAACGAAGCTATTCGGTCGTAGTATTCGAGCGTACAAGTTATGGCAGTGTAAGTTCTAAATGAACAAGGCAACGCCTCGAGCTTTGGCACGTAACGTAAGCAAGCTTACTAAGAAAAATTTGCCCCGCCAGCTGTACTGCTACGACGACGTAAATTGTTTGAAAACCCGGCCTGAGGACGAGCAGCACAGGGCGCCAGCCAAATGGATCTTGAAATTCAATCATCTGCCCTCGTCTGCAATCCATCAAGGGTCGCGCGGCGCTGCTGGCGCTGTCAGACCCTGGGACATGTTTCTTTTGACGCTCGCTACATCGGTGACCAATACAAGGAGTTACAGGCAAAATTTATTCCGGTTATTGCTTTGTGAAATTGAACACGGACCAAAGATATTGGGACTCGCTCTTCGACCAGGTAAGCTTATAAGTTACGTGATCGAAAGCGTGAGTAATAATATATGGCAAAGAGACTCACAGGTAGTGCTGAAATGACCAGCATCGTTGAAAGTACATCAAATAAATACCGTAAATTTACGAAACCATGAATTTAACAAAAAAAGTTAAGCATTCACCTGAAAATTCGAAGTGAATTTTATAGTTTATGGGTTGATAGTAAACCTGTGCGCTTTAATGATGAGGTGAAAAAACCTCGTATCAAGTTTCTTTAAACAACATTTTTTCTTTGGAAGTAGCTTACTTCAGATATTCAAATAAAAACGCGCTGTGGTAATTTTTTCCAAAAGAATCATAAAAACCGGTTTTACACCATAAGAATTTTTATTCAAAAAGCTAGTATATCTGGAGGGACCAATTTTCCACACGAAAATCAAATATTTTTAAGTCACCCAACAATTATTATGTTTCATTCAAATATAATTCTGAGCAACTTTACACAATAGCTTCACATCATTGTTCATACAAACCTTTATTAAATAAATCTTCATGGACTTGAGTTTGGAGCAAATATAATGCGTTTTTTTTACCTCCCAATGTTACTGTGAATTTTTTCTCTTCTTAACCACTTAAGTATTATTACGCGTAAACCATATTAGCTGATTATATCATTGTCGTTGTAATCTTCTTATAATCTGATAATCGCTTCTGCCCTCCACTGCCATCGTACAACCATATTAGCTGATTACATCATTGTCGTTGTAATCTTCTTATAATCTGATTATATCATTGTCGTTGTAATCTTCTTATAATCTGATTATATCATTGTCATTATAATCTATCAGCAATTTTTCACTTACCAATATTACTGTGAATTCTTCCTTATTTACCACTACAGTTATTATTACGCGTAAACCATATTAGCTGATTGTCTCATTGTCATCATAATCTTTAAAACTTATTCCCTCTTGTATGTGAACTTATGAAAACGCCCTCAGCAATCTGTTTGCACCAATATAGTGATATCGAACTCCAATATTATAACAAATAAATAATAGATGTGTGTGTAAACATCTATGACAACTGTGTGTCACATTTTGTAACATCGCAATTAGTAATTTTTCACCAACCAATGTTACTGTGAATTCTTCTCTATTTACCACTACAGTTATTATTACGCGTAAACCATATTAGCTGATTGTATCATTGTCGTCATAATCTTTAGAAATTTATTACCTGTTGTATGTGAACTTGCGAAAACGCCCTTAGCAATCTGTTTGCACCAATGTTGTGATATTGAACTCCATTATCACTCGCTCATGGACTGAGTTTGTGTGTACTCACGAAATCGCGCTAGATTTTTCTTTTTTACTCTATTCTCTCTTACTTAATAAGCTACTTTTTAGACTGAAATATCCCTTTAAGCTTGACTCTGTATTTCGTCTTAAGCTCTATAGTACCTAATTCTTACTTTTACTTATTTTAAATGACTGATCACCCTGTAATATTTGAGGAAATCGATCCAGATTTCAATCATTTGAACAGAATATATCCAAACCTAAACGACTCTCAAGAGTGTAGGTATACTAATATATCAGAATTCAACGAAACTATACGAATAACTGACCGAGATTTCTCACTCCTGTGTTGGAACTGTAGGTCACTCTATCCAAAATTGGAAGAGATACAATGTACTATTACTGAACTTAAATATAACCTAGACGTGATTAGCTTCACCGAAAGCTGGCTAGATGACTCGACTAAAGACATGATTCGATTTGAAAATTATCATAGTTACCATTCGCTAAGAAAAAACCAGCAAGGCGGAGGCATCAGCACATATATATCTAACCACATAGACTCGAGAACCATAGCAAGTGCAACCATGAATCAGGATCATATAGAATCACTCTTCGTAGAACTTTTTAGAGATGGTAAACGCATTGTGCTTGGAACGGTGTATAGGCCTCCTACAGCCTGTCCTATATCCTTCCTGAATGAATTGAATCGTATTATTTCTCAGTTCAACAGGCCCTTATACAATGACATAATAATATGCGGTGACTTCAATTATGATCTACTGAAACATGAAAGCCATGAACCAATCTCTAATTTCCTAACTACCTTTCAGTCTCAATCCTTCCTTCCGATCATTACAAAGCCTACACGAATAACCTCAGAGTGTGCTACGCTGCTTGACAATATCTTTATGACAGACCCTAGGGATTTTCTTGCTGGAATAATTACTTCTGACTTATCAGATCACTTCCCAGTTTTTCTTATTAAGAAAAATGTCTATATTGCTTGCACCAAGGCACGGGCTGAAACTTACTCATATCGTAAAATAAACGAATCAAATCTTGAAGAAATGCGCACCGTTCTAGAAGAATCAATGCCTACATTGCACATCTCTCAACAAAACAATAATACTACGAGCATTGATGAAGCAGTAGTAAAGTTGACTGAAACTATAATGACCGCATACAACCAGTGTTGCCCAATTGTAACTCGTACAGTTACCCCGAAAAATAAACATAAGCCCTGGATTACCAGAGACATCGTGATAAATATAAAGAAACGTCAAGCGTACCTAGCCCTCCTTTGCGAAGGACGAATATCTAGAGAAACATATAACCGATTTAGAAACTATGTAACAAACCAGATAAGAACATCAAAAAAGAACTACTTTACGCTCAAGTTTACTCAATTCAAAACTGACGTTAAAAAGATTTGGCATCTCCTTAACTCCTGCTGTAAACCGAATAATGCCGATAAAAAGAAAATTGAATATGTTGTTCAAGATAATGTAAAATATCATGAGAAGAAAGAAATTGCTAATCTCTTTAACAACTTCTTCGTAAACGTAGGGAAAACAATAGCTGATGGTATTCCAAGTGAACCTACTGATCACCTGGAATTTATGGATCATATTCGAGAACCCAACTCCTTTTTCTTTACGCCTACAAACTCCTCCGATGTAATTACGTGCATAAACAACATGAAAAATAAATCGAGTGGGTTACAAACGTTTCCGACTAAAGTACTTAAAGTTATTGCTGACATTGTAGCCCCACTGATATCAAATATTATTAACCAGTCTCTCTTACTAGGCACTTTCCCGAACTCCCTAAAAGTTGCTAGAGTAACCCCTATCTTTAAAAGTGGTGAAAAAACCTGTGTAAACAATTATCGACCTATCTCCATTCTACCAATTATTAGCAAAGTATTCGAAAAGATTGTGTATAAAAAAGTGTACTCTTATTTTGAACAAAAATCATTTCTTTACGATAAACAATACGGTTTTCGCTCTAAAAAATCAACAACACAGGCTATATTAAATCATTTACAATTCCTCTATTCTAATATAGATGAAGGAAAGCCTGTCTTCTCTGTATTTCTTGACTTCCGAAAAGCATTTGATTGTGTGGACCATAAAATACTATTATCGAAACTACACTGTTATGGCATTCGAGGGATTGCCCATGATTGGTTCAGATCATACCTAACAAATCGGAAGCAATACGTTGTCATTGACGACGCAAAATCAGACCCACAGACAATTAGCCATGGAGTTCCACAAGGATCTGTTCTCGGGCCTCTCTTGTTTCTGATTTTTATCAATGATATTGTAAAATCTACATCATTCTTCAAATTCATACTTTTTGCCGATGACAGTACGCTTTCTGCGGTCCTTCCGAACCAAAATCCTGCTATGATTGTGGAGAGTATAAATACTGAACTTTACAAGGTTTCATCGTGGCTCAAAGCTAATAAAATAAGCCTAAATATCGATAAAACAAATTATATTACTTTCTCATACAAGAAAGATGTATCTCTCCCATGCATTAAAATTGGCGAAGGTGAAATCGAAGAAACCAACTCATGTAAGTTTCTGGGCATCATAATAGATAAACATCTGACCTTCAAAGAGCACATCACTCATATTAGTTCTAAATTATCAAAATCTATCGGAATCCTAAATAAAGTTAAAAATTTTCTGCTTGAAACAGCTTTACAAATGCTCTACCGAACGCTCATTTCTCCATACTTGCAATACGGAATAGAAGCATGGCACGGAACTGATAAAAATAAAACCAACAAAATTTTTACTCTGCAGAAAAGGGCTGTCAGAGCGGTAAAAAACCTAGAATATAATGCTCACACAAATGATTCTTTCAAAAATTTACAAATACTTAAACTTTCGGATCTATACAAAATCTCCATCTGTAATTTCATTTACAAAACATTAAGAAATGATGGCGACAATAGCCTAAGACAATTATTGACTGCGCAAACTGGTCATCACGACCATTTAACCCGAAATAGAAGTAAATTCATGCTTCCTTATTATTCAAAGGCCAGGTCGCAACACAGTATTCTCTTCGTTGGAACCAAAACTTGGAACTCTATACCTGCAGAGATCCGTGAATGTAATTCGTACAAAGTATTCAAAAGACATCTTGAGTCTCACTTCCTATCAGAATACTAGTAGTGTAAGATCACCGTGTCGAAATCTTGCCTCCTACATGTAACTAATGATAATGTCATAATGTAACTTGCCTTGTGTACCATAACCAATCTTCTCTCTGCTCTTGAATCGTTTTATCGAACATACTGTTAAATATAGCCGACTTGTAAAATATCGAGTTAATCATCTCAATGATCAGTCTAATGCGAAACTAGGTTAAGTGAACTAGGTTAAACTTTTGTACACCCTAGAATAGCGTGATGGTAGGATGCCCTAGAAGTCGCTGAACTTATTCGGGCCCACAGGTAGCTATACTCAAATTTGACCATTGTACTAGACTTAAGTAAAACTCTACCTCTGTATCACCTACCTCTGTATCTCCTGTGGTAAATTGTTTTGTAGACTCAATATTTCAGTTACAAGAAATTTCAATTATATTAATTCTAAAATTTATTAGATTTCACACAAAAAAGTCATTCACTTTAATTATTTTGTCCCCGTAGTAGCGAAATTTATTAATAAGAAACAATTTGTATGAAAGGGTAGGCTTCTCAGTTCTCTTGCACTCAATTTTGGCTCGAACATCTCGCTGCGACACTATCAGTATGTACGAAGACGCTTCAGCGAAGCCGATCGGTATCGAGCTCGAACACGAGTGCGGCTTGCACAATTTGTTCAGCTTTATGTATATCAAACGGCGGCAGCGAGTGTAAATACCAGAAGTTAGGCACAGTGAGTTTTTAAGAAATTTTCAACACCCACCGACACTTGTTGAAATTGAATGCATGGAGAACCGATATCGGCACCAGAGATTGCAGTAAGCGATATCTGCCCAAGCTTTTTCTCGTGTACTGTGTGACGGCGAATAGACATAGCGGACGAGCTCAGTTTAGTTCGCACTCAAATACTGGGGTGGCCAAAAATTTCGTTCGTTTTTTGAAAGTCATCTTTCCGACCTCCTAACGATTATTTCTATATTCCTGTTCTCTAAATCCTGTATTCGGTACAGCGAGCATGCTGACGTTCGTGTATAATACGAGTAAGGCTCCATGTATAGAGAAGTTCTTACATTTTAGCTTGCATTCGAGCCCTTGAAATGGTGAACCAAGCATAACACTAGACATCTAATACCATTTTCTTTAAAAAAAAGGAAAGCGACAGAAACGACCCATACATGTGGCGTATTTTCGTGAAATTACTGTTTTCTTTCTCTTCTGTAGTAAAAAAAAAGCATTAGATATCGGTAGTGCTCTATTTGGTTCACCATTTCATGGGCTCAAATACAAGCAAAAATGTCAGAACTTCTCTACTTATTGCATTCTAACGTAAACATGCTCGTTGCACCGAATGCAGGATTTAGATAATAATAGCATAAAACGATCTTTAGAAGGTAGGAAAGGTGACATTCAAAAAACGAACGAACTTCTTGGCCAACCCATAGTTAATTGTAACAGTTGCCTTAGAAATAAAAAAAAATACTGTAGGAGGCGGGAGAAGCGAGGCTTTGTCAACATCAGCGAACTCAACTTTCTGTTCACATCCCAACATGACCTTCAATGAATAAATTAAATATGTTCGAAAATGTTTATAAATTGTAACTTAATCACAACTACAACATAGTAATTTCTTGATAATTGGAATCCGATACGTAATATAAAACACAAGATCATCCCTGCAGTCGTAAGAGGGTTCGCCAATCACAACAGCACTCCTGCACAATTACGGACAAGACACGTCTAAATTTGTTCCCCAGACAGAGGCGTACAAGAACAGCGTTACAGAACTCAGATAGAGACAAGGAGCCATATTTTCAAAACATTTCATGTTACTGTAACAGCTATCAGCGTACGTAGTACAGCTCGTCGCTAAGTTTACTTAGAAAAACTTACGCCGTCAGACGCACCGCTTCGATGACGTAGTGTTTGAAAATCCGGCCCCAGGGCGCGACAGCTAAGACGCTTAGCTCCCTTGCAGCAAATGAGGTCCCGGGATGAGCCGCTGGACAAACTGCAGCAGCATCAACGGGCCTGATCACCGCCCCTCTCAGCCTTCTTATACCTATTGGTCCTTCCGACCCTTTGATCTTAGAAACGACTTACTTTTCGTCGGCTTTGAGGGTACCTGCCGAAATGAAAACAATGGAGCACTCGAGTTCTTTCTTGATTTTTAAGCTCAGATCCAGCAAATGTGTCATGAAATCGTAAGGTCTCTTTACTTAAAAGATGTACGAATGAAAATGTAAATGTCTACATATCTATAGACTAGACTGTTTCACGCTAATTTGATTAGCCATCAACAAAAAATGGATTATTCGAGGTGCATTTTCTCTTTATTATTTTAGTATTCGTTTCCAATGTTGAACTAATGATTCCTGTGTATGAACTAATAGTTTTCAGAATTCAAAAACTAATATTCGTTTTAGATTTCAAGCAGCCAATTCCCTTCGAACTGGCTGAACGGGACTGGAAATCAGTTTAAGGATAATTGTGCTTGGGTATTCTATGACTCGCACCCCGAATACTACAATTTTTCACACGCATAGCAGTAAATACAAATACCACATTACCGTTCGGTTTTAATAGCACTAGAATGCCGTAGCATATCAGAATTCATAACAATAGAATTCATATCATATCTCAATCCTTTCTCATTACTGAAAATGCCCCCACGTATCGGCATATTTAAACAACGACTTACATTTTGGCTCTTCTTCTTGGGTCAATTATGAAAAAAGAAAGAAAAAAAGAAAAAAAAGAATAAACTTTATTTCCAATAGAGATTGTACAATATTACAATCATTGGTTTTTAAATATCTTAAAGTTAATACTTAGATGATACACACACATGAGTCTTGTAATACCCATGTCACTAGTCGAAAAGAAATGATTGAGGGCAATGTACTCCTAATCTTGCTTAATCTACATTTGATAATACATGTAATGATAATTATAAGAGATAAGACAATTTCATGGACGATGCATTTTCATTGTGGGGTGAAAACACTTTTGACAGTTTACATGTACATGACATAAAACTTCGCAATTATTGATGCCAGGAAATAATATATGAATCGCTTGTTTCGGCCAATGTTCAAAAGTGTCATTTTAAGGAAGCATGAAAAAAATCTATTTAAATACATATCCATATATATATATATATATATATATATATATATATATATATATATATATACACACACATACACATACACACATAGATATATATATGTACACATAAGCATGAGGACCAAGAAGATTATAAGTTTTGTATTTCTAATTCAACAATTTTAACATAACGGTCGTTAGTTAATAAGCATTTTATTTAAATATAAATGGATGATCGCACAACAAATGTATAGTTTGTACATGAATGCTTTACAATAATAAAGAGATGACGAGTTAGGTTATGTTACAAGTTGAGAGTGAACAGAAAAAAGACCATTATCTCTAGAAAATGCTAGTTGTCAGTCTAGTGCACACATATGTGCACATATGCATGTAAATATATACACATAAACATGCACACACATACCCACGCACATACTTACACCAAACTCGTTAGCATACACAAATTCATTTCTATGCATCGAGGCAATTACAATACATACGCATTCTATAAAGTGTCATACGCATAGCGTGCACACGTACACATATACACAAGTAAGCTCGTGCGCAAATATCTGCAGCGTAATCTAATCAGTATAAACCAGCATTCCAATAGGGGGAAACGGAGAAAATATCTATTATTATGGCATGAATTTTATAAAATTGCCATACTGAAATTAGTGGCACAAAACAGTCTACCTAAGTCAGAAACATGAAAACGATTGTGGGACGTGTATAAGAAAGAAAACATTAATGTCCTATAAGGGTTTCATATTAGAAAAAAATAAAATTATCTTTGAAGTATGGTGCAGAATGTCTGCAATTGATAAACACACATATAGGTACCATGACGGTCTAGTTTAATGCTTGCACAGAAGCGGAGAGGGATGACATAAAATGCAACCTTCGACTGGTGAATATAAGTAATCTGTTCCCAATTCCCAAAATGAGGAGATCAGTTCCCAATTATGTCACGATGAGCCCATGAACTGCGCGAGCTTCTTCTCGGGGTATTTAACAGAAACTTGAATAACTTTTATTCTCTACGTCTGATTATCGTTAACACACTTCAGGAAATCTTTAGAAAGACCAAGCAAAATTTGAGAAGATAAAACGACATAATTTATATAAATTTAATACTAAGTACCAAACATTGGTCTCAATATTACTCTAAAACCGTGGAAGGGGAATAAAAAATAGCTCCTGCTATTAAATAGCAAGAGGAGACAAAAATAGACTATCTTTGTAAAACGCTACATGGAAAATGGTATCTTTCACATCCAAACCAGCAATCCCTCTAAAACTATTGGTTTGCATTTTGAGGAACAGATCGGTTTTCTTTGAACTTTTGGGGAGAGGGAATTCTATTGCCTCACACCTACCCTTATGAATGCTTTTGAGGTGTAAATAAAGCATTTCTCAGAGCAGAGTGTTTCAATTGAGAGCAAAAGAATCGTTCAGTCAACATGATGGAGTGAGGCCTCAGCTATTAGGAGTGAGGCCTCAGCAAATCGAATGCAGAAACAACGCAATGTTCCTTCCAGCTATGATCATGTCTCAAGGCCCGTAAAATAAAACAACCTTTTACTTGCTCTAATCAAGAAAAATGTTTGTTGTTTCTGAGCACATATTCACACGAGACTGAACACGGCGGTGCGATTGGCCTACCCTGAACTTACTTATTAGTAACATCAAAACGAATTAATTGCACAGCTAATAAGCTTCGTCTGGATGTGAGAGGGTGACATGGGCGTCACTGAGCCAGTGAAAATATAGTGATTACTGACTTTCATACACCTGAGGCAAGTTTAAATTCTTTTGCATTAAATTGAATGTTCCATATCGAATTGCGGTTCTCAATTTCGGTCCACATTTACACACTGTTGTTTTCGGCGTTAGGCACGAGACCTGCCAAAGCAGGCGACTGCGGCGAGAGAAAGTCAGGACTTCAAACATCAAACTTAAGAGAAGAAGGACGCGCTTTCGCTAATCCCATGGATCGATCGAATCGATTTAGATTCGCATTTCTGAGTTCCGAGGCGCGCATCGGTCCCCAACGACGCCGACGATGAGTCTGCCCTGAGGGCTGTCCCGGCCTCCCCTTGTGTCCTTTGAAGCGAGGCCCTCGTCAGGAATAAGTTTCTTCTTACGGAGGGGCTCTGAGATCGCGAAGTAATTGGCGCAAATCGCAACGCTTCGATACCTGCTAGCCGAGGCTGCGCCACACTTGTTCTGTGTTCTAAAAATGAAGTGTTTTCACGCGGACGAGCGTATCCTGGATGCGCAAGGGAATATATCAGTTTGTAGTCGGCTATTTTTTAACTACGGAATCATGAGCACTTCTGCATTGTGATCTTACAAGGTAACTTCCAACCAAGATGTTAAGTGATAAAATGCCTGTGTGATGCTTCTATCATCTCTGTAATATTCGCATTTAAACTTTTAGGTTTGATTGCTGTGCTATGCAACTTTTGCTTTCGTACATTGCGGTCTAAATTATTCATTTGCATGTTTAAACATGATACAAAAAACAATCGCAAGACAATTCACAATCGATAGCCATCGAAGTTCTTGTACTAAAATTTTGGCCGCCACCCTTTTTTCTGTGTAATCTATGTTCCTCACACAAAATGCTGTGTTTCAATTGCGCGCGTGTACAGTTTTCCTAGTCAACTGCCGTGAATTTTAAATACAACCATAAAACTGAGCGATAGTAAGGTTCAAATTATAACGATTGCCTCACTGTTCAGTCCCCAACTTGTCGACCTGGTAATCCACCGTTAAATCACTCTGCGTCTAATATTAACTTTACCAGACCTGAGATCCTGAACCTGGCTGTTAAACAATAAACCACATATAGTCAATTCAAACACACGGAGGCAGACATTTGCAATGGCAAACCGCAAGGTTTGACTGCAATTGGTTAGTTTCTTTTAGTTTGTGACGAATTTTTTCACGTACTAGGCTATAAGCCAAAAATTAGGTACGGTAATAGAGCGGCAGATTTGAAAATTATCGAAAAATTGGTACAGAGGTCTAGTATGGTAAACATTGGCCCTCACACAACCCAACAATTTATGTGCTGACTGGACTGTTGAAAGTACGTACAGAATGATGACATACAGTTTCCATTTCGTTAAATAATTATGATAAATAATTATTTATCATACAATTAATTCGACAAATAATTATGCCATTAGTATTGGACCAAAGATTAGGGTCAAGTGTAGGATCGCGGTAAGATAATAGAGAAGGGTAAAGATTGAAAACAGCATGAAAAGCGTTAAAATGCTATACTCAGGATGTCTGAAACGACAAAGTTTGTTTTGCAGCGAAAGGTCACATGATGAGACGAGTGAAAAAATGTAGGAAGAAAAGGCAGGAAAATGACAACAATTTGAATTCAGACTCAGGTAGGCAACGAGGCAAAGTTCAAAGTTAGGTACAAGAAAATCGAATGTTGAAGGGCTTCAGCCGAAGACATTGTTGAAGGGTTCCAGCCGGACATTCATTCTAAAGAATTAATTCAACTTATACTACAATTTCCTAGGCGCTTTCGTATTGAACTTTATCAATTTTGTTTCAATTCTTTACTCGTATTTAAAATGTTAAGTATCCTTAGTTTATAAAGGCATCGTGATGCTAAAATGTCTCTTAACGAATTATTGCTGACTTCAACAGTTGAGTGACACAGAAGTGTTTACAATTGCAAGACAGGAGCCCAATGTAAAGCCGACTAATTTTAACAATGCAATAACATCCGTTAGATTAGGAAGACGCGCTTGCTTTTTTACATAATATCTTGAAAAATAAAAAGTTTCAATTTATCAGAAACTTTCAATGAACAAGAAATACTAAAACTATTTTAAAGCAGATTACCTAATGTGTCTCTATTTTAGCACTGATCTCTCTTCTGTGCATGTAAACATTTGTTAACCTATCAAGAAATGAGAGAATTAATCAGCCTTCAATTTTCCGTCTAGATTTACGCAATTCCAGTGCAAAATCAAGATGAAGAAACACCCCTTAGATTATATAAGTTAGTTTAGGCTTCCCTAACTGTAGCAAAGGTGTTCCCAAAAGAGGAAAGAGGAAGACACCATTTAGTATGGAATTAGGGCAATGGAGTATCTATGCACGAGCAAGGGGAAAAAGAAAGTATAAAGATTATTATTGAAAAAAAGACAACAGTGAACTGAGAACAGATGGTCCGTAACAAAACAAGAAACTTTTTCCATTTCAATAGAAGAAAGGTCTACCTAACCTTTAGCTTAGGACCTCGCATCTTTCCCCTAGCAGAGAAACCTCACAAATTTACCGTTGGTTCAGTCAAGGGAAGCTGGGGATTGAAGCTTGATTTTAATTCCATAACAGCAGGATTTAAAAAAATCTGTTCGCTGCTACAGAAAACAAATAGTGTATGTACTGATTGTACTCGTAACAAAGAAACGCGTGAGTGCAAACAAGACGTTGCCATTAATACAGTAACAATCCATTGGCAATTTCTGGTACAGCATCTCGATCCCGAATATTATTCCCTATAATCAATCCCCGGTAACAATCACTCCCCAATCAATCTGCAAATATCCTCGTTCTTTCACCGCGGGATCCCGTCCCTCACAAATCCCGTTGCCAATTTCCGTCCCTCGGAAAGAGGGTAAAGTGTCCCTGCTTTGCTCCAACTTTTCCCTCTTGTCATGGAGGAGACCAGAATATTTCCTTTGGATTTTATCGTTGTTTTGTTAGCCCTAAGATTGTGCCAATGGTGACAGAGTTGACTAAGTAATTGGACTGCAAAAATGGTGAAAATAATAGAAATCGTGTTTGGAACTACTGTGTATTTTTTCATAATAAATAAAAGAATGTCGGGGTAACAACACTTGGAACATCTACAAGATAAGTTCAAGATTGGAAGAATGTATGGATTTACGAACTAAACGTACATGTGAACGATTTAGCTAAGTTCGTTATAACCGTAAACGTTGTATTTAACGAAATTTCACTCTTAACTCAGCTCGGCAGAAGATATATTTGATGCTTGATAGCTACTACTCTAAAGGGATAAAAATGAGAGAACAGACGTGCGTAGGAGCAATTTAACAGTAGCTGTTTTTGAACTTAGAATATCACCTTTAGTGCCGTAATACGTAGTTAAGAGACCTCAGAAGTTTCCCTGTCCCCCATGCTCTAAGAATATAAAGTTCTAAATTTGTAAACTTCATTGATTAAATGTTCATACAAACATTGGTTTTCCTTTTGTTACAAAGTGAGAAGTTAGGGAAGAAGGTAAGATAATGAAAAAAGGAAAGATAATGAAAAAAAGGAAAGATAATGGAAAAAAGGAAAGATAATGGGAAAAAGGTATGACAATGGGAAAAAGGTAAGATAATGGGAAAAAGGTAAGATAATGGGAAAAATTGTTAGATAATGGAAAAAGGTAACATAGTGGGAAAAAGGTAAGATAATGGGAAAAAGGTAAGATAATGGGAAAAAGGTAAGATAATGGGAAAAAGGTAAGATAATGGGAAAAGGTAAGATAATGGGAAAAGATTATAGCCTATGGAGTCTGGTCGACGGCGTTAAAAGTGCGGGTCAATATTGAATATAATGTTGTCAACGAATTTCATAATTTCGTAGGTATAGATAGGTAATAGAGTCGATTTTAAGACGTTTTACACGAATGACAATGTGCCCGGAAATGCTTAGTTTAGGAGATATAGGATAAATAACGCCAGGTAAGAATAGCATTAACGCCAGTTTCGATATGGCTCTTCCAGCGTTTTGCGGACGCGGACCACGCCAAGTTTTTTGGCGGGAGTCATCGGCCTCGGTATGGTTGAGTTAAATTAAGATATTTTAGGCTTACTTAGGTTAGGATACTTAACTAAATTAACTTTACCAAACCTCACCTTACCTATCGTTACGTCAGAACCTGATTTCTGCTTATTTACCTCTCCGTTTGTTCAATTTTATAAACGACGTTCCTTTAACTTCAAAGTTAAATATCTCCAAAAATAAGCATTTCCGGGCACATTGCCATTCATGTAAAACGTCTTAAAATCGACTATATTACCTATCTATACCTACGAAATTATGAAATTCGTTGACAACATTGTATTCAATATTGACCAAAGTGCGCTTAGCAAAATAAACCGCGGTCAGTACCTCACCAAATAGCAGTCAAGGACACATAGTTTGATTCAAGTTCTGATGAAAAATTCAATCAAATTACTTATCAAGAAGAAATAAGAAAAACTGATCAATTATATTAAAACATTCATTACAAAATTAACTCTCTGAGTTTTCAGATACTAACTTTAATGTAAAGAAGCCTTCGCATTTTTTCATAAATAATTTGAGAGTTGAAATAATGCACCATGAGGAAAAAAACAGTATCAGCTTGCGTTTCAATTCTAATTGGAGCGCGAAACCTAAAACTCCACAATGTGCTTGAATTAACTCCTACCCAATACCAAAACTCCAAAGAATAAAGCATCGCCCAAAATCCCAAAATTGCGATGGAAACTGAAAACCAGAAATGCAAACAGCAGAAAACTTTCAGGCTTTGCTATACCTCACATCCACCGAGAGTCCGAAGATAAGCTACACGATCAGAAAATTATTTCCAGTGTTAAAAGCGGACAGCTCCCATACACGCAGTTTGGGAGGATGAAAGTGAAATTCACCCTCATTAGTGAATTGTTTGAGCGTTAAATTACCACGGCCCTTACCTTAAAGCGGAGGTACACAGCAATTTGCCAATTACGAAAATAAATCTAAATGCAAATAAGAAAACTCTCCAGAAATTAAGGGGCATCATTTTTCATTAAAGGCCTCGAGTTATAAAACGAGACTTTCACTAATGAGCCCAAGAATTAATAAGAACTTAACGAGGCAGAAATAATTTAGCGTGAGCCGTAATTCTGCGAGCGCTACTATATTATCAAGAAGTGTAATTCTGAGCAGCTCTCCGCCACGCCGGAATAATATTGAGCGCTGCTACATTTCTGGATCTTTACTTCATATCCGTGCTGGAGTTAGGCAATTATTTTTCCTGCATTTGAGACTTAGAAGGACAGTTTTTATTATATCCTTGCGTCTCTCCTGTATTTATTCGCAGAATTTTGTTTTTTTAGAATTCAAAAAAATATTTCTTAGAATTTTAAATTGATTTATTCGTGACGCACTTTATATCAGTATTGCTTTTGAATTATCTAGATTTTAAAATCAATTTCTAAGGTATATGTTTCATGAATTTAATTTGGTAATTACACAATTCATTTAGACCATTTTAAATAGCCTAGTAAATTAAAACAGTACACTCATTCATTCCAATAAAACTCCTCGGGGATGCTTTTCTGAAAAATCACAATATCGCCGAAGAGCTCAGCCGGCAAGATATCTTGGACAGAATTCGTTCTTAATAGATGAGTTGGTTATACGTATAGGTTCAGTACGTCTGTGAAAACGTGTTGCCATTTTGCTCAGAGAAATTCTTCGCTGCAACTCTCCTACGCTATCAACACTAAAGCAAAGTAGGATTCTTAGCGAATAAACTTCCTTCTTATAGTTCAAAATAAGCGCAGCCTCCATACTTCGTGAAACATTTGTCGCATGGTTTTATTTACAATCTGTTGCAAATTTGCAAGAAAACATGAATTGGGTGATCTTCAGTCTGACTTCGATTATTTATTACTCCTGAGAGACCTAACGCTGAGTTTCAAGCTTAACCCCAGCACCAAGAGATTCAATAGAAAATATTAAACTAACAATAGCACTGCTCGAAATAACAGACCTGAAAATGTGTCTCTGAAAAGTCTAATACATTTAGAGATTTATTTTAAAGAACACTAATACTACACACAATCAGTTATGTTATGTGACTAGAAGCAAGAATTAAACAACAGAAAAAGCGATCAATTTTTCATGTCATGCATTGACTAAAAATCACGATGAAGATGATCTAAAATATCGTAGAATCAGGACCAGGTGGAACGCTAACAGCAGTCTTTGAGCAGTCTTTCCATGCTTTATTTACAAAAGACAAAGTGGACACTGGCGGCTTTCATGAAATGAATATACCTAACGTTATATAAGTTCAGCATATGAACTGAAGTTTATAAAACATCTGCCAAGCGCTTTAACATCATTGCATTTAACGCATCGAGCGGTAAATATTCCAATCAATTACCCTTACATGAGTCAGTCCGCTTGTATTGACAGGAAAAATTTCCGTCGCCGCCAAGCTTGATCAAGATTTGCATGGAACTTACATCTTGTTCCATCCGGTTGGGAATATATCGCTTGACTAAATTACGGTACTCGCTCATTCACGCTTTCCTTCATTTGACCGAACAAAAAACTTACCCGGAATTAATCACTGAACTTCGACGACACTCGCCCTGTTTACGCTTTCCGTAATGGGAACAGTTTGGCAGCAGGGACTTTCTTCATCATTCAGCTTTTCAACAACTCTGACTGACGTCGAAAGTGGGAGGTTCAGCAGAGCGCTTCAACCGCCTAACATTCAGCAATTCTAATCACCTTCAAAGGAGGAAACTTCGTCGTCGGTTTCGAGAACTTGAATGAAAATCGGTGGGAGTCGGAAGGCTTTTCCTACTTACTTTATTTCAATTTAGTGCTGCACAGATGATCGATTAAAATGTAGCAGAAAACCATGTAAAGATCCCTGAACGTCGAGGTGAAAATGTTTTCTTCTACAGAAGCGCATGAGGGGCTACTAATTCCAACTCTAAAATAATGATTACTAACCTAAAATCTTTCCAAATTGCTCAACATAACAGGAAATTGACATAAACTTCTCTATGCTAAGCAGTACAATTCAAGTAAGTGTGTAACGTCTGAAATTAGTTTAGCAGTTTACACATCACATACTGGCCAAAAGTAATGAGTTTTTCAGTCTTTCTGAATCCTCGAGTTACTTGCTCGCTTCGTTTATTAACGAAGCAAAACTCTAACAACGTCCAGGATTTACGCAGCACATGTATTATGATGGTATCCAAATATTTATTTGGTATTTGCGTTTCATTTCTCCAATTAGCTGACAATAATTCCTATCTTGGAATTACATACTATAAAAGATCACAAACAGATCATTGATATTATTTCGTAGTTCGATTTGCTACCATAAATACTTAAGAAATTCAGTATTCGTTATTACGCGAAATTATGTCGAAAAGGAAGCTCTTTTGTTGAGAATCGGTAATTTATTTATCCATTTAATTATTTTACCTATTGATTGATGCATTCATTCATTCACCTGCGTATACGTATTAATTTTGTATCCATTTATTTACTATTTATAAACATCATACTTCTTTATTTTTTACTTATTCAACTTGGGTGGAGGGAATACGCCCTATAGACATCTATTGAACTGCAGTAATGTCTACATTAACAACTTTTTATTCAGACCAACGAAATCTGATGTGAATGTTTTTTTAAATAAATATCACCAGAAGCTGAAACTATGAGCATAAACCTAGATGCCGTATATTTTGGTTCATCAGCGCTTGCCGTTAGCAGTAAACTTTTCTGATCTCTTTTAGAATTGCATTTGTTTACCTTTTTTAATATTTTACAGGTCTCTATACGAACAAATGGAAAGCTTGAAAATTAAGATGCACATGGCTCCCACGTTTGCAAATAGATTCATTGTAGGTACAAATTAATATATCAACTACATAGACCGCAGAGTTTACAGCGTCAAGTTTCCTTCCTTTTGTGGGTTGAACGCCACAAAAAAGGCGAATACTACATACAAACTTTCAGGACATAAGGGGAACTTCACGGTATCTAGGATTCAGCTATGAAAGATTGAAAGAAAAATCAACAACAATAAGCACGTAATCTTTGAGGCTAAAATAATAACTTGTGTTGCGCCTCAATATTGCAATAACTTATTTTACACACATTTAGGAAGAAAAATCAGCAACATAAAGCTTGTCATCTTTAAGGCAAAAATTTTGCTATTACTTATGTTGCGCGTTTTACGTACAATTTCATGAGTTATCACGAAAACAAAGTGCACCGAAAATTTTCTCTTACATTTGCAACCATTTCTGTAGCATTGTACAAAAGCTGAGTAGATAGTGCAATCGTTATATACATGCAAAGTAAGATGATTTACTTTTTTTTAAATACCTAAAAGTTCAGCACCCTAATATTAAGTTCAGATTAGAGTTTGAACAAAATGATGCATTTAGTTTTCTTAATCACATTTTTTCACAGTTTTGAATGTTGATTTAAAATTAAAAAATTATTTATTTTTGGCTTTAGCTTAAATCATTTTTGTGTTGTTAGAAAAGATTCGAACTCAACAACCTGCCCATTTTACTGTCGAAAGCATTAAAATTTATTCAAATTACACCGACTCCTACGATGAATCTACTTTTATTCGTTCATATTTAATACTACTGTTTCTCATTGTTTCATCGTTACTCGTTTTATAGATTTCTTTTTGGTAACAGTGGATTTTTCTGGTAAACTAGTATAATTCCCTATCCACATTTACTGTGTCTTTGCATTTCTTGGTTTTAATCTGAAAATAAAGAGAGAAATTTTAAGATAGCAGCAAAATTTTAGTCTGAGAATCCACTCCACTCGATTTTAGATAATCAGCGCAGTATTGCTTACTAATTTTTAAGTATGCTTTATCACTGCACATGAAATATTTAACTTTAATAATTTCAGATGCACGCTCGGCGCATCACAATATGAGGTTACTACAGATAGAGCGCTGTACTTGAGGGTTTCATCCAGCGCTTGCAGCCATGAAACAAACAATCGTTCCGGCTTCCGCCCGCATTGATGTATAAAACAAGTATTAAGTATTAAATTCGGATGGACTTTGTGCAAAGGTGCTATTTTCGAAGTTTAAGATTCAAGTTCATCCAACTTTGGTTTGCAAATTCAAGAATCTTTCTCTATTCATAATCTGCGGCCATCTCTCAATAACATCCCAAGTGCTCACCCGTAAAATTAATGAACTGTTTGATTTATTTCAAATTTCATTTAGTTTGGGTCGTACGTAATTTCCGCATATTATACATAGCGTACTTCTAGGCATGTTTCAAATTTAGATTCCTATTCTTTTCAAGATTCATAGTTGATAATTTATTAATGAACTATAGATCTAAAAGTTTCAAATAACTATTTTTAAGATATCTTTTTTCAACGGTCTGACAAGAAATCGATTTCAACTCCTTCAAAACTTCAAGGGAATAATTCCTGAACAAACGTAATCATTACGCAAGCACTCGCTTGTTCTGAGGCTTTCAGAGTTCCTTTTGAGTTTGTACGTCGCTCTTTGAAAGACCGAAAGTTATGCTGGTGGATTCTCGTAGAAAATGTGTCATTTTTGTGAGCGATATTGTGGAGAGTTAATTAAGTCATTAGAGGAAGGCAGGCACGAGCGCAGTGCTTCCCTGGGTAAGAGGCTTTTGTTGAAACTGCTGTCAGTTCTGAGCTGCAAAATGAGAAGGCCAAATTGACTTCCCAAGCCCGTCCCAAGTTGCGACAAGTCCCGTAGGAAAAATCCGAGTCGTAACTCCGCACTTCAGCGAGGAAGGCGGTCTCGAATTGGGGACAATAGCTGGTCGGGGCTGAAGGGCTTGAGAGTCTACAGCCCTCGTGAGGTAGGCCCTTGTCGAGCTCACAAACCAAAGTTTGAGCGGAGAAAAAAAAAGACCACCTTGGAATTGGCTGTTAACTCCTGTTGCTCTCAGCGCGCCACTCACACAAGTCAACTCGCGAAAGTTGGCCCTCCTCTTGCCTCAAAGACTCGATAAACAGCAACTCGGATTCAAATGAGAAAGTTAGGTTGCTGGTTGCGTGAAATTGTTTTCGTTCCCTGCTGAAATAGTTTCCTCACACATCACAAGGATTGGCGTTTCTAACTCGTGAATATTGACGTACTTTTGAAGGTAGAAAACCTGCACATATGTGCTTTATATATTTCTGGATTGAAGAACAACTGTTCTAGTTAAACCTTCAACGGTTTCTCAACTTCAGAAATGATCATGTGTATGAAGGTATGAATAATTTTATACATGTTGACGTATGGGAAGTTTGCAAAAGATTTCACATACTCTAGATCAAAAAGCAATTTTCTATAATTTTTTTATTTAAAAGAATGATAAAGATTGACTGATCGTCATTTTGTTGGGTAGCTTGTAATCTACAATATACTTGTACTCCAGCATGGAGTGAAAATACGTCGAGGCATTTTATATCCGAAAGCAAGCGTTTTGAAAAATGTAAAACGGTAAAATCAATCAACAAAAATTTAAGAATGCGAGCAGTGTGTGCGTGACATCACAACATACGTAGGAGTTTTCACACGAGCAGTTTACGAACCCTGAATATATAGTGCACAAGAGAATAAATATATATCAACGAGTTTCAAATAGGTGCCGCGATTCACAAAGGAGTACTGACATGAAAAGCAAACGAACAGCGGAGAAGAAGTACAGTATAGAACTGATCAATGAGTTCGTAATAGGAGCTACGACTTACGTGGGAGTTTCAACCTGAGCAGCATACGAACTTCCAGGAAAAGTACACAAGAGATTAAATTATAGGGTGCGTAACAGGTGCCACAATTCCTGAATAGCGCGACTTTGATCATCAGGCAAGGCTTTAGGCTCGCTTTTAATGGCTCGCACGTGCTGTACGCCCTCGTCTGCTGAGTGCTTGTGTGTGTTTGTGCATGTGCTGCGTGCTTGTGTGTGTGTGTGTGTGTGCGTGTGCTGCGGGCTTTTGTGTGTGTGTGTGTGCTGCGTGCTTGTGTGGGTGTGTGTGTGTGTGTATGTGCGTGCTTGTGTGTGTGTCAGTGCTGCGTGCTTATGTTTGCTGAGTCTGCACCCTCAGAGGGATACAACTATTGTACCTTGGGAATTAGCACTCACAAGGGGAATATGTGAGGTCTCGAGCTGGAAGTTAGGCAGGCCTTCCTTTTCTTGAAATAGACTAGGTCTTTGTTTTGTTACGGATCCTCTTTCTTCGATTCACTCCTGTCCTGTTTTTCACTACCTAGTACTTTCTTCTTCAACATTTATCTTATTTCATGAACTTCTTTCTCAACTTATTGTTTCCTTGCACCTTATGCATAGATTCTGCGTTCCCTAAACTCTATACTAAATGGTGTTTTCCTCCTGCCTCTCTTTGAAACGCCTTCGATGCGGTTAAGGAGGCTTAAACTCAAATCTAATCAAATTTAATTTAATATGCTGAGCCTGTACCAAACTATTAATTAAGATACACTTTGCAGGACACGAGAATCACAAGTTTCTTCGGAATCGCTGAAAAGAGAAAAATATCACAAAATTGCCAACACCAAATCAGAATATTTAAAGATATTTTTTTTAACTTTTGAAGCGAGCACTCAGGAATGAATTGCATTGATAAGCTGCATCAAAGAAGCAAACAGCAGATACTGTGTAGCGGCGTCCAGCGCACGCCGAAGTCCAATAGGTCGAAGCAGGCCGGCGGACACTTTGCTCCTCTGGCAGCCTGCGACCCTGAAGGCTCCTTACAAATCAGGCCAATCCCGGCAGCCTTTGATGACCGCAGGGCAGCCTTGCGAATTCTGGCGTGTGTTCAGAGTAAGGGATTACCAACATGACGAACAATTTGGTGTATGGCGTCAGCTGAACTTGCACTCGTACTAACGAAATTGTCGTGTGTTTAGTTCAAGAAAAATGAATTTTTATTATCCTTCTTCACAAATCCTCCGTAAGATAAAAGTTGCCAGTTTTGAACCCACGTGTGGCTGATGCACGTTCAAAATTTTGCCTGCTTTTTTGTAGGTTGCAACACTGCCACTACACGCTTCCATAACAATGTCGTACGCTCGTAAAAATTATTTCGCTTTTAAAATGAAATTTCCAAAGAAGTTAACGCTTGTATACTCTCGAAGGGATAGTATCCGGATTAGACCAAGACCATTATAGATGTTCAATAAACTGTTTTTGAAATTCGCGGTATTCTAACAAAATCCTTCTCCAGATCAGCATTATTTTCCCTCCTAATGCCATAGCTCATAAAGTTTTCTTAGGAGTGTGTAAAATTTTTTTACTCCTTATAAGATTAAAGATTTCAGAAAATAAACAAGTTACAGAGCGAAACCAGTAGGTAGCTAAGCGGCATTCAGACCTACGATTTTTTATTCTTAAAATGAGTAATTAATAGACATTCTGTGACGTATAGGCAGACGCTCAGTCATGATGAACTCGTCCCTAAGTTTGCTACACACTTAGTTGTTCGGTTAAATAAGTTATCCAAACTCAGAATACAATGGTGCTAATAAATTTAAGACTCTCTAGCCAAAACAAAGGTGATCGCAAGAGAGCGAAGGAATGGGACCATTATGTAAGGACTCTAATATGAAATGCGAGGAATCTACGCACAATGTGTGTTCCTACACAAGAAATACGATGCGCATACAAACAGTAAGTCGAGAAGGAAGAAGAAAAATAGAAAAGACAAAAAGAAGCAATTAAAACTTTAACTGCAATTGCTTAAAATGAAGTTCAATATTCAACTCAAATTTAAAATCAATTGTAGTAAGCAATTTAGGAAATAGCAAACATTAACTGCATCGCCCCTTCAATTAGCTTTAATTTGGTATTTATGAAAATTGAGTTTATGACTACTGGTCGGTCAGCAATATTGTGAACATCCCCTCTGCGACCAACGGGGGCTCACGCTGCGGGCTAAGTGTTGAGGAAGCTAAGTCGGCACGAAATAAATTATCTAAGACATATATATAGTTGAGATAACACAACAGTATCTCTGTCGAGCTACCAATCCCCCTAACATGAGATGGAGAACCCTGAATTACCTAACCTTATTGCCTATTCTACGCCACCTGAATGGTTATCCAATCGCATCTGATCTATTGTCAGACCAAGTGAAACACATTTGGATGCATCCCAGCACAGCATGTTTTTTACACATTTACCATTTCATTTCGGTTTAAGAGTTGAGAGGTAATTTAAGAGGTCATTCGTCACTCGTCGAGGCACTTGCTAAAGTTATTGAGTTTGATCATGCGCTTCTTTATGTTCGACTTCAGCACCTATCAGTAAATTTCTTTAGCGCACTGAACAAAGTACTGTAATGGAAAAATCAGCATGAATTCTTCGTTGAATTTTTCTCACTCATTTCATAGCGTTATTCAATGTTTAGTAAAATGTAATAACAGTGAATAAAATGTTTTTACTGTAGAATGATTCAATAAAAAATTTATAATACCCTCGTAACTTTACGGCACACCAAAGTGGTCAGTAAATTGATGTAACAGACTGAAATAGATATACCATCGTGATTTTCACAGGCAAAACCTATTTCACTCACAAACAGATCATTTTATAGTGGAATAGCGGCACATCACAGCATTCAGTTCACTTGAAGCTATATCAGAGAAAGACTTTATAAAAACATCAGCTGTCCAATAATTGCCCATCACACGATCATAAAATTGAAGACGACAAGCTAGTGCTTTAGCATGTGATCTACGAGCGCTCACGGGGTTAACGGCCATAAAATCGAGAACCCAGCATGCAGTTCATGCATTTCATCAAGAGCGAGACCAAGTGAGTCTATAGGCTATGTTTGCCGCGGGCGCGGCTGGAGTGCAGGCTTGCTCTATCAAGTAGACTACTCAAGAAGTCAGCCTCGCATGACTAGCCGCCATTTACGAGGGACGACTCTGTGACTGATGACTGGCGAGCACGAGCCTTGCTTGCTTTCGGACCCTCCATTATAACGTGTTCCATTGCCTCTTCAGCGCTGTTTATGCTTTAGTTCCATTGCTCAGAGCTAGTAGGGTTGCATGCATTTTTACGACTGTCCAATGACCTGTTAATTGAAACGTCTTCATACCCCTCGAGAACATTATGGTCGATACTTACGGTGCTTACCGTTAAATGATTTTTCTGTGATAGACGATGCTATTCCGTCGCTCCGCAGTCCGCACCCACGCTAAGTATACCCATGTGGTTCATTACAGAACTTATCCATAATCTCAAGCAGAATATGGAATTGAACTCATGTCACGACGTGCACAAACAATAATAGTTTCACATAGTTTACTAGCGGCGAACTGTGACTAAAATGAGAAGGAAAAACTCAATAAAATTTACATGGCATAAGGATCGAAATGACAATGCTGTCAAATTTCAAGCCATTGCGTAACACTTTGGCCGCAATGTGAGTCGCTGATGGTCACGGAGAGGATTTTCACAAAGCTGCTTTGCGACCAAGAGTCACTAATTGAATTTCCACAAAAACTTAATAAAAAGTAACTGAAGGCAAGATCCAGTTAATTACTCGAATTGACTTTGACTTTAAGCTGAATACTGAACGTTAATTTAATCCATTGCATTGATCGTGCTAAATCCTTAAGCATGGTGCTGTAATTTATGCTACCTTATATTTTTAATGCTCCGTTTACTTTATCCCTCACATCATCATCATCTATAAGAGCTGCTGAACGACTGGCGACATTGAAATATAAAAAGTACAATGTTGCGCTTAATTAAATTTATCTTTTATAGGCTTCATTTTGACCTTTGGTACGTATCTTAACCTGTGCGAACAGCTGCTTCTTTGTAACTCGTGCATTTGAAGTAGAAATATCTATTTTTCTCAACGATGTAATTTTATTGAACCTTAACACCACAGAATATTACTTAAAGCAGGAGTAACTTACAAGTGCATTCGGGATTTGAATGGACTTATCTTTAACATACGGTCTCAACACCATAACTGAATATGTCAGGAGAATGATGAAGGTGCATCTGTGTACTTCATTCATAACTTCAATGACTAAAATAATGACCACTCGCCAAAAATTTTAATATGTTGACTGTGTAGGCGCTGCTGTTACGGTTGGTTAGGTTAAGTTGTAAGTAACGCAGTTCAAAATTCGGCTTTACCGCTCGAAGACATTTTTAACCTTTCTAAGAAATATGCAAAATAAAAATGCTTGATAATATTTCACCTTGTAGGCTGAAATATGTTTTAGAAAATGTAGTAAAATAGTTGATATGTGACAATTATATTAGTGCTACCATAGCGTGAGGTCTACCGCAATATATCACCTACCCAGGTGAAGTTTGAGATGAACAAATTAAGTGTTTATCGCTAAATTAAATGCATGAAAATAAGTAATATCTACAGGGTGTTTCAAAAATACACGGCATAATTTCAGGTATGTATTTCCCACATGTAGACAATCAAAATAGTTCATTACAACATATGTCCGGAAATGCTTCATTTCCGAGTTATGGCCTTCACAACATTGAAATTCACCGGAACGTTTTTCTTTCCGCAGGTCGTTGCCATTACAGAAGATGTTCAAAATGACCACCTCCTGCTTGAATACAGACCTCACATCGATGTCTCATTGACCTGCGAACACGATCCCACACTCCAGGAATGTTGCGTATGTCCTCAGAGCGTGCCACAATTCGATTCCGAAGGGATTCCAAATCAGGCACCGGAGACGAATAAACCAATGATTTTAAATGGCCCCACAAGTAGAAATCGAGAGGGTTCAGATCAGGTGAGCGTGGAGGCCAAGCAATTGGGCCACCTCTACCTATCCATCGATCAGGAAATCTTCGATCCAAGTACCGGCGAGCCGTACGACTGAAGTGTGCAGGAGCGCCGTCATGCAAGAAGTGAGCGTGCTGACGATCGATCAGTGGAGTGTCGTCATAAACATCAGGTATGATGTTTTCCAGGAAGTTTGTGTACGCCTGCCCCGTAAGTCTGTTTACAAGTACATGGGGTCCAACTAACCGATCACCAATGATACCGGCCCACATGTTGAGGGAGAACCGCACCTGGTGATGAGATACAACAGTTGCTTTTGGGTTTTCATACGCCCATACATGCTGATTGTGGAGATTTGTTATGCCATCTCGTGTGAACTGTGCTTCATCTGTAAATAATACTAAGGCAGGAAAGTTCGGATTTGCAGCACATTGCTGCAAGAACCACTGACAGTACCTAACTCGTGCAGGGTAATCTGCTGGTGACAGCGCCTGTACACGTTGCAAATGGTAAGGATACAATTGATACTCTTTCAGCAGTCTCCAGACAGTCGTATGGGGAACATTCACTTGCAACGCTAACCTTCGTGTGCTGATAGAAGGAGTTCTGTTCACAATCTCCAGAATCTCCTCCTGTTCTTCTGGAGTTGTAGATCTTGGTCGTCCCCTTCCCAATCCAGGAGAGTCAAATTTTCCATACTCGCACAGACGCTGATGGAGACTTACAAATGTCTTCCGATCTGGACATTGTCGCTGTGGGTACCTCTCCTGGTACAAACGACGAGCCAGCGCAGCATTGCCGTCTGCCTTACCGTAGATCAAGTGCATCTCTGCCAGCTCCTGATTTGTGTACATGACACACAGTCGAACGCCAAAAACAACACTGAATTTAACCTTCGCCTAGGAATGATCTGTCAGAGTGCCCTCTTAATGTGTCCTTTGACGGCAACGACCTGCGGAAAGAAAAACGTTCCGGTGAATTTCAATGTTGTGAAGGCCATAACTCGGAAATGAAGCATTTCCGGACATATGTTGTAATGAACTATTTTGATTGTCTACATGTGGGAAATACATACCTGAAATTATGCCGTGTATTTTTGAAACACCCTGTATAAATAACCCAACTTTACCTAACCTGACCTCACGCTGTAGCACTAGCTAGAGGTAGATCTCATGCTTAGTGTGGTAGACCTCACGCTATAGCAGCAGCATCACCATTATATCTGCGCGTAAATGAGCAATGAGCACAATCAATGTTTCAAGAAACTATTTGGCTTGACAAATTATGACTCGCCGAACACTCCCTGAAGTTTCATTTAGCAAAATCTGTCATAAAAAAAAATCTTTCCATTTACACATATATTTACTCCCCTTAGGAATTTCAAGTAAAGATTTAAATAGAAAGATACAATACCTTTGATTTTCCAAGTAGTTTTTAATATCAATGATAAAAAAATGAAACACCTTCGTTTTTACTTCACCCTATTTTTGAAACAGCTCCATCCTTCCGACAGTTGTGTGATGAGCAGGCGACTAAATGGCGACACCTGTGGGCGTGTTTCCATCCCTCAATGCTTCGATTCAAACCAGCATATTGATCACGGTAATGAAGATGTTTGGTATTAAACAAGCTGATGTCATCCTACTGTTGTGATTCTATTCACAACGCATACAAAAAAAAAATTTTTCGTTCGAAGGAGGACGCTCCACTGTTCGAATAGATTCAAAGCAGCCAGAGAGAGACGCCATGTGCCACGAGAACGGTTATCGGATTCTGCAAGTCGCGCTCAATAAGTTATTCTTTCCTTCCCCTCTACTTCTACTCTGTGTCGACTCCGAGGTCGCGGAAGAAACAAGGACGTCAACCGACCGAAGAGGGATTTCAAGACATCGCTACTAGAAGATCTTCTCTGTATAATGTCCGTATTGTTTTATACCTAACTTTTCTTAGATCATTAATGCTATTATCATGACTTGATATTTCATCGCACGAAGTAACTAAAGACGATAGAGTTGTTTATAACGCTCAATTGTGAATCAATTCATCGTAAAGGTTTATGTTCTCATGCAAAGTCAACCTTACCGAGAAGCGCACTACCGCACAGCTACCAAGCGTGGGGGAGTTAGTGAGAGCGCGGCAGCCAGAGAAAGAGCACGCACATAAGTTATTCTTTCCTCGCCCTCGGGCAACCCTTAGGGGTCTTCTGTTCATCTGACGTCATTATATTTACTCAGTGTCATAGTAAATCAAGTGTATTTCCGAAGTATTGTAATAACGTAAATGGCTGCCCGCGTTATATAAAGCGACACCATGACGGAATCCGAAACTAAGATGAGTCTCATTCGGTATTGTATACTTTTCCATGAGCATCCCCGTGTCGATTTCTCTGTGCCTAGATTTCGTCGTGCCTTAAGCATTCTCTTGTAAACGTTATGCC
Organism: Morinoia aosen; assembly: GCA_030386875.1. Classification (NCBI taxonomy): domain Eukaryota; kingdom Metazoa; phylum Arthropoda; class Malacostraca; order Amphipoda; family Talitridae; genus Morinoia; species Morinoia aosen. Next base: position 11,926,624 of record CM059562.1, read on the forward strand.
TTCAGCACATGTTATGTATTTGCCCTCAGCACTTATTGTGTTCTTGCCTTCAGTATATAGCTAAAATGAGTATTGAATGTAACTTAGTGCGTTAGGTCTATTTGTATTCAAGAACGCCAATTTCATGTAACGAGAATAAGTAATAAATGTCGATGCGTCATCGCGTATAATTACCTGCTAGTTAGGGAGATGAACTGTCATGATCTGTGGAGACACTCCACGCTACCAATACATTCAACTTACTATTTACTCCGCGCTACCAATTATTGCCAATTTGCCGTTCAATTGACTTGCCGCCCACTCATTAATTGAACTTGTGGACATTGAAAAGTCCCAGTATATTTCCAGTTGAGCATCAATATCTACTAATTAAAATAAAAGAAAGTGATCAATAGATCACGACTGATAAAAGAGAGCCATTTACGAGAAAAGAAATTAAAGAGTGACATCAAGAAAAGGCTCCATGACAAATGGCGAGCAGCGGTGGAGGATTTTGATTCCTATTCCTTTTGTAATAAGAGTTAAATTCCCCTGGCTCACGCCCTCCGAAATAAAAAAAAAAAAAAAAACGCTCGTGCCTGCAACAAAAATAAATTAAATGAACCTCCAGCAGATCTTGATAAATTCATCTCCACGTTAGGATGTCTCCACGTTAGGATGTTTGTATAATCTAATATTTCATGTATGTGTTGCTAAAATTCTAATCCATTTCTGTGAACCTATTATCGCTATGTGTTCATTTTGATCTCTATTGCATTTTCGTGTAACCATTTACTGTGCATTTCATAATTTACCATTTACGTGATTTACTGTGCATTTCATAATTTACCATTTACGTATGAACTTTATTTTAATAACTAATTAAAATTTACTTCATGTAACAACCATTAGTAGGTGTGCATTGATTGTTACGTATCAATTCTTTTAATATGTCAAATCGTTTGATTATGAGGAATATGATAATATGAATTAACCTTCTGATCCAAGAGCATTCAATTACTAAAGGCCAATTTGACAACTTGAATCATTCAATTATTTACGATGCGGGATAACTGCACTCCAACGATTTATGTAAAATTTTGATATACCGTATAAATTTCCCCAATTTACCATGTAACTCTCTTTCATGACTCTAGACGAACGTCATCGTGCTATTCATTTAAACTCTGAATCTTCGTGTCGCAAAATTATTCTTATAAAATATAATAATTTGAGACATTCCTTTAAATTCGGCTTATAAATAACGTTCAGTAAATCATCTCCTTAAAAATTCGACCACATTTATACACAAAAGAAAATTCATTTTAGAAGTAAACTTCATTTAATCAGAAATTATTTACATGATTAAAAATTCATGTTCACATAATTATCGTGGATCCTATAATGCTAAGTCTATGGCGACTCATTTCACTCGGATGTCCGCATACAAATTACAGTTTAATGCACTAATTTTACTCATATTATCGTCATGAAAATTCGCTTGAAGTGTACGTATTGAGATGGAAAGGAATGCGCGAGGCAGGCTGGCTGTGCTTGTGGTTTTGGGGGCCTGAGCTCGGCTTTGTTTTGAGACGAACCCCGACACCGCCCTCCTCTATGGCGGCCAGTGCAGACACTCTCGCTTCAGCTCACTCTACCTACCTCTACCTACCTCTCGCTTTATCAGGGATTCCACCTTGTTCGACAGCTTTTCTTTTCGACAATTATATTGCATCGCATTGAGAAACTCAAAGGATAAAATTTGAACTTAACATTGACAAATGTTTAGTATTACGTTGATATTATAGATGTGATAGTGTATCATTTATCATTCTGCCACGTAATCAACTCTAACGAAATATATAAGGTAATTTGAAAAATTTTCCTTACGTCTGACTTAATGAATGATTTAAATTAAATTCATCAAGTTATCTTATGAAATTCAATCATATTCTACTTTAAAGGAATTCATCTAGGAGTAAAATTTCATTCAATTAAAAGTGATTATGCGGAGAACGATTTATTTCATTTGATTAGGGTGTTCATGTCTAATTTTAATTCCAGTGTATTGTTTAACCATGTAATTGTAATGAACGTTTGCCTGGATGTTTTGGAGTGATGGAATGTATGTTGAGGCAAGGCCATGTGAGGAAAGTCGCGACGTGAAAGGGTGCGCTCAAGCTAGAGCCCACTCGTCGTTCACGTTGTTTCAAAGAACCCCACATTCACCCCCCTTCTAATTCCAACCCTCAGACCCTCGGCTTGCTCCCTCCTTCGCCTTTGTTCAAAGAGAGAGGCCTAACTGTCGCACGAGCATACTCTACCTCGCAGGCACGATAGCAGACTTAGACTCTTGCCGTCTTTCGAACGCTACTTTGCATAGCAGTTCTATTACGCTGAAAGATTCGATAAATTTGAACTTAGGATAAACTTTCAATGATTTGAATTTGGTGTAATATTGTAAACGCGTGATAAATAATAGCATGAGCGTGTATTAATTTCATTCATTTAAAAATTTGAGTTTACCCATCATCAGGATAATGGACTTTATAACGAAATTTAAAATCCGATCATTATAAAGACACCCTTGATATTAATCTAATCGCAGGAGTTCTTTGTCATTTGACGTGCTCAACGTGAATGCGCTATTTAAAAATTTTGCTTCACGCCGTACTAGATTATAATGTCGCTTCGAAACTGGAACGTAGTGTAAGTGTATTATGTCCTATTGTAAGCACAGAGAATAGAACGGGTCGAGGTGCGGGAATCGTATGGAATGAATGAGAACTTGTCTGGGAATGATGAAATCCACAAGAACGATAAATAACAACATCGATAATTTCAGTTGACGCCGTGGGCTCTGCAAGCGGTCGTGGTGAACTGCCGAGTCTTCACTACCAGCACCAGCGGCACCACACCACCAACTCACTCCCTACCTCGATACCTGAGTCACCGCACTCGGTGGCGACAGCGACAACAGGCACGAAAACAACCAGAGCCCTGACCCATGGTAGGCTTCGCGTTCACGTGGTCCGCTACGTGTGGACACGACTCGGGCATGGACGTGGACGGCGACCTGACGCTACACAGCCACGCTTCACAACGAGAGCAGCCTGAGCGAAACGCCCTATCTCGAAGAAAACGTCGTAGAAAACTACTCGCCATAATGCTACACTGCCACGCCCCAGCGGCAAAAAATAGTCTAAGCTCAACGCACGAACTCGAGGAAAACGACGAAAGAAAACGGTCCGCCAGTTGACTGGGTCGACTACTTAAAATTTTCTACAATGATACTTGGAGCCACGGGACCTGAGCATGGACAACATCGACGAGGAGAGGAAGGAAACACGACTACAACGAAGCTCCGGGATACCAGCGCGTCATGGACAACGAAAAGAGCTACAACTGCAAAAAACTTCGATGATCTTCTTGCGACGACATCGGCGTAACTTCATGGCTGTTTAAAAAGAAGTCTTCAGGACTCAAAAGTCATGTCCCGTCCTAAAAAGAGATCGTGTATGACGAAGCACGGTTCGAAGATGTTCCTGGAAACAGAGGTCACGAAGATTATTCTTTCCTATACGGATGCAAATTGAGCGCAATCGAGGCAACCGGAGCTCTACATGTTCCGCGTCATTTAATGGAATCTTTATTCCATTGAGTATCTTCTAGAGGTACTCTGCGAGCTGGGGAAGCCGTCGCTTCGTCTTGCGGAAACCATCGTTTGCCTAAAACGCACGGAAGACGTAGCCTTGTTTGAGGACTTCGATTCAGCGTTCGACACATGAACAAACCCAGTTTATCGCCGCCTTCAGATTGCCTCAAATGGACTATGTGGAGATTATAAAAAAAGAACTGATCCGTTTCGTCAGCGTAAGTCCCGCACGTGAGGACTGTATGGAGCAATCGTCGATCAGGAGATCGAATCTTTGAATGACGACGGGGCACGTGTTGTGATTCTATTCACAACGCATACAAAAAAAAAATTTTTCGTTCGAAGGAGGACGCTCCACTGTTCGAATAGATTCAAAGCAGCCAGAGAGAGACGCCATGTGCCACGAGAACGGTTATCGGATTCTGCAAGTCGCGCTCAATAAGTTATTCTTTCCTTCCCCTCTACTTCTACTCTGTGTCGACTCCGAGGTCGCGGAAGAAACAAGGACGTCAACCGACCGAAGAGGGATTTCAAGACATCGCTACTAGAAGATCTTCTCTGTATAATGTCCGTATTGTTTTATACCTAACTTTTCTTAGATCATTAATGCTATTATCATGACTTGATATTTCATCGCACGAAGTAACTAAAGACGATAGAGTTGTTTATAACGCTCAATTGTGAATCAATTCATCGTAAAGGTTTATGTTCTCATGCAAAGTCAACCTTACCGAGAAGCGCACTACCGCACAGCTACCAAGCGTGGGGGAGTTAGTGAGAGCGCGGCAGCCAGAGAAAGAGCACGCACATAAGTTATTCTTTCCTCGCCCTCGGGCAACCCTTAGGGGTCTTCTGTTCATCTGACGTCATTATATTTACTCAGTGTCATAGTAAATCAAGTGTATTTCCGAAGTATTGTAATAACGTAAATGGCTGCCCGCGTTATATAAAGCGACACCATGACGGAATCCGAAACTAAGATGAGTCTCATTCGGTATTGTATACTTTTCCATGAGCATCCCCGTGTCGATTTCTCTGTGCCTAGATTTCGTCGTGCCTTAAGCATTCTCTTGTAAACGTTATGCCTTCAGCACATGTTATGTATTTGCCCTCAGCACTTATTGTGTTCTTGCCTTCAGTATATAGCTAAAATGAGTATTGAATGTAACTTAGTGCGTTAGGTCTATTTGTATTCAAGAACGCCAATTTCATGTAACGAGAATAAGTAATAAATGTCGATGCGTCATCGCGTATAATTACCTGCTAGTTAGGGAGATGAACTGTCATGATCTGTGGAGACACTCCACGCTACCAATACATTCAACTTACTATTTACTCCGCGCTACCAATTATTGCCAATTTGCCGTTCAATTGACTTGCCGCCCACTCATTAATTGAACTTGTGGACATTGAAAAGTCCCAGTATATTTCCAGTTGAGCATCAATATCTACTAATTAAAATAAAAGAAAGTGATCAATAGATCACGACTGATAAAAGAGAGCCATTTACGAGAAAAGAAATTAAAGAGTGACATCAAGAAAAGGCTCCATGACACTACTGATCAAAGCACTGACGTGTTACTTAGCACGTTGCAGAGTGAAAACTTGTGCGTCATTTCTAGAAGTAAAAACTCATCATCCTCACTTTTTAAGCGAATAATATATTTCCCAACATCAAGCTGGTAATATGGTGGAGTTAAATCGTCAAATGATGCAAAATGATTCCATGACTCGGTCTCGCTAGAGCTACACGTGTTGTTATGATATGCATGCACTCCGCTCTCAATATTTGTCCTCAGTGGTGGCGTACGCAAGCATAAATGTGTGTTGTATCTCCATGTATCATAAAAAAAGTAATTCTCTCATGGGAAACAGAATACTTAGAAAAATACGGAGAAAAATTAATTCAAATTAGATAAAATAAAAGAACAGCGACCAAAAAATGATCGAAATTACTAATACTAAAGGGGAATTTTGTCAACTTCTATAATTTCTTTCTGATAAGCGGGCTACAAGTAAATGCTTTCAATTTCTCAATTTCATCATGCTAATATAATTAAAAAATATATACCAGTGCCGCTGGTTTTCACTTGTATGTAGCTTCGCTGCATGTCACCCGTTCTGGAGGCACCACTGCATTGTCATAAATAATTCTTTTCCATCTCTTGATCAGATGTGCCGAACGATTCGTGACTCCTTAGCAAAACTGAGCGCTGTTTGTACGGCGAGTTACATCTCCCCTCGTCTCATATAGACACTCACACGAGCAGCATCTGTCGCGCAGCAGTTACGCCCGAAATTGACCAGATGTAAGAGTATAGGGCAAGGGTAACACTCCCTTATCTCAATACGTATTCGACCGGAAATTCGACATCTTCCTTGTTTTAGGACGTTGAATTTTAGCGGCTCTGATAAAAGTTTAAGCGAAAATTTTTCGCTGTCTCAGTGCTTATTTTTCATTTTTCTGTACCTTTTTAAACTTCTTCCAGGCCAAGTTTGTGCGATCATCTCCTTCATCTTACACATGGAATCCATCCCACTCGGAAGAAACACCGACTTCGCTATAACATCATCAGCTTTTGTTGAAAATCCGAGCCCAAGCAATTCATGTAATTAATTCCATGTTTGCGTGAATCGTCACCGAAGTCCTGTGAAGTTTAAGGTTTATGATTTACAGTTATAACACATTTTTCATAGGAATTTAAAAACTGGAGACTCTTCTTGGCCACGTTAGGATAAAGCAGAATTTGAAGAACAGTTCAGTTACATTATTATTGCTACTTGTTCAAGGTGATCGAATACCTAAACTAACGGTAATTGAAAGGAACTTATTAATCCAGTCAGTCAGTCAGTCAATAAACTTTTCTTTAAATTATTTTTCAACCAAGGATATGTTAAGAATGAGATGATCGTATCAGGGCTCTTTCCGTAGAATGTAATTCATTTTTCCCTAATAAATGTTGCTAACACAGTTAAAGAAAAAACAATATCTCAAATTATGGGTTCATTTCGTGATCTTATTATAGCTAATATAAAGCGTCCATTGACTGATCTCATTCATTTGTTTTAATAAATTCATGCTTACGAGCCTCATAGGCATATTTTCACGAATATCGGCAATGCTCTTACAAGTTCTCTGAGTGATGGCATTTTTAGACAACGATCCCTAACCTCTTCTTAGTCCCTGTTTTTCGTTTCGTTTTGAGAAGTTGTTCGATAATTTTCTAAAAATATTATTCTTTAAAAGTTAACTCTTCAGCTATATTTGCTCTCGATGTTCACTTGTCCAAAAAGAAAATAGCAAGAAAGTATGGCAAAATCTTTCTGACAGTGTGAGAGCTCTAACTCATCATCAAAACAATCGAGTTGGTTACCGTGCTGTTTTTACCCAGGCCTGCAGAAAAAAAATCATGTTATGTAATAACTGAAAAGTTGTAAAATACGCGAGCGACATTCCACAGTAAAGCATGACGGTGTAGATACGTGTGCCATTATTATCATGGCGGAGGAATGTTACATGACACTCGAGACGTTTTAAGTAAAACAAAAATATTTAATTTTTTCGGCGTTTCAGTTACAATCCATTAAATGAGTTATAAGCTGTAATGAGGAGTGGATGTGAACGTGCACAAAATAACTTTCCATAGTCCCTGTTTTCTTCAAGTTCTCAGCGTGTCGTACGCAAAGTTAATATTCATTCTAATAAAGTATATCACGAACACAGTTAGGAATGTGCAATGCAATGCACAATAGATACAAGTATTTTCAATCACGACAGTAAGTAAGCAAATTAAGGCATGCTATTACGATACTAATTAAGAATAGTTATTTACAACGGCGTACATAAACTGAACAATATGACATCATCTAGATCCATGAATTGACACAGCAACGAAAAATTAAAAAGTCAATCCATTCCTATAAGGAGACGGGGTAGACGAGTCGCAATAGAGCACGAGGTTGCAGTAAACGTACGATATTTACAGGTTGTAATGTCAGTAGACATCAGACACTTTCCATCGAAACCTATTGTTCTGGCGTCTAGTAAATGACTAAAATAATTATTTCTTCAGCCGAAATTGCAATTTATCGACCATTTGAAATTCCGATCACATTCAATATTCAGGGAGTAAATAAAATACTTCAGTGCTAGATTATTAATGCGAAATTTAACTACATCAATTTATTCACGGGAGCCTCGGAAACATTCGCCAATTTATTTGGCACCGAGCCTGTGAGCGTTCGGTCCTTTGAAAGCCTCCGCTTTCGACGGAAGCATGAACAGAATTGAAGTGCTGTGTCATTTATTACTTCGAAAATGGGGTGTCTGAACTGACACTGTGGAGTTGCTGTGTCACGATGTTCTATGGAACATATTGATCGCAGCGTCTGACGGGGAGCACACGTGTTCAGTGATGAGTTATAGAGCGTGGATATTGACGGGACCTTTGCGACTTGCTAAGACCGTTTGCGATAAATAACGGAGACTGATGGTGTAATATGGGGCTGATAAATGAGAAGGATTGCAGGTCTTGGCTGGTTATAGGGTGTATGATTAAGTGAGTGTCGGGTCCAGAGCTGTGATGGTGTTTTACGCAGCTGTGCGAATATCTGGGCCAAAAATGCGAGACAAATACGATGTAGAGGACGTTAATGAGAAATCCATCATGCTAACACAACATAAATCTGGCTGCTGAGAAATTTTCCGTACTCTCAAATACGTATATAAGAAAGAATTATAGGAACTATCTTTATCGTGATAGGTCATAAAAAATAAAATGACAATCAACAGCCAAGTGAAAATAGATAGGTAGTCATTGCACATGTGAAGGAATTTTTTTCCCACGAGAATATTTCTAAACTGACACTTAGGAAATGTTAAATGTCCTGGAAAAATATAATACACTCTAAACAACGCAACTGAAAAATTTCATGGCGAAAATTTTTACTCTCTCTTTTGTGCGCTATAACACTCCACGGAATGAATTATACGTATTCTACGATGAAACCTTTAGCCTTATAACGAGCATATTGCTATCCAGAACTTTGCTAGCGCACAGCGTAGTGGTTCGCTCAAACTATTAAGTTTCACCTATTCGCATGTATACATTGATCATTACATTGTTCATTCTTGAATACAGAAATTGAAACAAAAGTTCTCAAAAACTTTTGAAATGCAGCACGAGATAAGATAAAATAATCTGCCCAGTAGTATACGATTTTTTTTTGTAATTTTCCTTTAAAATAATTCCCTAGTTAGAAGATTTTTTCTTTTGAGTATAGAGCGTTATGAAGTTACGAAATACGAAGTACACAAGCGCAAGCTGGCTTTAATGAAACCTGAGATGGCACAATTCAAAGAGAAAGCATGAAGTGAACGACGGAATTGTTGCGATACGGAGACGAGGGGTGGGTTTAGGACCCCCCTTCCATACGCTGAGGGAATTGCAACCCCCACACATGTTATAGTATTATCCTTCATGCTTGCGTACACCTGCATACCAGACATGGAGAATAAAAGGATTGAAGATTTACATGAATTTATTTTTGGGAAACACGTGGGATAAATCACACAAGGCATTGAAACGAAATGATTTGAAAGGGCACAACTGCATTAATGAAAGGCACACACATTTCTACCGTTATAAGACTAAACATGACACGATATAATGTGATGCTTACCGAGAATTCAAGTTACCAATACTCCATCGTAGACAACAAATTACGCATCCACAAAACAGCCGGCTCCACAGTAACACAAATCATGATATTTGCGAGAGTAACACATCACGATTTAACCTGGAATTGTGACACGGTGTCGAATCATACAACGGGAAGTCGATTCTCAACTCAATAAACACAGGAAATCGATTGCCTATAAATTAGATGATTCTTCGCGATACTTTGAAAAGCACTTTTCTGGGTGCTGATCTACATCTGAAATTGAACTTCAATCACCACCTAAAAGAGCTCTCACAACTATAAAACACTCGCCTTTTTGATAATAAATGATTCACTGATGGATATTCACTGCCGATGCTATTGCTCACTGCTGATGTTCCACGTCGTAGCTTAGAATGGCTGCTGTCCTGTGGATGTCTCGTTAACGTGCTGCAGTGGTACCTTCCACCGCTCCATCTTGGGATGCCGGTATTACAACTCGTATTCACTGCTGCCATGATGCCTGGAATCGCTTAAGAGTTTCGTTCAGCCCAGGATTCCTTGAGGCGTTGGTGAGCCAATTCACTGTAGTTTTGTGCGCTGATTTTCGCATCGTTGGTGAACGAACTTGACTGTTGATACTCGCAATGTTGGCGCTTGCGTGGCTCCAAATCTTGATGCTGCAGTTGCCTGTGAGCTCGGTCCCCGATGCAAAGGTATTTGAATCACCGCTGCGAGGCCGGTTTACTTCGATCAGGTTTCTTTTGGGAGACGGTGTTCACCGGTTGCCGACGTCCAACTTTGTTTCTTGCACTTCGAATTATTAACTTTCAAATTGCAGCTTGATAGAAGGCAAGTCGGCTATGCCGACCTGCTGTGTAGTGCACCCTCAGACGTCGTGCGCAGTGCTCTCTCGTGCGTTCAAAAATCCCTCCCGAGTCTTCATCTACCCTCCTTATATATGCGCGGCTCGGATCCTTCTCGAATGTTCACGAATATTCGCAGTTACAATGACAGCATTTTACAGCTGATTGGAGGATTTCTTCCTTGTCCTGGCGTCTCGAAATTTCATTGGCTAGGTGCCCGCTTTCTTGTGCCACACCTTCTCGTGTGATCGCTTGGCAAGCGTTCATTGGTGTAGATGTTGCGGCTTTTGTTTAAGGCCAACCCTCGTATCGCGCCTTCGTGCGAGGCCTGTTCCCATGCCCAAGCGACGGCCGGCTTAACGGCTTATACATTCCAACGTCTATCGCAGTTTTTCGCGCTTTTACCTATAACTGGCCTCGCAACACATCGTATTATATAAGATATAAAATATTTCACTACTAGTATATAAGATATTTCACTGCAGGTTTTTGACTTTTCCTAAAGTGAAGCATTTTCCCAAAATCTTAATAATTCCCAAAAATCTTAATATGAGAGTAGTATCTCTGGACAATACAGTTAGAGTCGTGTGTACAATATGGAAAGTGAAATGTTGCATTCTTTCATTTGAGAGTAATTTGAAGTCGTTGGGTGCATTCTTTCAAAAGTTAAAACCGGGTCAACTTAAGTTTTTACTGAGCGGAGTCGGAAAGGCTTTTTGATGAATTTCTGTAGTTCCCAGAAAACAGTTAGAGTCGTGTGTACAATATGGAAAGTGAAATGTTTCATTCTTTCATTTGAGAGTAATTTGAAGTCGTTGGGTGCATTCTTTCAAAAGTTAAAACCGGGTCAACTTAAGTTTTTACTGAGCGGAGTCGGAAAGGCTTTTTGATGAATTTCTGTAGTTCCCAAAAACAGTTAGAGTAGTATTTCTGGACAATACCCTCTTCGCCCCAGAAAAATTTGAGCCAACTTGCAAAGTGGGTTCAAATTTTCACCCGTTAATTTTAATTATGACCTTTACATACCCCTTATGTTAAAGAGTTAGAAAATATTCACCCCCTTTTTCAATTTCTTAGCTTTTCCCGACATCAACATATCCCTACATATCACCTCATCATTTACCTTCTTGCAACACGCCGATGTTGACGCATTTATAAAATATTCATTAATACCTGACACACACTAAATAATTGAAACGCATCTCTTACACACATTATTGTAGTACGCAAATAGCAAAGAACACAGTAAAGATACCGCACATATCCAACAACTTGAACGCATAAATAAAACACACACGACATATTATTCTCGACTTACTCTCGGCTAATTCATCAACATAGATAAACATATAAATTAGAGATCGAAAAATCGGCGAATTTGTTACAAGCAGAGACATCCTTTCAGCTTTCTCGGTTGCAATCCACCTAAAAACACAATCTCAAATGGAGGTGATTTTCCAACCTCAAGTTTTCTTCCTCATAATTATCATTTCATCCTGTGTCTCAACACTTGACGTTTTCTCCTGGACAAAACTTGCTGTTGCTCCTCCTATGCGCCTAGCTACAGCTTGTTGTTGTTCTTCTTGTGACGTGCTACTCCTCTTCGGCTTGCGACTGATCCTCGGCTTGCTACTGATCCTCGGCTTGCTACTGATCATCGGCTTGCTACTGATCCTCGGCTTGCTACTGCTTCTGGGGAGGGCCCCCTGCTGAGAATCGAAGTTACTGAAGCTTTTCCATAAAATTTATCCTTGGCGTCACGTGAACTCGTGGAAAATTCCGTAGATCCTCGTTGCGTCAATTCGCTGACAAATCCTGTAGATTACTGCGTCAATACGCGTAGGACTCCCACGTTGGAGCTCATAAGCTCTTTCATAAAATTGTAGAAAATGAAGCACATTTATTTGCGAAGACCTTCAGGTTTTGGTTCTCAGTCTGCTCGTCGACTAGCATGACATTAACCCCTGATGTTCGCGTTAAATTGCCAATGATCTCCTTCCGTAAATGTACGCGTTTGATTGTCTAACATGGTTACTTGGTAATCGAGAGACAGCGCATTATATGGTCGATCAACGTAAGAATTGTTCCTCGGTTTTCTTCAAAATCTGCCTTGAGTGAGGCGGACGTGAGCTACACGAAGAATTCCTACATACAAACATAAAATAGTTACTTTCCGGTAACCTCAACCAACTCTAGACAAAAGCCGAAATTCGTTCGACGGTGTCACTAATTGGTCAAATCACCTCACAAGACTATATGAACATTATTACACATGATGTACGAACTCGCAGGAGATTTACCTTGTAGGCCGAAATCCTGAATACGCACCAATAAAAAAAAACACATATACATTGGGTATTGTCAAGGCGTCCAACTTTACATTATACTCTGCCGCGAAGGCTTTTCTAACGATCAGACATTATGCCAACACCGACACACAAGAGAAAAATTCCACATAAATTGGGTACTATCAGGTCATCGGACTTTACGTTATACTCGGCCGCGAAGGCTTTTCTAGCGATCCGACATTCTAACATTACCGACATACAAAGAAATGAAAAAAAAAACAATAGACATGACACAAAATTTTATACGATTCTCAGCCCCAGAGACAGTGCAGCACATTTAAATGATTCCACCTTGCCACAAGATTATATTAACCTTCACACAAATATCGTACGCAGAATCGGGAGATTTACCAATTAGGCTGAAATCCCTAACGCACTTAATCTACTAAAATGTATACACAATGTGTCATCACTGTCAAACTTTACATCATACTTTTGCTGAGAACAGCCGTTCTGATGATCTAACATCCTGATAACACACACAAAATGAAAAAACATGATTATTAACCCAATTCTCAGCCTTTGAGAAATTGCACAATTGTTATTCAATTATGTCATTTTCTTCGTCGTCCTTCAATTTCAACGCATTTAATTCAATGCTACTGATAACATTTAATATACATTCTTTTCTTGTTCTCACAACATCCTACATTCTTGCGTTCCGTACTACCACACTAGAGTTTTAACCACATCAGCTTGAACGTACCGACAAATTTCTTAATTGCGAGTGCTATCCACTAAGCAATAAAATTCCGCCAAAGGCTCTCTGCTGCGCGGTCCATCTCTCTCACATACATTCTCGATGAAGATTTCCCTTGTACAATCCAGTCGCTATGCATTTTCAATTTTTTAACGCCATAAATCAATTCCTTTGCAGAAATTACACTCCATCTTGAATATTGAGCATTTTCGTACTAGAAAATAAACATATCCTGATGAAGTTGATAAGTACATCGTTATTATGCAAACACTCTATCGCCATCAATTAACGCTAGAATTTCAATTATTGACGAAACGGTTCACACAATTTGATTAAAGTTACAACTAAACCATGTCAAATTCAAAGCATCGTCGAATGTTTCTGCTCCTCCCATCTTACGCTCAAACATTAGAAGGCACGCCAGAGCTACTTTTGTTGATCAGGCAAAACCGACCCCAACGAACCTGTCCAAAATCTGCGCACGAACGAGAGAGAATGCGTAGACAAATACGAGGAATGCATTATAAAATCCAAAAATTATTCTGAAGAATTCTCATGGATCTTCCGTTCCACCGATTTAATTCAATACCGAATGTTAGGTCATTTTCGCTTTCAGTACAAGTAAATTTCTCTGTTTAGCGAGACGATACTCCCAGACGTACGCAAGGAATATTCATCTCTCACACGAGGCAATACTTTACTCTGCGATAAAATTCGAGGTCGAATCCCACTCGAGAAATGGCGTAGTATTTCTTCAAAATCTACACAACTCTATCTCTTTCGCTGTAGTAGAATTCAGTTTCAGTAAGATATAATTTGCACCTCTCACATGAGTATAACTTGAACATTCCCTTAGACGACGAACGATTTGAAGAAAAATACACAATCTTCCAATTAACGCACACTTAAAAATGAAAATTCATTCATCGGTGACATGTAACTGTTTAGACTACACAAAATTGCATTTAATCCACGTGTTCCCTTTAAAATCTACAGATGCTTAATATAATGAAAATTCCTTCCTACCTGAAGGCAGCTAGGATTGAATAATCTTAAATTACCACGCTCTACCGTCGAATTAACATCAAAAGGAAATTTTTAAACATCATGAATTTATAAAAGTTAAGGAAGCAAAATTTTCATGCTCAGTGAATTTGATATAAAGGTATTGATTGACTTATGTCAGTGTCGAAATGGATTGTATACTTGGCACATGGGAAAACCACCCAAAATATTTAATGATTTTAGTGTATTATTATTGAAGCAATTATTTAAATTCTCACTCTGATGTACTGGAGCTTAGCACAATGGTCTTGTGAATAAAAAAAGGAGGATCAATTTACTTTACTTAACACACGAGCAGAGGCGTCATTTATATCTAAGTGAATAAAATTAGACCACGAACTAAATTCGCAGCATCGTTGAAAATCATCACTTACTTTAAAACACTACATTTAATTTTTATCCTAAGCACCGCCACTTAATTCATTCAACAGTTTGCAACAAGAATTTGCCACCCCTTTGATAGCAAGGAAATTGATTCTCAAAATTCCCATTACTGCTTCTCAGCAGATGTCAATTTACATATTTGAAGCACTCAAATATCAACGAATGAAAATATGAATTATGTTGCTAAAGCTGATTGAAGAAGCTTGACACACGCGAGGCCAAAAAAATTCTGCAAATTGTTTTGAGTAAGGTATCATTATAAATGAAAATTCCAACTGGATTAATTACTAAATGTCTCAAAGCCCAGAAAAATGTAAACTTGTTTCAAAGATTCATTTCAGATAAGGCGGTGTTTGCTGAAGTTAATACGTTATTTTCCACAGCCAAGGCTTCACACCTAAATTCAGTTATACCTAATGATTGTACAGATTATAGAAAAATTCAACCAAAAATTCAGCACTCAAAGAAAAGAATTTTTATTTTTTTTTATCAACACACCAGGAATAAAATGTTCCAAGAAGACAACGCTATAAAACTCCCCAAGAATTGGAGCGTACTTAAAATGACACGGGGTGAATTGTACTTGCAGAAAATTCTGCTTAATTATCGAGCGACTGTTTGACTGAATTAAAAGAAACAGAAATTTTGGACAACTGAAAATGAATTCCTTTAAATTTCCAAGCTGATATACAGACAGTACGCTTGCACAGGATAATTAGAATTTTCCCTGTTGCGATACGGAGACGAGGGGTGGGTTTAGGACCCCCCTTCCATACGCTGAGGGAATTGCAACCCCCACACATGTTATAGTATTATCCTTCATGCTTGCGTACACCTGCATACCAGACATGGAGAATAAAAGGATTAAAGATTTACATGAATTTATTTTTGGAAAACACGTGGGATAAATCACACAAGGCATTGAAACGAAATGATTTGAAAGGGCACAACTGCATTAATGAAAGGCACACACATTTCTACCGTTATAAGACTAAACATGACACGATATAATGTGATGCTTACCGAGAATTCAAGTTACCAATACTCCATCGTAGACAACAAATTACGCATCCACAAAACAGCCGGCTCCACAGTAACACAAATCATGATATTTGCGAGAGTAACACATCACGATTTAACCTGGAATTGTGACACGGTGTCGAATCATACAACGGGAAGTCGATTCTCAACTCAATAAACACAGGAAATCGATTGCCTATAAATTAGATGATTCTTCGCGATACTTTGAAAAGCACTTTTCTGGGTGCTGATCTACATCTGAAATTGAACTTCAATCACCACCTAAAAGAGCTCTCACAACTATAAAACACTCGCCCTTTTGATAATAAATGATTCACTGATGGATATTCACTGCCGATGCTATTGCTCACTGCTGGTGTTCCACGTCGTAGCTTAGAATGGCTGCTGTCCTGTGGATGTCTCGTTAACGTGCTGCAGTGGTACCTTCCACCGCTCCATCTTGGGATGCCGGTATTACAACTCGTATTCACTGCTGCCATGATGCCTGGAATCGCTTAAGAGTTTCGTTCAGCCCAGGATTCCTTGAGGCGTTGGTGAGCCAATTCACTGTAGTTTTGTGCGCTGATTTTCGCATCGTTGGTGAACGAACTTGACTGTTGATACTCGCAATGTTGGCGCTTGCGTGGCTCCAAATCTTGATGCTGCAGTTGCCTGTGAGCTCGGTCCCCGATGCAAAGGTATTTGAATCACCGCTGCGAGGCCGGTTTACTTCGATCAGGTTTCTTTTGGGAGACGGTGTTCACCGGTTGCCGACGTCCAACTTTGTTTCTTGCACTTCGAATTATTAACTTTCAAATTGCAGCTTGATAGAAGGCAAGTCGGCTATGCCGACCTGCTGTGTAGTGCACCCTCAGACGTCGTGCGCAGTGCTCTCTCGTGCGTTCAAAAATCCCTCCCGAGTCTTCATCTACCCTCCTTATATATGCGCGGCTCGGATCCTTCTCGAATGTTCACGAATATTCGCAGTTACAATGACAGCATTTTACAGCTGATTGGAGGAATTCTTCCTTGTCCTGACGTCTCGAAATTTCATTGGCTAGGTGCCCGCTTTCTTGTGCCACACCTTCTCGTGTGATCGCTTGGCAAGCGTTCATTGGTGTAGATGTTGCGGCTTTTGTTTAAGGCCAACCCTCGTATCGCGCCTTCGTGCGAGGCCTGTTCCCATGCCCAAGCGACGGCCGGCTTAACGGCTTATACATTC
This sequence comes from Morinoia aosen, assembly GCA_030386875.1. Lineage (NCBI taxonomy): Eukaryota > Metazoa > Arthropoda > Malacostraca > Amphipoda > Talitridae > Morinoia > Morinoia aosen. The sequence goes on from CM059562.1 coordinate 11,943,524, forward strand.
CAACGTCTATCGCAGTTTTTCGCGCTTTTACCTATAACTGGCCCCGCAACACATCGTATTATATAAGATATAAAATATTTCACTACTAGTATATAAGATATTTCACTGCAGGTTTTTGACTTTTCCTAAAGTGAAGCATTTTCCCAAAATCTTAATAATTCCCAAAAATCTTAATATGAGAGTAGTATCTCTGGACAATACAGTTAGAGTCGTGTGTACAATATGGAAAGTGAAATGTTGCATTCTTTCATTTGAGAGTAATTTGAAGTCGTTGGGTGCATTCTTTCAAAAGTTAAAACCGGGTCAACTTAAGTTTTTACTGAGCGGAGTCGGAAAGGCTTTTTGATGAATTTCTGTAGTTCCCAGAAAACAGTTAGAGTCGTGTGTACAATATGGAAAGTGAAATGTTTCATTCTTTCATTTGAGAGTAATTTGAAGTCGTTGGGTGCATTCTTTCAAAAGTTAAAACCGGGTCAACTTAAGTTTTTACTGAGCGGAGTCGGAAAGGCTTTTTGATGAATTTCTGTAGTTCCCAAAAACAGTTAGAGTAGTATTTCTGGACAGAATTAAGCGGACGGCATGAGTGCCTCGCACGTAAAAATAACAGTTCGTCATCTTTCTGACCTGGAACAGAAGATGAGCAAATACATGATTTTAGCACTTCGTTTGATTCGTAACTTCATTAAGGAGACTAGGTCGATAACGAGCAGAAAAAATAGTAATTCTTTAAACTGTGAAACATCATTATTATTATAATTATAGTTAGGATTTTTCCCACCGTTTTCGCCCAGTTAAGCAGCAATCACATGCAAAGTTCAAGCAGTTCAAAGTTAAACAGATTGAACCTGGGAAAAGTTCAAGTTTGAGTGCCACCACAGAACGCAAAATTGAGGTATATCGGTTGGCAATGCAAGCTAACTTTTTCAAAAGAAGGCTTAAACATTTCGATGAGACAAAAGGCCGAATTGGAAAGACAGGGTGAAAGGCGAAGACACTCATGCAGAGGTCGGTTGCACGGTACGAAGGCCTCGCAACATTCGAAAGAGACAAAGAAGTAAAGGATGGAAGATGTGGATTTCCCAAGTGCGAATCTAAGCCCACGACAGAATCTGACAACAAGTGTTGCTGAATCTGCGGTCAATTGCTAGGGTGACCGGTGAGAAACCCTAGTTCCCTGAGATACACTGACTGAGAACGCCCTTATCTTCAAAAATGCGCTGAAGAACAATCCTCTTTAACGCAATTACCTCTGAGGGAGTTGTGAAATCATTTTTATTTTGAATGAACAAAATGTTCATTCTCTTTTCACATTATTTCGTTAACGTGTCTGAAAAAAATTAGTCTAGTGAATCCATTTTTAAACTTAAATTCCTTTTCTAAACAGATAAAAATTAAAATTTCAGTTTATTAAGTTGAATATTATCTTTCGTTAACACGCGTAACTAAATATTGGTACAACATTGAAAGCACATGTCACTTTTATCCCAAGCACAAAAATTAATTTCAAAATAAAAACTAACTGCAAAACGGTCGAAAGAAAAATTTAGTTTTCCAGGAATTAATATTTAATTGAAAAACATTGGTACAAAAAAATTTGCAATCCGACAAAACGTATTGCCGCTGCAGACCCCACACCAGAGATGAACGCTAGGATTAATATTCAGGGCATGTTACTGGCAAGTATTTATTCATTGTAATTCCTGGAGTCTCGAGTTCAGTTCAAGGAATGTGGCTTATTGCATCCGCACCACAGCGGCCTCAGTCGGCTCAACCGAAACGATTTCTGCCACAATTTTTTTGAAAACTTTATACGATTTGTAAGAGTTCTCAAAAAATACCAATACGCGAGATCGAACTTGTGTAAACGATGGCGTTACGATGGCGTTCTGGTGAAGGCTCAACCCGTTGTAGGGATTCATATACATGAATAAATTTCACACCGATTTTATTGGATCGCTATTATGCTCAGAATAATTCTACGTAGTACGATAGTCAGGTTAAGGTATGAAACAATCATTGAAGATCTCGCGTGTTCAAGATCAGGTTTACCTTGGAATGCACTCATGTATAGGAATGGCGTTCTGAAGCCATCACGCATGTCAGCTCTACCTTTATAATGACTAGTGCACACTTGCTGGTCGGCATTAATCTGAAGAATTTCATCCCTTCTTTCTTGAGTTAAATTCTCTCGTGCCACTCGATGTTGTCCAGCGTTATGCCGAAGAATTTCCCCGCTTCTTTCATGTGTTAAGCTCTCTCTAGCTACTAGGTGTTGCTCTGCATTATTCCGTAGAATTTACAAACGCCGTTCAAGGGTCAATTTAGCTCTTGGTTCTCGTTGGCGAGCAGCATTGCTTCGTCTTGCCATTTCGCGTTGTTCATCCGATCGTCTTCGGCGTTTTTCTTGCTGTCGTAGTCTTGCTACTTCTCCCTTGCGGTTGGACACATTTCTATCGATGGTGGCCTATTTTGCCGGAATTTTATTCTGAAATGTCGTCTATTATCTCTCCGGAGCTTTTCAAGAAAATTACAATTTCGAAAACGACAACTCAAGTTACAAAATCTTGGGCTCTATCCTAAGTGGTAGCCAGGTTACTGGTCAAACGAATTTGAAACATTTTTTTCGCATTATCAATTAAAATTATCAAAGCAACAGGATGAATTTTAACAGAGAAAGCTCCATAAAAAATTTCTATTTGTAAAAATATGCCGATTGCGTATTCTGGATACCATAATCCAAGTGTAAGGGTATTGAATTGCCACATAAAAATAACGCAATAGAATAATTTCTTGTATTTCTTGAGCTTTATTCTTGTTGCTATCAAAGCTATCGATTAGAAGAGGAGGTCACACGGACGGACGGACGGACGCGGCTACTTTTATAATAGTGATGAACGTAACACATTGTTTCTGTGACTGACATATCAATCAAACCCAGATGCATGCACTGTGGCTTTGGTCTGGAGAGCAAATCAGGGAATGCCAGGGATAGTGGGCTCGGGAACACAGAATTGCTCAATGAATATAGGTGCAGTACACACAGTAAATCCGAGCTCGTAGAACAGATACCGTACTCAATAGAGTATGGCAGCGGCAACGAGGAAAGTTTCTCAGTCTTGGACCGGCATTTAGATCACTTGTCGTGACATTGCTTGTGTCCCACGGTATAGCAAGAGACCTTGTTTTTTTTTAGAATTTTACTCAAACATTCTTTATGCATTCTCAGATAGTTATCGGAAGAATACGAACTGGGAATTAGTGACTGATTTACGAATCTCTAAACCGTTTCTATTATTCTTTTTCCTTCAACTAACCACCAGATAAAAGATGTTTGTGTGTTTTTCTTACGTTCAGTGGGTTGCCCGCTAATCCTTGCATTTTCCCAAACTCATTCTCTCAATTCACCAGCATTTTCGTAAAAAATCTCACAGACACTTTGTCTTTGTTCAAATGCAAAGAAATTCCTCTCTCCTGAGTTTTACATAAGAAATCAATAAAGAAACTTTAACAGAATCAAATGAAAGGTCGTCTGTAATGGAATTCTCATAACTTTAGACTCTTGCTAAATTCTGTGCAATTAGCGGTCGTTAGCCTATTTCAGCCTAGGTTCAATCAACAGCGTCAAGTAATAGTGATACAAACTGAACTAAGAACTTCTTTATCTTACTGGAGCCTGCATGAGCTGAGCAGCCAGCTGGGCACACGGCCGCGCCAGCCGTAGCTGTTGTAGGCTGTGTTGTTCCTTCTCCGTGCCGTCAGGTTACATGCTCAAGCCTCAGCTCAAGTTTAAATCACGCTTCGAATAAATGAAGCACGTCACACACCTACATATCTAATGAATACGCTAGCAAAATAATTACAGGGCGATTTTTGAGTGAACAAAACTCGTGAACTCCCTAAAGTTCTTATTTTGCAGATTTTTTGTCGTTTGTCACAATGTATTCCATGAGTTTGTCTCGCATATATGATCTCATTTCTTTTATACATTTATGCTAATGTACACCGGTGTATGATGTTGTTGGCATAATTTGGTGCAATACATATTCATGCATAACTAATTTTCATAAAATGCTACAAATCTTTAAAGAAAACTTGACATTTTTTTCATTTCTGTGCTCAGTTGCCAACATAAGCTGGGGAAAGTAAAAGGGATTTCAGACGAATTCTCCCCAAAAGTGAAAAATCTTCGTCAAGGATAAGAAATCCAAATTTTGAATAGAAATTATTTTCTTGTTGCTTCGCTTTGGGCAAATTTTGAAATCCAGTTAAGATATGTAACATTATTCTTTAGAGTCAGAGGCACTAGCTCGCAACGCTCTGAGGCGCAAATGACGGTCGATGGAATCAGTGATTATCGGGGCCGGAGGGGCCGGTAGTAATATGTGGGCTGGCAGCACATGGTTGAAAAAAAGGGAGAATCGGCGGCAGATGAGTCGGGCAAATGACACAAGGGCGAGTATCCCAACTACGGAGGGTCGACCACGCTGGAAGAAGACAGGCGACTCGAATGGAGCGAATTGGTCGGGCGGAGGAATGTTGGTGGGACGAGAGAATAAATGATCGATTCAAAGAGAAGGTTCGAGGAGCAAAAGAAGGAAAGGAACTCAGAAAGGGGACTGATGTAACACGGGAAGTCCGGTGCCACAAGGGAGGGCCGGTGCCACAAGGGTAGGCCTGTGCCACAAGGGAGGGTTGGTGCTGCAAAGGAGGGCCAGTGCTACAAGGGTAGGCCGGTGTCACAAGGGAGGGTCGGTGCCACAAGGGAGGGTCGGTGCCACAAGGAAGGGTCGGTGCCACAATGGTAGGCCGGTGCCACAAGGGAGGGTTGGTGCCGCAAAGGAGGGCCAGTGCTACAAGGGTAGACCGGTGTCACAAGGGAGGGTCGGTGCCACAAGGGAGAGCCGGTGCCACAAGGAGGGCCGGTTCCACAAGGGTAGGTCGGTGCCCCCAGGGTAGGCCGATGCCACAAGGGAGGGTCGGTGCCGTACAAGGGAGGGACGGTGCCACAAGGGAGGGCTGGTGCCACAAGGGAGGGACGGTGCCACAAGGGAGGGATGGTGCCACAAGGGAGAGCCGGTGCCACAAGGGAGGGCCGGTGCCACAAGGGAGGGATGGTGCCACAAGGGAGGGCCGGTGCCACAAGGGAGGGACGGTGCCACAAGGGAGGGCCGGTGCCACGAGGGAGGGTAACTCCTCATTTTTAAGGTCGAGGGAACACGGCGAGGGAGGCTCACAAAGCCGCGCGAGGGGAGGGCCAATAAGAAGATTATCGCGAGGGATGAGTGAGGGGAGATGCGTCCAAGTCCGTCCTGAGTGTTGCTAGGTGAACTGAATCTAAATAAACTCTAAATATTAATGGCTGTCTAGGAAATTAGGCGCGTTTATGCGGCACCAGTCTTTTATAGGTATAGAGGATTTGTCTAGTATCGTATGTTAATATCGGACAGTTTCAATTTTTGTATAGTTTTCTATAAGATGATGTGCATTTCATGATTTTTAACATTTTCGAAATGAATTTTATGTTTATGGTCATATTGCTTTGTATGTAGCGTTCTGTAAGTACATCCAATGACTAGTTTTAAAGTAAATTTCACAGTCTATTTCCGATTTAGTTGGTAACTCAAAAATAGTTAGGTAAAGTCATCTACTATTACAAACCTTGGAATTTTGCTACATTGCTATAATAAACAAGGAATTATTGTTAACGTGCACCAATAAACAACTGATTGTTGTAAACTCGTAATAATCAAAAAGAATATATGTACGGTAAACTAGCAACAATGAACGAGGAAATACCATTCGCTGGCTGTAATATGCATAAAAAAGCGGTTAACTTCGATTGTAAACGAGGAAATGCCTTTGACTGAAAAAAAAACATTTCAACAATCGTTGCATGAAATCTCAAGAACGAAAATCAAATAAAATGTACAATGGTAAAAATTTAATACATCTTTAACTTGGGGTAATTTCAAATGATTTGCCTTCTAATTTATACGTGCATTCAGCGTCATTTGAATGCTATTAGACCGATGGTTTACAAAGACGACTCTTTGAAGCTGTCGTGATTGTACCTTAAGATCTGGACGTGAGTGCCATAAATATGGCAACGACTAGTGATTCGGAGTGTATGTAACATAATCGAATTTTGAAATTAACAAATAAGCTTTTTAAATAATATAAGAAATGCACTGAGTAGGGTTATGAAAGAAAAGTTTTAACCTACTTGCCCTGCGACGGTTGTTCAATATTATCCGTGCTCAACTCTTTGTTAAATATATATACATATATTATTGGCTCATTTTTTTCAAGCTCAAAGGTTCAAACGACGATAATTACCTTTTCCAGGATTTTCAGCATTAAATCTAGAAGGGGACAGAGCAAACGTGTCTCAAAAACTCTACGTACAGTTTTTCCGTCTTCGTAGCTCAACTCCGTCGCTTGTGACTTCGGAGATTCAAGCGCTCTCCTGTTCGAATCACCTCCACCACTATTATCATCAGAACCTCACAGTAAATTTTTACGAGTAGAGGCGTTGCGACAGCGATTCATTATGGGAAGTAATTAACCTATTAGCCCTATTGAGTCCCTCGTCAGTAATTCATGCCCTGATTGAAACGAAATCTCTGATGCCGAGTGTGCGTGCGATGGATCTTAATTGTCGTTTGTCAGCTTCACTGAAAGTGAATTAATACCGTAAACGCTTAGAATACCAGTATGGAACTCTCTAAGCTAAGGTTTTTCTCAACAATACGTATCAGGATGAACAAAATAAAAACATCTAAGTAGAGAAAGGCTGCGAACAATTTTAAGTCAGAATCACTTGAATATAAGCAATTATTTACACAAAAGTAGAAATGATTACAACTTATTACTGTCTAAAGATTTTAGCATGCGAATGTAAAAATTTGCGATAATGTGCGTTTTGTAATCTATCATTAGCAACTGCTGTATCAAGGTACGTTAGGGACAGCTAGTAGTAATTCAAAACTGACAATAAGGGCCACATTTTCGAAAATTTGTATACTGGTAGTGGGACGAGAGCAACAAATGTACGTGGTATCGAGACCAAATAATAGTCATGTCGACGGGATGGATGGTGCTTAGATATGAAACAGAATACGGGGTACAGAATAAGTTAAGTAAGACGTTGTGAGAAGCCGAAGAAAAGTAGCGTAGGAAATTCTAATGAAAGACAATCCCGTAAGTGAAAGCTTGGTCCAATTTGATGTATTTCATGAAAAATTAGCAGCTTCACGAATGAGAACAAAATTTCAGGCTATATTGTATATAGTAGGCCAATGATATGTTAAACTAGGAGATCATAGTAATTCACAAGTTACGTATTTCATGTAAATAGCACAACGCCATTCAACCTAGTTCTATATGATTCCTTCCTCCATCCAACCTTTAACAAACGGATTCCCTCAATGGGTCTGCGCATGAATGAAGTTTTAGAATGAGCAAACCAAAGCAAGTAAAAACGTGACACAGGCAGCCTGTTTTTCCTGGGGTGTACGGGTTGTTCAACAGAAGGGTTACTGTTAAATTTTCTGTAAAGTACTATCGTTTTTATCAGGATTTCCTCAAAAAAATATGGTGGTAAAGTGGTAATATTTTAATGATTACAATGCGGTTTCTAAGTGAAATTCATTCGTAGCTGACAGCTGACAACGACAGCTTAAACTGTAAAGTTTCTCAACAAACCATTATAAAGCATCCTATCTTAGAATGAGTTTTACCAGTGAGTTGCGAAATCAATAGGCAGATGTAAATCCAACGAGAAATGCGAGCATGCCTGATGGCAAATGCGCACCTGAGTTCACAATAGCAAACTAGCAAAAGCTCAAATAGTCATAATGATCGTGCACTGATTCTGCCACACAATGCCGCTAGTCGAACAAAAGCCTCATAGCAGGGTACATACGGCGTTCGCCTTACAGACATATATTTATTCCACAGCCAACAAACTGAGTATTGTCGTATTTATTTGCGCTACGCTCACAACAGTGCACCCGCTGAAACCACCATTTGTTTCTTACACCGTATAGAAGCGCCTGGCTATGGAGCAATGGGTTGCAATATTACAACAATATCCTCGGAAATACTATCTTTGGCTGTGTTAATACCTGCCACAAAACTGCTGCAGTGTGGATACTAAATTCTCGGTGTCTGAAGCTAGAGCAGTGTTGTTGAGGGGAGGAGAGCTTTGAAAACTACAAAACAATCTACATTGCAATACCGCAGTTGAAACCCTTGAAGCTCCAGTCTTCAAACTTCTTGTCTGTAATCTCCAATCGGCCACCGTAATCCACGATCGCTGCAACAATTCCCAAATACTATGTGGACTTCCTGGATACCAAAATCGGTAGAACAATATCTACAAGGTTCTCGAGAAGAGATTGGGAAGAGATGATTCAGTCACGGTCGTCTTCCCGGCTCAAAGAACATTCGTGAAAACTCACCAATCATTAAACGCATGTCAAATTTAACCTATTTGAAAATGCTTACACTAATTACAGCAAGACTAACTAACGTTGACAACGTACCTATTCATGAAATTTAATCGAAAGAGATCAATGGATAATTTTGATTCCGTTTTTATCACAAATACCCCAGTTCTGTTAGAGATACCACTCAATGTGAAAAACTAGTGAACTAATGAAACCGTTCACCGTGACTCATGTTTTCTGAAATTTTGGTGTGGTACTAAAGCAAAACGCAGGGATCAGTGTCGACCGAGTGGAATGCTGGAGCAGTGATTCTTTACGACGGAGGTCTCTACATCACACAAAACAATCGAGACGAGTGCTTCGCAAACAATGAGAGTCCGAGTATCGGGTCGGAAAATTAGCAGTGACAGCGAGGCTTCGAGAAGGCGTTCATTGGTGCAAAAAAGGCGGCTATTTTCAAGGGTCAACCGACCTGGAATGCCCTCCAAAACTTTCTGAGTGGAACATGAACCCAGTGACTCCTTTGTTCAAAAGAAAGTCAAGAGGTCTAGACACAGGCAAAAAAAAACTTTTTTTAGTCAGAACAGAGAGATCAAAACGGACATTGTCCTCTTCGTGGAGGTAGAAGTTACCCGGTCATAAAAATGGGACTCGCTAGTATTCTATTCGCTTAAAAATCATGGTAATTTCGAAGTTCAAGCGTTCTCAGAAGTTGGATCACGGCTTTACCAATTAACTAATTGTATGAGCTGCCTACAGCCGTCGAAGGTCCGACTTAACAGTAAATTGATTTTAATTAGAATCAATATGACAAAAGTTGCTTCCGAGTTCATTGCTTCCACTATTCTCGAAGCCGCTGCTGTCAATCGTGCTTAACTTGCTCATCACCATAATCAATGAAAAACGTGCTGTCTACGCGGCGCCTCGTGATTGGTTCATTTGAATTTCAATGGGCGGAGTCAGCCAAGCTGATCGGTTATTACGAAATTGGAACTTGCTCCTGGAGAAACTTATCGCTGGAAGCTGATTTGGACAGAAGCAAACTTGTCAAAGTGAGGGAGGGGATTATAGGAAAAAGTGAAGCAAAAGAAGGGGAGCTTAAAAATGAAGGACGCAACACTCTCAAAGATTAGATACAAGCTGAATCAGCGCAGTAAGATTGCATTATATTACGGAAAAATGATTGGACCCAGACATTAAGTCGATGCATGACAGAGATATATTTTAACTTTCTAAAATATCAGTTCGAATTCCTTAATACTCGTCATGTATATATATACAACCTACATGTTCCGTCGATCAAGTAACTAATTTTGTAATGGAACCATAATTCGCATTTAACACCAATTTCGTCAATATGGAAACACATAAATACTTCTACTGGGCTTCAAATAATTTAATTGAAAAAGTCGAGGTTAATACCACAGCATCAAATGTTTTACAAAAAATATATGGAGTCTTGGTTAAAAATGGTCGTTTTAAAGTCTTTTCTCTCATCAGGCATAAGATCTGCAAAATATACTCACACATATGAAAGTATATAATGGCTTGATAATTTGAACATATCTGGTAATAAGTATTGACTGGAGAAGTTTGCAATACAATAAAACGACCGCGCCCTAAGGGCTTAATGCATTTGAAGAGAAAAAGAGCGAAAGCACAGTGCTATGGTTTTTACTTGCAGACAGATTCTAAATGGTCTACCTTTTTAGTACAATGACAAACATTCATTGCTTTTCTGTCCTTGTCTTGTCTATAACATAATGGTGAACAACATGGATAGACGTACTTCGGGTCTAAAATCCGTGCATTATGTGTCAGACATGAAGAACACGTCCGAGTTTGTTCTAGAACTGAGGCTCGACTTTGACACTTCTCCTTGAGATCTCATGTAGAGTTTGCCGGCGATGCCGAAGTTTCCGACAATGATTTTCCCATCTGTTAATAATATATCAAAATTTCGAATTTTGAGTTTTTTTGTGTACAAGTTATAAGCAAGGCTTAATAATATGCAGTGTTACTTATGCTAGGTTAAATATAACTTCAGAGAGGGCTCTGTAATTGGCATTATCATGTTATACAAATGTACTTTTTCATTTTTCTCCTTTTTTATTTGGCTTCTAGGGCTCTGTAGCCTTCATTGAATTACTGCAGTACAAACTTCTCTTGTCAAATCTCATTACAATCTACAGTATGTTCCTTTTACCTAGTTTGATATATTTTCCTATCTTTGCAGATAGCTAAAGATCAGTCCAGGCCCAAAACATTGATTTGTATTTCTACATTGATCGCACACAATTTTTTCAAATTGTTCAATTCAGTAGTTTCTACCCTAAATTTTTTTCAAATGGCTCATCTACGAGACTGAGTTTAAAATTATTTGCCAGTGGCAAAATACCAGTGTCCTTATTTTGAAATCACAGCAGGTTTGTACTATTCTACATAATTTAAAATCTTTACATCCACTTCATTCGACCTCCGTAGAAAGCAAAATTCAGTTTTCTATTGTGCGCATCTGCTTTGCATGAAAACGCGTCTCTTTTTCTTAATCTCCTTGAATTTTGCATTGTTATATCTCAGATTTTCATTTTTCATTTTTATACCTTTATGTCCACTTCAACAAGTGTCTAATTCCCATCATAATTCAACAAAAAAATGGAAAGGATCCAGGACTTAAAAGCGATCGTGATGCGGTTTTTGCTTGATTGTAAATTCTAAGTTTGTAAAGTGATTTTCCTCGCTCTAATAAGGCTGCTTTAAATTTCAAATGATTTTAACTTCATCCGAGTGCTGTCGAACGCCATGTGTTATCCTCCGTACCTCTTCGTTCCATAACCCACTGGTGCAGCATAATTCAACCCGCACTAATGTAGGAATTCATTCTTCTTCTAACTTCTACCGGGTGTCCCACAAAAATGTAAATGACTTTTTAACTGATTATATTTCCGCATTAATTTAACATATTTGAATTGTCTTTTTTATACATTGTAGTAAATTTTGTTTCCTTTTCGAATAATTTGAGTTTTTGAAAATCGTTTGATAAACACTTTACAATGATCGATTTACTGAAAGGGGTAGGAAAACTAATTGTCCAAAGAAAAATTTTTAAAATAAAATTGATATTCTTCCTTATTTTGTAATTTCCAAAAAACCGAACAAACAAAAATTTCAAAAGCAGAAAATCATTTCCTTAAATGACGTTTAAATAAATAAAGTAATTTAGTATCTTTTGACATACCCTCCATTTCTCTCAAGGTAAGTATCACTTCTAGTCATCATTGAACGAAAAATTTGCGGATTATTTCACTGTTTTCATTCAGTTCTTGAAACACTTCTCTAATTCGCTGTCGAAAAATCATTAATGATGGAGGTGGTACATACTTGGTGGTAAGTAGGATAAATCATTGTGAAATTATTTTTAACAGTAGGTATTGAGAAATGAAGAAAAACACCGGTGTTGTTTGTAAAATTTTTCCTCCGAACAACTAGTTTTTCTACCTCTCACAGTAAATCGATCACAGTAAAGTGGTTATTAAACGATTTTCAATAACTTGAGTTATTCGGAAAGGAAACAAAATTTACTACATTGTAAAAAAAGACAATTCAAATATGTAATTTAAAGCGGGGATATAATCAATTAAAAAATCGGTGACATTTCTATGGGACACCCGGACAGTGACCCGGTAGAAGGTGCAGCAGTCTCCCTTAAGTACCAGCCCCGGCCCCACGCTGTATTTGCAGGGTGCCCACAAAAAAATGTATCCACTGACCGATATATGTATATATGATACCGGAAATAAATTAGAATTAAACCGTTAGCGGATACATTTTTGTGGACACCCTGTATAAAAGACAGCACAATCAGAGGCACACTGCATGCATTTTAATCGCACCAATAATAAAGATCTAGCCCTCTAAAAATTTAAGCGTCGTTGGGCGTTCTCTATTCCTTCTCCTCGTGTGCCGCACTACGAAGTGCTCTCACGCATCTCACTTCCTCCGTCATTACTTTAAAAATTTTTGAAATATTCCCTGTTCATCAGTTACAGTTACTCAAAACTTTTTCCATTCTAATTTGATGAATGAGGATTCTTTATCTTTCCAAAATAGGATAAATATACTTCTACATAAAAATGACAATTAGCAGCATTCATTTCTATATACGATGCATTTATTCCTGTTCCCTAATAAGCAGTATAATGAATCAGATGTTAGCAATTTTGAACATTGTATTGAAAAATATCCAAAACAATAGTCGATTTAGTGTTCGTAGGTAGGAAGTTCACAAGATATAAGCATTGGGAAACATTCTATTTTATATCAATTTATCTCAAGGTATTTCACATTGTGGATCGTCCACTGCAGTTATTCATGCACATGAGTGTTTTGAACAGTTACACTAGCGTCAAAGAAGGGAAAGAACATTAATAAACGTTACGACTTGTCTCCGAATATCAAAATCTGCAATACGTACAGTCTTCAAAAAAAGTGAAGCGAACAAAAACAATTTCCCAGGGCGCTCTTTTCACTCATTCTGTGGGTGTATCGAATGAAAAAACACGAGGCACTGAACTCACTCCTCAGAGTTGTTGCAGCAGGTGAAAATCTTATTTAGTAAACAGGTGCAAAACCGGCCCCACAAATAGAAACTTTATTTTTCACAACACTTTAAGCAGGGGTTTCAAATCAACGCCGATTTATGAGAAAATTGGCACGTTTTGTCCGTTTTGCCGTTCGCGCCTCGAGACGTATGTCGCTTGTCGATAAAACTCGTTTGCCAGAGTGGGGGTAATCCAAAAATGTCGAAGCGGCAGCGCGCGAAGTATCGGTTCCAGAATGTTTATCGGACTTCCAATGGCCGAAAATCTGTTTGATTCGAGCCTGCATTACACCTGAACAATGAGCTATTAGAGAATGGTCGGACAGAAATTCATGTATTTTTCTGACTGCCAAATTCACTGAATTTGAAATTCTTTCCAAGAACTCTAAGTTTTCGAGAATTAATCCCTTCAATATTGTTTGGGCTTATCTGTCTATATTTGGCAAAATCTTGGCGAAGGTCTGCGTGATCTTGTATTTGTTCATTCCAGTTCTAATTTAGCTTTAATTCTTTAAATTTTCAAATATTACGTAGCTATTAGAATGAGAATATGAGGGCACCTGATGAACTACAGCCTCTTGTTCCATGCATGACAAAATACTTCGTAGGCCTGGGGAGAATTGCTTACATCGTTTGACAGCTACATGCATGTACCGAATTTTTAATTTGAGTCTGCATAAAACCAAAATGAATATTCAATAAAAGATATACTGGACACGTGAGTTAGAAATGAATGATACGAATTGTCAGATTAATATACAAGAATATTAATCATATTTTGGAACGATAAAGAATCTTCATCATAACTGTTAATAGCCTCCTAATCGGTTGATGATTAATCAAATGTCAGAAACTAAAATTACGTATTCATTAATTGTTCCACCATCATCATTCACAGCATCGCAATCACCGCCACAGTTGCTCTACGTCCAATTTAAAAAAAAAACACTCGCCCATTAGCCACGAAACGAACTATTCCTAACAACAGAATTTCCCCATGATCGTCAAGAGGTAATAAAGTTCATAAGCGTGTCCTTGAAATGCTGGCAAATGATACAGGAACTTAACGAAAGCCTTAAATAGATTCTTCCTCAGGCGCGTTCTGTGTGACTCTAAACTCAGTGAGCCGTGCTGTAAAAGTAAACGCAAAAATCGAATAATCGTTGAGTAAATCTAATTTCCGATGTTTGCGCACATTCCAGGTGTTAAAACTAAACATTCTAAATTTTCATATGGTTCATTACCTTCGTAGACACAGCATTGATCTCATCTTGTACGCTCTACAATAAATCGAACTCTTATAATTCGACATGATTCGTCTAGTGCTCGGATGTGTTTTTAAAGTTAAACGACACGTGCGGCAAAGTAAGCAACTGCGTCTCCCTATGAACAAGTTCAATGGAGAAACAATCGTTCCGAGTTAATGGAAAAGCCACAGAAGCGCACCGCCAGCATGCATCGTTGGACTTTATGGAAAACATGCCCAAAGAATAAATGCAATCGAAGACCAACATAGGGTGAATTTTGCATGCATGGAACAAGCAATCCACGGGTCTGAGATCCGCGCTCTGCGGAGGATTTCCATGAATCTGATCAATCACTGTCGACCGGGACGGTGTTTCTCAAGGGCCCGATTCTGTGTCCTAGTCCCTAAACTGAGAGTCTATTTCGACGCAGACAAATGGAGAAACTTCTACTCACTTCTGCCGCTATTGCTCGGGAGTTACGAGACAAATAGTCTGGGCTTTGTTTTTGGAAGACTGGAATGTCATCAGAAAACGGACGAGCTGAAATTTTTTAGAGCAGAGGCAACCACAGCACGACATCACGGTCCAAGTTCTATGACAAAGTGCAAACTGCAACGTTGGGAGCTTCAAGGACAGTAAAGGAAATTGTCGCAACTCCATAGTTAATGATTCAAATTTTTCATTGATGAAATAACCACTGCTTTAAAGATTTTAACATGTGCTGATCATATGTTGAATAATATATAAAATTATCAATAAAATGCTAAAGCCTGCTAATCATAGATTTATCGACGTAGGAAAGGAGTCTGTGCTCACGTTCCTTAGAAAATCAACCAGTAAATGAACAGATTGTGGGTTCAGATTCGCTTCACAGCAAATTGTGCGCCCGTTTATATGTGCGCCCGTTCCCGTCAGGCTATATAAATAGGATCGGCGAGAGATACCGGCGTTCATTTGTGGCGGGTTGCCGTAGAGGTCACATTCTAAACAGAGTAGTCGCTGTCAGTAGAGAAAGCGTGTCGATCAAGGCAGCACCATAGTAGCGATCTACTGTCAACTCTGAAGCCCTTGTAATTACGAAGTACAAATAAAAGGAGCACCACGTCACTCCATGGTGTATTCACTCCCGAACCTCATTCGCGTTAGTTTCGACCTGATACTAAAAAGGGTCGGAACAAAATATCTTCATTTAAATCCTAGTGTACATGCTCGCGTTCTTCTTCACTTTGCTCATTATCTTCTCGAATAATATTTACGAAGCAGCTATGAGTTGCTTCGCTTCTGTTTTTCATGCTGCGAGATAATTACTTCAACTAACACGCATCAAGCGTAAAATGTTGTTCCGGTAGCGATAGTTACGTGTATTTGAACTTCATTAGTCTGTCTCGAGTACTCGGGGGAACGTTCAATGATTCTCCATGAACTGACGAGGTGTTCTAAGACAGCACGCAAATAACAACTTATTTGTCTAATTGAGGGATTTATACAGTAGGTAGCATTTTCATTCGCTTATTCAATTAGTAATCGCATCTTATTCTTTTCTTTAAAACTATTTCGGTCCACATGGAAAAAGCTAAACAATATCAAATAAAAATATGAATAAATAAAAAGATAAATAAGTAAAATGAACGAACACGAATAGAAAATTATTTGAATATATACATTGTATTTCATAGTACTCTTTAAGTCGTCAAGCCTAACGAAAGAAGAGTAAAACTTTCCGTATTTTTAGTTTTATTTGTACGTACAAGTTCTACTGTTAACTTGGCTTTTTCAATTCTTCGTTTCGTGAAAGACTATCCACATACTCTCTTTTTGTATCTGAGCCTTTGGATTTTGAAACAGTAAACATCTTGCGGCATCACAATACTCTTTTTCAGACCCGCTCATTTGGTCAAACTGTAGACAGCTACAGAACTGTTAAAGTGCGTATGTAAGTTAGACATTCATACCTGCGTACTGAATCTTAATATTCCTCATTTCCAGAATCAAGCGTTATTACATTTATCAGTGTTCTCCCTTCATATCTCACTTTATCAGCATCAACTTCTCTTCTTTACCTTCAGACTTTTTTTACATCAAGTTTTCCTCCTTCACTCATTCCTCTCTCCAATGTACGACTATCCATTGTACGACAATGCATTTCTATCACAACGTTAACTCTTTTCTTCACGACAGTTTCTTTCGTTTTTCTCCTATTCATTCCATGATCATCGGTCACATTCAAGAAACTACATTCCAGCTTGACGAGTTTTCGTCGAATCTGCGAGCATCTCGCCAAGTCTCTCCCGTCTCGCCTCGATCGCAGCAGGCGAACTACCGCGTAATTTTGCTGACTGCGCTTTTTCTCGCCGGCGAATTTCCGTATCAAGGAAACCACAAATGAAAGTTTTCGGCTCCATCGATCTTTGATTTCTCAAAGCAGCGGAACGATAAATTTCTTCACGGATACCCGGCTTTTATTTCAGTTCATTTTAAGTAAAATTCATGTTTTTATCTCGTTTCCATTTTACCGGGTCAAAAATTACCCGGAAATGAGTTTTCAAGTTTCTTATGAACGACGAATAGCACTAAATACAGGTTCTGAGCGTAGCTGCTTCTTCATTGAAGTATAGTAATTTCTAACGTTAATTATTATTCCCCCTCCTCTCTAATAATTTTCGAATTTGAAACCGAATATACAATTCCTGATTTAATAGGCAATTTGATCCGCTAAACGGATGGGTAACAGGTCTGCATTCTCAAAGGTTCAAGAACATCGGTCAAGTATGCCTGTCTCCAGCCTATGCCGTTAATGGTGGCAGAAAGAGAGAGAAATATCATTAAACAGTTTAATCTGCACACATAGTCTCGGCCGAATGTTTTTCTGAAAAAAGTATTACAGTAGATCAAATTTACATGAGCATATAAAAATGAGACCACTCCGGTATGACATCTAAGTACAAAAAATCGAAAAATTAATCTAGATACTTGATCGAATTATGGAGACCGTTTTCTCTTGAGTAGTTCATAGTCCTGTGTAGAAATGAAACAATTAACTTCGGTTGTAATATATTAGAATTATTATTTTTATTTAAATCCTTCAACAAATCAAGTGGAAATACTTTACACATTTCCATCGAACTCAAGAGTCAGAGTCATTTTATGATACCCACATTGCTGAAATATTACATTCTACGTCGGACGAGTAATTAGCATCACCAACATGAAGCAACATGACGAGTGGGGAGCGCTAATGGCCGAAGGGAAGCGCACATCCGCTAATGGAAGGGTCAAGCAGACAACCCCAACAACACGTTACGGTTTTCAGTGCAGCACGGGTCTAGTCGTGCATTATTGCGTGAGAAAGTATTGAATAAAAAAAATGAACTGGAAATTTCACTGATATTACTACTTCACTCACTCATTGAATCCCTGAATCAATGAAATAATGTCATTTGTGGAACGTGAGTGCAAATGTACGTTTAAGAACGTGGGTACAAATGAAAAATGTGAAAAATTCAAAATCTCGCATTCATGCACGAGAGCAATAATACGAATACAATCTATTCTTCGAATTTGATAACGTTAGTGAGGTTCGTTAAAATCGAACACGTCTTTTTCGCAACGAAGAACTGGAACCAGAGTAACAATACGGGCAGCCCTGAGAAAGAAGGGGCCTCTCATATGGCCGCAGGTGCTGACCACAGAGGGGAGATGAACGGACTGCCAGTGGGAGAAAGATAGAGATTGGTGAGGGAAAAATGGTAAGTGGATGCGGTGACGCCCGCTCACAGCCCAGACGCGGCTACTTCAGAACTGCAACGCGCGCACACGACACCTGGTGCCACACACGTCATTTGGTGAGGGCGAACATTCGGCGTGAAATAGATAAAAAATGGTAAATGAGTTAAATACCGGATGTATTCTGTATTAAGTGAAATGTTGGATGGTGTGCGCTATATTTTACATCTTAGATTCGTAAATGTTTAGAATAAATTAAATACTTAAATCTCAGGCACAAAAAATAAATTAATAAAAACGCTAAGACATTAAAGACTTCCATTTAAAGCATGATGAGCTTTAAATTAAGCAGTGCATGTAATATTATAGTATATTCCGAGACATGTGCTAAATTATCTGCTGGGAGAGATCTAGAACTATATTATTACTTGTACCCGGAAAAGACAAGATTACTCAGTGATGGTTGCCATCGTACATGACAACTTAAAAGCGTTCTCAGACACTGTGTACGTAAATTTCACCTGAAAAAGTTCAAACTTAAAGATTTTAGAAGACAAAAAGTGCGTAGAACCACCTAGTCTACAGATAAACTGTTTTTGCCGTTTTCCCGGATGCACACACAGCTTTGGCTAAGTGAAATGATCTAAAATCAGGCCCAATTACACACAAAAAAAAACGGAGATGTGTTTCGTGGTGTGTGATGTGGATTTTCATACGCTGCAAAGACTCAATGATTTATTTCATACTGGCTGATGTAATTAGCAGGAAACTACTGAAATAGCGATGAGTTTGTAAATCCCTTCTTCAAATGCAGAGCCCAAGATCTAGTGTCTGAACGTAACTTGTCTGACTCAGCTAATCTGGTGCTGGTCAGAGACAAGTTGAAAGCGCTCCTCGATTCAAACACATAGACTTTCTCACTTTTCTCCGACGGAACTCTTCTGTGTGTTTGCACAAGCTCAATTGGAAATTTATTTCTGAAGTAATTCTGCTGTATTTTTAAACGGATGTTGTTCAAAACGGTGTTTTATTTCATTGTCACCTTGAGCCCTACAATGATAGATTTGAAGTGCATAGTCACTTAATGGTGAGTTTGGTGTCAGTTATCGGCTATAATGTGTTTCCGACATTTCACGAACTTGTACCTTCAATAAACAAAACACTTTTCTAAACCTTGCTTTTCGTCAGTCATTGAAATACGAGTTTAGTGTAGCGTCAGGTCACAGTCATATCTTTTTTTTTGCTTATGCCTCATGGTTCTGTAAGTTTAATTTTTTGGTTATCGATTCTCATTAAACTTGTTTAATATGGTCTACTGTGCTCATTTCCACGAATAGTTCACTTTACTTTTAATTTTCCATTAATTTTGGCTTGATTAGCTGTGCCGCACACTTATCGAATAAATTCAATCAACATCTGTTTATTTTCAAGCCTACAGAATGAAGTCAGACACAATTAGCATCCTTTGTTAAATTATGTAACTTTTACTAGAAAGTTATTTATAATGTAGTTAATAGAAAACAATTTACCAGATAATTGATTTGAATTCAGGTTGGCCATTCCAGCTTCTGAGCCAGAGATAGGAGGATATGAAAATATTAAAATTCACAGTGCATTTGAACACTTGGAGAAGTAATTGAGGGTGTGGATGAGGTTGTCAGGGAAATCATGATTTTCGCAGGAAGAGATTAAATGTGTGTGTGAAGAAAATGATTGTTCATATAGGGAGAGATAGCCTTTGTAAAGATAACAAGTGTGGGTGTGAAAAGAGATTGCGAGAACAAAAAATGACATACATGAAAATACTCGTGAATTCGAAACTGATTTACACGAAGATGTAGAGGTGAAGGTGCACGTAATAAAAGGGTGACTGTGATGAGTGCAAGGGGCGAGGACGGTACGACGAGAGAGAGGGAGATAGAGAGAGAGAGTGAGAAGGGGAGATAGAGACGGTCCAGACGTGACGGATAGAGCTCAATGGCCCACCATTCATGCAGATGCTACAGATTTCGGCCAATTCTGGGCGCGAGAGAAATGTGCGTCTCAATTGGAGGAAAGAAATGGAATGCTCGGCAGGACACCGGGCCAGGAGCGCTATAATTTGAGGCCGTCCTGCACCTGCAACATTCCGGGCGAAACTCAGCGGCCAATTGCGGCGCGCTGAAAAAAAGCGCCTCAGGGGAAATTGTTTTGAATAAAATAAGGGCGTGAGCTTAAAATTCAGCAGATATATTTCATTAAAACTGACTGAAATGCAGTTGTTTCAATTGAGTTGAGGTTGATTCACAAATCAGTGAATCGTTTTGATGTCGGCCATTACAGAGACCTCTTCAATCACTAAAAATTGCTAATAACTTTGATAGATATTTCCATTCCAAGTTCTGCCTCAGTACTTCGCACGTAAGACTTCATAGAAAAATATTAGTCCAAATTTTTGTATTTTGTAAACCCCTACCCAAAGCTAAATTCTTAAATGCTGTTTATATTCTGATAAGTTTAAGGTGAAGCGTGCTGCTCTTGATGCTTGTCCGAAATTAAAAAAACGCGATGTGATCCAATAATGATTTAGAGGGACCACTCGGACACAAATAAAATCATTTCACAAAACTATTCAAAAGAATGTTTTTCTCAGCAACGTTACTGCTCCATTAACTATTCATTTAAAGTTAGACTCTATTGGAATTCTTTTACTGGGAGAGGCGTGGATCATCTCATCAAATAATTAAAATAAATATAGAAACATGCTTAAAATATGTTATTCAATCGTTTATTACGTAGGAGAGAAGATTAAAAACCAATCCCACGCTGCCCAATTATCTAAACTAACAAGTGATTCAAGACCGAGAAAACAAATATTAGATCAAAAATTAACTCTTTGACGAAGCAGGTGAGTACAATGTTGCAACTACCCTTGATGCCAGTCAAGATAAACCATAAGTGTTTGATCCCATCTCTACAACGACTGATTGCGATTTCTGTTTCATTTTGAATGCTCACATACTGAATGTGCAGTTTTTTCTTAGTAAATCAGAGAAAAAAGACTTCCACATGGATTTTTATATCGTATTAGCCCTAGCCTTCGCTAAAAATTCAATATAAGTTTCTACATCACAGCACGAAGCAAATATTAATAATGCTAATGAAAATGTAAAAAAATCGTGGAAAAAATTTCCATTTATGATTGAGACTAGAATTATTACAATACTAGGATCTACATCAAAAAGACTTTAAAATTTATTTTAAATTTTGGCACACCATTTGGAGAATACTCAATCACAAAACAACATCAAATTATTTCCTAAGACTTCTTCATACTCAATTCATCATGTATAAATCTAAAACATGAAAGACGTCGTGAAAAAACAAAAGTTCTTGATACTGTCAAAGCCTAGAACTGAAGCAGTGAAACGTGAGAGAATTTATCCGTAGAGCTTATGAATATATTTTGAAATTTGAAGCCCTTGTTTCCGGCGGGTGTTTACGATGGAACGCAATGAGAGAATGTTGTTGACAGTGTTAATAAAAATTGATTCAATAGATTAATGAGGAATTGACTAGAGTTCCACAGTATAACAAGAAAATAGCTTCTAAATCGATATCACACTTCATACACACTTCGGTTTTGTATGAAAACTGTCCATAATGTTAAGTAAATTTCCAGAAATTCTTTGTCTACCGCAAAATTATGGTCGAAAGTTCTTCAACGTGAAATTTATTGAAAAAATTCTAACGAGTTCAAGCTTTTATCTTCCCTGCTAAAATGTTTCCTACACATGCGGGGTAAGTATCATCCATCCCATGCCTTCCCGCGCCTCCCCACACCATCCTATGCCTCCCATTCCATTTTGCTCCAATCTGTTCTATTCTAAACTTTATACAGGATTTTAAAGACGTGTAATATATCTCTCGCACAACCGGAAATGATGGCTGAGAAGTAACGAACAGCACTGAATGCACGGCTGAATACAGTTCTGTCGAATCGTCCTGAGATCAGTGATGTTTGGAACCAACTCAGGGGCGCATGAGTCATTTCTCTGGACGAGTCTGGCACACAGGTAAGGAACTCAAGGATTCCATGGTACCTTGTGGCATGGAGCCTTGTGGCAATGTATGTGTATATTTGTGAGAATTCTTGGGTCGATTCATAGACCCCACGCGCAGTGGATCTCCGCTTTCAAATTTTACGTTTCGTCTCCTGAGTCCAAGCCCACTGCGGCAGTTGTCACTGAGCGAAGACGAATCTGCGAGATCAAACGCTCTTAATTTGATTGATTTCAAGCGTGAGTTTCAGGTTTTAAATACAAAAAACATGTGAAATGTACTTCGGTGTAAGAGGCTGGAAGTAATTCTCTTTTGTACATCAACGTTGGACGAGGAGAAAAAAGATTTTCAGACGTGCGTGATCCAGATATTTTCATTTCTTAAAAACTTGCGCAATCGTGCATGACGTCTCATGGTCTCTATCATTTAATAGTTTTCAAGAAAAGGTAAAATTCTCATAATCTCAGCATAGCTTTGAATGTGATTAATATTTTAACTACCGTGTATGGAAAAAAACAGAATCTTGTCTGCAATTTTCGAACGAAATTAGGATCCATAGTAGCTATGATAAAGAAATTATAAAGTAATAATAACGAAAACAAATCCTATGATTTGAAAATAATTAAGGCCTTGCAGGAAAAGTACCTATTAAAGAAAGGCTTCACAAGAAGTTAGAATTAATGATAAATTAGACCTAATGTACATTTCAATTTAATATGACACAGGATGTTGAGAAATATTAGACATAGTAAGATAAGACGTTAAAATAAATGCAACTCAGTCAGGCCAAGTAACAAATCAGAACCAGTAATAAATAACACTCTTCAGGACCTCAGAAGCATTACGACTTCGTGAAACAATGAATCTAATATGAAGAAGATCTAATAATAAGAAAAAACACTACATGGAATCACAAGAAAAATATAATTCGATACATGTTCCTGTAACAGCATGGACAAGAACGGCAAAAAGTGTATAGCTTTGACAAGAAAGCTAGAAATTTATATTTTAAGCAGAAAACTGATAAGTTAGCTGTCGTGTTCTCCTGCTATCCCCAAGTCCAAATGCATTTATAATTCATAAAAATGTTTGCAGAGAATTCACGAACAACCTGACTAATGAAAATGATTCTTTTATCTCCAGCGTAACAATTCTGTGCACACCCATGTGCAGTATCAGAGGACACGTCATAATTTACGTGAGATTTGCAAAAATTGGAAAATAAAAAGAATATACTAAACTTCGAGCACGCCATGCTTCACAGTTCATATGTTGGAAAATCTGCCAACATTTTATTCATCGCAAGATTTTATAAAAACAAATGAATTAATTTAATGTAGTTAAGGGAATTTTTCCAGCCGATATATTTCTCACTCGTCAATTTCATTTTCACCAGCTGAAAAAATATTTCCTCATTTATTAAATTAATTTTCTCTCATAACATTAGGTCTTCAAAGAGCCAACACAGCAGCCTGAAAGTCAAACAAATTCAAGCAGCGCGGCAAACTAGCGACAAAAGTTTGAAAAAACTGAAAGAAACTGCTGAATGTTGAAACCATTGTGTTTACTAACTGGAAATATCAACTACTGTGCCTTGCAAAATAATTCCCTCTGTTAGAAAATGTTACAAAATGGGAAGCTTCAAAATAATCTTTTAGAGTCGCGTGCTTTCAAAGGATGTATAAATTAAGGCAGGGTGATTTTATGAGCCTAAACTCAAAAGAACAGGAGTTTTAATCAACAAGAACAAACTGTAGAACAGTCAAGTGCAGGACCGACGCTGGCGGAGAGTTTGCTCTAGCGCGCCCCACCACCGTGGGTTGCTTTTACAATACACCAAAACATGAACATACCTACGCAGAAAAACATTGGTGGCGCTTTCCAAAGTTATTGAGCATTGAATTAAAACACAGTACTGCAGGAGTTGGGCAAGTGGTGGAGTTACTATTACGGGTTTCCTTCATATTACAAGTGTTAGGTCAACGCACAGTAGTGTAAGGGTTGAACAAACGATTGAATATTAACGTGTTTGCTAACGCTAAATTCTGTAATGTTGAATGTACTGCTTAATAGATAACGTCTTGACGTTTCCTATAGTGTTAATTTATTCATATGTGCGCCAGCAGAAGCAGTTAAGAAGCAAAGCAAAAGAAAACTGACATGTGACGTAGAGATCGCCACGAAATGGTTCGTCTAACCATCAGTATTCAATATTTTAGTCATGTTTTAAAATACAATGCTTGTTTATATTTTATAAGGTACATAAGGTTTCATAAGGTACATCGCAAACAATAAAAAATCCATCATCAAGAGGTTAAACTAATGTTACGATGATTTCAATAAGCTTGCATGAAACACTATGGTGGAGTTATTCAATAGGGAACCTAATAGGGTTTTCCGTCTGAAAACTAAAGTGATGAAAGGGCAACCATTCACTAATACAGTTTCCAGGAATTATTATTTTATTTTATTCTATTTTACAGGAATTATTTTTTTATTTTATTTAATTTTATCGTAATTGGAACAAGATTTAGCTCAGTACGTCCAATTGTCCTATGATCTAATTCATGAAAGGGTTAGAATTTGAAAACTTGAAGCGAACAAATTTCTAATCAATAAATCATATTTACTAGGGAAAGGTTAAGCCTCATCAGTTCAGAAAAAAACCGTTCATCTTTGAAATAGGAGATCAAATAGCAGTGACTAAGAAGTATTAAAAAATGTAATAATGAGATAATATTGAGCAGATTTATTATATATTCAGTAATCCACAAACAATTGGAAGGGGATACGAGGTATTCGGATTATTCAAGCTAGGCTCTCGCTAGAAAATATGCCAGTATCCGAATATCTGGTGATCGTTCAGAATTGAAGCTGAATCAAAAATTTGAAAAACAGTGGAAGATGCAGGAACGCTGCAATTTTCAGCTTGGAGTGCTGCTAAATGAGATCGGTGTGCTTGTTTTATTTTGTTGCACATTTTCTAAAGCATCAGATTCACTGTTATTTGATCATACATTTTGAAGATGTAATGAGTCGATTAGAGCTCCTGATAGAGCGAGACTCTGGAACGTGTTGAGTGAATATGTATTTTTTATCGGAACTTTCTGAGCTTGTGAGAGTTCAGTAAATTTGAGTTTTAGAATCCAAATATTCATTCGAACATTTATTATTATATTTTAATAGCTCCATCAATCAAAAAAAATTCACATGCATACCCATCGAAGGTCAAAACAGATATGCTATACTATGTTTATACTAATTTGGAGTTATTATTAGGTTGGGAGATTACTTGGCGGGCTGGATCAAAATTTTACACTGACAATTTTAGGTGTTCTTCCATAACCACGATGTAGAGTTCATATTTCATAAATCGCTTTATTTCAGTTCATTTTCAAGTCTTATTTGAAGTAAAATAACCTTAAGAAATCATGAAAAGGTTATTAATTTTCAAACTTGCTTTGTACTAGAAAAACCAGTAAGAAGTTTTAAAGCCTCGAATTACTCAAATCAGGTCATTTCTACATCATCATCATCCAACGATACTCTCGAGTTGCCATTAACCCCAGAAGTTTTAGAATATAATTTTGCTCTCTTCCACTCCCAGATCGCACTTTGAACGTGTCAAACGTCTTTGTAATACACAGCTGCGTAATTCTTAAGATAATTTAACTATATCAGGGCCTCAACGTTTCCCAACTCGTGGAAGTAATTACCTTTCTGCCTCAAGTCATCTCTGAGCACCTTCGTCTTCCTCTCCGAGCTATTGAAGTGAGAATTAGAATAATGATGCTTTTAGCTCTACGTAACTTTTTTTACTAATACATTTTAAACTATTCTATGCTTTCTCAATTGCTTCGCTTACGAAATCAAGTATAAACTACTCATATTTAAGTGAATCAATACTCGAATAACGATTTGCTTCTGCAATAAAAATTTTGTGCACTGATCTTTTATATACCGTAAGCTATTGAATTTAAAATTAATATTTAATCTAAAAATAGATTATTATACATCTCTTAATTTATTCAGCAGCACACAAAAAAAAGGTGTGAGACAATAATAACTACGAAACAAACAAAAATACTTAATATCGTAGTGCGAGCGAATGCGTTCGTCTCTGTATACTTGTGAATGAGTCGGGGAAAGGCAGATGTGAAGGTACAATGAGCTCAAGTTCCCTCCCTAAAATATATGAGCCGTCTTCTCTTCCATGTTATTCGAAGCCTCCCGAAACACCCATGTTTTGGATGGAAATTGCTTTACAACCGAAAAAGAGCATAATTATTTTTTCATTTTTCAACTTCAAGTGAATAGAATATCCCTGTCATCCTTGCATGTCGATCTGTTCTTCGTATGAATAGATAGATGTAATCCAGTAAAGAATACTGGTAAGCGAGTGACGGGCTGATGCCGATAACGCGGAGGCGTCATAGCCGACTGCAGTGACGCGATGTTTCCCGTCGACATGACAACGCTCGCCCTCACACCTCAACCACATCCAAGTAAGTCGTTAAAAAGCTAAATTGGGAGGCTTCATCGCTTCTACCGTATTCTCTTTCGAACTACCAGCTCTTATCCCATCTCCAATTTCTTATTTTGAACATTCAGTAGCATTTTAGTAGAAAAACGTGCAACGTATAATTTAGTTTGAAAATGTTTCAAATAACAACTAATCATTTTCGATATCATGCTTTGAGAAAGTAGCAGGACGCCATAAAAATTCCCGAAACTGAAAAGGGAGAAGTTTTTTCACAAAATTTAACTATGCAGTATGTCCCACAAAAACCCAAACGGAGTATTTATTTCCCCATATCAGTAATACCATCATAAGAATCCCATAACCATTTAATTTTTAGCAAAATTTCTTTCAAAATTAACCTCTAGAAAAAGTATTACTGATTATAACGGCATTACGAATACGGGAAAATAAATACTCGGTTCGGGTTTGTGAGGGAAGTGCTGTATAAACATGAAATAAAATACTTAAAATACAGAATATGAAACGTAATAACTGAATTAAAAGCTCTGCCAAAAATGAGCTCTACGGAAATCCGAACCGAGTGTATCTTACAGTTTGTACCAAAAACGCTTCGAATTGAAAAAAATAAATCACTAAATTGCAAGGAAGCAGCACATTGTATGAGAAAAAGCTGTTTCACCTCCGAAAGAAGATTAAATTCAGAGCTTTGGACCCCATTTACTCGCCATATTTTACCATCGCAAACTTTCAACTGCGCAGCTCAATTCTGCTCGTATTTCCCGTCGTTCCGACAACGAAGTTAACCCAAGCGTTGCCAAGCTGTGCCAGGTTTCCTGGGTTTCCATGGCCCGCGCTCTGGCGCACCAACCTAAAGAGCTTAGGGAGAGCGCGCGCTGGGGAGCCTCGAGAGCATTCACGCTATTTGCTTTTCATTGTGTAGCTCTCACTCGAGCTGCGCTGCTCTATGCAGCTCTTAAAAATAAGGACAACTTCCTGAAAAGAGATCTAAGGACTTAGCTCAGCAAACTAGTGATGCTGTTTAAAAAGCCAAATCACTGCTTCAACGACCGAGGAAAAAGTCTGACTACGGAATGTAAGAGGATGAAAAATTCTGCAATGCACAGTGATGTGAGCAATCAACTTAAAAATGTACGAGCTCACAGGTTCTTTGAGGAAAGAACGATGTAGTTTTAAGGCAGTTTATGCCTATTTGCTCAGAGTACACGAATTATTTGGTAAGTCTTATAGTCTTCTTCAGTGCAAACGTATGCATGATGGAAAACCGTTCAGCATTTTACTTAAATCTATGAGATTCCTGGTTTGGCTATTAAAAATGATAGAATATTATGAGTAAACGTACAGAGCTGAAGGTATATGCAACGTATCATGAATTAAGGACACATTAAAATTTCTAATGATTTTGTGGAAGTCGACGCGAGGGCTAAATATTGCCGAATATTGCCCAAATACAATGCAATGAACTTAGTTCTTTAGTGAATCAATACGTGGCATCAAATAGTCACTTAACAATCGAGGCCGTGTAGCTTAGCTATTTTGGAGTAATAAAAGCTCGGCTGTATGACGTTGTAATTAGCAACTCTTGAATTAGATTCTCTCAAAGACGATAAAAAACAATAATTTTAGTCAGTCTGAACAACACTCAAGCTTGCTGCCCTGCCTCCTGATATTCAATATAATTGGACACACTATGTTGTAAATTCAGACTTTGGAATGGGTGAGAAATGCAGAATTTTTCCATCTGTCAATTGCATGCACCGTTCATGTTTCAAATCTTGAATAAAATGAAAAGAGCTTCGGCTGCAGTTAACCAAATGCGTTGCGGCTGTTCCACGTAATTAGAATCTCTCCACCAGACCAGACTTTCATTCTCGAGTTATCAAATTGATGGTTTTTTGGTAAGGCATAAAAAGCATGGAAATGCACCTACTGAATTAAGTGCCGTGTTGCATGTTGAGAAGCAGGTTTAGAAATAAATGCCCGAGGCTTTGGTATGCAGAGAAGCGAAAATGATAAGTTGGGGCTAACTAGAGCGAAGTAACCGTTTTGTCAGTAATACATGTTTCTCTTCAAATATAAGTCCAGATTTTTTACTGAATTTTTACTTTTCCATTCCCATTGTTGTGAGTTCGATTCGAGCACTACCGTGTTTCAAAAGCCTAGTTTCCTAATAATTAAAAATGTTATAGTTTTAGGTGAACGACACCATCAATAATTTCTTTTAAGGACTTTTAAACCTCAGGCTGCCTAATACACAGGAAATGCTTTCTTTAGAGACTGATTATGTAAAAACGAGCACTTTATTTAATCAGTTTAAACGGCAATAAACTTACATTACAGTTATAGTAAATTCATTTAAAAACCATCATTTCAAAAGCAAAGCTAATAAAGCCTCCATTGCTCTAAAAAATCATCATAGATGTATTTAAAAGCCTTCATTATTTCGAGCGCCTTTAGTTTAACAGCGTTACTAACAGGTACACGATTCTATCTTCCTCTGAGTTAATACGTTTCCTTCTAATACATTCAAAATTCTATAAATGGGAATTACGAGCACAAAAAGTAACATCATAGTATACATTTTATTTTTGTAACATCAAAATTTCTTCATTTACAAATAACCACAGCTTTTATGGCGCCTGAATGCACGGAATATTAACATCAAAATGTTGGCAAAATAGAACTAACATATTTTGAAGTGAAGTGTCGTACATCTAACGAAACGTAGATAAAATGAATTCGATCTTAAAACAACAAATCCAAGTTCTGGAGTGAACTGGATGTGGCCGCATGATATTCACTAATTCGTGTACTAATTGCGCTATTTCAGCGGGCACCGTGCGCTCCAAACAATGCTCGATGGAGACGCCAGCAAAGCAAACAGGGTTCTGAGTTTGGCGGCGCAACAGCCCTAGGGAAGGGGCAGTGGGGGGAAAGTGAGGGGGAAAGCGAGGGGTCCCCCTCAAAGCAGTAATTATATTGCAGGCGCAGGCCTCGGTATAATCGCCTCTTATTAAGTCGTAGTCTTTTTAAAGCTCTTTCGTAATTGGGTTTACCGAAAACTTCAAATATGGCTGAAAAAGGAGACAGACGCGACCTTTGTTCGCCGATGTTAAAGGCTTATTATCGCTTAAACTTAACACCTTGTATTACTGCGATGTCTCTCACGCAAACTGTCTAAAGATAACTAATTTTACTCTTGATTTTATTGGTCGGTAGCTGGCTGGCGCCTTCTGATGTACGGGACGAGTGATGGAGTTGGAGTTCTGTTCGTGGTTGGGAGCAACTGAATCTTTTTTCCGGTGTGATATTCAGTGTCATATCCTGTGTATTTTCAGTGTTATATCCAGCGTATTTCCAGTGTGATATCCAGCGAATTTGCAGTTTGATTTCCAGCGTATTTCCAGTGTGATATCCAGTGCATTTCGAGTGTGATATCCAGCGTATTTACAGTGTGAGATTCAGTGTATTTCGAGAGAGATATCCTGTATCTTTCCTGTGTGATATCCAACGTATTTTTGGTATGATGCCCAGTGTATTTCCAGTGTAAAATCCAATGCTGTTCCAGAGTTATATCCAACGTATTTCCAGAGTGACATCCAGTGTATTTCCAGGATGATTGCCAGTATATTTCAAGTGTAATGCCAATGCGTTATCCAGTGTCTGTCCGATAAAATATTTCATGTTTTTCAGAGATATCCAGTGTCTTTCCAGTGAAATATTTAGTGTTTTCCAGAATGATATTCAGTGTCTTTCCAGTGTGATATCACAACCACAGAGATTCAGAAAATCTCGGTATTTAAAGCTATGCCCGTAGAACATAATTATAACGCATGGTAAACAAAAACGACAGCAGCATCGTGGAGTTACAAAAACATCAGATAAAATCACAGTAAATGTTTGTAGAATTTGATTTTTTATCCCTCGTTATAATTCACACCAAGTACTAGACATTAATATCAAATGTTTGAATTTATATTAAGTAATAGATTTTTTATATTTCAACATGAAAACGACGATCCGTGCAGGGAAACAGCTGATCGCTACTGACTCAACGTAGAACATCTGCGGTATGTCATAAGGAAAAATTGAGTTGAACATTTTACTCCCACGCAGGTTTTATAATAACAATTTTTTTATTCATGTGAGCTGGAAAATCTGATGAAAATCATGGTAAATTTAGCCCAGATTTGTCATTATTGCTTCAAAAGAAAACAAAGTTTTGTTTCTGTGAGAGGGAAAGATGTTTCCTTAATCTCGAGAGTTATTACAGAAATAATTTTTGAGCAGTTCCAATTTGCGCTTTTCTCAGCAGGAGTAATTCGTTGTAGGTCTAATTAAAAGTTATGTGAAAACTGTTAAGAAACTTCGGGTAATCTCTGAAAGTTTTCTGATTGATTGTAAGATCGAAAGAAATTCATCGTTTTCGCAAAAATTAAATTTTCAATGACATAATTAAAAAAAAATAATTTTGCGATAATGAACTCACTGTTTTACAGCTACTCTTATAGTCAGGGCTGATAAATATCTAAATGAAAGTGATCATCTTATTGAAAGTAAAAGGAGAATTATTTCAACTGGCATCATACGAGGGTGGTTACAATACAGCACCATAGGCAGTACTGCCCGGTACACCTGGCGCGAAGATACAATTAAATGTGAAAACTAAATTAAATAAAATGAAACGTCAAATGCTACAATTGCGTATCATATATACTTGATTTCAACTTATCACGCATCGCTCGCGTAAATAAGTGCGTATAAAAATTCCATCTTTTTCAAAATCAGAACAAAAATTTACCTTGTGCTTATTTGACGTAACTCCCCCATTCACAATACAAATATTTAGACGCGTTTGAAGGAATGGTACGTACAATGTTTTGTACGTTAATAACTGCATTTATATGAGGAAAGGAAATTTGTACATGGTAGAATTCTGGCACCAATTGGGTTGAGCCTTGATATCAAGTAAAGAATGCGACTGCGACGAAGACATTCGAGTAAATCGATTGCGCTGTACACGGGCAGGTTTCACCAACGAGAGCGACTCAAAAGAGAAGCAAAATGACCATAACTGCCAATTAACTCATATTAAATAAACTGATAATTAGGCCGATCCTCTCGTAAAACCTCCAGCAGACTCCTTTGTGCGATGACCGTTCTTTTGAATGGATTAATAATGCCGATAAGCATAATTTGCTACAAGCATATCGACAAAGACAGACGCTTCTGAGTTCCTCTGCTTCTGGTATTGCGGAACCTCACATATCTGCCTCTCATTCTCAAGACAATATCATTGACAATTCTTTGAGTGCAGACCTCTAACTGCAAATGATCAATATAGTCAATTATTTAGTGAGCGTAAAGAATACAATATTTCAATTAGGCGCACGTGGCCTTTCGAGTCAAGTCGCTTATAGAACTAACTTTGTAAAATGTATTTCTCAAAATGAATACATATTCGTAATTAATTGTTTGTGCTACAGAACGAATGAAAATTTTAAAATAGACTATATTAGATGTTAGTTCTCTCTAACCGCAACATAGACGTTCCAAAGAGAGGAGGGATGAAAGCGTCACTTAGTATGGAGATTAGGGAAAGCGGAATCTATACACGAGGTGCATGGAAACAGTCGGTTGTGAAAAAGGTTCATAAAGCAAGTTAAAAGTTGAAGAAGAAAATAGTAGGTGCTGAAAAACAAGACAGGATTGAACTGAAAACATAACAAAAAACATATAATTTCAATAAAAAGAAGGCCTACCTTACTATCAGCCCGGAAACTTACATTTCTCCCTGGGAGCGCTAATTCCCATAGATACAATAGGTGTCTCGCCCTGAGGGGAATGAAAATTTTAAATTTCTCCTGTTGTCAAACCTTTTATTTCTGAAAGCACGCAAGAGAACACCAGATCAAATGTTATGTCCCAAGTGCGAACCGTTAAGTTTTCACCACAAAAAAGAGTAAAAGGCGGTTGGACGTGAGAGCTTACACCGGATTCTGCTATCAGGAGATCTCAAAGCTCAGCATAATACAACACGCCAGATGTCGATGCTTGCACAGCAGCGGCTCGACGGTTACAAAAAAGAGGCAACACCTACGCTCCCTGCGGCAGCGTGACAACAACGTGGCAACAGCGTGAAAGCGATATGGCAGCGGATGGCAACGGCGGCGCGATCTCAACGGCTGGCGCTGCCCGAGAGCGCAGCAGGGTCTGAGCGACGACAACAGCGTTCAGCTGCGGCATTTGCTGCACGCTCCAGAAGTAACGGTCACAGCGCGAGAGTACTTAAAGGGTACGACGAGGGCTAGGGCATCATCATTATACAGCGAAACTCCGTCATTGGAAGGTCTCTTCGTGCCACTTCATTAGAATTGTTAAATTTGCATACGGCGGGCACTCCGTATTAAATCCCAATATTGTGTTAACCTTCACGTAAAAGACTTTAACGTACAATTCGAGACCTCATTATAGTGCTTCGTCATCGCTGCATACCCAAGTTGCGTAAGACTATTGTAGCAATTGTTCCTAAATTTGCTAGTCTCATCTACCCCATTGTCATATTTTGTGTGCATCTTTCATTATAACAAGTAAACCGATGTGGCCACATTGAAAGAAACGTGTTTTCTTTCGGAAAAAAACTCCTTTGATTTGAAGATTAGACTTGAAAGGACGGAAAATTTGAAAACCCTTAAAACTTGGATTCTAAAGAAAAGAAGTATACAACAATTGGTGGCAGCGAATGTGGGATCATAACCCATTAACGCTCAACGTCTCCGCAAGAGACCGTTATTGCCACGCTACCTATTTCAAATAAAAACTTAATGTATAACGTAAAATGGCCATTGTTCATTAGGAAATTCATTTCGCTCATCATTGTACCCACTCTATTTTCCCATTCTATTTTGCAAATTAAGCCATTCCATTGATTTATTTTGATTTATTTGTGTATTTTCTGTGTCGTTATTCGCCTTTTGTATTGATTTATTTCTAAAATTTTGGGTGAACTCATGCTATGTTTACTATTTTGATGCTTTACCCATTTATTTTGTCTCATTTGCATAACGCAATTTAACCCATTTACCTTTCTAATATGATTATTATGCCTATTCAAACCCCATTTTATCCCTATTGTGACCCTATTTTTCATTACTGTTGTTGATGTTATTGACGACTCATTTATTTCTGTGCATTTGGAAACTTATTGTGCAAAAAAAAAAACTCAATCATGTCTGTGTATTTGGAAACATATTGTACGAAATATTGCATTTAAACTTCTAATTTGAAACTCTAAAATTGCTATCAGTGTTCATTGTGAATCTATTTTGCTTCGCCAATTTTGCCCTAATTATCTGTTGAAACCATGGCTGGGGACGATAATGAAAGTAATCAAAGTAACAATGGTGAGAATAGTCAAAGTAGCTTTGTCACTTTAAATCATGCAATTGAACTGCCTAAATTTAATGGTGAAGGCTGTGTAACTTCATTTTTAAAACACTTCCAGACCAGAGTTGACATTTATACGAATGACGTCGATTTGCAATGTCGTTATTTGAAGAATGCCTTAACTGGCAAAGCTTGGGATTCGTATGTTCTTAAGTCGGATCAACTTGTCACGCTGGACGATGTCAAAACTTGGCTTATTTCTGTGTACAAGGGGGCCGTAAATTATAGAAAAACCGTTCATAAAATCCTATTTAATCTGCGTCAAGAGAATGATGAGACAGTCAATGCATTTGCAACCCGAGTTTTGGCTAGCTGGAAGGACGTTTTCGGTCCAGAATGGCACTACGAGGATAGCAAAGCACAAAAGATACTCATTCCTACTATCATTAAGAATATGAATCCCAAGATCAGTGAAAAATTATCACATGATTTCGACCCTGAGAGTGTGACCAAACTCCTAGACAAAGCGAGGTCAATTGAAGAGTCTTTGATCGAAGAGGGAAATGTGTTGAGCCGGAAGAGACCAATTCACGAAAGTGACGTGGTGGTTGAAAAGTACCAATACAATTCACCACAAAAGCGAACGTACCAGCCTAGAAACCCATATAAATGGCAAAGTGCTTCACACAAAAATGCTCGCCCCTTCAATAACTACAATCGTAAATTCAATAACCATCCAAGCCAGAATGGTGACATCGCCGCAGTAAAGTCAAAAAACTTTCACAGCAACCGAAAAGCTTTTCCCCCGTGATTTTATTAAACATTGAACAGAGAAAGTGCTCCACTTTCGTTGATTCAGGCTCTTCCGTGACTCTTGTGAAATCTTGTGTAATTAACAAACTGTTCAAAGCCCCACCCCGAATTAAAAGATGCACTAAAGTTCTTTGTTCTGTTAATGGAGATAATCTCCACACTCGAGGTACGATTGACTTGAAATTTAAACTAGGTGATGTTGAGTATTGCCATTCCGCTATTATTGTGGAAGATTCTTACTTCCCCGGAGCTGTCTTGATAGGCCGAGATTTCCTTAAGAGATTCGGTGTTGAAATAAAATACAGTCAGCATGAGAAAGGTCACGTGAGAATTAATGATAGAATTTACCCATTTCAATCAGTTGCTGCTTCTAATTCAGTAAATTTTGTGAAACAATCTGAGGATGCATCATTCAGTGTCGCAAGAATGTCACATGATCTGACTGTTGAAGGAGGCACGTTATGTCACTCCTTTTTGAGAGTTCCCAAGCACATGAATGGAAAAACAGTCGTTCTAAAACAGAGCGTTACATGCAAAGGAATAGCAGTACCTCGTACGTTAGCCACAGTCCGTGATGGAACCGTGCCTGTAGTTTTTGTAAATTATAATGATAAGAATGTTCTTGTACCTAGAAATAAAATCTGTGTTAGCTTGGATGTTGCCGTCGAGGAGCCGGAGCCTGGCTCAGACGAAAGCGCGAGTGATGCTCGAGCGCAGACGCAGCGCAAGGCTTATGAGGCGGTGGCCGTAGTGCACGGTGACCATGGCTGTAGACATGCGAGCGAGTCGGCTCAGTGCCACCCTGACCAGAACCGACTGGCAGAGGCTGGGAACAGCAGACTCATACGTGACGCAGAGAGACGTCGGGAGCCCGATTTCAATGAAATGATAGACGATGTTGACTTGTCTCATTTGAACTTAGGTCAGAGAACGACCCTAGTAAATTTGATTAACAAACACAGGAATGCGTTCGCGGTTGGAGACGAGATTGGTCATGCGCGAAATGCTGTGCATAAGTTAGACGTTCAGGGAAACAATCCTATCAATACACCGCAGTATCGAGTCCCTCATGCTACAAAGCAATTGATTGAAGAGCATGTCCAAGAGATGCTTAGGCAAAAGGTTATTGAACCAAGTTTCTCGCCTTGGTCTTCCCCAATCTTAGCTGTACGTAAAAGTGATGGTTCGCATCGAATCGTAGTTGATTTCCGTCTTATCAATAAGATATGCAGAAAAGACACTTTCCCAATTCCGAACATGACGGACACCTTAGAAAGTCTTAAGGGCTCGAACTTGTTCACCACTCTAGACATGCGAAGTTCCTATCATCAGATCGAATTGTCCCCAGAGAGCCGTGATATTACCGCTTTCAGAACGCCGACAGGTAGTTATCGATATTGCCGTTCACCCCAGGGCCTCATCACTTCTGCGGCTGCACTTCAAAGAGCAGTTAATATGGCTTTTTCCCCATTCATTTCAAAGTTTCTGTTTTGTTATGTTGATGACATCATCGTCTATTCTAAAAATTTCGAGACTCATGTCGAACATTTGGATAGGGCGTTTCTTCAAACAGCTGCTTCAGGCTTCAAACTTGGTCTAAAAAAATGCCAATTTGCGGCGAGTAGCGTGACTTTCCTTGGTATTAAAGTTAGTTCAGAGGGACTAATCCCCCGACCTGACAAGGTGCGAGCTTTAGCGGATGCTTTGAGGCCCAGAAATGTTAAGGAAGTGAAAAGATTCTTAGGCTCTACCGGATTCTTTAGAAAGTTCATTAAAAATTATGCTCATATCGCGGCACCTCTAAACGAGCTTACAAAAAAGACGAACGTATTCAAATGGACGGACGTTCATCAGCGAGCTTTCGATGACTTGAAATATAAACTTGTGTCTGCGCCTATACTTAAATTTCCTGACTTTCAGAGAGAGTTTGTGTTGCACACTGATGCCTCGGGCATTGCAATTGGTGGAGCATTACTTCAGATGCATGACGGCATTGAGTTACCTGTGGCATACTATAGCCGGAAATTAAAGGGAAACGAACTTAAATATTCTGCAACAGAACTCGAAGCTCTTGCCATCCACGATTCAATCAAGCATTATGATGCGTACCTGTACTTAAACGAGTTCGTCGTGGTAACGGATCACCGCCCCTTAACGTTCATTTTTGCTAATAAAACAGGTAACCACCGCATTTCGAGATGGGCTTTGCTTCTTCAAGAATATAACTTCTCTGTCAGGTATAAGCCTGGAGCGCTACACCACTTGCCCGACTACCTGTCTAGATCTGAAAGAATTGTCAATGCTGTCGTTGACACTGCCGAATCAAACTGTAGTAATAAGAGTGATCCTAAAAATAATACTAATGTTCCTTCTAGAATTAGGCCTTGTTCTAATTATAATGCGACAGATGTTCCCGTCGACGATGTGTGCCCTCCACCTGTGTACAGTGAACGTGATAAGAGTGTTGCCGTCGAGGCAAAGCAATTGAGCTTGGATGATGTTGTTTCAGAGCAAGAAAAGGACTCACTTTGGTCTGGTGTAAGAAACTTGTTAACTGGAAATGACTTGGGTGATACTAAGATTTCAAACATTGACGAATATTTTATTGATGATAATAATGTCCTGTGTAGGTTGTCGAGAAAGAAACGCAGAAACGGTAGAAGTAATGTACAAATAGTCATTCCTAAGTCTCTAGTTAAGGTTGCTTTAAATTTAAGCCATGATAATGATTTGTCTGCTCACATGGGTTTCTTGAGAACTCTTGAACGTGCCAGAGATAAATTCTTCTGGATTAATCAAATTCGTGACGTCAAAGACCATGTGAAGAAATGTTTACAGTGCCAGCGAATGAAATGGCAGGGCCAGTTTAAAGTCCCCTTAGGAAAATTCCCCGAGACCTCATATCCCCTTGAAAGAGTTGCTGTTGACCTTGTTGAATTGCCTGTGAGTTACGAAGGCAACAAATATCTCCTAACCATAGTAGATCATTTTACGAGGTACGTTGATGCTTACCCTCTTAAAGATAAGTCTGCCGATACTGTCACCAGAGCTTTCGTCCAGTATATCGGAAAGTTCTCAGCCCCAAATACTATTGTCAGTGACCGAGGCAGCGAATTCACTAATAAGCTATTTCAAGACGTGTGCAGGAACCTGAACGCCAAATCACAGACTACGACTGCTTATCACGCTATGGCGAACGGTTGCTGCGAGAGAATGAACGGTGTCTTGAAAACTGCCATCTCCCACTTGGCTGCTGAGGATAGATTCACGTGGGACCAGAGCATTCCCTTCGTTACCTTAGCTGTAAACACATCCTACCAGACTGCGATTAAAGACACGCCGTTCTTCTTGTTCTACGGCAGAGATGCAAACCTTCCTTATCATGACATATTCAAGGAGCAGCCCATCACCTATGCGTGTCACCAAGATTATTCGATTGAGGTTTCTCGCCGTCTGTCTAAAGCATTTGCTGCAGTTCGAAAAAATTCTGAGGAATCGAGGCAAACTGCAGCAAAGATTTATAATCGAACGGCCAAAGAATGTGACATTCAAGCAGGAGAGCTTATCATGCTTAGGAACGAGTGTGGACACGCAGAGGGCAGAGCCTTCCCATCGAGATTCAGAGGCCCATATAGGATTACTTCCAGACACGGAAATAACATCACTATCAAAGGTCTATACTCAGACCGAAAAGAGCAGACCGTGCACCTGAACCGTGTGAAACGTGCTTATCTTGACGACGCCATGGCCTTCCCTTTCAATAACGGTGACGAGGAAGACGAACTACAAGAGCTTGGACGTGAGAGCTTACACCGGATTCTGCTATCAGGAGATCTCAAAGCTCAGCATAATACAACACGCCAGATGTCGATGCTTGCACAGCAGCGGCTCGACGGTTACAAAAAAGAGGCAACACCTACGCTCCCTGCGGCAGCGTGGCAACAACGTGGCAACAGCGTGAAAGCGATATGGCAGCGGATGGCAACGGCGGCGCGATCTCAACGGCTGGCGCTGCTCGAGAGCGCAGCAGGGTCTGAGCGACGACAACAGCGTTCAGCTGCGGCATTTGCTGCACGCTCCAGAAGTAACGGTCACAGCGCGAGAGTACTTAAAGGGTACGACGAGGGCTAGGGCATCATCATTATACAGCGAAACTCCGTCATTGGAAGGTCTCTTCGTGCCACTTCATTAGAATTGGTAAATTTGCATACGGCGGGCACTCCGTATTAAATCCCAATATTGTGTTAACCTTCACGTAAAAGACTTTAACCCTTTCGGTACGATAATTCAAATTGTTTGGGTAAAAACTTCCTGGGGAAAAAGTTGTCATTACCCTTAATTGTCAGTGAAATTGTCCTAGTGTGGTGCTTTTAGCTTAAGTAAGTGCCTTCTTCATTATTTTAATTTTGAAATTTTTTGTATCTTTGAAGCTCGATGCTTGGCGACAGAAATTTTTGATGTTGATAATAAAGTTTTCGTATTTACGAAGAAATTATTTATACGTTTTTGCCCGAATTTACCAAAAATCAACAAAGTTCAGAAAAAACTTGCTCAAGTTAAATGGAAAGGGTATTGAATATGTTGCTCGGGTCCTGTAGCATGAACTTACGCGTGCTACAGGGTCCTATGGTAATTACAGGGGCCTATGGTAACCTATGGTAATTTACGCGTGCAGGTTTCTGGAATTGTTTAAAAACTAGTTTAATGAATGTTTGTAATTTCCCTAATTTTTTTATTACTCCAAAATATTCCCTCACTAGTTAAATTAGTTTAAAACTAGGTTAGATGCCCTAAACTGGAAGCACTAGCCAACTTGGCACTGGAGTAGCCGTCAGGACCGAAAGGGTTAACTTAAAATTCGAGACCTTATTATAGTGCTTCGTCATCGCTGCATACCCAAGTTGCGTAAGACTATTGTAGCAATTGTTCCTAAATTTGCTAGTCTCATCTACCCCATTGTCATATTTTGTGTGCATCTTTCATTATAACAATTAAACCGATGCGGCCACATTGAAAGAAACGCGTTTTCTTTCGGAAAAAAACTCCTTTGATTTGAAGATTAGACTTGAAAGGACGGAAAATTTGAAAACCCTTAAAACTTGGATTCTAAAGAAAAGAAGTATACAACACAAACACATGATCTAAGTTTTAAAAGCATGCGAGCGTACCGCTGCTCTCAAAAATGACTGCGTTGTTTACGTTTGCGTTTTATTTCGTTAGTGACAACTTTTACTTTCAGAAGGGTTCAAAAGTGCAATCTGCCTTTTTCAATGCCGATATTCGAACAAATTTCAACCCACTTAAATAAATTGAATTCCGAAACATAGAATTTAACAGCCAATGAGGTGTCCTGGTATCCAGTTTACAGAGTGAGAGTACCAACATGCAATCTGACTAACCAACCAAACAAACTAACAAGCAAATATGCAAACAACACACAATAAAGGGGATGAGATTTAGTTGCAAACAAAAGAAAACTTTCCTTGTGTTGACCGTAGTTCTACGCTCTTCACCGTTTCATATTTCATTTACGACATTGCGTAAAGAAATGTTAACATGCCACTAATTGCATAAAACATCGGCCGCAGCTTGTGAGCCGACATGATCTGCTTGAAAATACTTCACGCAACATTGCGCGAAATATTGCGGATTCCAGTCCGTTAATGAACGAACTCATTGTGTTTTTTTCGTATACGCTTCGAACAAATAATTATTGATTTTTAAATGAAAATCCAACCATTGGTTGAAAAATTATAAAAGCGTACAAAACTAGGGTATATTTGTCTAGTCCGCTTGATGCAGTAAGGCTATTTATTTGTGATTAGAATTTCTGCTTTCGAGGATGAAACGACAACAATAAAAAAAAATTTATGAGCTAAAAACGGTGAACTAATTATAATGGTTTTACCCGTAATCATAACATCAATTTTAGTGTTTTGCAAATGACTTTACTTAAGCACAAAGGAATTTTTTTTTAGAAGAACGGGACGAGTTCATCTTCAATTACGATTCACTGAATCAATATTTTTATCATAATTATTCAGGGAGATAGTTGAAGCTGCCAATTAGAGTTAGACTGTGAGTCGATGTCGAAAATATGGACTCTAAATATCATTCCCAGAAAATAAGAAAGACGTCATAATTAGCTCGGAGAGAGAGGGATCTCAAATGAAAGAAGCGCACATAATTAACGGAGTTTTCAATTCACAACAAAAATTTGCCAATAATGAGAATGAAATAGATGTCGGGGCAGTATAAAGTGTTGTCGGTCGTGGAGTGGGCCTGACGCCCTCAGCAACACCACGGTAGAAGAAACAAGGTAGGGTCAATCCAATCGTTTTTCATCGACCGTGTGGCAATGCTGACGTAATGGTAACGAACCAATAGCAGCGCTCATATAGCATCTAGCAACACTGTTTGCCTTAAATCTGGTACCACTATTGGCCTAACGACACGTCGCAATGGTGACGTCATAAAGTGCGCTTGAAATAAAGCCTTTCTATTGGCTAGCCGAACAAGAGGAGGCATATTTATCCCTTAGAAATGACTCTACCTTGTTTCCTCCACCGTGGCAACACGCAGTACTGCCTCAGGGAGGTGACGAAGCAGGCCACGAGCACGGATTTAAGTGCCCAAACTCGTTGAACTGGTATTCAAAATACTCAAAATCATACTTTGGGCCATGGACTAAACTCCGCACTTTGGCCTGACACGGTTGAATCTTATGCTTCCGAGGAGGCGGACGTTGTTGTTCCTCCGAGTTCAGCCCCGATTTATGAAAGTAGATTTTCTGCCGCGTCTTGTGGATCCAGTTAAAAAAAAGTGGTGGTGGAAAACTGCAAAAAGTATTTCCTCCATGTGCAGGTAAGCAGTTATCGATTTGAAGAACCACTGAATGAATATGCTCGGATGTATTTGTGTAAGTTTCGAAAGAAAATTTTACACGAACCTTTACATTAACATTTAATGCTAATATTATAATATTTTAGAGCATCATTGTTGAACGTGTGATAAAAACACGCTCAACTGCACGCTAGGACTGACTATTTTGTGCTTCATGCAAAAATCAAGATCTTAATTTTCTCTTGTTTTAAGTCATTAATCACGTTAATATGACCTAATTTGATTTTTGAAATTAAGCTTAAGGAAAATGTAGAAATAATTAGAGCTAGGAAATTTAGCTGCCAACGTTTTTTCCAAAATTCATCTACAGGTCATCTTTTTTGGGGACATAGACTCCTTTGTCATTCACTTCTGTGAAAGTGGGCGATAAGAAAGCTTGTAATTTGAACAGTTTATAAAACATAAGTGGTACATCAAGAAAAATGTTTTTTAAGGTGATACACTGAGCGAATATTAGGATTGAACCTTCTATATCAGCACCACTGAGTAGTGCTCATTCATGGATATCAAGGATCACCGTAAAACAAAATGAACTTTTTAATCCACGGAACGTGCAGAGCAAACGCATTCCATAGATACAGCAAGTACACGGGAAAATTTTAAACTGACACCAGAGACACGTTCTCAATGAAACTAGATTAAAATTATTATGAATGCTTAGAGTTTAAAAGAATTTGGAAACGTGATCTTCTTCAGTTGTACCTTCCTGTACCACGAACAAAGGCAAAAAAAAAAATAGATGAAAATTTCACCGAAATCAATGTTAAATATTTAGCACATTGACATCGACATCGTAACAATACGACACGATGCATAGTAAAACCATTACCGAAATACAGACATCCCAAATAAAAATAATTCTCTACGCATTGAATAAATTTCATGTGTGTAAAATGCTCCGAAAATCATAAAGGAAACAATAAATTTTATAAAAATGAAAATATAAAGCAATTGATATGAATCATGAATGCGTTAAGCTGTTGACAAAAACAACTCATAAAAAAAGAACCTGCAATAAAAACTAATTACGTCATTCAAGAATTTTCTTTTAAAATTGCATGTAATGAAATATGTAGGAGGCTACAGGTGATGCTACCCAATTATAACATTGCAGCCAAAGCGAACGTTCACCGCTCGATACGCTGTACGGAAGTGAAGCTGTTTGCAGAAGAGAGGCTAAATTTAAGCCTCAGGTACACTTTGAATTCTGGGCCGTTAGTTATTAAGTTAACGAGCAATTTTGCAGCAGGGGCTGCCATCCATCATTCGGAGTAAGTGTGGTGCACCTTGTCGGGACGGGGTGGTGTCTGCAGGGTGAGGAGGTGTGAGAGGGAAGGGAGAGGAGGTGTGAGAGGGAAGCGAGAGGAGGTGTGAGCGGGAAGGGAAAAGAGGTGTGGGAGGGAAGGGAGAGGAGGTGTGGGAGGAAAAGGAGAGGAGGTGTGGGAGTTAAGGTAGAGGAGGTGAGGGAGGGAAGGTAGAGGAGGTGTTAGAGGGCAGGGGACGTCACTGGAAGACCGAGAAATGCTGAGAGGGAAGGAGACTTCCATGAAAACGTCGCAGAAAAACATCTCTGGAGCTCTCTCATTCGACTCCTCCAATGAAAATCGACTAACACATTTTGCTCTCAGTATGCCGAAAAAAAATAAACAAGTGATAAGAATGGAAAAACATGAAAACGCCATAGAAAACACTTCTTGTGCTCGTAGGCAACCCTACTACTGTTTTGGAGAAAATCGATGATTCAATTCGAGAAAAATAAAAACACGAAATTTATAAACGAATGAAACGGACGGAAAATTGGCAAATATTTCCGAATAGAACATTCTCCACACAATTATTTTTGGCGAGTTAATCAAATTAACCAGAGTAGCAGAATTTAATTTTTGAAGCTATTATTTCGATTAGTCTTTTTCGACCTCTGCCTCGTACATCTCTATGAATGCTTCGCTAAAAATTACTTCCATAGCATCTTTGAACAAAAGAAATAAATCGTTTCAAAAGGCACAACATCGCATTCAGGATGATTAAAGGAAATGACTTTTAGGTCAAAGGAGGTCTAAGCATTGTATCAGTAGTTTGCATTGCATAGCATCAGTAGTAGTTGGGCAAAACTGTATTCGTTTCGTCCATCCTGAGAATTCTCACAAAGATTAAAAAAAGCCGATTATTTGCTGTCCGACGAGCCGAAGACAAGAATCTTTCCAGAGCTCAAGTTTCTTTTCAGAACTCAAGTTTCTTTTCGCAACTCAAGTTTCTTTTCAAAACTCAAGTTTCTTTTCAAAACTCAAGTTTCTTTTCACAACTGAAGTATCGCACAGTTGTCCAAACCTCTTTCGATTTACCTACGAACTTATGTGAACATTCCCAATAAATGTACAGAATATCCATCGGAATAGGATGAAACTGCCAGGGGAGAAAATCTCCAGGGCCCACAGATTGGCAGCACAAATGTCGTCAAATTGCAGTGCGATTGACAGGTGCGGGGCGCCTCAGGAGACGCTGAGTGTTGTAGGCAAGTCGCCGGAATATTGCACGCCCCGCTCTGCGTTGTGTGCAAACGGAGCTAGGTGTGCTGATTTAATGGCGGTGACTACCCAATGTTGAATGGTAAGCGCAAAACCCCACTCTGCGTTGTGTGCAAACGGAGCTAGGTGTGCTGATTTAATGGCGAGGTCTACCCA
The DNA here is from genome assembly GCA_030386875.1 of Morinoia aosen. Lineage (NCBI taxonomy): Eukaryota > Metazoa > Arthropoda > Malacostraca > Amphipoda > Talitridae > Morinoia > Morinoia aosen. Next base: position 11,987,869 of record CM059562.1, read on the forward strand.
ATGTTGAATGGTAAGTGCAAAACCTCACTCTGCGTTGTGTGCAAACGGAGCTAGGTGTGCTGATTTAATGGCGGTGACTACCCAATATTGAATGGTAAGCGCAAACTGCATCGCTTCACTCGAAATATGAAGGGCACCACAACGGTTTTGCTGTCGATTGGTTTGTAGTTAAATCACACATAAATGGAATGTGCAAAATTGATGTATTTTTTTTAATCGAAATGGTATTTTTTGTCTTATTTCTACGTGGGCGTAAATTGCCCAATCGATGGCAACAGCGGTAGTCGAAAATTGAATCTTGGAGCGCGTCTCAAATTTGTGTGCCAATTAACGTTAATGATGAACAATAGGATAAAAAGGAAAACCAACGTGGCTAAGAGATTATCCTAAAAGTGAGATTTCCCAGAAATCAATCTATTTCATTTGTGATGAACAATAATACCACACTGACTCATATTGAAACCGAAGACAATCCAAATGAACACAACACACGAACGTACTTCTGTCGGCAACACTTGCGTCTTACACATAATAAAGTGTAACAGATAAGTTTTTAATTCAGCTGCAAGGGAAATCTATCAAAAAGCTCCAGAATTATGATGTAAAGTCAATGTTTATGTAATGCTGAGAAATGACTAGGTGAAAGAAATCGATAAGTATTAAAAGTAAATGAAACATCTTATATACGCGAACAAACAGACAAAATTATGGGAATAAAAAAATGAGGTGGTGGTATTAGCAATCTTAGAAGAAAAGAGAATATGTTTGTCAAGAGTATGGCTCGCGCAGACTTCGATTATAAAATCAATTGAAGGGTGGTTCATCGAAATTAAGAACACGACATTTACACAGAGCACTCCTTTATTAACTGATAACGTTGTTAATTAATACTCAGTCTCAAGCCGTACGTCTCTAGCAGTCTCGGTAATAATTTTTTATTAATCTTAACAAATATTAGGTAAAAACTGGAAATGTAGGAAAAACGATACCTTTCAAAAGCCATTTTGAGCTCATTTTCATCCCTCAAATACATTCTATCTCTCCATCACTAAAATATTATCCATGACTGAGTAAGTAATCCAAATAAAAACTCTACTCAAATTCTGAAAAACGCTTTAAGCTGATTTTCATGAAGAGATCACAATCCTCGGAGCAACGCGCTCCGTTTCTTATCAAGCGCCGACGTAGCAGCAGTGGTCACTACGGCGGCATTCATCACTCGCTATCTAGCAGAGACAATCAACCGCTGAGCGCAGCGACATTTAGCACAGTCCACGACCAACAGGAAATACAATGGCTTTTTGTCACGCCACAGTGCAGCGGTCATTTGAATATTTCAAATCTTTGGGTGTACATGAAACACAGGGAGTTTTGGATGTACTCATGTGAGAGTAGTCTGACTGAAGCATTGTAGCCCATGTTTGTGAAATCGGAGTAGAATGTAACCCATGACCAACTCGATTCTGAGTTGATTTCTTAACGATGCCAGCGAGCAACACAAGATAGCTACTGCATTTTCAAACCAAAGTCATTCAAAGTAGTGTAAGATTCCCACTACTTATGTCTGTATGTGTCTCATGAAGCAACTGCAATATTTTTTTGTTAAGATATTCGACACAGAACCGACAAACATAAACAAAACAGAGAAGATGATTATTTTCCCTTTTAGTTCGTAGGGACATTAATATATTCGAACGTTTTCAACGCATCTCGAATTGAAAATAGATGATATGAGATACAGAACAGCCGTAATTGTCATCAATAAAAACAACTCATTCGCGGCTTTGTGCATGGTAGGTCAGAACGCCCATAACTTTGGCTCCAGCAGTAAATCGAACGCGATATCTGGGAAGCTGCAACACTTTTAGAACACAACATATCTACAGTAAACTAAAAGAAGATAGCGATTTTCAGCAAAGTAACACTCGCAGAGAAAAAAAAAACGCTGCAACCGCAACACAATTTGGATTAAGGATGATACTTGTTCAAACCTTATTTCAACGCCACTCGAGAATTCAGCAAGAGCCTTGGAACAACACATGATTGAATGCGAACAATGCGCATTGAGGCTAAAAAGTGACCTCGCTGTTGTCCGCATTTTCTGAACAAAGCGCGTGTCCGACGAGCAAGAACCTTCCTTAAAAGAAAACTTGGATGGCTTGCGGGCAAAGTTGCAAAGCCTAAACTAAACTCGGTGGGAAACTTGGAATGCTGGTTCTCGAAAAGTACGACTTTACTATTTCTCAATTTAGAATTCTTTTACAGTGTTTTCATTTACGGAATTTCCTTTCTTTCAGGTTGTAAACTGTTTGATATCTTTCCTTAGACTTTCCTTGCGTTATTTTTTTCTATTTAAGCCGCATTGAAGCTACAACCGGCTAACATACACAGACGGTACGTCCATCACACTATACGAGGTTCATCCGGAGATTCTATGCTTTTAAAATAATAAAGATAGGGAATACTCATCAACGATTTAGTGTCACGGTAGCTTTCAAGGGAGCGAAATTTTCGTAATCACAGATGCCCTCCTAGCAGAAAAGTTTGCAGCGTGCGGATCTCGAAGAAAAAATATTCAAATTAAAATGTAAGGCGCTCGAACGAAGAGTTTCGTTACACGGAACGGTGGTCTCCTTGAACGTGGCTGGGGATGGAAATGTTACCATCGGAAAGTATGTTGACGAGATGAGGCACTATCAGAGGACTCGACGAATTCATTTCGGTGGTGCAGAAATAGAGGAGGTCCGAAAGAGTTTGGGAACGATACATGCCTACGAGTACTCAGAAAAGACTTCAGTCTGTGGTTAGAGGGATGTTTCATAAGGCAGTGATTCAATAAACATACGAAATACACAGAAGATACGTCTGCTCTAAATTGTAAGCTCGTTGAATAAGATTCGACTTTTAATATCCAGGCTCGTTTAACAGTCAGCTGTTTCATATATAAGGCAAACGGTAGAAAGCTCATACAACATACGTTGACTAGTCTGGTGAAAGTAAGTAGGGACTAACATGAGAAACGATTTGTTTCTAGGAGAGTAGTGAGGAAAATAGCCACCATATGAAACATTTAACACTCTCTCCTATCAATGTCACTTAGAAAATCATGCGAAATTGGCCCCAACAATTTGCAGTGTTCATTGGTTTGAGGGCTTTACATTAAGTTGCATGCGAACACCAGAGTCAACAGAAAAATAATTAAACTCGAAATAAATGTACTTTTAAAGTCTGAAAATACTAGTATTAATTGTGAACTACATCATTAATTAGTTCTCAAACGAACAGTTAAAAACACATAAGTGGATTGGAATTCTTCCACTAAAAATGTACATGAAAGTATTTTTGCTGGCTGCAACCAAGAGAAAAAACTGAAAACCACGAAGCAACAATGTAGAACAGCACACTTTTTTCATATCCACTGAAGGAGAGTCATTTTAAAAGGCTAAAACTTGAAAGGCGCAAAAGTGTCTTTGAAAATAAACAATCACGAGGAGTCGTATTGTTCTCAATGGTCACTTCATCAATTAAGTGAACGTTATAGTCGACTAATTGGCACCTACAGTCACTTTGCCAATTACGGCGATATTTGTCAGAATAACTTCCCTCTCCGAGGCTCGACACAAAACTCGCTTTATTACTCCCAGTCTACCAGGGAATAAGAAAAGAGAGAGGAACTCAACTGAGCAGGGAAGTTGCCACGGGCGATTTAGTGAAGCAGATATTTTAGTGTCTTTATTTCTTGTTCCCTGAGGATGGAGACAAACGTTTCTTATTACAGACCTGCCAGAGCTCAAGAGATCTGATTTTTCAGCAACCAATACACAGCACGGTGGCCGACCTCCCGGCCAAAACGAAAGAAAAATAATGGATTTTTTCACTCGAAAATACTTGTTATTGCGATAGGCACGAGTATTTTTGAGACATGAGTTGGGTCGTCAAATTAAATTATAACGAGGCCAGTTCGGAGCAATCATTGTACTTCCTAAAGTTTCGAAATCGGAAATGCATCCATCATCTTACACTCAATAAGGGCTGACTGTAGTTTGTTTTATTTCTTAAATTTGGAGACGGATTTCCTGCTTCATACTATTTATTATTTGATTCATACTATAATTATATTTTTACGTTATAGAGTTGAACCCAATTGAAATTCTGAGCCTTTTACAGATCGTTTTCAGGCAGTTATAAGCCAAGAGTTTAGTCGTTTTCGAGCAGTAAATTAGCCTTTTTCGGAGCAAATGTCTAGTATTTTTAGCCCATTTAAACGGCTATTTATGGGCATCGAAACGGCTAATGCAACGGCCATTTTGGGCTTCTCTACTACCTGAACGAGGCTATTCACGACCATTTTTGGCTTTTCCATTGCTTGAACGAGTCTCGTCCTGGCCTTTTTGGGCTTCCTTACTGCTTGATCAAGGCTAATACCGGCCCTTTTGGGCTTCCTTACTGCTTGATCAAGGCTAATACCGGCCCTTTTGGGCTTCCTTACGCCCGGCCTTAAAAACAAAACGACATATGGAATCAAAAGTCCCAAATTGAAACATTATACCAATTAAATTAAAATTTTTATTTATTAACGAAATAAATATGAAAATTACTAAGTATTCATTTACAACAGTGGCATAATGGAGCTGATCAGATCGCTCCAACATCAGATTTTCTATACGATATAAAGAGTTTGTGAGGCCGGGTCTTGTGGCTGCTTAGCCTAGTGAGTTCCGATTTGAGGCGAGTGAAGCAGCGGCCTTACTTTTATACTTCTCCGGCTGTGAGCATCGGTGATACGCGGCGGAGAAGTGGGAACTTTTTCTAAATAAATTTACATTGACATATATTAAGATTACTGAACATAGAAGGACTAGAATCGAGGTTTGAGGGGTAACTAGGGTAAAGCACTACAAGTTGAATGCTCAGCGATGAAGTAGTGAGACAGAGAGAATTAAAAGAAAATTATCTGGTATCTAGATACTTTTGGAGAAGTATCTAGTCTCTAGATACATTTTGAAGTATCTATGACCAGCTCTGGATATCTACATGAGCATAATATTTTTTTAACTACTAAACCGAAATTTATAGTAATAATTAATTGATGAAACTAATCGAAACTAACTTTGGCCACCCTTACCTAATCTAACTTAACTAAGTTAGGTTAGTTGAAATTCATTTAGTTCTTTACATTTACTGAAGTAATACGACTTGTACAACATTTACGATTACGAGTCTTTTTACAATCTATTACGCGTCCAAATAGAGGTCGTCGAAAAGGCTTGAAAACGACTTTAAACGACCCGAATGAGCCCGCAAACAGCCATTGACTAGACCTATAAAAGGCCAGTTGAATGAAGAGCCCTTTTCAAGCCCTAATAGGCCAAGTATAGGTAGGAGTTGGTTTGAAGTCGTGATTTTTGGCCCTTTTGGGCCGTTTTCGACCTTTTACGACTAATTTACTACCTGAAAAGGGCGATAATTTTCAATTGGGAAGGAAGGTTCGTTGCCACTTTGGTTGGATGGGTAAACTTATGCATACTGATTACTCTTGCAAGGAAACATACACCAGTATAACACGTGCTCCTGAAACTATTCAGCGACTGCAAATCTATTATTTAGGTTCTCAATAGATGGAATTAGCAAATATGTTCAAGAAGTTCATCGATGTTTCATTTTGTCACAAGTACACATACAAAGCAAAATAAATTTATAATGCCATTATATTTAACGTTGTCAAGGCTAGGTTAAAACTTGATTTACTGGTATTTTTTCAAGTTATGTTTCGCAGGAATGTTATATGACATCATTATACATATAATATAATGGCAACGGTCACATAATCATGACTAGTTCTGTATGAAAAAGTTACACGATTTAAAATATTATACGACTGTCCCAGTTCTCCACGTGATAAAATACGAAAAAAATGACAAATCCATTTATTAAAAGATTTCCAATCTATAAAACTCAATATCACTGCTAGTGTGACAATAAAATTTAGTTTCTGTAAGTTTGACTGCGAAATCACACAAAATAATACATCACGTGGTACCGCGCTGCGAAGAAAATGGCTGTCAATTAGATTGACAGTGCATAAAATTGTACAGATTGAGAGCAGTTCAAGTATAAATTAATAGGAATTTTCTTCGTATTTCACAGAAAATTGCCATTAATCACATGAAAACTAGAAGAATTACGTATGGTAGAGTGAACAGAAAAGATATTACGCGACTTTTGCAATAAGAATAGGCTGTGTTGGTGTAAAAAAGGTTGGGTTCATTGATTTGGAGGAGAGCATGAATCTGCCCACAGTTGGGTATTTTATGCGATAAATTATTAGTGTTGTGAGTAGAAAAATTCAAACATCAAAAATAATGGCATTATTGAGAGGGCAGACCGCGGACATAATTCTGAAATAAGATTATTTTTGACACCGATCTACTCGACGGTTAATGAACAAAACCAGATATACTTTAATTAATGGCACTAGGCTGCAAAACATAAAAAAACATATACGCTAAACTCTGAACGCAACCAACAAAGAAAGTGTATGCTACATTATAAAAATACGATCTATATAATATAACAATATACAATACAAATCCAATATGATACACACGTTTTCGCCTCTTTTCGTAGAGCCCTTCGCGCGTAGAGCACATCATCCTCGCCATAGCATACTCCCTTCGTTTCATATCTTTCTTCTATTATGTATGGGCACCCGGTCTGTGAATTTTCACCTGATCAAAATACCACCTCTTTAATTCGTGCTACCGTCTCATCTACTTCTCCCCGGGCTTCTAAAGTCAGTAGGGCAGGGGAGATTCGGTTATGGATCACGGCAGCTTCAGGCCCCTCTCATCTAGCGACCTCTACTCAAAAAATACGAGTACATTTGAGTTGGGGAACGAAACGAAAACAAGTTGGGAACCCAAGTAACAAACCATTCAACGGGAAGAAGTACGAATATCACAATTGGATGCTAGGCTAATTGAAAGAGAAGATTACAGGATTTCGAAGAAGTTCCAATACTGAGGCACGGCGATAAGAATCGCTAAGAAAGTCTCTTGCAGAGTGAGCACCCTTCCTTCAAAAAACAACGTTAACATATCGGTTAATGTCGGACATTTGGACGTGCATTCACTCACTGCGCGTTTGACCGTCAATTGTCTTTACAATGTTTTCACAGATGAGGTCGCCCAAGTTCATCATAATTAAAGGATGAGTTTGTCAGACTGTTATGGCTGGACCGCAGGCGGTTAAAGACCACATGTTGTCTGCGGGTCTACTTGAGTAGCGTGCAATACTACGCCAAGTTGGGAAGATTTTCAATGCAAACCTACCTAATGAGGACCAGTTTGTATTTCACAGATTGTGTAGCTCTAGCAATAGGACAGGGGTCCAATATTCATCTTGTGTGAGTACAAACTGTGTCTCTCTCGGCCGCAGCATCAGTATGATCGTTGTCTGGTGAACCCACATGTACCAGTACCAAAATTAAAGCAATTGCTTTACTCCAAACAAGGAAATCCTTGATTTGAGTTCCGATACGTTCAAGAATGTGATTCTGATGGGAAGAGCCTGTAGATATCAGAAGCAAGCGTTGATACGAAATCTCCGCACAAGATGAATCTTCTGGTTGGAATCGCCAATATAATTTAAAGAAAATCTCAAGGCCACGAGTTCCGCAGTTATTATAAAAACTACAGCAGAAGATGAGGGGGACTCATAGGCTAGGAGCTCGAGCGTTGAGACTGGAGTCAAACTTAGGATGCCCAGGGCTATGTTCAAGGAGGGAGTGGTGAGGAGAGAGGGTGTAGCAAATGAATAGATAATGCACCCATAGGCAATCTTGGGGCGAGTCACGGCTCCGAGTCGCATCATGACGGTCGAACCGGAACCCCAATTTTGAGGGTAAACAAATCGAAAAAGGTTGAGGTATCGCATACATCGAGTCTTCAATTATTTCACATGTGTTATTCAGTAAATTTGCGGATAACAGAGACTCCAATGAACCGTATGAAAATACATCATGCTCATGACAATAACAATCATGAAAAGAGTAAATTGTAGTGGCTTCCTAGCCCATATAACACAAGTCAGGGTCTCGATCAATCACAACAGTAATATATGACACATCAGAAACGGGTAGTTGGGTTCCCATTATAAGACTCTCTATCAAATTTTAAACTAATGAATTCAGTCTTATTTTCAGATTTGGCAGGTATTTTTCCATCCAAAAGTTTTAAAAACTCTAAGTATTACCTGCAATTGTTTAAGGTCAGAATTTGCCGAAAGTATGGCTAAAGATTGATCTTAAAGGCTGAATAGCCTAAACAAGGAAATGTTTTCCACAAATTACAGGCAAGATACGATTGATAGTGACCTAATCACACTGAAAATTAAGCAAGAAGTTGATTTTATATTGCTGAGCCCATAACATCTGGTATTCTCCAATAGAGGTGATAACTAAAAACCGACCATCCAAGAAAAAAAAATATCCTTTTAATATATCCATGGCCTAGAACGACAAAATGATAAATGAGTATTTAGGAAGTAGCATTGGAATTTTTAAGCATCTGTCTAAGTTTTCTTTACATCCTAAAAGATTTTTAGAATAACCTCCACCCATTAAGCTTTGAGCTCGAGCAATGCTACCAATATTTGCATTGAAACTTGACAAATGAAGGCTCATACCTGGAGAAGTTTGTCAGAGTCCTGGCCCTCTCAAGCTCAAGTGGGGCCTCAATTAGAGTTTGTAGAGGCCTAAGAATATGCTCGAGAAATTCGGAGCCCTCAGGTCGGTATGTTTGAATAGCACCAATAGTTGGCGAGAGCCGCCGGATCGCTGGGGGCAGAGTTGCGAGATGGGATTTTCCTGGAAAAAATTCCCAAGTTCGGCTATTTTTCAAATAAAATTTGGCCATAACGACCTATTAGTACCTGGTAACCTTACAAGATAACGAGGCGCTGAGTGCTCTTTAAGCCTATAGTTAATTTTTTTTTAAATAGCCCAAAATGTCCAAATCCGACACATTTGGCCAGAATAGCCACCTGGTAACCTTGCTTGTGAATGTCACAGGAGCTAAATACGGGCACGTCCTACTCGTCCTGAAGGTTTGGACATCGCCTGTTGATGCAGAATTTGAGGATCGTGGAAAATCAGGAAGTATTCTCTCTATAATACTTATGTTACAGCAGTCAATGTTAGATAATAACTTTACAGTATTCCGGGTTAATACAGAAGCTTTTCATTCATATTGCTGGTTGCATATTGGGTTAACAAAGTACTTGGGTCATCTCTGTTGGCAAATTCGAAAGTATTCCGGCCATTGGCGAATGCCTAAAATTACAGTCAAACTTTTTAGTACGCCCTTGTTTATCCTAAAAAGCTCTCTAAAACGTTTTAGCTATTTTCCTCTCTATTTTTCAAAATATACTGAATTGCTAAATATATCTCTAAAGTTAATCTAAACTCTTAAAAAAAGCAAAAAAGTCAAAATTACATCTACCTTCTTTATCGTAAAGTTTTCAGTTAGTTTTATGGTAAATCTAAGCTATAATAAGAGCCGCGTCCGTCCGTCCGTCCGTCCGTCGGTCTGTCCGAAGCCTGCCGAAAGTGTGATGAGCGTATCTGTGATACGGGCCGTGTACACTTGGCCTCATCAAATCTCGAGAGATTGAAATTCTTTGTTTTACAGCCTTTCTCTTATTTCGCCTTCTTTCTGACTTCAAATAATGAGGGGTGGACTAGTAAGATATAACAGTTTCTTCAATTTACAAAACTGCTCAATTTTCGAGAAGGACTTTCATCCCTAAACCAAATTTAGTAGCTTTCTTAGTTTTGGTACACATCACACTGCTAAATTTCTTGGAAGAGCATTCAAAGCAGACATTCACTGGAACAACAAAAGTCCTATAATTTCGTGTGATGAAGATGCAGGCAGCCCTTTGTTGGTACCATTTTATCGTTTTCACCCTGTTTGTCATATTAATGAGCACTTATACTTCCAGAGCTGATTAATTCACCCAGCGCAGTTCATTAACCGTAATTGGACAGCACACGAAACTGCACAACTAACTCAGACATGAGCTTAACTAACTAGCTTTGTTTACAAGAGCGATACCCTTCACGAACACAAAGATGATTCTTCCGACAAACCTCGCGAGGAATATGATGACGACGTGGTTCTAATGTGGACACAGCATCTAATGTCTGTTCTAACTTAGGTCAAATTTCCTTATGGTCACGCTATGTTGAATTGAGAAAAAGAAAAAAAAATTATTGAACGTAAACGTTCTACCGTAACCAAAACATCAACTGTTACCCTCATGGAAGTGCTCGTGTAGCTGTTCTACACCAATAATAATCCATTTATTATAGCCTTGTTCTCAGCGAAGACATCTAATGAATAATGACTTAAATTAACGGATGCAATTTGCTGAGTCTGCTGATTGCAACAAGGGCGCGAAGAATGCCCTCCGCCCTCCGCTCAGAATCTCCTTCAACACGTAGGCTTCGTTTCTGCAGTTGCTACGGTTGGTTAGGTGCGGTTAAGTTGTAAGTAGAAGAATAGAAAAACGCATTTTACTGCTCGAATACATCTCTATCCTTTCTTAGAAGTGTGTAAAATGTATTTGTTATATACGTAAATTAAAAATTTATTTGTTACAATATTCCACCTCATTCGCTAAAATTTATTAATAAAACTTGGGAAAAATTTAAATGCTATTCGTTTATACCGGTACGCAAATCAACAATTTACCAAGTATTACACGAATGCTCCAGTGCGTAGTCTGGATGTTAAATAGACGCTCGGTGGAGATCTTCAGGGCTATTTGCCCAAAAAAGCCAGAAAATCGTACACACCTGTACATTTGCCAGTTTTAGTAATGCTTGTCTTGGCATCTTTGTATCTTATGCAAATTAGTAAATGAGGAACAGTAATTGTTGACATTTAATCAGGAATTACAATAGTAACCACCCTCAAGGATGAATTTTATAGCACTTACTATACATTCAATAATTTGCACAAGTACACGTAACTGTAAATTACTCCGTGTCCTGCAATGATGATGAGTTGATGACTAATGTGGCCGATAGAAAAACTTCCGTTGCTATTTAATTCGCGAGCTTCGTAAGCTCCGTAAGTAATACTCAACAGGGATAAATTCGCGAGTGCATGCATATTGATTTACGCGAACTCTATTCTAGCTTTCTTGTTTTCTGCTTCCATTGAGAACGCAATATTCTGTAAACGTTTACGAACTCATATTCTACGACACGTCAGTACAGCAATAAAGTCAGATAGGACCAGACCCTGTAACGAAAATTTCAAGTGAAAGCTCTGAGTGCGGCATAAAAACAAACATTTACTGTGAAAATTTACTCTCTCGTTAATATTTTAATGTTGTTGGGACACCCCAATGATCTACAATTCCCTAGCGATCTCTCATTCACTGTAACTTCACGATACCAACAAACCCGCCAGTGTGTACGAGCTGAAAAACAGGCGTTGCTGCTATATCGTGAGGTCTACCACACTATAGCATGAGATCTACCTCGAGCTAGTTCTATAGCGTGAGGTTAGGTTAGGTCAGGTTATTAATATATATTACCTATTTCCATATATTTAATTTTGCGATAAACACTTAATTTGTACATCTAAACTGTACCTGGGTAGGTAGTATATGACGGGTTGGTAGACCTCACGCTATAGTAGCACCGGACAGGCGATAGTAAACGTCATACGCAACTGGTGACAGGCAACCGCTTCATGTCATCAAAATCCATGGAATTACAGCAAAATCTGCACACCCCGTACAGCCTCATCCGACGCGCGCACCTTCCCTCGCAGTCAGTAACAGATGCAAATGGACGTGTCCAATATGACGGATGTCTTTCCAAAGTCATATTCGCTGGAGGTCCTCTTTCTGTCTCGCCCCTAACCAAAAACTGTGTCACAGAAAATTTGTTTCAGCCCAATTTTACTGAGCTCATAAGATTCACAGCTCATGCAAAAACCTAAAACTACAAAAACAGTTGTTTTGAAATTAAACTTAAATGACAAACTCGTACAAACAGGGATGATCATAGTGACGCAGGTTTTAGTAGATTTAAAATCCAGAACCGTGTTATAGACTCACCCTTGCCAAATGCGGTTTTGAGCTCATTTCAGCGAGGAACATTTTTTGGCAGAGCTCGACCGCTGCTGGCCTCCACAGCGAGAGGAGAGTGACACTTCATTAAAATAGAGCAAAGTGTCATAAAGACAGATTGCAATGATTCAATTGAAACCTGGAAGGTTCAGGGAGGACAGAAACTGAGCGCGCAGCGTGCAGAACGAGAGGGCAACACATGGATCGAAGCTATGTAAAGTTCATTTGTGACTCGCGAATGTATACATCTTATGAGCCCGCAGTTAGCAGGGAAGCTGACATTTTTATGAATACTAAATCATGTCATAATCGAAAAAGTCGTTTTGACAGAAAACATTCAGTTTCTGAAAAGAGGAAAATACGTATCACCAATGACGGATACCAGGAAGATTATTCGGGGAAGTTTATTCTCTAAATCGAATGAGGAAACAGAAGGTTCAGCTCAGGTTTATTAATTAATTAATCATGCCCGCCCATAGTATCTTTTGAACCTATCAGTATTCTTTCCTCAAAGTTCTTTTCAACTCATACAGATGCCTCAACATGATTCAGATAAACTGAATTAACACCTGGAACAAGAACATCCTCAAGCGCATGTTTCCAGAAATTTTCCAGTCACAGAACACTGTTGCGCTCTGACAGACTGTAAACATGGCAGATATAATTTATTTCGAGCGTCATAGGAAGTTATTGAAACGTGAGAAGCGAGGCCGGAGTTTGAGCGTCCGTGAAGAGCGCGACATGACCGCCGTCTCATGGATATTCAACAGCCGGGGCCCTGCGTTCACACTCAAAGGGTCGCATAAAAGGCGCGGTGTGAAGGGCGTGCGTTAATGAGAGCAACCTGTATTGGACACAATTTACTCCACGTCATTCTAAGTTTGCATGAAAAAAAAAACTGAATCGTAAATAGGATTTTAGATGAGTGCTTCACTTTTCCAAGTCCGTATTGAATGTATTGAGGACAACCCATTCGTTGAAAATTGTTTTGGGACACCATTTCAATACAGACGAAAAATGGTTTCTGTACGCATGAGGGCCTTGCAAAGTCGCAATTTATAGGATGTCGCTTGATGTCGGCACACAAATACACAAAAATTAGGTGTGAAATAAATTACATGTCAGGTGAGATTTCCGCTACGAAAACATTAGCATTGTCGTGACCATTTACAGTATTTTAAGATCCAAAAAGATATTGCAATGTTACATTTATCTCTAATGCCTCCCAAACTTAACCTCTTAACGACCCAGAGGACTATTTGGTCCTCCCTCAAATATTGGTTTATTATTTGTATTTTTTGTTCAATTTCTTCCTGCATGTGCTCCCAGAATTTTACTGTCGAGTGGCGGATGCTCTCTCATTTTGACGAAGGTGACAACCTGATTCTGACCTGACAACCAGGGCTACGCTAATGAGGTGGTCGTACCAGCACTAATATGAGTAAAAGAAACTTGATGTCAGGAGGTTTAACGACCATCTATATGACTTAAAGCGCAAATAATGCTCATTTTCGTATGAGTAGAGCTTTAGTTCCTACATCAGCCATGAACGGAACTTCAAGATATCTAAAGTTCTTTATGGAGTAATGGATACCAGACAACTGGAATTCAATTGCTAAGGAAACAACGAAAAAGAGATAAGGAAGAAAAATTTGCAAACTGAAAAGATTACTTATATAGCTTAACTATCTCCAAGAGCCGCCTTTGAAATGAAACTGCGCAATTTTATAATGAGGGTAAGTTTGTCAAATGTGCATCAATAAATAAAAATTGCTCTCGCCACTACTAACAGAATTCTTGCAGCAATGCTGCGTTTGCAATGGTAAAACTCATAGAAAACACACGGTAAAATGTCATTCGGTTAAATCATCTTAAAATTGTTTGGCCAAATTTCCAGGTAGATAATTAAAAGTAAACGGATTCAACAAACTTGCTTCTGAACTTTCGTTTAAATCGAATGAGTTTAAACTTAAACAAAAACTGTGCACGATGGGTGATAGGAGAATACTTCATTATCTTAACTTGAACAAGATTTCAGTTTAAAACTTTATATGCGCCTCTGATATTCACTGACACATCTCTCTGAAACAAGTTACTCGCATTGTATAGCAAAATAAGAAAATCCCCAGCTGGATAATTATAATTACGAGCCACTGAGTGGATGGGATCACTGGAGGCAGAATTCTATGACGGATGAATTTCAAAGCTTGTCCATCGCTATAATAAGTGCCTTAATTTGTTTGGTGACTATGTTGAAAAGTGAAATTTTTTGTCGCTATTTCAGATGTGTATAAAAATGATTGTCTTGTTCTTAGTTTTTTCTCTTTTACAAAGGCTGCTTACTTTTTTAATAGCCCTCGTAATTACGAACAGGTCCATTAACTCTCTATTTCAGAATCTATAGCATTTACTGTAAAGGATATACTTTCGTGTTTTGCTTTTGTTCTCTCTGTCAAAAGTTCTTTAAAAATAGACACCGCTTCTAACAAGCCTGTTTGGAAACATTTCAAAATTACACAGGCTCAGTTGCGGAAGCTTATCGTGCAAAAATAATGCTAGTACACTCGAATTGTTCATTCTCTGCTGGCCTGAGGTTTGGTTACAAAACTAGAATATACACACAAGTCAAAATCAAAGTGCTTAATATTTCGCTGGCAAGTTTTTAAGGAGATCAAACGTTTTTTTTTCCCTCAGGAGGAGATTATTCGGTAAATTAATGCTTCTCTACAATTCCACAGTAAATCGCTTAGTTTTTCATACATTTTTACAGATTTAAAAGAACTGATATTTATATTTCGGATGTTATGCCAGAATCATTCAAGGTTTTCTGGAAGTAAAGCGTTTCAACGCTTAATTTCAAGTTTTCCCTCCTTCAAAAGTGGATCAAGCACATATCCATCTAGTGTTATTTCCCTTGAAACAAAATTTAAGGTGTGAGTAGCCATTTAAATAGGGTTGGAATTTTGGAGGAGACACCTGAACTTGACAAGCTTTACAATGATTTAGTTAATTATGAAATGATGTGACTTTTATTCAGTTTCTAATATTCAAACCGGTAAGTTCCTAAATTAAAAACATAATACAGCATACAATTTTCAACTGTTCAATATCATATCGAAGTGTTTAAATGCACATAGTCGAGAAATCATGATTTGCTTTTTGCACGAGTGCAATTCACGCCTGAGCGTCGAAGAATAGTTGCTCCATTTGGAAAGAGAAGATAACTCCATATTCCTCAGTAATGGTGGTAAGCTCAATACTAGTTGATTATGCCTCGTCAGAGGGCAAGAACAATTCACACGACCACAAAGGTCCCGAGGCAGAGGTGGCGAGGAGGGCGCATATTGAGAGAGAGAGAGAGACGCAAGCCTTATCTCTCTGGTGCAGTGCTGTGCACCGCAGTGCACCGGGCTATCAGCGCAGTGCAGCGCACCACGCCCCTCTGCACCCGACGCAAAATGCGCCCCTCGAATAATGGCAGTGTTTAGCACACGTAAAAATCGCACAGATTAAATGAGGAATTATGCAGGGGCCGGAGAGGGAGCGTCGAGGCGCCAGATATACGAGGCGCGGCGACGCTGTTTTTGGGAAATGGTTGCTTTATTTCGGGGCTCAAAGTAACGCATCACTGGAAGCCTCAGCCCGCCATGATCACTGAGCTTCCCTCTTCGGATATAGGATGCTCTTGAAAATGCAACCTATTGTGCTTCATGAGAAAATGAGCAACACGCTCTGTGCATAAATTTTCTTTAAGCCTGAGCTCATGTAGTGGCCACTGAGCTTCTCTTTTAGGATAAAAGATGCACTTGAAAACGGAATCCACTGTGCTCCATGGGAAAATGAGCAGCATGCACTACAGAATACTTTATTTTCAGCCTGAGCACGCTATGATCACTCAGCTTCTCTTTGCCTTTTCTGATAACAAATACCGTTGAAAACGAAAGCTACCGTGCTTTACGGGAAAATTATCTTCTCAGTTTCTCATTTAGGAGAAATGATAAAGTTAAAAAATAAAATAAATTGCGCACTATGAAAAAATGAGCAAAATGAGCTCCCTATATCTTATACATTTCATGTCAAATATTTGGCAATTCCCCGAAGTTTATAAAGACCCGAGAGAATTGTACAATTCTTATCAGTTGAGAGCAAGCATGCTCCCATTATAGGAAGTTTAATAGCTAGCATAAAGTCGTTCGTTAATGATTGTAAATTTCACACTTTTGTCCTGTTTATTTCGACGTTCACATTTCTGTAATCGTCCCAGATTAATTTCAATCCGATGTTTATTAACTGTAAATTCTCGCTCAGAATGTTATTTAAAATTTATCCTAATTAGAAGAAATAAATTCTACCACAAAATAGCCAATGATATACTGTTTTACTTATGAAGAGCCATTTTTACAGGGTGATCAAAAATTTATTCATCCTGTAAGTAATCCTTGCTCATCTATTCTTCATTGATTCAAGTAGTTCTGTCATCGAATAATAGCATGTGGGTTAAAGTGAAGAAATTTTCATTTAATGTAAGATAACTCAGAGACATTGAGTTTTTAATTTACCGAAAATGAGTTCCCTAATTTTCCCTGGATTGCCACTGTTGAAATCTTTTTCTTCCAATTTCCAAATAAAAAGCTATGGGCAAACTAATACCTTTGGTAATGCTGAAACGCATTTCACTTTGAATTTTGAATATGGAGCCCTGACACTCATTTCATCAGCTTCAAATTCATCTCAGTAACAGTAGTGTCATCAGCTTCACACGTACCTCGATAACAAAATTTTTATCAGCTTCAAACTTATTTTCTGATGATTTAAAGATGAGCCACGCATGAATGGGGCTTTCTGTTTAGTAGTTTTCACACTTCTGTAACATTTCTGTACTTAAATTACACTTAATTTCATACTCTCGTAAGTTACTTACACGTTCACTGCTATCAGGATCATTACACATGAAGCGCAAATAAGAACACGTCAGTAGCCCATCACAGAGCGAGCACAACTTGAGGCGACATATTCTGCATCTGACCAGCTTCAGAATGTTTCAATCAATTTTGCGAGCTCAAAGAACACTGGATGGCGAGATAAATTTCTTCCTTGAATGTATTGCTGGGCCTAATTATTTGAGGGTGACTCTCATTTCAATGAACGTTAAAAAACGTATTGATTCTTATTGTAAAATTTTGATTAATTTCTGTTATTTTACAGGTTAACTGAACAAAATAAATTCGAAGATCAGCAAGCCAACTAGAGTACGCATTCCAAAATAATATTTCTCAACACATAACGAATACGAGAAACGTTTTTAAATTCTTTGATATGAGCGAACGCAGTTGACCCACCAATGAGACTACGCATGAAAGGTTTCAAAATTAAGCTTACTTATCGTGGTTGTAAAATCCTAAAATTAGACTTGAACTTCAAAACACATAAGCATCGCGCTTTAGAGGGCTGTGTAAGATTGGCGAAGGATGTGGAAGTCTGACAAAAATTCACGAATTCGTTGGTCAACCAATAAGGTCCTATCCAAACCCCACCAAGATCAACACATTAAAATGAACTGTACAACAATGTATGAAAGATCTGCTTAACCTCAGCTTGATCCAAGATCTCATTAGATGTACCATATTTCTGTAGCTTCTCCCGCGCGAGTCAAAGGCAGCGAACAGAGTGCAACTAAATTTTGACTGGTATACAAGAGACGCATTTGGAACCTAGTAAGAAAAACAGAGAAAGTACGTTCAATTTCATGTAATATCCCCAACACTTAAATTGCACACGTCTTAGCGCACACGCTAGTGCACCTTTCATTCTCAACGAGCAGCTGAGCGCTGTAGGTTTGTCGGAGACAAAAATAATTGGTTTCTTCCGATTATTACACACACTGAAAAGGTTATTATGATTGAAAAAACGAGATCACTAAAGATGAAAAAAAACACGATATGTAATATTTATGACTTTCCTTGGTGCTCTCGACACTGTATACTACTTGGTACTTGAGGCAACTGTTAGAAAGGAAATGGTAGAAACTAAAACAGAAGCTGCAACCGGTTCGGGCAGAGTAAGTAATTAAGAATAAATTAAATTACCAAGTATAGGATGGAGACTTTTTTAATGAATTACCGAAATCAACTAACTAACATCAGGCGGCTGTACTCCACCTAAATCTCAAAGGTGCTTATTACAGCTCACACGAAAATTGTGTAAAAAGTGACACTGGTTCTTCACTTTGGCTCCGAAAAGCTTCATTCTTACAGTTTAGAGAGAAATACTAATGGCCCAGTCAAGTGGGAGCAGACCAACTTGCTTAAAAATTAATAAGAACGGCGCCATGCGTAAACGCATTGCGTCAGCCTCAGAGATTATATTTTAAATTAGTTCAACGCCCTCAAACCACAACGAAAGTGTTCCCAAGGAGAAAAAAACAGACACACACTCAATATGGAATTAAGAGGTTAGAGAATCTATGCACAAGGAGTGTTCCCACATCTCACGTTTAGAAACAGTTAGATTGAAGTTTATGAAATATGATAAAGTTGAAGAAAAAGAAAATAATAGGTGCTAAAACAAGGGCTGTACTGAACAGAAAAAGATGGTCCATTACGAAACGAAAATAAATTTTCAACAAAAAGATTTGCCTAAGGACCTCACATCATTTCCCTGAGAGCACTGGCTACCATAAATGCGATTGTTGTTCCTCATTTAGCTTCGTAAATCTTATAGTTATTTAGTGAAAATCTACGTAAGCACTTTTAATCGACCAAGTGTTACGTTTGGTGCATGACTTGCAGTTTAAACACACGTTGCTTACAACTACTGGTAAACGATAAACTTTCCATACATTTAGTGCGTTGTGAGAATTGATCACGTTGTTTAGAATTGTGATTGCTTTTGAGAAAACAGTCATGATTGCCCCCGCCGTGTACCAAATGCGTAACAAAGATGCGTAACATTAATAATATGATTACCCTCACTTTGTACCAAATGCGTAACATTAATTTTAGTACATTAGATACCAATTCTCACTCACACTCAGAGCCTGAACTCAACTATACCATCCACGCGTCATCACTTGACGCAGGCGCGGCATGACTCTCAAACTCAGAGATGAGGTTGAAGCCTTAATTCTTCAGGCACTCTGACCCTGGCAATAAACCAAACTCTCCCTAAAGGTTTTTGTCCACTTGCCAATAGTAGAAGGTTATCCATAACATTATCACGAAGTGCGAGGCACAGATTATATGTATAACTGGATGAAATAAGGTACCTACATGACCAGGCGATTTAGCAAAATTTAGGACAACGTCGTGTATGGTCGCATGGTTGGTTCCTTCATTAAAATCTTAATAACTTCAATTTGCAGTAATTTCATAACATATCATTTAACCATCACTGGGCAGTTCAAAATAACTGCTATGAGTCTTAGGGCTTAAATCACCAAATTTTCTAACATAACCCCACCTAAAAATTTGAACGCTTCAAGACATTCTCATCTCGTTTTGTCTCTACCACCATAAGGAGTGCAAACCTTACGGCTAGTCTCGACAACGTCTGCATAGTGAATCACACCCATAAGATCCTGAATTAAATCCCCCAGCCCCGAACTTTTAATTTATACTTCCAGTTTTAACGCACACAGGCTTAAGAAACGCGGCGTTTCATTTTTCAGTAGCAGATTGCGTTGCTCGGACGCGTTCATCGCTCATCTAGACACTTTCTCCGATACTGAACAAAATGAATGGGAGATTTATGAGGTCCGAAGGCTGGGCTGCGACGCCATTTTTCATGCCAACGAACCTTTTGTGGCTAGCATCGAAAATTGCGAACGCCGTCGTTCAACGATCGAGCGCTCCTCGAAGGAGACGAGGGAGCGGCTGTTAAATCTTCATCGGGCCTTGACAACAGCGGCTGAATCGGCGACACCTTGCGCCACGCGCCACAATTATGCCAGTGCAATATTGGCGTGGCAACAAGACTTGGATTGGTACATTTCCCACATCTTAAGTGCTAATATTTTCGAAAGCTATGCCATTCCTTCGTTGATCAAGAGCAGCATCCAATCTTCGTCTCCTAAAATGACTTCGACCTGTTATTCATGTTGAACTTCGAAAATTGGACGTTTGTCGAACTGACATGGCATCGAGTGGCAGCTGAGGTGAAGACGTGCAAGAGTTCACCTGCATGGAAATATCTTGGCTCACAGTGCTGCTGAGCCATGATATAGTACTATCTGTATTTCTATCAACGTTAAATGTAATATAATTGTAAAAACAGGAAGCTATCCTGTGGTTTCCGCAACGTCCCTTGTTCCTGATGTAATGACCAAAAAAGATTCATGCATCTTTAATTTAAGTTAAAGCACTTTCCTACATTACTTTTTCGAAAAAAATCAAATCAACATAATAACGACTGCGTCGAATATATCCTAGGAGCTGAAGAATGAGTACAATCTGCCATTTAAAAAGCTTGATTATTGAATCAATCATTTGGCAGCACGCATTTTGACAGTCAATCTGGTTAGACAGCTAATGAGTTTTTATGTTCCTTATTAAACTTTCAAAGGCATGCACGAGCAGGTCAAATCTAGAAACCTTCGAGAGATGTTCTGAGAGCCCCGTACGTTTAATTACAGTTTGGCATATTAGTTGTGGACACCAGTTTCGCCTTTCATCAGCTAATGAAGTCCAGAGACGATGAAATGAAAAAAACAACATTATCAGACCAGTACGAGAAAATGAAATCTTCCCAAGAACATAGAGTAATAGGCGGTGCTAGGTGATTCGAGCTAGTTCGCTATTATAAGATGAAATGTATATTCTTTTTTGTCCGAGGTATTCGCTAAAAATTAAGTTTCAGCCGTAATATCTGTTTAAAATGCACAGACTCAGGGAGATCACAGCCGAAAATATTGTCTCAAGGTGAATTCATTTGTAAAAATGATGACCGAGGTGAATGATCGTTGTAAAATACAGTAATATGGAAGGGTGACAGCTCGAGTCGTGACGCTGACCATTCCATCATGCAGATCCTGAGACGATTCGTTTAAATGACAGTTCGTTCATCCCTTTATTCCAATGTTATTCCAATCTGGATTTCCAGGTTAAGTACCTTCGAGCTTGATAGGTTCTAGCTCATGCAATGTAATGGTAATTAATATCGTCAGCAAATGATATAAAAAAATGAACAAAACCGCACAGCTCTGCATAGAACTGCAGTGATATATGCATTCATTAATGCAACGTAATAATTCTTTATCTACAACGACACTAACTCTAAATGAGAGCACTTATTACTAGGAATTGCTGCAGGGCAAACATCCCATTATAATAATTATGAGCATTGTCAAAAATACAAACCAAAGTACTGCCTAAACAATTCATCCACAGAAAACATAGTAAGCCTTCATTAGCAGTTCTGCTCAAGGGGAATAAGAAGAAGATTAACGGCTTTATGATAGAATTTACAAGAAAATTGTAGTACATGATATACAAAACCAAATTTCTCTTCCGAAGTACCGAAAGACTAAGCATTGCGTGCAGATACTTCATCTGCTTGAGGAATTTGAAACTAAAAACGTTACGGCCAGTATAAAGGACGTAAGTCCACGGACGACTCCTCAAAACTGTTCAGTTCAAACATTATTTACGTTTTATTTTCCTCAGGAGTGTAATCGGCATTTCAGATTTCGTTTGAAGCGCTGCCTGGACGCGAATTTTTCCGCTGACGCCGCAAATTTGAGGTACGCTTCCAGTGCCCACACTCCCTCACTCCCCGCACACCCTCACTCCCCACACACCCTCACTCCCCGCACACCCTCACTCCCCACACACCCTCACTTTCTACACACCCACACTCCCAGCACACCCTCACTCCCCGCACACCCTCACTCCCCACACACCCTCACTCCCCGCACACCCTCGCTCCCCACACACCCTCACTCCCCGCACACCCTCACTTTCTACACACCCACACTCCCAGCACACCCTCACTCCCCGCACACCCTCACTCCCCACACACCCTCACTCCCCGCACACCCTCACTCCCCACACACCCTCACTCCCCACACACCCTCACTCCCCACACACCCTCACTCCCCGCACACCCTCACTCCCCACACACCCTCACTCCCCGCACACCCTCACTTTCTACACACCCACACTCCCAGCACACCCTCACTCCCCGCACACCCTCACTCCCCACACACCCTCACTCCCAGCACACCCTCACTCCCCGCACACCCTCACTCCCCACACACCCTCACTTTCTACACACCCACACTCCCAGCACACCCTCACTCCCCGCACACCCTCACTCCCCAAACACCCTCACTCCCCGCACACCCTCACTCCCCACACACCCTCACTCCCCGCACACCCTCACTCCCCGCACACCCTCACTCCCCGCACACCCTCACTTTCTACACAGCCTCACTTTCCACACACCCACACTCCCCGCACACCCACACTCCCCGCACACCCTCACTTCCCACACACCCTCACTCCCCGCACACGGAAACCGCACATCAAACCCGTGCTTAATTTTTAGAAATTATTTTTGAAACTTTAATTTTTCTTTATGGTCTGCTGCAGATCAGTTTTCATATTTCGAGCATTTCCCTTCATGTGAAAAGGAATAAATTATTTGCGAGTTCGTTAAGGCGGCGGCGCTGGCGTGCAAACATTAATATGAGACCAGGCTTGCGAGCGCTGCCTCCGTAATCCACGGAGCCTGCACGCCGCTCTTCGTGTGATTGATTACATCAATAATGTAGGGAGGGTGCTATGTACTGGCGGTCTTTGCACCCAGGGCGAGGACTGACACCAACACTACAGCAACTTGTGCAGTATTTTGCGCCTTCGCTCGTGCCCGATGCTGTGAAAGACTAGAAGTTATTTTAAGCCTCCCAACCCACAGAAAAGTTTCAAAGAAAGTAGGATGAAAGCACTTTTTAGTAAGAAATGGAATAATATGTGTTCGATGCGTAAGATGCGTTTTCTCACATGATCCTCTGCGCATAGAAACAACAAAATAGAAAGGAAATTCATGAGACAAGAAAAGAGTTCAGGAAGAAGGTAATCGAGACTGAAAAACACGACAGTAGTAAACTAAAAAAAGATGGTCCGTAACAAAAAAAATCTGCTCCATTTCAATGGAAAGAAAACTTACCCAATTTCGAGCTCAAAACCAAACATTTTTCTCCTGAAGCGTAAGTTCCCATAGATACAATAGTTGTTTACCCCTGAGGGGCGATGACATCAAGAAAATAGGTATAACTGAATGAGTGAAAACAGAATGGCCCATTAATGCCCGGCTAATCTCGATTTTCTACACCTACTCTATCGTAGTTACTGGTTTTAATAAAAAACCATCGTTCTTTTGTTAGTACTGGCTGAAAAGGTAGTGAAGTGGTAGTGGTCGGATTTTCAAACAAAATATGTCGTCTTATCATTGTGCCTGGCAGCGCATGCTCTCTTACCGTCCTAGCCACAATATGCACCACTTTCAAACAAAAATCTTCAGATTTTCGTTTTTTATGAGAAATTTGTCAGTCTGTCAAGACTATCAGATGATGCTGACTAAAGGCATCGATACATTATTGGTTTTAGCCCTCAATTACTATATATTAAAAAAATTTCATAACATAAAGTATTGAAGGAATATTTTCACTGTTAAGTAATCTAAATCAGGGCTTTTCAAATCATCTCATGAGATGTACTTGCAGTTTTTCAGATAGGTCAAAGACCCCCAATAGTTTTTAGAAGCGTTATTTTACGCCACAAAATTCTCGCGGTCCATGGACCTCTACGTACTTTAATGGAGCACTTTTATAGGAGGAATGAATCACGACTCTGAATAGGCGACTTGAAAAATCAGGAATAAAGTTCAAGTAAAAGCAAATAGATTGTTTATTCAAACACTGAGCGCTTATTTATCGTTAAAAAATTTTAGGGGCTTGAAATTGACCACATTTTTTCGAAATCTATGAAAGGTTAAACTGCTGCTCACCTGTTCGATGTTTAAATAGAACTGTTGGTCTAAAAATGGATATAAATAGTCATTATGTTATATTATCCGTAATATGCGTTACGTAATCCAACGTTATGCGAAATAGCCGAATCCCGTTCTCAGGGTGGCAGTAGGGAATGATTGATCAACCACGCAAACAAGCGAGGAAGCAACAAGCTTTATCATTAAATAGTGGAATGAATTAGCTGATAGATAAAAGAATAACCCACACCACATGAACCTTTCCATGCATGACCACACATCATTTTTCCAAGAGCGAACTCCAGTTCAATTCACACTGGAACACGAAGCATACTTCATTGAAGCTGCGAAGAGTTCATTTATTTCCCGGGGAGCCGCCATCGACCGTAACTGGATTTGACAGAAATTTAGCTGCCTAAAAGCCTGTCGAGAGCCATGCTATTCAGCCTGCGCGGCCTATTACTGGTGTCACATTTTATCATCTGACGCCCGCTGGAGCATGCTTACCGACTCTATCGAGTTTTGTCATCTTCTTTGCTTAACGTAGCGATGTTTCAGAAGTTTGAACTCAAAACCGAACACTTTTCATCAAAAATTTGCCATTCACTTCTTAAGATACCTGCAATTGCTCGTTTAGCTTAGAATTGTTTAACCGTATTGATATTTCTAAGCTTGAAATTTAACAGGGTTCGATTGATTCATTGAGAAGTTTCCTTGTTTGACGTTGATTCAGTTTTAGGATCCATAATGTCATTATTATTAAACAATATACTTTTGGCAATGACAATGATAATGCAAGAAAAGAATACACATGTTCTGCAACACTCGTGCTGTAGCATATATCAAATTGCCATTGCTTAGTATATCGCTTAAGCAACAAACTTCAAATTCGATCCCACATAAGATAACGAGTATAAAATCGCTTGCATTCATGAAATACTCGATGAGCTGTTGAAATATCTTTTTGCTCTAGCCTTTGCTAACGGAAAAACTGCCCCTGACGTACCATACACAATGCATGCAAGATGTCAGTCAAATTTTAAAAAACATGCTGGGGAGCTTGCAGAAAATAGGTTTACCCCAAAGGTAAATAGGTTGAAAAACCGCAAGGTTAAGATAATTCCGAAATTTCAAGTGCCAATTAAGAACTTCGTTTAAAAGGACGAAAAACACAAACAAAGTCACCGAAAATATATTTTATATTTTCCTTAACAATTACAAACATAATTTGAGCAACTAATTTGTAAGGCAGGAACTCAAAGATTGTTCTAATCTTTACTATCCTTATTTAATGAAATTTTAACAGAGTCACAAAAAACACTGTGGTAAATGATTATTCACAAATAAAATATCGCGTTATCTTGAATTGGAATGATCAACCCTTTTAACGCGTCCTACATTAGCTCTCTTGAAATAACAATTCACCGCTCCATTCGACTCAATCGTAAGCTTGATTACAATGGGTTGCCTCGGTGAAACGGTAAATTCTTATTTTTCGTTAACTGAGGAAATTAGTCTCGAATCAAGGAGTTACCTCAGTTCTAAGACTTAAAACTGACTAGCAAATCAAGATTTCTGAAGGGATTGTGAACTTACTATCGAATTTCACACGAGGAGGCATATTCTGAGTCGAGTAGGATAAGCGCGAGTCAAGAGTCTGGAAGTTAGCGCAGATCCAAATTCCTGAACCCAAGGTCCTAGTTTTCAGGTCACGGAATTAAAAAAAGAACAACACAGGTCGAGCAGCAACTTTTAATATCAGTAGCAGACACCACGATTGCAGCTGTCTAGTATTGAAGTAAGTAATGAATATCAGTAGATGTGGGCGTATCCAGCATTCATTGTTTTGTACATTTCAATGTACGGCACTAGCCGCCCCCGACGCTATATAATCAATCGCAATAGGCTATCGTTGCCGCACGTTGCGGGTGTCGTCAGATGTAGTTACTTCTACTGCAGCCAAGGGAAAGTTACATTAAAAGCACAATTAAATTTTCAAATAGTGCGCGTAAGCAAACTGATTGTTTATGGTTTTATATCTAATAGTTAGATTGAGTTTTAAAAACAAATTATTCTGATGACCGATTGTGTTGAAGATTCTGCGTCGAATTATATCTATTCAGCTAAAAAAAAGCAAATCATCGCGATGATATCAACCCTGTTTTTATTAATTTTTCGCAGTTCTTTCATGCTGTCCTTAGCGTAAATTTACGTTTCATGTGTTCCTAGAAGCATACGTTGAAAAATGTTTTCAATCTTGGGCTCATTAATCTCTTCGAGCAAATAGGAGTTATTTGCGAATTAATTCATTCAAAATATAGATGGATTGAACGAAAATATGGAAACACCTCGTAAAATAAACGCTTGAACGTAAATGTTGATGGTAACCGAGCCTGAAGGTGGTACAATAGTATAATTGCCCACCATTGCCGCATGTACAACGTCCTCAATACATTGCTAGAGTCAGTCGTCGTCAGAACAGAGTTCTATGTCGTTGTGAGCGCATTATGGCAGAGCTAAGTGAATTTGAAACTGGATAAATTGTTGGTGCGCGTGTAGTGGGTGCTTCCGTCATCAATGTAGCCGAAGGGTTTGATATTTCGAAGGGCACCGTATAGAAGATATACATCAGAGCCAGGAAAAGCGGATAAATCTCATCCACTTGGCACAACACTGACAAAAATGTTTATGGGATGATCGTGACAGACTGTCATCGAAAAAGATAACTACGAAAAATAAGAAAACGATGGCTCGTGAAGTGACTGTCAAACTGAATGTCGGGCTCACTACGTCAGTCAGAACCAAGGCAATAGGATTGGAGTTCCATTAACAAGGATTTTCAAGGCAAGCTGCGATTCCAAAACCATTCACCGGTGGTTCAAAAGCCTGTAAGAGAAAAACGTTGCGCCAAAGCCGTAAAACCCAGACTATGAAGCAATGGACGAAAGTCATAAGGCCGCATGAATATTGTTTTACACTGTTCCCGACGTCTGACCGAGTTTACTTCTGACTATCGCTGTCCCAAGGTCCCATGGAGACAGCGCGCTGCCAAGAGTAAGAATGACATGAGGGTGGATTCGGTTATTGTCCGAGCAACCACATCATTGTAATCTATGGACCCCAAGATTACTCTGCAAGGTCATATTACTGGCAAGGATTATGCAACCATTATGGCAGATCATTTCCGTCCCATTGTACAATGTTTATTCCTCAGTGGTGGCTGTTCTAAGACGACAACACCCTTATTCATATTTATATGTGTCTTAGAACACAGCTTCCCTTTGCACACATTGGGGAACAATGTTTGATCCTCAGTGGTGGCTGTGTTCTAAGACGACAACGCCCCCCTTCAAATTTATATCAGATCGCCAAGACTTGTTTCGTGAGGATGAAGGTGATTTGCCGCATCTGCCCTCCCACCACACTCACCAGACCTGAATATTATTGAGCCTTTATGGTCTACTGTGAGGTGAAAAGTTCATGACCTCCATCAACATTATACTTCAACTTGTCTCTTTTTTGCAGCAAGAATGGTTTAAGATTCTCTTGAAAACCTTGCAGGGCCTGAATTTACCCATTCCGCGACGACTTCAAGCTGGTTAAAATGCTGATTTTTATTAGGTAAATATTTTTTTCAAGTTTTTGTATAGTTTTGTCCGACCCTCGCACTGGACAAACTAAGCTTGAGCAGGTATAAAAAGTTTACGTTCTGAATAAATAACGATATCTTTTAATAAAAACATAACAGTTAATTGCTGAGAGTAATTCTTTTTCATTATTTATGTATATTTGCTTAGGTTAAACTCGTACTTACACGCTGAAATCCTATGAACACTATACGATCGAAAGAACTGCATTAATTTTTTTCCAAGCATCAGTTGCTTAAACCAAAAAAAAGTTAAGCGCCCTCTGGAGGGTTCGAATAACTCCAGAGGAGAAGAAACTCTAATTGAACAAGAAAAACTGACTTGATTTAAGTAAATTGTCAGTCTAATTGGGGGCGAGATGGGATGCGCTGCGTGGTGGCCCCCGTGTCGGAAGAAATTAGTGACGCACGAGCAAAAAAAACGCCTACAAAAATAGGTTGTTTACCGCTAGTGCATGAGGGTAACTGGGAAAACCGTTTCGCTCGGGTGCAGGCGAGAAGCGGAAGTCGATTTGCTTTGATGCATTGCATAGTGCTATAGTGTTTTGTGCATGGTGCTACTCGTAGAAGCGGTAAAATGTAAAAAGTTGAATAACTTGGAAGTATTTTCTGATCACATTTTTCGAACAAGCACGACAGAGCGAACAAAACCTCAAATGAACAAAGTTATTTCCAAATTCATTCCCCAGGCCGACACTGGCAAATGTGCAGTGAGCCCCACTAACGCAGCGCAAAAGGTGATAAAAGTGAAACAAAAAATTAAGTCCTCATTTCTCACAAAGCCGACCTTGCGCAGGATTTATGTGAAGCGATAGGGAGCTAGCCATATATTTTTGAAAAATATTTCTTAAAAAAATCATTTTCTGTATTTGATGGAAACCAGATACTAACAGAGTATTCATCGCCCATTATATTATCTATAGGTGATACCATCGAAGAGTTTGCGCCGTCGTTTCATCGCCGGCATTAAGAATATGCAGTTTAACTTTGTTTTCATAAACATGCGGACCAGGGGAACTCAAAATGCTAGTCTTTCGTGTACAGCTCGCTTCGTTGACACAGCATCTCAATGAGATGAAATGGTAAACTGCGAATAAGAAATAAGAACGAAGACACTCGAATGTGTACACGGTTGTCCGGTTACACCGGACTTCTCCACGGGAGTGAAAGAAAAGTTGTGAATGGAAATATAGATCAAACTCACAAAAGACTATTGCATTGTGTTTTTTTATGGCAGGTAACTATTCAGCATCATCGTTGAGAAGCACTACTTCCCCAAGGTCCACCAATTAGGAAAGACACGATCAACATACTCAGCTGAGTGTAGCTCAGGAATCCTACTCTTCCATGACGCACGCCAAATTCTCGAAGAGGACAATCGTTTTCAACACACCCTCTGAGATGGAATACTCATTCTTAGGACTACTTCGAGACATTTAATTAAGAGCATCAGTGCACGAACTACCTCCGGTTCACCAACAGTAACGCAACATCCGCCGTAACGCGAACTTGGGGCTGGAAATCGAGGGTGCCGAGGGACTCTCCCGGGGGGTCATACGAGAGCACAGGTGTTCAAAAGACTGGGATGGACGAGGGCAGCAACATTTATTATTGTCAGCAGTGGGCTGCTAACATGACTTATGGAGAGCTGCCTAAAGCCCATAACTCACGCCAATAATGGGCTTGTGATCCTCAAGTCCGAAAAAAAGGCAGCGTCAGAATTTAGAGCTCTGCTTATGATTGATCGACATTGGCTGGTCGATCGTTGGGAGGTGTTGTTTTCATTGGGGTTAAACCAATTACAGGCAGTGGCAGAGTAACTGTGTCCGTTACTGGCAAGTGCCAGAGTAACTGCTTCCGTTGCTGACAAGTGGCAGAGTAACTGTGTCCGTTGATGGCTAGTGGCAGAGTAACTCTGTCCGTGTGTCCGTTGCTGGCAAGTGGCAGAGTAACTGTGTTCGTTAATGGCTAGTGGCAGAGTAACTGTGTCCGTGTGTCTGTTGCTGGCAAGTGGCAGAGTAACTGTGTTCGTTAATGGCTAGTGGCAGAGTAACTGTGTCCGTTGCTGGCAAGTGGCAGAGTAACTGTGTCCGTTACTGGCAAGTGGCAGAGTAACTGTGTCCGTTACTGGCAAGTGGCAGAGTAATTGTGTTCGTTAATGGCTAGTGGCAGAGTAACTGTCCGTTACTGGCTAGTGGCAGAGTAAATTCGTCCGTCGGCAAGTGACAGAGTAACTGTGTCGGTTGCTGGCAAGTGGCAGAGTAACTGCGTCCGTTACTGGCAAGTGGCAGAGTAACTGCGTCCGTTACTGGCAAGTGGCATAGTAACTGTGTCCGTTACTGGCAAGTGGCAGAGTAACTGTGTCCGTTACTGGCAAGTGGCAGAGTAACTGTGTCCGTTACTGGCAAGTGGCATAGTAACTGCGTCCGTTACTGGCAAGTGGCATAGTAACTGTGTCCGTTACTGGCAAGTGGCAGAGTAACTGTGACCGTTACTGGCAAGTGGCAGAGTAACTGCGTCCGTTACTGGCAAGTGGCATAGTAACTGTGTCCGTTACTGGCAAGTGGCAGAGTAACTGTGTCCGTTACTGGCAAGTGGCAGAGTAACTGTGTCCGTTACTGGCAAGTGGCATAGTAACTGCGTCCGTTACTGGTAAGTGGCATAGTAACTGTGTCCGTTACTGGCAAGTGGCAGAGTAACTGTGTCCGTTACTGGCAAGTGGCATAGTAACTGTGCAAGTACATGAAAATGAAGTCAACTAAATTAAATGTTGAACAGAAGAGTAAAGCTATTATACAAATAACTGCTCCAGAATCCAAGTTGTGAGTCTAGCATTTTCAGCATGGAAAGAGATCTTCGCGTTGTCTTATCAATAACTGTAAACCTGAAAACAATAGCATAGTTATTAAGCATACTTACACCCTTTTCACATTAGCATTGGATATTTACTCATCTTCGTTTAAGCAGCAGGAATCATGACCTAAAAAATGTGTCATAATTAACGAAGAGCGCTTTGTACACTTTACTTGAGATTTGTTATTGCAAAGAGTTTAATGTTTCTCTCTCGCATTTATAGAAAAGCCACCGGATATCACCATAGTGAACGAGTTGAAAAAACAGAGTTCATTACAGAAGAATCGTCTCGTGTCAGTGTCATTATTTCTTTACAAGCATAATAAAGCGTACTGAGCAGTGGAACGCTTGCAATTCTAGAGCCGTATGCTATAAAACAAAAATGTTAACTCTTTCCCATGATCCACAGTGATTTGAACAATGCTCTGAAAATGACACGACTTCACTTCCACCTCGAGTTCGAAAATAATGAAAGACAGAATTAGTCGCAGCTAGGTAAAAACCCTGCACTGAGCCTCAATTACTGTTGTACCGACCTCTGCAAGGTTACTCCGCATAAAACAGATCTGCATCTTGCTGGTTGGTGTCAACGAGGCTCAGTGCAGCCAGTTAAAATTCGTACAGAAAGTTGTAATGCAGCTTCAAACAGAATATCACTTATTAGGATGGAAAATTGATGAGTCGCAATCACCCGTTAGAAGCATGCGTCGATACTCTCCCTGGATAGAAAATTAGTTACGTTTTATTTTTGGAGCTCCTGCTATTTACTACCTTCACCAATCGGTGTTCCAAGTTGTGACTGAAGTTTAGGTTACATGCAAGTGCTGGATAAGCACCAGTCTTCATTCAGAGCAGGTAAGGCATAGACTTGTTTCTTGTTTGCTCTACGACGAAGGGACGAAAGCAAGACACCTCAAAATAGCACAGCGGGGCAATTGGATTTGGTCGAGCTGATGGACATCCAGTGAAGGAAGCACCGGAACTCACTGGTGTTTCATATCGCGCTGTAAAGTCTGTAATGAGGGTCATCCAACACTGGGCACCTTCTGGTATACACGCCACATCAAAACAAATCTGGAACTGCTCTTCATCAGAGAAGAAATTACAGTGAAATCATCAATGACGGTCGCTTTTTCACTGCTTCTTAACGAACTTTTCGTAGGGAACTTCATGCAATGGGTTCATGCAACAGAGCGGCGCGTAAACTGCTGACTTCTAACTGCTATTCAAGAGACCTGTCAGTTAAACTGGGCAAACACACACACACAATGGGCTGTACTGGAGTGGAGATGCGTCAAGTGACCAGATGAATTACGATTCTGCCTCTATATAGCAATAATGCCCGCTGTCGTGTTCAGTGAAGACCTGAATTGTTTTCTTGTGAATCACTGACCTCCCTCCCAACCAAATATGATGGTCCTTTCATCACACGATGTTCCTCCTCATTTGATTGTAGGTTTCTCTCCCAAGCCCTCCTGTATTTGAGGTGCGATGGGAGATCTCCTTTGAGGTGCCAGATTTTCGTTCATAATGAGGAAGCTGAGAAGCAAAAATATTGCACTCCAGGAGCAAAGAAGAACAAAAAAGACTTTGCGAGTCTTGAAAAATGCGCGAGCTCCTCAAGCAATGAAGGGAGACGGACGCTCTAATGGAAACCTGAGCTCAACTCCGGTATATCAGGTATTATAGAGCATGAAAACCATGTATTCCCACATAGGAATTGTGGAAAAAAAAATTATTCACCATATGTCGAATGATATTAATAGCGATAATAATTATGATACTATTCTGTTACAAAATGAACTGTACAAACTATATAAGACATAACATACAACGGAGCAAATCACACTAAAGTTAACCAGACAATAATGGTAAAAAAGACTTGACTAAAAAAACCCAATGGTATCAATTACAAAAATTTTGAACAATTAACATAACCTATCCTGACACAACTTAACCTAAATTTTTCTCCTCTTGTTTGTTTCGTATTTAAATTAGAGAAAAATGCTCCCGAGATGAAGCTCGGATAGCTTACGACACATGAATGTAGGCATTGCAGTCATAATCATCATAAGAGCGAAGTGGTACTCATAAACCGGAAAATTTGTTTTATTCAATATCCTTAAGCCTCATAGAAGGAATATCATGATAGTCACAATAACTAAGAATAAATCAAGGAAAACTTTTTCAAAAGTACGCGGAATAATAGCTCGTCTTACATAGACAACGATGCCATCATGGAGGGCATTATGGGAGGCGTATGTTAAATATACTCGTCACAGATTTCATTTTACCACCATAAGAAAAGGACGTTCCCAACTCTCTAAAACTCTGTGCTTTCGGCGTTCAACACCTGAAGTACGACTGAAAGTTGCACCAAGACTTTCACGTAACTGCTCAGTGATGACAACTTTCCCGTAACTGTGCAGTGATGACAACTTTCCCGTAACTGCGGAGTGATGACAACTTTCCCGTAACTGCGCAGTGATGACAACTTTCACGTAACTGCGCAGTGATGACAACTTTCATGTAACTGCGCAGTGATGACAACTTTCACGTAACTGCGCAGTGATGACAACTTTCCCGTAACTGTGCAGTGATGACAACTTTCCCGTAACTGCGCAGTGATGACAACTTTCCCGTAACTGCGCAGTGATGACAACTTTCCCGTAACTGCGCAGTAATGACAACTTTCCCGTAACTGAGCAGTGATGACAACTTTCATGTAACTGCGTAGTGATGACAACTTTCATGTAACTGAGCAGTGATGACAACTTTCATGTAACTGAGCAGTGATGACAACTTTCACGTAACTGCGCAGTGATGACAACTTTCCCGTAACTGCGCAGTGATGACAACTTTCCCGTAACTGAGCAGTGATGATAACTTTCATGTAACTGCGTAGTGATGACAACTTTCATGTAACTGAGCAGTGATGACAACTTTCATGTAACTGAGCAGTGATGACAACTTTCACGTAACTGCGCAGTGATGACAACTTTCATGTAACTTTGCTGCGATGTCACCCCAGAGAACTACTGTTCCCTGCATCCTCAGTTGTGTGCAGCTGCCATAAACTCCATCCCAGGCTGGCCGCCGCTCCGGCAACATAAACTCGTTTAAATTCATAAAAACGCTTCAAAAATCACAGAATATTTCGGCCGACATAATGTGCTCCACAAATGCTGAGGCCCGTGGTCGAGGCATCCACGAATAATGAATTCCAGTCAGAATTGCGACCAGACTCAGAATGCGATTGACAAGAACGACGGACGCGAGAGGAAATGGACGGGAATTGAAAAATAAGTGTAGGTGACAGGTGCATTGTAGAGCGAGCTGTTACGAACTTTTGTTTGTTAACATTGGAAATGTTGGTGCAATTTACACGGAGCACGAGCGACGCTGCATGTGTCACAATATTCCATGAGCGAGTGGACGAACATGAGAGCCTTTTTTTGTTTAGAGGACATGAACCGTATGAGTGGAAGACATGGCTTGCATGACTGGAAGACATGACTTGGATGACTGGAAAACTTGATCTGCTTAACTGAAAGACTTAAACTAAAGGACTGGATAATATGACCTGCATGATTGCGAAACATGACTTGACATTAACCTGACGCACGAACCGATTGAAGAGTATGAAAGAATCCTGTCCGATACAAACATACTGAATGAATTAAAATTATAAATAAAATTTGCTATACAATTGTACGTATTTTAAGTTTTAAATTTAAGTTGTATTCGTTATAATTTTCGCAGATAATGATTATTTTAAATAATTGTTCATATGATTCTTTTCTACAAGTAACTCACGAATGAAATATCAGCGCTTTCGTAGCACTCGTAGAGTACTCGAACTCCTGAGTTATGGCAAAGGTTAGCATCGGCATCTTTGGGATGCTTTATTTCCAACCAAGCCTGATACATATGATCTTAGCATTGGTTTTTCAAATGTCTTATAACTAACCCTATATATAGGACACCATGACGGTTCCCCCGTAAAGCCGGTACCCATTTCCGACACCTGGGTTGAGTGGGGAATTGTGCTTGAGCTTTCCTTATACCCAACGGGGAAAATCTCCGCGCCAGCGCCGGGATACGAACCCGCGACTCCAACATACGAGCCCGATCCCTTAACCACTGTACCACGGAGAGCACCGGAAATTCACCAAGGAAAATTGTCTTTTAATCTCCAACCTCCCCGTCAAATTGAAGTATTCTAAATTCAAGTATCGAGCACTTCATAAATTTAAGCACTCATTCGAACCCAGGTGCTTCACCCCCCGAGAGGAGCGGAAATGTCCCGGCGGTTTTGGAGGTGTTGTGACAGATGCTAATATCCGCGCCTTCTGGGCCATGACAGAGCACCAGCTCCTGTCCGCTGGAGCAGAAACAACGGAGATGAGTTACCGTCTCCAACCGGGAGGCTATCTCACAAAAATTGCAGAGAAAACCTCCGAAATGGTTCCAGGAGCGAGCAAGAAATGTTCATTTCTCACAAAACTGGCGAAAATTAATATGTTTCGTAGAAACACGCGGATATTTTGAGAGTGTTTTGATGATATAAGTTACGTTTAGTACCATAGTTGCACTTCTGGACAACTTTTCAGAGTCAAAGGCGTGCATCGCAGCTAATATTATGTGAGTAGCGCTCAAGAGAGAATGCTTTCCAGATATCGCCATCTGCATAGTAGTTGGTTAAAGACTACAGCTCCTTTATCTCTTTTGTCCCCTAGTTAAATGAAAAGTAATAACCATAACAACAGATTAAATCAATGGACATTCTGAGGGGACATTGAATAAGAGCATGAGTATACAACTAGGTATGAAAAAAAATGGAGTAGGAGAGGCTTCATTTTACTCGTGTCTCTCGCATCCTTACTACCTTACTAAAAAATCGGCTTGCATTACTGCGGTAACATTGCTGTGTCAATAGCGTCACCCGACAGTGGATGAGAAGCTTTTACCGCAATTTTCATGTTTCGTATAAACTACATTTTTCTTACTAGGATTTCACAGAAGTCTTACTTCTCTGCTTTTACTAAAATGTTCATGCTCTGATTTGATCATAGTTTTCTGGTTCTATAGCCGCCCAACCTTTTCAGTAATTTCAGTTGTGAACCCCACTAAGCGGCACCGAAGTACAGAGATTAGTACACCTAACAATAACGACTAAAAGCAATACGTACCACAAGAGCGAGGTTGTGCGGGTCGCTATAACACGGTTGCTACAGCATGGGATTGTCGGGACAATGTGCAACTCCAAGCTTACCCTGAACAACGCCATTCTGCAGAAACCATTGGAAATGCTACTTTGATTTTTAATTGGTGACTCCGCAGCAAACAGTTGAGCTTTCAATCATACCCTATTCCAATGCACATGACGAATGCCGTAGAAAATTCACCGCGAGAGTCCCTCATCCAATCCCCTCGTTACCTGTGTTACCAAGGAGGAAGCCGAATAGAAGACATTATAATATTCGTTATAATATCTCAATGCTTTCCTTCATGCAAGATGGTTAGTTGAGAACAAGTTGGGTCCAACACTTTCTACACCCCAGTATTTTGATGGTACTGTATAAAAAGCTTCTGAGTAAAGAAGACGGTCATCACAGCAAAACATAGAGTAGCGTTTATGTTGGAATGATTCCATTATCTCTCAGGTTCAGAGTCTCGGTTGCTGCCATAATAGAGAAACAACTTCTTCTACCGTAGTTGCTAACAGTTTCTTCTACCGTGGTTGCTACAACTCGTCTTCTCTGCTCGTCTTCAATCTCACTTCATAGTTTAGTGTCATGCTTTGTAAATTTGTGCTCAACGTCCATCCAACCCTCCTGCAAAATTAAACTACTTGACCCTCAAGGGGATACAACTATTGCATCTATGGGAATAAACACTCACAGGAGGAAAATGTGAGGGCCCGAGCTGAGAGTTAGGTAGGCCTTCTTTTTGTTGAAATAAAATGTTTTCGTTATGTTAAGGACCACTTTTTTCGGTTCACTGCTGTCTTGTTTTTCAGCACCTTCTACTTTCTTCTTCGACTTTGAACTTGTTTCATGAACTTTTTTCTCAACTTACTGTTTCTATGTCCTTTCTGCATAGATTCCGCGTTCCTTTATCTCCATACTAAAAGGTGTCTTCCTCCTTCCTCTCTTTGGATCGCCTTTGTGGCGGAAGGGAGGCTTAAGCTAACTAATAATCTAATCCAATTACTCTACTTGATTCAAGCATAAAAACAATTATCAGCAATGATAGAAATATCCTGCAAACATTCAACGTGCATTGCAAATACAAAGGAATTTTCGGTTATGGAGTCAGGGAATGTCATCACTACAGCAAAAAAAAACATAATGGCAGGAAATTGTTTTCAAAAGAGAGCTTATAAAACTGCGATGCTAAAACTGATGGATAATAAAAAATGAATTGAAAAACAGGCAGTTCCGAACTCATAAGTAGACATGAACACACCAGAAACTGAATCAATTGATTCTGCAATCCTATTTACTCCCAAACTGAATTTCAACAGATGTAATTAGATAGATTTCCCTAATATTTCACGCCTCTTATTAGAAAACAGCTGAAATTGATTTTTGGTTAGTTTTGAGGTACTGGAGGAGAAGCACGCTCGCAATTTAAATTCCGAAGGTGGCGGGCGGCACTGAAGTATCGTGGATACAGGCCCCGATACGGCCCCCTTCATTTCCGGGCCCTGACTGGCGAGCGACACAAAGAAACTCGCGTGAGGAGAGGCGCCAACTCCGCGCAGTGCGGGCACGTACTTCACCCGTCCCGGGCAGCTGGCGACTTGTGGGCAACTTGTGTGGGGCGCACGGCAGGTCGTACAGAGAAGAATTTCGTGCGACAGAAAAAAAGGGTTTAAGGGTTTGATTTTAATGACTTTGAAGAGTACGGTACGACGGCACACAAATATTTTCGATACGACGAGGTTAAAGAATTTGACCCGGCGACGTAAAAGATTTTGATGCGACAACGTAGAAAAATTAGATAAGAAGAGGTTAAAGAATTCTATGCGACGGCAAAAAGTTGTCCTGTAGGACGATTCATTTGAACGAACTGCAGAAGATACTACAAACTTCCAATAATTACTGAAGCATTCTAGTGAGACGAGATGCACGCTAAGGAATGCGTTACGGCACTTGTTTTTACTCTTACACTTTTTTTTAACGTAAACACTTCAAAAGGACAAACTGCAGATATGAACCACGCTTTCATATCAAGTGTCTTATAAAGGCCAAAATTCTAACTCACATGTAGGTATACGTAGCGATATCTTCAAAATCAGTTGATGCTACCCAATGTCGATGCTATCATTGTTGAGCTCGCTAACCTACTCGAAATAGAAAGTAAACATACTGTGAAAAAGAAAACGTAGATATTACAACACAAATTTGATGATTTAAATTGACGTAAAATTCCTACTTAAAATATTTCAAGCGCGCATAAGATTTCAAATTTTACTCATTCATTATCCAATTGACCAAAAGTTACATAACGGAGCAGCATCAGGCTCAATTGCGTCTCCGCGGCATTAAATTTCCAGTATCAGACCACAATATTTTAGACTTGGTTTTCAAGTACGTCTTCACTCTTCACTGACGCTGTTTGTACCTGTATTGACAAGACCTCGGTGGCCAACGCTCAATAGGTATTTTGACACTGGTGCAAGCGAGAAATTATGAGTGACATCACCGGTAACTTCACTCGCCTCTTAAATGTTTTAGCCACAACGTATGTCCGGTAACTTTAGACCCCTCTCAAGTGTATTAGAAACAACTCCTTTTGTTAAATATTTTGCAATGGAGGGTTTGCACCTGTATTCACCTGTTAAGAACTCACTATATTATATGAGAAGATTCATATACGATAGTCCGAGGGCGCAAAATTCATGGGCGCTCGGAAAACATGAGTATATTGAGCTGCCGTATATGTGAAATGGGCACCAGCTATTTCACAGTAATTGCCAAAGCGTACGTATTCTAAAAATACGATGACGAAACAACAGTAAGTGTCGCAGAAGTAAAATAATGAGGCGTACGTAACCATAAAACCAAAATCACGCCAGTTTCTCGATTGTTAGAAGCCGTGATGCCGCTTCTGTAAGAAAAATGGGTTTTCACCGAGAAGCACGCATTCCCTCGAAAACTCGGCGACGAGGACAGACACTGCCATCAGCTGCTCGTACGATGGTCACGACCCTGCAGTTCATCAGAGAAGCGCAAGGCTCTCAAAACAAACCTCACAGTGTCTGAAACAGTCATTCTGAACTTGTTCCGATGATCTTTACGCGATATACGTTTGTCTCTACAAAATTGGTAGCAAGCTTGAAGAAACGAACTTCATTCTTCACGCGACTGATTTCATTATAAGCCACGTCAGTTTATTGCATGAATATAATAGGTTGAATACTGTGACTGATGTACAGTACAGCACTTGCACTGTATTTCATTCTTTTGTTTTGCATCGTACGTCGGGATTATCAGAACTTCCTTACGGACAATCAAAAAAATCATTTGAAAGGCAATAGTCAGACCAAAACATCTACCATTAAGATGATCTAGCTAAGCTATTCACGCTTGAATGAGTGCTCAATGCTCCAAACGGCTTCATTGTTCACCTACTTAAAATAACGCTGATACTGGGAGGAGGAAAACACAATCCTCATTCCTCTACCTGAATCGCATGACTATGTGCTCATGGAAACAACATGAAATGAAACAATAAACATCAGAACCACACGACACATGCTGCACGGTAAATGCACATGACTGCAACAGCACAATAAAGCGAGACAAACAACAAACACCAGAACCACATGACACATGCACGGCAAATGAACATGACTGTAACAGCACAATAAGCGAGACTGCCTCTAGCCCCGGTAACCCAACGGGGGCCCGCGATCAGATCAATAGACGCCGTGGGATCCTTCGACAGTTGATGCATCATCATCCGTTGTTATACGCGGCGTTCGCGGCTGATGGTCTCCTAGATAAGCTGCGCGAAGGGATATTTATGGAA
Source organism: Morinoia aosen (assembly GCA_030386875.1). Lineage (NCBI taxonomy): Eukaryota > Metazoa > Arthropoda > Malacostraca > Amphipoda > Talitridae > Morinoia > Morinoia aosen. The sequence continues at coordinate 12,027,542 of CM059562.1, forward strand.
TATTTATGTGGCAGAACAGTCTGGGCCGTTCAGAGGTTCATTATCTTCTTGCAATATTCAGAGATACGACGGTAAGAAAAAGGAATATATGGGCAAGGTTGGTGCTTTCTCCTACCGAGTGGTGGTCCTATATATCGATTGATGTTCACAGAAAGGTCTAACATTCCCGGAAGGTATTTGTCTAAATTGAAAACACTTTTCTGTAGCCGAGCGCTGGATGAAACGTTGAACCTCACCATAATTTGTTGTTTTTAACAAACGATAGAACGCAGAAATTACTGTCTGGGTTTCACTCAGTTAACCAATACTCAGCTGAGTGATGCAGCGTTGTGCAGTGCGATGGTGATCAAACACGGTAATTTATTCATAACTATCCTACTGATCTCATGATCTACTGCTTCCAGTACATTAAGGATGGGGTAATAAGAACTTCTTGTTCATTCTTTACTCACAGTCATGTGTTACTTGATTAGCTAACTCTGAGATGGAAGGTGGTCTGATGTCTGTAGGATCGAATAGTTCCAAAGCTGAAAGCCGAAGAGTAATTGGCGAAGAACATATTCTAGATTGTGAGAAAATATCAAAGCTCAAGATGATGAAAATCGCTTGAGTTTTTACCCAAAAAATATAAAAATATAATTCACGAAAACGTGAGAACTATACAGGCAATATCTTATTATAGTAATATAAATTACAAGACACTGAATAAATATTCCATAAAGCATTGTTCTACTATACGCCAAGAAAGAAAATATTCAAATCAGGCGCAAAAATATAATCCACTGTGTACACATCCACTCAGTAACCAAAGAAAGTCGCGCACTGCATTTATGCTTAATTCATATATATTGCAATGCATTATTTCATAGTTCATTTATTACAGTAAAACTGCGTATGACAACATTCTCGAATCGCTTATGAAGTGGCAAAATCCTGTTTTGAGTGCACAGAGAATTTCAAATTTTCATTTGCATCAGAGAATAAAGACCCGTGCAAAGGACCTGTCAACATGTGATAAATGACACGTCATTGGGTTTCATTTAAATGGAAAATCAACCAGGGCAATTCTACAGTAACCATTAAAGATATCAAAACAAAACCGAGAACATTAACAAGCTATGAACAAGAAGGCGGACTCTGTTCATTTTGTGTATATTGGGGAAGGTTCAACACACTGAATGACGGAGACAGACGCTCTTTGAAAAAATCTGTCAAAAAATCTGCATTCATTAACGCAAATGATAGCTACCGAGTTTTTTGAATTTGAAGGTCCAAAAACAATTTATCAATGGATTGTGCGTCCAGAGTTAAAAATATATATATAGGCGAGCGCAAATTCACGAGGAAGCCATTACCGTCAGCAGGATATCGGAAAAACGTTTGTTATTGTCTCGAGAACAATGAGGTTGGGCTACTGAGGATTGGAAGCATGTAATGTGGTCAGATTAGTTCAGATTCACCCTCTTTCAGAAACATGGACGGGTTAGGGTATGACGACAGCCACACGAAGCACTGGATTCATCGTGCATCGCCCCAACTGTTCAGGCTCTCGGAGGTAGTGTACTGCTTTGGAAAGATTTTTGCTGGGATGGACGTCCTACCACTCTCCCTCTCTACTTCGATATTTTTAGGTTTTACTTGAGTTACACTTAGCTCAAGTCAATTTATTATGGTCATGTGCACAAGAATTTCTTAAAATTGCGAGTAAGTTCAATATATTTTGACACTATTTGCTAGGCTTAGATTTACTAAGGCTGCTCAACAAAAAAAGCTTCTCGTCTGCGGAAATGAAATAAAATAGCTATAAGGCAGCTGAACAAAATCTAAGTTAGGCAGAAAAGTGTAGCACTTGTGAAAAAACACAAACGCGGTAAGGTTAAATCCGGTGCACTTTAGTATACTGGCTTGTATTTGATCACCACGTGAAAAGGCTTTATTTGTTAAGGCATTAACTCTATGTAGCTCGTTCACTCTCTACCGATTCTTCGACGAGTGAGGTACATTCCAGTCGCAACTCTAGCTCGCCAACTCGAGAAAGAAGAGAATAGAGGGACGACTGCACTGTGTGTGTTGTAACATGACTTCAATTTAACGAAAATATTCTAGATGTGAGAGTGTGAGAAAATGTATTCCCTCTCCTTCGTACATTTGTTTCTTACCTTACCTCAACGACCTCACTAGAGCGCCAGCACAATGTCGGTTATTTGCGTATCGCTGTTTCCCGTTTTGCTCCGTGTTTTCGAAATGATTATAAGACGAAAAATTTATTGTCCCTTAGGATTACCAGAGGCTCGGGGGTCTTTATGCTAAATTCATATTTGGAAAGACCCAAACAGCACATGGCAAGCAGCGTAGCCAAGTCTTGTTATGGGTTCTATCAACAGGCGTAAATTGTTTGAATATCTGCTAAAAATTAGAAGTCGATAGTCGATGATCATGTGACGTGAACTGCTGGAATGGAGCACCAACGACATGATCAAAGTCCAGTATGTTATAACGAAAATGGAGAAATGAATTACAGAAGCAAGTACAAAACAACACAAAAAGAAAGAGTAACAATCCCTCGCAGCGTTACATTCAAGATGTCTTGAATTTAGGGCTCCCTAGTCCCATGAAAAGCGATCAAGAGAACGATGCAATAAGACCTATTAGTTTGGTTAATTGAAAACATGAAATCTAATTACAAGGTGTGTTCCCGCACAGGATATCCTGCACATTGAGTTATAAGTTAAGAGAAGAAGAGGATTTAAAAGATAAAACTATGCAGTGAAGAAGGTACGAGCATCGAAAGAAGCGGTTGCAGCTTGAGAGATAGAAGTCGCGAAAATTTAACTATTGCTCATCAAATGCCCTTTGAGCGTTTCAAGCTAAGTTCCGCCGGCAAAACAACTCAAATTATCGTAAAAAGAAGATCACTGCTCGAGAACGAATTCTTGGTACCACATAAACGAAGTAGTTCGAGGAAACTGAAATCACTTCTGAGGATGAGCAACAAATTTTAACTGGGAGCTAATGAGGTAAACAGGTAAGTCAACGTCCGTTTACTTCTGCGTTCGGCACCTCGACCAGAGCAGAACGGTGCACGGGGGCCGGCCTGCTCATAAGGGCGGCGCTAGTGGCGCTCGCTTCAGCGAGTGCGGACAGCGCGAGCAGCAAACAAAGCTCCAGAATTGACGGACTCAAGAATCAATCGCATCTTCTACGATTTGTTTAACGAGTTGTTTGCTTCTCGCGAAAATGAACTGCGAGGCTGAAAGCTCGGTTAAGCTATGTTTACTTTGTTAGGAGCTCCACTTCATTAATGAATTGTTTACTGAAGATACCAATGGCATAATTTTCAGGAAGAACTACGCAAAATTTGATGCTATTCTCTCACGTATCCATGGATATTTTTAGAATAATTAAAATGTTTGGTGTAATGAAATCCATTTACTTGAAAAATGAAGTTTTAAGTCGCTTCTGTTCACGAGATACAGAACATGAAACTATTGAGATAAAATTGGTTTGTTTGCATCCTGAAATGTACTCGCCCAGAACGCTCTATAGTCATAATTTTCACTTAAAATAAAACAGTTTGTAATTTCTGTGCATATATTAGCTGAAGGGTTTTAACTGCTCTGCAGGGTGTTAAAAAAGAGATACAAGCATTGATGGGAGTCAGGGACACACAAAATATACAATTTTTCAGAAATATCACATATTCCTAGACTTTTTCGTTTTGAAGGCACTGAGGTTTCAAGTTTAACGTTGATGCCCAGATGAAAACATTTCCATTTCTCAATTGGAAATATCGTAGTGAAAAGGAAGCGAATATTTAAGAAAGAAATGTTCAACCGAACAAGCATAATAATAATTGTTAAAAATATCTGCCTGCTACGTAAAATAAAGAAGTTTGAAAAATTTGGTATTCGTGAAAAAGTGTATATTTTACCCATCTCCACCAACTGTCGAAGTTTGTTCCTCTCGTTTCACAACACCGCACACAATAGCAGCAGATTTTTGAGTTCAACATATTAGCTATATATAGAGGCTTCTGGTTAAAACCTTAACCTAAAATTCAGCGTAAGACAGTGGAGGTTTGATCACCGTACTGCCATAATAGAGCGGTTTTCACAGACTCAATACATTTTGTAGTTCAAGCAGTAGCTTTACCCAGTCTAACTTTTTCGCCGGAGCATGCATATTTTTCGCCGCCTGAGCGATTTGATTACTTGGGCGGCGAAAAACATGCATGCAGGCAGTGAAAAAGTTAGACTGGGTATTCATGTTTCTCTACTGGTCATTGAAGCACTGGTGAGGTTCTTCGCGAAATGACGCAACGTACATTTGTAAGAGACGAACAGGTGCAGTGAAGAAAGTTTAATAGCAAACGAAGACATGACATATAAAAGGTCCATTGCACGGTGCCCTATAACCACCAAATTTACACTGCGGACGTAGAGAAGCTGAGGCTCAATAACAAAACTCGCAACAAAGAGGCATAATTTGCATTACTTATTCCATTGAGAATAGCTGGAGTTACAACTGAGGAGCCACAAAGGAAACGAACGAAGACAGGTTCCATTAATATTTTCTTTATCTCGGAATACATGTGAGTCATTTTGTACATTCATATTTTTTGAGGAGAAACAAGTCAACTGGAAAAATTATTAGACAAATCCCTAAATTCTACTTTCTTGATGAGTTAAGAGTCACTTTCGGTAGTTTCCTTCACAAAGATTATGTTTCCAACAAGAGTACTCACACACCGATCATTAGTGAGAATATCTGTTTAAAATTCTAAACTAGAAGAAAGACACTCACTCCTCAAGCAGCAAAAACATTCTTTACCAAACAACAATATAAAGCTTACAAAAATTGTTAATATTCAATTATCTGTAACACCAAGAGTCGAATTTTACTTACTCTCCTGAGATAATTACATCGTTGTACATGAATTCAAAGTCGATCGCAGTACTCACTATAAAAAGGATACAAAATCTCAAACAGAAGCTTGCTGACTTAACACAGCCTGATGCACGGTCTGCAAATAGTAAAAATGCAGATAAAGTTTGATCATAATTTTCACTATAATACATTATTTTGCACTCTCGTTTCAAAACTGCTTCTTCACGTCCATACATGGAAGCGTATATTTTTTATATTCAATCAGAAGAAGGGAAAGTAAACTGACTCGTACCACGTTGCTTTCCATTGCATGCAGGAGAAGCGCGGCACGGTGGCTACGTGCAGCTGAGTGGTTGTCAACGACAGAACCAAAGCGTAATATCAGGGTGAGCTTGTGGCGATAATGTGGTCAGGCCTTAGCAAATGCATGGAGAAGAACAGCTAACAATACGGTGGAATATTACAGCACGCTTTTATAATATTTCGAGTAAAGGGCATTTACTTTTTAGTGTCTATTTTGTGGTGGTTCAACTGAAAACGTACACTAACTTGAAGGGCCATTTACGAGTGGAAAACCTCCTGGCAATAATCAGCCCAAAATCAGAGTGAAATAATTTTATTTAGGAAATGTTTTTTTTAAATCATAGAATAGTAGTTCCTACACACGACACTTTAATCTGTTCAATATTTCATGAAATAAATTACATGCTTCCAGTTCGTGGAGTGTAGTTTCAAAATCCCTCTTAACTCGTTGTGTGCGATGGGTTAAACTGAAGTTCAATATTCAACTCAAATTTAAAGTCAAAAGTTGTTAACAATCTTATAAAAACCAAACGTCAGATGGGTCCATTAAATACTATTATTTTTCACAGAAAGTAAGCACGACCCATCGATGGGTCGTATCACAAGCGACGCGTTAGGGAAAGCTTCGTAAACTTTGGAGTCTCACACTACCTCGCATGATCGCTACACGTCAAGTTCAACAGACGTAACCTACTCATACAAAGGCTGAAGTTTTGAGGTAATGGCAACTGTTGCTGCAAACTGAAGAAAGCGAATGAAATGTTGAGGACACTCAAGAAACCCGTCCCAAGGGAGATGAATAATATGTAGCGCAAGAGATTAATGCAAGGTTACATGAGATCTTCGTATCAGTCTACAGGTTAAGATGTGCGTTATTGCTGACAAGAAGCTCTCTCACTGTACCCCTGGAAAAATTCCCGGTCATGTTATAAGCAACAGATACCGGTACAGTCGATCGTCTGTGATGCATCATATCAAGCAAAAGTTTACTTATGAAGTTTGATTCTGATATTCAACTAACACAAGCCTTGATTCTAGTCATGAAAAACTGTGACTAGTTTATATTTATACGCGTGTATTGTTGCTCGCGTAAAATGATAACGTATAGGTTATCCTTTTCCTCTTTTTAGTAGAGGGTGGCTAGCATCATTGACATGATACCGCAAATACTAAAAACAACTGTAGTTTTCATTACATTTTCATTTATTCCTTGTTTTATTGATTCATTTACTGCAGATCATCATTGATTCTACGTCTTCCTAATCTGACGCATTCCATTATTTGTGCTCGTGATCTTTCTCTTTCACGATTCACGAGAGTCTCTCCTATGCACTTCATATTTTTGTTTGCCTGTAGAATATACTAGAAAGTTTCTTAGAATGGAAAGTAGCCAATGAAAGGATAATAATTATTCGTCCCAGGAAATGAGCTCCAACGCCTTTTGCTGTCTGCTCTTAGCCCTCCACACTCCGTATGGCCCGAATGGAGGACAATAATGAGCAAGCCTCATTGTGTGTTCTTCATGAAACTTGGCGCCTGGAATCTTTGCCCTGATGTTTCCACCTAACGTCAGCTGTTGGATAAGAAGATTCCTTACTATTGCAAAGGCTTCTAAATATTTCAGACACCCACCACAGCACATAACTTTACAGTAATCTCAGCAGTATCAGAATACTCCCCTCCCATAGCAGAAGTACACTCCTCTATCGTAGCAAAGTGGCTACATAGCTCTATTACATCATCTAACTTCACTGAGCACCTCAACTTCTGCCATGAGACACTTAACATTTTATGTCTTATTAGCGCAACCGCACGAACACACTCAAAATCTCGTATCTTCTCTTTTAACAGCTGCATCCTCGTGTAACTCCGTCCACTCAATTCTCTCGCTCCCCACTTCACAAAAATACGCTTCATCCTGCTCCCTCTTGAGTTCAATTCAACTCTCCCACATTAATACCGTGACACCCTCTCCTCTCCCTCAAATGAGGGCAGCCTGCCCCCTCATCCCCTGAAGCCTCTTCACCCTCCCCAGAGGGGCCGCCTATCTCATTACAGGCGCTGTGGAGCGCCTTTCATCCCCAGATGCGCCTCCCCAGGGGCTGCCTTTTGCCCACAATCCCCTCAGGTCTATTCAGTTCCACTTTATTAGCTGCCGTCCTTCATAACGGAACAGTTTTAATATCCACAACATTGCTTACGGGTAAAGCCCTCGAAAAACTGCAATATAATTATGGCCAGAGTGGAATTTGAACGAGGCTATTCACATTCGTGGTAAAATATTCTGATGCACGAGTTTAAGTGAAAGAAGGCGATGTGCTATGAATTTTATAAGCACAGGAGCAGGATAAGGAATTCAACTATTTTTCTATTGCTTAACTGCTTTATTTCCTGTATGCCATATGAAATATACCAAGAAATCTTGTGAGGGATAAATTTTAAGACATACAAATTATATCCAGGAAATACTTTTTAAACCAGTGAAATCTGAAAAATAATCACGGCAGCAGTGTAACGAATATAGGGCGGCTGTGTGCACGATATTAACTCGTGGCTTCAGCAGGACCAACACAAGCTGGGCAGTAAAACAACCAGGAGTAATTGGTGTCAAAATATCGGGATAGCTACCCAAATATTTTAAGTGTCATAAAGCAGGCGTTGGTTACAGAATCCGTTAACTGTCGCCAATGTTATTCAACAATTTTAGCTTGCTTCTGGAATACTCACGACGGGAATTATAATTTTGTTATTATAATCGTAGAATACGTAAAATTATGCGATTTAGTAGTTTTGACCCGTGATTCATACTTCAATTCATTAAAACTTTGAATGGACCATCACGGGAAGGTATACCTTACCGATATTACCAGTAATTTATTTGAAAATGCTAGAAAGCGTTGGAAATGGTGCGCTAATTAAGCTGCATAAATGTTTCAGGGATTATTTCGAGACGTCAGCTTATTTAACAAGCTCTGAACAATATTTGCTTGCTCAAGTATTTCTGTGCCGGTGTTTCCCCTCGAGTTGGGAGGTAATCTGGAGATCGCAAATCCCCGCGCAAGAGGGTAGCCTCTTGGGAGTTGGGGCTTACTCGGGGCTCATCAATTATGAGCCCCGGCTCCCCTCCACCTGTTGAAAGCATGGCGGCAGCCGTGCCTCACCTCCCAGCTCCTCACCAGCGCAAGCCCTGGAATTATGCAGGCGGCAGCGCAGTGCAAAGTGAACGCAAAAACTGCTGCACTGAAACGCAACCCCGTCATGTATTAAAAAAAGTGTTTATAGAGCTACTCATAACATTTATTTCTAAGTGCCCAAGGAAGTTGAACGCATCCTGTGCTGCTACGTACGACGTTTAAAATATTTGGTTTAAACAACGGGATAATATCTCGTGGAATTCCATGTAAAACTGTTCGTAATCGTAATTTTTCAAGCAGGTGCACGCGTTGTGCCCGGCCCAATACTCGAAAATGTACCTCGCTTCAATAGAAAAATAACTTTCGGTTTCTCACAAAAACGTCTCGCGTTGTCTCAAAATATCCCTCATTTTAGCAAAAAATTATGCATTGTTCTTTAACGCAGAAATTTGCCGCGTTTCAGAATAAAAATATATTTCGCCTCTGTACAAAAATATCTATTCTACTCTAACACAGAAACATGCCTCGTCTCCGTACAAAAATATACAATACCTTTGTGCAGAAATATACTTCAGTTTAACAGAAAATATATCTAGATTTAAAATAGAAATATACCTCATTTCAACACAAAAATATGCTTCATTCTGACAAAAAAATAAACATCGCCTAAACACACAATTTCACCACACTTTTAAGCCGCTTACAAATGTGTTCAGTACATCAGAGAGCGTGTGATCTTCTGGAAGTCTAACAAAAGGAAAAACTTTGAATTTCTGCACATTCTCCCTAACGGATTTTAAATCAACATGATAAGATTTTTACTGGCATTTAGCCAATAGGAAATATTCAAAAGATTTTCAAAAGGCTCTTTCAGGATTTTCCTGGACTTTCGCATTTACGATAAAATAAAATGATGAACCAAAAAAAAATCCGGGTTTTTGAAAACCAACTGAACAACCATGAAATTTCGACATCGACATCATCAACTTGATGAATGCGAAGTATGCACAAGACGCTAGACAAACATGTCTCAAGCTTTCTCTCGCATTACTTACGTTCCCAGCAAAAGCAGCAGAGGCTGGGGCTCTACAGGAGCTGTGCTCTGGGACGCCGCAGGGGACGACCGACGCAATTCATAATTAATTTGGTAAGAGGCGCATCGAGCACGGCGGCAGAGAAGTTTACAGCAACGGAAGCAGGAATGGCTGTTGCAAAAATGTTTAAATCACTCGTGCAGAGGTTGGATCGCCTCGAACGTTATGATGCTAATGCACAATTCTTTTTCTGCGTATTCTTGCTTATTTTTTTCCTCCCAAACTTTTCTAAATCTATTATGTATCGCTTTAATGTATCTATTTTTGACAACGATGTAGATACCGAACAATACTGGACTACATTTTATTGTGCTTGTGTACGGACTTATGACCCTGCGCGGCTTAAATGCGTATCATATTTAATATTTAAATTGAAATTTATTTTGGTTTCTGGAGCTTAAAAATTAGCACCAGTGTGATTCAAGTAAGAACATCACCAAAGTATTCAAGTCGAGAGGAAGTTATATCTGACTGACACAAGATCGAACATAATCTACTCTCGAGGTAGTGTCGCGAAGAAGCTACGTTAGTTTGGCACCCAGACACGCATATATATAGTCAAGAGGTAAATACGAGAGAGAATAGCATGCTGAAATATACAACCCACATCCTAAAAGGAGATTTATAAGAATACTGCATCAATGAGATGTAAAATCCGACATAACATAGAGGTGACGAAGCAATGTCGGGACAGAAGCAACACTGCGGTACTGCACTTCTGCGGTCCCGTGCTGCTGCTGTAGTCGAAGAGTTTGTGAGCTACCGCCCCAGGCTTCTCATGATCCAAATTGAGTCAACGCCTCACCCTTCTGAGTTGCAGGAGGCATTGGTTGCGCATGCGACCCTCAATCAAACTCAACAAAATTCGGGCGTCAATACTTTTGGGGGGATTAAATACACAATAGCAATCACTCTATCTCTACCAGCAGTTGAAAAAATCTATTCAATATGAACAATTATTCATACTGAATTGATATTAAAATCATATCACGAGCAACCTCAAATATAATTGATGAAATGTGGGCTTTTGACAGGAGATGGAACAGTGGAAAATTCGGTGGGGAACAGATATTTTGCTGTTTATTGTCAGACGATTAAAGCTATATGTAGAAGGGAGTAGGAGCTCTCATAAGGTGAAACTGAAAACACAACTTGAATATCAAACAATGATTTTAGCCATTCAACACGAAAATTAGCTACCATTTTATCAAGAAGAATCCTTTGCTTTGTTAGTTAAAATTACGGTTTTCTTTGACTCAAACATGTGTCCATGGCAACACGAAAACTGAGGAAAAATTTCCATAAATTTAACGTTAAAATTAGCGATCTGATCAATGGAGGTAACACCTTTATACCTGATTTGCTCCTGGCCCGCTACATCTCCAGATCTGTCCCTAATGAACTTGCTTCATCTACAACGGTGTCATGGAAGTGTCGTTCAATTCAAAACTTCAATAACGTGAAAAAATAAAGGAGTCAATTTGAATTGCTCAACTCGGGAAATTTTTTTTATATGTATTCTCTACAGGAATTTAAATATGTATTACGATTTCTCGTACTTTATTAGTTTTTAAGTTGGTATCGATGTAAAAAAATAATGTACAAAGTTTGATACATTCTTTTACCCTTCTCTTTAGACTTGGATTACAAATCGCTACTATAAGCCAGGTTTGAAACTCACGCTGCTTGATTATAACTCTTAAGAGGAAAAGTATTCAATTTCTAAGATTATTTGCCATGAAAATAAGAGACTTGTTTCGTACGTGAATCCGCAAGGCAGGCTACATGCTATCAACGAGCCTTGCTCAATTGAATTACGATAGGTTGGCACCTTGGGCTTGTGGTTAAATTTCCTTTATTGAGACTGTTGAGGTTGAAACCTTAGATCACAGTGAGGCTGCAGAGAGGTCAAAGTTTGTGTATGGATAACTTAACATTTTGTACGGATAGGTTAACGCTATGTATGGCTCATAACTCTATAACTTAAAAAAAGGGCATTGTTCAGGTTAACGTTATGCTTTTAAATAAGGCCATGGCTTAGCGATTAATATTTGAAAGAATTCTAAGATTAACGCAAAGTTCTGCATTGAACAAGTTCAACAATTCTATTTGTAAGCTTTTGAACTATTGCGGAGGTCATTTATCCCAGCAACCTGGCGGTTAAATTTATTCAAAATTAGAGATTCACCTATGACAAATATATGAAAAGCTCTCACCCTCCAATTTCATTTCAGATCGTCACGCAAAGGCCACTGAAGGAAACAGTTTATAAGTTACACGGATCACTTTACTGATTGATGAAATAAAGCTCAAACGAAAAATGCCAAGCAAATGGATACATTCCGGGGAAAAATTAATTAACTCAGCGATTAAAATGAAGTAAGGGTAAATGATCTTTCCAAGAAGCACTGAAATGACTAATGAAGCTCAGGCAAGCTCATCCTTAAAGGAAAAACCCCAGGCATCATGAAAAGGTTCAAAATCCAAAACAGGTCCAAAAGAAGGTTCATCAGAAAACAGGTTCAAGATTGGTAACAGGAGTAAAATGAAATTCTTGATGAAGGACATCACTTTGTAATTCTGAACTGGGCGCGAAGACCCCTGACCTCCCCTGACTTACTCGCAAGGGTCACAAACCAATCCTGACTCCATCAAGCCCTCGTCTGGACGTCCATTGAATGGCAATCAGGGTGAGGAAAGTGGCGTCGGGTGTGGCGGTCTGCTGTGTGCAGCGGGCTGTGTAAGCGATGTAGGCAGCGGGCAGCTGTGTGTGTGTGCAGCGGGCTGTTGTATGTACAACTGGCTATGTAACGGTGTGTACAGCGGGCAGATGTGTGTGCAGCGGGCTGTGTAACGGTGTGTACAACGGGCTATGTAACGGTGTGTACAGCGGGTACCCAATTGAAATTCTGAGCCTTTTACTGAGCGTTTTCAGGCAGTTATAGGCCAAGAGATAGTCGTTTTCAAGCAGTAAATTAGCCCTTTTCAGTGCAAATGTCGCTTATTTTAAGCCCTGTTAAACGGCTATTTCTGGGCATAGAAACGGCTAAGGCAACGGCCATTTTGGGCTTCTCTACTACTTGAACGAGGCTAGAGGTAGACGAAAAAGGCTTGAAAGCGACTTTAAACGACCCGAATGAGCCCGAAAAAAGCCATTGACTAGACCTATAAAAGGCCAGTTGAATGAAGGGCCCTTTTCAAGCCCTAATAGGCCAAGTATAGGTAGGAGTCGGTTTGAAGTCGTAATTTTTGGCCCTTTTGCGCCGTTTTTGACCTTTTACGACTAATTTACTACCTGAAAAGGGCGATAATTTTCAATTGGGTAGTTCCCAATTGAAATTCTGAGCCTTTTACGGATCGTTTTCAGGCAGTTATAAGCCAAGAGTTTAGTCGTTTTCAAGCAGTAAATTAGCCTTTTTCGGAGCAAATGTCTACCCTTTTAAACGGCTATTTCTGGGCATCGAAACGGCTAATGCAACGGCCATTTTGGGCTTCTCTACTACCTGAACGAGGCTATTCACGACCATTTTTGGCTTTTCCATTGCTTGAACGAGTCTCGTCCTGGCCTTTTTGGGCTTCCTTACTGCTTGATCAAGGCTAATACCGGCCCTTTTGGGCTTCCTTACTGCTTGATCAAGGCTAATACCGGCCCTTTTGGGCTTCCTTACTGCTTGATCAAGGCTAATACCGGCCTTATTAGGCTTCCGTACGACTTATAGTGGGCCTTGCAACGACCTCAAAGAGCTCCAACATCAGATTTTTATACGATATAAAGAGTTTGTAAAGGGGCTTTCACACGATCAGTTTTTTCGTCAGTTAACACTGACACTCACGGTGCGCAACACCATATTTGGGCATGCGTGCTCTCTTTTGCTCTCTACTCGGCACTCGCCACTGTCGGGTTTGACTGCTGCTCACAGAGAAAATACATAAGAAGAGGAACAACTTCTAAGGGGACATCCTTGCCTCGCAATCCGAATACTAGCTCTCAATTGGCTAGTCGAATGAGTGACTCTAACCAATGAGCTACTCAAATAGGAGTGACGTTTCTTCCGTGCGAAACCTCATTGGCTCTCAGGTATCATCTCGTTTAGGGTAATTACCCCAAATTAGGGTAATTTCAAAAACTAAATGGCGACTTTAACGTGAGCATTGCTGCATTTCGTAACTATGTCTAATCATTATATAGGGTAATTTCATGCACTTAGGTTATTTTCCTGCAATTGAGGGGATATTCTTCTACACGCAATGGTATTTTCTCTATGACGGAACGACGACGAATTGGAGAAATTCCTTTGATATTTTATTGTAAGGCTGCAAGACCGGCAGACTCTCTGTGGGTCCTAGAGCTGAGACCAATAAAATGTCATGTAGCACCTAATGGCGCTGTTATAAAGTTGTGATTTACAAGGACCGAATTGCTGCACATTTTTTAGTACAAACGCGTTCTAACTAAGGACAATGAACGGCAGGCACATGTTATTAAAATGGGATTAGCATATATTTCAGGAATGGTTGTTTACCGAGAAAACTTGTCCATATTTAAACTCGCGCAAATCAATAAGGAAGAATGTAGTTACTTTACGGCAAATGAATACTACACTAAACCAATGATATCAAGTAGGGGAGTTACGAACAGGATTGTGACAAGAGAATCAGAAAATAAATCTCAATAATTTCCAATGAAGTTAATATTTAAAATACGTTTCCCAATACAAATTTGAATGCTTTACAAAACAGCTCTCAAGCTTGTAAATAAAATACAATACACTGAAAAACTACCCTTAGTGACCCAAAAGGAACCCAAATGATAGAAAAGAATCACCATTACTCAGCTCATTCAATAATACAAGAAAGCCTGACCCAATAACACTTTCAATACTAGTGAATCCATCAACAATGGAACTTTACCGAGGTAAGAGTGTAGCAAAATCAATGTGCGCTAGCACCATGTACATATTCTTGATATAGGTTTAAATTTTAATATTAAGATATGAGCCTAAATTCCCAATTTCCAAATATAAGTTTAAGTCGTAATAATTAAATATAAGTCTAAGCTTTTACTCACGAGAATTCACAGTAACCTTGCATTTCAATAATTTGAACTCAAACATAAATTCAGCCGTAAAATAACTATGAAAATCGTAAATAATTTAGCACTACGAAAGTGAATAAATTCACCCAAAAACTTAGATTAGAAAAACAATTATTTTATTAAAGACCTTACGAGTCTACAATAAAGAGCATCCTTCCGCCGCACGGTTTTCAAAACAAGGGTAGACTTCCGGGCCATTTCAGTATATAAAGTAGGGCGCAACAGCCAAATATGAACCATACAAATCTACAAGGGCCAGTGTTAAGACCTTAGATACAATCGGCGTCTGGAACATCCCTTCTCTCAACATTCTCAGTCTACAATCTTTACTACACTCCTCTTTACGACGCATTCTTTTTACCACAATATCACTCCTCTTTACACTCGCTTAGTCAACACCTCTGTCATCGTCTCTGACAGTCAATAATCTCTGTCAACATCACTGACAGTCAATAACATCTCTGTCAACATCACTGACAGTCAATAACATCTCTGTCAACATCACTGACAGTCAATAACATCTCTGTCAACATCACTGACAGTCAATAACATCTCTGTCAACATCACTGACAGTCAATAACATCTCTGTCAACATCACTGACAGTCAATAACATCTCTGTCAACATCACTGACAGTCAATAACATCTCTGTCAACATCACTGACAGTCAATATTTCCGTCATCTCTGACAGTCGACACCTCTGACAGTCGACATCTCTGTCGGTTTACATTCCAATGACACGCCTTCACCCTTGCGTCATCGTAATCAGCAGCATCTCTGCCACAAGAGAATTATCGCCTGAACAAATCCTACGAAGATCTTGGACTTGGAAGAAACTATCCTGGCCTTTGTCTGGCTTACCCCCCCCCCCCCCCCCTGGACGTGGCCTTTGCTGATCTCGTGTCCTGCTTCTGCCAGACTCATTAAAAGTCAAAGCTGAGTACAACCGTGGTTTCAATTCATTTCCTCTCAACGCGATTGGCACGATACGGTATTCCCAGACAGCAATACGAACGAAAAAGTGAAAGAAAATCAATAGAATACATTTAGTCTCCTGAATAGGAGTGGTGACCCCAAAAGCATTTGGGAACCACATACCCAATTAGCTAAAACGTTACAAGCGTTAATTAAATTTTCTATTGAACTGTTTAGGTGCAGTTACTGATGTGTAATTTTCTTCACTTTTTCATTCACACTTGTTGAAGATACCCCTTTTTGTAGATGCCTAATGCATTGAAGTGTTCTACATTTTACAAAGTAATTCTGAAAATATGCGTTGACCCGAACGCAGCAAAAGTTAAATGCGGAGATGATTGTGAAGAGATTATTCACTAGTTTGCGAAACCCTATAACATGACGATAATTCTCGAAACAAAATAAAAATACTCTTTCAAAATTAATTATTTCCCCAATGAACTCTTCGCTGCAGTAATTGAGAGAAGGCGGGGAAGTTTCAACATACTCTTTAAAGCTTGTGTAGAGGTGCATAGATAAATCTTGATTCGTGAGAATACGAGAACAAGTTTCACATGAAGGTAAGGTTGATCCTTTCAACTTGAGGTGAAACTGGTTGATTTTATGGGCTATATACCCAGCGAAGTAGGTAACGGCACCATCTACCTCCATTGACTCGAACATCCCTCCAACAATCGTAGATGCGGAGAAAGTTTTGGCTGCCTCTATTTCTTGGTAGGAGAGAACAACCGCCTCAGGGGCCTCTTCAGGAACCTGGAAATCAAACCGTAACACAGCCATAAGAAATCGTGACAAAATTATCAATAAGAATCGTCCAGACTTAACTTAATATCACTGTAATAAATACACATGGAATGATATACAACTAAACATTATAGAAGTGAAACATACATCACTAGAGCCCAACAACAATGGCTTAATTTGTAGAACAGCTCGTGTAAATTTACAATGGCAGTACCGTCATTTTAGAGTGTAATTAGAACTGATACGAGCCTAAACGTCAAGTATATACGCTTCATACAAGTAGCCTCAATCAGAATGAAGAATCTATGACGTTAGAACAACATCAAGAAAATTATTTCTTCATTACCTCTTCAACTATGTTCCACATTTCCACATTCAGGTCTTCTTCGGCCACCTCAACATTGCTCTTCATTGGTGCCCTCATGAGAGAAGCTGTCGACACTTTGCAGTAAGCGTCAATGAAATTTTGAGGCGTTGGAAACTTCTGTACGTTTCTGATTTTACCAAAGAATTTTTCCAGCTCGTCTTGACACAGATTCCTGACGCACATGTAAGGTAGGACATCTTCCTTGATTTCTGTTCTCAACAATAAAAGTGCATTGATGGATTGAATCCACCCGTCAATAAAGAAACATCTTCTTTGGGGGTTCAATGAGCGCAATTCTTGTAGCCAAGAGATGTAGTCCTTCAAGATTTCAATAGACGGAGAACTTTGTGAGAGTGGTTTCCTGAGAGGCACTTTCTCTGCAGGAGACTGAGAGTTAAAAATATCGAATAGATCATTAAATTTTTTACAGTACAAGCTGGTTGCTGACGCAGAAGCTGAGAGGGATTGTTTTGAGACGTAGTAGTCTAAAGCCGCACTTGTTGAGTTCGACAACACTTGAGTGGCTAGTTTGACTTTCATCCTTTGGGCAAATTTCAAATTGTACACATGCTCATGCGACAGACGAGGAACACATTTTATGCTACTTTTCTGTTCCAATTCAAAAAGTTGTTTGATGTGATGCCAAGAAGCTGTGGAATTTAGAGTGGGCATGATTAAATCGCCTTCGAGAAGAAAGTTTCGAGCATTTTTAATTAAATGAGGAGGGTCTTTTAACACAATATACTTTTTATTTCCAAATTCTACAACAGGATTGGTTGATGAGCAGCCCATTTCCTTGAACGCTTTTTGGAAATTGCTGCCTTGGTCGCTCGTTATGCCTAAAACAACGAAGCCTTGCTTTTCCATTGCAGCAACAGACTCCCGCAAGATGTCTTTGATGTACGCAGAGGGCATAGCGGATGATGTAAAGTAGAAGCCAATTGGATGTTTCCACTTTTTGGCTACCCCAGAAGCCATAACACAAAATGCAGAAGTAGCCAGTTTTTTGCAATTTCCGGTTTTTATATTTTCATATCCTATTACGGTATCTTTTTCTTGATTATATGATAACCCTCTACGGAGGGACATTTCATCAGCGAAAATAAAGCATAGTTTATCTTTCGGGTTTGTGGGTTTCACTTTCATCTTCAAGATGGAAACACTTTTACTACTAATGCCTGGTGATAACTTGAAATTTCGCAGCACACTCACCACAGTAGTATATGAAGGCAAGGGTATGATGTTCCTCATTAGCTGATAATGGCTGACAGATGAACTGACAAGGATATTTAGAGCCAGCCATTTATGATACATGCTGTACCGTTGTTTACCCCTCAACTTATGTTTGACAAATTCACTGAGGTACGGTCCAAGTCTGCCAGAAACGCTCCTCAGAAATGCATCGGTGTTCAATCTCCTGTACAAAACCCGTAATTTCTTACAATGCCTTCTTTCTTTCTTAGCTCTCTTTGTAGTTGATGTAGAGGAGCATTCAAGGGCAATCCGAGTTCCGGAAGGAGACTCTATTAGGCGTCTTTTGCAAGGCAACCTTGGATGGTGAGAGCTTTGCAACTCGGACCATTTCCTTTTACGTAGAGAGCTCTGAAACAATCTATAAATGATTGAAGTACAGATAAAGTTAGTTAATTTTATTAAATGTCCTAATAATAATATTGAGAAAAATTTCTACATTGCCTAAATGGAATCAAATCATCCCACAATCGGTGTTCACAGAAATAGTATACTCATGGCATATTGTTTACACCATTTTTCGACATAACTATAGATCTAAGGTTGTTCCCTCGCTTCAAGAAGGAAAGGTATAGCCAAAAGCGCCAAGTCCTAACCACTCACACACAAAACTTTGGGTTTTAGGTTATCGAATTCGGCAGCAGGCACTTTTCACTGGTTTACCCTTGCTGTATCATGAAAGTCACGTGCACCCCAGACCTGCGCCCATACGTGTCCAAGACGTCCGCCACACCCCCTCGGGGCTGCGTCAAAATCAGGCATTCACAAGCACCGTCCATTAACATTTACCTTCTCCGAGTCATCTGGCTTCCTCAAATAACACACCACAACCACGCAATGGCCACTCCCATCCCATTCACCCACCCTAACTTTGGTCTACCTCTAATGCCCCTTCCACACACCTCCTTGGAGTTAGCACTGATGGCAGGTTCTACAGGATCAGGAGTGCCAGACGCAATAGCTGGACCTTCTTGGGCAACCCTACATTCCTCAGACGTTGCAAACAAGCGCCGTTTACAATGGATTGGAGGATTGGCACTCTTGGAAGAGCTCTGGAATAATGTACAAAACATCAATTACACTCGTTAATTTACTTGCAATCAATAAAATCCTACAGACAGAAACAGCGAGTTAAGAAAGAAGAGGAAAAACAGGAAAAGAAATGATAGCAAAAAAGGTACGAAAATTGGACGACTCAAAGTGAGCACACAAAATTAGGATTGCCGAAGGCCTTTTTATAGCTTAGGTCACGAAACAAAATCCCCTGGGGTCAACAATGCCCATAGCATAGGATTGACAAAGGTAACTAAACTAAAATTGCTTACCCTATGCCCCCTAATGGATTTCCCAATCTGTAACTGAAAATGCAGTAAGCTGTACTTTCAACATGACTGACCTGTACTGATGAAGCTATTACAATGTTCACTTTTGTGTCCTGTTGCGCAACATCAGAAGTGACAAAGTTGGGTGCATTTTGTGCTGAAAGCCTTTTAGCGCAAGTAATGAAAGGTTTTGCAGCACCTGAGGTTGACGGCTTGGCAGCACCTGGGGTTGACGTCTTGCCAGCACCTGGGGTTGACGGCTTGCCAGCACCTGGGATTGAGCGTTGGGCAGCACCATGAGCATTACAACCATTACCTTCTCACAAGCAGTGCATTTATGCCTCAGTTTGTTGACACCAAACAGATCCTATATTAAGTTTTGCTTTTGTGACGTAATTACAATTTTTGTAAGTCATCTTTCCAACACCAACAAATGATTTACAAATGCTTCTCAAGGTTCACTTCTATTGTGCCTATTGCAGATATTCTCATTTGTTGAATGAAACACCCGGTTAATATGAACTGCTTGATTTTTGCAAGAGGAGTCACTGGAAACCGGACCACAAAAGTTGATACTCATTTGCCCATTTGCAATGCAAAGTTTTTTTGGAGGGTTTAAAGGGTATGGATAGAAATTGTATGGCATTATTGTTTGATAATTAATATGAAGTATTGTAGCTTAAATTGAACAACTAATTTGCAAGATTTTATCCTAACACTAGCAATATTGCAAATACTAGATATTTCATATTATTAATGACTATGATGCAGCACTGTAGATTATGGTATAAAATTACCTGCATTGTTCTTTCCTAACATCAACTATCATGCAATTACTTTGTCATTTTTGATTGTTTAAGAACAACATAAGCATGTTCTGTACATACCCATAGAAAACATGTTCAATCTTTCCGAAAAGTAAGAGAAAAGTAAATTTGAATGTTATGGTATGTAATATGTTTGGAGTAAACATTCAGACACAAATGCACCGCTTGTGAAAAGATAACGGTTGTAATGCTACTACAGCTTTTTACCTTTAGTATAAGAAAGCTGAAGTTCAATTTAACAAAGGTAAAATTCAAGTTAACAAAGATCAAGTTTAATTTAAAAAAAAAAAGTTTAATTTAAAAAATTTCAACTTTAATTTACAAAAAGGCCAAGTTTAATTTAAAAAATATATCAATTTTAATTTAAAAAAGGTCAAGTTTACTTTTAAAAAGGTCAAGTTTAATTTAAAAAAGCTCAAGTTCAATTTAAAAAACATCAAGTTCAATGTTGAAAAGGTTATGTTTCAAAAATTGCACACCTATGCAATAATAATATAATTGAAGCTTATTTGTGACAATGCATAATTGCTTAAAATGACTGGCACTGAAAATAGAGTAAATATAATATCAGACAAACAAAAGTGCTGTGATTTTGTACTTAATTTGACATTCTTCAAGTTTTACCTATGAATCATTTGCTAAACAGATCATAGGTATTTATAGCTATTTACAAAAAATGGTCCAAATAAACTTTATGTAATAAGTAACTGTGACAATTAGCAAACTGCACTGACTGAAAAGTTCAGCATTACATAGCTTCAAACTTATATTTAAACAATCAGGCTGCTACAATAGTGGTTTATTATATCATGTTATATAAAATAGTATTGTACATACAATGTAATACCAAATTTGAGGCCAATCTCTTAACTAATAATTCTAATATAGCCTAATACCTAATTTAAAATATAGCCTACTTGAGAATTTTTAAATTCAACTTGAGCTTCATTAAATTGAACTTGAGCATTTTTAAATTAAAGTTAAAAGGCTCTAGAGTGGTCTCAAGTTGACACTATAGACATACCATAGGGTAAATTGTGAAATGAAAATAATTATCAAACATGGAAAAATTAGGTAGTATTCAGTCACTTGCCAGTCATCACAATAATGAATGGACCTTTCATTGCTACATTTAAACAAATGTTCACTCCTACACAACTTGAAGCAGGCAAGAGTGGTCACTCATGGGGAAGTTATGTGTCATGACTTTTTTTATTTACATATGCTCCAAATAATAATTAGTAAAAATCACTTTTAAGCACAATAAGTTTGCATTTTAGAAGCAATCTCAATAAGTAACAATATTTATGTTTCTAGGTTTATTGAAGTTCACATAGTAACCTACAATTGAAGGTTTCTGTCACTAGTTTTAGAACAATATGATTTAAAATAGAATTCCTCTGACTTACGTGTACTAATTTCTAGTAACTTCTTTGATCAATTGACTTACTAATTTAGGAGCGCTTCAGCAGAATGATGCCCATATATTTTTACACGCAGTGCATTTGCATAAGAGTTTTGGTCATTCTCAAACAATCGAATTAATCAAAATATTTGCATTATTCATGATGTTACAAAAGAATAATGCAAATAAGTTTTAAAGCATAGGCTACAGTAATGCATTTCAATCAGAAATAACACAATAATTTAATATCTAACCATTACCATTCAACTCCAATAAAGCCTTGCAATAATAAAGCATCCAATAATAAAGCATTACATTGTCATCATTAGATCTCATAACAAAATTGAAAACAATTCAAAGGTGTCACTCTCATGAATGAGACTGCATTACGAAATACTGAAAACAAAGACAATTGCAATTTGCAACTAGATATTTTTAACAATTACACATTACCTGGTTTGTCCACCACAGTTTGTTGTGGAATAGCATCAGGTTTTAACAAGAACTTATTTTTGAATGGAGATAACACATATGAATAATCCCATTTGCAGAAGTGTTGGGCACACACATAGTAATTCCTAATTAAATTTCGCAGTTTCAACAAGTGAAGAGCCTGATTACCGCACGCTTCAAGCCACGCAGAACAAGTTTTCTTTCTAAAATTGAAATAAACTAAATCAGGGCGATTGACGCTATTATTTAAGCAATTAGTCATACAACAACGCTTCACACGAATACAAGGCGCCATGATCACTGTGCCATGATGCAGAACTTTCTTCTAATAATGTCAACCAATCAATGCGCACCAATTTCAAAACAAATGATGTCATGAAACCTCTGCGCCCTGAGTGGTCATTGGTGATGACGTTTTTTACGTCTCCAGCTCGGAGCAAAATACTGATGAATCCCGTATCTTCTTGTATTTGGTCTGTGCTGCTGCTTTGCTTCTATTTGCGTGTCAGTTTTCGCCCGCCCAGCGCCTAGTAAGGATGGCTGCGATCGCTCTCCCGTGTTAAATGGTCTCAACCTGGTCTAAATCATTAATTAGCTATTTTCGTCAACAGCCTGCTTTGCGGAAAGTGCAAAGCAACGAATACAAGAGCAGAGATATAAGAAGCAAGTAGCTCAAATATGTTATTGAAGCAATGAATCAACACAATATTAGTTTACATGAGAATGGGTTGAAGGAAAAAATTATTAGGCTTCAAAAATAGTTTAGGAAAGAATTTAGAGCATTTGCTTCCAAAAAACTATCATTTAGCAGAGGATAACAACTGGATTCACAGGTGCGGGGAACAATAGTTTATATTTTTACAAGCATATCATAATGCATTCGTTTTGTTGTAGTGTCAGCGCCATTTACAAAGGATTTTCAATCTTATTTAATATTCACTCTGGAAATACTGCAAATGTATAATATTTTTGTTTATTAGAATGAAGAAATTAAATATTTAACCGAAGTGCAACTTCAACAATTTGTCCGGCATTTTCAAATAAAATAAAAAATTTTTTCCATGAATTCTCCTTAACATTTAATTTCAGCATGAAAATGTTTCCTGAAATAAATCTAAACATTTATTAGTTTATCCGTACCGCTGTCACATTCACATGCATTATTAGATATTATCACGCAGTAATTTGAGAGGCTTATTATATTCTATAATAGTTGCTTGCGGATGACAGATTTACGCATGCATTCTATCACACAGTTCAAATGAATGTGCGCTAGATTTCAATTGGAGTTTCTATATCCTAGTCACTGTGTCGCTAGGAAATGACCGAATATAGTTCAAGAAAAAAAATTCAATTTACGAGCTATACTGTTACACGCTGGTACATGCAAAACTGTACAGAACGAGCGGAAAATATTACCTGCACTTGAAGTTATTATGAAGTAGATTATTACATTCGTAGTAGTTTTAGTATTTGTTAGATTTGGTGTGACCAAATTTTACAAATGCTGAGAAAAGGAACGAATGCGACAAATAATTAGTGAGCGAAATTTTGATATTTAGCCCTAACTTACTACAAATCCGGTTATAAGTGCCATTTTCTGGATGTTTAGCTAGCCATTCTTTTACCCAAGATCTATTTATGGTGTTTTTTCTTCTCTATGACCGCAAAGCCGATGAGTATGCTTGCTTTGACTACGACGAATCTTTCTCGACTATGCATAGTGAAGCACTGCCAAGCTTGCCAGTGACGCGCCACTTCAGTCACGCGAACGTACGTGTGAACGCGAGTGTTTTGACCACACTCTGGAGTGTCAGTGTTGACTGACGAAAAAACTGATCGTGTGAAAGGCCCTTAAGGCCGGGTCTTGTGGCTGCTTCGCCTAGTGAGTTCCAATTTGAGGCGAGTGAAGCAGCGGACTTACGTTTATACTTCTCCGGCTGTAGGTATCGGTCATACGCGGCGGAGAAGTGGGAACTTTACGTGAAATAAATTTACATTGGGATATATTAAGATTACTAAACATAAAAGGACTAGAATCGAGGTTTGAGGGGTAACTAGGGTAAAGCACTACAAGTTGAATGCTCAGCGATGAAGTAGTGAGACATAGAGAATTAAAAGAAAATTATCTAGTATCTAGATACTTTTGGAGAAGTATCTAGTATCTAGATACATTTTGAAGTATCTATGACCAGCTCTGGATATCTACATGAGCATAATATTTTTTTAACTACTAAACCGAAATTTATAGTAATAATTAATTGATGAAACTAATCGAAACTAACTTTGGCCACCCTTACCTAATCTAACTTAACTAAGTTAGGTTAGTTGAAATTCATTTAGTTCTTTACATTTACTGAAGTAATACGACTTGTACAACATTTACGATTACGAGTCTTTTTACAATCTATTTCGCGTCCAAATAGAGGTCGTCGAAAAGGCTTGAAAACGACTGTAAACGACCCGAATGAGCCCGCAAACAGCCATTGACTAGACCTATAAAAGGCCAGTTGAATGAAGAGCCCTTTTCAAGCCCTAATAGGCCAAGTATAGGTAGGAGTCGGTTTGAAGTCGTGATTTCTGGCCCTTTTGGGCCGTTTTCGACCTATTACGACTAATTTACTACCTGAAAAGGGCGATAATTTTCAATTGGGTTGTGTGTGCAGCGGACTGTGTAAGCGGTGTGTGCAGCGGGCAGTTATGTGTGCAGCGGGCTATGTAACGGTGTGTACAGCGGGCAGTTGTGTGTGCAGCTGGCTGTGTAAACGGTGTGTACAGCGGGCAATTGTGAGAACAGAGGGCTTTGTAAACAGTGTGTACAGCAGGCAAACATAGGAAATATTTGTTGTGTAAACTCTGTGCCCAACGGTGCAATCAGTAGAGAACAATGCAAACCAAACGTAATTTAAACACTTGGGGCTTCAACATAATTTAAGAATAATGGAGTATGCTGTTCAACAGACAAGAAGTTTGCACGTAATCGTAATCACTTAGTAAATAAAATACTGTTTATTTCACAGGAAATCATTCAAACATAATTTCAGACAGCATGTTGACAGCCTGCTTTCCAGAAACTATGTTAAAAGTTGCAGATGTGTGATTGACCGATCGGGAACAGTCCCCTAATGTGAATATTGACAAAAATTTTGATTGCAAAAGATTGAGGAAAATATTTGGATATCATCGGAAGTTATCGACTAGAAACAAACTGCTTTTATATTAAGACAGATGTAGCTTGCAGCCATTAACATCGCACATAGTCTGAAAGAGGCTATCAGTATGTTAGAGTTAGCAACCGTTGTTCTAAGGCGTGACGTGTGATGTTTAGCTCGTACTGCATAGAACGAGAGGAAATTCAATGTTTAGTTGCTATACGAAAAAACTCGCTTGGTAATAAGAAGCATATGATAAAACTCATATGGTTCCTATTACTGAGCGCGTTTTTTCGTATAGCAACTAAACGTGGGATATTCTCTTATTCTATGCAGTACGATCTAAATATTAGTGTTATCAAAAGATCATTTGGACCATATGATAAAACTCATATGGTCATGTGAACCATTGATTGAACTCATATGACCAAATGAATCATATGATAAAACTAACATGGTAAAATAAACTATAGATATGAAAAAACTCACTTGGTCACGTGAATTGTACGGCAAATCTGTTCTAAGTTTACGCAAAACGCAGAGTTGAACAACAAATCTTCACAAAGCTCTGAACAAATAAACAGTATACATATTCAGTGATTTAAAATGAAAATGAAACTAATTTTTGTGTTTCTTGGTAACGGAGCAAAATGTCCCCCAGTAGAATAACCAATAACTCAAATAATTCAGAGAATCAAAGTATATACATATATAATACATATATTTACATATTTAGGATAACGCTGACAGTATTGATTCGCGCTGAAAAGCTAAGTAATCATAGAAAACCTGCTTCGTGCGTACGAACAGTCAGAAAATGCCGGTTCGACTATTTATTCCGTGCATAAGACGGTTGAAACGAAGCAAAACAAATTCAGGCCTCTGGACGCAGTTTGACACGTGACGAAGCGTTGGTGTGAACAGTTGGCGCAGCAGGTAATCTTGCAGACAATTTAGCGCTGTCAGCAGCATGCGAGCGGCCAACTCGGGCACCTTCAAATTTGCTGGACGCCTCACGTGGGAACGACGGAAGCCCCTCACCTGCGCGGGAAGTGACTGTAAACAACAGCAGAGACCAGCACGTGATGCTATCTGGTCCGAGATGGCTAGCACGTGATGCTATCTGCACGGAAATGACTAGCACGTGATGCTATCAAGTTGGAAATGACTAGCACGTGATGCTATCTGGTCGGAAACGACTAGCACGTGATGCTATCTGGTCGGAAATGACATGCACGGGATGCTATCTGCATGTAAATGACTAGCACGTGATGCCATCTGCTCGTAAATGACTAGCACGTGATGCTATCTGCACGGAAACGACTAGCACGTGCGACTATCTGCAAGGAAATAGTTGAAAACATATG
Source organism: Morinoia aosen (assembly GCA_030386875.1). NCBI lineage: Eukaryota > Metazoa > Arthropoda > Malacostraca > Amphipoda > Talitridae > Morinoia > Morinoia aosen. Next base: position 12,053,918 of record CM059562.1, read on the forward strand.
CTGCTTAGGACGATTGTTTTTCGCAAACTTTACAGATTCAAAAATATTTAGTAAAGCCGCTTTGATCAGTCGTTCGTTGGGTGACACGGAACGCGCCCTAAAGCTGTGCTGGCTTTCTGTCATAATTAACCTATTGTTACACATTATATTTTTTGAGTTGTATTTTCGTTTAGTATTAAGAAACCTTGAAACTACGTTCAGCTACACAGGCGCGTTGATAAAAAAATGAAGTTTCAGAGGTAGTCGCGTCATAAGTCTCCTCTCTTGCGCTACAGGTTTATACTCTTGCCGTGCTGACGCTGAGACTAAAATTTGTAGGTTATAGTTCTTATTCGCCTAGAGTAGAGAAAGCCGCACATCTGGAGATTCGGAGGATGCGTTAACACTCATTGCGGTATGACCCACCGGTGGGTCGCTTGAAAAATTTTTTTAACTATCTTTTAAATTATTGGTATTTCTTTTGCGCAGTTAATGTTTGCTATTTTGAAAAATTTTACAAGCATTTGACTTCAAATTTGAGTTGGATATTGAACTTCAGTTTAACACATCGCAGTCAATGTGTTAGAGTATACAGCCATCGACGGCGCCGAATTGTGTGCTGTTCAACCGTTCACGGAGTATAATAAAATTGTAGTATTACGCTAATGGAAAATAAAAAAATTGCCAAAAGAATAATGGGACGTGTCAGCCTTTAATTATCATTAATTCCTAAAAAATTTTCATTAGAAACAAATATGAATTCAGAGTACCTTTTTTTAGATTAAAAAAACGTAGAAATAAAATTATTAAATCGTACTTTTTCAAGCTAACTGTTGTCCAGATATTTTCAAAGTCGCGCGGTACGAGTCCTACTCGTTGTGTCAGAAGTGCTCAAAGAAATTCACGATAAATAACGGGTTCAGACCAGCTTTAGAGGCAGGCAATTTCACACTTATATTGCTCAATAAATCGTCTTTCAAGACACCCACCTCACTTGCGATAAAATGGTAAAACGCGCAGTTGTATCAAGACACACACAGATTGAGGTAGGTTTTCTCTATTCCCTTTTGAAACGTATCGAAGTTATTGTGATATTCCTACTGCACCCCGGCATTTCAATGCGAACGGCGAACGAACGCCTGATGAACAAAGCATCCTCATTGTAAACATAAATGTCGTGTGGCGAGTTGTTCTTTTGATGTGACAGCTTATACGGCTGTTCATTGGTGTGACCGGAAAGATATTATAGAATTTCGTATAACTGGTTCGAATAAAAACTAACAGAACATGTGCGCCAAGCGCCATCCATGCCCCTCTTCCCCCGTGCACCTCAGAGGTCTTATAAGCGGTGAGCTCTTTAGGGCCCGCGCATTTGGTTCGCATCCCCACCTGTACTACATCGTCACCAATAAACGTCGCCTTTAACCAGCGTGATCTCTAACCTCTGTCTGCCTGCATATTTGGTGGCCAGAGAGTTGACGGACCCACGAATTTAAGACGATATAATTTAGAAGTCAAGAAGATGTAATTGAAAAGTTAAGAAGATACAGTATTCGTCGAGACCTACAGAAGTTTGAGAAGATCCAGTGACTTCAGCAAATCAACACGGCGGAGAAGATAACTGATAACTACTACTGATAACTACTACTGATCGTCTGGTGACGACAAGAATTATAACTTCTGAGAAGAATCTGAAGAGACAGTCAGAGCAACAAGAAATCGAGAATAAGGACAGCGTCTACAGAGAGCTTCAGAGATCTGCGAGAGGGCGGCTACAGATCTTAAACTACATCTACGAGGTGTGTCAACCGACTACAGCTACGTTGTTTTCGTGCTACGGACGTAGCAGTAACGGTGCATCGCTTCCAACGACTGCAGAGACCGCGACATCGTTCGACAACGACAACTAAACCTACAATTTAAGATAAGTAACGCAGCAACAATTAATTGTTATTGTGGTCGCAGCAGCAGTGGTAGTGTTTTTTTTTCTTCAGTCAGTTATTGTTTGCGTGCGCGCAAGCGTCAAGGCCAAACATAGGCTGTACTCGCAGTGAGAGCAAGTTAGAGAGCAAGCAGTGTGCACCTACACTGAGTGCAATAATCCCTAGACATGAGTTTTTTTAAGAGTTTAAGAGAGTTTTTTTGAAGTGAGTGGCGCAATTTTCTTGAAGTGTTGTTATAAGTGATTAACTAAATTTGTATTGATTTAGTAACTGTTGTAAAAATTTGCTTTTGAGCAATCGTAAGCTCAGTTGAGCAGTAATTGTTATTTGTGTAATACCTAGAAATCGAACTAGCAACGTAACTATGCCTGAAATTCCAGTAACCAACGCGCCTGTAGTGAGTACAATGACTAGCACGGTTACTTTTCTTGCGTGGATATATTGGCGAAAGATACATAAATATCTTTAAATGCCTTTTGTAGCCTGTGCAACATGTAGGTCATTACCTGAGTTTTTTGCTGGTTGCGTCTGATAGGATGTTGCAGGGGAAGGTGCGTTCCAATTTGCCCAAAGGTAATGCTGAAGACCTTTGTAAAACTCAACGTTCAAGCAGTTAGAGAATAAGAGGAAAATTGTTTGCAAGAGAATCATTGCATTATGATTTTGAGGAAGTACTACTGATCAAAGGATCAATTATTGAAAGAACAATTCGCTGTATTAAGAGGACAGGAATTGATTAAAAGATGATGTACGAGTAGTACAATGCAGTAAAATGATGTAATAATGATGAAATATGTACTGAAAAATGCAATGTGATTTCGAGAACTAAAAATATATTAAAGTTGGAAGATACTCTTTCAAGTGAAGTAAGTAATAATGGATGTTCAGATGATACATTCCTGATGTTATTGCTCTGAGTACGAAAGAAGAAATATGTGAGAAAAATAGAGCAAAAAGAGAAGATACCGCGGCAGAGTGAATGTCCGTGAGAGAATAAATAAAGCGTTTGCAGCGCTTGGTAAAAGATACCGACAAGTCTGTGGATATATCTGGTAAAATGGTTTAAAGCTACCAGGTAAATTTACCAGCGAGATCGAGTAATACTGTTGAGGAAATACTGTTGAGTATTGTAATACTGTTGAGTATTGCGCGCAGACAAATGAATAAGCTTTAAGAGAAGCTGTTACCGTTGATTTTCGATGGGACTCTGATTTTAGTTCATAATTTCATGTGGTGGAAATAATACCATTGATACCATGACGGTCAGAGTTTAGCATTGTTGATTGCGGTTGTCATTGTGCTGGCGAACAGAAGTACTATCTGTGAGTAATAATGAGAGGCGATAGATGCCCATTAATTAACCACATGTGGTGGTCTGGTAATTAAGAGTAACGAGTAATGGAGTGTAGAGTGTGCAGAGTGTGCAGAGCAGCACGCATAATTTCATGTGCAGTTGAGCTGCAGCGCGTGCAGTACGAGTGAGTAGTGCAGCTTATTCTTTTTGCGTTGCTCAAGGCCGCAAGTACCGTGCAGGCATTGAACTCTGGCAAGGCCGTGAGCGCCTTGTTTCCGGTTGCTTTGACTGGTAACAGTTGACAGCTAATGTACGACAGCGTGATCATGAATATGAATATGAATATGAATAGGTGAATATTCATGAATATGACTGGTGAATAGTCACGAATAAGATGTGTTTTGGATAATTAACGAATAATTGAATAGAGGAGACTAATTAAAAGTAATAAAATTTGATTTATTTCTTAGTTATTTGTTTAACGAGAATGGCTGTTTTTAATGCTTTCTGAGCACGTATAAACGATCTAGTACGTCATACAGTCATTTTCCAAGCCTACTCGAATTTCATAATAATTAAATTTGAAATTAACATGAATAAATTCATACATTTGAAATTAATCAGACGTAAAAGAATGTAAAATTTATCGTCAAGTCTCCCAAAGTTTCTACGTGATAATTAACGACTGATTGAACGATTAAAATTTAGAGTGTTTAACGTCAATATTGATTTTTACCTTGACAACAAATCGTGTTTTTACCTTATGTATTCAATTGTGTCTTTTTGTTGTATTTGTTTATGCTTCATGTTAACCACGCATACGCTTTAGTATTTACCTTTTTGATTAAGGCATTAACGTCACGCGATATGTGAAATGTAAAGTAATCGTTTACAGTGTAAAGGTTTAACAATCACAGAATAATAATTTTCTTATGTTCTTGTGTTAAAGCCGCACGTGATTGTTGAGAATTTTTGAATTTTTGAAATTTTTTGTTTGCACGTTCTGCGAGAATTGACGACTTTGCAGATATTTAATTTTTTTTTTGCCGTGCATTGTCTGGGAAAGGTTCAAGAACGCACTCTCATGTCTCAATGATAATTAATATGCTGAATTCACATTTTAAATACACATTGGAAAATTCTAGCGACATCCGGTCGTTACTCATGCCGAGATTTTAATGTGGAGAGATTATTTTCGATCTCTCAGCAAATTAAATGCCTATTCGGAATTGAGCTGATCTTTATTGAGTAAGCATTCATTCTCTGAGAAAATTTAAATGATAATGAGAGACTTGTTCTTGTTGGACATTTAAATCATTGTCTCAAAGTTAGAAGAATGTTTACTTGTCATTAACTAAATAGTAAGATTCGGTAAAGGATCACTCTGACACTAAAGGTGTTTCTCAATTTACTTTATTCAATCATTCATGTACTAAATTTTGCGCTTTAACCATGCTAATCTTCTCGTATTTTTTCCAATTTCAGGTCGCACGGGTGCGAGCGGTAACACAACATCTTGTAACACGGTAACGCGCAGTCAACTTAAGCGCGCAGTCAACAACGCACGCAGTTTATCCAAACTAAGTAGGGATAATTCACCTTCGTGAAAGGGAAGGAGAACAACGGTGAACCATTGATACGGTGAACCATTGACTTTAAACGGTGAACCATTGATAAGGTGAACCATTGACTTTAAATGTTTAGGTTTTCACGACGTTTTCATAAATTATTACGTTTTGTAGCAGACTTTCTTCAACTATTTGTTTTTATTTCAAAGTTTCTGCGATGAAATTACGGGATAAAAGTTTTATTAACCCATTGGATTGTTAATGTGAACGAAACCGATCTGTACCGATTTTCCTTTTTTCCTTGTTGGTTTACTTGACCCATTTCTTTTTAATGTTTTATAATCGTATAAGCTATATAATCACTATTTAATCTAGTTCTCGCTATGTAATCACTATTTAATCATGCTAATGTTGTATGTGTTTTACGCTCACTAAGCGATCGAGCGAGTGAAACATGTTTGGAGAAAACGATGGTGTTAACATTTGTAGTTGTGCGAAATTTAAATAATGGATTTGCTTTAATTCTGTTTAGTAATTATTTCGTTATTAATGTTGTTTTTGGACTTATTTGAAATTTATTTTTATTTTTCATGCACAAGGTTTTGCGATGTTGGTGTGTGATTTCATGTGATTACCTGAGGTCTAAATTGTTTTTATTTACAAATTGTTGCGACGAGTAATGACTTTTTATTGCGAAGGAAATTAAATTATTTGGGTTGATGCGAATCGAAATTGTGTTTTTATTAATGAGATTATCTGGCGTTTCGTTTGCTATCCCTTGCCATGCCTTGTTGACGTTATTGTAAGTTAATTAGTTGTGCTGTTTTTTTTTGTAGCAGCTAGGTTTATTTCTTTTCAATGTTGAGGATAAGGGCAATATGATTTATGATTTATCGCTTCAGCGCCCTTGTACTTCTTGCTTGTATTGCATAGTGTTATAAATAATTCTTTTGCGAGGTATCTTTTACTGAGTTTGATCAAATTTAATTGTTTGGTTACTAATTACCTTTGAGTATTACACGCATGTGAGGCGGATTTTGTGTTTGAAATTTAAATTTTTGTTTTTATCCGCCCGAATAATATTTTTTTTTATTTATAATTGAATACCTATCCGGGTAAAGGGGGGAGGTATGTGCGCCAAGCGCCATCCATGCCCCTCTTCCCCCGTGCACCTCAGAGGTCTTATAAGCGGTGAGCTCTTTAGGGCCCGCGCATTTGGTTCGCATCCCCACCTGTACTACATCGTCACCAATAAACGTCGCCTTTAACCAGCGTGATCTCTAACCTCTGTCTGCCTGCATAAACATAGCCAAGTCCATAAAATCGACCCAACATCATAGTGAAACATAGCGAAATTTAGATACAAGTAACTACTACGATTTGTTATAGAGCTTTGGGCTGAATTATAACTGTTGGAACGCCAATATTTGAGTTTTGATGCAACAATAACCATTTCAGTGAATCCCGTGTCCAAAATTGCTGACTTTTCAAAGACCCATCTAAATTATGTTCTCACATACAGGTAAAATTAATTTTTACCTTAGAGTTATTTACATCTGTACGCTGGGTACCTGTCTCGGTCAAGTAAAGAACATCGATTTCATTGATCGAATCTGTCTGTACTCTAACCTTCCTGAGTGATCGTTCTTTCAGATAGAATAAGCACAAGCACCTACAGGGCGAGTACACTATGAACTTAAAATAATAATTTTTCCTTATTCATTGACTTCTTTATCGGACAATTTAAGTTCTGACGGTTTCAACGTCAGGGCTAGTATTTTAAAACTCCAACTTCCGAATTTACGAAACTTATTTGAACTAATTACGCAAGGGAGCATGTATTTAAGGTAGGTGGAAACACTACCATGAAAAATAAGCTGTATAATTAAAGAGAATAGTTCATAATTAAGAAAAACAATACCCTAGCACAAGCTGCGCTACAACAGTCTGTCAACAGAGCTGTCCAAAAAAGTTTTCCCAAGATCTTCTATACGCAACCAAATTTGTTGCGAGAGAAAGTGTCGACTTCATTACTGAAGAAGCAAAGTTTGCTCCTAAACGAAAAAGTCCACTACTAAATGTCTTACTTGTATTAGCTCCAAATTTTTCCTTGTGTACCGAGTCAGTTAATAAAATCAGTGAGAAAAAAAATTTCTAGCAAGACCAGTTTTTCTTTATCTGAGCTCAGAAAAAAGTCTCTAAATGTTCCTTCACGAAACGGAGAAGCAAAGATTAAAAAATTACTCAACAGGTTAGCGTTAAATCAACTAAGGTGAACAAAATGAGAAAAAGTTATAAAATGTACATAATTGTAAGCTCGAACTGACTACTGTGAGGTAAATATTGCATTTGTATATTGTGAGCGTTTAGCGCTGTCTTAGCGTTCAGCTGTGGTGAGCAGGGCTGCAGAGAGGGGGTAATGAACTGGGAAAAAATTTACACTTAATTTATGCCGGAGCCAGACAGCTGAAACATGAGTGCATTATTAAAAACTTACACTGCTATACACCTCTGAAGAAATAGTGTGTTTGATCTCAAATTATATCAGCATAATTAGTCTGATTTTTAAAATCAATTCCAAGGCGAACATCGCTGTACGTAAAGTCATTTTTAGTCAAAATCTAGCCACTGGAAGTTGTAATTTCGGTTGAACCTCAGAGTCGGGCCAGACAAACCTACGTCAGCCGCTGATTTTTGTTGTCTTCATGCCGTGGATGATAGCGACACGTTTAAATGCGTAAATGAGCTACAACTTCAACCTAACATGACCCAGTGCCGTAACACAGCAATTATCAGTTTTGCTCAACGTAAAAATTCAGTAACAGGAAAGTTCTAAGGCGATTACCACGCAGTATCCTCATGCGCACGCTGAGCACTGAAATATTGAACAAAGGACCGTTCAAATGAGGACGTCAAAGTCAACATTCAGAGAGCCTGGTCTCTTGAAGTAAAGCTCATCAAATATTAAAGTTTAATCTAGGCAGAGACGGAGCCGCACCTCTCAGTTCAACTCAAACTTGAGACTCGAGAGCAGCGCCATTCTAGCTCCCCTCGACCAGCCGGGGTAGAAATAAAACGAATCTTCGACTTCGTTGTCAAATTTTACGCTATAATGTATCAGATTATTCTTCATTCGTCGCTGGAAATTCCAACATGTGAGTAAATACGAAAAATATTTTCAGCGATACAAGATGTTTCAGTAGCAACTAAATTCCTATAGTATGCACGCACGTAAATGAAAACTGAAAAACTGTTATTTTTTTTGTTCAGAAAAGAAAACCCTGTTAGCGCTTGCGGGTTATCCTCCGTGCAGTTTGGAATTCGAGCTCAACTTTATAGCCTCATAATTCTGAAAAAGAGATTTAGACGAGACGATATCGATAAATTTAGAAATTATCACTACACCTGGGCAAACCCTTCTAGCGTGAGATCATTATATTGAATTCTGAATAACAAGATCTTGATGCTACTCAAATCATTACACAGATGTACGTGCATATTTATAATTTTCATTTCTATTTTTAAATTGTTAAAAATGGGGGTTTATCATCGAAAACATAACGTTGGCATTCCGTAAGTACGTTTGAGATTTTTAACTTGCTACCCACTTCGCACGATCAAGTTGCTGTAACCACCGTTATGTAGTATAGCTAAGTTAATAAATTCACTTCGGCTACGTTGAATATGTCGGCGGTTACCAGTGCGGTGAAGTGCGTGGTGAGAAACCGGTGGGAGAAATTTATTCAGCGCTGTAGCGATCATGAACATTGTTCTGTAAGTAGGAAAGCGAGGACCCTAGAATGAAAAAATATGAATTAGCTAGATTTATGGCTAAACAATATTAGTAATGTATGTCAAGTAAAAATTGTCATTATTAACTATGGCAAACTAAATAACTGTGGGTTTATTCAAAAGGCTTGCAAAAATTCGCAATATCTCACAACGGAGCAACCCTAACTGAACGTATATCACCTTCGAAACTCCTCTAATGTCTTCGCATATGTCTTCGCGCTACCTCCAGACCTGCTCCCGCACTTGGCACATGGAGGATGACGTCACACGAGAGTTCGAAAAAATGACAGCAGTTTTAAATCAACCAAATGAGTGAAACTGCGTTGCACCGCATAAAATCGATCAGAACTTTTGTGATATTGTGTGTGAATGATGCAAAGTTCCGTACGTGGTGTGCAAAAAGGCATGAAGTTTTAATACATAAATGATGAGCTAATGTATTTAAAGCCATCTGATTTACATACGCATTGCATGGGGGAATAGCAGACGTGATGTTCAGCGGTGTAGCGCTTAAGAGAACAAGGGTGTAGCTCATGCAGGTTTGAAAATGATAGTGCGTAATTTCGACGATTTTTATCAAACTTTTGTTGTAAATGATAGTTTTCGACGATTTCTAGTTGTACAAAATCAATATGAGAAAGAAAATTAATTGAATTCTCACCGTGTGTAACTATACTCGTACGTTCCAGTGATAAAATAAGGGCCTTAACCGTGCTGATATTGTAAGACAAGGAGTAAGTGAAATATATTCTTAATTTAACCCTTTCAGTGCGAGAACTTTGTTTCTGTAGGGGAAAAATCAAGGCGCAAATTATTCAGCATGTTGAAATGTATTTGAAATTGCTCTATCGTGGGTCATTTTCTCCCAATGCACATGTTTACATTCAAATACAAAATTTGACGCCGTTTTGAAGGGTTTAGCGAGTGAGAAAATGTCTTCTGGCGGTAAGAAAACATGTTCTTAAATTATACCGTACGAGGCAAGCTTTACTTTTGACTTACTGGTAAACGAATGCAATAAAAAGTAAGAAAGCTTCAGCTTGGTTTGACGGAAACAAAATATAAAATACGAGTCACAAATTCAGTGGTGGATAATTAATGAGAATTAAAGAATTCCAGTCAAACAGTTATCGTTTCATAAAATGAGGTTTCCTGATTACTTCTCCCCTACATTTTACAATTCATCCCTCTGGGGGACATTAATATTGAAATTACTTTAAAATTTCATTTCTCTCACGGAATAGTAAACATTTTAGAACTCGTTACTCGTTTATACCATCTGGTGTAGAATAATTATTGAGTGTTAAATCATCCCCTCTGAGGGCGAAAGCCAAATCTGTCCACGCGAGCTGTACAGTACTTCCGATTTCGTACGGTGGTGCACTTACACGTGTACATTTTCTACCGTATTAGAGTTAATAACAGTAAATCCAGTTTTTTAATGCACTCCATTGGCAGAAAAAGTCTCTCTGCATAACTCCTCGAATTTTCCATATCCAGATCAGCCGCATTCAGTGGAAAATCAACAATACATTGAAACTAACCTAATTATATTCCTTCAATTTTTCTCAAATGGCGTTTAATCTTCAACAACTCCCGTGATGTCACGAGTCCCACGAGCAGGCCTGGAGGTGTAGGAGGCGGCTGTGGCAGGACCAGCAACAGAATAGTGCGCGATGCGAGAATGTCGGTGCTGCTATAGCGTGAGGTCTACCACACTATAGCATGAGATCTACCTCTAGCTAGTGTTATAGCGTGAGGTCTACCTCTAGCTAGTACTAAAGCATGAGGTTTACCACACCATAGCATGAGATCTACCTCTAGCTAGTACTGTAGCGTAAGGTTACTGTTTTTTCCCGTACATTTAATTTAGCAATAAATACTTAATTTTTATACGCCAAACTGCACCTGGGTAGGCGATATATTGCGGTAGACCTCTCGCTATAGTAGCACCAAAATTTCTGCGCCGTTAAATGAGAAATTACTCTCCGCTTTCCGCATCACGATAAATTCTAAACTTTATTCGTGAACTCTGCTCAGGAAAGTACAAACAATGAATACAAACAATTGCATTCTCACTCTTTGAATACGCTTACGAAATATATATATTCTTATTTTTGCACATAATCATTAACAATAATAGTGAATCGAGCGGTTAGAATTAAGTTAAATGTGATCAGTATTGTTCTTCTTGCTGTGGTACTCAGTTTACGAATTGTATTGGAATTATTAGAAAAGTAATAATTCTTCCTAAAACAAAACTGCAAAGCGAAGATGAAACAATATTTTGCACTTTTTCCAACGAGAGGAAAGTATCAACTCCTCCACGCAAATGCACTCGAGATGAACTCAGTGAAGTGTAAATGTTTGAACATTTATTTAAATATAAATGAAAACAAACCTAATAATATTCATACCTTTTACAAATTTGCACAGATTGTTATGATATTGGTCGTTTTAATCCAATAGCAAAAAAATCGCAAAGAAGCAGTTTTTATTTTTGCCATAGGAACAAAATATAAAAACGAACTATTAACAGAAAGACTGCATGGGACATGAGAAATCAATTCGTATTTATTAAACTGTGTATGGAAATCCCCGCTCCATTTTAATCATTGCGTTGATACACATCTGTACATTCCACAGTTTACGTTACAGAGCTCTCAAAGATGACACCCTGTCCGAGCAGCGTCCTGCTGTGCCAGCCTCCCATGAGTATTTCCATATGAACATTTCTTTTCACGCCGACGACTTCAGTCCTCGTGTAATTATTTTTCCAACGCGCACCGCCAGAACACATAACACCCAGAAAGGCCGTGCGTAACGCCCAGTAAAAACAAAACACCTACAAAAATTTAGCCAGAAAGCGCGGCGGAGATCGTATAGCAGGCAGGGAGATGGCCATTCTGACGGGCGGAACAAGTTAAACTTGATTGCATGCTTATACGAAGTCAGCAGCCTCTGGCCTTCCGACATCGAGCTTCAACTGCGTCAAAATTGCAATGGACGTACTACAGGTCGGCGATTTGCTATCGTGAAACACTGTGTTGTAAGCACTTTGTTCACAGGAAGAGCCCCTGTGTTTTTAAGCCATTTTATTACTTCCTGCGCGTGGTAAAATCTAAGTCAAGTTACCCAAGACGCGAGTGAAATCAATCCTCGGTTCAGGCTCCAGTGCGAAATTAACCAGCGTACCTTTGATGTGGCCTGGGTTGAGTGAAGAAGAGTGCGATTATTTCCCATGTGATGGGAAGTAAAGCCGGATTGGTTATCATTCAATGCTCTTTCATCCCACGAAATTATGACGCTAGATCTGCTTCGTAAAACACTCGTGCTATGCAGCTTCTGCTCAGTCAAAAGATGGTTAAAACGCCGGGTTTCAATGGCGCCAGTGTTACGCAATTGCTTGCTTTTAACAAGTCTGGTGAGACAAGAAGGTAAAAAAGATGAATGTGGTACAAACGGTTGAATTAAATGATATATTTGAATTCTTGGAGCAACACTAATAGCTAAAATGTCGGTTAACAGAAACACATTTTAGCGAAAGATGTAAACTAGGAACATTTAATCTGTGACTGTTGGTTGGCTTGTCGAGCTTACTCGCCATTTTGGCTTATAAATGTAAAAAAATAAAAATACTACTTTATGAGAAGTTCTTAAGAAGTTCACATGCAGTGTTAATGCAAACCCACAACAAAAAATATGAATTTCCTTGGTAAAATGACCTAATTGGCACCCAAGATGTAAAACGTTGACCTAACTCGAAGATATTTATACGATGGAAATGAAGTAAACTCTATAGGTTGACCGATAAATAAATCTTATTCGTAAAAATTTCACTCATTCGAACTACGTTTAGTGATTCACAAAGAGCAAAATTCTTGAAATTAGTTGAGGAACTAACTTACACTGCGAATGCAGCGAGTGCTGACCGATGAGGGGAAGAGTATAGTAAAAGATTGAAGCACGTCAACATTGTATTTCAGAACACTGAAGAGGGATTTTTTATAATCCGAAACGTTCGTTTTTTATCATGAAATTCTTAGCCACGTTGGTCCTCCTTGCATTACGTGCTTATGAATTCAAGTCCGAACAAGTATGAATTCGATAGAATTTCTGAGTCGAAATTGAGAGCAAGATCTCAATGTTTTTGGTGTTCAATTCATAGGAAGAGGTATTGAAATATTATGAAATCGGGTTTATAAATTTGAATGTAGAATTTAATACTGTAAATTGAGTTATGTGATATTACCTTACGTGAACTTCAACCTGTACGGTTAGAAGTTAGTAGTAGTGATTGAGTAAGTGCAATTTGACCAAGTTGAAATATGAGTTGAGTTTTGCACGGAAGGCAGTCGTAAAGTTCGGAGATCAACAGTATTTATTTCTCGAAGATCAACAGTAATTCTATTTCTCGTCTTTCTCAATGCTGGGCTAAAATAAACCCAACAGGACCCGAATGAGATGATCATCAAATAACAGAGTGCTGAAAATTGACGTACATTAAACAAACTTTTTGAAAACCTCGTTCTGCTAACGTCTCAGTGAAAGAAATCCTGATGAAAACTTTTTATCAGAAATGAAGCATCAAAATCCATTCAAGCTTGTTCATTAATTGTGGGACATTTCCTTCACGCGAACTAGAACACAATTACGACATTTTTTCAAAAATTAACGCGAACAATATCTGACTATGATCTTTTCTATTCGTTTAGTGCAAAAACAATTAGTTTGCAAAAACCTATCGCAATCACATTATGATAAAACTTATATTGTACTTATAAACTCCTGTATTTCCAGTACAAAGCCGTGTGCAAGCGGGATCATTGAATCTTTTGGAATTCATCAATGATTAAATTTAAAAATTTCGAAATAGAAAATTAAACCCAACAGGGTAAACGATTACGCTATAGATTTTGCTCTCCACTTACTGATCATCTCTGGATTATGCATTCAATTACAGTGAACATTATTTTAGAGTTTTGGCCGTTATAACTCCCGTGGTTTTTTCTCAACTGCAGCTGTACTGTTACTTATGCCCCGTGCCGACAAATTGTTGACGTTAATTTTGTCGTTGAATTATATTCACAAAAAGATCATTTGCATGGAAAATTTTGTAAAACATTGGAAATGATATAGTTATTAAAAAAAATTGACAATAATATTCACCCTAATAAATTCACAACGGAATCGAGGTGGCAGGGCTTTTCGTTTGATCAAGGGAATCCCTTCATTATTCGCTGTTCTCTCGTCTTCAATAAATAAAGACTGTTGAGAAAATTATCGCTAGAGCGCTGAATTGCTCAGCAACCAACGTTAATCCTGAAATGATCCTCATGCATAGGCAATACAGCTTCAAGTATAAAAGACCAGTTCCTTCCTAGCAGTTCAAAACATCCTTTGTACATCAGATGCAACAAACTTTAATAGGTTTTTGGCTTCACCTAGCAGAAGTTCACCTTCAGATGAATAACAAAGGCTCATTTTACGCTCCTGCCAGAACAGCTCTACGTGCTGGCGGTAAACATAAACAAGTTTATTTTAATGAGCCAACTTCACTAGATGCAAACAATATACGTATTTGTATTCTGATTTTGAAGTGCTCGAAAAGCTCGATACATATTCTTTGCAGGAGAAAATTCAGCAAGTTATCCCTATGATTACCTCCTAGCAACTACTAAATACATCGCACCTGACTTGTGATTTGAAAGATGGATAAATGAAAATGTTAGCCAAACACGCCCAAAATAAAACTATTCAATCAAAAATCAATAGATCAAGCAAATCAGTATGCATTGTACATTACGTAAACAAAAACTCTCTATAATTCTTCCATTGCCTGTACTGTTCACAGCCACAACTATGAAGAACAGCGGGAAACAATCAAGTTGTTCAAAGTCTCGTTATTCAATAGTTATCATTGAATTTTTTTATTCTGAGCAGAACGCTAGATGACTTATTATCTTTTTAAACTAAATCTCTGCAAACAAGCAGCTTTTTAAATATAATTTGAAGAATTTTAAGGGTAATATGAACCATCATAGGGTAATTTGAAGTATTTTAGGGTAATTTGAAATATTTTATGATAATTCAATTATTTTAAGGTAATCTGAAGCATATATAGGAAATCCAAAATTTTCAAGGATTATTTGAGGCATTTTAAGGGTAACTGGAAACATCACAGGGTAATTTGGATTATTTTAGGGTAATTTGGAACATTTTAGGGTAACCTGTATCATTTTAGGGAAACCTGAAGTTTTCAAGGATAATTTGAGGCATTTTAGGATAATTTATTTATAGATGAAGCCCGCAGCATTAGTTTTACGCTAAGTTACTGCAGGGCTCGAAGTTGGGGCAGCTCTGTCTCCATCCATCACGGGGATCCCCAATAATGACGCTGCAGATTTAACAAGAGAGCAATAAAGTCTCGAGATTGACTTCATTGTAAGGAGAGCTTGGTGATGCATGAAGATAAACCTCCTCGGCTGCATAAATTTTTTCTTTCTCTGACATTGCAGATGCTCCGCACATGTTAATGAACATATAATGTTCATTGCTTGAATAAAACTTGAAATAAATGTTGTTTTAAGGATAGCGTAATTTATTAATTTCACGAGCTCTATCCAGTAACGTAAATGAAGACTGTGGGAGAAACTCACTGTCAAATGAAAATTAGCAAAGAATCTAACATTTTTTTATATTACTAAAAACTTCTAAGGCTTATTTTACTGGACCAACTGCGGTGCAGAACCCGAAACTTAATTAAAGAAAAACTTGTAGAACAGATGATAAATTCAAGCATCTTTTAACAGCGGCTAGGGATCGAAGAACCACTTGCAAGCCAAAATCTGTGATTCAAAATGAATTCAAGGTTTAGCAGTTACACGACAAAAATTAGCCAAGGAATACAAATGCGGAAATTAGTTCTCTTGATGAAAACTGCCCCCTTAGCCCAGCACCGTGAGATTCTTTCACTCCTCCTGTATGTCAGCTTCATTCCTAAAATAAGGAATTTCTACAGCGTAATTCAAACTCGTAAATATCAACAACCCGTATTTTATTCAAGTTTTATTTTTGAATACTTTTCACTGAACACTCAATCTAAGATTGATTAATTTTAGCGAGATTTTCCTATTTATAATTAATTTCAACCTTCTACACGTGCTTCTAATTAACGAAGCAGTCGCAAATATTTGTAAGGATAATTTGAAATGGTTTTTCTGTACCGTATTATTTCGTCCGGTGATACAAAGTATATATAACTCACTATGTAGGCCTCATCCGCGATACTGTGGCCAGTGCTACGAGGATGGCGTGGGCTTTCACGCATAGTCTTAATTAATCATTTATAGTAAATAAATTAGCACACTATGAACCATTTTTGGATAAATAACTCAAGGCGATGTTACGAAGCATACAAGGGTATACATAATGCACTAATACAATGTTTATGCAAATAAATGTAGCGGATGTAAAACGTACAGGGATCATTTCCTCGTAGAATGGCTTTCCTGAGGCGCGCTTATTTAACGTGTGTCACATTTGATACGTTAAGAGGGGAAGCCTTAAGAAACGTTGAAATCCAAAGCTTATATGCTGTTATAAGCCTTGAGTCAGAAGCGAGAAAACCGAGAAGTTCCTTCTGTGTTACGCTTACTGACTGTATGTAAATGTCGGGGACACTGATCGGCAAGTAATTGAGCAAAATTAAAATAGACAGTTTCCTGAGAATAGATTTTTCCCCATAGATTTTTCCTGAGAATGTAATGCTAGGGTATGATGACTAGAATTGATATCTTTGAAATTCTGCAGTATATTTAGGTTGCAATTTTAATGACATAAGCTTTCGAAATCAATTCACTTACATGAAACAAAACGGAAAAAAGATAGTCGAGGAGCAAAGAAGTTTAATTGATTTTTTATAAGTTTTCTAGTTCATCGAAGGAGATCAGTTGACATTTTGCTCAAACGTTGGTGGATTAGAAACAGAACATATTTCTGTTCGGACAAAAAAAGGACATTCCGACTTTAATAAATTAATTTTTGTATATTGTGTGAAACATTCGTTCAAAGTTAATAAAAGCCCAAATCATTCATTACTTGCTAAACAAAAAAAGCAGGTGTGGATTGAGCGGGGTAGGGGGTAAAATTCTCTGAGAATATGCACTCCATTACCTTGGGATGCAATAAAAGTAAACAGGAAAGGTCGTAATTGCATGTAAATTAGCAGGAGCTGAGTTTTTCAGTCCAGTTCCAGGGACCGTTAGCACCAGATGCGCCCGGCAGGATTAGTTAAAATTACCACGTTACAAAATGCAAAAGTTGGAGCATCGTAAACCATGAACTTGGTGGGAAAGACAGGTGTTTCTGAGCTTAATCACGTCTACCTTCCATGAGAACACCCGTGAAAACCTTCACTCGAGTTACAGCTTCGGATACTGTACAATGAACATATTGGTCCACGGTCAATAAAGTGGATTCATACTCAACATAACGATTATTATTACGATGGAAAAAACTATCGTTATGGTCCCTCAACAACAGGACTTCAAAACGCAGGAAAAAGAATAATGATAAATTAGTTTATAAATTGATGCCATCTTAAAGTACATGCTAAGTTAAGTAAGAATAATATATGATTTGAATAGTAGTACAAATTTGTTTTAGAGACACAATTAATCATAGCTCAGTAAATTTACAAGTTCCAATGCACTCTGCACTGATTTTGATTTCATGTGCTGTAACAGACGATCTTGCTGCCGTTCCAATACGAAGTTTTAAGGATCACGTTGGACTGACTATCAAGAACCCTGTTGGACCCTGCAGATGTTGTTAGTTCGTCCTCAGGCGAGCAATGAGCCACATTAATGTCATGCATGCGTTCAAGTTTCGACCAAATATAGTGCGGTCCACGAAGGGAAATACTACGAAAGTCAGTCATGAGCATACATTCGGAAACTGCTCTTAATATTAATTCAACGAAAGACCACCGTCGTCAAGGCACTACGTCCTCCAAATCCATCAGTCATCATTCTAATTTGGTCATTCTCTTTAGAAGCCGCGATAATATTTACAGTGCTGCAATTTCTTCTCAGAACTGCGCTGCTTGTAAATATCGCACCTTGACACAGAATCAAATAAGTCAAGTGACAAACATAGAGATAAATATATCGCAGTCGAGTAATAATATATGTATAATAAAAAGAAGAGCCAGAATAAAAACGAACAGTGCATTTATTGCAAACGTTTTACTGCACTGATGGTGGAATTTTAATTTCGAAACACTTGAAATAAATGTAATGTTCCTTTTTACTCTGGTTCTTCTTTTTATTCTACGAATAAGATTCTCGATGGATCGCCCTATTGTAAATATAATACATGTACTTAAATACAAACAATTTACTTCAAAATATCAGCGTTCACCGTTAATGTTCACAGCGTCAATCCACTTTGGACAGGTTGGGTATGAACTGTTTCTGTTAACTTAATCAAAGTTCAAGCTCTGTAGCTTCAAAGCTCCTTAGTTTGAAATTCTCTGAAAGTTCCCTTGAGAAATATTCTCACTAATTGCACGCGAGTGAAAGACATCAAATTTATCTCTGAGGAGTCAACCAAACAAACGCTTCCTCCTTCTCAAAAGTTTGAAAAAACGTAAAGTTTCAACACCTGACACTTTTATGTGCATGAAAACATTGATTAAAGGAGCGAAAAACTTCTGATGAATTCCCGGTAATGAACGATCTTGGACATCACAAGGTATAATTTCCAAGCCTTTGTGGAAATTTTTTACCTCAACAAGAACAAGTTGCAGCAAAAACTGGGGGCTCCAGAGAGATGAGATTCGCTCTCGTACTTGCATTCAAAATAAAAAAAAAGAGGACTTACTCATGGAAAGTTCCCGATTACGAAAAATTCACGACCGAGGCAGTGACCGCGTAGCCGGTGATCAAAAAACATAAATACGCTTAGAGGAAAAACTGCTAAGGACACCGAGAACACCAAAATTTACAAAAAACGCGCGAGTGTTCGTTCATTACAGAGCAAACCACAAAAATAAAAAGCACTCAGTTCCGTGCCACAAAATGTGAGCCGTTCTTTCCTTCGTATTTGTGCGGCGCGCAGCACTTGTGCTTTAGCAAGCTCGCACTCGCGTGTAATTGTCAACTAAAGTGCAGGGTTTATGCGGCAAAAAGAGAGTACGCATAAGTCTCGCCTCCAGATACCAGGGCGGCTCCTGCGCGGGATTTGCGGCGGTGTGCGGCGAGGCTCTATCGGTGCCGCGCGCACGGCTCCTTTCCTACCTCCTTTTTAGCCGGATAAATTTCAAATACTACAGATTTTTATCAGGGTTTCTCGAAGAAACGAGACCCGGGGCTAAATAAATACTGCGGCGTATGGTGAGCTCCACCGCGAGCAAGGTTTTCGATGCACTTTTGCTTGAACTACATCATCCGATGTCCCAAAGAATGAAAATTACACCAGTGCATTGCTGTTGTGAGAATGATTGCTTCATATTGTTCTTTGAATCGAATCTAATTCACGGGTCTTTTATAGGTTCTTATATATGCAGGTGTTTTGTGCTGGTTGGACTTATAATCTGTACTATCAGATTTTACGTACTATCAGATTTAATGGACCTTTTTGGTTAGTTTCTATTTTGTCTCATTATTTCAATAGTCAAACTAACATAAGTGGAGACCAATTTTCATAAGCAATAGTATTTTTTCGATACAGAAAACGTTGAGCTTATTCGAAAATGACACTTTCTATGCCTACGACCGCGTTGAAATCCTTCTAAGTTTTTGTAACAGAGTTAATGCCACGAACTTGGGGCGCAATTTTAGATTTTTAAAATAGAATACATGACACGTACATATCCTTCATTAGTTGAACTATAGAGGTAATAAGTGTATAAGTATGCTATTCTAACATTGAGACTGAAAATATATAATTCATGAGGAACACAAAAGTCTTATTTCCCTCACACAAGTGCATGTTATTTAGAGTGGGAAACTGATGACCTGAGATAAGGACACCCGCACGTTGGGATCTGAAGGCCTGTAGAATATAATTTAGATTGCGATCTACAAGTTCAAATCATTTATTCTGCAGTAAAATTGTAGTAAAAAATTAGGAGAAACAAAGTTTACAAACCGTTAATGGCATCGCAACTCTAATGAGCCCCTCAAAAGACTGGGACCCTCTCGTATGAGCATTCCAGTGTTTGATTGTGTCCTATTTCTGCATAGTTTGAAGTATCTTCAGTTTACAAAGTTAGTTACAGAAATACTAGGAGTTGATGAATTTTTATGTGATCTTGTGCTAATGTTGAGACCTTAAAACGAACTCTTAGGTCTCAGGCGAGACTTGTATTTTTGCAATCTATTTTCCAATTTATTTTAACATAACATCACTCCCACGTAAATTTGACAGATTTACCCTTCTTTATGAGATATCTGAAAGTCTAAAGAGGGTGAATTGTTAATCAAACATAATATTAATAACAATAGTAATAAGTAGAGTGCTAATAATTGAAATCTTTGAAAGCGAGGAATACGAGTGAGCAGGGTATGAGTAAGCCGAGTGGGGCCAGCAGATGGAAGAGATTGCGGTTCAAGCTATTCTGTACATCTCGTGAAGGGAAACGAAAAAAGAACCTACCCAGTTCAAATTTTTCTCTGAGGCATCTATGATTTTAACCGACCAGAGTAGAAACTACGCATGGGCGGCTGAAATCGTAGATGCCCGGTTAAAAAAGTCCGACAGTATAACTGGCTTGGTAAATACACAGTAAAACAGGTGATGCCTCGACACTCGGCTTCTGCTGAACTTGCCAAAGATCAAAGGTTGTGAATATCTGCCCTTAAAGAGGAGGAGTATAGGTTTTATTGAGACTTAGATTCGTCCCAAAACACGTTGGTTCATATTAATTTCATACTTTGCTTTTGTTTTTGAGTTCGGTCAACTGTTAGCTTTGCAGTTCGCGCACACGTACATTACTGCTGAGATTTTCAATCAATTATTTCACCACCGTGTCTTGCGATTTCGAAGAAATCGTGATAATGAAGGATAATAATCATCATCATAAGTCTAGGTTCGTCAATTATGAGATGAAAATTTAATCGGAACCCTCGCTTTCATAAGCGCATTTTTCCCCCTTGCCTAGAATTTAACGCGAGTTCGTCCATCAGAGGATTTCAAATTTTATGATATGGAAAACTTAATTTGCCCTTTTGGTCACTTGCTGTATTTTGCTTGTGTTTTGTTATAATAAAATTGAGTTTCACTCTAATTTAACTGGTAATCTCAGGCCAGCGGGAATCATACAGCAAGTGTTTTGCATTTCACGAGAAAAAAAGAGGACCCGTTCAACAAGTTACACAACTTCGATCAAGTTCTCAGAAAATTAACGATGAAAATCCCAACCCTGAAAACCCCCCCAAAAATGCAAATAACATACACACAGTTTGATTGGCAGAAACACGTCTTACAAGAGCAAAAAGCAACGCAAATTTGAAACTCTTTTTTTTATGTCGGTTGGTCAACATTGGTTGTCCTAATGGATAAGTTTAGAGCCAAGAGACGGTCTCCTTCTTCTGCAGCCGCCCCCCAGGCCTATAAAAATGCAATGGCATTTCGTGCTCGGTCGAGTACGGCATCTCTGTAGGGCTACGAGAGGCCGTTCCGACACTGCTCCGTGGTGAAGGGAGCCGTGTTCTGCTGGCACATTTGGTGCGAGCGTTGCTGGGGCACGAGCTCGAATTAAGCCTTCGTGCTTCTGCAGCGAGCAACACACATCTGCGTGAAATGTACGAATAATCTAAAGAAAACACTGACTGAAAATATAGGATGCCACGCACATCTGAGTGAAATGTAGGAATGATCCAAAAACACAATAACTGAAAATATAGCACGCAGCACACATGTACGGGAAATGTAGGAATAATCTACAAACACACCGGCTGAATATATTGTACGCAGTACACGCGTGCGTGAAATGCTGGAATCACCTAAATATTACACCGATTGAAAATATGTCAACGTAACGTGAGACATATGTACGTTATATTTATTTACGTAAAATATACTAGCGTAAAATATACCTAGCTAATATGTGCAAAGAGGAAATATTTTCCCGTAAGATTTACCTACAGAAAATATACTTGCAAACGCGAACTATGCATAATTCTTACGTAAAGAAGGGAATGGATGTCGCTGAGGTCTTTTTCACAGTTCACTACGATATTTTAGTGCAAAATTGTTCTAATAATAAATAAGATACTTCTCTTACATTTACTACAAAAAAAATTTCATTTCTCAGCGAGGAAATATATTGCATAACAATTTTTGGAAAGAAGCTTGGAATTCAGGTATGGTGCTGCACACTCAATAAATTATGTTGCTACACGTATTTTACGGTGCCGCAATGAAGTATGGTGTATATTGCAGTATAGTACATGAAGTATGAAGTATGGTACATAAAGTATGAAGTGTGGTAAGTAAAGTGTGGTGCCACGAAGTTTTGTGGCGCCGCACATTTGTTAAATTAGTTTTGAAATTATTTTGCGTGACGTATAACTGTCTCAAGCCGAATAGTTCATGTATATAAGCACAATTCATCTAAATCCCTACTTTCTCGTGATTAAAGGTTAAGAAATTATGTTTCTTTAGGAAATTCTTCAAGTACAAAATCCGAGCCTGGAACTGTACATAAGCCTCTATGAACAACAATTCAAGTTTGATTTTTTTTAAATTACGAGGCATTTATCTCCGTATACATGGAGATCAGCTTTCGGAGGGCATCTATAATCAGCTAATGATCACGTTGGAAATATGCATTCAAATTTTTTTGTCTCCTTCATAAAAACTGAAAGTTTGATCGCCTACACAAACGATAAGCTATAATTTAAGATACATAACAATTTACAGCGTAAATTTCCGATTATTCATAAATACTTATGAACAAAGATACATTAATTTCGTATGACATCTTCTTGTACTCATAAACGCACTCATTTTCAAGTGAAGGAATTGTTTTCTCGACAGTTACCGTGTTTCAGCAAAGAGAAAAAAAGACAGTTGTTAACAATGATAGGCACATTACACCGGGAAGGATTCTGGCCCAGAACCTTAAGCGAACACTTGTGCATTTGGGACTGTATATTTGGTAAACCAAAATTATCAGTTACACCTGAAGTGGTATCATCACTTGATAGCAGTGCTTTTCTTTTTCTTTTTTTTCGTTCACAGCTTGATATCACAGTGAATCTAATGAAATTTTTTCACAGTGACCAAATAGGGGACGGAAATTTAAAAAAATATAGGATATTGGATCATTTAATGAACGATAGCATTGGACAATATTAATTAAACAAGCGATCGATTGCATTTAAAAAATATTTACATTTACAAATCCTCCGGCTTATACAAGCACAAATTTTCTTCCTAAAGACGACAACGGCGGTTGTTTTTCTTAACTCCTGGAATGAAACTATGAGTCAAGCCCACGCTATCAAATGATGTAATTTAAATTTTTACTACATCACCCACACTTTGAAGTTTGACGCGTTTTCCCCTTCCAGCGACTTGTCTAAGCAAGTTTCAGAGGCATAACAAAGCCTTTAGCGGGTTTAAATTTTACAGAAAGTTTCAGTGTAAAAGACAGGGACGCGTATCCCTGAGCCGAGCCCTGGACTCTTAAACACGGAAGAGGATAAAGAGATTTCAGCGTCATCATGAATATTTCTGAAAAAAATGTTGTAGTCAAAAGAACGGCATCCGGGAGCTAAAAGGAAAGCCGTAGATCCCAAGAAGTACAGGATCCTGATCCCCTGCAACGTTGAGCTTAATCCTGCCTCAAGATCCTGAGTCCATCTAATAAGGGATCTGACCCTACGTACCTAGGATTGCCTATATCCTATGCGTATGCGATACAGAGCATTCCAAAACGAAGGCTCCACAGAAAAATTTACGTCCCACCCTTAGATCTTGATCTCATGAAAAAAATTGCAAACATACCGTTGATTCGGTATAGATCGTCACAAATGAAAAATATAGATTTTTTTACGAATGAATCAAATCTTACCTTACCAACAAACAGTAATTTATAAATGAAATTTTGCTTTTGAATTTTCGCTGTAGAAGAACTATCAAGAACGAAAAATTCTGATTTTACGCAAGTGCAAAAATTCACCGTAAATGTTATCTATTGTGAGGGTCCAGGAGTATCAGTCACCCATTTACAACGCTGGGTAATGAGAGCATAAAATTGGCTAGCTCAATTTAGGAAAATACAAAATTAGCTTATTCAGTTAGACCAAATCTACTGAACATGCGACTGGTCATGAGAAAGCTTCGCTCCGTCCCCTTTGAATAAATGGAAAACTTGAGTGCTGTGATACAAACAGGTAGTTGTCTCAGCTTTGAGTTGAGACTAATTTGGAGCGTAACAGTTTAGAAATGAAAGCTGGGTAAAGATGTGTCGTTCTAGGAGTGGTCTCAAAGCGGAAGCCCTGTGATTTGACTCACGTAAACAAAATAAAAATTGGTAGACTACCAGAATCAGAGCTTTGATACGAAAAAATAAATCGAAGATTTCCAAATGAATGGAAATGTCTATTGGTAACTATTAGTAAAAGGTGAAGCAGAAGCGATGTCCACACAGCAACGGTGACCATAATATTGAGCTGGTGCCGCTGGAACACTGAGGACTGTGGGCTAAGCCATGTACAGTGCCTCGCTCCAGGCTCTACAGGGTCACTGGCTTCATGTCTGTTCTCTAAGGCATGAAGGCGCGACGGCACGAAGGCAAGAAGACACGAAGGCAAGAAGGCACGAAGGCAAGAAGGCACGAAGGCAAGAAGGCACGAAGGCAAGAAGGCACGAAGGCTATAAAGCATGAAGGCACGAAGGCTAGAAAGTACGAAGGCACGAAGGCTCGAAGACTCGAAGGCACGAATGCTGGAAGGCACGAATATGAGAAGGTTCGAAGGCTAGAAAATTTGAAGGCACAGTGACACATTCGTCGTCTTCCAATTTGATACTCAATTGCGATACGGCTAGCATTTGAAATTCGTTCCAAGAAAATTTTGAAAATTACTTATTGGATCTCAAGAAGGTTGGCCGTAAGGTTTTAAAATAAGGTCGGCTTGCTTGCAGCTTGGTGTGAGGCACGTCCAGTGGCTCACTGGTAGCCGCTCGGAGGGAATTGTATTTCCTAAAATAGCTACCGTATTACTTATTTATAATAGTATGTGGTCGATAGGTAATACGGCAGGAGGTTATGCGGTAGCTAATGTACACGGCCTATCGAAACTGACGGGATTGAATATTTTCCTGGAATTAATTTTCCAGATGTGGATGACAAACAAATATATCCATCCTAACAGTACCGTCGATTAAAATATTCTTGTACTTGTGCACTGGAGAAACTACATAGTATCACACAAACGGTCATTAAGCATCCTTCAGATTGAAGGAGCAGTTTCTTAAGAAGCGGACACCAAACAAATAAATTAACACACGCTGGGAATTATTACGTAAAATGGTCATTGATTAAAATATTTGAACTCTTCCAGAAAACACGAGCGCTCTTCATTACCCACATTCAGTGGCCACTTAAAAAATTGAGATTTAATGATGCTGTCAGATAAGCTGCAATCATTTCATTGCCTCAACGAAGAGAAGGTACTGCTTAAGCAGAAAGCCTTATGTTAAACTTGGACAGAGAGATCCTAGCGCTCAAAGAACATTGTTACTGTTCTCATAGAGAAAAAATACAATCGTCTCCATGCTCAAGAATGACACTACACGTTGCACAAGGCTTTTGTTGTTCAGCTGGCAGACAAATTAATCTTCTTTGTGCGCGGAGCCTGTGAGTCTTTGCAAAGAGACTGTGATTACACATCAAAATGGATCATGTCATTACGGAACGACTGTGTATCGGAATACTCAAACCACGCAGAAGATCTGATGTTTCGGAAATATCCTGACTCCATTAATTCCATTAACATAAGTTCTAGTCTAATAAAATGCATTGGGCTCATTTTTGTGCCGTCAAAAAAACCTGCTCCTAAAGTCATGTTTTTAATTAGAGCAAGCGCATATTGGAGCCAAGTTTGAGGGCGTCAGATGGAACGAGTTTCTGAATTTGAATTAAAAAAAATACCATTAACTATATCTGAATCATTTGAGGACACGACGCCAGACTAGAGATTGATGAGAATGGCCATCGTTTGGATGAACACTTGAAATTTTACACTGGTCAGCTGCGTGTCACAAAGCCGTTAAGGGCACAACGAAGTGCGCCCAGCAGTGCTCAGTAAATTGATGGTTTTTCGAGGGTTGTCAAGTAATACATCAACAATGAAAGTTGCGAAAAATCAGAGAGAAGAAATAATTTAGCCATGCTAAGGGTCCATAATTCAAGTTGGCTTCAATTTTAGTTAATTCTATTTCTGGCATTCACCAAATGTTCGTAATCTTTTCTTTATTTATTACTAGTTTCGTCTTTCGCTGGTCTCAGGAAAGACGAAAGGTGCTATCCTTTTCTTTATGCTATGGAAAATTATAGAGATATAATATTCAAAGCTCACACACCAGTAATTTTGCCATGCGCGGTTCCTTCGGGGAGTGACGTGAACATACCGAAGGTAGGTAATTAAAAACCCTTTGGAAAATATCATGTTATTTGTTTGACTGGCATACCAGTTATTGTAATTTATTACACATCGAAGCTTTCTTGTGAAGAAATAAGGAATAAAACAGAGATCAAGTTATTTAGAGAACATGACAGACACATATGGGATTTCTGTATTTTCATTTACTGTTCATGTTTCTGACTCTGGTAGCAAGTTCTATAAGCCTATTCGTATTTAATCAAAGATTCACCTTATAGATGAAAATGGGTTTCATACCTTGTTTAGGTGTGATAGTTAGAGCCGAAGAAAGTATTTGCACTACGTAGACGATGCGAATAAAATCTTAAAAGGCAAGTAATTCAAAAATTGTTGACAACTCCGGAATATTGTTGTTAAAACTATTATTAGACCTTA
This sequence comes from Morinoia aosen, assembly GCA_030386875.1. Classification (NCBI taxonomy): domain Eukaryota; kingdom Metazoa; phylum Arthropoda; class Malacostraca; order Amphipoda; family Talitridae; genus Morinoia; species Morinoia aosen. The sequence continues at coordinate 12,080,547 of CM059562.1, forward strand.
AAAGGAAGTTAACAAATTTTTAGACTTTTTATCTTATGATCAACCAGTGTACGAGTTAGGCAGATAAGGAATACATTTTTATTCCATTTTTGGAAAGAACGCTTGCAGGAAAGAAATGTTCAAAATGTAATTTTCAATTCAAACGAACCTGACGAATAAAGCTTCCACAAAAGCTTACTGTTTTTTACTTATTTGGGGTTTCATTTCAGAAATAGTGAAGACCTGATGTCCCTCCTTTGCATGACAATGGAAACGCTATTTTATTCAGTCGCCGAAATTCGCAAAACTCAAGCATGAATTCGAGCTACAGAGGCCGAAATAACAAGTAAACTGATTTTACTTCACATGCAAATAACGACCCATTAAAGAAAATGTGAAAGATATAACATCTAATTTCATAGGACGTAGAAGAATGAATTCGAGCGACAGGGACCCAAGTATCAACAGTCAATTGAATTTCATTCGTATGTAAATACTATCTTTTGGAAGAAAATGTAGGGGAGGGGGAGCTTCTAATTTCATTGAAAGTACAAGAATGAATTCGAGTGACAAAGAACTAAATAACTTCAATATAAAATTTTACTTCATATGCAAATAACACCCTATGAAAGAAAATGTAGGAGAAGGAGTTTCTAATTTCATTGGACATAGAACAAGCCAGAACGGACTCAATACTAGTGATACACACTCTCTCTTATCCGCAGCTGCACCACCGCAAACAGCCGCTCTATTTCACTGGATAATAATTGCAAGAGACTGAATGCGCGCGTTGCTCGCTTTGAAGCGAAGATTTAGAGATAAGCTTTTGTTATTTGTCGGAGCTTTGATGGGATTGTGGAGCATAGAAAACAATCAGGCTCGAGTGAACGTTGCTGTTCCACCGCACCGCTGCGGTGCTTGTTCAGTACTTGTGCTCCGTTACAGGCGCTTTGCAGCACATCCTTGTGACTTGATCGTAAACAGTAACACATTCTGAAGAGAGGAAGCACAGCGAAATGACATAAATCATTCACCGTAATTATTCGTCTGAGAATTTATTGTAATGTCTCTGAATTCGAGTGTCCTTGTGAGTTTAAACTTTTTGAACTTTAACACGGCTACATGGACTCAACTTACGTCTTGTGCTACCCCTTTTTACGTAAATAGAAAAACGTTGGTGCAGTAATTCTTATTGCTTACATAATTTTAAGAATTTTACTTATTTCTAATAATAATGAAGTAACGAATAAAAAATTATGTAAACATTGAAATGTTTTTTTAATATTTTCTTGTGAATTCAGTGCACTTTTATCCATTCAACTATATATCTCACTCGTAAACATCCTAACGTTAAATTTACGAGTGAATCACATATGGATAGAAAGCTATCATTTTAAATGGTTATGGAATTAGAAAACGTGACAAATCCTTTTCTTTCCATGTTTTCAAAATTTTGGGATCAGCAAAGACAAATTCATTTATTTGACCCAAGCTTTGAATTGAATTTGTCTTTGCTGATCCCAAAATTTTGAAAAAATGGAAACTTCACTACCAAGACGTCCTTTATTTTAACAATTGAAATCCTTTTCTATCTAAAACAATAGTTTTAATATTTTTGCACGTTTCATTTTAAATTAACTGAATATAGCCTTACTTTCACGGGCACTTAGGCTTTGTTAGAATTACACTCAACTTTATGATGAATAAATATTTCTAAAAAATTTCTCATTAAAAAAAGATTGGTTTGGCCCTTTTTGAAAAATACGTTCGAAAATTTTTGTAGTCGAAATCTGAATTTCAACCACTGTTTCTATCTCAATTATCATCGTTTTTCCTCCTAATCGTTTTGGCATTCCTTTATTTTTAACTTTGCTGTGAAAATTTCACTTGAATTTATAAAAACTGTTACAGGGTTACTTTCCAAGTCTTAAACTTCGTATTGTCCGTATTAATAAATATATTACTGGTTCTTTTTTAACTCTGAGGAAACACTGTCTCCTCTCATCCAGTCATCTTTGGTCTATACAAATTTCTGTGCTCTTTGTGCATCGAAGAATGTCGGCATGAACAAACGTGCTCTGCAGACAAGGGTAGCGGAGCATAAGGGGAGAGAGGGAGAAGGGCTCAGTGTCCGGACAGGTGCCTATAGTTAGCATGTCCATCCCATCGAGCATTTAAGGACCATACTTATTCTTGTGAAATGTTAGCCGATTCTCTTACATTTGCAATGCTAAGGAAGACTTGATACATTCAAATTTTTGGCTTTTAGTTTGTTTTTTAAACAAACCGCTCCTCAGCGATCATCAGAGATCATGTTTTTAAATATTGATGTGTCATTGGGATCCTAGATTTTGCTTCATTTTCGTTTCTTTCGAAAACTTTCAAATTTCTTAATTTGCGTGGGGGTTGAATCCTTTAAAATTATATAGCTATTTTAGTTTTGTACTGGGATAATGGTTGGTAGTAACCTGAAACGTCCTTCGTTTTAATGAGATTGTACTAGTTTATCACAACTCTTCTCGTTGCATTAAACTACGGTAGATTCTACCTAAATTTTAAAACTAATGCAACCAGTAAACGCAATAAACTTTGACGCAATCCCAATGAATACTTCATCTTTACGGCTGAAGTTCGAATCGCAGTCCGCTTCTCAGTTCCCCTCGTGAGATTTCGCAACGGAAGCGCTCACGAGTCAACTGTACAGTTGTTTATTGATAGCGGAGCACAACTTTACTGTGAATATTTCGATCAAAATTTAGCTGGCTCTATATGCAGCTTAAATATTCAGTACTTAAGAAGCTCGTCCGATTAATTGTACCATTCAGTTAGTCACTCAGCAACCGCCGCGGTAGTAATAAGAAAGGTAGCGCTACCGAGACGCGTACGTCTGAGCGCGAGCTCTATTCAGTATGCAGAGGCCGTTTTTCCATTCGCGATCGTTTTGGTTTGGACCAAGAGAGGGAAGATTTTCACGGACCGGGCGTTTTATGTCTCCGAGTGTGGCGCACGCAACCGCGGATTTATGTGGACAACTGCCAGCGAAAATATTTATGGCCAGACCGGGCAACGATTTATTTAGACACACAAGGAGGAACACTCGCTCGATTTATGGTGTAGCATAATAATTTCCGAAACTTGAAGACCTGCACGACAGCTCCCCGTCGGGGCGTTGATGGATTGCCACACGAACCGCTTCAGTAAACCAATTTACAACAAACCTTATTTACCAAGCAAATAAAGCTACCTGGAGAGTACTGCCGCACTAAATCTATTATTTTCATTTACGATGCACAGCAATGCAATTATTGATGCTGAGACCAGGTTGAGAAGTGTTCTAGTTAAATCGATAAGAGTTACGTACTGTAAGTGTTCTAGCGCAGTATTCTAGCGCATTTAACGAGAGTTACATACCGTAAATGAACGTCAGCACAAAGTATTAGATGGAACAAAAAAGTAAGCACTGCACCTAGTCTAATGAATTTTTTGCCAACCGCGAATAAGATCGTATCAAGACGAGTATGTTTCCGTTATTTTATTGGTTTTGAATTAGTAAAAACGGTTTTATATTATTTCAAGGCGGACCATGGAAGCAACATTTAGCCTACCTCATATGGAGGGAGCTAATGCTCTCATGTTAGTCAACTTAGATGGTGTTAATAAAATTAACATTTTGACGTCATAGTACAACCCTTTAAAAATTAACAAATATTTCTAATTGATGATGATTATAGTTAGAATTACTATTAATAAATTAAAACTCTGATGTAAAAAAATATTATTCCCCGGAGTAATGAAGAAGGAATGTTATGGCAAGCTCTAAAGTTATGCATAAAATTTTGAAAATATTTTCACCATTAATCTACGGTCCGGAAAAAAATTGATCATGGAGTTTAAATGTTTAGACTCTAACACTAATTATGAAGAAGCATTTTCTGCTGATGATATTTAACATTTCTAAATAAATAGCACTTGATCTTCGCAAAACTCACTGTAATTGCAATGAGCATATATTCTACATGTTCACTTTCTTACATGCTATCTCGTTCTTCCCTGACCTTTTCCTACACTATTATCTCAGTAGTGGCGCAGGAGCAGGCTGGTCACTTGTGTAACCTACAGGAATCCTCCTCTTCCATTGAAGATAGTACTCTTGTATTGGAAGGTAGTACTCTTCCGTTGAGGTCTGTTTCAAGTGACAAAATAATGATAATAAAATAATAATAATACACTTTGCAATTTGTTACAGCAGTCGTGTGAGTTGTTCATTGAGTAACTTATAATAATATTTTCATGCTTATTTAAAAATGACTTCTGGCTGAATTAATCTAAACTATAATAAGAGCCGCGTCCGTCCGTCCGTCTGCCTGTCCGAAGCCAGCCTGCAGTGTGTGATGAGCGTATCTGTGATACAAGCTCCAGCCCTATATATTTTGACGGGCTGTGTTGACGCGGCCTCATCAACTCTTGAGAGATTGTATTTTTTAATTTTTTACGGCCCTTCTCTCATTTCGCCCTCTTTTTTATTTCAAATGAAGGGGGGTTGACTAGTTTAATGTAAAATACACATGAGAAGAAATTGAATACCGTGAGTTGACAGAAAAAGTCAAGATCTTACTGCGAGAAAATTTGTCATGAATTATCATGTTTCCAAATTTGCATTAACGTACTCGAAATGAATGCATTGCAAAGCGTCGGAGTAGAAAGAATTTTCAAAATTTTTTAAATCAAGCGACCGCTTCTAAAATATCTTTCTATAAACATGAGAGTGACAATTTCGCAACAAATTAGACAGAACGCGGTCAAGAATTATATCTTCGCAAGCCTGGCGACTTTTCTAGAATTTCATATCGAGGAAAACTATTTGGACAATATCTGGGCACGATAATTAAGTAACGAAGTTGTCAAGAACTCGCCGTACTCTGCAGACTGGCACCAAAGAGACTGTCGGGCTCGCGTTGCCAAGGCTTCTTTGCGACGACCAGGGCGATCTTTCAGTAAAGTTCAGACCACTTAATTACGGCGCTGGCTTGAGTTAAGACACTTGCACGGCTAAGGGATACATTATTGCAATACTTGACGACACTTCAGCAGCTTTACGGGACCTACGAAGAAATGCTCATCGAATACTTCTCTTCGTTTGAGCTTAAAAGGCTTCAACACAAGCCCAGCTTTGAAGTAAACTCCTTCGAAAAAATAAAGGTGACGTAAGATTGACTTGAAAAAATCTTGGAGGAAACAAATGGAAAGAAATCCCATTTAAAGTGAAGCATATTTACCCTGTCCTCCTCCCTAAGCCATCACGAATCTATGCTTATTTTAAGCTTGCGCTTAAGATAGCTCCATGCACCCAGTTTATGTAAGAATAAGATGTTTTCTTCGATTTTGACAATGTAACAAACTTGGGAGTAAGCTTACAGTGCAGGAAATTCATGTTCAATCGCGCTGTAATGATGGAACAAAAAATGCACAGGAGTCATTCATTTATCTCTATTTTCTTCTGCGCTACAGGAGTACAAAGCCTCTCAACCAAACTAAGACTTGAGGACCGTAAAGCAGTAGATAAAAAAGAATATTATAACTAAGGCCTTTCAAAAAACTTATTTGAAAAATTAAACTTCTGCTAGCAGTATTTTTTATTTCGTTGTACGAGCAGAAAATGTCAATGAAGAAATTTAATTCATCCCAGCGTATTGATGCACACTAGACTGTATAATTTTAAATAAAAAAATACTTATTAATTGAGAAAAAATTAATTCATGTATTTCGTGTGAAACTTTTTAGACCTAATTAGCATTAGAAAATATCGCTTGCCTGCAGTGCGTCGGCCCCTGTTTGATGTAAAAACAGCGGAATAAAAAAGGTAGCAAATGCCGAAAAGAATTAACGCACGAGAGTCACGCACTCATCAGTTTCCCTGATGCTGCCGATCTCGAGTTATTCGCTGCAATCTCCCGACCCCAACACTCATTAGCAGGACAGCTCGCGGTGACATTAGTTATCGAATATTTGATGCATCTCGCGAGCCTGCAGACATCCATTCGCCGTGCACGCAGCGCTAGGAATTGTTCAATGGAATGAGAATGCAGAGCGAAGGTCAGAACTGCAAGCTGCTGTTCTACAAGCATTTCGTAAAGATCTCGCTGATTTGCGAGTTTATCTTTGCCTGCGTATCGTTTTGAAAATCATCGCTTCGCAGTTCATTTCCGATGACACCCTACTCATTCTCCGCAAAACTTATTTGATTTTCATACCATCTTGTCTGTTCAGGAATCTTCAGGAGAAGTGAATAATAATCACTACTATCGTATCTGATCCTCACAATTACTACAGTCGTATCTGATCCTCATAATCACTACTGTCGCATTTGATCCTCTTTATCATGGTACTTGATACATCCTTCGCTTCGTCGTCCCGGTGTTGTGATCAGTTGGTGCCTCGCTCGACACCGGAGACGCCCGGCCGCCTTCACAACACTCGGGGGCTCAGCTCGCGCTATCCATCAGCGTCTGCAGCTCCTGTTGTTCAGTTACACTATTGTTGTTGCGCCGTTCGTCACTCGTGCACGAATTAATTGCCTAAATTAAACTCTTCTGTCAGCCTAACAAGCTCTACTTTCATCGACCCCGAGCATCGTCTGAGGCTAGAATCGATGCCTCCAGATTGTTACCACGGCTCTCCTTGTGTTTATTTGCTTGAATAATGCACTGCACAGAAGTTATGAAAGATTTTTTTAATGATCGCAACTCCTCGAAGTCTTTCCAGAAGTGATCATAAAAGCCTTTTGGAATCCAAATGGACATGATAGTCGGGAGTTGCCAGGAAGAAAGAGGGAAGATCTAAAATGATGTAACCAATGAAGATGATGGTCTTTAGCCTCATACTGGATTATACAATAAAGGAGTGAGTTGTATGAAAAAACCGGCCCATGAACAAACAGTCGAGCACATCTAAGCTATAATTCAGGGGCTATGAACTCAAACCCTACTATGAAGAGAATTTTTCACTGAACAGTTTCTCGAAAAGGGTTCTCAATCTCAAAGCGAGATTGAATAGCACCTTCTCGATACATGTATTCAATAACGTAATACTGACATCAAAAAATTGAATGGCAAGCTGGAAAGATAGATTATGAAGTATATTTAATTTTCAATTGAAACACATTTTCTTCAAAAGTTTTTGTATAGAATCTTCAGGTGAGACTATGATAGTCTTCATTGAATTTTACGTTAACTAGATTTAATGGTGCTCTTCAAGTAGTCAACTTCGGCACCTTAACCCGGCATAGCAAGTTCAGAGCTTCTGCTTGTGTGTACTGATCGCTTAGCGAGCATCTGAGGAAATCGCATCCTTTACGTTGTTCGGAGGAAGGCGTTACAGAAAAAATTCACCTAAAAAGAAATTACTATTAACGTAGCTAAATTCTTTGCTTATTTGGTTAAGGAACTTTTTCTAATCTTGAAACCATCGATTTTGACATGCGAATTGTATGAAAATGGAATTAATTTATCATTCAACGCATAATTAAGCATCAAACACTTCAATAATACGCTTGAGCGTTTTCAATAACAATTCACTGCATTGAAAATTGACAGATGCTAGAATTAATTACAATTCAACCCTGCTCTGGGAATTCACTACTATTCAACCCTGTTCAGGACAAACAAATATCCACAATCATACAGCACAGAAGGAGCAGGAAAATTTTTTATTTTTTGGGGACGGTTAGTTGATTTATATGATACCTCGCTATAACCATAACCCTACATAAAATTATACTGGAGAAAATCTTGTGCGTACGTAGTTTCAGTTTGTAACAGAGATGGTGATCAATATCTCAGACACACTCGGATCTGCGTAATCAAATTTACAGGTTTTGATATACCAATTTTTATAAGTAGCAATAATCTAAATACTTAATAAAAAATCGATAGAAATTAAAAATTCGTTCTAGCAAACTGTCATTTCAGTGAGTGTGAGAGTTGCTCAGTATCGGGAATGTAAATTTGCGTCACAACGAACAAATTGTTGGCAAAATAAAACCACGTGTGCACTATAAAAACCCATCATTGTTAAACGTGTCAGAGAACTGATCAAGCCGATTTCACATATGATCAATAGAGAAATAGCTTTTCATTGTACGACGCATTAGCTGCATTGTGACGCATCAGTGGTATCGTGACGCATTAAGTGTACTGTGATCATTAGTTGTATTGCGACATATTAGTTGTACAGCGATTAATTACTTGTACTGTGACCATTAGCAATACATGCTGCGACGTATTAGTTATAAATATTAAGACTGTTGGTAGTATTGTGACATCTTGGTAGTATTCTGACGCGTTAGTTGGATTGCGACGTGTTAGTTGTACAGTGACCATTAATTGTTTTTCGCCGTATTAGTTGAAAAGCAATGCATTGGCTGAGTTGTACTTCGATCACGACTCCATGAGCACAATCCAGCCCCGATTCAACACCGAAAAAAGATATTTACATAACTTTATGAAATCTGAATCACCACAAGTTACAGGCTAGGTAAAACTGTGAACTAATCCAAGGCGAAGCACTGCTTTACGGTCGAATTTTATTTCAAGAATCTGACTAATGTTTCCCCTCAAGAAGAAAACCGGCACCTGTTCTGCGAGCGAGGCCGGAGATGCCAAATGGAAATGGACGAGCTGCGGGCCCGACAACACGGCAATACGGGAGAATTAACGCGCAAACAAGCAGGTAAAGTAAGTGCGTAAATCCGAAGGTGCGCCTAGTTTACGCATAAATTACGCGAGTGCACCCGGCCACCGCCGCCATCTGGGTTGGGGACTGCAGCTGCAGGGCGCGTCACGTGGGACCAGAATTGAATTATGCTCGCTTTCTCCACCCGCCATATTAGCTCGCTCATTTAGGTTTCGTTAGTGAGTGGTAGTGGCTACTGCATCACGTTGAGTTGCAGTACTGAAGCTCTGGCTAGCGCGTCATCAGAAGATGGTTAAAGCGTCACTTTGGAAGAACATTAATAATATTAGTCTGTTTCATCACACAGAAATCAGGCAAGGTGAATTTTTTAGTCCGTCTCATCATATAGAACACAGACAAAGTGTATTTTACAATCTGTCTCATCACACAGAAGCCAAATAATACGCACTACATTTATCAATCTTGTTGTTCATTTAATAAAAAGTAAAATTCACAGCGCATAGAATCGACTCAGACGAACGAACTTTGCCCTGTAGTGTTATCCCAACTCGACCGAAAGGTGCAAGGCACCAGAGACAATGGATCATCCCTAATGGAACTTCCCTGAAAGCAGATGATGCTACTCGATGTTGGGCAGCTTCACGAAGTCTTAACTCAAGTCAGTCAACCAAAATGAAACATCAACTAATAGGGAAATAATTGAATAGAGAATTTTAAGGGCTTAGTTGTGGGGTGAGTTACTTGAATCTATGAAATTACTTGAGAACCCTTTCTTGTTCTTATAATTTGTTTCGAGTCTTGATATTCGCAAATTATAGATGAGTGTTTAGTAAATCCTTTCTTTATAAAACAAACTGAGGAAATACGGTTCCATTCCTGGTTCGGAGAATCTGAGATCTATGCGCAGTTGATCAACATCATAGCTGTGCTGCAACTTAACAGTGTACAGAATGTGTTGCACATATTCCTGAAACTGTAGCGCTTGCAACATTGTACGTACATAAAAATATACTTTGCACAGTTTCCAGCAGAAAAACTTAGTTATTTGAAACTTTGCAATAACAACGGTACTTAAACATTAAAATAAATAAGTAATTCTTTAATTCGACGTACTTGAGATTAATCAAAGTTAAAAAATACTGTCCTGTAGAAGAAAGCATTAATTTAAAATTTGTGATGATCAAAGCACTTCTTTCTAAATCAGAAGGAGTGACTTCTCAAAGTACATCACTCAATTTATCGTTGTTCAAGTTTGACCAAAAGACAAAATGGAAACAACAGTTTAGTTCGAATCAGTGCTAGTAGCTGACACAATAAGGTAGAGACGCACCTAACACTTTGAAACTTTCACATTCAATAAACTCAAACTCCGAGGGTGAATAAAAATGATGTCATGTCCGCTCAATTGTTTTATCGCTAAGTAAATCGATATTGCTTTTCAATGAATTAGTTAAATTTCTTCGCTCAGTAACCACAATACAATTCAAAACTATCATGAAGTAATTTTAAAAATAATTTTCATTGACAAATTGTTTTGAACTTACCGAGCAATTAACGATCAACAAAAACTCACAGTACAAGTGATATGTGTTTTGAAAATCCATGTCGATTTAAATATGCATAGGAGCTTTTTGTATCAATCCAAGAATAAAAAAAATCTCGAAATAAACTCTCACACATCGCACATATGTGATTTACTTATTTACTAACACCCTCCTAGCATAGCAGGAAAATAATCGAATAATGCCCAAAATCGTATTCTCTATACATTTGACTACGATAGCATGCAATCAATTAATGCAGTACAGATTGATCCTAATAATTGTTGCAGTGGGATGAACACAGAACTCAGACATAACAAAATGTTGAGCCAAACTTGAAAAATGTTTAGCAACAATTTGAGCAATAGTATTTCATACGTAAGATAATTTCTAAAAATTATAAGCGTAATGTAAAAATAGTGTGATTTCTAAAAATTATAAGCATGATAGATCCTTACGAGGAATTGGTAAACAATAAAACTCATCGATACTTCTAAGAACACCAGTGCTTCTTGACCGCCTCAGCCAGCGGAGGTAACTATATACGAGGTCCTGGAGCACGCGATCCAGCAGCGGGCAGATCGTCCGTGATTTGGCCAATTGAATATAGACGCGCTCAAGAACTCGGGGATCATTTCAAAAAGCAAAAACGGTGCAGATAATAATCTGGAATATCGGGCGGTGATCCTGGAAGTCTCCTCATTTAAACAGTTTGCCTGGCACCCTAATGAGGCTCCAGGAATATTCTGAGACTATTCTCCCGAGTAGCTGGATGAAGGAGTCTCAGAGGCGATACGGAAACCTCCGCAGTGCTAGTTATTTAGTACAGAATTTATTACTCAAACTGAGGTATATTTGTTCGCTTTCAAGTCGAGTTTGGCAAGGTAGTGAAGTGTGAATTTGTATTCAAGGTTCGAGAATACAAAATCTTAGAAACATCATTTTCAATACATACGGAATTTTTTTCACAACTTATGTTTGTTCTTAGAAATTCGAACCCAATTTAAAACTCAATGAGAGTGGGTATTATCAGATTAACCAAATATTTGAGAGAATACCGTCTAACCAAACAAGGGCTCGATGTAAAATCAGATTTTAGCACACCCGGACTTACTGGTATACATAATTTTCCAGTTTTGATCCTTTGAATATTATTCATATAAATCCACGATGACTCATAAGCAAGTTATGGGGTGTGAGCTTCGTGAATAATATTTCTCAACAAAATTAAAGTTCATCAGGCTAAGCTAGCCCCGCAGGTATGATTTAGAGCTCGCCGAACGCAGTTCACGCACGGGTTCATTTATGAACGGGAGCTTGTGATTTGGAACTAGGTCATCAGATTTCCAAACTTTCCACACTTAATTGAACCTGGCAGAATTCATTCATTTGAGGCTAATAAAGTGATACAGTCATGCAGATTGAATTGGAATGAGTTGTAGCAAAATTAAAGCTGTCTAATTTCCCTTAGAAAACAATTCACAAGTAGGAGTTGGCCTGAGAAAGACTGTCACTTGTAGAGCATCGTTGGCGTGAGAAAAGCTGCCAGATTTTACGAGGCAGAAGGAAGTCATAAAGCGATAATTGGGCTCAGTGGCAGAGCTGAAAGCACTTCAGGAGAACTTATCACCAGTTTATCGACCATTTACCTGCCGTATTGTATTAAATTTCTCAATACATTGTACAATTTTACTGTAATAGCATGCAATCAAATATTGCAAAAGAATTAATGGACTGTAGTATGATGCTAAAAATTATTACAGACACGATCAGATATGATGATAAAAATATTGAGCCCAACTAGAAAAATGTTTAGCAACAATTTAAGAAATATTATTTCATGAATGTGATAATTTTTACGAGTTCAATTTCTATAAATTATAAGCAAAATAAAAAAGGTCTTTACGAGGAATTGAAAAACACATAAAATTCATAGTTAATTTTAATATATACCCGGCACATAAAACCTCTCATATGAAGCAAATCGCAAGAAAAATCGATTGATCTATGGAGTAATTTTGAAAAATTATACCTGAAAAGCACTTACCCAAAATAACAGAAGTCAATTACCCAGCATCAATACTAAATTTTGGGAGGTATTTCTTTCTCATTATCATATAAAATTGATCAAAACTTTGGTAATAAAATGAAATCTATACGAATCATATTTGATGGATTTTGGAGGCAGGAAATCTCAGCGGCTGTCGTAAAAAAGCTCATTAAAGAAGTGAGGATCCCTGCCGAGGCTTCAATTTACGACATATCGAATCAGGTATAAAGTGATCGGAAAACTTTTCCTCATGAAACTTGTTTGATTTAGCAATGACGCCAATTCATTCATGAAGATATTAATCTGTCATTCCTGCGGAGAAACTGGCCTTAAAAATCAGAAAAGTTGAAATGTTGTTGTTAGAATGCAGGAAATGTTCTTATAATACATGAAATGACGAAAGATGTTCGTGTAAATAAACCTCATCAACTGAGGAAAATTGTCCTGAACTGTACTAGAGACATTGGAGTATCTGTCTTCCAGCCCGAAAATTGATTTTAAATTTTCTTTTTTTATTCAATTTATTGAGTGATGCTCGAAATAAATGAATCGTAAATTTAAAGTCTAGGTATTATCCGACTGCAAAATTGAGAACTCAAGCTTTAGAGTTTGCAGTGTACTTCCATAGTGCAATGCTAAAATAAAACATGTTTAGGCATATGAAAAATATTACTTACTGCATTTAAAACAAGGATGGTTTGATGAGCATTGATTCATCGAATTTCGTTTACTACCACTATTAATTTCGCGCTGAGAGAAAGTGGGAAAATTAGTTTTTATCAAATTATTAAATTCGTCAATAAGGTAAGGGAAAGCTTGCGGCGACAACATGTTAACGAGAAGTTTAGGCATAGCTAGCACCATTAAAATTTATGTGATTTGCCAATCGAGTACGAAACCGAATCGAGCGTCATTTGCATGAGCGAAAAAAATGTTACAACTCAGGAAACGGAGACGGACAAAACCAAATTCCTAAGCCAGTTCAGTAAATTTCGTTTATTAGACTTGTGCTCATTAAAGACCCGAGAAGCAAAGCTTCCGCAGACAATCTCCGTAATGAACTTATGAGGCAATATTAAACCTGAATGAAAGCCTGTGGTGCTGTGCCGACAGCCATGAGAGGAGCCCTTGCGTCTCAAGATTAAATGCCTCTGATGAAAACTCTGGAAGATGCATAGATCGTGGATAAAAAGTGGAGTCTTTACGTTTGAAATTTATGAATCTGTTATCTGTTATGCTAATTTGACCACCACAAGGAAACTCATTAAAGATTTGCTGAGAGTGGTATGACATAAACAGATAATTTGCCTTTTTATCAGCAGCGTGTTATACTGGCGGGTAAAGCGGAAGCTAAATCAACTCAGATTGGCCCGAAGGTTTAGTGAGAAAAGTGTAACGTGGAGGAAATCGTTCGTGGTAAAACGTTTTTACTGAATGCTGACTTTCTTCCATAAAAATATTCAGAAAGAAACGAAGGAAAAAAAGCATCTCGCTTAATCCTAAAGCACACTGTTGCAAGAAATATAATCGTTAGCTTTGTGCGTGTAGGCGTTCCATCAAGAATCACAAATTTTTAGGCTCTTTACAAACTATTAGCTATATTAACATCATCTTTATAAATGAAGTATTTTACAGATCTCTCGATACACCCAGCGTGGCGTAGGGGAGCTGAATTACTACCTTTTCCGACGGTCATTTTGAAGATGCATTTATATTGAACAAGCACTAACATCATCAACTTAATGCAGTACATTACAAAATATTTCCATGAGCAAGCTGACGCTCATGAGGACCGTCTATATTTGGAGCTGCAGCCCACGCAGGTTACATCATGAAAATTTTCATCACATCATCTTGAGTAGAAAAAATTGCACAACAAAAGCCGTAAAACTAGCGCAATTTTAGGGGGGTAATAAATGGAACAGTTCTGGAATCAGGGCAATTTCGCGCGAGTGGGTGGCGATTTTCGGACACGATACAAGGCTGATAAATTCGGTCATTACGACCACCTACTCATCAGCCCCGGAAAGAAATGGCAGCAATCATGAGTGGGGCCGAGGACACGGGGCGGGCGGCGCGTATAACGGGTTTGGTGCCGGTGATAAACTGCTGAATTACCGAGCGCCCGAAACCCACCTGACGTGATGCATCGAGCTGTGTTTCACGCGTCCAAATTTATATGTACGCTCCGATCTGCCCTCATTTTAGCCTATAGCAATGTGATGCATGTTGTGATCGTCTAAGCGCCGACGAGAATGTCGGTATGTTAGAGAAAGGTACCTTGAAGTTCTTTCTATAGAAACATCTTCTAATATTCTTAGCTTGGTAGCCATATATGTACTTGTTAAAAAATACCATAGAGACCCAGAATTTACGATCAGCTTGTACTTAAAAGCCTTTAGAACCTATTTATCGAATAAATATAGGCCTGCACACATTTTATGTCGTATAATCGTACTTTTTTCAGGACTTCATTTCATTTTATTTTTGTTAAAACACATGCACCAATTGCACCGATATCAAAAAAATTACACAGGATTTTAAATTTTGAAATTTCGGTGATTGGTGTGTGATTATCTTTCGCTTTCGGTAAAGCAATGTAGATATTTTGGGGGGATACGTTCACAAAAATTTGTATGGTATCTCATTTTAACATTCAGTATTTCCATTAATCAAGTGTAATTCTTTCCGCGAGAGTTAATTAAATATTCGTTGTAATTTCCGTAGACTTCCTTGCATTTTATTACGGGATTGAATTTTCCTGTGTATCGAGAAAGTAATGATGCGTTTGTGTTCGTGGAGGGGGTATGACACTGTGAAGGCACGAAAAAATTATATACGGCAAAAAGAGTTAAGATAATTAAGTTCATGCTGGAACATAATCCAAATTTAGTATTGCTCGTTTTGTAGTGTAAATATTGATTTCGGCCTCAAATTTCGAGCGCAGGAAATGGACAAAATTTCAAATTTCTTAACCGCTATCACGATTTCTCAACTGATATTTTGTGCATCAATTTTGAGCTAAAAAGAGGTACTAAAATCAGTCCATGACACCAGTCATCAGTTCATCGAATGGTCACCTAACAATCCTCACTTCCACTCGAACATTGTTCCGCTATTTGGAACAGCAAATCAATTTCAAAGTTCAAGCAAGATTTCATTTAAGAAAGATTAGCCCAAGCAATAAGTGGGTCTTAAAAATGTCTACAACGAGAATGCTGCAAGCTGCCGACCTGATCAGATGCTCCCCCAAACGATCGCAGGACCTCAAACCCGATCAGTGGGACAAATTCCCGGATGCTGGCTCCAGAAATCCACCACGACAAACTTAGCAATCTCCTTGCCAGGCTTCCAAAGTTGTGGTTCAAGAGCCAGATCTACATTTAAAATTGCGCCTCCAGAGGA
The DNA here is from genome assembly GCA_030386875.1 of Morinoia aosen. Lineage (NCBI taxonomy): Eukaryota > Metazoa > Arthropoda > Malacostraca > Amphipoda > Talitridae > Morinoia > Morinoia aosen. The sequence goes on from CM059562.1 coordinate 12,096,213, forward strand.
CACGTACAAAAGTTATTCAATGAGAGGGACGAGATTTCCGTCGGTTTTTGGATCGCTTTTAAAGGGACTCCGAAAGAGCCCGGAAAGTTGAATGTCTGCTATCGTTGAGAGGAAACTCCATTTTTTATGCCGGTTCCCGTGTCAATGAGCAAGTGGAAATGTTGGCAAATCCGTTCACCAGATATTTTTATTAAAGTGCGCAAATATTTTGCCTTCAAAATGCTTACGCAGTCTTGCCATGGGAAATGTGCATGAGCGCAGAATATATTAAACCCCACTGAATGCAATTTGAGTTTAGTTTCGCTACAATTTTTTCAACGTAAATAAAATTAATATCTTTACACTTTGCTGTACAGACACAAAAGAGTACTATTGAAAAATGGTATTTTACTGTAAAATGACAAAAAATTAAACTGAAACGGCAGAATGCAAAGAATTCATACGAATTTCTCAGTTTAAAGTTCTGGAAGTTGCTGCAAAATTGACCTAAAGCAGGTTGTTAGAAAAAAATTTTCACTGTTGTAACGTTCAAATTAAAATGTTAAATTTTAAATTAAAATTTTGATGGAATAAGAGGGCAGCAATGTATAAGTCCATTTCAAATATGAAAAATTCAAGTGGTTTCGGCTGGTATCATAGAAAACTTTGAAATCTGATTCACAATTTGGTATGCAGAGGGAAGCTTTCACTGAAATTTTCATCACTATTTTTAGCGCTTGAGCTCAGCATTCGCTCTTTCAAATGTCAGCAGACGGTATTTACTTTCTTGTAAATTTTCCTTGCCTTTGCCACACCAGTAAACTACTCTTACCTTCGAAAGCTTTGAGGGATCCATCGCTTAAGAAATTATCGATAGTTTATGCTTTTTATGACGCACAGTATTTCCTTTCTCTTTCGCCGCATTTTAAGAATACATAAATCTACAATATTTACCTAATTCTCGAATGACCGATTTTATATCTTGTACCGAGTCCGATGCAAAACCACACAGCCTTTTCTTTTACTGTTCAAAGAATAGATTCATACATTTTTCGTTGCGTTTTACCTTACGTTCATTACACTCCTTCAAAAAACGTTAAAGAACAGGGGAAAAATATTGATCTCTTTAAAAATAAACTCAACTCGTTTTGTAAAGCCTGTCGTAAATACCTGGATCAGCAATAACATTTTAATGATTATGAGACCCGCGATGATCACTAAAATATGCGGATGTTTGGAATACGAGCTCTGCCTTGACGAGTATGAAAGCTGAATATTTGAAGTGCAGGCTTGAGAGCGCCTGGCCCAAAATACAAAAATATAAACCAAACACTTGCTGGCGCTTCTGGATATTTTGAAGTGAACAGAAACAAAGAAGGCAGAGCAACTCATGATTAGCCAGACAGAGGCACGAGGGACCTACGCAAAGGTTCATTGTTGTGCTCCGTGCTCCATCTTTTGTGATTCGTGGAACTTCTGTGTGTTCATTTTCCGTTCTTTTGTGGAAATGAAACCTTTTGTTGTGGAGTTTTATCGTCGTCATTCTCTTTGCGGCTTTCCAAACAAAGGCAGAATAAATCTACGGGCCTGTCCACTCTGGGTCCAAAAACCTGTGAAATATAATACAAGGTTGAGAGATGACCAGTACATCTTCGGAGAATATGGCGAGTAATTTAAATGTGGACCGGCTAAAGGAAAAAATATCACTCTCAAAGAAGGAGTATAAAGGATTTCCATGCCGGGAAAATTTTCCGTTCGCTTCTATACTATTCTCTTGCAAGAAAGGCAACATTTTTCGGTGCCGGTTTGTAAAATTTGTTCTGTGAATTCCATAACTAGTCTTGAAATCAAATATCAGGTCTGACACTCAATGAATTCCTGTTATTTTCATAGAAATTTTTCATTTTCTGTGTGAGAATAGTTTTCAATGAACTTTTGTATAACCGAGGTTCCGAATTGAAGTCACACATAAACCTAAATGATACGTTTTATACTGAAATTGTATCTTAATGCTGTTATCGATGATAAAAATATCCAATAATTTTTCCCTGAAATCAACTGTGGCCTTTAAAATTCAAAGTGTTTTTTTTTTAGATTAATGATTGCGTCGACAGTTTCTTATACTTTATTGTAATCCGTAGGCTAAAAAAGCTCAAATTAAAACGAAAAAAATATTGACTAAATAATAGATAATTTCGTTTTCACATACTGAGATATAAATACAACTATTTGCACGAGGTTTTGATTTTGCAGTACCGTTTGCTCATAAAAATTACACATTTTTTATGAACTACATCACGCCTTCTTAAAACTATAAACGTCTATTGAAATTCCATGTAAATATTGTGACCGACTCTTTTCAAACAACTTTTAAAGCACTGAGAACAGATATGTTTCCACTAATATCCCAAGAAACTGTATTTTTATAAAAAATTCGTCAAGGTTTTATCTAAAATTAACATTTTCTCGAACGATATCAATATTGCAGTCCTAATTCGAAGAATGAATATTTTCTAATGCAATGAACGTTCAGCCACTCGCATGAATTCACGCGCGCTGAGAGCATAGGCTATGAAAAACGCTCTGTTACACATGAAAGTCAGCATGCTTAAAAATGTACAGACTCAGTTTTGAATGTACAGGAATAGCAGACATCTTTAAAGAGAGTCGAACAGTCCTGATATAATAACTAACTTTATGTAATCTTCACTACGGTTTCATCCTTTCTATTGTTTCACTGTCCATAGTAATCCATTATTTCATGAGATAAAATTTTTCGAAACGATCCATTTTCTTTTATAGTTCACGAAGTCCCTGCACGCTGAGCTCAGTACAAAACTCAGAGTGATACATTCCTGACTGACTCTAGTAGCATATTCCAAATTTCACGGAGTTTTGGAAATTTGTAGATCTATGCGTACAGTACAGTAGTCAACGACCTAAAATTTTGAATTATCTGATAATCACATTTGAAAAAATTCGCCTACAGCAATTCTAAATTCATCCTACAGCATTTGCATCCTGAGCGAGCATTAAACACACGATTCTCCATCCCGTTTTCATGATTCCGCTCTTCTTCTTCCCTGCGCAGCCCTCCTAATATCGCATCGAAAAAGCAGTTTGTGCGCATCACTGCACCCAGGCCGGCAGCTCTTAGCTCTCGGGACTTCAAAGACGGCCGCCCCAGGCGCTGGCGAGCTTTCCAGAGGGTCATGAACTTCTTTGGTAAACGCTAGACCGTAAAGCATCTCTGATCGAGCGTTCTTGTGTGGAACTTAGGCGAATGTTCGGTCATGACGCACATCTTCTCAGCCATCTCATAAGGCCATAGTCATCACATTGAAACTTTTTGATAAAGTCGTATTCATAGCATTGGAGGCATTTGGTAATGGCGAAAAAAAATTTCAGGTGAAAAAAAAGACCAAAAGATATTTCAAAAGATATCTTTTTCAAACCAAAAAGATATCTTTGGTGTTTGCTAGAATTTCATTACCGAAATTGTCATGGTTACTCATTAAATTGGCGTATCATTCTTCCTCAGATTTTTATTTGATTCAGTAGTGGCTCGATAATACATGGAATGCTTTTAAAACAAAGGTGTTAGTTTTTACAGAACATAAAAATCGGTGAAAGAGCGAGTAAAACAGCTTTGAATGAAAATATTTAATTCAAAAACGAGGCCAGTGATCGTTTAAAAATGAGCATTTCGATTTAAAAAGAGTTATCCTCAGGCAGATTTGGTCTGAAACGAGAAAAATATACCTAGCGCACAACTTCAAAACTTTGAAAGAAAGATTGAAATAAAAAAAAACAAATATTAAACTAACAAAGGGATAGGCGGAATGGGTATCGTTCTAATGATGTTTACGAGGTAGAATACAAAGGGACTCCAAAATTCGAAGGGTCAGTAAGATTAAAAACAGAATCATCTAAAACAATAAATTCATGTAGTTTTACTGAGCAATTCCACAATATCAGCGTTCTGCGTATTATGGTGCTCGAATTTTGGAGTTCCTTCTTATTCTATAAAGTAAACTTCAGTTAAACGATCCCCAACGACGCCTTGTCAGCTTATCTACCGTAAGTTGTATAATATAATTAAAATTTTAGTTTTTCTTGCAAATTATAAAATATATGCAGCGTATAACAATCATTTTAAGTTCAAATCTTGCTGAGAATGATTTTGAAATCGAAAAGTTCATTTATAATGATTTGCCCTTTTTTTGAAAAGCTATTGCCAATGAAAGCCTTACTGCTGGCTCAGCCAGTCATACCTCCAAAATATGTCATTCACTCATTTTTTAAGTTGATTTGTGTATATTAGCTGTTCCTATATAACACTATATTCCTTGAAACGCTTAGCTTCAAGCTTCTTCAAATTACGGCACTCATGGCACAAGGTTCCATTCCACACGGTGCCTCAACGGAAAAAATGTTATGATGGTTAAGCTACGGAGCCCTGTAAAAAGCTGGAAAATCATAGAAAGTCATTCTTGGCCCGATTTTCCACTCCAAAGGAGTGAAGTCAATAACCCAATAAGAGGAATTAAATGTTACTTCATGCCTATTAAGCTGCGAGACTGTTTGATTTTTGAAGTGGTTAACATAAAGACTCAAACGTCATGGAACTTGATGTAGCAACAGTAAACTGGTAATGCAAGTAGTTCAGTAATTTCGTAAAAAGGTAGGATTAAACTGCCCATTATAAAAATCTGGCTCAAATTCGCGAGGGAAAACGGCAGTGGTGATAAAACGGGGAGGATTTCAGCGAGATTATGCGACGAAAAATATCTGCATCGAAAAAAGGAGACATTTTAAAGATTTTCTTGCGAACTAATCCTGGGAAAATTAGGGTAATTGCGAAGAAAAGTTGACCGAAAATTAAGTAAAATAGAAATGCTATAGTGGAATGCCTTTGTAGAATTAATAAATGGAAATAGATTTATAGTTTTATACCACGAGGAATGCACAATTTCATTAATAAAATTGTGAAGCCTTTTGTATTTTTTAAACGACCAATATACATGCGAGATTAAATTCGAAAAGTGATCAAACTGAGGTGAGAAGAATCTTACCGAGACTCACCTTATAGAGTGTAGCAGATAGATGCAGCCCTTCCTTCTTCATCAAAGGTTAAGAGAAAGAATGAAGCATTGGGAAAAACGAGACTGGGAAAACTCATTATGTAATTACAAATTTAACTCAGAATAGCTTCTAGCAGCTGATGGTGAATAGGTAAACAACCAATACATCCAATTTTTGGATATTTATCAAAATAGAACAGCCTATTTGTTCACTATTACAATGTGAAAGTAATATGAACATTATATTCGGCAACCTGCAGCACTGTAAAATTATAAACACAGGGAATATATAACTGACAGCATCGATCACTCGCAATGCACCGGAGAGGGAGAGACAAAATAGTGGCACATTTTAGCAAAGAAACAGAGGAACCGAAATCTATTTCCTCGCATGTAAATAATATCCCCATGCAACCAGCAGCAGAGAACAGAACGCTGCACAGAGCGTACGTAGCGAACAGGTTCCTTAACAAGACTACGGCGCAAACTCGAGCGTGAAATACAGAGTCCTGGAGGCGCTTACATTTAATTCACGACAAACGCGAGCGCCGTCTGTCTTTCTTGAGCCAACGATTCCGAGTAGAATTTGAGAGGGAGAGATTTTGCAAGAGAGATCATATCTTTTTATGGTGATAGCAGGGACTGCAGAACTGGAGCAAAATATTTAGTGAAGAATTGTGCTTCTGTCTCGACAGTTTTTCCAAAACACTAGATGCCTTTATTGGGCTTGAAAAAATGTAATTTTTGGACTCCGAAAATAAACGTAGCTGCAATGGAAACCATTTTCTTACTCTTGCAAATATTTTTTATACGTTTTGATGAAAAACGTTAGGGAAAATACACGTAGCTCTCGACAAATATTTTTAAAAAGCATTCATACAAAGACCAAAAATAAAAACTGAACGGGTTCTCTTAACAAACCTGAAGAAAAAGAAAAAACTTGAAAAAAAATTATTAAATCAAACGAATACGTGAGCACACTATGTAAAATCAGCACCTAATAAACCTGTGAAAGCCATAATCTTCTCTGGCGCCACTTCAGTTAAACATTGTTGGCTTATGGCTCGTGACTTATATCAATTGTCTTTTATCGTCCGGTGAGTAAGGGTCGGAAATATGTTGGAATTGGTGGTCATCCGACTATGAATTTGGCTTGAAGTACCGATATTGCAGATATAACTAAAAGTCCATTCTCATCCGTTGCCACACCTCTGAACTTGTGAGTAAACGGTAATTCATCTAAATAGGCCGCATTCAGCCGGAATGCCTGGTAACGGTGATATCAAAAGTTGTACTGAAAAAAGCCCATCGCGGTAAAATGCTGTTACATCATGTCTTTTGATTGTTCAGCTGTTATTGGTTGCCCGAAAGTATATAAATTATATTTTCAACTGTGCAGGTTTTCGTTAATGTCGTTTCCACTAGCGTCATGCATGTACGTACGGTAGTGCTGCGTTATTCAGACAAATAGCACAGATTAAAGAGTCAAATTATAAAACATACGTAAAAAAGTATGGGAATGAAACAGCAAAACACGACGTTCAGGAGCGAGGATATTACAAACATTTTTTTATGTAAGTTGTCCCAAATACTTCAGACTATTACCATGTATTGAAATAATGTGAAAAAGTAACTTGAATGTTCATAGAACCATCTTCATATAAACAAACAAAGATACCCTATTTTACAAAAAAATCAGTGCATTATTGAATAGAAATGTGAAATTAGCAAAAGGAATCTCGCGCAAAATCACAGAAAGCTAATAACTACGATCAAAAACATAAGTATTTATTTTTATAATTGTAGCTTTGAATAACATGATTCGTTTCACTGTTTTACCGAGTGTGGTACAGACTCTGCAGCTTTTTCCTGGTGTAATGTAATTTAGCTAAGCTGAAAAAGCATTCCTTAGTTCCGCCGGCTTCTCTAATACTCGAAAGCTGAATTCTCAAAAAGTGGTAAAAGATAAATATCGAAGAACAAAGAAAACTCGGGAAAACGAGTGCAAAAAAACACAAATTTGTATGCGCTTGACTAACCTGGAAGATGTGCGACAGGTTCCTAACTCGTTTTCGAAAAACAGTTATAACACTGAGCATAATTTTGAGTTACTGTTTCTTATATTAGATGAAAAAGTTGTCTCAATTTGTAAGATTCAGGACGAGTTATTTTTAAAAAATCAAAGTTAATATAATTGCAATGGGTTGGTATTATACGTTGCAAATTGCATACGATCGAGCATTGACCATATCAGCAGAAAGGTTGCAAATACCGCAACCTCATAACTGGAGTCATTAAAGTCATAGGGATAAATTTCTTCATGTTAAGAACACTTCAAAACGTACGAAAAGGACTGATTGAAATACTGAGTCAATGAAACTCCCAGTCTGAATCTTGAATTAATGTACCTATATATGTAAATGCTAAGTTGCATCACGACGAGTTACTGAACAGTGACATTCCATGGCAGATCTCGGGGCCCAAGTCTCCCGATAATATTTTTTACAACGACAAAGAATTCCAAAAGGCCAACAAGCAAAGGACTAAAAGGTGAGCCTGCTGAGGCGCCAACGAATCGCTATGGATGAGCTTTAAAGATGGCGCATATAGCTGAAGTTAGGGATAAAAAGGCGCGTGGATGAAGAAAGTAAACTGCATGACTTACAAAATCCTAGGGGCGTTCTTAAAGTTCACTTTTGGTTTAGTTCGGCGGGAAGGCGAAGGTGTGAGGCAGTAAAGGGCGCTGCGGCGCTTGCTAAACTTTTTATGATATTGCAATGCCGTAAAATGGGCTGGCAGGAGCGATTTTGCCGCATCCATATCAGTGAGGACGTTTTGAAATTCCTTCGATCCCAGGCAGGTCTGAATCATGAATGCGGGTCTTGCGTGAGAGAATATCATGAAATCATTGCTAGAATCCATGAATTCACGGGATCATGAATCTGCCGTAAGAATTCATGAATTCTTATTATTCAGTATGCAGTGAAATATCAGATTACCATTAACACAATGCAATTTTTGTTGCAATAAGGACGTGGTGCTCACTTTGGATGTCATTTTTGAACTAACCAAAATTTTCCTTATAGGATGTATTATGCACAACAGAAATTATTTTAGCATGAAAAGTCGTTTAGAAATCAAAATAAATATTTTTACTTGCATATTTTTCAGTCACACAACCAAGCGTGCAATGCTGGCGATGAATATATAACTTATTTTCAAAAGATGTTCTGCAGTTATTTCCCACGTTCCGTAATTTTCTTACGTTATTATAGGGAATACCGAGGGAGTGAGAAACCAAAAATGATTTTGTTGTTCTAAGACTATAACTTTTTTGCAACTCCTGTCAGAAAATATGAACCTAGCTCATTTCTTGCGTTTCCTAAGGCTTTTCCATTTTTTTCTTAATTATTTCTTTCTACTACACGGAGATAATAGAGTCAACAGCTTTGATGTAGGAAGGTTCAGCGTTTAATTTTTTTCCAAAATGAAAACTGAAAATCATGACGATTACACTCGCTGAACGTTCTGCGACCAGTTACTTAGTAGTGAAATTTTAATCAGAAATAACTCTATATTTTAGTGAATAAAATAAGTGCACTGGCTCGCTCACTGTTTCAAAAAGAGATTTATTGCTACCCTAGTGATCGTCGCACGTTTCGTATAACAAAATGTAAATACATAAATTAAAATAAGCGTAATCTAGGCTTTGAATTCATAAATTATTCATCTCACTCATCGTACGGGGAACAAGCTTTGAAATGCATATCTGCGTGTGTGTTTGTTTATTTGCTTTAGATGTGTGTGTTATATCCTGCTTTTTAACAAATTATTTTTGGTTAACCTTTCCTGATTATCTGAAAATCATTTAGGACGGGATTTCAGCTTGTTTCAATAAAGTCTTTCATGTCTCTTCTTTTTCCGTTTTAAATTCTAGCGAAGAATCTCGAAGGCATTCTCTAGTAGCATTGAAAGTATTTATAGTCTTTTATTCATCTTGCCTTGGATAAAGTTTCCAAGAGAAAATAGTTTGATTGTTTCTCTCAATAACATATTTAACCCCCTGACACGGCTTTTGTACACCTCGAACGGTTTGTCTATCAATTTAGGGCCTTTATCTTTTAAGATATTTAAAAAAAATAATATCTTGTAATACATTTAAGGTATCAACTTTCCTGGAAATAAACGTCTTTATCTTCTTCTTTTTTCTTACTGTGTAGTCAGTCTGCCCGTGAAATATTACCGCGCAGCTTATGGGACTGAGGCATAATTAAGGTAATTCAGACATTTTTAGTTTTTCTCAGTGCATGTGGCACGCTTTATGAATGCTGGTCTGGACAGACAGTCGAATGGAAACTCAACTTGAACTGATAATGGCGACTGAAGGCGTAAAACCGAAAAAGACCAAATTTGTTTTGGTGAAACAAATACTTTTTTTTAATTTAAAAATTATTTTCTATAATGAGGCCAAATTTACAGAAGATAAAACATAGTTTGAGGAGCTCTCGTGAGAAAGCTTTGATGCGAGACCATAAATCATGTACAGCGCAGGGGTGCTAATGAAACGAACTGCTTCAAGTAAGTTCGAACAGTTCATTTTGAGGAACACGAATACAACACTCCGTAAAAAACACATCATCTACACTGATGTATTGAAGTCAAAAAAGTTGAATTTATTGAAAAGTTTGTCACACGGGCGTCACTTCGCTTAAATTACATAAAACAGCGCCAACATCAATTTGAAATTAATCCCAGTCGCTTCTCAAATTTGCCTTGTGTCTCGGAACGCCAAGTGCGTGACATGAACAGCTTCTCATTCTGTAGAGGCTGAAACTAAGTGATACCCTCGCATGTTCAACACAATCGCCGCCTCAACACCAAAATGTACTTTACGTCGATGGAGGAAAAATATACCGATAATTTTTTGAAAGCTCAGGGCTTTCTCGTTTTTATGAGCGACTCATTGAACGAATACAATATTTGCATTAAATGCTGTGTCATGTCAATGTCAACATTTGCTCTCAGATCAAGTGTTTGTCAACTTGGCAGCGTGAGAAAATTTGAATATTTATAGCTGGTGGTTATGCTGCGTGACTTCGAGCGCAATCATACACTATTACATAGTTACGATCTGTTAGAAGCTGATATGTATCAATTCCTATCCAAAATTTAAATATGTGTCCGATTTTTTAACAAATAAAGATTGAATCTGTTGATTTTCAGTTTATTTGTGATATTCTTTAAAACTATTCGACATATTTTTATTTTGTTCTCCTTAAAACCAACGTCTAACACCAATATCACAAAAAGAATTCGGAAGACACCCAAAAAACCATATCTTTGCATCGAGCGACGTATTTAAGTTTCGAATGCGCGAAATAAAAAGAAAATAATCCCAAGCTTCTCTGGAAATAGGATGAAAATTCGAGCTTTTACGGTCGTTTACATTGTTGGTTACCCTCTCTTCCGAAGTGATCCGTCGCCGCGCTGCCCAATATCGTCAAAGGGGACCGGAGCAGCGTCGGTCGCCGCTGACATATTTTAGCGATGCTTCAGAAAGTCATTTCTTATGCCTTTTATCCACTTTCAAGGCAAGAATTTGCATCTCCACGGAAAATTCCCTAAGAGCACTAAAGCGTTGAGGCTATGATAGGTAGATGAGATTGGGAGATGGGTAAGAGGGATGGGTGTGGCGAGATGCACGATCCAGATAGGATCAAGAATAAACAATTTAAAGTTATGAAATAGGAAGTTTTGAAAATGGAAAATGACTGAGGTTCTTTAAAAAATGCATAAAAGTGTAAAAAATGAATTGTATTATTAGGCGGGAATGAAATAAATAGAGTAAAATGTAATGAAAATGTAATTTTTTCCAGTGATGACTATCCTTAATTGCTTACTTGCTTGAACGGTTGGAACACAAAAAAAACGACGCTACGTATTTGGTAAAAGTGAGCAGTGTGTGAAAGTAATATGTGAGAGATGACTGTGAGGCATAAAATGCTAAAAAATGGAGGTAGAAAAAATTACACAAAAAAGTACGAAACAGGGAAGAAAATAAAACTATGAGCACATTCAAAAATTTAAAAAATTTTAAACAATTTAAACAATTTATTTACCACATGAGATACAGAGGTAGAATGTTTCTTAAGTCTAGTACAATGGACAAGTTTGAATATAGCTACCTGTGGGCCCGAATAAGTTCAGCGACTTCTGGGGCATCCTACCATCAACATTATTCTAAGGTGTACATTAATGTTTAACCTAAATCACTTAACCTAGTTTCACATTAGACTGATCAGTGAGATAATTCAATCGATATCAGATATTTCATTTTACAATATAGGTTATGTGGACTATATTTAACAGTACATTCGATAAAAGATTTAACACCAGACTGAAGGCGAATTACATATTACCCATGGCAAATTTCATTATTGGAAACAGTCATGTTGGAGACAAGATTTGACTTGGTGATCTTACATGACTAATATTCCGATAGGAAGTGAGTCTCGAGATTTCTTTTGAATAACTTGTAAGAATTACTATCACGGATCTCCGCAGGTATTGAGTTCCAAGTTTTAGTTCCAACGAAGAGGATACTGTGTTGCGACCGGGCCTTTGAATAATAAGGAAGCATGAATTTACTTCTATTTCGGGTTAAATGGTCGTGATGACCAGTTTGCGCACTTAATAATAGTTTCAGGCTATTGTCGCCATCATTTCTTAATGTTTTGTAAATGAAATTACAAATGGAGATTTTATAGAGATCTGGAAGTTGAAGTATTTGTAAATTTTTAAATGAATCATTTGTGTGAGCATTATATTCTAGATTCTTTACCGCTCTGATTGCTCTTTTTTGCAGAGTAAAAATTATATTGGTTTTATTTTTATCAGTTCCGTGCCATGCTTCTATTCCGTACTGCAAGTATGGTGAAATGAGCGTTCGGTAGAGCATTCGTAAAGCTGTTTCAGGCAGGTTATTTTTTCACTTTATTCAGGATTCCGATGGATTTCGATAATTTAGAACTAATATTAGCGATGTGCTCTTTAAAGGTCAGATGTTTATCTATTGTGATGCCCAGAAACTTGCATGAGTTGGTTTCTTCGATTTCACCTTCGCCAATTTTTATGTGTGGGAGAGATATGCTTTTCTTGTATGAGAATGTAATATACTTTGTTTTTTCGATGTTGAGGCTTATTTTATTAGCTTTAAGCCATAATGAAACCTTATGGAGTTCATTATTTATGCTCTCCGCAATCATAGCGGGATTTTGGCTCGGAAGGACCGTAGAAAGCGTGCTGTCATCGGCAAAAAGTATGAATTTGAAAAATGTTGTTGATTTGATAATATCATTTATAAATATCAGAAATAGGAGAGGCCCTAGGACAGACCCTTGTGGAACTCCATGGCTAATTGTCTGTGGGTCCGATTTTGCGTCGTCAACGACAACGTATTGCTTCCGATTTGTTAGGTATGATTTGAACCAATCATGGGCAATTCCTCGAATGCCATAACAGTGTAGTTTCGAGAGTAATATCTTATGGTCCACACAGTCGAATGCTTTTCGAAAGTCAAGAAAAACGGAGAAAACAAGCTTTCCTTCATCTATATTAGAGTAAAGGTACTGTAAATGATTTAATACAGCTTGTGTCGTTGATTTCTTAGAACGAAAACCGAATTGTCCGTCATAGAGAAAAGATTTTTGTTCAAAATACGAATACACTTTTTTATACACAATTTTTTCAAATATTTTGATCATAATTGGTAAAACAGAGATAGGTCTATAATTATTAACGCAGTTTTTATCACCATTTTTAAAAATAGGGGTGACTCTGGCAGTTTTGAGAGAGTTGGGGAAGATACCTTGAGAAAGCGAATGGTTGATAATATCAGATATGCACGGTGCTATTATATCAGCAATAGTCTTAAGAACTTTAGCTGAAAATTTATTTAATCCATTTGATTTATTTTTCAAGTTGTTTATGCATGTAATTACATCGGAGGGGTTAGTTGGCGGGAAAAAGAAAGAGTTGTGTTCACGGACATGGTCCATGTATTGCAAGTGGTCTGTAGGTTCACTAACGACACTATCGGCTATATTTTTTCCTATATTTATAAAAAAGTTGTTGAACACTGTTGCAATATCTTGTTTATCATGATATTTTACATTTTCGTGAACGATGGATTCAATCGTTTTTTTAGCGTTATTATTCGGTCTATAGCATGAATTAAGCAGGCGCCAAGTTTTTTTAATATCAGTTTTGTAGTCAGTGAATTTGCGCGTAAAGTAGTTTTGTTTCGATGTTCGTATTTGATTTGTCACATGATTCCTGAATCTGTTATACGTTAATCTAGAGATTCGTCCTTCGTATAGTAAGGCTAAGTATGCTTGACGTTTCTTTATATTGATCACGATATCTTCAGTAATCCAAGGTTTTTGTCTATTTTTCGGCGTAATTGTGCGGGTGATTATTGGACAACATTGGTTATATGCGGTCGTTATAGTTTCAGTTAGTTTTAGTATTGCTTGGTCAATGTTAATCGCATTATTGTCTAGTTCATAGATGTCCAATGATGGCATTAATTCTTCTAGAACAGTTCGCATTGTCCCCAAGTTATATTCGTTTATACAACGATATGAAAAAGTCTCAGCATGTGGGCTGTTGCAGGGACTATAGACATTCTTCTTGATGAGAAACACCGGAAAATGGTCAGATAAGTCAGAAATTATTATTCCTGTAAGAAAATCAGTCGGATCTAACATAAAAATATTATCGAGCAACGTGGCAGATTCGGATGTAATACGCGTAGGTTTCGTGATGATTGGAAGGAAGGAGTTAGACTGAAAAACATTTATGAAGTTTGAGATTTGTTCACAGCTTTCATATTGAAGAAGATCGTAGTTGAAATCCCCGCAAATAATTATGTCATTGTATAGAGATTTGTTAAACTGAGATATTATGCTTTGAAGCTCGTTCAGGAAAGAAATGTTGCAAGCTGTTGGGGGCCTATATACAGTCCCAAGTACAATCCGTTTACCATTTTTCGTTAGTTCTATAAATAGAGTCTCAATATGTTCACGATTCATAGTCGCACTTATAATGTTTTTCGATGATATGTGTTTAGATATGTGAGTACTGATGCCACCACCACGTTTGTTGCTACGGAGTGAATGATGGCTATTATAGTTCTGAATTTGAATTAGGTCTTTAGTTGAGTCATCTAGCCAACTTTCGGTGAAACTGAGAACATCAAAATTACTGTTTAGCTCAGTGATAGTACAAGATATTTCATCTATTTTCGGATAAATGGACCTACAGTTCCAACATAATACTGAGAGATCGTTACAGGTTTTTCTCATCGATTCATTGAATTCTTTAAAATTTAGGTATTTACAATTCCCAGTTTCATTTAGGTTTGGATGCAGTCTATTCAAATGATTGAGATCTGGATCAATATCATCGAAAATATCAACATGGTCAGTCATAAAGATTAAGAAACAGTAAGTAAAATGTGACGTAAAAAATAAAGAAGATGATACAGACAACAAGGTCAAGTTAAAAGTAAAGACATTCCTACTTATAGTAAAATTTAAGAAATAGAGAGAAACTAAAACACACAGAGATTATTAGTCTAAAATTATTTAAAATCTAGAATGATTTCATAAGGAGATGGCTAACTCAGTCCATGAGTGGGAGCATTAGAGATCATAAATTGCGAATAGTGTAGTTACAAGGCTGTCATACCAGTGGTATCTGCATATAACACATACGATATAGCGAAGAACGAAGTGGATTAGAATCGAAGTGACAGCGAAGTTATTTAATTAATATAAAGATCTTGAGTATCTAGATTATTTTCAGATTTTGAGACAGGTGGTAACATAATATTTAAATCAGAGTAGAAAATCCGGCATGAGCCTTCTATGAATAATGAGAAAAAGTAGATAAAAAACAATTTAGTGAGCAGTAAAACAAAGTTGCAAATTCTGCGTGGTTGCTTTGAAGAGCCAAAGGCGATTCTATCAGAAAACAAAAGAAATCATGTGGACAGAGATCAAAATGCTATTAAATTCAGTACATAAGTCTCTAATTACGAATAATTTCTTCTGAGGACTTGCCGACACGTTGTAGTAAGTACTGGTCAAGTGATTCAGGTGTGTTGATGGTGTACGGTCTAGGAGTTTCTTGTCCAGGTATCCGAGGAGAGTAGACGTTGATATTACCATCCAGAGTTCTTGCGAGACCTATCTTGTCGGGAAATTTTCGTTTGGCCAATCTCAGAGTGTACATAATATTAGCTCGCGAAGGGATGAGGTATTCGTTTACGTAGAATTTCGGCTTGGTCACTCGGCAGGCTGACAAAACTTCTTGTTTCTTTTCGTATTGTCGTAGCTCAAAGGTAATGTTTCTCCTATCGACGTTTCCAGGGGCAGGTTTTTTACCCAGTCTAGTCGCTGTAGTGATGTCAGAGTTACTAAGGTTGACGTTGATTTGGTCCTTCAGGAGCTCCCGCACAGTCTGTCTACAGTCTTCATCAGAATGTGATTGCGGTAGTTCCCCTGTGATAACCAGAGTGCATTTTCTGTTTTCCAACTCTTCCCGTTCTTCTTTCCTTTCGAATTGCTCTAGACGGGAGACTAGCCTGTCTATCTTTTTATTTTGTTCTTCAATCACTGCCTTATGATTTGATTCTTTTTTCGTTAGTGTTTCAATCATCGTTTTCAAGTCACTAATTTCACTTTGAAATTTCTCCATTACTGAGTTAAAGTGATCAATTATGATGGAGGCCATTTGCTTATTTGGTTTTGACAGGTTTTGTATGTCTGGACAGTCAAGCTCCAGCGTACCCTCATTGTTCTTCTTGTTTGCCTTTCTGTCTGCCATCTTGTGAGAAAGGAGACACTTGCGAAAAAGGAGCAAGGGTTGAGTGCTATTTTGAGGGAATATCACACTTTTTGTTCGATTGTTTGGATTTTGGTTAGATGAAATTTACTTTCAGATTCTCATGGTCTGAGTGAGCACTCTTTTTGGTTAGAAATGCATGTTCATTAACCAATTGTGCACTTTGATTCCGAGCAAAGACAAAGTACGTCCTCACTTCACGGAGACACTGTTGACACTGAATGGAACATCGAAACTACTCAAGCATTGTAGCAACAAATTTCCTTAAGTAGAAAATTTATAGCGACTTAAAGCTAAGGGCTGTGATGAGCGAGAGTATTGAAAAACAGCACAATGTATAGCGAAAACAAAATGACAAACGAGTTAAAAGTTAAATAAGTAACATAATTTCATAGAGGCAAAGTGGAAATCCAATTAAAAGCTGAAAAACAAAATAACTAAGAAAATAGTTCATTTAAGCCAATAAATTCAGAATTGACACATGATGAAAGACTAAAACGAAAACAAGGGTGGTTCTCTGATGAATATATGTTAGCATTTCAGTCTAACTCAGCGCTCACGCAAAAGACGTCTGGTGAACTGCACCATCGCGCTGCCTCGCATGATGCTTTGTCGCTCGTGGCAAAATGCTTTTAAGTCACAATATTGATCAGGCCTCTGTGATAAAACTTAGAAGCAAGGTTTGTGAACATCGCACGTTATTTTTGACAAAGAAAGAAAAGTCATCGTTTGTTCGATAACGCTGAAGCGAAGGGGAAGAATATAGAGCAATGAAATTTTTACAATTCCTGCTTAACTAGTGAACTAGATTGTGGACATACGAGTATGACAGTCACGGTGGAAAGCCTGCTCTGAGGTGGGCTGCTATAGATCAGGGCTTCGCGCATATGTTCCTACTCTACAAAACCCATGTCTCTGTAGAACTGTTTGCACGTATCAGAGTCGGTGGATTACCCTTTTTTCAGGTAAAATATCAAATGTGGCTTTCATCAGCCATTTAAACCACCATCTTCTGTTAAACGGGGTTTCTTCGGTCTTATTTTATTATGAAAAACCGAATGTCTCAGTTTTGACCGGAATAAGCGCCAATCTCGAGACACTAGTGCAAGACGTGTGGCACGTCACATTTGGTAGTTGCGATGGAGGCAGAGACACATACTGTATAACTCCTTGAAATATGGCTCATGAAGTTTGGTTCATTGGTTCTTCCATTCAGTGTTCCGACCAATTAATTTCACTCCGGCTTAAATTTTTCATTTGAATGTTGATAGAAGTTATGAAGGCCTCTAGTTATAAATGTCTTCAACGAGAGTATTCAGTTTAAACAAAGAGTATTAGTCGTTTTCTCGTCCAACCATGTTTCCGTAATGATACTATTATTCCTACGAAAAACCAAAACCGCGCTTCAATGGTAGTCAAAATGTCAGCAGAATAGTATGTCTAAAAAAGCCTTTTTTTTAAAATGCAACCCATTTTTCGTAAGCCGTGATGAAAGTTTAAACCCACAAAACCCTTAAAATTTCGACGCCCTACGCTCCAGGAAGTCGTCACATAACCTTTTTGCATTTTGAGCCTCTACCAGCAGCGTCTTGGACAAGCGGCGCAGAACGATAAACACTGCGCCTTTCAACTCCATTCCTGCACGACACAAGTTGTTCATCCCCGGGAATTTTCTTCACTTAAGTGTCGCAGAGAAATCGTACGCCATGTCAGCTGAGTAGAGGTCAACCTCTGCGCGGCCTGCGTTGGGCAGCCGCTGATCCTGGAGGCCTCCACTGCACCTGCTCCCTGTGCGCCGTAGACCCGCTAGTTCAGACGTAAGTCGAACTCGTGAAAACTTGCTTTCGATGTCTGACGTGGCCTACACTTGGCTAGCTTCGGTGAACCTGGGTTAGGGTAAACTTACAAATCCGGCTTACGATGTGGGTGTTCCCGAACTAAGCAATAGCATTGTTTATGTATAAAGGCCAGGGTGCGTGCTCCCTGATCAAATACTTCAGTATAATCTGTAGGTGTGCCGATGGTGCCATAATTGTATTTCAAATCTATGTGTCAAACATAGGATTTACCTAAAAACTTGTTTATACTATTTTATTCAAATGTATGTGTAACGTGTACTCGTATGTGTGATCTAAATGAAATTACCTGTGTAAGAAGTATATTTAATTGATTTGGGGATTTAATTGATTTGGGGATTTAATTGGTTTGGGGATTTAATTGGCTTGGGGATTTAATTGATTTGGGGATTTAATTGGTTTGGGGATTTAATTGGTTTGGGGATTTAATTGGTTTGGGGATTTAATTGGTTTGGGGATTTAATTGATTTGGGGATTTAATTGATTTGGGGATTTAATTGATTTGGGGATTTAATTGATTTGGGGATTTAATTGGTTTGGGGATTTAATTGGTTTGGGGATTTAATTGATTTGGGGATTTAATTGGTTTGGGGATTTAATTGATTTGGGGATTTAATTGATTTGGGGATTTAATTGATTTGGGGATTTAATTGATTTGGGGATTTAATTGATTTGGGGATTTAATTGATTTGGGGATTTAATTGATTTGGGGATTTAATTGATTTGGGGATTTCATTGATTTGGGGATTTCATTGATTTGGGGATTCAATTGATTTGGGGATTCAATTGATTTGGGGATTTAATTGATTTGGGGATTTAATTGATTTGGGGATTGAATTGATTTCGGGATTGAATTGATTTCGGGATTGAATTGATTTCGGGATTGAATTGATTTCGGGATTGAATTGATTTGGGGATTGAATTGATTTGGGGATTTAATTGATTTTGGGATTCTAGGCTCTTAAGCGTGTACGTGGTTGTACCGTCTGCTTTGCTCAGCCCTATTTTCTGCGTTTCTCAGGCGGCAGCTGTCAGACCGGACCGCCATCCGGGGTGCTCTACATTCGTGCCGCCTGCCCTCAAGCTTTTAGAACAATTTTAACAAGAGTATCTATTCGTGCCATTAAATCTATTTATTCGTAATTCTCTAATGAAATCATTTAACTTACCTTTTTTCTGTATCCTCTTTATTATATTTTGAATACACAGAAAGCCTAATCAGGAAACTATTACGGAAAGGTTTCTCAATGAGAGATTTTTTTCTACATAGTATGATCATATATTTTTCATTCAATTATAATTCAAAATGAAACAAAAATTATTACCAATGGGAACTGTTAACGTTTCAATTTGATCAAGTGTCGCATTTAACAGCGACGGGATGATTTGCAGGAAAATCTTTGTGAAAGTAAATATTTACACTTAGGTAAAGTGACGCTTTAGATCATTAGCGCCAACCAGGATTAGCTCTCTAGTTACATGCACGGGCTAATAATAGCAAAGTTCTCGGGGTTCAATTTAACTTGTCTCGGTCTCCCCAGCTTAATTAATAATCGCCGGTGCAACAGAAGTAGGCAGTCGCACCACTCTCTGCGCTTCAGAGGCCATACGCGGCTAGATCTTCTTCGTTCGATGGTAACCCAAGTCAAGATTTTCTGGATTTTCAAAATGATCCATACGGTATTAAGTAATAGCTCAACTAACTTCGTATGAGGAGAAATGAGAACCAAGGAATGTTATTTTCTTTGTAATTTTGTACGTTCAAAGCATCAACTTCCCATCTGGTGTTTTCATGTCCCTAAACAAAAGAGCAATATTTTCCCATTGTGTGCGATCGTATAACCCCTGGCACGTGGTTTGTGTTCTAAGATTAAACACGAATTCACTTACAGGACACGTTTGCCCAAGGGTGATCAAAATGAAACTTCTTCAGTCATATTCTCCGTGTGTCAAATTCTGAAAACGAAATCATGATTTAAAATTAATGATGGAGCATCGCAATTTCTGACCCATAACCCGAGATGAGCTTCAGTTCTCATTAACTCACGCGTCAATTCAAGGATAGCTGAGACTGTTAACACACGAGGGCAGCCCGCCGGCTGTATTATACAGAACTTGGTCCTCTTTATTATACAGGACTTGGTTCTCCTCTTCGCTGGCGGGCCGCCAGTGTTTGTCCAGCTCTTTCATTAAATCCTGTCCGAAGGCTATTGCGACTTCGGTGACTCGAAAAGACTTTCATCATGGAAGTTGCCTAAGTGAACTTTAAATAGTGAATTTTATTCCAGGCTGTTCGACAACGTTGGTTGCTCATAAAATCCTCTTAGGTGAACCAAAGAGCTTTATAAACTTATGAGCATTAAATTTTTAGCGTTGAATTGTATTTCGTGATAAATGAAAGTAAAATTTTATGAGGGTTCTGAAATATAACCAAGAGGCTGAACGAGCTCGATTTTTGACAGAAAGTTATTTACTTTTTTCATGCCTTCTAAGAAATATTGCACAACTTCGATTACTCCATGCACTTTTTTTTAAACTATTTGTTCCAGAAAATATGAACTTAAGCTCTTTGATTTAAATAGCATTTTACGAATTTTAGAATAGCATGAAAAAAGCAGTTAATTAACCATCTTAGCCGAAAATATATGAAACTGATGAAACTACCTTAATATACCTGAGACAGTATGATAGAACTAAGTATGATTCGTATGATGTTTTTGGACACTTAATCCCACCAAGATATTTTTTGTGTCGCGTGCAATGTTCAAAAGATTAGACAGAATAAGAAAAGAATTAGACAGAATAAGATCTTCGAACGTTCGTTAAATAATTTTGAAATGCTCTCCACGCACTTCAGTACCAATTTTTTTTGTCATGAGATGGGTCAGCGTTTCAAATATCTGTGTTCTTGAAAATCAAAAACATTAGCGAACATTCAGAGATGTGCATCTTGCGTCATCCTAGTCATAACGCCAGAATTTGCGCTCAAGACCAAGAATCAGAGCATTCCTCATCAAGTTCTCTCGGAAGCCTATCGTGGGTGTCTCTTCTTCTTTTGATCCTAACGCCGTACAGGCGGCCAGCATCTACAAGCACAAAATAGTTTCAGAAAATGACTTTTCGAACTCAATGCTTCATTAAAGAAACTATGTAGTCCATGGCTGTTTTAAATTTTCCTTATAATCAAATTCCTGAATAGGTGTAATATCGCAAGAGCAATTATGCACCCAGTTTCTCGTTTAACAAAAAGTTAATCAAGAATATTATTCATTTACATTCTGTAATGCGTTTAAGATAATATCGAAGATAGAACTTCGTCCGTCACCATGTCTCGTTTGGTATTATGGCCAATTCTAATTGTTTCCTAATTCTGACACTTTTTGTTTATAGTACTTTCATAGGAGGTTTTCCGGTGTCTTTCACCCTTTTTCTCAATCTTTACATACGTCAAAACTAAAAAGGGCTCACATTAATTCAAGACCTGGAGGCAGATTTAGAGATCGAACTTTGCTTCAAGCGTAAGTTAGGGCACTCAAAGATTTATCGCTGTTGAAGTTATTGAGCGCTATTTCTTCATACATTCACCAAACAAGAACAGCCATTAGCAGGATTTTGAAACTCCACTGCAACCTCAATAAAAGATTTCAAACGTTTTAACAGCCTCCTGCTAAAAAGACGCACAGCCGTTTCTGGGCGTGGAAAACTTTGCTCATAATGTAAGTTGGCGCGGAGGTTTACAGATACTTTAAGAAATATTTCTCGACTTTGGTAAATATTTTGAAAATCTGAACTTAAACTATCCATTGAAGCTCGGCGGAAATATATGAAATGGTGAAGTATATGAACAAAATTTTTAAATCGGTATTAAGACATTAAATATTTAAAAAATAAAATATAAATCAAGTTTAAGAACATTCGTGCAGTTGATTTCCATAGCCAGAAAACTTTCCGTCGTAAGACTTCAAATAACATTCATTTTCAAATGAAAACCGACTATTTTAAGTACAATTTTGAGAAATGAATTACCGTATTACCAGCCGAGTAACAGAACGAACGGCCACAAACTCTTACTCTCTATATGAGGGAAACTTCCTGCAAAATGCGCTCGAAAATTCTGCATCATCGGTTCTTTTTGGAAGCGGTGCATCAAAACTTTGCAGCGCGCTCCCCTATGTTAATTCTAGGAAACTAAACAGACAAGCCGGAGATAAGTGAAAACTTTCCTCAGAGTCGGAGTTGTGCGCGCTGATACTCCCCGTCTCCCCGGCTGTGCGGTCTGGGAGAGCTTAGCGGGTCGTTGTCGGGCTGTGAGTGAGGCGAATTTAACTCTTTGAGTTCGACGGGACCCACCGTTGGTCACTGAGGGGATTTTCATAATGTTGCTGACCGACCAGCAGTCACAAACTCGTTTTCGATATATGCTTAGTGAAAACTAAATGAAGTTGCGATCTATTTACTGCTTGTTATTTTCAAAATTTATCTCCAAAATTAACTCTGATTTGAATTGAAAACTGAAAATTCAGTTTAACCCGGCTTACTTAAAGTGTTAATATTGTGAGGCGAATTTAATTTTAGCGACTGTTTGCGACAATGTCTGATGAGCTGTATGTTAGCGGCTCTTTGGAAGTATGTTTAACAGAAAAATAAATTCAGCTTCATTTTAGCGGCTGCTAGGAATGATATTTAGTCCATTTTATTTAAATACTGTTTGAGGATGGCATTCACCGGGCTTCATGTTAGCGACTTCTCAGAGATAATATTTTATAAGTTTCGCATCATCAGATGTTCGGAGACAATACTTACTAACTTTCATGTAAGCGAGACTGTTAGGGAAAATATCATATGAAATTTTGATAGACTAACATTCGGTTATAATCCTCTATCAGTTATACATTAGCGAGTGTCGGAGATAGCGTTTTATGAGTTTTGTAGCAACGTTTTTTCAGGGATAATATTTACTGAGCTCCACGTTAGTAGAAATTTGAGAAAGATGCCGAATAATACATGGTATAAGAACTGTCAACAGGAAGCCAACGTTCAGTGGTCTTGCTCTGAACTATTTCAGCTTTGTGTGTAAAGGATATGTAAAACCGTGTATTTACAGTTTACTTCATCGTGCATACCGCATATTCTGTACATATGAAATATTCCATCCTGAAATAGAGCACGTTGTAAAATTACTGATTAACAACGAGTATTGTGTACGAAAATTTTCAGACCGTAAAATTTGCTCCTCTCCTGCAACCTTGAGTGTACCATCGCAGACTTCGTACGTCGAGTTGCCATTCATGGGTTATTTGAACGCAGAGCTGAAGAGGGAGGTAGTGTCTTTTGTTTGTAGGTTTTTTACAACGGTCGACATAAGAGTGTTTTATAGAAATAGTTTTAAAGATGCATTATTTTTAGCAGAAAGGAACGATTGGATGAGTGCCTTTGGAGTGGCTGTGTCTATTTTTATGATTGTGACTGTTGCATGCAGTCTACGTTGGTAGCACCAAACTCCAACAATTCATCAGACGTAGCCAACACGCAGGAATATCTCATCGAACTGGTCATGCACCAGCCCTTCCACCCCAAACAGCTATTAGATATCACTGTGAGAATTTAAATCATTCAATCAAAAGTACTAATTTTTCAACTTTACGCAGAGCTTAAAGTGAGCATGACCTTAGAATTTTAGAGTCCCTTTTCATATTCACTCATAAACCTAACCTCGACAAAGACATTAGTGCCGTAAAGTTATCAATTGCCCCACCTACTGACGTAATTCTGCGTGTGTCTGTATGCATAGTGTGTGTTCACTGGGTGTTTCTGGATTAACGTGTACATTTGTGCTAGTGTGAAAAAGGAGTGTGCAACTGTGTGTGTGTGTGAATATATACAAATTAGGGTTCTTAGACATTCAAAGAATTTTGTGAAATATATGTATATGTTTTTAATAAAATCTTAAGCATTTTTTTCTCATGTTTCAGCACTGATGATGAAATTTTAATAATTCCGAAACGTATAAAATAAATGTAATGTTCGTTATTACTCTGGTTCTTCTTCTTATTCTAAGAACTGTATATTAATCAATTACCAGGTAAGATATTTAATTATTATAATCTCTGAGTTAATAGATTATAAATATGAAATTAACGCTATCGGGTATCCAAAGATACCCTTTAACCTAACCTATGTAAAAAACAAATTTATTTACATTTAAGGAAGTAACAATAATTTAATAGCATTCTACAAGATAACATTAATTTTCTTACCACATTTGCATATCATATCATACGTAATATTCTGAGTAATCTCCCACAATCTCTCTAAAACCATGCTTGGACGCAATAGATGTACGCACAGCACAATGCTGCACTCAGGTTAGCGATGTCAACTCGGGTAACAACGTCCTCTCCTCCAGCGCTTCAAAAGCATCGACTCATTGCCTTTAACGTACCTCTCTTGTATCTATCAAGGCTAAATTTCTTTGCTTGGTTAGATAACTATATTGATGAGTACATAAATAACTACATGTAAATCTTGCTTCACATATTTGTTAGTCAAACCTTTTAGTTAAAGCTCACAACTTAATACTTTTTTAACAAACTAAGATCACCGGACAGCATTAATTCAAACTTAGAAGTAACACAATAATAGAAAAATAGGATCCAAACCACAACAACACAACGAACACAATCTTGACCTATCCTCAATGAACACGGTTGTAACCGTTCCAATCGAAGCATTTGCTTCAAGTCCTGGGTTTATCTGGCACGTAATTTGCACCTCAACCTATCATCATTGTCTGAGGAAAGTTACCGGAGTGAGGCCAGACCCACGCACTTCATAAGGCCACGAGTTTAAAGTGATGTTACTCCCCCATCAGGGCAATCTAGCGGTCATTACCAGCTTGACGTACGCAGCAAGGCCCTATAAGGCTGCCCGCTCACGCCATATTACCTCCATGTTTCTTGCCAGTCGTACAAACTGACGGTGAATTTCACGAAAAACTATAATTTCATCTGACCGTAAGAGGTTTGTACTCTGCGTCACTGGTTCACCATTGAAATAAGCCGCATTTAAATGTATTCCCGATGCCCTGTGTCACGCCTGAGGAAGAAGAGCTGAGTATTCTTCTATCAAGTCACCTCATAAGGTAAAGGAAAAGTATCCGCGTGTGAAGAGCCGACGGAATAATTGCACACTCCGTTGTTTGCACTTGGGATCGATGCTGAGGGAGGCTGTGTGTTTATGATAATGATCTTGGAATAATCCCGCCTTGATCTACGGCTCGAAATTATTGCAAGGCTTCCATTAGCCCTTGAAAGGACTTTGATTTGCGCTAGCGGATGTGTGCGTCTGCTCAAGAAATGCAAATTTTAAACTGAATCAAAGGGTTCTCTGAAACTGCATCAAATTCAGAGGTAGAGTAAACAGTACTTAAATTATACTCTTGGAGTTCGAAATGAACTATTTAGTTGTTTATTTTAAGACGAATGGTAGGAGTCAATAAAAAAATGGTTTCGTAATTATTATACAACGACGAGCCGTGGTGTTTTGAATGCAATGTGTTGTGATTTGGTTCAAAATGAAATTTTATAATCACAGGAGCAATACAAAAGGTGTAACGGCAAAGATGGTGATTTCCGACTTTCCAAATGTACCAGACTCAAGAGCTAAGCTCCCAATTACCTCCAATGTGACTGAAACTTCAGAACTAGAAATCACCATCTTTGAGAAGAAAATCAAGAGAGGACCACATTGGTCGTAAACTTGTTATGTTACATTGGACCACAAGACAGAAAACCACAAATATATATACATATTAGATGCTTACACACATTTCTCACGTAAGCGCTAACCTCTGAAAAAAAGCGAAGGTTAGGTATTCAAATAAATTTTAACGAGTACTATGGTTGAGTATCAAATAGACGTGTTTTCAATTTTAACAAAATTGATAAAATGCTTAATTACAGTACGAATAACAAGGCACATCTTGAAAGCCATTAAACTGCGGTTTGAAATCTTTGTGAGATTACAGTGCAGCGCTAGAAAATAAAACAAGCGCATTTGATGTCAAAACTTCAATTTCACAGCTTAAAAGACATGCATAATCATTCACTTAAGACTCTTTTTTTGGCCGAAATATAATAGAATAGTGGCAATTTTCTCCTTAGCGACGTTGAGTTTTCGCTCCCCAGTAAGCAATACATACATACTGCATTATCAGCGCCTAGGTGCTTTTAAATAACGGTGCGACACACACGCGCAAGCGATCCTTTTTTTACTGGAGTACGAAGTTTTTAGAAAGTTGCGTCGAATTTATTTAAAAAATTCAATAAATTAAACTAAGAAAACCTGTTCGAGTCAGCCTTAACTACAAGTACTGTAAGTCACAGTAACTCTCATCCCATTGTTGTGCTAGGATAATCTTGACCTTTTTGCGTCCGAATTGTTTACTCATATGTATGAGCGCTATAACGGCCAGTCATCACACAGGCTATGGCGTCAGGTTGTCACCGACGTCTGAAGGAGGAAAGAACTGCCACACGGCTGTGAACGTCAATAATTCTTTAGGGCTCAAATTCGACTAGACATAAAATATGCTAAGTTTGTTTTAAAAAAGGATACCAGCGCCTTCATGACCGTTAGAGGGTTGAAGAACTGCGTTACCTACCTCGTAGATGGTAGCATTTGTTGATTTCGCGACTGTAAATATTTATGATTATACAGTTTATAATTTTAGGCGCACTGGCAGCGTGCCGTGTATAGTGATTCAGCTATAAGAGCCGCATAAACTCTTGCTACTCTGGAGGTATAGTACAAACTTCACGCGCTGAATTCTCAACTTCCGATGCATGCATACATAAAATGAATTGAAGCCTAGTACCCTTCATAATGTTGGCGTATCAACTGAATAATTCAGCTGATTTCCAGTGATCTGAGTTGAGTCATAACACCATTCATAATGGGGGCGAAGCTCCACTGAAGGAATCAGTTGAGATCCAGTTGAGGCACAGCACTCTTCATAAATATGGCAACTCCACTGAATGAATCAGTTGAGATCCAGTTGAGGCACAGAACTCTTCATGAAGATGGCGACTCCACTGAAGAAATCAGTTGAGATCCAGTTGAGGCACAGAACTCTTCATGAAGATGGCGACTCCACTGAAGGAATCAGTTGAGATCCAGTTGAGGCACAGCACTCTTCATAAATATGGCAACTCCACTGAAGGAATCAGTTGAGATCCAGTTGAGACACAGCACTCTTCATAAATATGGCGAGCCCACAGAAGGAATCAGTTGAGATCCAGTTGAGGCACAGCACTCTTCATAAAGATGGCGACTCCACTTAAGGAATCAGCTGAGATCCAGTGAGAATTGCACAGCACCCTTCATAAAGATGGCGACTCCACAGAAGGAATCAGCTGAGGTCCAGAGACTGCAGACACAGCGGAGCATCGCGCTATATCCAGCGGGCTGCTCCAAGTCCCGCGCCATGTTTATGTATAAGGCCGGCCTTCACCAAAGAGCTTCTGGCTATTGATATTCAAATAACTACATTGTTATAGAGTGTTGAACAGCAGTTGCATGCCTCCTGCGTATTGGGCCTCGAGATGCAAGGAGAACTTCGAGCAGTAGCAGCTGCTCCCAGCGTGTTTACTGCTGCTCATGACAGGATGGGTTACCTATGGAGCGCGCATGTTGTGATGGAGAGCTCTCTATGGGAATAAAATGGTGTGCCAGAAGGGATGTGAAGAGAGTGTTCAACACAAGAATTAATGAACGCTATTTTGTAATGTTTGTCTAATGTCAATAAAGCAATTCTGTATTCATTGAATTATTGTCATATCTATATCTCTGAAACAACAATCCTGATTTAAATAATTTAAGCAATTTTTCTGTTTTTTGAATTAAATTAACTATAGAGTGGTACTTTGAAGTCCCCTCACAATATAATAATGGTTACTATTCTCTGAAAATACGCCATATCAACATTTTTATTCATATCCAACAACATGCACAATTCGAACTTCATGTAATTTACATCAATTATTTTGTTGATTTCGTAACATTGCGGGAAAATATTTCATCCATGTCAATTTAAAGGTATCATTTTGGCCGTGTGTTACATTTAGCTCGTTAAACATCCTTCTTTCGAGAAAAAATTAAAATAATTAATGAAAAAGTCAATCAAGCTTGTCACGTAGTTTCCATTGAGATTTTGAAGACGAAAACGCATCTTTAATAAGTGCACTAACTAAAATTGTGTTCAGTGATGCTACACGTGTAGCCGGTGTTGGCCAGTATACGTATAAATGCATTGAATTCCTCAAGTTCCTCCTCACTGAGTGCAGCAAAATTTGAAATGCACATTGTCCCTAATGTTTCAGTCAGATGCTTCTCACGTTACCGTCAACCTCAATGCATCTTACCATGAGCTATCGGAAACCTCCAGCACCACAAACAACACAGACTCCGTACGTTGTCTCAGCAGAACAACTTGGATGTCATCGCTGGCTGTCCGTTTCATGAGTAATATGCATAATATTCTAACCCACTCATGAAATTTCTTTCAACTATGAAATTTTCAGAGGGAGAGAGAGGTAGGAAAATCGTTTTCACTTTTCATAAAATCGGTCTTTCATGTCGTTCTATCCTTTAAATGTCGAAAACCAATTTAACATTGCAGTATCTGTCCAAGATATTTCAACGTGTTATTAATTTATCCAAGTCATTCAAATCCATTAAGAAAATAACACTGATGTTGGCGAGAATGTCACTGTTTGGTGGCGAGAATGTTTCCAATGGAATTTCCTTCAAAAGCGCAAGCTTCTAGGATACGGGAATCCACTATTGCCCAGTAAGCTAACATAAAACATTCTTCCTCTTATGTTCCACCGAAAGGAAAGCTTCGAAAATTGTCCAATTCGATGGATTTTAGCCCCCGAGCGGACACTGAAATAGACCCGAGAGTTGGACTGACCAGTTCTCTCAGACGTATGAGGCAGTGTTTCAATATTCCAATAAATTCCCATTTGTGAATTTGTTCGGTTGGAGGCAAGACACAAAACCTGAGCTCCTCTGAGGCGAAACAAGGAGAGGAAAGTTTTAAGGGATGGCCATAAAGAAGGGCAGCGCGCTATCTTATCCAGAGTAATTTATTATGGATTACATTTATCATACGAATACAAATGGGAGCTAGACGTAAAAATATAGGAAATCATTAGGAATGATGAAATAGGCTGATAAAAAGAATTTATTCTGATGGTTCATTCATTGTCTCAAACTGATGTTCGTTTCCGAACTCTGTATAATTATAAAACTTATAATTAAATATATATACCTACAGACAGAAGATTTAGGTGAATTATGCGCCTAACATTCTAGGAGATATAAAAAAGCGAACACAATTCCAGAAAGTTGAACACCATGGTTGCGATTGGTGCACGAAAGTCGCTTCAGTAAAGCAACAAAGTTAAAACTTAAAATGAAGCAACATTTTGTGTTTATATACGAGAAATTTAAGGACAAATATTATATAACGAGCGAAGTATAACCAGAGCCACCCATCCCAGCCGAGATAGAGCTGTCAGACGCAGGTTCCACAGCCTGAGGGACCGGAAAACCCAAGAGGTTTGGACGCACACACCTGCCGTACTTGCCGGGGTGGCTCTGACGCGGGAGACGCCGGGTCTGCCTCGCCCATGTCGGCATACCTTGAGTTCCTCTTCATACATTACGGTAGGTGAGCCTAACTCATGCACACACCTGCTCACATGATCCTGTACAAACTCATACATACACTAGCTTAGCTAATCAGGTGGAAACTCATTCATACACCTGCTCGCCTGATCAGGCGAAAAATTTTATGTATACACATAATCATATGGAAACATACGTACACCTACTCACCTAATTATGTAAAAACTTTTACGTGAACCTGCTCAATTCATGCCCTCCTCATTAGCCAGTATCGTAGTAATCAATTTTTGCTCGCATATAAGGCTTGTTCAATCTCACAAGAGTATTATGAAAATTCATGAAAAACGTTTTCCATGAGGACTAATAACTCCCTTTTTGGCCTCAAAACTCCTTACAATTTGTAGACAATGGCCGTTTTTACAGTTTTGTGAAAGGACAGTTTCCATCACAATTTTGAAAAAACACGCCAGAGTGAGATAAGCCTCAAATGTGGGATCGTTACTCTCAGCCTTATGTTCGCGGACAACACGAGCTACTAACCACACAACTACGTGACCCATTTAAACACTCCCTAATCGTGCACGTGCAAGCAGAGTTTGAAACACCTCGCGCGTCGCATGTCCCATTGCAAGCTCTAGCCACAACATGTCACCCAGTTTTGGTGCCGGCATGCTAATAAACGCCCCAAAAAGCGCAGCAGCGCCCCAGCTCTGGGCAGGTCGCCAGGCCTGCTAATAACACTGTGATGAGCGGTCTTCTGGCCTATGCATATCAATTAGTCAGCAGTGGCAGCGCTGCTGCGGCGCTCCGTGAGCGACGTCTTCCTCGGTCCGGCCCTAATGGATTTATAAATACAACCGCAATGAACATAACTTTATCAATCACGGTTTGGAGACACGTGTCATTTTTAAATTGAATTTTAGCTACTGGAACAGGAAAATTGTTAGGTGCTTATTCTCGATGCATGTTAATTTCGTAATACTGTACTCGTGCTGCAGTTTTTTCTTCTGAAACTCACTCGAATATTACTCTGAATCATCGATAAACAACGATGTTTAAAAATTCGTGACTAGCAAAAAAACTGACGCCATAAAATCAATGCATTTGAAGCAGAAGTTATTTAAACGATGCTCATGTAAAGTCATAACTAGCACTGATTAACTGACCAGTAAAGTTTTTGCGGGACCATGGAGCTTGGGTGAATGAACGTGTTCGTTAAGAAATAAATAGAATTAAACTTTCTCATGCTCGTAGCAAATTACAAAGCACGTTAGGTAGCAGATACTTTTTTACCTTTTAAAGCTTCTTTAGAATAACATTGAATTAAAAGCCTTCGGCACCATTCTAGATGCAAACTCGCTAATTAATGAAGCCTGCAATGCTTAAGCTAATCTAGTTGAAGGTTCAAACTCCCTTCGGCAGGCAAACTCGGACACATTGTGTCCAGATCAACCATCGAAGACTCGACTCGAGTTCGGAAATCGATGCAGGCAAACAGGAGAGGCTGCTGATGTTTGCTGCTTCACAAACATGCTTCTCGAGCCAAACAAACCCGCGTTCAGGGGTCCGATGAAGTTATGTGCTCCAATCGATTTTTACGCGTTCTCAGTGAAGCGACAGGAAATTTGCAGACGCTAAACTCAGAGCAAGCGACGAAAAGATAAATTACACTCAGGTGAGTGACTGCTACAGTAATGCTGCATATAAGATGGACCGAGTAACAAAGATTGTTCTCTAAAAAATGATTCTCTTCAGCCATGGGGCCACTTTAAGCACACATTGAGCAAAAAAGTGTTGTGTTCACCATAATTCGACATTTTATTTATTACAGAAAGTTAGTTGTTGTTGGTACGATGAATGGCACTGTCATGACGTCTTTGGGTAATTTTAAACAAATAAAAGCTTGCGATAATGAAAGTCTCCTAACACTTGAAAATAAAAATAAAAAGATTCCATCAATTCTTCATACGATAGCAAGAAAGTAAGTGCTCTACCAGGCTTACTGCCGTTGTAGCAAATGATGCCAATTAAGCGATTGATTGATCTTCAGAAATGCACGTACTGCTAGTTTTCTTAAGTTCGTTTTGAACTAATCATATTAAATTGTAGAGCAAAAACCCCCATTAGGTTCCTTAAATGTTCATTTATATTCTGCGCACAAGGGATTTTTTAGCTGGCGTGTAACACCTGCATCAATAATAATTGCTGTTCAAGCCATTGTAACTTCATTCTAAATGAGCAACAATTCTGGCGATTCAACAACCGCAGAAGGGGCGCGCAATTGCAACGGCAAAAATTCAAGTTAATTTACAGTTGGCCTCGGACAATTTTATCAATGACGCTGGAATTAAAATTAGAACAAACTTTCTCATCTCTTAAAGCAGCCTCGCACTTTATATTCATATATTATAGATATATATTATTTTCTTTATATTCATATTCACACATCGAAATCAACAACCCGAAGAATTGTGAAAAAGAGCAAATTTGAATGGAGATTAGCCAAGAAATTGTCTAGATTGTTTAATTGTCTAGGTTGTCTAATTGTTTAAATTATCTAATTGTCAAGATTACCTAGTTGTTTTGATTATCTAATAGTCTAGATTTTCTAATTGTCTAGATTGTCAAATTGTTTAGCTTGTCTAATTGTCTACATTGCCTAATTGTCTAGATTGCCTAATTATCAAGATTGCCTAATTGTCTAGCTTGCCTAATTGTCTAAATTGACTAATTGTCTAGCTTGTACAATTTTTTTCAGTATGTAATTGTCTAGACTGTCAAATTGTCCAGTGAAGATTCAAGAGAAATAGAAGAAACTGGGGATAAATGCTGGCGGGAGCGAGGCAGGAGCGATGCTGCCACGGCCCGGGATGGGCGCCCGGCGGGTGGCCAATGCCCTGGCACTTACCTCCTTCCCAGCCGCCGCGGCGCCCCATTTTTAGCGCGAGCCTAAATGCTATTTTCCCAAAAGTATGACATACAAAACAGCGCCCACGGAGTATGGTGCAATTTCGATGTGATAAAATTGTGTGATTGAAGATATTGAGCTATTTTCCGAAAAGTACGACTCACAAAACACGTAGTATGATACAATTTCATTGCGATAGAATTGTATGATTGGAGATATTGTGCTATTTTCCTAAAATTATGACTCAAAAAACAGCGTCCTCAACTCGGGATAATATGATACAACTTCGATGAGATAGAATTGCGTGACAGAAGATTTTGTGATATTTTCAGCAAATTCCGGTATGACTTACAAAACAGCGCCTGTAATTTGCGGTAATATCATACAATTTCTATGTGATTGAATTATATGATGGAAAATGGTATTCGTGAATAAAGTTAAACCAGCTGTGCATAATTTTTTTATGTCAGACTGAACCATTTCATCAGAATTACATTAGAATTACTATGGAAGGTTTTTAACAACATTTCAATTGACGCTAAGAATATAACAAGATAGCAAATTTCAGTTAAAATATAAAAACTATACATTCAGAAAAGTTCACCAATCGCATGAAAACAAAGCGGTATTAGAATAGGTCTTCAAATTCTAATCACCAAGCAGAAATACCTCCACCTCAATGAACAAAAAATCACTTTCACAACTTACGCGTTCATGCGGTGAGAACAAAGGTTTTTGTTTCGTGCCCAATATCAGTTTTAATTATGCATTCAGGCGATAAATAATTAAGAGCAATCAGTCAATTTTCTCGTACTTTTTAACGGAAGAAACAACAAAATATGCAGACAAATGTCAATAACTGAACCAAAAACGTCGTCAAAGAAAAATAAATCGTCCCAGAGTATGAAGTGACAATCACTCTGCTGCTCCTTTAACCACTGAGGTAATTCTTAAGACACGTTTCCTCTCAGTCATTAGTCGGTAATATGAAAATAAATCACAAAACAAGACACAACTGTCATCGCAGTTGCAGAGCGTTTCGAAAACACTTCCCGATTCATGATCTGAAAGAGGTCCGGAGGCCTGTCATGCTCAGCACATTGTTTACAATGCCCGAAACTTATAAGGTATAGTCGTTACTTAATAATATATTGTAATCCAAGTACCGAGGCATAACGCCCATCGCACTTTGTACAAAGACACAATGGTGGGATGTTTTAGCAGCACAGTCACAAAATACGCTTCAGATAACGCTTGAACAGATCTACAGCAAACGCACTCCAGAATCTTATTCGCGCACGGAAATTGCTCACATGGAACCCAAAATCACGCCGATCCTAACTCAAAACAATAAATTCTTACTCGAGACAAACTGGTGCGCTTCTTCCTCTCAAAAGCCCGGGATCAGAATTTTTGTTTTTGGCCTGCACCACCTGAATGGTCTTGTTATCCCCCGGTATTTTAAACTCACATTCGAGGTGTCGAAGTGGACATTAGACAAGTAGGTTAAAAAATACTTCAATTAACGTACAAGAAAGATTTATTTCAGGAATTGAAAAGGATATTTTTTTCACTGCTGTGTTCATAATAAAGGAGAAAGTTATTCTACGCTTCGCGATGAAGACATACGATTTAAAAAAAAAGGAGGTTGTGCCTCCATGTTTTTGCCATAGTTTACATGAAGGTGCAATGATTAGGAGCGGCGAGCTACTAAGTGAACACTCGGTCTACAGCGGTGGCTGTTCGACCTGTTTACAACGATGGAATCCTTTCACCTTGAGCATTTATACCCTGGATATTTACAGCCAATCCTCGAGTTAAACGACATCATCTTATGGGAGCCTTAACTTATGCATAGTTCAGAGAGAATTTTTCGATTAAAACGATGTTCAGTTCAATTTAAGAACAGACAACGGTGAATAACTGGTACTCATTTTCAACCGAATAACTTAAGGTTCGAATGAAATTATGTCATGTTACTCTAGAATCGGTTGTACTAAAAAATTCGTAAATATCAAATCTAAGCTTGAATATTCTAGGTGATATGCGAGATTAAAACTCAACAACACAACACAACTCTTAAAAATATTACTGCAGCTGATACTCACAGTAGGACAGTAACACAGAACCCTAAGAGTTTTCGCATTTATGAAACCACCATCAAGCGGGAACCGTTTGGGAGGCACTATCATGGTCTGCATACACCAAAAAACACATCGTTATCACGTCAATGGTATTTCTGCCAGGAGAGCCTCATAAGTCTAATTATGATGAACTACTGAACGAGGCTCATCTGGAAATTGTTGTCTTGTGGTTACCTTCAGTAACAACATTATAAAACATATCATTTGAGGTCTGGGCCTTATTTTTAGGCCGGTGATGAATAAGTTTGCTCTCCAAGAGATGCTATACAACTGCAATCAAATTGCCTTTAACCTCCACTGTTTCCGTCGAAAAATTCGAGGTTTTTGTTGGTTTCCAAAGAATATCCACAAGTAGTCTTCAACTCAAAACCGCCAGTGTTTCAAAGGGCTATTGGTACTTTAATGACTAGCGTATCCTTGATCCAAAACACGGCCGATTCGGCACACAAAACTCACATGTCTCTTAATGGACTCCATAGCCTGAACTGCTAAATGGTAAGTTTTATACATACATCAGCAATCCTTTTTCTCTAATATAATATAAAGTATCAGTCACTGATTTTCAATAAGACAAACGATAAATAACGAATGAGGAATTAAAGTAAAGGAATTATTGCAATCTCAGTACCCATGTTTTTACTACTTAAATTACTGCGCTGGAAGCTTTCTCTCCACTAAATAGCTGTGAAGATAAGAAGAACACAAATTTAAATGAGACTGTTTTCGATAACGACAAATCAGAGCTCAACTCCAACTCGTTCCATAAAACTTGAGCTCTCTGGAGGAACCGGTGATGAAATCACGACAGATTGATTACTGTGCGACGTATGATATACGAGCAGGGAAAAACACAAGAGAATCATGTGTCTTTCTTTATAAATTATTCTCCTGCCCAGAAGTTTCCACCACGACTCTGCAAAGCATTCCCCGAAGAGGGAACTTATTTCACCTCTCTTCGTAATAAAATCCAATGCAAAGAGCTCCAAAATAAACAAGAAGAGAAGGCTCGGCGCTTTTTAATCCGCGGGAATAGAGTGGTGCGGCTGCGGGACGCCAGGCAGAGGGAATTGCCATCTTCTCCTGAGCTTTGTTATAAGAAACTAATACTCTTAATATTCAATCCCATTAGGCAACCCCTGGGAGTGTGGCGCTTGCTAGGGTAATTTGTCGTCTGAATTTTACCCTAGGGAACGGCGGGCTTTGCGGGCGCAGATTGCAACGCCGTCGCAACCTCACATCCCGCAGCGAACCCTGTGTTAGCTGCTGGAATTTTTTGCAGGTTTAGAAAGAAATCCGCGCCAGAAAAGTAGCTAATGTAATGCAGCGTCAGTGGGCAGGCAGCTTTGAGAGATATACTGCACAACATTAGATGCCCTCGAGAACGTAGTATACAGGCTTCTTCTGTTGGGTGTACGGGAGTGACTATTCATTTACACTAAGTTCAGGTAATGGACAAGTGCCATAAGAACGTATTTATATGGCTCAGTAATTCTTTACGCAACAAGGAGTGCAACTTAGGCTAAATCAAAAGTTTAGTTGTACATGGAGGGGGAAAACACAAAAGCGGTATATAAGTGCGCTAGAACGGAAGATTAGCTCAACTCTAGAATGTAAGTGAAAATCTTACACACATAACGTCTTAATAAAGATAAAAAGTTTATGCAAAAATCATAAGCGGCTGGAGGAAGGTCTAATTTAGTGTGGAATTAAGGGAACGGGGAATCAATGCTTATGGAGTGTTCCCATACATTGCTAAAGGAAACAGAAAAATTGAAAGAAGTCTACGAAACAAGACGAAAGTTGAAGAATACAATAGTAGGCTCTGAGAACAAGAACAGCAACGAACCAAAAAAAGGTCGTCAGTAAAACAACAAAACCCAACTTAATTTCAACAACGGGATGGCCTTTCTAGCCTTCGGCTCGCAACCTCACATCTTCCCCCTGGGAACCCTAACTCGCATAGATTCAATTGCTGTATCCTTCTAAGGGATTATATATTCGATAAACGCATCAATTCAAAATCCAGGATAGGAGATAACTACGCTCTTTTAAAAAAAATTTCAAGCCTCATTCCTAAAGTGGTTAAAATGACGGCAATGTTCTAACGTGTGTTCGTAAAGATCAGCAGATGCATGGTTAAGCAACGAGAAGAATGGAGTAGTGAAGTAAAGAATGAGCATCATGCAAAATATTCCGTTTTTTGCCCGGATGTCAAGGCACTATAAAGACTGCATGTAAGTTACTGAATTCAGTTTCTGCTCGTAGTTTAGGTGGTCTGTGAAAAATTATTATGCCTCTAAATTTATGTGGTGTTACCCAAATATATATATATATATAAATATATAAATATATATATATGTGTGTTTGTAGATATAGTAATTTTACACAGGCCAGATATATATTTACGTAAATATATACGTATATATATATATATTTTTGTTATATATACGTATAGACGCATAGGGAAATTGGTTTATATATGTCTAAAGTATATATATATATATATATAGTGTGATATAGATAATTTAAAATGCTCTGAGGGAAACTGTCCGAAGGTAAACTGTCACAAGGTACGTAGAGCACCGTGAGGGCCAGACGAAGACTTTCCAACAAAATACCTCGCATTCCATCGCAGGGACGAACCTCGGGGCAGCAGTTTAATGCACTGAACTCATCAATGGCATAATGTTGTACAATAGATTAGCATAAGATATGAGGCAGCTGAGCGAGTAGCTCCACCGCCAGTCAGCACTGCA
This sequence comes from Morinoia aosen, assembly GCA_030386875.1. Classification (NCBI taxonomy): domain Eukaryota; kingdom Metazoa; phylum Arthropoda; class Malacostraca; order Amphipoda; family Talitridae; genus Morinoia; species Morinoia aosen. The sequence continues at coordinate 12,133,539 of CM059562.1, forward strand.
GGGTGGACTCTGCCTGTATACTTCGGCTTGCCCAGTCCACAGAGCGAAGAGAAAGAAGATAAGAGCGAGCTCGTAAACAAATAAAGAGTAGAATGAGAAAAATTTTGACTGAAAGAAGAAGAGTACGATAATTTGAACAGTATTAAAGGGAAGGTTTCTGATACTCTCAAAAATCGATGAGGCTGAGTATTGAAGAGCTCAAGCCAGGTAGTGGAAATCAAGAAAATTATTCCACGGAGTGAATACTTTTGTAGCAACTTTTCTTTCGAGCTCAGGAGCTCCTGAGACTAGGTAAGTGCCGGTTTTGTAACATCAAACAGTGGTGTGCCATTACACTGGTAAAAAAGAAGCATCGCTGAATAATTCACTGATCATACATCTCAAATACGTTGAGCTGATATTTCGTATGGGCTGCCACAGTGGAATGCGAGGCGCCTCATCAAAATGATCTTTCAACAGTAAATCAGATAAATAAAGAGCGTGACAGAGAGACGGACCAAGCAAGCAAGCGATAGCTGTGTATTATTATGTAGTGGAATAACGCTAGCTTTCATGGAAGAGGTTACTATGATTGGTAAAGAACACTATCAGCACATTAGAAAAGAAAAACCTGTCAAAATAACGAGGTAACCGAATGACGTAAATCAATTAGCAAATTTGTTAAAATGGTCGCAAGTCATATTTTCTCACATTTTTCAAAAAGCGGCATTCGATGCGATACAAAATCTCCAATAATTTCCATTAATCAATTTCAATCTTGGCAAAACCAGTTTTATACAGATATGCGTATGTTAGAGTCCTTGTTAATTTTCAAACTTAAGCCGGGTTTAAACAACACTCTTAGCTCATTTCCTTTAGACATCGTAAATAGATAATCGCAATTAACGTAATTTTATAGCTTGTTTTTAGATTTGTCATTCTAAAATAGTCTATCTTTACTTCGTACTTTTCAGAATTCTAACCACTGATGATGGCCTGTGGCCGAAACGTTTGAAATTAGGTTTAGTTCGAATATATACCTTAAATAATTAAATGATTAAAGTAGCTTATCTTGCTCTTTCGTTTTTATTACGGTTGCTACGGCTCCCTGATGACTTATATAAAATATTTGTTAATATGAAATACCGTGTCAACGTACTAGCTGCCGCAACAACCCCACCGTACATGTAAATTACTCTGTCACGTAAATTCTCTAACTGTTGGAAAAATTCTGCGGTCGGATGCAGCTCTCGAACGAAAAAAAAATAATTCTGAACATTATTTCATCTTCCTTCATCGAACTACTATAATCATCCATTTCACTTCAGGTACTAGCACTACACATTCTTTCTATGTTTGACTGATGTTACTCCTCATTTCTACGTCTTGTATCCGGGAAGTAACCATTGTCTTCGAGATACAATCGTTTTTGAGGTAAGGTTCAACATGCACGAAAAAATTAAAAATTTGTTTGTTTACAGCGGAAATCAAGGTAGTTCTTCAAAAATTTAACACAGATTTTCATTATGTTAGCTAGGTCAGCCCAAACGAGAAACAACGATGCAGTTATCAGTTAATTCCGTGAAGGGAAAGTATATTACAAACGTGTTCAAACTTTGTTTCAAGCACGAAATGCTATTTACTCAGTTTAAAAAATAAATCTCCACCAAAGCACAATTCTCTACCAAAGGCGATTTATTCGCACGCATATAGTATTGAATTATCATTTTGTGAGTCACTCAGTGACGACAAACACACAAATAAAAGTTGAAAAAGCTGTGAATTCATATGGAGGCAAACTTAAAAGTTACTTGGCAATTTTCTAACATTTTGTGGTAAGATGCACCAAATTTACTGTAGTGTTTTGAGTTCCTGTGATATACGTATCCGCCCGAGTGTTAGTACAAATAAGAGAAAAATACGACACGGCTCCGGCGGAATGGAAATCCGCGCTTCTTAACGGAAGCAAATGCAGTCCCGAGGGTCGGAGTGCACTTAGCGGCTCCAGTAATATTTAAAACATTAGCGTCTCGGCTGGGGCTCTATTTCAGGCGCATTACTAGCTGCTATTACTTTGGAAGCATCATCACCTGCGGGACCGCTGCGTCTCCTTCCCGTAACGGGCCCCTGAGGTGCCCTGCCCGCATTACCGCGGCCGCCGCACACGCGCAAATCTGCACCGCACAAATCGCAGCTAAGCAGCATCCTCAGGAATTGTCTGGGAGCAGAGTCGCCCCGGCGCCAGTGGGGTGAATGCTGCTAGATGCAGAGTGTGCTGGAACAGCTCACTCCTCTTGGTGCGTATAACTTTAGCTAAATTCCGTAACTTTCCGTAACTTTAACTTCACTTGATATTACGCTACGTTATTAGTGAAGTGTTATTGTGTAACACAACTTGTGAGTTCACAGGCCCAGATGACTTAATGAATTATCAGTTCAAACTAAACTGTAGTAGAAAATGCCTTAGGGATATTAAGTTGTACGCGTTGTCCTTGTAATTGGAATTCATAGCATTAATTCTGCGTCTGAAATTGCTCATTGAAAGCAAAAGCTAGAACATTCCTTACATCAGGTCACGATAGCATAAAAATGTGAAGATTTATATTGTTTGCGCGTGTAGGTATGTGATAGTTATTTGCAGTTTCAGAGTAGGTGTGTGATATTTATGTGGATAGTATCTAACAATTACAGAATAGGTGTGCGATGGTTATTTGGACAATATCAATCAATCACAGACTAGGTGTGTGATAGTTATTTGCGAATGTCTACCAATTGCAGAGTAGGTGTGAGATGGTTTTTGACCGATGTCAACAAATTCGTAACCTACATGAGTCCTACAATGAGGCATCCTACATTCAACAAGATTCTCTTTGGATAAAGTTCTCGGTAGCAGAGCAAGCCTGCTTCCAGGAACCATCCACAAACGGCGGCTGTTAACTTTGCGTGTCCTGTCTCGTCGAGAGATTTATAGCGCGCTGTATTAAATCGTGGATTCGAGACCCCGCATAGTGAGCCTGGTGTTTCTTCCCTTTGGGGTCATGATGGAGTTAGACTAAGTTCTTCACTTTATCCAGGTGTATGAAATAGAAACTATTTCGATCTCACGAAACCGTTCTCGCATCCTAACTTTTATTGTAAGGCCTTTGAAACCTAGGGTTATGAAATGACGACATGATGTGAAATGAAATATAAAGAGCCCACTTCACATCATCAGCAACAAGCTCTTGCATTAATATGGCGTGCACACTAGTCGTTACAACAACCTCTCACAACTAGCGTCGCAACCCTCACAGCAACAATCCTAGATATAGCTTAAAAACAAGCAAATGGTTTATTATTGCGAACAATACACAAGAACTCGTTCAAAACGATCGCTTTGTCATGTTAACATTCACATTTGTGTCAGTATATACATGAAGACTGTGAGTGTGACTTTTACTCATTCCTCTTCCCCAGTTTCTTTTCCAAAACGGTGTCGTGAAAGTAATGTAGTGATGGATATCATCGAGCACTGTTAGTAGTGATGCTAGCAGTTCTTTTACCCTTACCTTATTCTTCTTTTCAATCTACTCTGCTCCTACTTATGTGTCTGCACTGGTCTGATGACTTGTTCCTATGTTGGTCAGACGGCTTGTGCGTGGGACTTGGGCAGCAACCCGAGAATCAATACTCAGCTTCATCCTTTAGCCATATTATATAATATTTCGTTTTTTTTCATCCCATTCCATTATATTCTTTTCTATTCCATTCTACTTTCCATTGTTTTATTGTGGATTTTTCTACGACAGCAAGTTGAGCTTGTTCTCCCCCTCGGTACCATAGCCAAAATCTTCCGAATCCTTTTTCGCTGGCGCAGCAGAGTGCTTCTGGTTTGAAAAATGTTCTAGAACTTCTTTAGATGTACTGGTAGATTCCCTGTGACGGCCCCCAAGTTGTCGCAATGAAGTTCTTCAGATCGATCTTTTTTAGGCTCGTCTCTCAGACTGAACCTCTTCAAAAGGGGGACATCTTTTCTTTCAATGATTTTTGTGAACTACTGCGTCTTTGTATGCGTTCAAAATAAATTTCTCTGCTGTTCTTATATTGACAATAACTTTGAACTCGCAGCGTAAAAAGTATCTCATATGATCAAATGGAGACGATCACAGGAGAGGATGAGTACCATAAATGACTGAACATTATTTTGTAGTGCAGTAAAAACGGTATGGATACCCATTCTGGCATTAAATAGAAATCAGCATAGATACTACTTTAATGAATAGAATTCAAAAGTTTTTAAAACTATTCGGTCATAAATTTACTTTAACATCACATTAAAAGGCCTTGCAAATACATGTACACTGATAAGCGTTTTACCGCCACAGACAATTTTTTCCCCACGCTCAGAAGCCAATCGCGCATTGGGCTGATTGTTCTCATTCGCTGGTAGTAAGAAATTGTACCGCGTTTTTTCGGAGCAAACGAAATAAAATAGTGAGTTGGGTTTAGCTTGTTCGATAGGCTCTTCACAGAAGTGGAGAGCGTGGGCAGGAGTTCCCCCAAGGCGCAATTACGGCGATTGGCGCCCAGCATCCGACACGGGCGTGCAAACACCTCCACCGCGGTATTGAACTCAACCATGCCTCGTATTAAAACAAACTTCGCACCACCTCTGCCGTTCCCCGCAGCTGAAGGTTAAAGCGTCTGACGTCGGTTTTGATATTGATCAACTGGCAAAAACTTTTTTGGAGTTTAAGTACCTGAAATTTTCACATATTCTGCATACACGTGACACTGACAGTAGCATCCGTAGTTTCAACCACAGTAAGATACCAGTTTTTCCGTTACATTTAATAATAATCTTAATCAGGTACTTTACACTAATCGCTTGAGTTAGTACCTTTATGATTGGCAAAACTCAAAATCCAGAGGCTCCAGGCCAGAAAGTAACGCTCCCATCTAGAAGAAACGAATGGGTGAAAATACAGGCGTAGTGCAGATTGCAATCATGCAGAAATTCAACATACGGCACGTCTTTCCCGTGCATGAGAAATAGAATGAAAAATTCCGAGTATTGCGTTCTTCAACACGAGCTGATCTGTATCTGGTAGAGGAAGGCTAGCCAGTTATTCACGTCAACATATACATCGACCACAAAATTACTCGGCTGCTTAGGTCCGGGAAGCTTTAAGTTCTTCGAAGTTGACTCCTGTATATACATATAATACGAGGATATAATACGTTAAAAAACTGTGGTCGTTTTCGTGCATCTCTTCTACGACGCTAATGGTGTTCTTGATTTAAATGACATTTCAATCACTTCACACCCTCAATAGTGTTCTTAACTTACATTGTTCTTGACTTACATTGCATGCGTATTGAAAGTATTGAATTCTTCCTCTAGTGTGCTGGAAATGTTGAAGTGCAAGTTTTATTTAGAAAGGAACCACAAAGCAAATAACAGATGTGGCTTTCAAGTTTCATATTTTAATCGTGGGACGCGCAGAGTGGATGTCCTGCGTCGTACACATGGCAGAAAATGTTGACATCTCGCCCATTTCATTCTCAAGGACAAAGCCATCACAAAGTTCACACTTTTTTTAAATTGCGATGACCATCTCCGTTAATTAAGAATACCCATATGCTTTCTGAAGTCAATCGTGTAATTTCCCAGCGTCGTATACTCTCCTTCGCATTCTTGTGCTTTCTTGGAGAGTAAGCACAGTATGCTAAGGAAAATTTCGAATCATCGCAATATTTCCTCTGAACCACGATATAACACAAACATCTGGCTCCTGTGCGACAGCTGCAGCAAACCACACGAGGCAGGTGATCGTCGGCTCATTGAACACAAACAATTTAAACAATTTAAACAATTTATTTACCACAGGTGATACAGAGGTAGAATTTTACTTATTTCCTATTGGAATACAATACGCACACCAATGGGTGCTACTCTAGAATGTCATGGCAGAACCATGTACTTCGAGAATATCTAAGAATACGTCACTAAAGGAGAGACGACAAAATACTCAGTCGCAAGAAATTCTTCGCAAGCTACAACAAGAGTCCTGGCTACGCCTAATGCTACGTCACAGCCCTGTCCGCTTGAGTGCGCTTTCGTAAGATCCCAATAAGCCTCAGCAGTGACATAGCAGGGCAGCGAATAATATTGTTCTTCTGTGGGAATGTTGCTCCCTAAGACACATTTTTATGCTGTCTCCATGGAGAAAAATAGCAAAGAATGACACTCATGTTTAGTATTTTCATTTCATCATATGAAGCTGATCTAGTTGAATCGATGATTTATTTTATTTTTCCATACGTTTAATTGAGTTTTAATCAGATAATACAAACAATGATAGCTAGAGTGGTAACATAAATTTCATTTGATTTGATCAATTCACGGTATTTTTTAGTGCGAGTCAAAGCGCTAGCGCAAGAGTTCATGCTCGCTGGAACCTGCGAACTCTCAAAGAAAAACATAAAAATAAATAACGCGATTTGATGCTGAGGAAACAAAAGCAGCTTCTGGCAAGAAAACTAAGCTCGGAAGCACGAGTAAACCATGCCCATAAGAAAGCAAAAAACGCTCTCGTTGCACGGTAAATGAGAATGTTTGTATGTACTGGACACGTTACGACTCCTACTATCTACGCAGTAGATCAGCGTGGATAAAAGTAGATTGGTGGGTGCTTGGAGCGCATCTACATGTACTGCCATCCCAGAGAGAGTTATGAACGATGTATTGCGCTTGAACGACGTCTATAAAACGTGCAAGCAGACGAGTACGACAGCACTCCCTTCTCTCAGCAGACCACGTTCGAATATTATCAAGCGGCTGTAGTGTAGGATACTGACGCAAGTCCTTAAATGGTTAAGCTATACTGTTCGCAATAGACTGCTATCTATGAGTTAGCAGCCCCATTGCAATCGTATATTCTTCACTCCGGTTAAAATCGCGGTGAAGCAACAGCTCATATCGTTTTGCGTTTGAATTGAAATATTCAACTCAACGTGCCGGAAAACGCTCACGTACCTAGCTAAAGCACACACGAGGGTGGTTAAATTTCGAAATTAAAAGCTATTTTTTTGTAAATGTTCATGTTAGTATGAACGACAACAGTCTTGTATAATGTTTCCCATGTCAGTAACATATCATACCATTCGCTTCAAATCCAACCTTTGTTTTTTACGTTTTACAGTCATTTTTTCAAAGGCTTTAATTTTTCAGATAGTGTCAACTCGTGAATGTTCTAACCCTGAAAGCGCCGTCTAAACGACAACTCGTCGAGGTGTACATGGGAAATTCAACAAAACGAGCTAGCAGAGTTCGTCAAAGATCGTGAGTCTGAAACTGTAATTCAACTCAACATCACCCATGAACACAACAGGAAGGGTGAATGACGAGGATAAGGTAATAGAGATCTTTCACACAAAAAGATGGTTTAATGCAAAGTCTACAGTTTAATGCAGCTGTTGATATGTGGAATAGTGGTCATTAAAATAACTACTGTCTGCAGAATTATTGGTTTGTCAGGGTTCAGTACCTAACATCTTATATTTAGGGGTAAATTGACTGGAAATTTACTGGTTCTATGTGCAGGGTGGAAACAAACAAACTTATTCGGTGTGGGAACAAACTTGATGTATAAATGATCTATGCTTAATAGTTCCTTCCTTTTGCTCATTTATGAGTGCCTTTGGTGTTGCTAGGTAGTCTTCAATTAACTAATGTTGAACGAAGGCAGGGCGTGAACGACGATAAAAAGCAAAAATCACAAATAAAAAGGAGGGAAAAAAGAGAATAATAATGATCAGTTGGAACACAAGACGAGACTTACTTATCAACACAATGAAGCCCATATAAGTCCTCTAAAATTAGAGAAAAAATTCAGCCCTGGGAAACGGAAGTGAGAAAGAATAGTGAGACCCAAGCTATGAACACGAAAATAGTAACATAAAACTAACAAATTCTATGAGTACTTATGAAATCTGCACCCTTGAGGGGCGAGCAGTCGACGAGATGTATTGAGAAGTGTTCACGTTTCACATCACTGTTTTAGGATCTTTGGGACATCGCGAGAAGCAGACAGAGACTCGGGTGGACATCATGCCGATTGAAGAGTAGGGAAAAACCTAGGGGTTCAGAAGTCTTAGTAAAAACCAAGCTTCGTCATCGTAGCGGTGCAGCAGGCACCGCAAGTAGAAGAATTCACGCTGACAGATGCATTAAGACGGCCGAGTGTCTCACTCCTCACGCAATCAAATGATGACAGTAGCACGCCAGAATGACAACCCCTTCACGTTGTATGAACGCACGCAAATTTTTCAATCATGCGCAAACCATGCTTACAAGATGCAATACACCTGCTGCGCTCTGTGGAGTAAAAATGTAGTACCTGTACCACGTTAGAAATTGCCAAACAGCAATGCACTAAAATGATACGTGCTACACTGGCATGCTCGTGGCAGCAGCAAGTGATGTGATATCACAACAGTTCAGATAAAATTCGAATATTTATAACTAAAGCATAGGATGACCTCACAAAATTTTTATTAAACGCAGACTTATTCGAATGAGAAGTTCCCATAAGCAAATTTAAAATCAACTGATCTATTACCAGTACTTCACCATCCACAGTTGGTTAACCTATTGCAAAGTTCAAGCCACTCTCTCAAAGGAGTACTGATGCAAGTCCTTCAATGATTTATGATCTATTTTCTTTGCTGTTCAACCAACCGGTCGATTGACAGCTCACTTACTCCAGCATTAACGAGATTAAACGGACAGCGTTCATGTTCCGACAATCGTATGATCTACAACGAACACGTTGAGGAAATGACTCCTAGTTGTCTAATGAGCAAAAGATATCTTCTTCGCAGAGAATGAGTGCATTTCTTCAAAAAATGAAAGCTGATCATTTTACGCACCAATGAACGGATGGTAATTCTTCTAAACAAGTGACAACAGATTCTGTTCAAGGGATGACTGTTCTGAATTGAAGAAGTAAAAGTTTACTGTTCTCGACAGTAAAACGCATAAGAATCACTGTTCTAAGAAGAACGCCTTCCTTACGAATAAAAATAAGGAGATCAAAGAATAAAACGAGCTAAGTTACTAGTTTCATCAGAATCGCTTCATTGATTTCCTCATTAGCCGCATGAAAATACGTCGTTATCCATTCCTAATGAGGACTTACAAGCGTAACTTTATGTCTGGATAAACAAGCGACAGGGTCATTTTTTATTTGATTTTTTTCTTGAAAAGAAAAGGAGCGTGAGGACGGAGACAGGAATAGTCTGCACATACAGTACAGTAAGATATGCGTCAGACCTCCACAGTTCGACAACATTATAACATTAGGTCCGTAGCACAGATACACGATTCAACTACTTCGTACCCGCTCACGAGCAGACTATATAATTATGTAAGTGTTCTGTGTCACGAGTACGTTAAGATACGCAATCTCAGATTCGTTGTTTCTGCTCATTTAAAAACAATTGGTCACGTGTTATAGCTCAACTTATAAATATTGCCGTCATTTTTGACACCATAGAACGCTAGCGAGACACACAGGACAGGGCACTAAAATCTGAACTATGACATTTAAATGCCCATTACTCAGTAATCACTGTATCACTGATACTCTCCTCTCAATAAGTTGTAGAAATAACATGAAATTAATTCAATTACTAAATATTTATAACCGTTAAATAAAAAAGTTCGAGATTTTCCAGCCAACCCTGCAAAACTGAGAGCGCGCACATAACAACCAAATCTGAACTTAATTTGACTCCTGCACCATACATTGCAGCCTGCAGTCGGTGGCCAAATAAGAAAGGATACCTGAGAGTAATGCTCAAATCCCCAACTATGCCGATAACACTCGGTTGTCACGCTCTGCAAAAAGCGCAGTCTCTTCCGAGGGGCAACGAGTTCCGAAGATGAGCAGAAAAGGAGTCAACTAGACACACGTCCCTGGAGGCGATGAGGTACGTCAGGCAGGCCGCGCACGTAAGAACTGAGGTGAAGTGAATCAATTCACGAGTGCTAACAAATCATTTCTTATGCTAGTATGGTCGTACGCTCTCTTCCATGTAAATTAAGGGGAAACTGTGAGTTTTATTGAATCGTAACCATTGCAGGGACGAGTACATCATGTTTTTTTCTGTAAGTCTTCTAGCAAAATCTATTCAGAACACGTACGGGAATGATGTCACGGTTACTCTACATAGTACCGAGATCGCTAGTTCTTCCAGTTTAGGGCATCGAACATAACTTTAAAGTTTTTTAACGAGTGAGGGTATTTTTGAAATAAATAACAAAGTTAGGGAAATTAATATAATTGATGAAAATATTTTTTAGCATTACAGAAGCTTGCTCGCGTAAATTATCGTTGATTACCTCTTAGTTCACGCCACAGGGTCCGTGCAACACATTCAGGAACCTTTCTGTTTAACTTGAGTAAGTTTTTTCTGACTTTCGTTCGTATCCTGTTAAGTTTGAGCAAAAACCTATACATGATTTCTTCGAAAATTCAAAATCTTCATTTTCAATATCGAAAATTTCTCTACCCAAGCATAGAGCTTTAAAGATTCGTAATTTTTAAAATTAAAATAAAGAAATAGGCGGTTGCTTAAGAGAAAAACACTTTCACGAGGTCAATTTCCCTGATTAGGGCACGTAAGTGTGCCAACCATAACAAACTGAGTGGAAGTAAGGATTATTTAACATTAATGTTTCACTTCCCAGACTGGCCATTGATTATACAAATGAGCCGACAGTATTTAAAATTTTGAAGAATGAATAACGAAAATCTTCAAGTTTCTTGGGAAAATTATATTTCATACCTGAAACCCAATGAAATTTCATTTTTTAACACAATTTTTTTGGTAATTTGAGACGTGAAGACGCGATTTAATTTTCTGAACCGTTTGAACACTCAGCTTAAGGTGATACACCAATATGATTTAGGATATTTCCCTCAATAACCGTTTGACGCATGGTTTGTCAAAATTTCTCTCCATGTTGCAGTGGTAATGGTTCAATTCAGCGGGCAGAAAGCTAACTCATTTCACAATCTTGAAAATTCTGAAAGAGTTTTGAAATCTCCAAACAAGAGCTGTGGAATACAGAAGTCCTTTATTTTTCCATTTTCTCAGATGTAGTTTTTACGTAGAAACAAACTGATTGCGTTAAAATTGTCACCTTAGCCAAATTTACTTTACCATTTTACGAACAAGAGAACAGGTTTGTAAATACGAACGTGCATAAATTATGCATATTCAATTATCTCTGCCTAATGAGCCACTCTAATGCATTTCTTTTTTACCGTCAAGCAAGCAATGTTACTTACAAACCCTCAATGTTTAATCTACAAGTTCTCTTGCAATAATATTTTTTACATCGCTCTGAAATTTTCTAGGTAGACGATGAAATAAAGCATTCATTGCTGTACAAAACAACATTCATGAAGTGGCTTTGCTGCCACCAGACAAACATTTTCATTCGCAGCCACTCCCGCACAATGCGAGAATCGCCTCGCAAATGACATTATCCAGTGCAGCAGGAGCAATATTCTTCAAGTTGCCACGCAAATAATGCGACTGCAAGTGGCGGCTTTCAAATAGGCACGCAGGCTTCAACATGGCAGTCGATGCCGGCCGTCAGGGAGCCTCATTGAGCTGCGCTGATATGAGCGGCTCTCTGCATTATTATGCAGAATTTGAGCCGCTCAAGCGCCGGCTAGATTAAACATAAGCCTTGAATTCTGAGAAATTACCTTCAATTCTGAGGAATTATTTTGGCGATGAGTAGAGCCAGTCAAATGGGCTCAAATTAGCGCCGCGAGGTACGGCAACGAACAATCGCTACGCTGGTAGATGAGCTTGGTAGACTCAGGCTTAATACCCTTGGAGAACATGATGGATTAGAAGATGACAGAGCACAACGTAAAGGAACTTTGTGCACTTCCTGGCGGTGAACTTCTTGGTGCGAACTTCCAGAAGGAGAAATTCCAAGTGGTCAACTTCCTGATGGTTTACTTCCGTGTCAAAAACTTTAAGGTGGTAAACCTCTGACGGTAGCCTTACTTGGTGAACATCTTGGTGGTGAACGTACGTCAGAGGACCAATGAGGAATAAATTTTCAAGCGCAAGACACACAAAACGCGAACATCTGTGTGAGCAATATTAAGAGGTAGACTTCTAGGATGATAAATATAATGGAGTACATAGAACGAGCAAGCATAACATTTAACACTTTGACCGCAGCATGCGCCACCGGTGGCCACGGAGGGATTTTCATAATGCTGCTGACCGACCAGTCGTCACAAACCAAATTTTTATAACACTTGATTAACGCTGAATGAAGGCATGATCCAGTTTCTTTGCTATTTTCAAATTGGCTTTCAACAATTGATTTTACATTTGAGTTGAATATTGAACTTCAGTTTACCCTATTGCGATCAAAGTGTTGAAGACAGACTCAGTGGATGAAGACTCTTGTATAGCTTTGGGGGGTGGGTGTTTCAGCGTAAGTTCTCTCTCTTTGAAACAGTTTACAGCTAGGAATGGTTAAATTAAATTAAAATCAGTCTGGCATGAACACATTCGGCGTAAATTGATTCCAGACGGTGAAAAGATATTCAAGAATACTTGCTGCATCTGATGCTAATTCTCTTACACGTTTATCAAAAACCAGCCCATTACCGTCCAGGTGGGTTCCAAAATCCACGCTCATTACAGCTCTTATACATTTTCTTTCTCATCGAATTGGTAGACTTGTGTGTCTTTTGAAGTTCACTTCGGACAGTAAAAAGTTGAACATAAGAACCGAAGCCCAAAAAGAGTAGCTCGTAACCAAACGTATTTCTTTATTCATTTCTATTAAACGAAAAATGATCGCACTTTGTTAGCTTTACATTGCGCCTGATACATTCAGCAAATAAAACTAGTGTAGGCTAATTCAAATATCGCAATATATTCTTGAAATAAAGCCTATCAATAATACAGTGGTTCAGGGTGTGAAAGTTTGTCCAACAGAGAATGATGGAAACTAAAGACCCTGCCAGACATTTGAATTCTCTTTGTGAGTTGGAGATATGTTGTTGTGTTTCAAGCATGCTCAAACGAACAAGGATTATTGACTATGTCAATTCATCGGTAATATCTTGAGTATTTCAAATGACTTCTAAAAACTGATTCCCTACGAACATCCTTCCTTGACCCAGAAAGTCAAAAACTAGCACAGTAATGGTTTTTGAAAACTTCTTGGAAGTAAACGTGAACGGTCCAATAGCACCGCCCTTAAGGGCTTCCTCGAGACCCTTACCCTGTAACCTGACCCTTAAATCTAGTCCCTGATCCGCCTTAAATTACTCGCCTTATAGCGTTCCATCGTAAAAGTCCCCGTTTGCGACTCGTGCACGAGAAAAATTCGGATTCAAGGGGCTTTCTTCAAAATTCGACGTTGAAAATTCCACTGACGATAAAATCAAAAAGTATGTTAAAAATCGACAGCACTGCAAAAATACAATGATTACTACGAGTTCGGGCAGTAGTTTTAACGAAAAGCCTTAGCTAATATACACGTTTTCAAGCGTGTTTTTACCGCCGAAGAAAAAGTTACAGCGATAGAATCATTTAAAACAGTATATCAGGTTGATTTAAAAAGAATACGCTCATGTACTCTAACTGAACTTTGAAACGGTCGACGATTTTAAAGGCAGCTGAGCGACAACGTCAATCTTAATTATAGAATTTGTTACATTAATAACAGTTGCATTAATGACATGAAAAAAATTAAAACGACTTCATAAAGAGGCTAGATATAACAGTTTTTAATAGTGGTTATAATAATTCCACGGATTTTGATAACGGAGGCGAAAAATTCAAGAAAGTTTTACTTCGTCAATGGTGATTGATGTATGTACCACAAAAATCCATCGCCCTAACTATTTTCGTTTGCGAAAACAGTTTTTCCTGTTGTTAATCAAAAGCTGGTATATTATTTTGCTGACTATAAGTACCATTGACTCACACACAACTATACATGACCTTATCTGACTCGATACTCAATCATGATATTAACATTTAACAGAATTCAACCATAACTTCAACTTAAACATTAGCCATGGGAGCAGAATTTTCTTCACTGAAAGGAAGCGAAACAGATCTTGTATAGCCCATCCTATACATACCCAGCCTAACTCAACATCGCCTTAATTTTTGTCCTAAAAACATGAAAATATAATCAGGATAAAGTTTGGTTGGCCCAGAACACATAATTTTTTACTTTGTATATCAGGCGGACCACTATACCCGCCGCACCTAAATATAAGGCAGAAATCTAAAATCAGAAAATCTGACGAAGCGATAGTCATTAAAAGAGTGAAGGGTAAAAGTAAAATTGGTATCATTGCAAAGGATATGCATATTGTAGTAGTGCATCATATTTATCGGAGAATCGAATTGCTGGAACAATATTCTAGGAATGTAAGAGAACTGATTTAAATTTAATTAAGGGAGAGGCGCTCAATTCGGCAATAGTGTTTTATCTTCGGTGTTTTATGAAAATAAACGAAAGGAGCATTTCAAACTTAAATCCAAACGCTCATAGAGCAATACATAGTTGAAGAACCCAAGACTGCAAGGTTTCCATGTGCAGACCTCTTAACTAGCCAAGTCAATAGTTATACACAAGCGCTATAAATAAATTACGCAGCACCATGAAAACCACACAGGCTGTACATCATAGTTTTGGCCTACGTCCTGTAAATTTTCATGGGGGTATAATTGAGAATACAATTCCTGTAATGTTGGTGAGGGTACAATAATTCTACATTCACTTGAGCTATAGGTGCTTCCTCTAACCCAGTAACACAACCAATGATATGTTATGTGAAATCAATGTCAAATTATCAAGAAATTCAAATATTCATTCGTTAGTTAAGGAAACCACATGAACTGACAAACATCACAAAAAAGAACGATTTTGAGTAATAACATTAGAGTACGCTGGGGCATCAGATGAAAAGGTGTTAGCATTGGCTGCTGTAGAACAGGAAACATTAGGAGAGAGGATTGCTCCGTACAGAGGTCTAAAGGTGGGAGGAATGCTAGAAAACAAATTTCAATACGACAAAAAACAATGCTTACAGCAGCTCCATGCAACTCGTGTTGCTACATACGTTGCGGTAAGTGGATTCGGTTACTTTTAAAAGACGTTTGAAATAAAAATTGCATTAATTTTTTCATATCCGTGTCGCCCACCTACGCAAACAGACAACCTTTACTTCTTCAAGTATTTATTCGTGTTAATTTTATTTTGAAAGCCGGTAGATCGTATAGTATTGCAGATGATTGCTCTCAGAGCCCATTGTTTCATTTTAAGAACATTTTCTTCCGTGAACTGAAAATATCTACCGAAAATTTTTATAGCAACACGCTTCTATGTACTTGTTGCCATTTATATGTGAATTTTTTGATAGCAGTATAAGAGACATTGATTACGATATACGTCGCTTTGTCTTAAAAAGGTAACGGCACTTATAGAAGCTGCAATCTAATAAATCGAGAACAAAATGCACCAATTCATTAGAGAGGCGCAAACAAAGGTGAGCCCACCACTCCATGAGAGAGAAGAAAATTTGAAAAAAATACTACCCAAGTTACCGAATCTCTACAACCACAAACGAAGGGTTTTGACTTTACGTTAGGGTATGTGAACACACCCGAAATGAATTTAATAACCATGTGTTAGTAGAGTTTCATTAAAGTAAACACAGAATTTAACTAAAGCCCACCATTCGCATCACAAAGGAGGAGTAAGTCACCCGTTAACACAAGAGCGGCAGTAAATGTAGTCATCATAAATATGTCAAGCTTCCAGACCGAGCGGTGCTTTACGATGGCATCCAAGGCAGCCATAACGGCGTTTTTGTCGATCTAGTACTGTATTTTCGGCCATAATACGACGCAAGCTGCAGTTTCTTCTCCGTTTTTTGGTCTTTGTTCACCTGGAAGATGTGATACGGGACCGGGAAATATGCTAGGAGTGATAAATGGATGCCAGGGCGAATAATCGATGATGAAGGAGAAGCAGCCAGTTTGACAAATGGATGGATCAATGGCACTTTTGATATAATGGTGGTGGCGCTTTTTGCACCAAGAGCGACGTAAATATTATGAATCAATGAGTGCTTACAAGTTAAAAGGGAATTTCTATTCCGCTAAGACATACACGTCTGTCCGTTAACCACACGTAGAAAACAATGTCTGTAGAATTAGGTCCGCAGCACGGATACACAATTCAACTCCTTTCGATGGATGCGCAGATATACAAGCACATTTGATTTGGGAACTCCATCTTTTCATTTAAGAACTGTTTATAACTAACGCATTTTATCGACCACCATCTTACATAGAGCCGTCATTGCTCATGAGATACAATAGCTTTTGTACATAAACGCGCATCTAACATTTTTTACACATATATTTAACAGTCAAACGAGCTCACTTAAATCAAGTTCCTAGTACAGATTCGAGATGTAACTACTTTGTTGCCAACAACAAAATAATGACGGATGAACTTACTAGGCCTTCTTAACCTAAGAATAAGCTAGGAGTAAGATAGGATTGCCGGCGCTTCAGTGGCTCAGGCTGTATCGCTTTGATAAGAAGTAGCTAGCCTACGAGTTCGAACCAGCAATGTTACTATACTAAACACTAATAACTCAATAGAGGTACGCCATTTAATGTGGGTTAATCAAGTCACTAGATTTATTCCCCCAACTTTATTCCGAACGCTCTGTCTCGTGACAGTTATCACCATTTACTTCACATTCTGAGATCCTTCGTTGGATTTTGTGGCGACGCGAGACTTGCTTCTCGGGAGAACGATCGCTCAAATCTAATCTTCTAGCATCACAGCGTGACAAAGTTAACTTTCACATGACTTTGAACACCATTTTAATTCTAAACTTGTTTCAAAACACATTCATCTACTATAACATAATCCAATCATTTTTCCCATGAATTAGCTAAACGCCATTTTTTACAAACATAAACTTTAAAAACCTCTGAAGTTAATTCCTAGAATAACACGTGGTTCATACTTTTTCTTATGTACTCATAAATTTCGAATTTGAGAACTTTTGTGAACATTGAAGCTCTCACGGAGTTTGTCATGAAAGAAACTTTATTTGCGTGAGTCACATTCAGCGGTCACTTAAAACAATCAGCGTGAAACATGTTAACGACCAAGTGAAGGCTAAACTTTTCGTAACAGCAAAAGACAATACAGAAAAAACTTATTTTTAGTCATAGTAAAAAGGTGAAATTGAGTGCAACATTCAAGCTGAGGAGTTGCCGTCACAAAGTTACCGTTTAATTTTCTGACACTGGCGACTGAAAAATTCCTTTAACTTTAGTTTGGAAAAGATTCCTTCTTGATGACGCGAGTGTGCCCAACACAGAGCCACGGTTCGCAATCAGCCTTCACATTCTCCATGGGGCCGAAACCTTCTGTTCTGCTATAACTTGAGGGTCTCTTTAATTGGCAAGCAGCTCTTTTAAAAGCTGACACTTCCTCAGCTAATTGCGCTTGCAAACTTAAACAGCAAAGGCAGGACCTCAGAAGTTGTCTCTGCAGACGACGTTTCTGGAACTGTCGTCCTATAGAGCTTCACTTGGACGCAGTGTGTGGAGCTATTATTATATCGAAGGCTGATACAAGTGAAACTATAATGAAAATAATAGAAACTCTGCTTCATTTGATTAGTAAAGGGAACAAGATAATACTAACTTCTTAACCACTCGTGTTGCAGTGTTAGAACAAGGAAATATTCCCTCCACTCACTTGATGTTTTCGCTTCTACAGGGTGTCAAAAAACGAATTTTTTTCAAAAAATTTTTATAGATGAAAAAGTCTTTCTATTTGGCCATTTTATACTCGGTGAGCAATTTTGTACATCTTGTTCTGAAACACCCTTTAAATGTATATGTCTCGAATTAATGACATTGAGAAAAAAGTAAACGATTTACCATCACTGTTTAACGACTATGACTTATAGCACGATACCTCAATAGCGTGATTGTGTTAACAGTGAACATTGCAATGAAATGGACACTAGAAACTTGAAATACGTAGCCATGATACTGACAATACGTAGCACGTCACACAGGCTTCCGTAGCGAGCGAACAATGAAAATGCCTAACAAATTAATTCTTATAGAGAGAGTTGATGCCAATCCACGTGCCATAGAAAATAGCTAGCGTGTCAGTGCTCAAAGACTCAAAATAACCACGATGAATGGATGATGATGGACGCCATAAGTACGCTTCATTGAGAGGGATCGCAACCTACTCAAAACGAACTGGACGAGGAATCTTAAGGTACAATCTAAGACAACTTGCTTCAGTTCAATTCTTAGGGGCTCCTCGATTGTAAATTTTGAGATTAAAAACAGGGATTCATTAGTTAATTCCAAGCTCGTAGTAATTTGCCCAAAATTTTGCATTTCACACACTGAGTTCAAGTTTATTATACTTTTATTAGCGGCACAAATATTGTACAATCACGTGTCAATCTTATCTCTCAAAGTCAATAACTTGAGAGGAAAAAAATGTCAGACGAGTTTCGGGAAAAATGTGATGTTTCTGATAGGCAGAAAAATGTGTTACACACACACTGAACTTTGAAAATCGTAAAAATTCTTCCTCTTCATATGAGCGCGACTGCTTAAATAAATGAACTATTTCGATTTTTGGCAGCACTCGGAAGTATACACAGATAGAAATCACAGCGAAAACCAAATTTTACCTTGATAGTCATATTACGGAGGATGCTATCGGGTAATGATAATAGAAATGCAACCCGAGAAGATTAACCCATAAGTTAAGTCATATCAGGATTTTATTAAATATTAGTAATATGTATCGAAAATATTGAATACTAATAAATATTGAAATGTTTAAAATATTTCAATAATAACCGAATTCTGAGTGCGGGGTACGGATGCGCAGCTGGCATCGTGAGTGCAACTCCAGGTGGTTGAATGCTTCCAACCTTAAGGCAAAAATTGCCCAGATCACATATACTATAATAATAATAATACAGCGCTCACAATTTCTGATAAAGTACTACTCAAAATATTGTAATATTTTAGAACTTTGAAATATTTTTGAGAGGCTGATATATTCTAAAATAATGAAATATTTGAAATACTTAAATATTTTGAAACATTGAAATATTTTGAAACATTGAAATATGTTGAAATAACCAAATGTTTTTAAATGCTGAAATCATCACAAATGTTAATTAAAATAGTTATTAACTTCGAAAATAATAAGGTAAAATAATTAAACTACAGTAAAAAAATGCTAAATCTTTCTCGTGTGCAACTAAGGATGAACACTATGCGCTTGTACACCCAAACCATGTACTCAAACGCATGTACCCTCAACCATACGCACAAAAAATGTAAATTGAATGTGAACTGCAGCTGAAGCGGACGACAATAATACTACGTGAATATAGATAAAAAGAGTGAACTGTGTTAAACGGGTTCTAATGGACGAAAAATGAAGAGTTCGAAGCCCCTCAAATATCACCCATCACATACAGTACTTGTGACGTAGGCCCAGGCGTAAGGCAGATCTAAGCTCTTTAATCTAATACTAACAGGACCCGTGAAAATTCCACGGACTATGTCATCATTAAACTTGGAGGACCCGTGGAAAAATTCCGTCAGTATTACCTAATCTTTGCTAATATAACCTATGCTAACCCAACATACCCTAACCTTTCCTATCATTACCTAACCAAAACCTATCCTAACCGAACCTATCCTGATAAAATGTCAAACATATCAACGCATTTAAAGGCCATCTTTTAACATTACGCTGAGGAATTCGGTTTCCGTGATACTGGAAACTCAAGCGAAAGTTTAATGGATGTGAAACAAATGTACATCATATGTTTCTTAAGAAACGGACACCAAACAAATTTATAAGTAAATATATAAATAAACACACAACTGGTATTATTAGGTTAGATGCCTTTTCGACAAAATGTTGAGCATAATTTGCTCGCATTTACTTGAGTCTTACCGGGTTAAATTATTGCTCATTGAGCTCAAATGTGCGTTGTAGTTATAAACTACAAGTTAAAATTGAAATTGCAGTAACTGAACGTTTATTTAGTTTCCTTTTTGTATAATGAAGGTTCAATCTAATTACATAGATGATATACATAGGGCTGCAACACAAACCAGTTATCAGTTGTGAGCACAGTTTCCATGAGCATGTATCAATCTAGACATCAGCAGGGCACAGAGAGGCTTCTGTTCGTACTGGTAAAATGTCTGCCAATAGTTTACTGAGCAATATTAGTGACCTCTCCCTTGCAATTGATCATGCAATATATGAAGATAATTTTAAAAGAATACGTCACAGCAATAGATAAGATGTAAAACTTGGAAAAGTACTCATTTACTATGCATACATGTCAAACCCAGGAATCAAATTCATCTGCACTTTTCAAGTTAGGGTATTTTCCCGTTTTAAAAATGTCACTCATATCAAAAAATTCCTTCGTATTCCCTTCGAAGTATGTAAGAATTTGTTTCTCATTCCAAATGCTGGAAGCGAGTCAATTGTACTTGAAAGCGTTACTTAAAGAATAGACTACTTCTTGTCGAACGTTTCCACCCATCTTGATGATACAGCTATGAGCACTATATCTAGAAGCAATCATCGTGGTGTGATCTTTCAAGTTGTTCAGAACCGTACGTATCTGATTTATGCATACTGCTATGAATGCACACTGCCATGTCTTTCAGTGTGAAGAAATACATGCGATTGCTTACATAGCTTTAAAACTTATATTTCAACAGATTCCTAACTACTAGGTATGTTCTCGGTCACGTATGAATGTCGAATGACTCAACTCAAAAACACCACTCTAAAACAGGTTTCGCTGACCTCAGAAGTGTGCATTTACACAGCACACCTTTCGAACGGATGTAGCGACCATTATGCACTATCATCGCCTTTGTCGAAAGAACAACACATTTGCAATACATTTTCAGCTCATGATGTCACAGCTCCAGTGGTATATTTTCACAGCTAAAAAATTAATTTAACACACGAAGATTTAGCTCCACAAACGCAGCACGTAGGGCAAGCAAATGCAATCTTGCCTATCAGCTCTGTAGTGGCTATCGCTAGGTCTGCGCTCGTAAAGTTCAACGTCTCTATTGGCGTGCAGCGCCCGCAGTGACACTCCGGCCAAGACTCAGGAAGACCTCGGGCCAATTTTGCCCATTCCGCTACGAGTAGATTGATTTTGTCACTTTAAAGTTCGTGATCAGATACGGAAGAGTGACTTACTGAGTTTAGGAGTTTTAACCCTCAAACGTTAGCTAACATAACCCAAATTAAGAGGAGTTTCTGCCGTTTGGCGCACCTCCTTGCGAAGATCAACGCTCCGGATTTCTAAACACACAGCCAGCAGATGCGTGACCGAGGACCGTTAGGCGGTCCAATGGAGCGTTATTAGTGCAATAACGACGTGAAAAGTGCCCTAACAAATTGTTAAAAGCTGCACTGGCGCGTTATTCTTATCGGAATGGTTTCTGTCACGAAAGGGCTACGCATAGAACTCTCTGCTGTCGCCTGTGCTTTATGATACTCTATCTGCAGCCCCAAAATATTCCGCAGCGTTTGCAAGAACTTGCTCATGGTCCCAGCGTGATGGATGTCCCTGGAAAACCCAGTTCTCCTTCGTTAGGGCGATAGCACGTCTTGAATTGACTGTCATTGTGCTACACTCTGTGGAAAAATACACTCACAATTCCATGAGGGCTATTCATTGGGTGTAAATATGAAACAGAAATAAAACCTCAATGATCTTTCAATCCAGTATGCAAAAAATGAAGTAATCGTCTCGTGATTATATTCAAGCAGAATTTGATGAGAAGAATATACTTATCAGCACGCAAGCATAAGTAGAATCGCACGGCAGTGAAATGAACTTATCAAAAACCAACAATTCTTCGTAATTCTTCACGAGTTTTTGAAAGGTATCGGGGAATGCACTAGCACAAAATCTGTACAAGGATATGATATGCCTGCACTACATGTTATAGTTTCGTCCATGTTGAGCAAGTGTCCGCCCCCGGCTCTGGCTGAACATAACTCTGCGCCTCTCATTTCAATCCAAATCACGCTGAATGGACGCCACGTGAATGACATTTGATAGCTAAACAAAATATAATCCACGTACCAGCAATTCACATAGTATGCCCGTTTTCACAACAAGCATACGCCTGCTCGTAAGTTAGTTCTGTTAATTTTTCATCTACTGTACAAATAATATAACTTACAACTCCTAGCTAATTTAATTTCTATAATTTCAATCTTTCATATAATATCCATTTTTCGTGAAGAATTTCTGCCTACTAATCCATTTTTTATACGATGCCTCACTCACCTTTTTCAAGCCAAAGTTTGAAGTCATATTCGGTTTGCCTTTAGGAAACAGAGTTTTTCCCTTGCAGTATCGAGAGAGGAACGGATGACAATCAGCTACGCGTTTATCAGATGAAACGGCTAATGAAGCCAACGGGACGGAAAGTTTCAGCGGAAGCCTACGTCTAATACAAATTCCCTTGTGCTGTTTGCGCACTAGCTTTACCTTATGAAAAATGACCATCATTTTATTTTAGCCTCAAGCTTTACTGCAACAAATCTATAAAGCCCTTGTTGCTGTAGAAAGTACAGCGCAGCTGTAATCTTTGTCTCTTAGAGCTCGTAGGAATGATGTCTCTCGTTCCCACAAGACAGTTAACAGTATCTTTATAACGCAGAGTCACTTATTTAATGTTTTTAATATTACAGGTTTGCCTATCTACTATTATTTGAGGTTATCTCTGTTTTTAATAAGTTATATTTCCGCATTAAATAAATTGAACATAATTAATGTAAGGATTGGAAATAATCCTCATATGAATATTTCAAAAGCAAATGAAGTATTACTTTCCTTACCAACTTGAAATAAATATTACAAAAACTGCCTCTTTATCAATCTACATTCGGTAGAAGTTGGTCGTTACACATTTTACAAGTCAGTGCGCTGCTTCATTGTTATGTTCAAATTTTTAAATAAGCAACAAACCTGCGGAAAATTTTACTAAGAGAGTACTTTAACGATTATTATATAAAGATCACCAGAACTGACAGCCTCCTTCCAACGAGTAGCACAACACTCGGGGGCTATTTGTCAAGTTATGAGGGGGTTTTATGAATACGTGCCTATTTATAGCGGTGTTGTAAAAATATAATGACTTTCAACGCAAAAAAAAAAGAATCCCAACTCAAAATTTTACATTCAAATTTAACATTCCAATTTTTAACATTCGATTTTACATCCAAATACTACATTCCAATTTTTTTACATTCAAATTTCAATTTTGAGACTGAAGGAGCTGGTGATAAAGTAGTGCACTTGAGGCTGCCTGGGTTCTCGGGTCCAAAACTCACCATAAAGGAGTGCGCAGCGTGTGATCGGTAAAAACAGAATTTCAAGTTACGTTGCTGCTCTGAGCTCATGCTCAAAACATTTTTGTATCTTGAAACAGGACTTCTGTTGATCAGAAAAAGTTGTACTCTATTTTCAAAGCAAACAACGGGCACTTACTCTAGCAAAGCTCGGATTTCAGTGACACATCCGGCCACAGACTCGCAGGAGAAAAGCCTGAAATTCACAACCTGGAAATAGCAACCATCACTTGCGTTACCGTACTGTAGCCCCAAGAAAACCAGGCTCATGTGGTCCTAATAAGTCTTTTACACGCATCTAACAAGATAGTACATTGAGAAATAATGTCAGATCTGTAATATCTATAACAGCCGGCCGCCTCGAGAAAAATGTCTTATACCTTTTCGTAGAGTCATTGTAATGACAACATGTGTTATAAATTTCAAGGACAAATTTACTGTACATTTGCTTTTAAATTCCTTGCATCGCAACGACCCAAAATGCTCTAGATTTATTGTAATCTAAAGAGAAGTTATTCTTCGCTGTAAAACTTTCAATGATCCCAGCCCCTGAAAGCACTGGCTTCATTCGTTCTCACCTCAACAAATAGTGCTTGCTGGCACATCATTTCGTCATCGTTTTCATTTTATACCTGATGATTGATGCATTATTACAACGGACATGATGGGCATATTCGACGAGGGCTCCGACTCTACAGGTGCTCAGAGCCTGAGACGAGTACCTGATCCAATTTTGCCAGACGTAGAACTAAGCCCTCGTCTTGAATATTGCTTCAATACTTGCTCATAACCATTAGCTATAAAACTCAATAGCTTAGTAGGGCCAAAATGAATTATCACATTGTATTGTAAAGAGATAAATAAACAAAAGGTTTATTTCAATAACAATGCACTGCTGTACGACAATACGGAGGCCTACTAGAATATATAAATGCACGCTTTTGCAACGAGGGCTCAGTAGTCTCGCAGCAGCGGTAGGTGAAGTGTGTACTTTCAGCCGCTCCGACACCATGACTGGCTGTCCGAGGGAAACGTTGCACAGCAGTTCGTTCATTTGCGATTTTTTAAATTAAAAAAGCTGTAAGGTAGTGAATCAATCGCAATAAGTTCCTAAAGCTATTTGATATCAGCATACCGAAAGACATAAATAATTTTCATTCTACGAATTCAGCGAGACTGACAATGGGTGACAATTTTGAACCGAAACTCTACCAATGATCTTGATGTATTGAGTGACCGTACTTGGCAGTGCATTAGAAAATATAATAAATTCCCGCAACCATCCTGGATTGATCAACAAGCACGACACTACAGGCGAGGTAAGAGTTAGTTCTCTTTATTACTTCCTACGTAAGTACGCTCAATACGCGCCTGCAATTTCATTTGTAGTGAAATGTCTCAGAATATCTAGCTTTTAAGGGCGTGAGCAAGTTCCAGAGATTGTAACTTAAAATTACCATTCAGGTCATTCAAAACTTCCGTTTGTCCGTATCACATATTTTGCTTGCACTTGTAACCTGGCACTGGTCACCGGCTTGTGCTCAGTGACGGGATTCTTTATTTCGTGTTGAAGCTCAACTACAACAAATTATTTCATGAAATAATTCTTATAATAATTTTTTTAATTTAATGAAATTAAATTTATAGCTCATCCAGGTACAACGATATTGAATTATCATTAGTGGAACCTAATGAGACCTAATGTAATGCTCACATGTGCAAGGTAACATCTGTGGCTTTCGAATATTTCTTGATAAAATCGCTATCGTAATTGGTGAGTGTGTGAGAATTAACGCTCTTTCTCGACGTATCAAATGTGATGCACTTCGCAACAATGCGTCTTGGTTCAACCAACTCCCATGAAAGTTTATCCATCGGTTTGTCACATTTTTTGCATTTTTTAGCGTATTTTTCTTTGTGCCTCATGTCATGTGTACTATTATATGCCTCATAATTGATGAAATTTTCAAAATGGCTCAAACAAATAATTTGAGAGAAAACATAAGGAAACGATTGAAGAAGTAGCTTATGCATGTAGCGTTGAGGTAAGCGTATAAAAATAAATGAATATCGTATACATAACATCTTCAGCTATGATATCAGGACGACTGCAAAATTTCAAATATCTAAGTCGATGTTATGGGTTCGATGATATCGATGAGACTTAATAGATGATAAAAACAACTTTCTATCATGGGAATATAATGAAAAGGAATTATGTGTTGAGGAATAGTGTGCTGGATGACTTTCTTAATTTAGAGAAGTTTCATTTAACTCACCTAAATCTAATCTAATTTTCAGCATAGGCGGTTTTCTCTTTGCTTCTCAGGCTACATTTTTAATAATACTCGTATCTGATAACTATAATGGTTACACCGTGCTTGTTCAATTCGTTTAGGACTTTTGAAGCAAACATCCCCTACATTTGTTAAAGATGTGAAAATAATTTATTGCCAGTTAACTAGCACGGAAACCAGTACGTGCACTCTTGTTAAAATAAGTTTAAATTCGCAAAAATGTTGGAAGAGTATATACACCTGAACGAATACTAGCAAGGCTGGGGAAATTTTCGTAAATACTAAGCTTCCTTGAATTCCTATGTGGAAAGTAATTTTTTAGAAAACGAGAGATGGTTTTGCTTCATTAGAACAAAAAGACTGGTAGGCTCTGAAAATTAATTGCTCGAGAATGATTTACAGGAATTAAATTTCAACATTTATAATTTTTACCTGTAAAAAGAGTAAAAATATTTCTGTAAAATAAGTTGCCCAGAGAAATAAATATCACTAGCAATGTAGAGTTCCCACTCATTTTAATTACATGCAGGATAAGCCACCGTTTCTGTGCACATGAGACGCCACCGCAGTTGAATTTTGTGAGTTACAACGAAAGCAGTAAAGCAAACGTATAATATTTTAAGTATCTATGCAGGCTTAGCTCCTTCTAGATGGCAGAAAAAGCTGTAAGGGTATCAGTACGTTTTTTCGGGATATAAATCAAGGGCCGGATTCATGAACGATTTTTATCTTCACAGCGGTTCAAACGGTAACATAACTTCTTCTGAGTCACCTTGGCTACGCTACGCATGGTATAGAGTTGCGCCCCCAAATTCACTTAACAGAACTCATGCATTCAGTAATGCCGTTACGGCGACGTAATGTATTTTAAAATACTACCCAGGACCATTGCACAAAACACGCTAAGTCCCCAGGATACGTTGATGCACTATTTGCTAAAGTACATAGTCCGTGGAGAGTTCCTTATGCTCTCCACGGAGACAGATATATAACACACACTGCTATGGTTCTGAATCGTGGGACAAAATAGTGCTGCACATTCATTGAAAAGTGACTTCCATTTTATAATCGATTTTTTTCTTACGATGCGTTACTTTTTTTCTCTACAAATTGAACTTAAAACGCTTAAGTTTTTACTTGTTCGCTCTCCGATGCTTTAATTTGGACGTGTTTCACATTCATTGTTTCACGTTACAAAGCTTTAGTATAACCTTTTGCAATTTTTGACCCTTCACCTGAGGGTGAGCGCACCGCCCTATATTGAGTTGCGAACAGCTCAGGTATTGTATACATGATACTTGCGTCACATCGCCTGAGCTATTATAGGAGGCAGACGCTTGTCTGACCCACTGCTAACATTGCTCTCTCGCCAATAAACAATACTGTTCAACCCTTAGCTACGTTTTCAAGCATGCGGGCATTGACGCGTGAGCATATATTAATATAACTTCACTTATTTATTCTAAGCTCATCTCAAATTTCATGAACAAAGAGCCAGTGTTCGCTCAGTACCTGACAAACGCTGCCATTCACTGAGATAAAATCTACAGCACATGGATGTACTCCTGTAAATGTTACTCGCAAGAGGGCGCTTATACTTGGATGAACCCTTCGAGTTCAGTAATAATGTGGGTTGATTTCGCAATGTATATTATAAGTTTGGATGCGGTTTCCCTGGCTGAAAAAAGAATGAGTATTCAAGATTTTTTTCGGACTTGAATCAGCAGCTAAAAAATATTTCTCCTTTCGTCGGGTAACGGACTTCATGTACTGAACAAATTAGAAAGATTGGAATAGATGAAATATAAGTTTAAGCTTCCCTAACCACAAAAAAATTCTTTCCAAAGAAAGAAAAGAGGAAAGCATCATTTAATATGGACTAAAGGGAACGAGGAACCTATGCACAAGGTGCAGAGAAACAGGAAGTTGAGAAAGAAGTTTATGAAATAAGACAAAAGTTGAAGAAGAAAGTAGTAGGCGCTGAAAAGCAGGACAGCAGTGAATCATAATAAGATTGTCCTTAACAAAGTAAAAAACACATTTTGTCTCAACACCAAGAAGGTCCAGTTAACTCTCAGCTAGGGACCTCACATTTTTCCCCGGGGAGCGCTAATTCCCAAAAATAGAATATGTTGTATCCCCCTTAGGGGAAACGAATCCAAAAGTATTTGCAGCATTTCTTCGGGTAGAATTTGTGTGTGCAAATTTATTTATATCTATTTATTTTGTTAACACCCTGAAAACAATTCTGACGTGATATTTATGTTTTTAACAACCTGAAGCCAATTCTGACGTGATAGGTTCAAACACCACTGCTCACAAGAAAATGGTTTGCGAAAATTTCGATTACTTCAAATCGAATTCTTTCAAACCCGCGTGTTTAGCGTAAGCTTCAATTATTTACATTTATAAAATTAAACGGATTTGGTTCATGTCGCTACCTACCTTACGTGTTATTCACTGTTTGTTGGTATCAACCAGCTTATGCGAATTGTGACTATATGGTAGTCGTAAAAATTATGGAATCCGAATTGGACATAACTCTCCTGCCAATATGACTAGCCATCAATATCATAAGGGACAACGAAAGTGTCATTAATTCCTGCTATGAAATAACAGAAAGTACTTATGGATTTGTACTTTCATAGCAACATGTCAATACACGTGGCGATTAAATTATAGACTGATAACCTTGGCTCTCGGTCTGACCCGAGCTAAGATCGTGTATGCAAGCACATGTTGTTTTGGCGCAAAAATAGCACCAACGCATCACAATATTTTTAGAACGGACACCAAAATGACGCGTATGCTTGATACGAGCACAACAACTCACATCTGAAGTAAACACGTGCGAGACACTGCATCAATATTGCATTTAACATTAAAGGAATTAAAAGAGCGATGAGACTGTATCCATGCATTAATTCATGCGTGTGAACAACCGCAACCCAAATCTGCGCTGGTGAGTAAAATTAACCAGCCAACAATCATGGGCGATCTCTGATCAAGAACATCCGATCTCGCATTCACAGCAATCCCCTTGAGCTTCTCAATGAAGGTTTCCTTTCAAGACGACCCAATATATCTCTTCTTTCTGAATGTGAACAAGCCTGTGCGGGACAGGCCGAGATTAAGTGAAGGTTATTTAGCGAATTAAGGGCATGACTCTCCTTCTCTCTCATTTCTAGCGAGTATAAATATTCCACAGCGTTTGTAAGTACAACTCAGGGTTCGAAAGCATGCACGTCGTCACGGTCGATGAATATATTGAATTCATAATTTTAATTATTTTGTTATGCCTTTACTACGTCGCTTCAATTTAATAATTGAACTTAAAACGCTTAAGTTTTTACTTGTTCGCTCTCCGATGCTTTAATTTGGACGTGTTTCACATTCATTGTTTCACGTTACAAAGCTTTAGTATAACCTTTTGCAATTTTTGACCCTTCACCTGAGGGTGAGCGCACCGCCCTATTTTGAGTTGCGAACAGCTCAGGTATTGTATACATGATACATGATAGGTTCAAACACCACTGCTCACAAGAAAATGGTTTGCGAAAATTTCGATTACTTCAAATCGAATTCTTTCAAACCCGCGTGTTTAGCGTAAGCTTCAATTATTTACATTTATAAAATTAAACGGATTTGGTTTAAACTTCATGTACTGAACAAATTAGAAAGATTGGAATAGATGAAATATAAGTTTAAGCTTCCCTAACCACAAAAAAATTCTTTCCAAAGAAAGAAAAGAGGAAAGCATCATTTAATATGGACTAAAGGGAACGAGGAACCTATGCACAAGGTGCAGAGAAACAGGAAGTTGAGAAAGAAGTTTATGAAATTACTTGTTTTTACTATCATTTGTTTTTCATCATTTCATTTTTCATCATTTTTCATCATTACTTGTTTTTTACTGTCATTTACCTACAACGAAATGATTTTGTTACTTTTTGGGGGAAATTTTTTCGGAATTTTTCATTGAATAAGACCGATTACTTGCGGTACTCTGAAGACATTACGAAAATTCAGAGAAACGACAGACAACAGTAAGCGGACCGCAAAAATAGACCATTTCAATGTGTGGCTTTGAGTAAGTGGGTTCTAAACGCACCGAAAAAATTGACATCTGTACAGAAGCGGGTGATCTAGACACAGATCATCCTTGAAAGCGCGTGACGATAAGCTCCTTTTAGAAGAAGACATTCAAAGTCTCCTCGGAGCGTCGGCAGATGTCCATACAAAAGACATCGTACCAATACGCTCAATGCGCACAATTATCTGAACGCCGTAAGCACTTGGTGCAAGTACACTAAGGTCTTATGATCATCCCGCTGCCATACAAGTTCATCTAATCGTAAAATAAGTTCATCTAATCGTACACAGGCATTGCACTTCTTGTACGATAACATACACGATAATATTATTATAAATCGGTTCTTCCCACAAAAAAAGAAAGAAACTTCTTCTATCCTTTTTCCATAATACAGGACGTTGTTGACGTGGCTCCTAGCTTGTAACTAGTGCTACGTATGCAGTCAGGAAATAAATACAGTAGAAAATTACAGGCAAACACTGAACTTCACCATGCAGTACGTGGGCACAATAACACAACCAATGGTAACCTTTGCGAGAAAACATGGTATCATTTACTTTTTACCTCATGATATTTATGTTTCACTAGTTTTAAATGGGCCTCTCATAATGAGTCGTTTCAGATGTTAGTTTGTTTGTTTGCAATAAAGCTGAATTAACGGGAAAGTACCTTTACCTTAGGTCACAGGAAAATATTTGTCCGACATAACAGGTTGTTTAAGCCAGGGTGCCAAAATAAAATGAAATCTACTTCGAATTTCAAGCTTCACACATTAACATAAGGTAGGACTAGGATGGCAGTTCTGTAAACTCTTTATTTGTACCATTAATTTTTACACCTCCATTTTAATACTCAAACTTCATTACAAAATGATACTTTCACTCTTTGCAGGACCTCACGAAAACAAAATGGTTAAAAAAACGCCCCGAACAAATCCTCAATCATGAAGGAAATCAGCGAATTTTCTTACATTCATGGCCCAGATGTATGAGGAGCGCTCTGTCTTTATGGAAAACAAACAGATGCGTCCCAGGATCGCTCGTTCGAACTTGTGACAGACTGTTTGGGGGGAACATTAGGCGAGATTTACTGCCATTATCTGCATAAAAAGTTGGACGGCGTTCTCAGCGCGCCTACATACAACAATGTAAATCTTGCCCAATTTATCTCGAATGGAAATTCTGTCCGTCGGGCCTCACCTCCACTTTTTTTTGGGAAAAGCTGGGAAATAAATGTCTGGGGGAAAAAAACGTGGTACCCACAATTCATTGGAAAGTCGTAGCAATGGGGAAAAAATTGATTTTTGCGCAAAGACATATTTACGCGAGCTGTTTGAAATGCGCAACCAGACAACTTTGTCGAAGTAAGCGGAAAAGTATAGCTCTATAAGGATGCAGTTGACAACCATGGCATGTTGACATGTAATCCCATAACTTAGCTGGTGCAAAGACTCTCACGCTAGGATATCGTGTGTCGATAGTTTCAAGTAAGAGATCAGATGTGGCAGTTGTGACGGTACCGAACTGAATGTAACTCTAATTTCCCTCGTCTAAGACAATGACGAAATGCAAGTTTGTTTAGTTGCGGCAGTAACTCGAGTAGTAATGGCACTATGTATGTACACAACAAAAGTACCCAGCACTCGTGCCACAACAGTACAGACAGCCACGCTCCCGAGTCGCAGCTAGGAGCGGGTGTGGTGTGGTTGTAAGCAGACCCAGCTCGTCCGGCTGCACAGCTCTGGCTGCTGAGATAAGCTGATACCCTACGCTGCAAATCGCCACTTGCTATTGTAGCCGCGCCGGGATATATCGCACTGTGCTTTAGAGGTGCCTGGGACTGCGGAGACCAGCAGCGCTGCTGTAGCTGTTGGGATCAGAGCATGGAGCTCTTCCCAGCATCGTATCCTGGGTACCTGGGTATCATCGGCAATGTCGCTGTTCGATACCAAGACTTGGTTGTCCGGAGCTCGCTGTTCAATACCAAAACTCGCTCGTCCAACGTTATACGCAATTTTAGCAATTCAAAGGAAGGATCTGTTGCTGTCATGGATGGAAGATGATTGTTTTCAACTCGCGTCATTTTTCAGCTAGATTTTTTATTTCATTTGCGCAATTAATTTAAGACTGCAGCAGCGATTGACCCGAGTTAATATTGAATAGCTACTAAAAGATGTTCCAAAATTTTTCTAACAAACTTGAGGCTGAGGTTTTTACAAGATAAGGAAGCCAGATTTTCCTGTGGAAAAATGTTCATGTATGTTTAGTATGAAAGTTATTGTGATTCAACTCGAGTGTAGTCGAATAAGTGAAAGTGAAATTTTGAATAAATTTACTTTACAGAAATACATGATTTAAAATTAGATTGGTAGGCTTGATTGGTTTTCGAAATTCTGCTTTTCTGCTCAATGCATGTGTGAAGGAGCAGGTGGAATGGTTGCCGAGCCGTGTAAAACTAAGGATGTTTTATTCCAATCAGGACTGAGGCACATCATCTTGTACATTGGTTTTTAGAAATGCCTTGTAACTAATTCCAGGAGACAATGACGGATACCCTCGGTCAAGCGAAGGGACCAGGAGTTTCAGATTTACTTTCACAAGCATCATTATTTCTGCCGATAAGTTCTTCTGCAGACGAAAGTTCTGTTTCTGACACTAAACTGTTTAGATGTCTCCGTAGGTAGAAGTTAATGAGCGTCATGTGAGGAGACCTGGGTGGTCGATAGATTGGTCTGCCAAGACTGCGAATTATCCTGTACGTTAATATTTCGAGTCTCTGTAACATATGAACTAAGCATTTTTAATGCCCATTCGCAGAGTATGCTCATTTAACCTGCTGGAGCCTTAGATTAAAATTTATTGGGACATTTCTATAGCACCCTGTGTACTGTAAGCAGTGATCATAAAAAGAGATTGCGAATGCAGTGTCATATAAGCCCCAGATACTGCCAATAGGTTATCATTGTTACTGTGGCTCGAGTCCACTTATAATTTCAATAAAAACTGTCATGAACGGCGTTCTTATTTATTTCACGCAGCGTCTCAGGCTCTTATAGAATTGATCCCGATTTCCGTCGATAACAGTATCGTGAAGTAATATTTACGTAATCGCAACAATGTTATTATTAATTAAGCTATGAATTCAGAATGGGCCCCTGACTTTCGTGCTTTATATTAAGTTAGATGCTTATTGACGCAAGCACTCATGAATTTCAAGCTAAGATGAAATGTAATCACAAGTTGATGTTGAAAAATTTTGATCATTAATGTAAGACGAACTTATACGTTTTATGACATTTGAACACGTAGAAAAATGAGAAAGAATTCTGCTAAGCTTAAATTTAGTCCGTTTCTACTTTCTTTCATGAAGGAGTTTCAATTATCTACTATAATCAAGATTGAAATAGAATGAGACCAGATTTGAGAGCTATAGTCGGTGCTTCAAACACGTTATGCGCTAGAAACCAATCTTAAAATATAAAAAATGAAGAGTTTGCAGATAAGAATAGACGTGTTATATTTCTGCGACTGCTTCAGTTAGCCGCTGATATGTTATAACGTTTATGCGCGCAAGAGAATGTAAAGTTAACTGTGAGAAGTCTGTGTTGTATAAAACCATCTCCACGATGGCACGATTGCCGCTAGTGGTTTGGTTGCCATGAGTACACACCTGTCTACGGGAAGACTCACCGAACTCCTGAGACTCCCCATGCGCATCGAAGGGCATTGCTTGCAGTCCAGTAAGCCCTCGATAAAGACATCGTGTCAGACTGAGGACATGTTTTACCTGAGGAACAATTTCCACTTCCTCCAATCCCGCAGTAATTCACAAAATTATAAACTGTGAGGAAATTTTCTCCCAACTAAGTTGCAACAATTCATATTTTAAAAGATTTGTTCTGCGTTGTCAAGCTGGGGAACTCTTAAAAAAATTTTCTGTCAGGTAAAGCCTCGGCTGCTTTCTGGCGCACGAGGTTCAATAAAAGACGGTCGCTGGAACCGTAGGTACTACGGTGGGTACAAGCTTACAAAACAACTTTCTGCTTTCCAAGAAGTTCTAGCTTCCTTGTGCGAAAGGCCCATTCGCAGTGGACAGCTACGAACGATTTTCACCGTTGGATTTCGCTAGAGTTTGTGCGTGTGAGCCGGCCGGCTTGTGCGGGATATTCTGCAAACGTGCCAGCGACAGAAACCGAGGGTTGTCAGCTTGCGCGCCCTGCATCCGAATCTTGCGCCCACCAAAGCCCTGGTCAAATGCTCGTGTCTTTCTCACAAAAAGTTTACAGGAAAGGTATCATTCACACGGCAGTATTGCAGAAGCAAAAATGAAATGAAGAAAAATTATAATACGTCGCTCGCTGTCTTATGTATGTAGAATTTTTCCAGATGAAAAAACTCGGTGAATGAAAAGCGTCTACCTAGTGAAAATTTTTCTGTTTGTGAGAATGATTGAAAAAATATATAAAGAATATCACCTAACATAGACAAATTCACTAAGAAACATGCTTTAGTACAGGTATAGGAGAGAAATGGTATTCCAGACAGTACAGAAATGAGAGTGAAATAGAAGAATGTACCATCGCTTTCCCGATGTCTTCCTAGTGAGCATGCTCCATCGCACTCCTGATGCCTTTCAAAAATGATGCTTTAAATGATTTCTGGATCATTTCTATTGAATTGGGAGAATACGTGAGTGTTCTATACCTACCATTTCTTTTGAATTAGAAAATTTAAACAAACAGTTTTTACACTGCCATGATGCAGTGAGCCTTTAATGCTCAGTTTATAATGCACTCGACTATTTTGTCAGAGTATTTATATACATAAATATAAATTTCACATAATATTTAAAACTAAAGTCTTTCACCTTTACCCAAGGAATCTTGATATTAGAGATACCTATCATCGGAGAAGTTATGTTTCTAAGCTTCAATTTTGCAAAAGATTTCTCTCCGCGCATGAAGGTATGATACAACTGCTTCATATGACTGCAAGCATTACTTTCACATATACGACCACAAATCTTCAAGTGAGAAGACCTTTTCTAAACAGCGCAACAAAAAAAAAAGAAGAAAATCCAGCGTAAGGCGCCTAAATGCCAAGGTATTAATGAACAACTTAAGATTCTATGAACGCGAGAAATTGAACAGCCAACGGACGCCCCCAGAGCCTCCTCATCTCCTTTTCCCCCCAGCAAGGCATATTTGAGAAGGCCAAGCGTAATTATGAAGCTCAACGACGGCAGGAACTCTTTTGCTTTCTTTTCAGGGAAGCACTTCACATCACTCTATTTTGGGGAGCGTTGAAATGGTGTTATGATTGCTCATTTCAAAAGGTGCGCTGAATTTCGGTAACGCAATCTCACGAGAGACGTGTGTGTGATCAACCTTGCTTTTGGGTTGATTCTTTTCATGACGTGTTGCCAAAATCAGTGATGCGTTCCCAGGCCGAACGAAAAGAGCACACAGTATCATTTAAATTGAACAGTAAATTACTTTTCCTGTTTCACGATACCGTTCTTTGTTTCTCCGCGAAAGAGGCGTGGGCATCGCTACGCTCTTTGTTCTACTGCATGCCTTCATTTTTGCCTTCAGACTTATTGCAAGATATAGAGAGAGCTTGAAGGCTCGCTCTTTGATGCCATACCGATTCCAAGACAGGGAGAGTAAAGAGCCTCAAATTCTAGGATCTCGTGAATGGGTACGAAGCCATAAAATGTTTCGTCGGTATATTATACGCGAATGTTCATGTAATTTATTCACATTTGTGTGTGGTTGATTATGAAACAGTTTATCATTTTAGGTAAGCAGAACATTTCTTGAATTAGGAATTCATTGTAAATACCGTCAGCTAACGTAATTTGCAAAATTATTTATCGAGAATACTGAAATTTTAAAAAATGTTGTCAAGGTAATTTTACCACTTAATACAAACAAATTTTTGTTAATTATCCTTTGTGTAATAATACAAAGTTGTTGCTTATTAACCGAATCTGTGATTAGAGTTTCACCAGTACTCAAGCACAAGAATATTTTAATCGCGGGGATTTTCAGGATGGATATATTTGTTTGTCATCCACATCTGGAAGATTTATGCAAGAAAAATTTCGAATCCAGTCATTTTTGACGGGTCGTGTATACTATATCTACTAATGAGGTACACCAGTGATGATCGGAATACAGGACAGGAATAACGAGAAGTGTTACTTTCCGTTTTACGTAGAGCCTTGATGGCTTAGTACGATGCCTGTTTTCTTTGTGGCTTCTGAACGTAAGAAATATTAATTATAATGTTATTCGCAACAAAATTTACCCTTTTCATCGCCTTCGAAACACATAAATTGATAGTGAAAAGTTTAGGCGAAATTGCGGTTGACTACGGAAAGACTGCTTTAAGAAAAATTAAAATAGCAGTGCTTAAAATAACATTATGTCAATTGGACATCTATAATTATGCTCAAATACAAAAACTTAGATCGCAGCCACTCGTATGCCTTCACAAGCGTACCAGTCCCGAAATACTATGTATAATGTGTTTAGTTTTAACTACAACCAAGCGCAGCAACAGGAACTCTCAACATAAGAATCTGGGAATGTGTCGCTCAGCTACCAATATTTCATCGCAGTATACATGCAATATATTCTCGTTGATAATGAAGTACTGACATAACTCATCGATAACCGAAATCCCACAATTGAGATTCCGAGATGTAAAGCCTTGCATTGATAACATAAGTTTAGAAATGTGAGTATTAATGTCCTGAAACGAAAACCTAGAAACATGAAACTGTAAACGTTAATGAAAAAATCAGAGTTATCTACCTCCCGAGCCACTTTTTTATTTTGTTCTGAGGCTTTTCTAGCCTGAGTTCGAACCAAGTCTGGCAAGTAACGGGAGATCATTCAGGCTCGTTTAATTTCTTCGACGGCGTTGTCACGCAGACATTAAATAACAACGCAGACATTAATTAAATGATATAATTACGTCTTCCGCCGGACGGAGATTGTCAAGCACGTTTTATCTTTGCTGAAGTTTCTTCTTTGCAGAAATGTTCTATCTAATTTCCTGAGGAGATCGACCTCATTTAATTAATTACTGGACAATTCTCAAGCAAAATGGCAGGGCAAAATATAAAAGTTATTACTTTGAATTTTAATTATCTGAAATAGATCTTCACGAGCTCTCAGGGAAACGGAAAAGACAACTAAAAAATATAGTTTATATCAGCACCAGTAAAAACAGCATGTTCAAATTAAACAATGCTGTGTTCATTTATGGGTTTGTAACTGCCCGAGGTATCTCGATGGATACACTCTAGATGAAATGTGCATTACCCAGAATGATTTTTGCGTGAATTGTACAATTGTGGTCAATAAGGACAACACATTTATAGAATTAAATAAAAGACCTATCACAGTTTAAGAATGATGGGCCTTACAATTGAATGTATGAGCCAGATCGCTCTCACTGTCGTCGAAAATACTGCATAAATGTTTATAAAGATTTAATAATCAAAGCTAGAATTAGAACCGCAGTTCTGAACCATCAGTATCAAGAAGTGAAAATAACACCCATTTGAAGGAAGAGGTGGTGGAGTTTGTAAGTTCTTAAAAAGAAAACACAATTTCGTTTCAAAAGCAAATGATGTTCATAGTAGGCGGAAGATAGGAAAATGCGAGGATTGACCCAAAGCCTAACTACTGAAACGTAGTGTGATCGCTGAACTATATAGCTCTTGGTTCCTTCATATGAATGAAAGAAAAGGTTAGAATTTTAATCTTGAATTCGTTCATCTGCCAAGCTGACCGAATTTTCACGAAGCATGGCCTGTCATCTCCTATAATTTCGAACGTCATCACTCGGATTGAATTTAAATTTTCAATATTAGTTTCATTAGAGCAGCAAGTAAAGTGAACGGTTGTAAAAGTTTATGTTTCATGGACTAGAAATCAAAACTCAATCTTCACACATTGTGTGGTATCAGATCCCCAAATTCGGAAGATATTATTCAGTGACAAAGAACACTACAAAGAGTCCAACACTAACTAAAAGTGTCATGCAAACATTTCACCATCGCATGCTCAGTTTTATTTGTGCTCGATTACAATATTCAAATAAGGGAGAAATTCTAAAATTTATTTGATGTCACCGCTTTTCATTCCTTCCAAATATATTTTTCACGTTCAAGAAACGTTTGAAATGCGACAACCTGAGTTGGTGGACAAACTTATGATCCTATAGAGTAAATTAAAAAAGTAGTACAAACGCTGCCTAAACATGAAGTAGTCCTGTCTTGATCATTTTCAAATGCTGTTACGAAAAGACTATTGAGGAATTAACCCTTACGTTCATTGTACTTGCTTCGTTCACTAAGTCATATTAGTCTTCAAAAGTCCAACATATTTCCATCTATCATACTCGCAAATACTATAAAGTGAACAAATTTATTTGAGTTTGTCCTCTCTTCTAGACACAGAAGCGATTCTACCAGCATTATAGTTAAGAATTTTTGTAGCAGCAATTAAATTTAATTCACAAAATTTTGGGTGAGTAATTCCATCTTAAGTCGAATTAAGCTTCACCATTTTCTGCTAAGCTTCCTGTGTTGGTGTCGCGCTGAATGGTAACTTTTTTATTGGCGAGGTGTGCAAGATGGGACTCAGAGAGAAAACTGCAACTCTCTCCTTCAAAACAACTCCTCGTAGAACGATAACCGCCATGGAACTGTAAAGTATACAACGCCTTGTGCAGCATGCACTCATGATTGATCACAGATAGCTGATGGAATTAAAATTTATTACAGATCAATTTGTACTGACAGAAGTATTCTTCCCTTGCCGCCGTGAACACTTGTGATACGACCCTTCTCTGAGTCAAAGAAAAATTGTGCTATCACTCTGAAATTGAATTAAGCGAGCAATGTTCAATGTTGAGCTCGTTTCGGCTCTGTGAGAACCATTCTTTTTCCCAGGTGCTCGTACAAGTCTGATCTATGCGCTACTGCTCAATCGAGGGCAATTCGTTCAAATAGTGCTTCGCTCGCTCGCGTGCATCTCTCATGCACTTGAGTTCAGCAAGCGAATCACCAAACTCCAGTACCGTCACTCGAACTGTGTCACAAGTTACTGCCGATCTCGTCCAAGTTACCGCCGTCGATATTTGATCGGCGAGCTTCCAACGAGCCTTCCGAGCTCTGTCTGCATTTTTCTTTTCTTTTTTTCCTGAGCTGAACATCGCTCGCAAATTTGCTGCATTAGGGAGAAGGCAGCTATAGGGTTACGCAGGAAGCAACGGACGTGCGATGTATACGACGGAGCCATTGCATACATGCCCGGGAAAGAGCGGGAGCTACATCGCTGACGCTAAAAATGTGATAAAAGCACTGCTGACGGAATATGAAGGCAAGAGTCAAGTGACGATACTCTAAGTGGCAAGCATTACTCACAATTGAGCGGAAATTGTGTCTCAGAAAACATATTGAAGTAAAGAGAGGTAGGTTGAAAGTGTTCTCTCTGAGTGACCTTACACTCAAGAACAAGCTTAAATCTCACGGCTTTCAGCAACAGGGAGAAAAGCTTTAGTAAAATTTCATTTTAAATTATATTAAACACTTTATTAAAGCAAGACAGAGTGACGAATTCAAAACACAAACTTTGAAAGCAAATCAGCGACTGTTCATCTCAGGCTGAAATACCGTGAGCGCACCAAAAACGCGTAAATTGCAGGCTAATCAGGGTAAAAATAGGAGCAGAGAGGTGCAATTACCGTGCATCTCTCTTGAATATCGGCGGTAAAACCCAAATTCAAGGGACGCTGATGGGGCGATTGAGGCCGAGGGTATCATGATGTTAAGTAGAGCGCGACTACGACTGCTTTGCTCGGCCGAGCAGTCGACGAAGACGGTACTTTGTGGCGCGGAATTGAAGCCGATGGCGCTTAGGAGCCAAATTAGTGCCAGCGCCGTTTTACGGTCGGATAAAGGCGGGGCGGTTACAGGATGAATTTAGAGCCAAGGATTCTGCAAGGCGATATTAAGGGAGCGGGCGCCTCTCGGATAAAGCAGTAATAAACTGAGGCGATTGAAAGTAATAGCGTTGGTAAAATTAGGTGTAACAAAGGCGCGTCACGACAAAAAAGGGGCACGAGAAGCAAAGTGAAACTCTCTCATGTAATAATTAGATTGAAAATTTGACATGCTGTGGTATGAAAACATTCCAGGAAAACACTTCTTCGAACCATGGGCATGTTAGTTGAAGAAAAAACGAGATTAGATTATTTTATAATTTCGTTTAACTCTTTACCGTCAAGGTGGATTTCAAAATCCGCTTTCATAAACAGCTCTAATATATTTTATTCTCTGTGAATTTTATGCCCTAATGTGTTCTTCAAAGTTCAATGTCGAGTGGCAGTCACTTCCTCGTTGTGATGTCGGTGACTACATGATGCCGGTGCCAGTTTAATGATGGTGGTTGTATTACAGAAAAATGAGTACAAATGCGGACGTTAAAGGGTTAAGCTTCCCTAATCGCAACAAAGGTGCTTCCACGGGAAAAAGGAAGAAGGGACCAGTTATTACGGGTATAAGAGAAAGTGGAATCTATGCACAAAGTGTGTCCCCCTATCTAGCGCATAGAAACCACAAAATTGAAAGAAGTTTTAAAAACAAGATAAGAGTTGAAGAAAAAACTGTTTGGTACGAAAAAATTACTCCAGTGAACCGAAAAAATTATTCAGTTACCAACAAAGTATAACTCTATTTGATTTAAATCAAAAGAAGGTATATCTAACAACCGGCTCAGGACCTCACGTCGTCCCCCTGGGAGCGATAATCCTCATAGATACAGTAGCTGCAACCCACTGAGAGGACATTAATAAAATAAATTTCTGGTGAATTTGCATTTTAACACTTAGCATAACAAACAGCACATTTCAATAAAGACAACTTATAGTTTTTGAGAACCCTTCAAAACTGAAGGCAATGAACTGTAAATCCTCAATTGGATTTCAAAACTCAGCGGATGCTTAACTTCTGAAGCAAGTGCACATATACAGATAAATCCCCAGTTATTAGAAGTTCCTGAAAAAATTTAATGAAATTTAGTTTAGTAAACTTAGGTAGGCAATGGTATGTAAGTTTTTATTACTATCATCAGCTTCGCCAATAGAATGTTACGAATTGGAAAAATAAAAGGGAGATGAAATTGAGAAACAGTAAACGCCAGATTGGCTCAACGAAAAGTACATAAATGGCTTATTTACTAAGCATAGGAGGATAGGCCAGAACTATTCTACATCGCAAAACTGCACAGAAGCTCTATCTCCGCAAAATTAGAGTAACCATCACAACGTCCACGGTGCAAGTCGGAGACATGAGAGCACCAGTTTTTCAGGGTTACCAGATGAGCCTTAAACTAAGCCGAAATTTCAAAGTTGGCATTTCTTCGAACAAAATTATATTAATTTAAAACCTTTTACTACACACAGATTTCATTTTTCTATTCTCTAATATCATTTTTCTGTTCTCAAATTTCATTTTTCTGTTCTCAAACTCAATTTTGGCCATTAATATTGCTAGTCGGACAACCCTGTGCCTCGCCCACAAACACCAGCCCACGGTATACAGTGCACCAGCCCCGCATGGCCGACGCTGGGCGAGAGGAGGAAGTAACACTTCACCGCTGCTGGAGGGCCTGCAGCACCGCCTGAAGATCACTAAACCAACAGCCACTCAGCACCAGGATAACGTCACCCCTCACAATTTGATCCTCTCAGCTCTTTAAATGATATTCGCTGCTACTGTTGCTATGCTAGGTTCACAGCGAGGCACATTAGGAGGTTATGAAACGTTTTGGCATATAAAACACATTCTATATCCTCATTTGATGGTTATATGCATTGCTGTTTTATTCATCATTTCAAAGTAATTCATCAAAATGAAAATTTGTCAATGGTTAATAACCGGCTAGGAGTGCTGAAAAGGCCTCAATTTCGTCTTTCGTAACCGCCATTCCTACTTGCAAAGCGCCAGATGACAGAACACGCACTGGGAAGTCTTGATTGGTTCAACGTGCAATTACATTTACGTGGGGAATTGCATCTAATTTACTGATCATTTCGAGTATAGATTGTGGGAGTAGTACAAAATGAAGGACAAACACACTCCTAAAGCTGAAAATTAGTTTTCTCACAGCCAATCACTTCGAGCGCAGGCATCGTTACAGACGAAGTTGGTTGAACTCCAATGCCTAATTCAACCTACGTCTGCTTAAAACCAAACGATATTAACCCTTGGAACGTTGATTTCTCAATAAATTTTCATAAGATTTAATAAACTCGCCGTAAATTTTTTTTTAAATTATAAATGTGCGAGCCGATAAGACAAACCATTGTGGATTAAAAAACATGTGTGTGTGACATGGAGAAGTTCAGGTGAATCAATTTTTCTCAATAAGTGCGTAGCTGTCAGGAGGGTATTCAGTGTTAAGGTTGGTCTAGCAGCTAGGGCAGAAGTGATGGCTTGTCTCCTTGAAGGACAATACATATAGCTGATGGTGTGGAACATTAACTAGTGCCAGACACTAGCATTTGTTGACGCCTCCATGGGGGTCATGAGGCAGTGTAGCAGTTTGCTGCTTGACCTAAATTAAAACAGTGATGGGTGTAAGTGAAATTATTAGGAATATGAGTAAATATTTTCGTCGGGGTAATGTGATATCGAAGAGTTGTTCTGGAATGTCAGAGTTAAACGGCGCAACTTTTCTCAACTAAAAAGCTCATAATTCAGAGCAGGATTGTAAATAATTTAACCCGGCATTTCCACACCAATCAATCCTTTAGAATTTAACGTGTTAACTATACGTTTGAGCGGTCGCTAGGTCGGTTTGGTTACGTTTGAAGTAATAGAATAGAAAAGCCGTCATTACAGTTCACTTACATTTTTATCCTTTCTAAGAAGCAGGAAAAATATTTGTACACGATTGTATTTTTCCTTGTACACTTAGTTTAATTTATATAAAGTTAGTGAAACAATTGAAATGCTTTTCATTCATACCAATTCATGAACGAATAATTTACTTTGTGATTTATCATATTCATTCTGAGAACTTGGGTAATATTGTTATTTGATTTGAAATGTTTTAGTAGGTTTGTCATGAACAGAATTTACGGTGTAGAACAAAATTGAGTCACTAAAATCAGAACAAGCCATTTTTCTGGTCTCACTAGTCAGAAA
This sequence comes from Morinoia aosen, assembly GCA_030386875.1. Lineage (NCBI taxonomy): Eukaryota > Metazoa > Arthropoda > Malacostraca > Amphipoda > Talitridae > Morinoia > Morinoia aosen. The sequence goes on from CM059562.1 coordinate 12,176,683, forward strand.
GTTATCTCGATTTCTTCCCTCATACTCACATGCACGGGCCGAAATACGTCAAGTAGTCAGAGTCATCTAATATTTAGTCACGAAAACATCTACAGAAACATTTCCATTCAGTAACACTTTTCTTCCGTACAGTCCAAAATATCTAGCGTCATAACTCCAAAGCTTATGACTTTTATGGTTAAAAACTTATGTACCAGCTCAGATCTGAACAGATGCAAAGATGGGATCGAGTAAGGATGGACCACACAGATGCGCACGTCGCACAGGAGACCGGCGCAGCTCCTGTTGTTTATGCTAATGTCATTGACTCCAGAGAATCACGGGCTCGAGAGAAGCAGCTCTTGGTGCCCGAAAGGCAACATTGTGGGTTGATGGACGGCGCAAGAGTTGGGTAAATGTCCGAAAGAAAAGTTGAGATCTGCAGAAAATGACAGCGTTGACTAGTTGTTCGGATGCAGTACCGAAGTCAAAAGTCTATGATTGCGTGAAGGTACTTGACACCCAAGACTTAAAAAAACACGATTTTTGAAATAAACATATCGTTGAGCCCCTTTTTGGGGCACAACTCTAATAATTTCCAAATCATTCCAGGTCGACCATGAGGAGTGAAATAATTTCCCGCGACAGCAAACTGGGGCCTTCAGATATATTTAATATTCCATGGACTTCCAAATGCGACAGTGGTATGATGCAAGTGAAGATCCACTTTACAGTCATGCTCGTATTATCCATTCATCAGCGTCATGATAATGGAGGAAGCATTAGGTTGAGTTTCGCTTTGTCATTCATAAGAGACATTCTTCATTAACATTATTCTGTATTCCCAAAACCAATTACCATAAACAAGAACCTTTTATATTGAGAAAAACAAAAAGAAAACGGAAGGAAGCGAGTTAAAAGCAAACGCAAATATACTCGTACTCGTCAAAAATATCTCGTGTAAGACATTTGTGAAGAGCAAATGTTGTCGGATGTACGGTGAAGGTGAGGCGGGGAAGAATTACCTAGCGAGTTATACTGACGAAAGAACCAGGAGTGTGCCGACTCCTGGGTATTTCACTGTAGACTTCTCCAGAGTGCCCGAACATATGTAGCTCATTGGGAAGAACGTCACAAGTCGAAATGCTTAACTTTTCAAGATAAGTGATTTTAACTTTGCAAACTGCTTCAAGGAATTAGTTTTGATCGAAAAAAAGAATCTTTCCTTTCGGTCAATTTTCAAGGTACAGTTATGACGGTTTTACCAAAATACGCTGAACGAAATGGTGAATTTAACAGCATGGATAAGTTAATTTTCCAAAATTTTGAGTTATGGCGTTGTTCTTCCCAATGAGCGATGCAAACACTGCTTTATGCCTATCATCACAAGTTGTGAGCGATAGTTGAAAAGTTTGCGTAGGCTGCCAGAACATTTACAGCATATTGAAAATTTTCTCCAATCTGACTTTCACCCCTGAGAACGCAATTATTGGGAGAGTTCATTTTTCAACGTTGAAGTAAGCAGACTACACTATACTTAGTTTCACCGTAAGAATTGCGAAGACTTTCGAATAGATTCCGTGCACTAGATGGCCGTGAGTAGCTCATTGTGGAGTAACTCGCAATGAAATCCAAGTTTATACTGTTTGTCACCTCTGCGACATCATGGAACTGAACGTAGATATTCTCCACAACTCGACTGTAAGCTCCCCTGCGTATGAAACTGGCATAGGCATTCGAGGCTACCTTCTAAGCTTGTTGCCACCTCAGAATGCGCGTTTTTCTTAAGAAAGTGGGCGTCAAAAGTTCCTATTCCCGCGTCAAATCAGAGTAGCTTCATGCGCTGGCTGCTGTTTTGGATGCAGCAGCGGAGGTCGTATCTTATAATGACATTTAATTCCCCGAGAAACTCTGGTGCACTGCAAATCCCAACGCATGGAAAATCTTGACATTGCGTCCGCGTCTGTCGAACAAAAGAACAAGTGGAATTCTGCGCGGGTCTCTAGTCCGGAAATAAATGTTACCCTGGGGATGCTTTCTTCTCCAGAACAGAGTCCAATTTAAGGAACCCTCTACAGACCGAAAATTTTCCTCCGTAGACACTAGCGAGTTAAATGAATATTTGAGAGGAAATTCTAGGCCTTCTTTGTGCTCGCTCTCACTGACGTTTAGATTCTTGCTGCCATTTTTTCTAAGACACATAAATAGTATTTATCAAGGAAAAGTCGTTTTATATTAATTTCAAGTCAATCTACTTCTAGAAATGCACCACTTGGATGGCAAGTCACAGTTAGAATTCAGCCAGCATCTTAATGCTGCTATATTTGTAGCAATGAAAGCAACTTCACGCAATCGCCGAGAAAAACATCCCCTAATTCCCAACGATTAAGAAGCGAAGAAAGAGAGGAAAATCTTCAAATTAGAGAGGGTGGGCAGGAAAAAGGAACCGGCAGGAGGTTTTGGTAATTCCTGTTCTGCAATTCCCGCCACCAGATAAGAGTCGTTAGGACGACCGTTATTGTGGTCATAAGCTCCGCCCATTGCCACATTGTCAACAGTATTCGAACATCACGACTTGTGAATGTTGCCCGCGTCTACCTGACACCGGCGCGTGCAATGGGGCAATCTCGCTTGAAAAAATTATTTTATTGGTCCCATCAGCAATGGGGGACGCGACAATATGCTGATAAGAAAAATATTATATTTATGAGAGCTCTTACGCGATGGGGAGCGTCCCTACGCCTATTGATATTTTACCGAAAAAAATACAATAAATATGGTACTCAAACTCATGCCATCCTATTTTTAATTACCTTTTTCCAACAATGAAGAGCAGAGAGTGATTGATATAATTAGAAACTAGCATATTGAGTATTATTCAGAGTCTTTGTGAAGAGAGGACGTTTTTCAAGTCATTACTTGATAGTTGCATCAACCAGACTGTCTCCTGGCAATACCTTGATTACGTTCTACTTATATGTTTTTGGCTACGTATAGAAATAGACATGCTGAAACCACCTACATTATTTAGTCCTAGGGACCACAATTTTGCGCATGTCTTCCAAGTAACTGCAGCAAAAGGCCGGATGATCAAAAAAGGCACACGTCTCCTTTTGTGCTATTCTTCGTGACAAATAATTTCTTAATACGGTGCCAGGTCCATCATCTACGAGTGATGGTTCTTACAACAGCATTCAGTTCACTGGGCTCAAGTTTTTTATTTAATAAATTTGTTTTTGCGTTCATTACCATCTAACTTATTACAAGTTTAGAACTTTCAAAAACATGATGAATTAACACGATGAATTAAAAATTAACACGTTGAATTGACACGATGAATTAACACGTTCCCCGAGTATTGGGCCATTTGTGTACCAGTCGGTAGATTACTCATTCACGTACCAGTATAAATGAATGACATTTCATGTTTTTCTCGACCTCTTAAAAAAATAACTGTTATCATACCAGGGGAAATGTATCGTGCGATTTTATCTGTCATATTTCTTAGGAAAGACAAAAATATATTCGCATTGAAGTCAATTTCCCTCGTTTTGCCTCTTACGACCTAACATAACCAATCGTTCACAACAGCGGAAACGCGGTGAACGTGTTAAGACTGTGTAGGAAGAGCATCCTAGGGAAGTTTTTGGTTCGCATCCCATGGACAGCACGTTTGGGGGCTGAGCCCACATGCGCGTTCCAGCGCCGGTGTCAGGGCGCCTGCCAGCAATGTGAGCGTCGTCAAAAAGGCGAGTTTTCACTGCTGTGGAGGCATTGGACCCAAGGTAAACAAACAAGAGGACGGCTTTGCACGCTGCGAACAAACACACGAGCAAGAGCAAGATTTATTGCATCGACCCTTAAGCGAAGAGGCCAAAACTTTGTCCTTCGTTACACGGATAAATCGACGCCATGGCCAGCATTATCGCCCCTATCCTCACGCTCGTTATAGACTATGAAAGCCGCTCTTAACAACCGATTTTTGACGAGAATGGGAGCGACCGTTCCTAAAAATAAAAGCAATCGTGCATGGGCGTAAGAGCGATTGTGTTTGATATAAGAGCAATTGCGTTGGGAATGCGGAAGGGGAGCGCACGATCGCGCTATAAAACTCAATCCTTATGACCATCAAAACCATACGAAACAAACCGAAGGAACACCTGCCACTCAACGGTAAAACAATCAAACGTAGTTTGGAGAAACACTTGTTGTTGGCCAACAAGTAATTGGGAGCGCATAATATGGAGAAAATGTATGATTTGAAATCCTGAATGGATCATTCAAATAATGGCATTTTAGTGCGACACACTAAAATTCACGGGTGCTCGAGGTTGCATTGCGCGCAGAAAATGACGCCTTTCAGGTATTTTTCTAAGGCCTAACTGACGGTTTCAAAACGGAATAGGTTTTTCTCATTCTGGAAGCTCATGAGTAGCTATAGCTGAGCTGCGCAAAATTGAGTCCATGAATTAACGTGACACTGACCACAGCGGGATACTAATGTGTTCAATTATTATAATGAAAATGCCCTTGCAGGCAAAACTTTGCTCTGAACACAAATGAATCTGTTGTAAAACGAAAGCTTGCCTCAACCAGAACAAGGAAAGTAAACTGCGAGTAATCTTAATAAAATAACCCTTGTGAGTGAAACGGAGAGGTGTGCTTTCGGTAATTCGTCAAACAAGTTTTAGCGGAGGATTCAGAGTAAGAATTTGCTATACAGAGCATTCAGTGTTAGATTAAAAACTATTACTTTTAACAGGTTGAAAACGCTAAACGAGTGAGAGTTGAAATTATCTAGTCGAAGCTCTGTTTGTCACAAAGAATATTGAACTAAGTCGACTGATGAAATTTGTCGTTCAAGACACCTAAATTTACCAGTAGAAACTTGGCAAAAATGCAACCGGAGAAGCCTTCACTCAAAGAAGAACATTCAATTTGGGAGAGCATTTACTTAGTTGTACCGTTGCTATAGGACGGTCTTTTACAAAGGTCTCCACAAGCGCTTGTAAAAATACGTTCCAAAGCTAAAACTTGAGAAGAATTAGATAAGAGATATGTAATTGAGGCATATAAAGGAAATTATTTGCTTGGGGAAAAAATTTTGAAATAAAATATGTGCATTTAAAAATTCGTTCATTACTGAGAACAAAAACCTATACTAAAAGTTCAAGAAACAAGATTCTAGAGTAGCATATACCGCCTAAGAATGCAGTTTTTCATAAAGAAAACCTTGAAATGTACGAAGAAGCCCTTGAATTGAAGAAATATACATGACAGATTAATGTTTTTAGCGTCAGAGACTCGTCAGTGATATCGCTTGGAACATCGGTAATTCTCGCAGGTTACAAAGCGCACACCAAAATGCAATCCATCACACATCGATACAGCGCCAAACTTAGCGCCAGCACTGCGACTCCAGCGTTGGTCAACCTGACACTGAACAACACGGACTATAAAATATAAGATTTGTTGTCTCCAGAGCACGACAGCAGCCAAGATGACCGTGTCAGTAATTACAAGAGGCCCAAGTAGGAATAAGTAGAAGAGGCCCAAGTAGGAATGAATATCTAACAAGGGGAGTAAGAGCGTACGCGAATGTTCATCCACCTGTGGAACGGTGCTTGTTTATTGTATCGTGTTTGTGAAGACGGTGTATCATAGTAAAGAAGACGTTCTACAATTTGAGTTCAAAGAACAAAAAATACCTCGACTGTAGACAACCATAGACCACGATAAACACAAAAAGCTCACCTCCGATGTTGCAGAAAACATCACTGAATTCTATCAGCGGTAATGTCGTTCATGAGACAGGAGTAGCATCATCATCGGTGAAAATTACCGTGCAAAACTGTTAACACCACTCACGGAACTACTCCAGCTCAAGAGCCCTGTTTCATTTAAATATGCATCACAGAAATAAATTTTAAACGAAAACAACTTTTTCGAAAATTAATCTGGTCAAGCATAAATTAGAAATCACATCATAACAATAGAAGTTGACGATAACCAATGCTCCAGTGACATGTCGAAGTTGTTCGGAGGCTGTATGTCTTACAGATATATTATTAAAAAACTAAGAGAACATTAAAGAAAATCTCTGAAACTTTTCTTCGTAGAAGTCAGGTCAAAAGTCCAGTGAAATATTCCAATTGGATGAGAGGTGACAAAAAGATGAGGCGGCACCGAGCGCCGTCGAGGACCAGTTCCCAAGAGCGAGGCAAAAGAGGCCCGGCGGTGTGTCTGTCAGATGAGTTGTGCGCCGCCCCGTCGATGCTGCCTGTCCTCCTAAAGAAGATAAGACTCAAACCACAGCCAGATTGGCTCTATTGTCAAGATAAAGTAGGACGTAAGCACCACTGCTCCACGAAATGAGAGCGCTGACGAACAGTTAACAATCTCTTTATTTAATTTGCTCTCTTGTTGCATGGCGACAGCTGGTCTTCGATAAACACTATTTTATAATCAAGATGTTCAATTTCTCCAATTCTTTTTATCAAAGAATTGCTTGTTGGTAATGCTGTCTACCAAGTACCAACTAGCCCATATATCGTTCATCGTACATTTCACACAGAATTTGCTGAAGCCGAATTTCCTTGTATATTATGCCAGCCAATAGTGCCTCACCTATTGACATAACATACATCTAGAGAAGCACTTTCTGGACAAATATCGCCGTGTAAAAATCTCCGTAACAGCGACCACTTTTTCAATTATTTCTTGAGCACCTCAGTAATGTTTTTGAGGGAGTACTTAAGTTGGTTTTCCCGCCAAGGCAACCGACATTTTTCCTTTCCCCTACGTCCTTCAAAGCTCCGTTTACTGAACTGTTTGTTCCTTCTCACAGAGCAGGAAGGCCAAAGTCCCCTCCTCTCGCAGCTCCATAATTGTCTCACTCTCACCAGCCACGCAGAATTGCATCGTACGTACAATACCGCCTGGAATTGAAGAACAACGGAGGCCGAGACGTCCAATGACCGGCCAACGCATCCCTCCTCCACTTCCTCCTCCGCAGCAGCAGATGGACAGTTTAAGCCAACGTCTAGAACTCTTGTTACTTCACCAAAATTGAGCGGCCAGGGCTCGCTCTGTATATTTGACCAGGGTCGCAGTTCCACGCATTCCGAAAATGTTTATGGGCTCTACTCCCCTCATGTCAGAAGATGTAATCTGTTAATGGGAGCGTACAAGCTACATCAATGGTTCTTCTAGTCTTATTTGGTAAAGTAAAAAATTCATCGACGAACGTTTTTGGGTATGCACGAAATCGGATGTTTAGGGGTATATACAAAATCTAAAGTACAGACGCAGAAACGAAATCGTATATTCAATGGTATGTATGAAATCGGATGTTCATCGGGGTACAGTATATGAAATTGCCTGTTTAGCGGCATGTATGATACGTAAGAACTAAATCCTCACTCTGGTTTACATTGAGGTTATGTTCCACAGAAGACATCACCCTATAACACTGTTTAACCGAGTAAACAATTTGTTCAATTTAGCCTTATAGATAAAACAAAATATCCCATGTAGGATTTGAGGAAAACTTTGCTCTGAGGAGCCAGCAAATTGCCTCTACTTCAAAGCAACTAAAGGTATGCGAAAAAAGCCTGAAAACCTGCAATGCTATTTTTTTCTTCGCGCTTCTTTATTATTGGTATTAAAGAAACCTCCAAACTATTTTTAATTTGAGTTTAACGGAGAAAAATGCTGCATATTTCCTCAAAAAAATTTTCAAATGAGAAGAATTGCAATGATTTTGAATAGGCTTTATTTAAAAGTTAAGAATAGCAAACAACTCCGTAGACCTTTTCTCTGTGGACATGAGTTAACTACACAAGGATTGCCCCTCATATTGAACGTCCAATACTCTCGTCTGCGTATTTGACGTCTTTTCCACGAATCAACTGCGGTCAGCTTCACATCGTCAGACACGATTGCTCCTTATCAGCGTTCTTTTCCAAAACATGGATGTTCGTTTGCAGCGCGTTGACGCTCATGTACAACGCGTTGGCCTCGTATGCATCGCGTTGGTGCTCGTATGTACCGTTTTAGAGCTTGTAGGCAACGCATTGGAAGTCGTTTCCAACACGTTGGAAGTCGTTTTCAATGCAGTGGGGCTCGTTTGGTCACGCAACAATAACTTTTGGCAAGTCTCACGTCCGCTCAATTATGATGCATGAAGGCCCACATTCATTGTATCACTCAATGCAGAGATTTGTGTCGACACTAATGTATTGAATTCTAATTTTAATGAGCATACGCTCGACTACAACGTGTTAGCTGTCATTAATTGTGGCTATTTTGGGTGAGCATGCGCTTGCTCTCGCATCTATAGACTGTTAACTTCTCTCATTAACCCAGTATGGCTAACAGAGTTCTAATAGTCAAGCAATATTGTCCTTACTTTTCCTCAGAGTGTTTTACGTTCCTAAGTTTTCCTTCAGTAATTTTCACTGACTGTTTCCAGAATAAAACATGTTTTGAAAATCAGTCAATAGAAGTGAGACGATGTTTAATTAAATGCTTAAATGATGTCGCCCCTCAGATGCCTTATTACGTACCCCTCTTACCCATGTCTCTTCTCCACTTCCATCGAGTTGACGCCACCGGCTCATCAAAGCAAGAATATTGAATACGAACAAGGCAAGTTCATTGAAGACGGCTAAGCTGGAGTCAATGGCAAATAAAACTTGGCGCGCAAAGTAGGACGACGGTGGGCAAATGATATCATAAGTGGAAAAGTTGCCTTTTTTGTCCTGCAACCTCCAGTAATGCCAAGTCCATATGAAAGCTTTGAAATACATTATGAGACATAAAAACGAAGCAAGATGATTTAAATCGTCTCTAGCGGTCATAAAGACCATGTACACTTTGATGGAATTGTCTAACAGAATAGGCGAAGCGATTACCAGTGGTACGTGGCACAAATAATGAACGCATCGACGGAAAACTTTATGACGGTTAGTGGCATATCTAAAACAAAGGGTGGTTCAACATCTGTAGAAGGTTATTTCACCTGTTGCTAATATATTAACGAAAAAATTATACATTGCATAACACTTCGCTGACAACTTTAGAGTAGAAAACTGATATGCAATGAAGTAAACCTCACCCCATGGAATCTGGAAGATCATAAAAGCAGAAACATTAGTATCTCATGCGAAAATATTCATCTTATATTCTTGCCTGTTAAATTTACGAAATAAAATATGCTACACGCGTTAAAAGCACAATCAACGTCAGTCCTACACAAAACACATCTTTAACGCCATCCACGGTGCAAGCGAAGTAAACTGGGCCGGAGCCACGGTATACCTAATGCCGGAGCATTCAAGTAACAGACTGGTAATTCTATACACACGGTATCCAGCTCTACAATTTCCGCGAGAAGGCTTAGCCAGAATTTTAATGCTGCTGCACGCTCAGGCATTATTTGGTTGATTTCTCCTCGGTCTCGCTTGTATTCACTTCACGGAAAACGCTAACATTCTTGAAGAGAGAGGTCTTCGAAAATGTATTCCATTGGTGCTTGTATTCTCGGAAACATTCTCCCTTCCACAAGGTGAACTACATTCGGAAAGGATTTGTTTACGTTTCGGTACAGAAGTACTCCAGCCTGCATGGAGTCGCACATTGAGCACAAAATCTTTGGTTATAATTTAGGTCGGAGGTTCAATGAACTCCGCTAAATTTTTCCATGCGACCACAAATTTTAATGGAAAAGTTTAAAGCTTCTTCAGCAATGCATTTTTTACTTTATGAAGGCCTCTAACGGATTTTGATAAGTTGGTACTGATACGTGCAATATGCTCTTTGAATGTCAGATATTTGTCCAACACGGGGTATTTTACAATGAACGGATTTTTGAAAAAATACTACAGTAGAATTCTAAGATTTAAATCGTTTATTAATTTTTGACTAATTTTTGAAGATGACATTCTTCATGTGGCGTCCACTCGACTGTAAGCGATATCGGGCGGGTGTTCGCACGCTTCTCATTGCAGCGCTGGTGAGGGTGTTTCAAGAGGGAGAACGACCTGTCTTCGCTGGGTGTACAACCTGAAAGTACAATATTTCAAGAGAGAGTATAACCTCTGGTACAACTTCGCTGGGCTTGGACAATTTTCACTTTCCATTAAAGAAGTATGCTGTGCTTAAGAAAGCTAATTGTTCCTTTGGTCAGTTCGTCATCTTGGCGGCAGTTTCAAAGCAGTGTGAATTTTACTGTGTCCGCTGATTCTTACTTTTACTGTTGTGTCATAAATATGTAGGTACCAAATAAAAGATATCAATCTCAGGATTCTACTGCCATTTTGTTTTCAAAAATTCGTTCTTTGTATCAAAAGTTATTATGTATTTGTTCAGTTCTCGTATTTAAACTCCTAAATAATGCCCAGAAATTTACAAAAATTGGTTTGATCAATTTCACCATCCCCAAATTTAGTGCGAGGAAGAGACATGTATGAGAATCTAATGTATTTTGTCTCATCGATTTTGAGGCATATTACATTAGCCTTGGTAACCAATAGGGATATTCCAATGATATCGTGCGCTTCAGGATTAATCAGTAACCTCGTACAGAATTTACAATCCACCGCGGGCGTAAAAGAATAAAAGATAATTTTTACTTCAATGTGGTTTTATGAATGACATTACAATTTAAAACTAATCTGTTATGAATATTCTCTGATATTATCGGCAGCTGCTGTACTTTGGAAATATTTTTGACAATAATTCTAGGATCTTAAGCAATTTAATAATCCCTGTAGCAATCATTCTTATCGTTAGATTTATCTTAACAACACAAGGAAACTTATAGAGGCGACACTAAGTGTAATAACATTAAATTTTCATGGCACTTGAAATCACTAGCGATAAATATGTTTCATCGCTCACTCTTTACATTTGTGTTGAAATAAAAAAAATCCCTACAGAAGTTGAGACCTGACAATAACAATACACATTGTTTTTCTGACAAAGTCTTAATAACGCGACGCTTGAAGCCCGAGGCAGAAATATTCTATTGTTGCCTCAGCACTTGGAACTCGACCACTAATGCTTTCTTCGGACAAGCCGGGATTGTTTTCTCTGAATTATACAACGACTACCTCTTATTGGAAAACTTTTGCAATGCTCGTGAACGTCATTCGACTTCGGCATCTTATTGGTTTCAAATCTGGTCTTTATGAGGAGCTACCATCGTTACGGTCGTCGTGTATTCCAGTAAAAGCTCTCCAAAAAGCAGAGTTAAGCAATAAAAGCAAGGCTTCTACTATCTGCACCGCATTTCCGTTGAACATTATTTTGTATACCTCCAGCAATACGTTAGTTAAAAGGCAACTAGTGAGGTCATTTGAAAATGTTTGGTGGTGTGGCCTGGCGTGTCTATACACAATATTGTTGCAAGTGCAGCTAACGATATAGCGTACACAAAATTATCCGTTAATATTTAATGCTGCACGATCAATATTTGGGAGTGTTGCTGTTATATTTTTTCTGATGTTTACAGGTGCCCAATGATAAAGCATGCTCCTCGCCAGTAATCTAATACTGTGATGGGTTATTTTAGTTGTGCGTCCAATTGGTGTGTGTGTTCTTTGTTTGCGAGTCTCTTGAACTTAAGTCGGCTTATTACTCGAGGGTGAAAGATGTCCGATTCTTTTTCCCACTCTTAACGGGATCAGTTATAGCAAAATTTACCAAAATTTTCATCGGTGTCTGAATTACATCGTTATTGCGGTGATGATTTTAGACTGCGTCGATGTTTTTGGGATTCCCGATGCAGTGCGCTCTCCCATCATCCAGTACTCGCATGATCGTGAAGCGCATGTGTCAGTGCCTGCATTTAAATGAAGACTGTATCTTCTAAATTAAAGCCTCCTTTTCAACGTCTTGCCGTCATTTTCCTTGTCATCAGTATTTAAAACGCTTATCAAATTTAGAATAAACTAGCAGATGAAATCAGTTTTATTATATTTCTTGCATTCTTATGTTCGACCTATGACATGGTCCTTATGTTACAGATTAATGGGACGGAACCAATAAAATGATCTTTTGTTTACCGAGTTTGAAAACATAATCTGTTGCGATACGTTTTAGGAAATAATCAAATTCCATGTATAAAGCAGATTATCCTACCAAATGAAATCATTGACACATTATCTTCTAAATGCAGTTATGTTTTATAATTTCAACTAAAAATGCAGGTTATTAAGAAGCGCATTGCAATCCCTCGCTCTCAACATTTTCAAAACTGGTGAAAACGCTAAAATTTCATGTTGAACACACACAGATGCACAGCAGTCATGACAAAACTCACGTTCAATCCACCCTGTGGTTGTTGACGAAAAAAAGCGTCCGTGAAAACCACAGATGAGTGCTAGATCTTGCATAGCTACTCACAGGTACAGGGTTTTTAATTCGATTAACTTTATGCATGCAGTCTGCACCATCTCTACTCGATGAAAATCAAGGTTGTTGCTCGCCTTGTTCAAGAAGTTATACTCTACTCGTACATATTCAGTGTTATGCAAAAGAACAATCTTGGCCAGATTTTAATGGCATTTACTGAAACCTAGTCACATAAATTATTTTTCTACCACGAATAACTCGGTTAAGCACGTACCTAATTACGGCTGCAAGCATACGCTGGCACCACGTCCGCGACCGAAGCATAAATTTTGTCACACCGGTTGTTTTCATTACGAAGATCTAGCAGCAGCTGAGGGCGGTGCCATGAGTCGTGCAAAGCCTCAAAAATGCTTCGTTAACACGCCGTAAGGGTGTGGAGTCCACGCCACGGTAGAAGGAACAAGATAGGGTCAATCCAGTCTTTTTTCGCCGACCGTGTGGCAATGCTGAAGTCATGGCAACGAACCAATTGCAGAGCTCATATTGCATCTGACAGCACTGTAACCCTCAAATCTGGCACCACTATTGGCCCAACGACATGTCGCAATGGTGACGTCATAAAGTTGCTTTGAAATAAAAATGTTATATTGGCTAGCCGAACTAGGGGATGCGTATTTTTCCTCATAGAAGTGACCCTACCTTGTTCCCTCACCGTGGTGCACGCGCATCAGGTTACACGCAGCTCGCGTATCTCACCTCATAGTGTTTCATTTGAAATTTCCATAAATTATACTGTTTGCACGGTTATGTAAAATATTGAGGCAAATCTGAGATATTGACAGTGTGAAACGAAAAATTGTACTTCAGAAGTCACTGTTATTCCTGATCTAAGACGTGAAAAAATATTTAGAAATTTTAAATGCTAAGGAAGAAGACATCTTTTGCGTACTGCACGCTCATAACTACAATTTTTGAAGGAAAATGCTTACTCTAATTTATAAATAAATCAGTAATGAATGAACAACTATGAATAAATAAAGCACTGTCGTACATCTACTTCAAGAAGAACTTCGAAATTTTTTTACCAGCCACGCCATCAAGCATTAAATCTAAAACTACTTTTAATTCTAGGCCATGAAACAACAACCTCTGGATAAATGTGCACCCCAATTGTTTAACACATTGTGCATGGTGCTGAAAACTTAATAAACGCAACAATAACCTCAAATTCCACAGTCTTGAGCCATGCAAATGATACTAAATGGCACTTGGGATCTACGCGTCAATTTAGTAATGCCAAGTACCCAAAGTTTAAAGACTGAGATTTCAAGGAGACGGGTAGAAAATTTGAAAATGAAGTGATGTATACAACATGTATTGAAAATGCTGGTAAAGACCATAAGCTTTCTTGAGGGCACTCGTTTTTACCCTGAGAAATTCTGCGATTTAGGTAATTGTATCAAATCTAAGGAAAATAAATGAGAAAAGAATAAAGCTGCAAAACTAGAATGAGAAATAGATTAGAAAAAAATACGATGGATGATGTACATTCAACGTTAAAATTGAGAAGCGGCACGTAGAGGGCTGCAAAGAATAAAGCATTCATGCACATGAGAAACGGGAGAAACACCACCTCGAGCTGTCATGTGCCACATTTATAGCGAACCGCACAGCGGGAAGACACGCACGAAGGGGGCAACGTAAACAAAGAAGTGCATATCTGAGAATATCTTTACGAAACGTTTCAGGTGGGAACCGTGCACTTATCGAATAATCAAGAACTCATGTCGGATGAGGACGTAAAAACTGCAAATTCTCATAAATTTTTGATTGCTAGTTTCATTAGACAGAAAATCATTTGTGATTGCTCACAAAAATTTTGTGTAATTATCATTTCTTATTTCATACCCCGATACTAGCTCTACTCTTACCTAACTGCAGCAGTTTTCAATCGAATGTTTAATAACTGGCTCTTTTCCTTCACCGTTATGCTCAAAGCGTGTTCTAGTTAAATACATATACAACAAAGCTGCAGGGAGCGATACAATATAATTTAATTTTTAGCTGTCCTGAACTTCCCTCAATTTTGTGAGCAGCGCTGTGTAAGAATGGATCGCTGTGAGTTTTAACGTCAAATATTGCTTTCCGAATTTCTACCTCGTCCTCAATGAAACAGAATATTAAGATATGAACATTGTCCGTACAATTTAGAAGAAAACTGCAGACGGGCTAGTTATACGGCTTAGTGCCTCTCGCAACATTCTTCAAGAAATTTTTGATGGTTTTAATTACGTCTTCTGCTTCATTGGGAGCTAGATCTCTGTTTAGAATTCTGTAATACTAGAAACTTTTCCGCCAATAGAGGAGCGTTTCATTTTTTGCACAGAGTGCCCAATAGTTCGGTGGCGCACGGACGTGCACTTATATTACTTCCAGAAAAAGGGATCCTTTCTCGCTTGAGCAAGCATTTGAAGAATCAAAGATTTCCATCATAGTGCAGCATGTGTCCAATTTTGTCAGTGAGATCAACAAAAATATCTTCACATAATCCGACGAAATAACCGTTCACACTGCATATCTCGGAACCAAAAGTAATGTAAAAGTTCTGGTTGATTTCCGTGGATTTCATGTAGCTTTTACCCCTCATAGTTCTCGTTATTAATTGAAAATAAATTTTGAGCGTACTTCTTTTAGTAGCTTTCTAGCCCTTAACAAACGAATTTGCACTACAGTGTAGCAAATAATGCTGCTGCTATCAAGTGTGAGACAACTCCGTCATTTCCGTCACGTGGATGGAAAAGGATCCACCAAATGGCTGGAGGTGATTTGACGCGGCTGGGTGATTCGACAAAATTGACATGGGGGGAAGAGGAGAGAACTTATTGCAATATAATTGAATCTTAAGAGGATACTGAAATCAGAGAATACAAACCAAGGATTCAGAGGAGTCTCTTATACACAGCAACCGACACAGTGTGGCGACTGAGGCATAAAGAGTAACTGAGGACCCAATGGGGCAAGTGGAGGCTCAAAATAGAAAATAAAAACGCAATATTCTGACAGACATGTATCATTTGGTACTAGTGGGGCTTGGTCATATATCTCAAGTTTTCTCCTACAAGCTTGTGCGCCGGAGTGATAAACCGTTCCCACCCAGGTAATCATTACAATCGATCCTACGATTATTTATTACAATTTGCAGTCAGCTTTAAAGTGGATTTTTTTAAAGTACTATAACTTAATTGCACTAGATCGTCAGAATATTTGCTGGTGATTGTTAAGATTTAGCGACAGTGAATTTAAAAAATTTTAAAGAAAAATTTTTGGTATTCAGGGCATGGTCTGGTGCTTGCACACTGCTGTGAACTAAGGTGCCTTCCTGGTCGTTTCCAACGAGGGCTCTGGCCGAAATGAGAGGAGAAAAAACATGGATGCCCTCGCGCACTGACACACCTGTTTTTTGCGAGCATCGAAACTCGTCTTAAAGCAGCCCCTACATTCTGACGTTGAAGGAGGGTATAAATAAATGAGGCACGGTAAGGGAAGCTCTATATTTAAAACTAGTACTTGCTATACGAGAACGAAATATTACGTACAGAAATGAAGTTTTTCAGTTTTCCCACAGCAGAGTTGTAACTGGCGACCACCTATAATAGTGTCAGACAATTGACACGATTTACAAGTTGGCATTTGTAACGTAGAAGTTAATGCTTAAGACTATAAGATTGTTGACTCGACTGCTACCTGTGATCACACTCATGACTAACTAGGTGACTAACTAGGAGCTTTCTAGAAGAATATGACCCATGGTATAGCTTCATAAACGTAAGAAAGGCAGAAAATGTGTAAAAAGAGTACACTCAAAATCTTCAACTATTTCTCAAAATGGAACTGGCTGCTATGTTTCAGTTTCTCAAGTGAAGTGTTGTTTGCGCTTTTCAAGAAAATCACTTCCGTAACTTCTAAAGAGGAGATGCGTGTGGAGTTTGCTCCCAGATTTAGCTTCGCTAGACTATGAAGGCGGCCGATAATGAGTAGAGTTCTACAAAAGAAGAGGCAGCTCACATTTTGCGTCATGCTGTTTTATCACGAAACTAAAGTTAGCCATGCGAACGTGTTTTATGATTCGTAGACCCTCTCACATTATACACGTAAGGATAGTAGCTGAAGAACCTCTACTTCTTGCATAAGATACATATATAGATTACGCTGAACCACAATGGGATGAATTGAAGACACATGACCTTACGTGGCATCAAAACAAAAACGCTCGAGACTTATTATAGCTAAAAGCACTGAAGCTCGATGGTAGGTGGCACCGAAAAGAAGGCAGAGGGTGCGGCCGGGGCAGCGTTTTACAGCTCACGCGAGCAGGTCGCTGTGCAGCCAACGGACCTTCATGTCAGCTCGGCGGCAGCGCAAAGTGGCCGAGTCGTAAACTGACAACTGCACGGTCCCTTCCAGCCATTACGGTCTGCGCGCTTGTCTGCCAAATCATCACTGGAATAACACTACTGAAACACACAGTTTTTATTTTGCATTATTCAGTTCCAATTCGACGAACGCTCTGAATAATGCTCAATTTGACGAACGTATTTACTCATTAAGTAAGCACGCATCGCTAAAAATGCATTCACGTTTAAAGCATTAACAGAAAATTGACGGACGATTGGCCAAATCCAGTGGAGCTCTACCCTTCGTTTTACTCAAAAATTCCTGTTTGTTCGGGTTCGAAAGGGTAAAATAGTGCTACGACTGCATAATAGTAATAAAAGTCGAGCTACAGCTTCAGCATGACGTAATAGTGAAGCACTGGAAATCGTTATGAAGTGCGTAGAAGTTTCCTAGTGGAGCAGCAGCAGGGAGTGCTAGGTGGTGGGTTTCGCTATTCTCAAGGATTTAGAAGGGAATTCATTCAGGCTAAAGTCACAGGAGAGAGATACATCTGCAAAAAAAACTGTTAAGCAATTAATCAGAAGTAAATTACCCTGGTTCACACCAGGAAGTCTGATACGAGAGGATTCATTGGCAATATCGTAAGGAGTTTTCGTCAGTTCACACCAGGAAGCGTGAATCGCGAGGATTTGTAGGGAATGCCATATAGTGCAGAGTTCTCGTCAGTTCACACCAGGAAGCCACTACTCGGCTAAGTCACAGAGCCGAGGTACTAACATCTACAAAACTGTTGGGCATTTAATCAAAAGTACATTATCAGAGAACGCTTAAGGTTTTGTCCAATCAAGAAATATGAGGCTTTTTATTAACAGAGAAGATGGTGTAGTAAAAAATTCGTTAGTTGCCCGAGTTTCTGCATCACAAAAACGGTAGGAATTCATGAATTTCGCTGTTACAAAAAGCGAAAAATTTAGGCATTTGGTTCGATAAAATATGTCTTTAAAGTTTCATGTGGAGAGAACCTACAACAATATTAATTGAACTCCAATGCGTTTTACATTCTATAAAAAGTGTGTTTGACAAAAAATGTAGTTTATTAGTCATCCAATTTTTAGTGATCACGTTTTGACTTTCACACCCTTGTCTGTGAACAAATGCCTTAATATTTGCAAAGTGAGTTACAAAAAAATATTAATTTTGCCTCAAAGGGGGTATGCATATGTGAATTCAACGAAAGCGATTATGCAACTCCTCTCCTAAATAAACTCGGCTGGACCACTATTCAAGAAAGGTTCTTCACTCATAAAGCATAATATGTTTTCTCCTCTTTATACCACCCTCGAAAAAATGATGATTTTATAAAATTCATTCAACCCATTGCAGCGAACCAAAGCCGAATGAAATAAATGATGCCCTAGTGAACTAACCATTAACAGTATTATTATAATGGTTGGGGAAATAATTAGGGATCTTTAAGCCAAGAATTATTGAAAATCAAAGATGTCGCAAATTTTACTTTTCAACTTTACAGAAATTAAAAATTTTTCTTTTCTTGGCGCCAGCATTGCTTTGTGTAAGAAATATCATAAAAATGTCGCGTAGTAAAGCTTGTTCTCCGACCTAGTTTCTTGGTAATATTTTGATACGTATGCGTCAAAAGATAGTTTCATATTTCTACCATGTCATCCTTCAATCTTTAGATGCAGAAATATTTATTTCAAGCCATTATGCTTTCAACGTTATGCCCTGATATCGCAAAAACCAAAGCTTAAACGTCAATGCATGTGAGCGGAAACTCAAAAGCGTTTTTATCAATGTGTCCCATGTTTTACTTGCATTCATAAGCATTATCAGACTGAGATTAACTCAACCATGAAAATACATTTTCATGTTTTACCAACAACCTCCTCTTCAGCCATTTAAAAGGCCAAAATGATACCCATGCACGTTTTACCAACTAACGATCGTTATACTTCGACACTTAGAAAGTCAATGTTGACGATGTTTTATTAACGTTATCGAAAATGGCCTGTTTCTCTTTTGTTTCTTTTTTCTTTCACCTAAGCGAGGCCAAGCAGCTGTTGCCTGCCACCAAGACCTGTGCGCTGCGTGACTGCGCTGATAGCGAGCGTCTAGGGAATTGCGTCAAAATTGTGGCAAGGTTCCCGCACCTTCCTCAATTGAATGCGGGCTTTTGCATCAAAGCGCTGTGTAGTTTGCGCTACAAATACGCCAGCTGAGTGCGAAAGTTCCTGCTCTCGACAAACGCTTGGGTTGAGATTTCCTTCATCCGGTGAATGCGTTTTTTGTTTAGGGCAGTTGGACTTGGAGCAACGACATAACAGTTTTTCACCTCGCAAAATTGGAAAAAATATTATTACTGAACTTGAAATACGCTTTTCATGTGATTTATCAATGACTTGAGTCGCTAAACTCGTTGAAAACAATGGGTTGTTATGGACGACCAAAAATTTCAAAGTTTTCATCAACTCAAAAATACCTTCAATTCTACTAGTTTAGCACATCCCTATTTACGCCTAACTCACCCTCGTATAAGCTCAGGTAATTTCTATGTACTCTCAGTATACCGCCATGTACACCCAACACATCTCCATGTAAATTCAATGCACCACCATGCACACTCAGCACATTGCCGTAGTCCTCCACGTACACTCCGTATTCCGCCATACACACTCTGCCCACCGTCATGTGCACCTACTCCCCATAATGTGCATACTGTATGCCGCTCTGTATACTCAGCACATCCTCATGTACTCTCAGCTCGCCCCATGCACATAATTCTCAACCACGTGCTGCTCACTAACATCCATGCACACCCGATACGCCGCCATGTGCCGCGCTGACATCCATGTACACCCGACAGACCACCATGTTCGCTCAAATATTCAAGAAGAGCTGAGGTCATCAGCCCGGACTCTGCAGGGGACGGCGGCTCCTGCTGGCATGGCAGAGCTGTAGTCCCTGCACTGCAGCCGAGCTAAAAATAAGTCTGGTAACTCCAACGCCTCACTGCAGTTGAGCGCGAATGGGTTCCAGCCGTGGTAGGCGACCATGGTTTCACGTTAGTTCAGCGCAGCGCATATTAGTTTTTGCTGCACTTTTGGGAAATAGTGACCACTAGTCGCTCAGTGGAGTTCACTGCTGGGATTGTACGAGTGGCCTCTACAACGGTGAAAGAATACTGCAGTAAAAGGGCCATGACGGCTGTGTCGCTGCTTGGCCACTGTCGCGCTAGGCTGTTGACATCGCACCAATACTACAATAGCAATACATTGAATTTTGCTGGAGACTTGTGTACACGCGTGTGTGTGGTGCGTTGCATGTGTGAATATCGGTGCAATAGTGTATTTTCACAGTTATGCCCTTGCATGCGTGGGCTAATATGCAGTAACGTGTGTGTGCAGCAGCAGTTCACGTGTGTGTGCAGCAGCAATTCACGTGTGCGTGCAGCAGAAGTTCACGTGTGAGCAGCAGCAGTTCACGTGTGCGTGCAGCAGCAGTTCACGTGTGAGCAGCAGCAGTTCACGTGTGTGTGCAGCAGCAGTTCACGTGTGTGTGCAGCAGCAGTTCACGTGTAAGCAGCAACAGTTCAAGTGTGTGTGCAGCAGCAGTTCACGTGTGTGTGCAGCAGCAGTTCACGTGTGAGCAGCAACAATAGCGTGTGTATGCAGTAGCGGGTGGGAGTGCAGCAGTGCACTGCCACCTAATGTGCAGGCACAATTTATCAAGAGCACTTCCGCCACTCCACCCGGTGCGCTACTTGCTGTTGCTGCCGTCGCTGTTGCCGACGCTCGCTGTCGTGTTCTTATGATCGCGACATGAAGTGTTGCTCGTCGAGCAAGCGCTGTTTTCACAGCAGAAATCTTTTCAAAACAGCTGTGTTTTTCTCAGATAGATGCAAACGGAACCGATAAGTTGTGCATGGTAACAGATGATACTGTTATGCGTAGCTATTGAAAACAGGTGGCTTTAAAATGGAGTATCGTTTGAATAAAGTTTCCTTCATTCATTTCTGTTGAATTTAGGGTGTGACCGTCTGCACATACAGCTTTCGTTTGGATTTCTTATCAGAGGAATTTCATCATCTCTAATATTTTAATGCATGCAACCAAGTCAATGGTGTCCTTTTGAATTCTATTAGATCATGAACAATCAATTTTGAGTCAATTAATTTGTAGTATTCTTCAAATATCTACTTCAAGTTTCTATACAACATAAACTAAGAAAAACAGATTAACATGGAATGACTTACTTGAATTACAGCGCTCGTTCACAAGCTCAGCACCCAAGCCAAGGCGTTTCAATTATCGCATCGAGCATCACTAGAGAAGGAAATAAAAGAAGTTAGACCTTGCGTCAAAACACTGAGGACTAAATTTGTCGTTTTGTCCACCGACCTGGTCTTACCAACTTGCCCAACTTGAAAAGAGACAGTCTTCAGCATTGAAGTGAAAAGAAAGAGACCGCTACTTACCCTATTCATGGAACGCTAACTGTTGCGACTGGTGTTAACGACTCAAGCGACAATTTCAAGAATGTTTGTATTATTATTTTCCTCATCTGCTTTTTAAAACATGCTATTATTCAAAAATTTCCTTTATAAGAACTTCCATCCGCCTATTTTCGGTAAGTTGGCTACTTTTATTAATATTTTCTCTTTTTATTAATAATATTTTCCTCCTTTGTTGTTCTAAACATCCGATAAGCCAAAATTTCTTGTGTGAGGACAACCGTCCTCCTCTGACAATGAGTAAGCTATCGTTGTTGTTACTCTCAATATTATCATTATGGTAATTACGTATGGATGGTTTCACCTCTGAAGACGCAACTTTGGAACGTTATCATTGCATTTAGAGCCATGACTTCATCTCCTCTTCGTTCATGGAAGTCAAGAACCCTTTGGCTGATGTGGCTGTTTGACAGTATTGTAATGTATTTTAAAAGGTGAATGCCTATTCAATGAGTTCATTAGAGAGGTATATAGGAACATGCAATAACAATAAGAGATCCGGGCGAGAGTTATAAAACGTGTATTTCACAAGTTCATTGTAACTATTAATTGGCTCCATCAATATGTCTGTCAAATAAAAATCACGTAATTTGCAGGACTGTTAAGTCTCTCAAAGAAAGCTAGAGCATTGTCGTTTTGATTCCCTAGTGTACTCACATGTTTCAAAATATCCTGTTAAAAAAAATTAAGTTAGAAATCAAGTACTTCCTATGAACAATATTCTCAGTAGAGGAAATCAGCTTCAACGAGTGCGAAGTATCAAAAAAAGATTTAATCTCATTCATTTCTTCTAGTGTATCTGTATGTTCCGAAAAGTTTCCATCTCAAGGAAAATCCATGTCCTACTATATACTTATTTACTGGCACAGTGGTTTGGGTTCATAAAATATCAAAGTGAAAATGAATAATGAGTAAAATAAGTATGAAATCATTTTATGCCGGATAGGTGAGAACCAGTAAGAACTTTCAGTGTACGCGGCAGCAATGAGGACATTTTTGACCAGTTAGGGTCCAAGAAAAACCACCCATTTGAGGCGCAGCCTGTAGAAATTATTGGAAAGCCGAGTCCCAAAAAAAAAAAAATGAGATGGTGAAGATAAAAATGTGTCCCACAAATATTGAGGGGACGAATTATTTACCAGCCAAAAAGTCTTGAATTGGATCACCAATTTTTTCCAATTTCTTGCGGTTAGAAATTCCTCATGCTTCAGATTTTAGACATAAGTTCCTCGGCCAAAAAAAATCTTGCTCCAGTTATTTACTACATTCATCAATCTGTGTTCAGAAACTGTGACCGATGCTTTGGTTACATGTAAATACTGAACAGACATCACATCAGTCTTCGTACAGAGCCGGTAAGGAGTGGACTTGTTTTTCGCTTGCTCCCCAGCGATAGAAAAAGGAGTGGCGAAAAGGAGTTTTTTAATTTTCTTGAGCTAAGAGAAACGCAGTGGAGCAAATACCAGAATTCGCTAGCATTTCATGCCGCACTGTTATGTGGAACTACTAACATGGAAACAGTCTGGTACGTACTACAAATAAACGAAAAATTGTGGTCGGAAGAAAATTTTAACAAATGGGGACCGCCCGATCGTGTGTCCCGAATTGTTGACCCTAATCGCTTTGCCTCAAGGATGCAACTTCTGCGAAATGTCACTGGTAGCTTTCCTCCAAGAGTTTCTGAATAAATTGATCGTAAGAAATTACATAGTACATACAATGAATGTATGGATCAGAGTACCTCGTTGACTGCACATGTCAACTCCGTCCCACAAGACCACTCGTTTAAACTGGGCCAAAGCACTCGCACATTGGACTGTGGAGGAAGTGTCTTGTGGTTAGATGATTAAAGATTCTGTCTCAATAGCAATAAGGCCCGTCATCTCATTTATCGAAGATCTCATGAGACCTTCAACGATACAAGGATAAGGAGGGTCTGTCATGTTCTGGGGTTATTTTATCTATACATAAGGGGGTTCTTTAGTTGAGGTCTCCGACAAACTGAACCAGCAAGGCCATATGGAGTAGCCAGAAAATCAGTTATTTTTATTTTCGCAATATCTGAATAAAGAAAGACACGTTGCTTTGCTCATCATTCTTGATGACAACTGAAAGGAGCAAGGCAGTCATTCTCGATTAATCAGGCTAAGTCCAGCTAACTCCCCAAACACAAACCCAATAGAAAGTTTGTGGGACCGCCTAAAACAACAAAAATATCGTCTCCACGTACTGTCTAGTAGATCAGTTGATGCAAATGTGGTTTGAGTACGTTAGGACAACTGGTGAGAATTGTACTACGTATTCCATGTGAAATTTATTTCAGCATTACAAGTTTCAAGTAAATGTACTAATTTCGAATTAAATGCTGCGTTTTTATACTTGCATGGGAAATTTACTGCTCTACTAAAAACCGTATTTTTCCACAATATCAGGTAGATTTGATGCAGCAATCGATGAAACTTTCGCAATGATTGGTCACAATCGTTTTAGGAATTCCAAGAGATATCTTATAATTTTAGGAATTGGCATGGTAATTGCAGAGATCATCAGAAGAGTCATAAGGATTGTCACAGTAATTGCAGCGATCGTCACAGTAACCAAAGAGATTTTCACAGTTATTTCTGAGGTATCACCACATTAGCAGAGATTGTCATACCAATCAATAGGCATTGTCACATTAGTCGCAGAGATTGCTACAATAATCGCAGGGATTGTCGCAATGACCGGGTGGATTGCCGCCGTAATTTGAGGCAATTAATGCCGCAACTTTGTGATGTTGCGGCTGCTATCGGTAATGTTGTCAGAGAAAACACAACAATTGCCTCAGTAATCGGTGACTTTACCACAGTACTCGATATTCCTGACATTAAATCCACCACTTTAGTTGGTTGTTCAATAGCAGTGTAGTGGTTGTGCTTCTGGATTTAAAAGCGTTGTACCGTGAGTTTATATCGTTCAGTCATATTAGCTTCTACTGAAATCGCAATAATCAATTCAACAAATACCATGAGTAAGGTTGCCGTGAAGAAAGTGAAGCTGCATTTCTTCATCTTGAATACTCTTTGCGATTTTGGACTCCACTGACCGCAACGTAAGAACCATGCCAGCAGACAGGTCAAAACGATTTACTGTGCCCCTTCGAAGTTGAGAGCACGACGCAAGCACACTTCTTGAAAGTTGTGGCTCAATCTCGAACGCATTCTAGATAAGTACGTATATGGGAATAACACGAATTAGAGAATGGAATGATCTATCAAAATTTGAAACGACGAAAAAAAATATAATCGCAGCATCACCGCACCTATGCACAGAACAAAGGACCAAAACTGCTGTATCGAGTATCGACACCATTTCCGTACACAATACAAACCCCAACAGTCAAAGGACACAAAGGACAAAATTCTCTTTATAGCGCCTACACACAAAACAATGGATAAAATTCTTAGTATCGCGCCTACACACATAACAGAGGAAAATTTCGCCGCATCGCGCCTACACGCACTGCAAAGGAAAAAATTCGCAGTATTGCACCTACGCACAATACAAAAGACAAAATTCGCAGTACCGTGGCTTAGATTGTCCAGCCCGCAAATTTATGTGCGTCTCGTCGATGGTCTCCATACGAACACACTCCGGAAAGTCTAGGAGAGGCGGATAAAAGCGTCGTAAATCTTTTATTGCCTCAGCACTGATTTGCTGGCTAACAAAAAGGGAAATCGCTGCTCAAGTCGTCGCCTGGAAACGTTGAGCAAATCTGACAAGTCGCAAAGTTATGGCAGATTTTTACTGCCCGACGATCGCACCTGAAACGGATTTGGCTGAAAATTTCTTGTGGAGGAATTTTACAGGTCGCGATCGGAATGTCGATCGCAGCCCTTTCTCAAACGCAAAACGCACCAAAAACTTGGAAGGCTAATTATCGATAGAGCGTTCAAAACATGTTATAGAAATCATTCACACAATATAATATTAATCCAAGCTCGATTCAAATTGAATAATAAAATTTCGCTGCAATACGAAATTGATACCCGCTCTTACTCTAAGCATGCACGGTTAAACGCGTCAACAAAGAATTCTCTGTTATACGTGGTAATGAAAACTTTCTTTGTTCCATGCATTATTTAATAAATTCACAAATACGCGCCGTACCGCATCCATTTAATGTTTCGTACATTACCGCAAATATGAATGTTGAAGTACTCACAGCACCTAAAGCATGCGCGGCCTGGCACGCAACACCAGCAGCCACTAGTCCTAAGCATAACTAGCACATCCATTTGCCCAACTTGGCTGTACGGGTGGGAATTGGCTGGTTGCTGTGCACTTTTCGGAAAAGGTTTTTCGAGGGCCGAATTAAATTAGAGAAGTGCTCACCTCGCCGTGAACGCTGGCGCCGTCGCTTACTCGCGTCTGAAGAAGGGATAGCAACTCCTCTGATGTGAGTGGAGCTCAGACGCTGCTACGAGAGGCCAGAGAGCTGGGGAACAACGTCAGAGAGTGGGATGCGGCTCTGCGGTTCGCTGCTGCTACTAGGGTAGTGTCACCTCACCAATTCGCTTAAGGAGAAATATGAGGTATGATCTCGTCAGAAATTGTGCTGTCATTTTGTATCTTCTATGTCGTCATAAGGCCTCGCCTGATATGAGTGAAGTTTATTACCAAGTTTCTTTCAAGGAGCGAATAGAATTTTATGTGTTTTGAAAAAGCATGGCTAGATTAAGCTATTTCATCGTCGCTCTGGTTTGGAGTATAATTGAGCTGATGTAGCTATGGCTTATTCGGACTGACAACAAGACGTCTTGGCACTGCTTCACAGTTCTCAGAGGTATACGCAGTGCATGAACGTAATGCACTATCACAGTTTCAAATGGAACATGTGAGTAAACTGGGCCGATGACTATAGAGTTCAACATCCATTAAACTCTGGTATGGAGCTAAAAATTTTGTTCAACTATTTTGAGAATATAATGCATTGTTTTGTAATAACTGGTGCGACTGCATTTGGAAATTTGGTGATAGGAGGAGCAAAATGTGGAACACATGAAAAATTTTGTAGTCAACTACTAGAATTTTTTCAGAAAGAAACACCGAAGTGACAACGCGTACAGAAGCTTTGTGTGATTTGAATGCAAATCCACAGCAGATTCGCTCAATAAAAGCGCCAAAAGTTCTAAGATGCACCATTTGTGAATAGTTGTCCCTACGTTAATGTTATAAAGGTAGGTAGATAAAGCAGAGCGAAAATTTGAATGATTGTGAGAAATGTTTCAAAAATTAATCCTATAGAGCATGCATTTGCCGAGTTACAACGTTCGAAGGAGGAAACTTGATAAAACATCAAATCATGTATCATCAGTCAGAAAGTCCATCAATAGCGATAATTTTCTGATTATTCAGTCATTTGAAAGCCAAGTTCATATTTTAAAGCGAACAAACTTTGAATGCTTTATTTTCACCGATTCCAAAAATTCCAATAGCAGCTTCGGAAATTTCGCAGAGTTCATTTTTCAAAAAGACTGCACCATAACAACACACTGATGATTTTTAACTAACCGATAAAATGAAAGATAGATATACGGTTCTGATATGAATGCATACTTGCGCTCTTAAAATTTACGGAAAAAATAGCTCATTCCCGAAATGAACTAAGGGGCGTCCCTGTTTATTGCCGTGAACGTCCCCAAACGAGCACGCCAAACACTGCAAAATTGCAGCGGATTAAACGTCCGAGATCAAAACTACAGTAACAACGACCCATCGAATTTTTGACGACTTGTGCCAATCGACATGGGAGGGCTGGTCCCACAAAGATCCGGGTTTTCTGGCACCTCTCGTAATGAACTGACACGTTTTTCAAGAGTCAGTTCTTAACGCAATTACGGAGGGGCATTTCTTCTTATCGAACTTCCTGCCGGGGCTCCGTTACTGGTTGCCTATTCTTGGTCTTCCCTCCTGGTTTGGCGGACGATGAATTGCGCTGTGTGTGGACCCATTTCTTGCGTAAATGACGTTGACTTTCAACTTGGTGACTGCTTTCGTATGTTCGTGTTTTAGGATAATTGCGGGGAAGTGATGAAATAGAGAACAAATTAGGTTTGAAGGTCTAGGTTGTACAAAACATGTAACGCTTTCACAGAACTTTTTGCAAGGCTTCTTCCAGCCAATCTCAAGGAACACCAATTGGTAGTTCGCGTTAGCATCAATTTACCA
The DNA here is from genome assembly GCA_030386875.1 of Morinoia aosen. Taxonomy (NCBI): domain Eukaryota; kingdom Metazoa; phylum Arthropoda; class Malacostraca; order Amphipoda; family Talitridae; genus Morinoia; species Morinoia aosen. Next base: position 12,204,155 of record CM059562.1, read on the forward strand.
GCTTTAAACATATAAGGTCGGAAAGTTCAGAGTCCACAGTATCATTTCACAATTTTACTGTACTCCCGCTATCTAAAAACAAGTTTTTAAAATTTGACATATAATTCATCGCATTATACCATTTGCAAATCCTAGTTTTAAATGAACGGTTTCAATATGTATTCTAACTTTCTTTGATATCTGTATTTTCGTATCATGATTTCAACAAAAGGATTTTCCATCATTTAAAAAAAAATACTTTACAAATAATAGTAATAGTGATCAGGTACTCAGTTTGCCTAACAAGCAAGCAACAAACTGAGTGTTATCATGCAGCGTGATAATGTTTTGCAACAGTTAATCAGAGATTGGCGTCAATGTCAGCGTTGTTCATTCTTCTTGACAGACATCGTGTGTTTGCGTCAAAACAGGCGCCAATGTGAAGTAGCGAAAACACAACGCTTTGTCTTTCAAACTCAGACCGCACAATTTAAAATAATCCATTGGCAAAACGGTAATTTATGAATCTGTGGAGTGTCATATTGTCTATTTAAATAATGAGCTCTTGTTATAGGCTAAACAGGGTTGATACTTATTTAACTTGCATCTACTTCATTTAAGAATGGAATGCAGTTAAAAGTTCACTATTTTGCTTGGTGGTATCTAGAGGGTAAGGTCCATTTCCAATATTTTGTTAAATAGATAAAAATGGGCTTCATCCGCTACTCTGACAATAATATTACATTTTCACCGTGAACATCAGAAACATTAATACGATTTTTACATCAGGCCCATCGATGGGAGTAGTATGGTATTTATGAAAGTATTACAAAGTTCAAGGGTAGCTAGGGACGCTTTTCATATGGCTAACAGCTCTTGCCTATCACAGGAAAACATTCACCGAAAGCATTCGCTTCAGCGCTGTAAGTAAATTAGGGAAAAGTGTGAGAAAACGCGATGTTCTGCATTCGTTTTATGACTTAAAAGTTGAAGTTGCAGGAAAAAATGGCAAGGCCGAACAAAAAGAAAACGGTGCTGCCATAGCGTAAGGTCTACCGCACTATAACATGATATCTACCAGTACCTAGTACTGTAGCGTGAGGTCAGGTTCATTACGTATTAAATATATTACTTATATATATTATGCACTGATATTACTCACTTCCATACATTTCAATTTGTGCATCTCAAACTGCACCTGGGTAGGCGGTAGATGGCGGTAGACCTAACGCTATATGTAGTAGCACCAAGAAAACATTGAGGAGCTATCAACGCCTGAAAGTTTACCTGCACTCCTATTTGTAGAAAATGTCTGTTTATTGAATATATTATAGTAAACGTCGTCGAAACGAGTTTCGTGAAAGGATAGAGCAAGATATTTCATTCGCGGAGAAACCGTATGTTTTTCATCGGGTACTATTCGTACACAACAAGTACAGTTAGATGAGATTATAAGTTAATTTAAGCCTCTCTAACCACAACAAGCGTGTTCCAAGAAAATGAATAAGAGGAAGGCATCATTTCGTTGAAGGCACGCGCTGTATCTTTGTACAAGGTGTGTTGCCACATAAAATCCTCTGCGCATGTAAACGAACAGTGAGTCAGGAAGAAAATTTACAACGCAAGATTCCCAAGAATTGCCGTAATGGAAATATAGATAAAACTTAGAGCAAAAAGAAATAGGTGTTGAAAAACAATAACGCAGTGAACCGAAAAAGATAGTCCTTAACAAAACGAAAAACTTGTTATCTCTCAACAAATAGAAAACCTACCTAACTCTTTGCACGGGATCTCACGTTTTCCTCCTATGTGCATTAGTTCCCAAAAATACAATACTTGTATCCTCCTGAGGGGTGGATACAACACACACGCGTTTGTTTCCAGCGGCTTTTTGGAATAGTTCGGTGTAGCTTTGAACAACTCGGCCCGTATCACGAGTGTTCGTGGTTCAATTTATTGATTTGCCACCGTAGTTGTCCCATACATCACGCCTGCTGTCCCATTCATCGAAGCTAAGTGGCCTGTTTCAGAGTGATCTAGTAAAATTGAAGCATTATAAAGGTTTTCATTTTACTGTATTAAGTTATTATTATTATTATTAATATTATTACGTAATTAATCTCTAATAAACTTGGTAGATAAGTCTTAAATGCTGTTGTTTTTATATTTTGCTACTTGTGCGCGGATATTCTCCTTGACTAACAAAGGTTTGAAATCTCTTTATTTGTATATAACTGTTTCTGCATTGTATAAAACTATTGTGTTAGATTGATCTAAAAAATTAACATTTTCTTTTCCATGTTTTTAACTTCTCGAAACACTTTAAGTTCATCAAGCGTTAAATTGAAAAAAAAATTACTCGAGATTTTTATTTTATTTTTTGAGTAAATGTTGAGTGAATTTCTTCCCAATAAATAATTATTAAAACTTTCGCACAAAACTTATATTTAATGAGGCCCGCAGCTACCCACAAGCCCGGAAGTAAGAAGAGCCAGTAATCGTATACGATAAACAGCATTTCTCCCATTAGTGTTTTTAGGAAGAGTGACACTATAAAATAAAAAGAAGATTCAGTGTAAAATGAATATTATGTATTGCGAAGGTTTGAAGTGTAAAATTTCTTCATCACTGTTCAAGTTAGGTGCCAAAGTGGAAACACACAGAGTATAAAACTAACGTAAACATATCGCTAAATATTTAGAATATAATTTCCCCGCACTCGTACGCAAAGATTGCGTTTACGTTTTGTTTAGAATTTGGTCCTCGCTGCTCTGAAACATTCTCAACACATGTGCCACAATATTATGTAAGAACGAAATTGTTAACCCAAGTTTAGCGATGCTGTTCCAACTGTGCCACACAAGGTGAACTCTACGCAGCTAGTCTTCGTGACGTCGGTTTTACTCATTCCAACGTGAATGCGCTATCTACTTCGAACCACATTCTAAAAAAATGCATTTTATTAAAACTAACGACACATGAATAAAACATGGCGCTGTAATACGCTCTTTTCAACAAAATTAAGTTACGCTATGTACAAGATAACTGAAAAATCGATCTAAAAAACATTAAGTGCGAGCTCATCACATTTGAACAATTAAATGAACGCACGCCATGAACTCATCGAAAACATGTCATAGCAGCCACATATTGTGCACACTTAATGCGATGATGACAACAACGCTGATGAAAACAAATTATGTGTGGTCCGAAGTTCTGATAAAAACAACATAATACAAATGCCTGTAACATCCGACGAAGTTTTGCTGAAAACAACGCTGCTCAAAATAACCTTTAATATACGACAAAGCTCTGAAGACAACAACAGTGATAAAAATAAGCTGTAATGTTGACGAGAACGCAGCAAATGATCATGAGACGCAGCTCATATTGCGCTGTGAATCTCAACGATAAATGTCACACTTTCCTCTTGTGCTGGGACAGGAGAAGGAGACATCGCGGCGTAGATAGCACATTCTGCTCCTGATAATGCTGCCCCAGATGATAATGCCCTGAACAAAAAGTACTTGCCTCCGTAAAGCGATGATAAAAGCAAATAATCTCCAATATGTCAACTGATAGCGATCAACTTCACGACCAGATGTTACTCATTATGTGCAGGAACTCCGTCTCCACCCCTCAAGTTATATGAAGTTAAACGTTTTCGATATTTTGCCGAGAAGTTGTTTTGGTTCATGGAATTTCAAACTGAGTCAAATTAATAAAATTAATTTCGATCTTATGTAACTTCTTCACTGTCAAAATGAGCGATACAAAGAGCAGAAAATAATTTTTCAAATAAAATGCCAGAAAGTAAATAAACTATAACGGAGGTACGAAATATTTCCTAAGCATGCCTAATTTTTAAAAAAATATCATAAAAATACGAAAATCCCATGAAATGTTTTCCCGAACGGCTGAAAGTTTGAAGTCTGTTGAAAAATAAATCGGCTGGAATTTGTATGTTGGGAAGCTAAAGCCTCCAGAAAAGAAGTGCACCAACCATTGCATGGCAGAGTTGAATCGCTCAACGATTTCAATCAGCGTTCAATGAAGCTAAATTTGTTCGTACTGCAGTGAATGTTGAATTATTTAACTAATGGCAGTGTATTAGCAGGTGCAATAGAGCAATTTACGCAAATCTGCCTTCTTAAAACGTCGCTAAAAATGTTTAGAAACGCCATGATTATGAAAATTAATTATAATGCTAATTGTGTAGAAAGGTAGGGCATATTAACTCCGTTACTGAACCAAAAATAACATTCGAGTGGGTGAGCAAAAAAAACATAAATATTCACTGTTCTCGGCTTGACCTGCCAAGGAAGAATTGAACTATTCTCCACAATATAAGCATGAAACACAATTCAAACAATCCGTCTAGTTGATATACTCCCTCTAACTTATAAGAGAATGAAGTCCCATGGGAAAAATAGAGAGGACACACAATGAGTGCACACGAAAGAGTTCAAGAAATATAATTGCGTAAATATATCCGCTGTATAGTGTATAAGACACTCGAGATTAATCCCACGAAAGAGTTCGAACAGAAAAAGAAAATCGAGTAAAAAGCATTCACTGGAAATGACGCACGAGTTCAAAAAAATGAAGCAATTACAATTATCTTTACCAATTTCAAGATGACAGCAAGGAATTAATGTGGAAGCTCGGGTGAGCTTATCACTTATCAGTTACGCTGAGGACTTTATCATGACAGACAGCTATTGAGAGTGACGGAGAGTGAGCGCTTCGTGCCACTCTGCTGTGCTGTACTAACTTACACACTTCCGTACACTTCTCTCGCAGGATTCTCTTTCCTCACTGTGAAAAAAAGCTATTTCTGAGGCTATATTGTTCTCTTGCAGGATTATTTATTCCCCACAGTGAACTTGGGCTATTTCTGAGGCTTTACCGGTGATGAATTACGGTTCTAACACTTCTCTCGCAGGATTCTTTTTTCCCCACAGTGAAATTAGGGTGTTTGTGATGCAATATTGCTCTGTCGTAGGATTATTTTTTTTCACGGGGAAATTAGGCTATTTCTGAGGCTTTACCGGTGATAAATAACGGTCCTATATCATCATTGTAGGTCACGTGCACTGACGAAAATAAATGAAATGCACATACCATATTCCGTAGATTAATTGACAGTTCTGATCAATTCTGTGCATTGTTCAGTTGTTATGCAGACGTCATCAGGGACGGGGTCAAACACTACAAAGCATGATAACCGACATGCTAATTTGACGTCAATCTTACAGCAGAATTTACGGATGATAAATAAAAAATACATCATTTATTACCTAAGCCAAGCACAAGGTTACCTGATATGTGGGTATAAAATGGGCTTATATAAGACAAGTTATTCTGTGCAGAGCTTCCTCGAACGTATTTTAACTACTTCTACTTTTCAGCGAGTATTAAAATTGTAAGTGCATCCGGTATAATTTCCTTAATCAGATGAATTAATAATCAATAAATAATAAAAAATAATAAAAGAGGAGCATATAATTGAGCACGACACGCAAGAACTGCAGCTGCGGGCGTGTGCTGCAACAAATGCATTGAAATTTGCATTGATTGACATGACTGACGTTTATGGTTTTCCCAGCTAGAGTTGACAAATTAATAAATGTTTATGACGCATTCCTTGAAATATGAAGCAACGGAACGTAATAAGACGTCTTTATGAAAGAAAACCAACAGCCACAACACATGTAAGGTAAGCCCGGACGTTGCTCACTTAAATCTTACGGAATCCCATTATCCAGCCCGCGGATCCCTAAATGCCAACCGAATAGATCCATACAGACTCCTGCCGTAATAAATAGTCATACGTAAGTAGTCTTTTCAAATATGTGATAAAATTAGTTTCCAACAAGCTGGTGTGCCTCGTAGGCTTGCTGGGCAACTGTAGAAACTTAAATTGCTATTAAATTCTAACACAAAAATTTTGCGGTGACGAGTCGTTGACCGTTGAGGAGTAATGTCATTGATTTGTAATAGGTTCATATAGTTGTCTTCGTTTGAATACGAGAACACCTCAGCTCTTACGTACGAGACATATTAAGGACATTTTTTAGCATCGTGGAATTCCTTATCCATCATTTTTAAATTTTCAAGTTGTCATATAATGTTAAAGTGAGTGTAAAATACACGAGGTGTTTCTGTGCAACATGTCCTGTTGCTTTTCAGGGCAGTTTTGCCGTAAGAAAATGTATTTGATGAATTCTAAACATAAACATAAACTCAGTAATAGCGGAAATTTCATAGCACACACAGAACAACAGGGAATTTCGTCAAGAACCTGATATTTTCTTTTTAGAAGGATTTCTTTTGAACATGAACCTCGAAACATATCCAAATTAAATAGCATCATTCATACGCTCTCGTGAAATTTTAAATTGATCATTCAAATAAGCTATTTGCTGAGTTTATTTCCCCCATTTTTCACTGTACATCAACTGCAGTAGCCCTCGGTAGCCCTCGTGAGAGGAGCAAAGGAATATCATTACAAAGCTCGAAACAAGGGAAAGCTCTGGAGTGCCTGAAGGCCACGCAAGACTGGAAGAGCCGAAGAAACAAAGACCCTCTCTGCCGTGCGATTTGCCTGCTGCAAGTCCTTCCCCACTATGTTAAGCTTTCCCTTTATATTTGGAAGCCATTCCAAGCATTTATTACGTTACCTCCATCGCGTGCCCAATTTCCTCACGCACCCTCACCCCTCTTTCCACTCAAAAAGAAACAGCGAGGATAGAAACAATTCTTCCAGCTTTTATAAGAAATGTCTGAATACAGGACATTAAAATCACTGCTTTTCCTTTCAGCTCTCCCTTTTTTATACCTTCGTACACTGTTATCCCTGAGAGAATCAACAGGGTTCCTTTATTTAAAATAAAAAATTGCCCTACTTTTGACATCCGTGGAGAAAAGCTTTGCTAGTTATCATTAGAAGTGTCAGATAAAATCATTGGCGTGTCAGTGCTATCGCTGTGCTGTCACAAACAACACATGAGATGGACGAGCGCTCTATCAGAGCCACTATCTACACCAGCACCCGAGCTGCTCTGCCAGTTGTCACCCACACGTGGTGGCGAGCGCAAGTGCGTTTGTTCAGCCATCGCACGCCGCCCGTCTGTGCTGTCGCTTTCCGTACTAAACACACCTTGGAAATGAACGTTTTCCCATCGTTTGGAGTCTTGAAACTTGGTGCATCTGTGTTTTTCCTGGTGACGTACTGATTTCATAAAAAAGTTTTTTTTATTTAGATTGATTGTAATACGTTATCTCCAGTGACATTGAAGTGCTGAGTGATATTTTTAATACAAGCTGGTAAAAAATATCAAGTGGAAAGTTAGTCTTGACTGTCGACATCGCTTAATTTTTTCACGTGGGCATCATTCAGCTATGCGAAGTGAAATTTAAAAAACTGCATTTAAACAAATGTACGGCAAAAAGGCAACAAATTAAAAAAAAACCTTTGTCATCTATTAAAATTCTTAAAACCTTTTATTAAACTACACGTAAAACTTCAAGTCGTAACGTGCATTAGTGAACACAAATTACGACTTTACAGGACAATACTAATACTTCTTCGCCTGGACCGAATTACAGGTTGTATTCATTGCTATATCTCTGCACTTTATGCCTTCGTTAACTCCAATGATTCTTCCAATAACTTAATTTTGGGTATACGTATTGTGTATTATTGTTATCAGTACTAATTAGAAGTACTTTTAGCCTGCTGAGCGCCTATTTAGATTACTAAGAAAGAAGAAGGGGCTGCTATAAGAGTGCTTTTTAAACAGTCAATTTTTTCAGAAATTTATCCTGTATGCAAAGTAATTTTGCATCGGTGAAGATAAAAATCATGGGTAACCAGGTCAAGCTGAACAATCTTTCCCTGTAAATTAAGACGGTAGCTTATGCATGTAAATTCAGTTTTCAGAGAAAAGAACTTTTTAGAAGCCGTCCAACACCGCACATGCTTGTTCAAAATTAGTGCGCATACAATGACAGTGCTTTTAGGGAAAAAAAATATTTTATCACAGAAGTGCTATGCCGACAGAAGTGTTCACATCATCCCAAGGATAGATATGAGAAGGAAATTTATGAGTGCACAGTGAGTGTTCACTACATGTTGTTTCCAGCGCCAAATAATATGATAGGAACATCATAACATAATACTGGACAGCCTTAAATTTCTCTCTTAATATTGGACAGCCTTAGATTCATAACATAAAACTGGACAGCCTTAAATTCATGACTTTAAAATGGATAGCCTCAAATTTATTACATAATACTGGACTGCCTTGAATGTCTTTCATAATATTAGACAGCCTTAAATTCGTATTATAATACTAGACTGCATTTAATTCATAACATAATACGGGACGGTCTAATACATTCATATCATAATACTCGACTGTTTTAAATTCATAATACTGGACAGTCTAATACATTCATAACATAATGCTCGACCGCCTTAAATTCATAACATGATATTGGACAGCCTAAAATTCTACGCGTTGTGGTCAGCGGTTAAATATTGCAGATATGTTCTAAGTACTCAACTCTCACTTAAGAGCTCTCCGTTTTATTTTTGTCACGTGAACATTAGATCAGTGCACATATATGATTCAAGTGCTCATTAGAGGACATTGAAGTAAATATCTGGTGTGCTGAAAATAAGGGTTTCAAGGCGTCCAAAGTCGTTTCTCTGCAAGATCAGGAATTCTCTTCCAGGTTGGTCTAATTTTACGCTACTTGTTAAAAAACATTTTTAGTTACTAGATAAAAATAAAAGATGAATAATTTAGCGATAAACCAAATTCGCCGCAATGTAATATGTTAAGCTAAACGAGAAAAAATTATGCAAAACTAGTTTCAACATGGAGGTTTTAAATCGAATTTACGTTGATTTCGTCGATTACAATATTTAGCAAATGTCTCAGAAAAATGAGAAGAAATAAGTATGATGCATGAATACCACATGAGCGTCAAGATCGCTTGAAATGCAGGACGCAACCGTGCGTTTAATACTGTCCGCTTGCACCAGTGAGTCGACGTCTAAACTTAAGTATTAAAGATTTTTTGTAAAATTCAGAATACGAGTGATGGACGTAAAACTACTCGCTCTCGAAGTCAGTAGTTAACTCATTTGAACCCTTTTCTAATCGCTCAGAAAAGACAGAGGCCGGGTGGTGATAATTTGCTCGATATTCCATATCACGAACATGTCTCTCAGACGTCACCATACTCTCTCACGCTTCATTTCATTCCTCTCTTGCTGTCAACTGCTCAGATTAATAAATTGTAACATTTGATAAACGTTGCCACACAACCGGAAATCAACAAAAAGAAGAAAATTAAAAAGGATTTATAATACAACCTTTCGCCTAAATGGCCAAATTGAAATATGAGAATAAATATTTCAGGGTTACTTGTATGCTTAGAGTTCCCATTTCATGTTCTAACGAAGTTATTCCCTCTCTGTTTTTCAAGATAACTTTTTTCCTCGGCTGATGACATGCGAATACGCCAAAGGACAATTTTCTTTATCTTTCTGTCATGCATTTAGAAGAATTAATGTTTTATACCGTCTTCCTATTTCCCTTCTTTTTACTGAACATCAGGAAATATTCAACGAACGTGTTTGAACAACCAAAATTATAAATAAGACACACAAACGATCACTTCTATGCAGAAGACAGTAGCTGCATCGTCGATAAAGATGAAGGCCATTTGAATTTAAAAGCAAACTTCAAAAACTAAAAGCAAGATAATCTTATAAATGCAGTGCACTAAATATGTCGCATACAACTCAGAACACTACAGGTCAATGTAGAGTTCCTGCAAAAAAGAACTTTTGGCTTGAAAACATCAGGATCTCTTCAATGAAAATTTAAATACTTCAATTTACCATCGATGAGTGTTGAGCTTTCTTTCGGCAAGAGCCTTCGTTCCTGAGATTATTAGCTATTATGGAGAACAAATTCTCACGACAGTAAGTACCAAGGGACTTGGGCTTCTCTTAGAAGAATTGGAGAAAAAGCTCTAAGGAAAATTGTGGCCTAGCGAAATGGAAATTAAAAGAGTACACTGATCAAAGCAAATTGGCACATTGATAAGTAAGACCGATATAGGTAAATGTCAACAATGCATGAAAGATTCAAAATTGTCTTTCAAAAGAATAGCACATCAAAAGTTAAACACATAAAGCAAGGAAAAAATTGGCATAAATGCAGCAATAAAAAAACACGAAGTGCAAAAGTAAATGTTAAATAAGGTAAATGCGCAACATAATTTAACCGTCACTGAATCCATACGCACGGATTATTTGATTAATTACAAGTTGGCTTCAGCCCCTCTTACCACTACAAAGATGTTCAAAGAGAGGAAGGATGAAGCTGCCATCATTTAGTATGGAGTTGAGAGAACGCAGAATCTATGCAAAAGGTGTGTTCCCGTGTTTAACACATAGGATCCACAGCAAATTAAAACAGAAAGTTGAGAGGAAAGGTTAGGAAACAAGGTAAAAGTTGAGGATGAATTTCAGGGTGACAAGACAACAGTGAACCGAAAAAAGCTGTGATTAGCAATACAAAAAACATTTTAATTCAACAAAATGGCTGACCTACCTTTATCTTCGGGACCTCAAAATTTTCTCCTGAGAATGCTAATTTCCGTCTATGCGATAGTTGTGTGCCCCAGAGGAGCATACGCACAAAGATCTAGCAAGACAAGAGAAGTGTTATAATCCAGCAAATCGTAGATCACGTTGTCCTCCATTGCTTCACCAGAGAGTCTTACCTGCGCGTATAGACGTTTTAAAATTTCAATTTATTTTAACGTAACATGTTGACAATCTTCATTCAGATCAACTCGACGTAATGGATTTCAAGTTTTCAAAAGATGCATCGCCCAGAGGGATTTTATTTATCATCATCAGCACGCAATATTAATATCGTCAGTGTGAGCGCAGTTTTTCCATCCATTTTATAATTAACAGAAAAACTGCGCTCTTACGAAGGATATCAACGTTCCTGATGATTTTCCAATTACTTTCAGCTCAACCAAAATATTCTGGAAACTTTAATGGAAAATTAAGCCTGAAGAAGTCCAGAGCTCAAATCAATGGAGTACATACACTCCATTGATTTGAGCTCTGGACTTCTTCAGGCTTAATTTTCCATTAAAGTAATGTCATGTTTCAAAAACATGACTGTAAAAGAAACGACGTTAAGAATTTTACGAAGCAATTGACCAACGCTTTTGTTCAAATAAAAGTTCTAAAAGAACCATGTTAGTCTGAGGATCAACAAAGAAGCGTCATATCGTCTATACCTTCAAGAAAAAACTTCGATCGGACGCCGATGAAACAAGAAACGCCAACAGAAAATGCCACGAACTTCAACATGTAAATTAGCATAAGGTTTTCTTAATAATAATAGTGTTTTATGGGGAATATTAGTGTAAATTTCTTAGCAGAAGTAAATGCATATGTATTTAAATTGTTTTAGGAAATATCTTATGTTCATATGTCAATCTTGCAATACCAAAATCACGAGTTAGCATCTCTAATAGTTGCTTGCGGGGGTCGGAGTCAGTTACGCTGACTTATGCACGAGAGGGCAAAAGACATTGACGTGGTCAGCGCGAGCGTTAGACACCTCAGTCCAGTTGGACTGGGGCCTTCCGCACGATGTTGCGCTATAGCGCCTATACATCTTCTTCACGTATTCTGAACTGCGCTAAAATTCTTCAACCTTCATTCGAAAAGCTACTTATATTGTGCGGTACGCTGCCGTTAGCTGGTCATTTCAGAAGCCCATGGCCATGTTTTGACTGTGTAACATGCGGTCAGGGATTCCTTTTTTTGAGGCCAAAACCCTGCGCGGTTACTGCATTATGTCGCACTTTTCTCATAGACCAGAGCTAGCCTGAAAAGCGACGTATTCTTCGACGGTGGCTGTGAAATCTATAAGATGAAAAACCTTGTGTTTTGCGACGTAAGCAAACTACCCTCATACACCGCGGTATATTTGATTTGCTGGCGCTCGAAACCCTATGCTTTATCAGTGTTTATGCTAAGTTAGATATTACTTATGCTAAGTAACACGAATGACAAACGATCGCCACTTGCTATGTGCCCACTATCTTTTCACAGCTCGTCATCTACCCATAATGTTCCAATCGGTGTGAATTTCCTAATACGCAAATGCGAATTTCCTAATATTTTGGCTAATATCCAGATATCATTACCTGAATTTCTCAACATCGTGGCAACAGTAGAAAAAGCCCATCCCCTCTCTCATAGCAAAACATTGACTAAATAAGCTCAAGCCCATATTTTTTAAAAGTATTAATGGCCTTCCTCATTCCGGTATCGGCGCGTCGCTGCAGAAGTGGGATCGACGATCGTTTAACTTGCACTTCGAAAGAAGCGAAGCAAGTCTATTCTGAGGGCCTCACCGGCCAAATGGGCACGCACGTCACAGTTGACTCACTCAGCCTCCCGCTGAGGTGATCCCGGGTAAACTGTTGGGCCGCTCAAACTGCAACACATCGGTGATTCAGAAGAGCTTCACTGAACTGAAGTCATCATATCACGGCCGCCGGCTTCTTGCCAAAGGATAACATCCGCTGCTTGGTCATAACATCAGCAGCTAGGTAAAAACGTAATCGATGGCCTTGTTCTGATGATGGTTTTACTTCTCTTCGGCTCAAAAGAGTGCAGTTCAAAGCAGTAGACGAAAACTCGCGGCTCACTTGAATGACTGCAATTCGAAGCTGTTGAGAACTTCCACGTTGGTCAATGATAAGTGTAGCCCACGCTGTCAAAAATGTCGAGGCCAATTACACACCACTCTAACGGCATCAGTCCTTCAACCAAAGTACCCATGCAGAAGTTATTCTGCCTTATTACTTATTCAAGAGCGAACTCATGAACTTCACTGCAATGAGCTAGCTGTCTCAAAACTGATGTAGGATAAAACGCGTAAGCCATCTCGTATACCCTTTCTCTTTTGAAGTAATTTTTGCTGAAGTGGAATATTATTATAAGCAATTTTGCGAATGATATATGATGGTACACATCAAATGGTGATCAGCTATTTTCTCAATAAATTGAGTAAACATGAAACCTTCACCGACCGATGCTTTATATAGCCTGATTACGTTCAGACGTATTTGATTGAAGCATATCATATTTACACCAGAATACAAGAAAAATTTCAGTCAGTAAAGCCTGCTTTAGTGTATGATAGCATTGCTGTCTGACTTCTTTTGCATCTGTTATCTTCTAATTCTTTCTGAATTTTTTTTTTTGTACATGGTAGTGTACCCGAGCGCCGTTACTTTTGGGATTGACTGAAATAGGGAAAATTGAATTTCTCCTGAGTGTTGAGAAGTTGAACCGAGTATCTGTGCTACGTACCTAAATTTAATTTTCAGAGAGACTGACTAAGCTAGTCCAAGTGTTGTATAGACGTAAAATGATTACGCATCCAGTGTATAATATTACACAGTTATTGCTTGCTTGGTCGGTCCGTCTCTCTGTCGCGCTTTTAAGACCGCGTATCTGTTATACGAGTTTCACCATAGCACAAGTACAAGAATATTTTAATCACAAGTACTGTTAGGATAAATATATTTTTTTGCTATCCGCATATAGAAGATTTATTTAAGGACATTATCAAATCCCGTAATTTTTGACGCTATGGCATTTCAATGAACTTCACTGGATGTGCCCTTCAAAATAGAACACATCATTTCACTTTTCCTCTGGGAAATTCAAGTCTCACCCGAGTAATTGGGAAGCTGTCCTTCGATGTCGCAATTCATTTTCTCCTGCATGAGGGAAGTAAAATTGTCGCATGCATACATTATCAAACCGCACTAACAAATGCAGCCTCTTAGCCTCGGTAATATAGTGGAAGCTGAGGCATTCTTCACTGTCAAGGGATGTTTATACAAACAGCGAGTCCTCCATAAAGTTTGCTGAGCAAGTGTCTCTTGTCTGAGTTCTTTTCAGAGCAGAAACACCTTGTATTACAGCGTCAGCTGGCGAGTATATCAACAGACTACAAGCTTCCTTTCAGTGATGGCGTATTCTAGATACCGCTTTCCCCAACTGCTGACTGTTGTACGGATGTGAACTATAGTGAAGGTTAATACTTGATAAATACAAGTATATTTCCCTTCATTAGCTCAACAAGAGTGGCATTCATTAGGCAAGTAGCTCAAACGTTAAGGTAAACCGTTGAAGTGCATGCCTTTTGTTCAAAGATGAAGAAATGAATCTGTTTTGCCAAAATCTAACTTAATTTAAATCACAAACAGCGCATCTCACATGTACTTCAAAATACAAATTTCCAACGAGCCGTATTTTACACCTCGATCCTGGCAACTACTACGTCGGTCTCTCCTAGTCCAACGTTTGCATCCCGGCAGTAGACCTCCTCTCTCTTGTAAGAAATCCATGACTCATATTTTGAATTTCATGGGGCTATCTTGCACTGTAAAGCTCTCAGTGTAACTGACATTTTTGAATCGGTTCTGCTCAAGTAGTGCTCATAGCAGTTCAGTTTCACCCATACACTAAAAGGTAGACAAAATTTCAACTTGTCTTTGCTCGTTATTACTTTACCGTTATTGCTCGTTATTGCTTGTTCACGCTTTCGGTTAATGATACCCCTTCATTCCGAGCCTCCAAGCCTCCACTAACCGGTTGAGCTGGTCATAATTTAGGCCTGTTCCTCCACCTCGGTAATCATTAATGTGACTAATGTCGTCACATACTTAGCCGTTCTCAATACGAACGTATGAAAATGTACCATACCGATTTCAACTGTAATAGGTTAAATCGGCAAACTGTTAAACTTGAAGTATCAATTAGTAAAATGAAGGCAGGAGAAATCAATTATTTATTTACAATTAATTTGTTCATGGAACTGACAAAAAGCCAGACCGATTTGGTTTGTGCATATGCATTCAGAATCGAAATATTGTGTAGCGTGATTAAAAATACGTACCGCAAACGGCGAAAAAAATTCTGGGAAACAAAAACTTTGTTTTGTGAGTTTTTAAGTTGATGCAAGAAGCAGGACGCGACCCAGCACAACAAGCAGGCCTCATAAGCTTCCCATTGAACTTTGGGCACAACTTCCCCCGCTCAGATCAAATTAGTTTCAGTCCGGCGTATCGTAGATACATCGGTGTTCAACGTATAAATGATTGCTCGAGCGAAACGGATTGAGAAAAAGCTCGATCTCAAGCAAAAAGGTAGAATAGGAAAGTAATCAAGCTTTGGGATGAAAAACCACGTCGGTATCTAAACTTATATTGCTCCTCGTTGAAAAACAGCGCACCACGAGTTGGCGAATGTGCTGCTGTTGTTGAGATGATGAGTATAAAAGCGAATCGACTCAAATTGTTGCGAATTTCTGAGGCTATTTACAAAGCAAGGATAAATTGACGTTACTACTGGTTGAAAAACGTTTTAAAAATAAAAAGGCACCTCATTGATTTGCAACAGTATTATATGAAGCCACGCATCGGCATCGAATGTTACTAAAAACTTCGAATAGACTGAACCGTGAATTTAATCATTGCATTCTATCCGTAAAACAAATATTTTAGAATTTTTGTAGCCTACAATTTTTAAAAGACCAAGAACTCTCGGCATGTTTACGCTGTGAAATTCGACTAAAATTATCAGCGAGATAATTATTGGCACCTGAAGGTGTTCATACCCCTCAACTCAAAATCTACACGCAAGCACTCCTGTCGCCTGCAAAGTTGACGACCAAAACTCTAGGTTTTGACACAAATTTGGTCGGCAAGGATGAACGTGGCGTCGCCGTGGCGTGCTAATCAGGCGTTATCGCAAGAGAAATAAATCCTCTCATAGACAAATCCGACGATAAACGCTCGAGGCGACAAGATAAGAACATGACGAAAATTTAAAAGATAAGGACGGGTCTATGCTCGGAAAAGTGGGCATCTATGCTGTTCAACGCAAATAACTGCACTGTAAAGTGTCAGGATTTTATTTGAGTTGACATCTAGATCGCTCCAGAAAAAAATATACTACTTCTATGATTAAATGTTTTCGGAAGACGCACGCAGAGACGTGAACGTACCATTCTCCATTGAGATTATAGCATACGCTAACCAATGTTAATATCATGGCAGGAATCGAGTAATGTTGATGAATTGAATAATTCTGGTAAATTCTTCAATGTTATTTCGCTTCAGTTCTTAGAAAATAACAAGATATTTCATGTATTCCGTTTCCTTACGAAACTTATGAATAAAAAACCCAAAAGGAGAAAATGAGAACATTTAAGTGGGCCTGGAGTTGCTGAATATTCAGTACAGCTAACCGACCAGATGTCCGTTCTTAAATAGCTTTCGGAAATCAATGCTTCAAAATGTGAAGTAAAGAGAGGATGATCTATCGCATGTAAAGACAGCGCAAACTCCGTGTGCTCCCCGGCTCGTTTTCGAAAAAGACCACTGAAAGTTCTCAGCAATTAATCTTTCGAAATATATAAACGTTTGGATGCATGTATGACGTAAATATTCACCGAGTAACACAAATAAGCTCGCCTCGCCCTCAATCTTGTTTCAAATATACAGGTGAACTCTCAAACGTTGACTCATTGTTGGAAGGCCATAATTTGACTTCATTCACACAAGTAATATAAATCCTGGATTTTCTGACGACGGCAATCAATTCACCAAGTTTCTTCGTCCTTGGGTCGAGTGTTCGTGCATATGAGCGACTGCTACGGAAGGCACCGAGACAGTGCATTAGTTCGACTTATGTTATGCCACCGCCACCTCTCTTTAACACGAAACTGACCTCGAAAAATCATTCGCTTTCCAGAAATTAACTCTCCGAAGCTTTCTATTTCTTCCCCCATTGAATTCGGTACTTATAATTAAAACCTCACATGAGATATTTGAGCAATGAGTACACCTTTCGGATGAAATAAAGTTGGTAACATCTTGCGATGCAGTTTTCGCCTATACCGAACAACCGTTTTGTTCAAAATATCCGTCATTATTCAAGAAAGGTTCGTTAGTGGAAGAAAAGGCAATTCCCACTGAAGAAAAACTAATTTGTCCTCTAAAGAGTAGATGCTGAACCGGCATTGGTCAGTGCCCGTCGCCAAGTCGCGCAAAAAAAAATGCTCCGGAAAGAAAGTTAATTAGGGTCGCTCAAAGAGTCTTTAATTAGCGCCCAAGCGGCCTGAGACTCATTAATTGTCACGTAATTAACTTTTGGCGCCTAATTAAAATTCCTAAAGATTTTTTAATGTGTCTTATCAGTTTCAAAACTGTTAGTTATGGTACAGATATTGGAACTAGAAATAGAAAACGAGATATTTACAATCATCTATAACCGATGTCAAAAACATGCAAGTCAAGGAGAAATCATAAATTCAAATGCGAAGAGTTGAAAAGTACAAAAATATTGTGAGGCCTGATCTCTATATCGTTGTCTGCCAGCTTCATACCATATCAGCCTCGTGATGTTAGCACGACGTAAAATACTTCACACGTCCTCCTAAATCGGCTAGTAAACATAATCTCGAGGACACGGTAGCTGATAATATTTATCGAGGCTATGTTCTGAAACTTGCATTGCTACAGCACTTGAACATTACTATTCTATTCTTTGGTTGGTAAGATCGAATTTTCTTCCCTGCTTTTGTCAATACGCATCATGTAAACTATTGAGTCAGACCTGCGAAAATTTCCAATCCCTCAATGATTGATCTTAATAATGAGCCAGGCAGCAGTGGGTAGTGGAAGAAGACCTGTGGTCCGGAAACGACACAACTGCAACTCATCTCCATACTTCAATAATTCAACTCGTTTGTGGAAAAAACTATAACGACGTTAGTAACAGGAAGCGCTCCTCAGGATACCGCATGGCTTCCATGAATAATGCATTTATACATTATGAAGCATAAATGAATACATTTGTAGGTTGAATGAATTCACACACGCAACGTACACACGATGCATGAATGATAGGCGTAAAATTTCGCACACAAACATTAACAAAACATCTTTATATTTTTCTGGGGAACAGCTCGGACATGTGACTGTACAAACGATGATGTTGAAGCAGTTGCACAGTCCTGCTTCAAAATGTTGCCGTCATGAGTATTGCGCGCGTTGCTTTTATTGAAGGTTGTGCACATTATCGTTATCGCACATTGTACGAGTCGCCATTATTGTCTGAGAGAAAAATATAACAGAATTCGGTTGCAACTTATTCACTCAAAGCAACCCCAATGATAAATAAAAAGGTATTCTGCCCAACCACGAGCTCTCACGAAGGAAAAACATCGCGGAGCTGAGAAAGCTTCCATCCCGTGCCCAATTTAGCGTCTCTGATTTCGAAAAGCCAACATTTGTGCACGCAATGCAGCGAAAACATTTGCTATGCAAGATTATTTGAAGGTTTCAGCGAAGGAAAAACTTAGAGAACAAAAACACTCAAGAAATATGGCAGAAACGTTCAGCTCTGAGAATCCAATTTATATCAGTACATTCAGTTTCGTTCTTTTTGTAACAGGCTTCTTCATGGGGGAAAATAAGCTAGGTTTTTACGTATAGATAAAGCATTAGCGATGCAGATGGTTTCCAACAGTATAAGACGATGCAGGTATAAACATAAACGCTTTTTTTCACTACCATGGCTACAAATTTTGTATTTCATCTCTCTTAAGATCTCATATCACACGTTAGCTCTTCGAGAATTTTTCCAATAACCGATCAGAGAGAGCCCAAAAAAGAAAGCCTTTTTGGGTTCAGTTTTGCTCAATCTATCTCAAAATCAACTCAGCTGCAGCAGCCAGAAATGGTTGGGGTGCGAGTGCATCGTTTAGTCTGCACACACACACACACTCACGTCGGAGTGTTTACTCATTCCCAGAAGTTCGGAAGCCGCATTTTGTGCCGTCTCATTTGTACTACAGAATGTACGTTATTTTTGCAAGAAAAGTCGCTCTCCGGAGTTTAGTGACCGGAAACTCGAAACAAGTTCGACCGAGAGTTTTTATTCCAAAGCCGCCGCGGTTTTTTTGCGAAGAAATCTCCAGAACTAGAAGAATTAAGGAATTCGACGCAAAGTAAATTTGAACTTTCTGGAGAACTTGGGTCTCGATCCGAAACTGTTGCAGTAAACTCAGAAGTTTAATCAAACTTATTCAAAACTGAAATTGGAACATGAAATTCTCGAAATAAATCTCAAAAATCCGTGGGTTTCCTTGAGGCTCGTAGAATTACGTAGTTTGTGTCACACTCATTCGAACTTTTCGAAATTAGAGAGAGAAATATTTTTCCATCCGCAGCAAGTATTAACGCGGAAAAAACTGAGTGATCTCTCTTTTTCCACTCTGGCAAAATAATTGCGCGTTTTTAGCAATCTTCGTACCCGAACAGCGGTCACAAAGTTGTTTTTCGTATGGCAGGGAAGTCCAATTTATCTTCCATTAAATGTTTTAAAGTATATTTTGTGTCCAACGCATCAGCGTCTGAGCTAGGAGCTTTGAGAACACTTCAAAAGGGCTTGAGAGCGAGTATTGTGAAAGGAAGTGGTCAAGCCAACAAATGGGCTGGGGAAGTTGGAAAATACTCAAATTGTATGAACGTGTAAAAATAAGATTACGTTAAGGTCTAGTGAGAGCGGTTATATTCCATCTATGCAGGGTGCTCGAAAATTTGTGATCAAACTTCGATAGGAGGTACAAAAACTCAAAAAATTACTTTTTAATTAATAAGTAAAAATCCAAAACATTCATCTTTTTCCAGATAGCGAACTTCAAATTTAAGTAGGGTCTATCTAGCCATGGTAGTTGTGAGTGGTGAAAACTTATTTGATTACACGAACTTCATTGTGAAATTCGATGTAGCAATAAATGTCGAACCAGTCTTGTTAGTTACGCACAAACGATTCCCAGACACGGTAAAACACTCTTGAAACTTCTGCAATGAGTTCTGCAAATCAATTTTTCGTCCAAAAAGTTCCACTTCTACCCTTTGAGAATTTGACAACAGATTCATATTGTCTAACCTTTCGTACACTGTTCATTCGCTTATAGCAGACAACCGCGAGAGTAAACGAACGTTTCGATAATTTGCACATTCAAGATAATGCAGAGAATAAAACGATACACATTCATTTCTTTTAATAACGTGAGAACGTAACGCTTAATTTAATGGGTGAATGAGAACAACAGATAAATCTTACATGCCAATGTAAATCATCCTTCGTAGCATGAATTCGTGGGATTTGGATGTCATCATATTGTACATTTTAATGAAACTAACTTATCCTTTTTTCATTTTTTCATGAATCGTTCACAAAAGCATTGTGTTCAGAAAGCCGCGTGTATAGAATTCATTATCACTATGAAATACGAAGGAATGAAAAGTAGCTGGTACACGCCGTCAGAAATCATAGACTTGACGACATGGCTGCTTCAAATCAACGTTCAAGCTTCGGCTTTACGATAAATTTAAACTTTCACAACCCCACACTCTTATCATTTTACGGTGGAACAGATAAGCCCCATGCTCTCTCTCTATATCACAAGTTTACATGACAAATTAATCATACTCTGATCCCATTATAATCCTTCACGAAGGTAATTCTTGAAATGATTTTATCTTTTCCATCTATAACATCCATCTTCGCTTCGCGGTTATCATCTCAGACTAAGGCCTTCAGATATTCGAGTCTTCCTGAGCTCGTCTTCACATGCTTCGAAATGATTGCTTTATACACCACCAAGTCATTGCACAGCTACCAGACGGAAGCGTGGTCGAATAAGTGAGGTTTTTTTGTTCGATCCCTGCGGCAATGGAGTTTAAAGCTGAACGTCTACTTTAAAAACGTTTTGAAAAATATAAAAAAATTTTCTTTATTTTTCATAAAATAGAAGCAAGATTCACCTAAGCAACACAACTGCTAGCAACAAATACTTCAATTCAATATAATTTTTTCATTGCAACAGCTAGCGGTCATTGGAGTGAGCCAACCGCAACTGCTTGAAATTATTCGTTCCTTCGGTAACTTAGAAAATAATACTGCAGACGGCCTACAATGCCAGAGGCTTTCACCTTGTAACGTCGTTCAATTCCTACCCGTCTAACTTCTACTCATAAGCAAGGCTGCATACCATAAAATTCCTAGATATTTTTGTTTCAAACATTGCAAAAATTTAAAGCCTGCTATAATTTTTAATTTTAGCATCACATGTTGCTAATTTTCAGCTCAGTTGCTTTCAATTTTACCCAAGATACATACCTTACAACAGCCCTCTATGCGTAAAAAGCTCGTGAAACATTTCCCCTCGTATTCGACAGAACACAAGTCGTTGCCGTTTGCAATACCGGGGCGGTGCGGTGTTACCACGCCCTGTGGTGTTGACTTATGGCAGGATCGAGAGAGGCAAAAGCAAGGCTTGTTTTTTTAGCACCTACGCGATCTGGAGCCTTGTTGTTTCTGTTCTGATCCTCGGCGCCTCTACCTCCACCAGGCTCATCAGCGAGACAGGGCTGAGGTACATACAACTGCCGATAGATATGAGAAGACGGCAGGTGTAGTGTCTAAAAGGAAACGGAAACGCTGCGTATCCATTGCGCCCGACGAGTTTTAGAAACAAGTTTCCAAATTAGAATAAGTTTCTAATGTTCGATTGAAATACGGTTCAGTACTCCATCTGAAACAAGTGCCCAATATTCGGTACACGATTGTAAATAGACACCCGAGGTGACGAGCCCGCTCGCAAAAAGAGTATCCGAGATACGATTTTGAAACGCTAATTCTGGAAGAATAAGCAATACATTACAAGAACGAAGGACGAGCGGAGAAAATAGGAGTAAAAAGCGAACTGTTCAATCGATGGGGAAACAGCACTGTGAGCAAGCAAGCCAACGCAGTGAAGCCGTTCATCCGATTCTGGACTAATGAGGCGTGTTGTAACGGGGCGAGGGAGCGAATAAAAGAGCAAAAAATACGCTGGAAGTATTAGCATCTTATTTCCAAAATACACTGCATCAGCGACTCGGAGCTAAAGTGGAACAGGTCAAACCCGCAAAAAACATTAATATAATTACCTGAGAGAGAGTTTTCGTTCTGAGAGCTGTCGTTGAAAGTTCATTTAATTTTAAAAAACATTGATTTGTCATAAGTATTAACATGAAGGTTTTTAAAGTTGAAACAGACATCGAATAAGTTAAAAATGTAATGAAATGTGTACACCCTATCTATATAAACGACTGTTTCACAAAATTATACGTAAAGAAACACAACTATTACACAAGTACATTCCTGCCGAAAGACCTGAAAAAGGACACAGTACACTGATGAAACAGCATTTTTCAACCAACCTTGCATATAATGAGATGCTTCAATCGAGCTTATTCACAAAGTATGAGTTTTTCCTCAATTAATCACTCAACCGTTTCTCTTTACCCTCACCTTAATTAAGGATTCGTAATACATTTCTGCTTTCATAAAATATCGAAGACAACTAAATAGCATGCTCTGGCTTTGGTAAATATATCGCTGGTCCTCAACTACCAAGTACATGAGCTGAACGAAGGATGATGCTAAAGTGAACTGTCATTGGTAATGTTTTTAATTTCGCTGCAGACTGAGATGGTGATGCCGAGCGATGGAGGCAGCACAGCACCACTGGGGCTCACCGCGTTCACGCTCCTGACCGTGGTAGTCGTTTCGACCGCGACAGCAAACGCTGCTTTCAAAGGTAAAAATTACTTCAAGTTACGGGAAAAACATTCTTATTTATGAAGACAAGACACGTAAAATATTCAAGTTCAAAGTGCAGAATAATTTTGGACAACGATGAATTCCAACCTGCCCGAGTATCACAGTAGCAGCGCTCAAAAGAATCGTTTTAGTCAGTCTTACAACATTGAGCGATTACCATAGTTGCCGCATTTTGAATTTCAAGCTATTGAAACGAATTTTCACCAAAAATAAGAGATTGACTGTAACATCTGAACTCAGCAAATGGCCCAAGTTTTTAGTAACTAATAAATACGTCCGTATGTGTACTATTGGGTAGCCACACTTCGTAAGTTGTGTTTTGGATTTTGCGTGCACATCTGTATACACAGTCGATTTTTACGCGTATAATACAAATGTAGAAAACACACGTTTCCCCGCATTACTTGAACAAGTGACTATTTGAACCAATCAAATATGAACGATAGATTGAAAACTGAATGATAACTTACAGTATAGAAATAAAAAATAAAAAGTTCCTCTATAGGGAACCGAACAACAGGTGTTCATTACTCTTAACTTCCATGCAGTTGTTGCAAAGTAAGTTTTTTTCTACAAGGAATTGAATTTAAAATTATAAAAATAAAATTGCTTGTTGAAGTATAAAAAAAGTTTCCTGAAACCTGAATCCTTCATATAAGGTAAAAATTACTGAAAACATATTCGAGGGTGTTGTTGAATAACCGAGGAATGCATTGGCGTGTCGCAGGACCTCCCAGAATAGAGCCAGTGGACCCTCACATCCTGCTGACGGTGGGCCAGAAGTTCCGCCTCACGTGCCCCATCTGGGGCAACCCCGAACCTATCTACGAGTGGCTCAAGGTCGGTCCCTACGTAGTCTGGTCTCCGTTATTGGGTGCGTAACTTTGTGCAGTTTCCACGGTGCTACTGCAGAAAGGAATACGATTGGAGTTTTTCTAGTTTGAATTTCGTCCATTTGACTACCAGTAGCCATGCAAGAGATGCAATTCTGTTAGATCTGTTTAAAAAAATACTATTAAAACGAGCTACTAGCCAATCTCAGGGTCTCTCATATCTTATTCAATGAATGAAAGAATGTCGTATCCGAATTTTTTAATATTAATTGTAAAGACATTGCAACAAGCCACAAACCTACTCAAAATAAGGAGGACTGAAAGTTGATTACGAAAGGAAGAAATTTCGGCCAGAATCTAAACGCTTCGGTAAATGTGTAGCGTTGGTCAGTAATCGATTTTCCACTTTCCGGTGCCTAGAAATAGGTAATTAGATCTAAATAAACAATTTTTCTTCCATGCACTTTTCGTCGGAAATGAGTATTTAACGAGTTATGGCGCTAGGTTAGTTTCGTCTTTGATGACGAATGCGCTCCAATAAACAGCTACTCATCGATTTTCGAATTTTTGTTGCTTGAATCATGGTAATAACATCGAAATAAACAGTTTCTATTCGATACACTTTTTCGTCAAATGAGTATTTAACGAGGTATAGCGGTAGGTTTGGTTTCGTCTTTGATGACGATCGCGCTGGAAGCGAGACTTCATTGCAGTGATGCCCTACCACGGGATCGATGAATTTCTTTCCGCTTCAAACACTGGAGTTGCGGTAACTTATTTACCGCTATAACTTGTAAAGTATTCGTTTACGACGGAAAGTGCATAGTAGAAAACTTGTTTATTTCGATCTAATTAACTACGATAAGACACCGAAAACTGGAAAATCGATTACTGACCAACGCTACACATTTACCAACGCTTCTTAAAAGACCCCAAGCCTGACTCCAATTTCAACCTTTATCTTTTGACTAAAGCTTCACCTGAAAAACCAAAGCTTTTTCACATCTATCGATTCTAAAATGTAAAATCAATGAATAATTCCTTGACACATCACTTACAGAATTAATTTTCTAAATTCCATTCATCAATCAGAGAAAGCAGGCTTATTAAAACTAAAAACAGGAATAGCTTCTTAAGTTTTAATTATGAACTATTTATTTTCCGATGAGCTGCTATTTCAACCCAGTATTGCCTAAATAACCATATATTCTTTTGTCTGTTTTACGTGCAAACTCAATTTGTGCGTCACTGAGATGTGTGTCTGAAAATTCAACCACACAGCAACATTTCAAGTTTCAACACCTTGCAGCTTGTATACTGAGTGAATTATCACCGACCTAAATGGTTACATTTAAATTATTCTGACGATTCAATTGGAGTACAGTTCATGAACAAGACAGCATTAGATATACTCTAAGACCAGAGTATCAAACTTCGTTCTAATGGCTAATTTCCCAAGCATCCTCTTCCACTATCCCAGGATACATGATTTTTTTCTTACTCATTTTAGACAGTCACTGACGTAACGTAGTCACCGAAATCACATCAGGAAGGAACAACGCGTACCATTAAACCACGAATTTCAAACAACACATGAGGTTCTAAATTCCACAAGAAACAACTCATTGCTTCTATTTCCTTTGCGTCTACTTTTCTAAGCGAAACGCATAAACGAGCATATTCACCAAAATCTTTACGTCACAATCACGGTCAAAAATGAGCTCTCAAAAAGTTTCGGCGTGGCTTGTTTCCAGGACGGGGACGACATCGAGAGCTACTGGCCGCGCTACTCTGCCAACAAGGACAACCTGAGGCTGAAGGAGGTGGACCTGGAGGACGAGGGGCAGTACACGTGCAGGGCCATCAATGGCTTCGGGCAGGAGAACTTCACTTTCCGAGTCGTGGTTACAGGTGAGCGAGGCTGCATGGACTGTAGTACGTTACGACCTGTGGCGTTAGTTTCACAAGTAGGGATTTGGTTGAAGTTTCAGTGGGCGTATACTGGATTGTGCAGTACTTCATGTTACGCGCACGCTACAAGATAACAGATGTTTTGAGCCTTCGCTTAGCGTACCGGTAAATATTCAAGTTTCTTTCCTCTTACATTCTGTGGTTGAATTCCCTAATTGACGGTGACTATAAAATTTGACTTCCACTAATTCAGTTTTTTAAGCCTTGTCCTCTCAGAGTTCAGGCATCTGAAACGTAGAAAATATCGCTCAAGTTCGCATTCATCAAAAAATCAAAATCCTTCACAGTTGGTAATTCTCCCAGTCATTTTTCCATGTTGTAGTGGTTTCAAGTATCCTGAACTGTTGAATTAGGGTAATTCTCGCGATCTCATTTCCGTTCTGAATTCGTTTCGTTGAAAGTATCCTGAGCTATTGAATTTGGGTAATTCTCCATATCGCATTTCTGTTTTGAATTGGTTTTAATGAATTTGGGTACTTCTCCCAATCTCATTTCCGTTTTCATTTCCAAGTACCCTGGGCTCATGAATTTGGGTTTGGGTGTGCAGAAGAAGACCTGCCCCCCGGCGACAGGCAGCTGATACCTCCCATGCTGACGGTGGTGTCCCCCGCGAGTCCGGTGCTGGTGGGGCCGGGCGAGCAGGTGTCGCTGCGCTGCGTCGCGCGCGGCTACCCTCAGCCTCAAATCCTCTGGAGCAAAGTCAGTGCCGTTGTCAACCTATCGTTAATTGTTCATTTTAATGAAAATGTGTAACTTTAAACAAATTAATTATTAACAAAACGACTCAAAAGTGAGTGCCGTTGTAAACGTATCGTGAATTATTGGTTCTAACATAAATGTATTACTTTAAATAAACTAATAAATTAGCGAAGCGGCTAGCCTAAGCCTTGAATCCTCTGGAGCGAAGTCAGTGCCGTTGTAAACTTATCGCTAATTGGTTGTAATAAGAATATGTAACTTTAAGTAAATTAATAAATTAGTTAAAAAGTTATAACAATTTTTTGTTAGAACAAATATCATTTGAAGATACATTACTTCTAACATACTTTTTGAATATGCATTACTTTTAATAAATTAACCAATCAGTCATGACAAAAAGGATGGGATTTAATAATGTTCGATGAAAATCAAAAATCGTTCAATATAGTTGCTATTGCTGAAAACAGCATTCGCTAAATCAGAAAGTTGGGCCCCATTAATCCTTTAAAAGCGAACCCCAAACAAATACATCTGTGCTAACGATACTCCTGTATGTTAGAATATAGCTTCTGGGATTGAAATGCTATATTTGAATCCATGGGGTAGTGAAGCCTGTATCAGATAATTATATGCATTTCACTTACGTATCGCCTTTTCTAAACGAGAGATCTAAACAAAAAAGAAATAAATATGCCTGTGTGAGTATAACATACGGCCGCTACCTACAGACGATAAAGAATACACCCGTAAATTTACCAACAAATACTGACACATGGTTTTAACTTCTTAAACTCCGAGGCATGACTTTTTTATCTGCATGTGTGTTTTCGAAACAGTTGGAGGCGCCGGGACGCACCAGCTCCCAGAGCGAGACAATCTGATATGCAAAAGCAATAAAGATTTATTCGGGGTGTTCACCTCCAGAACCTGATAAGATTTAGGCTGACTACTGACTTCTTCAGCATCCTAGCTTTTAAATCTTAGTGATTTCTTAATACGTGGGACTTGTAAATTATTCCTGTGTACATGATACTGATGATTACCAATAGGAAAGAACAACGAATATTTCACTCTTCGTTGCACTTTGGAAAGGAACAATATATCCTGACTTACATAGACTTACTTATAAGTAATGGGTTCCAGTTTTTCATGCCAGAAAATTTCAAGCTCAAATGAATCAAATTAAATGCAACTGAATCTGCTTTCTGATTCCTTACTGAATTCAAATCGAGATGATATCAGTGATTTTGTTTTTGTTTGTGCACGAGACACGAAATAACAAGCAGCCCTGAAATATCGAAGACTGTGCCTGTGGTAATAAAACAGGTAATATACTTTTACCTTCTCCTCGTCAGACAGAAATAACCCTTAATAATTTAGAAAGGGTGTTCATGGCATAATAGAACACGTGAGTCAAGGAGACTAAATTAAGACTCGTTTTCTTTGATAGGTGGTGACTAATTTAATGGAAATAATAGAACAGACACAAGCATTTTCCCTCTAAATTAAGAGGGTTGTCATTTATTGAGCTGAATCACTACAATAAATGGAAGAGAGTAAGCCACGGGAGAAATAAGCCACGAGTTCAAGGTTCTCTCGTTTCTTAAATTCTGATAGAATTGCTTGACCAACCAACGCACACCAAAAAAGTCTTCAGTGAAATTTCAACCTCGGAGAAATTATAAGCAGAACGAAGAGTTTTTTAGTCGCTCTAATATTCCATGGTGGTATTGAGCGGCCGTCAATAGCGCACAGCTGCAGCGCACTGAGAAGTCTTCATGAGAATTTTAGCCTCGTAGAAATTATAAACAGAACGAAGCATTTTTTGAGGTGTTCCAACATTTCACGGTGGTATTGAGCGGCCGTCAATAGCACAGAATGGCGCTCCGTAATTAGCAACTAATCAGTAGCCAAGGCCGCTTTGTCTCTAGTCCTAAGAAGCGACGGCCAGGAGCAGCGCAAGTTTTTCGCTTCGTATGAATGACTCTTAACTTGGCGGGCTCTTGGCTCTTCCCTTGAGACCAAACCCTTAATGGATTAGCAAACTTCTGCGTCCAGGAAACATTGTAAGTCTGCCCCAAAAAAAAGACTTGAAAACTTTTAATGATGTTAATTGTGACGGGAATCTGTGAAGAAAGAAAGACCTGCGGCTCTCCTGCTCTCCTTGTGAGATCTTGCGGCTTCTCCCAGTTTATTTTTGCCGGCTGGTATCTACTCCACCGCCGATCTTTGAACGTGTGTTAACGGCTTAATTTAGCGCGCCAGGCATGTTTGCAGCGGGTACGGACGTTATCGCATTTCTTTACCGTGTTTTGTGTTCATGAAAAAGGCTATTTTCAGAAATATTTCGTTCAGCTAGTTATTTTTGTTTTCAGAACGAGTTCTTCATGAACCCGATTTCCAAACAAACATTTCGCGAATGAATTGAAAGTTTAGTATTTATACTTTTATTTATTCATTTTTTAGTCTTTGCACTAATTGCTCGATTTTCAGTTGTAAACCTCAAGGGAGAAGTAATTTTTCTTCAAAAAGCGTGTTGAATTTTATTTTAGATCGTTCGATACTCATGTGAATGGTTATTTTTCAGCATCAAAAATTGTTATAGACTACTAACAAAAAAAGCTGTGAACAAAATCAACGGCCAGTAGACAGGGCTGAATTTTCGAATTTACCACGCTGTTTTAATACTGTAGTGGAATCTGAGCCAGTTTGGTAGGTACACCGTATCGCCGCTAGGAATCTGTTCCGATACCCTACTTCAGAAAGCAATAAAACGCGCCTCATGAATAGATTCATTTATGGAAAGCAAGAATGCGAGCTTCTCGTCCTCTCGACCGCGGCGGTTCGATCTTCGCTCAGCGCAGCACCGAATGTTTTCATCACTCGAGGCTGAGCATTCCCCTCAAATACCTCGATTCCGTTTTTGCCGAGATTAGGTACCCTATTCGCGATTCTTCTCGATGTAATGGGGGTCCTAATGAACGGAGTTCAAGGTCTGAAGATCATGGCGCAGAACTATGAAGGAGTTGTGGACCACGCGTCTACAGGATAAAATGCAAGGGGTATACTGTTGATAGTTTTTAAGATATAAGTTTAGCAGTGTAAAATGCAAAGGGTACCTTGTTTATAGTTTTTAGGATTCAAATTTAACAGAATAAAATGCAAGATGTACACTGTTTATAGTTTTTCAAATTTAGGTGCTATGTCGACGAGCCATGGTGTCGTATAGTCGGTGAACTAAGCAAAAAGGTATTTTGCATTGCAACACTATAGACGTACCTTAAAGAAATTTGCAGTGCATCATAATTTCACACCTACTTCAGGAACTGCTAAATCCCTTCACTCTTTGTAGCTCATCTAGATAATTTGTTCTATTGGTTGTCAATAGAAGCTTTTTGTTGATGAAACACTCTATTTTTCTAAAGTTATTAAACAATTTCCGTGCTAAGTCATCAACAACAGTTACTCTTTTATTTTCAAGGATGATGACGTTAAAATTCACTTTTAACCTAAAAATTCACTTTTGTTATCAATTTCTCCCTAAGACAATTTTTTTTATTAAAGTTGGGTTAGGTCTGTTTTCGCATTAACTAGCGTTTTTTATTATTACAGTCAGAGTGATAGTTCTAATTTTAATGTTAGTGTACATAACTCAAGAAATTTCGTGCTAAGTTCAATGAATTACCCGGCTCGAGCTCAAGATATCTCATGGCAACTCCAGACCTTTTGTAAAATCTATAGCAAGGCATGTTAGGTCAGTTCGTTAAAGAGATAACCAAACTCAAATACCAACCCAAAAAAATCGTTCAGACTCCACTCTCAAAATCTGAAATCATTTCCAATGGTATACGTCAAGGAAAAAGAATCTGAAATTCGTTCATAAAAATTCAATAATGATCAATTCTGTCGACAATCGATCTGATTGACTGAGGAAATTTACCATTTGTTGACGAATGGTAAAAATATTACCAAAAATATTCTTTACCAAATTTTATCCTCGACTGTTGCATATAAAATGTTATTTGAGACACAATAGCTGACTCTCTTATTTCAAAGTCAACTTTTTCGTCTGGCAGACAGGAATTCGGCTGAGTCGCACCGTCCCTATAGTTGTCTCCAAAAACGCTGGCCAAAAATATAAATTCCTTTAGAGCCTCTCCAAAATGAAGAGTGACTTTAAATTTAGTACAAATGATGCTAGGAAAAAGCCCGATATTCTCTCAGAAAACAGCACTCACTACGAATGAATAAAAACTTAGACGGTCTAGCACAAACAACAAACAATTTAGTGGAAAGTCTAGAAAAGGTGAGTAAAATGGTGAACGATCAAAAATGAAATCAACTTCATACTTTTTAAAATGGAAACAAACGCGGAATAACTTTCAGCTAGAAGTCCATATATGAATTTGCAGCAGCAAATAGAAATCTTAGAAAACCACAAAATAAATTAAAGTCCTTATTAAAGTGTATGGTAATAGCTCGAAATGATATTTAGTCACAGTCGATCAAGATATTAGGATGTGTAAAAGTCATCATCAACATTACGGATAATGATAAAGATCCAACCGCATTTCTTCATTAATTTCAGCTCATATTGTTGTCATGAACCTTCCATGGCAACATTTGTCTATCAACGGATTGATGCAAAAAACGAAATGAACTTCGTTGCTTATGTGAAAATTTTCGTAGTGCACCGATTCATAGGTTTTGTTTTAGTCAGCCTCAGCAGAGTAGCCACAGTTCAATTCTTCCTCTGTCAGGGGAAAAATTTTCTTACCCATTGGTTATAAATACAGGTTTAAATTCGTTGTAATCATCCAGGAGCCATGATTGTGTCAACACCACCCAAGTACGGTACCCTATTCTCAGTATTTACATTCTACCAGTATATTGCATATAAATCCTTGAACAAATGATTTGGACATGAAATGTAACAAACCGCCAGCAAATGAGCGCTTCCATCGAACGAACATGCCGGATTTAGATCAGGGTCGCCGGTCTTTCAGAATGTGAGATTTTAGCACTTGCGACGCCTAACTTCACCGGCTTGATCAGGAATTGACTGCAGAGGCTATTTTGAATTGATGTGACAATCTCTCCTCCACTCATATATCCTCATAGTCAGTCAAACGATTCTTTCCCCTAGACTATTGTTGCATTAACTTATTTTTTGCATTACGATTACCCTAAATAAGACTAAAACCGTTAGAAAGACGCAAAACTGGCTCTGTTCGCATTTCACAGTTAAATAATTATTTTTCTGCCGCAATTCATGCTCTGAAATTGCCCAATGCGAGTGGCTGATGCTAAGAGCGACGAGAAAGTTTAGTGTCCTCTTTCAATGCGCAGACGCTTCAAACGTGCCCATACACGTTTCTTTGCAACAAACAAAAGATAAAACTCATGATTTACCGATTAGAATGTTCATGTATGCTACTTAAGGCCATGAGTAACACTTTGAAGAAATGTCCCATTATGCAGCGGGACATACAGCTAACATAATTACTTGAATACCTTGCTGTAAAATGCACAGCCTCTTAATGGCTATTCGTATAAATCTCTAAACGTTTAACTCGGTTAAATAACTACGGGAACTCTGTCTTCGTATGTCTCGAGCAAACAACAAAGCGAATAAATTATCGAGGGAATCATTACGCTGCCTCATTATAGGGACAACTTTCTTCGCCAACGCTCTGGAGAAAGTACCGATGCAAGCTCCAAGTCAAAGCCTGTGGAAAAATAAGAAAAATTTTTAACGAGTTTTATCGATCTTCCCAATTAGAGAGGATTTTATCGGAGCAGAAGCATGATTGTTACGAGTTATGCGACATTGATGGTAAGCTGAACGAGTAACATTGTAAATCTAGCTCATTATCTAAAGATAATGAGGCAAGGTTTTTTCAAAAAAATTTCACTGCAAATATCATTTGTTCGAACTTCATTAATCTTCTTTCTTTAATTTTTGTCTCAGCCTTATCTAACTTGAACCAGCGTGAAAATTAGCTATAACTTAGAACTTAATTAAAGTCGGAGCTTTCATTAGATAACATTCAAAATTTGAACGACACCAATCGACCTGATTTTCATTAACAAAATGTGTATTCTAAATGTTTACGATTAAATACCTACAAACGATTCACTTGTAAACAATTAGGCGATTTAGAACAATCTTGAACGATCTCCAAGTGTTTTCATTAAAAAACATGCCTAACATAACCTCTACATCAATCTGGGCTGATCGAGTGCTGACCGCGACACCGCAAACGTGCTATTATGTACAAAACTTCGCTAACGCGTTATACTGATTCAAAGTTGCCACTCACCCGCTGCTACTATAGCGTGAGGTCTACCGTCATATTTCGCCTACCCAGGTGCAGTTTGAGATGTGTAAATTAATTTTTAATTGCTAAATTAAATGTGTACAAATAAGTATTGTCCATTAGTTACCTCACCTAACCTCACGCTATAGTACTGGCTATAGGTTGATCCCATGCTATAGTGTGGTGAGCCTCACATATCAACTTCTGTATTGGTTTTTCAATAACTAACACCAGCATGCTATGACGGTTTCCCCGGTCAAACCGGTACCCATTTCCGACACCTGGGTA
This sequence comes from Morinoia aosen, assembly GCA_030386875.1. Taxonomy (NCBI): domain Eukaryota; kingdom Metazoa; phylum Arthropoda; class Malacostraca; order Amphipoda; family Talitridae; genus Morinoia; species Morinoia aosen. The sequence goes on from CM059562.1 coordinate 12,237,064, forward strand.
ATGTGGGGTATTGTGCTTGAGTTTTCCTTTATACCCAACGGGGAAAGTCGCCACGCAGCGGCGGGATTCGAACCCTTGTCACCTCCAAGGAAGGGCGGGCTCTTATGCACACGGCTAAGGCGAGCCTCACACTATAGCAGCACCTCGTTTGTAACAAGTAATGTTCATTAGTTACCTCACCTAAACTCACGTTAAAGTACTAGCTAAAGGTAGATCGCATGCTATAGTGTGGTGGGCCTCACGCTATAGCAGCACCGCTCACCCCTACAGGAGGGTCAGCTGCTGCCGCAGCGAGGCAACCACCTCGACATCACGGCCCCCTCCGCAGGCAGCTCAGAGCGCTACGCCTGCACGGGCAAGAATGTCGTCGGCCACGCCACCGCCAACTTCTCGCTCGTGGTCAAAGGTGAGCTCAGTGGTGTTACATTGTACTGGAATTGGCAACCAACTTGGAAAGAAAAAGAGAAAAGTTTTCTGTCTGAACCACTTTTGATATTTATTTAGTGCGAACAGAATTATGCGTCCCTGAACAGTTTTTATTTAGTGTTTTATCCGTGATTATTACGATATCCCCCACCGAGATCATGGGTCCATATTGAATATATTCTGATATCATGTATGTACGACTACGTAAAATCCACTGCGCAACATTTGTACCGATATTAACTTGGTGCCGAAAAATGTTTTGAGAATATATGTGAGAAGAAACCAAGCCTAGTGTTTCTTCCCCCTGCCGAATGAAAGATCGTTTGCTTGAATTCCCCTCAATATCCAGTTGTTCAATACAAGTATCAACTCAACCGGGAGAACTCGTCAATTAAAATGCATTTAAAAAAACACTGTAAGTAGAGATGATGAGCAAAAACCTGATTACAAAAAGCAAAACATTTATTTTCGGCACTTAGACAGGTATCCATGCCCATATTTATTTTCTGCAGTATTTTGCTTGTGCATAACAGTTTCGACAACGTTTGTACACGCAAATGTTCAAACCAATACGCAGTGCAGTAAATCAGATTATAAAATTCACTCAGGGCTTGAACAATCTAATTTATTGGGAAGGAAAAAACAAAGAAATTTCTGCTAACTATATAATAAAACACAACCACTGTACTGAAGTTAACAAGAGCGACACGTCACGCGTGCAGATCGGAGCAAGCAGCCGCCGAAGGAGGAGGTGCGCAGCGACCTGGTGGTGAACGGCACTTTCAACACCACCGTGCAGCTGGGGGACAACACGACCTTGCAGTGCACCGTCACCACCGACATCGTGCCCACCATATCGGTGAGCGCAAGTCCATGCCGTTGTCTAAAGCATGTTTCAGGAGTAACAGCGTTGTTTGAATGGAGTGGTGCATTTTCAAGTTTTGCAAGGCGATCACCCCCAGTCTAACTATCTCGTCGGCGTATCTATGGTTTTTTAGCCGTCCAAATGCAGCTTCTGCAAAGGGCGGATAAAATTGTAGAAGCAACGGCGAAGACGTTAGATTGGGTCTGGTTGCATTATTTTTGAGCAAGACTACAAAATATCATTGCGATCAAAAGCGTGTGTAGTAGGCCGTAAACTCCCATTATAACGTGATTACATTTTCGTGATATTGGCATTTTTCAATTCATTGAGTACTTATGACTAAAAACTATTTTAGTAATGAAAGGTAATAAAATATACGTAAATTTATGGAATTAAGTCAGCGTCGGCAAGTGTTGATCAAATGAGGGACATCTAAAATGATCAAGTTTGATGAAGCTGCAGCTCTGTCCCTAATCAAATCCCCGATTTTACCGTCATTACGCAGTCATTAGGCAATCGTTCCTCGCCTCTCATCATCCAAAGCCTCATGCGCTCTGACATACATGAGCGGAACTTCCGTAATTTGCATCACGAATCAATCTATGCAAATGTGGTCATTATTTACAATTTCCTTGCCAATAAATATTCGGGTGTAATGAGCAGCACTTAACATGATTTGTTTACACACCAGAAACAAGTTTCGCACTATTCTGTCTCGTTCATTAACAGTAAATCTCATCAACAAAAAGCAGGCTCACAATATGTTTGTTTTTACCCTAAATGTTCACCCCTCTTGAAGGCTTTGAGTTGATTGATTGCTAGATGTAGATTTTTCGGATGAACTTTGATTTGAAAGTTACACACATGAGAAAGTTACGAAACATAAACGCAGTTCGCTCATCTTGAACATTTCAGCTCCTTTTTCTCTGCTGTCAATCTCAATCGCCTAGCCTCTTAGCGAAAATCATTTGGTCAACCATCTCATTTAATTCCTTCTATACTCATTAATTCGGGCAGAAGTGTTCACAGCATCTTCAAAGCATTCCCACGTTCTGCGTGAAATCATTTCATGGTCATACGTTTGCTTTAATTTCTGGGCCCATTCAAAGGTTAGTTGTTTTATAATACCAGTGTGCTCATGATGTGTGCCTTGTGCACAGAGATGCTATGCAGGTGTCCAACGAAAAATGGAACCCGAAATGAAAATAATAATTTTAAAATGGATTTCCTGCTTTTTCATTCTGTTTCAGCCATGTTCTTCGTCGAACGCTTTTCAACAAATGCCCTACATTTTGATCAAATATCTTCAAAAATATTAACCTGAAATTACTCTACCGACGGGTGTCAGAAACCTATTGCGCAGGGAAGTCAAACAATAAAATGATACGTCACAAGTTTAAGTTGTATAAATATTAACAATATCATCTGTTCACTGAACATTCATGTCAATATCTGACAAAAAAACAATGAATTTTTAGTACCGTAAATTCTTTAGTGATTCTTTTTTTCAAATCTCCAGTGTTTTAAGGCGGACTCTGGAATATACTTTCGTCTTTAAGTGTCCCAAAGAAAATAATCACACGGTGTTAGATCTGGGGATCTTGGAGGCCGCTCAATTTCTTGATTTAATACAACTATGCGGTTATCAAACCAAAAACTGATGAATTTAAAGAATCACTAACGAAATCGATGTACTGAAAAATGATCGCCAGTTAATCAAACGAGTCATTTCATTGATGCGATCAACAACTCATAAGTGCGTGCACAGAAATTGACGACATGTGGATGGGATTGAAGCCTAAAATATGTTCACAGTATTTTTAACAAATTCATTTACAACATAGGAGTTGTAAGGACTTTTTTCTAAAACTTGAGATGAAGTTAACCTGTGGCGTGTCCATATTGTTGTTGGACTTTCCCGCGCAAAAAAGTTTCTGAGAGCCTTCAGTAAAATAATTAGCGGTTTTTTATGATATTCCATTTAAACACACAGCATTCGTTGAAAAGCGTTCAATGAAGTATGAAGAACCAACAGAATGAAAATGCAGCATATCATTTTTCTATTTTATTATTTTCATTTAGGGTTCCGTTTTCTTAGGACACGCTGTATATGTAACCCCTACGCTGTGCTGTGGGAGCGCAGGACTCTTAGCACTTGTGAAGTGTCTCATTTAAAGCTTTTATAACTACTCCCTCGAACCTCCGTATTTACTGAGGTTTCATAAGTCCTAAGACGGGTCCCATTTGTACAATGAAAAAAAATATCGTACATTGAGTTCGCTCAGAAGGAATACTTTCGCTCGATGAAGTTTGCTCATGCATAATTCCGTCACTGCGGCGTCTTCTTCTAGCCGAGAGAAGACATCGCTAGCTGTAGCAGCCCTGCTTACTTGAAAAGTCACAACGTAAAGGAGTCTCACGGACTAAAAAAAATATTTGTATACCATAAAAGTCTTTCGCGCTCATTATGTGCTTCAAACTGATGGTGATGTCTTTGCTCAGACACCTTTTTCAAAGAAGATCGCTCTTCTTCTAAGGAGGTTGTCCTCAAACTTTGCCCGAGAGAAACAAGAAAAAGCTACTCAATCTCAAAGGTGTTTCACGAAAAAAAGAAATTCCTACCCATTTTGAAGAAGTCCTATGTATGCTGGAAAACTCCTCGTGATTCGGAGAAAATCAGTCTCGTGCAAAGAACGTCCATCTGACACCCAGAAAATCTCGCGCTTTCTGAGAGGGGCTCTAGTCGTCCTCAGCGAGCTCGTCTCACGCTGAGATGAATCCCTTCCTCTAAAATAAGGACCCTCGCGCGGATTAGAGCGCTCTGACGCAAGACCTTCTCACTACACGAGAAGGCCCATCGCTCATCCGAGGCTTTGAATCATATTGAGGAGTGCAAAGCTTCTCTCGCTCAGAATGAAGGATGCTCGATCTCCTGAGAGTTCCATTCATGACGGAACTGCAATTTTCTGCTTTATGCCTCCACACCAATGAAAAAGTTAGGGAAATAAGCACTCGTTGCCTGGGTACACCTGAGCAAGTTGCATCATTTGGATAAGTTCGACAGACTCGCTTATTGCCAACTTATTGGCCCAACTTGAAGCACGAGTCGAGTTTCCGAAGATTGGGAGAGCCCTTAGCTCCGGCTGGGAGACGTCACAACTTCTGGAGCAGCTCTAGTGGATATGTTATTAATATTGGCGTGGGATACGACGGCTCCTCCAGCTCCGAGATCAAGAACAAAATGACCTTGCAACGTGATTTGTTCCATACCCAATAAATTAATGTGATTGTGTACTTTTGATGGGCTGCCCAATATTGCCTTCAGACAGGGCCTGCCAACAACAGTGATACCGCAGATCAGAAGCTCTGCAAGCTATTTACCGGTAAAACTAACGTCCAGTCTTTTGGCACCAGATTTGATGACATAGGACGGGATAGGATTTTCAAAGTAGCGTTCATACATACCGAATGTAGGGGCAAACTTACGCCTCTAAAACTCATTTAATTCTCCAACGCAATTAAATTAATCGAATTTCAATTTTCACTCACGTTATACAATACATACAACCATACTGAAATAAAGTGTCGAAAGAATCAGTGAGAATACCACTCTAGTAACACAAACATTCAATGATCATTTTGTGTCAGCTCAATATAGTCATCCTGAACAATTCAAACGTTCAACTTTACCTGTGCAAGAAAGATTCATTTTCAGCCTTCCAATGTCGAATACCGTTCAAAAACTAAAAAACATTGCGAATAATTTCTAACGAAAAGGACCATAGGCATGCATAACTGACTCACACAACGTCTGTAAACGTGTTCATTCTTTCTACTCCTTGCAACAGAAATGAATCAAAATTAATTTGTTTAAATTCGTAGGACTAAAGAATCTTGCGAGTCGCGGCAGAGCCATGGCAGACACGCAAAACAGCCTTGAAAGCGTCGAAACGTAAATGATTTAGAAGCTAGAAGTTGGATTGGATGACCATCATGTGAAGTAACTCATAAATGACCGTGAAGTATCATGTATTAAGACGAGGAGGAGGCCACGCATTACGGACACACACTCAGAACCAGCAGCCACATTCTACATAGCTTCAGATCCTGACGACAAAAATTAAGATAATTGTTTTAAATAATTCTTTCAAGAATCGTATGGTTTATTTTGAAGATACTTCTAAATTTATCTCACTTCAATGAAGTCCCATGTAGTGTTAGAAATTCTGGAGAAATCGTTTTAAGATGTCTTTAATTATTTCAAAAGGCCGGCGGTCAAATATTTTATATAAACATCACGACTGTTATACATTCACGCCAGGCATTTCTTAGAAGGTAAAACACAATGTTCTGTGCGTTCACACATTTGCATCTTCTTGAACGGGTCTCTTTTTAACCCTTTAACGCCCCAGAGGACACCAGTGTCCTCTTTCAAAATTCCCCTTCAATATATTTTATTTCTTATTCAATTAGTTCCCTAATGTGTTCTTTGAAGTTCTCTGCCGAGTGGCAGTTCTTATCCCATCCTGATATCGGTGACTGCCAGATGCCAGCGCCAGTTTAGTGACGGTGGTTGTGTTAACGGTAATATGAGTACAAAAATTCGGACGTTAAAGGGTTAAAAAATATTTATGGATGCAACGCATTCGGTTCATCTCAATGTCCGAACTCTCCAATGTGATTTTTTAACATCGCAATCTAGGTTGTTATTTCAATTAATGTACAGGAGCTACTATTGCCAGAAAACAAATAAAACTTAAGAGCAATAAAATAAAGGTAGAAAGCTATTAATTTATTGTGAAGTACTATTATGAGTATTTACAGTAACTCGTAACTAACAATGTACAAGAAAATAGTGGACTTAAAAGTGTTACTGAGAAAAGCGTTCATCCAAAATTAATTTTCTATGCTTCAACAAACGTTTCATATCGGGTGAAAGTGTGTAGTTTATATTTCAGCGGGACCTTTCAATTTACTGGCATTATTAAAACTTCCACATAATATTTTGAAGACACTACATGGATTGAAAAAATCTTCCACGCTTCACAATGTGAGGCAATAACTGCACGTAAGCTGTATTAAAAGCTACCGAATTTTTCAGTCCTCGATAATATTAAGGGCAGCAAAGTTTCGATCTCAAGCTTGAGAAACTAAACAAAATCCCGCTATAAAATGAACTATTTTTTACTTTGCAGTGGCTGAAAGAAATTCCTCCGTCACAATCAGACGAGAAAAACAAGACCATGGACCTTGACAACAGAGTATTTCTGATCATCAAGGAGACAAGATCCCCTCCGTCAACTCGATCGTCAGCCGAGGTAGCGGACACTTATTTCTTCAATCTGCACATTGAAAACGCTCAGTTTGAAGACCAAGGCCTCTACGGATGTCTAGGGGCGAACTCCTTAGGATATTCCTACAGGAAAGCGTATCTCAGTGTCATTGAAGGTGAGTGTCGAGACAACGAAACCATGTCTTCAGTCTTTGGCTGTGCCGTGAGCGCGTTCAGGTCCTCGTTAAACTTAGTTATTTCATTACAGCTGATTATAGAAATACTTCATGCAACGGGTTGCACGAGAGAATCATGAAGCATTTCCAGTACGATTGAGGTGAAAAACTTATAAGAGGCAAATGAGTTTTAAAATAAATTTCTCTCAAATATTTCAAAATTCCTTTAAAATTGACTAGCACACCACTTTTTTCTGTGCTAGTTTTGGCTTTACTGCAGTGATGTCAGTCCTCTGCACGGGTTGGTTATGTGATGGCAGGATTTCTTTAATCTAATATTTTCGACGGCACATGAATGAAATGAGGGATTTAGTAAACCTGTAGGAACTATTGTCGCGGTGACACTCCAATGCACCAACTTCAATTATTCCTGTGAGTAGTTATATTTTTAGCCGACTTAATGCTTTGTAAACAAAAGAGAAAATGAGAGAAGCTCATCAGAATAGTGTCATTCACTGACTATGAATTTTAAATATTGAACTCTGACAACTATTTTAATAACTCGAAAAAAATTTTCAGTACCTCAATTAAGTGCTCAAAATATGTAATTGAAAAGTTTAATTTTTCAAAGTTTCATTTTTTCAATAAGATAATATTTACTAAAAGTGAAATAATCTCACTTGTATCAAAATGGAACAATTCAACATTCCATCACACGTATAGCGTTGCTCAGGCGCAAAGTTTCGAGAAAAAAAACGCGCCAATAGCGAGTTTCGTGTCCTAACTCTTTGCCTTTGTTAACCAATTTTTGCAGGTTGTGCCGTAATTACAACCCTCGTTATCAATTACCGGTTGTTACCGACTTCAGAGTAAGGAAAGAATTACTGCCTCTCGTCAACAAAATCCAATGAATAAGGATACAAGTTTGACACGAAATAATAAAAATTGTAGCTGACCATAACACTGAAATTTACAATGCCACTCGGCAGTAAGCTTCAAGGAAAAAGTAGGGTACAGGTTCGGTTAGAAATCAAATATATTAGTGCTATTTTTAGGAGTCAAATATGAAAGCCAATTGTACGTTAATTAAGAGGTAAATTTAGTTGAGGTAACTTGAGACGCGACTTGTTTTTTCCACTCAGGCCGCCACGCGCCGGCCTGGGATGAAGAGTTAGCGGCCGACCACAAGCCCTCGAAGACGTTTTTTGTAGTAGCCATGTCAGCAGGTGTGGTCATCATCGTCTTCATTGTCATCGTCATAGTCTGCAAGGTAACGATTGCAAGCGCATATGTACAATATATTTCGATTTGGGCGTAGGGCTTCCTTTCTCGAGTTTTTCAAGGAGTTTCAGATCAAATCTCTGCTGCTGTATCAGGTGCATCAGCTTCCTTGATGAATGTAATGTTCTTTAGGACGTCATTTAGGAGTTATTTTTTTTTAAACGTGAAGATTTCTCCTATAGCGTTGGTATAAACGATATTTTAATGTTCATCATTATCGTTTTAACGTTACTGTTGCACTTAGAAAATGATAGACGGTATTCTTCCGAGTAGAAACATGTCCATTACGATGTCCTGTATCTAATGATTGTTTGCTAAGATCTAACTGGAATCGGACCTGTAATTTTGAGTCGCTTTTGCATGAATTTGAGAATTAATGGCATTAAATTATCAAATATGTCAAGAATAAATGCCCAGCACTTTAATCCTGTTACAATAAAATTAAGTATTTTTATAGTATGTGTTTACGAATTAAAGTTTACGTAGGGCTTTAAATCATCTTTTACTAAATTCAGTTCAAAGTATATACTTAATTTTGCTTCTTTCAAAAACCATCACTCTTCCGTATGCTTAAGTTTTACGATACTTCAACATTGTTTCACTGTTTTGGAACGCTAGTTTAGCCAAAATAAACACTTAAAGGTTTTTTCTAGCCATGTTAAAAGAAGGTAATTTATACTAGCCAGCCATTCGAAAAGTCAAAATTTTTTTGAAGTAACTCGAGAGTTTCTATCTACTGTACAATTGATACGCAAGGGATGGGGAAGTTCTAGCGAATCGAAGATTCTTCCGAACGTCCCTACGTTTGTTTTCCGACGCGTTGCTGATTTTATTTGCTTGATCAAACCATAAAAGGCTAAGAAAAAGATAGGAAATCTCAAACAATGAGACTGTGTTGTTGTGAAATTCTTAAAATTATCAGTAATTTTCCTCGCCCACTGAATAGAGCATATTCCGTAGCAAATATAGTGTAATCAGCAAGTTTATGCTGTTCGAAATATTATTGATGGCACAGCAATATTGATTGCACGAGTATTTTTTGAAACGTATATTCTGTTGTAACTTCTAAGTTGGCTTTGGCTTACTGTCGGCTACCCTCCAGGAAGGGGGAAAAAGCCTGGTATATGTGTGTATGTATGTATGTAACATCTAAGTTAATTAACAGCTCCATTTTACAGTCGCGCTTGTAATTGTGATGGTTTTATGAACAGAAGTTCGTTCAGAATTTTTCAATAATCGATGAGTAGGAGTTTTCTCTATTTTTTATTTATGCTCAAGTGGGAAAACGCTTTTGAATAAATTTTGCAAATTTTACTGGATATTCAGGACAACCATGCTGAAAGTAAGCTTGAACAGGTCTCCAAAATAGAGCAGAGCCAGTCGCCCTACTGAGGGGAGAAGCCCATTCACAACAACTACTTCAAATCTTAACTTCATAATTACTTTAGTATCGTAAGCCAATACATTTGTCGTTTTCGCTCTACGCAGCAGACTCTCTTCGAAACGCTTTTTTTATCGGTTAGGGAGGCTTAAACTGACTTCTAATTTAATCAACTCTACCTACAGTCTACGTAAGTTATCGGATATAATCGCTATTCGTAGAAGATGAGCCATGTGGTGGTTGTCACTTGCAGGTGCACCGCAAGTCAATGCTGAAGTCGCCCACGGTGACCACCACAACCATCGCGTCACCGTCGCCCCACATGAACAAATACGACGACCCTGCGAGCTTCACGGCCCTGCACCAAGAGAAGAAAACGCTCCCCGGCCTGCAGTACACCATGGTCACCAAAATCAACTCTAAACATGACACCATCAGTTCCGCAGACTCTACCATGCCGCTCCCGCCTCCCATTTTGCAGACTGACGTCAGTTATCAGGTTGGTGGTGGCCAGAGCCAGAGAGAACGTTGCTATGCACTACCCTTTAATGCACACAGAGCGATAACGTGAACTCTAGCGTGTGCTTGTAAATAAATTTTAATTTCTAATCTCGCCCACGAAATTGTTTTAAACTTTAAAATTAGAGTTTTGGCTGTTTATTTCCGTGTATTTGGAACCATCAAGATGAAAGTTTACATAGAGAAAAATGGTAGCTTGGCAGAGAAATGCCTAGGGAGTGCCTGCAAGCTACGTTGCGTTAATGCAGCAGGCACAAGCGTGCAGACCGCATCCCAGCGTCGAATGCGAGCTCCTGTTGTTTTCTTTAGATCTAAAAATAACTGCAAATAATATTTTGGCTAGAAAATATTGCTTCTAACAATTAACTTATGAAGAAATAGCGCAATTTGTCGTATTATTTGCGCTGACTTTTCGTTACGCTGTCTCGTCAAAGAAGCAAGTGAGAAAATCAATTATCCCTTGCTTGTGATATTGTAGCCGTAACATAATTCATTGCAGTAACAGAACCAACTATTTTTTACGGTTACATCCTTTCAAAGAAGCGCTTAAAAAGTGACTCTTCTCTCCCTCACTATTTATGAAGTAACGTCATTCGTCCTATAACCTGCTCGAACCGTCTCCATAACGCTGCATTTTTTCAACGAAACAAACTAAAAATTGATACTGCCCGATGATTCTTCTCGTTGGGAAAAGGGAGAACTCAGCCATAATTCCCCACTCTACTTAGGTGTCGGAACTAGGGACCGGCTTCACCGGGGGTAACCGATATTGATTCCTGGAGTTAGTTATAAGAGATTTGAAAAACCAATGTACAAAATTATATGTATCAGGCTTGATTGGAATAAAACAACATTTATCCTTTTTTATCTTCCTCGCAGCATGACGGGCTGGTGTACCCCCCGGGCAGAAGCAGGCCTCTGCCACACGGACCTCGGTTTTCGGACAACTACGTGTACCCGGCGGAGAACAGCTACGTAGACTCCGGCTACTGTGACCCTTACACCGAGAAACTCGGCCCTGAGTGTGCTGAGTCAGGGAGCAGTCTAGATTTGTATTCGGACGCAGTTCACATACAACCTCCCAACACACCGAATCCATTGCTACCGCCCCAGCACCATTCTCATCACAGCGACGCCGCTGTTCATTCTTCCCCATCCACAATTCACACTCCTCTCCCCAATACGCCTCTATTATCTCGTTACCCAGCGAGTCACCCAAGAGTCGTCAATAAGAGCAGCGATTCTTGGTTCAACGAGAGCAGCAGAAGCCACAGCAAGCGTTCGGACAGTCGCACGACAACGGCTACCAGTAACGCAAACAGCTCTCGCGACGTCCACAGCCAGTTGCCTGGAGACCAATATTACAACTCCGTAAGCAGCAGCTGTGGTGGCGAAGATTACAGCAACCCTATTCAGAATTCATACAATAGTTTCCCAGTGAACAATTACCACAGGAGTAATAATAATCCCCATTGTAATTATAGCAATATCGCCCAATCGTCGGAGCACAGTTACGCTCGCCTTACACCCAGAAGCACCTCACCAAGCAATCAATTTGGAAGAAATTTTCCACCAATTTCGGACGGTCAGTCAAAATATGTTGTGCACTGCAACTTGTAGAATACAGAAACGTTCCTTAATATCGGTCGGTAGCAAGTGATGTATTTAAAAAACGGTAGTATTACATAGACTAATTCGAGAAACGTTGACGCTTCATCCAATTGTGGTTACACTTGTAGAACTGGACCAGTAAGATTGAAAAAAAATTAGTTACACTTGCGAACGTCAAAAATCTCCCGGAAAACGGGAAGCTTCCTTAGTTGTCAAGGGGAATCGCGTAACGGTACTGAAAATGCCAAATTTTTACTACGAATTACCCGTTGGTCAAATCAACTCAAATATTGACACATTTTTAAAAGTGAGCTGAAAAATTTCACGGTAAACAGAGAAATAATGGAAGAATAATTCTGAATGACTGAAGCATCGAAAGTGTTTTCTTCGTTCAGGGACTTAAGTACAGAACACCCAACGACAGCTTCAGTGTGCTGCGAAGAAATGAAAGAGCCGACGCGTAGCCCGACTGCCTCGGACGCGCAAAAACAATTTCGTTTCTGCAACTTGCAAATCTCAATGTTTTTTGAAATGCATCGTCAGCAGCATCGCCTGCAGAAAACAATGAGTCAGAGCGAGAGAATTTCAATGCGTGTGAGTACTAAGCTTTCTTCTCAGTAACTGTGCTGTTACTTGTCAGTGAATTATAAAACAGAAGCGCAAAAATACGGTGGAATAAAAGACAGCAAGCAAATTCGTATTCCACACGTATCTACTTCACTCCTCAGATAAAAGAAAAGTGAAACCTCCAGGCGCGATACTGAAATATATCGAAAAGTGGATGTTATCTTCTGAATTATAATTTAATGTATTACCTATATGGGAAGTGGTAGTTCAGTTCCCATTTCTCAAAATGTAAATACTATTTTATATAAGGATGAAATTACAGTCTAAGGAGGTGTAGCAAAACTCAGTTCAATTGAGAGTTTCAGGAGCCTCCCCGATCAAAAAAGCAAATTTTGTGACCGTGATGTGTCAAAAATACAAAAATAATGTTATACATTATTTCGTATTTTTTCTTTAAGTGTGCGTGTGAGCTGGAATGCAAGAAGTTACCGTAGTCTCCGGTATATTTTCTAGTATTGAATTGAAAACATTTTGTACTCGCGATGCCCTATAGTTGCACAGGGTTTAGCGACGCATGGTCGTCAACCGTCCTTATCGAGCGGCATTTGAATGGGCCCAAATCTTCACTTTTATACAAATCATGCTGTAGATACATGTGGCTTCCAGGACACTTACGTTCATACATCTTTTATCGGACATCAGTCATTTGTATTCCAATGTTGGCACGTGAAGAGTAGCATTTGAAGCCAGAGCGTAGAGAAGAGTACAAAGATTTCATCGGTCTCTCAGCACATCAAGTCCATTTTCATCAACATCAGGAGATCTAGCGGCACTATTTTTCTACCTGTCCCTACTATTTAATAAAGGCAGATCCCTTAGGAAATCTCTAGCGTAGCCAATATGCCCGGGAATGCTCGTGTTGGCAGTCACCTTCGGCGGACCCGAAGACCTTGTGATGTTTCCACTGTGTAGAGATTTTTTCCATGCGATCGACATTAAGAGTTTCATTCATTTCAAGTGTTGTGAAATTCTTCTCGAAGCATTTTCTAGCATTTACTCTAGCCTATTAAATTAATTTCATTAAATGCATCGAACGGAGTAAATTTTTATTCCTCTTTGGAATGTTGGATGACACGCAAAATAGTAAGTCATCAACTCTTACTTTTTCTCTGAAAATATGTTTTATTGCTATTAGTAAATTTTTACACTTATCATAATTTTTCCTATCATTTTTTAAAATATATCTTACGCGTATCTGTATTTGCACGGACGAATGCTGAATAAACTGTCTTATACGACTTACGAATTTGATTCAATAATATAATCATCGATGCTGTCTAGGTGTCTCCCGTGATTTAATCACAGGATGAAATGATCTTGGGAAATACACCGAAAACTCCGGGGTTAAAGAATCAGATAAAAATACACGAGTGTTCGAAGTTGACCCGCGCATTTTGGTTAATTCCGACCTAAGAGCACAGAGGTACAAAAGTTTATTTTGCAAGCACCCATGTTCACAGAAAATTTCAGCGTAAGTAGTCGCGCTGCTAGCCAACGTGTTCAGATTTTTACATGTATTTACATTCGAACTTATCTCTAATTCTGTATTTCTGGAGATATCCTTCATGGGTGTGAACGTATTTTCAAAACTGGCGTGGAGTTTGGTCAGATATGATGTCATTTCATGAAAGCTTGATTGCAGTCAATGAAAGCGGAAATGTTTTTCGGTTTTTAAAATAGGATTTCAAACGTTACACCTCCAATACAAATCAATTATGAGAACTGAAGAAATGCTTTCCGTATTCTGCACTCGATCAACGAGAGTCTCAAATTATTTACGAATCATCGTTAAAGTGCAATGACTATTAATTGAATTCTGGTTTCTGCGATGAAAATAAGAGATAAAAGCACTTAACATTTACGACAAAATTTTACATAATAGGATGTTCAGCCAAAATTTATGTAACATAAATGTTTAACCGACCTTTAATTGAATGTTATAAATTTTTCAATGCACTTTATTCACAGTCACTCAATCAATCAGTCAGCGCCACTTTTCAGAAAACTCCGTAAGCCGTTGAAATAAATTCTCTGACTTAAAGTTCATCACTGAAAACTTGCACCAGTTAGCAAAGCTTGGCGCAAAATATTGGTAATAAACTTCATGGAAAATATTTTGCAGCTGGTTCGAGCTTTCATTGCATGGTGTCTTATCACTCGAAACGTGCATTATTACAACACAGGTAGCACTTTTACGCACTCAAATTTGATCCATCAAGCTTTAGAACTAAATTTTCAGCGTGAAATTCAAATTTAAACTTTGAAACTAATTTTCTTCGTCAAATTCAAATTTTGCCCAGTGAAAATCATTATATAACCTTGCAGTTAAACGTTTGAGTGTGTGTTCAAAACCTTCATTTGATGAGTGTTTTAACCTTATACGTGTTACTTGATGTAGTGTACAGTTCCATGGAAAATAGATTTGTTACAATATTTTCCTTCGAAGAACTGCTATGAAAACCTCTGTTTCGACGCATTTCCGCAGCAATATATGTTCAACCATTCAATATACCGTACTATCCACACTGTGAAACGACAAAGTATTGTACTTCAGTTTGCAAAGTACGTGTTGTATCCATAAATACCAAATAAATACATGTCTTGGTAAATTGTTTTTAGGGTGTATTAGTCTCTGAGTGTTATAATGTAGAGTTGTTAGAGAATTATAATTGCATCATCGTTAGGTTGGTTAAGTTTGAGATTCTTGGTCGGTAGTTGAACGGCAAGTAGCGCTAAATATTCCCTTTCACTGAACCTGCCAGTAACTTACGAAGCAGAAGTTGGTGTGGTCCTCGTTGTAACGCTGGTTTGTTCCTATTTTCAGGACACGAATACAGATAGTCGTACTTCAAGGCTTGAATTCATCAAAGCGTTTCACATGGTATGTTGAAGAAGCTTCAAAATGTTTGATGCTTCAATCTCGAAAGTTAAAAAGAATTCTTTCACCGCTCCCAATATTCATATATGCTTGAGAAATTTTTTCGAATAACTTTTCAGAGTCTGAAAATCCATCCCTGCTGAAAATATGCGCAATCCAGCGTCCGAGGTACGTACAGCTCTCGCTCCTACAAAATCAATACGTCCGTCGTCTTTAACATTTCGTGTTCAATAGAAAAGTGTCGTTCGTCGTTGATAAAAAATCACAGGTTTTAGCGATGTAGCGACGTTTCAAACAAAAAAATAACTAACTTCCTTACAAAAAAAATATTTTATATTTTCGAAAGATTTTTGACTAACCTTCTAAGCTCAATAGAAATTAAATTCTATATCAATCGTGAGCTACGAGCGCTAAAAACAGCGATTCATGCAGTAACTGTAGCTTGCATGAAATTCAAATAGTATACATTAGATTTGTGAAGACAACGGTCGACTATTTATCTTAACTATGATCTCAATGATTTGTGTATACCTTATATATTTATATTCCTTCTGTCATTGTACCCTTGGTAGCCTAGAACTCGTATATCATATTTTGTATGGAAATTAATGGTATTTTCAATGTTACTTGCGCATCTCGTACCTTAACCATTTCCGTGAGCATTCGAGAGGAAACACGCGCAGCGGATCCGTCTCTAGGAATCAGCAATCTACACACCACCAAGCCAAAGAATACAACGCTTTCAACGTTTTAACTAGCGTCTAATAATGAAGGTAGTAATTTGAATGGATGCTTCGCTCTGTCTGATGCTGATTTCTCAGCGACTTGAGTGCTTCAGAAGTAACAAGTCCGGCATGTGAGTTAAAGAAGTTTAAAGCAGAACTTCTATTCGAGATATGGAATGGAAATTATTATAACACCGTCAACTCTATCTCTACCTTCTAAAAACTTCCCTATGAGTCATAATTGATTCTAATTTTTCAGCAGAGCTCAGGTGCGTGTTTACCCTAGGTTGCATGAGCAACTTTTGATATTCAGCAATAAATGAGTTTCTCAAGCATTCCATGGAGCACAGAAAACATTTTTAGTTTTTATTAAGAGATAAAGAAACCAAGCTCTTCCGTAACACTCTCCCGCTAAACAATATAACTTTGTTGTTCGGATAATGTGTTTGAAATATTTTATTATGTTGTTAATGTTATGGTACTCTTTAAATATTTTCGATAAGAGATACATTTTGTCACCATAATGCTACAGAAATTCAAGGCAAACCCAATTTGTCTATGAAGTAATTTAAAGTAAGTTTTGAATATTCATAACAATTCGTGAGTAACCAGCTTTTTGTTCTGTTTTTTGACTCGATATTATTCCACATAATCTCAAATCGCTATTCTTATGGAACAAAGATGTTTTTGAAAAGCTCTATTGTATCATACGCTCCACTCCTTGATGTGTATCATAAGATGCTGGTCTATAAAGGTATGCATTCATGGTACTTGTTTGTATAACCGTATACTTCTACTAGGTGTGCATTCACAGCCCATTATCAAAATCGAATAAACCTATTTTGCTTCAAGTGTTTTTCTACCCGCGTCACTGTTGAATACTCTCTTCAACACATAACCTAGGGCCTGCATTTCTTGCCTGCGTCCTCAAACTTTACTCATATATATGATAAAACACATTACCGACGCTCGCACAAGAAAGTTGACGCATGCTGAGGCTGCGGAAGGAAGTAGAACTTCCTGCTTCTGTGCAAAGGTTTCTATACTAGGTGACTCCACATGCCAGAGCTTACAATACCCAATACCATTCCGGGGTCCCATGCTTCTCGCTGACACGGCTCCGCACCCGTTCTCAGAGGACAAATAACGGAACTGCCACATCATTGCAGCCAGCCACAAAAATGGATATCGATCATGCCCACGCAGCGTGCGAGTATGAGCAGCAGCGGCCTTCGTAGGAATGAGGAGGTTCGAGTTAACTTCAGGCAGTGTTGAGAGTAACCCAGTGGTTCTTTATCCTTGGAGGCACTGAACTCCACAAGTTCCATATGTGCATTCATCGAACCCTTCCTAATTGATAAAATAAAATGTATATTTTTTCAAATTCAAAACATACGTATGTATTATATCCTGAATTAGTGCATAAACTGTACAATGAGGATTACAATGAAACTGACTCACCGAACCCCTGGGGTTCGATCAATCCCCGGTGAGGAAGCACTGGTTTACCCAGTGTAATTCTGTGCAAATTCAAGTCGAGTAAATGAAGTCAAATTTTGCATAACCTCACCCAACGTAATAAAGTACTCAAGCTTTCAGAGTCTACGATTCCCTCAACGATATTCTGTACCCCATACATTAAAGACAAAAAAAAATTAGGATGTATCATATACTCCCTAACGTAAAGCAGCGAAATATTGAAGTTCTCTGGGTTGAAACAACGAGCGCCTTTGCCCGAGCTGCCCGTTCATTACTTAGCCTGTTTCTCTCACGAGCTTCTGGTGAAGTCGTCAGGCTTGTGAGGACGAGCAAGTCTATTTGTGCTGCGCAGCTCTCACGAGCAGCAACGTAATTACATCATCCTGTATCGATACTTCATGAAACGAGGTTATCTCATCAACCCGTACACACAAGTCAAAAATTTTCACCTTAAGTCGTGCTCTAGAAGTGAGTCACGCTGACTAACTTCCAAAATGATTAGCAAAAGCCAGTCTAGCAGCACGAACCTGGCAGTAATCAGTTCTGTGGACGTTCTACCCACCACGGAGTCGTTACTGGTAATTGTTGTCATTGCTGCCATCTTGCTCAGCTTGAGTAATTCCATTCGTTGGTATCAATGAGTCTAACACTTGCCTAGCGTAAAACTCATGAGGCAGAACCAAATAAGTTTGGATCCACATCAAAGTACCCTCAATATAGTATCAGTTCAACATTTCGAGGTTGAAGTCTTACTCTTGTTTGAGGAAAACATAGCGTTCTGAAATTGTCAAATACAGGAAATAAGCGTTACATTTATTTCATATGGTGGACTTTTGTTTCGAAGGAAAATTAGGGTTGAGATTTATACGAAAGCTGCAAGTAAGAGAATCATAATTGGAAGACCTAAATAAGAACATTTGAGCTGTAGAGTAAATTAACGTTCAACCAAGACTGCCTGCGATCTTACAGTACCTTCAGGAGGCCCATGATTGCATAAATTTTGACTGTCATTAAACTTCAGGATTCCAGTTCAAAATTTAAGCTGCACACGAGTTTATTGAATCACAATTATTGATTACACTTTGCCGCGATTGAATCATGTTTTTTTAACAAATGTCAAGCCATCGTCTACTGATGAGACACAAGAAGAAATTTCTCGAGGACAAAGAGAGTTGGATATCTGCAGGAGTAATATTATATATATGAGGCGCAAGACATGCATACAACGAACAGCGGGAGCCACGACAAAGTTATTTGGTGCTCGCCCTCTTTGTTACTTCACTCGCTAGATGATCGAAGCGGTGTTGAAGATCATGAAAAACATGAGCATCCCACTATACTTCTGAAGTAAAAAACAGAACGTTAGAAGCTTGAAGCGCTTTAAAGTAGTTAAAACGTCGAGCAAAGCGTCAGGTTTCGTTTCGAGACCAAATAGCGGCCAAAACCGATGGTTTCCCCGTAGGCAATTAAAGGCCCATTACCAAGTCCGAGTAAACACGCTCGGATGAGGAAGGGCTCAACCTGATGCCTAAAAATACGAGAAAATGCTCCTGCCTTATCGAGTCAAGAACTACGCTGTGCTTGCGGCGGAAGTGGATTTGCAATGCCTTTCTGTATTGATGGACTGTGATGAACTTTGAAACGAGGGACGTAAAGCACGGGGCATTTCCAAACAATTTGAGTTGTTACCTGCGATGTAGTATGGTTAGCGTAAGTTCTTGTAGCGAAGCTAAATAATGGAAATTAGTTATGAGTTGTTCAAAAACGTGCAAGTTCCAAGGGGTAGTCGTAATTGATAAAAATTTTCTGAGTGGAAACACATCTACCGAAAATTTCGCGAATGTTAATGTCCTAATTTCTTGATTAATGCAATATATTAATTACATCATCCCTTGATATTATTTACAGCATTAATTTATGCATTATATTATTTATATTAATGCATTTGTGTACATCAATGTTGCAATCAGAGGATATATTCCTGTACATTCAGCGGCAGTCGATCGGGCGACTTTTCCTTACCTCTAAATCGGATTTTCCAAATTTAGCGATAATCGAAGAGATCAAATTGATGTCTGTCGGAGAGTTTGACAAATAATTAAAATAAATTATTATTCTAATTAATTAATTATCGTTAGCTAAAAATAGGAATTTAGCTATCTTCGAAGTTCCAAAAAAGATCGAATAATTGTAGATTAGTTTGTACATTTCTAACCATTACAAAGGTGTTCCAAAGAACGGAGGGAGAAAGGTACCATTTAGTAATCCCGAAAAAATATCGTTTTTTCTCCATGGAAAATGTTTAGCTTAAATTCGATTGTAAACGTGCCAAGATTTCGTTGATGAGATCAACCTCCAGAGCGGCAATTGCTGACTTACGAGAATCAATGAATGACACGCTAGATATGCTAATTTGCAATTGAAGTTCTCGAAAGTAAATCACCGCTTTCCTTTAAGATTGAACTTAATCTATGACGCAATGTAGAAACAAAATAAATCATTATGGACGAGTCCTGTGCACAATATCGTCAGGGAGAACCACAACAAAACATAAGTTTGTGAGATATTAATTACAACACTGATTGAGATGGTTGATTCTCTCATAATTTTAGATTTATCTGAGATTTAGACCCTACAAAGTAGACGTTTTTTCTAGAAGTTACCCTTTTTATAACAACTTATTTTTGTTAAACTTGGACATTTATTGCAAAATGATACGAATTTTCATGTATGAATTAGTACACTGTGAGAAAGTCATCAAAAACTCAGTTGTTAAATGTTAGAAACGTTAAACATCGAACAATCGGCTTATTAACGAGTTAGAATTGAATTCGACACGTTTATTTGAATGGTGTCATCATAGATACATTAAGTGAGGAAGATCTACACACAACCCTCCAATTTACTCGTGCGTATAGACCTGAAGGCTGAATCAGCGTATAAAACAGATTTGAGTACTTGCTCATTACTCTGATTGACGTCGATACAGTTGACCTGGAAAGTCGAATCTATTGCTTCTTAGGCTCAAAGGTTCAGATGGTCATTTCAGTTTAAGGAAGTCTAGAACATTCACATGTTCTGTCTATATCAACTTCTGACTCGATGGTTGGTGCAGAACATTCAGATGCTATGTTAATATATCAACTTCTGACTTGATGGTTGGTGCAGAGCATTCAGATGCTCTGTCTATATATCAACTTCTGACTCGATGGTTGGTGCAGAACATTCAGATGCTCTGCCTATGTATCAACTTCTGACTTGATGGTTGGTGCAGAACATTCAGAAACTCTGTCTATATATATCAACTTCTGACTTGATGGTTGGTGCAGAACATTCAGAAGCTCTGTCTATATATCAACTTCTGACTTGATGGTTGGTGCAGAACATTCAGAAGCTCTGTCTATATATCAACTTCTGACTTGATGGTTGATGCAGAACATTCAGAAACTCTGTCTATATATCAACTTCTGACTTGATGGTTGGTGCAGAACATTCAGAAACTCTGTCTATATATCAACTTCTGACTTGATGGTTGGTACAGAACATTCAGAAACTCTGTCTATATATCAACTTCTGACTTGATGGTTGGTGCAGAACATTCAGAAACTCTGTCTATATATCAACTTCTGACTTGATGGTTGGTGCAGAGCATTCAGAAGCTCTGTCTATATATCAACTTCTGACTTGATGGTTGGTGCAGAACATTCAGAAACTCTGTCTATATATCAACTTCTGACTTGATGGCTGGTACAGTACATTCAGATGCTCTGTCTATATATCAACTTCTGACTTGATGGTTGGTGCAGAACATTCAGAAACTCTGTCTATATATCAACTTCTGACTTGATGGCTGGTACAGAACATTCAGATGCTCTGTCTATATATCAACTTCTGGCTTGATGGTTGGTGCAGAACATTCAGAGGCTCTATCTATATATCAACTTCTGACTTGATGGCTGGTACAGAACATTCAGATGCTCTGTCTATATATCAACTTCTGACTTGATGGTTGGTGCAGAACATTCAGAAACTCTGTCTATATATCAACTTCTGACTTTATGGTTGGTGCAGAACATTCAGAAACTCTGTCTATATATCAACTTCTGACTTGATGGCTGGTACAGAACATTCAGAAGCTCTGTCTATATATCAACTTCTGACTTGATGGTTGGTGCAGAACATTCAGAAGCTCTGTCTATATATCAACTTCTGACTTTATGGTTGGTGCAGAACATTCAGAAGCTCTGTCTATATATCAACTTCTGACTTGATGGTTGGTGCAGAACATTCAGAAGCTCTGTCTATATATCAACTTCTGACTTGATGGTTGGTGCAGCACATTCAGAAGCTCTGTCTATATATCAATTTCTGACTTGATGGTTGGTGCAGAACATTCAGAAACTCTGTCTATATATCAACTTCTGACTTGATGGTTGGTGCAGAACATTCAGAAGCTCTATCTATATATCAACTTCTGACTTTATGGTTGGTGCAGAACATTCAGAAGCTCTGTCTATATATCAACTTCCGACTCGATGGCTGGTACAGAACATTCAGATGCTCTGTCAATATCAAGGTAGCAAATGCATCCAGTCATCAATCGGAAATTTCAATTCTTTCACCCATTGCCAATTGATCTACTAACAGAGTAAATTTTGGCCCATAAAAAGTGTTATTTTAAATCTTACTTCATTTTTTCATGCCCTACTATTCTACGAAACTTTTCAAGCTCTGAGTGAACTACTTAAGGTAATACATTTGTATTTGATTCCCTTAATCATTTTCCCAATCATTAATACCTGTGATGCCTTTACAAGCTAAAACATGGTTGTGCGTAAGAAGCACACAGTACGTGAATTAATTCTGTCAGATTACATATCAAGATGAGATACACGTGGCGAAACAATTGGAATTGACATAGATTGCCGGTTTGTCTTTTGAAATATCAATGAGTCTAAAATGAGTACATCAGTAAGTCATGGCCTCTGCTCTAAAATAAAAAATGTCTATCACGGTGTGGTTTACCTACTAACATATTGGAAAAACAATGCTGTATCTAGCTGCATCATTCATGTCGAGCAGCCCCATACCTCAACCTAAGCTACCTAAATTGACTTGCGAAACCCTTTTTACGCTCACTAACAAGGTTGACTCTGCCATTCACGATGCATTTGACCGACCTATTGTATAAAGCCCGACTTAGTATATTTTATAAAAATCTATGCGATAACCTTTCATCTCCGAAACTAACTTATGCGTATAATTTAAAACAGAAATATTCTGTCACCATCGCAGTATAATTAAACTGCAGAGATGAATTCATCTTGAAAAAATCAGTGAAAGAAAAGAACTTAAGTGATTCCTTGTGAACTCGTCCCTCTACATCCAGGCTAAAATCTGCTGTATAAATTTAGATACAACCGTATAAGTATATATAATTATTAATCAATAAGTGTGTTTCTATAGTTTCCTAAGCCTTTAACTGTGCTGGGGACACAGGACGATACACCATTACGCTGAGGGGGTACACGACAACAGAAATGTTGAGAAGCCCTGCTCTACATGATGGTACGCAGTTCATCGCTTGCTTGCTTGCTCAAGTGCTTGCTTGGTGTGTCCGTCCCTAGCTACTCACGCCCAGTAAACTGAATACCTGAGCTATATAATGAGTGGAAATTTATGTACACGAATTCCAATATTTCTTCTAGGGAAATTTATTCGAAAGTCATACAGAGTCAAAATTATAGAAATCGAAAAGAAAAAACGCCCATGATGAGTTCAAACGAAAAATCAATTTTTACTACTGAATTAAAGCTCTAATATTGTGTAAAAGTATCCCCGTCGTTTCTGACTATGCAGGCTCAATATTAAAAAATAATGGTAACGAAACGAAGGAAGAATAAAGATTGGCTGTTTTCACACCTGCAAAGTTACAAGAGTCAAACATTTATCCTGAACCCAATGCTGTAAATTTTACACGTGTTTATGAAAAGAAATTTATTGAAGAAGATACTTTCCGTTTCGGAAATTCAGGCGGAGCCATTTTTCGAGCACTCGACAATATTGCGACGTTTTTCAATCGGAAAAATGTTTACTATCCAATAATTGGCCTACACACATCAGCACTGGGTGCAATATTTTGTGAAAAGTATATGAACATATGAAGCCAAATACGTCAAACTTTACGGCAAAAAATCATAAAATCTGAGTACAAAATTCTGCTTGTCAAATAAAGAATTTTTTCGTTATGGGACAATCCACTCGTGCACTGCCTGGTACGCTCATCCATCCCGCGATATATAAGCCAATTAATTTAACTCAAATCCAAACCTCACGGGAATGTAAGCTGCTTACCCTCAAGTGCGAGGTATTGAACGCTCGGCAGCGAGGCATGATACCAATGATACCTCCACAGAATATTTAACTTCACACACTCACTTAAAATGAGTTCACTAGCTCAATTTACGAAATAAATTGAAACACTTCTCAATTAGCCAAGCTTTTGACGCTTGAAAGTTTTGAATTTTTGCCTGCTTGTTCTTTGCAGCATTTTCCTTGTTTCAACATTTTTACCAAATTTCTGAAGCAAATTAGAACACTTCTTAATTAGTAAAGCTTTTCACATTTAAAAGTTATGGTTTATGCTTGCTTGTTGTTCACGATGTCTTCCTTGTTCAAACAATTTCGTCAATATTATAACCCAAAATTGCTCAAAAGAATATTGAACAGGGTTTTGAATATTTCATTTGCCCATGAGAATGTGAATGTGACTAACACGATCGAGTGGAGCCTAGAGAATTGCATATGACAGTATGACGACATGAATGTGACCAACACGACCGAGTGGAGGCTAAAGAATTTCATACGACAGTATGACGACATGAATGTGACTAACACGATCGAGTGGAGGCTAGAGAATTTCATACGACAGTATGACGACATGAATGTGACCAACACGATCGAGTGGAGGCTAGAGAATTTCATACGACAGTATGACGACATGAATGTGACCAACACGATCGAGTGGAGGCTAGAGAATTTCATACGACAGTATGACGACATGAATGTGACCAACACGATCGAGTGGAGGCTAGAGAATTTCATACGACAGTATGAAGACATGAATGTGACCAACACGATCGAGTAGAGGCTAGAGAATTACATCTGACCGTTTGAGGAAGTGCATTTTTGACTGAAGAATCATGAGGAATTACAAGCCCGTGAACGACCATGTCGAGGGCTACTTGGTCGAACGCAATAACCAAGTCCTTGAAGCTCCCGATGAATCGCGGGCAAGAATTAGGAGCGTGAAAGAAATCATCAAAAGTGTGATGTTAGCTCAACACTCACTTTCCAACTATAAGACAGAACCGAAAAACACGCGAGCAACGTTATTGCTCATCTGAGATCAATTTTCAGATGAGATTATTTTAATGGCCCTCAAAGCTCCATTGCAGGAGTTGGAAGTAAGAGACCATAATTGGAGGCAGGTTTGAGCAATGATCCTCTCAGCAAATTAGGAACTCAACAAATTAGCAACAATTGGAATATTACATATGAAGGCATGATTGTTTCTAACATGATCGAACGGAGGCTAGAATGTTCCAAATAATCACGTGAAGACATGAACGTTACCAACGTGATCGAGAAGAAGTTAGAATATAGCACATGCCTGTATGAAGACATGAATGTTATTTAGATGATCGAGTAGAGGCTAGAATGTTGCATATGACCGGATGAGGACAGGAGTGAGGCTAACCCGATTGAGCAAAGGTCAAGAATGTCACGCACTCGCGTATGAGCGCTAAGACTTGAAGACAAATTGAGAGACAATATCTTTTCATCGCACGAAGAACCCCCGAGGGTTCATTAGAACTTTTTAATGATGTTCGAGACTCAAAAATTGACGACCTGTTCACATCTTCTTCTTACATTTTCATTTCGAGCTCGTTTATATTTTCTCTGAAAAAAAAAAATCAGCGGCATATAGCAGAGTTTTCCAGAGTGCAATTAAACTTTCAGATTACAATAAAACAATTAACACGTTAATATTCCCAATTTAGAGATGAGATTATCTTAATGACCGTCAAAGCTCCATTTCAGAGCTGGAAATAAGACCCCGTAATTGGCAGCAGATCAGAGCGATGATCCCCTCAACAAATTAGGAGCTCCATCAAACTCTGGTCCTCACCGAGCGTCATTAGAGGCCACGCGCCGCTCATAGATCTGTGCACAAGTGACCATTATTGCAGCTGCAGCATTCAAATCAAATGCCAATTATTGCTCCTCAAAGTCCCGCACAACTGATGAAATAACAGCAGCAACACAGCGTACGCACACTCAGGACACTTCACATGAGGCTTCCATGATGCACACAAAACCTTCACTGCGGCTAATGAAGCAATCAACCTCATCCAATCCACGCATGTGCTTATGAAATAAGAATAGAATAAAGTTTGAAGAATGTGAGATGAAATGTTTCAGCTAACGGACGTTGATACCTTGTTATCATGAAAATGGTACTTCATGACGATGTGAAAGTTTTGTTACTTCGATAACATCATTAGAATTGTTGATAGAAACTTAAATTGAGATATTGTTACAAATTTCAATTGCAGCGTTGATGAATCAAAAACTGTTTGGCGTTCCATTTTTTGCATTGATGGAAAAGATGACGAGTCGAGTGCGACCTGACAAGCTGCCACAAATTCCATGCCGTGTCAGCTTCACCAAGACAAAGAGGGAGAATTTCCTCGTTTACCGTTGGTCATCGAGACTACCGTGTCGAGGGCAACTTGGCCGAGCGCAATACCCAAGTCCTCAACGCTTCTGATGAACCGCCGCCAAGAACTAGTGGTGCTAAAGGATAATTTAATATAAAAAGCTCAAAAATCGTCCACAACTACACAGCAAAATTTAAATACACGCTGAGCAACGTTATTGCGCGGACGCAAAACGCTCCCTCAAACCATCAATTTTCTTTACTTTAATTAACATGAACGATTTATTGAGGATTACGTTGAGGCAGGCCATTACGTAAAAATTATAACAATGAGAGCAATACTACCAAGAGAACATGTTGGGGGCAGCCTACTAACAAGGCGGGAGCGGTGGGCGCCTGGCTGGAGATGCTATTTCTCCGCTGCGGCAGCGGGAGCTCGTTAGTGCAGGTGATTGAGATGCGAGAGCTGCGGGCACGCCGCTGCCTCCGTCCTCACTTGAAACACTGCCCTTCCTCAAGCCGAAATTATCAAATTCTGCCTTTTCTAAATAATATTTAGCCGGCTGAGCCAAATAATATTTAGCAGATATTCAGCCAGATGTTGGGTGCTTTCCAGTGTCAAACATTATTTTTCAAATAACGATTTGAAAATTTTGCCAAGAAATAGGCAAATTAGGCTCCACGAGCTCAGCTAATGCATATAGCCTGGAGCTGCTGTGGTGTGCCCTGGGAGGAGCGCAATAATTAACGCAATTCTCATCAAACGTATATGCGATGAAATAGCGATGAATTGTATTACAACAAAACAATAAGTAATGTTATACTTCGAAAAACCAAAATAACTTTTTGAGCTTCGTTTCCGAAAGTAGTGTCAATCTAAACATTATTGAAAGCGTGGAGAGTATTTCCCTCTAAATGAATGAGCACCAAATAGAAAATAAAACTCCAGAAATTACTTATCCCAGCAAGCATAGCATATATTACTAAATCAAAATAAGAAGACCCTTCGCAACCGAATAAAATTGACAGAACACGAGCATGACTTTAAGTGGCAGTAACCTGAACAGTATTCAGTTGTTGCACTCAAAACCGACGTAGCTTAAGAAATTATGCTAGCATCGCGAATGCCAGCAGAATTTCTAACACTAATATAGCAAGGTACAGGAGAGGAAATAAGCGCAGTTCATCAGAGCGAGTCCAACAAGCATCGATTATTAAGTGGAACGAAGCATTTCCCGCTGACGTGCGAGTTCAAAATCACCAATAGAAATAGATAGGAGGCCCGGTATGCTTAAACAAGAGTTTGGTGATATGAAAAGCATTCTGCTGCCACCCTATCAGCAAAGGAGGGGTAGCAAAATTTTCGATATGCTTGAAGTATATACATTTATTCGAAATAATATGGCACTAGGGGATGAGCCACCACTCCACCTTAGTAGCAGCGATATCTACACACCAAGCACGGGTTGCCGTATTACGTAGCATTAAACTTACTGTAGGCGTCGCATTGAAGACTCCATGTGCTATGGGCATGAGAAGAGCCTTATGGCACAGCCTGCTACAAGTGGGAAGAGCAGGCAGGGTCAACATATCGAAAAAACGAAGCGCAAAAATGAGTGCAAAAAATACAAATAAAATTATACGTCTTTGAGCAATTTATCGGTTGTGCAGTATCGCCGTACAACCATGCAGTGCTCCGCGCACTGTTCCATGTGAATGACAATCATCGACTGAGATTAGACAAGCTGCTATGTTTCTATTAGATAACACCCTAGTAGTATGAAATATGAAAGAATTTTCATTGCCAAAAAATTTCCAACATGGTACAAAAGAACACCGAAAAATTAGAGAAACAAACGTTAGAAGCCAGTCATATTGCTTTTAGAGAGTCGTTACACTTAAATGCTAGAGCATAAAATTGGAAAATGTCTCACTCACCTTGGAGAAAATGTCACTCACCTTTGGAAAAATGTCACGATGATGAAAATAAGACTTGATTGTAGAAGAATTTATACGCAGACTTCCTTGCAAAATAATCTGACGTGTTCTACCTACGTTATAAGTACTGTTCCAATAAACAATTTACTAAAGTGATATTATAAAAGAATATATTTAGAAACCTAGCAGGGTTTACGTTGATGCACACGTTAGGTTGCAAACCGTGCTCACATGCAGTGCAATTTAAAAGTTGACACCTTACTCAAAAAAGCACCATAAAATACAACTTCATGTGTTTAAAAGCGTTAAAATGGGCAGTGAATATATTCTCATCGTCGTTGTAAAGCGAAAAATAAACATTTTAAATTATTAGAAATCCCTATACGCTTTAAAGCAAACTCTTCAAAGTTCTCAAAGAAAATTGAAAGTTAAGTTTTAGTAGGTTAATACATACCATCATTACATATATTAAAAGAAAACGTTTTTGTTATTAATTATTGAACTCATAGGCATTTATACAGATAAGGTGAGGAAGCTAATCTATCTCAGTGAAAAGCGTCTGGTACTCACCAAAGTAGACCCTGCCTCTCGGCCCAGTATTTTCTTCGGTGACGGGTTTGATGAAGCCTTTAAAATAAAATGGCATTGTGTGAACAAAACAGTTTTAAAAGTGCTTAATATCATTAAATTTTACAAGCGTTAATATATAATTAACCTTCAGTCAGTAACTCTCATTTTAGCAGCTTTAAATTCGCTATAATTTGAGAGCTGAAGCATTAATTGCGTCGGGTAAATCGGAGTACAAAATTCAACTCCAATTAAGCTCAATTTCAGTATCAAACGTTCAAAAAGAAACCAAATTAATTGAAAATTGCCATCATCTGACTTTCGTCAGGCATGAATGAAAGTGCAGTTTGTGATCACCGGTGTGTCACCCGCATTCCCGAAATCTCGCTATTGACCAACGGTGGGTGACGCAACAATTGACGTGTTCATGCAACTTCAAAGTTCAATGACATGTACAGTCAAAGATGATCAAATTTTGCTAAGAACGGTGCGATAAACCAGCCTTAACAGTCGAATTCACAATGACTTAAAACTAAATTTTCTGCGAGTAAGTGCACGCTAAAACTTCCCTCACCGCCAGTACGCACAAAACCATTCCGACGGCGGACAGGGACGCTGAAGCCCACATATGCCATAGTTCTGTTACACCAGCAAACCGCAGCGGATAACGACCCTCAAAGTTCAGTTTCAGCGAAAACTAAGCAAATTTGAGGAAGGGTGGCATACATACAGCATGGTAATGGCTGAACTTGCTGCCTTGAAGAAGTCCATGTTTGCTCGGTGTTGCCTCGCAAACAACCTCAGCATGGGGGTGGTATCATTACGAGCCTCACCAAAGCCAAAGAGTCCACATTCTAGTATAGTTGAAAAGATTGACGCTGGTATTCAAACTATCTTTGAAAAATTTTAAACGGTTTAAATGTCAGTGTCAGTGTTTTTGACTCTTCTAGAATATGGAATCTTTGGCTATAGAGGAAGGGTAATTTAATTAAAAAATTTAAGTCAGAAATATTTCCTTAGCTTCGAGTCTTGATTCCGGTAGGCGTTTGATAAGAATCACGTCCTTTCACTAACTTTTATGAGCTTACTTATGCGCCCAAAACTATATATGTTCTATTTTTAAATTTACACAACACCATATCAGTCTGTTGAGTTGAAACTTGCTTCAGGATATTGAAAGCAACTGATACATTTCGTAAAGTAAGTCGTGGTGCCACTAACATCCTATGCTAGCATCCCGCGAGTGCACTCAAACGCTAGGTGACGAAAGAGTAATCCAACAT
The DNA here is from genome assembly GCA_030386875.1 of Morinoia aosen. NCBI lineage: Eukaryota > Metazoa > Arthropoda > Malacostraca > Amphipoda > Talitridae > Morinoia > Morinoia aosen. The sequence goes on from CM059562.1 coordinate 12,266,814, forward strand.
TATCACTAGCGGAAAAATTTTGAAACATTCGCTCAATTTGCACAGTTCAATTGCTTAAACTTCATTAGTACATCAATGGTGAAAGTTGCGTACTTTTCATCTGGATCAATTTTCACCAGCATATCAATGTTGAAATTTTGTAAGCATTGCGACTGCATCAGTTGCCTAGGCATATCAATGTTCAAAAGTTTTACAGATACAAAGATTAATTTCATGATAAAATACGCGTTTCAAAAAGGTGAGCTGAAGCATTTAGGCTCACGAGAGCTCTCAAGCCGTGCGTTTGAGGGGCCGTAGTTTCATGTGGTTGTGAAATCAATAAGCAAGTAAGTCCAATTCGACAAAATATCACATGCAAACAAAATTTCACAACATGAACTATAGATAATAAGTTGAATCATGATCAGACCAACACACTGCTGCCCAAATATGCAGTGGTAAGCCCTCACACTGCCAGGAGCAACTTGGTGCCATCAACAAGACCTTACTTCCTTTTACATAATAATTGGGTTCGAAATGCGCGTTTTACAATATCTTAACCTTGAATTATTCATGAAAACTCATTTATTCATAACAAGAACAGACCATAGATTTTTAATTTATCGCACTCGCATCTACTGTCGTCAAATTATATTTTTACTCAATAATATACTCATAATGACGTAAATTTTGCAGAGTATGTAACACGCGGCTTTTAAAACAACTAACATCATCTGTACACACTCGCGAGAAAGGTCAGAAAGTCATCAACGTCTATTAAAAATGCATTCGATTATAATTTTAGGTGAAGGAAGCACACCACCGCGCCCTCAAGCAATGAGATTCAACTCATTATGCTGAAGAAACGCGCCTTTACGTCGACAGTTATGCAGTAACCGAAGTGGGTCGTTACATTCTTGCGTACGCAAGTTCGACGAGGCGTATTTAAGGAGAGAAGCTCGCTTACTTCGACAGTTATTCAAATGTAGGTGCGGAACCACAAGAGTGGTGTTTGAACTCGCATAATCATTATTTCTTTTGCGCGATTAAGAAAGGAAGTTGGAGCGCCGAAGCGCTGTCCGTCTCTCGCTAACGACCAAGCACTTGCGAGCCAGTCCCCGGTTGCGTGCGATGGTTTTGCTATCAGCGGAAAAACTATCGGATATTATCTAACTTATCCCCTCCAAAATATAAGTGTTATGTTTTTATCCAGTTACAGTGAAAAAACAACAGTCTAAATTTCTACAAAAATTGTCGTTACGTAGCTTGACAAATGGGAGAATTAGGAGACAGTTATTCAGGTGTTGAATGTATATCTCAATCAATAGTTACAACTACATGAACTTTTACGGTATCACTTAATATGAAATGACTTAATAGTTCAATAGTGACAGTTGAAACTTGTTGAAAGAATTCGCAAACAATACAGATATGTATAAAGTATAAGCAAAGATACTCGTGTGAGCCTTTCGCCTCCAATCTCTCGTCAAAATCACAGACACACTCCTAATATGAAGCACTATGTGTTAAATGATAACAATTACTGTAAATGAAGTGAATTTTAAAAGACACTGCCACTGAATTTCAGGGAGGAATTTTAAAATAAATTCAGGATAAATTCATAATGCCAAATACTTTAAAAACACATAAAAAGAATATGAAACCGAGTTAGGTTCCTTCTACATTAAATCTTTGTTCACAGAAAACAAATTTTTCAGTGCCAGCACACCGTCAGTAAATGCAAATGTCATGACTTCAACATTGGCAAACCGAGTGTTGTAAGGAGTCGGTCATTCTTCTGCGAACTTACACAACCTAAATTGGGGAGCGGGGTCGTATTTTTCGAGAACAAACACTGTCAATTTTGGAGGGATGTTCAAAAATATGCATACAAAGAAAGGTATTTTGAGGCTGGAACTGTAAATCTGTAACGCAAGGCTCATTCGACGGTTAGAAAAACGAGTTCACGAATTAGCCGAAAATTAGCCAACGAAAGTTCACTAAAAATGTAGAGATAAGAGTCTAAGCTGCAAGTTGCTGAGCACAATCATTACTCTCCGTTCTTAGCAACAGATTAATTTAATTTTAGTACGTTAAAGAGTTCAGGAATAGCTCATTTCCTATTAGATTTTATCTGCTTTCATTTGAATCATGTAAATTCATTCCTTAAAGTTGAATCTTTTGAATTAAATTTAACTTAAATTAAGCCTATAATAAATGCTTTGAGTAATTAGCCGATATCTTGAGAATTGCAGGTCTGAAATCTTTCGCCCAATCCATCAGACCCATTAGGGAACGAATTTTGGCATTTCGGACCTTAGGAAAGGTAATTAAATATTCTAGTCACAAAGAAATCCCAAAAGAACCGCAGATGAGTCTGTGAAGTAATAAGAATTAATGCAGAGCTCTCAGAAGTATCACACCTGTTGCATTAACAACTCAAGATAATTATCTCCAAGCACTGATGAAAAATAATTTGTAACCTTCGAACACCCCTCAAAATGCGATTCAAATTTGTTTCACAACAAATATGCAAAACCAGTTTTTGAGAGCCACTCCGAATTTCACAATTTGCACGATTTCAAATTTAATTACATAGACTGCAAGGGAATCAGCTGATCAATAATATAAAAAGACATGCAGTTGAAGGTGAGCGAGCGCCACCAAAATTAATCTCATCATTTATTTGTTAGTCTCAGTTTGGGTTCACCAAAAAAAAGGATTCAAAACAGAACTGGCCGGTAGTTAGACCAGTCCTTGGCAGCAGCGCGCGCTCGAAGTGTCATCAGGGATTCTCAGCTCACTTTTTGCCATTTTTTCGTCATTCGATGCACCGCAAATCCCTCAATTTCCCTGGGCTCAAATCTCCTCAAATCCGCCATCATCAGGAAATTACGCTCCTCAAAATGGGAGCCCAGCGCGCAACCCCATCCATTATGGAGTGGTCCTGCATTCGCGTCCTGCGGAACCTCGCAGCTCTCACATTTCCCTCTCAAAACAATTCATAATTCGCAGGTCGTCCATGAATAAAATTCAGCGATACATTTACTGTCAGGTCTGGTCGTTTGAAGCTCGTTCTAGTGAAAATGATTTGCTCATCATGCATGAAATAAAGTGTGATATGCATACATTCTTCGCTCTGCAAGACTGTTAACTTAGGACTAAATTTAGTTTCAGTTTTGATACAACATCCTTTGAAAAAAATTTCTCTAAAATGAACCTTAAAAATTCGAAATTACCATCTGCACTGTATATATTAATTAAGTTGAATGTGTTGAGCTTTTTGATTTGTGTCTCATTATTTTCATCGATCAAATTACAACTCAATTAAAAATCGATCAGGCACTCGCCGAACTAAAATGGGGATAAGAAACTCGGCTACTCTGCTGAAGCATGTGCACCAGCACCCGTTCTAAGGCACTTGGTAGCACGGAAATTATTTTGTGTGGCACTTGTCAACCGCTGCTGCTCATGACTATTCAAACAATGACATCAAACAGGTCAAATAGACCAGAATCTCAACTACCTGGCAACTGGAGAACTAGCGATAACAGATAACTGTCGCTCTATTGGACCCCAAACACAGAGCATGAATTGCTCTAAAGTTATTTAAAAATTTAGTCATTTCTCAGCTATCATATCACAAACTGAGTCAAACATCGCTTGCTGTCTCCTTCTGTCAGACACCCTATCCCAACCCATCAGTACGGGTTATCCGACGCGTCGTGAGTTATTCGGCTATACTTACATGAGTAACTTCCCTCAAACACAGTAACTCGAAATACTGCACTGCTGTCAATTGGTTAGAAAACAATATAATTCAGTGCGAAGTGCTCTTTGTATTCCCATACCAGTATGAGAATATGTTCCTTGAAAAACATGCATTCCTTTGCGAAAATATGAGTGTGGTGATAGTCACGTTAGTGATTGATAAAGTGTAATAATAATTCATGACAACTTTTACCGTAGCCACTAAAATAGGGAAAACTATGAACGGAAATGAAGTTCTTTTGTTTTCACAGAATATCCTTGTCAGTAACTTCTCCGACAGACTTTCAAAAGTTTAACGAGCGGACGAAGGTTTCGTAAATGTATGATGCAACGAGCTCTCGCACAAGCAAATATTACAGCTTTATTCATTTTGTGTAGTGAAATACAAACTTAAAATAAGGTCAATGCATTGAAACATCAAAATTCTAATTACGTTCTGTGATTCTCAACTCCGCACACTTGATATCAATTGACACCCACATTTTCCTTTCCTAACTTATCAAGTACACTGGAGAAGTTAAATCACTGTTCGTGAAACAAAAGTGAAATATAGGTTAAATAACTAGGTGCTTTTCTTTCCTGCCACAAAAAACTGTATATATACTCGTACATCCAAAGGAATGAACATCAAGGCAGGGTAAATACAACTCATTGTGTAGAAGAGTCTACGGATCTTTAACAGCCATTTTGAGTTTATTATAGCAGCATTTCTAGCGTCTGGAATACCGCTTAGCCGCTGAGCGATATTTCTTCCTCGCTCTAGCTGAAACAGGAAAATAAATGGCAAATAAATCCTCCTTGAACTCAGAAGATTCAACGATACTTGAAGCAATACCTATAGCTGATGAAAATGATGCAGTCGGGGAGGAAAGAGGGTTTGTTGACTGCATGAGAATGTAAAGACTTTATATTCTTCGTTCAGACAGCGATGAAAAAATCTCTACGCGATGAATAAATAAAAATATAAGCCCTCGAATTAAATACATTACGCAGAATATGGTAGAAGCGTGGTAAGATGTAGCGAGACGAAACTTCTCAGTGAAAAAATGAAAAAAATATAGGAACAAATAACTAAATAAAATATAAATATAAATATATTAATTGAATATTATCTTCGATACGTTGAAATCTATTTTCAAAAAACTAAAAAGGCAATATAATTAACAAAATATTCATCTTTTTCATAAAATTTGCTAAAGTAAACTCGCCGACACAAATAAGACAATTGACAATAAGAATGTAAACTATTTTTAGACTCCAGAGATAATATTTATCCAAAACATTCTTCGTTCGTAAGCAATAATCTGATCTCAAGAATATAGAATTTAATATTGAGAATCCATGGCATAGCCGAACAAAGTCGAAATATGACACGAAGCCTCCTATACAGATGTGATCTGCGTCACCAATGCTTTCCCTGAACATTTGGTTAAGATTTCTGTTGAGTGCCAAGTCTCTTTAATTAACGAGCTCTTGGACCTGCCTTGTTGCAGGTCGATCAACGGACATAATCTGCAACAATCTGCAATGTAATCTTCTTCGATCAACGGACATTACACAATCACGCTTCAATCCCTATTTCAACAAGTTTTTGAGCAGATACGTAACTTGAAATAAAATTTACATTTTATAGTTCTCATTTATTAACTTAAGAAGAGATTGCCCGGACAGTTGAGTTCTTTATTTGAAGAATCCAATAAATGTTAATTTAAACGACAACATTTCACCGTTAACTCATTTCTTCAATGTCGTCGAGACAGTACAGTGTTCAAATATCACATTTTTTGCTTCCTCAGGATACGCGAGAACATTTCATTACATTGCTTCAAATGAACAGACATTCTCATTTTAAAACTAAATAAAAATTGAACTTTTTTTGCGGCCAGTGTCAAAAATACCACGGTGATAATCTCCGAGTTTTCTGTCTCTCAAGGGCATGAAAATAATTGGACCATTCCTGGCGAAGAAAATGAGCAATTCTGCACCCACTTTAATATCTTTTTCATGAGGCTTCAGTGCAATTAGAGCTGCCAAGTGGCCAGACAGGAGGTCTTATAGAACCTGTCCTTCGAAAGATGGAATTTAAAGAACTTTTAATTCTCTTCCATTACATTTGAAGCCTCACGGCTCTCATACTGAAATGGCGCAAACAAAATGCTTGTTAAATGTTACTCAACTGAGAGTAAAAGCTTTACTGTTTTGAGTGCTTGCAATTAAATTGACAAGCACCGCGATAGTCTAATGTTGAAATTCAGCGGGCAGATAGTCGAAAACACCCATGTCGCAATACCATTGAACACAAATTTCGAGTAAGCAGAAGTAATGAAACACAAAATATGTAAACGTGCCATTCTAGAAACCGACGATGTAATTGCAATGCTCATACAAACCGTCATAGAGCGTACAGTTGACGAGCAAATTTGTCCACACAAGCCTATTCACCAGTTATAATATAGAGCAGGACTGAGTTTCATGTACCTAGAGTTGGTGTCCACAAAAGCATACGCATGAATAATTTACTAATCATTACAAAGTCGCACTTCATTTGTAAAGGTATTCTGACATCACAACAAGCTGTTGACAAAGCTAGCAACTTACAGAGCTGTGACTCAAATACGTTAGAGTAGAGGTTTCATTGTGACTGCAGTCAAGACCAAATTATTGTACGAACCAATTACCTTCACATATGACCCGGGAAAAGCTTACAATCGAATATAAAAACCGTTTCGTTGCACGGCTTAGCTTTGAAAATTCTTTACTTTAAATGACATAACGAATTAAGGATGTTTTTTAAAGTCGAGAAGTATTCTACCATATTTTCGGAAGCCTAGGGAATTTAGCAACGACTTATAGTATCAACGCGTGTCGTTGCTATTTTCATGAGCACTATAATGAAATGGAACAAATGATCGCACTATCAATACGAAGCCTCAAATCAGATGTACAAGGTCCACAATTCGAGATTTATTGTCTAAAATACTGACCAAGAGAGTTACGAACGGTCTAAAATCCGCGAGTCATAGTGATGTCTCCCCTCCGTGACATAATGTTTGCATTGGTGACACGAGCAGTTGTTCACCACATTGAATTTGAAAATGGTTGGGGTTGAACGTTGGGGTTAAAATATGATTAGTAGGTAATGAAATTTCATTTGGGCGATATTGTTTAGAATTTAAAACCCTGATTTTATTTCATTCATGACATCTGTGGCACCACAGTATGCACTGCAGGTAGACCATTTTCGCTAACTCTCATTGTAGATTTTAGGCAACAATTAATTATTTTAGGCAACATTGGCTACAAAAATACCAGTAAAAACGAAACTGAACAACGACATCCCCGTACAACCAAATTCCTCCTCCACGTTAGACATTGTGTGCAGACTCAACTGTTCTTCTGACTAGGCAGTCTAACAGTCTAATATAGTGCAGGCATCACGAACCGATGTTCAAGTTTGCCTAACAAGCGCAGCATGGCGTTTCCAAATATCATGGCTGATTTTCAACTCAGAAAAGAATTAAACACAGCACCACAATTGCATGCCGTGACGCTACTACATTATTCACATTATTTGATAACGCTCACTAGCAGCCGTTCATGGCTTGCAACCTAATTAACAAGCGCAAATTTAATCAGTTTAACAATCGTTGACATTTACTTTCAATTCTTAATCGCAATCGAAAACGTGTTATTCGAAAAATTTAGAGCGAAATAACTGTCTCGGTAAATTTTCATCATAGCTACCACCCACTCATATAAAACCTTTGAAAAATATTTGAAATATATGAAACACACTCTTGTTTCAAAACACTTTTCGCCGCAATGATAAGCACGGTCGGTTGTCAGAACATTTCGTAACAGACCGCATTTGCCGACTCTCCCACAATTGAAACTTTCAAAAATGATGACTATTTTAATTTGACGCTCTGATTCATCATTCGGGTGAAGTGAAATGAAGAAGAAGTTGGAGAACTTGCGCAATAGCGCTGTGAAATCGGGCCCATTCCTGAGCCCGAGTCCCGCCGTACCGTAAGCCCTGGGAAGGCAAAACGCAGGGCGCTGTACATCAATAACGCGGTGCAATGGAGATGGACTATCACGCGTTATGGGGCCTTCCATTCCTACGCCAAGACGGAGCAGCAAACTTCCATCATTTGACTCGACAATCGCCATAGTTAAGGAGACTACGCCGCGCCGAGGACCAACCAACCATCAGAATGCTAAGGCCAGATTCCTCGAGGTAATTAAGGACTCGAGTTCTTATTTCATTTTCCTCATCTCTATACCCGAGGTAATCGCTTTATGCGCCAATTTTAGGTAATTGTGATTGTGTTCTACTCATTTGTTATAAGTGTGATCAATTAGACGACAGCAGCACTTTGAACAACATTCGCCAAGAACCAGCAGTGTTTCATGTACTCGTACCCTAAACTAAACCAGAACTTCAGTGTTGCTGTTGTTACAAGCGGATGACTCGGTGTTGTGCTTTTCTTATGCACTTTGCATCACAACTGACATAGTAAAAACATTAAAAACGTACCTATTACGCAGACGGAACTAGTTAAACGAAAATTGTTTTCGTGTTCTTATTTCTAAAATCACAGTCACAGATTATCTTACACAAGAATTTCCATCGCAGGGATCTTGCTCGTCATATTCACTGCGGGATCTTTCAAATCCTAACAGAAAGGTTTTTTAATTTCTCGTTGTGTTCCGCAAACTGGACTTCGTTGGATGTTCTCTTAATAAGTTAGCGATTACAAACAACTGATTATGAGAATATCATACAATAATGAACCATGAGTCAACAAATGCAAATTAAAATGAATCCACGTAATGGATCCAAGAAAACCAAGTGTCGAAGTTCATAATGACAGAATGCAGATATGAGACGACGATAAATTTGATAGTTTTGTGGCCTCCCTAATATAGGATCAGAGCAACAGTAATTGGCTTCCTCTATGTTGATTTGAATTCTTCCTAGTTACGAAAACTTCGGTGAAAGAATTACTCGTTGCAGTTACGGGAAAAAATTCATGAAAAAATTGTATCGTGTCAAATTCGGGTCAAAATTTGACTTACCTAAGGAGGTCGTTGATGTATAGATGATGAAAGAGGCGACTGATACTAAATGACCAAAACGGTAAGTGGGTTACAAGTTATAATGTGCAAACCGTTTAACTGACGCTGCGCAGTCTCTCAGACCAAAAAAGTAACCGGGAATGTCATCATAAGTAAAAAAGGTACTATAACCCTAAACTCAAGTAAGAACTGTAACTAAACCGTTCTAAAAAAAATTCCCAGATGCTAGCAATAAATAATGTAGGATGACATGATGCTGCACCCTATCTAACATGAAGAACAGCACTTTACAAGTCGCACACGAATCTAATTTTCACTGGTGCTCAAGACTACCCCATAACTGTAAAGATATGTAATTTCAGCAAGCGCCTGCAAGCCGTCAAGTAGAAGCTCGACTTACATACGGTGCAGTAGCTGCGTGGCGGAACACAGCTGCACTTAAGGTGGACTTACGACGCGGCTTAGTGCTAATTGCACGTCCTGAGGTGGCGTACGCACCATAGCTAAATAACAGGGATCAGCCTCAGCAATTAGACGGCTCATAGAAATTAATGTTGCTATGGACAATAAAACGGCAATAGCGTTGCACGGTAATTGGAAGTGGCAGGTCATAAATGCAGATTTGCAGCAATTGATGATCGCATTCCTGTGCACACGATTCATGCATGTAACAAACTAACATTTTGTGCTTCTGTAGTTTCTGTTCATGGATTGAATTTTTCACAGTGAATTAAACAAATACCGTGACTCGTAACAAACAGGCAATGAAAGTCATCACCGCAGAAGTTGGCAACGGTCCACCGTATGTATGGAAATATTTTTAGATGACAAATACACAACGAGTTTTCATGAGATGATTGGCTACGTTCTACAACTTATAACCTCCCAATAACAATGAATGCGTGAGTGTAATTTTGCAACTCAGCTCTTGCCAGTCTACAGTTGGAATACCAACAAATGAAATAGTAGCGTTCAAAGTTCACGTTATTTCAAGAATTTCAGAGTTATTTCAAGAATTTCAGAGAATTTTAGAAAATGTGCAATATTGTATTTATTGAAGGGATTAAAACAAATGAAATATTGTCCACTCTCTTTCCACTGACTAGTGGCTTGATGGCGGGAAGCAGTGGTTTCGCTCTCCATCTCTGCTACCTCGAGTCTTGAGATAGAAAAGGAAATTGACATTGTACTATATAGGTTCGTTCCGTTCTGTCACATAGTGGTTAAACTTGTCTTAACACTGTTGATGTACGCACTTCATACTTAAAGTATGAATGAACAAGAGAGTACAGCTAGCAGAGTACCTAGTGAAACTAACAGCACAACAACTCACAACGCTTGTTTGAGTTTGGTACGATAGTATATTTGCAGTAATATGTGCAACAATCCAGTCCACAACACTTTCTTTCATTGTGAGAATGGGTTATGCCACGACGTTTATTTTATATTTTCACTAGGAGTAACCGAACTGAACTGAAAAATTATATGATGCATCATGATTCCAAAATTCAATTCACTTCAACCTTAAAGTGTTTTATTATAAAAATTAATTTTTCCAGAATTAAAGGTAACTCCATCTCAAAATATTATATTAATTTTCTCACAGAACTGGTTACGTATATAATCAAAACTCACAAAGATCAGTTCCGTTTCGCTCTCGAAGCGGGACTGATCAGCAGAATTATTAATTTACCTTAAAACAAATATCCATGCCTAGGAAGGAGCATTTGCCATGTTCCTTAATTCAGGTAGTTGGAAGATAATCTTTCATGATCCAACACATTCAAGTAACACAGATGTGACTAAGAATTAAAAGACTCAGAATAGTAAAGTATAAGTACTCGGAGATATTAGGTAGTAAATTATCTCAGTGCAGGCTCTTTAACGTCAATAGGCATTGTTTTGTGAGAGTCCCCTTGGTATATTTTAAGAAATATGAGCAACAAAGAATCCCAAATCAGTGAAATGTCAATAATCTCATGGGAATAAAATTCAATTTGTGGATGTATGGTTTACTCGTAGGGTGTTGTATTCACCCTTCCACCAATATCTGGGTTTTCACTCAAGTAAACCGAGTAGTTTGAAAATATTTTCTCTTGTATTGTTGACTATGAAGCTGGTTTCGGTTTGCTCTTATTTTTGTGGCATCTCAGGATAACGAGAAATTTCTCGCTGCTTAAGTTTATGTCAAAACCATTTAGTTTTCGATAGAAATAGAAATAGATTATATAGAGTAAAAATAGTGATAGATAAATTAAAAATACTCGTAGATTATAGAAAGTAAAATAGCTTCGAGAAAATATATTGAAAAGATTATACACACTGTGCCTTCAAATAAAACATGTACTGGGTCTTTCTGCTAAATCCGTACAAATTTAAAAACTTTGGTAATTCGGATAAAAGCTGGCTTCTCTAAAGTGCATCGGTTCAACTCGGTTATCTATGGAGCAGGCAATTAACATTTAGATTTCGTTGCATAAACATTATGCGATGGAGCAGTCGAAATGTTCAGCTGTCTGTGAACTTCGTCGCACAGGCCGACGCCCAGCCATTATTGAAAATCCTTAGTCTCTTAAGCAGAGCGTATACGATGTTTGCGAGCGTTTTGAAGAATCTTATTTGTATTGCAGAGTCCCCCACACGCCAAGAAAAGAAAAATTCGAAAACTTCGCTTTCTACACGACCTCAAAAGAAGCACCTAGGGCAATCCTACCATTGCATTATCAACATTGGTTAAAAAGAGGCTCGTCCATGTCATGACAATACATAGAGCGATTCAAGACTTTTGCCTAACCTCTTGTGCACAAGATAGGAAGCATCTTTTAATTAATAAGACGAAAGAAGTTCATTGGGAGAGATGCAAAAAAGTTTTGAACTGGTTGAACACCAACTTATCGACCATCGAGTTTTTTTCTGTTGATAAAATTTTTGCCGCTGATAAGGCTTGTAACAGTCGTAACGACCGCTGAATTGCCTCTTCTAGCACTGATGTTCAACCCAAGATGACCACGAAAAAAAACAGATGCCGTCATGAAACCAGCTGATATTTGCGTGGTTTCGAGTGAGTGTGATGTCTTTATTTACTTATTCACCAACTACAAAAAAGTGAATGCCGAATCTTACTGTAATGTCTTGCAGACAGAAATCATTCCATGGATGAAAGACAACATCTTCAAATAAGAAGTTCATGTTCCAACAGGACTCGGGTCCCACTTACACGGCGAGCAAATCCATCACAATTCCGTTGTGCAATATCGCACTTAAGAGGTACGGTGTGTAACTCTGAGAGATATATTTTCGGTCTACCAACAAGCCCGACCTGTCCTTGTTGGACTACTATTTTTGGTCGCACGTTGAGGCCATAGCTTATGCGAATTTCAACAACACGTCACAGCCCTTTAAGATGGACATCAAAAGGTCGTGGAGTCGTCGGACACCAGAGAGGGTATCGGGGCCGTGTCCGTCTTTCAAAGCGTGTTTATAGAAGCTGTCATCTTGACTGGAGGTGGTCATCTCTAATAAAAATGTTCTTCTCCTTGTCTGCAATAATAAAATGTCCAAATTTAACAGTTTTTTCTTCGCTTTTTTGAGTTATTAGGATTTCTGCATAAAAGGAAAAATTGTAAGATATTTCTGAAAAATCCTGAAGTAAATATCTTCAAATTCAAAATATCTTCTTATCAAGAATTGTTGCACGAACGTCCAGACAACCTCAGTCAAAACGTATTCTTTAAAGCACCATTGTCAATCCTGAAACGTTACGATTTCTCTACTCATCAGTGTTATTATAACCTACGCCATTAAACTGACACTGACAGATTGTCACCGACATCAGAGTGAGAAAAGAACTGCCACTCGGCAGTGAGCTTTAAAATATTCATTAGGGTTTAAATTCGACAAAAAAATGAGATATTTAGAAGTAATTTTTAGCAGAAGAAATCTGTGCACTCATTGTCGTTATTAAATTTGAGTTCTACTTACTGTATTAGAGCGAAAATAGTGCGCGGATGATTAAAGTTCCTCAATAAAGAAGACTAGATCAGTCTGTTTCGTAAATGAAAAAGTTTTTTGACAAATATTATACCGATATGTACTGAGAGATTGCATTAACGATGTACCATAAAAATAAAACAAAGTAAGTAAGAAACATTGCATGTATGAAAAGCATAACTAAACTGAGTACGTGTACAGCTCCTATATACAACCGGCAATATCCAGCAATCCATCAACGATACATTTCTGCCACACACAAACATCAGTTGTTTCCTGCACTTGAGTAATCCATCCAGGAAAACTAAATAAACAATTTTCCCGATGTTATTCGAACAATTTCAAACAGACTGTTCTATGACACACGATCATTTTCAACTAATTTATGTTTTTAACCGAGAGAATATTCCAAGGGAAGCAAAGTTTTGTGAACTGATCACAGATCTGACCTTTGACATTCCTGAACTCCCGCATGACCACCTCGCACACTTCACAATTTACATTCGCTTTTCCTGTGTTATTTTGCCATGATTATGATCTCATCGATCACAGCATATTTTGGCTTCGAAGGTTAAAACTCCACGCGGTTTGTAAAAATCGGATTGGATATTTGTCGAGACATGGAAATGAATCATTGTGCAAGAGACTGATATGTGAAAGATAGATGTCAGTCGAAGTGATAAATTTGATATCCGCATGTAATGAATATTAAAGCCAACAGTTAAAACATCCTGACGACAGTCAACAGCACAGAACGCGAAACAATTGATTCCATAGTTGAAGAGGGATTCCGTTGAACTGAACTTTGTAACTTTCTGATTTGAGTCACTACATTCTCGTTTTAAATCTTCGTGTTCGATTTTTATGGTCCTATAATTTACTAAAAACTTCCCCCGTTGTTCAGAATTTACACTTACCTTTCATCAAAAGAGAAACGACCTTAATGTGATTAAGGTCGACTTTAAACCAACTTAAAAAACGACCTTAATCACAGGGTGATCAGACTAACCAGACAAAAATTTCATCTAACGCTCATGAAATAGCTGACACATACAAAACATTCGCGTCCCCAGAAACTGACACTGTACGCTCATAAATACATCATGTGTGAAGCTTTAATTTGTGATTAAATAGTTCAGTTTGAAAATGAAAGTGACCAAATTATTAACAAATAAGAATTACACGAGATCTGTTCCATGGTTAACTTAGTTGAAGACAATCTGTAAACACATGCACTTTAACGTTCATGTGTCGAGTGGTGAGCATCGTATTTGCTTAGATCTCATCGCCAGTAGAAGTTTGACGTGCTCTTACTTCAAAATCTACGTCGTTGCTGTTGGTAATTAAATTTTTTCAACACAACGAAATGTTCAGTTGCATGCATCATATCCCTTAAAACAGTGAATATAATGGATGTGACCGGCCACACAAAATCACAAATATACTGGCATGGCAGAAGATGACACATAGCGACTAAAAATAGTGAAGAAATATACTCCCTGCTTCTTGACACTAAGCAACGTGTTCAGCCTATAACGTGGGTGAAGAAAATCTGTAAAATCAAAAGCTGTTAGGTATAAAATTAATGAAACAAGTTCTCCTGCACATAGCTTACGGAGTATTAATTGAGGTCAAATTACAGACACAAACTTCTACAAAATAATTCGAAAGAAACAACTTTCGGTGATGCTAGCTAAAGTCGCTTAAATTTTCAACAGTTCCCATCACAAAATTTTCATTCCCAATATCTAACGTGACAGATGTACGAATATGTTACAATGCCTTTCATTCTGCAAGTTTCCCTCCAATGAAACTCACATTTTCAGAAACGATCTCGCCTGCCCGTACAGTGCGCCACAGTGCGCGATGCGGGACCGCATATCTGAGGTAACGTTCCTGCAGAAATAGACGGATACTCGGAGAGCATAATTTTGCAGGAGCATGGCTTCATTTCAAGTTTGCATCGAGGGATGATGGACCAGAGAGAGTTTGCTAAAGAAAATGACCTCCTCGCAGCTAAACTGTGCTACAAGTTCACAGAAAATAAACTAACTTTGAAGCTCCGAATTGAGGCGAGTGTTGTGAATTTAAACTGGAGAATTAGAGCGAGCGTGAGTCCTGGAAATAAAATTGGAGAATTTCGGCGAGTTTTGAGTTCAAATTTGATATTGGATGTAGAAACTTGGAAATTTGGCCAAGTTATGCATATAAAGTTGGCAGTTCTTCAAAATCTCACTATGATAAAAAATGAATGAATATCTATGAAAGTTGAACGCACCTTTCAAAAAATAGATACCGTAGCTTAAACCCGTCGTTTTGGCGCTCTTTTTCCCTATAATATAGTTCACATAGGATGGAAATGTGGCTAATAATTACACAAACTCTATCTATTGCTACCTGCTGAACAAAGGGAAAAATTCAGTGCGTATGAAACAATTTCGGTAAAGCCAAAAATTGTTTGTACCGCGTAAACTATAGCAGACCTCGAAATATATAAAACACAAACCTGAAAAAGGTTTTGCTCGATAAGAAAACCACATATGGGCTTGGCAGTATTGACTATTTTTCTAATATGTGTTGCAGTTAAGTTACTCGCTGAAATCAGTCGTTCAGGTGGCATTTTGACGGCAGCATAAAAGGGAGTACTATGTTGTAGTGCGTATAAAGTTTAAATTCCATTCATATCAGTTTTGCGACTTCTAAGTTTCAATTCATTGTTTCCTATACACAGCGCCCTTGCACAGCGCAACTGCAGTGGCTGCTTAGCTCGTGGAAGACGAAAGATTCCCAGAATCAAGTTGATAGATAATACTAATGTTTCGTTGACACAGCCCGCATCAAACATGTAAATAGTAAAGAGAAAGAAAGCGATTAAATTTGCGACGCATTTTTACAACTTAACTTGCACTTCTCTCCTGTAAAAATCTGTGCAAAACAATTGAAAAATGTACATTTAGGGCTTCTCATTGCTAAGACAGGAGGCGGTTTTCAGCTGAGTTGACGAAGAAAGACACTACTCGTTCATTTCTAGAAGACAAGAAACTCTGGGCGGACACTTTTGAACTGTGAAGTCAAGGAACACTATTTTGGGGCTAATTCAAATAATATCATAGAAAATCATTCTTAGCAGCACATATATTCTCTTTAGCGAATAAAGCATTCATTTTTAGGAGTTCTTAAGGCGCTGAGATATACAGCCACCGCTTCCGAATAATATCACGCGAAAACGCACTTCTAGCCTAACTCTACGCTAATTTGAATGAGAAAATCAGTAATTATGAACATTTTCAATTTAAGGTGTACAAATTTCCACCTTGAATAATTGTTTTCCGTCTTTGATGACGTACTCAGGCTGTAAACTTTGAAAAATAGCCCACTCTCTGGACCGCCACCCGGCCCGCCTAATTAACTTTAATCTTTCCATTAAGCCAATTGATTATTCTCGCCTAATCAACGTGGTTCACGCGCAAAAATTCATCAATGCCACTCAACTCAAATATTCCCTCACGTGAAAAGTATCGACGGCTTAGTGCCGAAGAATTTTTAATAACCCAGCAGCTCGAAATAATAACATCCCAAAGGAATCGAAATAATAACATACCACATTTTCAATGAGAGCTATAATGCCGCCGTAAAAATTATCTTGGGAAATTTTTACTGGACCTCCATGGCAGAGAGACATGTTGGAAGGCATCACATCAAAAACTTTTACGCTTGGGATAAATCATATCAGTTTTTTCTGTTTTCCATCGACAGATATTCCACGTAAATAACACTGATGCACTAAAGAGAGTCTCAGTACTCACGTTCCAGTAACAACACGCAAAGCGACACGCGCAGCAGAACCCACAGCAATGAAGCCTTTGTACAATACCGCACAGCACACACGAGAGATAGAATATGGTGTTCATCATGTCTGCAATGATTAATTCTTACCTTATATGATGAGAGCATCGATGAAAAGTAATATTTTGTCACCGTAGCTGCTGTAATGGTGATTCCGTTTTGCGGTTGTTTTACATAAAGGAACAGCATAAACCGTTTTAATGAACGGTGAGTGTAGAAGTTCCAACAGTATATAAAGGAAAAATTGAATGCCTTTCACTATCGCACATTAATCTCACTCATGGGTGGAAAAGAATAAAAACGGATACAACAAAACCAATTAGACTCCTGTGGTGGGTGTTGCAACAAATAGCTAGAGTTACGACAGGGGAAAACAAAGTTTCTACGGTGTGAAAACAAACGCAACATTTCATCAAACTGTTCTAGGAATCCTACAGGTAATGCCCCAAAACACTAGGCAAAGCCCGCGAGAACGCTCCCGGTGCTTTAACATCGTAATGTGCTTAGAGCGAAATGTGAACATTGATGATTTGGAGTGTATTCGACCAACATGCAACCAATATGCTGAATATGTATTACAAATTCTATCCTAAAATGGAGCAACATCGGTTTGATAATGTTCAAATATTGCCATCGATGTAAAGCTAATACTTGGAAAACTTTGATAACCTTGTTAGGCTGCCTGCTTGCTTGGTTGCGTGCTTGGTTATCACTGGCACCGCCCGTCCTTTTAAAAATAACGCGTGGTAAAATTTAGCGTCTTGATTATATAAATGAGGCAAGAGATAATTGAAGAACTATTTTTGAGGAATAACATTGAAGGAATTGAATTTCTATTACAGCATTTCAAATAATTTTGAGGAACGTTAGATAAAAATCCACTTTCTAATTCGTTCAACTCATTGAACACGTGCATTAAGCCCCCACGCTGACGTGTGCGCGGTCGGCAACTAATGTTCATTTTTCAACTGTGTCCAACTGACTTCAGTGAGTTTTTTTACTTTTTTCCTTGTTATCATTGTACTTTCATAAAAAGCACTAATTTTTAGTGTAGGAAATTAGTGCTAAAAATAATTTGACCTTACGATTCTAGTGTGCCTATATAGCTCTCATGATCTTGTTTATACGGTTGTCACAGTCCACTTATGCTTTCAGTGATATGTAATATCATAGGGCAAAATTGAACAATCTGCTTTCTGTAATGAGATGAAGGGAAATTGAACAGCCTGTTTTCATTAATAACTTATGATGTAATTCAATTTCCTTTTCAATAATGGAGCTAATTCAAATCTTTCATTAATATTATAAGAGAAATTCTCGTTATTTTTTGGGTCAACTTATATTATCAACCCACTTATCGTATTATGTACACGATCTGTGACATATTAATAATTCAGATGGAATAAATCTAACTGGCTTTTGGTCAAATTTTTTAGAAATGTTTTTAGCTGAGGTTGATTTATTTCCTCAACGGAATATGGATGATAACCAATTAATTTCCGTCCAATAAACTGAATCGCACGAACAGCCTGCCCAACAGGCCGCGCGTTGTTTGGTTAATAAATAAAAAATTACAAAGCATCGATATGAGAGTGCCGCTGTTGAAACAAGGTCAGTTGCTCATGAATTCCGCCTGATCGAGCTCGCAGTCGACCTGGCCGCTGCGACGGCGCGTGAGTAAAATGAAGCTGAAGTCTTCTGTCAGGAATGGCAAATTTGTGCGAGAATTTATAAGAGCTGATGCATGCCCGCTGTAAGATGTGAGATGTAACCAACCACTCCTCCTATCGCCTACAAAATCATTTGTTGACACTG
Organism: Morinoia aosen; assembly: GCA_030386875.1. Lineage (NCBI taxonomy): Eukaryota > Metazoa > Arthropoda > Malacostraca > Amphipoda > Talitridae > Morinoia > Morinoia aosen. Next base: position 12,285,297 of record CM059562.1, read on the forward strand.
TAGCAAAAATACGCACATTTAATAGTAACTGAAATTCTTCACAGTAGGCGGTACACAGTTGACAGACTGTATATGGCCATGTTAACACTGGACACGTATCGAACACGTGAAATGTGGGGGGTAGCAAAAAATTAATGATCTTGTTTATTGGCCTTACTTCAATATCAAGTATCAAGTATTGGCCTTACTTCAATATCAAGTAATGTACTTAACAACACATTTATTTCGTGACGTATTTCTCACAATAGATTAAAAGTTTTACAAACTCTTAACGCAGATTATTAATGACAAAAAGCTGTATAGCGACTAGCACGACGGATCAGCAGCAGGGCATTGGGTGCTCACTGAACGAATATGAAAATCACAACACTTCAAAAATAGACATGGGATAACACTTGAGATAGGATAATACTTCAGAAAAACATATAATACAGGATAATACTTCATTTGATAACAGAAGATAACACTTGAGCAGAGACGGACACCCAGTTCCACGAGCAAATATTACACGTGCGAATCTTACGAGATACACACAGGTAAAGGAGAGAGAGAGAGGAAGAAGAAGGGTTTTCTTAGGTTGTGAGAGTAAGACGATCAAGACCACAATTAACGGCACCGAGGCTCAGAGGTATGCTTCGAGTCCCTGCTGAACTTTAAAACTCTTTATCAACAATAAACATGCGTCACAATAAGTCTCAAAAGCGAAATTCCCTAGGTGTACATTACAAACACTCAGGAAAACTATAAAAATACAATTTAAAACCAAACCCATTCGAATATGATGAATATAATGAAATATAAATGATTTCCTGAAAAATATGAATCATTTTTGCTCCTACAGTATACTCCTACATTTATTTCTAGAACAAGGTATTTTTTAAATACGGGAACTACAAAAATCTTTAATAACTCTTGATACAATGAACGTATTTTTTAAAACCAAACTTCAGTAGAATCCTAAGATTTATATCTTTTATTTGGTACTTACATGTTTATGATACAATAGTCAAAATAAAATATATATATATCTCAGGATTCTACTGGCATTTTGTTTTCAAATATATGTTCATTGTATCAAAAAATTTTGAAGATTTTTCCGGGTCCCGTGTTTAAAAAACACCCTGTACATCACGAAATTGCCTGATTGCTTAATTGTTCCTCAGTTTTTCTCATTAAAATATCAGTTCCAGATTTCAATGGATACAATAAAAAGTGACGTATAACCTTCATACTGCACTACAGTGTGTCGTTTGCCGGCTTGTTTCCTTGCATTCATGCTTGTTTGCTTACTTCCATGCTTGCTTGTTTGACTGCTTCGTGTGTCCGTCTCTATATACTCCCACCCTGTAAACTGGATGCCTGGATACTACTCAAATTTCATGTACCTTTCATCGCCATTCATTAACATACGTCGATTGAAATCCATTCTGATCTTGTTCTACCGTAGAAATGAAGGAATCGGTAGAAGAAAAGAGATACATTTATAATTGTTCATTTCAGAATCAGTTTCCACAAATGAAGAACGGTGCCAATTTACAAATTCACGATTTTTAACTGGGGGCACACTAGCCCAAGATGAAAAGTTTCTTGATTACCATAGCGTCACACACTGCAGTATGAAATGAATTCCTGAACTGAAAACAAAGACTGAAAAATTCTGTTTCCCCCTCAACATTTTTTCAGAGAGAAATATTTGTTTTGTGGGGGCATGTGAGAAACGAATGTTGGGAAAATTGGAGAACGAGTGAAGGTTGAATCACAGATATGCTAGTCGCATGGTTTTAGTTGTTTGAGCACTGAGTGAGCAGTTAAAGTGATTAAATATTTTCTTCGTAGATCAAAAAATACCATCAGTGTGTCAATTAAATGATTTTCGTTTTCTTACAGTTCAGTGAGACTCAAGGAAGTATGAGGCATTAAATGTCATTTCAGACTCGAGGATATTCTAGTATTTGTTTCAAGACTTGTGCATCAGGCGTAAAATCTCACAGTTTAGTTAATTTTTCTTATTTCTTAAGAAATTATTGAAGAAATTACGATGTTAAAATTCTGCTAGAAAACGCCGACAAAAGTTGACGTGCTCGTTAAAAGACTAGAATACTAACTTTAGCGACTTAGCGCACATATATAGAAGCTAATTGTATGTTATTTGTTAGCTTCAGACATCACATTTTATCCGTTGCATCCATTGTGAAAAGTTTTCACTCTTTTGTTAGAGCAATGATCCAAATGAAGAAGCGCAGAATGAGGTAGGCTTAAAACCGCAGACGACTATACAATTAATGTATAGGATTTCGCTCACACGGAACGTTGGCCTTATCTGCGAAACGAAAGAGAAAATATGAAATCAACTAAAGAAATAAACACGGTCGATTGATCCATAAATCGTTTTCGAGTCTGTAGACAGCACACGTGGTTTATACCGTAACGTGTTAATTCCCCTTGACGCATTGACGATGACGGACGCTATCGCTCTGTAACGAACGCAACGCAAGATTTATTCCTTTTCTCTGAGACGTGCAAGCGTCGAATTTGCCCTGGAAAACACTACCCTCCAGCACACCAAAGAGGCGCTGTAACACAATATTGTGTACGGTGTTTGGAAATTGAGTGTGTTTGAACTTGAGGCACCAACGCTTTCATGCAATTTCGCCATAAAAAAAGCTAGAATTAGTGAATGAAGTGCAACATTTTAGGTCAGTATTCGAAAAATGCCGAGAATGAAGTGAGTGAAGTTAAGATGTGAATGTAAACTGAATGAATGAAAGTTAACATTTATTCAGCATATTAGCGAAGCGTATTATTTATTATTTATCTAGCATATTATTTATTCTGCCTAGGTTGTAGAAAGACCTGAAATGCATGTAATGCATCTATACAGTTTCACAATACTCATAATCTTATTCTTATTTTTACGCTTCTTGACCTGCTCATTTCCGTGCTTGCCACCATTCACTCAGTGTATTCAATGATAAGCCTACGGCACGATTGTAATTACGGCCTGCTTCAAAAATACGTTTTACGAAAAACATTTGATTGACAGAGCATTAAAGAATTTGCCTGAAAAAGTAGTCATATAACGAGTCTGACTCAACGAGCCATGGGTGATCCCGTTTCATAACAAAAGTCGTATTGTCCTGCTGAGTAAAAATCCGCGCGTGATTAACAGTTTTGGCGGCCACCAAACGAGAAAGAGCCGAAAATAGGCGAGATCAAATAGTGGCCTGTAGCGAGCGGAGGTAACGACCGCGCCCTGTAACTTTGATGATGAAACCCGAGCAAGGTTACCGGAGCCGGAAATTCGGTAGCGTTGCGGAGCGAGGGTGTGCAACGCGGGTATGAGGGGTGGGAAGCTTTCGGGCTGCCGTGAAGAAAAAGAAAAAAAGAAATTAAAAACAGTTTATTTCCAATAAAGATGATGCAAAAAACATAATTGGTTTTTAAAACGTCTTAGCATAAAGATCTTTACTTGATATACACACATGGGTATCGTAGTCCCCATGTCAATGGTCGAAACAAACGATTGAGAGAAAAGCATGGAAAGACACATTCCCGTTGTTGCGTAATCTAGTTTGACAATGCACGTAAATACAAGTTAAAAGAAGTAACGTAGCACCAGTGACAATCCATTGTTGAAAACTCTTTCAAGCGCAGAGCGTAAGAGAGGAAAAACAAAAAAGACATCGCGCACTGATGATGATGATGAGGTTAAAGTAAAAACAGTTTGAAGGATTAGGAAAACGCCGGAAATAAGTCTAAAAAAATCAGTTTTCATATTTTCTCTCGCGTATGAACTTTCCTTTCTGTTCCTGAAGAAATGAGCGTTTCTCAAGTACTTTTGTTTGCCTTCCACTTTCATTTAACGCTTTTGTGGCAGTGTCGTCGTGGTATCCCTCAAAAATGGCAATAAGGCATTGATGAATGATTTGAGACAACTACAGATATAAAGTGGAGAAACTCGCAAAGGTTTCAACAACAAAGCAGACGTATAATTAGAGGAGAAAATAAACTGAGCGCAAGCGAGTCGAACAAAATCAGCGTAACGTTCTGCTGCAATAATGAGGGCTTATCAAAAGAATATTGTGAGACACGATGTAAATATACGAGTATGGTGGAATAGATAGCCAGTCTGAAATTGAATCGAATATAATATTACAGTTGGACACTATTTTTAAAATAAGCGACCAAAACGAAGATCTCTCACGTGTGCTGTGAGATACTCCACAGCACACACTGAGATGCCCCACAATGAAGAGATGCTACAGTTAGGGATTTCAAGTAAATTAAAGCAGAAAATGAACAATCCACCATATGGACGCGCACGGCTAGAGTCAACCGCCTTCTTTTAGATGTCAATCATCTCTGCCCGGCGGTCTTTCGCTGTGCCTTGCAGTGAAGCCAAAAAGTAATTTTTGCCTTTAAAATTGAGATTTGTTTGAAAATATTGACGTAAATTTCAATTGCCCTTCCATGAGAGAAGTAAACTTTTCATTCGTGATATCACTCTTTGAAAAATGCAAAATCCTAATTATAGTTAAATGAAAGTTCTCTCGTTAACTATACACATATACGTGGAATTTTTTCAAGGTACAAAGATCTATAACTTAGTGAGATAGCCTTGCCTAGAAACACATCCTCAGCTTAACTTGAGATGTGCGTCTCTGCAAACGCATTCATTACAACGATAGGGAAATCCAACTAAGGAATAACGGAACGTGTAACTTGGACTGAGCAATGATGAGTTATGTTGAATGAACCTGCAGCGAAGTGTTCCACTGCGTCATGTACCAGGAGTGCAATGCAGCAACTAATCTGAAGCCACGTAATGAAAATGAAGTAAAATTAGAGAATTAAGTATACTAAAGCAGCTGATGGAAATGTACGGCAACAAACATAATGCAGAGAAGTTATCTACTGCACCACGGTGAAGGAGCAACAGTGATAAGTAATTGCTAAACAAACAAATATATGTACTATATGGGCAAAGTAAAAAAAGCAGAATGAATAAACTGTGGAGTTAATAATAATCCAGTCTTGGAAATAAAACATATGCATGAATAATTGTATGAAATGTGTTAAACTTTATGCATTTATTTACTCCTCCTTTATGAATATTATCATAATGTGGTGAAAACAATATTTTTACAGCTCCAAAGAGCTGCCTTACATTCCGTCTACCTAACAGCATTCACCTCTTTCGCGCTGTTGAAGACAAGACTGCCAATGATCACCGAACAAGTTCAATTAGAGACTGATGTCACCGCACCAACTTGTCGGAATGCGGCTCCCAAAGGAGTTTCAAAAATGTGAAATAATGCTGACACAAATACAGGGCGGCCCAGAAGTAACTGACCCTTTTAATTTGCTAATAAAAAGAAAACTATGAACGCTAAAAAGTTTAAACTTGTTTGATTTGTAAGAATAACATTTTTATAGTTTATTATATGGTATCCTATATACTCAGAAATTTTGCTTCATTTCATAACCCCAAATTTTCATAATGGTTCGCTACAGCAGAGAAGAAAGAATCAGAATTCTGCAATCCTACATTAAGACGACGTCAATAACAGAAGTGCAACGTGACTACAGAATCCATTTTCAAACAAGGATCAGGCCTTCTAAATACACAATTACACAAGAAGAAAAACACAAGAAGAGAATAACATTGTTAAGAGATTGCTTTCCAAATCATTTAATTTCACGATTTGGAAACATCCAGTGGCCCCCTCGTTCTCCAGATTTGACCCCATGCAACTTCTTCCTGTGGGGCTACCTCAAGTCACGAGTTTATGGAACAAATCCAACAAATTTGCAAGAACTTAAAAACAACATTTCTTCTGAAATAGATAACTCTCGCCATATACACTAAGAAGCGTTATGGAAGCAACAAGGAAAAGAGCCCTAATTTGCCAAAACCACCGTGGCGGACATTCAAAGGATATTATATTCAAAACATAGTGTTAATAAACTATAAAATTGGTATTCTTTACAACAAAACATGTTTCAACTTTCTAGAGTTCATAGTTTTCTTTTTATTAGCAAATTAAAAGGGTCAGTTACTTCTAAGCCACCCTGTACATAGATGATAACCGCATGAGATTCGCTACTGAAAATGTTATAGCAAGAATCCCTCAGCGGTCACAAATGATGGCAGCGTTTTTAAGTTGGAGCTACAAACAATCCTGAAAAGAGGTTGCAGAAGGAAAGTTTTAATGCGTATCCTTCATTCTTTCAATAGCTTAATTTTTCGGGACGATAGCAAGGAAATAAATTTCAATCAACAAAAATAAATTGCTCTTCAGATGAACAAAAATTCAGAGCCATTTCGTAGTGTCCAGGTATCTAGTTTACGAAGACCGGCGGACCAAACGAGCCAGCGAGCAACAATTGTGTATTTTTAAACGAGGAATATTCCTCTTCGTAGCATAGCAGTCATTTGATATGATCCACAGTAGTATAAATTTGCACATTTTCGAAAGTTTTCACTGAAAACTAAAATTACCTAGTAATTTCACTTGTTCTGCTACGCTTTGTTTTTTTGTCTGTGTAGTCAGTATGATTCATGTATGTACTTATAGTGCCCCTCACACTGATAGATGCGTTGGTAGGGGGCAGTTAATTAAGTAAGGGAAGGTAGGG